>CM056195.1:154561767-157046767 GCA_029692085.1 Gymnothorax javanicus
CCCAAAAAAAAAAAAAAAAGGGGGGGTTTTTTTTTTGGAAAAAATTTTTTTTTTTTGGGGGATTTTTTCCCCCTTTTTTTGGGGGGGGGGGGGGGGGGGGGGGGGGGGGGGGGGGGGGGGGGGGGCTTTTTTTTTTCCCCCTTTAAAAACCCTAAAGGGGCCAAAATTCCCCAAAAAAAAAAAAAAACCCCTTTTTTGATTTTCCCCCCTTTTTTCCCCCATTCCCTTTTTGAAACCCCCCCAAAAAAAAAGCCCCTTTTTGGTTTTGTTTCCCTTTTTGGGGAAAGGGGTTTTTGTCCCCCAAAAAAATTTTTGATTTTTCCCCAAAAATTTTGGGGGGGGGGGGGGGGGGGGGGGGGGGGGGGGGGGGGGTTCCTTAAATAAACCCAATAAAAAATTAAATAAAAAAATAAAATAAAAAATAAAAGGAAAAACTGGATTTACTTGGTTTTAAAAAAACCAAGGTTTCATTAAAGCCTGTCGGGGGTTTGGGGAAAGTGAACAATTTTTTAAAGGGGATGCTAAATTAAACCATTTTTTTAGCCCAGAAAACCAAAAATACATTCCTCTTTTAAAAAAATGCTTTTAATGAAAAATTTCCCTTTTGGGTTGATGCAGTTTGCCCAGTTAAATACCCAACCCTTTTCCCCAAATAAGCTTTTTAAACACATTTTTTAAAATTTTCCAAAAATTTTAAAGGGGGAAAGGACTAAATTTAAAAAAGAAAATTGGGTTTTTTAAAACTATTTTTATAAAGTCCTAAAAAAAGAAAAATTTTAATTCTGGGTTTTTCCCACAACTAAGGACAAAAAAAAATTATATAAAAATATCTTAAAAGTAAAAATGAAAAAAAAAAAATTTTTAAAAATTTTTGAAAAAGGGCCCATTTTTTTAAGAGTTTAAAGCAAAAAGGTTGATATGGTTCTTGCCAGGGGAAAATTTTTAAAGTTTCAAGGGGCCCTTTTTTTTTGGGGGCATTTAAAACTTTATTTTCTTTTTTAGTTTGAAAAAAAACTTTAAGTTTTCATTTGTTGGGCCCCTGGAAAAGTTGGTTGTGTTTTGGGTTTGGTTTTGGGGGTTTTAACCCTTTCCCCAGGTTTTCTTGGGTTAAAGGGGTTGGCTAAAATTTATTTTTTTTTTTGGGCACCCTGAGGGTTTCCCAAAGGGGGTCTTTTTTTGCTAGGGCTTTGCTACTGCAAGTTTGTTCCCCGGGTTTTTTGGCCCTTTCCAAGCAGTTTCGGGGTTCCCCACGGGGTTTTTGAAAAGGGTTGAAAGGGTGTTCTTAACATTTTGGCTTCATTTTTTTAAAAAGTCTAGGGCTTTTTACCTTCATGGTTCCGGGTTGCTATTTGGGGCTAGGGGTTGATTTTTTCCCTTTTTGGGTCAAAAATTTGTTAAATTGCGTTGGTTCCATTGCTCGTGGTTTCTGGGGTTTAGGCGGGGTTGCTATTTTTCTGGGGGGTGGGCGCGGTGGTTTAAAGGTTTTCCGGGTTTCTTTAAGGCTTTGCTAGGGTGTTTTGGTTTAAAAATTTTGGCTGTCCCAAGTTTTTGGAAAGGTTCCGGGAAATTTGGGGTTTTTGGGGGTTTAGAAAAATCAGGGGAGTTTCCTTTTTTCCCAATTTTTTAAAAAAAATTTAAAAGGGGTTAATTGGGATTTAGTTTAAAATTCTTTTTCCTGGGGAAAAAAATTTTAAATTTTAGGGGGTTTAAAACCCTCGGGGGCAATTTGGGGCCCTTTCTGGTTTTGGGGCCGTTTTAAATGGGTTTTGGGTGGAAATTTTTTTGAAAGTTTGGGTTATTTTCAATTTAAAATTGTTTTGCCTTCCTGGGGGGGTTGAATAGGGTTTTGGTTTAAAGGGTTCCTAAGGGGTTCATTTTTGGGGTCAGGGGATTGTTTCTTTTTTAAATTTTCCCATTTTTGGTAACTTTTTCCAGTTCCCAAAACTTTTTAGAAAGGCCCGGTTTTTTTTTGGGGGCCGCCCCGTGGGGGTTTCACCAGAATTTTGGGTTTGGGTGTTTTAAATGGTTTTTTCGGTTTTAGGGGATCGTCCTTCGGGTTTTTCATTTTAAAACGGGGTTTTTGGGGTTCGGCGTTAATGACGTTGCTAGGGGGCTTTTTGGGAAATAGGGGGTTTGTTTTTTGGAGGGGACAAATTCACCGGTTCCAAGAGGTTGATTTAAAGGTGAAAAATTTAAAACCCCATTTTTCCTGATTTTTTTTTTTCCCCGGGGTTTCCGGGGCTAGGGGCCGGGGGGTTCCATTCCCCTGCCTAAACGGGGGGTTTAAAAAATTTTTCTAGATTGAAAAACTTTCAATTCCCCCGGGATATTTTTTAAATCTTGGCTTTTCTTTTCTGTTTTTTTTTTCCCGGAAAGGCCGTAGGGGCCGTTTCAAAACATGATTTAACTTTTTTTTTAACGCCAGGTTTGGAAAACCATTTTCCCCCCGGGGAAATATTATCCTTTTTGGGTATTACCCCAAATATTTCCGTAAAGCCCTTTTTGTGGCGGTTTTCAAAGATTCCCCCAAAGGGCAGATAAAAGTGTTAACATGGTGTCTGTTTAAAGACAGTGGAAATTGGCCAAAAAAAAATTTGTTGGGGGGTTTTATCCCCACATTTGGATGTTTTACTTTGGGGAAATAATATTTGTTTGGTTTATTTTTGTGGTTTTTATAATTTTTTAACACTTCTCAGCCTGATTTGTGCTGGACGCCCAGTTCAGCAAATTGGAGTTTTTTTTTGTTTTTTTCTAAAAGTTATTATCTTTTTATTAATTGGGAAAGAAAAAAACCGATTAGAAAGGGAAAAGTCAGTTTCTCCACTGGTTTTCCAAAGTCAAAAATAGGTAATTTAATTTTTAATTTTTTTACATGTTGGAAATTTCAATTTGCTTAATGAATTTCAGAGTTCTATTTCAATTATTCCAATAAAAGCCTAAAGTGAAAAATAATTTTTAAAATGGAAAATGAAAGTTCAAATTTCCAAAAATAAGTTTTTATCAATTTGGGAAAAAAACCCTTTGGGTTATTTAAATAAAATAAGGCAGTTTAAATTCATTTTTTTTTTAATTTTTTTTCTTGAAAAAAGACAGTGGATATTAAACAAAAAAACCGGGAAAAAAAGACAAGGAAAAATTTTTTTTGGCGTAATTTTTAAAAAATCAAATTTATTACTAGCCGCATATTTCCTTTTCTCATCAAACTTTCCTTTTTGTAATAAAAAGTAAAATATAAAAAGAAAACAACCAAAAAACAAATAATTTTCCCCACGGGGCCCCAAAGAAAAATAGATACCCCGGGTTTTCCCTCACAACAGGTAAAGGCCAAGGAAAAAAAAATGATTTTTTTAAAAAGTTAAAAACCCAAAATCAGGGTTTTACAGCAGCGAAGTTTCCCAAATTTTTGGGGAATATGAAAAGCCCCCTTTATTTTACCAACTGGGGAAACACCAAAAAACCCATTGGATTAGGTGATGGATTGGGGCTTTAGTGTTCAGCCGAAACCGGCCATTAAACTCTTAAAAGAAAAAATAAAACCTTAAAATCTATCCAAAAACGGATGGGAAGCCAGTGGGGGGAAGCCAGGCAGGGAATATGCTGTTTTTTAGTGCCATTTTAAGGGCGGGGCACTTCTCCCAGCCCAGGCGAGAAAACCTGATCAATCAAGTACAAAAATTAAATAAAACCCCTTGAAAAAAAAACATAACCTTTCTCAAACTTTAAAGGGATGAGAAGGCTTAACCTTTTTCCCAAATGAAGCGGTGAAAAGCCTTTTAACCTTGAGCCAATTTTTTTTTTTTGTTAAAGTTTAGCAATCAAAAAAGCTTTGTTTAAAAAGCTGGTTTTTTGGGGGTGAGGGGGCTTACCTCCAAAAAATCAGAAGGTATTTTTACCAAAAACACAATTACTTTTTTTGCATTAAATTAAAAGATTTTTGGATGTTTTATAGGGCTAAAAATTTTGGGCAATGAGAAAATTTGGGGACTAACTGTTTTTATTTCGAAAGCCCTTAAACTTGGCAAAAACCCCGGGAATTTTGGGTTTCCGCCTAAACTCTATTTTTTGGGCTTGAATCCTTGGCCCGGGGGCTCCTTTTTTGCTGACCCGAATATGTTCCCATGGCTCTGGCCCCGAGCATGGCCGGGGGTTTCCCCCAGTCCATCTTTCCCCCGACTGGTTGGGTTCCCCTTCCCGCCCCCGGTTTTGGGAGAAATGGCTTGCTTTCCCCCAGAAACCCTTTGGTCCGAGCGGCCTTCTCCCCTGGGTGTTCCGGTTTGAGATGGTTTGGCGCCCCAGGGTACCTCTTGGTCTTGAGCAGCCTTGGCTTCCCCTGGTGCTGTCTCGGTTTTGAGCATGGCCTTGGCGTTCCCTGGTCCTCTTTGGTTGAGCATGGGGGCCCCATGGTACCATCTTTGGTCCTGAGAGGGCCCGTTTCCCCAGGGTAATTTTTGGGTTGAACCCAGGTGGGTGTTGCCCAGGTGTTCCGCCTTTGATTTTCCCCGGGGATCTTTTGGCTCAGGGGTTTCACGTCCCCCGGGAAAAAGGACTTTGGATCTTCCTTCTTGGGTGATTTCAACCCAGGGTTAAGGTGGGGCAAAAGGGGCAGGATTTTTCAGTTAAAGGCCCCCCTTTTGTTCATCAAGGGCAAAACCCCCTTTTCCCCCCTTTCCCTGGGGTGGTGTAAAGACCGATTAATGAACCCCCCGGGGGAAAAAACCATTGAAAACTTCAAAAAAAGCATTTCTGTCATTATCATAATTAAAACCAAGTTTAAAGATAAGTGATTTTTTAAAAAATGGCTGGGGGGAACATTTTGGTTGCAAAGGAGGGAAAACGCAATCAAATTTTCCCGAACCCCCATAATCTCAGGCTGAGCTCTGCATGTTAGCCAACGATCCTGGCAGGGGCACTCCCCGCAACCTTCTCCCCCTTGGATTCTCAATCCTGCTGAAGGCTTTCCCATTTAGGCTGTAGATACAAAAAGTGAATGTAAGGGGTGAGCCTGTGTAAATTAAAGCATCAGAGATGCCACCAGGAAACAGGGCCCTTCAGCTTCTCGGGAGATTGAGCCGGGGTGGATAGGAGGCACAAGCACCCACTTCTCAGTCTGGGTGTTAGGGCTCAATGACCCCTGGGGATGCACCACCCTTTTACCTTTCCCGTAAATGTGCAGTTCTCCTGGAACCTTTCCCCCCTTTGGGGGGCCTTCTTCCGCCCCCTCGTTCTGTCTGTTTGGGGAAAACAATGAGAAGCAGGCAAAAAAAGGGTTTTTTCACACAGAAAGGGGATTTTCGACAAAAAAGGGTTCATTCCTTTTGGAAAATAAAATATTAGGGGCTTTCATTGAAGGACTTGCATGTAGCCGAGTCAAATTACCATTTGTTTTCCTATTTGTTTTGGGAAATGAAATACCCGAATTTGGGTGGTTTCATAAAAAGGACTTAATGTCAAGACCTGGATTCTAACCTGATTCCCCCTTAGACTCTGTACTTTGTGTTGAGCTCCAGTAGAAAAAAACCCGTTTTCTACAGGGGCCCCTTTTGCTTATATTCTCAATTTATTTACACCGGCATAACTTCACTTCAAATTCTTTTCAAGCCTTTTTTCACCCCACCCAGGGGGCCCTTTGCTGGTGTTTCTCCATTCCTTTCTTCAGAGGCCCTAAAAAACTTTCAAATTCGCTCGAGTCCAGGGGGCAAGGGGCGAGGGGGTTTTGGTGGGGCGGGGTGTTTTCGGGAAAAATCGCCCGCCCCTAGGTTATTGATTTTTAAATCAGTTTCCTCGATCGGTTAACATGAAAATTAACTCTTTATTGCCATTTTTAAATCAGAGAAAAACCCGGGACCATGGGGGGTTTTTTGAACAACAGGGCTCTTAAAACTTTGGTTGTCCCTCCCCTTGGGAAAAACATTTCTGGGGTGGCAATTCCCATTAAAAACCTTTAAAAACCCATTTTTTTTTTTTTTTTTTTTTTTTTTTTTTTTTTTTTTTTTTTTTTTTTTTTTTTTTTTTTTTTTTTTTTTTTTTTTTTTTTTTTTTTTTTTTTTTTTTTTTTTTTTTTTTTTTTTTTTTTTTTTTTTTTTTTTTTTTTTTTTTTTTTTTTTTTTTTTTTTTTTTTTTTTTTTTTTTTTTTTTTTTTTTCTGCCCATTTTACTGTGAGGAACAGAATGCAAAAGTTCAATATTAATTTTTATTTTTTAAAACGGGCTATACAGAAATTATCAAAAAGGGGAATAAATTTTGGGATCACTAGTATAATATTGATTGTTAATTGCAGGTTACCTAATAACCATTTAAATAATATATTATTAGACTTAAGGTAATGAAAAAATTACAATACTAATAATGATGATCATAAAAACAATCATTATTAATTGCTGGTGACCTAACTATTAGGATTACTGGTAATACATTGCTAGTCAATGCTTATAATCACAACAATGATAACGGAAATAATTTTAAAAGTACCATTTATCGACAATTAGGACGTAATTAGATTGCTAGTTCATTGCTACTTACCTGACAGCGTAAGTCTCTGAAGGAGATCTAATTGGTTCCCAAAAATGCTTCTTTTATTTAAAAAAGGGGGAATGGCGGCATTCTTTTGAGAGCCCGTCCTTTTAAATAAATTTTAAATATCACTTTTACTCCGCTAAAGTGGTTCTCTTGAGGCGGGTGTAACATAAAATTTAATGTTTAAAAAATGCTATGCTAATAAAACAAAATTTTTTTTGATTGAATTTGAATTTTACCGTTGGATGCAGGAGGGGGGGCAGGGGGGTGTGGGCTCCCCCCGGGCCCCAAACCCCTCAGGTGCCGGGCACCTTTTGAATCCCCCAAAACGTGCTGAAAAACCCCCAATTAGACAGAGCAGACCACAGGAAGCCCAATTTTGAATTTGCCCCCTCGCCCCTCTGTGCACTCAGGGGGGGACTTTTTGGGAAGGTGTGATGCCTGTCTCAGAGTCTTTGAGTGTTCGTGTAGCCCCCGATGTTGCCCTGTGACCCCATGACCACACTGTGGCGGCCCAGTGGTACGCCTCCTTTTTCCCCTCCCGGTAAAAAGCCAGTTGCTAAGAGGGGGAAAAAGTCCCGCCCTTTTGTTGGCGTCCTGATATAAAAACAATTCAAACTACAGCACAGAGCATATAACTAAGACTACAAGGGAAAAAACGGGCTTAGCTTGGCGGCAGAAAAGGGGGTATATCCCCAAAATTCCCCAATCCCAACCCCCCTTTGTTGATTCCCCACTAGACCTACAATATGAGCCTTTGAGGTCTGTGTAAGAATTGTTCCAAAGCTGGTTTAAAAAACTGTTTTTTTTAAACATACCCCACCTGGTGGAAAAGGGGCCATACTTGCCCAAAATCTAATCAGTTCCCTCTCTACCATACTAATATGCAAAATAAAAAAGCCAATGTAAAGTTTAAAAAATTCTTTGGGGGGCCATGGGGGTTGTTCCCCCGCTATTTCGGATAAAATGATCAGAGTCACTTTTTTCCGCTTGGGGAAATGATTAATTAAAAATAAAAAAATACTCAAGAAAAAAGCACTGAAAAAATAAAAAATATTATAAAAATGTATAAAAATAAAATATGCAAAATGCAAAATTTGGACTCGATTGTTTTTCCTTTGTGGTCTTCATGAAAACACGATCCCCCGTTAAATTTTTGTCGTTTTTCCCTTCACAAATTTTATAAAGGGGGGACTTGCTATAATCTACCCCAGGTAAAGGGTTTTAAAAACAGAACCCCCTCCTTACCAGCAAAGGAGGTGTATGGAGTGTTCCCCCCAGTTTGCCCCCAACCCCAAAATCATCAGGGGGAGATTGGTTCCATTTAAGAAAATTGCGGGTTTTTAACTCGCGATGGAACACCCCAATCTGGCAGTGCAGGAGGCGCCAGGGCTGCTGGGCCCCGGGCCCGAGCCAGCTGTTCCCCATCTTTTTTTTTTGGAACAGAAATCTGAAGATTTTCGGGCCGGGCGCTCCAGCCCCAGCCGTAATTTGGGGTCGTCAACCACTGTAGGGGCCCTTAAGATGTTGGGGGGGGGGGTTTTGGGCTCACCAGGCTCATACCCCCCCCGGGGCTGAAGAGAAATGGGAAAGGGGACAGGTTATTATCAGGCTCTAGCGGGCCCTTTCGTCGAGCTGGGGGAAAGGTTGTCCCATTACCCCAGCAGATGAACTGTCTTGTGTTATCTATTCTGGGAGAGGAAGAGCAGACAGTGAATAATGAAAATACTTTAGTTTTGGGGGAAAACAGAAAAAAATGAGACAAACTTTTTTTTAACAAGAGTCATTTTTGTGATCCCCCCAAACGGGTCCTGCTCTCTCCCCACCTTTAGGGACCGGGGGAAAGCGTCGAGATTGTAAATCCCCTGCAAACTGCCTTTTTCAGAAAAATTAATGATGTAATAAAGTCCCCACTGCACTCCTATTTGTTTAACACTAAAAATATAACGTCCGAAAAAAAGGTGCAAGGAATTTTTTATAAAACCTTTTTTTTAAAAAAAACAGGTTTCTAAATTACCTCCTTTTTGTTTCAGGGTTTAAATGAATAGGAGCTTCCATATCTAGAGTTCCCCTTTTGGGTGAAAACACCCCCTACCATTTAAAAAAGACAGTTCTGAAAAAGGTTTTGTTTAGGATGCCCTAAAATTATGGTCCCATTGTAATAATAATACAATCCTGCAAACAGTGCAGTGTGGAATTGTGTTTTTTTTCCCGGGGTAAAAGACTCATGAAATATGCCAATAAAAAAAGGATTTTTTCTAAAAATATAATATAAAAAAACATTTTTAAAAAATACTTTTTTTAGACACCAGAAGTAACCATCTCTATGAGTTAAAATATTTCCCGGATGCATGTCCTAAAGTATAAAGAATAAAATCATAAAAGTTTGATCTGAGATGTTCCCAGGAAATGAAGGGAATTTGTATTTTAAAGCGGATCTTGGCAGTCCACCCGAGATGCGTTTGCCCAAACACTGAGCCGACCCGCCCTCCCCCAGTGAGAAACCTAAAAATGCCCACAGGACCTACAACCAAAAATATTGAACCCCGCTAAAAAATTTCAATTGTCCACGGGTTTTTTCCCCAAACCCTCAAACCGATGTTTCCACCCCTTACCTTCCCTCTCCCAGCAAAAAACCCGGGTTTGCCTCTCCTTTTCCAAAATCCCCTGAAAAATTTTATTTTATAGTTTCTCTAGTTGTTTTTTTTTAATTTATAATTATTATTATTTTTAATTATTACAACCCCCATTTCCAAAAAGAGTTGAGAAGGTGTAAAAATGAATAAAACCCCGAATGCAATGATTGAAATCATTTAACCCCTGTATTTTATTGAAAATAGAGCAAAGACAACATATCAAATGTTGAAATTAAAAATTTTTGTTTTTGAAAAAATTTAATGTGTTTTTTGAATTTGACCAGCAACACTTTTTACAAAAAGTTGGAAAAGGGCTAAAAAAAGACGGGAAAAAAATTAATGAAAAAAAAAAAAAAAAAAAAATACCCTGGGGGAACTTTTCACTGCAAATAAGGTTAATCGGAAATGGCAGTAACAGGATTGGGAAAAATTATTTAAAAAAATGGCAATGGTTCCCCCCAGGGGGAGCGGGCAAAATTAAAATTTAAAAAATTCTTCTTTTTAAAAAGAAAATTGGGGGTTTTATATCTCAGTACATATTATCAAAAAAATTAAGGGATCCAGAGCAATCTCTGTAAAAGGGACAAACTAAAAAATTAAGGGGAATAAATTCCCCCGGGGTTTGGGTTTAAACAGGGAGGTTTGGGAAAAATTTTCCCTTTTGAAAAACATTTTCCACTGTAAGTAAACCCTTTGCCCTGATTACAAATCAAGAAAACCTGCCCCCAAAAAAAAAAGAAAAAAAGCCCCGGGGGGGCCCCAAATGGGTAAGGAAATGGGGGAAAATTCCTTGGGGACCAAAAAATCAAAATTATTTTTAAAAAAAAGGGGGGCCCCCCCAATTTTTAGGGGACCTCCCTTTACATGAAGTTTAAAAGCCCAAAATATGGGGGTTTTTTCATATTAACCCCCTTTAAAAACCTTAATTTAAAAAAAAAACATTTTGGGTTTATTACACCCCCAGCTTAAAAAAACCCGGTTTTTTTAAAAAAAATTAGTTTAAAAAATCTTTTAAAAAGGGGATTAACCCCTTCATTTAAAAAAAAATTTAAAAGGTCTCTAATTGAAAAAATTCAAAAATAAGAAAAATTTTTTCCCCTTTTTAAAAAATATCAATTTGTAAAAAAATGGGGGATAAAAACAGTAAAAAAATTTCCCCCCCTTAAAAATTTATTTCCATAAAATTTGAGCAAAATTTTTTAATAAAATTTTTTTCTAATTTCCATTTTTTTTCATTTTTTCAGAAAGTGAAAATAGAGTTCGATGTAAAAAAAAAGGGCCCGGAAAAAACCCCCAATTTTTTTTTTCCCCCAACTGAAATTGCATTTTTATTTCTTTGATTTTTTAAAAAAAAAAGGGGAGTCTTCAGCAAGGGAAAAAACCCGGGGGGTTGTAAAACATTAAACATCCCCTTTTTCCCACTTTAATTTTTAAAAGCCAACGGGTTTTTTGATGGACCGCTGATTATTGCCCTTTGTTTTTCCCTTTTTTTTAATTTTTTTTTCCCGTTTTGGGGGAAAAAAAAAGGGGGTTTCCCTGGGGTTTTGCTGTTTTTTGGGGAAAAAAAAACGTTTTAAACCCCGGTAAAACAATTTTTCGGAAAAAATTCAATAATTAAAAAACTTTTTTAAAAAAATTAATCAAGCTTTTTTTTTTAGGGGGCCCCCTCCAAATTTCCGTTTTTTTTCGGGTTTGGGGGCTTAAAAAAGGGGGGGTTTACCCCTTTAAATTTAAAAACTAGGAAAAAAACAAGTTGCTAAGGGGGAAAAAATTTAACGTTTTTAATTTTTTTCCGTTAAATATTTTAAAAAAAAAACTTTTTTTATTGAAATTTAAGGGAATATAAAAAACTTTTTTTAAAATTAAAAATTGAAAGTACCAGTAAACAAAAAATTTTTTCCCCTTTTTTAAAAAATCTTTTTTTCTACCAAAAGTGAATTTAAATAAAATTTTTATCCGTTGGGGGTCCCCAAAATTTTAAAAATTTTGATTTTTTCCCCTTTTTAAAAAATGAAAAAAGGGAAAAAAAAAGGTTTTAATTTTTTAAAAAAAACTTTTTAATTTGGGGCCCCAATAAAAATTGCTGAAAAAAACCCCGATTTTCCCCCCCCCAAAAATTAAAAAAAAAAAAAAATTATAAAAAATCTGGGGCCCCTGGAAAAAATTTTTGAAAAATATGGGGAAGAAAAAAGCTGGTAATTTTATTTGCCCCAAAAACTTTGGGGAAAAATAATTTTCACAAGAAAAATTAAATGATTAAATTTTTTTGCATTTTTTCATTTTTAATTTTTTTGGGGTTAATATTTTTTTTAATTTAAAAATTTTTAAATAATCATAAAAAAGTGGGGGCCATCAATTTTTTTTTGGGGGCCCCCCTTTTTTTTTTAAAAAAAAAGGCCCTTTTTTTACATAAATATTTTACCCAGGGGGAAAATTTTAACACAAAGGGAAAACCCCTTATAAAAAAAAAAATTGGGGTTTTCAAGAAAAATTTAAAATTTTATCTAAATTACAAAAATTTTGGGGGGAAATTTTAAAAAACAAATTTTGGAAAAAATTTTTGGATTTTTAAAAAAGGGGGCCCAAAATTTGGCCCTTTGTCGGCCACCCATAAGGGGCCTCCGGGTTTTGCCCCCAAACTGCCATTTTTTCCCGTTCATTTTTTCATAAGGGCCCCCGGGCAGTTTTGAAAAACAAAAACCCCCAAAATTGTTTTATGTTTTATTCCGGGAAAGGAAATTTACAAAATTTTTTAAGGAAAAAAAAGTTAAAAAATTTTTTTTCTTTAATTAATTTTCCTTAAATTTTAAAAATTTTAAAAAAGCCAAAGGTGGGCATTTTCCTTAACTCCGGGGCCGGGTTTAAAACTAATTGAATGAGCCCAGTTTGAAAACCAAAAACTTTTTATCAATGAAAAAATTTTGAACAAAAACCCCAAAAGGAACAGGTGTTAACCCCTTTTTTTTTTTTTTTTTTGGAAAAATTTTAAAAGGTCCAAAAAACTACCAAATACAAAATTGATTGGGGGTTATTAAAAAATTTTTTTTGTCCAAAAATGTTTTTCAAATTTGCATTTTACCCAAAAAAAATTTTTCCTCGCAAGTTAAAATTTAAATTTTTTTTTCCCCCCCTTCTGTTTTTTTTCGAAAATGGTTGGTCATTTTATATGAAATATAAAAGCCCAAAGTAAAAAGGATCCCCCAAAAAAAAAAAACTTTAAAAATTTTTTAAAAAATTTCATTCAGAAAAAATTTTTATTTTAAATTTATCAATCAGGGGCTTTTAAAAATTTTTTAAAAAATTTTTTTTTATTTTTTAATTTTTTCCCAATTAAAAATTTTTTCAAAAAAAAACAGTACACCATTTTTTCAAATTTTTAGTTTGTTTAACCCATTCCTGGCAGGGGTTTTTAAAAAAGGGGGTGTGGTCCAATCCCTTCCACCTCCGGCTTAGTCATCAGACCCCCCTCCTACGGATCAGAGTTAAATCGAAGGGGCCCCTTTTTGAATTTTTGGGGTTTTATGGAAAAGCTTGGGAAAAATTTGGGGGAGTTTCCCCCCAAAAAAATCAAATATCGTCCTGGGGCATTTTTTAAAAACCAAAAACAATACAAAATTAGATAAATCTTTTAAAAAAAATATATTATTTTCCCCACCCTTTTTAATGGTCAAAATTTTGGGATTTTAAATTTTCGGACCGGGGGATTAACATTTTCTCATCCGTTCCCCTTTTTGGTTTTAAAAAAAAATTTTTAAAAAGTTTTTAAATAGAAAAAAAGGGAATAAAAAAAAAATTTTTTTTTTGATTTTTGTTTCAAGGGAAAAAATTTTATGTTTAAAATTTTTAATTTAAAATTTAAAGTTTTTAAAATTTGGTTCCTGTTGTGTTTTTGGGGATTTTTTGGGGGTTTAATTTACCCCAATAAATAACCGAAAAAAAACCCAAAATTTAAAAGGAAATTTTTTTTAAAAAATTTAAAAAAAATTGGTATTTTATTTTTTTTTTTACTGGCCGAAAAAAATTTTTGGGGGGTTTTTTTTTCAAAAATCAAAAATTTAAAAAAATTTTTATTTTTAAAACCCGAAGTTTGAATTTTTTTTTATTTTAAAACAAAAATTTTAACCCCAAAATTTGGGGGCCCTTTTAAAAAAAGAGCGTGTCCAATCTTTTCCCCCCAAAAAACCCTTAAAAAATTTTTTTTTCTTCTTTTATGGGGTTTAAAAATTTGATGGGTTAGAAACAAATCCTAAATTTAAAAAAATTTGGGGGGGGGTAATAGTTTTTGTGTTGGGAATTTTAATTAAAAAAAGTCCCGGAAAAATTGTGGCGCCTGTAATGGGTTTAATTAATGTTAAAAAAGGGTATGCTTAATTTCACCCTTACAAGGGCGAAAATTTTTCGTAAAAAGATCCTTTTAAAATTCCAAACAAATTTAAAGCGGGAACCCCTTTAAAAGCGTAAAGGGAGGGGCTTTCCGTTCCTAGTTAAGTGAAAATTTTAATTAAAGGTTTTTCCCAAATTTTTAAAATTTTAAAACCCCCCTTTGCTTTTTCCCCAAAAAAAAAAGGGTTTGGGGTTATGGAAAGCCATAATTTTTTATATTGGTGAAGGGGGCCATTTTAAAAAAAACCCCCCCAAAAACCCTGTTCCCTTTTTTTTTTTTTTGGGGGGTGGGGGTGTTGTTTTTAAAAGGTGGCCCTTTTATTTTTTTTTGGGGGGCCCCCGGGTTTTTTTGGGGGGGGAGGGTTTTCAAAAAAAAACCCCCCGAAAGGGGGGGGAAATATTTGGGGGGGGGGGTTGCTACTCCGGGATAATTTCTTTTCCAGTGGGGAAGAATTAAATTTTTTATTTCGGTTACCGGCTTGGTATAAAAGGTTTAATTTCAACCCCCTTTTGGGGAAAATTCTGGGGCCAGCCCCCCCCATTTAGTAAAGTAAAAAACAGTAAAAAAAAACGTAAAAAAAACAGTTTTAAACTTTTTTCAACTTTTCTAAAAACCAAAAAACCTTTTAAATTTTTTTTTAAATTTGTTTGAAAAATTTTCCAAGAAAGGTGGGAAAAACGATGGGAAAAAAGGGGAAACCGGAAAAAAAAATATCTGTTTTTTTAAACAATATTTAAAAAAAAATAAAAAATATCAAAATTATTACCTTTCTGAATTGGAAAATAAAAATTCAATATAAAATTTAAAAAAAAAATTTTTTTCCCGCAAATTAAAAGTGTTTTTCGAGTAAAGCACAAGTGGTATTTAATTTAAAATGCCCCCCTTATCCCCCCCAAGCATTAAATTTTTGGAAGAAAAGCATTTTTTTAACCCCCCCTTTAAGGGTTTGTTTTTGGAAAAATTCTTGGTTAAAAACAGGGTATTTTTTGATTAAAAAACCTATAGTTTGTTTTTTTAAAATTAGAATGGGGGAAAAAAAATTGGCAGCTAAATTTTTTTACCCGCATTATTTTGTGCGCTAGAAAAAAATTTAATCAGGGTTTGGGTTTCGTTAAAAAAAATCTAGGAAAGGGGTAAAATTTAAAGCCCAATTCGGGGGAAAATAAAAAGGGGTTTAAAAGTTTGGGAGTTTTTTTAAAAAATTTAAAAAAATTAATTTTCCCCCGAAAAAAAGGGGAAAAAAAAATTTCCCCTTTGACTTTTTTTAAAATGCATATTCCAAACTTACATTCATTATTTTATGCCCTTTTAATTCCTTTATCCCATTTTGTTGGCAAAAAGGTTCTTATTAAAATTTGTAAATTTAAAAATTTAAAAAGGGGGAATCCTTTTTTTAAATTTGTTTTTTCCAATTTTTTTTTATTTTTTGGGCTGGGGTTAACTCATAAACGGCAATGTGGCAACTTTTTTGGGAGCCCCCCATTTTTAAAAACGCAGGAAAAGCTTTTTAAAGTAAAAATCAATGAAATGGTTAGGGGAAAGAATTTGAAAAGCCTCCTTTTTTTTCTTTTTTAAAAAGATTTTTTAACATAACAAAGCATGTGCGGGGGAAAGGGGAACAACTTCGGAAAGGGGAAATTTTTTAAAAAATTTCCATTAAATACCCCTAGAAAACATCTTTAATTTTTTTCCCCCCTTTTTTAAAAGGGTTTTTTGGGCTGTTTTCCAATGCATTTCAAAAAATTCCATCCCAAAAATTTTTAAAACCCCCCCAAAACCCCCCAAATAAAATTTTTAAAAAGAAACCTCCCTTTTAAATTCCCAAAAACCTTCCCTTCAAATGAGGAAACCCCAAAAATGGATCTTTGAAGGGGAGGGAAATTTTTACTAAATTGGAAAAAATTTTAAAAAAGAAAAAAATAAATTTTTTAAAAAAAAAAAAAAAACCAAAAATTACAAATTTTACCGCCCAAAGGTGGGGAAGAAAAAAAAACGGGGGGGTTTTTAAAAAAAAATTTTTTTTTTCCAAAATTATTTTTTAACGTCCAAGGGAAAAAAGCATTGCCCAAAAAAAAGGAATAAGGCCCAAAAATAAAAGGGGCCGAGTTTTAAGAATCTTGGGGGGGTTTAAAGGGGGATTTTCATATATTATTTTATCCTTTTTCATTACCTTGGCCGGGTTTTTTGTTTTAAAAAAAAAAAAATTAAAAAATTGAAATTTTAAAAAAGTCCTTATAGGGGGAAATCCTTTTAAAATTTAGGTTTTTCCCCGGGTTATTTTTTTTGGGACCCCCCATACTCATAAACGGCCAAAATTTCTAGGCTTTAAAGGGTCCTTTCCCCCCGGATTTTAGAGGGGGGGGAAAGGGAAAAAGAGGTTTTTTTAAAAAAATTTAAAAAAAAGGGGGATTCGGAAAAAAAATTTACGTTAAACTATTTTTCCGGGTTTTTCCCCGAAGATTTTTTGGGTTTAAAAAGGGGGGGGGGTTTTAAATTTAAAAAAAATTTTTCAATGATTTTTTTCCCCTTTCCCCCAACGACGGAAAAACAGGTTTACCATCTTTTTTATATTTCGTAAAATTCTTGATTAAAAAAACTTGTAAATTCTAATCTTTATTTTTTTGTTAAAAATTTTAATTTTTTCCCCTTTGGGGAAAAATTTAACTTTTTTTCCCCCCCATCCCCGAACTGATGTCCACATTTTTTCTAATTTGTTTCTTTAAAAACCTTATTGACCGGTTCCCTTTTTTCCCCAAAAAAACCCCCCATTGATAATTCCCCCTTTTTTTTTTTTTTTTGGGGCAACCCTTTTTTTTAATTGGCAAGTGGTACCGGGGGGCTATTCAAAAACTTTTCTAAAAACAATGGTTTCTTTAAATAAAAAGGTGCTTCATAACCCCATTGGGTTTTTGGGTCATCAGTAAATGAATAATTTCCCTTTTTCAGTTTTGGGGGGCCCCCCGGGAATGGGTTCCCTTAATTTCCCCTTCCGGGAAAACCCAGAAAAAAAAAAAAATTCTTTTTCTAACAAAGGGAATTTTATAAATTTTTTTTTGCATTTTTTTTTAAAAAATTAAATTTGATTAAATGTGTCAAAAATGGAAATTTTCTCATCAAGTATTTTCCCCCCAAAAATTTTTTTCTTTGGGCTTTTAGGTAAAACAGTGTTTTTTTTTTTTAGGGATTCTTTTAAAAAAATCCCCAGTTATTGATTTAAGTCCTTTATTTTGTACTTTTTGATCAAGTAAAAGAATAGGGACTTTATGAAAAATCCAAATTCTCCATGTTTTTTTTTATTTGTTTATTTATTTTTTTAAAAAGCATGATTTGAACATTTTTTTAAAAAAAAAAAATTTTTAAGTTAATAAAACAATTTACTTTTTTTTGGGGGGGGTTTTTCAAAAAAAATGGAAACCGGAAAATTTTAAAAGGGAAAAAATAAAAAAAAACATCCATAAATAGAAAAAGATAAAAAAATTCTTAAAATAAAAACAAAATTAGGTAAAAAAAAAAAGGGGCCCCGGGGGTTTTCCCCAAGGCTTTAAAGTGGATGCTAAAAAAGTGGGAAAATGTTAAAATAGCCAAATTTTTTAGCCCAAAAGCCAATTTTAAATTGATTCAAGATAGAGTTTGACTTTTTCAATAAAATAGCAAACAGCTGTTTCAGTAGAATGGTGACAACGGAAGCCAAATTGCATGGGATGTAAAGACGGGCCGTTCAAATCCAGGTGAGCTGTGATCAATTTTGCAATCCATTTTTCAGCTATTTTTGAAATCACCGGGAGAATGCTAATTGGTCTATAATTGGCAGGGTCGGTTTTATCCCCAGATTTAAAAACAGGGGTCACTATTGCCACCTTCCAAGCCAAGGGGACAGCTCTTTGTGTGATTGACAGATTTATTAGGTGTGCAATTGGATGCAATAAAGGAAATTTATAACATTTCAAGAAGCTAGTGTCAAGACCTAGATCCAGTGATGATGATTATAGTGACAACAGTGATGATGAGTGGCTGCCAGAGAACAATAGAGACATAGGAGCCGAGGATGATGAACTATTACTTTCCAGTCTCCTAGAAAAGGAGGCAAGCCTCCATCAAAGTCGTTGTCTTGGAATTTCCAGACATTTTTGCGGGCTTGAGTGCGGCCAGGTACCATGTGCACATTTTCCACAGCTCCCTCATCAAGCTGACCTCCCTCTGCATCCAGGCCCTCATCATCCTGACTATCTGCATCCTGAATTGCTGCATTTCCTTTATCGTCCTCAGCTCCTATGTCTCTATTGTTCTCTGGCAGCCACGCATCATCACTGCTGTCACTATAATCATCATCACATCTGCATGCAATGCTGTGTGCCACTGTGTGCTGGATGCTTTGCCAACTTTCATACAGCTTGGGTTTGATGAACTGACATACAGAACATATTACAGTTTTTTTTTTTTTTTTTTTTAAAGAATTGTTCAGAGATGTAGAGACTAATATGCATGTTCTCGTTGCTGAAAACATATTAATGCTAGTATGATGACATGATAATACCAGTCCTGCATCCATAAAGAAGTATGGACATTCAGAATAATGTTCTTCTTGTTCGAGATATTCTGAAACACAGACTTCGCTTAGGTATAAGCTTCACAGTTCTGAGCGTTGTTTGTTATCCTATTCAGGCCTCAACAGTAGGCCAATGCAATGTTAAAATGTGTGAAAATATGTCAAAATGTTTTTAAAAGCATAAGATGAAATAATTGTTCACAGACTTACCATAAGACACAATTTAAGTAATTTTGACATTACGGTGATGCTGTTTTATGTTGAGTGCTTGGGCGCATGTAGTCCACTGGAGTGGACATGTGTGTAACTCTCTGAAAAAAATCACATTTTTGAAAAAAAAGTGAATATTTGTTTTTTTCATGCCCTAAGAAGAATAAAAACACTAAAGAAAAATTTTTTGACTCAGGCATCCATAATTCATGCATCAGAGGGTTAATTTGTCCAACTCTGCTGGAGAAAAGTGAGACGCGCGACTTTTTTTCTCCACCGTTGCTGAATTCAAGCCTTTCCTGAATCCCACCACCTGGGTACGCATTTCGTTTATCAGTATTCTCTTCCGCTCATCCAATTTCATCGACATTTAGAAACAGAAATAGACCACTTTTAGGCTAGACCGGTTTAATAGGTGTTGCATGTTGTCTGCGGTGCAGTTTCTGTGACCTTATTAAGGACAGCAGAGCCGCAAACTACATTTAGTTTGAGCACTGCCGTGAAATTACTACGTGTAGATATAAAGCTGAAAGCCAGCCACAGTTCAGCGGCCAGTTGATTGAAAGGAAAGAAGTAAGGATGGAAGGTAGTCAGGAAAGAAAGGAAGGAAAGACGGAAGGAAAGGATGAAAGGAAGGAAGGAAAGAAGGATGGAAGGAAGGAAGGAAGGAAGGAAAGAAGGAAAGAAGGAATGAAAGGAAGGGAAGGAAGGAAGAAGGAAAGAAAAAAGGAAGGAAGGAAAGAAAGTAAGAAAGACAGAAAGAAAGAAAGGAATGAAGGAAAGAAGGAAGGAAATAAATAAGGAAGGAAGAAAGGAAGGAAGGAAGGAAAGAAATTAAATTAAGAAAAAAAAAATGGAATGGAAGAAAGAAAGAAAGAGACTTCCATTTTGTAACAGTTGTAGACAGAGAATACAGTTGGCGGGAGTCAAAGTTGATGAGAACTGACAGTTGGAATGGCTGAACAGTTAAATAGTTGTGATGTCATCAGCCCAACGTTAAGTCTATGGGGGGAAAAAATTAATAGTTTTTTATTAATAACTCAAAAAGTATAAAAGTTACAAAGATGAAAAATACATTGCACAGGTGTCCTAAGTAAGACCTACGCAACGCAGTTTGAACAAAGTTTCTACGTTAAACGGTTGAAGCCGCATTAAGTGCGTTAGAATAATAAAGAAGAAGAAGAAGAAGAAGAAGAAGAAGAACTAGAATAACAATAGTGTGCATTTTCATGCACACTAATAATAATAATAATAAGAAGAAGAACAGAATAATAATAGTGTGCATTTTCATGCACACTAATAATAATAAGAACTGGAATAACAATAGTGTGCATTTTCATGCACACTAATAAGAAGAACTGGAATAACAATAGTGTGCATTTTCATGCACACTAATAATAATAATAATAATAATAAAGAAGTATGCAGGATTATAATATGTGTCTGCATTGCTGCAGGCACATAAATATGTGGTGGTCAACAGTGTCAAATACTGCAATAAGATCAAGTAAAACCAAAACATAAAATTCCCCAACATCTACCACCATAATATTACTTGAGACCTTAAAGAGAAACTCGAACTGAAATTCCTCAAAAACACTGCGCATTTCCAATATCCCTACAAGTTGCTTGGTGACTATCTTTTCTAAAACCACTGCAAATAATGCAAGTTTGGAGATCTTGGTAAGACCTGAAGTTGTTTGGTTGGGATGGTCAAAATCAGTTTTTAAAAAAACGAAACAAAAAAGAAAACAAAAAACAAATTACAAATTACAGTACTGTGCAAAAGTTTTAGGGACATTTAAAAGTATTCAGTAAGGTACAGATGCTCCCAAAAATCATGTAATGAGAGGTGTCTTAATATTGAAAAACATACCATATAGAGGCATGAATTGTTGAAACCTAAATCAGAACAATATTTGATGTGACTACCCATACCAAAAAATTAGATACACTGTCCTGCAGTCCAAGAAGATAATTAGCTTTTTGCTTATTCTAAGCATATTGGAGATTTTGCCACAGTCCTTCAGCAGACTGTCTCACAAGCTTCTGCTCTTATGTGATCCCAGACAGCCATAATGCTGCTGAGACAAGGCTATATGATCTATATCAGCTATCTTTATTGAAATGCAAACATAATCCTTCAAATTATTTAATAAATGATCTCAAATCTGTATTTTATTTTTCAGCAACACTGATGTGAAAAACAAAAAATTAATATCTAAGATCGAATTGAAGACCTGGGTGCAAGAAGTACTTTAGTCACAAAATAACACTTTTGAGATATTAAGGGTCAAAGTTTTGAAAACATGCTGCAGATACTTTTTTTAAAAGATAACATTCAGTGCGCCTGCTGTAAGTCCCAGGGGTTATGCAAAATAGACAGACACGTTTTTGTGGAAAAATAATGCTTTATTACAAAAAAAACAAGAAAATCAGTTTCGGACTTTGGTACTTCTTACCATAAAATGCCTGGACTTCGGTACTTATTGCCATAAAATGCATGGACTTCGGTACTTTTACCACACAATTGCCATTTCAATCATTTTCTGATTGCCAAACAGTCATTTTTGCTACGCTTGTCACATGACACATACTAGCAGCAGATTGGACTGTCATGGACTTAGGCACTTGTTCCTGATGACGTCAAGGACTTGAGTACTTCTGCAAAGACTTGAGTATTTCTTGCACAAAAATTCAGTAGATTCAGGGAAGGCCGTATATCAGTATTGAGGACTTGAGTACTTATATTTGGAATTTTTTGGCTTTAAATGATGCACATGACACTCTACTTTATGGTAGTAGTGTCAGCTCATTTTTTGGAAAATGTGACTTAAGTACTTCTTGCACCCAGGTCTCTTCAATTCTTATATAACTGAGGGTGCCTAAAACGTTTGCGTAGTGCTGTATATTGAGTGTGTACATTTGTGGTGTGTATGTTTAGGTTGTAATGCATCAATGAACAAGAGTGGGACAGAAATGTGTGTATTAGATTTATGTGGACTGCATGATATTTGTTTGGGTGTTCGCTTGCTTGTTTTTTGCAATGGACAAATTAATCTTTTTTATATTCCATTTGAATTCCTTCTTAACCTTGTAAAATGGTCATTAAAAGAGTTAAAACATTATTATAGAGCATGTAATAGTCACAAACCCAACACAGATAGCGCCCTGATCTCAACATCATCATGGCTGTCTGCAATTACTTGGAGGGACAGACACCAGCGAGACAGTCTCCAGACGAATGGTGGCAAGTCCTCCACTCAGCTTGGAACAAGCAGAAAGCCTATCATCTTATAAAACTGAAGCACAATAGGACACTGTCTCTAATTTTTAGGTAGAATGTAGTCACACCAAATATTAATTTAGTTTTTAAGTTTAGCAGCCCAGACAATGTCTGATAAAGAGCTGGTGCCCGAAACGTTACACGTGGTGATATCATTAAAATATCCTCAAAGGAGCAGTTTCTGGTGTGTGTACTTTCGTTTTGTATTTTTGTATCTGTCCGTCTGTCCGGCACCCAGCACTCATCGCTTTTGGATGTGCGTGCTGCTTTTTGTATCTTCAGTATAAAACATACACACTCATGCCTTTTCAGTTTTTAATTTGTTGCATGTTTTTAAACGTGGTGTCCTTTCATTCCGCGTCAACAATTTGCACTATTTTGTGTAGATCAATTAAACTACATTTAAATTCCAGGCCATAATGCAATGAAATGGTAAAAATGCCAAGATGCAGGGATGTGATTGGCCAAGGACAAAAAAGCAGGAAAATATATGGCCCATAGCGCGACGCAGCAACATCGTGGTGTGGCGCGTAAACGGCGCGGTGCGGCAACAGTCTAGCCCAGGGCTATTCAACCTTGTCAGAATGGGCCACTGTGGAGTGCAGGCTTTCACTCCAGCCAAGCAGCTACACACCTGATTCTACTAATCAAGCTCATTAGCAAAGACTCTTGGGGTTGATCAGTAGAATCAGGTGTGTTGCTGCTTGGCTGGAGTGAAAGCCTGCACCCACAGTGGCCCTTTCTGGACAAGGCTGAATAGCCCTGGTCTAGCCATTACACACACTGACATAATTTTAACACTTTTAATGAAAAGTGCAAAACGCAAACATTTAGTGCAAATTAGCAACACAGAATTTGAAAAACCTCAAAAACAACATGTCAAACAATAGTAGATATTACAGTGTGTGTGTCTATGTGAGTACGTGTATGAAGTGCCCACACACACACACACACACACACACACACACACACACAGTGACATCATTTTTGACCTTTCAAAATGTCCTATGAAAAGTGCAAAGTCAGGACGTGCAACATGGACATTCAAGGAAAAAATCTAACAATCTATCAGACACAGATAATAGAAGAATGTACGTGTGTGTAAGTGTAAGTTGGGGAGGGAGGGAGGGAGGGGAGGGAGAGAGAGAGAGAGATGTTGCTGATGTTGCAGTCTATTTCCGAGCCAGTTTCTTCAGAGTCTCCAGGCGCCTCTTCCGAAAATCTTCTCGTGCCTTTGCAAATTATCACGCAATTATGACACAATCCCTTCTTTTCGAGGGCTGAGAGCCTAAAGGGCACAAGTGACATTTCACCAACTTTACAGGAGAGCCAAAACAAAAATGACTAAAGTTTGCTCTTATGCTACTTTCTGTACTGATTTATGCTACTTTCTGTACTTTGTTTTCTTATGCTACTTTCTGTACTGATTTATGCTACTTTCTGTACTGATTTCACCTATTTAAAGCGCATTTATTGACACAGATGGATGACACAATACTTAATGAATAATAATGTATCTTTTAGTCAAAATGCAGTTTAGCAGCCATACCACTATTTGATCTGCTCCAGCCGCGGGGCTGAAGCTAAGCAGGTGTGGGCTTGGTCAGTACTTGGATGGGAGACCACCAAGGAAAACCAAGTTGCTGCTGGAAGAGGTGTTGGTGGGCCAGTAGGTGGCGATCTTCCCTCTGGCAGAATAATCCCCAATACCCAGGTGCAGTGACGGGGACACTGTACTGAAGGAGACGCCGTCTTTCGGATGAGACGTTAAACCGAGGTCTTGACTCACTGTGGTCATTAAAGATGCTATGACACTCTTCGATAAGAGTAGGGGTTCCCCGGTGTCATGGCTAAAGTCCCAACCTGGCTCTTTTTCGACCTGCCACCTAATCATCCCCTGATCCAATTGGCTGTGCAAATTGCCCTCTCCCTCCCCACCTCAACCCCCAGGGCTCCCTTGAAAAAGAGATTTCAATCTCAACGGGACTTCCCTGGTTAAATAAGGGTTAAAAAATAAATAAATAAATAAATAAAGTTACGCCCTTCTGGCTCTAACTGCTGTGTGTTCACAGTTAAGACTTTTGGTTTTTGTTTAATAACTCTAAATTTATTAATATTTTACTTCTATAATTTTGTCAGTGGAAAGAGCTCATCAAGAGCTTTCAGGTGATATATATAACTCATCCGCTACACATTTGGATTTACGTCCAAGGCGGCGATGATGGATTTGTTCCCGATATATGATTATCCCTTCCTAACAGAAAAAAAGCGTTCCCCAACTCTACACGTAAATCATCTAAACACGTTCAAGAGGAGAACTTATGTCTATAATCTCACTAATAGCGTGCTGTTTTCAACGTAGCTTTTTAGATATCCTAGCCTGATAGCTAAGCATTGACTAACATAACTGGCTAGCTCAGAAACGTTTGACTTAGGTTAATATTAACGCCACCGCGGCAAACCTTGGAAATTGAGATTAGCGAAAAATCAGTAGTTAACTAAGTACACCTGCATCTAACAAGTACATGAAAACAATATTGTCGTACCTGAATCATCCAAACGTCAATTCTCTTGAACTGATCACGAAGACACCGGTGACATAAGAAAGTGGGGTGACAGTTGTATCCGCTCCAACATCTACCGCGGTTGCGTCTTATAGTTACTTTAACGTTATTTTTCCATGGTCAAATACAGGCTGCTCTCAAATTATCTTCACTTCACTTCGGGTAGGCTCAGAGAAATTTTTATTTAACGTAACGTTACGTTAACGTAAACGGGCTCTGGTACGCTATTATGCACCCGTTGTTCATGGGAGTTAGGGTTACGTGAGTTAATTGGTGGACAGCTATATCCGCTCCAACGACACCACCGCATTTGCGGCTTGCTGTTACATTATGCTACCATGGTTATGCATGTTATGGGAGTTACGTGGGTTTACTGGTGGTCCTACCCCGCTCCCCCAAAAAAACGGATTTGCATGATTCACGAGGGTCGTATCTTCATGTCTGAAATCCGGAATTCCGGAATAATCCGGAAAAATCACATGTATGAAGATGGCAAAAACTTTTGCAAGCCCCTGTACAAGCACCTGCTTTGTTCGAAAAAAACATTTCTCTGCTGTCCAAATAGCACAGTAGCCCACAGAGAAACCATTTGGAAAAAACATATTGAGCATTCATTTTCTTGGGGAAAAATGATTGACTTTGGAATTTTATATCACTGCATCCTTGACCTGAGTAGAGAATGAGGTCTCTTCAGATCAATAATTGAGTAAGACCAAATATTCCATTCTGCAACACACACACACATACACACACACACACGCACGCACACAAACAAACGAATAGAGCGAACAGGAATGCAAACACCAAAATGAGGGCAATGCTTATAATATGGAGGGCAATATCTCGCCAAAATTTCAGCCATGCAGGTTATTCTTTGGATGAGAAAGTGTTTTAGCTTTGCTGAACTGAGAGAGTTCTGCATTTTCAGGAGGCCCCAGCTTTCAGGAGGCCCCAGGACTAAAGATAACTGATGTGCTTTCCAAGCAGCGTACATAAGTTTCTCTCTCAAGCAGGGATTGTTGCGAGCTGTAAGTTTTCGTGTTCGTCGTGATTGACGTCATTGTGCAAGACTGTGAGTGAGTATAGCAAGCCGTTTTAACATTTAGCAGCTAGACTGGATATGTGTTGCAGATATTCGCAATTCAATTCTTCATTCTTCCTATCCACAGTTGTCATTTCAGATATCCACAACGTCATTCTTCCTAAGATAAATGACGTCAATATGCCATTCACGTGAATGGGGTTTCTCATTACAGATATGTACATTTCAGTAGCAGACATCCGCAATGTGAATTACGGATATCTGCCACTGAATTACGACTAGTTGTAACTCCAGTTTGAGATACCAACAATTGAATTTTGACTAGTCAAAATTCCAGTTGAAGATGTTGTGGCGATTTCGCCAGAGTTCTGTGTTGTGTTCTGTGTTGCTAGCTCTGTTCCCCCCCGCTGTGATTGGCTGCACTACTCCGTTCTATGGGAGCCAATCACAGCAATCCAGGGGATACATATAGGCAGGCTGATCAGCGGCCTGAGCTGGTGTGTGATATGCTCTGTTACTGAGAGGTTGTGCCATTGTGAGAGGAAATCGTTGTGTTTACACGAGTATGGCAGAAGAAATAAAGCGAAGCTCCGCCTCTGGGGCGATGCGCAAACTCCAGACCCTGACTCTGCCTCCGCTTATTGGGGAAACCGCTACACTGGTGTCAGAAGTGGGATCCAGCGAACTGCGGCGAGAAATCTGGCAGTTGGAGGCCGAAATAGCAAGCCGGAGTCGGTGGAGCAGCCCCGCGGTAGTCGCGGCAGAAGAGACCCACACCCCCGCGCTGAGCCTGGGAGAGTGAGGGCGGCAGTCAGTGCCACAGCGGGAAGTCGAACTGCCGCAAACTCCCAGCAGGACGAGGAAGGGGAAAAAGTAGTTGCGTACTACAGTCATGCTCTGAGTCGGGCAGAACGCAACTACTGCACCACTCGCCGGGAACTGCTGGTGGTCGTCAGGGCGCTCCGCCACTTCCGCCCGTACCTACAGGGCACCACCTTCCGCCTGTGCACCGACCATGCCTCCCTCACTTGGCTCCTGAATTTCAAAGATCCCGAGGGCCAGGTAGCGCGCTGGCTGGAGGTTCTGAAAAGCTACCACTTTACTATCGAGCACCGTCCAGGCCGCCACCACAGGAATGCTGATGCCCTGTCCAGACGACCGTGTGCCGCACTGGAGTGCAGGCACTTTCAGCGGCTGGACAAGCGAGACCAGCCGGCTCTCAAAGTGGCAGCTGTTTCGACAGGGGCAGAGGGGATGCCAGTGCCGCTAGAACCTCAACAGCTACAGGAAGAGCAGGAGGCAGACGGCACGCTGGGGAAAGTGAGGGGCTGGCTGGAGTCAAAGGAACCACCAACATGGGCTGAGGTTGCGGCAGAGGGTACGGAGCTGAAGGCCTATCGAAGCCAGTTTCAGCAACTGGAGCTGCTAAACGGGCTGGCCTACTGGCGCTGGCAGGCGCCTGGCCAGGGGCGTGACATCCTCCAGCTCTTAGTGCCCCACAAGCTATGCCCCCTGGTCCTTGAACTGGTTCATGGCTCGGTGGGGGCGGGCCACTTCGGGGTGACGAAGACCCTGCGCTGCCTGAGGGGGCGGTTTTATTGGCTGGGCTGCCACCGCGACGTGGAACTCCACATCCACTGCTGCGACTCCTGCACAGCCCAGAAGAGACCCAGCAACACTTCACACGCTCCCCTGCAGCGCTATGTCGTCGGCGCCCCAATGGAGCGGGTAGGGGTGGACGTCCTCGGGCCATTTCCAGTCACCGAAGCTGGGAATCGCTACATCCTGGTGGTGATGGACTATTTCACCAAGTGGCCTGAGGCGTACCCCGTGCCCCACCAGAGTGAGGAGACAACCACGCGCTGTTTGGTGGAGCAAATGTTCGCACACTTTGGGGTCCCTATGAGCTGCACAGCGACCAGGGGCGGAACTTCGAGGCGCAGGTGCTGGCGGCTGTCTGCAAAAGGCTGGGGGTGGCAAAGACGCGGACGACTCCTCTCCACCCACAGAGCGATGGATTGGTGAAGAGGTTCAACCGGACCCTCGCCACCCAGCTTGCCATCCTCACTAGCCAGGACCAGCGCGACAGGGTTCAACACCTGCCCCTGGTCCTGTGGGCGTACCGCTCGGCCATGCAGGAGTCGAGCCAGTGCACCCCAGCAGCTCTGATGTTTGGGCGGGAGCTCCGAACGCCTGTGGACCTGGTGTTTGGGGCCCCGCCCGAACCAGCGGAGCCAGCCACAGGGGAGTCGGATTACTACCGGCAGTTGCTGGAGTGGCTACGGGTGGCTCATGATTTCTCCCGACGGGCGCAGGAGACTGCAGGGTTGCGTCAAAAGCGCAACTATGACGTCCGGTGTCGGGAGCAGGCCTTTGCTAAGGGAGACTGGGTCTGGATCTACTGCCCGGTCAGGAAGAAGGGCCTGTCCCAGAAGCTCCAGCACCACTGGCGGGGGCCGGGCGAAGTCATCATTTGCATGGGAGAGGTGACTTACCGGGTCCGGATGCAGCACAACAGGCAGTTGGTGGTGTCGCATCAAGACCGGCTTGCCCCGTACCGCCCCTGCCTTCCCAACGTCGCAGCCAGCCCATCTCGCCAATCGCCCGCTCCAGCGCCGGCCAACTGCCGGCCAGCTAACAGCCCGCCTCCCCACTCACCAGCTTCATCACCGGCGGCTGCAGTAACTCCGCCAGTGCACCGTCGCCCAGTCCGGCGACGCCAGGTGCCGAGGCGCCTGGCAGACTTTGACTGTACATAGTTAAGTGAATTTTTTTTGTAAATAGCTTTGTTAATTTTTGTACATAGATGTGTTTTTGTTGTTGCGGGGTCGTCAAGGGACTAGTGACCCCTTAGGTGGGGGCTATGTGGCGATTTCGCCAGAGCTGTGTGTTGTGCTCTGTGCTGCTAGCTCTGTTCCCCCCTGGGCCGCTGTGATTGGCTGCACTACTCCGTTCTACGGGAGCCAATCACAGCGATCCAGGGGATACATATAGGCAGGCTGATCAGCGGCCTGAGCTGGTGTGTGATATGCTCAGTTACTGAGAGGTTGTGCCATTGTAAGAAGAAATCGTGTTTACACGAATATGGCGGAAGAAATAAAGCGAAGCTCCGCTTCTGGGGCGATGCGCGAACTCCAGACCCTGACTCTGCCTCCGCTTATTGGGGAAAACGCTTCAATATCTTTAATTGCCCTCAATTCAAGATATCTACATTGTCCTTTTAGATATCTCAAAATGGAGTTACAACTAGTTGTAATTCAGTGGCAGATATCCGTAATTTACATTGCGGATGTCTGCAACTGAAATGTAGAGAAACCCCATTCACGTGAATGGCAAAAGTGACGTCATTTATCCTAGGAAGGATGACGTTGTGGATATCTGAAATGACAATTGTGCATAGGAAGAATGTCATTGTAGATATCGGAAATGCTCTTTTTTTACTAGGAAGAATTGAATTGCAGATATCTGCAACACATATACAGTCTAGCTATTAAATGTTAAAACAGCTTGCCATACATTGTACATATCTGAAATGTTTTTTTTTTTTTTTACTAGGAAGAATTGAATTGCGGATATCTGCAACACATATCCTGTCTAGCTATATAATGTTAAAACGGCTTGCCATATACAATGACATTCTTCCTATCCACAATTGTCATTTCAGATATCCACGTCATTCTTCCTAGGATAAATGACGTCACTTTTGCCATTCATGTGAAAGGGGTTTCTCGAGTGAGTGTGCTTCGGACATGCGGCGCTTTCAAGGTGCTGAACGGAGTCATCTGGTTTGCCTGAGTTGGCCTCCTAGTAGACGAGCTGAATGCTCATTTGCCGTTCCCTAACCCGCGCCACAGTGTGCACAAGCATCTTGTCGGCCTAAACTTCGATGTCTTACTAAAACTGGCACAGGAAGGGCAAAGAAAAAAGCACGCTTCAGCGTTTATCGAGATTAGAGACACAGCTCACTCTGAGGCATATTATTATATGCCCACACTTCAGCCACTGCAACTCAGCTAATTAAGTGCATGATGGTGGAGAGAGGAGGCCATTTTACCATGAAGAGAGTCCTTAGAATTATGCATTACTTATTCTTATATACTTCAGTTAATTTCTTGTTTAATGTGAAGGTGAGTGGAATTTGAGCGGGGAGTGAAAAAAGGCACACGACCTGAGAATTAAGCTTTTGGATGCAGAATAATTTTTCATATTAAGTTGTGAATTTCTCAGTTATCTCAAATGGAGACTGTTAGTTTAAGACTCAGGTCAGGATTTCCCACTGTAATCATTAGTGAAGCGCCATATTTTCACATTAAGCGTCATTTTTAGTTATTTTATTGCACAGTGGGCAGTCTATTTTCGCGACTCTTGAAACAACTATCGGGATGTTTTGATAGTAAATTCCAGTAAGAACGAGATATCTACCAACCCTGTCCTTAAAAACCTTCGGCATCGACTCGTTGAAATGCACTCAGGCGCCGCTGGGCTTGAAGTTAAATAATAGAGGCGTCTGAAAAGTAAAACGTAATGGCCTCTGACAAGTTAAGTAGCCTTATAATCGAGTGAAATAGACTTGACATGGTTTCCCCAGCAAGTTCGCCCCTACATCCCTGTTTTTACGCATGACTCATCCTCATAACCTTCAGCAGTCTTAAGCAATGAAAACTTTTTCCGTTTTAACACGATTGTTTCTCTCCTACTTGCCTCAGAGTGATAAATCACCGAGCTGCATGATACTGAGGACCGTCGCCGAGCCGTTCTGTGAGTGAACGAGAGGCTTAGCATCAGCTCTCCAGCTGTGAGCAGTGCACACTGGAAATTAACTGATATGCTCATCCGATTATGGGAATTTTTTTCTGGAGAGGGGGGCAATGAGGAGATCCGTTTTCTGCACAACGTGGGAATCAGAGCGAGCATTTATGCTGAGGCAGAAATTAAGAATGATGGGATTCTGTCAAGGGTATGACAAACGTCAACGGGCGGCCTTTGCGGTACGACGAATGAGGTGAGGAACAGGGTCGAATGGCTCGGCCATTCGTTGATGGTCTTGAAGGCTGCGCTGCAAAGCGCAGATTTACGTCTGCTCGATCGTGCGTCAGACAAGCACAGTGGAAAGTTCGCTTCTTTTTAATATGCGCTGCAGTGCGTTTTGTATTACGCGTTGTATAAAAATAATTAAGTGTTGTTGAATAATAATGTTATGCAGCCTGATTGCAGTGACCAAGACGTCCCTTATTATTTAGCATTTATTTATTATTTATGTAGTTTTTGTTTATTAAACTCCATTGCACAGATCAGGGGAACAGCTTCAGTCGCAGGAAACGAAGTGTTTTCTTGCAATGACTGAATTAGCGCCAGAAGATGGCTCTACAGGCTTACAGATCTAATTTGGAACGATGCTCTGCAAGGTATCCTAAAGGTTAAAATACTCAGCCTCTTGACACAGGCTGTCAAAATATGGATCCAATTCCAAAAAAGAAAAAAGATCTGATCCGGCTCTCCGCCTTGGCCCCGATTTTCAAAAGTCATTTATTTGCACCATCACAAACTGATCATGCATTCTACGTTTGGTCTGGTAGAAGTATTACTCATGTGAATGACCTCTTAAACAATGGAATTCTAGCGCCATTTTCTGATCATTCACTCAAATTTAACTTTTCAGGTCCCTCCTAAATTGTTTTTTTCATGTCAGACAGTTTATTCAAAAACAATTCCCCAACTTCCTGAATGGATCTGTCTACAGATCTGTGGTTATGCGTTTGGCTGTCGGGTGGTGTGATGGTAATCGGCCATTTTGAGATACAAATGCTGTGGACGCTTTTGACAGAACTTTAGAACCCCAACAGTAAGTTAATACTGTCTGTACATTTAATTGTGCGGTGTTTAAGTTGACATACAGCATTTACAGGGTGAAGTAATTGGGCAGAATTTAGTTGTTCATTTTGAAAAGTTCTGTACACATACATGTTGAGCATTCATAAATAAATGACAAATCTGTCTAGAATTTTCAGTACATGTTTCACAAGTAACTTTTTCTTGACTGGTCAGATTTAATGCTTGTATAAATGAACTGTGGGCATTCAGTAAGTTGTTATTAAGCATTGGAATCTGAGAAAAGAATTCCATTTAAAAGTCAATGTCTTATCTCTGATCAAGATTCAGCTCCATGTCAATCATACCCAACTAGGCAGGATGTACTATGACAGATTGCCATCTGATGAAAACACCAGATTTGACCTCAAACTTCAGATTTGCCGTTTGCAAGTTTGGCCATTTTACCTGCCAATGCCTGGAGGAAACCCCTCACAGCGCCTAGAGATCAACAGCTTGAACATTTATCACTACCTCATTGGCTGTGGTTACACTTGTCTTTTAAATGCCTCTTTTGTGGTGAAATACACCAGGTTGGAAGTCAGCTATGTTCGAATTTGCGTGTCCACACTTGACAAGTGCAACCAGTCTATGGATGCACCTGGCGAGTACCTCTTTTTTTTTTTCAAATTTACCAAAACCTATTGGCTGTGCAAGAAAATTATCTTAGGATCAAACCAGAGTTTAAGTCCATGCTGGCTCCAAATTCTTTTTTGATAAAATAAAGCAAATATTGTTCAACATCTTATTTTCGATACTAGGCTTAGAGTGGTGATTTTGCGCTGATGTTTGTACCTCAAAATGGCCTCTGTCTCGTTTTGATTCGGCGAGCATGTGCCTGCTGACATCAGCGTAGACAAATCAATAGCCTCCTGAATCGCAGGTCAATACTGTGTTGAAGCGTGTTCCTGATCAAAAAGGCCAGATCTCAATTACTGGTATATAAAATTCAAATGACTCATTAAACCCAGACTCTACCATTAAAAAAGAAAACTAGGATTGGTTTCAAATTCAAGGTCCATGTTTGGTGATGCCTGCAGCATATACTGGTGCAGTATGCCGTATGCAATTCTGATCACGGCCTGAGTTTATTGGACTCTGTGCATGTATGCGCATCACCAGTTAGGAAGATGATCTGTGTAACTCTTTTTTATGATTCTGAAGTGGCTATAGCCTTACATTAGAGCTGCACTAGACACGGAGATGCAGGGACATGTCAGTGAAGCAGCGAAACAAGTATGTGCCTGTGCATGGTTTATGAAAGATATAAATATATACCAATCAGCCAATACATTATGACCACTGACAGGTGAAGTGAATAACATTATCTTGTTACAGTGACACTTGTCAGTGGGTGGGATATATTGGGCAGCAAGTGGAGCATTTTGTCATTGAAGTTGATATGCTGGAAGCAGGAAAAATTGGCAAGTGTCAAGATGTGAGCAACTATGACAAGGGCCAAACTGTGATGGCTTTACAACTGGGTGAGAGCATCTCCAAAACTGCTGCTCTTGTGAGGTGTTTCCAGTCTGCAGTGGTCAGAACCTACCAAAAATTTGTCCAAGGAGGGAAAACCGGTGAACCGGGGGTAGGTACTCACTGATGTGCGTGGGGTGGAAAAGCTGGCCCGTGTGGTCTGATGCAACAGAACAGCTCCTGTTGCTCAAAATGTTGAAAAAGCAAATGCTGGTTCTGATGGAAATGTGTCAGAACACAGTGCTTTGCAATTTGCTATATATAGGGCTGCGTAGCCGCAGACCAATCAGGGTGCCCACGCTTACTCCTGTCGACCGCCCACAATGGGCATGTAAGCTTCAGAACAGGACCACGGAGCAAAGGAGGAACGTAGCTTGGCCTGATGAATCACGTTTTCTTTTACATCATGTGAATAGCCAGGTGCATGTGCATTGTTCACCCGGGGAAGACATGGCACCAGGATGCACTATGGAAAGAAGGCAAGCTGGCTGCAGCAGTGTGAAGCTTTGGGCAATGTTCTGCCGGGAAACCTTGGGTCCCACCATTCATGTGGATCTTAATTTGACCCACACCACCTACCGAAACATTGTTGCTGACCAAGCACACCCCTCCATGAAAACGGTGTTCGCTAATGGCAGTGGCTTCCTTCAGTGGGATAATGCGCCTGCCACACTGCGAAAATGGTCCAGGAATGGTTTGAGGAACACAACAGCAAGTTCAGGGAGTTGACTTGGCCACCTAAATCCCCAGATCTCAACCCAATCGAGCATGTGCGGGTAAACAAGTCCATCCATGGTGGCCCCACCTCACAACTTACAGAACTTAGAAGATCTGCTACTGACGTCTTGGTGCTCTATTTGTATCGATTTTTTTTTTTTTTTAGTTTATTATGATTACTCTCCACTTATTGAACCTGGCATGTTAGGCAGAGGATGGAAACAAGAAAAGTAACTCTCCATGGGATGAAAGTATTGCTACATGATTTGTAAGCGCATCTCTCTATTATCTGCTTTTGTTGTCTGCCTGGCAAAATGAAATCTGCTGTTATTTGATTTTGTACTTAGTCCTATCAACAATAGGATGACGATGAGTGCGGATAAAATCCATTCCGGCTTAAATTTGAAGGGACGGAAAACAGTTGGTACACCATTCACACTGAAAATACATCTGATTATGGAAAGATCACCGCTATTGAAGTTACTGCTTGAATTATTTACAAATGTTATTATGTAGCTAATGGCCTAAATTCTTGGGAAATATGTTTTATCCCTGTCCAGCCGAATGTGCTTGTGAACGTATTTGCCAATTTAATAGTCCACAAACAGCCTCATTAACCTCCCCTACACCCCAACTCTCTTAGGTAAATCATGCATTTTGGCTGCCATAAAATGATAGTAGGATTACACTAAATGTTGTGTTTGCTGGAATAGTATTGTGTTGGTTCCTATTTCAAGTCCTTTTTTGTGGCTCTGAGGAGTATGCAGTCTCAGAGTCGGGGCATATCTTCATGGCAGATATGAAAGTACTGTGCAACAGTGCAAGGTTTTCGCTGTGGTCAAGGGAGGCTGCTTGTGGAAGATGATATGACTGTGATAGGAATTCTGTTTTCTCATCAGGACTAAACATAGATTTAGCAAAAACCACAGTGAGAACATACATACACATCAGGTATGATGTAAACAATGGTACAAACATTGACAAATCGCAGAAAAGCATGAAACATAACAAAGTCTTCATGTGCTGCAATTCGGTGTAGTTTATTAGCATTACTCAATATACTACCTTCTCAAGTGTAGCTCTCACTAGGGAAAATAGGTATTTCCGCATCCAGAGGTGAGGATTCATTGCTTTAGGCTGTGTTGAAGTACTTTTCACTACGAGCTCACTCTAGTCAGAGTGATATTTGGTATAAAAGGAGCATCAGAGAGTTTGGCCTTTAATCTGAAGACAATAATCTTGTAACATAAAACAATCAAAAAAAAAAAAAATCACAGAGGAACACAATCTGAAAGAGCTTAGAAACTCCAATGCCCTGATGTCCTCCCACACTATGAATTTGACACATTTTTCTGGCCTGTTATGGGACACTAATGTAATTCCAGATTTTTCTTTAGTCCGATACGAGGTTCATAATGGGGCTTTCAACGTAGTTCAATTCTTTTCCCATCATCTTTGTCTTGCCAGGCCATTGAAAGGAAATAGTCGATATCTGAGAGAACTAATTGCAATGGATGAAAACCCTGCCAACTCTTTCGAGCTTCTTTGATTTTAAAATTATTTGCAGGTTCTCGTACCCTTTGTTCTCCAATCTGAGGGAACATTTTACCTTCCATTATAGAGAAAATTGTCAGGGAAATGAGCGTAATCTTGCTGGCGAAAAGAAACGAGTGGGAGTTTGTGGGAGGAAGCAGGTTCCTTTTAGTCTAATAGGGGAAATGTTGTGGGAGAATGATTTGACTCTAAATGTAGGCCTACTCTCCAGGGATTGTAACAACAACAACAACAAAAATAATAGCAGACATAAAGGGCCTCGGTTGTGGGGATCTTATGTTCTTGCGAGTGCTTTTTGGCCACAACAGCTCATCTATTGGAGAAAAATACAGCAAGTGAATATACTTTTCAAATAGTTCATGAAAATAGCTCTCCTTCTTTATGCATGCCTGAATCTCCTGCACTTCCCTCTATGTCTCAAGTCACTTTGTGATTTCTTGTGTTTGTCATTATAGTTACGAACCAAGCGGATGGGGAGCCAAATGCAGGATCAACGATGAGCCGCGAGGGGACGTTTATAATGAGGACGATGAGGGAAACTGAAGAGGGATTTGAGAACTTGCTGTACCTAATAATTTGCTCAGTAGTAATTTACTTGATAATTATTTAGTTCACTAATAATTAAACTCCTAGGAAGAGATGCCAGTGAGGAAAACTAGAATTCAGAGTAAGAGGTTAGAGTAACCCCTCCTAGTAAGATGATCCAGCCCCACTGACCCAAAATCAGGAAGCTACAGCAAATACTGTACAGCTGATCACACGAAGGGAATAATAACCCAATCGATCAATTAAGCATGCATGTGGGTTTTGACAATTATACTGAAATGGTCTGCCCATTCCAGCTGCAGAAGGATGAGATTCTCTCTTCGCTTGCTAAACTAAGGTCTCCTGGCCTTACACATTATGTTTTGTATCATTTGAGAAAAGAAGGTTCTGGAAGTAACTCCCATTTCAGCAAAAAAGGGAATGAGGGGGGAGACGTGCCTGACCTTTTCAATGGCTGGTATTCCTCCAGTGGCTGTATATAAATGCATGTATTTTTTGGCATTTATTTCCAATCAAAAAATGTAAATATCAGCAGTATTGTGAGAGGAGGAACAACTTAAGAATGCCGGATTCTCTGTGTTTATTATTCAAGACCACAAAGGGCCGAATACGCTGACAACTGCCAATATAAAGTCGGCAGGTCATTAGAAACTTGTAAAATATGGGCCATGGCACCCAAAATGAGCCAATAGAAAACACTATTAAACTTTATACCAGGAATCCCCTGAAAGTGAATTGTCCCATGTTTATTGAAGTACATATTCAAGTCATTCCAAATTGCTTCATTAAATATATATGAATGTACCTCGGTTCCTTGTTACATTTCAGGGGCACTGCAGGTTTTATTTTCCACAAATGGTTTACTTGCAATGTTTGCATTTTCAGAACAGATTCTGTTTCATGGAGCAGCTAATAATTGAAGGAATTACAGCGTTAGATTTTATCTGCTAGTACATTACAAGCAAGGGCATGAAGTATTTGGGAACTTCTCTGATGTAAAATGTTAAAATAAGGTATCCTTACCTTTCCCCCATTGGATACCAGGATAGCTACTCAAAAAAAAAAAAAAGTGTTATATGGCCTAAATAATGGACCAATTCTCTCTGACCTCAACACGTTTGATCCATGAAGTGGCATTAATAGTGGCAATCATCTTTTTATGGCTTTTAAAAATCTGAAAACCATTCAATAAAGATTATATTAAAACTTTTAATTTTGCTTGGAATGGAAACCAGCAAGCAAAGAGGGCACTCTGGCTGTGGACTGGAAACCCTGGCTGCATCTATAAGGAACCTTCCTCGCTAACAGACATGAACTGCAAATAGTTTGGCTGGAAGCCTTGACAAGGAACGCAGAATTGTTTATTTCCTGAAGGAAAAGAGGCAACAACCACCTTAGTTGCTTCCTTCCAGCAAGGAAACATGGCACTGACCTTGAAAGAAAGGACAGATTGAATATGGACCGCAATCCTTTGCACCTTTAGTGATTGTAAATGTCATTTTGTACCAAAGTTTTCTGATAAACTGCGATGGTTCTCTTCGCTATTGACCTCATGACGTATTGAAGGACAGGACATACGATTTCCTCAAGCTTGCCTACAGTACACTGTAAACCCTGACAAGTGAGGTGAAGTCAAAAGTTTTGTGGAAACCGATTACCAAAAAAACTTGAGTCTGCCAACTTAATGCTCTTGTGTTCACAGCACTTAAAAAACATGTAAAAAAAAAAAAAAACTTTACCTTACTTTCTTTAAATTCCTTCCATACAATACAATTAAAGCTGGAGTTTGCAATTTTTAAAAAAATCACTTTTTGCCAAATTTGTTAAAACTGTTACTATGACCTGACAGTGGGATGTGAGTCAGATGATCTTTGAGAAAATCAGAGTCATCTGGCATCTAGTGCTTCTAATTCCTTCTGCAAGATTTCACCGCGACCGGGACAAAATAACCAATCAGAGCCAGGAGGAGCGACTGACGATGTCCAACATTTGTCGTGCACACACAGCGGGCCGCCCCCTTCCTTGCACTTTTAACCTGTGTCTACGTCCGGCCTCTGGAGTTTTACCGAAGCAATGAATCAGGGGCGTGGCTTTGGTCAGAGACTAGAGGGGAGGGGGTGGGTTTAGAGGTGAGGCTACATTCAAATTTTGCTCGCTGTTCCAAGATTGCATACTCTAGCTTTAAGTTGGCCTACACTTTTTTTTTTTTTTTTTTTTTTTGGTAATCGGTTTCCACAAAACATTTGAGCTCACCACACTATCAGGGTTCACAGTGCACCTTCAAAATCTCCCTGCAACTTTCCCGTCACCTGTGTGATGGTTTCTTGTGAATTTGAGGGGGGAAAAAAGTGGAGAGGAAAGAAAAAGGGTTTCATATTTTAAGTGAATTCAGATGCAGCCCCTTCCTCTGAGCTTCACAGCCAAACCCCACTGATTTCTTTGACTGTTGTACCAGCAGACACCACTTGGAGGAGCCAGTGTTCCATCAAATTCCTGATCGGTTAGGTTTCTGAGTGCAAAATGCACTGGGCCCTCTCTGACTGCATGGTGGGCTGCAGTAATTAACAAATCAATATTTACCTGCAGTTTTCATCCTCCTTTGCATCTGAAGAATCTCCTTGACTCGAATAGACCGAGACTGACAGACCTGGCTATTTCTAGCCATCGCCAGCAATTACACTAATTTAATCACTGATGCCATTCTCCACCCTTACCATCCGCTCCAATTAGAGCTGACTTTATAGCTTCCAGAGTCTGAGATTAGAGAGAGTTTATTATAAATTCAGGCAAATGAGCAGGTAACAAAAATGTTCAGGTGTCCAGGGACAACCTCAGAGCAGAGAGAGCAAGGGACCAAGAGCAGTGACATTTAAAACCACTTTTTTGAGCTGTATTTCCTGCTGCTGAAGCAAAGAAGCATTTTAGAGAGAGAGAGAGAGAGAGTTTTAAAAGTTTTCTCCCACCTTTATTGTGACACAAGAGAGAGAACATCAAAACAGATCAAAAATCATGAAAAACGAACACAGAATGATGGACTCCAAAGACTTTTTTTTTTCTTCCCAAAAAGCAAGGCACATTTCTCCATTTTCACAAACCAAACACAATGCCCCCAGAGACCCCATGTTTATATGAACCTCTATAAGTTTCCCAACAGCCTTTAGTAAGAATACTCTACTCAAAGCCAATCAGTTATCAAGCCATTGAACATTTGTTCTTAGTCTCTTTACACCATTCACCTAATGTTGTTTTTTTTTTTTTTTTCAGTAGTTATTAAATTTATCAACGTCACCATTTTTTTTTTTTTAAATGACTGGTCTCGGGCCAAAAAAAAAAGAATACAGGACGAAAAACTCCCCGAAATCCTGGAAAATCCCGTCTGAGCGACTGGACAATTGTGCCCGCTGAGAGCACCGAGCAAACAAATGGAAGACAGATGCTCGCTCTGAGCAAAATGGACAGCTCTCCCTACAAGAGGATCCATGGGAACCAGATGTCGATTCATGGCCGCAGCGCCATGTCTGGTCCTGTAGACATGAGGTTGGAGGTCATCCGCCTTTTTTTAATTTGGAGGCTTGTGGAGACTTTCAGAAGCTTTGGGGAAAAGTTCTCACCAAAAAATTCTGCAAACCTCCTTGCCTTAATCCTTGCCAGTTTAGTGTACTTGCGACACTTTAATGCACACTTAGTAAGCTGCCTTCTTTCTGACTGCCAGCTATTCCCCCAGCTGTACTGATTTAAAAGACAGCAATTTTCCCCTTCCTTCTGTCACCCCCCAGTTTTGGCAGAGATAATGGCATCGGGGAAAACATACTCACAGTCAACATCCCATTGGTCAGAATGTGTATGAGGTCATAGAAAGACCTCGACGGGACCTGGGAGAGATCCACAGACCTCTCCCACAATCCTTTGCTGCACCCTTGAGGGCTGGAAATTGGTCTTCTCTCCGATTACCTCTCCAGTCATCTGAGCTTCATTCGATGCCCCACATTCACACACCTAGCCTCCCGAAAGCAGAAGCATAGGCTTGCCGAGGGCAATGTCTGACTCCGCAAGAAACAATTGTAAAACAGTGGCTATTCAAAAAAAAGTCACGTCCCCGGAATTCCACCAGAAAGCTGTAAAAACCTGCCAGGCCTACAACAAAGTCTTGTTGAAAGGTGTCAACCTGCTCTGTCAGGTTAGCCTTCTGTGGCTGAATCAGGAACAGCTGCTTATCGTAGCTCAAGCGGCCAGCCTTCCTTAGCAGCATAAGCACAGTGTGCTGCCAGGCCAGTCCACTGCAGTACAGGATTGCTTGCACCATTTGCACTCTAAAAGCATCGACCTGTTAGATGATGTCCGTAAGGCACTGCCCCCCTCCCCCGCAGGAAGGATAAGTTAACTGCAATTGCTCAAACCCAATGTTGTCTAGACCAGGAGAAGTTTGAAAAAAACCTTCTGCACTTCCTGTATTTGCCCTTTTGGGCAGTCAGAGCCAAAAGAGCAAAGCCATAAAAGTAGTGAAGACCAGAATTTTTCTCCTATATCAGTGTTCCTGTGTATGCTGGTTTTCAGCACTAAAAAAAAAAAAAAAAAAATGCAATCTAAGAAGTGTAATAAGCTGCTAATTTTTCTAATGGAGGTGCTTCTCATGTAAAGTGGATTTACTTCTGAATCAGTATAATGCCAGAAATAGCTTTGCCACTGAGAATATATTTAATTCCAAAGTTCATACTGTGCTAATTTTACTATAGCAATTAATTACTTAAAAAGAGGTAGCACAGAAGACTTAGGTTAAAAGGCTTGTTATTTGGTTGTCATTGACCATTTTTCTTCCTTAAGCTGCTTTCACACCGGACGCGGAACAAATTTTTCGCATGACAGATTACATTCAAAGTCAATGCAACTGTGTATTTGCGTTTTGCATTGACTTTAAATGTTATTTGTCATGCAAAAAATTTGTTCCGCGTCCGGTGTGAAAGCAGCTTTAAACATCAGCGCAATGCAGGTTTGCCTCAGCATATACAGAAGTGGATTGTGCAAGTGACTGTATTTTTAGAGGGAGAGTGTGAAGGGGAGATGTGTCTGACCTTTACAATGACTGGTATTCTTCCAGAGGCTATATATAAATGCATGCATTTTTTGGCATTTATTTCCAATTAAAAATGTAAATATCAGCAGTATTGTGAGAAAAGGAACAACTTAAGAATGCCGGATTCTCCGTGTTTATTATTTAAGACCACAAAGGGCCAAATACGCTGACGACAGCCAATAAAAAGTTGGCAGGTCATTAGAAACTTGTAAAATATGGGCCATGGCACCCAAGTGAGCAAACAGAAAACATAATTAAACTTTATTCTAGGAATCCCTTGAAAGTGAATTATCGCGTGTTTATTGAAATACATATTCAAGTTATTTCAAGTAACTGAGTCATAAAACGAACTTAGGTGCCCTGTTACATTTCAAGGGCATCACAGGTTTTATTTTCCACAAAAAGTTTATTTTCAATGTCCTCATTTTCATTGCAGACTCCATTTAATCTTGCTGTTAATAAATGAATGAATTACAGTATTTGCCAGTACACATTTTATCAAATGAAGGCATCAAATGTCTGGGAATTTTTCTGGTGTAAAAGTCTAAACTGATGCATTCCTACCTTTCACCCAGAATAGCTACCCAGAGAGCTACCCAGAATAAATGCGTCACAGAGCCAAAAAGATTCTCTCTGACCATGGAGTGGCATGAGTAGAGAAAATCATCTTTTGCATTATGGCAAACAATTACATCAACAGAATTAATACAAAATGCTGAGTTTAATTGCCTCCAAATTTGGTTGTCATTATTACTTTCTTCCTTTAATACTAGCGAAGTGAAGGTTTGCCTCATTATCGTTTTACCTCATCTTCGATGTAATCGTTCATCATCTACCTGATAATTTGGATTGGTGGCCTTGTATCTGAACTTTCACCAATTACCAGCCCTTTGATTCAGCTCAGTCACTATAGGGATCATTTTCACCCTTTTATGTGAGCATAAGACTGCAATATGATATATTGTAATAAGCACTGCATGCTGACAGCCACATTATTGTTGATATCATATAGCTATTTCTGACATAATGTGATCAAGAGTATTCTTAATACACATGACAAGCCCTGAAAAACTCTCACTGTAGGCTCTGGCATGAGCCTCACGCCATGTTGGAGAGCAAGAGGATGGCATCACCCTGTTGGACGCCATCCCAAACAAACTTGACTAATCAAGAAAACAGCAAAAAAAACATATCCATAGATGGCAAAATAACAATCTGAAATTAAACATGTCAATCTCGTATTGAGTAAGGGGGGGAAAACACAAATGAATGGTAAATAAAATCAACAAAACCCAGAAAACATTCTCAGCATGTCCCCTGCACATGCACCTAAGTCCTAGAGTCATAAGCTGAGAGAGAGAGAGAGAGAGAGAGAGAGAGAGAGAGCAATAATTCTTGGGCTAGTAGAGGTCTAATATATTATATTTCCTGAGATCTAGTTTCTCCACTGTATCAATCAATTTAATTGTTAGGTCAGGGTCAGCTAATCTACAGATGAGGTGATTTTTTGCAGCGGTATCCTGGGATTGTTACAACTTGTGGTCAGTGGTTAAAGCTCATTCTGGACCAGTCCTAACATGACCGACCAGAGGAGAAAGATCAATAAAGGCGGGATAGATGATGTCATCTAGGGAAAGTAGGGTTCTGTTTGGTTTAGTCATAAGGTGTAAACAGCACGTGTTCTTTGGGTTGTTGACTGCATGTGTGCAAGTGTGCATGTGTCTTCATGTATCTGCCAGCGTAAGCAAGACTGTGCTCTTGTCCCCTCCCCTCCCTCCCCTCCCCTCCTCTCACCTCCTCTCCCCTCCTGCAATGGGGATTCTCCTAATGCTCATGGAGGAGGGCTCAGTCTTTGAACACGCCTCCCTAATTAGTCCCTATGCTCTCCTCCAATGGTTTTCTTCCTATTTCATTAGAATTGAAAAATGTGCACTCATTCGCAACGTGGTCAACCACGGCGAACGGTCACCTTCCTGTTCAACTCGATGACAGAATGTCACAATTTCTCATACCTTTGTACCTTAGTGGACACACGCGGATAACTCGGAGTGTAATGAGCACACTCTCTTACCTGGTAAGGAAATGTTAGAAAGGATGAAGTTGACTAGGCCCACCTTTCATCTTCCCCCTCACATCCTGTCTCCCTCAGTATTGCGCTTCAGATCCATTGAAATGCAAAGTACAGAATTCACTGCAATATTTATAAATCACATGGTTCTGTTGTGTAGTACATGAGTTTACCTCAGACCTGTATTTTTTTCTTGCAAAAAAAAAAAATTCAAAGCTAGATTTTAGTCATTTGTTCTTATTTCTTTTAGTCTGATTACGTTTTGGCGTGATTTTTTAAAATTGTTTTTGGATTTCGAATCCTGGTGCTCCATTGTCTCTAATGAATAATTTAGGGTTGCTTCCATATTTTTCACGGTATTATAAAGACATTTTAACATGTTATATGTACAGTATATATAGGTCAGTGTTTGAGAACTCACTTGTTTTCAATTACTGTAAACAGTTGATACAGTAATTGAAAACATGAAAACAGCACTTGGGTGTTGAGCTATTTATGGTTCAGTAACACTGCAGTCGGATATTTGTGATAAAACATCTTCTGGCTAGAGCACTATGTGATTCACTGAGATGAAAACGGTCACACATTGGGTTGCAGTGTTAATTTAAACAGCGTATACATAGTTGCTGCAGGGCCACTGATGTGCATTTTGCATCCTGGCTTCTGCTTTTGCTGTCATTCTCCAGGACTTGGAGAAGAGAGTCTGGGCTAAGCAACACTGTCAGATAGCCACTTCACTGTTCACTCCCTCCCTCTCCCTTCATCTTCCCAGCTGATAAACAGGAGCAGATTAATTGGGCCTGACCGCATAGTGGTGAAAGCGAATGTGTTCTCCGCTAGTGCGCTACATGTTGCAACTCTGTACTTCACGGCTCATTGGCTTTGAAGAGACTCAACCTGGGAGGCTTTAGTTGATACTAATCCCCAACAGCTCATTCTGTCAAGTGTGTGTGCTTTCAAGCACTATCAACAGAGAGTGTGCGATGAGGGAGTCCAAGAAGAAAGTTGTTTTGGTGGCGGGAAGCTGGTGGATACCCCTCTGGTTTGATTAAAATCTTACAGGTATACCAAAAGGGTTGGGGAGAGAAAAGAAGGCCGTTATGTTCTACAGCCAGCGTGTATACAACATCCAGTTTTTGCCGATTTTCAGTGCACTTGATGACCCATTTTTATAATCTACATGAAAGTAGTCAACTGGTGTGAAGTCCAAGTGAAATGTCAGAGATGAGGGCCAACTGTTAACAGACCCACATTAAAGAAATATGATTTTTCCAGTTAAGTCCTCCTATGCAGTTGGTCTCCATTCCGTCTTACAGGCCAGAGAAAGTTGGCTTTGAACAACCCAGTTATTCCCTTTAGACCCTCCTTTCCTTCACCACTATTTGAAACACTAAGTTTGAAACTCCTGCCATTGTCTATGTCATAAACAGTCCCGCTCTGCACAGTTCACGCCTACCAGCTCCATCTGTGTGCCCTGCTCACTTCCACTGCTATGCTCAACCTTTGTATCTCTCTCTCCCTCATTGCACTTTTTTTGTGTCTGGTCCCTGGCCAATCATAGCAGTGCACATTTTTAGAGAGAGGACACACACTCAGAACAGCCTGTCTTTAATAGCAGGGAGAATGGCAGGCAGTGAATGGCTCATAGATTATGGATTTTTTGCTGAAAAGTTTATAAACCTTCCTTTTGGAGATACAAAAATATAATAACCTTTAGTTAATAAAATGGTTGTTGAACAATCCTGCCCTTAGCATTGATCTGCAAAATCATGGCAGCACAATAGCTGGCATGAAACGTAGATGTTTGCTTGCAAAGTTCTGCAGGGGTGGGAAAATGAGAGGAGGTCAATAGATTTCTTGCCGGTTTAATTGAATGAATATAGTTCAGAGGAAATTAGCCAACACAGGGCACTGCCAGTTTTATTTAAATGCTGAAGCAACTTTCGATGTCTGGCTGTGTGAAACATAAAAATGCAACATTATTTTAATCAGATTTCTCCCTCTCTCTCTCTCTCTCTCTCAGGGCACTTTCGTATAAATTAGTCAAACTGTCAATAACCTCAGGCTCTTAAATGAGAAAATTCTCACAGTTTCAAACTTAACTGGTCATTGACCAGCTGAGTTATTGAAATGGTGCTAACTCCATCGTCTGTCATCTGTCGTCAGTAAACAATTTGACCTGTAACCTCTAGTGGTCACAAATTTTGATAAAATTTGACAAAACTTGGCATGTAACATCTATACTAAATAAGCTACTTTGGGATTGCAATTCTGCCCTGCATCCCCAAAGGTGGACATGGCAAGGTGGTCATATTGGGAAAACTGCAGTTGCCCATTTTAGACTTTCCCAATATAGATAAACAGCTGAAACGTACTATGTATGAAGTATGTAACATGTCTGAGCATGTAAATGATGCGATTTGATGATCCCTAAAAAATGGTCATTTTGTGACAAAGTGTGATTATAGTTTGCATATAACATTGTTTGGATATAAATGACCATGGCATTTCATCTCAGCATTGTAAGTCACTCCCAAATGGGAATGGCAGAGTGGCAGACCAGTTGAGTCTCGGGTTCACTTGAACTACTATTTCAGTGGTGGAGAAAATTATCCAGAAAGAGCCACTGTGGGTGCAGGCTTTCATTTCAACCAAGCGGTTTCACACCTGATACTACTAATCAAGGTCCTAAGCAAAGACTCCAGAGGTTGATTAATAGAATCAGGTATGTAGCTGCTTGGTTGAAATGAAAGCCTGCACTCACACCAGCTCTTTCTGGATGAGGCTCCCCACCCCTGCTCTAGTTTATAGTTATGGATCATTAGATCATTTGGGAGACAAAAAGAACCCACACTGCCAGGATTTTTCTTTAGCAATTATTTAACATCACTTAAAACTGCTGAGTTTTATTTGACCCAAAGAAGTTGTAAGTTTCACAGAATAGGAGGGCCAAACACCGTCTCGACCAGCCAGTAGGCAGGCAGGGAGAGTATGATGGAAGAGAGACGGTTACAGGAGGACTTATACTGCAACGGAAGGAGATGTCAAATAGATATTTCTGTTAAGTTGTGGGTTAGGGGCAAATAACTGTTTTAAACTTAAATGTATGACATCATCGATTTCCCATCCCCCCAGGACTGACGTTGAGTGCTGCCCACACTACAGTCTTTCTGCCATCGTTAAAACGTTTCCATGCATCTCTCCCTCCTCACAATTGGCAGTGTGGTATGAGTGGGCAAATGCATTACTTTTTGATGGGGGTGGGGGGAGGGAATGGAGGGTGTGCTTTTAGCATTATTGGAATGATGATTAGGAGAGGTGCCAGAGTTATTGAGTGATGGTATTAAGTACTTGAGAGAAATGTGTGTGAGATTGGGTAGGGAAGTTGGAGCATATACTGTGATATGTACAATGAGTAATATGTTAGATGAACTCTTTCAAACATACCTATTAGTCCACAATGGGGGCCAATTGTACATTACAAGTTTTGAGTTAAACATTGTACAGCATATGCACACAAGGAAGGGAAAAGATGTGGGATATAAACACATATGTATTTGGCCAGAAATGATCCAGAACAAGTTTAGTGCAATGAAAAAGTGTTTGTCCTGATTTATTCATTTTTGTTTGTATTTAAATGTTTCAGATTATCCACTAATTCTAATATATGACAAAGACTATTTAAATGAGCACAAAGTGCAGCTTTTAAATAACTATTTAAGCCAGTGGTTCCCAATCTAGGTCCTGGGCTCCCCTGTTGATGCTGGTTGTTGTCCCAACCACAATTGCAATCACTGGATTTTAACAAGCCGTCAGTTTGTCTTAACCAAGTGCATTTATGTTTATTGAAGTTATTTATCCTATGAAGCCACATTTGAATGAATATCCATACATACCATGAAGAGGAAAAAAATCTGTATCCATACTGTGATATATTAGAAACAACTGCATTAAAAGAAGGAAAAAAATTGAGCCCATCTAAGTGAAGAATCAGTGGGTTCCTAATTAGTGAAACTGTGGACACATGGTCGTGAAAACTAACAGCTTATTAGGCCAGCAAATGATAGAGTCAAACCTGCTTTGTGTCATGTAAGTGTCATTAAGTTCAAGCAAATTATTTGGAAAGAATGCGAAACACCTGTCTTCAGCAACCTTATTTGGAGCTGACTGATTTTCTTGATTTGATCTGTTTAAAAATGTTGTCCCCTGAAATTGCTTGCAGTATGGTAAAATATACACAACATGTTCAAGGGTCTTTTATTCTTTATAGCAATCATGGGTTTTTCTGTCACAAAGTGGCTTTAGACAGAAAATAACTGCTTTAAACATGAAATGCACCTAATCCGGACAAACAGGTCATTAGAATTCTCCGATGCAATTGTGGTTGGAACAAAACCAGTATACAGAGGGGTGCCCCAGCACCGAGATTGGGAACCACTAATTTAAATTATTGAAGGTAAGGAGGTATTCAAACATATATCACCCATGTGAAAAAAATGATTGCTCCCCTTGACCTAATAACTGGTTGTGCCACCCTTGGCAGTAACAACTGCAATCAAACATTTGTAATAACTGGCAATGTCATTTACATCGCTGAGGAGAAACTTTGGCCCAGTATGCTTTGCAGAATTGTTTTAATTGGAGGATTTTTGAGCGCAAACTGCCCGTTTCAGGTCATATTACAGCATCTCGGTTGGATTCAGGTAAGGATTTTGACGAGCCACAACAAAAGTTTCTTTCCATTTCTTTTGAGCTATTCAGTAGTGGACTTGCTTGTCTGCTTCAGATCATTTTCCTGCTGCATAACCCGACTGCGCGTGAGCTTTAGATTACAAACTGATAACCGGATATTCTCCTTCTGGATTTTCTGGTAGAAAGCGGAATTCATGGTTCTATCAATTGTGTTAGGTCACCCAGGTCCAGAAGCGGCAAAGCAGCCCCAGACCATCGCACCACCACAACCATCCTGTATGACTGTTGGTTTGATGTTGTTATTGTGGAACTCTGTTTGCTTTATGCCAGATGTAACGGGACCCGTGTCAAAAAGTTCCTCTATAGGCGCATCAGTCTTCAGAATAATATCCCAAATGTACCGGGGGTTATCAAGATGTTTTTCGGCAAAGGAGAGACAAGTCTTTGATCTTTTCGGTCAGTAGTGGTTTTTGACTTGCCTCTACCATGGATGACATTTTTGCTCAGTCTCTTTCTTATTTTGTAATTGCAAATACTGACTTTGACAGAGGCAAGTGAGGCTTGCAATTCTTTAGATTTTAGTCTGGGTTCTTTCGTGCATTCTTGGATGAGTTGTCGGTGCATTCTTGGAGAAATTTTGGTGAAACATTCCAGAAGGTTCACTACTGTTCCAAGGTTTCTCCATTTGTAGATGATGGCTCTCACCATGATTCACTGGCATCCCAGAGCCTTATAAATGGCTTTGTCAACCCTTTCTTGAGCGATAAATGTCAACAACTTTGTTTCTCATCTGTTCTTGAACACCATTAGGTAGTGGTATCATGTGCTGCTTTTTGCCTACTTCATTTTGGCTGGCAGGTTCTACAAAGCATTTCAGTGATGTTTAGATTCAATCAGGCTGGCACAAATCATGCCTGGGAGTGTTTAACAAAATTAAACCCAATTTTTCCATGAATCTGTCAGTAGATTAACTCAAAGGAGGAGACCACACCTCGGCAAAGTATATTTCAGCGGAAAGTAGAATTCTTGAAGTGTCTAAAACGCATAATTTTATAAATTTTAATTCGGTAATGATCCAATGCAACGCATTTTAAAACCGGCAAGTCTTCAAATCGGCGTCAATATCAGGGGGAAGACATTTTTACTTGGGGAATAGGCTGCGTTCGGAATGCACACTTGTCCACTTGCTCACTCACTCTCTTTATATTGTTTTCAATGTAGAACATTCACTACATAGTGCCCAATGTAGTGGGTGAGTGTGCATTTTGAACGCAGCCAAAAAACTTTATCCAATCAAACGCCAGTACCATGGTGCTTGTGGCGTCAGTTATTCTCTTTTGTGACGTCAGTTGTTCTCTTACCTTTCATCCAGGCCATATAGTTCTTCAGAGGGTCTTCAGTAAGCTCACCCTTTACGGCTTGACTGTCCACCAGATGTTTTTATTTAAGCTGGCCCGATTAACAATCAAACAATTTATCGACTGAGCAACCAAGACCAATACATGACCTATAATTAGAAATGGTAATGAAAGGTGAATTCCCATTGCCTATATTTATATAATTGATATTGCATTGTAAGGATGGCAGAATAAATGCAAAAATCCAAAACTTTCGTTGACTTTGCATAATTTATTTTTGCCATGCTTACAATTGTCACTCAGCTGTGCATCGTGCCTTCAACGCCCTTTAGCTGCGAATACATTCAGAATATAGAACGGATTCTCATGGCTTATTGCTTAATGAGCCATGCAAACTAATTTATGCAAATCTGTGCTGCTACATGAGCCCAGAAATTATAAAGACATATTGATATTTTACGTCATCATTTATGCGCAGAAGAACACGCCTCATAATTTTGTGGTGCAATACATAACAATGCCATCAAAAATAACTTAGATGGTGGTCGATTTTTACCAATTAGTCTGAGCAACTGTGGCTAATTGGGAGATGTAAACTGCGAGAGGTTTAGGTTATGAAGCATTTAAAGGTGAGGTTCCTGAAGATCAAATTCAAAATCAGAAGTTTCCCCGAGTAAAAATGTCTGCTCCTGATATTGAAGCCAATTTGAAGACTCTCTGGTTTAATAATGCATCACACTGGATTATTATCAAATTAAAACATGCCTTTCAGACACTTCAAGAATTCTTTCCGCTAAAATATACCTTGCTGAAGTGCGGTGTCCTCTTTTAATAACTCAGGACAATTACTTTTTCACATTGGGCCAGGTAGGGTGTGATATCTCCTTTGCTTCAATAATTTAAATCATCATTGAAAAACAGCATTTTGCATTTACTTAGGTTATGTTTGTCTCAAATTAAAATTAGTCGGATGATCTGAAACATTTACTAAACATTAACCCTTTATTGGGTGAGGAACCATATTTGGTAATTTCAGTTGGCATCCAAAGTGGCGCCCCCATGCCTCTCCGTGAGGCAGTAGACCAGCAGCGATTTCTCCCAGCCAATAAGAGAAAATCTGGCTATATCACAGGCAGTGACATCAGGGTGCTGGACCAATCAGCAGTGGCCTAGAGGGTCTCAAACTTTTTTTCTTCTCCAGACCTCTCACATTGCAGTTGTGTGCCCTTACCCAATCCCACTCACAAGGACCTAATGTCATTACTCATGAAAGAAAACTGATGAAAACTCACGCGTTAAAAAGTTGAAAAGGTTAGCTAAAAGTTGAGATAGGTGTTGTTTGTGTTGGATTTCCAGAAATTAGTGAGATTTTTCTGTGAAAAACAAAAAATTTGGTAGTGAGGCCATATTTGATCATACGCCCTTTCACCTAAGTCTACAGCAAGTGATGGTTAGACTATTTATGGACATACGCCCAACGCGCGGTACTTTTTTACAGTCAGCTTCTTAGGGTATTTTTTTAGTGCCCTATAAAGGGTTAAACTAATACAAAAAAAAAAGGAAACAGGAAGGGGGAAAATACTTTTTCACAGCACGGGATATGGTTTACCCGTTATGCAGACTTTGCAGTATGCAGCAGTGGAATGGTTTAAATATGTATGACATATTTTATATGGATGGGATGGAGTATAGAGAGGTGTGGAGGATAGCCAGGTGCTGAAGAGGTGGATGCCTGATTTGAGCCTGGTTGCTGTGTAGAGAGAAGACGGAAAACGCCAAAAGGGGAAAGGCGTGGGGCATTTGGAACACTTTTATACCGAGAGCACATGTTTGATCTCTCAGTTCAAGAACAATTCTGGCCTTCAGGCAATACAGGGAAGCCTAAAGTGTAAAACAGTGTATTATTTAGGCACCCTGTAAAGTGGAGTTGCTTTAAATTAATTAGCTCTTGTACAGTGGCATATTCACATTTTTTAGATTGGAACTCAACAGAGAGGGCAATAAAGTATACTTTTATATTGTGTACTGTAGTGTAGTGGACTTTAATGTAGTGTACTGCAATATAGTGTTATGGAGTGCTATGTAAATAACTGTGCTGTTTTTATTACTGTTGAAATATGGCTGCAGCTGGAGGGAGAAACTTAAGCCTAAGTGCAATGGGAAAAGTATAACAATTGATGTGTGTGTGTGTGTGTGTGTGTGTGTGTGTGTGTGTGTGTGTGTGTGTGTGTGTGTGTGTGTGTGTGTGTGTGTATCCTGTATACTCATGATTTATCACATAAAATAACCTCCCTCACATACACATGCAGTGCACACACATTTTTGCACATATTCTCTGCCTAACACAAGCATACACACACTGCATTCATTTATACAACATTCTCAGAGAGTTTGGCTGGTATTAATACCATAATGTTAAATTCAAACAGTCGATTTTATTTTTGTCATGTTCTGGCAGTGTTGCTGCTTTAGCTTTCCCCACTCAGCATTTGCAGATTTTATATCTGAGCACACAGTATTCTGTGAATTATATTGTGCTCATCTGTCATTTCTAATCCGCTGCCTGCTGAAAACACGCCTATTTGGAACTTTGATTGCTTGTCGTCCAGTATTGCTGCTTAACAGCTGTCTCGATAACTGTTTAGCCAAATAACTTCACACTCGACTCCGCACTTCCTTTGGTCCTCAGCAATACACCCACCAAGTGAGAAGTCGATCAGATGAGTAATTGTGAAAATAAAAAAATGCGTATAGATATATAGACAGAGACTCTACAACTGCAAGTATAGAGGTACTTATTGAATAATTTCATGGGAACTAAGAATAGTTCCAAGCAGTTTTAGAGTGACTGCAGGAATTTTTTTTAGGTGGAGGGTCTTTTTAGTTGGGAATTTGTTACGGTGTAGTTAGGCTGTCTGGTTTTGCTAGAACATGAACGTAACATGAAGGCCATCACAGAGGCCACATCACAGTTCCCAGGCTGCATCCCACCTATAATCAGAAAATGACCTTCGTGGCAGGGAATTCATAGCATGTAGTTAGATGGAGAATACCCTTGTCCTCTTAATGTACCAGGTGTGTCAATAACAGAGAACTCAAGCGCTAAGTTAATCTCTATGATATGTATGCATGGCATTTTATTTGAATATTTATGAGAAGCGTGACTTGCCCTTGGAGACTCCAGTCATGCCAAGCTGTAGCTGTGGGACCAGTTCACGTTCTACTGGATGTTACCTTCCAAATGTTGTGCTGAGATGTTATTTGTTGTTTCCTCGCTACAGTTGCTAATCATTTTAGAATGAAGAAAATAGAACCATTTAATGCATCCAATTATAGCTCTGCATTCTATGCTATATTGAAGAGTCATGGAAAGATGTATTCCTTAATTACTGAGTGTGTTTATGGTGGATGGTCAAGAGCTGATTTATTGGTCAGAAAGGGTAAATACACTCTTCAGTGGATTTCAAATAATGCAACAGCTGTGCCATGGTAACAGTGCGGATAAACCATTAAAAGAATGAACAGTTGGTTGGCTCTGAACTGAAATTATACAAGTATAAAACAAAAGTCATCTTGGGGTAAAACACACTGTAACAAAAAGTTTTTACTTCTTTAATAACTGTGAGGCTCATGACTGCTTGGGTTCACTTTCAAAATGTTTCGAGGCAAACAGCAGTACCTGTTCACCTTCCCTTATGCCCAAATTCAGAATCATCTACCGCAGAAACCATGGGAACAGAAACAGACAGATCGGAAACAAATAAATATCACTTTCTTTTTTTTTAATAAAGTTTCTTTTTTTGGTGAAAAGAAGTAAACAGATAAAAGAGCAGAGGACGGACAGCAACAAACACAAATGAACAGAAATAGATGCAATTCTATGGGAAGAGGGGGGGAGAGGGGAAAAAAAGGTAAATAACATAAAAGCAGAGCAGATGGAGTGTTGAATTGATGAGTCCTGAGTGCACAGCCCAATAAGTGATGGGCATAATAGATTGGAGTGAGATCATTTTTGTGTGGCAAAAAGGTAAACAAAAGAAGATAAATGGAATATTATAATAGAAATAAACAGAAAATAAGCAAATCAGTAATAATAACGATAATTATGAATACTGTAAGGATAATGGAAATATTAATACCATGATGATGATGATGATGATGATGATGATAAAAACAATGATAGAAATAATAATAATAAAAATAATAGCAGCAGGATTTATATATTAACTGGGGGTCATGGCAGACTGGGCCATTGCAGGCCGAGGCAGTGGGTCCCCACACACCCACCCCAGCGACAGAGGCGGGTCCCCACACACCCACCCCAGCGACAGAGGCGGGGCCCCACACACCCACCCCAGCGACAGAGGCGGGGCCCCACACACCCACCCCAGCGACAGAGGCGGGGCCCCATGGTGGGGCACAAACAGGGATCAGCCAGCAGAGTACCCCCTCATGCCCACCACTCATACACTCATGCATGGACTGTACACACATGGGCTCCTGTGCTTGGGGAGGGTTTGGGAGGTGACATGCACTCACTGCATATGGGTCGCGCCCAGACCCAGGGGAGAGCGCCGGCCCATTACAGGATAAAGTGTTCCCTCCACTCCCTTTTCTTCTTCCTCCACATTATGTTCTGCCACCTCTGTCTCTTTTTTTTATTTTTTTTTTTTTTTTTTAGGGGCGTAATGGCCATTCGGCAGTAGTCCTACACCCCACAAAGTAAGAGGCCCGGCAATGCCTCCAGGGCCTCAACATCACTTTCAAGCCTGATATCTGTTATCTTCTTCAATATGACAGCCTTTAGGGTTTTTGGGATATATTGCCTGGTGACGTGGGGCCATGAGAAATGTATGTCTACATTTGGTCTCTGGAACCCCCCAGAAAATAGCCTGGCAAACTTGAGTGGTCAAACCTTGAGACTCAGAGTGGGCACGGTGTCATGAGGCTTGCACATTTTATCTCAGCAATGTGGGGTTTAAAAATGTTTGGTGGAAGTTACTTACAATGGTTTCAGAGGAGGTAAGGAGTTCATATCAGGACCCTGTGAGATTATGTGTGAGGACAAGGATGAGTGAGAGAGTTTGTTTGGAACATTGTTGAATTGAAGCAGAAATCACCCGTGAAGTGTAGCCGGAGTAGACAGTGCATATCCTGTTATAAACAGATTAACATATTAAATTTATTAGAAGGCAAATTAAAATGCAAAGGTAAGAAAAGATCTTGTTAAAAGGAAATATGTTTCATTTATAATTTCATGTTCACTGTAGTGATTCCTCCATTCCAACACACAGGCGCATTATAACAGGCTTTATTAGGAACTCCTAAACATGGACCAAAACTGAAAAGATCACTGGGGTCTATAAGCAATATTCATATTCATAATGGTCTTAGGTCTAATGAGGCAATTTTTCTCTGGATATCCTAAAAGGAGGATTTCACGCAAAATCAACACATTTCAGCAAGATTCCAGATATATATTTTGCTTTCAACAATGGAATATTCACCTTCAAGAATTACTTTTTATTTTTCACACATTTGACAGAAAACCCTATTTTTATACTTTTACCCTCCTTGCAACTTGGGGTATTACAAAGTTTCCTTTTTTCTGCAAAAAAATATATTGCATTGACATCTTTGATTACCAAGTACATGTAGGCATATCAGTGAAGGGTATTGCATGCTTCATGCTATAAAAGGAACTCACATACTGTATCCCTGCCCTGCACAGGGGGTGGATAAATACTGCCTGCGGAGGGAACCCCCAGAGTAACTGCAAAGTCTAAGTTCCTTTGAGCATTACATTACAAGATGAGAACCATCACTCGCATAGAAACTTGTGTTGGAGGTGCATACTGCTGGAGCACCACATTGCTTATTCTGTCACTTTCAGTCACTCTCAATTACACACATATTCATGCACAAACAAACACTGAGGCACACTTCCGTACCTCTCTAAAGCACTGATCTGCTAGGCTAGCATTTCCTCCCATACATCTTCAGCACTGATTGTTAAGACCCAAAGGGCTTAAATCTGAATACCTCTGGAGGAATATTCCCTCCCAGAATAAAGGAGCAGTTGTCAGAGCAGCAAAGATTTTCATCTAAATAAGAATTTCTGCACATGTATGGAGATGTAGTACGCTAGCAAAGGGATTTTGATTTCTCATAAAGGCAGAGTTTTCCCAAACTGCATTTTTTATATGGATTTAAGGGCCATCCACACTAAGAACTACAACAATAAATGATAAGTATATAAGCGCTCACACCAATGGGCAAAACAGTTCCATAATTAGCGCTTTCCCGCATTTAACAAATTCACATTCAGTGGCTTTTGTCTTACTAAAAATTGCTCTGAAAGTGATCAAAAATGACTTAGTTCTAGAGGACATAATTTTGAACTATCTGTTTGAGTTTAAACAATTTTTTTATCATGATTATTACTGTTTTCATTCCATTTCATAGTGTGGATGAGCCTTTACTGTTTTAAGAATGTGAGACATTCAGTTATGGATCAGCACAGCTGAGATTATTATCTTTAAAGGGTCTGCTTTCTCTCATGACTGTACTTGAGCTGTATTGGTCTATCTCTCGGACAGGAGAAGAAAAAGCACTTGAGACGGTATATGTGTGGGTGTATGCTTTGTTTGTGTTAACGCGTCTTGAGTTTCCATTTGGCTGATTGCAACTTCGCGACAGCAAACACTGCCGGCACTGTCCTTTGACCACAAACAGAGCTGAGGGACACGATAATGGATATCTCATCAGTGTATCAGATCATTATGATTAGAGTCTGTGGGGAGAAGCACATTCCCTGCTTACTTTAAATCTGTTTGATTCTCACACTATTTGTGTACTCATCTCCTGTCTGGAATCAACAGAATGGATGAACCATGATGCAACCCTGTAGAATCTAAACTACGAAACAATCAACCTGGGGCCAAGAACATTTTTGATCATTTTAAATCACAGATGCTAACTTACATTGTTGGAATCGTTGACTGTGAATGGATGAACTATGTAAGTTTCTAACTTACTAAGCAACTACGCTTTTGGGAAATGCAACCCTGTAGAATCTAAACTACGTCTGGATGTTTCCTGAACAATCAATGAATGCTGTTGCTCAAATCCAAGAACACAGGCTCATTATGATCATTTTAAAACACTTTATTTAGGTAGACCTCTCTGATATTGGATGAAATTTTTGCCTCTGAAACAGTCCAAATTCTTCAAGGTATACATAGTGAAAGGTCTTAGAGACATTCTTCAAAATTTTTTGTTCATTTTGTCTCAATCATACATTTTTCAGAGAATCGTTTGCCAGCAATGTATGCCCGTTAATTAATCCCTCAGGTTCCTCCCAAACCGATACATCTCCCCACATGGGCTGGACTGAAAAACTGGGTCTTTGTGGGCCTTTGGTATCAGCTGAAGTCACTGTCTTTTTTGTGGAACCAGTATGAGATCATGTGTGCTCGCTTCAAATTGTTTTTGGAAACTGTGGACAGCACATTACCAAAGAGGAAAAGCCATCCGGACTGTTATAGGCGCAAAGTTCAAAATTTGATATTTACATTAGTGCCCAAGACATGGTCATTAATGCTGAAAGGTAAAACATATGATCTTTTTCATGTACATTCTGCACGTGTTACAACAGCATGGCTCCGTAGTAAAAGAGTGCGGGTACTAGACTGGCCTGCCTGTAGTCCAGACCTGTCTCCCATTGAAAATGTGTGGCGCATTATGAAGCGTTTGACTGTTGAACAACTTAAGCTGTACATCAAAGCAAGATTGGGAAAGAGTTCCACCTGAAAAGCTTCAAAAATTGGTCTCCTCAGTTCCCAAACGCTTTACTGAGTGTCGTTAAAAGGAAAGGTGATGTAACACAGTGGTAAAAAGGCCCCTGTGCTAACTTTTTTGCAATGTGTTGCTTTTATGAGAAACAATGCTTAGGCTGGCTGTCACATTCAAGTGTATTATACCACATACCATGTGTACGACATTCTCCACATCAATAGACCACCAGAGCCACATGGAATGATGGAGCCATGGAATCATGTTTTTCCATCAAATTCTGAGCATACCATTGGCATGTTCTGTTTTTAAACATTTGCAAATCTTGTCCCACCAGGCTTCACATTTTGGGTTCCAGGCTAGAAACAATGCTTATGGCTGTCATCCAGCTTTGTACGACATTCTCCATTGAAAGGCATAATGTCGAGCCATGGAATCATTTTTTGCATCTGTTGACAGAGATGGAAAACACTGCTGGTGTCCCACCAGGCAACATTCTTCCAGGCTGCTATTAGTTGCCCTTTTCCTGTCGACAGGATCAACATTTAATTTGTTGCCCTTCAAGGAGATAGCAATCAAGATAGCATCAAGCACACTATCAATATGAACAGTGGTTTATTGAGCATTTTATGACCTTTATAGAAGCCTGAGCCTATCTGCCTATTCTTTTCTGCTTTTTCTCATTTACAAGGTGCGTTCAGTCACAGAACTGCTGCTCACTGGATGTTTCTTGTTCATCATATCGTCCTCTGTCAAGTCTAGATACTGTGGTGGTGAGAAATTATATGTTAGTCAGACATTAAATTAAATGAATTACATATTTAGCTAAATGTAAAAAATAAAAAATAAATAAATAAATATAAAACTTAAATATTTAACACCATATTAGAGTAACTGTTTAAAACATTTAGCTCACTGTCTAAATTGTTGAAATATCTATCTGAAACACTCACCCATCACTCTAGTAAGAACAACTGTATACCTGCTCATTCGTGCAGTTATCAATCACTTAATTATGTAGCAGGAGTGCAATGCAAAAGCATATGCAGGTCAGGAGCAACAGCCAATTTTTAATCAAACATCAGAATGGGGAAAAAAATATGATCTCAGTGATTTTGACAGGTGAATGGATTTTGGTTTCTTGATAAGCTGGTTTGAGTATTTCTGAATGTGCTGATCTCTAAAGCCCCTTTCACACCAGGCTGCGTAGGGGCGCGGAGCAGCGCGGATGGCCATACGCAAGGAAAATGACAGATCCGCTGGAAACTAGCGCGGATGACCCCTTCCAGAATGGAAGCGCGTGTGGATCAGGTGCGGAACACGTATGGGCGCGTTCGTACTATGTTCAGATCACGTGTGCAATACGCACAGGTGCGTTCTGACTGCATTTGTAACACGTTTCTTTGCGGGAGGGCTTCGCAGCGGTCCGCGCAAAAAATGAAACCTTTCATTTTTGCATTCGATGTCTGCGCACCACTGCGCTTTACTATGTAACCACCTACGAAAATGCACTTGAGAGATATGAATCATGATTTTCTTGTCGTAATTCCAGCCCTCTCAGTGCGGGCTGGAGGCTGCCATCATTGTGAAGCTCCTCCAATCCTGTGACATATTGTGCATAGAAGCGTTCTTCAGCCCTGAATTAGTCAATGTTATTTCAGGACGACTGTTAGTAACCAAAATTACTTTGTTTCGTATTAATACTAGGTAATTGGGTCATCATAAAATGTTTTATAACCGAAGACATATTTAAAAATTAAAGGAAAAATGTGACTTTTTTTAATATCAAGCAATATTTATTCCGCTATTTCAAACATCTTTGTAGCAATAGATTGATCACTGGCTGCTTGGAAATGCATCGTACGTAGGCTATGCGCATGTAGTATATAGAGGATTTCCACTGAGTGAGCCTGAGATATCAAAATTATGCAAGAACTGTACTAGTTCTCATTTGGAATAAATAAAAATTACTACTCAAGTTTCACAAAGTTGATATCTCAGGCTCATGAATTTGAGATCCTATTTATCCCATCAATTTCAGTGTCATTTTATTTGGAAAATGGAAAAATAGCGTTGGCTTCCAGTTGGTAGTCTATTCAAGACAGTTGGATGAATACTTCGCTAGCCAGCAAGTTGAAGATTTTCTCCATTAAATTAATAAATTCAAGCATCTACCATAACTGTTACACATGTAACTCAGTACTTTCATGGCAAAAAGTGTTAATATGCTCACAAACTAATCATTTATCCCATAAACTTGGATTAACCATCCATCCATTTTCTATACCGTACTCTTCCTCACTGGGGTCACGGGGGAGTTGGAGCCCATACATTGAATTTTTCGAGTTTAGGGCAGCAATCCATTCTCTACTAATTTTTGGCCTCTTTAATGGATGAGGAATGGCATGAAAACTCTTTCCTCCCATTCGCTCCTATATTCCTTTTATTTCTCATTTTTGAACACCTGATAGTAATTTTCTGTTTGAATTTTAGGCCCCTTCTTTCAACAGTCAAATCCAACAAGAGACTATTTATGTATTCTGTACTCGACTAACCTGCCGAATTCTGTTGCATGTACAATTTAGTTTGAGGGTTGTGTGGCAATAGAGTTTGCAGATCTTGGAATTTAGGGACACATAATGCATCTCTGATATAATTTAATTAAACTACTGTAATAGCATGAACTATGAGAAATTACTCGAGAATGAATTTTACCTTCTCTGACACCAGCATTTTTTTGTCTATTCGTGCATATATATTCATGAAAATCTTTAAATTCAATGGAAGCAATATTCATCATGCACACTTTTAATGAAAAAAGCAGAAAGAATTAAAAATCAAGAATCCTCACCACTGACAATGATTGTAGGGGTTTTAAAAGTTACTGTAGTTATAGTTACTCCAAAAACATGCACTTCAGGACATGTGTGTTTGAATCAATCTGTCAGAAGCACCTCTGCAATGCACCTCTAATAATTATGATGCATTGATAATCATTTGAGCATAATTTGTCGATCTATTACAGTATATTGTTCGTCCATTAAGTTTTTTTATTTATGGAGAGCTGAAAGCTGGTAAAATGTTTTAACAGGAAGACAAATCTTAAAGCCGCATGTGTCTTACTCATAACCTTGAAAATTTAAGATGAAAGTGATATGGGATTAGAGCTATGGGCTCATTTCAGGTTTTTCCCACAGATTGAGTCTTTCATCTCATCCAGAATGTGAAAGATAAGATTGTATTATTTTCTGTTTTTCGTTTGTTTTTGTTTTTTTCTGTAGAGTGTGTGTTTTATGATTTTATGAAAAAATATTACAAAACAATTTTTCAACCAAAAATGCTGCATAAAAAGTTTTATTCACCTGCATGCTCAGACAGTTGTGATTAAGTATGACCATTAGCACCTGCTTGGAATCTAATTAGAATTTTTGCAAGTGAAATTGATTAATGGTGGCCTGTTTAATCACAGGTTTGCCAGCAATAGCAAGAATTATTCATTTGCATTTCCACTTCACAAAATTTGACAACGAATGGGTATGCTGCCCATGCAGCATTTTCACTGATGTGCTTTTGTATTGTTATAGATTTTTTTTTTTTTTTTACTTAAATCATTTGTGTAATAGAACACTACATGATAAAAATTTTGAAACTTAAGCATAGGTGCTGCCATTTGTCTCAAAGATTCTTTCCTATTGCAGAAAATTAAAATGTTGCCATGCACAGAGGAAAGGTACGTGGTTTTTTGAGATCGGCTTATACGAACTTGACTGGCCTACATTGTGGCCTGACCTTAACCGCATCAAACTTCTTTTGATCAACTTGAAAGCTAACTTGAGCCAGGCTAACAGCCCTACATCAGTCTTAGCTCATTAATCTAATAAAACTTATAAAAAATTTGTCCGTCAAATGCAATTGCTGTACTCAAACCTGAGGAACTTCAAGCCTTGCATAAAAACTTGCATTTTTACTAGAAGCTTGTCTCCTTTAACTCGTTTGTGTCTCACGTGTGTTCCCTTCCCTGGCTGTGTCTTGTTTCATTTTTACTTCCTGATGTATCTGTGATGTGTATTTGAGGAGTCCACGTGCAAAGCCTTTAAGTCAAGTTGGTCCATTTTTTAGAAAAATCTGATTTTTTTGGTAGGCATAGAAATTATCTTCCATAGATACCAATTTTCACTATACTGAAACTATTAGCCTTGCAGACAGACATAGGGCCCATTATTTTTTTTTAAAGAAATGACAGAACAAAAAGTTTTGACTAAACCCATTATTTGAGGGATTTAGCATTGCGTAAGAGGCGTTTTGACAAAAGTTTAAATCTTGCAGCACCTGCCTATATCCCTAAAACATCAGCGTGAATATTATGCAAAAGGCGTGGTTTGGGCGTTCGCCAGTTACATGCAATCAGTGTGCCAGGTGCCATTGCCTTTAGGAACAGGACAACATAAACCCAAATTGAGTTAGAAACCAAACCCGTGATGGAGAGATAAGGTCGACACCTTTCTCTGTAGACAAAGTTAAATTGAATCACGTGCATGAGGTCAAATCCAGACAGGGAGGATCTGTTTTTATTTTTAATCATGAATTGTTTATTATTATTATTTTTGACACATGGTTTAGTTGTTTTAAAAGTTTGGTATGTAATAAAAAAAAGATCAAGCCTAACTCCTTTATTTTGGAAACTTCAAAAAGAAAAAGGAAAAAACTACATTTATGCACCCCCAACTCCTTTGAGTTCTGAAATGAAGAATAGAACAAAATCTCATTTTAGAAAAAGCAAAATTAGGTCTATGCACTGGCACTCAGCGACGACTACCATACCAGAAACTGAGGAAAGCACTTCAGAACTCTTCAGCCAAGAAAGGTAATTCTGGTGATTAAGAACGTGGTTTCAAGAGATGCTTTTGTTTACATTTTCCAATCGGACAGCTGTCTAACCAGAAGAACCAGTGGCAAGAGGAAAGTGATAACATGCAAAAACAAAACCCAATAGCCAGTGAAGTTGCCAAAAATTACCTTCAAAACAGAATACAATGAGTTTCCAAATCCTTTTGGAAAAAAATTATTCAATTGAATACAGTGCAAAGACAATTTATAATTAAATTAAACTTTCTGCACTTTTGCAAATATTAGCCCATTTGGAATTTTGTCAACATGTTTCAGAAAAGCTGGCAAGGGCAAAAAGACTGTGTGTTGAGGAATGGACGCCAAGAAACAAGCTTATTTGGAACATCCCACAGGTGAACGGGCTAAATGGGAACAGGTGGGTGGTTTGATTGGGTATAAAGCGCTTTCCCTAAATGCTGTGTCATTCAAAATAGCAATTGTAAGGGTCACCACTTAAACATCGCGGCACATTGTCCAGGCGCAAAACAATTCTCAACGAAGTCGGAATTTAATTTATAATCGGGTAGTGTGGCCGCAAGATACCGTTTAGAATAGTGGAAATCTGCTAAATGCGTAATTCATGGGCAGAAATCCTGGCAACGGGTAGGGCAGTGTGAAAGATAGAGCCCATAATCCATGTAGCAATTCATTATTTTTTTTAAAGAAATGACTTTGATTTTGCAACACAAGGTTTTGACTTTGCAGGTTTTGAAAGTGGAGTGGAAATTTAGCAGGTTTTGACAGTGTTTAAACCAGCCCCGTTGCTCAATAGATGAAGGTACTTGACTCAGGACCCACTCCACATGCAACTCAATGTTACAGACAGCACAGTGGTTGAATAGCTGCTATGACAATGACAACATAAAGCCATCTTAAGTTAGAGAAAGCAAAAGCAGAACAGGCTATAAGAGCTTGACTGTGATTGGTTCCTTCTAGCGAGCGAAAACGGAATCACGTTTCCACATTGGCCGATGACTTAGCAGAATTTGATAGAGTTTTCCTCCTTGACTTGGTGGGTTTTGACAGAGTTTCCCTTTTTCCGGTACAATTTATAACATGGTTTAGTTGGTTTTGAAAATGGAGCTATCAGTGGGACATGCGCAGGTGCCTGAAAGAGAGGCTAAGGGAGATAACTCATTTACTTTCAATATTTGACTTTGCCCAGGTTTTTGCAAAATACGACAACGTGTTGAACAACTCATTTATACCCCCTGCTTTGAGTTGCAAGATGCTGAATTGTAAAAGCGCTAAAATTGGTCTCCTAGAACCAACGTTTAGGGAGTGCAGATGTTACAGTGGTAAAACCTGATTAAGACTACCATAAAGCTGAAACTGAGGAAAGCACTGAGAAATGAACTATGGAGAATAAGATAAGACAAAGACAAATTAAAGAATGGGGAGATCAGGAGATGCTTTTGCGTGAAGTTCAGTAACCAATACCAAGCCCTAGAAGTTGAAGAACCAGTGGTACAGGAGGAAAGTGATAACATCGAGTACATGAACACCATTATGCAGAAGGCATACCATGACAAAGTGCAAGAGGCACAGGGATTTAAGAGTAGAGAGTGAAAACCCTGGATTAGTCGAGAAGCATGGAGACGAGTCAACCAAGGAAAAGAGATATGTCTAAAGATCGATAAGACTAAGTCGGAGAGGTTGAAGCAGGGGTACAGAGGTGAATACAGGAAAAAAGACAGAGAGGTAAAGAGACAGGTTTGGAAAGACAAAAGATATTGGCTGGAGAACATCACACATCACACCCAGCTTGCAAGCCTGTCTTCATTAGTGATGGTACAGACCGCAAGCCAAGCCCACATCAGCTGAAAGCTCAGCTGATTCCTGTCAGGCACTCAATTGGCTAATCTTAAACAAGGTGCCCTATTTAAAGATGCTTTGCCTGCCTACTATTGCCGCTTCCTCTGCTCATTTTGCAACCCACCTCCATCCCCAGCTCCTCCTTTACACGTTTTTCTGACTTTAGTCAATGATGACGCAAGTCACTGATGCTGCTCTGTTCTGTACCCCTGGGGGTTTGCTGCTGCTCTCTGCGCCAATGGTATTCAGGCATATGCATGCAAGGGCAGGGTTTTGGATCTCCCTGTCTTCTGGCTTTTCATGCATACGCATGATAAGGCAGGGAGGCCCCAGAACAGAGCCATGCCACCAAACTCAAAATATTGCAAATAAATTCGCAGAAAATTATATAATTTGGGGATTTTGACAAAGTGGACCTGACTGAAATGGTAATGTCATCACCAGTAGTGAAGACAGGAAGAAGAGATGGATGGAACACTTTAGTGAGGTCCTGAACCGCGAGGAGCCAAAAATCCAGTGACAGAAGAAGACACCGTGGACCATGAGAATGGCCCTGTAGCTCACCAGCCGGCTTTCAAAACCAGTCTGGACAAAACCCTCATGAATCTCATTCTGTCACAGTGTACTGAGCAGCCATTAGAGAGCATTGTTGAATTACTTTTAGCCATAAGTTAATTAAGCATATTTTGTAAATGGTGAAATTTTAATTTAAAAAAATTATTAAAAATCCCAAAAAAAATTTTTAAACTACGAGCAAACCTTAGAAGCATGGTCCTAAAGAAGCTCCATATGAAATATGAAGTGAGTCCACCGAGCGGTTTTACAGGATAAAATTGTGAAATATTTTGCCAACAAGACATGACCATCAGCACAATGATGACGCTGGACGCCACCTGATCCCTAGAGCTTAGCCTGCCTATTGGCCGCTGAGCTGAAAACTCTAGGGTTGTCTCAATCTTTGAATAGATCTGTCATTAAACTGCGTGTGTATGGCATAATATGTGAATATAATTTATGTTCACAGCAGTTGTCACTGAGGGCAAGGTAAGAAAGGCTTCTCTTGATGACATACAACATTGAATGCAATCAACACTTTCTGTCAATCTCCCATTTGCTTATTCTACATTTATCTTCGTGTTAGACTGCTGATCCAGGAGCTATTTCTGACCATGTCGTAATCTTATCTGTTATGAACTGAAATGAAACACTCAAGAGTGGCACCCCTAATATGAACATGTATGAATATTGGACTTGATCTCAGTGAGTTTAACTGAGATTTGGCTCTCTCCTGTTTCTTTTTGAGTCTATCATCTGTCAAGCTTATCAGAGCCACTGCATCCTCAGTATGTCTGCGCATCTACTCCAATTAGAAATCATAAATAGGCGAGAGCAGTCATTACTGTTATAAGCATATTCACTGAGTGGTCTGAGAAAGGTTCATCCCACTCTCTGGGATAATTGCTATATTCCGCCACTAATATCATTTCATAATGAGCATTGCTTGACTGACATCCAATTATTTGACTGCAGAGTGTTTTTGTGACAATACATAAATCCATTAATCAGAGTGAGCCCCATCCCCAACTACAAACAATTGCCACTGAAGCCTGTGCCATCAGGGCAAGGGTCCATCAAACACACTTGTCATCATGCAGTTTGGCCCTATTGTGTTAATAAGCAGTATGAAGTGTACAGCAACTGTCAAGTTTGCCTGCGTGTTTTTTCATGCCCCATCACACGGCCTGAAAATGGTGCACTATTCAGCAAGACAATAAACAAACAGTCTTGAAATCTCCATTTGCAAATATAACATACGATACATGTATATACACTGACTGGCTGGATTCCACTGGATCTTGAATCAATGAAACCGATCAGGGAAATGCTCTCAAAATGAACAATAAAGTTCAGGCAGACATCATTCATGACTTGATAATAGGCCTGGGGCTAAAGCAGGTTGCATGTTCAATCCAGACCTGTGCTTGAAATTAGTTGTCCCTGTTCAAGAGTATCAGTCGGCAAAGATGCAGCCAGGAGAGATTGTGAGGTCACAAAAAGACAATGACTGGGCTGTGGGCATTTCCCGAATTGCAAAATAATGGTGTTCAGAAATGAATGGGGGGAAATATTTTGTTTGCAATGTTATGGCCCCAATTTGTTATGGCGTCACGGACAGCAAGGGATGACAGACAAAATCCTTTAAGTTCAACAGATTTAATTAAACAAACACATAGAACTAATCTACACCCTACACTACTGACCAAGATTGAAAAAGAAAATTTAAAAATGAGATATTTACAATTCCCTGTAATGGAGATGGGCTGCTGTTGTGATGTCCTGGGACAGGAAAATGCTCCAACATAGGCAAAAATCCACACAAAGCTTAACAGGTCTTGAAAAGAGTGACAGGTCTGGTCAAATGTATCCTTCTTGCAATTTCTCCTACTACTCTACTCTCTCAATTTTTCTCCTTATATACTCTTGTCCAGCCCCCCTCCCATTCTGGGACTTTCCCCTCTGGGCATGCCCGACATGCCCAAACCTAGCTTTTTAGATTGCTTAACAAAAAAAATGTCAATACTGCCATCTAGTGGCTTTTTACCACATTACACCTCCATTCCAAAAGGGGAAAATTTTGACTCATAAAGGCAAAATTTTCCTTTTCAATACAAAAATGGTTAAGTTGACACTTGTATATACATACATATAATACAATATGCTAATAAACACGTGATATATATCCACATATTCAAACACGGGATAAGCAATCAGCAATTACATTGTCAGTACCCTTTACATGCTTAATTTCCAAGTCAAACTCCTGTAAAATCAAACTCCAATTCAACAATCTCCGATTCTTGTTTTTCATCTTACTCAAAAACATTAACGGATTGTGGTCAGTATATACAATCATTGGCTTTTGCCCTGTACAAACATAAACCTCAAAGTGTTGTAAGGATAGAACCAGAGCCAACAGCTCCTTCTCAATTGTGGAATAGTTCTTTTGGTGGCGATTGAACTTCCTGGAGAAGTATGCCACGGATGCTCAATGTCATCAGAGTCACTTCTCTGTAGGAGCACAGATCCACAAGCTTGGTCGCTAGCATCGACCGCCATGGAGAACGGTTTGTTGAAGTCAGGAGATTTGAGCACGGGAAGTGACACAGCAGAGACTTCAGGCAATCGAAGGCTCTTTGGCATGCTTCATCCCAAGTGAACTTTACGCCTTTCTTCAGTTGGTTGGTGAGACTGAGAGCAATCTCAGCAAAGTTCTTGCAGAACTTATGTAGCACCCGATCATTCAAGGAAGCGGCGCAAAGCTTTTTGTTGTCAGGAACTGGAAAGTCCATGATGGCTTGGACTTTCGCATTTATGGGTGCTACCTTACCCTGGCCTATGACGTAGCCAAGATACGTGACAGTAGCACAACCAAAGTCACTCTTGTTCAGGTTAACAGTCAGGTTAGCCTGGGTCAAGCGCTGGAACAACGTCTCTACATCTTTCAGATGTTCTTCCCAGGAGTCACTCCATGTGATCAGGTCGTCGATGTGCGCACCCGTGTGTGGCAATCCGGCGATTGTAGACTGTGTCATCCTTTGGAACGTGGCTGGGGCATTTTTTCATGCCAAAGGGTAGGACTTCATACTGGTATAACCCAGATGGTGTGGCAAAAGCAGAGATGCTCTTGGCCCTCTCAGTTAAAGGCACACACTAATAACCCTTCAATAAATCAATCTTGTTCAGAAACTTTGCTTGCCCTACTCTATCGATACAATCATCAATCCTAGGTATTGGAAACACATCAGTTCTAGTTACAGCATTGACTTTTATAATCTGTACAGAATCTAGTGCTTCCATCAGGTTTTTGGAACTAGAACACAGGGTGAACTCCAATCTGAGTTAGAGGGTCTGATAATATCATGTTCTAACATGTACTCAACCTCTTTCTCAGCAATCTTTCTCTTTTCAGGATTCATCCGCACGGATGCTGTTTTATTGGTTTGGCATCACCAACATCGACATCATGAGAGGCTATAGAAACTCTCTTTGGAACATCAGGAAATAGATCTTTATATTTCTTGATCAACCTCTCAAACTGATCTTTCTGTGAGGGTTCTAAGTGCTGGAGTTTTATATCAAGATTTTGCAACACTTCAGAATTTGACAATTTACATGAAAGACCTTCAGCTTTAATTCTAGGTTCATCATCTTGACACTCCCCTCATCTTCACAAGTCTCAGCCCTAGGAGGATTTGAAGTGACAGCTGCAACCCTAGCATTTCTATCATGATAAGGCTTCAGCATGTTAATGTGACACAACTGTTTTTGGCTTTCTCCTATCTGGAGTCTTCACAATGTAATTGAGATCATTGAGTTTTGTCAGAATTTCATAAGGACCATGAAATCTAGCCTGCAATGGATTGGACTGTAAGGGAAACAACACAAGGACCTTGTCTCCTGGTTTAAACTCACGGCTTCTAGCCTTATGATCATACCAAGTTTTCATTTTTTTCCTGACTTGATTTCAAGTTCTCTTTGGCTAGGTCACAAGCTGCACGCAGTCTTTCCTTGAACTTGCTAACATAGTCTAACAGACTGATATGCGGCTCTTTCTCTTGCCATTGTTCACTCAACAATAGCAAAGGTCCTCTCACTTCATGGCCAAACACTAACTCAAACGGACTGAATCCAGTAGACTCCTGCACTGCTTCCCTAGCTGCAAACAACAGCAAATGAACACCTTCATCCCAGTCTTTCTCATAGTCATAACAATAAGTCCTCATCATTGTCTTGAGAGTGGAATGAAACCGCTCTAAGGCACCCTGACTCTCTGGATGATAGGCACTGGAAAGAATCTGCTTCGCACCTAGTTCATACACAACCTGCTGAAACAATCCGAAGTGAAATTGCTACCTTGATCTGACTGAATTTCCTTGGGAAGGCCAAACAACGTGAAGAACTTTATCAAAGCCTTCGAAATTGCAGTTGCCTTGATGTTGCGTAGAGGGATGGCTTCAGGGAATCTGGTAGATGCACACATGATTGTCAACAAGTACTGATTTCCAGATCTAGTCTTGGGTAATGGACTAACACAATCAACAATGACCTTGGAGAAGGGCTCCCCAAATGCTGGGATAGGCTGCAATGGAGCTACAGGTGGGTCTAACTGGTGTTTTCCAACTACCTGACAAGTGTGACAGGTTTTGCAAAAGTTGGAAACATCTTTCCGAAGTCAGAAGAAGTGTTTCATGATCTTGTGAACAGTCTTGTTAACACCAAGATGACCTCCTAAAGGCAAACTATGAGCCATTGTTAAGATCTCATTCCTGTAGACCTTCGGAACAACAATTTGCTTGACCACTGCCCAATCTGCATTGGCAGGGATATCAGGAGGGCGCCACTTCCGCATCAACACTCCATCCTTGAGATAATACCCAACTGGAACTGTGTCTATTTCTTCATCAGGAAGGGCTCTCTTCTTTAGTACACAAATTTCAGGATCATTGGTTTGCTCCTGAATCAACCGCTTTCTGGACAGAGACAAGTCTCCAGACACATCAGAATCACCAGACCCATCTGGCTGGCTGAATAGAGAACTGATAAAAGTGTCTGATAAGTCCTCAAATGGAGAAACCATAGTAGGCTGAACAGAGTCATGAGGCGAACCACCTGAGTCATGACTATTCAAGGTGCTGGACGGCACCACATCATCTTCTTCTTGAGCCTTCTTGGCCATAGCACGAGTCACTGCACAGGAAGGATACAGAGATGGGTCTTCATCGCCATCTTCAGTGCTCGGCTGCAAAGTAAGATGAACAGGGGAACTACATTGCCCCCAGCCAGGTCATTGCCTAGCAACAGAGAAACACCCTTGATAGGGTAGACTTGACATAAGTCCCACCTTTACCTGTCCTGTAACTAAATCTGACTTCAAGAATACAGAGCGCGGGGGTACAGATACAGTCCTCCCTTCAATACCTTGTACAAGTATGAAATCCCCAGAAGCGGTCTCATCACGAACTCCAAGGAGTCCATCAACAAAAGTGACTGAGAAGCTCCGGTATCCCTTTAGGATATATATGGGAACAGGAGGAGAATGCTCATTCAGAGCCACAAATCCCTCTGACACAAATGGAAGGAATTCCTCCCTCACAAAGTCAGCAGTATCAGGCTTCTTAGCCTCACAAGGAGCGGGCAATTTAGCAGATCGGTCATCTACTACAGGGGTTTCTAACCTTGTCTTCACAAAGGCATTGGGTTTGGTATCCTTTTCTTTTTTTTCTTTCTTAGCTTTAAGGAACCAACAGTTAGTTGTAACATGACCAGATTTCTTGCAATAATTGCAAACTAGACCACTTTTTTGTCACTGTCAGCTTTCACACTTTGTTCAGACCTTTTACTGGATTTCTGAGCACCATCACCAGATTTGTCTTTGTCTTTGGGTGAGGAATCTTGGGTATCACCGTTACCTTTCTTCTGAAATTGGGACCATCTATTTTTTACTGCTAGACTGAAATTTGGACTTATGTGTGAGAACATATTCGTCTGCAAATTTGGCAGCTGATTGCAAATTCAGTGCTTGCTTCTCATTAAGGTAGGTCTTAATATCATCCTTGACACAGTTCTTGAATTCTTCAACTAACACCATCTCTTTTAGTGAGTTGAAATCATCCTTGACCTCCATAGAAGTACACCAGCGCTCAAAGCAAACCTTCTTCTCGTTAGCAAATTCAACATAAGTCTGATTGTCAGATTTCTTCAGACCTCTGAATTTCTGTCAGTAAGCCTCTGGAACCAACTCATAAGCTGTCAAAATAAACTTTTTGACAACCTCATAATCAGAGGAATCATCTGCAGACAAAGCCGAATAGGCTTGTTGAGCTTACCCTTGAGACAGTTTGCAACATCAGAGGCCAGTGTTCCTTTGGCCTCTGACAACTCTTAGCTACCTTCTCGAAGCACTGGAAATACTTATCAACCTCCTTCTCTGAAAATGGAGGCACCAGCTTAACCTCCTGGCTAGCCCGAAATTTGTTTTCGGCTTCTATTTTAATTTTTAGTTGCTCCATTTGGAGCCTTTCTTCTCTGTCTAATTTTTCTAAATTGAAATCTCTCTGTCTCTGTCTCTCTCTTTCTGCTCTTTCCTCTTCTCTTGCTAATTTTTCTTACTCAAACTGCCTTTCTTTCTCTCTTTCTGCTCTCTCGAACTCTCTTTGTTTTTCTTTTTCTTAAATTTCTAGCATTTTTAATTTAAGTTCCAATTCTACATTTGGATTTTCCACCGGAAACTGTTCCAGATCTCCTAGTGCAAACACATTTTCATCAATGTAATATTCAACAATCTCTCTCGCCAGTCTTGCTTTTTTTTGCATGGCTGGTTTTACATCTGTCAGCTCTAACTGTCTGCATATTTCTAGCAGTTCTGTCTTTTTAAAGACTTCAAAACCTCTACGGTTGGTGATGCCAAGAAATCATCCATTGCTGTTGATCTGCCAATATATATCTAGGAAAATTCAAAAAACAATTTTAACGATTTGAAATTTTAGATTTTCAATAAATGACTTCGCACAATGGTCTACCCGGACCCGAGCCCCCAATTTGTTATGGCCCCAATTTGTTATGGCGTCACGGACAGCAAGGGATGACAGACAAAATCCTCTAAGTTCAACAGATTTAATTAAACAAACGCGTAGAACTAATCTACACCCTACACTACTGACCAAGATTGAAAAGAAAATAAAAAATGAGATATTTACAATTCCCTGTAATGGAGATGGGCTGCTATGTTGTGATGTCCTGGGACAGGAAAATGCTCCAACACAGGCAAAAATCCACAAAAAGCTTAACAGGTCTTGAAAAGAGTGACAGGTCTGGTCAAATGTATCCTTCTTGCAATTTCTCCTACTACTCCACACTCTCAATTTTTCTCCTTATATACTCTTGTCCAGCCCCCTCCCATTCTGGGACTTTCCCCTCTGGGCATGCCCGGGACATGCCCAAACCTAGCTTTAGATTGCTTAACAAAAAAAATGTCAATACTGCCATCCAGTGGCTTTTTACCACATTACAGCAACCCTTAACACTTAAAATAAAGGTCAGATTTACTAGATCTTTTACATGTAAAAAAAACCTTTCACCTTATGCAAAGAGAAACTGCATGACCAATGATTGGTTTAAAACAATTTTCCAGACCAATGATTTTCCATGTTCTCGATTTTTCATCTACAAAAGGTTTTGCTCATGCAAAAGTTCTTTGAATGTCTGATCCGAATTGTTTTATTTAAATTTTTGCATCAGTTCCTGGCTTAATTTGCAATTGCCTGTAATTATTGTTGTTTTATTATGTGTCTCAATCATGCCTGATTTGATTTTTAACTCCTCACAATTTTTTATGAAGAAAACCTGCATCCTGCTGCCAACTAAATCAATGTTTATGCAACGGGTCATCAATAGTGGTCATGAATCAGAGTGACATATTATGTACATTATATCATAAATATCATCTACTGTATATGTCAACAGCATTATGACAATTACTCAGTATCTAATGATAATATCTGCGAAAACCTTTCGATGTTCCATTGAATTCAGTCCAAGTTTTCATTTTTCATTTTAAACCCTAGTCACACTAGAGGCGGAATGACCCAGAATGCCGTCGGAATGAAAATTCTTTGTATATTCCTGGATATTTGAAGTGCGTTCTAAAAATTCTGACTGCAGTTTGAGTGCATTCCAAATATTCGGGCCCGTTCTTGTGGCCGGCCCGAATGTTTTGCTCATGCTCAAAACTTTCCAGGTGCATTCGAAGTGGAGAAATATCGAACGGCATTCGAAGTGTATTCTAACTGCGCTTTGACTGCATTATAAACAGGGCCGGCGCTAGAACAGGGAATTGAGGGGGCACAGACACGTCCCTTTAGGACAAGAATTAGTCCTGGCAAGTTCTCAATCATTTTCCTTTATTGACGTGTTTTCCAATTATCGTAATTGGCAACTGAAGACACTGTTTCTCTCCATATGCGATCTAACAGCGATGAAATCTTGGGCTAAATTTAGTACAGGAAAATAATTTACTTATTAATAGGCCAATGCTTTGCGTTGATTAAGCTGGTCCACATTCAAATGAAATATCGCCTTTCACTCTCGGTATTGCGTGGGTTGATAAACTGCCGAGTGCCACCTTTTTTTTTTTTTAATAGGCTATAAAAAGCATGCGGCTCAAGCTATATGCACAGGTATGCAATTTTGAATAACATTGATTTCAATACAGCAAATATGCGTCCAGATGAATGATTGTCGTCTTACCTAGTCGGGGAGAACAAGCAGCATCTGTTAAGTGTGGAGTGCTCTCGGAGTGAACCTTTTGTTAATCACGAAAATGACTGAGAACAAGTCAGGACTAATATACTACTCAAAATTTGATAGGGATCATAGGAATTTTTTTGTGAAATGACATGCAAATTTGGTAACTGCCACTGATGAACAATATATTGGATAAATGACATGCAGTCAGACACAAAACACATTTGCAAATGCATTTAAGACATTAAATGAGCGTGCAGCCTCACACTTTTGGCTTTCACAAACACTTCATGGTTTTACCTCTGACATGTAAAGTGAAAACAGACAGTATTCGTTTGATGTTTCATTACCACAGTTAATGTCAATAACGGGTATGGTCTCCCCTAGCTTGAATGACGGCTTGACAACGTCGGGTCATACTGTCAATCAGAACCCGGATGCTTGCAATTGGAATGTTGTTCCATTCTTCAACAAGGGCATTTCCGAGCTCTTCTAGAGTTGTGTGTTGTGCCCTACGACCAGAAATGGCGACCTGCAGCATGTTCCACACATGCTCGATAGGGTTTAGGTCCGTCGAATGGGCAGTCCATGCGGACAATTGTCTCCTGCTCTAGGAATTGATTCACCACCCTAGCACGATGGGGACGGGCGTTATCATCCATCAAGATGAAATCAGGGCCAACAGCACCAGCGTATGGTCTTACGTACACATTGAGGATCTCATCCCTGTACTGTACCCCCTGTCATCGCCCCTCTCCCCATGACATGCAGGTCCGTTCTGCCGTTCCTGCTTATTCCTCCCCAGACCATAATTGATCCGCCACCATAACGGTCGTGTTCGTTGATGTAGGCATCATTAAATCGCTCACGTTGTCTTCGCCACACCCGTTGCCTCCTGTCAGTAAAGTCCAAGCAACATCGGGACTCATCAGTAAAGAGAACTGGAGCCCAATCGTTGTGTTTCCATGTGACATGATCGTGAGCCCAATCCAAGCGGTCACGCCTATGACGCATGGTCAGTGGGATCGAACACATGGCCTTCTTGAGTTGAGGCCGGCAGTATGAAGACGATTCCCCTCTGAGTGGATACCCTGACCCCGAGGCGTTATGAAGGTCATTTCGAGGGTGATGGCTGTCCAGAAAGATGATCGTGCCTGAAGTGTGAGAAAGTGGTCTTGTCGTTGTGTAGTCGATCTCTGGCTGGAATGTGCTGCTGTACCAAACGTTTGATGCCGGTTCCACGCTCTGTTCTTGCAACGCTTTGGCTGACGTTAAGTGCATTAGCAACGTGACGTTGTGAGAAGCCAGAGTCAAGCATTCCGATGCATCTTCCCAATTGCTCTGAAGTCAATCGGCGTCTAAGGCGTTGAGGAGACATTGTTATTGCTAAATGTAATGCAAAAAATTTGGGAACTTCCAAATTTTTCACCAACAAAAGCACACACACGTCTGAGTTGAAATGGTGAAGTGTTAGTCAAAGCCAAAATGTGAGGCTGCACGCTCATTTAATGTCAACAAATGTGTTTTGTGTCTGACTGCATGTCATCTATCCAATATATTGTTCATCAGTGGCAGTTACCAAATTTGCATGTCATTTCACAAAAAAATTCCTATGATCCCTATCAAATTTTGAGTAGTATAATTCTTTTAAACGGATGTTTTGTGCACCCCAATTATCAGTTCTGGTTCCGCCACTGTAGGCTACTGAATTTAGTCCATGATTTCATCACTGTTACATCGCATATGGAGAGTAACCGTGTCTTCAGTTGCCACTTACGATAATTGGAAAACCCGTCATTAAAGGAAAATGATTGAGAACTTGCCAGGACTAATTCTTGTCCTAAAGGGACGTGTCTGTTAAAAATAATGAGTGGTTATGACCTGTTTTCAATCATTCATTTAAATTACCATTACAGAAACTCCGAAAACACTCAACATTATCAGGTGTGGCCAGTTTTCATTAATAACGCATACCTGTTAACTCTCACGCATTCGGCGTCAGTTTTAGTGGCATATTTACGTTCCCCTGCTGAAGTCAGCAATTACTCAATCAACGCATATGGGACACTCGTGTTACATTCTAAGTACATTCTGAATATTCGAGCTGCATTCTGTTTGAATTCTTGGACGTTCCAATCGTATTCGGCGGCCATTCCGGGAGCGTTCTGACTGCATTCGAGATGAATTCGTACAGCATTCGAGGCACCTTCCTACCGGACTTCGGGTGGAGTTCAGGCAGCAATTGAACCACATTTGTGCGGCATTCGAAGTGTATTCTAAATATTCTGACTGCATTCTGACAGCATTCTAAATATTCCTACTGTGTTCCAACTACATTCAACCTGCATTTGAGAGCTAATACACCCAGAATGTGCAAGAATCATTTGAGTCGGGTTTGAAGTGCATACTGAGTTTTCGAACTGCATTCTTTCAAAGCTTTAAGAATTTTGGTCAGTTTGAAATTCCCGCTGGAATGTTGCGCGAATTCTTCATTCTGGTTGGTTCTGCTTGATTCTTGCTGATTTTAAATAAGTGTGACGGGGGCTTTACCAAGGATAAAGTGTAAGGGGTGCAATTCAATAATAATAATAAATAATAATAAAAAAAAAAATGCTGCCAAGTGTTTGTGTTTGCACATGTGCACTAGTGTGTGGGTGTGGGTACACCAGGGTTTTCAATTGTATTTCAAGTCTGTCAATTTTGAAAGTGAATTTCAATGAATTAATTTGCAAATCCCATGAGAACATTATGGGCTTTGATTTTGAATTATGGATGGAATTCCAAGATCAATGGCACTACCAGATTAAAGCACAATTGTTTGGATTAAAGTCTGACACCTTTTATGACTGAAATAGTTTTGAGAATTAATTTCACTGATAACTGAACAGTTAGTATTTAACTGGGAATGTACTTGTTCAGGAAAAGAGCCATCGTTTTGGAGAATTTGCCAAGCCAAGATGCAAAAAACTGCTCCAGGAGGTATGATTGTGAATCTCAGAGAATGTTCCTCCTCATTATGTAGGGGGAAGAAAAATGTCTGTCCTCCAGTTATGTTCAGAACAGCTCGAGTTTCAAATGTCTTTGTACTGAAGGATGCATTTTTGAGTTATTAAACAGGCATTATCTGATTTATGAGGTAAAAATCATTTTTCCCCAATGATATGTTCTCTGACCTTTTCCAAATTGATGGATGACAAATTGAGCTCAGCAGATGTGTGACCTCACATTTATATGGCGGTGAAACAGGAATTCAAAGATGACCTCTTAAATGCCGCGAGCTAAAGACTCACTGAAATTCATGAAGAGTTGAACATAAATGCCAATAAACTCGACATCAGCTGGATTTTAGATCATTTTTTACATCACAGTTTCAATTTCTAGGGGTGCCAATAATTTTGAAACACTAGGTTTTTTAAGAAAAAGTCCATTTTGTTGGAAACCGTATTTTCCTTCAAGCAGTAGTTTGTCTACAATGAAATGCTGCACTCAGGTTTAGGGGTCTACTGGGGCGATACAAGCTTGAGCGTACTGCCAGAGGGACATTTGCAATAGAATCGGACCCAAAACTATGAGGTAAGGATTGCTTAAAGCTGTTTCGCAGTATAGAGGGGATGGTCGACTGGCTGACAGACTGGCCCAGTGAAACCAGCATCTAGTGGGCTGTCCTCCATCAGAGTCACCTCAATTAGTGTCCGACCCAGCGCAGCCTCAGAGAAATGAAGCTTGTAGTGTTCCCATCGGTTGCGCCTTGTAATCAGGGTTAATGAAGTGAGGCGGGTAAATTGGTAACACTTGAACAAGAGGAGAAAAACTGGTACATGCATAATTGAATAACGGTTACAAGACGTGCCATCGCCACGGCTGGGCAAATTCATGCATGTGTGCCCCTGTCTTGGATTGGACTCCCTGGCTGCCCCTTGTCCGTAATACATCTCCACTAACCGAATTCTTCCACCGCCCGTATTGTAGTCCACTCAGTGGAAATGACACAGCTCTGAAATGAGATGTACAGTATGTGCCTGATATTTCTGAATTGCAGTGTTCGTGGTAGGTATTGCATTTGAGAGAGAGCGTTGGCTGTCCTTTTTTTTTTAACAGTGATAATGGAATTAGGACATTCTCTCAGTTGACAAAGTGTGAAATTGAACAGAAGCATTCTGGATCTGGATGTGTCCAGAGCTGGGGGCTTAAAACACTTAAGAGACCACTGATTTGCCCGGTGCTTATTCACCCACAGAAAATGAAATGGCAGGATAGAAGGACAATGAGAGCTCTGAACAGAATGAGCAGGGAGCAGGAAGTATCAGTCAGTCCCTTAGGAACAACACCCCAGTTACTGAACCCAAATGGCTCAAATATGTTGACAACCCACAGCATAACCAAGTATTTCATCGTACATGCTCCTGAACTTCATACAGCGCCTGGAAATCCACTTAATATTAAAATCTACTAATCAGTCTGTTCAATTGACACTCACTAAGAGCTAAATTTTACAAACACTGTTACTTGTGTACAACCCCAAAAGGCATACGCACAAAGTCAAGCATATGAACGCATGCTGATTTTCAAGTCACTCACTCGGGAGCAAATGTGATGATATGTTTTGCATGACAGATCCCCAGCAGTTGCAAGACCATTTGCCTGACACTCACCAGCATTGCACTTTCCTTGCCATGACTGTTCCCCTGCCAAACACTGCCATGCTAATTTGCAATGTTACCCTGGTACCAAGCTGGTCGACAGACAGCAGCACTGATAATGGCATGATAGTGGCAACTGTATGTTCCCTTCCAGGGATTAATCAAAAATATTCACAGGGAAGTATTTCTCCTATTATGTAAACTTGTGTGGCAACATCCAAGTGAGAAAAAGGCACCTATACCTTGCCTGCTTTATGTGTTTTTGAATCCATGTGCACACTTGATGAAATTGGTAGGTGAAAGGACCTAAAATGTGTTCTTCATGTGCAAAAATGCACCTCTACTGTCCCTGTATTTCTGAGCAGTGGCGGTCCGTCGGCAGTTACATAGGCCTTCAAAAACCTCACCTTTCAGTGCTTAGTAATCTAAACCGCTCGCAGTTTACTTTTCCCGATTAGCAACAGTTGCTCACACTAATTGGTGGAACCTACGACAGTCTAATTTATTTTTGATAGCATTGTTATACATTGCACCACTAAATTATAAGGCTTTTTCGTCCAAACATAATGACCACGTAAAATATCAATGTCTTTATAATTTCTGTGCTCGCGTAGCTCGTGAAACAGCACAGATGTGCGTAAATTTGTTTGCAAGGCTCATAAAGCAAAAAGCCACAAGAATCCGTTGGATATTCTGAATGTAGTCACTGCTAAAGGGCGTTGTTAGGTGCGATGCACAGCTGAGCGATGGCAAAAATAAACGCTGCGAAGTCAGCGAAAGTTTCGAATTTGTTGCATTTATATTGCCATATCAATTTATATAAATGTAGGCAATAGGCATTTATTTTTTTCATTATCATTTCTTATTATGGATCATGAATTGGTCTTGATCATTCAGTCGATAAATTGTTCGATTGTTAATTAGGTGAACTTGAACGTGAACAGCTAGAGGACAATCAAGCGATAAAGGGTGAGGTTACTGAAGCCCCTGGGAACATCTGATGGCACACCGCTGTTTCTGAGAGTGTGGCACAAGCACTGTTTTTGGGTGTTAGTCAGATGCCGTTACGGTAATTGCCTTTTGCAACCCTTACCCTATATCCACTCAACCCCCACCCAAACAGGTTTATGCTTAGCAGTAATAGAGAAGTGTGCCTTTAAGGAGGAGCTCCCTGCGTGAGGTGTGGAGGCCAAACTAATGATTATTACAGCTTGGAGATACTCTGTCATGGACAGGGCTCTGTTGTGTGGGAAAATGGCCTTTATCTTATCTAAAACAGGCAAAATATTTGTATCAGAGTAGAGCTAGTTAAATACAAAGAAATGAAAGTGATGTCCCCAGTGGCTAATTGTTCGTTGTTCTGCATTACATTTTCCTGAGTTTGAAATTAGCTGGGTTTAAGGCCGGGATAAGCAGTAGCCCCTAGTAGTTTGGCTTCCCATAAATTGATCGATGCCGCCATCTAACGTTACTTGCTAAATTATTATTATTATTATTATTATTATTATTATTACTTTTTTCTTTTTAAATTATCGCTTTACTCTCGCTGGAACAAGAGATCAATCACTTTACGGAAATTTCTATTGATAAATGATGACACCCTAATTTACAGTGCTGCTGGTTGTTCTGGTCATCTTACCTACCTAAGCTAACATTACCTAAAATAAATTGATTTAATTATTTATATGCCTGTTAAAGACATTGGTCAAAATATGTATTGGGCTTGATGATTCTGTAGCTATAAACCGTTTCTCAATGTAAAATGTGCTTTTAATTTCAAAAGGAGTTCTGCTTTTTGTTGGCTGGAAAATTAATGAACTCGTTTGAAAGGTTGGAAAACATGTAGTCTTTACCGTGCTTTTTTTATGTCGCGCCCAAATAATTCCAATTATCGTAAGCTATTTGTGTCAAACGAAGTAGTTTTTCTGAAGCAGACCGCATATTTTTATGGCAATATTTCAGTAGGCAAAGACATCAATTTATCTCGAATGAATATGAAGTTGCTATGATATGTGGTAATGTTGCATCTTGGGGAGGTCTTCCTTAATAAGTGATTTCCTTTGGAAACAGCCAGGAAATTCACTTTCCGCCTCCCCGCAGATACGCCTTGATTTTTACACCCGGTCTTTGTGAAAATAGTCCACTATCAGTTGGTGCAATGGTCTTCAAGTTAGGCCTCTATGGCTGCGCCCAACTTGCCTAAAAACCACGCGGTGCAACCAGCCTCAGCAAATTAGTTAATACCTACAACTGACTACTCTGCTGGTTATACTCCAATATGTGAAGTGTTGATAACACCTCTGGGGTTCTATGCTCCTACACTGTAATGAATTGACTGAATTTAACAGTTAAATTAATGCAGTGTTTCCTTGTTATTTTAAGTGGAGCTGTGGTTTACAGTTAACATACAGAGAACTGTGAAATTTGCATGTGCCACTGCAGTGGTCCAGGCTTTACAAGCAGCGAGCTGATAGGTTACGGCCGCACCAGGCTGGCCCTCAGGCTATTTATGCAGTTTTGACCCCTCTCTAGTTAAAAAAGATACATAGGAGCGCGAGGATTTGAGTCGCCATTTGCACACTGTTATAAACTGATTGCAAAATTACAGTTAAAACAACTGGCAAATAAGGTGCCAGTTTATAGCTGTGTACGAAATATTCAGAATAATTTTGTTAAATTTTCTAAGTATTCATGCAGCATAAAATGTTGCTATTTATGTTTGCTTTTATTATATACAGTTAAATAGCTGAAAAGTATAAATAGACCACTGTCCAAACTGCAGGTGTTTGCTCTGTCACATTGATCTCAATTACAGGAGTAGCATTTGCACTTTTATCTTTCAAAATGTCAATACAGTACTACTTGAAACACTTCAACCCCTTTGCCTACTTTTATGTACAAAACCATTTTAACTACAAACCCCAAATCCAATGACGTTGGGGCATTGTGCAAAACGTGAATAAAAACGGAATACAATGATTTGCAAGTCCTTTTCAACCTATTCAATTGAGTTCACTACAAAGACAAGATATTTAATGTTCAAACTGATAAACTTCACAGTTTTTTTGGAAATATTCACTCTTTTTTAATTTGATGCCTGCAACACGTTCCAAAAAAGCTGGGACAGGGCCAACAAAAGACTGGGAAATTGAGGAATGCTCTAAAAACACCTGTTTGTAACATTCCACAGGTGAAGAGGTTCATTGGAAACAGGTGTCATGATTAGGTATAAAAGGAGCATCCCCCTTCACAAGCAAGGATGGGGCGAGGTTCACCCCTTTGTGAACAACAGCGTGAGCAAATAGTCCAACAGTTTAAGAACAGTGTTTGAACATTAAATATCTTGTCTCTGTAGTGCACTCAATTGAAAAAGGATTTGCAAATCATTGTATTCTGTTTTTATTCACGTTTTACACAACGTCCCAACTTCACTGGAATTGAGGTTTGTAGTATTTTCCTTTGGCATTTTTATATCTTTTAAAGTGTGGAGATTTTTTCCTCATTTTTTGATTTGTTTTTTTCTATCACATTTAAACGATAAAATATCCTTCTGTCATAAATAATTTCAATTTTCAGAAGCTTTAACCTCATTTTCAGCAGCTTAAACCTTACATTTATAACAATTTGAATCTCACATTATCGGCAGTTTCCAGCTTGCCTACGCAGTTTCCCTTGGAGCTTTTCTAGTTTATTTTGAAGTCCAGATATTTTCAAGCTTGGATATCTGGCTGGCCAAAGGCAGATGGACTGCCCTTTTTTTGACTGGCTTAAATTTCTCAAATGTCCTATTTTCCTGTCAAAATGTCTGTAAGAGTAAGGGTAAACATGAGCCATAGGTCTAACAACACCACAAAAAAATCACAGCTCAGTCACCTGCACCACAGTTCAGAAAATAAATCACCTGTGTATTGAAATACTATTATGACTGAAGTTTTGGGCTTTACAAAACACACTTGAGCCTATAGTAACTTTATGCGAATTTGAAGATCTGCACTAACACAAAAATACAGAAGGGTAATTGACTTCCTGGTGAGAGGTCAGTCTTAAGGTTGTTGTCACTAGCATCACTATCAGTTTGGACTATGCTTTTGTCCTGTGCTGTTATACATCGGCAGAGAGAATCAGAACAATCATAGAGTTTGTTTCTCAGCATGTCAAACAAACAGGTGGTGGTTCAGGGTTTTGCAGCATGCATAAGGAGAAAGGCTGTCACTGATTTTAGTGAGCCTCTAAACTAATTATCAGCAGTACAGAGATTTCCTTTCCTGATGGCTCTGTGCCAACTTACATTTCAGCTTCATTGCAGCAGCAGGCCAATTGTAAAATAGGCTCATGTTTAGTTGGAATATTAAAAAGCCCTGCTGCTATTGAATAGCAAGAACAAAGTCCTCGACAGGAAAAAGCATAAAGGAACAATATTTATGAGGTAGTGGAGCACGACGGAATACAGCAAACAATGATAAAAAAAAAATAATTTATTGAAGAATAGAAAACAGGAAAGGCATGTAGAACAAGAACAAAAATGATGCAGTCTGGGAATGGAACCACTACCGTTACAGGTGATTTTGAATAATGGGTATGGTTACTCTTTGTTTGAACTGTGATTATGACAATACTATTGTCCAATAAACCAGTCAGAGCATGAAATTACTGTCAGGACAGAAAAATAAGAACTGGAGCGCAACGACATGAAACTGACTTAAAAGGAAGGTACCGTACTTTAAAGTCACGGAAGAACTAGTTACCATAATTGTCACAACTCTCGTGTGAATGCCATCTGTGTCTCCACTCTCTCAGCAACTTGCTTGCCTATTAGAGGTCATATCTCCTTTGATTGGTATGCATCTTTCATTTTCTACCAGTCCCCGGCTGTATCTTGTTTTATAGTTACCACACCTCTTTATTCATAAACCCTCTTTTGAGTTGCAAGTAGCAGGAGTGTCATTTGCTGTGAGTCCTTAGAATCAACCATTATTTACCAGTCAAACTCTTTGTCATTGGAAAGTAAAATGTAACCTTTAGTTATTGTAATTTACAGAAGTGCCCTTCCTTGTTTAGCTATAGGAACTAGCTCCCAAGCCTTTCTCATGGTCAGTCGTTTGTGGGTTTTTTTTTTTCATTTCTCAGTCTTCTGTGTTTTTTTTAATTGCCTGATGATTTTAACATAAATTTTGTGACAGTAGATCTCTTTTTGTGAAATGTGTTGGTCTATGGTGAATAACTTTTATGTTATTGACTCTTTTGGTTGGTTAGACAAACCCCTGGCCCTCAGTAATATGCCCCGTTGTTCATTTATTCATATTTTATTTGATAAATTATGATTCTCTTCTGGTTTTACCTTATTCAATTTTGCGGTTCTGGTGATTTTAAGTCGCAGTGAATGGGTGCATTAAATTTGTCTAAATAAAACCTTACAGCACATAATATTTCCCATCACATTCAGGCCAGTAATTCACTGTGTTTTTATAACACACAAATGAAATGAAATATTGTTCTCCAGAATTTTATTCAATATTTGGGGCTCAACTTACTATCGGTCATGCAACGCCCATGAGCATCAATGAGAACATTTTTGGCGCTCTGTCTATCCTTGCACACATTAGTGAGCCAATTAGAAGGCAGTAGGTCAACACCAACACCAATACTGTTACTCTAAGTTGGTTCACTGGTGCACATGCAACAGGAAGGAGCACATGCAATCAATTTATTTGTTTATTTATTTTTGGTTTGTGTTTGTTAAGGTACTTGAGTCAAGAGAACTTAAATTGATACATTTCATCCCTATTTAACTTACAGTATGTTCAAGTCCAGCTATTCCTAAATACATGGCTCTGTTTAAGGGGCAGTTTTTAATTCCAGAGCCAGAGTGAGGAGCAGTGGTAATTTAGGGAGAGGGAAATTCTCATTTGCTCCTTTTCTCTTGTACGTTTTTTCTCTCTCCTAATCCATTGGAGACATGAGTGTCAGTAGTAGTCTTTTGTTCCTCCAATCAACAGCTCTTCTGCCACTCAAAATCACTAACCCTGCCATTTTTCTGTGCATCCAATCAGCAGGTACTTTTTTTTATTTCAGCTGGGCTATTGAAGCTATCTGTGTGCACTTTGAAGGCTGTAGTACACTTGGTTGTAAGAAATCCTTGCAGACTACGATACAGTACAAACCTGCAAACTGAGCTACACTTGCTCTCACTCCAAGTGAGGTCTGGCCTAACTTTCGTGCGTCTGAAAAACTGAAAAAACATTTGATGCCTTGGGAACTCAAATAGAAAAGTGATTTCTCTCGAAAGGGTGCCTGAAACATGCAGAGAAGCGTTGTCATTGAATCTGGAATTATCGCAGCAAAATGAAAGAGCTTTGCGGGGAATAAATAACATTTGCCATCGCATTTCAAACAAGTTTGTGATAAGCGTGGAACAGCACGGAATCAAAGCGTGAAGCACGCGACAAGCCTTTCAGCACGTTTCACATGCATAAATAGAAAACGCATAATGTACAGAGAGAGCGCCACACACAGCGAGACATAAGGGATAATGAGCGTAAAGAATATGTCTATCGGAACAAACTGAGCAAAGAAACGTTTCATCTATGCCCTTCCTCCAGCTGCCTTTCCCAGCAGCATGTTTCTTTTATTCTCTCACAATCAACATGCCTGCCTGCTGCCAGCACATCAGAACACATCTGGATCTGAAAAGCCTTCAGACCACATGCAGAGACTTCTCAAGCACTGCTGCCTTTCATTCATTGTGTGACTCTCATCTATCCCATTTCTCACATTCTTGGCAAATTTTTTTGTAGTTTCATTTCCCAATGGTATATTCCCCCAGTTCCTGATTGACAATTGAAATTTTAGTCATGCGTCCTGGTTGCAGCCTTGCCTGTTGGTTTACCGGGTGCAACACGGCAGACGCGCCATCAACCATTACTTCTTTGAGACCTGTATGCAGCTACTACCCCTAAACTGCACACTTGCCTTCTGTAAATATCTGGAGTTTATTTATTTTTTTTTTTACATCTCTTTCCAAAGCCGCCCCAGCATCAGTGGGCATCAGGATCGTCTTTTTACTCTCCAGTTCTTCCAGGTGTGAAAGTCTTCCAGGTTAGGAGGTGAACAACGAGAAAAACCTGCAGTGCGTTTTTGTTCACCGCACCACTATCTCTTGGGACTGTCGGTCCAGGTTGGTGCAGTTACCACACCAGGCGATGATACTCCCCCAAAAGATGCTATCTATTCTGCGAGTGTAAGACTTCTTCTTCTGTCCAGAGGGAGATTTGTATGTGAGTTTGTTTGTTGCCTTGCTGCAGGGTGAACACCTCTCAAGAGGCCTCAATGCATTTGTGTGCCAGCTGAAAGAAAATGCGGACTTCTTTTTACAAACGTAATCATACAGTATCAGTATTTTTACATACTCAGTCCTGAACTTGTTGACACTCTGGCTTTTTATTATGCTAAGTTGTACTTACCGACCCTATCTTTATGCACCCCCCCAAAAAAAAAAAAAGCATTTTTTAACAGGACTCTGTTATGGTTCTGTGTTTTGATGTCATGCTCATGTATTCATTGCCATGTCTTTTCTTTATTCTTTTTGCTTATTTTACATTCTGGTTTTCTGTTCATGCCATTTCAGGTTTCATTGCACTTGTCACCCCTGTCTTGTGATCAGTTTGGTTCAGTCCTTCTTCCCAGTCTGTGTGCTTACATGCTTCGGGTGATTTCAGTGGTTTCTGGTGTTTCATATTATTACTTCAATTCTCGTTTACTTCCTTCACCTTGCTTTCCTTGATTACTAATAATACTAACATTTATATTTTGTATCATAGTCTACTAATTTAACTAATCCATGTATATATTACTAACTTACTAACGAGCACTTGGGTTAATTTGTAGAACTGCACGGCTACTAATTACTACTAATGCAATCTCAGATCTCGCCCTGTTCTAGTCTCTGCCTCTTGCTTTGCTTTCTCTGCCTCTCCCAGCGTTTCCGCGAGATCTCCCGCACGTGCTTAATTGCCATCCTGCAGTCTTTGTCTGTGCACTTAGAACTCCTTGACCGGAGCTGTTTATCTGTCATAGGTTGTCTGCGTGGATCCTGTCTGTGTCTTGGCTTTTGCCAATTGTTGTGATTAAGGACCTCCCCATGTGTGCTTCCCTTTGTAATTAGTTCTTATCCAATTCACTTGTTCCCTGCATAGCATGTGACTTCCCTCTTGTCTACTTAAAGCCTTCACTGCAGTTCATTCTCTGTCAGAACGTTGATCAATACTCATTTGTGCAGAGCTCCTTGTATGCCTTTTGTTTATTGCTTCTTCACAAACGTTTTGTCTGACCTTGAGATTGCCTTGCCCTTACCATTCTTGTTTTGTCTATTTGGATTTTGACCTATTTTTGTACGACCATGATTTCTGTTTTGGATGCCCAGTGTATGACCTACCTTTCTGGATTTTGACTACGATTTTTGGCTTACTGTCTATGTACCGTTGCACATCTGCCTTACTGGTTCTGACCCCTGCCTGTTATTTCGACTTGGCTTTTTGGATATTGTTTTTGGCTAGGCAATTCTTGTGTCTTCTGGTCCCGACCCTTTTTGCAATAAAGGCTTACGATTTTTGGAATTCCTGTTCTCGCGAGCGGTTCCTGAACGCGCCGTCACAGACTCCATTTGGCCTTGAGCTTTTGGAGGCTACTACGCAGGCCACATAATGCAACATATTATCCGAGATGGCATGACATAGTTTAAATCCACTTGGATTGCAGTATTAATATTAGTTTAAATCTTTTGAAATCTTGACCTTTCAAATGTCCAAAACAAAGTAGTTCCTGGATCTCCCATTTCTAAGAATTATTCTATTTCTGTACAAGAATAGCAGTGTTTTTTTTTTTCTTGTCAATTCTCAGCATATGTTTTGCAAATTTAGATTTCTCTACTCAAGACCCAGTTGATCATTTTGACGCGGCTTTATTCTCCCAGAATATATTTATTTTTTGTGAATGTCTTAGTTCCTGTGGTTTTTATGTTTCTTATATGTGCTGAGAACACAGGTGTTGTAAAAAGAATTCCCTTTGGGATAATAAAGTATTATCTTATCTAATATCAGTATGTACCAATGGGGGGTCACTTATCCAATCAGCTGAACCAACCAATGGCAGTTTATTTATCTCACAATTGCTTGTGCACAACAGACACATTATTACTGACCCGTAACACTGGAATGGCTGGCATCAGGTCCGTTCCAGACTCCTAACCTTCCATTGTCCCATGGGCCAATGCTTTACCCACACAACCACCATAAAGGTTTTGCAAAATATACCTGTTTTTATCCAAGTTTTAGGGAAATACGAGCTGTTATGATTTATAATGAAAGCTGCCAGCAGCAATGATTGGGCCCTTGCACTTTCGTTCATGTTGGAGGCTTTGGCAAGAAGGCAGTTGGCGTAGTTGTGCACCAATGAGACAATCTGACACAACATAAAGGAGTAAGATGTCAGGTCCTTTTCTGGTCCAGACCAGGAATCAGGTGCAGAGAGAGACTTGCACTACAACTGGCAATTTATTGGCAAATGTATGGTAATGACAGGGATGGAACCCCAGAGAGGATAGGTGACACTTCAGTAGGCAATTCTTGAGCTGTTGTCGCCAGCCAGTGGCTTCCTGTGTGCAGTCAGATGTTGACACGCTTGCCAGCATTGGACTGCTCACAAAGAGGAGGGTTAATGCTAGAGAGGTATTTGGTCCCAGTCCTGGCCCCAGCTCAGAGCTGGAAGCTTGTTCATAACATACTTGATTAATAAATCAGACTTACAAGGGTTAACAAAAATGCAGTCCCAGTCATGGACCCTGATGAGGATTTGAAGCTTATTCTTGGAAACTGGAGTTGAAGAACAGGATCAAATTAAGCTACCTTGTACTTGGTCCCAATTCTGGACCGTGATTAGGACTGGAACAGTGGTGTCCAACCCTGGTCCTGGAGAGGGGTGTGGGGTGTGCTGACTTTGGTATTCTGCACCCAATTTAAACCTAAGACACCAAGTGAGATAAGTTAATTTAAAGCAGTTGATTACATAGTTCTCAATCAAGAGCTTGGTGACACCAAAAACCAGCGGACATTGCGGTTCTCCAGCACCCAAGTTGGCCACCCTTGGACTGGAAGCTTGTTCGAACTAATGGCAATAAAGAGTTCAGAGATTTTAGCTGCCACTAAAATGCTGGTTGCGTATGACAAAGACAAGTTTTACTAACACACTTATGACTTGGATCTCAAAACGAATGCAACTTTACAATTTTGCAACAAGCACACACACTAGAAGGCTTAAATACCTGTCACTCGCGAGTAACGAGATTCAGCCGAGCAGAAAGACACGTTTAAGACGTAAACCAATCACAACACACATACACTGAATAGACACACCTTCTGAATTGCAAAGAGACACATTAGGGATTCACAAAAAAATTGTTTCAACCGAATAATCAGGGGGAAGAAACCCACAATTACCACTTGTCTTTCAGGGTATTTTGAACTATAGAATTGTCCTTGCAGTAAAAATGCTTAGCTGGCATTTTAAGTTGTTGTGTGTAGTAAAGGGTGTTTATGCTACTTTTTTCAATCTCTTAGTGCTTGAAAGTAGTGGATATACTGGAACTTTTGACTGGCAGGGTACATATGCCACCCAGAAGCCCCAGATTATGCAATGTTGATACCACTGGAGGGGAATGTCACTTTAATTAAAGAGGGCAGCAGCGCCTGCAGTTCTTTGTAGCATTTCTCTGGTCAGCAACTAATTAAGGCCTTGAGTGTAAATGCTGCAAAATCCTAATGCAATAAATAATTTAGATAAATCACTGGTGCTGAATGTACTGAAATGCAGCAAATGCTGTGGCCCTTCAGGACTGTGTTCTGCAACTGTTCTCCAGATAAGTGCAATATGGTAAGATAGCAAATTCAATTATTCAGTTTTATTTGAAATATTATAAGTTCAAAATGCTTAGTTTTGTACAATTGAAAACCTGATGTAATTTATATTTTTTTGAAGCATGATGAGCTGGACAGTACCTAGTCAGCGGACAATACAGTCGCGGCTGGCCGGTCATTAGCAGCCTTCTGTCAGACCAGCTGTCTGTCCTCAAGCATTTTGTAAATTGATGCTACATCAGCTCACTGGTGAGCAATTGTGTTGACATGGAGAAGATGAGGGACATAAAACAGACTTGAGAGAATGATTGTGCTATTATCAGATTACTGCAGAGGCAATTGGCAAAATGATAGCTTGTATACCATTAAAATAAAAAGCCTTCATACCCTTATTGAAATAGCAGGTGTCTGTATTGTCAAGCTAGATATAATTTTCACTTTCTTCAGCAGGAAGTCTTTTTGAATTTGAGTCTTAGAAACTTTGCACATTGAGACATTTCCATGCACTAGAATTGAAGTTAGAGCTTGTACGTAGCTTAAAATAAAACTGGCCGCACCCGCATCATTTAGGTAATCTTTGACAACTAAATGTAGCAACATAGAATGGAGAATCCTAGCGCCAACAGAGCTTCTTTTTTCAGCTTGGTTAAAAGACACTTTAACCAAATGTGGCAGTGACTGCACAAAAAAAAAAACTTAAGGAGGACAAATAGGAAAAATAATATCAAACAAATTCCAATTTGGAAAATGCAAATACCAAATGCAATCCACCAAAATGCAAATAGCCTCAGCCTATGTGGATAGATTTATCTGAAAAACAAGAATCCTGTTTCTAAGATCCATAAAACAATATCCGGAGGCCAAAATACAAGGACCTGTCATTATAGTGCCCCCCAAAAGGCAAATGAAATTTGTATAGCACTACCTGATCAAGGTGAAAATGTACCAATCACATCTCATTAGCCATTACACTAAAAATTAGTTACCCCTATCAGTTAGCAGCTGTTAAGCGACTGGCAAGAACTAACTATGTACTCAAAGATTATTCTCATTCATTTCAAGTACCACAAGAAAATTTCTTTAAAATATAGACCAATAGAAACCATTTTAAAGAAATAGATGAACAGATACAGGCAGTTTTAAGATTTTTGCTTCTCACAGCACCAAATATTGACTAATAGCAACAAAATTGATAGATGGCACTTATTCAGTGAATTAATAGCACAAAGCAATGAATTTCGTTATTTCTGTAAACATTTGTTACAGTCAGCTGTGAAACCAGTCATTTCGTCAAATGACAAAAATTTTTTAGTAATCTCGCGAAATGACTGAAGTTTACCCCAAGTTACTTCATGAAATGACTGGAAATGACCAAAATTTTTAGTCATTTCATGAAATAACTGGTTTCACAATCTGACTGTAACATATACTGCACAGAGTTTTCTACACTACCGGTCAAAAGTTTTAGGACAACCCAATTTTTGCAGTTTTTTAATAGAAAATTATGCAGTTTAATGTCTTATTGTACTCTGGAATGAAAGCATAGACATGACAGAACAAATTAGCAATCGAAGTTAAAAAAGAAATCATGGAATCAATTTTTTACCAAAATGTATTTTAAACTTTTGACTCAAAGTAGCCACCTCTGGCAGATATAACGGCATTCTTTCTAAAATGGAAATCAATATTCTTCAGAAAGTTCTCCCCAACTCTGTTGCAGAAGTTCCCATAAATGTGTGGCACTTGTAGGTTGCTTTGCTTTCTCTCTTCTGTCCAGCCCATCCCAAACCGTCTCAATGGGGTTTAAGTCTGGAGACTGTGCTGGCCACTCCATGTTTTCAAGCTTACCATCTCGTTCTTTTTTCCTAAGGTAGTTCTGGCAGAGCTTGGACTTATGTTTTGGGTCATTATCTTGCTGTAGGATGAACCCCTGACCAACTAGGCACGTACCAGCGGGTACTGCATGGCGCTGCAGAATGCTGTGGTAGCCGTTTTGGTTCAGGGTGCCTTTCACTCTATGGCTGCGTTCCAATCCGAAAAAATGCTTGCTTCGTCGTGTTCACTCGCCCTCTAATCGAGGGGGGAATCCCCAAAAAATCCTGGATGTAAGATGGCTGCCACTTGTAGGGTCGTTCCAATCCAGTTTTGTGGAGGGAAGGGCACATTTTCATTGGCTGAAGCCCTCGATTATCCTCCCTCAAACGAAGCCAACAACGAACATCCCTCCGAGCTTTGATATTACCCAGAATGCTTTGCTCATTCTCCCTCGGTAAACATTTCACGTCCGCCATTTTTTTTCCGCTGGCAAAAGGAAGAATTATGGCAGGGAAATTACCATACAAATGTAAGAATTTTGTTTGAGTAGTGTGTAATTTATGACCGAGTCATATGCAAATAGCGAAGTTTGACGGTGAGGGGCATCGGTTTCGCATTATTTTTAAGCATGTAACTTTACGTTCATTTTTGCTATAGCTAGCCTACAGCATCCGCGAGGACTGTTGCGGAGCTTTATTTTCCCGTAAAACAGTCGCAAGTGCCGCAGCAATCAAACGAGCACGCCGTCCTCTTCTTGCCATAAACATGCAGTACAGAGTCCGCGTGAACTGTGAAAGGTAAAACGTACAGGCATCTAACTCAGTCGGCTCCGTGGTAACACAAACTTCCCGTTGGCTTGTTGACTAATGTCGAAATGCGGAAGAAACACCCGCAGGGTCGTTCCAATCCAATTTCCCACAACCCTCCCCCTAAGTCCCCTCCATTGCCCTCCCTCGCTCGGGAAGGGCTTACTCGCCTGCTACGTCATTCGGAGGGCTCACTCGAGTGGAGGGGAAAAAGTGAAGGGAGTATCTTATTTCGGATTGGAACGCAGCCCATAAGTCACTGACCCTGGATCCAGCAAAACAGCCCCAGACCATCATGCTTCCTCCTCCATGTTTGACAGTTCATGTCACACACTGAGGAACCATCCTTTCACCTACTCGACGGCGTACAAAAAACCTGGGTAACCTTACCTTTTGTTTAAAACTTCTGACAGTTCATCACTTACCTTTGTACCATTTCAAGCAATTTGTTGGACTGGAACTGCATAATTTTCAATAAAAAACTGGAAAAATTGGGGTGTCCCAAAACTTTTGACCGGTAGTGTAAACAACTGCAATCCAAGAACATTGCTAAAGATACTCCATAGCGCAAACCTTAAATTTCTCTCTGCCCCCACGGTTTGCTTGTTCTTTTATTTTCTCTTTTTTTAAATTGCAGGTTGCTGGTGTTAATTCTTGATTAGTGTGCCTATTTAGTGTTCCTGGATGCCTGGGAGTCAAAGAGAACAGCCCAAACTGCATCACAGTTTTTATGATAAATTCTGCAAATGTTTCTTCAGTTTCTGTTCACATGTGAGGAAGGAGATTCAGTATAACAGTTTTGACAGATGTGTCTGTTTTTTCAGGCCCACTGCACAGTTAGCCTCAGTGCTTACTCTCATCTGTTCTTTTTGGTTGGATCCCGGAACACTTATTGCTTTCTCTATTAAAGTTTGCGCACTTTTTGCTTATTTGCCACCTAAACTGAAGTCCCACAATATGTCATATTACCAACCTCATTATTTAACACGTCAGGTTTGAGAGCCATGTGCATTAATATTTTGTACATTACAACACAATGACTTTTGTTGTCCGCTGATTATTTGTGTGCTTGCCAAAAGCATCTATAAAATAATCCAGCTACTTAGGGCTAGACTTTACCAAATTTTCCCTTCTACCACACTGCAGTCTCTCTCCAGAAGCTCAATATTGAATCTGAACTGGATGACTAATTGCTGGCTGGTTAGCCAACAGTATGACTGCATTAGGCAATACTCCAATACCTGACCCAAGAATTTGGCCTCTGTCACCAGCTTTGTAATTTCAAGTTTTCAGTTTCATTTGACACATTATGTGTTCATGTTTTATGAAGTAAAAACCTGTCGTTTCGTTTGCCTTTTCTGTCTGCAGTATCAAGCCAGCAATAGAGCGCTGGTTAGCCAGTCATTAGCAGCCTGCTGTCAGACCAGCTGTCAGTCCTTCAGCATCTTGCAGATCGACAGTACATCAGCTCACTGGCGCACAGTTGAATTTACGCAGTTAGAATGAGGATCAGCTGTTAATTCAGCACTAATGGCTTATAATGGTGCTACTGGTGCAAGAGTGTTGACGTTGATTGCCCTTCAGCTACAATAATGATGGCCATACAGAGTCTCTTCTTTTTTATCTTCGGAACATTTTAAAAATTTATTAGCATTTTTATTTCCGATCAATCAAGAAATGTAAATAAGTATATAGCATAGCCAAGCCTGTGGTCGCCACAGCATTTTAACATTCCGAATGCATTTTTCATGCAATGTTGATCATGACAAAAGTCATAAAATCCTAATAAACCTATTAAATGTTTCATTTATCTTAGGAAAGTGTTGTGATTTAAAAAAAAAAAATACTTGAGTTAGTTTTGCATATTGTTTTTTTCCTGAAAGCTACTTTTTCCTTAAAACTACCATTTTGTTTTATGCTAGTAACCCTCTTTAAGTTAGCCTTTGATCCAATTCTTACCGTCGTGTGAGCTAATAGTCACTAGTTCATACATAGCATTACAGAAAAAAGCTCAACTGGTTATTCGCCCTTTGTCTGCAGGGTACCGAAAGGCGTAACAATCACAATAATTGTGGTGACCGCAGGTTTTAGCATTGAGAACCGTAGCAACTACAGGCATAATTATGTTACATACAGTTCAACAGCATATGTGAGGACTTCAAGTTTTCTTCTAATTTGTTTGTGTGCAATCCTCAGATGACCACAAAAGTAATTTAAACAGCTAATGAAGAGCACAAATGTCAACATTCTTACCCTACATTGAAAAAATTTATCATTGATTAATCTGAAAATGTAGTTTTTAAGTTTCAAGCATAATTGCAGAAATTCTGAAATTCGCCCAATAGTCAACTAGGTGAGAACTGCCGACTAAAATGGGTTGTGTTTTTTTCCCAAATGAATGCTGGTCACAACTGCATCTCTGCCTCATCTCTTTTTATTTATTTATTTATTCAACCCTTTTTTAACCATGGAAGTCCCATTGAGATTGAAAAAGCCCTGGGGGTTGAGGTGGGGAGGGAGAGGAGGAATTGCACAGCCAATTAGATCAGGTGGCAGGTCGAAAGAGCCAGGCTGGGACTTTAGCCATGACACCGGGGAACCCCCTACTCTTATTGAAGAGTGTCATAGGATCTTTAACGACCACAGTGAGTCAGGCCTCGGTTGAACGTCGCATCCGAAAAACAGCATCTCCTTCAGTACAGTGTCCCCGTCACTGCACTGGGGCATTATTCCACCAGAGGGAAGAATGCAACCTACTGGCCCACTAACACCTCTTCCAGCAGCGACTTGGTTTTCCTAGGCGGTCTCCCATCCAAGTACTGACCAAGCCCACACCTGCTTAGCTTCAGCCACACAACTGGAGCAGATTGAATAGTAGTATGGCTGCTGGCTGCCCTCCTCAGTGCTGATATCAGCACAGCCACAGCTCCAGTCTCGCTCCCAGTTGCTGTCCTCGGTCCTGATGCACAATATTAGCAACGTGGGAGAAGTCGCCATTGGAGGCAGGCAGACTTACCTAATCAACCGCGTGAATAATGTGGCCAGGCCACACGTCTGGGACTGAGCCCTATTTAAGGGGCATGACTCCTGTTTCCTGTGCTCATTCTTTGCTCTGTTTTTTGCTCATTTTAATCCCTTATCCTGTCTCTCAGTCTAATAGATTATTTTCTTGTATTTTTTTAGCTTCTGTATTTTGCAGTCGCTTAGGAATAATTGTAGCCTTGCTCCCAATGATTTTGGTAAGTTATTCTGTTTTTCCTGCCCAGTGGGCTGTAGGTTTGTATCATCTTCCTCTTGATTAAAAAACAGTAAACTGCAAACTTCTTTCTAGCCCGTTCCTCTCCTGCATTTGAGTCCTCTCTCTCTCTCTCTCTCTCTGAGGGCCGGTATCACCAAGCTGGGCCATGTGTGGAGTCAGGAGGAGAACTGCTGGAGAGACGCGCGGGAGATCGCTTCAAGGCTGGGAGTGCACCCGGTGCGGCTGGTGGAGCAGATCCTGCGAGGCGTCCAGGCAGCTGTGTCTTCCTCTCCTGATGGAGGGGGTGCTGCTCTTGTGTCAGGGGGTACAAAGCCCCCCCCTTTCCCTTCATTCAGTGTGCCGGCAGTGTGGGGGGACTGGCAGGAGGATCCGGGAAAATTTTAACTTTCACCACACCTATACTGGGTGCATTTGATGCTATTTGTAAGAAGTCTTTGTATGTGGTGTGCGTTAAGGTTCGGCACTCTCTCCCCCTGGGTGAAGTGAGGGCGGGCGTTTGGCAGGGTTTGGGGCAGAATTTTTTTCCTGCTGTTAAAAATTGGAGGCTGCGGGGGCACCCTGGTGGCTCATCGGTCTAAGCGCGCGTACCATAAAGGCTGTGTCCTTCCTGCAGCGACCTGGGTTCAATTCCAGCTTAGGTCGCTTGCTGCATGTCTTCCCCCATCCTTCTCCCCAACCCCCCTGCCCCTGTACACTGTACAACTGTCAAATAAAGGAAAAAGTTCCCAAAAAAATAATCTTTAAAAAAAAAAATTGGAGGCTGCTTTATAAAGCTCCGTTGCCAAAAAGGTCGAGGCTTATCCATGGAGCCATAGCCACTAATCGACACCTGGCGCATCTTGACCATGCTCTTGGGGTAGCCAGTCCGTTCTGTGGAGAGGAGGAATCTGTTGCTCACCTGTTTTTGCGCTGTACCCGGCTGAATGTGCTTTTTGCTTTGTTGGAGGATCTTTGCAGCACTTGGCAGCACGGTGGCATAGTGGTTAGCACTGTTGCCTCACAGCAAGAAGGTCGTGGGTTCAATTCCGGCCTGAGGCCTTTCTGTGTTGGGTTTGCATGTTCTCCCCGTGTTCCCGTGGGTTTTCTCCGGGTACTCCGGTTTCCCCCACCCACAAAAACATGCATCATAGGAACACTCCAACCAGTACCCCTGACCAAGGAACTGCCTTTAGAACTGGAGTTGGTCCCCGGGCGCTGTTCTGTGGCTGCCCACTGCTCCTAACTATAGGATGGGTCAAATGCAGAGGACAAATTACCCCACGGGGTTCAATAAAGTGTATCTTATCTTATCTTTGTGGGAGGCTTGAGGTGGGTTGGGACATGGCGATTTTTGTCCTGGGTCCAGGTTATAATGTTAAAAATAAACAAAAGCTTACGCTGGTTAATTTTCTGTTTGGGCAGGCAAAACTTGCAATTTGACTAACCAGGAGACACCGGGTATGAGAGGGGCAGGTCACAGAGCCACTGATGATTTTTTGGGGAATGATTTTAGAACGTCTGCGTATATGTATTTTAATTTTACAAATAATGTTAATTTATTCAAAAAGGTTTGGTGCGTCAGTGATGCCATATGCACAGTTAATGGTGAAGGGGGCTACCAAGCGTGTTTTTAGGCTTGAGTAGCCCTTCAAATGAAATAAGATTCTGTCATGTCTGTATCGCTGTCTTTTAGTCTGGGTTTTTAAATGATCCTTTAACTACTTATGTTCAACACTATTTATTTGTGATATTAATATAAATTATTGATTCCTTTAGCAGGTTTTTAGATGGTTTTTATTCAGTATGTTTTTTATTGAATTTTTACTGTCTATTTTCCTGTTTCAGCTTGGTTTTGGAATTTTTTTGAGTTATCCATTGGCAAATTACTGTGTTGAATGTAATGGTCCAATAAATGGGACTTTGAAAATCAAATATCTCTCTCTCTCTCACTCACACACACACACACACACACACACACACGTTTGGAGATCCTGAGAGCTCTCACTTGTGTGTTAATGTAGAAGTCCTTAAATACAAAACCATCCCGTGAAAAAAAGTGTATCCTGTGCGAAAGCACGGTAGCCTTGCCCTAAGTCTCATCTCTTCCTATTCTGAAGCCACCAGTCACACCTGCTGTCAGTTTCACTGGCGGGTACAGCTCAAGAGCCATCAGTTCTGAGATACATTTATACTGCTAGGGTGGTATTTTATGAGCATATGAATATGAAATAGGGATGTATCTGAGCGGAGCAGGTCATGAACATGGAAGAAGAGGAGCATGGTTAGGATGGAGAGCTCTTCAGAGGGGGACGAAGATGAAAGAGCAGAATTATTTTGAGCAACATTAGAGGAACAAAAGTTGGTACAAATTTTCTCCACAGTACTCCAGAAAATTTAGTCCATGACCACCAGATCAATAAAGAACACATTCACTTTACAAAGCAGAGCTCATTGATTTCAAGTGTTCATAGTGTTCTGCACTGTAGCAAAAGGAAGAAACCTCTATCCCCTGAAAGAGGCAGAGAAGTACTTTTTGCACCTCAGCATGCGGTGGAAACTTCAATATCGTGATAATAAACAATCCAGTTATGCTAAGAGACATCCAGATTGCAATCATTCGAGACAATGTCAGCTTTGTGGACATCAACACTATCAGTCTCTCCAAAACTACTATGGGGCGGCGTTTGTAAAATAGGGTGTGTTGTTTTATACCGTACAGTTTTTGCACATTTAGCGTCAAAAACCGGGAAAAAAGATTGTTGCCATTTTAAACCGTCTCTTTTTCACACATTTCCGCACAAATATGTGTAAATTGGTGTAGAAAAGGTGATATCGTTTTTTGTAGTATAACTTTTTGTAGAAGGAAAAAGAGGACATTAAATACTAAATCTAAACGCTAAATATAAATCAAATTGCTAAATATAAATCTAAATTATATATATATATATATATATAATTTAGGATTTAAGATTTAAGATTTAAGGTTCAGATTTTTAGATTTAACCTGTTCCCCAGTAGATGGCACTGTCAGCTTAATATTGCTGTTCTGTAGCCTCGCGTCACCAGGCTCCTCATACAGGGGAGAAGAGCCTGGTTTCCATTCACTCTGAATTTTGCCTGGATTCCGGTTCTGGTCTAGAGAGCGGATCCGGAATTCACCAAATTCACCAAAGTAAAAGTGTTCACCAAAATCAAAATCTTTAAATCTGGCGCGCCATCGATTTCCGTCTCCAGTTTTGAAACATTTTATTCATTTAAACATGGACGTACAAAATTATATTCTTAAAATTAAAAAGTTTCACTGCATTTTTATTAGCTTGGCACATCCATCGAATTCCGGATCCTGTCTCTCTCGCCCTGGTTTCGGTTGCTTACCAAAACAGCCATTAAACGGCCCCAGACTAGCTGTTCTGTGGGTCGTACATGACTTAAGTGTGAAGACAGCTCGAACGAATAGTCAACAGCGCGTTAGTGAGAAATGGCAACGGGTATAAGCCAAGATTTGGCAACAGCCATACAGATGGCTGTTTCCTTAGGTGTGCCGGCAGCGAGATTTTTTTTTGTATGCCATTAATGCGTCGCTACTCTGGAATTCTGGTTCCCCCACTTCACTTCTGTCCCATAATTGCGTCAATTTGCGTCTTGATTATGCTGACAAAATAAGGCTACAGTTTGCGTACTGTCTTACTCACTAGGGAGCTGGTTGGCTATGTAGCTAGCAAACTAAAGCGATATCGAACTGTGTAATGTTATAGCTAGCGCGCCAATGTATTTGGCTACATAGCCAACTGGCTAGTGAGCTAAAAAGGCTACAGTTCACTTTCAATGACCGAAGTATTCTTAGAAATAATTACACCGACAAAATAAGGCTACAGTTTGTGTGCACTGTCATGCTCGCTAGCGAGCTAGTTGGCTTCCTAGCTAAAGTGATATCGAACTGTATAAAATGATAATAACTGGTTACAGCCTTTTTGTGTTTGACAAGTGCTTATGGTGTCCTTTTCGCAGGCTGCGATTTTTTTTTCTGAATCATTAACACATCACAATTTCTAGGACTAAGAGGGAAAAAACTTCCCCCAAAAAGAAAACACTTCTATCATTCACATTGCTCCGATAACCAACGGTGAATAAAGCTGAGCACTACAGATTTTCATCATTGAAGAGATAATGATTCCCAGTGACAGTTACTGTGAATGCCCTCCTGAAATGAGGAAAGTTGGGATGTTGAATACATTGGCATGCAAGCTATAACATTATAGATTTTGATGCCACTTCATCTTGATAACTAGACAGACAAATAGCTCGCTCGCGAGTATTCCATTGTCAGCAAACTGAAGCCTTTTTAGCTCACTAGCCAGTTGGCTATGTAGCTAAATACATTGGCGCGCTAGCTATAACATTATACAGTTCGATATCACTTTAGTTTGCTAGCTAGATAGCCTACCAGCTCCCTAGCGAGTAAGACAGTACACAAACTGTAGCCTTATTTTGTCAGCGTAATCAAGACGCAAATTGACGCGATTATGGGACGAAAGTGAAGTGGGGGGACCAGAATTCCAGAGTAGCGACGCATTAACGGTACAGAAAAAAATAACGCTGCCCGTACACCTAAGGAAACGGCCATCTGTATGGCTGTTACCAAATCTTGGCTTATACCCGTCGCCATTTCTCAATAGCACGCTGTTGACTACTCGTTCGAGCTGTCTTCACGCTTAAGTCATGTACGACCCACAGAACAGCAATGCTAAGCTGACAGTGCCATCTACTGGCGAACAGGTTAAATCTTAACCTTAAATCTTAAATCTAAATTATTTATAGAATCATATATTTAATTATATATGAAGAGTTCAGATGCAAAACCCAGTAAGTCCACCTGACCTCTTTTGTTGTAAAACGAAGATTTTTACCTGGTGCTAAATGTGGTGTCAGGTGTCAGCTGATGTTGCTGAAGGATTTTACTATGGAATTTATGGGGTTTCGCCAAAACTTGGTTTTATTATTGGCATAAACACACTGAAAGCTTGTCAAAATCACATTTAACTCAATTTTCATAAAAATGGCGTTTACAGGGTTTTTGCGCCTGAAGTATTCATAAATAATTTAGATTTATATTTTGCAATTTGATTTATATTTAACGTTTAGATTTAGTATTTAATATCCTCTTTTTCCTTCTACAAAAAGTTATACCACAAAAAATGATATCACCATTTCTACACCAATTTGCACATAATTGTGCGTAAATGTGTGAAAAAGAGACGGTTTAAAATGGCAACAATCTTTTTTCCAGGTTTTTGATGCTAAATGTGCAAACTGTACGGTATGAAACAACACACGCTATTTTACAAACGACGCCCCATAAACTGCGTGCTCAAATGAAATAAGTGAAAAAAAAATTTTTTTTTTGAAGAATTATGATGGAGTGGAGAAGAGGAGAAATGTATCAGTACTTAGTGCAAAGGCATGGTACCATCAATATGCACTAGACGACACCAAACATTTCCTTTCATTATTTTCAAGCATGAGCTGTATAAGTTCACATATAGAATATGACAAAGCTTGCAGTATGTGTACATCACTATAATTGTATGATTACCTCCACCACGTCAGTTGGGCAGAGCTTTATGAGTTCAGCCGTGTCTGTTTGTTTTTCCAGACAATATCTCTCAAATTTGTCAATCAATTTCAATGATATACTGTATGGACAAAAGTATTGGGACATACCATTGAATCACTGAATTTATGTGTTTCACTCAGAACAATTGCCACAGGTGTATGACATCAAGCACCAAGCCATACAGTCTGTATTTACAAACATTTCCAGAATGTCTGTCCCTCAGAGCAGAGCAGCAAGGTCTGTGAAGATGTGGTTTGGTAAGTTTGGTGTGGAACTTTACTGACCAGCACAAAGCCCTGGCCTCAAACCCATTGAACTCTTTCGGGATGAACTGAAGCGGAGATCGTGAGCCTGGCCTTCCTGTCCAACATCTGTGCCTGACCTCACATATGCTCACTGGATGAATGGGCATAAGATTCCATTAAACACACTCAATAATCTTGTGGAAAGTCTTCCCAGAAGAGTGGAGGCTGGCAGTCCTCCAAAAGGGGGAAAAACTCAATATTAATGTCTATGGATTTAGAGCGGATATCATAAAAGGTCCTGTCCGTGTTATGGCCAGGTGTTCCATTACTTTTGTCTATACATGTGGACCATGGCCCAAGGAATAATTGCTTAGATTTTAGCAGTGTTCGGGATCAGCATCCAGATACAGGAATTTTTTTAAAGGATTCTTTACCATTGTGAGATTGCAAGTTTGAAAGAAATGCCATATATCTTAAAGTCCACTAGATGGTTGTGCAGTTTTTAATGCATTAGTGGAGGGTATGCGTTCTCTAAGCGCTTTCTTGTTTACATCTAAATCATAAAACCCCAATTCCGAAATAGTTTGGACAGAGTGTAAATTGTGAATGAAATCAAAATGCAATGACTTTCAAATCACATCAGCCAGTATTTTATTCACAATAGAACAGAGATAACATAGCAAATGTTGAAACAGAGAAATTTTACAATTTTATCCACAATATGAGCTCATTTTCAATTTGATGGCTGATACAGTTCTCAAAAAAGTTGGGACAGGGGCCTGTTTACCATGCTGTAGCATCCCCTCTTCTTTATAACACAGAGTGGAGGTGCCTGGGCATTGAGGAGACAAGTTTCTTGAGTTTAGCCATTGGAATTTGATCCCACTCTCGTTTAATACAGGCTTCCACCTGCTGGAGAATTTTGGGTCTCCTTTGATGGACTTTTCTTTTAATTATGTACCAAATGTTCTCAATCGGTGAGAGATCAGGACTGCAGGCAGGCCAAGTTCAGCACACGGACTCTTCTACTACGAAGCCATGCTGTTGTAATAGCTGCAATATGTGGCTTTGCATCGTCCGGCTGAAATACACAAGGGCTTCCCAGGAATAGATGTCGTCTGGAGAGGAGCATATGTTGCTCTAAAACCTTTATATACCTTTCAGCATTCATGGTGCTTTTAAAGCATGCAAGTGTCCCATACCATATGCACTAATGCTAGTGAGAAATGGCGACGGGTATAAGCCAAGGTTTGGCATCAGCCATACAGATGGCTGTTTCCTTAGGTGTACGGGCAACGATTTTTTTTTTCCATACCATTAATGCGTCGTTACTCATGGAATTCTGGTACCCCCACTTCACTTCCGTCCCATAATTGCGTCAATTTGCGTCTTGATTTCGCCAACAAAATAAGGCTACAGTTTGCGTACCGTCTTACTCACTAGGGAGCTGGTTGGCTATGTAGCTAGCAAACTAAAGTGATATCGAACTGTATAATGTTATAGCTAGTGCGCCAATGTATTTGGCTACATAGCCAACTGGCTAGCGAGCTAAAAAGGCTACAGTTCACTTTCAATGACCGAAGAATTCTCAGAAATAATTACGCCGACAAAATAAGGCTACAGTTTGCGTGCACTGTCATACTGGCTAGCGAGCTAGTTGGCTACCAAGCTAAAGTGATATTGAACGGTATAAAATGATAATAACCGGTTACAGCCTTTTTGTGTTTGACAAGTGCTTATGGTGTCCTTTTCGCAGGCTGCGATTTTTTTTTTGAACCGTTAACACATCACAATTTCTAGGACCAAGAGGGAAAAAAAACGTCCCCAAAAACAAAACACTTCCATCTTTCACATTGCTCCTGATATCCAACGTGAATAAAGCTGAGCACTACAGATTTTCATCATTGAAGAGAGAATGATTCCCAGTGACAGTTACTGTGAATGCCCTCCTGAAATGAGGAAAGTTGGGATGTTAAATACATTGGCATGCAAGCTATAACATTATAGATTTCGATGTCACTTCATCTTGATAACTAGACAGACAAATAGCTCGCTCGCGAGTATTCCGTTGTCAGCGAACTGAAGCCTTTTTAGCTCGCTAGCCTGTTGGCTATGTAGCTAAATACATTGGCGCGCTAGCTATAACATTATACAGTTTGATATCACTTTAGTTTTCTAGCTAGATAGCCAACCAGCTCCCTAGCGAGTAAGACAGTACGCAAACTGTAGCCTCATTTTGTCAGCGTAATCAAGACGCAATTTGACGCGATTATGGGACGAAAGTGAAGCGGGGGGACCAGAATTCCAGAGTAGCGACGCATTAACGGTACAGAAAAAAATATCGCTGCCCATACACCTAAGGAAACAGCCATCTGTATGGCTGTTACCAAATCTTGGCTTATACCCGTCGCCATTTCTCAATAGCACGCTGTTGAGTATTCGCTCGAGCTGTCTTGACGCTTAAGTCATGCACGACCCACAGAACAGCAATGCTAAGCTGACAGTGCCATCTACTGGGGAACAGGTTAAATCTAAACCTTAAATCTTAAATTATAAATCCTAAATTATATATTTAATTTTATATATCTAATTTAGATTTATATTTAGCAATTTGATTTATATTTAACATTCAGATTTAATATTTAATGTCCTCTTTTTCCTTCTACAAAAAGTTATACTTCAAAAAACGATATCACCATTTCTACACCAATTTGCACATATTTGTGTGTAAATGTGTGAAAAAGAGACGGTTTAAAATAGCAACAATCTTTTTTCCCGGTTTTTGATGCTAAATGTCCATAAACTGTACGGTATAAAACAACACACGCTATTTTACAAACGGCGCCCCATAAACTGCGTGCTCAAATGAAATAAGTGAAAAAAAATTTTTTTTTTGAAGAATTATGATGGAGTGGAGAAGAGGAGAAATGTATCAGTACTTAGTACTAAGGCATGGTACCATCAATATGCACTAGACGACACCAAACATTTCCTTTCATTATTTTCAAGCATGAGCTGTATAAGTTCACATATAGAATATGACAAAGCTTGCAATATGTGTAAATCACTATAATTGTATGATTACCTCTACCACGTCGGTTGGGAAGAGCTTTATGAGTTCAGCTGTGTCTGTTTGTTTTTCCAGACAATATCTCTCAAATTTGCCAATCAATTTCAATGATATACTGTATGGACAAAAGTATTAGGACATACCATTGAATCACTGAATTTATGTGTTTCACTCAGAACAATTGCCACAGGTGTATGACATCAAGCACCTAGCCATACAGTCTGTATCTACAAACATTTCCAGAACGTCTGTTCCTCAGAGCAGAGCAGCAAGGTCTGTGAAGATGTGGTTTCGTAAGTTTGGTGTGGAACTTTACTGATCAGCACAAAGCCCTGGCCTCAAACCCATTGAACACTTTCGGGATGAACTGGAGCGGAGATTGTGAGCCTGGCCTTCCTGTCCAACATCTGTGCCTGACCTCACATATGCTCACTGGATGATTGGGCATAAGATTCCATCAAACACACTCAATAATCTTGTGGAAAGTCTTCCCAGAAGAGTGGAAGCTGTCATACCTCCAAAAGGGGGAAAAACTCAATATTAATGTCTATGGATTTAGAGAGGATATCACAAAAGGTCCTGTCCGTGTAATGGCCAGGTGTTCCATTACTTTTGTCTATACGTGTTGACCATGGCCCAAGGAATGATCGCTTAGATTTCAGCAGTGTTCGGGATCAGCATCCAGATACAGGAATTTTTTTAAAAGATTCTTTACCATTGCGAGATTACAAGATTGAAAGAAATGCCATATATCTTAAAGTCCACTAGATGGTTGTGCAGTTTTTAATGCATTAGTGGAAGGTATGCATTCTCTAAGTGCTTTTTTGTTTACATCTAAATCATACTATTAGTCTTGTAGACTGTGATAGAGCTGAAAAAACAAAACGCCGTGCATTTAGTATGGTATTTGGAGACAGGTTTGAACTTGACCAAACTCAGGTGACTTGGCCGAAACATTATAGGTCCCTGCATCACAGCTGATGAGGGAGGCCAGCATTGGGGGGATGAAACTACATGCTGCCATATTGGTGAATAGAGTCATCACCCATTTCCCATCATGGGGTACGAAAACACACAATTATTTCCTGGCTGTATTGGACGTGCCACATCCTTGAGAATGTGAGGCAGGTCAGGAATGACTCGGCAAATAGTGTGAGTTAGTAAGGACCAGTTTTTGCTTCTACAATTTCAGCTCTGTTGACAATGCAGGGACCATTCATTTGACTGTTAAAAAAAGAAAAAAGAAAAAATGGAAGGGATCTTGAGCCTACTTTATAAATTCAGTAAACATTGCCTTGCTTTGTTTTCTGTAGCATTTTGCAATATCCTTTAAAGGCTTTGGCCGACACAAATCATGCTATATGCTATTTAAAATTTGACATTTACCATCCAAAACTGCAGACAAAAAATGCTATTTGTTTTCTGCAGAAATCAGGGAATGCTGTAAAAAATGGAGGAAAATGTAACACCGGCAGAAACGGGACAGCTCGTAAACATGAAAAAGAGACAAAAAAACTGCAGAATCTGTGATCTATTGAATGACAAATTCCCAGCCATGTTTACAATCAACGGTGTTATGATCAAATGTCTCTACTGGGTGCAATGAAAGTCGCTTATGATGGCATCTCAGCAGAACCAGGTGGACTGGGGATGGTCGCACCGTGCAAGACTGTTTCTTTTACATTGTGGAACGTTAAAAATACTATCCAGCTGGTTGCTCAGAAAGAATGACGAAACCTTGCGAGAAACTTTAATGTAGGAAATGTGCTTTCAAACTACATTGGCATTTTTATCCAATTCATTATTATTCCCTGCCGTATAAGATACAGGGGGCCAAATCATATTTATCAATTGAATTATTATATTGAGAAAAAATATACTTAGTTGAGGCCTTTGCGAGTGTAATGTTGTGTTTTATTGCACAGCATAATCAGATATGCAGATGGAATTTATGGGTCTGAAAATGTTGATCATTTTTGAGATGTGTTAACGCAACTGAGAAAGACATTTAAACATTTATTGTTTTTAATTGTATATTTTTGTTCATAATGGAGAAGAATGGGTTGAGGGTGGCACATCTCTAAGGAACAGTTATTCAAATTATCACTGCTTGCAACGTATTATACAGTCTAATGACAGAACTGCTGACATGGCAACCGTATTATTATTAGTTTGAGTCCTTCCAAGCACTTATATTCAGCACATAAACACATTATACTATTTAAAATATAAGAAACGGGACATTTAGAAATGTACTCAAATGACATTTAAATACAAAACTCATTGAATACTGACACTACTACAATGAAAATGTATTGTAAAACACTGGGGTGCAATACATTAAGTTATGTTTGAATAGAGGCGCTGGCAGAAAATATATATCTTTTGGTTAATAGTGCATTATAAAGATCATTCATTATGTTTCTGTTTTGTATTTAATTCCTTACTCAAAAAAAGCCACTCTATATTGCTCTCTTCTTGCATCAATAGATGTTTAAAGTCTGAATGGATGACCCAACAGTTTCTCAAGAAGAAAGAAATCAAGAATTCCAATATTTTGGATTTCCATACATGCAGATAATTATTTGGCATTTCTGCAAACATGCTGTTGTTGAGGGCACTGAAATCAGAATTCAAATAGTCAAAAAAAAACGTAACACTACAAATAGAGTAGTTCATTTCTTTGATGCACAACAGTGGCGTTCCATAATGCTGAGATGTGTACAGCACGCTAACTGTAAAACTGTTGTAAACAGTTATAATGAGATGAAGGTGAAAGTTCACAAGGAGAGAGGCTTGAGTGTAGAGTCATGATTCTGGAATTTTCCATTTAAAATGATTTTAGCAGAAATTAGCAGAATGAGCAGAAACAAATGTGATCGCATCCATGCATTTGGTATTTTTAAAATACATCCTGATGGCTTTTGGCTCTACTAAAGAAGCTGCCAACCTCGTCCCAATCAGTGTACTGTGGAAAAAAAAAAAAAAAAAAAAAGTGCTGTGATTTCAATGCAATGGATATGGGTGCGGGAGGTTTTGATCGCGCAAGTGATTGTAGTTTCAAAGTAAAAAGCGATGGGATTTTTTATGTTGAACATCACAGCAAAGGTAGAGGGGGTGGAGGGATGGGGGCTGTTCAATGCTTGTTGCCAGGGCGACAAGACAAAGTGTGTGCTTTTTATTGTTGCGGTACGAATCCCAACCCACACCTTCATGTGTTCTCCTGTCTTTGGCAGGACCCACCCCACGCCTCCCACAGCAGTCTTTGTTGACTGGACTCTCCATCTTTTCCGATATGTTGACAAGATCAAATAATTACTATCTTACACTGAAATGTAGTCCACCCTGTCCACTGTGCTCACACTGACAGTCGAATTAAATCACTGTATGGTGAACACAGACTGGACAGAGGAGAAAAACAAGAGATGTACTCCACACTCTCTTCCCTCCTCCATACAAAATGAATGACATCCAGCAAATCCCCCACATACACTGGCCAAACAGCATTTAAATGTTCTCTTATTCTCTTCACAAAGAACCAACTTTGCGAGTCGCCACAAATATGTGTTGCAAGACAAGGGAAGCGTATGTCTGCCAGGCATGGTGACTAATAGAAAATAATAAAAAATGACAGTGACAAGGAAAAGCTTTGAATTATTTCTCAGCTCTGAAAAGAGTGACTGCTGGCTTGAAAACACATAGTAAAGAATCGCAGCAGATTCATAAGGTCGATAACTGGTGACTTACTGTCATCTGTCAAGACCATCTGTATATGTGTCACCAGTCTGTAAAAAAATCCTCACTTAGACAACGAGCATACAGCGATGCTGACATAAGGGCAAACTTCTTTTATTTTTTGTAATGGGTTTTGTTAACTTCATTTTCAGGTAGAGCACACAGAATTCTGTCATCAGCTTATTTCGTTAGTTAGCATTACAAGCACAAAGTAACACAATAACTCCTGTAAAAGGGTGATTTGTGATTCACAGCCCAACGAGGCTTGACGTTTGACTTTGAACAATTGGTCTTATATCCAATTTTAGGGAGACACAAAGCTGTGTCCCAGTGCAACATGCTTGCTTTGAAAACACCAAACAACCATACGGCCATTTGAACACATTTGTTATTTGACCTGTTGAAACCTGGACTTCAGCCATATCACAGTTTGTCTGCTCTTTTCATGTTGTGATTTTAATAGATTGAGGGCCCAGTTTTCCCAAGGTGATGTTTTTCCTTATTTTGGATCATCTCTGATAAAAAAAAGGATCATTTAATAGTTGCAATTTAATGCATATACAATTTAATGCATACCTTTACCCCATTTATTTGCTTTTCATCTGTTTCAATGAAAGTGACCATATTTCCATACTTTAAGCTTTTAAAACTGTGATTTTTACCTGTTACTCCATCTCTTTACAAAATGATTTTAAACAAAGTAAAAAAAATCTAACTTCTTATCATCTTCCTTTAAGTAAAGAAACTATAGTAAAACAAATGTGTATCACGTACAATTATGAGTTTTATTGGACTCATAGAGGAGCTTTTTTTCAACAGAGGTAAATTTATAGTATCTTTTTGAAAAACAGTTAAATCCGCCGTCATATTAGTAATCCACCAAGTGGGAAATGCAGTTGGCCATTGAATATTTCATTCTGATTTATTAATTGCATGCTACGGCCTAAACTCACGGATTAATTAATAAAGCCACTGAATCAAGCCCCTCTGAGCCTAGCAACAGGCATTTGCACTCAATGCTCTCTTCGGGGGGGGGAACCAAAAAATTTCAGCATTTTTTTTTTGCCAAGTGCATGGGTATTTTGGCCAAATCCCTTCAGTTTTAGCCAATGGAATCATTGAGTTTCTAAAGGGCCCAACTCAAATGACTGAGAGGTCTGCATATCGTACAAGTATAACAAAGAAGCTAACTGTCTTGTAATTTAAGCCGAAAATATCCCAATGATACCCTCTTGAAAGAAATAAAGTAGAATACATGTATGGGTTATGATATATTAACTTTCAGCAACTGCCCAGAAAACGTTATAGTTAATGTTATCAATACAATGTCCATTTCTTGACTCCAGTTCTCAGTCTGGGTTACAGAGCTGCCAAATCCAAAAAAAAAATCAAAATATACAAGATAGCCATCAGTGTAAATGCAAATGAAACGTTTAGCTTGTTAGCCATGCAGCGAATTACCAATGATCCAGGCAATCAAGGTAATTAGCTAAAAAAATGACAGGTCATAAACAAGAGGATGGCGGTCCCATTAGCATCAATGTCAACCAAATTGAAGTTTTCGCACTTGGATCAAATGCGCGATCACACACTACACAGTCAAATAATGACCCTTCTACTTACTAGAGGAGGGCTTTATCAATTTTGCCTAGTATCAAGATTTTTTTTCCATCAACAACAAAACTTTCAACAAAATGGTCAATCAAGTTGGGCTGTCTCTCTTAAAGCAGCCTTAATACACAGATAAGGGATTATGCAAGGGGGGTCAAAAAATCCTTTTTGCTTTTTTTCTTTGCCAGATAAGGGGGTATTTTTTCAATTCGCTGTGGATTATCACGAAATTAAAATTTGCGACCGGGCTGCGTGGGCCCTTATTATGAACATTAAACACCACGATGAACCCATCATCGTGAAGTCCTTCAGACTGAGTATTTGAAGTGCGTTTACTGTATGTGGCTCCATGCTGACATTGGTCATTATGTCACATGATGAAATGTCAATACAGATGTAAGGAGTAATCATCAGGCTATGTTTTATACTCTGTTTGAAATTGACAACCTGTAAACAAACACAAAATATAAGACAGCATGCATTGCAGGAAATTCAAAGTTTCTTATGTCTAATTACAAGTTTCTTAGGCATAACATAAATCTCGTAAATACAGTATTTCCAAGGACAGAGCGCAATAATGAAGCAAACTGGTCTCTGACTGACAATGAGCCACAGCTAGCCATGTCTGTAGGAAGGAACTCTGCTCTGCAGCTCTCCCAAATCACAAGAATACTAAATGCGCTGATAAAATAGCTCACCAGATGCAGAGGCAGAGAGATGGACCAACCTTCCTTTTCCTGGAACCACAAAGTCAAACACTACCATGGATAATGTTCAGAGTTCGATCAGAGGAATTCATTACCTTGGAGACAGTCATTTAAAACTGCCTTATTAATGTATTTGAGCTGATTTCAGGTGAAACCGTCTTTGTCTCTTTTTAAATTATTTAGTTTGTCGACAACCAACCAAGTCATTGTGGGTGCAGTCAGGAATTACAACAAAATAAAACAGAATGAACCACCCTCTGCAACAGACAGTGTTAGTTTTATATTTTTTATTCCCCCAAGTAACAATGACTGGCTTTGAGCCCCCTGATTTAGCACCTCAGAGACACTCAGATCCAGCCAACTTTTCAAACAGAAACGTGTTTTGCGGCCTGTTGACAAACAGGAGTTAGAGAAGTAGATGGTCCTCGGGAGATAAAGCAAGAACCTGCACTCCCTCTTTCACCATCTTTCTTTCCAAGGCTGCTTACCGCCATTCTGACACAATATTTATACCCTTGTCCTTTTCAGCCCTTCCGTCTTTTCTTTTTAAAACCCTTGTAAGACACTCACTTTTCCCTGAAATGTATCTTGCCATTAATCTTTCTGGCAGGCAATTGTTCCAGTTTGTCTTGATAAAATTTTACTTCAATTTCAACAAGTACAACGAGTCATGAGCAAATAACACAAGCTTATCTGTTCTTTTTTCTTTTTTTTGTTGAATGGACAGTCTGAAAATTTTTGGGTTTGTTAAAAGTTCACTTGTGTAAAGGTTGTGCTGCGTGCACAGTTCAGATGCATGGAGGACAGGAAGATAAAGACTGGACTCAGGTGCAAGGATGGACTTGGTTGTATTTATCATGCCTACTGCACAACAGCAGGCACAAACATAGCAATACAAACCAAAATGGAAACAAGGTTCCTTTAATACTACAGTGATACAGACTCTGAGCTTTAGCTCCAGTATTACAAATAGGAAAGCAAAAGGAAATGAGGCTCCTTAATAACAAAGTGCTGAAATAAACATAAACAGCACTAAGCTTAGAGGAATAGACAACGGAACGTACATACATGCATAGGTTGATAGCTTGTAATATTGAGAGCCCATAAGAAAATTTTCAGGCATACTTGACCATTTATGAAAAAGTTGTGAGCGTTTTTGTCTGGCAGTCCTAAGGCCACTACTGAGCTGCCATGCAGCTTCCCGGAAGGGCGATGCGTGACGTCACATGGGCACAAGGGTGAATCTCCACTCTTCAGCACAGAAGGCAACAAGATATATAAACCAGAGGTGCTACGTTATTCGTTCCAGATCAGCCGATGTGTGCAGAGCTGACCGCTGGAACCCATGTAAACAAATATGCTCTGGTTAATATTTCAGTAAATATCAGTAATAATCATTCAGCGGCATTTTGATTTCCGGCCTTTTTAGACCAAAAACTAAAGAAGAGTAAGCTTGCAGCGCTATTTCTGTCTATTACCGACCATTGCTTTTACCAAAAGCGTAGTTGCTAACTAAGTAAGCAACTTACACAGTTCGTCCATTCATTGTCAATGGTTCGTACGACGCAAGTTAACATCTGTGATTTCAGAAAACGCACCCCTGAGCGATTGATATTTTTCCATTAGGACTGTTTGGAAACAATGGTACATATCTAGTCTAATTTAAAACCCCTTAGGTATGGTAATATTATGATGACCGATCACGTTCTGTCAGATTGGGTTTATTTTCTCTAGCAGTACGATATAGGACGGGGCACTTGTTATTTTATTATCGCAAGCGCCGGGAACCTTGATAACAAGTGTCTTATTGTGACCGCTGCCAAGTGGAGAAACTCGTTTTCAAGGAAACTCTCGCTGAAGAAATGCCTATTTTTTAAAAAGGGAAAAAAAAAAAACTGGTTTGTTATTGGATCAGACATGTATCTATGACTATTTTTTGTTTGATAGAAATACCGCTGCATAGTGCAGACCCAGACACTGACATTACAAAGGACGAACAATAAAACCTATTCGCATCCACTGACAGTGAAGCAGCTGCTGATTTCAACGGGTTTTCGAACGTGCCTGACGCTGAAGTCGGGAGTGATTCAAAGTACTGCGGTATTTTCGCTCATTAGGACTGCAAGTATAGCACTCAGTGGAAATCAATAAAACTGAACGTTTAGTGAGTAATTTAACAACCATCCCAATGCTTGTGCAGTCTCACTCGCCATGTATAGCTTCTACGTGCTGCGCCCATGTGACGTCAGAGTATCTCCACGAGGATTTCTCTGATTGGTTGAAATATTTTCAATGGCGGCATTCATGAAATCGTCGATGATGGGGGAATTCTGCTTCAGGACCGACTTTCGGTGATGGATAGTTTAGTTGTATGAGCTGTATATGTTCAAACATTCGCATGAATCGTTAGTTTATGACATGATCCATCTTCAAAACTGTATTTTGAAATTCCGTTGTCTATTCCTTTAAAGAGTTTAGAGTTTTGATACGCGAATACCGAGAAAAAGTCTAAACAAGACTAACAATGCCACACAGGCGAGGATTTACAAGACTTCACAATGAGACTGAGTGAAACTGGGTCTTAAATACACACTGCTACCACCCACTGGCAATGAGAAACAGGTGCGAAAGATAATTGAATAATAAATGAAGTGCAGTCCGGGTCTTAGTAGACCGGTGAGCTGGATGGCTGGAGGCGTGGCCTTACAGCTTGCTATTTTCCTTGCTTGGATGGGTTGACAGGTTAGGTGTTACCACTGTATTTCATTTATAAAATGTGCAAGCTGATCAGAGAAAAAGAATGTACTGTTGTACTACTATTAAATGGGTATTAACCTCACCTGGTCCTTTTTGAGTTGTTTCTGTCCACCAAAACAATGAACAAACATGGTATGATTTCCCTGATCACACACACACACACACACATATCTATATATATATATATATATATATATATACACACAGTCTCCAGGCCTTTCTTCTATTGAACTGGCATGGGATGAACTTGATAGGCAGGTCCGGTGCTCCAACCCTAGCAACGAAAAACAGTTGTTTAAACACTTGAAATCTGCATGGGAATCACTGCCAGCAGCTTACTTCAAGAAACTGTTGCATCGCATGCCAAGAATTTGTGACGCAGTGATCAAGGCTAAGGGTGGCCATTTCAATGAATATAAAGTCTGAGCTAAGTTTCACAAAAATGTCTTGTTCAGCCTGAATCCTTGCTGGAAACGTGACTGTATGACGTATTGAAACTGTCTTGGCCCCTTAAATCACAATAAACTGAAATGAAATGCAGAACTCGGTTATGATCTGATTTTTTTTTAAATCTGAGGGCAGCCCCAAACTTTTGGCTTATAGTGTAGTATTGCTTTTAATGTTACAATCACTGAAAGTAGAAAAAAAAATCAAAATATGAAACTGGAATAGCAAGAATTAAAGTGTTTTTAACATGTCAGATGCACTCAATTTCATGAATGTTCCAATACCCAAGCCATAATCTGTGAATTATTTTACCCGTTCATTTTAGAATGCAACACAGTTAAACTGAAATTGCAACCCACAGATGCTTGTCAAAAGTGCATTCATGTAGGTAAAAAATAGATCAGCAATCATTCTCTTCTACCCGTCTCATTAGTGTTGCATCATTTTATTGCACATGTAGCACTCAAACTATATGTGCACTGTTATAAACTGGCACCTGTTTTGCCAGTTATTTTAACTGGTAGCCTACCTTTTTTGCCAGTTATTTCAACTGTAATTTTACAATCAGTTTATAGGCTAACAGAGGTTCTGTGTAAGTTAACTGTCAACCATAGTTAAATGCACACAGGACTCTACTTACAGTTAAAATAACAAGGAGACAATGCGTTGATTTAACTGTTAAATTCTGTCCATTTATAACAGTGTGGGGAGGTCACAGTATCTGAGAGGTGGTGAATTCAGATTGACATCTGACTAAATTAATCTAGATCTAAATGCCTGTGTTGTGAAAAATATTATCCTCAAGTCAATGAATGACTACAAACTCGTAGTTTCCTAGCTTCTCCCTGGAGTTCCCGAGTTGGGGCATGGCAAGGAAGGTAGTGTAGTTATACTGGTCTTTGTGCAAAGTCTAATGCATTGTGCATGCAACTGTTTGATGTGCTGAAAGCATTTTTAATCCATAATGAACTGATGTTAAATTACAACAGTAGGTATAACAACAATGCCTTTGATCATTTGGGAACCAAAAAGGGGCTATTTTTGGATGGAGCAACAAGGATAAAAACCACAGGCTTTTGCCTAAACAAGACTGGTACATCTTCATCTAAATCAGGGCTGCCTAACACTGTTCCTGAGCCCGGTGCGATTTGGCACACTTTGCCTTCTGGAATACCCTTCCGGAAGACACATCTTCTAATTATAGATCGAACAGCCAGAGGGAATATGGCGGCACACAACATGCAACAGCTTATAATGGCTATGCAATTAGAGGAATTAGAGAAGAGAGTCATGTAGAAGTTAACCGCCAATAGTATTTGCCCTAGCAAGCCTTGCAACGTAAGTACAAATCGATTATAAGTGCAATGGATGGGGCGCCCCGGTGGCTCATCGGTCGAAGCGCGCGTACCATAAAGGCCGTGTCCTTCCCGCAGCGACCTGGATTCGATTCCAGCTCAGGTCATTTGCTGCATGTCTTCCCCCATTCTTCTCCCCAACTTTCCTGTCTCTCTTCACTGTGTAACTGTCAAATAAAGGAAAAATTCCCCAAAAAAAATCTTAAAAAAAATAAGTGCAATGGATGCATACGGGAACTGCGGTCAGTGTCAGTCAGATGTAGCTCGGAAAAAATTGACGCGGACGCCATTTGGTTTTGGAAGACAGTGCCAATCTTCTACCTGCTTCTACTCGATAAACGGAAGACAAGGAAGCTCTTCTCAGAAGAGAAGAGTGCAAAGCGAACAACTGGAAGATAACTCTTCTGCTTCCAGAAGTACAAATCGCACCGGGCTCTGGAGAGCTACTCTACTGTCGGTTTCTTCTCCTACCCTAATTCAACACACCTGATTCAGCTCATTAGCAACTCATCAAAATCTGTAACTGGGAAAGCTGGTGTGGTTTGCTTTGGTTGGAGTGATAACCTTCAGGATGGTAGTTCTCCAAGAACAGGGTTGGGCAGCCCTGATCTAAATGCTACTCCTGTTTCACCTGTGTGCTATGCAGTAGTTGATATTTTTACATTCGTTGCTGCTCATTTTTTTTCTCACTTTTCAGAACAATACTGAACACAGTTTCTGACCAGATTGCTATGTAACCACGCAATGAGCATTACCATGGACAAAAAGTAAAACTTTGGCCAATTAGAAGCTATCTATGCTTCGTACACGGTTCAGGTGCATGGAGGACTGAAAGTTGAGGACTGGACTCAGGTGCAAGGATGGACTTGGCAGTTTATTATGTCTACTGCGTAGCAGAAGGCATTAACAAAGCAATACAAAACAAATAGGAATCGAGGTTCCTTAATACAAACACTATTGGTAATACAAACACTGAGCATAGACTGCAGTAACAATGTATTACAAATAGAAAACAAACAGGTAGCGAGGTTCCTCAATATGAAGAGCTGGGAAGACAATAAACAGTTAAAGTTAGGGTAGTTATACATGCGAGATGCAAGGATTATGTCTATACAAGAATAGGAATGCAACCCCGGTATACAGTTACGAGACTTCACAATGACAATGGGCTCTAATTTCTTGGCGCAGCGCAGGGTGGCGCAGCGTGGCGTAGTCCACGCAGTGGAAATTTCGTGTGGTGCAACACCGTGCGCAGCCACTTTGGCAATTTGGTAGACGGACGTGCGCCGAGATGGGTGTGGTGGCGTAGTAGGGGGTGGTGTCACAAATTCATCGTGACACAGTGACAATTTCGTGGATAAAGGCCCCGCCGAAGGTGCGCAGAGAGCTCGCCAGCTCCAACCTGGTTTACTTTCTGTGCAGTGGTAATTTGGCTGACCGGCGCACAGTGCGTACACATCACCTAAACCTCACAGGCAGGTTTCCAGAATGTCAGGCACATTTCAATGCAATAAATAAACCACTATTTAATGTAACTATCTGAATCAGGACATAAATTATAGTATCTATATCGATTGTCCTGATGTCAGATCAAAAGGCGGTTAACACGCACGCGTAATGGAAACTCGACCTGGCTTAATCAACGCAGCCGAATCTGTTATGCAAACTAACGACTTCACATCTTTCTCAGCCAACCACAAACTACCTCGCCATCAGGCAGTGCGTATATATATATATATATATATATATATAATGCTTGCGTTCTATGCTCAGTAAAGCTGCTTGCACACTGGACGCAAAACAAATTTTTCGCACGACTGATTACATTCAAAGGCCACGTTTCCCAGATTCATTTAAGAAGATCTTAGCGCTAAGAGCTTCTTTAGATCCTTCTTAAGGCTCCAGTAAGAAGTAAACGTGTTTCCCAGATTCCTTCTTAGCCTAAGATGATCTTTTGTTAAGAGTGCTCTAGACCCTTCTTTCAAATTCTTCTTAAAACCCTTCTTAGCGACGATACACTGCAGATGCAGCTGCGTCAGGCAAATCAATGTGACACTAAGCAAGGAGATATTAATGAAGTGCGTACGGTTCGTCCTTATTTTATCCCCCCTCCCCCCCGGCCTTTTTTTTCATGCACCCCTACTACCCATTAAGCATTTAAAATGAGGGAAAACTTACATCTCTCCTCTATGGTTCCATGTGTTGAAATATTTTAATGTATTTCCCTAATTTTTCCCTAATATTTCCTGTCTTCTACTTGACCACTTGTACGCTCTATATATAAAGCATGTCTCAAATCAAGTTGAATAAGGTTTAACCGCATGATTTCACTCATGTAATGTAATGATTTTATTTTATGTTTTCATTCTTATTTTTCTAAATTCTTATCTGTGTTATTGGTCTTAATTGCGTCCGCTTGTTTTCAGACATTTTGCTGCGTGCTCAGTGGCATTACGCACGTTCATTTTTAACATTATACGCCACTTGCTTCATCAAAACTTCATTTGTGTGCACGTAAGTATGTGGAACACTCGGTTACTCTGACATCGATTGATCAATTGAGCTCCAGTTAAGAAGGTAGTTAAGAAGGGCACAAAGACACTTGTTAAGAAGGGCACAAAGAACGCATCTGGGAAACACTCTTTTCTTAAGGCTCCCTCTTAGCTGAACTCTTCTTTGGAGCCTTCTTAATTCCTTAAGAACGCTCTTAACTGGGAAACGCGGCCAAAGTCAATGCAAAGACACGAATACACGCATGTATTCGCGTCTTTGCATTGACTTTGAATGTAATCGGTTGTGCGAAAAATTTGTTTCGCGTCCAGTGTGCAAGCGGCTTAATACTATTATTGTCACTAAGGTTTTATCGTTTTTAGTGGGGGAAAGAAATACAGCCTGATTGCCTTGATCTCGTACTGAGTTAAGATCACATATTGAAAATAAATGTGTAGCGTATCTTGCATTGTTGTCCATGCATGTTAATCCCAAAATTTTAAGCAGCAACAGGGTGTAATAATAGGAACACGCTATCCATCGTTTCTCTTCCCAATGATGCAGACAGAAGAAATGAGCAACCGTCATATTTCATTCCAACTTCATAAGTTTGAATGATCTGATGTAGTTTTGTTTTGAAATTCCATTCAACTTCGCTAATGGTAATAATTCGCGAATGCCCTAGCTAGCCAGCTAGCTCATATTCGTAATGCTTAATATAGACGTAAGCGGTGCAGAAAACATGCCTGAAGCAGTAAAGTAAAATGCAACATTAACGCATCATGCAGATATAGGACAGAGGCCTCTATATTCCAACACATTAAAGGTGAGGAGAGGAGCTCATTTGATTGGTGAAGATTTGACTCGGCTGTGTTAAACCCAAACATGCCTTCTCTCCTCCCTTTTTGCCACTTGCGCCGGCAGGAGGGACAGAGGCGGGACAGAGGAGTACTTGCGCCGGGCTGCACCTGGCACGAAATTGCAAAATACGCCTGGATACACCCCGTTGGTGCGGCGCTCCCCCCATTCGCCATGCCTGCGCCACGCCTGCGCCTGGTCAACAAATTTAGAGCCCTAAGTGTGAAGTTTGGTCTTAAATAGCACACTGCTACCACACAGTGGAAATGAGAAACAGGTGCAGGTAATGATTGTATAACATGAGGAATGCAGTCTGGGTCTTAGTAGACCGGTGAGCTGGACGGCTGGAGGCGTGGTCTTACACTATCTAACACCACTGACACATCATTTGTATTTTTCCTTATGATACATATTTTACCATGAGTGACCCTGTGTCTTACAGCTCTTATTTGTGATTCTGTGGTATTGCCTAAAAGAGGGAAAATAAAAGTTTAATTGCAGCTTATTTAGGGATGTCACCACTAATTAATAATTAATAATTGTCACAATGCTTGTGTTAATGCCATTGGTGTCTCTTCCAATTTAGGGACTTGTGTGTTTATTACTAGTATGTCTCCTTTGATTGGTTTACATCTTGTGTGTTCGCAACTCCTCGACAGTGTCTTGTTTCATGGTTATTTCCTAATGACCATGTAAGGTGTATTTAAGACCCCTGCTTTGCGTTGCAAGTTGCTCGACTGTAATTTGCTAATTGTGTTTAGAACCAGTCAGTATTCCTAGTAGAAACTCTTTGTCTTTATAAAGAGTGACATGTACTTTAATGACAGTGATTTCAGGAAGCTTCCCTTTTTACCCAGTTAAGTCAAATGAGCTTCCAAGCCTATTCAGTGTCCAGGATTGAGACCAGGATCTTGTTGACCCTTTTGTCCAGTCTGTTAGGAACAAGCTCCCAATCCTTCCATGGTCATCAGGATTGGAACCAAGTTCCCCTGAAGCAACTCCAACCTCTTGTGGGTCCGTTTGGTGCTGGTGAAGTGTGTGCTCCATCTGGCTGTTATCATGGAAGCCACTGTCCCGCGACTGACAGCTCAGCTTTACCCACAACATCTGTACTGAACTGTGCTATCCATGTCCAGGGTCTGTATCCACCACTACCTCTGGGGTTCCTTCCCCAAATTATCATATAAGCTGTCAATAAAACTACCCATTGGATGGTACTCTGCCTCCACAATTGATTCCAGGTCTGAGGCATGATAAGTAACTATAAACAGACCAGTGCACTCAGCATGAAAAACAGGTGTGAAGCCTCAATTGAAGAGCGGAGTTGGGGAGGAATAAATGATGTCTCTTCGAGCCCTTTGGCTAAAAAAAAAAAAAAAAAAAAAAAACAGAGCAGAAAGTCAGTGCCACAGCTGCAATCTTATGAAGGCACTACTAAGAGACTGGAAAGGCAATTTGGGTTATTCATTAAACCAGATTTTATCTCCTTTTTTAATGAAAAAATTGTGTCGCATATCATGAATCAATTCATAAAATTAATTCCATGATGCTAATAATATTGGTGATGAGTATAACAGCCAAGTAGATTGTTGTCCCTGTTAGGTATTTAGTTTGAAATTCAGAATTAATTCTTGAATCTATTCTCATATATGGAACGAGGCAAACTAATTGTTTCAAATCCAAAGTGTCTTAGTTATCCTCAGCAAGTTTGTGTTTGTTACTGTGCTTTTGTTTACCTTCAGTTAATTTTTGAGTCAGTTTTATTATAGTTAGCTTAATTCATATGCGAGGCCCCTGGACTGGACCACAATGGACACGCAGACTGTTACAACAACAGACACAACATTGGACAGACTATTGCATACCACAGGAATTTTACTGGAGCTCCATAAACTCCATCAGAGGACCTCCATTGACCACGATGGGCAGCATAACATCACTGGTTGACTAGACAGATAAATTCTCTGCTCATGTCAGAAGCCAGCTGGAATATCAGGAATGTAGTGAGCTTTGCTTCACAGAATCATGGCTCTCTGTGAATATACCTGACACTTTTTTGTTGAGCTTGCCAGCTTTGTGCACAGGGACAAGTGGAGTGGTAAGAAGAAAGGTTGAGGTCTCCCTGTCTTTGTCAACAACATGTGCAATCCTGTGCAGCCTGTTGAGTTCCTATTGTCATCTTTGCACATCAGTAATAATTTTTGTGCTCCCCTAACTGCATTTCTGGCACTGAGAATTGTCAGCCAGTTAATTATGTCTGCTGTAAAGAGTAACACCCTTCTACTGGGTGGTGGTAATTGAATGCAATGATATCCTCCCATGGATTAAATCTCAGGATCGTGAAGGAATTCAACCAACACCTTCCAAAAAAAAGTAAAGGTTAATTGCATGTCAAGCTAGCAAGCTGTAAGGCCGCTGATTTCCCTGCAGAAATCATAAATGTAGTCTAAATTTTGGTTAAAATACCATTTTAATAAGATGTTTGTCAAAAATCAGGTGCATTTCATGTTTAAAATAGTTATTTAAATTAGGTTGCTGAATACAGGTTTTGAGAATGCTTCCTAAAGTAAGTTGCTTGAACTTTCTAACAAATATGACCCAGAGCTGGTTTGACTCTATCATTTGCTTGCCTAATAAATTGTTTAAGTGACCATGTATTGTTATTATTTGGCAAATTAACCAATCAAAGTCAACAATCAGTAGGTTCCTAAATGTTGAAACCGTGGACACACTAAACTAAAATTGTTGCTAAAACTGACAATTCATGAGGCAAGCAGATGAGAGTCAAGCCTGCTCTGGATCATATGTTATTGAGTTCAAGCAAATTATTTTGAAAGAATTCCAGACACCTGTGTTCATAAACCTAATTTGGAGCTTACTGTTTTTCTCAGAGTCTAACTTGATCTGTTAAAAAATGTTTTCACCTGAAATTGTGTGGAAAATAAACACTGTATGTCTTTTATTGTTCATGGCACACTCTGATATTTCTGTCAAAATGTGGCTTAAGACAGTAAATATGAAATGCACCAAATTGAAAAAAAAAACAAAAAAAACTAACAGCTGCAGTTGTTGTTTTGGTTGGAACAAAAACCAGCATACACAAGGGGCTCCAGGACCAAGTTTGAGAACCACTGACCCAAACCCTTGTGACAACATTATGCTTGCTGTACTAGATCACAGACACACACATTGCTTCATAAAACAGGTACTAAAAGTGAACTCTACACTCTGAGATATTCCTTCTATTTTCACATAGTTTAACATCCTGAAGCCAAACGTTCTCTGTGAGATGCAGTGAGCCTCTGACCCTTAAACGCATAATTGCTTTCAAGCTGTTTCTGTTTAAGATCACCTGATTAATAATCACACAAGTTATTTACTGAATAATCAAGATCAATATATAAGCCTGTAATTATTAAGAAATTATTAAGAAACGACGGTGATCACCGATGAGCTACATTGACAACGTACTTAATAGTAATATTGGAGGGATGGGGAAAAAAAAAAGTAATTAATCCAATACTTTCTCTGAATTCTCTCTCCCGTTTTAGCTATTTTTTTCAGCAGTGCAACCTAATTTAAGATTGCACCTAATCAAAATGTTTTCAGTATTCCAAAGAAAAGGCTACGTTTTTGGGGAAGCATAGTTGCACACTAGTCGCGGTGATGCGATTATAATTTATTAAATTACCAATGCTTCTTACATTAAAGTGTTGGTAATTGAATAATTTAGTAAATTGGTTGTTTGTGCGTTGTGAAAGTTCAACGCATGGCATGCACTTGATGAGGTCTTTATAGTGCAGCTTCTGGGAACGGTGTAGGAAGGCTTCAATATGAGGTTGTATGAATGGCAATTATCCAATTTATTAATTACAAATGAAACCTTATCTAAATACCATCTTCAGCAGCATTTACAACATAACATTCTACTTCAAGATGGAATTTGGAGATATTTCAGTCAATTGCTGTCCATTCAATCTCTAACTGTAGCCTTCCTTTTTGACGCAAAGCATAATCATTAATGGCAAAGCAGCTTATTGGTAGCCGACTTGCTCAGTAAATTAATTCAATTAAATGTCCAATTCTTGGGGTGCCCCGGTGGCTCATCAGTCTAAGTGCGCATACCATAAAGGCTCGGGTCATTTGCTCCATGTCTTCCCCCATTCTTCTCCCCAACTTTCCTGTCTCTCTACACTGTATAACTATCAAATAAAGGAAAGATTCCCAAAAAAAAATCTTTAAAAAAAAAAATATCCAATTCTTAATCGGAAACAGGTTGAGGGTTAACCCGCATTATGGTCATGTCACTAGTTGTAGACAGAGTTCTATTTTTACATAATCAAACTTAACACGTGGACTGAGTTGGCAAACCTGCATATTTGAAAACGTTTTCTTAGGCTTATTAAGCCCATCGGACACTGACACCAAAAAAAAATATGCCGTTTTGTGAGCTACAGGAATTCAGAAGCTTCAAAAGACACTGACGTTTTATTTTACCATTAATGTAGATGGGAAAATGGTTTATAATAATTGCAATGACCAATCATACAAGCTAAGGGGAAACGGACAGTAATTCTTCCGATTGATGCTCGCAACTGAACAAATTAACACCTTAGCTGCTAATTAGGACATGTAAATGGGAACGGGTTTGGAGAAGTAATGCGCTTTAAGGCGAGATGTGAGCAGTATTATAATCCCTCCGATGGCAAGTCCAGGGTGGTAGAGGTTAAAATGACATGTTACTGACATCATGTGGATGAGCGATAAGAGAGTGATACAAGATGTGGTCCCATATACTGTAGCTCACATGGACATTTTGGAAATGTTTCCCACTGCATAAAATGCCACTGCCTCAGCCTTGATATCCAAAAACTATTGCAAATTATGAATTGGGTCATGACTATGAATTAGACTCTTTTAGAGAAGGTTTGGACCGTAAGCAAGAACTCTTTCTTTAGAACCTCCAGCAATTCAAACATAGCAATGCTGGCTTGACTTATACTGTAAATCAGCCTCCAAAGGTTTTTTCTTTTTTTTTTTATTCTCCCCCTTTTTCCCACCTTGTATCAGCCAAACCGACTGTCCACTACAGCATCGCAGCATACTGGGAGATTTTCAGGACATATTTCACACAGTGACTTTCTTTTTAACTTGTACTGCTAGAGTGGTGGGCCTCTTTAGCTCTTGAAATCTGTGAAAAGTTTCACAAGTTGAGAAGCTGGTGAATGCATGCATTTACAGTAGGTGATCTTATCGCTAGTCACAAGAAGCATTTCATATGTTGATCAATGTGAAGAAGAAAAAAAAAAGTTCATGAACTTTCTGAGCTCACAAGTAAGGCCCTGGTACCAATTGTGAATTTTAGATCAGGCACCAAAGCCTATCCTGTGTTTTAGTTGCCTGTGGCTACACGCCAATTTACAGCGAAGCTCCACTCTGGCTTATATTTTCTGGTGTCTTTCTTTAGAGGGCATCTCATTATGCACTTTTGACCATTAGACAAACTGATGCGCAGGCTGTTCTTCTGTGCATTAATAAATTATCTCCACTGTAGCAGAGCAAAGTGCTTTGGATTGCGGCTCTGGCATACCTTCTAAATTTTTCAACTGCAATGTCCTTAGACATACTGATACCCCATATGACCTCAGAAAATGATGCCCATTTTCTCATACTGCCTTTATATTGTATTGTGAAGCATATTTAAAGCCAGTATAAGTTGTTTGCAATTGCTCATTGTACGTAGAGCCTTTGTTCAGTTTTATTCTACAGTAGCAGTTGCCCATGACTTATTTTCAAGATCACTGCCCATCTTCCTCATTTACTGATATCGATCTTTTATGTTTTAATATCTAAACCCATCATGGTGCGGCAGACAGTTAAACTGTTCTCCAACAGAGTTGCTAATTACATGCCTGGGGTGTGATGAACAGGAAAATATTGCTGAAAACTTTTCAAACCAGTGTTCTTTTTTGAAATTGGTCCGACTTCTGATGCATTGAGAGAGAAGATGCGAGTGGATAGTGCCTGGAGCTTGAAGCAAACTGCATATTCAAAAGTTACTTTTGGCATAAATGTAGGCTTTAGCCAACTATCGTCCTTAACCCTTTGTTTCATGTTGTCGAAAATTCTGGACATATGTTAAGTGGGGTTTATGTTGTCTAGGCTCAGAGATATCCTGAAAACACATAATGTACATATTACTGGACATTTCTTCTTCAAAATTAGGTGCCTTTCTGATTTGTCACATGATTTACCACAAATAATAACAATGGCATAGTCCACGAGTTAGAGGTAAGTTGACGATAGAAACATTCTTACATTGTTCAGGTTTTGATGAAATTTTTCTTGTTGGAGGAATGAAATACATTATATTCCACACACTGGAACACATAAGCGTTTTAAAGCATGTGTATTTGTTGGAATAGCCTACACCTGATTTCATGCTCTGTCAAAAATATTGTATGCAGTTGCAGAGGCAAGTCTAAACAAAATGTCTTATTCCATCTATATATGTAGGTAACTGATATTGTCTTATTGTAAATTCTCTCGATTTCTGCATTATTTATTTTGAATTATAGCTCTTCCATTAGGTCTGCACAACCAGTATGAGTACCAGCAAAGCATTCCTGTAGGCAAGTGTTTGCCAACATGCTTATACATATTTCAGTTAGCACATTGTGTCAAGGCTGCAGTGAGAAGGGATCAATGTTGAGACTCTAACGTTTCTTCCGATAATACGCATCCACTTTTATGAGGACATAAAAGTGAGAGAGAGAGAGAGAGAGAGAGAGAGAGAGATCAAAGATCATCACTCTTTAAATCTCTCTCAAATTGCAAGGTAAGGTACATGATGCAATGCATACATCCATTTATCGTTTCTCAATATCCCTCTTTCTTCATGAAACTAGAGACAGAGTGGAACTGAAGCCTGACATCTAAATATCCCAGCTTATGTGTTTACTTCCTGCTTACTGTCAGAATCATGTTCCCCCTGCCAGATGCAGTTGAGGTAGATGAATAAAGAGGGTGATTAGATCCTATTACCTCGTTTTTTGGCTTTCTCAAACAAAAGTGCCTCTTCCCCTTTTGAATTTTAGGGAACCTTCCAGAAAGAGAGCATTTTCAAAATAGCAAGGGCTAAGTGAAATGTATTGCATTCCAGCCTGAAGCACTTCAATGCAAAATACACTCATTGACTTCTGTTCACTGCACCAGCTCTTCGGATAATATCCAGCTTGACCCCTGCACCTTCCAAGGGTCATATTATCATTTGAGAGAATTTACAGTGCACAGCATCCTTTGCACTATTAGCCAAGATAAATAAATACACAGTGAGTAAGCCTGTACCATACTGAAGTTTGAATGATGTAGTTGTAGAATGAAGGTTTTTTTTTTTTGACAAAGTTGGACAAAGGCCCTTACATAAACAGTGATATCATATGCATGTGGGAATACATTTTTAATTATCTATGTGGATATTATTTTCTGGACCAAGCAAGAAGTATATAAATTAAACCAACATATTCAATGACACTTTCAGCAATGTAATGTAATTGCTGGACCCCATAGGAGCAGCAATGTAATGTAATTGCAGAACTCCATCGGAGCATTCCTCGCAGTCGTTCAATGCACAGTGGGTGTGGATCCAATGATCTGTCACTTTGGTAACAAATGAAAGCCATTGTGAGTTCTCAAGATATAACACATAGCGGGGTTGTATGTGAAATATAATTTATATTTATATTGATTTGAGAAATGGTATTTCAACCATGCAGCAAAGTGTTTCAAAATTTACAATTTTTTTCCACTCATTTTAATGGAACGTATATTAATATCTCCCCTGAAAAACAATAGCTATGTTAAATTCGTTTAATGGTTTTCCCAAATGCCCAGGTTGGTTCAAAACTTGTGCATTTTTTTTCTTTGAAAGGCAAGGGAATGGAAAAGCACTTGTTTTGTTTGTATTTGTTACAAGTGTGTTCGTAGTTGGTTCTCTCCCCTTTCCAGCAGCCAGCTTGTGTTTTTTGGTTTATCTCATTTGATTTGTTGTCTTGTTCCAAATTGTTGTCATTTGTGTGCCTCACTCCTTTTGTGTGATTGTTTCATCTATTTAAGCTTATTTTGTGCCCAGTGTGAATACTATATTGTAATGCTTTACACCCCATGAAGCTTACTAGTCAGTTTGTGTCTTCTAGTTTTGAGCTAAGCTCTCATTCTGTGTATTTTGGTAAAAGAAAGGTAGAGAAAAACTTAATTTCTCTTTGGAGTCTTATTTCATAGAGACAAGCTCCCAAACCTTTATATTGGTCTCCGGGATTGGGATTGCATTCTTATGAATCCCCTTTTCCAATCTATTTCTCAGTTTATTAGGAACACCTCCGAAGCCTTCATTGGTCTCTCCAGGATTGGGACTGTGTCCCTGCTAAGCCCCTCAGTTCGTCTGTCAAGCAGTTTTGTTTCAGCAAGGGGGATTCACCCCCTCATTTTTGTAAATTATGGTCCCAAATAGACTAGAATAAAGGATAAAGCCAGAATATGCTTTAGAGGCGTGGCTATCCTCTGGTCCTTGTCTGATACGGTCAGATCCACGCGTAGCTCCACCCCTCGCTCCTCCCTGGATATTCAATTCACGCTCTCGTCCAATAGGAATCACATCCGGTTTCAAAATGACAAAATGGCGCAATTAAATTGCCAAAATCGAGGCTTCCTAAATGGTACGCTGAAACCAATGGGTGACGTCACGGTTGCTTCGTCCATCTTTTCATACAGTCTGTGGCTACTGCCTTTCCCTCTACTATTACCGTACTCCTAATAATAAATACTCCTTTGTGGATTGTACCCTGAATCTGTGTCTGGTTTCTTGTCTGGATCATAACAACTATTGTGTTTAATTAAATCAATTGTGCTGTCCTCTTGAGCATAAAGAACAGTTTCTGACTAATTTGAACAGATATAAATAACTGTCTCATCACAACTCTTATTTCCCTGTGAAAAATAATAAAAGATACTAATAAAAACTAAGAAACAAACAAACAAAAAAATCCTGAGGACAAACAGAAAAGAAACTCTGTGTAATGGTGTTTGCTTGGTTGCTGACTGTCCATTGTGGATATGGTTCAATGAAGCCTGAAATTTCATTTCAGAATTCCCATTGCTGAAAAATGTATGCTATAGCAATGCTCCCCGATGTTCCCTGCCATGGACAATTCTTTGAATAGAGATCTTCGAGAACAGAGGTCAGTATTGCCCTAGCAAATCAACTCTTGTAGCTGCTGGATGACGTCTTTCCAGATTACAGTGCAACAAAAAAGAGATGTTGCCTCTTTCCTGATTTCTTCTATTTATTGCATATTTGTGGCATTTACTTGTTTCAAGAAAAACTTAATATAAGACAAATTTTAAAATGATAATTTCATTTTTTGATGGAAAAAAGTTATCACCTACCAACTGGCCTCATGTGAAACTAGAGGGCTGTCTCTGTATGAAACTAGAGAGCGCATACCTCCACATGCAGGTTTTGATCCACTATTGCTTATAATCATCTGCAGAATCTGTACCTGGATTGAACTGGAAATGGAATCATCTCTTCCCATTCAGACAGTACAACATCCCATGAAACTTCCGGGTAATCCACTGAATATGTTTTGAGTAATCCTGCTGACAAACACAAACAGAAACACACACAGACACACTACAGGTAAGTGATCACTATACTTCCTGCCAGAGATAAGAAATAATTGTCCATGTAGGCACTCAATTGAATTTTAATTAATATTTGGGTGATATAAGACTAGAGATACAGTACAGTTTGAATATCATACCAGCCCTGTTGAATCTAAACATTATTTTATTAAAATGTTTCAACACACCCTACGCAATGGTGTGATATAAAAATAAATCCAGAAGAGATGAGAAAAATTGTTATTGAAATATTTCAAACTGGAAAGCGTCACTTCAGCAAACTGCGGTGAGTATCCCAACCCTCGTACGAATGCCTTCTGTGTGTCCTCCCATCCAGCGACTTTTGTGCCCATTAGAAGTATTTTCTCCTTTGATTGGTGTGTATCTTGCGTGTTCCTTTTTCCCCAGCTGTGTCTTATCTCATAGGTACCACACCTCATGTGTGTGACGTATTTTATGCCCCCTAGTTTAAGTCTAGGGGCTTTATCTTTCGCACTGCCCTACCCGTTGCCACTACCCGCTACCCGTGAATTACGCATTTAGCAGCTTCCACTATCCCTAAACGGTATCTTGCGGCCACACTACCCGCTATGCATTATGCCGACTCCCTTATTTGTGCCTTGAGGTGTGCCTGTGGGCGTGTTTATGCGCTTTCCCTACAAATGCTATCTTGACCACACATGTTAGGGAAAGCGTATAGCGGGTCCTCAAACCACCCGCTACCCATTTGGGTTTTTACAAGAGCGTGCCCGGGCGGCTTCATTGCGCGTCCACTTGGACGCATGTGGACGTGCACGTGCGGCTTCACTTCCCGAATTAACTCGCCTATAAAAAGCCACCTTGCTTTAGCCTCAGTTGAACCCCTGAGAAAATGGCAGAGATAGTACTAAATCGCCTTGATCGCCAGTTAAATAATAGAAGACGCCCAGAACGTGTGTACTGCCAGCACACCAGCTACCTGGGCCTTTCAGGTAAGTCTGTATTATTTGTATTTTGTATCAATAATTTTTTCCGCTTTTATAATAGTATATAATTATTATATATAATATATATTAATGATATATATATTATAAATAATAACAGGGCTGGTGCTAGACCTGAAAATTAGGGGGAAAATATCCATCCCTTTATTGACTACAATTAGTCCTGGCTAATTCTAGATGGTTTTCCTTTATTAACACATTTTCCAATTCAAGAATAATCAAGTGGCAATTGAAGACACAGCTTCTCTCCCCCATGCGATCTAACAGCGACAAAATAATGGGCTACATTCAGTACAGAAAAATTATAAATAGGTGTATGCACTGGCACTCAGCAACGGTAATTTTCCAGCGAGAGCGGCATTTCAGAACTCTTTTGCGAATGAAGGTAATTTCGAGACAAATACGCACACCTGTTTTTGCAGCACGGTCAGGCAACTTGCCGTAAAAAATAGACAGCTGTCCGATTGGAAAATGTAAACAGACGAAACCACGTACTTGTCACCAGAATTACCTTCATTCGCTGAAGAGCTCTAAAATGCCGCTCTCGCTGGAAAAAAGTTACGTCGCTGAGTGCCAGTGCATAGACCTAATTTTATTTTTCTAGAATGGGATTTTGTTCTATGCTTCATTTCAGACGGGAGAGGGAGTTGGAAGTGCATGGCGAAAACGCATTTTTTTTTTTTTTTTTTTTTTTTTGAAGTTTCCATCACAAAAGGGGTAGGCTTGATGTTTTTTTTTTATTACATACCAAACATTAAACAATATGTCAATGTCAAATAATAATAACAATAATAAAAATACAATTCATGATTAACTTAACAAAAACAGATCCTCCCCTGTCTGGATTTGACCTCATGCAAGAGCAATTTAACTTCGTCTTCAGAGAAACGTGGCCACCTTCCTCTCTCCATCACGGGTTTCGGTTTGAGGATTTGGGATAGCGCAGCCTGCTCCTAAAGGCAATGGCACCTGGCACACTGATTGGTTTAACTGGCGTAACGCCCAAACCACGCCTATGCATAATATAACGGGTAGCGCTGGTGTTTTAGGGATATAGGCAGGTGTGCAAGATAGCAACTTTTGCGGGGGAACGCCTCTTACGCAATGCTAAATCACCAAATAACGGGTTTAGGGACTCTGGCCTAAGATAGGGCCCTAGATGTTGCTGGATTGCCACTTGCTTAATGCACTTCAGCACTAGTCAGTTCTGGCGAGCAAAACTCTTTGTCTTATAAATGAAAACATAATCTTTATCGATAGTAATAAATGGAAGTAATTTTCCTTGTTTAATTTACAGGAACGAGCACCAAAGCCATTCTCACTGTCTCCAGGGCTGGGACCACGTTCCTGTTAATTCTCTTCCATTTGTTCTTCTGTCCAGCTATTATGAAAGAGCACTCAAGCCTTCTACAGTCCTCAGGATTGGAACAACGTTCCGTCTAAGCTTCTCCATCCCGCCTTGACCGTTCGGTTCTGGCCAACCGTGCATTCCATCTGGCAGTCATACTGGAGAGTTATGGCATTAGTAACGGCCACACTTCACCTGTATCACCTAAACTGAGCTTAGCTACTCTCCTCTGGGCTCTTTCCCACTCTCTACCTCGTTACTATCAATAAACTCTACTCTTACATTGAATTGTACCTCCACACTTTATTCCTAGTCTGGATTTTAACAGTGAGAGCCATGAGCTACAAATGAAAAAAAAAATATGCTAGGAACTGATGTGTATTTTTCTAGGAATGGCTGACCAAACAAAATTTCTCCAAGAATGCTTTATGACTCATCCAGGAAGTCGCTAAAGAACCTAGATGAGCATGTAAGGCACTGTAGGCCTGACGTAGTTCAGGTAAGTTCATCAAATATGGTTCCACTATTAGGGTTTGAGAAAAAAAAATGCTATTATTGAACAGTTGCAAAGCAAGAACCACTGCTAACCCAGAGGAATAATAAAAGCTTGTCTCCCAGTTTGGGCAGGTAATTGCTTTTTTACTCTTGACATATCATCAGTGATATACTAGGAGCTGGATAGTAGGTGTTACCTTCAAGTAATGTATTGTTCACTTAAAAAGCATATATTTTCCATCCCCCTGTTCTCTCTGTCTCACATTACATTTTGCAGGAAAATTTAGTACAACTGATATACAAAAATAGAGGAACCCTGCAAGTGTCCATATTAATTTTTACTGCACTGCACCCTCTTGGGTATAAATAAATAAGTAAATAAATAAATACATTTTTCCAGGGACCAGGGGGCATTTTTCCATGTTCTCTTCACGGATGCATATTATATAATGTTTGGAGGTATATAGTACCTTCTTGAGACCGTCTACGTCCAAGCGTTTCTTTGTCTATGTAAGAGAAGAATATAACATTTTGAAATAATCAGTTGCGTGCTCATGTTTGGATGACCATTGATTGAAATTTAGGTTCCTGAGAGACATAAAAAAAAAAACCATGCTAAAACAATTTTTTTTTAAATCCAAATTCTCTGATAACAAGACTCGCTCCAGGATATTTATAAGGTGATTATCTCTTTTTGGATGTTGTTCAGAAGATGTGTTCAAAGGCCACTGCTTTCTGAGAAAAACATGGAGACCAGAATTAAGTTTTTGGCGCAGGTTTGATCAAGAGGGGCTCATTAGACCTATGAGGAGTTGTGCTTTTTTTTTTTTAACAGCAAAGCTCCAGAAAAGTGTCCTCAAAGGTGCAAAGAGAAATGTAATTGTGAGTATATCTTAGCCACACACTTTGGCACAGCGGAAAAGGTGCCATGGCGAAGATTCACTGCAATAAGCCAATTAATACTGCTGAGAACTGGAGAATATTGCAGACATGCTCCCCACAGTTTGAAAAGTTGTTATCAGAGGGGAAATGGAAGTTTTTTTCTTTTTTTTTGTTTTCAACAAGACAATATTCCGGCCCGTACAATACATACAATACCCAAATATTGTACCATCATGAAGTTGACTCTCATACTTTGGCCAATTTAGAAAATATTTGATCTTGTGTTGATTAATCAAGATTTTTTTGACCACTATTCAATAGTTTGAAGCCATCGAAACTGAGTGGAACAATATTGCCTCTTCTATTTGAAAAGTTACAAAAAAGTTGCCAGGGTTTTTAAGGCTATCTATAGGAGAAAGCTATCCCATGCTAATTTTTTTTTTTGCACTTTTTTAATTTGCTAATTTCCTTACCAATAATTTGATGTTGAAAGCATGAAAAACTCAATTTATTGTTATATTTGACTGTTTTTTTTCTGCCAGAGAACAGCGGTTGCCTACCCTGTTCCTGGTGATCGACCATTCTGCAAGTTCACACTCCAACCCTAAATTGTCACCTGACTCATTAATTAGCAGCTCAATGTAGGCCTCGAGCTGTTGAGTGAGGTGTAATCTGATTGGATTAGAGTAAATATCCACAGTATGGTAGATCTCCAGGGACAGGGTTAGAAACTAGTGCCCTGCAGTATATATCAGCTTGCATACTGCAGTGGTTTTGCAATTCTTTGCATACTACAGCGGCATCTCAGTAAATTGCATACACGGTGCTGTTCATGAGATGAAGCCAGCTTACAATGTCTATCTTCAGACAAATAAGTGTTGAACATGCTCATGAATGGAAGACTCAGTTGCGGCTGCTCAATGAGCGAAGCAATCACAGTAGCCAGCATATTCCAAGGCCATCTTTTGCACTTCCCAAAACTGTCTTCTAAGTCCTCTCTCTCTCTCTTTCATTCTCTCTCCCATGGGCTGGTGAACTATGGTGAATGCAAGCTAACTGGAAGGGACTGATCACTGGGCAGCTGCGGCTGGTAGTTTTCACATGCAGTTCATCTCTCATTCCCAACATTGTATCTAACTTATTTTGAAGTTTTATTCTTTCTCAAAATTACTCAGAGATATTAATGGAGATGTGTGTTGAGTTATGTAGCTTTTTCATTAAAAATAAGTTGGAATAAAATATGTTGAACCAAAATACTAGAGTTTTTTTGGTTCCAGATTCATGGTGCCCTTATTTATGAACTGAAAATGCCAGTCTAGACACTGGAAAGCAAAATGCATTATTAATAAATGTATTATTCAGTGTTTTGCTCAATATTCTTTAATATAAGGCTATATAGTGTTTTCATTGTGAAAGGGGCACCTGGGGAGATAAGGCCCTTTGTAAATGCCAGCTTCTACATTTGAAACCCATCATTTTTTATGAGGCCTGTCAGAGATTACCACTGAGGATGTCTACTGTCTGTGGTACAACAGCTTAATTTTCTTCTTTCTTAAAAACAAAGGCCCTCGGGGAACCTACATTCTGGATGCTGTAGGATGAGGATGTTGTATTGATCGGCACCACAGAATGAAATGTGTTCCCTCGCGACTGGGTTTGGTATCAGGCTGAATGCTTTTTGTTTTGTTGGGGTTTTCATGGGAATTCTGTATCTATAAAACAAGCTCCATTTCTGTTTTCTGAAGCGGTTGCTTTAGTCACTCATGATGGCACCAAACACATCAGGCCAAAGTCCTAAAGATTATTTTGATACTGCATTCAGTGTCCTCAAAACCCAAGAACAGGGAGAAAATGTTGTGCGAGCCATTCACTGCTATAAATTGACTGAATTTAACAGTTAAATAAACGCATTGTCTCCTTCTTATTTTAACTGTAAGTAGAGTCCTGCACGTATTAACTGTGGTTTGCAGTTAACATACATGAGACCTCTGTTATAAACTGATTGTAAAATTACAGTTGAAATATAACTGGTAAGAAAGGTGCCAGTTTATAACAGCGTGTAATGATCGCTATTTAGCTGTGTAGATGCTGACTTTCCTGGTACAGCCAATAATAATATAATTAAATGCATTTACGATGGCATTATGTGTGCAGGTGAGTGACTTTAGGGTGCAGATATCTTATGACCAGCGCATGAGTCAGAACTGAAAATCCCTGGCTGTGCACAGGATACTTATCAGTCAAAGAAGAATGCCAGAGCAAGAAAAATGCCATTTAATGTAGAAAAGGAAGCAATGAATCACTAAATGCAAAGCAGAATATGGTGAGCAAAATGACTATAGCCTGTGCAATTGTTGTGCAGAAGTCCATGTTGAGTATCCCATTTATCTAACTATACTCAAAGATCAAAGGAAACACCTGGTCACCAAAGTACATGCCCAATCAGGAAGAAATAGTTACACTGATGATCATTAGTGCTTCACACTTGCATGTTTAACATGCTGTTACCCCTTTCCTGACACCAGTTACACAAATAACTGTCATCATGACCACTGGTGCTGCTTGAGAATAAAGGGGTAATTCATGGAACTTCAATCATTTCAAAATTGATGAAAATGATCATAAATACTTTAAGAAATAAGGTAAATAAATGAATAAACAAGAATGTTATAACATAAGTGAATAAATGAATAAATAAATAAAGGTTTCAGCCTACATACATATTTAAGCAAATTAAAATTTTGCATAAGAAGAACTGCACTGGATTTGAAGTTCTGGTCTTGTTTTGTTCTCAAGGGCAATGCTTGCCTTGAACAATAGACATATTAATCAAAGCACCCCACCTTTACTTTATGTTTCTATCATGGAATAAGTTTATTTTATGCTAAGTATTTCATGTAGTTTCACTACATCCCATGGCTTGCATTGGTCTACCGGTAAATCTGTGACAATAGCCTAAAATCAGTTCATCAAACTTCTCAGCACTATTCAAGAGGGCAGCACCACAGCAAAATTATGACATAATTAAAAGCTGTGTGCACGCTCCCGTTCTAAGTGCTGCTTTGTGAGACACGTGTACTGAACTAAGTACTTTCAAAACACTTCTCGAAACTCTTAGAAAACCCTCTTGGAGCTCTACGATCGACTGTTCTTGGGAAAGGAGCCCCTTGCTCAGAGCGCAGTGCCTTCAGTTCCCCAATTATTCCTGCTGCATTGGAGGGTTGTTGGACCCCTTTAATCAGACTCAACTCACACTCAAGGTAACGGCCTACTTGATGCCTTGTTCCCTCCAACCTCAATTACAGGAGAGCACACTCGTGCTCACACTCTTTGCTCACTAAATGACAAAATGACACAGTGACCAGCCCAGTACTGTTGCACCCTAAAAATAAAATTTAATGGTAAATGGGCTGCATTTATATAGCGCCTTTCTAGTCAGATGACACAAAGCGCTGTACAATTATGCCTCTCATTCACCCTGATGGCGTAGGCTGCCGTGCAAGACGCCAACCTGCACATCAGGAGCAGTGTGGGGTTCAGTGTCTTGCTCAAGGACACTTCGACACGTTCTCTGGAGGAGCCAGGGATCGAACCAAGAACCTTTCGATTCCTAGCCTAGCCGCTCTACCTCCTGAGCCATGCCGCCCCAAATCACTTTACAATAACACTTTGCAATAAGGGTACATTAATTAACACTAGATAATGCAGTAATACGCATTTACTAACAGTTAATAAACAATTCACTAATGTGGCTAGTCATCATTTCCAAATGGTGCTTGTGTTAACTTAAGTATTAATTTTGAATTGTTTAATAGTTTTAACTATTTTTTAAGGGATACTTCAGGGATTTTCTTCAACTTTACGATAAGGGTGATAAATAAAGAATATCATATGGGCATTTTCATATCGCACGCAGTATCAACCCGAGACCCCAGTATCAGCCCGAGAGCTTTAGCTAAGGGGTTGATGGGTTGATGCACGGTGGGTCGAAGGTTGATGCACGGTGTGATGCTCATATGATGTTCTATTTATCATACACTCATTTTTACCATAATTAACAATGCATTTTATCCAAAGCATTTATTTCAAGTCATTACTGTCATCATTACTGGCCAGTAGCGCTAGCATTTGCTTTTAGTCAGCGGTGTATTCAAGTCAGTGGAAAGGCTAATTAGCTAGCTAGCACAAAAATTTTCCATTAAGATAATAAATTTGCGTTTCTTCGATAAGTTACACATAAAACGTTGTACCACAGCTCTTCGCATGAATATTGCTGCAAAACACGGCATTGCGCATACTGTTTACAAATAATTCCGTATCAAGTTTCTTTTCTACGACATAGTCCAGTTCAGAAATTTCAGCCGCTAAGGAATTCACGAGTCTCTCCGCCATGACAGTGTAATCAGTGTCTGCAGTGATGCGTTGCCAACGACACTAGTGACTGTTGCTATGGCAATGGTTGCTGCCACTGATACGAGATTTTGCCTGGCGGGCAGATACGTGTGATACAGCATTTTTGCCCGGCGGGCTGATACAGCCTCGTGCCTCGTGCTCGTATCACGTGGGCAGATTTTCCTTATTTATAAGGAAGTTTATGATAAAGAACCTTAACCCTCGTCCAACCAACAGATTTTTTCCTGTCGCACAAAAACATTAACAGATATGATCTAATGCTCCTAGGTAAATGTTTATTCATCCTTTACACATATTTTCATGAAAAAACGATGAGGGTACCTCAGTTGAAGGGTGGGTTGGGGGGGGGGGGTTGCCACCAGCGTCAATTTTTGCCTGTTTTTGATGCAAAATATGCTTACAAATTAGTTGCAAATAGTATGCTATTATTATCTTTCATGCTCAATGAACTTTGTAGATCACACTGATTGTCATCCTTATTGATTAATTGATGTACCTTGTCCTTGTATTAGTAAATCTTGGAATTACATTGACCAGCAGTGACTAGTAACCTTGAAGTGATCTTCACCAAATAATATTAGAAGTGCATGACCGATATACTTTTACTTGTGTGTTTGACTGGTTACTGTACTGTATACTATTTTTATACTGTGCTATAGGCCTACTATTATACAAGTTCATAGAATTGTTCATAAAGTTGTTCTCATAATTCATAGACAAACCTTTTATGCAAGTGTGTAACATTTTGATATAACGCTGATGCCAAACAAGATAATGTTTCTTGCTTAATTTCGAAATAATCAGGGGGGGGGTAACCCCCCCCACCTTGGTCGGGGTTGTAGTAGAAAAACCCTTGGTTGGACGAGGGTTAATATATGGTGTTATGTATGAGTATTTTATGTAAAGTACTGTATATCATTTGTAAATGGAGGTTTGTTACATACTATTTGTGCTGCCTTACTGGTCAGCTATTTGTTTATTTTGTTCATTATTTAGCACTCTCTGGTGGTATGTCTGTAGAAAAACATGATCTGATGCAATACCACTTGTTTATGATGAAATAGACTAGTGCTCTTTAGGAGCTTCTGGCATCTTCTTGCCTGGAGGGGGCCGGATCACCCAGGCCTCCGGTAGATCTTTCCAGAATGTTCCTAGTGTATATAAATGCTGTGATTTTGTTCAGTTGAAGAGTTTTTGTTTTGGCATCAGAGTTACATAGTGGCATTAGAGTGTTATTATAAGATTAAACAGTGGATTATTTGTAGAATTTTTTGGACCTAATCAGTGAAGAATAAATTTGTTTAAGTTGTCATTGCTGGTTTTCTTTGTTGTGATTTTCAAGTCATAACAATGGTTAATAATGGTTACATGCTTATGCAATACTCTGATGCATAAGTTACCTGTTAATGAACTGATAGTTAATGTTGTAGCTAATGTTAATTAATGTACCCATATTGTGCATTCTTTCAAAAAACAAGGTATTCATAAAAGCTTGGTTTTTCTGAGAAATTTTCTATTCTGTTGCATGGTGCTGCACACCCCCAGACAACTGAACCAGCATAATAATTGAAATGATATATTTTATTGACAAGAACTTGCTAGACTGTTTTTTGTGAAAAAATAAGTGCTGCCTACAGTCAGTTAAAGTGACAAACCAATTTTAATAAATGCAATAAAAATAATATATTATGAAAGAATATAATGTAATACAATTTTAAGCGCACACAGGGAAATCTTGACGTAAACTACCTTGTTACCACGGTTTTAGATGATTGCTCTACCACAGTTAGGAACCATGGCATGCTGCCAAATTGAAAAGAAATTGCAATACTTTGCTTGAATACAATTATTTCTCGAAGTTTCACCTTGATTTTTTTCATCTTATATTGCAGGCAATCAAAGTAAATTTGAATTAAGGGAGGGTTGTAATTTTGGTATATTGAAATTTCTCATTGTTGCACAAAAAAACCACATGGAACCTTTCCAGCAATTCTGTAATTACATTTTGAACACCTCTTGCCAATATAACTCATCTGTGTTGTTGCACAGGATAGGAGACAGCTGCCTGAGACAATATTTTTCAGTCTATATGACAGATGGCCACTGTGTACATGTGTGGGCTTGAATGGTAGATCAATACATGGTAGAAATAGAAAGATGTAACATACCAAACTGTATTTTGTACAGCTTTTCTTGTTCGTCCTCATTGACTGATTCTTTAACGCCTCTTTCAGCAATTTTCCAGCTCTATCATGTCAGCATACAATTCATTCATACCAATAAGCAATTTAGGGTCTCCAATTAGCCTAGCATGCATGTCTTTGGGAGGAAACCACAGTACCCGGAAAAAACTAACACATACATGAGGAGACCGTGCAAATTTCATGCAGAAAGGCCACAGGCCGGATACGCATCCATCCACAACCTTCTTGCTATGGGGCGGCAGTGCTACCCTCTTATTAGGTCTGTCTTTAGGCATGGGTTAAAGCTATCCTGAAACATAAAAAATGAGGATATCTGTGGGTGGGGAATTCAAGCAGGAAGGCTAAGTTCCGGCCTCTCTGGTCCAAACAAAGATGTCCACCACGCAACTTTGACAGGAAGCACAGAATTCCTCATCCCAACCTATTATAAAACCCCAACATTCTCTCTGTCTCTTGCTCTGTTTCTTTTCACAAGTTTTCCCCTGGAGAACAGATGACACTATATACATGTCATTAGACTCATTCTATGTATCTAATCACTGCTGTCCCAGTTGGCCACTTTTAGTCATCATTGCTGCGATTTGGATCAATATAATAGCCATCTAATATGGTATGGTGTATTTTAAGTTTAGATTTTTAAAAAATGTGCCGGAATATTATACATTTTACTATCAATGACCAAAACTCATTTAAAGACAAACCTGCCTAAATGGTGACACTTTTTTTGTTGCCATTTTCACCCTGACTGTGCTGAAGAGAAAACTGGTATTACACTTAGATAGATTTCTATCTTTAAGTCTAAAATATACAGTCAATAATTTCAATATAAATCACCTAATATGGAAGTAAATACCCAGAAATTAAAGCTGGTATCATCATTTTATCGTCTTATTTTTTGTTTTCCAGAACTTTCTTTTCCCCATTCTTTGTCACTACTTTTCATAGTTCGGTATTGATCGCTGTTTGTTTCAGACCTTGCTGTTATGAAAATAATCAAAGCTCTAAAAATATTCTTTTCAGATGTGAGTCCATGACAACTGTAAACCTAAATGGTGATAAAACCAGAATTTATACTCAGAATTCATATTCTTTGTTTTCTAATTTGCATGGAATTGCCGATGTTCCCACACAATTTTCACTCCATTCCCTCCCCCCAACTCGCCAACAAAATAAATAAATAAATAAAAAAGCCAAGGTTTTTAGAGCTTCATTGTCCAAATTACATCCCTGTGCTGAATGTAGGTGTCATGAAAATTAAAACCCAACCCTTGTTAAAGCACAACTACCTCTTTGTGAATGCATCTCAATTACCTCAGATTCCTTTTGTAAATTTTATAGACGACACTGGGGGGCAATTCATGCTAAGGCATTACGTAGGCCTACTCCATCAGCAAAATCAAGGCCCACCCCCTCAGTTCGATAAATGCTACAGATAACTCAGAAGGGTTTTCTGTTGTGTGGGATTTGAGCCCCTGCTTTTTTTTCATCACGATATTGTCACATTTAAATTTAAATATGACATGCAGTCCCTCAAACTAAGAGCTGTCTTCAATGCTTTAATGCAATACCACTTTTGGACTACAGGTGGTGTAAGCTATATACTTAGTGATCACTACAGATAAGCAGGGGCTTCCAGTTGATGAAGTAATCGTTTCAAATGGATGCCGTGATCATTAAACCTATCTAGAGTACTTTAGTCTAACACAGTCATTCTTTATCTAAAAACATTCCGTTATGGAAGGTAATGCCTCCTCTCTCTCATTAAGATTCAAATATGCTTTATTTGCATGGAAAGAGGACTTGGTGTGATTGCTGAACAAAAGTACATTTATACGAAAATAAATTAAACTGAACCCTCTGTCAGTGTTGACATTCTGTTAGTTTTATTCAGTTATGTTTTATTTATGTCATGAATTTTTTCATTGTTTAATTTCTTTTAGTTTCCTTTGTGTTTCTATGTCCCCTCTTTTTTGCTCTTTCCACTTTGTTTTCTTAATTGTTCCATATTTCTCCACCTGAAGCCATGCCCTCTTGTGCCCTGCTCCCCTGTGGCTCACCTGTAATATTTTCCTTGATTGATGCCCTGCCTGCCTCCTCGCCTGCTCTTTATTTCCTTATTCGTGTCAGTGTTCTGTGAATCTGTTTATTTTTGTTTCATGTTGATTTTTTTGTATCCATTAGCTTTTTTACCATTTTGGTTCTGTGTTAGGTTTCCACGGCTCTTTGTTTCTTTTCACTCTCCCCAACAGCTCTTCCCACTCTGTTGGTGAATTAGTTAGTTCCATTTTTTATTTGTAACCACATCCCCTGTTACACTGCCTAGTTCTCCCGAGGCCTGCTATTTGTTTTCCTGATTTTTTTTTTGTTTTATAAGTTCCCAATTTTCTCCTGCACATTACAAGTCCATCCTTCTGTCTTTCTAAGTTACAAGCAAGCTTTTTCCCTGTGTACTCTTCCTGTGTTTGAGTTTCTTTCACCCTCTGTTTAGTATGAGTTTTCGATTGCTTTCGTGTTTTGTTGCTTCCTGGGTTTCGTTCTTTGACCTGTTTATGACAACTATTCTGCCTTTTGTTTTTGTACTGCAGTCTGCCTGCTCATAACCCTCCTGGACTGTCTAGCCCTAATCTTGCCTTCAATAAATCTGTTTTTGCCATGTTACTTCAGTCTGAGCTAGAGTCCATTCCTCACCCAAACACCCACAAAAAATAAAATCATTAAACCCATCAAAACCCATTCTTCTTAAGGTATATGGGGAGAGGAGATAATCATGCAAATGCAAATAAAAACTATTTCCACATAGCTTTTACGTGCAGTAATAATGGCAGATTATCATGTATTGGACCATCATCTTTTTGCCATCACTTTGAGAATTGTCAGGCACTTTTTCTATGAACAGCCATTTCCACTGACTTCCCACACAGTTTGCACCTTCACTGAACAACATGCTTTTGGCTCCTTCTGACCACACTGTTATAAACTTGCACCTTTTTTGCAAGTTAATTTAACTGGCACCTTTATTGCCAGTTATTTTAAATGAAATTTTTCAATACGTTTACCACAAAGTTCCATGTATGTTAAGTGTAAACTGTGATGGCTGGTGTTTCGAGACGCCAAAAGCAGCGGCCGAAACGAAAGGAAGTCCAGCAAAATAAGAGAGACAAACCGACAAAAGGAGAGAGAGAGACTCGTGCTTCCAATGGACAAAGATCTAGTCCGGGTAAAAAAGGAAGCAAAGCGAGCTCGACAGAACGAAATAAAAGGGAAAAATCTCGGGAACTGAGATAAAACGATTTAGCACCAGACGGTGCCCAGAAAGAGGAAGAAAAGAGAGAAAGATTCCCTTGCTAACTAGCACTTTCCTCTTTGCAGCTAATTCCTCAAACAATTCTCTAGCTAGAGACCTTACCGGCTATAGTGCAAAGTAACACTGACACTATAGCAAAGGCGGCGGGACGGAACTTGGGTTTAAATAGAGTCCGGGCGCCGCTCACAATTAATGCCAGTTGGCCAAAGAATCCGATTGTGGGCAAAACGATATCGTCCCGGACGAGAGAAACAAAGAAAGCTCGCCAGCCTCCAAAAACCATGACAGGACCCCCCTAAGGGACAGCTCCAGAAGTCCCTAAGGAACCCCGTACGCGGAACTCAGAAATAAGCGTGGGATCCAGAATATCCCGAGAGGGGACCCAGCAGCGCTCCTCAGGGCCATATCCCTCCCAGTCCACAGGAAACTGGACCCCACGATCAACACGACTCTCGGCAAGAATGTGGCGCACGGTGTAAACCGGCCCCCCTCAACCAACGGTGGCGGCGGGGGTTTGTCGGCTGGTGCCAGGATGCTAGTGCTAACCGGCTTAATCCAGGAGACATGGAATGATGGATGGATGCGTAAAGATCTTGGGAGCTTTAACTGGACCGTGACCGGATTGATCTTCCGCACTATCTTGAACGGGCCAATATAGCGGGGCGCCAGTTTTCGGGATTCTACCTTCAAGGGGAGGTTCCGGGTAGACAGCCAAACTCCCTGACCGACCCGATAAGATGGGGCCAAATTACGCCTTCTATCAGCGGCGGATTTTTGTTTGAGCCCCGAGCGCAACAGAGAAGAACGGACCCTAGTCCAAACTGACCAACAGCGACGAATGAAATGGTTGACCGAGGGAACCTCGGAATCATTCTCAGTCTCAGGAAACAGTGGGGGTTGGTAACCCACCTGAGCTTCAAACGGGGAAAGACCCCTGGAGGAATTACTCAGCGAGTTATGGATATACTCGGCCCATGCTAAAAATCGACTCCATGATGATGGATTCTCCGCCGCTAAACATCAAAAAGTGTTTTCCAAAGACTGATTAGTACGCTCAGTCTGCCCGTTAGTCTCTGGGTGGAACCCAGAAGAGAGACTCACCATGGCCTACAACTGCTTGCATAAAGCCCGCCAGAATCTGGCCGTAAACTGAGGGCCTCGGTCTCAGACAACATCTTGCGGAAGCCCATGCAGCCGGAACACATGGTTAACCACAAGAAGGGCTGTCTCCCGCGCTCAAGGCAGCTTAGGTAGCGCAACAAAATGAGCGGCCTTAGAAAAACGGTCAACCACGACCAGGATGACCGTGTTGCCGTCAGATACAGGCAGCCCAGTGACGAAGTCCTTACATTTTCCAGCCTTGCCGCTATATCTTTGGGGCAATTCTAACTTTGGTTCTTGGGGAAGGTGTGGTGCTTGTGCAACGTTTTGTGAAACTTGTGTAGACAGGGATCTAATACTCTCGGTCAAGCTTAACAGAACGCTCTCCTGTTTCTGAAGCGAATTCTCCTGAAGGCGGAGCCTCTCAGCTAAACCAGCCTGCTGATTGCCCAAGCTGGAGAGCCCTTTGCCGAAACCAGACAGCATATCTTGCTGGCTGGTAACAGCCCTTTTAATCTCGGCCACCGCTGATGTCTCCATTTTGGCTAGAGTGTACTGTGATGGCTGGTGTTTCGAGACGCCAAAAGCAGCGGCCGAAACGAAAGGAAGTCCAGCAAAATAAGAGAGACAAACCGACAAAAGGAGAGAGAGAGACTCGCGCTTCCAACGGACAAAGATCTAGTCCGGGTACAAAAGGAAGCAAAGCGAGCTCAACAGAACGAAATAAAAGGGAAAAATCTCGGGAATCGAGATAAAACGATTTAGCACCAGACGGTGCCCAGAAAGAGCAAGAAAAGAGAGAAAGATTCCCTTGCTAACTAGCACTTTCCTCTTTCCAGCTAATTCCTCAAACAATTCTCTAGCTAGAGACCTTACCGGCTATAGTGCATAGTAACACTGACACTCTAGCAAAGGCGGCGAGACGGAACTTGGGTTTAAATAGAGTCCGGGCGCCGCCCACAATTAATGCCAGCTGGTCAAATCCGATTGTGGGCAAAACGATATCGTCCCGGACGAGAGAAACAAAGAAAGCTCGCCAGCCTCCAAAAACCATGACAGTAAACCACAGTTATTTGTGCACAGGACTCCACTTACAATTAAAATAACCAGGAAATTTTTGAAATTCTTAAACCAGATGGAAGAGCTATAAAACAGAATTTTAAAATCAAGTGTAGTATTTTGACACAAAATTTGTGGCAAGATAAATGTGCCCAGCCAGGACACTTCAGTTGACTTCTTACAAATGGAGCCTTTTAATACATACTTTCTCCCCAGAGGCATTTTCACTTGGTTGAAATACTTTATAAACAATCAATTTAACGGTTAAATTCAGTCAGTTTATGACAGTGCACCCTCTCCTGCTAACAGACAAGAATACTGTGCTATAGTTCACAATCAATATTAATAATAACAATCATCACCTATATAAAGCCTTCACACCTGCATATTCTGTATTTATACAACAGGATGAATGTGTTGTGAATGAGTGTGACAGAAGGGTAGATTCACCACTACTTTTTGCAAGCGCAAAACCTATTAGTACACACAAAACCAGTAACATTTCAAGTCATTAGTATAAAACTAATATCCTGGCCAATCAATGGCCATGTTCTTGGTTTTGCCAGGGCAAAAAATTTGGCCTTGAGTGCATGTTATGGAGAGGAATGAGAGAGAAAGACAAAGCCAGAGTGAGCCCTAGTGAAGTGCTCCAGTGATATAAGAGCTCCTGATTGCTCAAGACGTCATTAGACTCCAATTTACTCACCAGAGGTTGTAAAAGCAGGAGAGAGTAATTTTCCACTCAAAAATACAAAACTACACTGTTCCTTGTTGCGCTTCACTGGGTGTTGTCTGGCTCAGTCGGTCCAACTGAGGCAGAACAGAAAAATATGGGGTTATGTAGAATATAAATAATTTAGGAAAAGTTTTCTTTCTATATTTGATATTTACATTCGTGAAGTTTGGTTCCTCCATTGGCCAATTCAAGGGGTTGACACAGATGGTTAAATCTTCTCTCTGGTTGGGAAGGCTTTTCTCAAAAAAAAAAAAAACTTAGTTTTAATGAGGAATGATGGTAAATAAAATAAAATAACGATGGGTAATATGGGTAATGTCACATTAGAGGAGCCATACACTAACACAGTCATAAAACTTTGTCATAATTCATATGAGATGAGCACAACATTGTAAGCTTTTTACAGGTGACCTCAAAATAAAAAAGCACAGATCTCTCCCAGAAAAAGGTGGATTGTCCCCTTCAGGTGGGGAGAGAGTTGTTACTCCAAGTGGAGGAGTTCAAGTAACTCGGGGGTCTTGTTCACAAGTGAGGGTAGAATGGAGCGTGAGATTGACAGACGGATTGCTGCAGCGTCTGCAGTGAAGCGACTGTTGTACCAATCTGTTGTGGTAAAGAAGGAGCTTAGCATACAAGCAAAGCTCTCGATTTACTGGTCAATCTACGTTCCAACCCTCACCTATGGTCTCGAGCTTTGGGTAGTGACCAATAAAATAAGATCGTGAATACAAGCGGCCGAAACGAGCTTTCTCCGTAGGGTAGCTGGGCTGACCCTTAGGGATAGGGTGAGGAGCTCAGACATCTGGGAGAGACTCAGAATAGAACTGCTGCTCCTCCGCGTCGAGATGAGTCAGTTGAGGTGGTTCGGGCATTTTGTCCGAATGCCTCCTGGACGCCTCCCTTTAGAGGTTTTCCAGGCATGTCCAACTGGGAGGAGGCCCTGAGGCAGACCCAGGATACGCTGGAGGGATTATATCTCCCGGCTGGCCTGGGAATGGCTTGGGGTCCCCCAGGTAGAGTTGGAGGAAGTGGCTGGGGAGGGGGGTGCTTGGGCCTCTTTACTTAGCCTGTTACCCCCGCGACCCGGCCCCAGATAAGCGGAAGAAGATGGAAGGATGGATGGATGAATGGATGGAGATCTTTACACATGCATATGGCTTTGCACTTGCACTCAGTCTCACTGATTGTATAATTGCATTGTAATCATGTTTTAAAATGAAATGATGAATAATATTTTTAAGTCATAAAATGATATATAAATGGGAACACTGAGGTAATGTTACTTGAAGGTTCAATGTGTGGTGGTTGAATCACTCCAGATGAAAATAAACAGCAAAATGGAGACGGATGTCTGTCTTAAGCAGCACTTTACTGTTTTTTGCATGTCAGCAGCTTCACAATCACACTTCCTGGGTAAACTTCCTTGTTATTGATCACACGAGTCTGAAGTAACCAAAAAGTTAGAGAGACTGAGACTGAGGTAAATTTGTTTGACAATCACAAAGGTAGATTCAACAAATTATTCTGTTTTTTGCCATACAGCTGTAAATATTTTAAAATGTAGATAATTGTAAACATAAATTTGTTGATAGGAAACTGTGTAAAAAATGTAAATGTATTTTCAACGAATTAACTAAAATACATAAAACAACTTCGTCTGTAAACCTTACAGTAATATGTGACATGGAAACAAAAATCAGTTGCAACATTGATGATTCACACTGACTTACTCAGAGGTCCGCTGTCTGTAAACCAATATCTGGGCCAAAAGGAAACCTTTAGAAGTGCCAATCCCATAACATTTCAAAAAATGAAGAAAAAACTCCAGAGTTTACAGAATTTTGCTGTTGAAATTCAAACAAGTGGTTTGCATATTCAATTACAACAAAGACAGCGTTTACATCATTAATTTACTTCATCAACTTGGGTTTTACACTGATGGTATTGAGTTTGCTTGAGGCATATGGAAGTTCTCAACCCAGTCTGCATCTCGAAACACCCCAGAAGCGATGTGTTACGTTGCCAGCAGTGTTGGTTTCAAGGTTGTATACATAGCCATTTCTCTTAATTTTAATATTGTACAAGTAAAACTAAAATAAATCTAATATCATGTTATCACGGAGTACACATAAAGCAACACAATCCCATCCCGACTCGTCCTATCATGATGCTACCGCACCAAGTGTCAATACACAATGAAAAAAAGAGGCTACACCAATGCAACTGGTGCTTAGATCCGATGTGACAGTCCTGATTGTTTACGTCAGTTCGAAAAGACGGGTGTAAAAATGATCAAAAAGCATTTAAAAATTTGCTTAACCTTGTTTCTGATACAACAAAAATGCTACTGTTATGCGGTTTTTAAAAAATATCTGTGGTTTTGGATGGGGTGGGGTGGGGGGTCTAAAATCAGTTGCCTTTAAGCTCCATGCACTGAAAAATGGATCATCAATCAGCCTAAAAAAAACGTATCTTTGCATGCTGGTGAAGTATTCCAGTCTATAGACTTGATAAATATTTATGTTCTCAGTGAAATTGCCTGAGTCACTCATAAATATCTTTTCTGCAATGGGGTTCCGCCAGATCATTTGATTTTTAATTTCCTGTATTTTTGTATTTATATAATACTAATCCATGGGCTCGCTCCCAATGCACAACTAAGCTGATTGAGTGCCTGGTTGTTACAATAATTGAGCTTCCATCGATAGTCATTGCATTCTTGTTCACACTTTTCATTATTGAAAGACGTACTCTATTAGATACCTAATAAGTCTGGACAGACCTGTCAAAAATTACATTTTTCACTGTCAGAATCAGGGGGCAGTTGCCGGTCACTGAATAGCATTAAAGTTTCCATTCAGAATGTCAGTGATCGGCATCAAATAAATAAATAAACACTTAAAAAAAAAACAGCTGCATGAGAAAATGTTTCCACATTAAAATCTTCATTCATTTAGCATCCTGAAACTCCACAAAGTGTGAAAAAAGCCCAGAATGTTTGCTGTGTTAACATGAAATCCCTTTTCATGGAACATAAACTCCTGTCCAACATTAGAGTACTCAATGAAAGGGTAAGTCTGAAAATTTTTGCAATTATTCCTGTGCAAAAATTACAGGGAAGAAGTTGTTTATTAAGTATTTCAACCAAGTGAAAATGCCTCTGGGGAGAAAGCATGTATTAAAAGGCTCCATTTGAAAGAAGTCAACTGAAGTGTCCTGGCTGGGCACATTTATCCTGCCACAAATTTTGTGTGAATATACTACACTTGATTTGAAAATTCTTTTTTATAGCTATTCCATCTTGTTTAAGAATTTCAAAAAATGGGTTCTTGCTGCTGACTTTCTGAGAATTGAAGAAAATTCCACTTTCTGAGAATTTCAGTCAGGGGGTCATTGCTCTGATAAACGTTGCCAGTCACTTTTCGGCGAATGTGAATGGTACAACAGATGTACCCATTCTTGTGAAGACTCACTCATTCCATATCTCTTGGTTCTTGTCAAAGAAACACTTTTTCTTTCATTTCCTTCCTCTCATGCAGTTCTGTGTATTATCATTTAGCAAGCCACTTTTAGCCAATGGGCGGCACGATCCCGCAGTGGATAGCATTTCCGCCTCACAGCGAGGAGGTCATGGGTTTGAATATGGCCTGGGGCCTTTCAGTGTGGAAACTGCATGTTCTCCCTGTGTTCGCATGGGTTTCTTCAGAGTACTCTGGTCTCCTCCCACAGTCCAAAGACATGCAAGTCAGGCTAATCGGAGACTCCAAATTGCCTGCAGAAATGAAAGTGTGAACAGTATGTGAATGGTACGTGCGCCTTGTTAAGGATTGGCGAGCTGTCCAGGGTGTGTTCCCGCCTTTCACCCATAGTCAGCTGGGATAGGCTCCAGCTCCCTCGCAATCCTAGTGAGGAAGGAGTGGTATAGATAATGGATGGACTTTAGCCAATGTGATGCCCAATTGCTTAGACGTAGCAGGGACTAATCCCCCCAGAGCATTGTGGGGTCTTGTAACTTGCTCCGGGCCCAACAGCTGCAGTGATCTTATCGTGCTAACACTGGGGCTTGAGTTACCAATCTCTTTACTTCCAGCAAAATTTGCCAGCCACTTGGCTTGGGATCATCAACTTTATCCAAAACAGACCGTTGTAGGTGCAAGTTTCATTCCAACCAATCAATTACACACCTACGTCTTCTAATCAACCCATCGAGTCTTTGCTAAAGACCTTGATTGGTTGCTAGTGTCTAATGCATATCTGATTGCTTGGAATGAAAGCCTGCATCCACAACTGCCAGCTTTAGATAAGGTTCAGAACTATTGCTATATGTTAAAATGTTAAATGTTAAAAAAGCTGATTATACTGTCAGCATGAGCTGTCCCCCCTTGGAATACCTGTCTATCATACTATAGGGCCATCAGCACAGCTCATCTGACTGCTCATGATTTTCAACCACAATTAGCTTTGTCATCTGAATTGAGGAATACGTCCTCATAAGCAGCCTATAAATTCTGAATAATACAAAGAAATCAGATGCAGTAAGATGTAGCAGTCTGCTAAAGGTCACTGCTGTTTCCTCTATGCACTATAGGCTATTTTAAGGTAATGCAATTTTGCTCTAACTTTGATCATTGCCAGGGCCATGTGAATGCAATAATGACGGATTGTGTTTCAGCTATAGATTGCTTGACTCTGTTTTTAATCAAGAATGATGTACAAGATGGTATTTTTCTATGAAAGATAATCATTAAACCCATGCGCATTAAAGTATCGGCTGAAAGAGAAATATGCACAGAAGCCAGTGCATAGCAACAGAATTTCCCAAGTCAATATTCTGCAGTATAAATAGATTATGTGGTCTAATGTCCAGTGTGAAAATTTTCTTGCACAAAGTCTTGTAGAAGGTTAATATGTTTGTATCAATGGATTATTTCAGTTGTGTAAAGATAATCAATTTGATGTTGGTGTTTGGGGCAGAGAAGGACACTCACGATAGGAGTTCATAACTAGGAGTCAGTAAAGGGTTAATAAATTAAATTTGTGGCACACAAACCTCTGGCAATTCACAATGATTGGTTTTAGCAATGAGATGTACCCTGATTCAATGTTAAGGAAATCTATAAATCCAGTTGTGGCTAATTAGGGAAGAGAGGCCTTATATAATTCTCAAGAGCATTACCCTGACTGATAAATGTAATTTTACCGCACACTACCGCCAAAAAAAGTCATTTATCTTCATATACATTATTTGATCAATTTGTATGATACCCATGAGTTCGAAAGGACGAGCAGATTTATAAGGGAGCAATTTGTAGTTATAAGCTTCACACAGGGAGAGTAATTGCAAAGCAAACAGGAATTACAATGGTATAACGGGGCAGTGGTGCTGAATAGAGGAAGATATGCTGGCACTACTGCTCCAGCAGTGTGCCTGTGTTGTTATATAGTGTTTCAGACAGTACTACCCTTATTTTTTTGCCTCGAAAAACTCATCTTTTACCTTATAGGTCATTATACATCCTGCTGAGTATCTATTAAAATAAACAGCCTCCAGCTGAAACATTCAATTCAGATTGGAGGTGGGCATATGATTATGTTCTATCTTCCATAGCGAGCTCGGGGAATATACTATTTGCTCAGTGGCAGTGCGCACAACGGCACAAGATGTAAAAGGCCAATGGTCACATGTTGCTAATCCCAGAAGTATGGGTTCACAAGGTTTCTGATATAGAAAAGCTGGAGTGAGCTTGTCTAATATGCTTCAGCTTGTTCCTGGTTATTTTAACAGGTAAGCTATCGGTTGGTGCCAAAATATCTAATTTTCTCCATTATGTTTACCACTGTCCAATCAATTAAGCTTTGGAAAGTTTCCTGACTACAGTAATTACATTACATAAAATCTAAGCAGAGAGGAGCTCCTTTTTATGAGTATAATGTGGTCGTCACTTTCCAGTCTATGAGGTGGAAATTATGGTCTGTTAGTTTCAAATGATATTGAAGTGGTAATTTCCATTTTGCTGCATGAGCCAAAGCCTGCTATCATTATTGTAATTATTGTGTTTCATTTGTTTTCCTCGCATGAATAAAGTAAGCAATAATTTTGAGTCTGGGGCAAATCTGAAGATGTGGTGGTGGTGGGGCGGGGGGTGAGGGCGGACCAAGTGTGGTCAATACCATCCTGAAGCTTGCTAACCCCAACTCTGGCTTTTCATAAATGTTGATTGGTTGATAATATGTATTGGTTATTATGCACTTTTGCATACTGTGCCTGCAGAGTGGTGAAAGTATTTGCATTAAATTGATATTATGGTTCAGTTGAATGCAGATATAATGATTGACAAAATTACTGTTGTAAAAATTGAAGTCACATTAAACTAACTCTTCAGGCCCTCTTTTTTCAGTTTGTGTGCCAAGTCAGTGGCATGTGGCACCATGTAGCCTGTTTCTTAAGCCTGGTCAGACAGTGTCTGTCACGGTAGGAAATCCTTAGTAGCCTTAAGCTAGGAACTAATAACATTACCAGATGTTGTTAGCCTCCATTGCAGCAGTCTTCAGTTCCTCCTTGTTTATGGGGTCTTCTGCTGTAAGTGCACGCCTCATGAGATTCAGGTCAGGTGATTAACTTGGCCACTGTAGAACATTCCACTTCTTTGTAAACAATCTTCGTTCTTGCTTTACGCAATGTTTGAGAACAGAAACATAGCTAAGTTATATTATAAACAGTCAGGCTATGAGTTGTATCCTCAACATCACAATGGTAAGTTAGCATTTTAAAATCCATACATCCATTATCTATACCACTTCATTCTCACAAGGTTTGTGAGGGAGCTGGAGCCTATCCCAGGTGATTGTGTTCGAAGGGCAGGGATACATCCTGGAAAGCTTGCCAATCCATTGCAAAGGGCACACACCATTCACTCGCGTACTCATTCCAATCGGCAATTTAGTCTCTCCAATTAGCCTGACATGCATGCCAGAGTACCCAGAGGAAACCCATGTGAACACAGAGAGAACACGCAAACTCCACACAGAAAAGCCCCTGGCTGGATTTAAACCCACAACCTTCTTGTTGTGAGGTGGCAGTGTGTAACTGTATGTTAGCTATGGTTCAAAGTGAGAGATATACTGCAGTCTGCAGATATTTACCCTTTTACAAATGTTCTAGAAAGTGAAAATCATTAGCTGGGTAGGAAGGATGGGACCCACTGAGCTGAGAGAGAAGCACAGAGTGATTGATTGAAAGTTAGAGGGATGGATGCTGTTAGGCCTCTGGCAGAGATGAAGACAAAGGAGGAGGTGAATGTTTAAATATGGTTTTCCCATTAGCTTTGTGATTTAACATTCTCTCAGAAGCACCTGGAAAATGATGAGAATAAATCACAAGATGGACCATAGACCTGTGCACACATATACTCATACACACATCAGCTCACACACACACATACTCAGGAAATAAAATTGCTTGAGAGATAATTACCCCTCGGTTATTGGATACACGGAAGCTGTACCGTGACCACGTCACACTATGCAAATGGGAATGCTTCATCATATTTTGAGTTTCGTTAACATTTGTATGTGTGTGTGTGTCCGTGTGTCTTGCGCGTGCGCGCGCGTGTGTGTGAGGCTGCCAGTGTACACGTGTACATTTTTATGCATGTTTGTATTTTGCATTGCAAAAGCCAGTGTGTATGTTATTTTGTGTTCCTTTGGCTGCTTGTGCATATGGGCAAGTACTGATTTGCGCTTGTTTGGTTTTGATTAGATTCCCTCACCTCTGCAATCCCAACAGCCTGTCTTTGAAAGCATGCCCTGAAACAGGGTCTTTGTTTCACATCAGCTCTGAACTCAACAGCTGTGACTCAGCTGCCAGCAAGCTGACAGGCTGTCACTGTTCGAGTCGCTCAGGCTGATTGTGAGATGGAAGCTACCAGTATATCATTGCTATTGTGCTGATCCATCAGCTCAATCCAACTCAGATCTGTAACAAGACTACAAGCCATTGGCTCACATCCTCCATCTCTCAACTGATCACCCCACAAAAGACCAAACAATGCATAGCTGAACAACTTCCTGCAATATGACATAAACTCCAAACTAAAAGCATGTACCCAGACTGTAGGATCACCTGGAAATCTACCAACATGAAGATGAATGAAATAAACAAGCAGCACTAATTTTCTCAAAGAGCCCCATAAAGACTTACTGCATGGGAGGGTTTGACATGGCATATAATTGTGTGTGTGTGTGTGTGTGTGTGTGTGTGTGTGTGTGTATGTGTGTGTGTGTGTGTGTGTGTGTGTGTGTGTGTGCGTGCGTGCGTGTGTGTGTGTGTGTGTGTGTGTGTGTGTGTGTGTGTGGGTGTGTGTGTGCGTGTGTGCGTGTGAGTGTGTGCTGTGTGTGTGTTTGTGTGTTTGTGTGTGTGTGTGTGTGTGTGTGCGTGTGCGTGTGTGTGTGTGTGTGTGTGTGTTCTTAATGTAGTTATGATTGTCTAGGACAGCTTCTCATGGTTAGAATAATCAGAACAGGTTAAAAAGGAAAAGGTCTGAACATTTTTTCAGTTAACTGATAATGATTTATGACTGGAATCTAGCTGAGATGATTACTAAATACTAAATAACAATTAATACTTAATAAAGATCAATCATGAGGGAATTATATGCAACAAAAACATGCTCAATTTTCAGCAGAAACCCTGTTGTGCTGCCTGTGGGAGCTTGGCCTGTCTTCACAGAACAGAAGGTTTCAAATCCATTTGCTAAAGAGTAGCTGATTTCACCACCTTTCTTTTTTGGCAGTATTGGGAGCAATATGAAGAGGAAGTCTGTCGCAACAACAAACAGCTAATCTGTTAAAAGTGAACAAATAATTCCCAGTGGAGGGATTTTCACTGTGAGAGGCAGATGAGAGCACTCACACAGGCTGATGCTCTTTAGCACAGGAATTTGTGAGGTGCCTCTTTCCCAGGAGCGTGCTTTGGGGACAGCTCGGATGTTGATCATGTGATTTGAGAGATTCTTTGAGTCAGTCATACCTCTCGTTTTTGCCTTTTGGTTCTTGTCTAACGCCATAATGAGATTCATCCAGAGGAGTGTATTCCAGCCCCTTCGCTCTAGTACCCCTTTGAAGTGTTTTTTGTTGGGCTGGGTGCCAACATTTGAGTGGCTCTGCTTCTGCTCCTTTGATTTATACCTTTGTTTACCAGCCAAAGCTCTGAAAAAAGAGCATGCTAATTAGCATTAGCAACATTGGATTCCAAGAAAACGGGTCAAGGGTTACTGTCTTGGTCAGAGCAGGGGGCAGAGAAGAGAGCGCCTTGAGGATGTTAGTGTACTGTCACGTCGTCACATGCCTCATGTTCAATTGGATACAATAACAAAAAGAAAATAAATGTATTTCCCTAAATGTATCAATTATTAGAATTTTTCTTTCTCTCTCCTTTGTTTTTATGACTTTCATATATTTTTTGAAATGCAGATATTCAAAAAAAAAAATGCCTTTGTTGAAAGATCTGTCCTACTGTCCAGAATGAACAGCAAAAACCAAGTCTGAGCAGGACAAGAAAGTGTGGAAGGGCCAGATGCAAAAATGTGCAAGAGGACAAGTCTCCTGTGATCTGTAAAAACCTAGTGAGTTTGTCAGAGGCAAGGGTCTTATAATTGAACAAAAACCTTTAGATTTTGGACTTTTCCTAAAAGAAAAAAATAATAGAAATTGATTTTGACAGTTCCAATAACACAAATAGCAAGTGTTTTAAGATTTTCACTGCTCTAGATTACAGCAAATGAGGGTCAAACTCAGTTTCCACCAAAAGTGACATGCGTACTAGGTTTTTCCAGATCACAGGAGAAGTAAATCAAATTCTCTAGTTTGAGAAGCCGATGCATCAGCTGGTAGCTTCATTGGACAGTGCATCAACATTTGAGGAGGTGAAGAGGCCTCGAAGTTTCGAGGAAGAACGCACTTCTGAAACTAGCAAAACATAAGGTTTAAATGAGAAAAAGAATACAATGACTCAACCAATATAATGCATTTTGGGCAAGCAAGAGTAACCCAGAGTAACCCATTTACTGTTACCATTCAAGGAAGCAGCCAGCTGAGAACCTGTGAGGCTCGTCAAACTAGATATTATGGAGCACTTGAGCAGTACATCAACGGACTGTTTTATTTTTTGTAGAGATGAACAGATCCTTGTCTCATTGATTTTAAGGGAGGGAAATAAAAGAATCTTGTAATGAAACAGACAAAGAACCAGACGCCAAGACAGAGTACAATCCAATAGTAGGGTTTATTGATAGTGATACGGTACTGAGGACCTGTCATGTTCAGACCAGGTTTTCCAGAAGACATGCCGCCTCCGGCCTCCTAACTCTACTCCACTCCATGTTTTCCATATTACTTTCCAAATTGTTAATCCCTAGCACCTGTACCCAATTATCTTGCTCCTATTTAAGTCTCATCTCTCCTCATACATACGGCCTGGCTTTAGTTTGTAGTTGAGCAAACCTTGATTTTCTGTGTTTTCTCTGTATCTAGAAATATTTTATTGGCTAACTGTGTCCAGCATTGCTCTTTCCTCAGTTGTTGTTTTAGTTTAATTCTATCATTAAACTCATTTTGGATTCACAGTTCAGCCCAGCTCTGTTCCCTAGTACCACCCATAACAGAAAAGCCAGGTGAAACAACCCAGGACCCAACAGGTCTTCTAGTCCTGCGCCTGTATTCCTGTGCCCCCTGCTCCTGGGATGCCGTGAGAGAATGGCAGTCTCAAACGTGACTTAAGTGGGTGATGTCTTTTTCTGTCCTTAATTTAGAGATGATTGATGCATTGTCAATCAAAAACTGTATTGGACCCCACCGCTATGCATTTTAAAGGTCCTTTGTTAGGCTGCCATTTTCTCTCTTTATTTAATTTCCATACATGTATTCATAACAAAACCATCAATTTTACATAATATTAGCTTCAATTCACATTTAGTGCAGATCTTTTCATGATTATCATGAGAAATAAGCCTCACCCCTTCAAAAAATTGGTATAGGTCATGTGATCTTCATATCACTGGGGGACAACGGCTCAGTCAGCTCGCTCGATTTTTCCGAAATTTCCCAGCTGCATACATACTACAAGTGAATTGTGTTTACTCGTTCAGCAGTGTCAAAAAGTTTGCAATCTGTTTGTAAATATTTTTGGAACAATGTCAAAAAGGTACATTGTTGGTGGATATAGTAGTTCATCAAAAGACAATGACAGCCTTCATGTCTTCTCAAAGAGGAAAAATAATGGAAATTTTGGACGCAAAAGTTAAACTGACACGAGCAAAGTGGGATGGGCCTTGTGAGTACAGCGTTGTATGCAGTGCTTACTTTGAGGAAAAAGCTTTCAGGTGGAGTCTGCATTCGGACTTTTGCATATCCAGGGCAACATGACTAAAATTAGAGGCCGTCCCCAACATAATAACAGCACATAGTCAATGTGGGACAAAAAGAGAACAGTGGAAAGAGAAGCTACTGAAAAAAGGAATAAAATCAGCAAAAGACATCATTATTTAATCGTTCAATGTTGATTCTCTACACCATTTGTTAGTTAGTTAGATAGTTTAGTTTATTGTCCCCGAGGGGAAATTTGTTTTCACAGAAATTATGCAGGTTAACAGGATAAACATTTAACATATAGAAGGACATTCAGTAAATTCAAAACATACAGTGGAGACTATACAAAAAAAAAAAAAAAATTGCAATACTAGTCCGATGGCATCAGATCCCATGCGCTTTGATATGCATATTCACATTTTCATAAGAACTTGCCTTGCATGTCCATATGATTGTCGATGGTAGCAGTTTGACCCAGCAAAGAAGGTTGAAAGTTTTTCCTTTTCTTTTTTTTTGTTATTTGATTAAAAAATATGAAATCACTCATGAAATGAAGTACAGTATTTGTAACACATGATAATGACAAAGACCTTCATACAAACAAGAAATGTGAGATTTTAGACCATTTTTGTTGAGCTCAAAGCCCCAACGACGAGCCTAATTTGCATAGGACTAGTATTACCTGGGGAGCTCATGGGATTTTGAAAATACCCCTGTGTGTGTTTCGTGTGGCGCATTTGCACAGGATAAGTAAAGTCTGTATTTTAGGTCTTCTTGAAGTTACAGGCATCATCCCCCCTGGATAACATTGAAAACAAGGCTTTACGTATCGTCCGCTGCCTGTACACTGTTTGTATGGAGCCTGCTGAAAGACAGAATAATGTTTCATATTGCAAGTTGCCTTGCTTATCATCCATCTCAATGTCTTTTGAGATTTTCACTTGTGATAGATTTGAGTTTGGTCTTTCTGTAAATGGGTCCCCATGCTGTGAAGCGAGATGAGCCTCCTGAATTTGCACCCAAAATGCTGTCAAAACTTCTGTTTACAATTTCCACCTCTGCCTCCATAATTCTCGTCCCTGATAGAGGCAAGAAGAAGGCGCGGAGATAACAACAGCATTACAAAAAAAAAAAAAATCAACCCCAAATATTGAGATGCCGATTCACATGGGACAAATATTATCACATGGCCTCTATGTTTGCCAAAGTATGGTAGGTAATTTGTGCTGGAATTTTTGCTTAACAAATTACAGACATGGCCAATTCTCAGGGGCTTAAGATCGCAGACAACCTCTGCTGTTATTATAAATTACAGGAGCTCCTCAGGTCATACTAGTCCTGTGCAAATAGGGCCTGTGCCACAGCAATAGTACTGGCTCCTCTGATTGTGTAATGCCTCTCCTCTCTGGCATTCCATTTCCCTGGCTACCTGCCCTGCACCTAATTAACCATTTATCTGTTGTTCACCAGCTTAAAAATCCTCTTCCCTTTTACTAGTTTATTAGATTACCTTAAGTATTTATCCCTTAGTTTCTCCCCATGTGGTCAGGTAGCCTTAGTCTGGTTTCCTCTTTGTGTTTGTAACACTCCCCTTTATGTTATCCTAATGTTTTGTATTGGTTTGTTTGTCCCTTCACCCATTATTTCATAAACTCCACGTCCCTGCAACTGGGTCTTCCTCTCCACTCCTTGCCCTAGTGCCCTCTACAACATCCTTGGGTGCCATGGCATGACAGCAAGGCTACCTCACCTGAGGACCCAGCAGGACATTCACCACCCCACCCTGGATCATTCCCCCTCCTTTTATTTTGTTGTTGTTTTTGGTTTGAGAAGCTGTGCACCAGAGGCCAGTTCTCCTTAGCACAAGAGGCAAGTTCGCCCAGCACCAGAAGGCCAGAGTGCATCAGTCATCCAGTGGTCCGCTCCCCCCTTGTGACCTCAGCCGTCAGCCTGGTTCCCCTCTTTGTGGCCCCAGCAGTCAGCCTGCGGCTCCAGCAGCACCAGCAATAAGTCTGGCGCCCTCTTGTTGCGCCAGCGGTCAGCCTGTTGCCATCTGCCTGCAGCCCAGCTCCAGTCCCTGCATCTGCCTGGCCCTCCAGCTCAGCTCCGGCCCAGCTCCGCTCCAGATGGAACCCATGCCTGTCTGGAAGCCATGCCTTGGAGGGAGTGTTACTGTAATGCCCCTCCCCTCTGGCATTCCATTTCCAGGGCTACCTGCCTTGCAGTTAATTAACCAATTACCTCTTGTTCACAAGCTTAATAATCCTCACCTGTTTCCCTTTAAATTTATTAGATTACCTTAAGTATTTATCCCTTAGTTTCTCCACATTTGGGCAGGTAGCCTCAGTTTGGTTTCCCCTTTGTGTTTGTAACACTCCCCTTTATGTTATCTAAATGTTTTGTATTGGTTTGTTTTTCCATTCACCCATTATTTCATTAACTCTATGTCCCTGGAACTGGGTTCTCCTCTCCACTCCTTGCCCTGGCGCCCTCTACAACATCCTTGGCTGCCAGGGCATGACAGAATGTCTTCAGTACTGCTTCCCCTGATGACATCACCGTGATTCCGTAATCGCCCTACGTTTCCAGTGAAATTTTAGGGGGCATTCCCAAATCAATTGTTTAATTCCAGTTATTTCCTTAATTAGCCATTTTTAGGGGAAATCAATGTCATAAATGGATTCAAGTTTTTTCCTGTTTATGAATGGACTTATGTGCACAGACCTGTCAGCTCTCATGTGCAAGTGCATGATGTCATGTTATGATGGGATATCTCATATTAAAACAGATTTTAGTGTCGGAGCACAGCAACTTAAAATAAAAGTAGCAGAGGTGATAGTAGGCTTAGAGAACTTGTTGTCGAGCTGATCCATGCAAATATGCCGTAAAGAGTCAGCTAAGGTGAAGAAGAGATGTTGGAGGAATTTCAGTCGTTTGTGTGTTTGGTTTATCTCTGTGGCAAAGCAAAAAAAAAAAAAAAAAAAAAAAAAAGGAAGAACAGACTGGAAGAGTTGGCTGTTTTTTTGGCTCCAGGACAAAGCGCTCGTGTAAGGCGATCGATTTAGCGAAACACTTTTTGATGATAAGCGTCCGTTACAGTTTGGAAGATTTGGAGGCCTCTTTATCTGTGAGTCATTATTAAATTTGCTTCTCTCACAGAGTTAATCCTGTGGAAAGCCTGTAAACAGCCTCTGGGTTTAAATGTGCTGGTGGGACATGGGGAGAGAAGGCGAGGTGTTCAAATTATATTATCTGGCCTGGTCTCTCGAACACATGGCTCTTGGCAGATTTTGTGCATGCAGAACACATCATTCTGTTGAACTGGAGGGAGGGAGGGAATAGTTAACATAGATAGCAAAGGGGGTAGTTTTGGGGTATGAACATTTGGGGTGTGTTTATTTTTTTGTTGATGCATCCAATGAAAAGTGATTGCGCCTTAAGCTGCCCATTTGAAATGATCAAAACAAGGGAAAATTCAATGGAGATCTTAATTTGTGTAAGCACTTGCACATAATTGCATTTAAGTGTATGTTTGCACAATGAAATGTGTGGGTGTTTGCATGACTGACAAGCAATTAACATTAGTATTTCAATTAGAAAATAGACTTTATAAGAAATTATGTTGGTTTATGATGAGTTTATTCAAGCATTTTTGTAGTGTGCACAGGCAAAAGCAGCCACACAAGTTTCTGTTTCAGAATTGCAGTATTATTTTTTCGAAATGCAGTATTATTTCAACCCATTGATTTAAGATGTCAGAGCTGCATAAAATAAACAAAGTCTTTATTATATGTCAATGAATTTTATAACACCACTAATTTGTGTCATATGCTAGAATAATAATTATGATTGTGGTTGACAGTTGTGAAGATCCTTTAGTCTGCCCTTGCAGTTGTCCTTCACTTGAAACAGCATTCTTCCTTCATATGCGAGTTTGGAGATGTTAATTGGAGTAACTGCATATTTAAACCAGGAATCCTCAGCCAAAAATTAAACACGCAATAAGCCAGATTAAAATAATCAGCTTTAGAAAATATACAGCATAAAATGCAATGTTGTAATAGCTGAATAGGTGGCACGGTTGTGCAGTGATTAGTGCTGTTGCCTCACAGCAAGAATTTAATCAGTTCAAATTCTGATCTGTGACCTTCTTGTGTGGATTTTGCTTGTTCTCTCCTTAATCATCTGGGCTTGGCCACAGTGGCCCGAATGCATGAATGAGGTATAACTTGTGCTGGGTGTAAGCTTATACTGAGAATAGTTATTGCAGCCCCTGTGGTATAAGAAAATTGGTATGCACGAAACGTTGTTTAACTATTCGCGGAATAACTATTGTGCGAATAAGCTATTCCGTAGTAGTACGGTGACTTAATGATTTATTGCTGTTGTTTACCACAAATCTATTAATAGGCCTGCCCTCGCGCTTCATTACTCTGAATAGGGAGCTAGTACGCGAACGCCTATCTATTGTTCGACCGCTGTTTTGTGGTCAACGCACAAAAGATGTATGTTCACGTACATGTTTCGGGGGAGTTTGTGGAAACTCCCTGATCACAATAGGGTTCCCAGCTCTTGGTGATGATAATGATGACGGTGAGGACGATGAGGTGGAGCCAAGTGAACATGTCGAGGACAGTATGCAAGGGGTTCGAGTCAGGGCCAGGCTGATTGCCAATCATTTTGCCGGTTAAATGAATATGCACTGCAACCTTGAATGTTTGTTCAGGCATTCAGTTATACTTTTTCGGTAAAGACAAGTATAAAATGAGGGGAAAATTTACATCTCCAAATGAGTGTCAATCTATTCAGGGTAATTTGAACATCATTTCACGCCAGTATCCTGAAAACAGAAGGCACAGTTTTAAGACATCCACTGAAAGCGGACTGCAAATTGTCTTATTCCACTCCTTAAACCTACCCCTTGGTTGGTATAAATTACACCAGGAAATCTGCGGTATTTACATGACAGATTAAGCTATTCCATATTTGTGCATACAACTCCCTATTCGAGGCTCAAAGTTATTCCGCAGTTTAACTTATACCACGTTCATGCATAGCAACAGTGGTTAGATCATTGATTTATACCTGGTAAAGGCTATTCTGTCCCTATTCCGCTTTCATGCATACGGGCCAGAGAGTTTAGGTGCCCATTGGTTTGAGTGAGCGGGTGAATGATGTAAAATGAATTTGCCAGTCATTTAGTGTGTGTTCCTACCACATACCTTGTATCTTGATTGTTTCATTTCAAATGTATCATGGTGGCTGCACACTCATTTGAGGACCTGACTGTATGCACACACAAATGCACACACACGTGCGCGCACGTAAACACACGTGCACACACTGCGAGTGTGTGTGTGCGCATGTGTGTGTGTGCATGCGTGTTTGTGTGTGTGTGTGTGTGTGTGTGTGCGTGTGTGTGCATACAGTCAGGTCCTCAAATGAGTGTGCAGCCACCATAATACATTTGAAATGGAACAGTCAAGATGTGATTTTATACTTTTGCTTTAATATAAGGGTTTTGCCAAAATATTCTTTGAACTCTGTTCTTTCCAACCATTTTTTTTTGCACTACTTTACCCTGAAAAAGTCCTGGTTTACTTCTTTCGAATACTGAGACCATCTGCACTTTGAAATGCTTTGAGTTTTAAAATATTTGGCTTAGTCTGAGCATATATTGTAGGCTTATATAATTTGGAATTGTTACTGCAATATTTTTCTGCAGTCCCATCATCAAGAGATACAAGATAACCAGTTCAACTGGCAGCACATGCCCACACATTACCACATTACCACAGGTCAAAGATCAGGTGGCATGGTTTTATTCATGAGCAGTTCCTTCCCAACTCAAGAATCTTCTCCTCCCATTATCCTGTTAAAATTAAAAGCTAAGCTTACTGTCATCTGTCCATAAGATGTTGCTCTAGAACTATACACTATACTTATATATATACTATACTTTTTTGCCCCCTGATTTTGGGACCAGTTGTTGTCATCTTGAGGTTAACTATTTGTTTTTACTCTAGTGAAGTCTTCTCTTGACTGTTAACGCATATCACCTACCTCCTGCAGAGTGTTCTTGTTCTGGCCAGGTCTCAGGAATCAGAAACCACTCATAAGTTAGACACAGAGGAAGTGGCTTGACAGACTCCCACTGAAATGCACAGAACTGGATGTTTAGGCAAGCACAGGACTTTATTGCATTGGATGCAGGTGTGGAGAACTAAGGAATGTGCAGAGAGGTATGGCTGTTAATAAGGAATCAAGCAAACTAACTAACAGTGAACCAGGGGAGGTGTGAGTGCGGGATGGTAATCAGAAAACATGTGGCTAGTGACAGGTTCAGGAAATGGCTAGAGCCCTGGGGCCTCATTTATAAAACATTGTGTAGGATCCATACTAAAAGTGTACGTGCACCCAAAAGCTGAAAATGGCGTGCGCCAAAAAGTAATCTGATTTATAAAACCGTACGTAGGCACACAAGCACTTTTCCCTTTATAAATCACTGTCTACCTGGAAGATTTCGCAGGTGGATTTATTGCAAACGCCGCATGACACCTTCACGGAGCCTTGCTCCCTGTTGAAACTCCTCATGTCGGGGAGGTGGTTGTGGGTCGGGGTCCTCATGGTGTGGGGGCGGGAGGCCAGGCAGGAGGGGAATGCTATCCCTCAGTGCTACGTTGTGCAGAACTCCACAAGCCCTAATGATTTTACACACCTCTGTTGGGAGATAGAGCAGTCTGCCCCCCGAGGCATCTAAACACCTCCACAGATTTTTTAGGAGGCCGATAGCTCACTCCACAATGGAGCGCGCACGAGAGTGGGCCACATTAAAGCGCACCTCCTCTGCGCTCTGTGGGTTGGCGAAAGGGGTGAAGAGCCAGCGCCTTAGGGGGTAGCCACTGTCACCTGCAAGGTATAACAGAGGAGTAATTATAAATCAGGCTTTAATGGTTAGAATTTCTACAATGGTATTTATGTACTTACCCAGGACCCAGCCATCACACGCAGCACCTGCCTGCAGTCTGTTCCCTACACTGCTGTGCGTCCGGATGAATGAGTCATGTGTTGACCCAGGCCACCGTGCCACTAAATTTGTCAAAACCATGTTTGAGGTACAAATAATTTGTACATTGATTGTATGCACATTTTTTTCGGTTCACATAGACAACTTCATTTTCACTCGGTGCCCTTATAGCAACGTGAGTGCAGTCAATTGCGCCAATTACATTTGGGAAACCGGACATTGCTACAAATTGCCTTTTCATGTTGGTCTGTTTACCCACAGTGTAAGGAAACCCGATGTATCGACTGGTCATGTTTATAATGCCATCCAAAACGGCTGGCATTATTGTGCTGAGGGATGGCTACGATATCCCAGACCTAAGGACAGAATTTAACAGTATTATATCATACCCAAAAGGGGCTTTAGACAGAAAATGTAAAATTATATATTGTTAATCATATCAAACACATACCTGTTGGCTAATTACTGCTGGAAGGAGCCGGTTGCCAGAAACCCCAGAGTGGTCAGCACCTGTATATGCACCGGGATGGCGCAGTTCCGGCAGGTGGTTCTGTCTAACACTGGGCCCAGTTCAGCACATAGATCCAACAGCACTGCTCTAGGGAATCTAAATCGGCTTATTAGCCTGTCATCATCATGGGCCAGGAAATCTTTGTGGTCCCTAAAGACTCTCTCCATCCTGATCCTACCATTTGCGTGATCTTCCAGCAGTGCCAGCGCATCCATTGTGCAGCATTACGCACGAGTGTCACCGCACTATTTATATGCTTACTGAGCAATTACACGGATTGTTACTCACCTATTCACAATTAATACTAATCAATCAGTGCTATCCACCGCTCTATATGATTTGAAGATGGAAGTATGATATATGAACATTGTGCATACAGTAGTAGGACTAATGGCTCACTAAAGGAACACATCTATAACACTGCAGACTTGGGTGTTTATGATTACGCGGGTCTATAAGTCTGATATGTGATGACATTAGATGTATGAGATGAATCTGGCTTCAATTCACCACCTCACTGTCTGTGCCGCCAGTTTCCCTCGTGCGCAAGGATCAAAGTTGACGTACCAGTGCGCACATTCTCCCGCCAAGTTTATTTTTTATAAATCACAAACTTTGCGTGGGAAGTGGCGCACGCCGCTTTCAAGCCCCGTTTTGTGCGTAAGCAAGCTTTATAAATGAGGCCCCTGGTCCTCAAATCACACCCTACGAGGTCCGAAAACTGCTGGTTTTCCAACGTCCCTTTACCTGGGAGTCAGGTGTCAACACAGTTTGGCCAATCAGAGGCACTAACTGTTCATTTACTTGCCTGGGATAACAGAAAACCTGGGCTGGATTTGGATTGGAGGTCCAGATTTGAGGATCCCTGGGCTAGAGTAATAGATCCATCCATTCTCTATGCCGCTTCTTCCTCACAAGGATCAGGGGGGAGCTGGAGCCTCTCCCAGCTGAATATGGGTGAAAGGCAGGGACCCACCCCGGACAGCTCGCCAATCAATCGCACGGCGTACACACCATTCACACACACACACTCACACCTATGGCCAATTTAGTGTCTCCAATTAGCCTACTGTGCATGTCTTTGGGCTGTGCAACAAAAGGAGAACAGAGTAATACATGAAGCTGCTAAAATAAACAATGAAATATGTGAAATAATGAATAGAAATACAAAATAAACATAAAACCAAACCAGACAGAATCAAACACTGACAATCTGGCTTCTTTTAGACTTTTTTCATTATCCTAAATATATGCTCAATAGGATCAGCAAATTGTTGTTTTATTGTCTTATAAAATATATTCCTCTCACTGCAGGCAAAAGCCAGTTATAAATGAATAGCTGCGAGCCATACCAGCCTATTTGCCATGCTGAATTGAATAGCATAAATTTTGTTTATTTCCCGGAGAGATTTTTCATCTTTCCTTCTGCATAAAGTGAAAAAATATCTTGCTGAACAAAGTACATTCAATGAAAAACCAATAACGCACTTCCTCACAGTTGCTTTTGTTCACAGAAAGTACTGTGTGCCCCTTGTTCCTCAAGATGCGTAAAGCATGTCGATGTTACGTATTTTGCTTCAATGTCTTTTTCTTCAAATCAATAAAAAATGTGAGAGGTTTTGTACAGTTAAAAAGCCCTGCTTATTGTGCACAAGAATTGACAAACTAATGACCTCTCCTTACAGAAGAGTTTCTGCCGTTGTAAAAAAAAAAATTAAATAAATAATAATAAAGAAAATTAATAATAAAAAAAAAACAGGAAACAATTTTTAGCTCACTTGGTCCAACAAACCAAAGCGACCTTAATGGGATGACATGGCGGCGTCTGCATTGGCGCCTGCGATAACTGTGATCTTCCTCTGCCAAACCACTGAAGGGATCGATTTGAAATTTGGTGGGGAGGTACATATGAATGTACAGATTAAACTTTGTTTAAGGCGTTGAAACTCGACGTCGAACATGGCTGCCAGTTGGCCATGTTCTAGAGAGCATTTAAAAACAGCTAGAATTCTGAAACTTTATACTCACACACTTTAGAGGACATAAAAATCATAAAGCTTAGCTCTTAATTTGCAACAATACTACTCCCTCAAGCAAAACACTTAAGCCCAATAGCCAACTGGTTAACTCTTCAGTATATAATGCTGGGTACAATGAGCTGTTGTCTGGGGCTTGATATTTCAATGGAACTGCACTATGAAAAGAGCAATGAGCAGCAAACAAAAATAAATAAATAAAAATGACACAATGAAACATCAAACCATGATGCTGAATTTTTTTTCCGACACAAATGACAAAAGGTGTCTTCATTTTCCAAATGTTGGACCCAAGCATAAAAAAATACTACCGCTTGTGAGCTTTAATAACACAAAAACCTAAAATAAACCAAGAGAGCTACAGCGCCCATGGCACTATTTCTTAAGAACAAAATGAGGGCCACCATTCACCCTCAGAGCAGTTTCAGTCCCTCTCATTCATGCTCATGCAAGTTATCATCTGTTTATTTATTGATGGGAGAAAAATCTGATTTGCATTTCATACTGTGGAACATTTACACTGTAGAATGTGTCTACTAAAGGTGTTCATTTTGCGTTAGATTTTAAGCATGGAATAGTCCTTTTTTTTTCTTTTTGCGAACATGTACAAGTACTGTAGCAAGAATGTTATTTTGATGTTAATATGCACAACCTCAACTCGTAATTTGAATACTAAACAAAGGCAGCATTTCAAATTCCTGGCATGATAGTGTGGGCCCTGTGATCCAGAACTGATACAGCTTAATTTTTATTCTTTGTTGTTCTCCAATTATCGTTGAGCTCTGCTGGCAATTAGGTTTGTGAAGATTATGTTTTGATGCCATCATATAAATGAACATGATCTCATACATATGTAAAACAGTTTGCAAAATGTTCTCGTTAAATCTCAGGCGAATTTATTTAGTTGCAATGCTGGAGCCTTTTTAACAGTGTTATCTACATATAATTTAAATCAAAACTTTTGAACAACCTTTAGAAATATTTATTACTGACATGCTTTAATCAGAATACATGTTTTGGTCTGGAAGCTGTCTCAGTATTTTCATTCCAGTCTAGTCCAGTACTTCTCAAACTAGTCGAGTATGAAAGGCGTATTGCATGGTTGATTTTCCTGCCAATGGTGGGGAGAAGAACGTGGATCCAAGTAAGTTCAATGGCTTAGAAAACTTTGATCAAATATTATTGTTCTTGGTATCGATATTCGGAAGTTACTCATCCTTGATATGTGATTTTCCAGGTGGAAACTTATTGTTTAGGGAAAAGATTGGCTGCATCTAATTAGATGCATTGGATTTCGAAAAAGACATCAAGCGCAGACATTTTCAACCAATGTTTATGGACCATCCCTGCTTCCAATGAGCTTTAGAAAAAAAGCTGGAATAAACTAATCAGCTGTTCTACACATAATTCTTAATTCTCTGAAACTATCCTCATCAAATTCCATCAGGATTCATGTGGCTCAGTTGATTCGAGCCAGTTTAATCACTCTGGCAATAATTGTAATAGTATTATCAAGGACTAATTAATTCTAAAGATCACTGCCTTGGATGAATTAGAGCTTTTCAAAAATGTTGTATGTATTGAGTAGAGATGCATCATCACTCCATTTATGCATCAAAAGCCCTGCAATTTGAATCAGAGATATTTATGATTTCATTATTAATTTGCATTTCCACCAAATTTCCCCATTATGTTTAATTTATTTGATTATTCAGGATATGATACAGATCTTTGAATACTAGTTTTATTGTTCAGGAGGAGGGCAACTCATCTGGAGAGAAGAAACACAATATAGGAACAAAATGAGACTTGATTAAATTTAATGCTCATTTAAGTGTTAAGTATTTGCTTGTTTATGTCACTGTATGATTGGGTAAGCTGCTCCCAGTTCATAAAGCCTAACATCCTTCATGAGATGTGTTATAACTGGAACTGTCTTTTGAGGTTCTCAATTTTCACAGAACTATTCACTCACTCGTTTTCAATCAGGAATATTATGGAGGAGTCAAAGACCATGGTATTTTTTGTCTGCTGTTAAAAAAAGAATTATCAGCTTCTTAGTGCTCCAATTAAGTGAGACACAGTAGCGCAGTGGTTAAGTAGACTTTGGATCAAAAAAAGGTCCTGAGTTCAAGCCCTGGCCACGGCCTTCGCTGCGTGTTCTTAGGCAAAACACTTCACTCCCACTCTCCCACACTCCACCCAAGTGTATAAATGGGTACCAGCAAATAGTCAGGCAAACTTGACTAAGAGCTGGGGGAGTACCTGCAATGGACTGGCATCCCATCCAGGGGGAGTAGTAATACTCCTAGTCGCTTCATGCCACAGAAACCAGGGTTAAGCACCGGCCTGATGGACCACTAGGCTTGGAACAGGCTTACTCTACTCTCTCTTGTGTTCCAATTATAGGGCAGTGCCACAGGTTCAGAAATGAAATGTTTATGATGTTTCTTAAGTGTGTGTCCATGAGAAAACCATGCAAAATCTGCAAAAAGTGACAAGGTGGGGGGTCGACAGATTGAGCTGAAATTTCTACCATAAACTGGTCTTATGTTTGGATGATGGCAGGTAAAACCTTTTGACAAAAGATCGCACGGCTAAGAAATAGCAGGGGGAAACCTGTTTTAATTAATTTCCTTTAAGATTATTAGCCTGATTTTCATTGAAAATGGACATATTTGAAGGTGGTTTTCACAGGAAATACGAACAAATATTACTGTTATGAAAATACAAGTTGATATCATATGTAATGTTTCCAAGATCAAGTGGTGTCCCAGTCTTGCTCCAGTTAAACGCACCATGCCCCACAAATTTGCATTATCCTCAAAATAGGAGAAACTGGGCCCTACATAAAGGTCAATATCTGAAATGCTGCGGGGAGTTTGCTAATATCCTCTTCATAGTATGAAGGAGAGGAACCTCTCTTTCAGTTCAAAAAATAAAATCTTCGGGCGCCCCTTCAGATCTGTTGGTAGAGCACTCCCCCCTGCCCCAATTTTAACAGTTCCGACTTAAGCAAACAAGCTGGCTTCATACGACTAATATTTACTATGATGAGGCTCTGAACCCTCTTATGAGTCTCTAAGAATCTCCCATGTCCAGTGCCACTAGTGGGGAACTCCATTTCCCACTGTACCCTCAGGCCCTGGCCACTTCTCCCCCTACACTTTTAATTTGCCTATTGTCTGGCTTACCGTACCTAACAGCAACAACGGATGCAGCAATGAAAATGGCATCCAACTGGCGAAATCCTCCAGTGCAGCAAAAAAGTCCATGGAATGGAGTTTTTCAGATATTTCTACTGGTCTAGAATGTGGTATGTTGAAAAAATATGGGAAGGATGACAGTGTTGTGCTGTTGAAGCAGTGCACGAAGGACGTTGCATCGCATTTGAGGAGTTTGAAGGTCCCTGCTGTTGATATTGCGAAGATACAAGCAGAGCGGCAGCTAATTGCTCTGCATGCAGGAGTGTTTGACTTCACAAGCAGTGTACTGGACAACGAACCATCTGCCCTGTGCATTGTTATAAGCTGGGTCTGAACTGGAACCCCTCTCGTCGGTGCCTGCACCCTGTCCATGTTCCAGCATCTGCACGTAAACCTCGTCGTGATCGCAGTATTCGGTTGGGATTGTCAGAGTGTCTAAATGTCTTATTTCATATGCATACCTTTGTACAACCCCAATTCTGAAATAGTTGGGACAAAGTGTAAATTGTGAATGAAATCGAAATGCAATGTCTTTCAAATCACACCAGCAAGTAGTTTATTCACAATGGAACAGAGATAACATAGCAAATTTTGAAACTGAAAAATTTCACAATTTTATCCACAAAATGAGCTCATTTCAAATTTGATGGCTGCTACAAGTCTCAAAAAGTTGGGACAGGGGCCTGTTTACCATACTGTAGCATCCCGTCTTCCTTTTAACACAAAGTGGAGGCATCTGGGCATTGAGGAGACAAGTTTCTTGAGTTTAGCCATTGGAATTAGATCCCACTCTTGTTTAATAGAGAGAGAGTTTTGGGTCTCCTTTGACGGACTTTTCGTTTAATTATGCGCCAAATGTTCTCAATCGGTGAAAGATCAGGACTGCAGGCAGGCCAGTTCATCACACGGACTCTTCTACTACGAAGCCATGCTGTTGTAATAGCTGCAGTATGTGGTTTGGCATTGTCCTGCTGAAATACACAAGGCCTTCCCTGGAATAGATGTCGTCTGGAGGGGAGCACATGTTGCTCTAAAACCTTTATATACCTTTCAGCATTCATGGTGCTTTTTAAAACATGCTATTGTCCCACACCATATGCACTAATGCATCCCCATACCATCAGAGATGCTGGCTTTTGAACTGAACGCTGATAACAGGAGGGGCCGACTTTCTCCTCTTTAGCGCGGAGGACATGACGCCCATGATTTCCAACAAGAATGTCAAATTTGGACTCATCTGACCACAGGACACTTTGCCACTTAGCTACAGTCCATTTTAAATGAGCCTTGGCCCACAGAATATAGCAGCGCTTCTGGATCATGCTCAACAATGGCTTCCTTTTTGTATGATAGAGTTTTAGGGGGCATCTGTGGATGGCACGGCGGACTGTGTTTACAAACAGTGGTTTCTTGAAGTTTTCCTGGGCCCATTTATTAATGTCAATGACAGAATCATGCCGGTGAGTGATGCAGTGGCGTCTGAGGGCCCGAAGATCATGGGCATCCAGTAAAGGTCTTCGGCCTTGTCCCTTACGCACAGAGATTTTTCCAGTTTCTCTGAATCTTTCGATGATGTTATGCACCGTCGATGATGTAAGTAAGTAAGTAAGTAAAGTTTATTTATATAGCATCTTTCACAGACAGGGTCACAAAGTGCTTCACAGTCATTTACATAGAGATAAGAATATGATGAGACCTTCAAAGCCTTTGCAATTTGACATTGAGGAACATTGTTTTTAAAGTATTCCACAATGTTTTAACACAAGCCTTCATAGGTTGGAGAGCCTCTGGCCATCTTTACTTCTGAGAGACTCAGCCTCTCTAAGACATCCATTTCATAGCCAATCATGTTACACACCTGATGCCGGTTAACTTAATTACTTGCTAAATGTTCTTTCAGCTGATTCTCTTATATATGAATTGCTTCTTCAGCCCTTTTTTGCCTGTGTCCCAACTTTTTTGAGACCCGTCGCAGCCAGAAAAATTGAAATAAGCTCATTTCGTGGATAAAAATGTAAAATGTCTCAGTTTCAACATTTGAAAACTGATCAACTTTGTCACATTCCTTAATGGCTGTAACTCATTTGAAATTCACAGCTGAATATGATACTAAACGTGTGCATTTTTTGGACGTGGATCGCACTCCATGATGGTAAGTTGACAACTTCCTCATATCAAAAAGAAACCGATAGGAATACTACTCCTCTTGCAAGTAGTTTTCATCCTACACCCCTTAAAAAGGGTTTACCTAAAAGCCAGTTTTATAGGCTCAGACGTATTTGTCATTCACACGAAGACTTTGTGCAACAAGCCTCAGCCATGAAACAACGCTTTTTAGATCAAGACTATGCCAATGAATTAGTAAATGAAGATTATGATGCTGCCTTCAAAAAATCAAGGTGTGAACTTTTACAAAAAAATCAAAAGAAGAAGAGAGATTTCTCTGTCACGTGTATTACCACAGTCTCTCCCAAATCTTCCATGTTCAAAAATATCATTATGAAACATTGGCATCTTCTCAAGTCAGATCCTAGTTTGGGTTCAAAATTCGAAAATCCCCCTCTGTTTGTTTATAAAAGAGCACCCAATCTACGCAATAAGCTTTAATACAGGTCCTTCACAGTCACTCATAGCTCTTATTAAAGATGGATATTACCCTTGTGGTAACTGTGCTCAGTGCCATAATACTTACAAAGCTCATGAATTTAGTCATCCTCAATCTGGGAAACATTTTAAGATTAAAGGCGCGATCACTTGTAACACCAAAAATGTGATATATGTCCTAAGATTTCCTTGTGACCTGGTTTATGTAGGAAAAACATCCAGAAATCTAAAACAAAGAATCAGTGAACACAAAAGCACCATAAGACGTAAAGACCCAGACTATCCTGCTGCTGTACATTTTAATCATTGCTCTCACAATGTTGCCTCCCTACGCTTCTTAGGTATTGAGAAGGTAAATACACCAGCGAGAGGAGGCAACATTGAGAAGTTACTTCTTAAAAGAGAACTCTATTGGATACACACTTTAGACAGCTTTAATAGGGGCCTCAATGAAGATTTTGATATGCGTGTATTTCTATAATTGGCTTATGTCTGACTTGGTCGTGGAGTGCGATCCACATGTCTGATTAACCACACTTTTCTCCCATCTATGTACTTTTCTACAGGCCTTCAATGCACCTGTTTTATGACGGTATTCCCTGATGTAGATTACAGGTGCATTTATCCTGATTGTGTTGTATACATCCTCCATATATTATTCTTATATTTTTTTTCATTCATTTATTTTTCAAAGAGGTTCTTTAGTAGGCTTTTGTAATTAGCATTTTAACTTAACATGACTATATGTAATTATTTATTATAAATAATTGAAACAATGAAAAGTCATGTATGCAAAACAAATCGTTCCACGTGGATTTGCTTGCCAATTGTGTTTTATTGGTTAAGTCAACTACCGCTAACTAGTCTACAGACTTTCATAATTATAATGTATACTATGTAAGAACTGGTATGACTATGTTTCAATAGCAGTTAAATTGGCCAAAATCATAGATAATTGTCCTTCTGTAATCTTCTGGTGTCAATTGAAATGCCATGCATGTAAAACAAAATGTTCTACAAGAATCTGCTTGCTTGTGTTTGACTTATTGGACTAATTGACTAATACTAATTAGAAGTCTACAGATGTACATTATTTCTCGTAGCATATATCATTGGTTTAAGAACTTGTATGACCGTTTCAAGCCATATTAGCTATTCTTTATGATTTTGGTTAATTTTCTGGTATATAATAGAAATGTGATGCATGTAAAACAAAATGTTTTATATGAATTGGCTTAATTGTTAAACGTGTTTGACTAATTGATCACTTCTAATCAGAAGAGAGCCTACAGACTTTCTCAATTGTATAAATGCCCCTTTTTTCATTTGTGCTTCACTCTGACGAAGGTCATTTGACCGAAAGCTTGGTTTTTTGTTGCCTCTTTTTTTGTTTTATAAAGTTCAGCTGCATTATCCTGGGAGTGCCCTTAGTACTTTTTTGCATCAGTCTTTATCTTCTTTGGCTGCACCTCAGCAGAGTCGGATGTGCGGAGGATCTACTCGAATGGACTCAGTTTCAACATTTGAAATGTTATCTATGTTCTATTGTAAATAACATATTGGCTCATGTGATCTGAAAGTCATTGCATTTTGATTTTATTCACAATTTACACTTCGTCCCAACTGTTTCGGAATTAGGGTTGTATATCATGGGGGGAGGGTGACTGTGATTGACATGATTGATAGACTTATCAAAGAACTTGCTTTATTGAAATGACCCTATTCCAGCACTGGAACAAAGTTTAGTGTAGAGGAAAGGCTCATGTGCTTTGAATGTTCTTTTGTTTCTTTTTCTGCTACTAATAATAGCAACTAATTCTCTTATATTGAATTCTTTTGTGTTTTATCATTGCCTGAATGACCAAAGTCACCTAAAATGAATTTTGGTCGGTTTTGAAGTCCCCTGAGTGATGGGCTAGACCTCAGTTCAGTCTTCCACTCCTCTGGATTTTAAAGATTTAATCCTGTATCATCCCTGAAGATCAAGCTACATGTATACAACAGCCAAACTACTATCTCCGTGTCCTTGTTGAGCAGGAGTAGTTGAGGGACGATCCGTGTTGACAAATGGGCCCGCTGGAAATGCAACAACTATACCGTTAAGAGCGGATTGCCCCAAGAACTAGCCACCTGGGGTGCTCTGGGTTTGTCACGTGGTAAGATGGGTTAATTGATAATATTCCACATCATGAGAAAATTGTACAACAGACATTATAGCTTAGTTTTAATCACTGCCGATAGGTGGCAGCACTGCAAAATCCTTGAAAATAGACCAATTTCATTCCACTGGTACTCCTTACAGAAAGCAGCGCCCAAAGATTATATTTCTGATTTTGAAAGAGAAGGTCAAAAGGTACATTATGAAGTATGGCTCATCATCCAGCTCCCTGCAGCAATTTAGTTATGGGGTCCGACTTTAACCATTGTTCAAAACTTGTTTTTTGGGTAGGGGGTGTACTGTCCATGTTATCTCCGCTAATGATGGATGTATCCTAATAATTTTCCACAAATTTGTAGACCACATAATAGGTATGCTACCGTCAAAATGGCACTCTTCTTGGGTTTTGAGTATTTTGTATAGAGCTGCTCAAACTCCCCACCTAAAAACACTGTAAAAAAAGGCTTAAAAACATCCAAATTCCAGCTTTTGGCTCTAATTCCGCAATGGTTCAAGCGATTGAACTAATATTTGGCATGTCGTCATCCCTTCATAGAAGGTACCTCAATACCAAATTTCAACTAAATCGGCCAACCCCCACCTTGTCACCGTTTGCATGGTCTTCTCGTGGACATGCACTTAATGCTTCTTAAAAACAGGTCTATTGGAGTTGCTAGTGAGGAATGGGGTAGGATCATTTCAGCCTACCAAATTGGTCACTTTACGGCAAAGGTTGAAATCTGCTCCCTGGCACTGATGGTCTGGATGTGATATCAGATATGAGGGGTCCATCCACACACTTTCACATTGCTTTAATAAGAGGAGTTACCACAGCCTCTGGTTGACTTACAGTATGGGCAGACCTTTCATTCACCCTCCTTCCCCAATCCCTCTAGCCACATCCCTGGCTTCTTACTGAACTTGTATCAGCCTCTGACAAAGAGCAGTTGTATATCAATTCAGTTCCAACCATTCTCAGTTTGCTCGTACCTCAGCAAATTTAATGTTCACTTTGCTCATGCCTGCAGCTAACAGTTGCTTGAAGCTTGTCCAGCTTTCTTTTTTAAGTGAGTAGCCTGTGCCAAAGGGATGTTGAGGAGTTTGAGTTTGCTTGCTTGTCAAGAACATTTTCTGTTTCTGACCAATTCACTTTTTTGTATGTTTTCCTCGTTTGCTGTTACAAAAATGTTTGCCCTCTTTGCTCTGAGAGGAGTGCCATAGCTTCTTAAAGATAGAGTGATCAAGCCCTTTTGGTCATTTGATGTCTTGACCAGATCCCATTTGCACCCTGTAGAATTGGATTAAACATAGTAGAATTCAACGTCTCATGTTAAAGACTTCACCTTCCATTGGACAGTTTCCTCGCCCGTGCCTCAGATTTACTCATGGTAAAGGTGAATGAACAAGACTAGGCCAAAAACTAGTACAGGGCTGGACTTTTTATATTTACAGTATGTGCAAAATTATGGGCAATAAGCAGCGGCCAATGGGGAAAGTACATTCAGCCAGCCGACCAATGGGGTAACGTAAATCATTCACTCACTCAGCCACAGATATCTGCGAATATAGGGCTAGACCAGCACTAAACATCACCCTGAGAGGCACAGTGTCTTTATTCCTCAGGTAGGATAATGTGCGCTGAAAGGGAAAAGAGAGACCTGTTTAGCAGCACACTGTTATAAATTGACTGAATTTAGTTGAATTGATGCATTGTCTCCTTGTTATTTTAACTGTAAGTAGAGTTCTGCGCGCCTTTAACTGTGGTTTACAGTTAACATACACGGAACCTCTGTTATAAACTGATTGTCAAATTACAGTTGAAATAACTGGCAAAAAAAGGTGCCAGTTTATAACAGTGCAGTTGTCTGGGGTTGCTTACAAGGGCCTGAATGGAGATGAAAGGAGAATGAATGCAGCGGGCATATCAGAGTGCTGTCGCAACGTTGACTGTTCGCACTGCATGCTCTCAGGATGGGGAGATCAAGCAAGTTAGAGAGATGAAAAGCTGTTTTCCTTCTGTTCTATTGGAACGGGGGGGTTATACAATTTTCTGTTTCAGTGTTCGTAAGACTTTAACAGGGAATATAAAGTCTCAGATGGAATATTTCTCAGACTGCAGAACTGCCGGCGCATCAATTAGCCATGTGCTCACTGTAGTCTCTTCCTCTGTGATATTCATGCCTGTACTTCTGTATCTGCGGCTGAAGAGATTTGAGGAAGCGACACAGTGTCAGTGAAAGCCCTCACCATTGAGTGCCAAGGAGGGAAATGTCTGAAGCAAAGCTTTGTAATTAATCTGCTAAGTTAAATAATTAAGCTTGGAGGCATTGTGGCAGCTTGTTAACACTTATTTTTATATTAGGAATATAAAGGAGATGCTTTTCTTGCCAATGCCTTGTTGTCCTTGGCAACGGTGCACTGAGATGCATTGGGAACTTGAATACACTGCTGACAAATGACTCAAAGCACTGCCAAGGTGTAAAAGTTGAGCCTGTCTAATCCTCTCAACCCTGTTGACAAGAAAGACCAGATCTATTTAGAGTTAACCCCCGGGTTGTGGGCAACAGATTTGCTTCAGCAAAGAAGCATTTTGGACATGGCTCCCCATTCCCCTCTGGCTCACAAAACTCTTCCCACTGCTCTCGCAGATCCATGAGCTGGCGTCTCCTTGTGCTACAGCTGCAATGCATTGTGACCGGACTGGAAATTTTGTCCAATGTAAGCGAAAATCCGTTATATAAAATCAGGTATATTCGATGTTTATTTAATGGAAAAACATTACATAAAATTTTTTTTGGCTTCATATTGATGTATTTTACGGAAGAATAGATCGCTTCATAGGGGAATTCCCGGGAAGGCTGTATGCTAGGAAATAAGGTTGTAATGCTAAATCGGCATTTTGGTAAGGGGGCACGCGGCCAAAACAAAGGGGTGCCCGCCCCTGTTCTCTGCTTTAGAAAAAACCCTGTAGTGAATCAATCATTCATCCCATTGACTTTGATAGACTGCCAACCGGAAGCTAACGTTATCACTATTTTTCCATTTTCCAAATAATGCAATGCTGACATTTATGGGATAAATAGGATCTCAAATTCATGACCTCGGGATATCAAATTTATGAAAATCCAGCAGTAATTTTCATTAATCCCTCACCGATGGCTCGGAATAAATTAAAATGACTACTCTCATTGCATAAATTTGATACCTCAGGCTCACACATTGGCGATCCGTTATGTATGCTCTGTTCTAGAAGTAGTGTCCAGTTTCATTAAGTTTGTACTTTCACCAGGCAACAATTTTCACTATTGAATAAAGTTCCACACTTTGAATACAGTGATATTAAATAGCCTTAACCAGTGCTTTTCTGGTTTTAGTTAGCCAACACAGTTTTATCAGGAACTTTAATTTTCACAAAATCAAGTAAATTACGAATATTGTTCACCTGGATCTCCATGTTTGGAAAAATGTGTCCCAGCTTTATGTTGCGGGAATGCTGAAAATGATGCTATGCCACACAATCCCACAAACACTGCCATAGATCTTGATATTAGTAAACATTTGTCATACTCCAGAAGGTATCATATATTTAAATTTGTCAAAGGCAATATTGAGAATCCACCAAAGCCAAGGGGAGCTGTGCAGAGATTGTATGGGCATAATTGTATTTGCTTTGCGTGTAATCAGTCTACCGCTGTCCTCTTCTCCAGCTGGCCAGCAGTCTGATTCACAGATGCCTCCATCTGTAGTTTGTTTGTAGCCAGCTTTGAACAGTGGGAGATGATGCTACCTCCCCCTTCTCATTTGTAGCTGAAGGAAGCTTCTGTTCAAAGTAGTCTATTACTTTTTGTGTTTGTGTATTCTGGGATATTTGCGTAAGCTGTCATATGGACGTATATGAGTTGAGAAGTTTTTTTTATACATTTTCTGCGAAGGAAATGTTTTTATTGCATGATTATCAGAAATGTGTGTGCTTTTTTGTTTTTAGGGTCATTGTGTGTGTGTGTGTGTGTGTGTGTGTGTGTGCACGTGTGCGTGTGTGTGCGCGCGCGTGTTTGTATGTGCATCTTGTATAGCCATACTTGTGAGAACAATCTCTCAAGAAACCATGACAATTGTGAAGAAATTTGAGGTTGTGTGGGAATTTTGGATGGTCCTCACAGTGGATTATAGCTAATTAGTTAAAGTTAGAGTAACAGTTACTGTTAGGGTGACGTCAAGGTTTAGTTAGGGTTAGAGTTAAGCAAAATTTGGTAATTTAGTTATGGTTAGGGACGGGTAGAAAAAAGCTGTACAGAATGAACATAAGTCAATACAGTGTCCTCACAAGTTCAGCTATACAAACATGCTCCTGTGCGCGTGTGTGTGTGTGAACGTGTTTTGAAGGCTGCCTTTGTACGTGTGCATGCATATTTATATATGGAAAAACATGCATTATAGGAACACTCCTACCAGTACCCCTGACCAAGGAACTGGCTTTAGAACTGGAGATGGTCCCCGGGCGCTGCTCTGTGGCCACTGCTCCTACCTATAGGATGGGTTAAATTCAGAGGACAAATTACCCCACGGGGTTCAATAAAGTGTATCTCTCTTTTTTTCCCTTCTTCTTTTTTCTGTGTGTGCTTGTGTGCATATGGGTACATGTATCCATGTGTAAATATGTGTTTTTTGATGAAACTTAAAACTGACTTATTGAAAAGCAGCACGAACGTCAACTTTTCCATCAGCCTACGTGGGCTTCCCACAAAGTTTATGCACTTAAGTCAAGTCACATAAATTTGCCAGTCAAATCTGGAGGTGCAATTTTTTTTTTTTGGTTCTCTGGCTTTAAGTACAGAGTACCGGAAGATCTGAGCGGAGCAGTGGATTTCAAAGCCACAACACAGGCCCTGCTGTTTCTCACAGCAGGAACCTCCAGCCCTCGCCAGCTCTTTTCCAGCTGTAGCATGTGCTATAGAGGTTTGCAACAGGTGTGATTGTAGAAAGTTGCCTCGTCAATGCCGAACCACAGTCTTTGATTTATGGCCTTAATCATAAATAAATAGAACACCAAATATGGATGTGAGGGGAATAGGACGGAGGCCCAGACGCGACACAAGATAGGGTATTTAAAAGTCAACCACGAAAGGTGAGTGACCACTAAATGGAGAAACGGTAACAGAAAAAGGCAGCGTCACTCCCCGGCGATTCCGCCAACAAAAAACAACCCAGAAAAAATGGGTAAAAATCTCCCCAGATAATAAGAGCTTTCTCTAAAGAGACAGACAGGGAAACCACCCCCTCCTGCTGGAAAAGGAGCGATCCGACAGAGGTCAGCAAGCAAAGACTATGCTCCAACAAACAAGACCTTCTTTGGGACAGAACATAAACTCTGACGAACAGAACAATAAATCGGACGGACAAACACCAGATCCTAAACTGACTAAACGCTAAGGGCTTCGTAGACCTCACAAGAGTGACACAAAAGCACCGGAAGCGCTTCTTAAATAGTCTCTCCACAGCTGCAAACAATAAGCAATCAACCACCTGATCAGAGAGCAGGATAGCCCTCAGGTAGCGAAGAAAATGCACAGCAGGCAGCAACCCCCCGAAACCATGACAATGGATCAATCACCTGTGCAAAATGAATGACTATTATAGAGTCATAAATGTTGCACATCTGATTAATCCATAGTTTGCAATTTTTAAAATATATTTGAAAAACAAATGCCATGCTTACTGACCCTCCCATCATTATCAACAGTAGAATCTACCTTTTGGAAACAAATTTATCTAGCACACTTTCTCAGTTCACACATGGCCAGAAAAGCTGTTTTTAGGGTCCAGTGTGCTATGTATTCATGCATTGGCTCTCTGAGTATTGTATTCCAAACTACAGGCACAGTGCTCAGAGAGCTGCTATTTTATTCCATTGTTCAAAAAGGTAGGCAGAGTTAGAGCTGCTGTTTCTCTGCCTGTGTCCAAAAATAACCATTGAACGTGAAAAACAAAGCTTTTGCTGGGTCTTTATGGTTGACATTGACAGATTTAACTATAAAAGAAAAAAGGAACAATAAGAACACTAAGACAAAAAAACTAACACACTATTTTCTTTTTTAGAAGCACATAAGAGAGTGGGAGAAATAGTGAATGCTTGAAATAGTGATAAATAAAAGTTCAAGATAAACAGAGGTAAAATTTAAAATTGGCCCATGGGAAGGAGGCACTTGGGAGAGAGGTAGGCAGTTGCTTGCATGAGTATGTCTCCTTAATATCTCGGTGCAACCATGGATGCCCAGCAAGCCCGAGATGCTAGGAGTTTGTCATGGCTTCTACTCACTCAGAAGCCACTTTAAAGATTTCATTAGCAAGGTGTGTGGTCTCTTCAACCAATCACAGTTCAGTGCTGAAATGCATAAAAAAAGGAGATGCAATGATACCATGTTTCATTATTGGCTGTCCAGTTGAGTCTGCTTTGGCGATTCCTCTTCCGAAAGATGTTTTCCTGACACTACTGTAGCTTTTACAGTGAAATTCCCATGGTACAAAGGCATCCACTCAGTTCTTATTCTTTAGAGTTTACCAATGATCTCTCTCTCTCTCTGTGCCTATCCACATTAGTATCGTAGGCACTGGAGGTTTCACAATCTATATCTACATTAAATCTTGACAATACAAAGACAGAGACACGGGCTTTTATTGTTCGTGACTTTAAAAGCCATTGTCTCATTAATTGAGTGTCATTACATCACTGTAAACGGCAAGTATTTCTCCATCTTAGTGCCTTAATGACTTTGCTTTTTTCGCGGTTAAAGACTTAAGAGCTGCTGTTAGCAGAATGCAGTTGTCATCATTAATGGGCCATAGTTCTGCAATCTAAATCATTTGTGTAAGCTTCTTACGCACCCGTCTTGTTTTTGCTCAGTTTGGAGAAAAAGAGAAGCAATCTCAGCAGCATTCTGTACCACTGACTGCAGTGGTAGTTTCTGCACTGGCCTGTGAAGAACCAGGAGGGACTGGATCACTGGCATGCTTCATATGTCCAGCAGCCTTTTGTGACATCCTCAGCTTAGGTCTGTTCACTGGTTCTGTGGTTGTCACTCGCTATTCTGCACAATGGACTTTGATGTCGTGCTGCGCACCCAAATACAGTCGGTTCTCACAACAGCAATTTGAGCACACTGGATGTACATATCGTTAAGTATGCAGAACATACCAGTTTACTTAAATACCCAAATTTTGCACATCATTTTATGGTTTAGTAGATGAATTTGGGAACTCACTTTTCAAGACGCAAACCAAACTCAGAGATGATGAGGCAGGGCTGTCTTTGTGTCTATGCTGTCAGAAAGGTCATTAATGAGGAGGTTGGTGCTTTTTATTTCATGGACAGACTCCTCGCAGCACATCCATTCTTACCGGACGGTGCAGTAAAACCACTGGAATGCATATTTCTACCAGGTTTGGAACAGAGGAACAGTGGAAAGACCCAGATATAATAATAATCAGGTTCTTTAACGAATGATCAACAGTGCAGGTTAGGTACTCAGCAGACAGGATAAAGCAGGCCACAGAACTCATAGTCAGCAGAGGGGTGAGGATCAGAGGACAGCAGCCAGGTATAAGAGGGGCAGAGGTCAGAACACGTCGATCACCCTGTAGGAGGGAGAGGAGATGGGCATAGATGGAGATGGAGCAGGGCAGGAAGAGAGTCAGGGCACAGGAGGCAGGAAACGCTTGGAGTGGGTACAAGAGCAAGGAACACGGGATCATGGCAGCTGGAACTGGATAAAACTGCTAGAAAAGCAACGGCAAGCACAAAGCAGGCACAAGACAATCTGGAAAAGCTCATGAAACAAAGACAGGCATCACTTGGTTCAATATTCACCCTGGACTTTCTGACTCTTACTGATATAGCTTTATTGTGCCACTGTCCTGAAGTTAATGGGACCGCTGGCAGCCTGTTTGATGTGCTTCTAACACACCGCCTATGTGAGTCTCTATCCTAAAACACTGCTTTACTGTGGAACTGGAAGGAGACTGGGCTGCTGTACCTCTCCTTAATCTCCTGATGGTTGGTGTGGAGTTGTTATTGAGGTGCGTCCCATGCTCTGCTCAAAATGCTCAAACGACACCCCCCTCCAACCTCCACCAGACCTGATGCTTCTTTTTTTTTTGTAATGTTACAGTGGAAAATATTCGCTGACATAGATTTCTTTCCAGCATGCAGTAGGCAATAGGCACGAACACACTCTAGACAGCTTGCCCAGGACACACACTGTTCACTCATGCCCTCATACCAATGGATTTGCAATCTCTCATTAGCCAACTATGTGTCTTTGGACAATAGTAGGAAACTACAGTATTGAGAAACTACCAGCATGAACACTAAAAGGCCATACAAACTCCTGTCAGAGAGACCCAGGCCGGAGTCATACGCACAACCTTCCAGCTGTGAGGCTGCAGTGGTGCCCGCTGCGACGGCGGGCATGTATTTTTAACAGAGTCGATGTAATGGCAAGTTAAGTCACTCAGTGTGTCAGCTCCTGATCAAAAACACAGCTGTTTGTATTGAACTGCCAGCTAACTGATAAGCACCAGAGTAATGCAGTTACTAGGAAACTGGGGTCAGAGACACAAATTTGATTGCCAGATGGACATATCAATTGAAGAACCATGAAAGAACCAGCTATGTCACTTTTTGGTGTCAAATTACAAGGAGGTCAGTGACCCTACCACCATTTTTACTGCTGATTAAAATAATTACCAGTCCCAGGAATATGTGTAAACAATCATTTGTCCTAAAGATTGGTAACTAAAAAGTTCTGAGTTGAAATGCTAAACTTCATTTTTCTCAAAATGTGAAAAAGTGACATAACTGGTTCTTGCATGGAGGGCCTCAATGGCCTAACCATGAACAATGTGGAGAGCTGAATCGCTTCCCTAAACTTGTTCTGTTTATATGTCAATCTACCCTGTATTAGCCTCCCCAGGTGAGAGTACTGAAATATATGAAACTGCATTGAGACATGAGAGGGTAGAGTAGTAGAGGCTGTTTCCCCTCTCTGAGCTCCTGTCTGTTATGCTGGTTCCTAAAAGAGCGGGTTTGTTAAACTCCAGTCAGAAATGAAACTGTGTCCATGTGGTGTGTTCAAGGGGGTTGTGTGCACATTTTTGTCATTGATTTAGCAAGCAGACTTGGCATGGATACCCGCACCTGATCATAAATTCCATTTCAAATTTGGCACCTAAAATGGAATTATCGCAACAGGCGATCTAACATTGTAGTTACATTTCCTCAATGACAGCTGATGCTGCTTCCCTACATGAGACCTTTAATTTTAATCTAATTACGGACTGAACTGGCATTGCTTTGTGTACAGCTAATTACGTAAATGAGCCCGCAGTAATTCCTGGAAACAATAAATTACATACACATTCAGGAACAGAATTACCCACTCTTGTGCTGAAGAGTTCACGCACCTGGTTCTCAAGGCCTAAGCAGGCTACGTGAAAACCCACGGTAGATCGCACCCTGCCGCCCGTCTGTGACTTGAATTTGAGAACCTAGGGCGGCTGTCAGGGCCTTGGACAGCACCAGCCCCACAGACTGACTGGCTCATTAGCATTCGCGACCTTAGCTATGTTTCACATATTCCACTTGAAATGGGGGTCACATCAAAGCAGCTTTGCCTTGCCCTCAAAAACCAGCACCGACAATAAATAAATAAACAAATAAGCAAAACTGTCAGGTTGTTGCATCTACTGGTCCAATCCAGCCTCCAACTGGTTTATAAAATGGGTTCCCAGATGGAAAAGGCAGCCTATGCATATCAGGGGTCTCACACTCCAGTCCCACGAGCCTCTGAGTTTTCATAAGATCAGCAGTGGACAATTTCATTCCTTATGGCTACTGTGTTGGCAGATTAGCCCCATCTCATTTATTTAATCAGCAGACCATACTCATACTGAAACCGGTCTGTTCTTTGTTTAGTGAATATATGAGCCTTTACCCCTGCAGCAATGAGATGCACTGAAATTCAGAGCCATCAAACATTGCGGCCTTTTAGAACGTCAGTTTGAGATCAGTGCTGTACAGGTTTTCCCAGTTGATGCTTATCTTATTTATCATCAAATGTCGCTTATTGCCTCCATTGTACCAGACATTAAGGCTTATCCTGAAGCACCTCATAGACGTAGTACATAGATGGTAGATGGCATCAGCTGTTTTGGTGCTTTATCCATTTAGTTTAAACCCTTTGATCCTGGCAACAATTTACTCCTTGTAATATTTGGTGTTGAAAAGTGGATGGATTTATTTTTTTTTTTTGCCTGTTTTAGAATTTGCATTGCCTAACCTGACAATCCTGCTGTTACGTTTCACACCAAAGGAACCAGGCTCAGCTCCACTGAAGAAGCCAAGTAGGCACTTTAATTAAGCCACATTGGCACAAGAAAAAAAAAAAAAAAGAACACTTTCAGAGGGGCACAGGCTGGGGCAGCAAGGGTTCATTCCGGGTCAGGCGATGTGCGAGCAGGAATCTGGTGGGGGGAGTGCCAAGTCACGGTCCATGGTCAGTCTCAGGTCAACCTGGGTGGTCAAGTTGATAGGCAGCACCTGCAGGACTGTGTATCCACTGGAGTACCAGGGATGGGCACAGGAGGGGTCTGTCCCTGCTCAGGAGGCCACCAGAGAGCAGCGAGAGAGTGTCCCAAATAAAAAGTCACCAGTTGTGTTTTCTTTCTAACCGAAGATGGAGGAGAGCTCTAGGCTCAGAACTAAAACTGGGTACATTCACACTAACAGGCAGAATAATACACAGTGACACACACAAGACTACTTACATACACGCACCTATCAACATTACTGCTAGAAGCACAAAAGGAAACAAGAGTGGTGAGGAATGAAACAAGATAATATTTCAACAATTAAGGGAGACAAAAATGCAAACTGATAAGACCGATAGAAAAAATTAGGACTAAAATTAGGACGTGACACCTATTAAATTAATTTAATTTCATGAGGTGTTGCGATTTGTGTTTGAGGATTCTTTGCATATTATTTTTCATTGGTTTCCTTGTTGGCGTGTCTAAAATACCCAGTCATCCAGCAAGCAATGTGCTAAACCCAACCAAATATACCCCAGCAGAGGAGGTATACAAAGCTAGAGTAACTTTACATCAGTTTGAAATATCACACTGCAAGGCAAGATTTTACATCATATACATTTAAAACAAATGGCATTTCTGATGTGATTGAGCGCCTTTAACTGTGGCCTCCTCCTGCTATCAGCTGGACAGTGTGGTAACTCTCACGGAATGGCCATGTTGGCATTAGCTGGCAACCTGCAGCCTCAGCTGTTCACTGACTGAATGGATGCATTTTCTATATTCTCTTTGTGTATGTTAAGTGTAAACCACAGTTAAATGCGCGCAGGACTCCACTTACAGTTAAAATAACCGGTGTAAAGCGTATCGAACACGCCCGCTCCTTGGAAGTGTCAACTTGATTTTAATCTTTAGCCACTAGCAAACACTCCACTCTATAGACACTTCACATGGATTTGAGCAATCAGGTGTGGTAAGTCGCTTTAATTACCAACTGATTAAATTGGTGTGGAAACGGGGAACCTTGAAAAAAAGATGAGGAATTGATGATTTATACATACTGTATATTCATATTTATATATGTTTGAGTATTCTAAGGGGTAAGCATTTCTGCATGCATTTGAGTAAACAGTGAGGCAAGCATTTCCACACATATACAGTAGCTACTTATGCCAATGGGATTTTCCACCCTCATTACACCCTCTATTTAGTTGTTATTTTATCCTGAAGGCCAAGGTTGCAAAACTGAATTTCAACTGTGCAAGCGCAAAGCAATCTGTAATTTATGTATTTTCTTTTGACTAAAATATGCTTATACATCCGGAATCGCTGACATTCATGTATGTGTCAGAAAGTATGAGTGTGTCAACAAATGCATAAATGTGAGAATGTCTGTGGATTTGTGGGCAGCCAAGAAGACTTCCCATAAAAACAAGTGTCACACCTGAAACAGAACACAAGTTAACGCAAACAAACACGCATACACACACAAACACACTCCCGCAGAATGCATGTATGGCAGAAGGCAAAACAGATAAGCCAAAAATGAAGTTTTATGATGTTTTCTTAGGCACCGATAATTCACTGTGGATTCGCAGACATTGGAACAAACGCCATAAATGCAGGCAACAGCTAACGATCCAAACACCAGTAAAAAGCTACATGAATTGTGTGTGTTTTCCTGGTCTAAGTTCACCTAATGCAGTGACTGACAGCTGCTGGTTTGAATCAGTGACCGGTTGTTTTGCTACTGCACTTTCGCTGCTATGTCCAAGTCCGTTTGCTACTATAATCAACAAAGTGTTTGTTGCCAGTTCGATCTTTATTTGATTGTCCGTATGGAGTCAGAACCGGAAAAAATACTCTCAGCTGTAATGCGAATGGTGTTTATAAAGTTGTACTACTGATTCTTATGATATATTTAGGCTCTTAGCTTGCGTTTATCTATAGCAGCGAATCAGACTTGGACATAGTAGCGAAAGTGCAGTGAGCAGAAAGCTGAAGTAGCGAAACCACCGTAAACCTTTGAATTGCCCGGAGATAGCAGAAAGGGGGGGGATTATATGGCTTTCTGTCGTGGCTTATTTTTTATTTCACCACAACACCCACAGCGACATTCTCTCAGTCACTCCGATGTGACGCCACTCTCTCTCGGTTGGACTCAGCTCTTACAAATTACCTTGTTCTCTTTGACCAGAAGCTGGAACCGGTGGAGGGTGAGCACACTGGGCCTCATGCAGCAACATTCTCTTAAATTTCTCTTATATTTTCTCTTACTTTTTTGCTAAAAGAAAAAATAAGAGAAATAAACTCCGGATCTACCAAACGCTCTTACCATCCAAATCTGCTCTTAAGTGTGCTTAATGTTGAAAACCACTTAATCGTAAATTAGAAGCGCATGGCCGGTTGTTTTAAATGAGCATATATGACACCCACTAAACACCATATAAGGGAAGGTGATGTGCCGTGTGCAAAGAGCCAACTGCTCATGGCAATCTAGGGCACTTCCACACTAGGTACGATTGTTCCGTACCGTGCCACAGTACGATTGTCCCTCCCTCCCCTCTCCCCCCGCTGGTCAGCTTTCACAGTAGTAATATTGCACCGTACCCGAGTACTCTTGCATATATTGCAAAATTCCTATACAGCGCGTTGCAGTTTGCACCTAGGTGATTTTAAATGGGGAATGATTTTAAAAGGAGGTGCCAATATATTTCAGGGAGTTTTATTATCGAGAAGGGGGTTTAGAACATTAATATCGAATATTAATATCGCGAATGCGTATGCTGCGCGTGCCCTAGCTGCCCATAGCAGCACGAGAAATTAAACTCGAAATTTTTTCGACTAAATGTTTGATGTTTATACATCTGAATCTTTCTTTGGGTACCCAAACATCAAGGTAAGCCGAAAATGTACTGATTACATTCGATATTGGTGGATGTTAAATACGGAATTCTTTCACCCTAGCATTTTTGGCCAATTATGCTGTCCACTGCCTCATACCTTGAAAATTTATCTGTCTCATAACTTGAACTGCCAGACTTTCGCGCCGCGTCCCGCACTTTGAAATATCACAGCCGCATTTTCTTTAGTTTGTCATGGCACTGATCTATTATTCTGTGATAACCACGCGAATGTAACTACCCAAGAATTATTCCATAATTATTAATAATAATTATTCCATCTCCGAGTTTTTGCGTGTAGAATCCAGTTGTGATTGTAAGTTTTCGTCCGCCTACATTCCGAGCAAGCATGAATTTCTTCGTTTGAATGGAGATATCTTTTTGCCGCTGCATTTGTTAGAACAAGAGAGCCGTAACACATAACAGTGATCTTCCGTGCTCAAGTACGGTTGCTTTCACATTGGGTACGAGCAGTAATTCATCTGTCTCAGCAAACAGACCCGCGCAATCTTTGACACGCTCTCTGCGCAAGGCCTGGATGGCCAAAGCGTCCAACAGCAATAGGTACGCCATTCAGAAGCAGAACGCACGCAAGGGTTTTTATAGCTTAGTCCTAATTAGGATCAGCTGGCAAAACTCTTTAGCCCAAGAATTAAAAAATAAAATCAATATAATTTCTCAAAAACGTAAAACAATCAAAGTTCGATTATATGATGCATTTAAATGTTTGAGTTTTAAAACTTGTGTTTCCGTGCATTGGACAAGCAATATGTGGACAGAGATAACAGTTTTCTGTTTTCTCTTATCTCAGTAAGAGTGCTCTAGACCACTCGTAAAATTTTCTCTTACCTAAGAGAAGGGCAAAAATAAGAAAACATTGGTGCATCCCAGAAATCAATGGGTAAGTAAGAAAAAATCGTGGACACGAGCAAAAATAAGAGAAAATTTGTTCTTATATCGCTTCTTGCATGAGGCCCATTGTGTCATTTGTGCGAGTGTATGAGTCTCTCAGGGTGTGTGGCTATGTTTCAGGGTCTAAACTTGTGCACACATCTCGTCGGCCGAGGATTAACTAGGTCTATCTGCCATTTTTGTGTTTTCGCGGAAATTGCGATTAAAGATTTGGTATTAAAAATATCCCCTTCTGGTTTTTCCGAATTAAAAGATTTTTTGCCCTAAACAATTAGAATACGACGAGACTAAACTGGGCTAGTTTACATACCCCTATTCGTCTGGCAACGTTGAATTCTGGGTAGTCAATTTTGCAGATAAACCATTGTAGCTTTATAATTCATAAAATTCCAGTGAATCTTTGGTCTATCTGCAGATCACAGGTTTTAAAAAATATGGAAATAATTAACACTCTTAGAACCACATTTTAAAGCAATCCCAATGTTTATTAACTAATAATACTTATGAAACAACTTTTAAACACTGTCACAGTAAAAAAGGAATACAAGATTAACACTTTTTATGCCTTTTTCAACATGTCCTAGTAATGAGAGAGAAACATTCACGTGTGAATGATGTCACATCAAGGATATATGAACATCATAACTGTGAACAACTTAAAGTATATAAAAATGTAATTTTTTGACTCTACCAATTTCTCTGATTGATCAAAGCCTTTGGGTCATCTTCACTTTGATCTGCACATCAAAGGTAAACTTGAAATCAATTTACATGACTAACTTCATAAAACATAATTTTTCTGCAAATCATTTAAGTTTCAGCAAATAACACTCTGTTCAATCTGACTTCTCGAAGCACTCTCCTAAATGAGGAAATGCAGCAATTTCTCTCAACTCTGCTTCAGTAAATTTCTTCTTGGCAGCCATTTTGTCTCTGGGGCCTGAGGTCACGTGATGCTATCCCTCTAATATTATTGATTAATTGCAGATAGACCTGCTTAAAACTTGGTGAAGCGGCAAATTTGAAAATAGACCCTTCTATATTGACCTTTGACATAAACTGAGCATATCTAAGCAGGGTCATAACCTAAAATAGACCTTGTTAACTTAAAAATCATTATGACAGAATATCTCAAATATTCACAAAAATGCAGACAGGCCAAGTTAATTCTCAGCCGACGATCTGTATCGGTCTGAGTGATCTATTCAGGCAAACAGCTTAGATCACTAGCTGAAGTCGAGTGAATGACACAAAACTATGCTGATGATATATAAACACGGTTTCGGTAGCTCGTCTTTGAATATCTATTGACATCAGTGCCAGAATACCCTTTCATTGCAGAGATATGCAGTGCTGTGCAAAAGTCCTAGGCACATTTAATGCCTAGGTCCCACTGGGGAAAAATCATCGGCAATGTGGAAATAGAAAATTTTCTCTTGACGGCTCCCGATGCTCCCGATGTTTTTGCCAAAAAAACGGAGTAGTCCCATTTGAAATTGGACTTATTAGGCATCGGGGATGGTCCGGTGAACGTTCACTGATGCTTCGGCTATGGTCACAAAGCTTCTTGGAATGTCCCCCGAACAATGCCCGTGAAACATCAGCAATGGCTCCGGCGAAGGTGCCCCGGAGCTTCCCCGAATTTGAAACATCATCGGGGGAATATCCCCGTAGATTAGGGGATGAATCGGTGAGTACTTGCGGACCATCCCAGGTGCCTCGGGGAAGGGTTATTGGGGAGGTATATATTGTAGCAAGGTGCAACCAGCCACTATAATTATCGAACAGCTTGGATGGGAATCCAGTGCAAGACGCCAAGCAGGGTTTGGGAAAGAACTTTTTTTTTTTTACTGAAAAATCCTCTAACCTCCCTGTGCACTCCCTGTAACTCATCCCACCACAAAAACTGATAGCCTATCACCGAATAAAAACTTTTTTTTTAATCACTCGCATTCACTCCACTTACTCCTGCCCCGAGTTACTTTGAACATTGTTTCCCCTTTTCATATTCCCCCTCTAGCCTTTATTTTTACGATTTCGTAAAAAAATAAGAATTTTAATTCTTTCTCTTAATTTTGATATATAATTGAAGTTTGTTTAATGACGAGAAGGCTGTCGAGCATTGCTTTATTTAGCTGGCCGCGACTTGCGTCTGGCAAGTGCATCTGGTTGTTAAAATCTGTACTGCAGCGGCCCAATCTTTTCCTTTAGAAATTAATTAACTATTTTTTTATTATTTTTTTTTATTGAGTGGCTGGATATACTTATTTAGTTTTCTTGCAGGTGTCTAGGCTGGGGCCTGCAATTTGGGTTATTTATTTTCCGCGGATAAATGTGTTTTTTTCCCTTAACCTGTTCATTTTTTCTCTTTATGTAAATAATGTTATGATTTGAGCAAACGGAAGTGCCTCTTTCTTTGTTGGTACAATACAAGTTATTTACTTTCTCATGGTTTTGTTGCCGAGTTTTTCTGTAAGATGTTGTAGTGGAGCTGAACACAACTAATTTATTTTGGTCTAACAGATGACCTGGCGCCCGGACAAAACATTGATAAAATAACTGTGTTTGGCTATGCTATAATATATGCGCATTTTGGGCTCAGCTTCATTCTCTCTCTGGCATGTACTAATATTAAATGTATTTATAGTGCGCGCGAATGCAAAATCCAGCCAATCAGCGCCATGGGAAGAATGCACTTTTCAACCGTCGCCAAAATTTCGGCGAATATTCGGGGATGCAACCCCGACATCGGGAATGTGTCACTGAAAGGTCGCCAAACTTTTGCCGAAGATTCAAATATCCCCGAAGGTCCCCTGATACTTCGGCGAGACATCTCCGATGCTTCGGGGATGCCTCGGGGAAAACAATATTTCGCCGAAGCTTCCCCGTGGCTCTGGAAAGCTCCGGCGAGGTCTCCCCGGCCTGTTTTTCCGACAAAACGTCAGGAACACATCGGGAAAAATTTCAATGCAAGCATTGAAATTTTTCGCAGTTCTCCCGATGCCTCCCGATGGTTCCAGATGGCTCGCGACGCTCCCGAAGCTTCCCCGGGACATCGGGGAACCTGTTCCCGATGGCTCCCGAAATGGATCAATTTCTATCGGGAGTACATCGCCGAAGCAAAAAATGCCCAGTGGGACTGAGCCTTAAAGCAATTTTGTAGGGAAAATACGCTTGCAAAAATGATGGAATTAAAAGTTCATAATGACTAAGAAATATACTAAACAGAGCAGTAAACTGTTAAAAACTTAACCAAATCAATGTTTGGTGTGACTACCCTTTGTTAAAAAATTTGGGACACTGTCCTATTGTGATATAGTTTTATAAAATGATTGACTTTTTGCTTGCTCCAAGCAGAGTGGAAAACTTGCCACCATCTCCTGCAGAATGACTGTTTCACTTGTGTCTCTCCCTTCAAGTAACTGCAGACAGCCATGATGAAGTTGACATCAGGGCTCTATTGAGGCAATATGATCTGTATTGACTGTTTTTTTAGTGAAATATAAGCATTTGTTTATAAAACTTTTCCTTAAATTTGCGTTTGGAATTTCAAATTAACTTTTTTTATCTTCAGCAAATCTAATGTGGAAAACAAAAAGTAAACAGCTAAAGCAGATTTGAATTTTAAAAAGTGCAGAGTGCCTAAGACTTCCGCACAGTACTGTATGTGTTTTGCTGGCCCACCATTTCACCTCTATAGAAAGAAGCACAGATCAGCAGGTCGCTTGCAGCACCACAGCAGCCGAGTAGCAGGGTGCAAGGTTCATATTCACTCAGTGGCCCCCATTTGTTAAGCACTAGGACAGGCTCTGCTCTCTTTCTTTCTCTCTCTCTTTCATTTAACTGTGGCTGGGACTGCTGCCAGCAACGCTGCTGTACTGAGAGGGGACATACAAGTTGAGATTAACTGTATGTCCCCATTGCTGACTACACTGCCCAGCAGGGTATTTATTCTCACTAAACAGAAGACCATGGCAGCTACCTGGATAGGTCCAAAACAGGGAAATGGTACCAACGTCTCTCAGGGAATCAAGTACAGAGGTACTGAAATCATTCCATCACTTTCTGTCCATACATTTGCATGGATGTGCATACTGTATGCCTATATATGCGTGCTGGCATGTGTTAATGTAGGAATGTAGTCATGAATGCATACCATGCTCATATGGTGACACATTAACATGAGCATGTGTGCATGTGCTTGCATACGTGTTCTGTTAACGTGTGTGTTCTTATCCTATTATTCAATCCATGTTAACATTTCTGCTTTATTTTTTTGTCAGTTTTCGATGCGAATAATCATTTTGTATTGTATGTGGCTTCTGGAGTGTTTGTGCATGTTTGTGTGGTATAAAGAGAATGCTGTGCATAAGTGAATGAGCATTTGTGTGGCAGGTTTTTGTTTCTGTTCAGCACTGATGTGACAGCCGTGGCATCAGCAGGTGAGGATCTACACACAAGCAGCAGTTTCAGAGTCTGAGGATGGGAACACTGCTTATCTGGGCAGTGGTTTATCTTGCTTCACACTGTTCGTTCAGCGATCGAGCAGAGGTTTTACATTGCCTGGTGCACCCACACTGTAAACCCAGATATTGTGATGCACTCATGTATTTTGTGAAAACCCATTACCTCAAAAAATTGTGTGAGAAAACTGTTTTTGGAAATAGAGCCTTTTCTGTTTCTGCTCTCTCATCTTGGTCTGGGCTTTAGAATTGCCTTAAACTGGATCTTCGCTTAAGTTTGCATGCAGTGATGATTCTAGAAAATTTCAAAAGTGGGCCAACTTCCCCCCCTAACTTAAAAAAAGTGGGCCAATGGGAAAGAAGTGGGCCAACTGGGTATACCTGGTAAAATGTCATTTATATCAAGTTTTTAAACAGTACCTTGACTGGCTCACTTATTTATATGTACACACATTCAGTTTTTACACCTTATTGACAAAACTAAGACATAAATGACAGTTTGAGTTTAAAGTTTTAATAGAAAACTTTCACAGTCTCCGCCAATCATAACAATGATAAAGTCAATGACAAAATAGCACATAAAATAATAGTTCCTAACGCCTGATTTGGTGCATAGCTTAAAGCCGGCCTCCAAACAGAAGTCCTACTGCTAAAAGTTGTAAGTATGGATACTTCACCAGGCAGCGAAGCCATTCTCTTCATAGGTGTGCGTTGAGCAGCGAGCAGAGACTCACAATTTTACCTACATTTTGTTTTATTCATTCAAACGGGTTCTGAGCCATGTATCATTTTTTAAAACCTATTAGCAAGCCTTGTGCTGCTTCAACCTCAAGCGATGCCGTGGCTTGCACACCAGAAGCTATGGCTATGGCTTCGGCTCCAGTGCCCTCCAGAAGCACTGCCCCAAGCCAGTTCCCTCTCTCTGCTGCCTCAGCCCCACCTCACGCGGTGAGTGACTTGAATGGCGATGCTCCATCCCAGCCAATATCAGCTAGCTACCCAAAGCGTGCATTCGTGCTTTATGGCGATCATTCAATCCAGCCTGGTATCGTACACGGCCGTGGCTGGAGTACTCAGTTCAGCGGGATGCATGCTTTTGCTTTCCCTGCAGGAAATGTGTTACTGCCGGTGAGAGGGATGCTGTTTTTACCTCGCGTGGTTTTACCAACTGGAAAGCAGCACTCGAGCGTGACAGGGGGTTACAGAATCATGCATCCAGCCGCAGTCATATACAGGCATATACAGAAGTCTCTTGATGCCGACATTGTGACAACAATCTTTGCAGTAGGTTTATAAATTTGTTGAATAAATGCACGGAAGTTTGTTATAGACGATTTTTCATATCAATCTACGCACTAGAATAAAGGATTTGCGCCAAATCATATGTAATTAGTAGCTGCTGGCGCAGTGAAATATTCGTTTAGCGCCAAGTCTGTCAAACTTGCGGGATTCCGCAAATTACATGTCCTAGAATCATCAGAGTTTGCATGGCTTTCAACCCAGAATTAAGGCTTATCTAACCTGTGTGTTCACATGTTTTATTGCTAAAACCTGTTACTGTGTTATTGTTGTAGTTTTTGTGTGTCATTGTCTGTTCCAGTTTTCTGTGTGAAACTTTTATGCTGCTGTCTTGGCCAGGAATCCCTTGAAAAAGAGATTTTGTATCTCAATGGGATTTATTCCTGGTAAAATAAAGGTTAAATAAATTGTCTTGTGTGAACAGTGCTACACAGTCACCTGAAGTGTTAGCCAAGTCCAATCTTATCCAAAAAGGGTAAGTGTTGGAGCCATATTTTTTACGATCAGCACTACAGCACTTGTAACGGCTCAGCCATCATAGTCTTCAATCACTTCCTTGGTTAGTAGATTTTGGAGTCTTAGTACTGGGCAATTACAAAAGCCTGCCCTGCACACTGGAACAGCCTTTGGATAAAACACATTAGTGTCAGCATGTATACAATTAGTCCTGTCCCTAAGTAGGTAGCATGATCGTAAAATGATTAGGGGAACTAAAACTGTAACTGAAATTGAAGGTTCAGTTCCCAGGTGGAGCAGTGTCACCCTTAAACACAATGCTCTTTCAGTTGTTTCACTAAATAACCAGCTTAATAGAATGACAGTGCCCCATTAAAAAAAGCTGATTTTAAGGTGAGAAAAAGCAATTGGTCCAGGGCCTGCTAGTTTTTGTTATTATTCTTTGATTAATCAATTTTAAACAGTTGATTGCATAGTTGAGTCCCTTCACCTAGGTACTTGGGCCTAAAGCGGCAACCATATTTAAGATGAAAACAATACCTGGCACACTGTGGCTGCCAAGGATTAGGGTTGGCCACTCCTAAAATAGGCTATTTTAAGTTAATTTAAAGCAGGTTGAGAATTGAGACCTTTCCTGAACTACACTCTATTCAACCAGCAGTCATCTAACATTCTTATTCACACGAGCCCATCTTTACTCTCCTTGACTGTCTTATCTGACGCGCCACACATTTTCGCTGGCCGGTTACTTAACAAGTTCTTTGATCAACAAAACAAAGGTACTGCCTCACTGGCTAGACAGAATCAAAGCTCCAGCTGTTCTCCTCGTATGCTGAATTATTTGAAAAACCGGAGTCTCCCAAACAATATTTTGCTTCAGCTCAGATGTCATCTCCCGTCCCTGGTTATATGCTGCAATCCAAATTCCATGACAGAAACACCAGCAGCAGTTCTTGTTCCAAATCATGCAACAGGGCAGCGCTTGAGAACTGAATGTCTGTATAACAAAATGCTTTGCTCAAACCCAAGGAAAGTCAGCGATTAATGTCACAATAACTTAGTTCTTAGTTTTTATGGTCCACCAGTTGTGTATGATATCTTTGTTACTACTCTGTCCACCACGCCCACCACAAAAATAACAGATTTCTCCCAGGTTCCCGTCACACCATGGCCGGCATCAACACCGGACCCACTGCATGTCACTTTCTTTGATTGCCTAACAAAGTTATTGCCCATCCAGTAAGATGGAATCCGAGCTCCAACTGTCCTCTCAGATACGAAATTGTTTGACAAATTGTCAATTGTCAGGGAACAAACAAGCCAACTTTCACAATAAATCCAGTTTACTGAAAAAAGATGTGACACAGCAGATGCTGCTCCTTTTCTTGTGTGTTTCAAATAACTGGGTGTGCGCAAAATCACAAGAAATAGTCCTATCACCTTTGATCTCCAGAAAGTATGTTGTATGGGTTTATGGCTCTTTTTGCACCCAGTAGGGTGCCTCAAGATGAAAGATCTCTTCTCATGACTTTGCCATTTTCTCTTAGAAGGCTCAAAAGTTATTTCTCATTTATCACTGTTTTTTTTTCTCAGTAGAAATCCCCATCCCTAATGAGGTACAACTTTTGTGCCATGAAAACCAACAAATGTGCCATCTGTTTTAATACTGTTTCACTCTCAACACTTGGCCCCAAGAGGCCCGATTCCATTGGAATTCTGGGTAGCACTGCTCAGTAAGGATACAGTAATTATTTCATGCAGTAATAAGAATTATGCAATCATAATTAACTATTTATTAATGCTCATTGTCACCTTTATTGTGAAGCTGAAAACATCCCGTAAGTATGCCTTAAATAATTCTTCAAACTATTAAACTATTGACTGATGTATAAGTAATTATTTTAATTAACATGAACACCATGAGTAAATTATTACTCTTCACCTCAGATAACCATTAATTAACTGGTAGTTAATGCTTATTACTGCAATATATATGTTAAAGAACCCATATTGTTAAGTGTTACCAGATTCAGTAACATATTGTACATATCTACAGACAATATTAAGCTGTATCACAAATGACATTATCTGGTTGCTCAGAAGCATAAATGCTTTCCATTGATTGAATTCTTTTTGTCTTCCATCTTGTTTGACTTTGTGTGTAGCATGCGACTCTTATTTTTTTTTTTTTTTTTTTGATATCCAACAGTTTCTTTGAAAATGAAGGAGGTCCAGTGTCCTACTCTACCCTGCGCACTTCCTTCTCTGTCTTTCTCTCTCACACACTCACACTTTATTTTGTTCACACACATAATTGCAAGATGAATTACTATATTTTCTGTAAATGCTGAAATACACATTTTGATACACTTACAGTACACAAAAACACAAATTGCCACCTGAGTCTCTTTTTCTGAAGACAAACCACAGCACATGCACTCAGACTTCATGCTTATATACAACACACACACACACACACACACACACACACATGCAAACATGTATTATTTTGTTCATACTCATAATTTCAAGATGCAGCTACAATTCATTTCTTGTACATGCAGAAATGCATACTATGAGATACAGTTACAGTTTACATGAACACATATTGCCTCCTGTTCTCTCTCTCTCTCTCTCTCTCTCTCTCTCTCTCTCTCTCTGAACACAAACCAAAAAACATGTAATCAGGCTTATATTGCACACACATCCTTACAACAAATACACAAGCAACCTCCTAAGGTGAAGTCCTAATTTGTTACTCATGAACAGAATTACAGTCCCGACAAGCATCCTTGCATTCTTGCATGCCTGCATCCTTTAGCCCCCTTTCTGTCCCTGCATACATGTTTGATCAGTGATATTCTGATGAGGTAGAAGGGGAAGGAAATATATTGAATGTGTTGTGGAACAAAAATTGTGTGGAATAGTTGTTTCCACACCCTCGTTGGGGCAGTGTCTCTCTGGTATGAGCTACCAGCTGTGTGCTTCAGTTTGAGCTCGTGGGCAGAATTTGTCTGTGAAGTGCCCAGTGGCACCACCTAGTGGACAGAACAACCCTCACAAGAGAGCTTTCAATATGATCATGGGGAGTACTTGCTTTGAAAAATTCAACTCTTTTTTCCATGCTGAAATTTTGGGAGAAAGTGTCTAATATTGTGCTGCATATTTGTGCCTGAGATTGCACTCTTCTGCATGAGTGCGTGCACTGCGGACTGTGCACCTATCTTTATGTAAAGGAAAAGGGGATATTTGCAGGTTTCAATGTAAGACCAATGGCAGGTGCACAGTATGTATTCTCTTGAGTGAGGCAGAAAGTGGACCAGATCTGTTTATGGAAAGTGATTTGAAGAGAGAGAAGAAAGGGTCATGCGGTATACCTCTGGCTGACTCAGCAATATCCTGTCCTGCTCTGTCCCCAGCAATGTAAATTTGAAATCCTCTCGGAAATTTTGCAGGGTTCCTCGTGACTCTGTCACAACCCTTGTGTGAGTGCTTTCTGTCTCCTCCCATTCATTCACTTGTGTGCCTATTAGAAGTAATGTCTCCTTTGATTGGATAGCGTCCTGCATGCTCCCTTATTCCTGGCTGGGTCTTTTTCATAGTTACCCCACTACTTGTATGAGTAACAAATTTTTACCCCCTCTTTTGAGTTCCAAGTTGATGGCTTGTAATTTGCTGCGTGTGCTTGAACCAGTCAGTATTTATGAGTAAAACCCTTTGTGCTTTGAAAGTAAAACGTAATCTTCAATAATAGTAATTTACAGAAGTTTCCTTCCTAGTTCAGTTCATGAGAACAAACTCTGTAGACTTTCTCGCAGTCTCTAGAATTGGGACCAGGTTCCAGTTAATCCTTTCCCAGTCTGTTTCTCAGTCCAGTTTATCAGGAACAAGCTCCCAAGCTCTTTCTCCAGTCATCAGGACTGGAACGCCGTTCTCCATAAGCTACTCCCTCCTGCCTTCGGACAGTTTGGCTCTGGTAAAGTGTGCACTCCATCTGGCAGTCATCTGGAAAGCCACTGGCTGGAGATTTGCAATGCCTACACTGTTTCATCCACAACATCTGAACTGAACTATGCTGTTCTGTTCTGGGCATATCGCAATCATAACTTACATCATCTTCAAATATATTCTGTGATAAGTAAAGTATGACCAAGTAATTCTCTAAAACAGGACATGAGGTTTTTGTTTCACAGTTCTTGAGGCAGCATTTTTATTTATTGGTGGTCTTGCACAACACGTCCCCCAACTGACGTGTAGTTCTAGTGTTTAATGCACACTCAGCACTATAAGCCAATATCAGGGTGATATACAGACTGACATGACCGCACATAAGACTGAGCACATTTCTTGTTAAATCTGCATAAAGACTTTGTCCTAACAGTCTCCTCACTGGAGCTGCTGTATTCTTTGCTATTTACCAATTTATTGATTTGATTATATCTGTATTTCCATAAGAAAACTCTACATCTTCAGATTCGAGACAAAAAATGTCAGATGCAAACTGTGCATGTCTGTGCCAGCTCCTCTAATAACTACATTTGGGGCAAATTATGTGGTGTGGTCATGAAAAAGCAACTGAAGACTCAAATGCTGGAAATACTTAAGCCACAAAATATCTATTTTGAGAAAAAGGGGTTTGAATATACTCAATCCATAAAATCTGATTGAAGACCCCAGGGCTAAAAGTACTTAAGTCACAAAATATCCACTTTCAGAAAATTGACTTAGGTAACCATTTCCCTGTCCTTACCTCATACTGTGTGACAATTTGACTTAAGTACTTTGAGCAATAGGTGCTTAAATTCCTCTCCTCATTTTTCTGGTGCAGGATTGTGAGAGAACTTCTCCACTCAGTTTGGAGAAGCAAAGGCCTCTGTGCGATATGATGGAATCTGGTCACTATTCTGTCGACCCATTGTCCTCGAAATGCATGTTTGCCATTAAGATTATATTACTATTCCATTTTTGAAATCTACATTGGTGTTTGAATTCCTGGAAAACTTTCTCATTACCCTCAATTCTAATTCACTCCCTCTATTTTTTGTCATGCAGTTCCAGCTTGCTTTGGTGCAAAGCATCTGTACTGAGAGGCGTGAAGGGCATACTGTGTAGAGGTTATGTCCGCCGATGGGATAACATCCCCTTAAGACAACAGTAAACAACAGTGGAAACATCATTCCACTGTTATTATATAAACATTATTCACATTATTATATGGAAAGTGTATACTTTCTATGCATCAAGTCAATAGAAGAGTCTGCCCATTGCAGCTTCAGTTCCAGTTTTCAAAATCCTGTCTGACAACAGAAATCTAAAAATCCTTTGGAGGGGCTAATTCTAGCAGTGCCCATGTTAGGCAAACATTTAAAGGAGGCTAAAGCTAAGGTTCAAGTTCACTGTGTGCATCAGTTACATTCCAGCTAGTAAAAGGATTCAATTGAGAGTCAAGGGGGTGCAGTTAAATGTAAGATGTAATGTTAAATATAACTCTAACTGGGACATGGTACACTGAAAACTGTAGCGCATGCCCTCCGGCAGAAGCATTAATAATAAAGGCAGATAGGGCTTGTGGGGAGACTCCTGTTTATTTATTGTCTTATTTATCAAGAATGCATTGGGATTATAGAAATAATTTATATTCACCGACCACTTTATTAGGCACATCTATCAACTACCTGGAAGGACCCCCAAAAGCTGCCTGAATTCCTCATAATATGGATAAAGTTATCTGGGAGAAAGAGTCCACTATAATTTTGGTGCATGCTGACTCCATTGCATCTTTCTGTTCCATTTAATCCTAAATCTGGTCTACTGGAAACAGTTCTTGAAACTGTGCGGGTCATTGTTGTAAAATGGCATCACTGCTATGTATGTATAACCAGCTTATAATGCAAATGTGTGAGGTGTGTCATGACATAATATCCTCTTGGATATCAAGGCATAGTCATGTGGCCGCAACAAGGTGTACATGGTCAGCAGCAATGCATAGGTATGCAACAGCGTTCAACCAATGCCAGTATTATGCGGTTCAGTGTATGTTAAGAAAGTGTCCCATAAACCATTGCTGAAGCAGCCTTCACCATTTACAGTCGCATAGATCCAAAGACCCATGATGTTTTTAGACCAAGTTCAAACCTTTCGGTCTACATGCCACGGCAAAAATTTAAAAGCAGATTATATTTTCCTTATCCAAAATTATGCCATTTTTTTGTGAATGTGGGCGCTGTAGCCTTCTCTTTCTGCTTGCGCATTGAAGCCGGTGTGACCTTTCGGAGATGTAGTGTCAATCTCTTTCAATTTTCGATGCGTCATACATTTTCTGATGGCCTTCGGCGCACCGCTGTTGCATAGAGATGTTAAGCATTGGTGGCCTCTCTGTTATTTTGAACAGAAGTGCAGTCATCTGTGACTTCTCTAATTCATTAGATGTTCTGGGCCACAAACTCTCTACCCACGGTGGGCTTTTTATTTATCCTGTCATTCTGAAAACATGAGACTTGTGCGCGAGTCACCAGGCGGCTTGGGAACACTATAAGAAGGGGAACTGCAGCGCGTGAAAAGCCCAGAAAGACCACAAATTGCGCTTAAAACCATGCCATGGTTAAATGGTTGAAGTTTCCTAACTCATGATGTATTCTCAAAAAAAAAAGAAAGAAAGAAAGAAAGAAACTCGTTACCATGTTTTACAGTTGCCACCATATGATATAATGCTATTAGGAGAATTTAGAATTTAGTATCCAGGAGCCTTCAAAATTATTTTGGGTCGTAAATACTATTTTTTTATGCGCAAATAGTTCTTTTTAAATGGAATCGCGGTTGCGACGCTATTTCTTGAACACAAAAACACCCGCTTTACAGTTGTTAATAAGTGTTTTTTTTTCCCCAAAAGATGATGCGCAAAGGGGATGTTTGATTGCGGTCTTCTGATGACATAAGAACACACTGTCTGTAAAACGCAGTATTCACTCATTTTCATGGTGCTGGTACCATATGCGGTTAATGAAGAAGACCTCCATGCTTTGTTTAAAAGAAAAATCAGGCGTGTATTTTGTGGATTGATACAAATGAGCAGTGTTCCTGTGGGTATGGAGAAATCCCCTGTAAATCTATTGGTTGCGGTGTAGGCGCTGCTATCCAGTGATTTGCTAATGAGGCTGCAGTTCTCTTTCCGAAGTTGGCAGCTGGAGGCGAGGGTTTCACACGCTCACTGACAGTTTGACTTTGGAATTATGAATAGAGCTGGTCAAACCTCCTCGTTGATTTGAATTTATTGCAAGAGAACTGAGACCATGGTCCCTGCAATCCGCATCTTTTTAGCCTTCATCGTCTGTCCGGTAAGTGTGCATGGTACTTTGGAATAAATTTGGAACGGTCTTTGCACCCGAATTGTCTTACTGAGGATTAGCTCATGGTATGATGCTGTAATTTTTGTAAAGTAAAAAATTACACGTTTTTTCTGTTTTTGCGTGTCTCTGGTTCGTATTTTGCTTTTAAGTTTCTGCTCTGTTGTCCTCACAGATGCACAATGTGGTATATTGAGATTTTTTGCTTAGACGCGTAGCGAATGTGAGAGCGTTCTAGTCCAGAGAACGCAGTTGAAATAGCTCTCATAAAACTGTAATGAAAGATGGATTTTGGTACAGTTAACGACATGACACGTTAGGAAAAACGGAAAATAGATATCAAAACATGCTGTCTGTGTTAAATTGGCACTGAATCTGGTGCGACATCCTGCACTCCGTGGAGAGTTTCTTAGGCAAATCTGCAGTGATCAGTTAAAGGATGCCACTCACATTTAGCCGCTCCTATGGGGAGAACAGTAACGAGCGATGTCTATGTGCAAAGCGCGACCCGGGATCCCGTCTCCACTCTCATATGTATTCAACTCAACGCCCAAGTTTCGCGTCCCTGCCTCCGTTCATTCGGTGGAGCTGCTCTCAGAAAAATTCACACTCAGTCTTGCTTCAATTTAGCGAGCTATGACTGCGTTCAGAATGCCGTTCACGTCAAATTTAAGTGTAAAAATGCGTTGCTCTTTTGAAACCAACAGTTTAATGTGCTCAGTAGGTCCTAACGTTATCAGTAAGTGTTCCTATGGGAAAGCATTGCTCGAAATACGCTTGCCTTGTCAGTCCCACATTCACTTCCGTGCAGAAGGATCAAATGCAACCACTTCGATATTTATTCGGGGCGTAATTTTGCAAGTTCACATCAGTATCGGAGTGTTTTGAGAGGGATGGCGCCGAACAGGGTTCGTGGTTTCTTACATCTGTATCACGCACATCTGTCTTTGTGTTGACATTTACTGTATATTAAAATGTTAATTTACGCGGTTTACGCACAACAGGTGTTGAATTTACCGCGTCACTGACATAAACCGCCGGGGTTTCAGAACCACCTCTAATGAAATCTAAGCAAAAATAATACTGATCAAGCACTTTCCAAGCACAATGGCAGTGTAATGTTCCTTTCTGGCTTTATATGGACTAGTATCAAATATTGTGATTATGAAGTCTAGCGCTTCTAAGAGGGGATAAATAAGACATTCAAATCGCTTGAAAATTAGCCGACAAAATTTTGGAATATCACTGAACGGCCATTACATGTTTAACGCAAAGCAGTGGACTCTATTGCTTTTATTACCTTCGCTCATGTTACGCTTATAAGACATTGTCAGCTGACTTCTATGGCTTAGCTAAAAATGTTGGAGTTAAGTCACTTTGGTCCTTTAATTTAGTTGTGACATTTACTGTTTGTGCTTCAATGTGTTTATTGATGATGTTCTGGTGTTTTCTGCTGACGGGACATAAAAAAGTATGAGCAAAGCGTGATGTATTCAAATTCAAGAAGTTTCCCCCAAAAGCAAAAATATTTTAACGGACTTTTTCTAATTTCATAAAACATTGATCCACTTTAAGTGTTTCAGTTAAAATGAATAAAATATTTTACAAAAATCAAAATGACTTAAAACATAGGAATTCTTGCATACTCATCCGTTATTTTGCCTGTAAAGGGTAGAATAGATTGTTAAATACGGTATAAAAATATTTGTTTGGTGCATTGTGCTAGACTGAAATGGCTGATGAAAACAAACTGTCATGGTTCACACATCATGTGAAGCGTAGCAGTACCCCGAAAAGCCCAGTTAACCCCCTAAACTCTAACTGTCACTCAAGTTTTTTTCTAAAGTAGTTGAAAAGTCAGATAAAGGTTTTTTTTTTTCCCACATAGGACAATGCCACATACATATATTTTATCTCCTGTTTGCAGCTTCACTGAAGCTACATCACACTCATATTGAAAAAAAAACATTCAAGCCCAGGATGTCATGTTTTTTATGGCCACAGCATTACATCTAATGGAATTTTCTAGATTTTGTTCTCCTTTTTATACTCATTTCCCCGTAACCCAGGAAGACATATTTGGGATTGCTGGGAATCTTGGGACCCTGCTAGAATTTTAAACAAGCCTGAAGTTCCACAGGTTTGAATACACCAGCTGCATGTGATGGACCCATATATGGGTCCATTGGCATTAATGGGGCTAAATAAATTTTTCACAACTTCAATTTACATTTATCTAGATTCCCACCACTGCAATGATGACAGCACCTGTATTTTAGAGACTTTTGAAAAGTACAAATGAATAATGTGTATAAACTTGGGAATCAAAAGTGATTTAGTCTGGGGCATAATTTCAATCCGGGGATGGGGCGTGGGTCCTGACTGTAGAAAGGGTGTGTTGGTTATGTTATATTATACACAGCATCTTATTCAATCAAAATATTAGATATACACAGCAGAATTTTACTAAGTCCATTTGAGTTCACTCTAGCCAGAGTGGAACCAAATAGACTCTTTTCAAATTGATTTAGCTCTGAACATTTGGCTGCTTTTTTGGTTTTCCCACGCATCAGTGTGTTGGTTATGTCTGCCAAGTTTTGAAGCCCAAAGTCAATGCCAAAGGGAGTTCTTCTCCCGACAGAAATCACAACTTCGCTGCTACTAAACTGCCTAAAATGTCTCATTTGTCATCTAGTCTTTTCTTCCATAAAGTGTACGTCAAGATATAACACATTTGTAAAATGCCCGATAGGGCGCTAGTCTGCCACGCCCTCAAACAAAGCTTGGCAGAGTGGCATGGGTCTTTATTCTTACCTTTTTTTTAAGAGCGTGGTCTTTCAATCTCAGATTTTCTGTGTAACAACCTTTTCAAAATTCCTCAACAATAGAAGGTGTACTTTTGACCAATGAAATTATCCCAGCCTCGTTGCGGGCACATTCATTTTACAGTTTACTCTGTAGGCTTCATACAGTACTGTGCAAAATTCTTGGGCGAATTTAACGCAATTTTGTGAGGCAAATATGCTTGCAAAAATTAAAGGTTGTCAAGACAACCGGATTACCGCTTATTATGAACGTTGCTATACCTTTTTGGTTTTTCCCCTTCTTTTAGTGTGTTAGTTTTTAGTGCTTGTAAAACGTCTGCAAAGGTTCAAAGTCTTCGCTTAAGGGAGTTATTCATTCCAACAGAAAACAGTGCTACTGAACTGCCTAAAATGTCCTGTTTTTCATCAGTTCTCTTCTTCCTTAACATGTCCACATCACAAACGTTACAAAGTTGCACAATGACTAGTGGGCAGTTTTCCATGGCATCAAACAAACCTGGGTAGAGTGGAGGTTCGGATATGCACATCACCATTTTGAGGGGATGCTGTTTTCATCAGTGCGAAGGCAAATGCCCTGAGTATGGACTTCAAAAGGAAGATGAAGTGAAGAATCAGTGGTTAAAATTAATTTTCACTATTCCTCAGCAGAGCAACCCCAACCGTTCATTGTGTTCCCTTCTTCTTGCGAAGCACTGTTCCCTGAACTGTGATTGGCCAGTCACAACAGAGAGGGCTTTAAGGCGGGGCCTTGAAGCGACAAGAGCCAAAACAGCCCGTTTCAAGCTAAGTGAGCCTGTGGTGCTGCACACACAGCCTATACAACAGTATCTAGGTGCTTTTTGATCATAAAAACATGCAAATGTTTGTTTATGGACCATAAAAATAAAATTATTAACCTGGGAAATGGGCATAATAAGACCCCTTTAAATTTATGTTCCAGTCTTATGCAAAAGCTCTGGAGACATGGCCCTCCTATCACCCTGTAAAAATGCCTCTAGATTCAGCATAGGTCTATGGGAAGAGACATATGCTGGATACCGCTGCATATCTGCTAATTTACCGTACTTAATATTCCTGTGCTGTTTTGACCTTCTTCCATACTTACTCCATCCTGTTTGCCTCTGAACTTTTCCAGTTTTCTCTTAATTCACTCCTAGCCCTTTGAACCCCTGCCAATTTCATCCCTTTATCCTAGTCTATACATAAAAACCAAACTCTTTGGATTGCTACACGGTGTTTATTTATAGCGGGGCAGGAGATAGCACTTCCCTCTACTTTCTAACTTGGCGGTTGTGTGTATCCAATATAAATCCCTGTTTTTAAATGAAACGCCAGGGATGATTCACAATGTAGAGCTGCCAGTATGTGCAGAATCTCATATTTTTCCCGCTTTATCGCTCTCTTTCTCAACCTTTTTCTCTGGCTTTCTCTCTGACACACTGGCAAAGAGCTCTCTTGTCCTGCCAGTGCCCTGAATATTTTCAACATTTTATTTATTAATGCTTTTTTTTAAAACTAGCTGGCTAAATTGCTAGCTTCTTTATTTCAAACTTGAGCAGGTGAAATGAGAGATATGGAAATGAGCTATGATTTTCTTCAGCGGTTATTGGAGGTGCACACAGACCAGTTACTGCTGAGTGCTGAACTTGGAGCGAATTATTCATACCCTGCACTGCTTTGAGGTGCCTGTAGTGATTGTTGCGTCAGCATAGGAATGTTCAGTGTAAAACTTTTTAATCACATATTGTATTGCGGCCTCACACATTGAAGGGGGGAAGTGAGAAGTTGGCTGTCGTCGGCCGTCATTTGTCTGGAGTCTGGCACGTACGCCGCCCTTCATTACCAAGGAACTCCTGGGCGCTAAATGCAGTACAGCAGGTGCCAGCCAGGCAGAGATGACGTGCCAGTCATAAGCTTGCTGGCTCCAGGCTGGAGTCCAGTCAAATGCATCCTCTGTCTCTTCCAGAAGAGCACCTCTGTTGCCACTGCTGATGAGAGGGCACTTCAGGCCAGCACTCATGCTAGCTACTTTCCTGTGGAGGCTTCCCCCCTCAGAGCTGTGATGCTCTGACACATGGCCATCGCATATTTCAGCCGATTGAAGGTCATGTCTAGTACCAGTAAGGGTCAGCTGTGTGTCAACTTCCGATAGACAAAATAACTAACTGTATTGTTTTAAATTAACGAAAGAGTGTTATCAGTGAAGTTTTGGTCACCCAGGATTGACCTTGGGTTGGCTGCAGCTGTGTGCTCTCTGTGGTCACAACAAGTGGACAACCACAGAATACATTCAAAGAGTTTTGATCAAGAGTGCCATTAAAGAGAGTGTATTTTGCCATCCCCCATTAAGACAGCAGTTTCCAGAGCCCCAATTAACTCAACATGCCTTTTAACGAGAGAGTTAGGTGGGGTTACCCAGTGGGAAGCTTTTGTGTGTGCGATTTAACAAGATATAAGAGCCCTCCTTTCCTTCTGGTGTCCGGGATTCTCTCTTATGTGCTTTTAATTTTTGTTTTAATTGTGGACAGTTAGAGCTGGGGAGCTGGATGAGGAAAGCAAAAAATCGTGTTGTGGAGTCAGTGAGAGAGTTATTCATTGCATTTATTATTTTTCGTTAGAGTGCTGTGCCCCTCTCATAGACCTCTCTGAGTGGCAAATATGCTTGCATGCTTAACTATGCAGTGTACTTTGCTGTGTCAATTATGAGGCCCTTTCTTGACTGTGTGTGTGTGTGTGTGTGTGTGTGTGTGAGAGAGAGAGAGAGAGAGAGAGAGAGGGAGAAAGAGTATGGGATGATATTGAAAATGATAACGCTGAGTGAAGTTTGAAATTAATTTCAGTATACATTTTTTGATCGTAGCATAGCCAAAGTTGTGACGAGCGCCAGCTGAAGCTCGTCAGCCCTGCCTGCCAAAATAGTTTCCCGCCGCACTCACCCATTATTCAATTATTAGTTCATTTCTCTCATTGGTCTAGTTTTCACCTCACTTCAGTATTTAGTTCCTGCCTTGTTTGCTTTTCTTTTGTCGGTCAAACCATTTACTTCCCTTACTCTATGCTGGTTCGGCTTTCTCCCTTTTGGGAGACTAAATTCTCTTTTATGAGAGCTCGCATATTTTCACGTATCTAAATTTCTCTTTCTAAATTTAACTCAGTTACAGAGCTTGCGTATCTGCGTCTCTGTATGTTTCTTTACCAAATTGGAATTGGCTGTTTTCTCCCTTTTGGAGCTTGTAAGCTTTCTACTTTGTATTTTTTATTGTCATTGTTTCTTGTGATTGTGTGCTCATTGTTAACTTTGTACAATGACAAATAAACCAGTCGTTTTGCCTGCTACTTTACGCTTGGGCTCTCCCTCTATTTCTGCACGTAACAAAAGTGAGTGAAGCACCCCTGACTACTCTCTTCTTACAGTAATAAATAGAGTTCTTGATCTGTTGACCACATGCTTTTGAAATATGCCAGCAGTTAACATTAGACTTGCCAAATAAGACATTATGCACTGTTGCTATGAAATGCATCCTCCCGATCGCAATCAAAATTGTCTTTAATGGCACATTCGTTTCCATTATTAATGATAAACAAACATTTACAACAGTTTTGTTTCAATGAGGCAGAATGCAGTGATAAATAATTTAACTTTCGCAGCTGCGTTGTACGGTAATGCATTACATTACCTTACGTGGCATAAGAGTGTGGTTTGTGGTGCTGTGTTTGAATCTGGGTAATATTTGAGGAATACAAGGCTCTCTCTTTGTCTTACAGAGCGCAAGTGGAAGAATGTTGAAAAAGAGGCTGGATGAGTCGTACACAGGCTGTCACTTTGTCATGCTGATGACGCCTCATCCATCTGTCAGTCACTTTGTTGTCAGGAAATCCATGGGGCCAGTATTCAAATCCAGCTCAAACACTGAGCATGTGGCCTGTGCTTTGCCACTTTATTTTTTTTACTGCAAATGCAGCACATGGAGAGGTGTACACGAACACATAATACACACATTCACACACACAGAAATATACAGTAATATACACTTATATAAGCTCATAAATACGTTCATCTACGAGTGCATGCATGTCACACATTCACATCGAAGTGCATACATGTACACACAGAGGCACACACACCATCATACACACAAAGTACATGCACTGTCATACACACACACTATGTAATTTGCGCACGTTGAGCCAGTATGCATACTGGCAACTTCCCATGCCCTTACAGTAGATTCACAAAACATAAACTGAGAGAAAGGCATCTGAAGTAAAGAGAGAAGAGCATCAGAAAAATCAATGTGCGTGTATGTGTGTGCATATGTGTGTATGTCAGTCTGTGTGTATTGGTATCTGTGTGTATGTATCTTTGTGTGTGTTAGAGAGCTTGTTTGCGCTTGTGTGAGTATTTGTGTATGCATGTGTGTGTATGTTGTCTTTGTGTACATACACTACAGGCCAGAAGTTTGGAAGCAAGGCCAATACAGGTCAAAAATTTGGAAGCAACTTCAAGTTTCTGTTCACAATGCCTTTCTAAAAAACCAGTATGAAATCAATGGATTTTGGGATGTATTTACTGCACGATTAGACTTTCTTTCATTGATATGCACCATATTCCTCTATTTACCTTTAGGTACTGTATAAATAGATGTCACCAGACCATTGCTGAATAAATGTTAACAAAAGAAAAGATGGGCTTAGTTTTTGGGTTGAGAAGATTTGCAAGAGTCACAAATTCAGTGAGAAAATAAAAAACAAATCACAGTTTGCATTATTCACTTTATGTCATGGTTTACAGCCCACCGGAAGCCAACGGCAATCCGGCGGGCACTAGGACCATGGGCCTGATAATTTGAGTAAAGATGTATTCTGATAAGTGACTCTATAAAATAATCATGTTTATTTAGTTGCAAAGTATGCCAATGAAACTATGATCTTTTTTTGTACAAATTTGATCTTGCTTCCAAACTTTTGGCCTGTAGTGTATGTGTGTGTGTTCGCATGTTTGTGTGCTTTCTTATGTGTGTCTTTGTGTCTCTCAGCATGTCTGTGTGCGTTTGTGCATATTTTTTTGTCCTCACCAGCTTAAAGCACCTCTGACAAATCTTCGGATAAAATAGACTGCAAGCTCTCTTTTTTTAACCTAAAACCACTTCGAGGTACGCACACCTGTTTGGCTTGTGCATTTGAAGTCCTTTTCTTCTTTTGCCATTTCTGACCTGAACGATTAATTCTGCAAGTACAGGACCCAACAAAAATCTATTTTCTGGATTTCTTTGACATCTCGTAGGAGTCTTGCTCCCGCAGCAAAACAGCCTCATGTTGATGCCTTTGACTAAGTTCATGAATCTCTATGAGCAGTTTGGTTTTCTGCTGGAATTACTCTCAGTGTTGGGTGTCTGTGTTCTGTGCTGTGTGTGGGGTTCTGTCACTGATGTCAAGACAGGATATACTCCCCTCCTTCTGCCCCCCCCCCCAAAAAAAAACTAAACCACTCAGATAGTCAGACAGCATAGGTATTGGCCTCATAAATGTATGTCTTCTGAGACTAAAAATGTCTTGCGTGGCCAGAATTAAACCCCAAAGGGACTGCCTTTCTCAAATCTGATTAGACCCAAATAAGAACATAAAATAGGCCCTCAAAGAGGATTTAAAAAGCTTCAAACTCAGATCCAGAGCAGTCAACCTTGTTCAATTGTTGACATCGCTTAGAAGGTGCAAATGGCCTGTTTTGACGACGAGCATTTGTATCACTGTCTCGATGTGAAGAAAAAGGATTAATCGGAAATTTAAAGAGTTTGCAAGATTGTTCAGCAGCAAGAAAACATTATTCTTTTCAGAATTTATCATAATTTGATAATCCAGGGTGACTCATAGATAATTTTGGGCATCTTGTGCCAAAAATTTGCTTGGGTTTCAGATTAGTTCAGAGTAACCCGGTACTGACAGATCTGAGACCATTATTATATCCTTCTCACACAGAAGCAACAACCTGAGAAATCCAGGTCGGCTTCAGTATGAAATAGATGACCGTTAAGACCGTAAACTCTTTCTTTAACTTCACAACCTTAGCCTTAATTGCAGTTGGAACACCAGCATCCCGAACGATCATAAATCATCTTGAGTTTATGCGTGGATGGTTGGCAGAGTTTAGCTTCTTTTTTGCTGCATGGGGTAAAACTAGTTTGTGTTGGCAAAAAACAGACTTCAAAATATGGCATGTATTAACAACAATTTAATTTTTCTTTGAGATATAAATGTGTGTTGACATATACAGTATATCTTTCTGACACTCAGCATAAAAAAGTTCAAGTAAACATTTTTGTTGCACAGTAGATGTGTCAAGGGTGACAAAAATCTATTTTCTTTTTTTAATTTTACATTTATTAAAAAATGAATTTAATTATTATGAAACATCTCTTGTAATATAGGCTTCTGCATCATAGAATATACAGCGTATTTCTTGAGAATAATTGAGCCTCTCAGAACAACAACGGTCTAACTCCATTTTTTATCATTTTGAGAAAACAGCTTCCAAAGTTTCGACGTTGTCAAATCCAGCATGCCAGTAAGTATTTAGACCTGTCTTGAAGTGACATCCTTTGAATCTTCGCTTTCATAGTCAGAAAGTATTTTGTTGTCAACGTTGACGATTTTTGTTATTTTTGCATGTTTTGCTTAACAACTGAGAATTTTGGAGTTAGACCACTCTTGCACTACTATCTATATTTCAGAGGTGAAACTAACAATCTTCTGTCCCATTATTGCATGAATAGATTTTACCTTTAGCATGAAAAATATGGGTCTAACTCGGAAAATTAGAAAATTGGAGTAAGACCACTATTGTTCTGAGAGGCTCAATTGAAGGCTTTTGTAATATACCGGGAAATTAATTAAGAGGGAGTATGATAAACTTTTTGCACATTGTATGTGTGTTTATGGCAGTTTCGACTAGAGGGCACTCAGAGAGCGCACACCTCTGCCAGCAGGTTTTGATCCAATAGCACTAATCAGCTGCAGAATCCAGATCTGTATCTGGATTGGTCTGGAAATTTAATCACCTCTTTTCATTCATAGAGTCCAACTTCCTGTAAAATTTTGTGTTATTTTGTTAAACAGTTTTTTTGAGTAATCCTGCTGACTAACACATACTTAAACACACACATAGGCAAGTGATCACAATACCCCCTGACAGAGGTAATAAATGTTGATGGCTTGTTTGCCAGTAATTTTGCGAAAGGACAATGTGATTTTGTCAGGAACAATTGCTCACCCACTTAAATATATTTGAGTCATCCTGGTGGAGGTTATAAACTTACTATAGCATCAGTGATTATCCATCCCCATTATGAAATTATTACCAGCATAATATCATAATATCTGGCCTACATGTGCTCAGTTATTTTTGTTTCAATGCCTATAAGGCTAATTTGAAGATGACTGTTGCCATATTGCAACAGAAACCTCTGGAGTAGGATTTCAATGCTCAAACGAAAGTTTCTCCCAGGAAGCTACTCTATTTTACTTGATAAATCAACTGGCAATAAAAATAAACACTTTCAATGACATTGCTGCAGAGTTTTTGCGAGGAGTTGACATTTACAGTGACACTTGCCTACCTTGCACAGGAGACGTTTCCCCTTTCCTCTTCTGCTGCTGCTGCCCGTCTGCAGTGTCGTTTCTGAGAAGTCATTCACATTGCAACTGAAAACCAAAAAGAAAAAAATGATGCCCCTTTATCCTGTTCAACTGCAACATGTATCCAATCAAACTTGTCAGCCCTAGACCATCATGTGGTGTGAATAGGTCGAACATGAGTCAATCCCCGCTACATCGTGCTCATATCCCGGGTCTTCTGTAAGAGCAGGGTGTTAGACAGAGAGGAATGTGTCAGTGTTGGCAAGGATATGATGGGAACGATCCCCCTGGTGATCACTGTGTAGCAGTAGTCACTCATGGAGTGGGGGACATCACATAAGAAATGGCTATTGGCATCGAAGAGGAAGAAGGTGAGTCTGGAATGCCCAAATGACGTTTGAGCTGAATTTACTTAAAATTAAGGCCACAAAGCCAGCGTAGCGTATAGCACTCATAACTAGCTATGACTATGCTTTACAGTGCGGTGTAAAACGTCATTATAATTTAAGGTTTTTCACTGGCAATTGCAAGTATTGTGTCACGTTTATTAAGAAGACTAAACAGAATGTTTATACAGTATGACTTCAAGAGAAATCATCGCTAATGATTTGTTTACTTCTCAAATGGCTCTGGATACAGTTGTCTTGAATAAGCAGGAGCTGAAATGCAACAGTGCTTGCTCAGTCTCGACATTGCTTTGATGTAAAAAAGCAATGCAGCCATTGGATAAATAACTGTAGCTAAGCATAACTGGTGGTCTGTGTCTGCTTGTAAATGAAGAAGAAAGCTGTGAGATGCAGAGTCCCAGCAATCCCTGAGCATGCTTTGGCCACGAGTGGAGACATAAGCTGAGTTCTGCTGTGGCAGTGAGGGAAAGGTGTTGGTGTCATTTCACCCCAGTTTGATTTTCCCTTCCTGCCCTGCTTCCTCCTGTTGCCTTTCATTTTGCGGGATCTTTGACTGCCTGTTACTACTGAGAGAGAGGGGAATCAATCACTGTCTGCTTGGGCCCTGACAGCTGCAGTTCCCTCAGTGGCCACCTAGATGGCGATGATGTGCTGGCAGCTCTGCTGAAGGCAAATGCTTTGATTTGGGGGCAGAGCAGTGCAGATATGCTTTCCAAAGGGCTGGATAATGTCCTAATGTATAGGGCCGTCAATGCGTGTGGCTGCGTATGAATGAGTATGTTTTTCAAATGAGTACTGCTAAAGCTGATTAAACTGTCGAGCAAGGCATCTGAAGACACTGTTGCTTGTGTTATGCTGCCGTTCTAATGGCTCACAGGGAAAAAAAAAAGGCGCATGATGTCACTCACTACAGAGGGCGTGTCTGGGTGATTAAGAAAGGCTTCCTGTATTGCTCCTTTTTCAGTGGTGGCATGGTGCCACATAGACTGAAAAGGAGAGGGGTAGGGAGAAAGGAAAGAGGAGAGGAAGGGTCTTTATGTTGATTTTGTGCAATTAATTCATGCAGTTTTACAGTATGTCACGTGAAGGTCGAGCTGGAGAAACTGAAACCAGTCCTCCCAGAGTCTGCTGTTCTGTTGATTAAAGGGTCCCAGAGGAACTGTCTTTCACTGCGTGATGAAAGTGGAAGTTTTCACCGCCGTGTGCTGCATTTGAAATGACCTTCCTTCTTGCAGCAGGGTTATTTGCGATTGCGTACTTGGCAGGAAAGCTCTTGGCGTGAATGAAAAAGCATAAATGCAGTTTGATGGGTGCCTTGTCACTTAGCAGGCACATGCTAAAATGTTTGAAGCCCAGCTGAAGCCATTGAGATACGAGGCAGCAGTGACGGAACAGAACTGTCATCTTTGAGGCTCACCAGACGGCATGCTCTTTGAGGGTCTTTAAGTTATGATTGTCCCTAAACTGGGGGGATAGTCAAAATGGACCTTTGAACACAACAGTATTGTCCCTTCACAAAGTCAGTTTCCTAGTTTCCAGCTGCCCTACTACCGGTAACCTGAGAACCCAACAAATTCAGGACATGCTCTGAAGGCAGCATTAGGCAGCAGGGCATTTATCTACCACACACACACGGTGTTTGCCTGGGCTGCTCACATTTCAGTATCGTTTTGTGTGAGGTGTAGGGGGATATTTTCAGTGACAGGTGTTGCCATTCTGTTTACAGTACAAGTAAATGAAGAGGAGAAAACAATTTTTGCGGACAATGCATCCCACAGAAAAATATTTTGCTGTATTCATTTGTTTGAACTACTTTCAAAAATACCAATTTCAAATGGTATTTTATGAACATAGGCTGACTGTGAGTTCTAAGGAGCCCAAAGGGAAGAATTCCATATTCGAAAGATTGAATATTAACAGATATTGGTAGCTTCACATCTAAAATACTGGCATTCATATCCACCTGCAACGAACTGCAGTCAGGTCCATCAACATGTGGATATTGAAAAAGTGATTGATTGTGAGCTCAAAGTGGAGACTTTCAGTCTTAAATTAAACAACTTGTTAATTTTTGATTCCTTGTTAATTTTCCCTGCATCCTTTGAAGACACTTAATCGGATAGAAACTTCGAGAGCGAATTCAGTGACCAGATTGTTCATGGAATGGATAATGGAGTGAAACACAGAGACTGCCCATACTGTTCACATAAAGAGACAGGCATTTTTAAATAAGTACATTTTCTATGCATTTTGGCCATTCATCCACACACACTTTTTTTTTTCGTCACTGAATACCGCCCTTTTGATACAACATATCCTCATCCTGACTCGTCATATAGCCTAGCGGTATAGTGATGCTACCTGACCAAGCGTCAACATACGACGTAAAAAGAGCCTTTTGACGTCCTTATTTGACGCTTCGGGTTAGGGTTGGGGTGAAGGGTCAGGGGTTAGGGGATAGGTTTTGTTTTAAATTGGCGTCAAATAAGGATGACAAAAGCCTCCTTTTGCGTTGTATATCAATGATTGGTCTGGTAGCGTCACTATATGATGAGTTGGGATGAGACTTTGCTCTTTGAAAAACCCTTTCCAGGGTGAAGATTTCTAGCTTTTTGAAAAACTCAGCATGAAGATTTCGAGAAACTCATTTGTCTCCGTTTGCGCGTAGACAGGGAAAACAGAGTTTTTGGCTTTTGACGTCAGAATGTGTACTCCTTATTGCCAGTGTTTATACACAGTGCAGTCTTGTGCAAAGGGAGACTTAGACAAAATATTGCTGAAATTGACCATCTTAACAAGACTTTATGCATGTTTACACATGAATGTCTATTAACTCTGTCACTACATTGAGGAACAGAGGTGTTAGAATGCGCTACGGTGGTCCAGCCGACTGAATACAATACTGCCACAAAACAGACCCCTTTCACTATGTGCCATTGCTCCAATTTTGACTTTACCCTGTGAGGTTGGGTCAGGTTGCCGAGGCTATCGTTAGTTTGTAGCGAATATTAGGCTACTGAATAGCCTACATGGTCTTACATTAAGTTATATCATTCTCACCTGGTGGTTTAGCATGCTATTGACTGCACTGTAATTGTGTTTTTGCATTTTTGAGGGAATGGGGATTTTTTTGGAGGAAGGAGAAAAAATCACGGTTTTAATTATACCCATATATGTGTGGACTAGGCCTTACCCCTGATAATAATGACCAGAGGGCTTCAATTAAGCATAAAAAAGAATAAAGTGATTGTATTGGGGAGCTGGTATTTTATTAATTTCATCCTTAGAAAGCTAGGTGTTTTAGGGTATTTTTCCCCGCCAGAAATTCTGAGCAGGTATTGTTGAACTCCTCTGCTTTTAATCACCAGTAGTTGTTTTTGTATTAGCACTTCAATGTTCAGGTAACAACTTGTACATTGCAATCACATATTTGTTAATTTTCACCTTAAATGGTTATTATATAACAGAATGCTCACATATGCTGTTGTGCCTTGAGGTTCTCAGGTACATTTCTGAAGATTTGGTTCATGGAAAGTGCGAGGGGGGTTGCTGTTATTTTTAATTAACACATTTGTTTTTACCTGGCCAACCGCCTTCTGTTGAGTGCTCATGAGCAGCACTTAGATTAAACTTATGACTTAGATGCAGAAACAAGCTTTCGCAGCTCTGTCAACTGTGGGCGAGAGAGAGGGAATTGATCCATGTTTGTCTGTATTATCTAGCCCAATGCAAAGCAGGGGGAGGGAATAGGGGAAGGAGGGAGAAAAGGAAGGCAGAAGGGAGCAGTAAGAGATGGGGAGAGACAAAAAGGTACATTTCTGTCTCCCCCACCTCACCCCCTCTGTTGGCAGCTGAGCTGCTCCGATCTCTGGGGAGACACTGGCATTCACAGGAATCCGATTATATTTATTTTCTCTCTATTCCACAAGTGCTGTATTATCAACCTGTACGCCTCAGCGAGTTCAAATTTCCCCTTTACTGTTACACTGTCTGCTTACTGTACCGGCAAAGCACTGCCCACTCCGGATAATGTTCATTTCCAGCCAAATGCCACATGGTCACAGTTTACAAAGTTAAACAATGAAAACATGGTCAATTACACTCCTAATTATGGGCATGTGGCTTTGCTCCACTTAATGACTTTCCTCCTCCACCTATGCCATATGGATTAATCGTTTATTAGAGCCCAATAACCTCATGATGGCCTGAATCCACGAGGGTTTGCAAATAACCTTTTGTGTAGGGGGATGACAGTTAGTAACTGGAGAGACTGGGCAGCACTGAGAAGCTCCTGGAAGACTCTGGGAACACGTGGGTATTTCTGGGGCAGGTCTGTGGGGTTTTCAGGAGATTATCTCCCTACAGCCATATCAGAAACTACTACGACATGTTTCCTTGTTTTGCTTTCTGGCTAATAAGCTGCAGCCAGCTTGTTTGCCCACAGCTGCATGTTTGATGGTTTGTTTTACTGAAGGTCTGGCTAGATATCTTTGAATATCGTGCTCCAGTCCCTTTATACTGAACGTGAAAGACAATTCAAGATGGTCAAAATAGCCTAAGCATTACGTGTACAAATATGTTACATTCAGTTTGAGACTTAAAACCGCTGTAAATACTATCTAATCAAAGGCATACTTTGAAAAGATGAATGACTTGTTCTCCTTGTTATGGATTCTCATGGTCAAACCCCTCTCTCCTCACCATCTGATAAGAAGTGATGGAAGTGGGGGAAAAGGGGTTCTAAATTATTACTTCTCTATAGTTTTTGGTGAAAATGTGTAGAAAAATACAATCATAGGCAATGAAAACACCAAAAACAAAAAAATTCCCACAAGTACATTGAAGTAGAAATACAGGTAATAAACCAAAACACTGAAAACAGCATTTTTTTTTTATAACAATTGAAAGGTGAAGCAAATTTTTTTTTTTTTTTTACTTTTGCATGGCCTCAATGCATATTTGAAGGCTCATTCCATGATTACTGATGCTAAAAAATTTGCTCAGACTAGTTTGAGGCAACATTTTTCTATAAAATTACCTCTGATGGTCAGTTGTTCCAGTATATAAGGTGACATGAACTTTGAACACTGTCACAGTGTTAAACTCAACGGCACGACGGAAGGAGCTCTCTAAGATTGTTCGTAGCAGCATTGTGGCCTTACATGATGCTGAGGACATTAAATGCCATGGCACCATAAGAAACACCATCAAGCATTTCAAAGAGGCTGGTTTGCTGAATACTAGTGGCAATAGAGGTGCAAAATGGAAGTTGATTGCCTCTGATATTCGTTATCTGTGTATGACAAGTAAAAAAAAAAAAAAATGGTGCTTGACCGCACAACAACTCTGTGATCATTTTAATCGCGCCAGAAGTGAAGAGACGAAAGTATCAAGATCTACTATTTCAAGACATCTGCGCAAAAATGGTCTGATTGGTCATGTAGCTGCTAGGAGCTGGCTACATCAAAAAAAGACTTGAGTTTGCCAAGAAATTCAGGGATTGGACACCAGTGAACTCTGAACAAGTCCTTTGGATCAATGAATCAAAATGAAAAATTTTCTCTCCCAAATGCAGAGCTTATGTGCATTATAAAGTTGGAGAACATTTCAAAAATGACTGTACAACCCCTGCGGTAAAACATGGAAGTGGTAATATTATGGTTTGGGGTTCAGTCTGCTCGAAGAGAGCCGGTGATCTCATAAAAATGGACAGAATCATGAATCAAAAGAAGTATCGCAGCACCCTTGAGAGGTGCACATCGCCATCTGGAAAGAGGCTGATTGGTCGGGGATTTTATTTACAACAAAATAAACGGAATTCACATTCTCCTTGCCTGCGCACTTCCAGTTTCAAAACAAGTGCTCGGAGAAGAAACGCCATTGTTGTTTACAGTTGTTCACGGTAGCTAATTGACCAACGATAAATGGTCTGGCCAAAATACCATTGTGAAAATGCCAGCAGCACAACCATGCCTGCATGCACTGCAGCTGCCTACTATAGGGGCCAACTAGACCCCCAGACTGTACATTGTATACGGGCCTGTCATGATGTCAATGCATACAGCATAGGCTACACATTAGTGTTGGCATGACACCAATTCCGAGAGGAGTAGCACAGTTTAAGGTACCCCGAGACTGGAAGCAAGCTTCAGGTTTGCAAAAAATTTTGAACACCTTAATTTAACAGTTTGACGAAGCTTGTTCTTCAATTTTTGGCCAAAGCAATGAAATCTGAAGTGGCCAAGCAAGCGTCAGCATGTCGAACATGGTCACCGAAAAACCGCACGAAAAACCAACATTCCTTTACGGTATAAATCACAGAACCTATCATAAACATTTTTACATGTTGTATACTTACTTCTGATAGCTGCTTTTGGCAACGAATTTCCACTAAAAGACAGCATATGTACAATTTATAAAGCACAGTTCTCGCATCGCTTCTACATCGGCCATTCATGCTTTGTTGATCGATCACACTGAGTCTCGCTTTCAAAACCGGAAGTGTGCAGATCGGCAAAAAATGGTTCAGTTGAATTCTGTCTATAATGACCCTAAACACCCTTCTAAGTTATGTAAAAATGATCTCAGTCAGAAAGAAACATCTGGTGACCTAAAAGTAATTACTTGGCCTGCACAAAGTCCGGACCTTAATCTGACCGAGCAAATTTGTTGTAACATCGGAAGAATCTCTTTGGAATGAACTTCAAACAATATTGAATGGTTTAGCGAGTGAGTAAATAAAAAATATGCGGAAACTATGTCTGAAAGAATAAATACTGTAATTAAAGCAAAGGGTGGCTACACCAGATATGGACTTTTTCTCTCAAAAAGACATTATTTTTTAAATTATATATTGTTACTTGTTTACTTATTTTAATCTATATGATCCCATATTACAAGAAATAAATACTTGAATAGTACAACCCCATTTCCAAAAATGTTGGGACGCTGAGTAAAATGTAAATAAAAACCGAATGCAATGATTTTCAAATCATTTGAACTTTATATTTATTTGAAAATAGTAAAAAGACAATATATCAGTTGTTGAAACTGAGATCTTTGATTGTCTTTGGAAAATATAAGCTCATTTTGAATTTGATACCAGCAATATGTTTCAAAAAAGTTAGCACAGGAGCATATTTACCACTATGTTGCATCACCTCTTCTTCAATCAACGCCCTGTAAGCGTTTGGGAACTAAAGAGAGTTTTGAAAGCAAAATGTATTCCCATTCTTGCTTCATGTACAATTTCAGCTGCTCAAAACATTGCAGCCTCCTTTGTCATATTTTTTGTTTCATAATGCACCAAATATTGTTAGTAGGTGGCAGGTCTGGACTGCAGGCAGACCTTTTTTGGACCTAGACTCGTACTACAGAGCCATGTTGTTGTAATGCATGCAGAGTATGGTCATTGGCATGGTGTTGCTGAAATGAGCAAGGTCTTAAGTTAAAAAAGGCATCTGGATGGCAGTAAATGTTGAACCAAAACCTGTATATGTCGCTCACCATTAATGGTGTCTTCACGGATGCGCAAGTTACCCATGCCATGTGTACTAATGCACCCCCATACTATCATGGATGCTGGCTTTCGAATTTTTTGCTGATAACAAGCTGGATGGCCCCTCTCTTCTTTAGCCCAGAGGATAAGGCATCCACGATTTCCAAAAAGAATTTCCACTGGGCACTTTTCCACTTCGCCTCAGTACATCTTAAATCAGTTTGAGCCCAGGGAAGAAGGCAGTGTTTCTGGATCTTGTTTATATAAGGTTTAATCTCTACATGGCAGAGTTTTAACCTGCATTTTTGGATGCAGTAACAAACTGTGGTTACTGAAAATGGTTTACAGAAGTGTACCTGAATCCATGCAGTGATTGCCACAGCAGAATCCTGTCTGTTTTTAATGGAGTGCCATCTGAGGACCTGAAAATCACAGCCATTTAAAATCGTATTTTGGCCTTTTCTCATGAGTACAGAGATCTTTCTGGATTCTCTGAATCTTTTGATTAGATTATGCACCATAGAGGATAAAATCTCCAAATTCTTTGCTATTTTAAGTTGAAAACGTTAATCTTAAAGTGTTGAACTATTTCCCCGTGCAGTCTTTCACAGAGTGTTCTCACCATATTTACTTATGAAAGACTTTTTATTCCCACTCATGTTGCTGATCTGTTGCTAAATAATCTAATTTGTTGTGAGATGTTCTGCCAGTTGTCATTTTTTAAGCATCATGCAACTTTTCTAGTCTTTTATTGTCCTGTCCCAACTTTTGTAAAACATGTTGCTGTCATCAAATTAAAAATGAGCAGATATTTTTCAAAAAACAATAAAATTAATCAGTTTCAACAATTGTCCTATTTTCAATTAAATATAGGGTTTTAAGTGATTTGCAAATCATTGCATTCTGTTTTACATGCATTTAACACAGTGTCCCAACTTCTTTAGAAATGGGTTTGTACTTGGTTTCTGATTTATCTTTATTTTAACCTTTTAACTTCCTGCTCAACCATTTTGTAGAGCAAACCAATGCTGCTCCATTCATTTTTTTCTTGTGAGGAAGTTAAAGGGTTAAGTGTGTAATCATCACTGCAGACTACTGTATGTCACAGTCCTAGCAATACATACAGACTGCAATGTATTTTAATCATTTGAACACTCACTCACACACACACGCGCGCGCGCACAAATTATACCCTACTATATGTCCTGTGGTACACCAAGGGCATTAATCAGACACACTAATCCATAGATGCACTGATCTGTGGCGCCATTTAATACATGGGCAATGAGCCCATAACCTTCTGCACCATTTCATCCTTGACTCCTTTGAGGGCTCATTAAACTTTACTCTAAATGATCCATATCTAGAGGCGTCTTACAAATACAGTATACATGCAAAATATTCACTTAATCTAAAAGCAGAGAAATGTAAAGATGGACTTCAAAAAATGGATGAACATACTTCAAAAAAATATTCAGGTCCTACTTTTAGGTTTGCTAGTTTCATTTGTCTTAAATCCTTCTCAGTTGGGATTGCCATCTTTTTTTCCATTCATCAGTCAAAGAAGTTCTGTGGAGGCCATGGAGCAGGGCATCATATGGGGCAAGCAACTGCTCTACAGACCATGCTCTGTCATTTTCCTGTATGTTTCTGGTCCTTCACCAATTGATTTGAGCAGGAATGGAGTGACCGGAAAGAGCTCTGAAGACCCAGTCTTTTTGGAATTTGCTGAAGACCCAATCTTTCCGGAAAGCATTTTACCACACAATTTACACGGGGCTAATTCCACCATCTGGGCATGTTTCTGCGTTAGTGCTACGTCCTGCGTAGTGCAGAATTTTAACGGTGGTTGTAATGTCTTCATCCTTTACAATACTTAGATGTCCGCACTTTTTATGACATCTAGGAGTAAATCCTCATTTAAGTGGAGGCAGAAAGGTCTTTCTTTTACCTTATGGAAACCATTGTACTTTACCAAGGTAGGGGAAGTTAAAAAGAAAATTTAAAAAAATTTAATTGGTGTCAAGTGACATTGGTGAACATGGTAATGGTGCTGTATTTGAAGTCCTTCTTTTTGCTCCCAGGTTCTCAGTTTTAAATCACAAAATACATGTAACGAATTGCGATGGTTGATGGCAGAAATTGTCTAGGAAATATCTTGATAAAATACATGTTTTATTTGAAAGTGTTTTCAGCACCTTCCATTTTGTAGGAGAAAGATTGCTATTGACATGGTGAGAGTCATGTAAATTTACCCATAATGCAGTGGTGCAAGTGATTGAGACAGAGAGTAGAGGTTTCAGCGGGGATGAATTTGTAAACATGCTGACTTGTACAACAAAATTTGTCCTTTTCCTGCCATGGTCAGGAATTATTCACCTCACAGGGGAATATAATGAGAAGAGCAGCAGCTCTGGAATATGAGAGGCCATTTACTTGAATAACCTTATCCACAATCCATCAGGAGTACAGATCTACTGCATGTGCACACAATGCATTTTTTCCCTCCAACCGCAATGCTGGTGCATGAGAAAAGCACTAAATCAGTGGCCGTCATTCGATGACCTCCTAAACACAATGGAATTGGATATTTTCAGGGGCTGCACGTGTAGACAGGATGAATAAAATTACTTTGTCTAACAAAAGGCAAAAACGATTAGTTCTAAGAATTTTACCAAATAACAAGGCACATCTGTTTCATAAAGGAAAGAGGGAAGTTAGTTCTTTAGTTGTATCCTTTAACCTTCTGCCATCAACTTAACCTTCATCTATGTGAAGTTTTCTGGGGAGGTCAAGGAGAAGTGCTGAGGAAAAGAAAAAGGCCTCCTATTCAAGGAACTTGGATGCAGGCTAAGAATGGAAAAAGCCAATCGTGGCCTTTCACTATGGCGCACTGACTGAATAGGACTAAAAATAGCCCAGACTACGATGACTTGGAGTCAATAGGAGTACAGCAGTATGACTGCTGTCTGCCCTTGGTCAAAAAAGGTCCCAGAATTTATCCAGTGGGCGGTGGAAACCTTTAAGCATAGTGTATCTGCATGCTTTAGTGTATCAGTTTGGTTCTACTGTCTGTGCTGTTGGACTAGAACAGCACAGTTTTATTAAAGTACCTTAAGGTGCAGTCATGCTTTGTTTTGGTGCCGACTAGCTTGCTAAAATAAGCGCTTAGATGTTGTATCAAGATTGCTGTGCTATTTGGGTTCTGTATGTAGTTGTGTGTCACTGGCACTTTTTTCAGTAACAGTGTTAATTAGACCCAATGCTCCACAGCTCACTGATAACTTTATCCATGTTTTAATGCTCTTAAGTATAACTCAAACTGCCAAATTAGGGAAGTTAACATATCTCTTCTACCTTCTTTGGTCGTAGTTCACTACTTTTTTCCATTGTAAGAGCAGTGCATAAGTTATTCCTTCTGGTGATGAAGACTTATTAAATATTACAGGGCACAGAACTGAGCTAAGACCTGTAATTTGAATTGGAAGTGTGTTGAGACTACGGAGTTCTGAGATAATGATTTCATTTTTATCACGTAGAAAGAAGAAAAGGAATTGTGTTTCAGTGCGAGAGCAGCATCATTAATATCATTTAGTCATAAGAATGCTTGTCCTCAGAATTGGTTGTGAACCCTGGGGGAGTGGTGGCTTCTGGGTAAAGACACTCTAGTTTTAAAGGCATTTGTTCACTAGGAAAAATACAAGGTTTAGAATTGCCTTGCTATCATTTATTTGCCATAAATGTCATCTGTTTTATCCATATTCATCAATGTTCGTCCTGTTTTGCAGGGCATCTGACTGGATGTGGTGGTGCAGATTGGTATAATTCTCAAATATCCGCATCTACCGCATCTTTCAGAAAACTGAAATATTCGCCTAAAGTTAGCATTAAAGTAGCTGATTATTTTCAACAAAAGTAAAAGATAAAGAGATACATTATATTGTGGCAGTTTACCCTCAAAACATCATTCAGGTAGCTTGGTTTGCGAGTGATTTTTAGCCTCTGTGTGCCTTTTGGCGATGAGGCTTGATGCTAGGTTTGTTGTTACACTATAGGGCTGTCAAAAACATCCAAATTTTAAATACCATTCTGCCTTTTTTAAGGTTTGAACTATAATTTGGGCATTCTAATGTTAATTAATAATTCTGGTAATTTAATGTGGCGAATCATGTTCTCATATAAAAATTAATTTCCTTTCCTGTTCTAAGCTACTTCCATCACTTCCATGGATTGACATCCTTAACCCCAACGTCCTCCTAGTGGTAATGCCAGCGTTACGGGATATTCCATGACGTGTCTTGAGCCTCAGACCCTTAAATGCATAATTGCTTTCAAGCTGTTCTTGTTTAAAATAGCTTGATTAATCACATAATTTATTTACTGAATAATCAAGACCAATATATGAACCTGTAATTATTAAGAAATTATAGATGACGGAGATCATCGACAGGCTGCATTGACAATTTACTTAACAATGATATTGTTGGGATGAAAAAAAAAACTAATAATTAATCCAGTACTTTCTCCGAATTTTACCTCCTGTTTAAACATTTTTTTTCTGCAGTGCAACCTGATTTATTTTAAGATTGCTCTTAATCAAAATGTTTTCAGCATTCAAAAGAATAGGCTATATTTCAGGGTAGCCCAGTTTTACACTCATTGCCGCGATGTGATAGCATTATGTTTTAACAGTAAGTGCAGTTTATGGTGAAAAGTAAGGAATTAACCTAATGTTTGTGTTTGTTTAGCAAAATTATTATGGTCAGCTGGCTCTAGGCTACCTTCCTTCATATATCCACCGATACCTTGTCAGCTTTGGTCTTGTCCTTCCTGCTCGGGCTGGCAACACCAGAGATCTCTCCCTCAGAACGCATTAACTCCTAAATATGTCCTGATTTATAGTGACTGTCGCCCCTGGTAAAAATACGTATGTCATCATCTTTAAAATATTAAGAATGTCGCTCAATGACCCCATGGTGAAGAGCCACCATTTTCATGATGTTATGAGTATGGAAAAAGCTCACCCATATCAGTCATACCAGAGGACCATGGTATATAGAGAGTTGTATCACTTTTGAGCTGGCTAGACAATTTGTGTAATATTACTATATCACAAAAACCACACATTTCACAAACTGAGGTTATAATGTAAGATCCATTAATCAATGGTAAACCAGGGTTTGAGAAAGGCAGCCCCAGTTTTTGAAAGACAGTTGTAACTTGTATTTGAAAACTTTAAATTTGCTGTGGGAAGCAAGATTTGAACCGTAATATCCTGTGCCGAGTCTGCGACTTTGATATTCCAACCATCCTTTGGACCGTCGTTTGGATGAGTTTATTGCGATATGAAGAAATCCTGGCTGATAGTGTTTTACTTTGCGTAGGTGGAAGAACGAACAGCAAATGCGAACAGCCTCTGTAAGGTGATGTTCTCTATGGATGGACGGAGGCAGGGTTCCTCAAGGGTGCAGGGGGGCCCCTGGCAACGCAGGGGCAGCAGTTGTGGCCCATAACCCATAAAATATAAACAGTGCATTTAAATATTTGTTAGGCCTTGTAATTTAATTAATAATATCAATATTGTGAAATGCTTATCAATCCAACACAGCAAACTGCAATAAAGCCTAACTGGCTTGCTGTGGAAATTCAGTGAGTTCTTTATGGTCTTGAAACCATCCCTAACAGTTAAACAGTTATACATCCATAGCGCACACAAATAGACCTAGAAAGTTTCATGTCAACTAATAATATTCGAGACAAACATATATCAGAATTAGGTTCATGCATGCTGCATTCTGAAACAGCTTTTCAGCCCGAGATGCTTTGTGTTGGGCTATGTATAAGTGTTTCTTGATTGCAGAAATAAAGCCAACTACAGTTTTGTGGTAAACAAAGGATTCAGTTTACAAAAACTAAAGAAGTCTTATGACGAGATAACAGTTGTATTATTCTAATTTCACACCGCATAATTGATAACATAATTACATACCCTGCCTGACCAAAAAAAGTCACTGATTGGATTTAAATAAGCAAATAGTTCAGATCTTATGATCGGATCATTACTGTACCGGGCAACAATTCTTTAACCCCTACTGATGCAGTGCACAGTTTCTCATTTCTTAAACAACACAGTCAGAAGTTGTGTCCCTTGGTCTTGGAGAAGATGTAACCGTGTTTCAAGGCAGGTAAATTATCCGCAGGCATCAAGCAAAGAAAATAACTCAGGAGATTGCTAAAATAACTGGAATTGAGTTGAGAACTGTCCAACAAATTATCAAAATCTTGAAGGATGATGGTGAGTCGTCAATGCTGAAGAAAGATCATGAATGATCGTTATCGGAGATCACTAAATTGCTTGGCAAAGTCTCCGTTAAAAGTCGACAACAGAACTCATGGCTATGTTTAATTGTGAAAGTAAGAACGTTTCCATTCACACGTGGCAAAAATATGGAGGATTTGGACTAAACAGCTGCAAGGCCACAAGGAAGCCGCCTGTCAGTGAGGCTAATCAGGGAAAAACGACTTTGATTTGTTAATTTGTTAGGGAGCATAAAGCATAAAAGAAAAATAAATCGGCCACCATTCTGGAATGAGATGTACAGGCTATGCATGTAAAAGGCCTAATTATCACTTTTGTAAATTGTTGAAATTTCTGCATAATCCAGTGTGTTTTCCACATAATAAATGCATTTTCTGCAAAAATAGGCCCTAAAATAAAATAAAAAAAAAAAAATCAGCAGAAGCTTTGGCTTTGGGTCAGAACATCAATTTCTGGCCATGCATTTTTTTTAAAAGGAAGCTTTTAAACAAAGTTTTATAAAATGTGTATTCTGTAATCTCATAAAATGAGTGTTTTTCTTGCCTTTCTGCCTCAGTGGCTTTAAGAAAAAACATTTTTAGCCATTTCCTCTGACAGTGCCCAGTTGGTGCGACAGTCTGCCTGATGAATCAGCTGAATGGTCTGTTTGGAATTTCAGCCATGAAATGACTGCAGCATGTTATGTTTTTGCTTTGTGAAATTTCTTCATCCTGAAATCAGCCACCTTTTTTTTCAGGAAACGTCAGGCTGTTGATGACATCTTGGGAATGTTGTCCACAATTTTTGTTTGCAAATGGATACTTCACAGTTCGAGCACTATAGGTGGGCTCATTGTTTTCCTGGTACCAAGTGATGAACCACTAATTAGGGAGAGTAAATGTGTCATAGAAGGTCATATGGAGAGATTGAGGCACCTGTTTGGGTGCAGTGAGCAAATGGAGGAATTGCAGGTGAGATCCCTGTATCTCTGGGGAAATGCCTGGGTTAGGACAAAATAACAGACAGACTGAGGGGTCTCTGTTGGTGCTACACACACACATACGCGCGCACACACACACACACACACACACACGCACACAAACGCACACAAACCTTCAATTGCTTCCCCAGAAGGAGAGCAATTATTCCACTATAGGTGATTTTTACGACAGACTGGGTAAAGGTATGGAATGAAAGGTTGTGAGACAGAATGACTGAGGCAGATGGAGGGGCATGAAGAAGAATGGAAAGGAGGAAAGACAGATGGGTACGTCTCCTTATTGGGAGATTTCTGTGCATTCTGGATGCCTCCACAGCCCCACACAATACTTCATTCCAGTCAAAACATGGTGCCGAACACCATAACAAGCAATGGGACAACCCTGACGAATGCAATAACAACACATAAAATCAACAAAATGCTGCACTTAACTGTCTTCCAAACAGCTCAGCTCTCTCTTTTAATTCTTATTCTTCTCTGTGCGCCCTCCCTTTCTCCACTCCTCTGCGTCCTCTCCTTCACCCTGGTCAGTTGTGAAACTCTGCTGTAACATGCAGTCAAGGTGACCTGATGAGGCTTTCTAAAAAAAAAAAAAAAAAAAAAAAATCTGGCCCTTGTCTTCGCCTTTTCCTACTGTTGTAAAAGAACTGGGCCAGAATCATCCCCAATATCACTATCACCCCCCCGCACAATTAAGCATTTCTTCCCTCAAATGGGTTTGAAATTATATGACTATGTAGCCTGACTCATTTAGAGAAATTGACATTTTTGATGGAATCATAAACTAAAGCTGTCTCGCTTGCGTCCACTGCGTAAATATTCCCCCTGTGGGCTGATGGAGTAGCAGTCCAGCACTGGTGTGCCTAGAAAATTAAGCCATATAACGGACAGGGCCAAAACCAATGTGCATGTTCCAGGCCCTCGGGGAATAAAGCTGTGCAGCCTATTTATTCTCGGGCAGAAATCCCTTGAGACTGAAAACACATTTATTATTTTGGTTATAGTGCACCTGCTTGTGTGCGAAATCAGTTAATATGACCGGGAGTGGGGTGTGTAGAGAAGCTTGAGCCCAAGGGGTCAGCTCTCCAGAGGGTGCTGTTCTTGTCAGGTCATCCTTCAGACGCTGGTAGTTGGTTGTTGCATGGTGTTCTGGGTGTTACAGTTATATTTCCTATTGAAGACAGCCAGTTCTGCCTCTTAACCACCCTGCTGGAGTGTGACGTGGCACCTCCCATTGGATTACGTTGCATACTCAACACCTGGACGCTGGATCAGGGGTGCGTATGGGAGCGTATGAGTAAAGTACTCTGGGGAAAAAAGATGATAAAATTTTTTTTTCCCGGTGATATGAGTGTAAAAAAGTTTTTTTTTTTGAGAGGACGGCAGGAGAAGGAAGCGCTGTTGTGTGTTTGATTGGCTACTGGAAATCACCTGCTGCTACAACCTCGCTAACTCAATGGAGATATGGTTTGCATAGGTATAGTTATGGAGTGCATAAAATCAACATGCAAAAACACAGTTGTGCCCCTTAGGGAAAGAAGGAGGGTATGAAAAGCAGTGGAGCCAATAGTACTGCTCAGCATTTCGATTGGCTGGTACAAAGCGCCTGCTTTATTTGATTCGCTGACAGAGAGTAGCGACAAGCACCTATAGTGGGATGTCATGGAGGGTGAAATAATGTGGGCGCCGACAAGTTTTAAAACGTCTGTCAGGCCCGTACATCGCATTTTCTTTCACCCCAGAAAATAAACAAAGTGGGAGACAGCAGAGATAGGAAAATCACATCGTTGAGTGAAGCCGGCATCCACAAATTCTGCTTTAATGTTAACAAGGCTTTGGAACAGAGCGGCTGTTTTTATTTAGATGTCTTAAAATCATTGCTGATACCAGCTGACAGCAGAACAGTCAGGAGTCTTTGAGGTGGGGAGGTGGGGGGGATTGTCTCGGTAATGCAGACAACCACTGCTGCATGAAATGAAACCAGACTCTTTCAATTTAAAAATACATGCGCTGTGGCACAACGTTAAGGCCATGGTCTCACTCCAATCACTTTTTTTTAACCTCCTTCCTTTCCCAAACTTGTTTCCTCGGTATTTGTTCAACTTATTGGGGAGGCACGGAGTTTTTCTGACATGGAAACACCTGTTGAAACACCTGTTTGAAACTACAGTTTGTCATTTATGTTGTTTGGTAGATGGCGACCAGTAGATTCACAGGTCAATCATTTATATGATTCGCATTCCATCTTTGGAAAACTCCTGTTTCCTAGCCCCCTGAAGGTATGTTTAACAGATTGGAGCCCCTTAATGATGGAGGACTTTGATCAATTTCTGGTCTGGCTGAAGTAAAGGAAGATGGAGGTGAATAATAAGTCATTAGAATGTGCCACAGGAGTCAGAGAGACTGAGACTGTAGCGACAGAAATGAGCTGAACTTAAAGGGGACCTATTCTGCTGATCCTTCTTTTAATACATATAGGTAATGTTATAATGTTGGATGTCCATACTCAACCTCTAAAAAGTTTCTAAACATAAGATACAGGGGTTTTGCCGTAATCCAAGAACGTGATTTCGTGAACGTGATTTCCTCTCTGAACAGCTCGTCCCGAGATCTTCATGAGATCTGGGCAAAACCTGACGTCAGGTTGTGCCGTCCAATTAATACAGACCTAGCCAGAGCCAATCACGGCGCTGGACCTGCCCACACCGGAAACTATTCTAGCAGGCACTAACAACGGCATATCATACTATGCCTTAGTAGCGTCTACACTTTTCGAAATATAAAAGAAGAACCGCAGATCATTTGAGGTGCAGTTTTGTAAGTATCTCTCCCAAAGCTGCTTGTCCGTTTACTTTTGGACGCGAAGAAAAGCAACTATTTCTCTTCCAAAAGACGATGCCACCAGAGATCAGTGGGTAGCTTTTTTTGTTTGCTGGCAGCATACAGCCAGGGCCAAAGCGAACGTTAGCTGTTTGTGCTCAGCATTTCACCAAAGACAGCTTTGTCAATAAACGATAATTCGACGCTGGATATGCGTCTCAGCTGCTTCTCAAACCTGAAGCAGTTGCATCGATCAAGCGCTCGGTGCCACAAGCTGTAAGTAACGATATAACAGCAAATAATGTAAGTGAAGCTAACGTGTTACGGGTGGCTAGCAGGACCGCTAACAATAGTTAGCACTAACAACTGGCCTCAAACGCAGGCTTTGTAAAATATCTGAAGATAAAGCCTGGATCGGTCGCGACTGTCCGTGACTCACAGACGCAGAAGCTGTAAGTTGCTTTTACTGCATAAGCCAACCTGACGTGATAGCCAGTTGATTGTGGCTGTAGCACTGCAGCTAACGTAGCCAAGTTACTGTTGCTAATGTTTTTGTCCTAAATATGCCAGAGTAATATCAGGGGAAATTCTACAGAAGGTGTGTGAACATAAACCTCATTTGAAGCTAACTTTTTATACTTGTTTGTAATTTGGATGCTTGGTACAACTGTCCACGGTAACAGAACTAGCTGTCTGTAAAACCTGTATTGCAAGTCTTTGTCTTTGTGGTTGTTATGACCGCTCGGTTACCAGCTACTGCATGTTAGTTTGCGTGCTGCCGTGCTAATTAATAATGCTCATGGTTAACTTATATGCACTAATTCTGATCGGTATGCTTGTGTTACTTCGGTAAGCATCAATGTGGCAGTTTCATCATAATGTTGCCCAATTGTAGCAACTACAGTTGAAGCTAACCGGACAGGTGCTATATATGTCTGCAAAGTTGGGCTGAAAAGGCTGCAGTTAGGCCAGACGTAGGTTTTGCAGAGCTTGGGGTACCTGTTTGGGTTTGTTTACGGCTGCTTGTGATCGCTTCACTTATCCATGACCGGGTTCAGCCGAATACTTCTCAAATATCTGGGCTGGCTCTCTGATGCAACCGTGAAAGCAATCGCGAAACGCAGAAGCTCTAATGTGTCTGGTATAACAAACGATTTCTCTGCACTACCGTGACATAATTTCATCCCCCTTTAGAAATCGTTGTGGCTAATAAAAAGCCGAAAAAGGCGGAGACTGAATAGGAAATTCTTTCCTGTAGAAGTAATCGATTCGCTAGCTCCACATAAGCAACTTGTCCACGCAAACGGAACTTAACTTACGGTCTGTAAAACCTGTATTATGTTCATAACATAACCGAGCTCTCTCTAGCTGTTGCATTCTATCCATAAAGCTGCTTTCACATTGGACACAAAACAAATTTTTCTCGAGACAGATTACATTCAAAGTCAATGCAAAGACGCGAATACACGCGTTATGGGCGCGTTAAGCCGCTTTCATACCGGACGCAGAACAAATTTTTCGCGCAACAGATTACATTCAAAGTCAATGCAAAGACGCCGCGTTATGGGCTCGTTAAGCAGCTTTCACACCGGACGCAGAACAAATTTTTCGCGCCACAGATTACATTCAAAGTCAATGCAAAGACGCGAATACACGCGTTATGGGCGCGTTAAGCCGCTTTCATACCGGACGCAGAACAAATTTTTCGCGCAACAGATTACATTCAAAGTCAATGCAAAGACGCCGCGTTATGGGCTCGTTAAGCAGCTTTCACACCGGACGCGAAACTAATTTTTCGCGCGACAGATTACAATCAAAGTCAATGCAAAGACGCCGCGTTATGGGCGCGTTAAGCAGCTTTCACACCGGACGCGAAACTAATTTTTCGCGCGACAGATTACAATCAAAGTCAATGCAAAGACGCAAATACACGCGTTATGGGTGCGTCAAGCGGCTTTCACACCAGACGCGAAAAGAATTTTTCGCGCAACAGATTACATTCAAAGTCAATACAAAGACAATGCGTTGACTTTGAATGTAATCTGTTCCGCGAAAAATTTGTTTTGCATCCTGTGTGAAAGCGGCTTATCGCGCCCATTTTCCGCGAGCAAACGCTGGTCATTCCAACGCAATAAGTAAACCATTACCACGGGAAATTTCAGAAAAGGCCGTTTAGCCTGGAGCTTTTGCCCCTTCGTCATATACCTGCGCAGAAGCTGTTCGTTACTCCACGCTAACGACACACCACAGTTATGCACACGAACCAGCAGGTCCCCATAGTACACACCGAAGCAGTCCATAAGTTGTTGGTCCACTTTTTGCTGCTCCTCACTGTCCATGTTTCCCTCTAAACTCAGACCCACCGGATTTCTACGGTCTCCGTCTACACTTGGGTATGTCGACCCGTTCTACAAACGTGTCTGTATGGGGTGGATTCTAGCTTTCCCTCAATCCTCGCTGTAGAGTAGAAACACCGGTGTACTCACCATAGTAGCCGTAGGTAGAAGCAAATTTGCGCTTGAGCTGCCAGACTCTCGCACTGCATCCTCCACTTTCGCCACTGCGTTTATTAGAACAAGTTCATTTCATTAGATCTATACACATGTACTGCGTTTGATTGCGGAATTTGCCCATCGATTCCTTCTCAGATGGCAGACGCATCTCAGTTTCACTCTGGGGAGGCAGACCCGGAAAACTGCGTTCTGCTGCTTCATCCCGCCTAGACCCGCCCTCCACAGAGCTGGCCAGTAAGAAGAAAATGGGCATACGGGGAGTGGGGGCCATAGCGGAAGAGCCGCTCCAACGAGGCGTTTCAGGCAGAGACTACAATGGACTACAAATGGGTTTTTTTGAGGATGGCAGTATGAGCTAAATAAGGACCCTTTTTTGGACCTTGAACGATCAGGAGTACTCTAGAGGAGTCCAAGATCAAAATGTAAATTTGGAAATGTAGCATAATAGGTCCCCTTTAAGAGGAAAGAGGGGGAGGGACAGGGGAGTGTGTCCTGAACTGGCCTGGGAACTGGTTTATTTCCTGTTTGGCACAGTCTTTGTAGCTTTGGCATCCCTGTGAGGTTTTGGTAAACCTGTGTACTGCAAAGGTTTCCTCAGGTATAATTTTATTTTGCAAGAAATGGTTTAAAACAACAAAAAACAGGTCAAAATGTCCTAGTATTGAGAGAAGTTCATGAAACTTGAATGAATTAAGAAAAAGTTCATGGGAGGATTCCAGTTGTATTTCAAGTATTAAATAACAAATGTGATGAATTTTAATTGAGAGTAACGAGTGTGAAGACAGTATGAATAAAAAAATGTTAAAAACTTTGGTCACGCATTAGATGAAGTGTTCCTCATAAAGGCTTTATACAGCATGTATAATGGCTTCATAAATGAGACATAAGCAAATTTCATGCTTTGTAAAGGGTGAAATAACACATCCTTATTCAGCATGTGATGCCAGATGTGATATAACTGACCATGTCACTTTGCTAGTGGCTAAATGCTATAACGGGTGACACTGTCAGCTAAGTGACATTGTCATTGTCACATCTGGCATCACATGCTAAATAAGGATGTGTTATTTCACCCTTTACAAAGCATGACATTCACTTTTGTATGACGTATGAGGACATTATGGGATCTATCTTTCACACTGCCCTACCCGTTGTCATTACCCGCTACCCGTGAATTACGCATTTAGCAGCTTCCACTATCCCTAAACGATATCTTGCGGCCACGCTACCCGCTATGCATTATGCCGACTCCCTCATTTGCGCCTGGAGGTGTGCCCGCGGGTGTGTTTATGCGCTTTCCCTACAATTGTTATCTTGACCACACACGTTAGGGAAAGCGTACAGCAGGTCCTCAAACCACCCGCTACCCATTTGGGCTTTTAGACCGCGCCCAGGCCCTTTCCTTATTTTAGAAAAATAAACTAATAAACTAACACTTTTTTTAAAAATGATAAGATAAAAATTCTTGAGGTAAGATGAAAGTTAATTACTTTTCAAGACTTAAAACAGCAACTTGTTTTAAGTTTTTTTTTTAGTAAAACAAAAAACTTTTTTGACTTCACAAGCGAAATTTACTTACCCCATTGGCAAGCTAGTAAAAATTACCTCAAAACAAGAATTTTTTTTGTCTTTACTAAGAAAAATGGTGAAAGAAATAAGTGTTTTAAGTCTTAAAATAAGTAAATTCATCTTACCTAGTATTTTTATCTTATCATTTTTTGCAGTGTAATTTTATTTTTCTAAGATGGGATTTTGTTCTAGGCTTCATTTCAGACGGGAGAGGGAGTTGGAAGTGCATGGCGAAATGCATTTTTTCTTTTTCTTTTTTTAAGTTTCCATCACAAAAGGGGTAGGTTTGATGTTTTTTTTTATTACATACCAAACATTAAACAATATGTCAATGTCAAATAATAATAATAATAAGAATACAATTCATGATTAACTTAACAAAAACAGATCCTCCCCTGTCTGGATTTGACCTCATGCACGAGCAATTTAACTTGGTCTTCGGAGAAACGTGGCGACCTTCCTCTCTCCATCACGGGTTTCGGTTTGAGGATTTGGGATAGCGCAGCCTGCTCCTAAAGGCAATGGCACCTGAAACACTGATTGGTTTACCTGGCGTAATGCCCAAACCACGCCTATGCATAATACAATGGGTAGCGCAGGTGTTTTAGGGATATAGGCAGGTGTGCAAGATAGCAACTTTTGCGGGAGAATGCCTCTTACGCAATGCTAAATCCCCAAATAACGGGTTTAGGGACTTTGGCGTAAGATAGGACCCTATGTCTCATTAATGAAGGCATTATGGGTCACTCCATACTAAACTGTACAAATGCGTTACAATGGTGATGAAAATTCAAATAAACCTTTTCCAAAGTTTTTCACTGCATTGGTGAAACCCTATCCATGGGCATCACAAAGAAGCAAGCAAGAAGATAAACCGAGTGATCACTTCATTTCAGTGACCCCATAATGTGCTAAGGTGGCAGGCATTGTGGGTGTAACGAGGACACAAAACAGATATTGAATTTCTGAAAATCAGATACATTTCAAAGTCAATTCTTTTGTATGATAAATAGCCTCAGTCTATCAGTAACATTTATGGACAATTACGGCCAGTCAATGTTTTTCATGTCTATTGTCCTCAATGTTTGTATTCCGTTCACCTGGCTTCAGTGCAAAGCATTGTTAAAATTTTGTAACTGGTTACCTGTTGCTCCAAATCACCAAAGGAATACATTATTTCATTCACAAGAAGGCATTTCAAAGAATAAAAATGAAATAATAAATCAGGTGGCAAAGTAGGGTCATTTTCTCATAGACTTCAGTAGCATTGAACTTCTTTCTGAACCTCCGGCGTTGCCATCTGCTGGCCATAAAATATAATGCAAATTTTTTGAGATTTCCTCATCGGCCTCACTTTTTAGACCCGGGTGCTGCATCCATCTTTTTATACAGTCTATGCACAGGACACGATCTACGCGTATTTTTTTATGTTGTTATGGTCGTAACACGATATTAGGACTCGGAAAAATTTTCTTTTTTTAATCATTATTTTTTAAAGCATGATATATATGATTGTCTGATGCCTTGTGAAATTTTGCAGGAAGTGAATACCTTAGATTGCCGAGGTCATCTTTACGCCATTTGCATACATCATGCAAATTAACCCACAGGTCTGGACATAACACGTGAGGACGCGACTGGTTATGCCTACGACGGTCATTTCAAATTGCATTTCTGATCAGACGAGTCCCGGTAATTTAGCGCAGACAATTGAAACTGTTATTATGGGTATTTCTCTGCAATATTTTATTTCATTTTCTTTCGAAGTATCAACAGACATGTCTTGAGCATTTCATGAAGTTGGCTGCCAAATTTTGTAACAAAATATGGCTTTCACAATGCCTTGGCTAACATCAGGACACCACTTTTTCTGCTGTGTTGTTGGACCGATGACTCTATTCTTTTCTTATGTATATCTTCAATCCGGGAGTGAATAAATATGAACAATGCAAATCATTTAATTCTCTTAGAAAAAATTTTATTGACCATTCTTATACAACACAGTGAATTGTACAGTTTAGTATGGAGTGACCCATATACATGCTGTATAAAGCCTTTATGAGCAACAGTTTATCTAAAGTGTGACCAAAATTTTAAAAAGTATTTTTCTAGTCCTAATTGTGCTTTTATCACCAAGCTTGTATTCTGAATTGAAGCATCATTTGGAATACAGCTGGAATGATAGATTTCCCTTTACTATTGCAGGATTGATGGAGCAAATTTAAGGTGAGTGGTTGGGTGTGCCCTCTTAGAATGAATTTTCTTCAATGTAACAATGTGATTACAGTTGCAAAAATGCATTGGCATTTCTTTCCAGGTTGACTATAGAATCTGACCAATGCTCCAATCTCCTGTTAGCACATCTGCTTTATGACAAGGAAAAGTTTGGCGAATCATGTCACTCTGTTGTGCTGCCAAGTAGTGTCCTGTTTTGAACCCTCGCATTCCGCCTCCTCTCGCCCTTTCTCGTTCTCAACTAGGGAAAGACCTTATTTTGTCGGGGTGCTGGGGTTAGGGCGCCATCAGCCAACAGACAAGGGGCCATTTAGCCAGCTTGTAATTGCTGCTGTAGATAATGTGGTAATAAATGCGATTGCTTTATCATTTCTGCCTGTCCTGAGATCTGGGCCTGAAATTAATCAGCCAGCAGCTGCCTTCCCTACCCCTTCTGTGGTTGTTGTACTTAGCCAGAAAGGTCTGTTTGCGTGCGGGTGTGGGTGTATCCGCGCGTATGCCTGTGTGCGTATGTGTGTGAGTGCGCACGGCGTGTGTGTGCGCGCTACATGTATGATCAATTGAGTTTGTGTGGGAAACAGGAGAAAATATGTGCTACTCTCCTTTATAATTCTGTTCACCCTGATTCCATTCAAAGAAACACCTGCTGTCCTTATCACTCTCATTTTCTATTTTAATTAAAATTTATTTTCATGGAAATGTACACAGCTGTTAATGAAGGACAATAATCACTGAGCCTGCAGCTCACTCCCACTTACCAAAGATATTGCATAGGTGTTGGTTTGGCTAGACATAGCTATAGACAGATGGTGACACAAGTAAGAAAACTCATTGCCTCCCCATCTCTCTCTCTCTCTCTCTGTCTCTTTCTCTCATCCTTCCTCTATCTTTTTCAGTTTAATATTCTGTGGATGGATGGGTGCTGGACACACCTGGGGTTTTTAAGTGTTTAAATCATTCTGCTTGCTTTGCCTCCCAGCACCAGGGAATGTCGGATTCAATTTCACACTTTGACGACTGAGGGGATGTTTTCATTCTATTTAGTCTGTTAAAGAAAGTGGCTGATGATCGGTTTGGAAGTGCCTGGTAATTTTTTTTTTTTTTCCTATGATAGATTCTGCTTTGATTACTGTATGTTTGCATGCATGTGCATGGCATGACTTAGTGAATTAAATGAACTCACTTACCCTCTTTTTCACTTATTTTACTCATTTCACTTTGAATTTTTTTTTTTATTTATGAAGTGTTTTGAGCCTTTGTCTGGAATACAAAATACATTTTATGACTGCCATTACTGGTCATGGAGAGATAATTCAAACTTTATAACAGAAGAGTTTGCCAGAAAAGGAAGCCAATGCAGGCCCACAAAATGGCGAAGTGGCCAGAGTCTTTTAGAACGTCCACACCCATGCCCTCAAGACGAATGTGAGGTGACCAAACGCCATTCAGTTTCAAAGGCAGCGTAGCATGTCAACATTTGCTGGTAGAAGCCACCCACATCCATAAATATCAGAGAGCACAGGGATGTAAAGGTTGACTGAGGCATTAGCATTTCATCTCAAGGTTAATATATTCTCAGAGGGAAGAGGTGTTTTAGCTGCTCCATGTCTGTCACATCAGCCTCCATCCCATCATATGCTGCTCTCTATGCTGTATTGAAATGTGAGGCTACAGTGCCTGACAGGTAATGATTGCCAGGAAGTGGGTGTGATGAATTTTTTTTCTGGTCTTTGCAGTTTGCTGGACTTGAGTCACTGTGATCAAAACGATCAGGCTGTTTTTATTTCTCCCAGACCAGAATTACGTAGGTCCAACGTTTTGGAATGATGAATGCAGTTTAAATTCTTATGTCTGTGAAACTGAATCAGTGAGATGTGGAGGTGTACCTGTTGCAAGTCTGAAACTGGTCCCATGCCGACTCCATTGAGGCTGTTATGGCAAGCTTTGTTTCAGGTCCGCAGCATGAGCTGTGGTGATACGTATCCGCAGCATGGGCTGTAGTGATACGCAGTTGGTCAGATGCCCCTGGTATGTGTAACTGGTTGGCTGGTCCAGACAGCACAAGATCTTCAGGACTCTCACTGATTTTAGGTTTTTCGACCCCAAAACCATGCAGGCTTTGCTTTCACGGCGCAGGTCTGATGTACTAAAACCTCATAAAAAATTGATTGATAGGGCCATGGCCAACTGTAATGTAATCGAAAATGTCAGCTGTTTAAAATTCTCTGAAAGGTAGAGAAACAGAACCCCTCACTCACCTAACAACAGAAACCCTGCTCCAAAAATACCTTAAAACCATATTTTGCGCCTAAAAGCACAAAGGTTTAACATTTTTCAGAAAATGGTGCTCCTTTTAATAAAATGATGACAAAGGGACACAAGGAGAACAAGTGAGGGATAGTCCTCAGATTTTTAATACATCCTCTGTTTATTTTATGGCAATACTTCTCCAGTTCTCCTGTCCATAAAGAATCATTCACCCAAAAAAGAAGCATTAGATATCCTTAAAAATGTTATGTCAAATGGTTCCACGCAATTGCTTTCAGTAAGGTCTAATTGCATTCTAAAATTTTAGGCCAGTTTGATTAATTACATCGAGTGGCATGTACTTTTCTTACCTTTGTAGAAACAGTTTAGATTACATTATTGTGTAAATCCAACTTCTAATTTTTTGAGTGTTGCAGTGAATGCTCTGCACGTACAGTATGAGCAGACAGTATTCCAGCTCCCTGGAGATGCAGGGGATGGAGAATCGCAGAATGTGAAAAAGACGTCAAGAATGAAAGAGACTAAGAGAGAGCCTCATTGAATATTGAGCATAGACATGCCACAGAGTAATGCCACTGTATGCCAGCTGCAAAGCTCCCTTGCTTGTTTTGTAGAGCCCCCGGCAAGCAGAACAGTAATTATGAAAAGCTGGACAATAAAAATGGATGTAAAATATAAAGAAATGTACATAGAAGATTCCCACCGCACTTGAGCACTGGACAGCAGACACACTGTATTTCAGCACTTGAGCAGAGCAGCAATTGTTTACAGAGGGTCTTCAGCAACGATTCTACCCCAGGGTTTCTTTCAGATTAAAGGGAGCTTTTGTGTAACGTCATGCTGATTGGCCCTGTAAGTTATGTGTACTACCCGCCTCGTAAATGGCTGGCTTTGTCTTTTCACAGTGCTTTTGGGTCAGGGCAGTTTGCAGCTATTTGAAACATCCTATCAGAAGGCTTTGAACGTGCATCTTCTTGAAAGAGATTCTGATTATGCAAGAAAACATGACAGTGGTTAGTGGTGCAGATAATAACAAATTAGTTCAGCTAGATAACTGTAATGTAGCTCAGCACTAGCTAGACAGCTCAGCTGTTGATTGCGAACAAGTAGCGAGCTTGCCAGAGGAATTGGCAGAGTTTTGACTTGGTACAGCGTCAGTGACCTTACTGTATGCACTCACTGTAAGTCGCTTTGGATAAAAGCCTCTGCTAAATAAATGTAATGTAATGTAATGGTACAACATTAATAATTTAGCCTCCAATCCCTGATATCTTTTTGTAGAATTTGTTATTTTGCCAGCAGTTACCCAAATTTCCTTAGCTCTTGTAGTATTTGCAGGTTGAAGTAGCTCCAAGTGAAAACTGTTGAATATGCCCTTTATTTACACTATTGTACAAGATGTAATGATGGTAACAGGTTGGCTTAACATGTAACCTATGTCGTCAACTACAAAGTATTGATATACAGTATAGCTAGTTAGCTTAAGCTAGACTATTCTTTTTGGAAGCTGTAATCCTTGGTAATTGGTCAGCTTGACTTTTTATAGTGAATGCAACAAGGATTCAATCTTCAGTTTATTGTTTAATACAATTGGAAAACAATGGATATTTCCATTTTTATGCCGTTTTTTTGTGGAAATACATTTTCCATTGTATAAAATGCTTTAATGCTTCTTGATTTTGTGCCTATTTACCCTGATGGAAACCAGGACTTTTATCTTATACATTTTTTACACAAAAACCTGAAGGCCTACTTCAATTGATTTTTATATATAATATTATTTAGATGTACTGGGGAGACTAGTTACCAATGAGCCTTATCCCTACTTTGCCTATTTTAAGGAGCTCTGATATCTATTGATTACAAATATGTGATATGGCTCATTGGCCCTTATGGCTCTTCGGACCGCAGTCTCCCCTATACATAGTTAATGCAGATGTCAAGGTACTGTATTTGAAAGAGTGAGTGCCCTGCTTCCCGGCCACCATATTTTTTTTTGTTTTCAAAGGTTGCCGCTGGTGCACTGCTTGATGGAGACAGTGGCTGCCAGCGCTTTATGTCATTTCACTTTATGTAGGTGGCTCCGTTCTACTTGCGCAGTGGAAGTGTTGACACCTTGGAAATCTTTAATTCTTTATAGCAATCTCAATCTGCTCGACCATGGAAATGGCTTTTCTCAAGGCAAATTTACCACTGTACACTATCTGTGGTAGCGAATGTAGCTAACTATGAATGAATACTAGTTGACAATGATGAAGCATAGCAGTGGAAACTTGTATGAGTAACAGCATCTGATTCACCTTTGATCTGTTCAGCAGCAATCAACTTCTTCAATGTCATGTTAAAACTGAAGTGTAATGTAATATAGGTCCTCATTTTGATGCTTAAGCTCAATGCATGGGTTGGTCATGAATAAAAAAATACATTATACTTTTTTGTGGAATAAAATCCTGAAGTAAATGTGCCAAAACATCATGGCAACAACAAGCATTCTAAGTGAACGTCATGCAATTTTAGGTTCATCCCTTTTTATTTCTGTGGGCTGTGATCAGCATATTTTTTCCAGAACTGCTGACAGAATTACCCCCTGAGCTTGACATTCTTTGATAGCATTCCACCAAGTCCCAGGTGATCATCATACCATGATTGTCATTTGACTGTATAGACAAGACGTTGTTATTGTCACATACTGGCTACTAGACTGTACTGCTATTCTGTGTAGCATGTAGAGTCCAAAATATCTGGGGCCAGTAATTAGAAAACATACTGCGTTTAAAGTTTTATATTTGTAGAGTTTTAAAGCACTTTGTTTACACTCTTGGGACACGCTCATTGAAACTTCGTTTTTTCGGAAAGCAGTCTGCTATCTACTTTTCAGCAGGCTTCTGTCCAGCATTTATTTCTGGTTTGGCCCTCCCTTCTTTTACATTGGATTTGTTCCTGTAAATGGTCTCTCAGCCTTTTACTGAGATTCTATATAAAGCACAGACAGTGCACAGAAATGCTTTTTGGCATCACATTCTTATAAAAAGCGTTCATTGCCTCTTGATGGCTTCTCTCTCCTGGCAAAGCTCACCTTTGATGACATACTGTGAAAAACCATTGCCACTAGCAGGACCTGACTTCCCAGAATATACACACACCAGGCAAAAAAAAAAAAATCTTATGAAATATGCATGGATAAATTTAACTGAAATGATGAGAACTCCTGACTGTATCACAAGGACAGGAAGGTTCTGCATCCCTGCTTAGTCATGCTCACTATCCTGCCAGCACCATCCACCTGCTCATCCCTGGTATACCGATAATTTCATCATCTCATGCTGAAACCATGCATGCGCTTTCAGGAAAATCATAGCAGGTGCCACACATATTCAAAAAAATTCGCAGAAATGATCCTTTATTGTGTGCTTGCGGCCCTCTGCTAGCCATAGGCAAGCAACACATTGTTCTTCTTAAGTCCGTTAATTTATTTGTTTCTCCATTTCAACACACTTTTTTGTCTCGTATCAAGTGCCCGAGTGTTCGTGATAGAGACGCGATTCTAACGCCGAAACATCCGGCCTGACCATGTCTCTGGGCCTTGTATAAACGGTTGCATAGCCCCTTTTCATTCTTTCACAATCCCTGTTTTTCATCCCTTTTTATCTCCATTAAAAATGCATGGTGGAGTTCTGCCATTATGACATCACGGAACGCTAGAGGGCAGCCTCAACACCACAACCAGTATATAGACAAATTTTAGAGCGCAAAGCACTCTGAAATTTGTCCTTTAAACAATGTCAGATGATAACTGTGTGTGTGTGAGAGAGAGAGAGAGAGAGAGAGAGAGAGAGAAGAACAAAAACAATGTCAGCTATTGGAATGCTTCTCTGCTCTGCCATTCCAATTGCTGACATTGTTTTTAACTTTAGCGTCAACATTTCAGCAAGGACACTCTCGAGGTTCGTCATGACAAAACGCAGTCCTAGTTTCACCAATGCGATTTCTGCGGAATGTCATCTACTGTAATCTTTTGTTTCTCTAATTACCAGTGAGAGGTTGAAATTAATGGCTTAGAAGGTGCTGGATAAGATACAGTCCTTTAAGGCGGACAATTCTGGAGCCTTTTTAAATCAGTAATCCAATGTATAGTTTTCCAAACGCATTGTTACAATACTTTTTTTTTTTTGTGCACTCAAACTAGTGTGGTCAGGTGACACAGGTGACTGCCACTCCTACCCTGACCGTGTGACCTTTGTGAAGGGCACACATTCCCTTTCAACACACACCTCTTCTGAGAGAAGACTAGAAACTGTACAATACAGTTAGACATACTCCCAACCCCCTCCCACGCACTTCTGCCCTTTAAGAAAAGCCTTTTTTTCTGCAGCTAATGGAAAAGGCACCAACTCACAGATAGACCTGGGCTGCATTTATTGAAGCACTCTGGAGAGGCCAACTTGATATTTTTGTATGATGCACAAAAATATTCTTGTGACATTGCCTCCTCTCTGTCAGTGGTGTACTAAAGCATGAGCATTTCTGCCAAATCTTTTTTTTTTGAAAATATACCCAACATGGCTGCACATTTTAATGGAGCATCATTAAGTGAAAGACAAAGGCAAGGAGCCGAATTCGGTAATGGAATTGGAGGATGGAATCCAAGATAATGGACACCAACCACACATAATTCCAAGAGTCAGGTTATATTCCCATGCAAATATGGGGATTGGGCATCTCTATTGCTTTTGGCAGATGTTCCCGTCCCACAGTCCCTGTGCCAGTTTATGACAAGGGAGAGGAGTCATTATTTTCCTTCTATGGTGGTCTGTAACTAATGGGGAAAGGAAGGAATCAACAGTCCAGGGTCAAAATCCAGCAGGTAGAGCAATGAGAAGCAGAGTGTGATCACAAAACAGACAGAGGTTAGGCGGCCGAAATCCAGAGCCACCGGCCGCACAGGACAAAGTCCAGAGCCAAAGCAGGCGACGAAACCAGGAGATTAGTTTGAGGGAACAAGGGAGCCGAGAGGACAAGAATCTTAGGGCAGGGCAAAGCAAACACAAGACCAGGAACAACACAAACAAATACATGGGGTTCAGCTAGGTACACAAAGCTAGGGAAAACAGGGCACGAGAAACAAAGGCGAGAAAACAGGCACAACCATGACACAGGAGCAAGACAATTTGGGCTCTAAATTCGTAGACCAGGCGCAGGCGCAGGGGCGCGCGCGAATGGGGATGCGCCCGCCAACGGGTGTGTCCAGGCGTATGTTGCAATTTAGGTGCCGGTGCAGCCTGGCGCAGTATTCCTCTGACCCGCCTCTGTCCCTCCTGCCGGCGCAAGTGGCAAAGAAGGCGTTTTTGGGTATAACACAGCCGAGTCAAATCTTCACCAATCAAATGAGCTCCTCTCCTCACCTTTAATGTGTTGGAATATAGAGGCCTCTGTCCTATATCTGCATGATGCGTTAATGTTGCATTTTACTTTGCTGCTTCAGGCATGTTTTCTGCACCGCTTACGTTCATATTAAGCATTACGAATATGAGTTAGCTGGCTAGCTAGGGCATTCGCGAATTATTACCATTAGCGAACTTGAATGGAATTTCAAAACGAAACTACGTCAGATCATTCAAACTTATGAAGTTGGAATGAAATATGACGGTTGCTCATTTATTTCTTCTGCCTGCATCATTGAGAAGAGAAACGATGAATAATGTGTTCCTATTATTACACCCTGTTGCTGCTTAAAATTTTGGGATTAACATGCATGGACAACAATGCAAGATACGTTACACATTTATTTTCAATATGTGATATTAACTCAGTCCGAGATCATAGCAATCAGGCTGTATTCCTTTCCCCCACTAAAAACGATAAAAACCTAAGTGACAATAATAGTAGCCTTGTATTAAGCCGCTTGCACACTGGACGCGAAACGAATTTTTCGCACGACCGATTGCGTTGAACGCAGTGTCTACGTGTCCGACAGTCGGATGGTTTCATTATAACGCCGTGTCCGACAGTCGATTATTGTTTTTAATTTCTTCAAATCTACTGAATGTTTAAGATATTAAACGTGAATGTTTTGATAAGAGGGCTCAGTTCTTCAAGATGAGTACCGAGAATTTCAATCAATGTTTCTGTTTAAGCTCTGCTCAATAAAGTGAGTCGACATTGGCACGGGGCAATGTACAATGCCTGTCGGACATTAAATGCAAAATACTCCGTGTCTGACAGCCAAAAAAAAGAGGACGATTAGAACAGATTGATAACGAAATAAAGCATAAAAAGAAACATTTTAACAACAAACAGAACATCCAATGAACACTGCGATTTATTTATTTGCGGGCCATCTTTTTTGGATGTTCTGTTTGTTGGTGATTTATTGTTATTCTTTATTTCGTTATAAATCGGTTCTCATATCAATACTTTTACTTTTTGCTGGCTGTCGGACATGGAGTATTTTGCATTTCGCGTCGGACAGTCTTGATTGTGCATGCGATAATTTATTCACACTGTCAATGGTCATGGAATTGATTTGCTCACTGACTACAAGCACTATTTTATCTCTGGTGTGGAAATAAAGCGTGCATCTGTTCGATTCATCTGACTAATTTTCAAAAGAGAGACCGAATAAAGACTGTTGTCTATCTTCAACGGAAGAAAACAGACAAATAAAATGACCAAGAAAAGTCGATAGCTATCAATTTTCATTTTGTGAAGGTCGAACACAAACATGGCCAAGTTTGCACGTCTAATAATTCCTGGAATACTCGAAAAATTAGAACTTTTATGACTTTCGGACACGGAGATATATTAAAACCCTGTCCGACTATTGCGTCTTTGCATTGACTTTGACTGTAATCAGTCGTGCGAAAAATTTGTTTCGCGTCCAGTGTGCAAGCAGCTTTACTGAGCATAGAACGCAAGCATTATACATATAAGCAGTTTGTGGTTGGCTGAGAAAGATGTGAAGTCGTTAGTTTGTATCACAGATTCAGCTGCGTTGATCAAGCCAGGTCGAGTTTCCATTACGCGTGCCAACCGCCTTTAATCTGACATCAGGACAATCGATATAGATATTATAATTTATGTCCTGATTCAGATAGTTACATTAAATAGTGGTTGCTGTAATTATTTATTGCATTGAAATGTGCCTGACATTCTGGAAACCTGCCTGTGAGTTTTCGGTGACGTGTGCGCACTGTGCGCCAGTCAGCCAAATTACCACTGCACAGAAAGTAAACCTGGTTGGAGCTGGCGAGCTATCTGCGCAACTTCAGCGAAGACTTTTTCTACGAAATTGTCACTGCGTCTTGATGAATATGTAACACCTCCCCCTGCTACACCGCCACACCCATCTCGGCGCATGTCCGTCTACCAAATTGCCAAAGTGGCTGTGCACGGTGTTGCACTGCACGAAATTACCACTGCGCGGGCTGCACCGGACGAAATTACCACTGCGTGGGCTGCGCCACGCTGCGCCACCCTGCGCTGCGCCAAGAAATTAGAGCCCTTTGAATAGGAAATAGAAAAAGAGCAACCTATATACACAGAAACAATGAGCAAGACAAGAAACAGATGCGGGAGAGGGCAGGAGGTATGCATACTGGGTTTACGAAAAAAAATAACAACCCATTATCAGAAAAAACCCATGACCAGAAAAGCCACAATCACACTGATCAACAAACACAGGGGCACGAGACGTGACTGTGGTCATATGGAAATATAAAAAAGAATGAGATGCCCGCACTCTGCTTATACTCCCATATGTTCATTGTGCAACGTTTCAACCCGACTGGGTCTTCCTCAGGCAAATGGCATACAACAGTGCCTCAAGCATATACATAGAGGACAGACATGGTCAGCCGATCATGCATCAGCTGATCTCATTCATTCCAGTTAGACCAGTTACCAAGGCCTTGACAGGCCTAAGAACCACCTTTGCCATAGTTACCACATAAAACCATTAATGATAAAATTAAATATACACAAGACAATGAAAAGATGAAAAAAGTGACCAACACCCTAACTTACAAATAACTATTGTATGCTGCAGTCTCACATTGACGCTATTTGTCACATTAGCCCACACACAATATTATGAAAAAAACATCACAAAAAAAGGCTTTATGTCAATTTCTTCATTTAAACCATTTGGAGACATTGTATTAAGATTATAAATCCAAAAAGTTTCTCTCTGAAGAAGCCTCTTATCATGATCGCCCCTTCTGGGAGGTTTATTAACACATTCCACCCCAACATATCTCAATGCGCTAACATTGTGACCAGCGTGCTTAAAATGTGCAGCTACGGGACTGCGCTCGTCCCCCGTTCTAATGCTGCTCCTATGGTCACGTTCATTTTTTTTATCTTTTCATTGTCTTGTGTAATTTTATCATTAATGGTTTTATGTGGTGACTATGGCAAAGGTGGTTCTTAGGCCCGTCAAGGCCTTGGTAATTAGTCTAATTGGAATGAATGAGATCAGCTGATGCATGATCAGCTGACCATGTCTGTCCTCTATGTATATGCTTGAGCCACTGTTGCATGCCATTTGCCTGAAGAAGACCCAGTCGGGTCAAAACGTTGCACAATAAACATATGGGAGTATAAGCAGAGTGCGGGAATCTCATTCTTTTTTATTGTATCCAGCCCTTTTGCCCTGCACTTCACCGGTGGGGATGTGCACACTACCACCACTGCTCTACGTCATATGGAAGTATCCCAAATGAAGGAGAAAATCTCAGTCCGCTCGCATCATGCTGGAGCAGATCTGGCTGGTTTTCATAAGGTGCTGCAAAATTTATCACATGGAAGATTATCTTTATCACTGGTGGGCATGTGGAGAGACCAGGAATAAAATCACATGATTTAACTTCTGCGACGCTGCTGTGAGCTTTTTTGCTTGCTTTCTGTCCTGTTGACTATTTCAGACTCAGGAGGACATATGAGTTGGGTTCTGCGAGCAGAGCTTAGCCCTGGAGCCATCACCTCCACAGTGTGTCAAACAGAACCTGGTTTAGAGGTGCTAATCCTCAGAGTGAATGCAGAAACATTATAGTGAGCTGCCTGAGGAGCAGAGGTCCTCACAGTGAAGTTTCTCTCAGAGTAAGATCACGCACTTCACCATTGTACATTAAAGTGTTTGCATTTTCCATCACTTTGAACAGTTGAGTGGGCGTGAGCATGAACCAGGGACTTTATGGGTGGAGAGTTTCATCAATAGACATAAAGGGAGGGTGGAGCTGACTAATCCAATAACAGCCATTAGTTACACCAATTATAATGCTGAGAATGAAAACTAACAAACGAAAACAGCGTTTTTTTCAGGGTGTTTTGCTGCACTCTGATGAGGGGTGGCGGGAGGGAGTGCCTTAATCTTATTGCTTAAATAGGCTTTGAGAATGATTGAGCAAGTGTTGTGTGACAGAATATACCCTTTCAATCTTGAGATTTTCAAGTTGTCAACAAAGGATTTTTCATGCCTACTGGCGGATGAAGTATGAACACCCCAGAACTTTTCAAATGCCAATGTAATATATTTTGAAATGCAAGGATATTGAAAGAACTGGGGGAGCATTTTTATGAGACGTTAAATGCCATTTTATGTAATCTCTGTGGTTTGCAGAAATTCTCCCGGACAAAGCAATATAAGATCACTTTTTGAGAATAGGGATTATGCTAAACTGGGAAAATTCAAGTTGTCAAATGAAGTTAAGAGCAGTTAAAGCTGAATCTCTACCCTTGTTCGTGAAGCCATTCAAATTTCCATGCTCGTAATCCCCAGTAATATTATCCCCTCTCCTCATCCTCGATCCTTAACCCCCCCCCAATCATATGATTTCTTCCTCACAGAATTAGCAGTCAGTCCTGCCCTATTCAGAATAAGCTGCCACAGCAATCCAGGCTCTTCCATTTCCAAAACAATGTTGTTAGCTGTCCCAACCAGACAACCGGTCATCGGCCCATGCACCAGTGTGCTCAAAAGCCTTTTTTGTGCGGTATCTCTGTGTCTGTGGTGACAAAACAAAGCCTGTTTTTCTTCTTACGCACATCAATGTTGAACGGATTATGAAGGAAGGGTGACCTCATCACTATTAAGATATGAAACTTCTTTAAGGTAATGTATCTCCTGGCAAAAGTAAAACAAAATATATTGATAAAAGATATTGCTAAAGATTGCTGCATATGGTCAAATTTACTAATTATTGGTGATTCTTTCATATTTCTTAAATGCCTCGTTTGTGTACATATTGAACGTACATGTTTACACATACCAGCCCTGTTAAGTGCCTTATATTGCTGTATTTTCCTCTGTTGTAAACCTGCAGCTTTGTGGGACCACCCTTGCATTTGTGCAAATCTCCAGCTTGCTAACAGTGCATAAATTATATAAGATATAATCACTGAGTCAATTCTGATAGATAATTGGTCACTGCTTTCATTTATAAAGCATACAGTGAGGCCACGCTGGGGAAACAGGCAGACAGGTCTGATGAATTGCTGCTATTGTCATTTCTAAAGCCATAAACGCCTAGATGAGATTTGCAATACCTCTTAATTTATCAAATGCGAATAGTGTATATTTACTTTGCGCTGCTGTTTGGATGAAGGAGAGGTGGGGAGTGTTTAGAGAGTTCATTATGCTAGAAGCTGCGCAAACTACCCTGTTGAAGGGAATGGCGCTATTAGAAATTGTAGTCGTGGAGATCAATCACAGATCGGAGACAGCACCACCAACTGCCCCTTTTGATCAGAGAATCATATGAGGTAAAGCCTTGCGTCTATGCCACATCACACGGTTGATGTAGTGTGATTTGTGGACGGCCACGCATCCAGCACTTTGCAGCCTGAGTTGATGCTTTTCAATACAAAACCATGCAACTATGCACACATACACATGCAAACAGTTTCTAGGGGACTAAAAAATTATTTTTGTGCCAAAATAGTATTTCCATCACCTCCAGCCCTAAAATCAACCCTAATTTAAGCCCCCTCTCTTAACTATTACACTAATCTTAACCCTAACCCAGGAACAACTAGGGATGGGTATCGAGAACCAGTATGTCTAGGTACCGGTTCGAGACTTGTCAGCACCTAAGGTGTCGATATGCTCATGGACAAACGGTTCGCTTATCAGTATTTAACATGAACATTTTACTTAATGTTGTTTTTATTCAATCGTTTCATTCTAGCGTAGCTGGCATCCGTCCCCTAGTGATGATGGGGATGCCGGCGTCAGACAATGATTTTACATTGTTCAGTTTGGAGTAAGATTTCTAAGCAAGGGTGGTACCGCCTCCCAGGGGTTTTTGGAGAGCTGTGGTGGGCGCTGACAGCAGAGAGGGCAGCGTACGTTCATCACACAAATATCTCTATCACAAAACTGTATTCATAAACTTACTGAAATGACTTTGGCCGTGACAACTGATTTCAATTGGTTTTTTTTTTCTCCGCGAAAGAGGTTTTCTCTCCTTCTAGGGCATAGCCCCCGATTGGCCGCTCAATGTGGCAGCTGGCCACTCGATGATGGCAAAAGTTTTGGACTCAAAGATTCCCTGATGTTGCGGGCAAAGGCCCGGAACACACTATCACCTGGGTTACTGGCAGTGAGTGTATTGGAGCTCAAGCACAAACAATGTTAGGGATGTAGCTATGTTTATGTAAAGTCTGAGAATGCTAGCTAAGCATTGTATGAACACTGCCAGTTGAATAAATTGAGATAGGTTAAGTCAGTTAGCTAGCCAGCATAGATTCTCAATCAAATATTCATTAAAACATGTGATCAAAGCTTAGCCTAGCTTGTCAGCTATATAGCTACAATTAATTAAGAAACGTTACAGTGACTTGAAATCATATAGCTTGGTAACTTACGGCAATGTAGGAGCTCATTATCAAGCTTCCAAATACCCAGATTCGGTATTTATAGGTTTTATTTCTTGCAATTTGGCAACAGGGGCTAGATATAAAAAAGTTACACTGATTAGCACCGAATAAAAACAGCATTTAGCCATTTGGTGGGCTGTTAGGAACAGAGGCAAGGCAGTCTGCTTTATTAATCAGTAAGTTCAACATTAGGTATAAATATAAACATCAGTTGGCACACTGCTGCAGTCCACTGCTGAACAGCTTGTCAAATCATCAAGCTAAATCAAGACATTTGCACTAGCTTTAACATTAGCTATTCGGTACTCTTCACTGTGGACGGACATGCATCATTCCAAACAATAAAGTGGCAAATTCTGACAAGAGTGAATTTCTCTTCGATCAAGTGCACTCCTCAGATTTTACACTGTCCCCTTGTATAGATACAGACGGCCACAACAGGAACACCTACAAACGTCACATCCGGTTAGAGCCGAGGGGGAAAACAATCCTTCCCCCCATCCGCTATACTGTAAAAACGCGGAATTTAAACTTGTTTTGCTCGCGCTAACAAGTTGTCATGACGTACATTGAGTTGCTATTGCCTGCTGACAAGGATCGATATATTAAAAAATTAAGTACACTGGGGTTGGATTGTTGTCCATATGTTTTAAAAGACTGGGCGAATGATCCGACTTAGTGGCCTGAAGTGAAATGAAGTGCTGTCTGCAGACATACACGTTTTGTTGTTGGGTCCCATAATCTGCCAAACTCGTCCTCTCTTCTGATAGCTTGGAGCAATTTTGTCCTCCTTTGTGGTTCCGTTTTATTATTTGGTAAAATGTAACTTTAATTGGTGATTGTTTATTTGCGGTGCAAAAGGGCACACAGCAACTCTTCGGCATTATGACTAATGGCAGAGACCGGTTTGTTTTCCCCCTCGGCTCTACTGGATGTGACTTTTGTGGGAGTTCCCGTAGTTGCCGACTGTATCTATAGACAAGAAATGTCAATTTATAGTGTACCAGAAGGTGCAAATATAAAACTGTCATTTCTTTCTCACCCAGAATTGTATACTTTAGGTATGCAGGAATTGATATTTCATGAAGAATAAACTTTCTTTTTTTCCTATAGCCGTTGAAGTCATGGAAAAGATTTTAATGTTCCCTTTATTCTTGCTCTTCTAAGTTGCTGTTGCCAAGGAACTCATCCTTGGTACAACTTCATTCTAATATAAACTGACAAACAATAAACTGATTAAAGTGGGAATTTTTTGTATGCTAAATTTTTCATACAAAACATCTCTCATAGGTGTGAATTGGGCTTTTCCGGTATTGTAATTATGAGGAGTGCGCCTTTGTTGCTTGAAAAAACCCTTATTTATCATTAGATTAAGATTTAAGTTTTAGTCACATGCATAACTCATTTGTTGCCTAAATGTCCTGGTACAGTGGGTTTTTTTCTATTGATCAATTCACAGATAAGTTTTGTTCTGTTTAATCAACGCGTTTTACCTGCCCAATTGCACTCAAATTGAAGGTATGAAATTTGAAATTAGTCAAGAATAATCGAGGAAAAGACCAGAAGCCACTTTTTTTTTTTTTTTAGAATTCAGCAGTCTGAGTGACATGGTCACGGGCGCCGTAAGGGGGTAACCATGGATAATTCCAGGGGCCCAGCATTCACAGGGGCCCCACAGAGGATACTGTTACTATTATAAACATTTGTGTAAATAAAACATATGGACACTTTAATTTTATTTTTTAATTTTTGTAAGAACTTGATCAATTTAAAATGAATTTGTTGTTTGTTTCTCAATTTTCAACTTTTTAAGAATAATCTTAGCACTTGGGCCTCCCCTCTCACCATTCATCATTTTGTACGGTCCAAGTTACGCTACTGCCTGAACTCACTCCGCGGGAAATTTTTTTCTGCAGGTCGGTTGGTACCGTACCATTACGTACATCAGTCAATCATTGTACGTGCCATCAGCCAATCACAGCTTGGCTACTCATGCATCGATGAGAATGACAACGCATTAGACCTTGTCACTGTCAGCTGAGTTGTACACGTGGGAAATTTGTAAATGCTCGTCTGAAAATAATGATGTAAGTGCTCCTCAATACGCAAAATTACAAGTAAACTAGCTGGTCTGCTGCAGAAGTCCAATAGTCTACTTATTAGGCCTTGGCTTCTGTGACTAATACTGCAGATTGGGGAGCAAATTTCATAATATCTGACTGTGTTTTCATTACCAGTTTTTTATTTCGCTATTTAGATTTTGCGCATCTCTAAAGGTAGTGGAAACGCTCCTAGAGAGTAAGGACGATGTCTGACCTTATTAGTCCAAAAAACACAGTCTGCTTCGTGTCCGTAGACTATTCGTGACACAGACTCCTATTTTTAGTCTTGTTAATACCATTTGCATGCGTCCAGTGGCAAATGGTTTTATTTAGCTAGCTCGTTTCAACATCAATCGCTAACCTTCTATCCTGATGCGCACTTCCACTCTGATCTGAAGTTTCGCATGAACATGATTAATCACGCAGTATGTATGAAATCGGTGACTGGTTGGTCCGAGTGCAAGATGATTTATTTTCATTGGAGTACGAAAAAGAGGTGAAAAGCTGTGGTTCTTATAGATTTATAGTCTGTTTTCTTTTGGGTTCCGATAATTGGCCATGTTTAAAAAGACCGGAAATCGACAAAAACGTATTTTTCCAAAATGCACCTTTAATATTAAATGCCGTTATGCACAGATGCAGCAGCCCCAGGAAATCTTCCCTCAACCCCCCATACACAAGATACAGTCGAATGGGAGGAAACTGAGCAGTATAGGCTACAAGGATTTTACATAGCCTACAATAGTCCCCGAATAAAAGGCTTTTAGGTTAAGATTTCTGTAAACTGAATATTTTTGCAAACTTGCTAGGCTACCTTAGTGTACAATTTTTGAAATGAACTGAAAAACTGGCACACTAAGACAGGTTTGTGAGTTAGTTTTATTTAAAATGCAAAGTTGATGTTTCCTTGCAGGTTCTCCATTCCCAGCCCATTCCAATCAAAGACTTAGCCTGTATCACAGCTATGTGTGGCCAATGTAGTCTATAGCCCACTGATAACGCCTATGACAGATTCTGAACATATGATTCTTATGGAAGCTTTAGAGTCAAGGCCAAAAGTAATGTCAGCAGGGTAATGTCAGCAGGAGCAGGGCCTATTGTTTGTGTAACCACACACAGTATGTATGTATATGTGTATATTTGTATATGTGTGTGTGTGTTTGTGTGCATGTACGTGTGCGTGTGTGTGTGTGCGTGTGTGTGCGTGTGTGTGCTTTATATTGGGGGGGGATCGATTTCCAGTTATAGGGCCCAAAATTGCTAGTGGCGCCCCTGGACATTGTCATAATGTCTCCTCAGCTGAAAAATTCCTTACCTCAAAGAGATTTGCCAACAAAACCTTGAACTTTGGGCAGACACATAATCCTTTATGACTTCATATCAGCTAATTTGACAATTTTGGAGTGTTGTCTTTTCCTTTAAATGTGAAGAGTACCTGACCACAAAGTGCTAAAATAAGCTCCCACATGGTGGCAAAAACATAATTAAAAATTGTAAATTATGAAAAGAGAAATTCCTGGCCACAGCTGAAGTTTGAATGAAGAAAGAAAAAGTTGGCTTGAAACTGTTGACACATGGTCACTTCATCTGAAGATTGTCAGATAATAAAGAATTCAGAAACAAAGTAAATGATATCTCATACTGGCATGTGCCTTGTCTTGTCCCTTTTTGCAAGAACTTAAAACACCTGTGTCCAGAAATGTAATGAGCGCCTTATTCATTCATCAATGTCTTGGAAAATATTGTCTCCTATAATGCAATTAGGCTTACTAAAATATAATGGCATAAATACAATATTATCACTGGGCTTTTAATCTTCTCTGTCAGCTCTCTTCTACCTCCCTCTTGATCCTGACCTCCTCAACACCAGCTGATAGGGTCTTTTCTCCAGCTGGGGACACTATCAGTGATAAGCAATTAAGGATTCTCCCTGAGGCAGCAAACATGCTAATTTCCTTCAATAAAAATTGTTAAAGGGTGGGCTAAATTATTGCAAATTGTTCCCGTGAATTGTTCTGTTTATCATTTTGGCTAAGTTTACCTAACACTTATGTACACTTGACATAACTTTACTTTTATTTATGAAGATAAGTTTTTTAAGTTATTTCTTTGTTTTATTTCCCTTCCCTCATGACTAGCCATAGCTACCTGAGAAGTCATACTGGAGAGAGCCCAAACCACATTGATCTCCCAATTTTGTGGCTACAGCAGTGTTAAAAAAAAAAAAAAAAAAAACATGCTTAATCTTTTAACATCTTTTCATTTCAAGCTTTTATTTTTTTGCACCAAACACAAGTAATGGAGAGTAGTATCGATGCAAGTATCAGTAAGCATCTGTATCAATAAGCAGTATCGGTATCAATACGGGTATTGATAAAATCCTCAAGATACCCATCCCTACAAACAACCCAAAGTAACACAATTTATAACCTTAATTTACCACCTCACTTTTACCTAGAGCCTAATTCTAATACCTAACATTGAAACTTGGCTTAGTCCTAACCATAAGCCCACTTGCAACCCTAGACCTAAAATTAGCCCTTGGCTAATAATTAAGCTTTTTCAAGAATACAAATAGACATATATACCACCTTCAAATGAATAGTTTTAAACGTGTGCCCCACTTAATGGAACTATATTTTCATACAACACCCATAGCATGACATGCTGTGACTGTAAATTAATATAGTTGACCCAGGAGCAATAATGCATTCAGCACAGTTTTCACTGTCACAGCACTCCTGGCTCTTGGCCCAGTCAGAGTCAAATCACTTGGAGCTCTTCTTTTCCCGAGGCCTCTCATGCAGGACTTGCACCACTCCTGCAGCCTCCATAAAGGCTGGGTTAACCACAGTGACCAGACATTGCATGCCTTCTGGCGACCTCGTCTTTGCCTGTTTCGATAACACAGAGACTAGCGCATGCACGTTGGTGAGCTAGCTAATGGTCAAAACAGCAAACTCAGTTTTTGTGAATGAACATCTCTTGCAGCGAGCAGAAAAGATGCCTTCTGAACTATCCATATTTGCCATTTCATATATTGTGGAGGTATTTTTCCTACACATGCACACACATTCATTGGAACACATGCATCCCCGCTCTCACACATGTGGAGATGCACACTCTTAAACAGAATTATATCTGTGCAAACGCACGAGGATGCTTTCACACTGTCTGTACACACATGTACACAAGCATGTGTACAAACCAAAACACGGGCACTCACTTATACACAGGCACACACAATAAGCACACACTTTCACCCTGAGAAAGACATGCACACCCTCTTTCCTGACAAGAGAACAAAAATGTAGCTCTGTGCTTCCGCCTAACAGAGGAACATAAAGGTGAGCTGGACATTTCCTTTCACTCATGAGTGAATTATTTCACGCTCTTGAGTGCTTCAAATATTATCTTTTAGCAGTGTAGTGAGATTGAAAGCCTAATATCAAGGCTAATATCAGAGGGTGCAGCAGCTAATGGGCAACAGAAAGGCACACAGGGAAATGATTGAGACAGGCATGTGTACATAAGCTGACATTTACCGCCGCATTCACATCCGGACACATCCACTGACACAGGCGAATGTGTATTTATGCCAAAGGACTGGGAAAAATGAAAGACAAACATTAATTCTCTCTGTTTGTGTCTCTCACACCCACACCCAGACACACACACACACACACAAAACATTGATTTACGCTGACATGATGTACCAAACAAGAAAGCACTACACAACTCTGAGACAAACAGAAACAATCAGCAAAAACAGCCACACACGCACACCAACACACACAAACACACACACACACACACGCACATGCACACATATGCAGAAGAATGAACACATGCATAAAAGTGCACACACAGAAATCTTCTCCTAGTAGCAGTTTGCAGTTGGCCTGATGTGTACAATGACTTCCTTGAGTCAAGGTGACTGTGCGCTGTGTAGCAGAACTCAATGCTCCAGGGGACATTACTCTGTTCATTCCTCGCTTTCCTTCAGGGGAAGAGAGCAGTTGGATAATTGCCCACTGCATGCCCTACTGATCAGTTCTGACTCAGAGCAGGAGGAGTTAGACCAGAATTCATCATAGTCTTTAAAGATCTGTTAATCATTATCCAACAGAGCAATGAAGCACTGTCATTGGCTTTGCAGTGATGTATATGAAGTCGATTATCATGTGAAGGTATATGAAGCCAACAGAAACTTGCACTCACTGTTCAGGCTTTTCACAGGTAATGTAATAGCCTGCACACCTGGACTTGGTTTGGTAGTTGGCTGTACGAAGTGATTATGAGCTTTAATTGATGTTGACAGCTGTCAGTTGCTTTGTTGAGCAACACAGAGTGGCATGTAATTGCAGCCGTATTAAAGTCATTGATAACTTTTGGTTATTTTCCATGTGATTTTCTGAATCATTCAACTGAAAAGTGACTTTGAGTGAATAGGCCTGGCTCCCTCTCTCCACTGCTTCTGAAGTCTCTTTCCAGCGGCTCACAGTTAAGTGCCACTTACAGACCCCCTTCAAATCTTCCTCTTCCATTACATGGAATCTTACTTTGTGAAATGTATTTTTTTACATGCTTTCTGTGTTCATTTTTGAGGCCTATTCCTCTGAAAATGTACTACTTTCATAAGCTATGGGTGACTCCACTTTCCAGGTGAAAATCTTTTCCAGTATCCCCCTTCAAATGGATCTCCTTCAGTCGTGAATGTGTGAGAGAAAGATTTGCTTGTGTATGTGTGAGAGAAAGACAGAGGTAGAGAGAAATGAATGAAAGTTTGTGTGTGTGTATGTGTGTGTGTGTGTGAGCTCATATATTGTACGTAAATATCTGTGTGAGTACAGTGAGCAGGGTGGCTGTAACAGTAATGCAACAACTGAACCATGGCGGTAGTTCTAATTGGGTGTGGGTTATGAAGCTTGCAGACTGGTTTTTAAATTGAAGGAGCTGAGTCAAGATTACTGCGCATGCTCAGAACTTTCATCCCAAGAAATGAATCTGCTTGACTGCAAGTCATTATCTGATTCTATCTATGCCAATCGGCCTTCCTTTTGCATTGTATTTATATATTTTAGTTACCCGGGCATTATGCTTTATTTATTAAAGAGCTTTCTTTAGAAATTCAGGGATTCAAAGCACTAGTTTAAGCTTTATCCAGTGGGTACCACAAATGTTGGCTAGTTTCCATCATCAGTAATCATAGAAGAAGAAAAATACCCTCTAGATTTTGACTTGCAATAGAGCGTATTTATTTCATTCAAAGTTGTGTGCATGCGCAGTAATCATGACACAGCTCCTTTAACCCCCTCGTGCAGAAGCCAAATATGGCTATTTATGCGTTACCCTACTTAATGCTTTATAATTCGAGATTTAAGCTTCATAGAGAGGGGGAATATGGCTCAACTGAGACAAGACACTTGCAGCATTTAGAATTCCATTGTATTTCAGTTTATTTTCATGACTTTGGTGGAGAAAAAGGGCTGCAAGCATAAAAAATCCTCATGAAAATTCAGCATTGATATTGAAAAAAAAATAATATTGAGGATTGAAAAATGGCTGGGGGTTAAAACAATACATTTCTGGGATCAGAAACTCTTAGACCATGAGTATGCATCATCTGAGCATGAAAGACTAAATTATCCACTCTTTAGAAGCCAAATAAGACAGCTCTCCAGGTGGCTCCCCAAACTCCCGGAGCCCTCGAAATGGGGCACTGTCAAATCACAAAATAATCATATTTTTAACGCAAATAAACTTTTGACTCATGAAATTCAATATGAATTCATGATAATCTGGTTGAATTTAGCATGAGTTTATCAATATAGGAGCAGCTGGACATCAATGGTCACCAGTAACCTCTTTAAACCCAAAACATGCCTTTTCTCCACGATAAAGTTCATAGTTTCGTACATTTTTCTACAAAGCCGCATCAGCAAGCACATGTATTCATTAAAGGAACTGCTTATTTTACGGTCAGAACGTTAACTCTGATGGAATGCTTGCCATTTACAATTCCGATTATCCAAGTGAAACAAAAGCTTGTAACAACACTTTTCACATCCTATAAGGAGCAAGTATAACTCAACACAGTAATAGCTGTTCCCATTTTAAGCGATCGAAAATCCAAGGTATTCTATTTTGTTGAATGTGGTATATATTCTAAAACAGATTGCCACATTAAGCAAAATTCCAGCACACTGCAGTATCGACTACTCTTGTTAACCAATGTGACAAACTAGCTCTGTGATCATGGCGGTAAACCTAAAAATAAAAAATAGCTGGCTAGTTAGCTAGCTGGCTTGAAGTAAGATAGAGCTACACCATACAAAGACAGTTTGAATTACACGTCAAGGGGAAAAACTCTCCATCACTAAATTTCTCCTCCAAAAAATCAATGTTGTCAGCCCTCCAGTCTGTTCCATTCAGAATTACTGCAATTTTCCATCTCAAAATCACATTTCCATCCTGCAAATATAAGCTCAGCCCGCCAGGGTCAGTTCTGGAAGTCTTTTTTCCATGCAATCATGTCATTCTCAGCTGCGCAAAGTTGAGAGAATACAACGTAACTGCTATTACGTAAGTGTATAAATACAGTACGTTTCTGATGGGCCAATCAATGTCTTTCAGTTACTGTGGAAAGGTTATACTCTCTGGAATTGGATAAGAAATGTGTCAATCAATACAGCATTTCTGGGGAAGTTTCATGTGGGCGTGAACTCTAACTGTGCATTTTGCAGATGAGCTTATGTATATTATTGAATGACTGGCTAATCAACAAGAATACTTTGGGGGATATAAGGAAGCGCTGAATTAGTCGATGGAGGAATCTTCACGTAAATCCATGGTAGGGAAATTCACATTTTTGATATGTGATGACTACTGTATAATTGATAGTAGAATGACATAGTATAAATACCATGTGGAATTTTTGCTTCAGAAAACTGATTTTTCTGAACTACTAATTGGGATACCATTGGTTCACTATAGTTGAAGTGGTCGCTATAAAGGACAACAGTTTTTTCTGTGGCAAGAGATCATTTTTTTTGAACTCCTGGATAGATACTATGGGCAAGTATATTGAGCAGTTTGCACATCAGGCTTAGCTGAAGAGTTAAATTCATGCAACTTCAGAAAAAAGAGGGATGGGACTGATCCATATTCTGAACTGTGTTCGAGCTCGGCTTGCTTGTGAATATTCAATAACTGTTTCAGGTGTGCCATCTAGTGATAGAATAGTGTAACTGCGTGCATAAATTGAGCAGCTCCATGTCCGTTGGTGTCTACATCTGCACAGAGGGGTTAATGATTGACGTGATGTGATTATGCGCATCCTTGAGTACATGATGTAAAGGAAACGGGTTTTGAAAAAAGATATGTATTTAGCATGCTTCGTAATTTATTGGCCATCTTTGCACTGTTATTATGATGCACTTCACCTCTGAGATTGATGGGTTTTTCTGTATTTATCTGAGCTGTCACAGTGCTAGGTACATGCTCGATCAGCAAACTCAACTACACACAGTCTGGATGCAGTGCTTATACGTCATTCCAGTTCATCTGAGGTCCGTGCCCTGAATTTGATGTCCTGCTCTTTAACACTGGTGCATAGTTGTTCATTGTGTGTGTGTGTGTGTGTGTGTGTGTGTGTGCATGCGCACATGTGTGTACATCCACACAAAAAGCAATAAATATTCATCAATATTTTGCAACTGATAAAATTATTATTATTATTATTATTATTATTATTATCATCATCATTATTATTAGTAGAACTAGAAATAATAATTGCATTTGACCGTTGTAGGTCCTTGTATAAACCAATAGAGACAAAAGTTGCTTGAGTGAGATTTAAGCTCAGGTGCAGGAACATGTGCTGAAATGATAGCGCTATCCCTTTGGATCTGTTGAGCGCTTACTCTTTATCTGCGGGTTTGGGAAAGATAGAGTTAAATTCTGTACTCAGCCAGATGAGGGATGATGACATCATATCTCAGCCAATAAACTTGTTTTTGAGCAGCAGGAAAATTGACTGAGGCTGCCGATAATGAAGCACAAGACTATTTATCCCCTGGTTCATATACAGGGCTGCTGTCAGCCTCTATTTAGAATGAATGATGGAGCAGGGAGTTGCAGCTTTAATTTCCATCACAGAGAGCAGGCTAGGAGAGAGAGCGGGTGAGAGAGAGATTGGGCATAAGAAGAGGAGAGTGAACAAGAGATAGAGGGAGGAGACAGAAACAAAAAGGGGAAAAGGGGGGAGTGAATGTGGGGGAGGAAGAAAAAACTTCCTCTGGTGAAGCCACAGAAGGAAATGACAGAGTGAGAGAAAAGTGAGAGGAAAAATCCAAATGTTATGGAAAGGAAGAGGGGGAGGTTTCAATAAAGGAGAGGGGAAGTTTGAGTGGCAGTGAAGGTTCCGGAACAGATAGCAGGAGGAGCAGAGGAGCGACGGAAACTCTGGGACAGAAAGATGAAGACAGGTCATATCCATATCCATATGCAGTAAGTCACTTTGACCGCACCCACCATATAACCTCAAACTCATCTGAGTAAAGGACTGCCAAAAGATTTAGCCATATATAGGTCTGTGGGATCCAGGAGCAATGATGTTGACTGCAGTCTGTTGGTCTCCATCTGTATAAATATGACCCCTTGGCATTGATAGTTACCAGAGGTGTTAAATCCAGGGGTCAGAAAGTAAAAGTCCTGCCAAGTTTTTCTCCCTCCCACAGAATGAGCTGATCACTCATATTGGCTCTATCTCCTGTCCGAAGTAAATCCAGGTGGTTGGAATAAAGTTCTGGGGAGGATTTTTACTTTCTGAACCCGGACTTTACACGTCTGATAGTTACAGATCAGGTGCTCTTGTGTGCGCGCGCGCGTGTGTGTGTATGTCTACTGGCATGCACATGCAGTCCTTTCTGCAGAGAATTCCACACATTTCACGTTCAAAGACAGTGAGCTGTCAGATTCAAATTCAAATGGCTTCACTGGCAGTGGAGAAACATTAATCACAAAAGCAATGAATCATGCCTGCTGGATTATACTGAGCATCCCCTATTCTATGAATAAGTATACTCTTGTAGATTTCACTCCTTCCCCTCTTCTCGCTATAAAAGCCAGTAACCGCTTGAAGTATTTACTCTGTTATGGCAACTGTTCAGCATTATAAGTCCAGTATTCAATATTCAAATTATATTTGTACTTGAAGGTAACTAGTGAATAAAATTAATGCTCTTTTAACCCACACTTAAAGGCTCAGCCAGATGAAGGTGCAGCCCCCCCCCCCCTTTGTAAATATTCAAATAATGCATCAGTGGTCTGGGGTTCTGCATGGGAGTCAGAAGGGACATTTAGCTTGCTGCTTGCTTACTACTATACAAATTAGTGTAAAAATAAAGTGTAAATTGAAGTGTTATAAGCTAAGATTGCATACTTGTTGTGATAAAGAGCTGTCTGAATGTATAGAAGGACCGGCTTCTTTATTTAGCTGGAGTGCTTTGCAGAAACCCATTTCATACTGTAACGGGTTTGAAAATCTCCCTTTGGTGAAATGAGCCGCACAAATGCAGGATTTTGAGCACAGATCATGCACCTCCAGAGACACAGAATCAAGCCAATTGCTGTGAAAATAGTCACCCTTTGGGAGATGCAGACTTTTATTTGGTGCTTGGCTGCCGATGACTATATTTCCTCAACATTTTTGCCATGGCCCTTGGCAAAATATTTGCAGCTGACGTTGCTAGCTGACACATTTTAAACTCCCAATTTGAGCCGCCCTAAAACAGAAGTCCACTTCCCTTAGGAACTGTATGTCTCACATCACAGGAACAGTTTTATTTAGCTGTGTTTACTGCCAATTTCTTGAAACTTGAACAAATATCCATTTTAGCACTCAGTTAATTTCAAAGGCCACTTCTAGAGCCTACAAATTAAACATTATTTTCATTATTTTACTACAGTCCTAAAAACATAAAATTACCTGAAATTGAACTTTACATTTTGCAGGTCAAGCAGCAGAATTGAACCCAGCAGTTTGAGTGGTTGTGTGGAACAAGCTGATCATAAGGTTACTGTAAAAAGAAACATGAAGAGGTCTTTCTTTGGCTGTTTAACTGTTGCAGAATGTGGAGTCAGATGTTAGTTTGAGCAAACAGGTTTAGTGATGAAAATAAGCCTTGTGTCGGGTAAAGTGTCAAAACTTGTATTTCTTTTGAACTTTTTGGTTTATGATATTGTATTTTTGTATGTGTTTTTGGATTAAGATTTTAGTTTGTGAATGCATGGAATTTCAAATGTATTATGTTGTAGTAAAGGGAGTAAATAAAAAGTGGATAACAGGAATCAAAAATGCAGAGGAAAAAGGAAAATGTGTGGTCGGAAAGGTAGATGTTAATGGATACAAAGCCAAACACGTATCTTCCAATGGTGTTGAGAAATTTGTTGAAACTGAGACAGGGGAAGTAAGGTGAGAATACCTAAGACTTGAATAGTACCGGTAATAGTGAAGTGATGTACAAAAAAACAGAGGGATAAGGTATTAAAAATAAAATATACCACAATATAAGTGTGATGCTTATATTGTAACTCTCTTCTCGAGGCTTGCTCACCGGTTTGGTGTAAGCACACTATGAACACACTCACCACACTATTGATTAAAACATCCCTAAAGAGTTCCTTACAATATTGAGTTATTGTCGTCAAAACAAAGCAAATATTGACTGAAAGTAGGCCTTTGGGTTCAGCTGAATGAGGGGTTCATAAGGAGGACAGTGGGCAGACCCTGCATCTCTACAGCCTGGTTTATAGTCTGCGTGTCCAACATATTCTCATTCCAACTCCTCATATAGTGACGCTACCTGACCAAGCGTCGATATATGACACAAAAGGAGGGTTTTGGAGTCCTTATTTCATGCTTACAGTTAGGGTTAGGGGTTAAGGGTTAGGGGGTAGGGTTCGTTTTAAACTGGCGTCAAATAAGGACGCCAAAAGCCTCCTTTTGCATTGTATATCGATGCTAGGTCAGGTAGCATCACAATATGATGAGTCGGGATGAGACTGGGCTCGCGTGTCCACTAAACATCTCAGTCCATGGATGAGCCACTTCGATTCATACATGTTTTCATTGTTGCGGACATATCTCCGCAAACGAGTTCAATAGCTGCTCGCAAACACTACTGGTTTGACCTTAGCTCAACACAATTACACACATGCACTGTCAACACCCACAGGACCACGCAGACTGTCAGTGCACCAACTAGATTTTATGTCCGTGCGGACCTGCGAGCATCGACTGTGCATGTGCAAAACTAAGTGCGCAGTGAAGGCTGGTAACAAGTTCTGCATCATGCACACTGTCCACAAGCTAATACATTTTGCTGACACACACACAATAAATTACCTGTAAGGGTATGCACTGAAATGCATTGTGGGCGGGGAGCAGAGGTGGGGGTGTTGGAGAGTGAAAGCTGTGATTAAGAGCTCTGAAAGCAATGTTTGTAAGTTGCGATGCCAAATTATATGAGCTTTGCATCATTACTCCGGTAGAGAAGTAAGACATTTATTTGCCCCTCCCCAATGTCAGTGGGAGCTCGGACTGTGCACTGGATCAAACACCCCTCAGGGATCTCTGGGCAAGCAGGCTTGGGGTTTTATTGTCATTTTTGTTGAAGCTTATTACCTCCGCCGAAGAGCTTATGTGTTCACCCGTGTTTGTTTATCTTTCTGCTAACAAGATAACTCAAAAAGTTGTCAATGGATCGGCACAAAATTATATAGGATGGTAGGTGGTAGTCCAAGGATGAGTTTATTCAGTTTTGGAAGAGATCTGGAACATATTCTGGATTCTAGATCTGGAAGAAGTTGAAATATACCTGAATAGAATGATTGTCCCTGAAGTAATGAACAGATTTTCATAAAATTTCAGTGTTAAATAGAATCTACTCTAATGTAGAATTGATTGTACTCGTTTGTGATCTGGATAATATTCTTGTGGATCCAGAACCAATAATACTGACATATGGCGTGGTGGAGGTACTGTATGTGCTCTACCTAGTGCCCTTCTAGTTGTGATTTGAAGCTGTGGATTCTCCACCCCACTTGGCCCCATCACAACAGTATTTGGCACCTTTAATCTGAACACAGGATTGATATTGGGATTGGAGGTGGAGATGCTAGTCTGTAAAATGCCCTTTAACATTTTCATGTTTACTGTTACGCCATAAATTACCAGACGACACCTGTCACACTTATCCTCCCAGTTCTGCCAAATGACATTTTGTATGTTGTGATAAATCCTTCTCTGCAGGTTTTAATATGTCAGGTCTAATTAGTATTACATTGGTTGCATTATTAGGGATATGAGAAACAAAAAGCTTATCATTATCCTTGACTATGACACTCTCTCATTACCCTTGGTGGGAGAGGAATCCATTTTAAACAGGAGCAGATTTTGAGGTGAAGCAGATAAAGGAGTTGTCATCGTTCCATAGACTTGCTTTTGTCTCTCTCTCTCTCTCTCTCTCTCTCTCTCTCCGCTCTCCGTTTCTTTTACCTCATGGTGATGTGATTTCCACCCATCTGTACGCTGTCTGCTTTCTGATTGCTGTTTGTAATTAGCAGGGGAAATGAGGGACAGGTTAATAAGCTCAAGAAAGGAGCAGAGAGGTTTAAGCAGAGGTGGGCGAAGGGTGGGAGGTGTGGGGAACTGTCACTTGCAGGGATACGTTCTGGCAGGTGCTGTATTAGAAATGTAGCATGTGATGCTTTTTTCTTTTTTTTTCTCCCCTGCAGAGAAGGTGCAATTGTGGTAAAGAATTGAACTCTCAGGCCAATGATGGAAAATTGGTAATGTTCTACGGGCTGGGCACTATGGACGAAAATCAAGTTTCACAATATTTTTGATCCAATATCTGCGTCAATTTTGCGGCAATATAGTTGGGTTAAATATTCGTGCTTTCAAAAAATATTTTCACAATGCAATTTTTGATAAACAGTCATTAGCAATGTGGATATGATGACCAAGCAGGTACAGTCAATGGCTAGAATGGTCTAACAAGTGCAGGTAACTGTCTCCCTAAACTTTAATGTAGCTTTTAAAGCCAGAAAAGGCAACAGTAATGTCATGTCACTACATTATAATACCCAAAGTCCAAGACAATATCTTAGATCACAATATCCATATAATATTGATGTCTGTCTAGTCATAGTACATACTTGAGAAATTCGGAACTGAATTTGGCTTATTCTGTTTTCTAAATCTGCATTTTTTTTGTGCATCTCTCTCCCCACCACTTGTTCCTAATCTATTCTACATGTTTCTTGGGTCATTTACCTATCTACAACGTACATCAGCAGTCTGAAGTGCATCTCTTCTTCCCTCTCACACTTATGTATCACTGTAGTTCAGCCTGTCCCAATCCAAATGAGGATTGCACGTCCCCTCACCAGCCCTTCCTGCTCTGGGCTGTAATAAGGGCTCATATTAGGGCAGTATTACTCTGTACCAGCCTTTTTCACTCAGGACTGTTTCATGTGCAGCTCCTTACACCTTCCCACTCTGAATTATATAGTACTCAACACCATAATAAATTATATAATGCTCTATACCTTGCTAAGTTATGGTGGACTCCATCCCATACCAAATTATGTAGCACTCTATCCCCTACCCAGAATGAACACAGAACTTCTCAAAACCGTCTGTTCCACTCAGAATCATTACTCATAATTGATCTAAATGTCATTCTCTTATTAATTGTGATATTCTGGTGATAAAAAACGCTTGAATCATTTGGAGAGCTGCAAATCCTCTGGGTAGCTTTGACTTTGGCCTGGTATTTTATACTCTTTTGGATAACATCTTTGGATATGACTAATAGCTAGGCGTTGTTCTTGATGACAGGGGCTAATTTGGAAGACCAGTAGATGGTGGACTCTGGTGGACAGGGGTAACTGCAGGACAGATGTGATTAGATGACTGACTAGATGATTTGGATGCAGAAGTCTAACCTGGGAAGACAGGTGTGACTGTCAGACAGGAGCAAACGTGCTCAGGGACTTGCTTGGTTATGTGGATCTTGTGCGATGAAATGCTGTTCCACAAGTATGGCAGACAGGCTGAATCAATGTGCTGTGGGATGTTAATGATGTTATAAATGACAGATAAAATGCTCCTCAACTTCAGCTCTTTTGCTGTCAGTAGTAATGAAGCTAATCTTGTAAAATTCAGTGTAGTGGCTTATGGGATGGTCTCACCAGCTGGTGGAGTGCTGGCACACTGCTACACTTTATACACACATGCTTTTTTAATTTAGGCCCATACACATAAGCTCCAAGTTCTTAAGCCTCTAATTTTCAAATGCAGTTTAATTGTATCTGCACAGACTCATATGCATCCAGTATTTACCTGCTTGTTCGTTAGTGTAGAGTTGGGGGTGAGGAGGGGTAGGATATGGGGCCTATCCCACCATATGATGGACAAGAGACAGGAATATACCATGGAGCACTGTGCCTAGCCTCTGTTGCAGATGTCTTATATTGTTCACTTCCCTCACGCATCAACGTCTGCACACTTGAGCCAGGTTTTGTGTTCCGTAACATAATGGCATTGTGTGGAATAAGCCAGTCAGAATGCTAATTATATGACGCTCCTTTTGCATTTTCCCCATCAAATATTAATTAACTGCTGAAAACAGAGATGAATCTCTCAAACCCGAATGCCATCAGTACCGTGGGCAATCAATAAACGTCTTAAATACAGCATGTTTCAAGCGACATATCCACTTAAAGGGATGAAACTTGGCAAAAAGCTCATGATGACCATTTTTACCCAAACCGAACACAATTCAAGCATCAAGCAAGTAAATAAGCATGTGGCAAAACATAGGATAAAATAATATCAGTGTTCGATCGCTAGTAATTCTACTGAATTTGTGCTATGCACACAAACGGTGCATCAAATGAAAGAGGAAAGTCCACAGAATCCAACAATATAAGCCATGTCATTTTAAACTGACACCACACTCAAAAACCAGCAGGCATACACATTACATTCTACAGCAATGAGCAAACATTTTTTTCTTACCTTTGATATTTTGTAATAAAAATTGTGTTCGAGGGTAGATCTGCACTGGCTATTGTTAGCCCAATATACCCGTATTATATTGAAACTAGATCTTCCAGTCTCCATGCATTTTTTTCCATGGCACTGCTTCCAGTGAGGTCAGGCCCTGAGCATTCCACTTGCATGCAATTAATTTTCTTCTCTGTGGTCAGCTTGTGATGATGTCAGTTTGACTTTGCAGGTGGCCTTTTGATTCTATGGGCTCTGACGTTTCCAACGAGTCCTCAGACACCGTAATCGCACTAACCTAGTCTGAGATAGAGCCTTGTGTTCCCAATGTGTCTATCTGAGAGTCCCTGCGCCATTAAACACATGAATTTAAGGAGCGCAATGATATAAATGCCTGTTTTTAGTGTTTTTGGTATAATTCTCCACTAAATATTCAACAGTCATTTTCAAAGTAATTCTCTGACTGGGAGTTCTTGCGCCATTTTGGTGAATACTGAGACCGCAACAATACAACTGCTAAATCGGGGTGCATGACATGTTTTGTTGTCTCACTCTTCATATTTACAATGAGACAATGGCACAGACCCCACAGATAGTGTCGTGGCTAAGGCGATAGGCCCTGACGTGGGAAACCTGAGTTCAATCTGCGGTGAGGTGTGAGTAATTTTTGAGCAGTGGAAGTAGTTCTTGGATAAGTAATTGCTGGGGTATTTGTTCTTTTTACTTCATACCATTTTTACCTTATCTTTGCATTTATTATTTTGTTAATTTGCTTGTTTTGTGGAAAATACATCTGCTCTCGTGGAATCAAACTTCATTTCCTATGAATGTATTTTCTTTGAATGGAAAAATGTATACAGGACTGGCTGAAATATTTTTAAAAATAAAAGATAATTAAAAATGGTTGTATTTAGATGGAATGTTTGCCAGTAATGACACATAAGTGAAATTAAATTAGTTTTACAGTTTGGTGCCTGATAAATCTCAATTGGCACACACTGCCCAAAAAGGTTCCCGAATTATCAATTTGGAGATGCCACCTAGATATTCCTGAACTAAAACCTCTCTAATTTTGCTCTGATCTAATTGATTAGAATAAAATTTGGCACAGATAATGGTGACATTCTGTATTGTAATTTTTGGAGGTTTCAGACTGAAAGTAAATAATTTTAAAAGGGATAGAAGTAAAATTTTGTTAGGCGGAAATGATATCTTTTATTTATGCTGTGTTTCATCTTCATTTATGCTGACTCGGTGACATATATACTGATCTTTACACCATGACAAAAATCCCCAAGGTGTTACCTTTATTATGATACTAAGATTATTCAAATGGACCAAGTAGTTGTGGAGATATACTCATTTCATTCTGGGCATGTCATTTTCGAGTCAGAAGCTCAGGTTTTAAAGGGTTATTCCACCCAAAAACTATAATTTGAATACCAATTACTCACCATTAGAGGTCTCGAACAGACGAAGTTGTTTTGCACCTGGCGCAACTTTATGGCCACTGGAGAGTTTTGAAAAATTATCCAAATTCCTTTTTTGCTGGAAGCAAATGGGGGCCACCAAGTACCAAGGGAAAAACTCAAAAAGAAGTCCTTGACAAAACTTTTGGGTGAAGCACCCGGATTAGTCTCTGGGCAATAATTTAAGTCTGGGACTTTGTCCGACTTGTATCCTCAGTACTCTAGCAGAACTGTTTTATTGTTTATTGTTTTTATAAAATAACAACTGTTTCTAGAGTACTGAGGATCAGGACAAAGCAGACTTGGATTATACTGGACGTCCTGCCTCCTCAAAATTTTGAAAGTTTGTCAACGGACGCTTCTCTGGAGTTTTTTCTGTTGCTACGGAGGTGGGACTTCCATTTGTTTTCAGCAAAAAAGTGATTTGGATAATTTTTCAAAACTCTCCAGTGGCCATAAAGTTGCGCCAGGTGAAAAACAACTTTGTCCGTTTGAGACCTCTAATGGTGAGTAATTGATATACAAATTATAGTTTTTGGGTGCAATGTCCCTTTAAGAGGTTACTTAGAATCTAAGAATTCTAGCTCATCTTTCATCAGATATGCCCACAGTGCCTACATTTATTACTCTGGGTATTTTTTTTCTCTAACTTCTCTTTGCCTCATTTGCTGACTTTGTGTGTGTGTGTGTGTGTGTGTGTGTGTGTGTGTGTGTGTGATTAATATCGTGAGAAAAAAAGTCTGGATAATGAAAAGGGATAGTGCTTTTTGGATGATCTAGGGGGTATGTAAGAATCCTTGCTTAAAATCTCTCATGTAGATCATGATTCACTCCATTTCAACAGGGCAGAAAATACTTCACAGCATACATTTTTTCATGCATCATACTGCCCATATGCTTGTGATCTATCAACTGTTGTCTCAGTCCCTCTCTCTCTCCATTGTCACACACACACACACACATGCATACCATAACCTATTCTCATGCATCCCTACATGCACACACAAATGTACACACAGTGACAGCTATGCATGTATGCACAGACACACACACACACACACACACACGCAGGTATCTTAAATTAATTGATAAGACAGCTAGCCTGCACCATTCCGTCCTTCATGCTTGTTGCAGTCTTTGTTATCAAGTTTCTTGATTCAGACTCTGTTACTCTGTTATCAAGTCTGGTTTTTTTTATTTGCTTCAGACTGTTATGAGGAAGGAAGGAAAAAAGTGAAAAGATCAAGCTGAAAGGGAAAAGACGGTTGGGGTTTCCTCTGGAGGCTATCGGCAGGCATCTGAAATGGATGAGTCGCACAGACCCAAAGGTCTCTGCACATAACCAAATGTGTCTGATGTCCCTCAGATAAAGATCCCAATTCTTTATAGTACAACAGTCACTGGGAGACACTAGGGTGAAAGTTCCAGGTGCAATAAACAGATTAATAATGAATAATATCATTTCAAGGAAGATTTTTTTTTTTGGCTTCCATCCTGTCTAGCCGTTGTAAAAATATGTTATCATTTTACTCTTCAAAGAACAGGTGCAGTTAGGGCAGTACTGCCAATCTCTGTCTGGGATGCGTTTGAATTTAACAAGAGGTGGTTCAACATCACCTTATATTATGCCAGCACCGTTTTAAATATGAGCCGAACTGCATGCTCAAGTTTGTTTGAGAGAGCCAAGGCATCCGCCCAGAAAATCTGACCTCACTGACTCTGGGAATAGTTGTACCGTCATAGTATTCCTGGTTCTGGATTATGAATCCCAGTTCCCCTGTCAGGGCCATTTCTAGCAGTTTGTTAGGAACACAAATATTCCTCAGGCTTCTGCCTCCTGTACTGTGAATGGCTTCCTAGATGAAAGTTGTTTGCCATTTATGGGCATATGGTAACTGTCATTTTGATCTGAAGGACTCCACTCCGGTCATTGGACACCTTCAAAAAGAGCTTGCCATGCACAGTCATGCATGACGATGAATTTCAAACAGTATCAGGATCTATTCCAAGACAGTGATACAAAATCATTATATGAGAAATGGATTTGGACATTTAGATCAAGGGATGGTTCTTCAGCTCTTTTCTTGCAAGGCTGAGCAAAAGGCATGTAAGGGGTTACCGCTGTCTTGTTTTGAAGACCTAGTGCTGCTTTGCAGGCTTGTTTTCTTGTTCACAACACAGAGGGTGCCAATATTCTTCCCACACTACGACTCCTGGGCTTTAACATCAGACTCCCACTAAAAGATCATCTCACATGTGTGCTTATTTAAATCTAGCTCCTGATGATGACCTTGTCCAAGCTCACACTGATTAGCAAAGGTTCCTCTGATGTATGCAGAATGTACCTCTGCAGTGCCTGACAAAAGTCTTGTCACTTATCCAAGTTGTAGGAACAACAAATAATAACCTGACTTGTAGTTGATCAACTGGAATCAAAAATGGCTTATATGAAAGGCAAAGCCCTCTAGATTATGCGAAATATACCAAAATAGAGTTTTGTGTCATTGATTGAGTTTTATAATTTAATTTGTACAGAAAGGTCAGATCTTGCTTGGACAAAAGTCTTGTCGCATTGAAAAAAAAAAAAATGGAAATTATACATACACTTTATTTTGAATACAAAAATATGCCACTATAATATCAGAACATAAAGCCATGGTGCCTTGGAAAAAATAATTAATATTGCGTATGACTCCCATGAGCTTGGAGGACTGCATCCATACGTCTTGGCAATGACTGAGATAACTTGATAATTAAATCATCTGGAATGGCAAAGAAAGCAGTCTTGCAGAACTCCCAGAGTTCATCAAGATTCGATGGTTTCATCTTCCAAGCCTCCTCCTTCATCTTACCCCTGAAATGCTCAATAATGTTCATGTCAGGTGACTGGGTTGGCCAATCCTGGAGTACCTTCACCTTCTTCACTTTCAGGAACTGTGACATGGAGGCAGAAGAATGAGAAGGAGCAGCAGTATAAGTAGGGCAGCAAGAACTTCTTGATATTTCAGGCTGTTGATGTTGCCATCCACTCTGCAGATCTTTCTCACCCCCCCATACTGGCTGTAACAACAAACCATGATTTTTCCTCCACCAAACATGATTGTTTTCTGGGAGAATCTTGGGTCCATGAGGGTTCCAACAGGTCTTGTACGGCGACTGGCTTGCAGTTCAATGGATGATTCACCAGAAAAATAAACTTTCAGCCACTTTTCCAGTATCAATCCTTTCTGCGAGCTGTGGGCCTTGGCAAATGCAATGCAGGTTTTTTTTTTCTGTTTAATGCAGACTTCTGTGTACTAATTCGCCATGAAAACCACTTTGAGAGAGAATTTGACAAACTCTTCTTGTAGATACTGGGATTTTGGTGACATTTCCTCATGTAGCTTCGCTGTAGTTGAAGAAGGGCTGGCCTTGTACAGTTGAAGCAACAAACGGTCCTTTCAAACAGATGTCATACCGGGGTCTGTCTGACCTGCGCTTGCCATGAACGTCACCGGTTTCTTCAAATCTTTTTCATCCCTCCACTTGACATTTGGATACATTAAAGATGTCTGCCACCTCAGCAGCAGACTCAGTCTTCAGGCTCTTGATGATCAGCACTTTGGTCTGTGGTTGAATCTATGGTATGTTGTCAGAGGTCTAGTCGCACCTCATATGAAAGTCTGGTGTGCTGGGGTTATTTCTATACACATCTGGGAATGTGTTAATTACAGTATTTGTCATAGGTTAAACTCTAATCTGCGATTTGTTGCATCATCTGAAGAGACGACAAGACTTTTGTCCCAGCAAAAACACATGTTATGGGCTTAGCCAAGCTGTGAACATCAGAACACTTTTTGACGGTTTCATTTTGCACCAAATTATTAATGTGAAAGCCCTCGACATTAAAATGGACCATTTATTGTAACAATTGATTGGTTAGAAATAAAGTTATATGCTATTTTTAGTTACTATGTCCTTATGCGACAAGACTTTTGTCAGGCACTGTATGTTCCAGTACAATATCTCATAATTAAATGTGACACAAACTGTTGAAACTGTCTGCAAGTTGAACATCAGAAGTTTACGGCATGAAGGAGAATGGGGAGAAATGGAAAAATTGTCAAATGTCTGAGAAGTCAGTGTAGATAATGGACAGCATATTGAGGGTCTAACAATACATGTATTCATACCAAACTGTTCTGCACAGGATCTTGTGACACGAGGTGGAACAAAAATTTTGTGCGAAACTTAAACTAACAACTCCAAGGGTGTGTCCGAACACCCATACATGTTTGTCCAGCAGTAGGTAAAGAAATGTACAGGAACAGTGTAGTACATTCAGAACTTCTATATAGATCAAACTGTATGCAAACCATACCCGCATGTCCTGCTGCATTCGGCTGAATTCTGCTATTTGCGACTGATGGACATTGTGCTATCCTATAAAGCCACTGGCACTGAAATGCTGTTGTCATGACGACCGAGGGAAGCAATAGCTCTCTGTAGAAAACAGTATACGTTGTACGAAATTTACTGATTGATAAAATTAACAGAAATATTGTATTAGCCTGTATGATTAAAAATAAATATAAATCCCACCAATTCTAAGACAAAGTTGTGTCTTTAAATCTTTGCGGGCGGGGGGAGTTTATGCTACGTTATGGTTAAACCAGGTCAGGAAATGGGTGAAATGGTGGCTGTATAGTATGTCCAAATTTGTGCATACATTGCTGATTGTACGCATTTTACCTTCTACATTGACGCTTGAGTAGTAGGTATCAAAGCAAATTCTATACGCACATATGTAGCATGGGTATTCAGATGCACTCCGAGTCTCCTCTCCCAGTGGCGTACAGCCGGAAGTTGTTGAAGAAAACCTTGCTATTGAATTGCAGCAAAGCAGCCAGTGAATGGAGCACATCAGCACAAACATATACCAGCCTCGTCAGTATTATGCTACATCGAACGCAAATGTAAAAGTCAGAGCTAGAGAATCCACCACATTCCTTCAGGGGTACATTTCCGAAAAGCTTAGTTGCTAGCTAGATGTTAGTGACTTAGCTACACAGTTTGAGCCAGAGCCAACATTGTCATCAACTAAGCTTTGGGGAAACATACCTTAGGTCCAACACATTCTCATCCCGACATGTAATACAGCAAAGCTACCTGACCAAGTGTCGACATACAACGAAAAATGAGGCTTTCAGAGCCCTTATTTGATGTTTAGGGCTAGGGTACGGGTTAAGGGTGAGTGGATAGGGGGTAGGGTTCGTTTTAAACTGGCATCAAATAAGGACGCTAAAAGCCTCCTTTTATGTCGTATACCAATGCTTTGTGAGGTAGCGTGTTTGCAACATGCCAGAATTGAAATGTCGCTAGCAGTACATCGAACATGTTGATTCATTCACGTCATCCAAGTGTGAATATCACAGATATAAAGTAACAACCTTTGATGACCTTCATCTTTTGTTTTTTACTTTAAAAAGAAAGATATGGGCCTCCACTGCACAGGGTTTAGAGGCCTGTGACAACAACAAGTGAGACCAAAGTGCTGTTTACTCATAGATTGTGAGTAGGTGACCGTTTTACTCATGTTCCCATGAACACCTTCATTGATTGTGTTGGCCCAAATTATTTCACTGAAGCTGTAACATAGCTTGCAGGGGGAAGGTTGCAGAAGCTGAAGGCGGCGTTGAGTTAAGAGGTTTTCGCCCCCTGTACGTTAGCCGAACACAGCTGTCTAAAGAAGCCTCTTAGCGTTTGCAGCTCAAAGCCAGATAGACACAGATAAGTCAATCAACCTTTTCTATCAGCCAAGATGATTGAGGTTGTGACCGTTTCACAGAGCAGGGCTAAAGATCCGTGCAGAAACCACTGCAGAAACACACCACAGGCTGCTGCACGGCATAGAGACAGTTGATTTTTCCTCATACCCTGTATTCCTTTTTCCAGGCATATTTACACCTGTCATTTTTGACCAAGCACAACATGAAAAACATGGGAAGTTATTGTTCAAAGGATAGGGCTGTTCAGTTCTCTCTTCTCATTGCATATCTGCTCCCAATTCAAGAACATAAAGAACTTGCTGTGTTTTGCATAAGTAAACTCTCCTGACTACTGTAATTTGCACATTAATCAGGTGTTGAAAGGAATATTTATTTCAGATGGAAAACCATGGAAACTGCTCAACCTTTCCTTCTCCATCTCTCTCTGTCCGCATGCTCCGTCCTCTTTTGCTGGAATCTTGCCCAGCCATCCGGCAGGTGCCTGAGGAAAGAAAAACAGTGGGAGACATCATTTCTGCCTCGTAATAAATCGCAGGGGGAAAGCATTATTGGAAAACAGTGAAGTGCACAAAATAGGCCAAGCATAATTTGTCCGGAAATTTCTATTTGGGGCCTTTGGAATTTGCTGACCAATTGTCAGAAAGCACAGAAATGAAAATGCAATATTGCAATACCACCAGCAATGGAACCACTTGCATTTCAGAAAAGTGGCACCGCTGCAGTGAAGAGAATTCAATGATGCCTGTTTTTTTTTGTCCCACCTCCTTCACTTTTACCTGTAAATGACCTCTTTAAATATGGCTGTATTATGTATAAACATTAGTGGAGTTATGAAGAATTCTCTTGTAGATCAGGAAAGGCAGCCTAGAATTATTATTTTTGTCATCTCCTTAAGATGTGGCTTTAATTTCAGTATGGTTTTGAGGGCTTTGCACCTTGCTACTGAGGTCTCACAGGTAGTTAGGGTCTTTGAGTTAGTTGGATTTTTTTTTTTTTTTTTTTTTAACAAAAATGATATTAATGCTGGTGTCCAGTGCCAGAGGCGGACAGTAACGGAGTAAATTTACTTAAGTACACTTTTTGGGGATCTGTACTTTACTTGAGTATCATGTTGGGGGATGACTTATGACTTTTACTTGAGTTCATTTGAAAGGCAAATATTGTACTTTTTACTCCGCTACATTTCTATCCATAACCCAAGTACTCGCTACTTTTTCTTTAAAAAAAAAAAAAAAAAGCGGGGAAACTCTGTGGATTCAGTATTTTGTGGTTGTTTCCTTCTCAAACGTGATTGGATTGTACAGGTGCCACTGACAGGACAGCCTGTCAGCAATCACCTTCAGCTTTCCTGCCATGAACCCGCGAACTCCATAGTTCAGTTGAGACACAATCGCAGTTATCGAAGTCCCGAATAAACATAGGGAAAGCATACCAACGTTGGAGAGAATTCCGGGAGTTGAATGGTTTTAATTCTGATGCCCAGGTCGCCTTGTTTCTACTTGAGGTGAGTAGAGCTGGTGCTTAGCTCCCAAGTGACCCGCATCTGGCGGGTCCAACCCGCATTTGAATAGCAAAACCCGCCGACCAGTAAGCAAGTGAAAAAACCCGCAATTTGAGCATTGAGAGATTTACGCGTTGTTCCTCCACCCCTGTGTAATACATGGGTGCTCAGAGTCCGTAATATTACAGATTTCCATATTTTTTAAATTTTCCTCTGTAAGAGCAAATCTGATGTTCAGTGTAGAACCCATTTTTATTTCGTGCAGATGTTGAGCCGTATCATCGATTCTCCCTTGCATCACTCCCTTGAACCACAGATGCAGCCCCCGAAATCCGCGCCCAACGCATTTCAACTGGTTAAAGGTTTCCTATTCATTCAAAATTTGTAGTTGATCATTTAAAATGTGAACCGCAAATTTTGTGTGCTTGTTAGGTGCTGTCCTGCAAATACTAAATAACAGCAACTCAGCGAACATTTTAGATCTTATATGACAAGTTGCTGTAAAGTTACGACATTGTGTTGAAGTCTACAATTAGTCTAAGCTGCTTTTCCACCGAACGCGAAACAAATTTTTTGTGCGACAGATTACATTCAAAGTCACTGCAAAGATGCGAATACAGGCGAGTTCGCGTGTATTTGGGTCTTTGCATTGTTTTTGAATACAATCCGTCGCGCGAAAAATTCATTTCGCGTTCAGTGGAAAAACAGCTTAACGAAGCTAGGTAATAAGGCTCCATTGCTTTCTGTGGCCATTTGGAGCATTGCTTTTGTGCCACTATCTTGCTTGTGGATGAGATAATGGATATCTGTCCAGATCGTGGACATGATCTACGTCGCTTGGCAGTACAGGAAGTTGCGGCTGATGATGATGATGAGTTGTAGATGCCCTTATTACAATGATGTCAGGACTGTCTGTCAAAGTTGATGTGGTTTCAATTGCATAGACTTGTATACATATAATTGATTTTTGTGTTACTCTGATGCATGTATGAGCATTAATGTATGAACATTCAATATTGTTCGTTTTCTTTGTTTATGATGACTGGATGAATGTGAATGAAATACAAATTGGATTCCAAAAAAAAAAAAAAAAATCCAAAATGGTGATGTATGATAAATTGATGTCAATACGATGTAATGTCAATACTTCCTTATTTTTATATCCGACCATGTGGAAGTTCCTTATTTTTAAAAAATCTCTGAGCACTCTGTGGTTATGGACCAGCTTTTCGATCCCTCAAACTTGGGAGGTATGTGGTACTAACTCGGTTGGATGTGAATTGTAAATTGTCATCCCAAGCAATATTGAGGGAAGCGCGTGTATTCTTTTTGTAAGGCTATCTTGCATAGATCATGCTGGTCAGAATGAATCAAACAGTAGAGAGATTGATATTTCCTCTTTGGAGCGAGTTAGCAACCTTTGCCAACTCTAGGTTGGCAAGCTAGTGAGTTTGCTCATTCTGTCTGATCAAACCAGAGTTTGTGTTCGTGTAATAACATTTTTTCTCTGGTTAGTACTCAGAGTTGCAATTCGTTGATGAATGTATAACCGCGTGATAAGTTTAGCTAAAAGTGGTGATCTATGTGACGTTGTTAATACTCATTTTGTAATGCCGAGCTAAGATACTTGTCAGATACCTTGTTGTAGCTAGCACTAATGGTGTAAATTTATCGTCTGGCAATGGTGGTCATTGTTGCTACCGGGCGTTTATCACAACGAGCTGTACATGGCCATGCTGAGTTACCCAGTATGAGTGAGCCATTCTTAAGCTGCTTTCACACTGGACGCAAAACGAATTTTTCGTGGGACAGATAACTTTCAAAGTCAATGCAAAGACGCGAATACTCAGAAGTTTCACTTTAAGAGAAGCGCGTTCATGTTCCAAGCTTCTGAAGGGGAGGGCAAGTGGCTCTGTTGTGTTTTAAGAACGTTTCAACTGTCAACAATAGTGACGTCATATCGCTGATACAGCCTTTAACATTAAAGTATCTATAAAAGCTCCATCCAGTAGGTTTCTATAGGTAAAGGTAAGCACTGCGGCAGTAATAATACAATATTTAGAAAATTTACTTTTACTTTTGATACTTAAGTATTTTTAAAAACAAGTACGCCAGTACTTTTATTTAAGTAAAAATCTGACTGTAGAACTTTTACTTGTACTTGAGTAAAATTTAACCAGTGGTATCTGTACTTTTACTTAAGTAATGAAGCTGTGTACTCTATCCGCCTCTGTCCAGTGCTATATTGTGGCTGCAAATCTTTCTCAAGTTCTCTCTGTAAAGGCACATCTGTGGACGGAAGATGTTGCATTAACATTGCACAGATGTTCTTGCAGTTCTCTGCCATCTTTCATGAGCCTTCTGCCAATAGAGCTGTATGGTTGACACTGCCCTCCTTCTTATGTGATGGACAGGATTGCTACGTTGGGAAATTGAAAGCTGAATGGCCACTTTCTCCTCTGTATGAGCTACCACTGCCAGTGCGTATATGCCATTTTTAAAAAACCTTTTCCACTCTTAAACAGCCCTCAGTTAGCCTATTCCCATTTCCTGTCTTGAAACTTGTCTACTCATTGTTTAGACTTTATGTTCAGTTTACATTTTATGCATCCTGCTTCCATCATCTCTTAGAGAACTCCATCGCATTTCTTGTGGATTGATCGATACCAGACACTTGGTTTGGGTTTTCTACTAATAGGAGAGATTTTTGCTCCATTCCACACAGGCAATAAAAAGAATCAATGAAAATGTCAGGCTTTTCACTCAGAGGAGAAAAACAGTAGGGTATAATGCTGGATGCTTGCAGTCACACTTTGGGCGGTTGAGAATGATATTCGTGTTCAGGATCAGTGGATCCACATCATTCAGAACAGTAGCTTTAATTTCAGTGAGAAAAATCTTGATGGTTTGATAGTTGCATGTACATGTCAGAATTACTGCCATTTACACAACTCAGTGATTTTCCAGGCCCAAAAGTAATTTGACAAACAAATATTATCATGAAAATTAAATTACATTTTTATTTTTGATGATTGCTTGGAAATCCTTAGCAATCTATCACTGCTTGAAGTCTGAAACCTATGGATACTACCACATGCCATGTTTTTTGGCTGGTGATGGTGTGTCAGTTGTAGGTTGTTCTCCAGACATTTTGCCTTCAGTTTTGCTTTCTGCCAGTGAAACGCAGGCTCCATGGGATTTTAGCCAGGTGACTGACTTAGCTTGTGGAACATCCCACTTTTTTCTGCTTTAATGAAGGTCTAAGCCCCCGTTTACACGTACATGGTTATTTTGACAAACGGAGACATTTCCCTGCGTTTGTGCCCTTCGTTTACACGCAAACGGAGAATTCGCCTCTGAAAACAATTCTTTCTAGAAACTCCGGCCAGTGCGGAGATTTTGGAAAACTTCAGTTGCAAGTTTGCATGTAAACTGAGAAAAACGAAGTTTTAGGCAGCCGACGTCACAGTATGCGCCAGAACTTGCACCTGTGCCAAAAGTGCGACCTATGTTTACATTTTCATTTGGCTGTGGTGATCATGGATGATCATGATTCGTTTCTGTTGTTGCTATTTTCAGGATTCTGATTGGCTAACGTGGGCTTGAGCTTATCGTTACACAGCCACCTACAGGTTTGATATGCTCTTGACGGCATATATACACGGGTATGCGTAAACGAAAACTTTTCTGAAAACTGATACGTGTGCATGATATTATTTTTGAAAACGGAGACGGTGAAATGTTCGTTTATGAAAATAGCCGGCCATGTGTAAACGGAGTGTTAGTTTACTTTCACAGCATACTTTGTGTCGTTGTCCACCTTCCTAATAAACACCATCCAATGGATGCTCAAGCATTTGGCTGAATCTGAGCAGATAATATAGCCATATACAACTCAGACTGCATACTTCTGCTTCTGCCAGCCTTTAAATCATCAATAAATATGAGGGACCTAGTTCCATTGGCAGCCATACATGCCCATGCATGACCACTCTTTGCAGATGATGTGGTATGCGTAGGATTATGGGCTGTTCCTACTCTTCTCCTCATTCTATTACAAGTTGATCTTCGTCAGATCTGTTCATAGGATGTTGTTCTAGGTCAGCACAGGCATTTTAGATTTCCTTTTTGCAAACTTTATGTTTTTGAGGCTGACTAGTGGTTTTCATATTTTGGTAAACCCTCTGTATTTACTCAAGTAAAGTCTACTCTTGATTGTTGACTTTGACACTGATGCACCTACCTTGTGGAAGGTGTTTTGAGGTGACTTTTTTTTCTTTTTTTTTACCTAGGTAAGAATTCTATCTACCACCAAAGTTATTATTCATGGTTTTCTGGGGCTGTTGGAGTTATTGGGCTCAACCGATTAATTTTTTCTTCTGACTTATAAATGAAAGCGTACGGGAATAACAAGAGGTGATGTAACAGGTCATCAGATCTGCTCAAATAGTTTTGGTCAGTAAAAACGGGGGGGGCAAAAAACGTGGTGTAATTCCCACATTATTCACCTGATTAGAATGGAAATTGCTCAACTCACAGCTGAGAGCGGCACTTTGAGCTCATATTCATTCATTTTGACTCCAGTGTCACGGTGAATGGCTAAAATAACGAATTGGTCAAATTCCAATTATTTAAGCACCTTTAGTATTTGTAAAAATGTTGCACAATGCAGTGGAAGTAACACAAAAGTATCCACAAAAAAAGCATTGGACGTTAGCAGTTTAGAGGGAACCTCTTTCATGCTGCGCTATGATAAAGATGCGAGTTCATGACAGTGTGGTGGTAATCGATGCTAACCCGAGAGAAATACACATAAAAGCGAATTGTATGAGACATGAAATATTCTTATGCATTCGCTGTCCTCTTATCACCACTCTGTACTGCTATTCATCATGTCAAATTAGGGTTGCATAACTTTTTCTGTGTGATACGCCGTTCTCCGTCTTGAAAGGATTCTGCCATTTGCATTTATTTTTTTTATCTCGCTTAATATGAATGTAACAGATGTTTCTGAGTGGACGCATATTGCTGCAGATACAATATCTCCCCAACCATGTGCACTACAGTGTGTGGAGAACACCCTCAATTAGGATGGAACACGGCACAGACAATGATTTCATTTTACAATATTGCATTATGTACAGTTTGCATTTTCCTAAAGTGACAAGGATGGCAGAAGACAACACATCAAAATGAATACTTTCAGTGCCTGTAGTGGCACAGTACTTAATTTCTTCATAGTATGGAGATGTGTGTAATTTGTCCCTGTGATCCCCAGTATCTGGCATGTAATGTGATTGTCTCATAAATAATAGCAATGTGTTGGTAAAGTTTTCTGACTTGAAGATGAACATGTTAATTGCACGTTAGGATAGATGGGGTAGACCAAGGGTTAAAGGTCTTCTGCCACGGAATTACAAGTCGAACTTATTTTATGTAAATTTTCTTTCTGAATTCGAATATGACCATGTTTTTGCCTAAAATCATTCTATAATGCAGAAATCTAAACAAAACGACTTTGTTTGGGAACACCCCTAAAAATTCGTTTTTTTTTCGTATTTTTTTCCACAACTGTTCATACTCGGGAACGCTCAGCCCTGCCCCCAACCCGGCATTCATAGATCCTGCATACAATCCTGACCTATACCCATCGCGCTTCCTTTCAAATCGACCAACATTGTTCACAAAAAAAACGCCAGTCTACAATTATGTATGACAAATACGAACAATCAGAAGAAGAGAATATTTCAGTTGCCTATGAGAACCTATACGATTTCATAGCTATTCATTAGTGCAAGGCAGTCACTCAGTTGTGAGATATGAAGATGTGCACGTCGCTGGTTTTCATATTAGCTGCAGGTTTAGCCTAGCCGATGTCAGTAGCTGAGTTTCCATTTCCCTGTTTTAATGCGTATTTTGACGTTACACGTCAAAAAAGGTAGCCTAATGGAAAGACCATTATTCGAAAATAAATCCTCTGATTCGCAAAAAAAAAAAAAAAACTTTTACGCTCGCTTGAGGTGGATTCTCACTTTTGCGAAACAGACTTAATGCGCATAATCTGAAATGGAAACACATTTTTCTAATAAACGCTGATGAGGAGGTTTGGCTCCGATAAAGAGCATGCACATGGCTACTTAATGCACGTTATTCTGCCTAAGTAGCCGTGTGCTTTCTCAGACCGTGTAACCCTACACTGTCCATATTCAACTTCTGCATATACTTCACTTAGCGGTAAAGTGCCTTTTTTGATATTATCCAAGATCAGTAGCACGATCGAGGGGTGCAATCATGAACAGTAGGCAATGCCAGGCTGAAAACACAGTCTGACCGTTCTCCATTTTCGCATTTGAGGTTGCCTAGCAAGGAAGTTGGTATGTGTTTATCTGACATAGGTACGCTCGCACATCACCGCCTACTTAGTTGTTTATTTGCTCTCAACCGCTTGAGGGAAACATATGGGAACGCACTTAATTCGCATTTAGTTTTAGCAAATTTTCACAAGATTCCCTTCAAATTTAAATGGAAACATAGCTAGTGACTGCTGTCGAAAATATATTAGCAGCGATGATGACGATGATAATAATAATCATCATCATCATCAATACACTATCCAGTAGCAAATTTCGAAACAAACATCTAGTATGTTGCATGACAATTTCTTGCCGACTTCAGGCTTGCATTGATAAACTTTTTCTGCGGCATTAACAGGGAGTGAGTGCCGATAAAAAAATAAAAAAAAAATTGTGTGCTTGAATATTAAAAGCGCTGTAGAGCCGCTGTCGAAGTCCGTGTCCTGGAAGTGGTCACTGCAAATTACGCTAGACTCGCTAGGTCCATGCCACTTGGCTCAAGTTAGCCTCACTTTCGCGGCCCAAAGTTGTCTTCGAGCCTTATCCTTGGGGAAAGCGTGTAGGCTTACCGCGTGTTTGGTTATTTTTCTACAACCCCCCACGATACACCGACCTGGCATTTCAAGTATTGAAGCAAATTTTAGATAAAAAATATTGCACGAATATACACCACCAAGCTTAAAAAATGTCAGGTGCGTTCCCAAGTGTACGTCACGGGTGCACGTGATCATGCATACTCGTTTTTTTTCCCGATTTTTGGAGGCTGGCCTAAGAACTGGCAAAGTGGCTAAAATATTAACTCCGAAAATGTTTTTTTTTTATTGTCGAAATGCTGTTCGCAGAACTAATGTTAAAATGTTTATCAAAAGCAGTCCCTAGAACATATATCAAATTTAAATTTTCGGTGGCTGAAGACCTTTAAGGTCAGATTCTCACTGCACTGGGTAGAAAGTGAGTTAAAATGGGAAGCACTGTTGAGATTAAACTAAGATGACACTTGGATGACAGCTTCAGCTTTGCTAGATAAACATGTTAATTATCACCATTTTACATCAACAGCAAATTCACATTCATTTACACGTGTACATTCAGGCACTTATGCACACAGTAAGCATATACACATGTATATGCTAAGTTTGAGCACACAAACATTTGTACAAGGAAAAATGTTCATGAGCAATTGCATCAAAACACTCAGGATGTCATATAATACATTATTCTAAATGCCTGTGGAGAAAGAGCATTGGTTTTAAATTGCTTGGTAACAATGTTAATGAATCTTCTTCAAACATTATTTAGAGCAAGACCACATTGGGCTATTCAGAATAAGACCACGTATGCTCTCTCTGAATGTGAAACAGCCAAAATGGAAATTTTGCAGCCTGTTCTGTTCTGAATAATTTCAAGAACAAGTTACACATCATTAAAAATAATTTGTGGCAGACCACAGCGAACAAAAAACAAGGTGGCTTTGCCATGGTGTACCGACCGCAGGGAGAGCGCTGAGCTCGGAACAGTCTGAACTAAAGTGATTCATCACCTCTGAACACTACAGACACGGCTGCGGTTCGGAGCGTATTTGAATATTAGATATGTGGCCTTCAGAGTGGGTGGAGCTTAGGCAGAGCTGCTCCTTAAAAATTAATTTATTTACTTCCCTCCTTTTCTTCCCTGTTTCTTGTGCCTGATCTGGAAATCCATGAAGGTCAGCCATCAATAAGGATATTAAAATCCATTAAGCCCCCTAGGAGTTCGGAAACATAAGCCAGATATTTCCCAAAGAGCGAGGACACCTGAGCAACCAGAAGGCCTCTGCAGAAGTTTGTTTTGGAATGTGTTCAGTATCATTGATAGACCTGTGGGTCCCCACCAGTCACACTTCTGTTATGACTGCAAGGCTGCGAATACAATCTCATATTATACCCTTGTTACCTTTGTCGTTATCGCGTCTTAATCGTTATTGGCATCATATTCGTATGTAAGTAGCCTTAATTATTTTCAGATTCTTAATTGGAAAAGGGTCGAGAGTAACCCTGCGTTAAAGGTTTCACTGCATGCCCAATCGGCATGTCTCTATTTCAAATATATACCAAGTCTTAATGTTTTTTCTGTTATTGCATTTTTCGGGAAGTGGTCTTGATGGGTCTTCGTATGAATCCCTTTTGTCGGGATTAGATCCTTGTGCAGAGAGATGCAATAAGCTTTATATGAGTGTAATTGTGAGTTATTTCAGCCCCAAAAAGTCTGCCTATGCACACTGGTAATTAATTGATTCATTTTGTCACTTTTGACTGAATTGTGAGAAACCAACAGCCAATATAGGCATGTTATATGACACAGGATAAAATGTGGAATGTCTGCTGGTAATGACAGCACAAGCACCCAATTGCACATGCTGGCGGACACTTACAAACACATACTGTCGTACATGCATGGACGCATGCAGAAAACACATACAAACATGAACATCTACCCACTGGAACAGAAACATGCACAAAAACACAAATGAATTCTCTGTCTCTCTGTCTGTCTTTCTGTCTATCTGTCTCTCTCTCTCTCTTTCTCTCTCTCACAGACACACACACACACACACACACACACATACACACATATACCATTCATATAAATAACACTTCATGGTAACAATCCCTTCTGTTCTCTTCAGCTTGCATATCTCCTGATTGATGTGCATGTGGGAGGTGGGAAGAATGGTGTTGGAAATAGATTATGAAATGCCTTAAACGCAACACCTGTTGCTCCTTGCATTGTGCCATATCAGAATTTGCGCTTTTGTCTTATGTGATTTTGTTGCATTTATCATTAATTTATGAATTTCTTTATTATTTGCTCTCTGGAGTATACAGCCTTGAGTCAGGAAATATCTTTACATTCCACACTGTAAAAATGTAAAATGTTCAGTGTTAAATCAACTCTCAGTGAGTTTATATGATTCCACGTTGGCTCTTAACTCTGTTACATTTGTATGAACACTGGATATTTTGCTGTACATTAATATTCATGTGTTTTCTCAGCTTGCAAGTGCACACACATTGTTCACTGTGCAAATGCTAACCAGCAGTATATGGTTCATGAAACAAGTGTATTTAGAAATTATTTTTTCGACGCATAAGCCACATATGTTTAGCTCTCTGAATGAATTGTGTTGTATTGAGTCGTTTGACATCGAAAGATTCTGTTATATAGCAGCCATTAGCCCACCGTATACCCTTGATTGCATTACTCAATTAAGCCTTTGATTTTCAGATCAAAAATGGCACTTGATTCACACAGATTAATCATAAATGTATGATTGTGCACTGCAGATGTCTCAAGAAAATGATATTTTTACACTGCCATTATTCTCTGAGTCAGAGGACCCCTGGCAAGGATGGAAAAGAGAGATAAAGATGGATGACTGGAGAGAGGATAGGTTTGAAGAGAAGGTTGTGGAGATTAGTGGAAAGGGAGAAACACTTACAGTGTGAATAGATGCCTCTGAAGGGTGATAGCAGATCATTTATCAACTGATGGATCTGCACTGTTGCAAAGAAACTACACTGCTCGCATTCTCTGCCAATTAGTGTGATGAAAGTACAAGAGGGTGAGAGGAAGAGAAGGAACACAGGTAATTGAAAAGGAGGTGAGAACTCTGTGAAGCACAGACCTGCAAGCGCACAAAGGCACACCTGGTGGGATGGTTTTCACAGTAATGGTGGTTCTACTCTGTCAGACTCCCTGGTACGCTAATTCATTTAGCCTTTATTTCAGTAGAGTAATGTGAAAGTGTGCCTTAGGCTTAGCACTCAGTTGTCTCTGCCTCCTGAGCTACCATTATCTGTGGCACACCTTATAATGGAGGTATAGTAGTAGGTAAGGAAAATATACAGCGAGTTTCACAATCTTGGATGGCAACCTACAAAAAGAGCTGTTATTTCTGAATGATGAAGAATGTTTCATAATCAGCTTTGTCACGTGAATTGTTTGCCTCTTTGACCATGTCCTGGTACTGAACCACTCGCACATGCATCAGTGCAAATGCAAATTCTCAAAATCGATGAATCAAATCACAACACATTTTATGCAACTAATCACTAATGAGGTGCTTCTGATACTGAGCGTCGGGTGTCTCCGGTGTTGCCAGATTGGTTTAATGATTTCCAGCCCAAAACTAATTAAAATCTGCCCAAAATACCACTTATCAAAACTTATGCGACTTATCAATTTATTATTTAAGTGCATCATACTAACCTTTTACAGTTAACCTTAAGTTAGTGCATATCAGTAAACGCAAGCTATAATTTCTCATTTTTCTTCGGAGTGGTAAACAACACGCCTGAAGCCCATGAAACACCGGCGCTAAAACCTATAGCCTAGCATGCTACATGGATTCACACAACCACAAACACATATAGAGAGGGAGGGAGAGACTAAACGTTAGCCTATCAAAAGTGAAATAATTAGAGCTGTTCAGAACATCGAGTGCATGTATATAGCCTGATGATTCAGTATATCAGAAGTCACTAAATGATGACAAACCCTCGAGGGACAGAAACAGCAATCACTGCAATCAAAAGGGAACTAACTGGCCAACTATCCCCCATTTAGCAACTGTTAACAAAACAAGTTTGTTTTTTGTTTTTTTGTTTTGTTTTTAGCGATACTTTACGCACATGCAAATAATCTTATTCATGAAAATGTGCAGTTTAGAATAAGGGCCAATATCCTCACTCTTGAAATTCCCTGTCTATATCTTAAAGCTCTGGTTTCATAGCTAGCTATATCCGATAAATAATCAACAGCAGCTTAAACATCTTTACAGTGAGCAAATTCCAAGATCTGTGCATTTACTTGCAACTTAATCATTTAGGCTTTTGTAAAGGGACCTAGCTAATATAGCTAGGTGCTCCAGATGTTGCAATGGACTTTACACTCATCCACTTTGACCAACAATACCCATTGTTTTATATCAACGTCATTGCCTAGTCTTTTTGGTACATTAAACAGTTTATTTTTTGCCCACCTGTATGATTATACTATAAGCTAATGGCCATTATCTTGTTATGGTAGCTAATGTTGGGGATAACTTCATGCATTACCATTTTTATGGTCGGGGGGGTGTACGCCTACACATGGAATAGGCATGACTACTTTGCTATCTTTTCTCAATAAGAATGGCCAAAATGCATGTCAATCAATATTTTAAAACTCAGTAAATTTCTTAATTAATAAACAGACATGGGTAGTTTCTCTTTAAGACTCGTTGCATGCTTAACTAATGCAAATTATAGATGTTAAATAAAACTGCCAGGTTCATCTCAAACCAGCCCAAACTGTGTTCACCTGCCCAAGGTTATTTTGGCATGCACAATCCATTCGAAAACCATCCAAATGGATGGGAAACTGCACAGTCTAGCAACATTGGATGTCTCAATGCTGCTGATTACCTGGAGGGTTTGGTATTTCTCCTGTAAAGAGGAGCAGATGAGTAATGCACCACTTGGAAGGTCAAGCTTTTACCTGCACAGACATGCCTTAATTAGATGCTTCCATTCAGCGGCAAACCAAGACAATTACATGCACTAGCATTCATTCACTTTATCAAATATTGCACAGTTGAATTTGCTGAAATGGAATTTGTCACTGGATGGCCTTGTGTGGGTTTGTGTATTTTTGTTTAATGCTGTGCACTTAGTATGTTGCGATTTAAGACACTAGAATTTGAATTATATTGTTAAAGACTGAAAATGCTAATATTTGCGGTGAATGTATTCCATTATTGGTGGACTGGATCTCCAGCTGTTATCTAGTGACCTTCACTGTAATTAGGTTCATCGAGCTTGTTTGAAACATCTGAAAATTCAGATGAAATCTAAGAGTGAGAATGGTGCAATCTTCTCTGTGAATAGTACAGTACATCAAAAATCTGAGTCCTCTTTTGCAAAATAAGAGAATGAAATAGTGTTGGGATGACAGACTGATTCCTGAGGTAAGTAGGTCTTTTGTGGCAAATCATGAGTTATCTATGGTTTGGTCAGGCAGCTGCTGATGTCATCGGGAGAATGTCCTCTCACAGACATGGATGCACATCAACATACTGTATTTAGATGCACATGCACCCACAAGCATAAATATGTGCATAAAGCTTCTGGTCTTAAGCTTATCACAGTGCTGATGCTCTTTTTGGTTCAGGAGAAACAAAAAACTTCGCTCCGACAGCTGGCCGGGCGCACACAGGGCGTGCAGTACCGCTAGCACATAATGACTGGTAATTGATCAAATGCTCCAGTGCAAAGCAGAGATGTCTTCATTTCATTGCTGGCCCACCGCAGCTGTTCCAACTGTGTTTTTGCAGTGGTGATTAAACCCAGTTGGCCTGAAAATGGAGGATTGCTTTACTGCCGTCCCCAAGAGTGACCCTCATTGTGTCCCACCCTTTCCACAAAGCCCACCCACCACCTGTAATTGTTCCTGCAAAAGATAGGATAACCAGATTTTTTTTTTTTTTTTTTTTTTTTTTTGGTGGCAGTTACTTTTTGTCATGGCTGATCTCCTTCAGCAAATAAAATGATTATTTAAAAACTGGATTTTGTGCTTCTTCATGTTATCCTGAGCTCCATTTTTGTGCCTTTACAAACAAAAATGCTTGAGGAGGTAACGTTTTTCACAAGTTCATCCTTCACTAATGGCATACAGTTTATCGCCTTAGCCCATCTTAGTATTTTCCTGCTCCGCCATAAATGCATTTGCAACACAGTTGGTTGAATTGCGCATGAGGGGGTGTGTCAATGAACAAAGCTGACACTGTGCAATTTTTGTATTAAAGACCTTGCTTGAGTTTTACTCACGCAGACTGCCTTGTAATGCAAACACTGTTCCTTAATGGTGGTTTCATGGAAATGAATCCCAGCCAGCAAAGCTGTTCACTCATTTATCGCTCAAATTGTTTTCTTTCCCTTCTTAATTTAACTTTCATTATGTTGGCTACTATATTACCACAAAATGGTGGTGGGGTCTAGGGCTGGGACGGTAACTGCGTGACTGCAATATCGCAGTCGTGTGATGGCTGCTACGGGGTTCAGCTAATTATCATCATTACTGCAATTTTTTTTATTTCTTTTTTTTTACAGCCAAAAGTTGCAGGAGTGCATATGGTCATATCAAATATAATGAACACATTAATCATTCTGCAGTCATCATACACTGTCTTCCATCCTATGTTAGGGCTTCTGTCAGTTGCTCCCCAGAGAGCAGGCGACTCCTGGCGAGGTTCTAGCCGCATCAGCTAGAGTCGGCACAAAGCCAGCGCAGATCCGGATTGCAGGTGCATGCTATCTGGGTCATCACTTCAGCTTCGCCAGGGGGAGGGACAGTCATTTAAACATAAGTGGGGTGATTTGTTTTGTTTATATCCCTTGATTAGTTAGGCTAGTATTTCAACATTTTAGTACTTGTGATATCTGGGGCGTATACCGTCCAATTAAATATATAATACACCAGCACAAAAGACATAATTATAAAGTTAACAGTTAGTGTTAGATTTTAATTGCAAGTGCTTATAGCAAACACACTTCTGTTAGGGGATAATGCCTGTACATTTGCCGCAAGCTAGTCGACATTATTTGATTCAACCATACATGCCACAAATCCAGTTCTATCATCAAATAAGTTGGCTTTGAGTCATAGTCTTACGCGAGGCTGCCGGCGAATTTAAATGGAGTAATATGCCGAATTAGTAAGAAAAAGTAGGCTACCCGTTTCACCAGGTCAGGCAGGTGAACCGCCAGACCACTGGGATATGTTGCTTTTTATCCGTGGTAAGAAAATATGCATACTGTCACAGCCCTAGTGGGGTCCAATGGGAAGGGAGAGGGATATTTTTACACAGTTTTTTTTTTTTTTTGGAGGGAAATAAATTATTAACCTCAGTCTCGCTGTTGTATTAATACCAAAATTGGCGTATTGTATTTGGTTTAAATGGCCCACAATAATACAGAACCGCTTACAGCATTGGAGTACAGTTCTCAGAGGAAGGTGGCATCAGTAATGTACGGTAGGTGCTTGTTCTTTTCCTGACCATATCGCCAGAGCACTGTGGCATTAATTAACTAGTTTTATAACAGTGGCTGATCCGATTGGCCGTAATGGAACTAAACCACAGTTAATTATTTGATCTGAGCTTGAGCCACTGTTGTGCTATTGCATCCTGTCACGTGATTACAGGCATGGAGTCAGACAAACCTTATTTTGATCTGCGATTCTGTCAGCACTTTTTTTGCCAACTGCTTTTAAGTCATCAAATTTGGGCCCCTGGTCTTATATTACATGTAACCATTAAGAGTGACAAATATGCAAAAATACATAAAATCAGGGTAGGGGTGTACTTTTTCATGGCTTTGTGTGTAAGAGTGTGTGTGTGTGTGTGCGTGCGTGCGTTCATGCGTGTGTGCGTGAAATGTAATATAGTTACAGAGAAAGAAATTAAATTCTTCTCACTTTGTGAGCGCAGTTGAGGACTCCAGTGCTGAAAGTGTTTAAGTCACAAAAATGAGGAAAATCGACTTCAAGACATTTTTACATCCTTATCTCACGATGTGTGAAAATGTGACTTAAAAATGTGCCGGCTGTTGTTTGTCCAGAGCTGAGCTTTTGCAAGTATCTACTCTGTACTTATCATGTGTAACCCTGGTTCAAACCAACAGACCACATCACCTGGACAGAAAGAGTTACACCACTCCTGCCATCACTGAACTGAGTGCTTTTTTTCTCCTTTTGTTTAAGTCCTTTTTTCACGACATCACAGGTATTTTCCCCTTCACTGGTAAAGTGGAAAGCAGCAGCTTGTCTTCATCTTATTCAGCTTGTTTACCAGAGCAGATCAATACCTTCTCTCTGTGCCCTGTCCCCTGCTGGTGAGGTCTAGTAACTTACATGATGAGAAGCTAAGAGGCGTGCTGTGGCCTCCTGGAGACCTGAACCATGAACATTAGCCATTAATTAGGCCCTTTTTCACTCTTGTGTGAAAATGAAAGCTTGAGGCGGCGGTGGAAATTTCCGCTCCACTGGAGCATTAGGGTTTTTTCTCTTTGAATGGGTTTTGATGTTCTTGAACTCCACTCTGTTATGTTACCAGTAATGAATGTTTCATTTCGAATGTTCCCCTAAGACCATTGTCATCACATTTTTGCAAGCTTGCACCTTAAATCATCAATTAGGACCTGTTTTCCCAATCTACTGGGCCCACAACTTTCCTCTGTCTTGTGATTTGTACTCCCTCGAATGGCGACGGTGCCGTTCATTTGCAGGACTTACAGTAAAATGAATCAGCAGATTTGGGCACATGCCCCAGGTGACAGGTTTGCTTGCGTGCACTCCTCTGAAGCCATAGAGGAACACTGGGATGATTTCAGCACCAATGAGTATTTTTAAGGGGGAGGACAAATTGAACGAAGATGCGGCATTACAGTTGAATGTCGCTTTTGCTCTGACAGCGTCGTCCAATTTATTTTTCGGCTGAGTGGCCAACGTGTGGATTAGTTTGCTTGGCCATTCAAGTTCAGACTTGATGCAGTATGAGATATATTTTACTTTTGATAATTGAAGAGTCTACATGGGGTGAATGTTAATATTTTTGCAACAATGTTTTCTGTGTATGATTGAGAAAAGGCATAGTCTCAGAGGGTTTGACATTGACGTTATACTGTATGATTCAGTGCATTTGGGATTGACAGTGCGAAGTATTTCACTTGCACGCTGTACTGTGCTGTGGGAGTGTAAAATGTGCGTCTTCATATTTTTGGAGAAATTACGAGTCTCAGCGCTTTTGGGATTGAGGGTTCATTGGAGGTTTAGTGCGTACCTCCATGCATGTGGAGTTTAGTGACTTAATATAAGCTTCTCCAGATTATGGTAAATTGAAAGCAGGCATTATGTCTCTAAGGGTGTTGCTGGTGACCTGTGCGTGGCTGTTAGCTTTTAACCTGCCAGTCACTTCTGCAGCTGTTAGAGGCTGCCTGAGGGTGAAGTCAGCAGGGAAGGGTAATCGATATCACACCCAGGTGCTCTCGCCCCCAAACGCCACGGCCTCTTTGACAGCATAGTCTGCTTCGTACTCGGATCCTGCTGTAACCAAGTCGATCGGACGGGAGGATGACACTTTGAGGGGATAGAAGTAACGCCCCCTGCCGCTCATGACAGGTCAGGCATTCGATCTGCAGATAAACATTAGTTTGAGCGTAGATCGATGTTTTGCATGAGCGTAACTGCCATATCCGTGGTAGAATTCAGACCACAGTGAAGGCCTGCTGATTTCGTCCTTAAAGTGTATATGACACAATTTTTTACCTGTTTTTGTTTGTTTCAAATATCCAATAAACAAAAACTTGTTTAGAAATTACAAAAAAAATAGTTTTACACTACTTTCTGCCACTCAAAATACAACGTACACTGATTTTCCTTCTCAAATTGTCCTGGAGGCTGGGTCGGAGAATTCCTACTCTTGACGTCAGTGTAATTGATTGCAGTCTCAGCGTAGTTCAGTTTTGAATCATTTCACTTGCATTTGCTCACCAAAATTAATGGGCTGCCCACTTCAATGAGGGTTCAACAAAGGAAGGAGAAAGAGAGGAAGGAGATGAGGAGGTAAAGAGGAGGCAAGGAAGTAAGAAAAATATGTGTGTGTGTGTGTGTGTGTGTGTGTGTGTGTGTGTGTACAGGCACGCATGCGCGCGCGTGTGTGTGTGTTTCTACGCATCTGAGAGTGCTGGTGTATTCATCCTCAGGACTTCTCTACTTGCTGTAAATCTCCGCAGCTGACAGGCAGGTGTAGTAAAACTCAGGATGTTTACTACATCAGCTGCCTCAGCCCTTATTATTTTTGCAGAGGAAATAGGCCTTCACTGAAGTACTTAAATCTTCTCAGCTTCCTGCTTGAGTTGCTGTGCCCTGAATTAACTTTACCTTCAGTAAATTTTTGTGTCGGTGTCTAATACTGTCGTTTCCGAAAATTTAAGGAGAGCCTGAGGAAAGAAAAACATGCCTCATTATGCCGTCTCATTGTGGAGTTATGCAAACATGTTCTCGTCAACACTGCAATACAATGCGCATAAGTGAGATTTATAGCCTCTCATCATGCTTATTGTATCACTGCTTTTATTGATCCGAAGTATATAAACAGCACATTCATCATCTTCAAATACTTGATCAATAATGTCATCTTTACCACTTCGTCAAGAGCAGTCATTCCCAAACTCAGTCCTATGGTATGTGTATGATTTTTTGTTTCAACCACAACCGCGATCACTGGATTTTAACAAGCTGTTACTTTTTCTTCATTAGGCGCATTTCATGTTTAAAGCAATTTTTACCCCGCCCCACCCGAAGGGTGAGGGCAAGGGGTATTGTTTTTTCGGTTCGGTTTGTTTCTGTGTCTGTTTGCGCGTTTGTTTCTGTTTTTGTGTGTTTGTTTGTTTGTTAACACTCTAGCGGCAAAACTAATGGCCAGATTCACCCCAAATTCGGTTTAGGGATTGCCACTGACCCAGAATAGATCCCTGTTGAATTTCGTACAAGTAGGTGAAAGTATGTGCAAGGGGCAGGGTTTGTTATGCATGGCACCACTTGTTTAACAGAGGGTTAAGGTCAGGACTCTAAGTGAGTCGTTCAATGATATTAATTTTGTTCATTTTGGGCTACCTCATTGTTGCTATAGCAGTATGCTTGGGATCACTGTCCCACGGACAGATATATCTCCTTCCAAACTTCACTATTACACTGAAGCTGTCGCACTCTGATTTTCATTTTGCATTTTTCTGTGGTTTGCACAACTCATCTTCCCATCAATCAATCCTGAAGAGACTGCCAGTTTCTGCCACAGAGAAAAAAATCCCCTCAACATGATGCTCCCTCTAAGTTGGTGTGACCTGGCTGGTATGCAGTGTTTGCCTTCTGCCACTCAAACCGCTGAGTATTCTGGCCAAGTTACATTTTTTCACACCAGACTCATATAAACTTAGTGCCATTAAAAACGCACCGGTGAGGTATGTACTGTATTTGCAGCAAATTGAAGAATCAATCGATTTTTATTGCTTTCTCAGTGAGATGCGAGTAGAAATAAAGAAAAGCGTGTGGTATTGTAATCCTGACACGCGCCACGTGAACGCGCCATACATTTCAGTAATAACAAACATTGAGCTGTTTGTGACGTGTAGAGTGACGCTTGACTTGTTCTTTTGGGTGAGGTCAATGACCTTCATAAAGCCAACAAATAAATGATAAATGCACGGCATCACGAAAATGGAACGGCGCAAAAAAGAGCCATTGGCATGTTATGGGCAGGTTTCAACCATGGAGAGGCAGCACGTCATCTACACTGTCACTGGTCAACACAGGTTACAGGGTCTGCTCCATGTGTAAACTCTGTGTGACAAACAGAGCAACTATGCACATTTGCAGAGATGCCTGGGTTTAATATAAATTTCCATCTCAACCCATGTACAGTATTCCACAGATGTTTTCAGGAAAATTGAAAAAACAGAGGCTCTGACAAACAATCTTTTAGTATTGATTAAAAATTTGAAATGTTAAATTTTTAACTGCTATGTCGTCATTTAAATTTCACTAGCATGTATTCTTTCATTGCGTACTTTTAGTGACCCTCTAAAAATAACAGTAATTGGGAAACCCCTGTTTGCATTACACTGATGACATTTCACACAAAGCTAATATGTTGTAAATAAATGCTTGAATTTCTGACATGAGTCAGAAATGAGCAATAAAAAAAGCTCTCTGAGATTCACGCAAACTGTGCGGGGCAATCAAAGACACGAGTAGAGCTGTTAACGAACCCCAGAAAGACAACCTGCCTGAACCGGACTACACAGTGCCTAGGAGAGTAATACAAGGGCAAGCAAGTATCAGCAGTGGAATTTTAGTTTTCACAATTTGAGTTTTGTTAGAGCTCTGCGCTTCTCCCTAACATTTATACTAGAAATATTTATGTGCTAACCTTTCAGTTTCTTTCTTTTTTTCAGAGAACAAAAGACCCGGTGTTGGTTATTATAGCTGAAAAAGAGAAATCTCGATGTAAATATTGATTCAGACAGTGAATGTACTTTCCCCCTGAGGACTGTAAAAGAAGAAAATGGTGTAAAATAAGCTTTGTAAGCATTACTCCTGCAGTTTTGTAAATGTGTTTTTGTTCCATAATGAGATCAACAGCTGCATTGCAACAAAGAGATGGGTGTGAGATAGTCACTCTATAGAGAGCGACAGTTTTGTGTGTGATTTATTATTAACGTTAAAACAAACAAAATACAAAACCAGGGGTCTGTGTTTATTTATATTGCTCAAAAACATTAAGGAGCACTCGGCCATCATAGTATAACCCAAGTCAGTTTAACCTCAGGGATATCAATCTGTCCATTTAGGAAGCACAAGTGAATCAGTTTCATCTGCTTTGTTGCAAATGAAATTGACAACAGGTGCAATGGAGAGGCAAAAGCAAGACAACCCCCAAAAAGGGAATGATTGTGCATGTGGCGGCCACAGACAATTTTTCTCTCCTTATCCCTCCTGGCAGACTATTCTCTAGTTTTGCATTCTGCTAGTAACCTTCTCAGACCTGGTGGCATAAGGTGGTACCTGCAGCCCAATCAGGTTGCACGGTTAGTCCAGCTCCTCCAGGATGGCACATCCCTACGTGTAGTTGTAAGGAGGTTTGCTGTGTCCCCCAGCACAGTCTCAGGAGCATGGAGGAGATCCCGGGAGACCGGCCGCTGCACAGGGAGAGCTGGACTGGGCCATAGAAGGGCATCAACCCAGCATCAGCACCGGTATCTGCTCCTTTGTGCAAGAAGGAATACGACGAGCACTGCCAGAGCCCTACAAAATGACTTCCAGCAGGCTACTGGTGTGCATTTTTCTGACCAAACTGTCAGATACAGACTCCATGAAGGTGGCATGAGGACCCGCTGTCGTCTAGTGGGAACTGTTTTCACCAGCCCTAGCACCATGCCGCACCATTGGCATTCACCAGAGAACACCAGAATTTGCAGGTCCGCCATTGGCGCGCCATTCTCTTCACAGATAAGAGCAGATTCACACTGAGCACATGTGGCAGGCGTGAACGAGTCTGGAGACGCCATGGTGAACGTTATTCTGCCTGTAAGATCATCCAGCATGACCGATTTGGCGGTGGGTCAGTGATGGTCTGGGAGGGCATATCCTTGGAGCGTTGCGCAGACCTCCCTGTCAGAATCAACGGTACCCTGACAACTGTTGGGTACTGGGATGAAATCCTCAGAGTGATTGTCAGACCTTATGCTGGTGCATTGGGTCCTGAGTTCCTCCTGAGCAGGACAGTGCCCGGCCTCATGTGGCCAGAGTGTGTAGGAAGTTCCTGGGTGATGAAGGTATTGATGCCATCGACTGGCCATCTTGTTACCCTGATCTAAATCCAATTGAGCGCCTGTGGGACATTAGGTATCGGTACATCCAACGCCACCAAGTACTGCCACAAACTTTGCAGGACCTCACTAATGTCCTGATCCAGATCTGGGAGGAGATCCCCCAGGACACCATCCGCCGACTCATCAGGAGCATGCCCAGACGTTATCAGGAGTGCATACAGGCACACAGGAGCCATATACACTACTGAGTCACATTAGAAGTTGCTGTGCTAAAATTTACGCAAGTTGGAGAAGCTTGTGATTTCAATTTTATACTTTCATTTTTGGGGTGATTTTGAATCTAGCCCTCACTGGGTTGATGAATTTGGTTTCCAGTGAACATTGACCTAAAAATCATGGCTATTCTATACTAGTTCTGTACACTTGTCTTGTGTACAGAAATGTCTCCAGATTCTCTGAATCTTTTTCTGATATTATGTACAGTAGATGATAATTCCCCAAATCCTTTCACACTAAGAGATGGTGTTCTGACATTGTTGAAGTATTTGCCCATGCAGTCTTTCACAGAGTGGTAAAGCTGCGGCCTCTCTGGGATGCTCTTTTGATATGCTATCACTAGAAAGCAAAACCAGAACATTCCTGGATCATTTGGAAGCGAGGGGTACAAAAAGCAGTTGACAGGGCAAGAGCGGGTAAAGCAGCGGAATTTCATTCATAGTGGTTCCCCGTTTGTCATGTGGATGGCTTTAGTTGGTTTGATTGGCTACTTTTTAGTATCTTGCACTGTAGGGGAGACCGGGGCTTGTTGTCACACGGGTAAGTTGTCACACTGCCTTCTCCATTATCTTCTCCACTAGAGGGCGCAACTAAAAAGTGGAATACAAGTTTTCTTCCTTTACATGGTCAGGTCTCAGGTCCTGTGTGTGAAGAGAACAACACATTGTAAGTTGAGATGAGCACCAATTAACCATTTTCCACAACCCAACGTAAAAAATATTAACTTTATATTTTTTGAAATAAGCTTCTTTCAGATAAAAATCCTAGCAGTGATACATGTGGACTTATTAGAGAAGATATTAAGGCATCCTGTCATACCTCAGTCATTGTTCTGTTTTAAGCTAACTTGAAGCTAGAGCTAGCATTAGTAAACACGGTAGTTTGGGGCAACTTGTCTTAGTCATTTGGGGGTTAGTTGTCACATGTGAAGAAAAAAAGTTAACCAGCAGAGAAAGAAGAGAAAAACTGCTATTCTCACCGACACACCTGTGAAGGAGGCACTTGAAGCTGAAAGACAGGCACAAGGGAAAACAAGGCTATTCAAAAAGAAAGGCAAGGCAACCAAATCCAAAATACCAAAGAAGCAGAGCACAGGGAAGAAACAGAGGGCAGGTACAAAAAGAAAAACTCCAGATGACTCCTCATCGGAAGAAGATGAGTCCCTGTGCCTGGTCTGTGTAGAGCCATTTGTAAACAGCCGCCCAGGAGAAACCTGGGTGCAGTGCACAATATGCAAAGGATGAGCCCATGAAGAATGCACCCCTAGCAAATCAATCTACGTATGCCAGAACTGCGACTCAGATGAGGAGTCTGACTAGTGAGGTCAAGTTTTGTTTGAGATTTTCTGACTGGATGTTCCGGGACTGACTAGTGAGGTCAGGTTTTGTTTGAGTTTTTTTTAATAGATCTTCCAGGACTAGTTTAAGTTTCATAAGTTTCATAATGCATGTTGCATAATATTTTATGTTAAGATTCATTCACTTTCAAGTAAAAAAATAACAACAACAATAATTTTTTCCTTGTTTTATGAGTTGCAATATAGTGTGACAACTTACCTGTTGGTGGGGCGACTTGTCACATGGTGACAATCTCTATTTGATTGCTAATAACTCTGCACTGACACAAGACATGAAAATGACATAAATACAAAATATATACCTGAGACTTTGGTCTTTCATCTGGTACACATTTTTTTTTTATATATGATGTATTGATTCCTAGAAAAATATGAGTGTAAAAAGTGTGACAACAAGCCCCGGTCTCCCCTACATCCATCAGTCCCAACTGACTGAATATAATGGAATAACAGTGATTCAGTCATGACAATGATACTACACTCTAATACTACAGATCACCGCTTGTTGTAACTGACTCTGTATAATGACTTGCTGCTTATGGCATTGCTGCTAGCTGATTAATCCAGTGCTAAACTGCGCTTTTGGATTGCTAAATATAAATACATTTTTGTCGGTTCATGTTGTTTGTTTTTCAGGAGATTCTTAAAAAATAAGACCAATGATGAGAACTTAGCAATTACCGGAATGGCCGGACAGATTATAGAGTGCATTGTTTTTCGACGCTGGATATCTTACAAAAGTGCAAACATAGGCAATCATCCACTGCCCATTCTTTCTAGCCAGATATATACTTTGGGACACAAACAAAAGGGCCAGATGAGATGTTTGCCAGGTTAAATGCGAATTAAATTAAGCTAATATTTGTTTTGTGATATGAAAGCAGAGGCACTTGCTCGACAATGCTTCATCACTACAGCCAGCACATAAAATAGTAATATCACACAGTTAAACAAGGACACAACTTCCTCTTTGCTAAGGGAAATGCAAAATCAATATTGTGGCTCTCCCTTCACACACTACACCGTCTCATTGCTGTACTTAAGCCTGAGCTCTTTGCCTGACTAACAATTTACTGACAATTCGACTTATTCTTGGATAACAAAGAGGAACATTTATATTTCTGGGCTTCAATGCGAGATTAAATGAAGGCAATAATCTGAATTATTCACCAGAAAAAAAAAACCTTAATTTTCTTAATTCCATTCCATTTTTTCTTCCAACAATAAAAATTAAAGATTTAATTCGGAATGATTGTTGATTTAGTTTAAAGCCTTAGAAAGCATATGCTTAAAGCAGAGGGCATCTTGTGAAGCATATCAAAGTAATGCTGAGCACAACATGTAAGGAATTCAAATCCCTGTAAACTGGCCTGTTCATTAAGCCTTTCAAATTGAATTTTACAAATGCATATTTTTCATTTGAATTTAAAGTTCAGAATGCTGTGATGCTTTCAGAATATAATTGGCCCATCATTCTATCCATTCTTTTTTGTTATTAAGCACAGTTTCAGTGTGAGTTTTCCAAATATTTTGGGTCATTGATATGTATATACATACACTGGGGCAACATATACTGTTTTATAGTATTTTTTAGGGAGGTACCTGCTTATGTGAACATGATAACGTAAAGCTACATTTCCATATTTCTTTTTTTTTTCATGTGGCGCCTTCAATCCCGCATGAAACTGGAATATTCTATCAGCAAATTATGAAACAGCATGCTTGCATGTGACTCATGCTGCCTTCTCAGGAGAGCAGTCAGTTTGCGGCTGTCCTTTGACACAAGCACCCATCAGCTGCTTCTTTAAGCTCACAGCTCTGAAGCTCAAAACTAGAGCGGAGGAAACTTGTACATGTGCTTGCTTAGAAGGTGCTTGAAAAGCAGACAATGCTAACCCAAACCAGCTGTATTCCTCCCATAGCCCTGAGCAGCACGAAGCTAATTATGTGCTGCTCTCAAAAGCTACATTCAGCACCGGCACTGCTGGATTCGAACAATGCTCTGATGGTCACTCCATGGCACCTTTACTGAGTGAGCAAACTCAACAGCCCTTTCTGCATGTTTTACATTTGCTTGTTTCCATAACCACAGGGCACAGGTGCTTGGCTAGCATGCCCATATCTCCCATTGAAAATGCCTGGTAAAAAGTGCAAGGTACGACAATGATGACCAACGTCATTGGAGCAGCTGAAAATTTACATCAAAGAAGAGTAGGAAAGAATTCTGCCTTCAAAACTGGATAACTCAGCTCCTGCATGATTTCTGTTTCAAATTAAAGGAGACATAGCGCTGTAGTAGACACACCCCAGTCCCAACATTTTTGGAGCATATTCCAGGCATGAAATTTGTGGTGAGTTAAATTAATTAATCATGTAAATCATTAAATATATGGAAACACCAGTCATTGTCCATATTGTTATCATTGCCATGATGACAATCAAAATTGCTTGAATTCTCATCACGTTTCTGTTTCATTTTAGTGAGACATAAACAGTTTTAAGTCATCTAAATAACCTGAAATGGCACAATGGAAAATATGAACAGTGATAAGTCAAAAGAACCTGCAGTTGCAGAATAGTAACCTGAATTTTGGAATTAATGAAATAGTTGTTTTTGGCAAAGTAATTAGGTCAACTAAGTTATTTTAAATTTATAACAAAGGATGCCAAATAAAACCTATATGGATGTTAGCCAGACCAAAAAATCAAGGAGGCACGAACCCCAAGTGCAGCATCCAGAGTTGTGTTAGTTAGAAACCTTTGGACTCAATGTCACAAGGGCTCCAACAGGACATGTGAATGTAGGACTCAAGAGCAGAGAGGAAGGAGTCAGAAACACGGGGTTAAGTTCACGGCTTTTATCGATCAAAGAAGAGAACAATTACAAAGGAACAAAAAACTGCAACCAAACAGGGCAGGCTGAAGAGTAGCCCTAAGGGACAACGAGGAATTCAGAAGTATAACACAAAATACCAGGAGCAAGGCTTCCACTACACAAAGATTACAACTAAAAACTCTGCAGCGGCTTAAATAAAACAGGAGCTGGTGCTAAAGAGAGACAGACAGGGAAACTGTGATTCTTGGCGGGACTGAGTGAAGAGCCAGACCTGGAGGCAGAGCCCCCTCCCCTTTCAATTGCTGAAGAATGAGCAGAGAGGCCAAATTCCTCACGCGGTTTCGACGGCATTCCTCTCGCGGCCAGGAGTGAGGTCGGCACTGCAGCCGTAACCGTGTCAGGACCGAGGACAGCAGCCGGAGGATGGAGCAAAGATGTGGTCATGACATCATATCATTATCCTTGAATCTGCTTATCAGTCACAGCAAAAGTTGGCAGTTTCAATCAATCTAAGCATGATGTCTGTAAAACAGAAAGCATTTAAATATCATTTTTCTACATCTGACAGCTTGAAAATTGCTATTTTTGACCGGTAGTGTTTATGGACATTTATGACATTGCTCACTGCATTGTTCCGTGTGTAATTGTTTGAGCGGCTGTTTTCTGCCACCAACCTGTTAGCGACATTGCATGTCTCGGTGATAAAGTACCTTGAAATGAGGTCTGAAATTGAGTTGATAGAGGGCACAGTCTCAGGACTGCTGCTACTTCAATTTGTGGACTGAGGTAACAGACAAAGTACATGGGGTCCAAAGGACGATAGATAAATTGATGCCTCTTTAGCAGGTTATCAAAAAAGAGAAAACATTTGCATGGGCCGGGTAAAAGGGGAATTTCAGTTTTTTGGAGCCTAGGCCCCTTTCCTAAGTTGTCAATGATCAAATACAGTATAACCATCTTTATCAAAATATTGAAGAATGGTTCACTATTTAGAATGAAAGAGCAGCTGCAACTAATTCACACTACTAGCAAAAGGGAGAATGGGGCGTGTTGACAAACATTCAAAAAACACATGAAACTTGCGTTTTCTGAGGCGGGAAATTCACTGAGCGGTCACTGTTGCCTATTAATTTACTGTTATTGATGAGACTACCTCAGAAGAAGAGTCCGTTTCATCACAGTTAAACTAGACCTGTAAGCAGAGTACATACTGTTGTTTGTAGTATTTCTGGTGTTTCTTTCTACTGAGTAAAATGAGTAGCTGTTGGTGAAAGCTACGAAGTCCAGCATTCGGTCTTCAGCTGCTATAGCAGCTGAAAATTACACCATAAGAAAAGATAAGGATTCAACAACCCTACAGAAATGCTAAATGAGACCTTATGGGAAACATACCGATGAATTTTTTTGATGGATTATCAATATACACCAGTCACTACAAAGTGAGTTTCCTGCTTTTGAAAATGCAGGTTTTATGTGGTGTTGAACATTTCTCTATATGCCCCACTCCTATTGCTTATAATTTCAGTTCCTTACAGTAATGCCTTTGTTCTGAATACTGACCCGTTCTTAATTTTTTTTTTTTAAAGATTGTAATATATGATCATTGGACAACCCAGGAAAAGTGCCTTGGCTCCCAAAAAAAAAAAAAAAATTCCTCTTTAACTTAAAGCAAGAAAAGGGAAATCATTGTAGCATGTTGTAGTATTACAGCATGGTACTTAAAAACACTGCTCGAAGTGGGCCAGTATGCGATTTAACTTTTTTCAGGGAACTGGCATTCCTCTGTAGTTTTTTTATTCACTGTTTGAGTATCAAATATACCATCACCATCCATGCCTTCCTAAAACCCCTTCCTGGTTTTCAGTAGCCCTGCGCTGCATTTTACAAAGTGATATCTCTCAGTATGAATTAAAGTTAATGATCATAATCATAATTACAACATCATGCAGATTATTGTATCCATGAGTGGCTTACAGTGAAAGAGAACATAAAAGTGCATCGACCCAAATTATGTGAGCAACAGTGCCCGATCTATGTGGAAGCCAGATAAGCTAATATAAGTACATCATTTAATCCTTGATTTTTGGCCAACCTCTGTTCATCTAAAACTATAATGAATAATAACACACTATTTACCTGGAGTATTGTAGGTCCTTCGTTCATTGACTCCAAATGAAAGAATCACTTGTCCTAACCCGTCCAAATATGGCTGATCATAGTCTGTTGCTGGTTTATTGCCAACTATTTAATTAACGGTATATTACTGCAGCAGAGAAGCAGGTTTGGGCACATATTGGTTTTCAAAGTGAGCGGTGTGAGCCAGTACAGTTCCCCACATAGCCGCTGATGAAAGGCGTCCTGGGGCTTATCGGATGTATACATGGATATTGCAACCTGTTTTTCCTCCCAGCTATCCTCGCAAGACCTTCTATCACTCTCTAATCAGTGCACAACACAAATGCACATGCGCACACACAGCGTAACATAGAATTTAGTTAGAAACTTTACCCACGTGACCGCACTGATAGGGTATCATAGTGTATAGATAATAGGTCCTCCAAATTTTAGCATGTGGTCAAAAGTGGAGGCAGACTGCTAGAAAATGAATATTGTGCTCTATAAACACTGACATTTGGAGGCCTTTACAATGCACACTGACCCGAAAATAAACCGAAACAAAATAAATACTCTTGATTTTTTATACCAATAAATGTCACCATCTTAATTCTGTGTTGTTCATTATACCACAAGTCTGTTGGGTGCTCCATTATGATTGGTTGAAGGACACTCTAAGGGTGGGCGTTATTTTTCTATAGGTGCACACTATGAAGTAACTCCAAGCATGTTATCCTTTTGACAGTTCGTATCAAGCATCTAATCCTTTTGACACTGTATCAAGTGTGCAATTCACTTAGACACTTTGCCACATTTGATTTCCAGTCTAAATTTCACTAAGCCTTTGAGGCTACATATGGTAGGCTATATTTTATTATTGTTTTATTGTTGACATTGCTACAAAGTAATCACTAAATCTAGCTGAGATCATTGTCAAATACATGAACATGTTCTTAAAATATGTGTTTTGTTGTCCTTGATTTAATAAAAGAAAAAAAGTCTAGTTTGTTTACTTGTTGATTTTCTGTCTATAAATGTGGGGGAACAATGGAAAACACTGTTGCCTCACATTTGTGGTTTGATTCTGACTTGGGATTTTTCAGTGTGGAGTTCACAGACACTCCCAGTGTTAATGTGCCTTTAATCCCTAAGTCAAAAGACATGCATGCCAGGCTAAATGGAGACTCTATAATTGCTCACAGGTATGGCTGTGTGAGTGGATAGTATGTGATCCCCTTATTTTTTAGACTAAAGCACGCAATGACTGAAAAAGTATAGTGCCATTAAATCAAATCAATCTGCCCACATAAATGCATTCTATATTGCGGAGGGCTTGATTCTTAGCTAGTCCAATTATGTCCTGAACTCAAGAACTACGCTCTGACAGCTGGGATGTAGATTGCCGTTTACTCTTAATTAAAGCTAAGAAGTTGTGCATGTCACAAGTGGATGAATGCTTTTGGGTGGTGGGCACTGGATTATTAACGGGTCTTCAGGGTAAAAATTTCTTTTTTTTTTTTTTGAAAATTTCAATATTTTTGATTTTCACATAAAATAAATAAAATAGATAAAGGAATGCAGTGAGATGCCAGTAAACACCAATAATCTATGTTTTTCCTCTGCCTCAATTGTTACTTGTGACTTTAAATGCAAATTACCGAAAATCACAATTTTGACTAATTTTCAACCTTGTGGCATTCATAAAAGCATTAATATATTCAGCTGATTGATTTGAAATTTGGACTGAAGTTGCATGTTGGAGATCTATGAAATGACGTAGGATTTTCTAGATAGGTGCATCTGTAAGATGGGAAAAGGGGGGTTGGAGCACCGCTGGCGCTGATGAGTGCATCTGTGACACTGCAGCAAGACTGGCGGGCCTTCTGAGCATCAAAAGACTTCAACGCCATGCAATATAACAAATTGCTGAGTTCCTGAGGACAGGTTGTTGTTTGTCGGGTTTTGTGTGAAGGGAAGTGGGGGTGGTTTATGCCCGTAAGAGACTGGAGACCTGAACTGGGGGATGCAAAGTGTGAGCAAACTGTATCTGTGAATGCAGGACAGGAGGAGGCAATAAACCCGGCCTCTGAGCTGGGAGTGGGGGTTTGCATGGTTTCTGCGCCTTTGATGTCACCCTGCATGGGAGGCCTTTGGCTTACCCAATGCCCCATATTGCCCTCAATCATCTGTTGTAAGACTGGACCCTAACTTATCTGTTTTGAATAATCCAATCCTCTGGGAATGTCACAATATGCTCATATGTTCAATATACTGCTAAGAAATCACTTCTGTACTTATAACGCAATTTTCCTGTATAATAATTCAGCTTAAGACTTATTCATGACAACTGCCCCATATTCATATATTTTTCTGGCTTGTTTGATATGTATGTTTTTGTTACAATTCGAGGAGTTGAATGGCATATGTTTCGTATCAAATGAAATTATAGTTCATTCACTTTTAGAAACTCCCTAAATTTGGGTAAGGTAAAATCTCCTCTCGGGTAATAAAGTGTAGTTCCTTTTGTCTGAATGACCCCTCCTTCACAATCATATGGCCTGACTCTGTCTCAGTCCTGAGACCTGTAACCCGATATCCCACCTGGTTAACTTATGGGGCTCTCTGGTTGGAGGAGGGGGGTTGCTGGTTTGGTTCATAGGAAAGAGAAATGAGCTGTTCGGGGAAGATCATATCCGATCTCTCCCCGCGCACGTAAGTGCGTGAGTAGACTCTATAGCTATGGCGGATCGTCTTTCTGATTTCGCACTCACCCAACTCTGTGTGTGTAGCTGTCGCCAGGTATGACGTTTATATTTGTCTAAATTCGTGGTAACTAATATTTGGTCTGTTGATTTAAGCTCTTGCCTACCTGGTAAATAAATTCTTGTTATTCCTTTAAACTTGCGTGGTCTCCGTGACTTTTCATCCTTTTATTCTTTCTAGCCGCGTTGCGACGGATACCTAGGGGTATAATCCCGACCGAGGTACGACTGGCCAGCGGCCTGGTATGGGAATTGGTTTTATTAAGTTGGAGAGACAATCATGATCTACTTACATAAAGGGTTTATGTATTGCCGGTTCTGGGATTTTAGCCTTAAGGAAACCCATGGACGAAAAGTCGGTTATCTGTTAAAATTCCCTGAAGGAACCCATGGGCATGCATAGATCTGGGTTTGCTGTATTCACGCCAAAAGATGCTGTTGCAGTGATGGCTGACTTCCAAACCTCTAATCTAACCAACAAACCTAGGATCCGGTAACAGAACTAAAAACCCGGGAGTACATGTTTAGCGACGGCGGTAGTCTCCTAAGAGTTCGAGATGTAGTCACTTCGAGACCCACGCAGGTTTCCCTAGATTATGGATTCTAATTCTAATTCTAATTTGGAGTCAGATATTTAACGAGAGTATAACTAAATTCATTATTATAAATTTATTATGGAGTCAGATTAATTGTAACCATTGTGCTTTTGTGCCCCGTTCTTCGAACGGAGAAAATAGATCCATTTTATTGCGATTCACACCAGCCAGGAGGTCGCACGAGTTAATGCCAGCCAAAAGAACACACATAAACCTTCGCCCCTACAATTTCCGTATTTGGTCTTGTTTTATGGGTTTTACACATCCCTAGGGGGTTAATTTTGAAAATGAAAGTTGATGATAGCGATTTTCGTTATGGTTACATAACAGAACTCATTAAATATTCATAAATGTTCCAAGCAAAAATATCCTATGTCATTTAATAGAACTATCTTAAACCTTTCATATGAGACTAATTTGAGTAAAATCTGACCATGGGTTATTGAAATATCAGTGCCACAAAATATTTTCAGATTTTGTCATTAAGGTGCCGTTTCCATGGCAACCATGTAAATTTTTATCAAAATACTACATTTCATGAGGTTAAAATCATGTTGAGTATGTGTATTTCTTAGTTTTTACATTATTATGGTTATTTTTACACTTTACCTGGAAGACCCGTTAATGCTGGTTCATGTGGAGCCTGTGCTCTTGTTGCGTAGTTAACCCCTTGGAATTAATACCTTTTGTTTTAAACAAGTATGTTATTTTTTGGATTGTAGATGACCTCATTGCTACGAGTAATACAGCATCGCAGGAGGGTACAGGGGCTTGGTAGGCCAAGAGCGCCTGAAAAGAATGGTGGCTCCTCGACTTATTCATAAATCAAAATTATTTTTCATGAGGACCTTACATTTATAACTGCTTCTGCCTCGTGCTTGTGGCCCTAGAGGCTTCATCAAAGGAACTGGTCACTCACCAGATCCCCTGGCCTGCTGCACTGTGAAAATTATTCGTGCTGTGGGACTCACCGCTACTGCTGTGCTACAAGCAGACCTTGTCATGCAGCATAATGCTTTTTTCAAAGGACTGCCCCCTGTAATCCTGTGCCAGGAATAACCTCTGTGCCCTTTTAAGGAAGCACCCATAAGTTTCCTGTTATCTCATCATCAGCACTTCTAATTATGCTAAGAAACTCCAGCTTTTCTTTGATTTATTGTTTCATTTTTTCTCTCTCTATTGTCTGCTATCTGTTGTCTTCTCTGAGATGAGAATGCAGAACAATTATGTTCATATCAATGCACTGTATCTAATTGCTAATGCAAGCAGTGAGTAAGCAACACAGTGGCAAAAAAATTGAGAGAAATTTCAAGATGCTGTATGTCTCTGGGCTAATAGCATATTGGCAATGTAATGAGAGACGATGTTCTCCAAAGCATTATGTAACATATATTTAGCAAAAAAACAAAAACACACACACACAAAAAAAAAAAAAAACAATAAAGATTATTGTCATCAGTTATTTGCTAATAGTGGATGGCTGGCACTCTTTAAAAATATTGGACTGTGAATTTGCTAACTTCAATGCTATTATTATTGTGACCGTCACTACCTCCCCATCTTCACAAAAATAACATTGCGTGAGGTGTTCTGAGGCTGATCCAAGGCTGCAGCTTGTAGTCTCCAGTCAGTCAGTCGCTGTTGCTTGGAAACTGAAGCTCTTTTTCACCTGAGCTACTCGTGACTGAACAATAAACCAGGTCTTGAGCCGAGGGAACTAATGACATTATTTGCACTCTATGGGTAATGTCACTGTCTGGACATTCATGCAGACAGACGTGCCAGTCATTCACCTGAAAATCCAGTGTACTCTCCTGAACAGAGTTTGCTTTGTCTGAGTCAAACTGTAAAATGGAATTTTGTGTGAGGCCAGGAGTTTGTCAGTGAGTCCAGATGTATTGCTTCTCTGATTCGATGATGAGACATAAAAGAAATTGAGGCAGAAAGGGTCTGCCTCAGAATATTGTGTATTAAATGTATTTTCTGGATAGTTTTAATTACCTTGAGGTGTAAAATTACATAATATTTTGTCTACTGTGTGGCAATCCGGGCTTTTTGTCATATTTGACATCTTGTCCCACCTTAAGTACTCTCTGAAATTTTGGCACCTGCTATTTGGCCCCTGTGGAAGTCTTCTAGTATCCTCATCTTACTTTCTCAACTTATCTCAAAAAAGTGCTGCTAGTCGAGCCTCTTTCAAGCAGACATATTTATAATTAGGACTGAAATGAATTGAAATCAACTGAGTAGATGCTTTCATAATGTGGCTTAGATGGTTCAAATTTAAAGCCCGTTTTCAGAGATGCTTGCAATATTTTGCAACCACAGTTATCCTGAGCAACATACTACACAGCTTACATTTGTCCCTTACTCTCTATATTATGCAGCTGAATGAAAGATATTTAACTGCAGCACTGGGAACTATTCCTGCAATGACAAATGCAGCTCCCTAAAAATTATAGCATTCCACCTCTGTGCTCCTTTGTTTAGAAGCTTGGCTTGTGATAGCCGTGCAGCAGGGCCATTCTCTTCCACTGGGACAAATAGGGAAAAATATGATTTTACTGGAGGAGTAATAGTGTCAACTGATATGGTTTAATGATGGAGAAAATAGTGAGGTGACAGAAGAGCTCAAGGGAGAGCTTCCTTTTTAAGTCAGATTGCACATTGAGCTGCTTTGATCAGTGAAGATTCACGCAGAGTAAGTCATTACTGTTGTGTAATAACTCCACTGTTCAAATTAATGATTTAATGCAGCAGGCCAGTCTTCATAGAATAAATCCTGATAAAGGAATTATCATTAGCATGTCGTTGTGTCTGAAAAACAAAGCTGAAGTTGCTTTGTGGTTGGGGGGAGTTGGGGGTTTCGCTGGTGAGAGATGATATGTGGTTGTCAGCATGAGGGAATGGCAAGGGAGCGGGGGGGGTTCCAAATTTGGCTTTTTAGTTATATGTTGAATGTGTCTAACACAGTCACACACTTAAGCACTCTGTAGCAAATTTCTACCACTTTATTAGCCAGGAGGTGTTCACTGCAGTTCTCACAAACATGATTGTAAGATGAAATGTGTTTTATGTAGGATACTGGAGGGGAACAAGTTTTGACACTAAAGCGAGCTGATGTATGTCACAGGTGTCATCATTCTCTCTTTCTCTTCCTGCTAATGAGGTTATTAATTTTGTTGGAACATTGGATACACCTGTTGGGTTTAGGTCGATGTCAGTGTGTCCTGACCACACACTGACATCGACCTAAACCCAACAGGTGTATCCAATGTTCCAACAAAAAAATAAGCTGCATGATTAGTACATTTAAATCATGCAGCTTATCGGTGCCGTTAGAAGCTTTAGAGAACGGCTGTGGCACATGGACAGTCATAGACTTGGCCCATCTTCCTACTGACTTGAGGCTGCACTGTTATTCTTATAGCGGCTGCAGCCCTTAGGATTGTATCCAGGAAACCTGTAACCTTTGACATTGCAGGATTTCAGAGGTACCCCTGAAAATGGCATTAATTTTGAAGCATCTACAGTAATTGTAAATGCTTCTTCTCACAGATGATTAATTTCAATTTGAATGCTAATACACAGCATGTGTCTGCTTAAGAGGTCAAACCAGCTGCACTTTGTTAGGTAAGTCTCCAAAATACAACAACAGTTAAAAAACAAATGGTGGTTGCCAGTCAAACCCCTCCAGCAGGGACAGACGGACAAGTTTGTTACTTTGTGACAAAAGGAATGGAGCTATATATAACTCCTCATTGTTTTATTCAGGTGGTCTGCTCAGGAGCTCATGAAAAAGTGGAGACAAACTGCATTCCTGGTTTCCAGGTGAAAAAATACCAGGTGGCGATCAACGGAGGGTTCCATAAGGAGGTGCCACTCCTGCAAGGTGGGAGGCCGTCATGCGTGGGGGAAATGCCATTAAGGGAAGCTACTGGGCCAATTCAGCCTAAAACTAGTTGAATATGTTAAGTTATCCTTGTACCTGTGCAAAATGTGATGGTTTAAATTGAATAGCCTAATGTTAAAAGTACTTAAGTCACAATTTCACACACCATGATGGTAATTATATTTTATGAATGTTTAACTGTTGGCTTTCATCTTTGCATTGTATATTGGGGAGTTAAATGTGTTGATGCACTGGTGAAGCTGGCCTATTATTGCACTTACTCATAATGGGTACATTTTCATAAGCAAACCAATGTTGGAGGTCCATTTTTGTTTTTTAATGAACAAATTTGCCAATTTTTGCATACCTTTTACTTACAAAAATGAAATGTATTGCAGGATAAATGTATAATTTGATGTAATGAAAAGATAACTCCCCATGGAAATGCAATAGTGCTTTTTTGTGGTTAAATACCTTTTTTCTGAGTGCGTGGCCTAGTTGAATTGTAATGGAGTTATTGAGCTGGTTCTCAGGGCTAGATTTTACCTTCCATTAGTGGATTTTGATCCAAATGTTGCATAGATTAGCCTAACATTATCACTAGTCTGCACCCCCACCCTCCAACAGTTGCAGCATAGCAGCTTTTTGGATGCATTTAGAATCAATAACTCTAGGTTGCCCTCAAATATTTGCACTTGTATACAATCTAAACACCAAGATGCATCCAACGTAAAACATTCTAAATTTTTTTAAAATTATGATGAAAATGGCTTTATTTGAAGTTCTTCATTTAGCCTATGTTACATGGATACCACTACTGCTTGCCTTTTTATCAATTGTATATAATCTCATGCAAGAATCTTTAGTAAAATATGTTCATGCCTATAGTTGATTTTAAGGTCTTCATCCTTAGTTTGGTCATGAAGAGCTGAGATTGTGTGACTTCCCACGATATTTGTAAGGTCATGCCTCCAAGCCTCCAGCTCGCCAGTCTACTAGGACCCTGCAGCAGGCCAGCTCATCAGCTCACCGCATTCCATTCAATTATCACTCCACGCCTGTTTGCTCATAACTGCAGCCTTATTTAAGGACCTTTGTGTAGTCTGGTAACCTTATGCCTGTTAGACTAGTAGTCTGTTTAGGCCCTTTTTTGCATATATTTATGTTTAATTCAACTCGTGCACTGCTCGCACGATTAAATTTAAGGAACCTCGATTCCTCTTTGTTTTCACCTACTGTGTTTAGTCTTATGTTAGACTTGTAGGTATTATATTGGAATCTCTGTTCCTTTTCTTATTTTTGCTGCAACGTCCTGTGTTGTACTGACATGCAGGCTTTAATAAATCACCGTTTATACATCCTGCGCCTGGGTCCAGTCCTCCACTTCCCGTCCTTCGGGCGAAACGTTACAATATTAACCAATGATGTCACTATCTGTCCTTACTTACTCGACCTTTGTTTTCACACGGGTGTTTGCTGGAAGATTTCAGTGGTTGGAAATATTGGACATCACGATTCTCGAACCAATAAACCAGAATGCTTTATTGGCACTCATACTAAATGAAAACCTTAGTCTGGATGTCAATATTCATTGATAGGATCACCAAGTTGTAATTCTCAAAATCTATTTTGTGTATTATGTGTAAATCTGACCCTTTCCACCCTTTCAGCGTTATGTGATTAAATGAAATATGTCGAATAATGTTGCATTGGAACTGAAGCCCTGAAGCAGAAGGTTTGAGGGCCTCCTTGAAGGCAGAAAACGAGGCCTGCTGTTCAGGTGACCATATGCCCTATTTATCATCTATTTATGACTCTTCTGGGACAGGTAGGATAAATATTGATCTGCAAACAGGAGAGATTGACTGGCTGTGTTTGGTCTGCAAGCATACAGAGAGCACACACGCAGGCACACACAAGCAAACGCCGGGTCTAGTTTAGCACCGCGTGCTCAGCTTGCCTTGGGGTACAATGCCAGGAATGGATTATGAGTGCACAACTGTCCCAGTTGCATATTCATTAAAGCCCATGCAAACGATGCATATGAAAAACAGGCAAAGGCAAGTCAAGGCCAACAATAATAAACATTCTCCCATTTATGATTCCTTGATTGTTTTCATGTTTAAATTAGCCTGCTTAGCAATCCTGACACTGACAGCGTTTGTTAAACCAAGTCGTCATTGGGGGACTTTCTGCCACCGAGTGCCCTAGTAGATTTATTGGTGTTCCCTACGCGAAGTTGTAAAGGCGACTGCTGAGAACCGTGCCCCACCTTTCCCCACAGCCCCCCCATCTACCAAGCGCTGTCTTTCTCTGAGCATCCATCTATCAATCTTCCTCTATCCATCTGTCGCATAACTCCCCTGACATCTCCACATCACTCTATATTTCATCTGCATCTCCAGGGGCTGCTCTAGGGGTCCATCTGTCTCTCGCCACCTGCCTTTGTGCCGCTGGTGAAGCTGGGGCTTGTTGGTCTGCGGTTTATTATTCCGGAGTGTTCCATCTCACAGGCTGTCAGACATTCTGTTACACTGCATAGGCATGCTGGGGCATGCATGTCTTTGTGCACACATTTGCCCTGGATTGTTCATGTTTACAGATGCCTGTGCCAGTGGTATTGATAGAGTCAAAGCTCAAGTGAGGCTTGCCCAGAATATCAAGTCTAACCTTCAGAAGCCAAATGATGCAATTTGTTTAAAAAAAAAAAAAAACACTCCATTTAATTATCATCAAAAGACTCTCTTGCTTGTGAACATCAGATGATTTTTTTTTTTTTTTTGTTATTCTCAAATACACCAAAAAGACTCACATTAAAAAATAGCATTTTCAACATTTCAATCAGAAGAGACAAATACAAGGGAGAGCGATGGGAGTTAAACAGGCTGATGTTTATTAATGAGCTCAGAATATAGACTTTGGCCCTCAGACCCCTGCAGAAAATATAATGTGCATATATCCACATAGACAATCCCATGAATTATATGGAGTGTAGGAATCCCCCAGGACCTAGAAATTGGTTGTGATGGAGTACAAAATATAACCCATGGGCCAAGGAACTGGAGAAGGACCAAGCCTTCTTTGTGAGGCGTGAAGGGGAAGAGATGGGCCGCTGAACACATCAATACTGATTTTACAACTGAATGAAAACCAAGAGAGAATTGTTTGACTGCAACACATGATTGGTGAATGGTTATCACGTCAAGTTGTGGTTAGTAGAAGACAGGAAAGGCTGAGTGATAGCATAATAAGAAATCAGTGCTTGAGTTTAAGAGCCTGCAGAAGGAGATAGTCTTCGTACTCTGATTTTTGCTTAGCTTCATCTCTCTGTATTGTAACTGATTTGTAAGCGGCAACAGAATCAGCTGAACACACTCACTCACTAGCTAAATGATGGAGGACTGTAGTTTCAGAATAAATATTATGAGCCACACTGCCGCTTCTGACCAATCGTTATTCTACTAATGGACCAGAGGAAATTGACTTCGATAGCGCTGTTTTGATTGGTTACATTATATACGTATTTGTTTAATTAATGTTATGTAATAAATACGTTACTACTTTTTATAAGTGGAAAATTTTGTAATTATTATGTTCTTCTACCACATTAATTTTAACTAATACAAGATAGTAACTGTATTTCTGGCAGGCCTAAAGCTGAACTTCTTGTCTTCTGCCAGTTTAAGTCTAACGTGCTGATCCCTCAGCTCCGAAGAGAAACCCAGCAGCTCTCCACGAGAGAGAGAGAGAGAGAGAGAGAGAGATTTGTGAGACAAACTGGAATATAAGACATTGTGCCAGTACATGGCACATGTCATAGTCTCAGGAGATCTGCATGCTGTTATACAGCATGTATAATTTTCACCATAGTTCAAAAACACACTATAGCTCCTGTGACAAGGTGGTGCAGGGCTTAGCACTGTTGCCTTTCGCAAGATGTGGTGACTTTCAACATGGAAATTCAAAGTTGTCTCTGTGAGTTTCCACCAGATGTAGCCTGGGTTCCTCCCGCAGTCTAAAGACATGCACATCATTGGTATGAGTGCTTGCAAATGGTGAGATATCCTTGCAATGGATTGGCAGAATGTCCAGGATGTGTTCCTACCTCTCACACATTGTATATTGGGAAAGAATCCTGCTCCTTTGCAACCCTAATCAGAAATAAGCGGGATAAATAATAGATGGTGGAATACAATAGCCTTAATTTTCGTTTCCTCAAAATCCGCCACAATTTCTTGCAGCTTGCCATAGGTTTGAAATCGGGCTTCTGAAAATCATGTTTTGCTGAGTTATAACCTCATAACTATCATTGCTGACCTCTTGAGAGGACCTTGAGTTGTCCTCAATTACTGCTATATTGTGTTTCGCTTGCAGAGAGACTATCCACATCCAATAAATATTGGCTCTTCAATAATGTAATGTGTCGGGCTGCTGGACAGCTCATTCGGTTCAGGTGCTGGTATGATCTAAGATCAAGTCTGAACTGGGAATTGCATTAGCCTGTGTATGGGAAGGTTCATCCAGGGTGCGGTATTTGATCAGAGACCTGTATGCAGGTTGATGCGGTGCCTCTTTTCCGCATATTATGAGCAGACGAGACTGTTCTTCCTCCAAGGTCAGTCTGTGTTAACGGGCCAGTTTGAAAATTAACTGATACCAAATTTTCTTGTAGAGGACAGCAGTGGTCTCCACTCTAATGAATTGGTAATGGGCTTTGTTTGATGAAGCTTTCATTTGCTCTTTACTCAAAAGTTAATATCATAAAGACAACCTGACTAAACGCTTAATACAGTTTTTAAATGATTTTTTTTTTTTTTCATTTATTCTCAGGAGAAAAATATCCAACACAAACTGGACCTGTGTGAAAAAAGTTCTCTCTCCCTTAGTTACTCAATAGGCCTGTAAATATTTAACTAATAAATAGTGAAATTAGATGAGGGATGCCCAAGCTTGATTACTGCCAGCCTTGCTGAATGGAAACAGCATCTCCAGCAATGTCGTTTCCAACAGCAAAACAGCCCAATAAAGTGGCCATTGATTGTAAGTATAAGAAATCAGAAGGTGTCAAATACTTTTTCGTAGAACTGTATGCTAGTATACTAATGGTAATTTGATAGCCTTCTCAAAAATGATTGCATCAGAGATTAATGCCAAAGTGATATTACTAGAGAATTTGGAACGTGCACTCTTAACCCATTGTTCAGTCATAAAGGTCATTTGGACCAAACATCCTTATGGCTGTCAAACAGTAGACTGATTGACAGTTTGTTTCAGGCAAGAAGCTTCTGTCAAAACAGAACAATTCTTGGTCCGTCCGCAACCATACCTTAATCTGTTGATAGAGTAGATCATGTATTCTAGTTTGTGGGGTCATGGCTAGCTGCCCAAAGATTAAGATGCTAATGCATTGTTTAGAATTTCACATAAAGGATTTTCAGACACCACCATTTTGCTCTTTATAGCTATTAATACATGCCACTATTTTAATGTTTGTTGTTTATATTTCTTTTTCTTCTCAAAATGTAACCTGAGGCAAGAGAACTTTTTAATTAGATTGCTGCTTTTCTTGCTACAATGCAGTGCAGTTTTCAGTAATATGTGCATTGTCGCGCACTTTCTGGTGATATTGCACACACCAACAAATAAGCTCTCCTCTAGGAATTTTTATAACATACACAGAATTTGAGGCTGGAATGATTTTGAATCATTGGCTTGGGTGTTCAGTGGCCTAAAATGGACTGAAAAGAAATATTAGAAAGTTACTGAACTGTGGCAGAAGCATAGAAGAGTTTATTTCATCCATCAATAGAAGCATAGAACACCCTGGCAGCTCAATTTTACAAATATTTTTATTACATTTTTGAGTTATGGTAAGTTCTTTATAACCTTGTGGAATTGCAGTAGTAACCAGTGGGTAGGGTACGTGACCATGAAAGCTCTGAATTTTTTATGAGTGACACACACTCAGCCTTTGGTTACTTAAGGCTAATATAGCTGGAGACCTGAGTTTTTTGCGGGTAATACACATAGTTGGGAGCTTTATGGGTGATACATGCCCCGCTCTTAGTAATTTATGGGTGATGTACACTGCAGAGCTCCAGGACTATAGAATAACCCTGACCCTGGCAACTGCAAAATATCTGGAGACAAACTGAAGCGTGCTGCCTCATTCTGTGTGTGTGTGTGTGTGTGTGTGTGTGTGTGTGTGTGTGTGTGCTTGTGCATGTGTTTGTATGTGTTTGTATGTGTGTGTGCGTGCGTGCGTGCGTGTTTTGTTTTGTGTGTGTGTGTGCTTGTATGTGTGTGTGCGCGCGTGTGTCTGCATGTGTGTGTGTTGGTTGTGTGCGTTTGTATATGTGTGAGTGTGTGTGTGTACGCACGCATATTTGTGTGACATGAAGGGGACGTGTGAATGACATGGTGTGTGTGTAGCTTCCATTGCAGACGTCTTATGTGGTGCACTTCCTTCCCACAATAACGTCTGCGCACTCGAGCCGGGTTTGGTGCGCAACCAATCAGAGAAAAGCACTGAAATTTTTTAGGCTATATGCACGTGCTATTGTGGGAGGAAAGCAAACCACATAAGACTATCTGCAACCAAGGCTAACCAACACCAACATGCTGAAAATGTTCCAAGGGTGGAATTTCTCTTGGTTTATTTGGTGTTGAAGTTTTCCAGGACTCAAGTTCTTTAGCTGCAGAGCAGCGGACTTCGGTTGGCGCTTCGGTCCCTAGATGTTTGACGTGGAGCCGGTCGCTATCGTGGTAAAGTTGCTTGATTTGCTTTATGGTCTCATCCAATTGCCTTTTCATTCTTGGGAAGTTTTCTCCGAAATGGTAGTATCCTGTATGGCACGCAAACAGTTCACTTGAGGAATATACAGCAGCATTTTACAGAAAGAACTCGACTTATAATTGAAGGAACATCGAGTTGGCTTTTTCCATATAGACATATTTTCTCTTTCTTTGATCCATTTTTTATAACAAATGTCATTATCAACAAGTTTTTCTCTATATCTGCCATTTTTGTTTATTAATACTTGACAGGGGAAACCCAAGAAGACTATCATATAATAAGCATTCCGATTGGCTTATTTCGCACAGTGCCATCTCATCAAGGAACACAAAACCGGGCTCGAGAGCGCAGATGTTGTTGTGGGAGGGAAGTGCACCACATAAGACGTCTGTAATGGAGGCTAATGTGTTTGTATGTGTCTATGCATGTTTTTATGTGACTTTCTGTGCATGGATTGTGGTGGGTGTGTGTGTGTGTGTGTGTGTGTGTGTGTGCGTGTGTGAGAGAGTATCTGTGTGTATGTGCCTCTTTATGTGAGGCATTGTACGCATGATTTTTGGTGTGTGCGAGTGTGTCAGTGTGTGTGTTTATGTGAGGCTTTATGTGCATGATTTGTGGCATGTGTGAGTGCGTTTGCCTGCTCTCCGGGCGCTTGTATTTCTGATGTCGGGTTCATACACAGCAGTAATGGGGCTGTTGTTGCTCAGAGCAGTTGAACTGAAATGAGTCCCTCTGTGTGCATGACTGGCTTTACTGATGAGAACCTCAGTAGCAGCACTTGGCAAAACTGCCCTGCGCCCAGAGTTCATGCCTTTCCTCACCTCCCATCTCATTTCACTTCAGCCTGTACTGGATCAGTCACCTGTCATCACAAGTGCTTTGCTTTTATTCTCACCTGCATGTTTTACCTCTATAATTACACTTCTAAATGCACTTATACACAGAAGGCCAAGCACGTACTCACTCTTACCTACAGCCTTATGTGCTCACATATGGACACACACACACACACACACACACGCACACACACACACACACGCAGACACACATAAATACATGGTCCTGGAACACATCCTCAAAAGTTTTCTGAGTCATAAAGACTCTTGAATGTTATTAGGTAATTATTACAAACACAGCGATGGGCATGGTACCGCTTATCAGCTAACTGCTAATTTGCAAAGCTAACTTTTTTGTTGGCTGATTAGCCTTTCCGGTAGCGGACCAACAAGCTTCTGCTAAATTTAGTTCAGCTTATGTCAAGTCTTCTAACATTATTTTGTTGGTGCAGTGAATAAAGTTTAAAGGGACACTTCGCCAATTTTCAAGCTTATTTCCATCTTTACCGTTTTTGCCAGTATTTTGTATACGTATTTATTTTGTATATGTTGCCGTAAGAAAACACCTGGGTAGCTTACCCACCTGTGACTCTGTTGTCCTCTCTTTTCCTGTGGGGCTTTTGAGGGCAAAACTGAGTCTTTATTGAGGTTAATTGCTTGAGTTAGGAAATAGATGGGATGGTCACATCATTCAGAATTTGTTTAGGAGGACAACCCAGTAATTCCAATTGGAGATCTCTCCTGTGGTCTTCGAGCTGCAAACTCATACATTTTTATACTTACTTGTGAGCATGTCTGCTTCATATCTTGTGTTTACATTGACCTGTTGTTTTTTTGTTGTCCATACTGTATTTGCTGATAAAGAGTGCAAAAAAGTATGTATGTAGCACTAGTCTTTTTTAAACCCATACACCTTTACACAAAAGAAACTGTGAATTATCATCACGACCAGCCCCTTTTACAATAAAGTCTGATTCATCAGTGCAATGCTATCTGTGACAGCTGTAGGTCATAGATCTGCTGGAGACTGAGGGCATCTCTGGAGCCATGAGGTAGCGCAGTGCATCAAAGTAGTTGTTTTCTTTACTGCAAATGCAAAGGTAAGTCATGGGGTGATAAATATGCAAATATCTTGAGCTGTTGTTAGAAAATGGTGCATGATGCGTTTTCGACGTATTTTTGTACAGCCTACACTTTGAAACTATATGTGACCTGCCGTGGTAAAAGGTACCTCCAAGCGGTGATCATGCTGTTGAGAAAAACGCAATTTAAATGTCCCGCTCGCCACGTGGACTGTGTTTACTTGCGCATTTGGAAAACTGCTTCTGATCCATGGGATTTAGCTCCATATACGTCACGCAGAATCCCCTCAGTGTCTCGATAAATTTCCATTTCAATACTGCCAAAAATAGGCTATTATTCAGTGGCGGAGCTAGAACTGGGAATTGGGGTGCACAAAACATCCGTTTAAAACAATTATTAGTCCTGACCTGTTCTCAGTCATTTTCATAATTAACTAAGGATTCACTCCGAGAGCACTCCACACTGAACAGGTGCTGCTTGTTCTCCCAAAAAAGTAAGACGACAGTCATTCATCTGGACGCGTATTTGCTGTATTTAAATTAACGTTATTTAAAGTTGCATACCTGTTGACTCTCACGCAAATAGCTTGAGCCACACACTTTTAATAGCCTATTTAACTGCCGAGTGCCACTTTTTTTTTTTTTAATCAACCCACGCAATACCGAGAGTGAAAGGCGATATTTCATTGGAACACGGACCTGCTCAATCAACACAAAGCATTGGCCTATTAATAAGTACATTATTTTTCTGTACTGAATTTAGCCCATGATTTCATCGCTGTTAAATCGCATATGGCGAGAAACCGTGTCTTCAGTTGCCAATTATGATAATCGGAAAACACGTCAATAAAGGAAAATGATTGAGAACTAGCCAGGACTAATTGATGTCATAAACTGAATAATAGCTAATTTTCGGCAGTATTGAAATGGAAATTTAGTGAGACACTGAAGGGATTCCGTGTGACGTATATGGAGCTAAATCCCGTGGATTAGAAGCAGTTTTCCAAATGCGCAAGTAAACACAGTCCATGTGGCGAGCGGGACATTTAAATCGCATTTTTCTCAATAGCATGATCGCCGCTCAGAGGTGCCTCTTACCACGATGGGTCACATATGTGGTTTCATTATCAGCAAATAGCCCCTTCAATAGTCAACGGTATTTAAATTTTTCTGTCAAGCGTATTGTTGTTTCTAGGTATGTATTTAAGTGTTTTAGAGCCAATAACAAAAACTAAGGCTCAATTCATATAAAGATATTAAAGTTAGCGGTTATCGTTAGCTTCTGCTGCACTTTTAGTGGTTTATTAATTTAGTGTTATATGAGTTAACTTTTTGAGTTAGTGGATTAGTGGTTATCAAAGCTAACTTTTCAGTAAGCTGTGCCCGTCCACTGCATATAAGAAAACCATGATTATTTAAGAAAGCGTAGACATGATGCTATGAAATGGAGGATAAGGGGAAGATGATTTATTCTAAAATAATGGTATATTTCTTCTACGTATTTGCTATCTTAACCACTCCTTTTCTGTGGCTTCAAAGTCTCACTATTCTCTTCAGAATTAGACTTAAACTCCACAAGTATCGCTGGGCCAGCAATGCGTAGTGCAGCTTCCCAGTAGGTTATCTTTGCGCAGATCAGTCTCCAATACGCGATAAATACAAATGGAGCCAAGCCCAGAAATGTGGGCATTTAACCTTCGATGCATTAATTTGCCTTGACTGGCTGATCTTGTGCCAGTTACACGGAGCTGGAAATTGTCCATAGATAGTTTAAGAACTAGCTAGACCCCCTTATCTCTGTGCCAGACCTCAGATTTCAGGAAGTTCATTAAAATGCAGGGAATGGGCCTTGTCTTTGTCCAGTTTCAGCTAACATGACTGCACCTATAGTTGCCATGGTTCCCACTGCCAAAACCTATTGTCGCTGCATTTATTGTTATGCCTCTCCGCTACACTAACAGTAAATAGCCGGCGGGACAGAAAAGTCAGCCCCCTTGCAGTTGACTACTTAACTTTCACAAACAGCAGTCTGAAAGCGATATATACTGTAAATCAGTTTATAAAATCTCCTACCATTACAAAATGTCCCGCTAAAGGGCAAATTCAAAATGAATTCCCGTGGGCCACAATACAATCCTCATGGGCAACAGGTTTCAATGGGCAAAAAGAGCATTGTGATCTCAGCTGCATACCTTCTTCATTTATGTTCTTTGAACCGGGAAGTGTGGTGGGGGTGGCGGCTGGTGCTTATATTAAACATATGGCTATAATTCTGCAATAATTACTGTAATTTCATGTCCTGACATTCAATTCAATTCAATTCAAGAAACTTTATTAATCCCCAAGGGACAATTTTTAAGGCACGCAGAGCAGTTACAGACAATAAGTTATCATATAAGTTATTATTATTTACACACACACACACACACACAAAAAAAAAAAAGTCAGTATCTGAAAGGTAGCAGCAATGGCCAAGTCAGTGTCTGTGTGACAGAGGAAGGACAGGGGGACAGGGGATAGTGTGGGGCAGTGAGTGAGGGGGACAGGGGGACAGGGGATGGTGTGGGGCCGTGAGTGAGGGGGGACAGGGGGACAGGGGATGGTGTGGGGCCGTGAGTGAGGGGGGACAGGGGGGACAGGGGGGGGATGGTGTGGGGCCGTGAGTGAGGGGGGGGGACAGGGGATGGTGTGGGGCCGTGAGTGAGGGGGGACAGGGGGACAGGGGATGGTGTGGGGCCGTGAGTGAGGGGGGACAGGGGGACAGGGGATGGTGTGGGGCCGTGAGTGAGGGGGGGGGGGGGATGGTGTGGGGGCGTGGGAGGGGGGGACAGGGGGACAGGGGATGGTGTGGGGCCATGAGTGAGGGGGGACAGGGGGATAGTGTGGGGCCGTGAGTGTGGGGGGACAGGGGGGACAGGGTGGGGGGGCAGGGGGGGGACAGGGGGGGGGGATGGTGTGGGGCCGTGAGTGAGGGGGGACAGGGGGACAGGGGATGGTGTGGGGCCGTGAGTGAGGGGGGACAGGGGGACAGGGGATGGTGTGGGGCCGTGAGTGAGGGGGGGGACAGGGGGGGGGGATGGTGTGGGGCAGTGAGTGTGGGGGGAGAGGGGGGGACAGGGGATGGTGTGGGGCCATGAGTGAGGGGGGGGGGGACAGGGGGACAGGGGATGGTGTGGGGGGACAGGGGGGGAGGGGATGGTGTGGGGCCGTGAGGGAGGGGGGACAGGGGGACAGGGGATGGTGTGGGGCCATGAGTGAGGGGGACAGGGGGACAGGGGGGATGGTGTGGGGCCATGGTGAGGGGGGGACAGGGGGGGGGGACGGGGGATGGTGTGGGGCCATGAGTGAGGAGGGGGACAGGGGGACAGGGGATGGTGTGGGGCCGTGAGTGAGGGGGGACAGGGGACAGGGGATGGTGTGGGGCCGTGGTGGGGGGGACAGGGGACAGGGGGGATGGTGGGGGCCGTGAGTGAGGGGGGGACAGGGGGACAGGGGATGGTGTGGGGCCGTGAGTGAGGGGGGGGACAGGGGACAGGGGATGGTGTGGGGCCCTGAGTGAGGGGGGGGACAGGGGGACAGGGGATGGTGTGGGGCCCTGGTGGGGGGGACAGGGACAGGGGATGGTGTGGGGGGCCGTGGTGGGGGGGACAGGGGGACAGGGGGGATGGTGTGGGGCCAGTGGTGGGGGGGACAGGGGACAGGGGATGATGTGGGGCCGTGAGTGAGGGGGGGACAGGGGGACAGGGGATGGTGTGGGGCCGTGAGTGAGGGGGGGGACAGGGGACAGGGGGGGCATGGTGTGGGGGGGACAGGGGGACAGGGGGGATGGGGGGGGACAGGGGGACAGGGGGACAGGGGATGGTGTGGGGCCGTGAGTGAGGGGGGACAGGGGGACAGGGGATGATGTGGGGCCGTGAGTGAGGGGGACAGGGGGACAGGGGATGGTGTGGGGCCGTGAGTGAGGGGGGGACAGGGGACAGGGGATGGTGTGGGGCCGTGAGGGGGGGGACAGGGGACAGGGGATGGTGTGGGGCCGTGAGTGAGGGGGGACAGGGGACAGGGGATGATGTGGGGCCGTGAGTGAGGGGGGACAGGGGGACAGGGGGATGGTGTGGGGCCGTGAGTGAGGGGGACAGGGGGACAGGGGATGGTGTGGGGCCGTGAGTGAGGGGGGACAGGGGACAGGGGATGATGTGGGGCCGTGAGTGAGGGGGGGACAGGGGGATGGTGTGGGGCAGTGAGTGAGGGGGGACAGGGGACAGGGGATGATGTGGGGCCGTGAGTGAGGGGGGACAGGGGGACAGGGGATGATGTGGGGCCGTGAGTGAGGGGGGACAGGGGGACAGGGGATGGTGTGGGGCCGTGGTGAGGGGGGGGACAGGGGACAGGGGGATGATGGGGGCCTTGAGTGAGGGGGGGACAGGGGACAGGGGATGGTGTGGGGCCGTGGTGGGGGGGGGGGACAGGGGGGACAGGGGATGGTGTGGGGCCGTGGTGAGGGGGGGGGGACAGGGGGACAGGGGATGGTGTGGGGCCGTGAGTGTGGGGGGACAGGGGGACAGGGGATGATGTGGGGCCGTGAGGGGGACAGGGGGACAGGGGATGGTGTGGGGCCGTGAGTGAGGGGGGACAGGGGACAGGGGATGGTGTGGGGCCGTGAGTGAGGGGGGGACAGGGGGACAGGGGGCCGTGATGAGGGGGACAGGGGACAGGGGGATGGTGTGGGGCCGTGAGTGAGGGGGACAGGGGACAGGGGGATGGTGTGGGGCCGTGGTGGGGGGGGGGACAGGGGACAGGGGGGGGATGGGGGACAGGGGATGGTGGGGGCCGTGGTGGTGAGGGGGGGACAGGGGGACAGGGGATGGTGTGGGGCCGTGGTGAGGGGGGGGGGACAGGGGGACAGGGGGATGGTGTGGGGCCGTGGGGGGGGGGGGACAGGGGATGGTGTGGGGCAGTGGGAGGGGGAGTAAGCAGGGGCGGGGGGCTGCGGTTGAGCAGTGGGCGAGAAGGGATGGTTGGGAGTTGAGGAGCTGGACAGCCTTGTTGACAAAGGTTGCCCTTCTCCTCTGTGTCCTGCTGCCTGGACAATGCAGTCATTCAAACGCCGTGGCCAAGGGGTGTGCAGGATCCTGTAGGATCTTGACGGCGGACCTGAGTGTCTGCCGCTCACAGAGGTGGGAGAGAGCTCTGACTGGAAGTCCGATGATCTTGGAGCACACTTTGACTGTGCTATTGAGGCGATTCCTGTTATGGAGGCTGATGGAGTGGAACCAGCAGGTGAAGGAGAAAGTAAGCACACTCTCAATAAAATTGAGGTAGAAGGTCCAGAGAATGTACGTACTAACTCCAAAAGAGATAAGTTCTCGAAGGAGATACTGACGCAGAAGGCATTTCCTTAGTATCTCTTCTGTGTTGGGAGCAAATGCCAGCTGGTGATCGAAGATGGTTCCAAGGTACCTGTACTCATTGATGATCTCAACTGCCCTCCCATGGATGATTGTCTTTGTTGATACAGCCAGTTCCCGTCATTTATTGGAGAATCCCTTATGAAAAATTACCACAAAATACTACAGTAAAAATACTGTAGTTTTCTATAGTAACTATGGTATTTTTGCGGAATTACTACAGATATACTATAGAGAAACTATATGAATCTGTAGTTTACTATAGTGATGCTAAAGTAAATCACAAAAGTCAAACTCTACTATAGTAAACTATAGCAATTATATTCAATTACTATAGTATATTTGCAACAAACTATAGTTTACTGTAGTAAAGTGTAGTTTACTATAGTTAACATCAATTTTACTGTAGTAAACTATCGTTAACTATAGTAAATTTTTATAAAGGATGTCACCACCACTTCCTTGGTTTTGTTAATGTTCAGCTGCAGACAGGAGTTATCGCACCAGTCCACAACCTCCTGCAGTGCTGAGCTGTGGTGCACGCGCAGAGACAGGACAGTGCCATCTGCAAACTTGACCAGGTGACAGTTCGACTGGGTGGATCTGCAGTCATCGGTGTACTGGATGAAAAGGAGTGGTGATAGGATGCACCCCTGTGGGGAGCCAGTGGAGGTGTGACGGATTCTGGAGTGGGTGTAATTTACTAGCACTGTCTGTGACCTGCTAGTGAGGAAGTTGATGATCCACAGGATCAGTTGGTTGTCGAGATGAAACTGACTGGTGAGTTTACGGGCAAGGGTGTGTGGCTGAAGGGTGTTGAACGCTGATGAGAAGTCAGCGAGCAGGAGTCTGGCTGTGGTCTCGAGAAGATCCAGGTGCCTCTGAATGCCGTCTTTTATGAAGACTTTAGCGTCGTCCACCCCTCTGTCCGCTCGATTTGCGAACTGGAGAGGGTCCATCAGTGGATCTGTTTTTCCAATGATGCACCTCTTCACTACCCTCTCCATTGCCTTCATAGCTAGAGAGGTGAGCACCACAGGTCACAAGTCATTCAGGGCCTTGATGATGCCACTCTTCTTTGGGATGGGGATGATCATGGAGTGTTTCCAAAATTGGGGAACCGTACCACTGACCAGGGAGCTTTGGAACAGAAGCTGGAACACGCCGCCTAGCTGTTCCGCACAGTGCCTCAGGGGGTGGCCGCAGATGTTGTCTGGCCCAGGCGCAGTATTGGCTTTAGTCTTTTTGACATGCATAAGTTTTTACTAGTTCACTCCATGACCTACCTCCATTACTGTGCATAATTTGTGCTGGTTGCAATATTAATTGGGTTAATTTGAGCTGTTTTATAGATCTATGAATAGGCTTATAAAACACATTCTAAGGGAAGATATAAATTATGTGTTTGCACATCGAAAGGGCAATCTGATGGGCTGAACTCTTTCTCTGCTTTTACATGAAGGTTTGTTAACTTAATCTTTGTTGAGGAAATGTATATTCCTTGAGAATATTTCCAAATGGTTATGGTTTTGTTGTAATGTAAAATCATTTACAGCTGAAACTCTTAAACTTTGGGAAACACGTTCATTGTGGCTAACCATTTGAAATTCGTTAGCATAATGTCCTGCATCTAAGCTACAGATAAATTTCCATTTTGCTCTGCTTGAATAATTTTGTGTTTAGGAAAGAATCAGTGTCCTTTGGATTTTGGCACTGCTGCAATTCATCATTTGCATGCAACAGAGACAAGCACAATTAAAATGCAAAAATACTACATGCCACTCTTATTTTAAGCTGATATAATACTACTGCCACTCCTAACATTAAAAACAAATGAAAAGTATCATTGCAAAACAAAATAAATGCCACTTTCAAAATTTTTGAACCGCCACTGCTAAAAGATCGTCATTGGCAGGTCGGTAGTCATGCCAAGTTCAGCCCTTGGCAATACACAATCTGTCTTAGTGTTTAGCACGCTTGAACATTATCTGTCATTCCAAAGTGCAACATATGCCAAGCCAGTTTTTCTGCTCACTGAGATATATCCAGGCAGCCAATCAGCGATATGTGGCAACACTAACAGGCTCTGATTGTTTAGTGACTCGTTGGTAACACTTTATAATAACAATCATTTATAAGACATTCATAAGACATTGGTAGATATTGAACTAATCATGAATAAACCATTTATATACATTTGTAAATGATTATTAAATCATTTATAACTAAGGTTGTACAACATTTATAAATGATTTAGACATTATTAAAAATGCTGCATCAACATTGTTTTTACATGATTTATTCATCATCAACTAATGCTATTTAATGTGTAGGAAAACATTTTTTGAATGATTTAAGAAAATATTCGTTGATTAACTACATGTATTTTTTTAGGTTTTCATGGTTAATAAATGATTTGTTAAGTCAGTATAAATCATGTGTTAAGTATTTTTTTGCAGCCCAAAGCATTTCTGGAAAAACCATCGGTACCAAACTGTTTAGTATCAAACCATTTCTATACATTTACAACTTATTAGTACATCATTTGTACATGTGCTACTTTAACATTCATAAGTGATCTGTAGATCATTTTTTCAAAATGGTCAACCTTATTAGTAAGTTATAAGTGAAATAGTGTAGATGTGTTAAAAAACCCACTGTACCACCATTTGTTTATTCATATTTAACAAATAATTTGTTAGACATTCATAAAAAATCTATAAATCATTTGCAGATGTTATTATGTCCCTTAATCTAAAGTGAAAACTATTCATAATTTACAATTGTCTGTTAATGTTTACAAATGATTTGTGAACCTTTTACTCACCTCTTATGAACGATCTGGCTTTTATGAATGCAGATATGAAGCAATTACTAATTTGTCTTTTCATGTTTAACAAATGATTTGTTAGACATTCATAAAACATCCATAAATCATTTGCAGATGTTATTATGTCCCTTAATCTAAAGTGAACCCTATTCATCCTTATTAAATATCTCATAATGTTTGCTTAAGATTTGTAGACTTTTTCATCACATGTAATAAATGTTGTAGACAACTTTTGGATCCATCCTGCTTATGAAATGCCATGAAACCATGAAAAACTCAATACATGTACTTAATCAAAGAATATTTCCTTAAATCATTCAAAAATGTTTTCCTACACATCAAATAGCATTAGATTATGATAAATAAATCGCGTAAAAAACAATGTTGATGCAGCGTTTTTAATCATGTATAAAACATAAAAATTTTGTACAACTTTAGTAATAAATTGTTTAATAATTATTTACAAATGTAGATAAATGGCTTATTCGTGATTAGTTCAAGATCTACTAATAGCTTATAAATGTCTTGTAACTTAAGTAATAAATGATTTAATTATCATTTACAAATGTATATAAGTGGTTTGTTCATGATAAGTGAACTATCCACTAATATCTACTAACATCATATAAATGTCTTATAAATGATCGTTATTATAAAGTGTTACGGACTCGTTTTGGGAAAAACAAAAATATGAGTGTCATTTCTTTGCTGCAAGCTCGGCAGAAAACAAGATTCCCTAATTCATCCATCAAGAATGCGTGTCCCATCAGTGGACATCCCACTGACCGAATTTTTGGCCGCATTTAGCAGCAGTTTTGCGAAAAGGACAGTGTTCTACACGCAGAGGAGTATAATGAATTATAGTATTACAGGAACAGTGAAATGTTTACATCTATGAAATTAACTGGGAGCCATTTGACTTCAAATCGCACCTCTGTGGATATAATGCATTGTGCCAAATAATCACCACAAAGTTCACTTTTTCACAAAATTCATTATCCTTAGACGTAATTGCATCATGGTCTTGTGTTTTAACTTGTTTAGCAAGACATATTAACAAATAAGAAAGCTTTTGAATGATGAATACAAAAATTTGCATTTTTCTACAAATACTTCAACTGAAGATATTAAATTTTGCAACGAAACTCTTCAAATTTACTTGAAATACATTTATATATTTACATTAAGTAATTTTTCTAAGAGTTAACTTAAAAATGTGCACAGTTTTATTACTCTTTAGTACAGTCACCCACAAAAAGTGTATCAGCTCTAAATCAGAGACAATTTTTCAGTCTTGTGCAGCATATATTTTGGAATCCAGGATGAAAGGGCACCTTTTGTTATCTGATTGCAGACTTTCACCAGATGGCATATAAGATGCCTGTGCCCTGAGTGCTGGATTCTGTGCGCAGAAAGGAAAATGCAAACACACATATTTACATAGTGAATACACCAACTAGGCACAGAATAGAACAAATGCACCCACACCTGCATGTCATACACCCTTACAACTGTGCGTGCAATTCCTTCTTAAGGAAGAGGAGAGGTTCTCATTCGGACATTTGTTGTGGAATGTGGATATCTCAGACCTTCGTGACTCAGGAGGAAGAGCGGTTCATCTAGAAATCGGAAGGGTCCTGGCTCAAATCCTGGCTCCTCCCAAACATGTGTCAAGGTGTCCTTGTGCAAGATACTGAACTCACAACTGCTCCTGATGAGCAGGTTAGTGCCCTACATGGCAGCCTCCACCCTCAAAGTATGAAAATAGATAAAAGTCAGGCATATATTATAAAGTGCTTTGAATGGTTGGAGGACTAGAAAAAGCGCTATATAAATGCAGTAAATTTACTGTTTATTTTCAAATGATACTCCATGCTCTCCATTCCAGTGTGAGGTGTCAACCTTGGAGAGCCACTGTTATTTTTCATGCCTTATTTACATGAATCAGTGCAAAGATACAGAACACTTTTTTTTTTTGGTGAAGGCATGCAGTTGTTATGCTGTTTACAAATCACCCTGACTGTTTTCAATCTGGTTTAAGGCAATGTTGTCACGGTTCGAGGAGGCTTGACCTCAAACGCACCACTCAGAGGCAGATATACAGAAAAGCTCAGTAGAGCGTTTATTAAACAATAACAAAAAGTCTCAGCAGGATAGATGAGTCCAGAGCTGGATAGGGGAGCAGGCAGGGAAGCAGGCTGGACTTGAGCAGGTCAGGCCAGGCGGGCAGGGCAGGAGCTGGGCAGGAGATGGGCAGGGAAGGAGTTGAGTGGACATAAAAACTTAGCCAAGGTTAAGCAGCAGAATTCACAAGACTTTCTTAAACAGAACCTACAACAAACTGGCACACAACAGAGGCCAAAGCAGGGTTATAAAGGGGAAGAGGGTGGTGAAACGTGTTAGTCAGTATAATGGTGGGAGAGCAGGCAGGGCAGAGGCTGGAATCAGTAATAGAGTAATTGAGTAGGATGTGGTGTGAGTGTTAGTCAGTATAATGGTGGGAGAGCAGGCAGGGCAGAGGCTGGAATCAGTAATAGAGTCATTGAGTAGGATGTGGTGTGAGTGTTAGTCAGTATAATGGTGGGAGAGCAGGCAGGGCAGAGGCTGGAATCAGTAATAGAGTAATTGAGTAGGATGTGGTGTGAGTGTTAGTCAGTATAATGGTGGGAGAGCAGGCAGGGCAGAGGCTGGTATCAGTAATAGAGTAATTGAGTAGGATGTGGTGTGAGTGTTAGTCAGTATAATGGTGGGAGAGCAGGCAGGGCAGAGGCTGGAATCAGTAATAGAGTAATTGAGTAGGATGTGGTGTGAGTGTTAGTCAGTATAATGGTGGGAGAGCAGGCAGGGCAGAGGCTGGAATCAGTAATAGAGTAATTGTGTAGGATGTGGTGTGAGTGTTAGTCAGTATAATGGTGGGAGAGCAGGCAGGGCAGAGGCTGGAATCAGTAATAGAGTAATAGAGTAGGATGTGGTGTGAGTGTTAGTCAGTATAATGGTGGGAGAGCAGGCAGGGCAGAGGCTGGTATCAGTAATTGAGTAATTGAGTAGGATGTGGTGTGAGCGGAAAGAGTCAGTAATTGGATAATTGAAAGGAATGTTGATTGTGTGAGTGAATGCAAGGGAAGCCAATGAACAACAGCACAGCACAGACAGACAAGAACCAAAACTAGAGACAGTAGGGTTAGGGGAAAACATGGACACAGAAGGAAGATGGACTGGGTAACCCAGTCTGAGGAATATAACAAATGCAATGGCCCAACACGCAAAACCCATAACTGGCCTTAACTCACCATTGTCCCCAGGCAGGAATAACTGAGTCATTCACTAATTGGTACAACCTATGCATTGAGGAGACCAGATGAAGTAAATTCAACTGATATCCAGTGACCACAAGCCAGAATGAAGTTTCATTTTTACTTTTGAGTATGAAACTCCAATATAGTGCTTAAATATGGTGTTATTTTGAAATTACCCCCTGAGATTACCTTTTTTTGTGATTCAACATAATTTTAACCCTTTCTTCTGTAATGTTTAATTCAGCAGTCACTAACGTTGTTGCTGGAGTCTATCATCCTAGCGTAGGCTTTCACCCCAAATCTGACAAAACTTACTTCACTCAACAGCTAGCAATCTTCTTCAGCTTCCAGTTGTGCAACTAAAATCAAGAGTGCCAAATGAGGTTTAAATGAAAATCTCGAACCTTTTCAAACTTGGGTGCCGATTAACAGTTTTGGGAACCCCAGGGCTAGTGATGTCTCTGGGCCCTACTTAATGTTTATTTTAAGCATGGGAGAACACAAAGCAACTGATGCTTTCATTTTGCTAGCCTCTAGTTTTACATCTCAACATGGTCATTGTTTAAGGAGCCTGGTTTTCCAGTAGCTGGTGCGGACAGAAAAGCCAGGAGTCATATGTGCATGGTGCCTACAGTAGGCTTTGGTCAGAGTTTGACCCCAGACTAGGAAGTACTCAGTGTCCCTGAACTCTTTTTTTCCCCTTTGTGCCTTCCGGTCCATTTGAGAAAGAACCTTGAGTTTCACCTTGACATCAGACCATTAAGTCGTGTAAAGGGAACACAGTCCACCTGCCACCCCAACATTTGACATTGTTGTTACAGTTATGGAAAATAATTAATTTGTCCATATTCTTCTTTTTTAAGAGTTTTATGCCTAAACACTTGTGACTTAACATAATGCCAAAACACTTGCCAGTTTATGACAGCGTATAGTTCATGTGTGACGGTATAAATAAGACGCTGAGTTTGGAGCTTTCCAGGTGTTGTGAAATTGGTTTACTAATGCCATTTAATGGCCAAGACCCTATGCCCCTTGCGTGCACACTTGCATGTTCAAATGGACATTAAATAAATGAAAAGACATTGCCTAATCCCTCTTTAGTCTGTTTGGTTGGAATTCATTTTCACACCAATGAACTTAGCTTACGTACGACAGTATAGGAATGGAAGTGCATCTGCAAATATAGGGAGAACATGCAAACTCTGAGCAGAAAGGCCCCTGGCTTTATTTGATGCCTAGTCTTTATGCCGTAAGGAAAGAAGGCTAATCCCTGAGCCCCCATCCACTTCCCCAGCTATTTTTTTCAAAGATAATTGCTGGAGCTAAAATTCCTGTTTTTTTATGAAGGCAAGGACATACTAGCACAAACAAACAAACAAACACAACACACACACACACACACACACACACTCACATGCACACATACTCACACATACACCACAGTAGAGTTATCTGCTGTAATGTGTGGTATTGCAAGGAATGACCCTCCACACACACACACACACACACACACACACACACACACACACACACACACACACACACACACACACACACACACACACACTGCAGCCCAGTAACTGCTCATCTCAGATTTCGAGATTTGTTCATTTTGACCTTGGGAAGCAGAGAATGAAGGTGAATGTTTTTTTCAGGGGAGGAGTATTGCTTTTCAGATCAGTGGATTTCACAAAATTGTGGAGATTCATTTTTTCAAGCAGAAACTCAAATCTGCAACATTTCCTCTCAGCTCTGATGAGCCTCATCTGCTTAATTCAGCAAGGGAGCAATTGAAAGAGATTACACCGTGTGTTTTCTGAAAATTTGCAATCATTCTCGTTTTCAATTTTGCACAATGCTGTGTTTTTTTGAAAAGTATTTATGCAAAGTAAAACAACCCCAGACTAATTTAAGTATTTTTAGTGCCTGTAAACAGCTGGTTTTCCAATTTACTATGCAAAGTAATACAATAGACCAAAGTGTTGAAAACTAAAGTAGCATCTGGTGTGTGAACTGTGAAGGTAGATTTCTTCATCTAAGCCAAAATTAGAATAAAAATGACCGAGAAAGCGTTGCCTGTGTTCTTTTGGTGACCCAGTCTCATCACGACCTGTCATATAGTGGTGCTACCTGTCCAAACATCAATATATGGCGCAAAATGAGGCTTTTGGTGTCCTAATTTGACACCAGTATAAAATGAGCCCTACCCGCTAACCCGGACCCTAACCCTAAGCATCAATAAGGACATCAAAAGCCTCCTTTTTTGCCGTATACTGACGCTTGGTCAGGTAGCATCACTATATGATGAGTTGGGATGAGAATGTTTTGCTTTTGGGAATAAGAATGCAGGATGACTGTGTGTGAATCTGGGTCTGTTTGTGTGTGAGTATCGAGAGGGGGGTTTTGAGTGAAACCATCAGTTTTGACTTGTCTGGTTATTTTTAGTGTGGGAACAGTAGTACTACCGTCAGTTAATAAATTGGTTTTACAAGCCACAATCAATTATGAATGGCACAGCAGCGGTAGTACGATAATAGAAGGCCGTGTGTTCCTGTATGTTTTAACTGGTATAATATGTGTGTAAGTTTTAAAGTTTTAGCTGTTATACTGTGCACTGTATGTGTCCCTGCACATTGTGCTAATAAGCACGAACTTTATACAGGGGGTTTTAATGCTTGATTTAACACAATCCACCTGAGGTTTTTTTTTTTTTTTTTTTTTGATTGACAATATTTTCTATGTAAATTGCCCCCTATTTAGGCCTTGCTTGTCAGATGCCTATAATTACATTGAATTAATCATGCTTTTGTGGTAAATTGAGGCCTACTAACTCATTTTTTGGGACGTGTTAATTGACTATAAATCAGGCGCTTGCGTGACAAATGGCAATAATTACTGATGAATGCATTAGTCCTGGCTAATGGAGAATAAACAGATTGGCTGGGATGGATGGTTCTGGAAGCAAGGCAAAGAAATGAGGAGGAAGACTCCACAGATTCTTTTACTTTCGAAAGTCGTTCATCAATGTTGGTGTATATTTAACTTTTGAAAACTTATCTTTTTCTATGTTTTTTGGTTTCTTGTCCACATGCAAACGGCATTTTAGGCCATGAAAAGTGAGATTTTTTTAAATGCCCTCTAAAGTGAAGATTCTTTTGAAACTCTGGTTTCTGTGTATTTGTGTGGACATGAAAAACAGAGCGTTTGGCAAACGATGATGTCACAACTTAGTTCACTGATGCCTACTGTTGCTTAAAGTACTGTTCTTCTTGGTAAATATGCATAATGTTATGTAAACTTAATTGCCACCTACTGGCCCGGCATACTTGATTTGAGCATCTGCACTCATTTTGCATTCTTGTGTGTACAGAGATTTTTTTTTTTTTTTTTAATTTAAAAATTTGGCATCTCCAATCCCACCCGAATCTGGAATACCCAATTGGTGAACTAAGTACAAGGCTTGCTCGTATGCGACCCCTTGCTGCCAATTCAGGAGAGTGTAGACAGTTCGCGGCTCTCCTCCGAAGCACGCGCCTGTCAGCCACCGCTTCTTATACACTCACTGGTTGAATCTTCGCAAGTTCAGAACGAGGGCGGAGGACACCCGAACATGACCAGGCTTAGAATCTTCCTGACGAGCGCCCGTCTGGCCAACAGGAGGCGCTTGAGCAACGAACAGGGCAACTATTATATTCCCTTCCCAATTTGCAACCCTGTAGCGCAATAGCCAATTGTGCGCTACTCTGAAAAAGCTGCCGACCACTGCCGGCTGGTACGAAGCGGGCCTCGAACCCGCGATGTGATAGTCACTTCTGCTTCGCAACGCGATGCTTTACCGAGTGAGCTATCCAGCAGCTCGTACAGAGATATTTTGTTAAACAAAGTCGTGTGGACAAAATTTTAAAAAAGATGGCAAATATCAGTTTAGAAAAAGATCTGTACTCGTGTGGACAAAGCCTTAGGTGGTGTACCCACAACTCAGTTTCTGCTCGTACAGTTATTGTCTGTTCAGTGGCAATGATATGCAAAGGATTAAAAGACAGAGAATTGTCCTGGAACTTATATTGAGAGAAATGAAAAAAGGAATTGAGAGAGAAAGAGAAGAAAAGTGGGAAATTGCAGGTAATGATATAGGGTCTGTCAGTCACCTTTGCTGTCCATTGTGTTATACGAATCCTTTTTAAATATTTTGGGGGGAGGTGGCAGGTTTAAATCTCCTCTTTGCTTGGCTGACAGCTGCATCCTGCCTGGGACATTCAAGAGAACTGTTACAATCCAGACAAGGTACCAAACGCAAATTCCGGGTACAATCCACAGGGCAGCATTATTAACAGGAGTGTGGTAGTTAAACAGGGAAAGGCTGTTGTCCAAAACTGGAGATGGGGATAGTCCAGTGAAGTTGGTAATGACTGGAGAGGGTAGGGATGAGTCTGTACCCAGGCCAGTGGCCGTCCTGTGGCAGAAGCCAGGAAGCAAATCCCCCTTTTAGAAGCAGAACTGCTTGTCAGTTGAATCGGAGGGCCTAACAGGATTGCATTCCCAATCCTGAAAATAAATATTGATTTGATTCAGTTTTAACAGTTTACAGTTCTGTGTAGTTCACTTCTCAGTTATTAGAAACTTTGAATTTCATTATTTTTGCGAGCGTATTTTCCAAACGAAATTGCTTTATATGCGCTGAGGACTTTAGCGCTGTACTGTGTATCTGGAGTTTCAGCTCGTCTTTGATCTGTTCCTCTATAATGAAATTTCGGCAAAGAAATCGTCAAGTTCCACCCATGCACCTTCCTTCCAGTAAGATTTGCATTTCAGATGCAGAAATCTGTAAATGCAGTGCATCTGTCTGGTCATGGTTCACAACTGGTGACGATAACCAAACATACTTAATGCAAAGCAATCTGATCACCACACACTTTAGAGTGTTCTTCATAAATTAGTTAAGTACACTTTATTATTGCAAAGAATTAAAGCATGAACCTCAGTTTGCTTTCTCTTCAGATTTCTGCCGTTAATCTGTAATTGTGAGACTAAATTTGACTTAGCTTGACAGACCTTTTCCTTTTTTGCACTTTGATTAATCAGTGTATTTCGTGATTATCAAATTAACGAAAATAAAAGCTAGCTGAAATGTTGGCCTGATCACTATTTACAGCCAATTGTGTGGACAGGAGACTGTGGAGGAAACTGCACAGTACAGACCTCTAATGGAGGCCTCTCCAAATCTGACAGGAAGTCTCCTTTGAGACAGACTTCAGGACCAATAATGTATAAATTTTGTGCTGAAACATGCACATTCACTAATACTCTTACTCATTCTTTCCCATTTGTCTTTCTGTCTCAGTCTCTCACAAGCAAACACTCAGCCACATTCTCTCTCTCTCTCTCTCACACACACACACACCCACACACAGACACACACGTGCACGGAAATTAATTCAAATTTATTGGCACAATGTTTATAAGAACTGACTGATGGCCAATGATTTTTTTTGTCCTCGGTGCTACTCATCTGGCAGCAAGCCCTCAGGTGCCCCTCATTTCACAATGAACTCGAAATGGTTGCATGCCCTACACAGACACAGGAAGTGAACGATTGTGCTTCTTAAGACTTCCATGTTTTTATGGCAATAGATGCCTATTAATTAAGAAAATTTATTCATGCACGTTGTGCTACATGAAAATTTTTCAATATTTTATCAGGGTTTCAACAGTTTAGCTAGGTTTATTCAAATAAGTATTACTTTTTTCAAGAAACTGAGATTTCAACTTGACCCGGGTTCTAATGGCAGAATCCCTTCAGCAAACCAAGACCATTGAATATACACTGAGGTAAAATTTAGCTGTTGAAGATGTGTATCAAAATAATCTTTGACAAAAAAAAAAAACTTCTTCTGTGTCATAAATGCAGCCTGATATCATGTATACAGAGCTCAAAATGCCTGCATCATTTGGAAAATGTCAGTTCTTAAAATGGGCACCAGGTTTGTTGAAATTGTATTTTGTACTCTTTCATATAGCACTTTCATCACTTGCTTTTTTTTTTTGCTTTTCAAGTGGACTAATGGTATCCTGTCAAAATAAATGGTTCTGTACCACTGCTCCACCACCAGATAAAACAAACCATTGAATATTTCGCTCTTTAAAACCTCTCCTGGACATGAATGGGGAATTGAAGTTGGTACAATCAAGGCAGTGTGATCAGTCGAAAGAGCTGGCTGCATAATTTCCCAGCTAGAGCAGGCCTGCAGGCTCTGCGACCAAAGCTGACTATTCTTCTGAAGTGTGCTCATACAACAGGGCTCTGCTTAAACAGTTCTCTTCTACATTTGTGTACTAGAGTTATTTCTGTTCAGCACTGAATTTGCCTTATTTCATGCGCTCAATCTTTGACAAAATAGGCTAGAATAGTTTTGCCAGACCACAGGCAAAATACACAAAATCAATTTGAGCAAATATGTTAGTCTTATTTTTAGACTAAAAATGCATTTCTTTTACATTTTTTACAAATAAGAGAAAAATACTGCCAATGAAGTGGAGCAGCCTGACTCATTGCAAGATTTGCAAATAGAGTAAAGGCATGTGATTTGTTTAACAGACAGTAAACTAAAACAAGCTGATATTTTTATACTCCACGAGACCAAAAAAAGATTTTTGTTCCCATTACAAGAATGAATAATTGTGAGATAACTGTCATCTTTATAGACCAAGCTGAGAATACAGTTATTCAACATTGGGCACACAAGTCTGGTGACTTGACAAATACACACATTAGAGGGCAAACCTGGGTATCATACATGCTCAGAGGGCTCAAAAAGGGTGTGTGTTTGTGTGTGTTTGGGGGTGTATCTGACCTTTACCTCAGCAGAGTCTGCAACTAATGGTCCAGTGGGTCTTGCGCTTGTAAACAGAATGAGTGATATTTTTTAGCGCTGTTGTAACATACAGTGTCTTCAATGGAAGCTCAGGAAGAGCAGTCTCAGGTTCATGACAGGGCCCCTCTGAAGATCTTCGCTCAACTCGGAAGAGCAATTTCATTTTAGGAAACGTACGCTTAGTCAGAGTCTATGTCAGCATGCGTGTGTGTGTGTGTGTGTGTGCGCGCGCGCATGCGCAAGAGTGTTTGTGTCAGTGTGCATAAGAATTTGGAATTTTATGAGGTACATAATTTCAAATAGACATGGCGCAATAAAAAATAGCAATGGAATGAAAGGGTGGACAGAGGAGCAGATAGAACAACAGACAGTTTGACACACAATCACTCACACACACACATTTTTAACCCCTTTGCGCAGAGGCCTAATCTGGCAATTTATGCGTTACCCTATTTTAAGTTTTATAATTAGATTTAGACCTTTATTCGTCCTCATGGGAAAATTCATCTTGGCAGATCTGAGCCTCACAGTCAATAACACACATAACATGCTCAAATAACATTCAGCATAGGACATTCAACAACAGAGCAACAGTTAGCAGCAGTTACAGGGTAGCTGGCAGCAGTTCAAGACTAGAGACTCGAGCTTCGCAGCGGGATGGCATTCAGAATGCCATCTTATTTCAGTTTATTTTCATAATTCCAGTCCACAATAAGGGCCCCAAACACAAATTATCTTCATGAAAATTCAGCAGTGAAATTGTAAAAAAAAAAAAAAAAAAAACAACAACAAAAAAAAAAAACTGAGAATTGAATTATGGCTGGGTGGTAAAACATTTTCAGGATCATGTACTCCTTTACCACAAGTATGCTACATCTGAGTGTGATATTCACAACAACCAGCTGTCTATGAGCCAAATAAGATGGCTATCCAAGTGGCTCTCTATTCTTGGTGCTTTCTGCCATGGTCATATAGGCACCACCTTCCGGACTTGGCAAAACGCATAGTAAACCGAGTCACAAGTCAACACCCTTGTTCAGAAATTAATAATCTAAAAATTAAAATAAGGATGCTATAGGGCACCTTTTCAAATAAGGCCATACTTATAAGTGAAAGCTTTCAGAATATTACCAATATGATCAAAAGCAGGTAGCAGATGGTTAAAAACTCAAATATTTATCCATAAATATCAATAAAGCCGGTTTTAGAGAGAATAACAAAACATATTGCTGCACAGTCTGCACAGTTTTCACAACCAATACCGCAACAGGAACCTACCATTTTGACACACAAATCATATACATCCAAACCGGTTAAAGCACTACATGCTTTCTTTTGTCATGACTGGATTTTAAAGCCAACTTACCACGAGGAGGGAGGCTTTGCACTGTCTAGTTTTTTTTCTCAACATCATTGTCCATCACAAATTTAGCAGGAGCAAATTTTTATAAAATTATTTTTTTAATAAAATGTTCCCATTTATTTAGTGATGACTGTTTTAAAATCTGTTTGCAAAGTCAAAAAAAAAAAAATGTGTCTGTTCTGCAGGACCCATGCTCTATCGGACAGGATCTCTCTGCCTCAGTGGTTATATGCAGCTGGAGAAACTAATTATGGCGCCACACTGAGAGTTTGAGGTGAACACAGTGTCCACAGGTTAATTTACTCTGGGCTGAAGTTCCCTGATTGGGATTGGCATAGCTCACAAAATCAGGACAACAAAAACACAGCATGACGGAGAAACGCTTTACTTAAAAGAAGGAACCAGGTTTGCTAGGACTGGAGGGAAGCTGGCAGTCTCTTATACAGAAAGATTTTCCCTCAAATGAGAATAATGTGTTATTTTCTAACGGAGACATGGTAGCAGTCTGCTTTGCAAATGTACATACAGGTTTCCCCCTCAAACAAGGCCTTCATCCCTTAAAAAGTGAAAACTTCCATCTCAAAGAATGGGTCAATATCTACACACAACTCAATTATATTTCTGTATGGGCCAAAAAAGGTTTTATCAAAGGGTAGGACTTCTTGATATGACTTAGTATTAGTTAGTAGTAATCACTTTTTATGAATGTTTCCGATATTTAATCCTCCCTCTGTATGTACATGCCAATCACTCATAACATTATGACCACCTGCCTAATACTGTGTTGGTCCCCCTTTTGGCGGCAAAACAGCCTTGACCCATCGAGGCATGGACTCCACTGGATCTCTGAAGGTGTGCTGTGGTATTTGGCTAAGACGTCAGCAGCAGATCCTATAAGTACTGTTAGTTGCGAGGTGGGATCTCCATGGATCGGACTCATTTGTCCAGCACTTCCCTCAGATGCTCGATTTCATTGACCTCTGGGCAATTTGGAGGCCAAGTCAACTCCTTGATCTTGTCGTTGTGTTCCTCAAAACATTTGCGGTGTGGCAGGGCGCATTATCCTGCTGCCCGGGGCCACTGCCATTAGGGAATACCGTTTCCATGAAGGGGTGAACTTGGTTGGCAACAATGTTTAGGTAGGTGGTATGTATCAAAGTAACATCCACTGGAATTGCAGGACTTAGGGTTTCCCAAAGAAGCATTGCCCAAAGCATCACACTGCGTCCGCTGGCTTGCCCTCTCCTCATAGTGCATCCTGGTGCCATGTGTTCTCCAGGTCAGCCACGCGCACACACCTGGCCATCCACATAATGTGAAAGAATATGTGATTCATCAGACCAAGCCACCTTCTTCCATTGCCCTGGGGTCCAGTTTTGATGCTCACATGCCCATTGTTGGTGCTTTTGGCGGAGGACAGGAGTCAGCATGGGCAACCTGACCAGTCTACGGCTACATAGCCCCATACTCAACAACCTTCGATGCATTGCATGTTCTGACACCTTTATATCAGAACCAGCATGAACCTTTTCAACAATTTAAGCAACAGAAGATCTTTTGTTCCATCAAACCACACAGACTAGTCGTCGTGCCCCACGCTCATCAGTGAGCCTTGGCTGTCCATAAACCTGGTTCATCGTTTTACCTTCCTTGAACCACTTTTGCAAGGAACTGATCACTGTTGACTGGAAACAACCCACAAGAGTTGTATTTTTAGAGTTGCTGTGACCCAGTCATCTAGCGGTCAGAATTTGGCCCTTGTCAAATTCGCTCATATCCTGAAAGTTGTCCGAATTTGACATTTCATCTTCGAGGACAAAATATTCACCTGCAGTTTAATGTATACCACCCCCTGACAGGTGCCATTGTACCAAGATAATCAATGTTATTCACCTCACCTGTCAGTTGTCATGACGTTATGCCTGATCTGTGTATATGTATGGATACATACATACTACGTATAGAGTCTATGAGCACATATGAATAATTGCACTGGCTCTTGTGTGAGCAGGTTTGAGGTCCAATATCCTTCACAAACAGTTGTGAAATTTCTCCTTTGAACTGGTAGGTTCATTTGATCTCTCCTGAGGGCAACACTCTTATTGGACTGCCTTGTCTGTTACAATGGAGGGAGGTAAGCTCAATGAAAGCTAAGCACCTAAAACTTAAAATGACAGCACTCAGAGTCTGCTCTCCTGTCTCAGCGCCCATATGCCTGAAACTCTGCATCCATGCACATTCAATTTTACAAAGGCTGCGGTTGAATTTCCCATGATACACAGCACCAACCAATCGATTCCCCTCTGAGTGCAATTACTCTCCTCGTATGATAACCAGACACATCTTTAACTAAAATGTTTTATGATGTGCGGTTATATCTGGACGCTGCACTGGGGAAAAGGTACTGGGGTATTTGGAATGAGGCATATCGATTATAATTAGGGCTGTAGAATTTTCCGTCAAACGTAAATGAAGGGGTATAATCTCTGGGGAAAGGAGGGTACTTGGGTGATTTGGAAGAATCATGGCAGGAAGGCGGGATCTCTACCCAAATGACATCACCAGCTGTGAGCCCACTCTCTCTAACAAGAATGAGATCCCCATCGGAGAAATACACAAAGCAATTACAGGGAAAGCTGCCTGGAGAGCCTTATTAAAATTTAATAAACCTACAGTTCTCTTTTAGCCCACACGCTGTGAAACTGATGCATCTCCTTCCCTGATTCTCAAATTAAAATCGGCAGAATTGAGAAGCAGGTGGTGTGAAGCATGGTAGAAATGGCCAGAAAAAGAGGGTTGTGTGAGTGAGAGAGCAATAAAGACCGTGTGTGTGTGTGTGTGTGTGTGTGTGTGTGTGTGTGTGCGTGTTTGTGCGTTTGTGTGTGGTCAGGATTACAATTCTCCCTTTTTCCCTTATCGTCCATGGCCTTTTATAACAATGAGAATCCACTGCAGATGACATCACTCTTGGGATAATTGGCCTGGAGCACTGGGCTTCAGCTTTGCAGGCTGCCCATGTTTCTTGAAGTTTGAAACGTATGACTTATTCTGGGTTACCAAACCCACAGAAGGCCAGCCCTTCTTTACGAAGGGCCTTGTCGACAAGTTCAGATCAGAGCCTGTTTTTTTTTTTTTTTTTTTGCGAGTGACAGACAGCCACTGAACCTTGTTTAGAATTGTCCATCCTGCTGTACAATCAGAGCCCCACTCTGTATGCTGTTGGTATGCATGTCTATGCGTTGATATTTGTACAGTATGTGCAGTGCGTGGGCTTGCATGAAAGTGCATATGGAATGTGTGAACACAGCTGGAATACAGTGTGGCGCCCCTCTTCCTGTGTACTGCCTTCCATTGTAGCAGTTTCATGATCATGTATCTCTGATACACATGAATAAGCTGCCAGACCCCCTGCTGAATATTGATGAAAAGATTGAGAGCTCAACTTCTGGCCCCCCGTCCATCCCTCTCACCACTGTTAGATGGAGGGTTCTGGAATGTGCCTGCATCTTCAGTGATTCCTCGAGATTCTGTCTGCATTGATCATGTGTTCCCAATGACATGCAGGAAACAATCACACAGCTCTGTCTGTATCACTCTGCAGCATCTGCCTGTATGGCTTTTAACAAGACTGCTTGGTCAGTTTCAGTAAGGAACTTATGTACTCTGGCAATATGCCTAGAGCACCATTGCTTTATCTACACAGGAATTGGGCAGTTAGCTTGGTGATGTCAGCTTTTACCATGCCTTGTTCTACGCCTGATACAACAGAAGTCCAGAGAAAATGCAATAAAGAAAAACATTCATATTTAATATTAGAAACAGCGTTGGAAAAATCTCAAAGGAACTTGCTTTCCCAAGCTGTCATCCTTCAGTGCGCTTGGCCTTTGCTGCCTTGTATTGTGTTGGCTGGCTGTCCATGTATTGTGTGAGAAATAACTCACCGATCTATTGGTTGCTCAGACCTGTGGTTACCAGCCCTACCATAAATCACCCGTCCACCCCAACCTGTGTATGTAGGTTTTTGTTCCAACCTCAATTATTCCAGAAATACCCTTGAACAAGTTATTTTTACTGCAAGTAATTTCAGGTAATAACACTTTTAAATAGATTAAATCAGGCACAGAGGAAATCAATAAGCTTCAAATAAGTTTGAGTTCTTGCAAATTACTTGGCCTGAACTTAGTCATATAAACTTGACACAAAATCAGTTTCAGTCTTTATCATTCACTTGCCAAATAAATGGTTAGTTTTTGTAACCAAGTGTCCACAGTTTCACCAGACAGGAACATACTAATTTCTTAATTTGATTGCTTGCATATTTTCTTCTTTTTGAAGAGTTATTTCAAAGTCATCACATGACTCAGGAATTTTTATCATCGGTCATTTCTGACATCATGTGGCTTAAAAGGTTATAGAATTCTTCTAAACCCAATTTAACTAAGAATAGTGTAATCTAGTAAAATGACCAGTTATTATCCTGGGGTTGCAATTGTGGCTTGAACAAAAACATGCATACATTAGCGGGGCCCAGGACTGAGTTGATGAATCATTGGCTTAATTGGTTGAATGACAGGCCAATTTTTATTTATATGACCCTGTGATGCAGTGATTAATGATGCGATGAGGAATTTTTCTGTCCACTTATGTGATGACATAAAATGTCAATGTGCCTTTCCAAGGTGATGAACATGCCCCTCATCTCATGAAACAGCGCAGATTTTCGTGTTTGCATGGCTTATTATAAAGTCGTTTAGCACCTATTGTATGTTCTTTATTGTTTGATTCACCCAAAAAGCTGTTTTACATTTAAAATGTACAACTGTATTCTTTCCAACACTGGAAACATTTTGCAGTCAAGTGGCATCTTAAAATAATTGCAATGCTGAAATTGTGCTTGCAAATGTCAATAAACCTATTTAGGCGATCTTTGACGCAGGCCTTCCTTGTCATTTCAATGAAACTTTTGTGATGGATGTACCAGATTGGAACAGAGCTGTGTTCACATGTGTGTCCACGCCTGCCTCTTCAATGCTACCTGCCTGATGGGACAATGATCGGATATATTCCCATTCGGTTATACCCTCATGCAATAGGTGCACCCTAAATGACCCATGGCGCAAGAAAGAGCTGTCTTCTTCTCTGGATGCTTTGTTTATTATGTAATGGTGGCAGGGCCTGCATGAGAAGCACTTCGCTGAAAAGAGAGAAGCGGAGATGAGTGATTAACGCCACTGTTGTTTTCTTCAGTACTGGAACATTGGCGATTTTCTCAAATGCCACTTTATATCTTTAACTGCTGTCAAGTGTAGCTTGCACAGTGGTGTCGGACGACAGTGCTATAAGACAGTGGGTCTCAGCTGTGCTACACCCCCAGTTTTCCTGCATCTTTGAATCTCTTCTCTTTGCTTTAGCCGTTCTAGAGAGGAATTTCTGTGTTGCAGGAAGATGACACGAGTCCTTTGTTTGGTAAATTGTCCAGGGGTGCGTTTCCCGAAATCACAGATGCCAACTCACATGGTTGGACCCATTGACTGGATGAACAAACTATGTAAGTCGTTAACGTAGATAGTAACTACGCTTTTGGGAAACGCACCCCAGATTGTTCCCACGTGCTGTCCACACCTCACTAACATCCGAACTCAACGAAAACCAGGCCTCCTCGGCATGTGGTTTGGCTGAATGGTTAGTAGTGTAAACCCCCCAATAACCCAATGACGGAAATTAGCCGACAGGGCGAAGGTGTCTGCGTGTGTTCCCCCCTGGCACCTTTGGAAAGAAGATTTTTTCATAAATATCGGTAAAAGTCATTTTTGACCTTGCAAACTTATCAGACTCAATTTTAACAATTGTTAAACTAAGAAATCAAATTGGAATGGAAGCAATAAGAAATCAAATTGGAATAGAAGCAGACTTGATTGTAAGAAGAATCCAGTACTTTTGTAGCTACTCTCAGAGTATTGTATGTCAGCGCCACTGCATGTCACACCGGCCGAAATGTTTAAGTCTCATAAGCAGACTAGATGTCTGTGGTAACCCAGAGGTTGCATAGGATGCCATTTCTTTCGGTATTTCAGCTCAGGGACTCAAGAAGGCCAACATGGGCTATTCCCGTTCTCAACATGGAAGCCTACTAAGCGGAGGCGACTGATTTAACAACAGAGGTCAATGGGTGCAATACTTTTTGATACAGTAAGTGAAAATATGCATCCTCCCTGGACCAGCTTGAGGAGTAGTTCACACCTTATATATTAACTGAAAGAATAGCACAATTTCAGAGAAACCACATAGATTAAGGTTTATTCTTGTATTAGCTAAGTAGGTCACTTAAATCCAATTACAATCCAAATTAAATGCGTCATATGGGAGTCTGGCTGCAGATCTCTACGCAAAGTTACACATGATGCGTCATATGAGAGTCTTGCTGCAGAACTCTACACAAAGTTACACATGATGCGTCATATGGGAGTCTGGCTGCAGAACTCTACGCAAAGTTACACATGATGCGTCATATGGGAGTCCGGCTGCAGAACTCGACATAGGCTTTGTTTCCCCGCTTTCAATACACAAACTGGGCATTTGATTCTCTAACCAGAGAGCCACAAATTTATTACTACAATTAAGAACTCTGGGTCGCAGGTCCCAGGCCTACAGGAGGTGGATGCTGGTCACAGTATAAGACCATGTGTTTTTCATGGGGGGAGGTCTCCACATTGGTCCAGTTTTCTCTTAGGTCCTTAGAAGTATTTTGAGACCTAGGAAAACTTCTGTGGAAACTAGACCATTGTTCCAGTCACACTGAGACAATCAATAGGACTTCGAACATGTCTATACTCAGAACTTGAATTGTCATTAAACATCCCAAGCCACGTGCAACCTCATAGTGACCCAGACCTGAAAGAGAAGGGAGTTAAGGGGGGTCAGGATGGCAGATGTTTGGAGAGACAAAGGAAGAGGTTATCTCACACATTCCAGCCCACTGAAGGAAAGTGGGGGCTTGGACATGAAAATTTGGGCTGTTGTGAACAGTGGAATGAGTTTTACAACCACCTTAACAGAAACAATGTCAGGTCACCAGATACCCCTACAGCTCGCTGTGGCAGAGTAATTACGGCAATAGAATTTTGGGAATTCAGTTTGCCTTGCATTGGTGCAGTGTGTGGGGATGAAAGACAATACTGTCCATAGGAAAGTTCCTCCTGCCTTACAGTAGCTGGCGGTGAGCTACTAAGCTTATGGTTACAGAGATCACTGGAAAAGTGTAATTTATCGAATGGGTCATCTTCGAATTCATATTCATTGACCCATTGGTTTTGTACAAGTGATTTAAAGCTTTTGATAGTGGGAATAACTGCTCCCCATTTTAAGGATCACAGAGCCTCATATTGAGAATCTCAATTTGCGTTTGTCCACCCAATTTTTGGAGGTGCAATAACTCTAACTGCAACAGAATCCCAGCAGTCCACTCCAAATGAAAACTTGCAATGTGTGCTGGTCATATTATTACCATGGTAACAAGGCTTTTCCCTCCTAATCAGTCCCTGTTTCTCAAACCTGCCGGAGGTGACCATAACCAATTAGATGCTTTTCATTTAAGCCAGACACTTCCTGCTTCTAATCAGACACATTGAGTTTAACAGCCCCCTGATGAAAACACATTTTATCCCTCAGCTCCTCTTGCTCCTTCCATTTTTCAAGTCCATTGTCTTCAACAGCTGCTTCATTTTCATCCGGAAATTTCCCAATTACTGATGCATTCCAGAACTGTCTTTATTTGCCAGACAAGGAAAGTTCTTTTAATTAAAAATGCACTTGAGACAGAGTGGATGAAGTGAAATAAATCAAAACATCGACATTTATGCAAAAGCTTATTTGCTGTTGTTGTCTAGTTCTGATGAGGGATGCGCTCAGTGTCCTTCATGTGAATAGTCTGTTGAGAGCACATTCAAAGTGACTTAGAACTCAGGCAAGTAGCTAATGCTGCTTTCCATGAAGTAGTGTGTTCATGCATAATTGTTTTGAAAAATATTGAATTTGATGAGTATTGGTTATTACTTTGTACCTTCACCAATCACCAAAGTTGGGTGGAGGTTATGTATTCACCCATATCTGTTTGTCTGTTTGTTTGTTTATCCAGACAATATCTCCCAAATTTCTCAGTCAATTTCACTGATATTTTGTACAAGCGTGGGCCAAATGTGTGGGCGGAGGTATATGCTCTCATAGTGCTTTCTAGTTATTCTCATGTAGGCATGGCCATGTGGGCAGAAATGTGTGCATGCATGTAGAGCAATGGTATACTATCCTGTTCCAGGAGATCTACTCTCCTGAAGGTTTTTAGTCCACCAAAAACAAACTACATCTCTCATAGAACCTTGAGATTCTGTTCAACTGCAAATTACAGGAGAGTCAGATGTTTCAGCTTAAACTTGCAATGAAAACTCTACTGGATGGTAGATTTCAAGGAAAAGGGTTGGTGACCTCTGTAGAAGAGCAAAGGAGTGCATATTCTTGTGTGGCTGTGCAAGAATATATATGTGGGAATATCGTTAGGCTTATAGCATAATTGCCTATCTTGGGGTTTTTCATTTTTTTAAAAAATGTATTATTTCTGGATTTTATTTTTTTTTTCCAGGTTTTAAGAAAAAAGGAAATGTATTTTTTTCACCAACAAAAAAGAATAGGCAGCCGATATTTCAATTTTGCAAAAAAATGACTTAGGCAATTATGCTATGAGGCTAACGATATGCAAGCACGCAAAAAATTGGTTCGGCGATCAATAGATGAGCTTGAGATAGGACGTGTCCCTCTTATCTAACAGTGCACTACCCCATCTGTCGGGGAGTATAATACATCAGTGCCCACATCCAAACAGAACAAGGAATGTACCCCAACAGGAGTATATCCAAACAATTCCCAAAAGCGTAAGGGTGTCCAATTGCATTTGAAAAGATCCAATGAGTATTTGTCATGGCCCAGTGTGAATGCACCTGATTCTGCTTGCGGTGCTCTAAATTGAGCTCCCTGATTAGTTATGCAGTTGAATTAAGTGTTGTCGTCCTGGGCTGAAATAAAAAACCTGCACCCACCGGCTCTTTTCGGATGTGATTAGACACCCCTGCTCAAGACTATGGACCAGATTTACGAAGACCTTTTGTACTTGCAAAAGCCTTGAGCACATGCAAAACCAATGACATAGCCAATGATATGTGCAAAACAAACCATAACTAGTCATGTTATTGGCCTCTACATGCAAAAGGCCTTCATAAATGTGGCTTTATGTGTACAGCAGGACACCTGCTGCCTTCTGCTGGATAAGGATGACCTCAGCAAAATCTCCAAAAAACGCAGTCAATGACAAGTAATGATTAAGACTCAGACGTTGGTCATTGTAAGAGCAGGAAAAAAAGCTTGTTAGTTCGTACAAACTAAATTAAGAAAATTTATGTATGCTGTGTATGTTACTACAGCAGTTGCAGAGCTTGTACTTCTCCGAGCTGAAATAGCTGAGAAATTGAACACTGACATCGGAGATTGCACATGATCGTACATGTGACATAGATATGGATTTGTCCTTTCTCTATCTGTTCCTCTCTCTCTCCCTTTCACACACGCTCAAATGCACACACCACTTATGCACACACACAGACACGCAAACATACCTTGAAAACAAGGCTTGGATCAAGCTGCTGTATTGTTGGTGCAGTGACAGTGATGATACTAGGTGCACCTGGAGTCCTCGTGGATCACCCATTCCTGTTTACCAAGTTTTACTTTTGCCATTTGAACCATTCAGTTCCTTCAATTTCTCTCCACCCTGGGAAAATGCTGGTGCAAAGATACCATGGCAAATTAATTCCGAAGATGGAAATTGTAATGTTCAGGGAAACTTCAGTGTACTACAAAGAGAGATTAGTGGGTTAGCAAGGTATGTTGAGCCTAAAGCCGGGGTGACATTGTCAGACACATGGATAACTTTTACCCTGTAACTCATGGCATCTCTGATTGTGAGGGTTGGGTTTATCAGGCCAGTTCACGCAAGAAAGCCTGGCTAGTGTTGAACGTGCTTCATGATGCACCCCTTTGCTTTTATAGTCCATGTTTGGAAGAGAAAAAGAGTAATAATAAGGGCCTTGAGGCTTCCGATGAGCTGTCATGCTAAGTGACTGCTAAAACTCCCCATCCTTTGCCTCCCATTCTATCATTGAAGAAATAATAAGAATGAAAAGCAAGAGAAGTTCCTGAAAAAGGAAATAAATGAACTCTGACAACAACAGCCCTACGACCCACGGGCAAGAGCAGCAATATTTCTAAGTCTCATCAGTATTCATGCCAAATCTTTCTCTTGGACTGTTGTAATAAGGGGGTGCCAATTATTGTTTGTTGTTTTGGCTGCGCAGAGTGATCTTTTCTTCCTCCGGAGAAGGCATGTGTTCCCTCAGGGCCAGCCTGGCTGGCTCTCTCTTTCTGTGTTCTCTCTTAACGAATCACAGCAAGTGTTATTTACTTACACTCTAAAGCAAGTGTTGCTCATAAAGGCTCCAGACAACATACACAATCAGGAAATATTCGTTTGGAACATGTACGCCCGCTCGTTTAAGCCATTTTCCAATCGGTCAATCATGTGACAGTAGGACAGTGCATAAGATTATGCAGATTCAGGTTATGAGCTTCAATTAGCTCTCACATCAAACATCAGAATGATGAAAAATGTGATCTGAATGGCTTTGTGGCATGTGTGTTGGTGGCAGGTGTGAGTATTTTTGTTATAAGTCATAAATGCATGAATGCAATGCTTCGTAATGTATGATGTGTTTTACCATTGAGCATATTATGGTACAACCCCAATTCCGAAATAGTTGGGACGAAGTGTAAAATGTGAATAAAATATAAATGCAATGACTCAGATCACTTGAGCCAATATGTTATTTACAATAGAACATAGATAACATTTCAAAGGTTGAAACTGAGACATTTATATTTTTATCCACAAAATGAGCTCATTTCAAATTTTCTGGCTGCAACAGGTCTCAAAAGAGTTGGGACACAGGCAAAAAAGGGCTGAGAAAGCAATTAATATACAGTATAAGAGAATCAGCTGAAAGAACATTTAGTAACTAATTAAGTTCACTGGCATCAGGTGTGTAACATGATTGGCTATAAAAGGGATGTCTTATAGATGCTGAGTCTCTCAGAAGTAAAGATGGCCAGAAGCTCTCCAACCTGTGAAAGCTTGTGTAAAAAAATTGTGGAATACATTAAAAACAATGTTCCTTAACATCAAATTGCAAAGAAGGTCTCATCGTCGACAGTGCATAACATCATCAAAAGATTCAGAGAAACTGGAAAAATCTCTGTGCGTAAGGGACAAGGCCGAAGACCTTTACTGGATGCCCGTGATCTTCAGGCCCTCAGACGCTACTGCATCACTCACTGGCATGATTCTGTCATTGGCATTACTAAATGGGCCCAGGAATACTTAAAGAAACCACTGTCTGTAAACACAGTCGCCGTGCCATCCACAGATGCCACCTAAAACTCTATCATGCAAAAAGGAAGCCATTGTTGAGCATGGTCCAGAAGCGCCGCCGTGTTCTGTGGGCCAAGGCTAATTTAAAATGACCTGTGGCAAAGTGTCCTGTGGTAAGACAAGTCTAAATTTGACATTCTTGTTGGAAATCATGGGCGTCGTGTCCTTCGGGCTAAAGAGGAGAAAGACCACCCCTCCTGTTATCAGCGTTCAGTTCAAAAGCCAGCATCTCTGATGGTATGGGGATGCATTAGTGCATACGGTGTGGGACACTTGCATGTTATAAAAAGCACCATGAATGCTGAAAGGTATATAAAGGTTTTAGAGCAACATATGCTCCCCTCCAGACGACATCTATTCCAAGGAAGGCCTTGTGTATTTCAGCAGGACAATGCAAAACCACAAACTGCAGCTTTTACAACAGCATTCGTAGTAGAAGAGTCCGTGTGCTGAACTGGCCTGCCTGCAGTCCTAATATTTCACCGATTGAGAACATTTGGCGCAAAATTAAATGCAAAGTCCGTCAAAGGAGACCCAAAACTCTCCAGCAGCTGAAAGCCTGTATTAAACAAGAGTGGGATCAAATTCCAATGGCTAAGCTCAAGAAAACAATGCCCAGACGTCTCCACTCTGTGTTAAAAAGAAGAGGGGATGCGACACCATGGTAAACAGGTCCCTGTCCCAACTTTTTTGAGACCTGTAGCAGCCATCAAATTTGAAATGAGCTCATTTTGTGGATAAAATTGTAAAATTTCTCAGTTTCAACATTTTCTATGTTATCTCTGTTCAATTGTGAATAAAATACTGGCTGGTGTGATTTGAAAGTCATTGCATTTTGATTTTATTCACAATTTACGCTTTGTCCCAACTATTTCGGAATCGGGGTTATAAATTTGAACATATCCAATACTTACTCCCAGCTAATGACTGAATGTTATGAGGACTGTCATGCTTATGTATGATGCTGGGCTAACTGATATAACTTATTATGTCATTCGATGTCATGAAACAATCCAAATTAACCCAAAGGTGTTAGTCACCTGAACTTATTGTAGTGGCAGCCAATGTCTCTCCTTTACTTGTAGGATTACATGAACCAAGTTCTGTTCGCAGAACTCAGGGTCATAAATGGAAGTTAACCAACGGTAAATTTAGCACTGATATTTGGAAGAATTTTTTTCACGCAGAGTGATCACAGTGTGGAATGGCTTGTCTGGCCATATCATTGAGGCAGAAAGTCTCAGAGTTTACAAGTCAAGGCTGGACACCATCTCGTCCTTGAGTATCTGAAGTGTAACGTTTACCTTGGTGATAGGAAAATGGCGAGCCTAGTTGGGCTGAATGGCTGGTTCTCACCATTCATGTTATGTTATGTTATGTTATGTTATGTAATGCTATGCTTTTGTGACAGTTGATGGGTCCTGTCACGAGAATGCCTCCTAATAAGTGCACGCCCTGGCTACCTTGCCAATGAGCCTGGCTCTTTGGCAATGTGGTCAGCACGTGTGACTATTACTCGGGAGTCTGGAGGTTCAAGTCCCTGCCCGGGCCCTCCTTCGGCCTGCCACACTATGTTATGTTACTTGTCCTGCAAGGTGCAGCAGTGCGGTGCCGTGAGTTTTACTGTTGCTTCCAAGCAAGAAGGTTGTGGGCGATTATCCCACCTGTAGCCTTTTTTGTGTGGAGTTTTCAGGTTCTCCCTGTGCTCATGTGGGCTTTCTCCAGGTACTCCAAATTGCGCGTTGGCATGATTGTGTCAGTGAATGGTGTGTGATCCCTCCTATAGAATGCAAAACTATCCAGGATGTATTCCTGCCTCTTGCCCATTGTATTCTGCAATAGACTCCAGTCCTCCTGCAAGCCTGACCATGAATAAGTGGCTTAGATTGACTAGTGTACAACAGAGGTGTGCTTCTATAGATGAAATTCCTTAGCGATGGAAATATCCTTGAAATGCTCACAACGACTTTTGTCTCACAAGATCACGCGAGCCCCCTTTCCATCGAGGTTTAGTCACTTACTGGATATGGTATTGCACTGTTTATTGGTTTTTTTAACACCTCATCACTTTCATCCTTTTCAGCGTTCGGTTATTAGCCTGGTGATACTGTAACTTCTGTTATATTTGGCATAACATCTTTCATCAGTAGGCCTTACATCATGCTTTTTGAAGGATGGTATTTACTTATGAATGATTTATGAGGCATTATCAGATCTCTTTGCAGGCTTCTGATTCCAGTTATGAAGCTAAATCATGCCTCATTAATATCATTGCGGCCAGACGGCAGAGTTTCTTGCCTGACTTTGAATGTTATGCTGTTCAATTGGTTTAGATCAGTGATGGTCGCTCTGAACAAAAAAATACACCGGCATTATAAGCTGGATACAAATCCCCCCTGAGACCCCATCCCTCTTGCTGTTTTTTATGACTGTTACTATAAGCAGTTGGGCTCTTTTGCTACCAGATTCATTCCTTTGTGCTTCACTCTTTTCCTCGTTAACTATTTCTTATATAATGAACATTTAATAATTATATGACAACTATAAATCGTAATCATTTGCAAAGTTTACTGTGCCGGGTATGCACACATTTTTATTTTCAACTGAAGTTGATATCTAATTCAATTTTTTTATACTGTGAGACATCCAGAGCTCAGATTGTGGCCTGTGCAAGAGAAACTATATTATTTGGGTAGAGTAAACAAGCAAAATCCTCACAGTGCAATATTGTTCCATAGAAGCCTGTTCGGCCTTATACAGACCTCATGCTGATGCTGGTACCGTAATCTTGGCCTGCAGTCTTTGGTTAGCTCCTCCTTTTGAGTTAATCTGTGAGGAGACAGCAGTGCACAAAGCCATTTATTAGGTTGTCAGTTTTGAGGCATCACTGTAAAGGCCAGCATCAAGTCCTCCCCCCAAAGGGAGGAGAGACGTGTTGTTTTTGGCTTCGACATAAGTGTCGGCATCAGCGTAGAATTTTAATTTCTGGAGCATGACTCTGGAACTGTTCAATACATTTCCACAAAATTTGAAGCACACATTGAGCTATTGGTGTAGTTGTGCCATTTCAGGGGTTAAACGTTTTACAATATTTCTGTGGTACTGTAACAAAATCATTGAGTGTATATAGAGGATCTTCCATGAGTAGGTGTGTCATATGAAAGTTCTGAAACAAGTTCAGTAAATTTTGCGCAAAATTTACTCAACGTGTTTCAGAACTTTCATATGATACAACAAAGAGTATAAGATTCTATTTATCACATAACTGAATTGCGTAATTTAATAGAAAACAAATGTAATTTCCGTTAGCACATTAATTCTGATTCCCATTATGTTAGCAGTGAGCTAACCTCATCACTGTGATACTCCGTCAGTCCTCGAGTCATAGACGTTCACGTTTGAAATAGCCATGGTGTTCAAATTCACAGTCAACTGAGTAGCTAGTTAACAGTAGCTCACTAGCTAACAAACTGATGTTTTATAATGGTTATGGAAAGGTATAGCATGCATGCTTGCTAATTAGCTAAGTAATGTTAACTTAGTCATAAGAGTGGCACTTAGCTAGCCTGTTACAGTGCTAAGCCATTGCGATTTGACCAGCGTTACACTCGTTATTCAGCGTGGCTAAATATTAAGAGCCTGACCTAACATGGAGTGATTTTTCCCCCCATGATCTCAGCCAATGAAATTTTTGCAAAAGTGCTATTATCCTCGGGTAATATCCAAATTATGTCATGAGCTCACCAATGGGAAAAGTACTGCAGTGATGTGATACATAAAAATTAATTCCTCAAAGTGAGCCCTCTAGATTGCCATCTAGTGGCTACCTGCTGTACAGGTTATAAGCTCACCTCCTCCACATAGATTAGGAAGTATGTGTGCCCTCTATGTTACTGGATCGGACATGGACCTCACGAAAAATTTAAGTGCGTGTCAAGTAATTTTTCCGCAAATGGTTTCTCTCATAGTCCACAGTTATTTTGGAAGTAAAACACTGAAAGTCACATTAATGGCTCAGATGGCTAGATGGGGCATCTTACCTGTCATGCCACGCCTCCAGCACTCCCAATCACCAGAGTTCTGAGGACCGGCCTGCTTCCACGCCCATCTACACAACTACCTTCATCTGTTCCTCATTTACCTATTATCCAATTAGCAGTATACAAGCCAGAGCTTTGAACCATTCTGGCGTGAAGTCATATAAAGCTCATGTCTTATATTGGCTTTAGCTGTCACTATCGCGTATATCATTGTAAACCTCTTACTATTGCTGACTTTGTTTAATCAGCTCTGTGTTTTGTACCTCTTTGGGAACCGCATTTCCTGTTTTCTTTGCAATCACCTTTTTAACCTTTGTGGCTATTCCACAAAGCCAAACACTTCTTTGCATTTGGATCCTGTCTTCCTTTTTGCTATTTTTTAAGTGCACATATCAACGTGCACAGAAAAACCATAACCATTATCCCTATCCCATCAGTGGATAAAAATATAAGTCAGAACAAAAACAACAGGGTTTCAGCTTTGTTGCGTCGACCACTTATTAAATCATTTGAAATATGATATATGTCTAGGTTAAGCGAAGGATCCTGGCATGCTATACAACTTGTGAAGAGCAATCAGAGAGCTGAGCATTTTAACAAGGGCATTGATTGTTGGACCCGGTGGGTCAAGAAAATATATCTTTTATCTTATTTATTCATTCTTTTTATTGATCCGAGCTTCCTCCACAAAATTTTGGCAAATGGTGCACTATAAAATTAGAGTACATTGAATTTAGTCGATGTTGTACAATAAGAGCAACTGAAGGTCCTTGGAATAACAACTTCAGAAGAGTTATGATACGATTCTCCAAAAGCATCAAGTCACAGTAAAAATAGGCTGAGTCAGTAAAGTTACGGCTTGTTGTACAAGTGAGAATTTGCTGGAAGGAAATGTCCCTCTGGGGATATGTGTTGTAAATAATGCATCCTGCCACAGATCTGTTGACATTATTGCACAGAGAGAAAATGGGCTGACCATTAACCTAAAAGATGTGCATGTTCGGTAGATTGTCGATAAGTATGAGTTTGTGATTAAAGGTGCCACAACCCTCGTGTCTGTCTAATTGGCTCTGGCAGTCTGCATGAGTTTGGAGTTAAATTGGTTGATTTGTCTTGTTATTCCCTTAGTGCAATCAGCTGTAGCCCCTGATTGTCCTGAATATATATAGATTGCTGCTTTTGGCTCAGTCAGGGTTGGATTGGCTTACTAGGTGGGGCTATGCTTATCTCTTGTACTAAATTCTAGTTTTCATCCCTAGTGTCTCTTCCTGGGAGCAAAATGATTAGGTACAGCAGGTACTCCAAGCTATCTTCTATTACTCTTCATCCTCCTCATTATAAATGTGCCCTAGTGGCTCATTGTCGATCCTGCAATGGGCTCCCCCTCTGCCCAGCTAATAACAGAAAAAGTGTCTGTGTCCTGTGATAGATTGGCAAACTGTTTAGAGCTAATTACTTTACTCCAGCCCCCCAGAACCCAGCTCAGGTATAAGCAGGTTTGATAATGGGGGGATGCATCAATGAATGTATATAACAACTGGTTAATTGAGAGATTAATTATTTAAAGTGACTGTTACCATATTTGGTCACACTTTAGATGAAGTGTTGCTCATAAAGGCTTTATACAGCATGTATAAGTTATAAATGAGACATAATGCCTTCTTAAACTATCCTTAAGTGAGTGTCATACTACATTAAACATGACATGTCACATTTGTCATAATGTGCTATAATATGTCACGTTTGATGAAATACCACATTACTTGAGCATATTTTATGAAAGAATTTTGTTGCATTAATGAAAGCATAATGTTTGATTTATAAAGCCTCCATGAAAAAGCCTGGATTCATACATGAGCAAGTTTTATGTCACCCTTTATTGCATTTTGCCACTAGCTAAGTGGCATTGTCAGTTATGTCACATCTGGCATAACACGCTGAATAAGGATGTGTTATTTCACCCTTTACAAAGCATGACATTTGCTTATGTATGACTTATGAAGACATTATGTCTCATTTATGAAGACATTATACATGCTGTACAAAGCTTTTATGAGCAACAAATCATATTTAAAACAAAAATCAGAAATAAGTAAGTGCAATGTTATAATACAACCAATGGGAAGCATCTACTAACAAACTTTGCATAATGTCAGTGTCACAACCCTCGTGTGAATGCCTCTTGTGTCTCCTTCCATCCAGCGGCTTGTGTGTCAATCAGAAGTATTGTCTCTTTTCATTGGTTCATGTCATGCTTGCTTTCCTTGACTGGCTGTGTCCTATTCATGTGTACATCTCCTCACATGTGTCTTGATGTATTTATACCCCCTAGCTTGAGTTTTCAAGTTGCTGGATTGCCACTTGCAAAATGCCCTTTAGCTACCAGCGGTGGGTTTCCCGAAAGCCTCTTAACGCAAAGAACCTCTTTAAATGACTCTTACTATTGTTCTTAAAGTAGCCTGGGTTTCCCAAACACGTTCGTAACTAAAGCGTCTCTTTAGTTCGCTCTAAACTAATCCACATGATGAGAGAACGTCCGTTGCTTAAGAATCTCTTTAAAACACTCCTTCATCCTGAGATCCAACATTATTGGGAAACCCACCCCAGTCCAGTCAGTATTTGCTGGTAAAGCCCTTTCTCTTTTGAAATTAAATAATAACTTTGGTGATGGTAATTTCTAGAACTTCTCTTCCTAGTTCTGTTAATAGGATCAAGCTCCCAAGCCTTACTCTTGGTCTCCAGGATTGAGAACACGTTCTTTTTAATCTACTGTTGGTCCGTTCCTCTACCCAGTTTATTCTGAACAAGCTCCCAAGCCTTCTACAGTCTTAAGGATTTGGACTGTGTTCCTGCTAAACGTCTCCATCCTGCCATCTGATAGTTTGGCTATGGCTAAGTATGCACTCCATTTGGCAGCTGTCCCGGCAAGCCACTGGCCGGGCACAGGTTACGCCCACACTCCTTGCCTGTTACATCTGAAGTGAGCCATTCTGCGCTGGGCTCTGGCCCTCTTTCTTACTGTGTTGCTATCAATAAACCCTACAATTGGATTGTTCTCTACCTCCGCATTTGATTCCTGGTCTGGATCATAACAGTCATTCTGTTTTGGAAATGCATTTTCCTTCAAGGGAGACATATTTCCAGGATATATTGAACCTCTCTGTTTTCAGATACATTGCTCAATACGTAGCAATTTACTTTTACACTTGACAAGGAGCCAGATTTATTAAGTGCTTCAAAAACATTTTAGCACATGCAAAACTCCTATCATGGACAGTGATTGGAAAACAATGATTTGCCTTGTTTCTGGCTTTGTGCCTGCCAAGAGTTTCTGCAGAAGCTCTTCATAAATCTGGCTTAAAGCAATTTGAGTGGGGCACAAATTAGAAAAGGTGGACTTTAAAGGTCAGGTGGACATTTGTTCTGCAGTGACTTTCTCAGACCACTCAAATGTGCTTGTCTGGTATGCATTTTCATTCATTGTCTCCTCTCCTGGTTTCTTGACATTTAGTTTCGATGAATAAAAATAGCCTTGAAAGTGCTGAATGACGTAAGCGTGACAACTGGGGAAAGGCCATTAAATTATCACTTGAGACAGAAAGAAATAATAGATGAGCATGACTCCTACGCTGTGTGCTCAACTTATCGAATGCAAGTGAAGGAAAATGAAGGTCATTTTTTTTTTTTGTCAAGACACTGTTCGCGGCTTTCTGAGTGAACAAAGGGGGCACTGCTGAATGATGGCATGATAGTTTCTCGTGCTTTCTCTCAGAGGTGTAGTCTCCGAGCGCACATATTTAAAGAATTATCCAGAAACTCTGTGAATGAGAAAAGAACCTCTGAGTGGGAGGGCATAGCGAGTCTGCTTAGCCAAAGTGACTTTAGTTAAATCTGTGAAGCTAATGCTGAAGGATGTTTGCTCCCTGCAGCAATTTGGCTCAGTAATCCTTGTTATTCAGAGACACTTCACAGTAGGGCTTTACCAAAGTCACAAAACAAAACAGAGATGGACATCAAAGCTCAACAGGCCCAAAAAGAGACAGCATCAGATACTGCGGGCTCCATTCAGAATGACTGTTCTCTCTTTGCCATTAATTCCCTTGTATTCACTTGCACCCTTCCCATATTTTAAAATATAAAAATAAGTACATTCTACAGTAAAAACATATTTTCCAATGGCGAAGGAAAAAAATAGGAAAAGCAGATATTATGCATACAGAAGTTGTAATGGGGAAAATGAACACCTGTAGCATGTTTCAGAACTGTTTCCTGGCAGAGACTGGAGAATAACCACGGCATTGTCTAAATTGGAGTATCTGATTAGAATTCATCCAATAACTTCTCTCTGCAAAGCACTTTTTACCCGCTCACCCAACCCACAAACCTTTAAGATTCAGAATCTCTTACTTTGAGGAAGCCCAGAGGTTAAAACCAGGTAGACTGAACTGCTCATTTAGGAACTATTTTAAACTGACAAGAGAAGTTGATGTGATTAAATTCAGATAAGTTTTAGCATGAACTTCCATTCGTTGAAATGATTCTGACCCTCTAAGTTACAGACAGAGATAATGAGGGAGAGTAATAAACCCATGGCTGACAGTTATGAATAGGGTGAGTTAAATTCATTTGCAACTGCTTGTTATGCTTGACTCATTGCCGTGTATTGCTGTTGTTCCAATTGTTTTCTGTAGATGGTCCACAGGCACCCATATCTGTTGTGATCAACACAGTTGATACTCTTAATGACCCATTCATAGATATGGAAGCCTCACACTTCAAAATAATGTGCCCCAGTGTTCAACACTGATATAAAACTGGATGCGATCCTGACAGGTCGAGGCTTTGAGCCCGGACATCTACTTTACTCTAATCTTGGCAGGTAGCTTGTTCATCAGCCATGGTGAGTCCAGTCAGTCATAAAGACATCAGTTATATTGACAGGAACTGAGCAGAGTGATGGGAAATTTCTTGGTCCCTGTGTGGTCTGTGGGTTTAAGCTCTTCCTCCTGTACCTGTTGTAACAAACACCATCAGGGCACTGAGGTCCTCTCTTGGAAAATGAAGCATCTGACTGCATGCAAGGCTGACTGCTTGCAGGACCTCCAGCTAGGGGAACTCCGCCTCCAATTCTACATCCTCACTTACCATGCTGCCTCTTTGTCTCATTTCTCCCAATTGCAATCTCTCACTTTTCAAGTAGCTATATTTTATCGCTTGATTTTAATCTATTACCTGCCTTACGATCTTCAGAGCTGTTCATCACAATGGCATAAGAGTACTCTGTACGAACACTGCATGTGCTCAGTGCAGTCATACTCAGTGTGGGAGAATCTGCAGAACACAGAGTCAAGCCAAGATCCTTAAAGAACTCCCACAATGCATAGCATCCTTGCGTTAAACTCAAATTGGCAAAAAGGAGGTAATTTGTTGTGCACAGTGTGCTGCTTAACTCAATTGTATGGTTATTGTTTGTAATGCTGTCTATCTGCGGTTCCAGACTGTTGTTGTGAAATTAGTTATTACTTCTCTACTCTATGAAATGAAAGATGTTGATTTTCAACAGTTATTCTCTTCATTTTTATGCGGTCATGTGCGTCCAGCAATCAAAGAGTTCTGAGGCAGTGTGAAAGGCTTCATATTTTATATGTAACAAAGTAAATATACTGTTTAGAATTAAAGCTCATCCTCATTACACACCAGTTATGGCTGCTCAGCTGACATTAGAGGTAGAAACAAAATAATGATTTGTCTCGACCTGTTCTCAATCCTTTAATCATTGCAGTGTTGCATGATTAAATAAAATTCAATCCAGAAAAAATGCTTTATTCACTTAACAAAAAAGACAAATTTTGTTTACTTCTGCATTCGCTTTTAACACTCATTCCAATGAGGGCTATCTAACCTGCACTTCTTGATTGTTTAAATTATAACAGAGAAAACGATGATGAGCAACAAGTATCCACAATTGAATTAAGTTGATTGAAACGCAATATTTTGTCAAAATGATACAATTTTTTTGCCGTCTTACCTTAACGAGGAGAACTGTGCACACCTGACAGTGTTGAGTATTAACAGAGTTCCCATAATGTTAATGTTAATTATGAAGAGCAGGTGAACATTAATCATTTGCTGAAAGGGATGTTCTGTGTCTCTATTTTCAGCTCACCTGCCACCATTGCTGCACACATATATTTCAGCTGAGGTTTTTATATTGACATGAGCATGAACAGGTATCATTTTGTTTGGGGCATCTGTACACTTTTGATTTTATTTTATGATTTTCTTTATACAATCAGGTCTACAAACATTTGGTCATTGGCAGTGTTATTGTTATTTTAGCTGTCTACCACCTTGTATCAGAAATGAAACGCAAAAACAGATATGCACTGAAAGTGCAGACTTTCAGCTTTCATTTGCGGGTATTTACCTTCAAACGTGGTGACCGCTGAATGACAGCACTTTCGATATGGTGTCCCTCCAATCTCTCCAAATTCTGTCCAAAGGCCTAGTCCTCCTTACTTACAAACCTGACTGCATCTTAATATTGTCTATAATGAATATAATACATGTTTTAAATTCAATATGCTTGCTACTCCAACAGTTGTAGATTTTGCACTGAATACAAAAAGCATTTAATGGACTGTTCCATTTACTTTGTGAGCTCCCTGCTCCATGATCACTCATTCTTTTGTGTTCCCTCTCGTTACACAAGAACGCAAAATTTTCCTGTGCTTACATAAGATTACATGAAAATGTCCAAATTTCAGTCATGTTTTCCTTTGTTATTAGAGTGTTTTTGTTAAATGCATGGTTGTGCTTATTATTACAAACCTGTCATTGACTTTTCATGCAAAAACTAGCTTCTGTGGATTGAAAGATGTAAATCTAGATTGTGCTTTGCTAGCAGATGCTACTCACTGTTAAAATGCGGCCATCACAGGCTGAGAGTGTTACAAGACTAAGTAAGGCAGATAATAGGGGCTTATATTTCACCCTTATGCCATCAGTTCTGTTTGACTAGAGTCCACAAGCCTTCTTAAGAGAGAATAGGGCTAAGTTCCTTGCTAGCTTTGCTCTGTGTTTTCAGCCTTCTCTGGTTCACCTGTGTCTCATTACACGTGGGTCTTGTGCCTTCCGCGTTGTGCCTGTGGATTCAAAACTTGACCTTTTTCTCACTTTCTCAGTCTTTTTGATTACTACTCATCCCTGTGAGCCTTATGGATCTGAGCATGTATTCACAGTACTGCTGGTTTTCAGTTTTAGCCTGGTGTTGACCTCCCCTCCCCCGATCACAGTACCTAGTTCATTTTGGATTTGCCATTTTTGTATTTGTTTGCCTGTCTCTATGGATTGCCTTCTGTGGATTGAATCAGTCTTTGCTGAGAATTTTGGCCTTTAGATGTCAGGCATGTTTTATTGGAGCCTTTAATAATTATATTTTGCTTCAGAAACCTTTTCCTCACCCTCTCTTGTGTCTTATTCTCAGTTGCTCTCTAGACTAAGAGTGTTCACTGGCTACTCTCCAGCAGCTCAGGTTCATACCCTGTTTGTTATATCCCTATAATCAATATATTCTGGAGTGAAATACTCAAAAACAAGAGGAATCCGAGATTGCAAACCCCTGCCAGGGCTGAACAATCCTCCATTTGCCTACACTCCAGCAAAAGATTCTCTGTATGTTTTGTATTTTTATGTGCAGTAACAGGAATCTGCATAAAATCAACAAAATTTTAGGGGGTTGGAAGTCTTCACCTCTATTAGTTACTTTAAAACTCCCCTAGCTTGCGTGAGTGAAGTCCCTGGATCCAGAAGGATATTTTGATCCAGATAAGTTTGTTATACTTTCTTTACATCAGTGAGGTAATGCCCATAATTTTCTCAATTCACATCATGATGTTCAGTATTTCTAATGATGTGACTATAAATGTAAAATTTTGCCCTCTCTCGCAATGGTGAAGAATCCTTCAAAAAAATCCTGGATCTAGATCAAGGTCACAGTCCAGACCAGGAATCAAGTTCGAAGGCAGAGTACGATCCAGCTGATAGTTTATTGACAGCTTTATACAGTAATTTTGGAGACGGAACCCCAGAGGAAGAGGTGGGGACTTAACTACGGATAAAGAGCACAGTTCAGCGCAGATGTTATAGACTGAGCTGAGTTGTCAATTGCCAGCCAGTGGCTTCTGGGATGGCACCCAGTTGCAGTGCAGACTTTGCCGGCACCAAACTGTCCCACAGTAGGATGGAGTAGCTTGAAGGAAGCTCAGTCCCAATCCTGATGATAGTTGAAGGATTGGGAGCTTGTTCCTTACAAACTGGACAAGGAACAGACTTGGAGAAGTTAACAAGAATGTGGCCCCAATCCTGGGCCCAGCTTAGGCTTGACAGCTTGTTCCTATTAAACTGAACTGATGAACTGGCTATTGTTGGGTTAACTTGAACGCGGTCCCAATCCTGGACCCTGATTGGTATTAGAAGCTTGTTCAAATTAAGTGAGTGATGGAAAAGGCTTTCAGGAACTGCTGTCATTAAAGTACACAATGGACTTTACAAAGATGAAGAGTGTTCACTAATAGTACTGACTGGATTAAAGCACAAAGGGTAATTTACAATCCAGCCACTTGCAACATAGAGCAGAGGGCTGAAATACCTGTTACATGGTTATCAGAGGATAACCAAGTAACAAGATACAGCTGAGGGCAGAGGACACAAGACGTAAACCAATCACAAGAGACATACACCTAATAGACACGGAAGTTGCTGAATTGAGAAAAGACACACAAGGAATTTATATGAGGGTTGTGACACACACCCAAAATTGAATCACCTCAAAGCTGAGCCAAGATCCACCTTAGGTAAAAATCTCATGCAATTTTTTCCCCATTTGTAATTGCGTAATTCTGCTGACTAACCAACAAAAAACAAAGAAACAAGCAAAAAAAAAAAAAACACAACTGATCAGATTGTCCCCTTAGCGGAGGTAATTAGCATTTCCATAACGGAAAAAAGTTAGAAAAATGAAAATTTAGAAGCTAATTAAGGATGACTTCGTAATATCGAACTTTTATACTGAACTAATGGAAGTTGCCGATACTTTTCCATTACTTGACATTTTATTTATATTACTGTGAATAAGTGAATATCAGCTGAGGGCAGTCCCTTTCACTCAGTATTGTCATGATATAAACTCACTGTGATCTGTCCAGCATTCTGTGTGAACTGACAACGGGGTGTACAGACGATTGGCTACGTGAGCAGCAATAATAAGCAGAAAGAAAAGCAATGGTGTTCTGTTTGTCTACAGCTGTGTGATGTGCTCTTGATTGTGTCTGTTGGTGTGTGTGCACTGTTATAAACTTACTGAATTTAACAGTTAAATTAAAGCATTGTTTCCTGGTTATTTTAGCTGTAAGTGGAACTCTGTTGTAAACTTATTGTAAAATTACAGTGAAAATAACTGGCAAAAAAGGTGCAAGTTTATAACAGTGTGTGTGTGTGTGTGTGTGTGTGTGTGTGTGTAATAGCAGAAGATTAGGAGTGGTACGATTAGGAGCAGTCGAAGTCAAAGCTGGGCTGTAAACTGGGCTGTGTTGTCCTGAGGGAGCAGTGATTTTTCTCACACACGCTTTCTGTGAGTTATGGCTGAGGGTCATTTATGGACTTTTAGTTCACGGTGGGATGTTCCGGATCATTTTTCTTGCTTGATCTCCTCCCAGTGACTCCTCCAGGTTGACTTTTATTGCTGTCATGTACAGGTAGTACACTTTCTGTTCAAACAGAATTTCCCCAGCTACAGGTACTATATCTTTCATTTTACTCTCTCTTACTAACTCATTCACACACGATGAGTATGATGTTGAGTGGAAACCATATCAACAGGTTTAGATGAATGATCAGAGTTTGTCTATAATTTAATAATTTGTAATTACCTTCTATAATGTTCTTAGTAAAAATCCAGATTGGCATAAGATTGATAGAGACACATCCTTGTTGCTCCAAAGAGGCCTTCCTCTCCTCAGTTGGTATCAGTGTTTTGCCTCATTGACTTTGCTTTAAACTGAATTCATTCTGTCCACTTCCAGAGATGGTCGTTCAGATCAAACTGCATTCAGCAAAGTAATTCTACTGATGACAATAGACAGTTTGGGGTATTTCAAAATGTCACATTACTCAGCTAGCTGGATAAGAGCACCGAATGAAACCCAAAACAAGCCCATTTTACTTCGTTCTGAAGTTCCAGATTAGGGAAGGTTCTGCTGCTCTGAAATGTGTTTCCCAAAAGCACGAATGCTATCCTACGTAGATAAAACCAGTGACTGCATATGATCGAAATATGAAAGTTCCTTTTCGGGAAACGTACTGCTGCTCATTCTCCCAACTGCTGTCCAGGTCCTGAAGTCAGCACGGCCATGAGGTTGGTCGTGCTCCGGGACACGCTTGCAGCAGCAAGGTCCTGAAATGCAGTCTTGGCAGCATAGGAGCATGTCTGCAGGAGGAATGCAGGAGTATCCTTGCAAAGAATGTGGCCCCTCCCCAGTCACAAGAGCCATATAGAGGGGCCAGGAATCCCTCCAACAATGCTCAGTCTTCCTTTGTCCTTCATGTTGCTCTTGCAGTTCTAGTTTATGTTCTAGTGTGCATTCCTATTCACTATGGTTGTGATCACCAATGAGCTGTTGTAGCATTGCTCCTGGTGTTTACCTGCAGGATTTTTTTCTCCTGTGCCCTCTGTTCTTGCCAACCCATTTTGGCAATAGTTTTTGGTTCTATTTTTTACATGTAATGATGAGATTAAGGTATGGGGCTGTCCATCCATCAGTATTATGGGGAAAGATGGACATGATGTTGTTTGTTATCACCATCTATCATCTGCAGGTCATCAATAATGCACCTGAAACCTGAAGCAGTTGCAAATATTGATCAAAATCAGACAAAACGTGTGACGCAACGTCTTTAGCACAATAACTGCTTTAGGATTGAAATTTCAGCCCGTCACCCCCAAAAGTGGGCATCATAGTGAGATAGGGTAGTCATATTGAGAAACTGATGTTGGCCATTTTAAACTTTTCTAATACAGATAAAGAGTTGAAACTCGATATCTAAATAGTATACTACATGTCTCAACATATAAACAGTGGGTTTTCAGGATTTCTTCAAAAAAAAAAAGCCGTTTTGTGACCTTTCACATTTCTTCACCCATAGACACCTACACTACAGGCTAAAAGTTTGGGGCCACCCTCAGATTGGGCCGCCCTCAGAAGTGCAATGTGACCGCCTGGTTTTGGGGAAGGCATTTATACAGCATGCCTTCTTGTTACATACCATGATTTTATGTCACTAGGACGTGAACAATTTTAACACACAGGTATTGGAACTCAATTATAAAACATTGTGGTCAATGATCAATCAGTCAAGACAGCTTTAAAATGTGGTCTGAGGTATGGAATTCACCCAAAACCTATTGGCTTCCTATATTTTATGCACTGAAGTCATTTCATGTGCAAAAAATAAGGAAAGAACAGTTGATGTGTGATTTTTTTTTAAATCTGAGGGTGGCCCAAACTTTTGGCCTGTAGTGTATTTGAACGACCAGTAACCTCTAGCAGTCGCCAATGTTGATCAAATTTCACAAAAACTCTGCAAATAACATCTTTAGGACATAAATACTCGGGTATTTCATTTCAGATCTGGAACGCACTCCCAAGTGGGTGTGGCAGGGTAGCAGTCCAGTTGAATTATAGGTTCACTTGAATTTCTAGTTCAGCATTCTGCAATGTTTTTACCTAGAGTTCAGCTGCTTTCACACCAGACGCGAAACAAATTTTTCGTACAACAGATTACATTCAAAGTCAATGCAAAGACGCGAACACACGCATTTCGCGTGTATTCGCGTCTTTGCATTGACTTTGAATGTAATCTGTCCTGCGAAAAATTCATTTCACATCCAGTGTGAAAGCGGCTTTATTCTCCCTTTTAATATCAACTTTATATAAGAAAATAGTAGTAGTTTTTCTAATGGATTTTCACTAAATGAAAGTTGATTTGAAAGTTATGGTATCATATGGTATTCCATGCAAGGATCAGTGGAGTTTGAAGCGTTGACAGAGGGACATGCAGTTAAAAGCAACTGCATGCACTGCCACAACGGGCTGGCAGAATGTGGCTTAAAATTGATTATAGTGTTGCTCTCAGATGGACTTTATGTTGCTCAGAAAAGCACTTTACAGTATACTTATCACCTAGAATATCCATTTATATAGTTTTCATTAATTTTCCTCGATCAATATAAAAAAATCAAACGCAAGACTGACCTACTTTTTCAGACCCTCCAATTCAACTGAGTTACTGTTAAATAACTATCGAGCAGAAATAAAGTGAATCTGATTATAGACTGATAACCTTCCATTTTGTCTTTGGGAGATTATTAGTTTTTAATGTGTTGGTTCTCTCTCTCTCTCTCTGTCCGTAGTGTACTTTGATGACTGCATGGGCAATGAAGCCGTGCAGTTTGAGGTGTCCCACCCTGGGTTCGTAGTGGATGAGGACAGGAAGCTGGTCCTGCGTGGGGACGAGGAGAACAGCGGGACGGTCCTGTTCATACATGGGTGGAACGACCACGCAGATGACATGGCGCAGGTGGACATCATTGGAGCCCCATCCAGATCTCCTGAGACCCTCAGAGTGAGTGCAGTGCTGTGTGTGTACTTTTGTGTCCCTGTGTGTGTGTGTGTGTGTGCGTGCGCGTGTATGTGTGTGCGTGCACGCAGGCGCTTGTGTGCATTCCGTGTTTTTCCTGCGTTAAGTGACCAGTTTATCTGAATATGCACCCACAGAGCCAGTCAAAAGTTTGAACGCACCCACATTTCAATTAGGAGAGATTAATTTCCAATTTTAATGCTATTTTGACCAAACATGGATTAGACTTTGGCATAGAATCAATTCGCGGCTGATTAGTGATGATGGGAAGATTCATCTTACCCCCCTAAAAAACCATGACATTTGCTGAGGGGTTTTATAGGAGGAATTTAAATGGACAAATTTATCAAAACTGTGGCTGAGGTGTTGCTGGTGCTGTGTGGATTACCGGCTCATCTGGCTGATTGATGAAGGACCAGCAGTCAGGGCTCCTTCAATAAAAGAAATTTTCCTTTAATTTTGTTGCCACAATCTTTGTCTTACACATTGTTGGCCGATCTAAAAAAAATCAAGATTGATATGAGAGATGGAGAAGACTTAGGGGGAATACTTTTTTTCACAACACTATGACCTTGAAAGATATATTCCCGCCTTTTAGGTAACGTTTTTTTATTAATCATAAAGCCAATCTGTCAGTGCTTGGTGTGTGTTTGTGTGTGTGTGTGCGTGCATGCCCACATTTGTAGGCGTGCTTGATCTGGCTGTCTGCTCTGGCGGGAGTTCCTTTCTAACAGTATTAGAAATTGGCCCCGTCATGTTTAACTGTGAGAAGCTATCGATGCCGACCACCCTGTGATTTCACATAGTGAGTGGAGGATATGTGTGAAATGGGTAAAGAATGAGGAAGCTATGAGCTGCTTTTCAGAACAGAGGGGAGGGAAAGAGACAGGGAAAGGGTGAAAATATAGTAATAATCCACAGTCAACAGTGGAATTAGATTTTTCTCTCCCAAAGGATTAGAAGAAGCCGGGATACAGGGGAGATATGAGAGTGAGGATGAGAGAGGCTGATTAATGTGAGGGGGGAAAAGGTCCCTCTCTTATTTTGTCTTGTGATTCATCACAGGACCTCTAGGGGGCAGAACACAGGGGAAAACCTGCTATATGGCATCACATATAATCCAAAGCGATGCATCTCTTTCTCTACACTGGTAACTGTCTGATTAAGAGATATGAGGAGCATAGAGGCTCCCTATTTCTTCTCATCAATCACTCTTATGCCACACTGCGTTCCCCAGGCCTGCAGACGGGTGGAGATTTTCTCTCCCCCCTCCCTGGATATCTCTGCTTCTCTGTGGGTCCAGCTCCCCAGTCTTCAGCTCAAAGCTTCTTTCTTCCAATCAGCATTCTCCCTCTGCATTTCTCATCGAATTAGAATATCACAGCATTGGTTTAAAACACAAGAGATAGTCACAGGTGGGTTTAAAAAGAATGGATGATGATTGGCTTATTCAATGTCACAACCTCATCACTACTATATATTAATGAACCCACTAATTCCAACATTTTTTAACCTTGCACCTTGCTATGACTTACAACCGTCTTCTGTTAAGTAAGCTAATGTTGGTCTGGCTATGTGCCATACGTGATTGACCCCTGAGAACTACACCAGCAACATTATATTTCATGCGGAGGTCATTCAGTCATACTTAAAGGACAACTTTTTTATGGCTTTGACTTGGACCATCTTTCTCAAGTTCTTTCTAGAACACCTTTTGATAGAAAATGAAAATCTTTTGTGAGCAGCTTTACAGGAATATACTTTTCCTTACACTTTGTTTCTTTTCTTGTCCATAGTGCACACATAATTTGAGCGCTTTTCTTCAAAAAAAGATAAAGTTATTTGTGGACAATAGACAATGTCATAAATAATGTCTGTCCTTCCAAAGTAGGAGGCTTTCCTGGGAGCAAATCAGTGGAACTTCATTAGTGTGTACAACACTGTTGGTTTATTTAAAACATGTCTACCTCTCTTCCCCATTCAAAGGACCACACGTTGTTAAGATTTATCTGTGCATTGCTTGCTTGTTTTCAGGGGCCCATCAGTTTGAAAATTTGTTTTCAGGCTTTTTTTTTTGCCTCAGTTTTGCGAGAATTTCTCTTATGTTGTAAAGGTGCGTTCAGGAACCACATGCGAGAACCAAAATTCCAAAAATCGTAAGCCTTTATTGCAAAATGGGTCACAACCAGAAGACACAGGAATTGCCATGCCAAAATCAGAATCCAAAAACTAAGTCGAATAACAGGCAGGGGTCGAAACCAGAGAAGCAGATGTGCAACAGTACATAAATCAGTAATCCAAAAATCGTGGTCAAAATCCAGAAGGGTAGGTTATACACAGGGCGTCAATAACAATAATCGTGGTTGTACAGAAAAAGGGTCAGAATCCAAAAGTAGCAAACAAGAAGAAGAAGGGGCAAGGCAAGATCAAGGTCGTAAAAAAAAAGTCGTAGTTAGAAGCAATAATCAAAAGGCATACGAGGCTCTCTGCACTAGTGAAAATTGATCAACGTTCTGACAGAGTAAAAGCTGCAGTGAAGACCTTAAGTAGACAAGAGGGAAGTCACATGCTATGCAGGGCCAGGTGATTAGGATGAGAACTAATAACAAAGGGAAGTACACATGGGGAAGTCCTAAACACAATAATTGGCAATCACCAAGACATGGACAGGATTCACAAAGACAACCTATGACAGATAAACAGCTCTGGTCAAGGAGTTCTACGTGCACAGATCAAGGAGTGCAGGATAGCAATTAAGCACGTGCGAGAGATCTCGCGGAAACACAGGAAGATGCAGGGAAAGTAAAGCAAGGGGGGGAGACTAGAACAGGGCGAGAGCTGAGATTGCATTAGTAGTAATTAGTAGCGGTGCAACTTTACAAATTAACCCAAGTGCTTGTTAGTTAGTTAGTAGTATGTGCATGGGTTAGTTAGGTTAGTAAAAAATAATACAAAATATAAATGTTAGTATGTTAGTAATCAAGGAAAGCAAGGCGAAGGAAGTAAACGAGAATTGAAGTAATAATGTGAAACACCAGAAACCACTGAAATCACCCGAAGCATGTAGGCACACAGACTGGGGAGACGGACTGAACCAAACTGATCACATGACAGGGGTGACAAGTGCAATGAATACAGAAATGGCAAAAACAGAAAAACCAGGATGTATAATGAGCAAAATCAATAAACAAAAGACATGGGCAAAACCAGAATCATGACATGTGAATAGAGTAAAATATTGATAACCCCGCCCCCCACCCATCAGTTCACTCAGTATCTGGTCCTTCATCAGCCAATTAGCAGAAGGACAGAGTGGAGGTATATTATTGTTTATTATGTACCAGATTTCACATGCAGTAATGTTCTGTTTATACACAAATACCTTTTCTTCAAAAAAATGGTGTGAATGAATAATGTATAACTGGGTTGGGGTAAAATCATATTTGTGGCTTCCCCCTAGTGGGAAGGGCTATACTTTTTAAATAACCTTTTTTGAGTCTGAGCTATATCTCCATTTTTGTCAAATGGCAATTAGCTGACATAGTGCATTGTCATTGGATATTTGATGTTGTATTTTTGAAAAGAAACTGGCATCCCTTTGTTGCAGTGAATCAAAGGAATAATGACGTGTCTTGAAATTGATTTATTATGATCATTCAAAAACTTACATGTTGACTACATTTTGAATTGACGATCTTTTCCAAATTACCTCCTAATTCACTTTCTTTTATGATCCTAGCATGCTTGTAAGATGTAATTAGTTTTATTTTAATAATGTTAAATTCAAACAGCAAGAAGCACAAAATACTTGGATCTCCTGCCATGGGATGGCTGATATCTGGCCTGGAAGAAAAAAAAACACAAAGTGGAGGGACGTACAGATGCACAGGAGGATAGAGAGATGTATGAAAAGCCAGATCTACACAATAAAATGTGTCATGATACAGACCAGGAATCGAGTGCGGAGGCAGAGTACAATCCAATAGAAAGGTTTATTGATAGTAATATGGTAACAGTGGGATGGAGCCCTGAAGAGGAAGGCATAGTTCAGTTCTGATGTTGTGGGAGAAGCAGAACATTGCCAATGTCTGGCCAGTGGCTTCCCGGGATGACTGTTAGATGCTGTGCATACTTTGTCGGAGCCAAATTGTCTGATAGCAGGATAGAGTAGCTTAGGAGGAACTTGGTTCCAATCCTGTTGACCGTAGAAGGGTTGGGAGCTTGTTCCTAATAAAGTGGACAGACGAACATGCCTGGACAGGGTTAACAAGAATTCAGTCCCAATTCTGGGCCCTGAATTAAGCTTGGGAACTGGTTCCTAATAACCTGGACAAAGGAGCAGACTTGAACTGGGTTAAGTAGAATGTGATCCCAATCCTGGACCCTGAATTAGGCTTGGGAGCTTTTTCCAATTAACAAAACAAGGAAAAAGTTTCAGCAAATTCTTATCATTAAACGTTACATTTCGCTGTTTGGAAACAAAGAGTTTCTACTCGGAAATACTGACTGGCTCTAAGCATGCATAGTGAATTACCATCCAGCAACTAGCAGCTCAAAGCAGGGGGTTTAAACACTTGGAACGAGTACATCACGAAGTATCAATGAAACAAGACACTTGGAGATGGGGGCACATGCGATACATTATTCAAAGGATACATTACTTCTTATAGACAAGCAAGTTGCGAATGGGAGGTGACACAGAAGGCGTTCACGTGAAGTTTTCTGACAAGAATGTATCTCTATATTAAATTTCGTGGAGAAATATTCAGCGGTTACGGAGTTCTGGCCAGGAAAAGAAGTTTGATGGACGGACACGCGGAACGGACAGAAGGACGCTTGGACAGGCTCGTGGTTGGACAATGCTCAGTCTTACATCCCCCTTTCATTTTGTGGTGGGAGATAATAATTATTCTTAGTGCTTTTCAGTTTTTTTTTAAATTTTTTTAGGACTTGTCTTGGAATCTGAGGTTTAAAAATGATAAAAATATGTTCTGTATTCAAGCTAAATGTGATAAAATAATATGCGGTAGATGACATGCTATGGTAAGTACTTATTGGAACTTAATTGCTTTGACATTGTGAGTCTATTTCTGCGAGATCCACTGGATAGCCCTTATAAAAATTTACTATAGTTAACTGTAGTTTCCTACAGTAAAATTGATGTAAACTATAGTAAACTACACTTTACTACAGTAAACTATAATTTGTTGCAAATATACTATAGTAATTGAGTATCATTGCTATAGTTTACTATGGTAGAGTTTGACTTTTGTGATTTACTTTAGCATCACTATAGTAAACTACAGAGTTACTATAGTATATCCATAGTATATCTATAGTAATCCTGAAAAAATACTATAGTTCTATAGAAAACTATAGTATTTTTACTGTAGTATTTTGTGGTAATTTTTCATAAGGGAGGTGTTGTTTTCTATGAGTTTTATCAGTTGTCCTCCATTTAAAAAAAAAAAAAAAACATTTGCAGGATGTTAGGGGATGCTGTGTAAATCAAATTGAGTCAAACTTTAAATGGCAGGCAGCAGACAGGGTAGGGTTCAAATCTAAGTGCTCTCTTAGTGTTTTATTTGCTCTTATCTGTGACTACACAGGCCCTCCTGGTCTGGTTGGAAATCAATTTACAGCAGAGGTAACAGCATCTCTTGTCAGCATGGTAATCCAAAATGAAACAGATTATTTCTCCTCCGGTATGAATACACTTGACCCTATGGGAGCAAAAATCTGTGTGACATTACAATAAGTACGGTTTAAATGGGAAAGGTACAGTATGGTTATACGTATTAAATGCAATCAGATTAGAAAAAAGGTATTCGCATCAGAATTACTCGTGAGGAGCTTTGCAGAGGTGAACAATCAATTTGTTTCATTTTCAGCACAATTAATGAGATATTCTGGAGAACGGAGGATATTTTGGTCCTTCTGAGCATTAAAGCATGCTGTTTCACTGAATGTGAAGATATTTCAAAAATCCTCTTGGTTATGTGGCTATTGGAACTATCCCACTGAAGATCGTCTGATGAATGAAAGGCATGATTACAAATGTGAAATTCCAGGAATGATTCATAATTTTAGCAATGAAAGGAATCTCAGAATTAAAGACAGGATGGATTTTCTATTACAAGCGAGGGAAAGAGAGATATAAAATTCAGTCAGATCTCCGCGTCTCTGCATTTGTTGAGTAGGAAAAATGTGGTCCTCTGCACTGAATGCAGCCCTTTGTGGATGCAACAAAACAACCACACAAACAAGCCTAAAAAGGTAAAGTGTTTCACTACATCTTTGTTACCGCTGTCCTCCTTCTCACTATAAAATCTCAGGATGCACATCCTGGGCATTACATGGTGTAATCTCATAACAGATAACCCTTTTATATTGAATATAAGTATAGTAAAATGTAGCAATGCCAAAGACACCAATATCAATACAATTTGGCTGTGGCATATGCACGACCGCCAGCTCACCTGCTCACACTCCTTTAAGATGAGGCTTAATTGAGGCTTTTCGAAACACCTTTGACACACTGGCTCCCCTGTTACATATCTCTAGCAACTCATGAAAATGTGTGAATTTCTTAGTCACACATAACCTCTGAAACTGCAAATTAAATCTCCTGTGAGTTTTATGCAGTACAGTGAAGACATTTACAGAAATATGGATGACACTTGTGAAAAATGGCTCTCACTTTGAAGTTCCAAAACCATAATTACATAAGCATCTGTGCAAGAGATTCATATTAGCTTAAGTTGTACTTCGCTGCAAGTGTCTACTTAAAGGGATAATCCAGTGGTTAAATTCAAAATTCATGTTTTAAACAGCATCCGCATTTGAAGAGAGTCATCTTTTGGGTTTTTTTTTTTTTTGATAAATGGTTTGTTGCTTAGTTTGAAAAGGCAGGACAGTTTTAATGTTAGGTCTACCCCTCTACAGCAGGTCTAACCCGCTTGGTAAATCTTCAGAGATATATGATGAGCCGAAACATTTAACCACTTATAGATGAAGCGAATAACATTGACTATAATCAGTGGCGGCTTGTGAACTGGCAATAGGGGAAGCTCAAACAGTCCCTTAAAATTAATGATTGGTCATGACCTGTTTTCAATCATTCATTTAAATTACCATTACAGAAACTCCAAAAACTCTCAACATTATCAGGTGTGGCCAGTTTTCATTAATGACTCATACCTGTAAACTCTCATGCATTCGGTGTGAGTTTAAGTGGCATATTTACGTTCCTCTGCTGAAGTCAGCAATTATTCAGTCAACATGTATGTAAGAGATTCTCGCGCGGAATTGAAGTCCTTGAGCATAGAGGGGTTGGAAGCAATGGAATTGCATAAAGACGTTTCAAATGATCTTATTTCATTTAAACAATCATGAAACACATGCATTGCTTCCAACCCCTGAATAAAGAAAAGCGTGAGAAATCCGGAGTCGTAATCAGTATGCTTTATAAATGAAAACTGGCCACACCTGATAATGTTGAGAGTTTTCGGAGTTTCTGTAATGGTAAATTAAATGAATGATTGAAAACAGGTCATGACCAATCATTCATTTTAAGGGATTGTTTGAGCATCCCCAATCGCCAGTTCACGAGCCGCCACTAGCTACAATATACCAAAAGTGCATGTGAGGGTCTGCAAGCAGACCTGAAATAAAAAGTGAACAGTCATTTCTCGTATTTGACATGTTGGATGTGGGGAAAAATGGGTCCGGAGAAATGTTTAGAAGAGCCAAATAGTTATGGCCAGAGGAGTGGGTCAGAGCATCTCCGAAGCAGAAAGGCCTCTGAGGTGCTCCCAGTCAGTAGTGGTGAGTACCTACCGACTGCAGTCAAAAGAGGGACAAAACGTGAACCGGCAGCAGGGTGTTGGGGCCTAAGGCTTATCGGTACACGAGGGCAAGAATTGCTATTCTGTCTGATCTGAACTGACAGAAGGGTTGTTTTTTTTTGTGGCACAAATCACCAAGAATTTTAACGATACTTCATGAGGAGTGTATCTGAACACACAGTGCATTGCAGACCTGTCGAACCGGCCATTCTATGCCAGGTCCACCACCAAAAACTCCTACAACGAGCATATGAGTGTAAGAACTGGGCCTTGGAGCAAAAGAATAGGGCCACCTGGTTAAGTCAGTCTCATTTCCTTTTACATTGTTAGCATTGTGTCGATAGGTGTGCACTTCTTACCAGGGCAAGAGATAGGACCAGGATTCACTGTGGGGGGAAAAAAGGTACAATAGTGTGATGCTTGAGGAAATGTTCTGCTATAAGTATATCTGGTGTTTTGTCCAGTACATACAGTACATACACTGTAAAATTTAAAAGTTGAATTTACTTGAAAAAAATATGCAAACTCGTTGCCTTAAAAAAAAGTAATTTATGTTGACTTAGATAAATTAAGTTAATCTTAAGATAAGTAAATCTATCTAAGTCAACATAAATTACTTTTTTTAAGGCAACGAGTTTGCATATTTTTTTTAAGTAAAGTCAACTTATAACATTTTACAGTGTATACTAAAAATGCATTGGAAAATACACACATAAATCAACAGAAGATGCTGCATTTACATTGATGGATTACTATTATTCCATAGAGGACATTCAGTGCATCAGTTTTATGAAACTGCAGGGAAAAAACAGAGAAAATGAAACACTGTCGAGATTGCATAGTTTGCTCATGCAATATTGTGAAGTATGTTCCTTTCATGTGTCTTCTGGAGGGCGTGCTGCCCTGGCTGGTAGTGCAGAAAAAATCACTATATTATAAGCTTTGAGGAACAATGCAAGCTTATAACATGTGGAGTCGGCAGGCAGAAGCGGTCTAAGTCTCTTCTGGCTAATTAGCCAGTGAGGTGTCATCTCTTTTTTTCTCTATTAGCTGATACCAAAGTGCTGATGCCAAGTACTGTTCCTCCTGGCATTTAACAGGAAGGTGATATTACATGCGGTCCCTTCTCTCCATTCTGTATACCTCCCTGCCCAACCTCACTCACTCTCCCCCACCCCACGTATGAGAAAGGCACCTGTGATTTTGACATCTGTCCTGAAGCAATAAGAGTTGGGTCATATCCAGTTCAATCCAGCCAGTTCATGAAACTACTGTAATTGACTTTCAACTACCAGGTCAATGGACAGATTCCTCATTGAACATTCCTTGCATTTTTCAATTTGCAAATTGAATTTCCGTTACCTTCCTCAATTGACCTAGTAGAAATGGGATTGAGCCCCAAAGCTGGCAGCAGCTGAAGCCTTTGATCTCTCTATCAGAAGGCTGGGTGTTACCCTGCGGACCTCTCCCACTGTGTGTCCGGCAGGTTTGAGGTACTCTGATTGGAGGGTTTGAGTTTTGAGGATGGGGGGGGGGTTGCTTTCCCTCCTGCATCATTAGAAGAGCTAGAGCAGTGACCATTCAGAAAGTGCCCGTGCAGAATGAGCCATTTGCTTGGCTTGAGGTATTGCTGTTTGCAGCTTTCTCAAGATTTCTGGAGAACCTCCAGAGCCAAGTAACTTCACAATCCACACTGCACTTCCTTGGGTCCTCAGCAAGACGCCCACTAAGTTTGAAACAGATCGGATGAATATTTGTTGAGAAAATTGAAGGACATACTGTACATACAAACATACATGCATATATGCACACATAAATAGAGACTGACGTATAGACAGACAGACCGACAGGTCTCAATTTATAGTTATATATAACACATACTGCTTGAAATGCTTCCCCCACTCTCTGCTGGATTTGGATGGGCAGTGCTCTACCTTTCATTCCTCGGGCATCACTGATCTCCGTGGTGATGATCGAGCTGATATGGACTTGACTCTGTCAGCACTTCTCCACCTCTCTGTCCTCATACCTCGATTATCTCCCTCAATCATGCAGTCGTTTCATCGAGAGAGGGAGATAAATGAATAAAGAGATGGATGGATAGGGTGCTTCCCACTGGCAATGAGCTGTGGGAGAGAAAAGAGATCAGCTGACTTGTGCGAGACAAAGACCTTTCCTGTGGGTATGTCACTCCATTAAACTCCCTTTAGTCACATTTAAAGTGATGCTTCACTTTATGGGTTTCATAAAATAAGATTGCAGTTTTAATACATGCCGGCAGTTTTTATATGTGGAAAAAGGACGCTTTAGATGTTCATAGTGGTTTTTTGATGATCAAGCAGCTTTAAAATGGCAGGCATAGGTCATCAGGATGTTTGTGGCCTGAAGCACAAAGTAATCTCCATAAAAGCTTTTAGAGATGTGTTATGCCTGTGGAGGTCATGCATATGTTTATTTCCAGATTGTTATTTTTTAAACGTTCAGTGTTGTTGGTAGATGGAAATGTTTCCTATTGCCAAGAGAAGGAAATAATTACTCAATTTTATGAGAATTACCTTTGCATCATGCACTTCCCATTGGAATTACACCACCTCTACATTCTGCTTTCGAGTCATTTGGAGAAGCAGATCTTCTTGCTTTGGACTATGAATCTATACCTTGCCTTTTAATACTGGCCAGCTCATCAGGAACGTGTTGTAATAGCATATTAGAATTTTTGATATCTCAAATACTGTGTAGGACCATGACAGTAAATCCCAAAACATCCCTTTCGCATAGCATGTGTCAATTTTTTCATTAATAAGCTTTGTCATACCCAACTGTGAAATTGCTGGATATCGTGCATGCAGGAACAGTCTCGTAACTGTGGTTACGGAAACGGTTTTTCATGTTGCATACTGGGTGAATGCACACAGTGATACAGCATGTTGAACCATCTTTAACTTGGTGTCCACTGTGGTAGGACTAAACTGGTGTGGTTTAATTGCCTTGAGATGGGCATACCAGCGGGTGGTCTGCAGGAGGTTCTGGCCAATTCTTGGGCCCAACCTGATGAAGACAAGGACTGTAGTGTTATTGCTTTTACGTGAAGTATTAAAGCGGACCTATTGTGCTGTTGTTTCCCCCCCAAGTTGTAATATTCTGAATCGTTCAAGAGCGAGGTGTATAAACTTTATGGCAAAAAAGAAATTCCATGATTTCTTGAATATTTGACTCCTGTCACTCCGAACCCTCTGAGACGCAGGCTGATCTGAGTGGCCATCCCTCAATGGAATGAGCTCTGCTGTAACTCGCCAGTGAACAGAGCCACGGTATCAACAGAGATTGCCGGTGTCAATATTCCCTGGTGACTGGCAAGTCTCTATGCACAGATGAGCTAATAAGCAACTACTGAGCTTGCTAGCAGTTGACCTACATGATGAGGATGGAAAGGTCATGTCTGCAGGCTGAGCAAAGATGGGCATTATATCCCCAAAGAAATGGGACATGTTGTCACCATAACGTTAAGAACGGTCTATAGCTAGCATTGCATAGTAGCAACCATCAGCTAACATTCCAACAATTTTAATAAGAAATTGAGTAAAATCAAAAAGATTCTGCTGCCCTGGAAAGGGAAACATCTGACCATTTATGGCAAAATAACTTGAATTAACTCATTAGTTGTATCCCAGTTAACATACTTATTTATGGCATTACCAACCCCTAAAGAATCATTCTTCAAAATATATGAACAGAAGATATTCAAATTTATATGGAATGATAAACCTGATAAAGTTAAACGTACATATCTCTATAATGATTATGTATCTGGTGGGCTAAAACTCTTAAACTCAAAAGCTTTAAATTTGTCACTGAAGGCTTCCCTGATTCCAAAATTCTACTTCAATCCAAACTGGTTTTCTAGCAAATTATTTAAAAGTGTCCACCCTATGCTTGATGAAGGCTTCTCTCCATTTTTGCAAATTAAACCTATGCATTTTGCATTAATTAATGACATGTTTGGGGGTGCCCTGGTAGCTCATTGGTCTAAGCGCACGTACCACAAAGGCTGTGTCCTTCCCGCAGCGACCTGGGTTCGATTCCAGCTCAGGTCATTTGCTGCATGTCTTCTCCCATTCCTCTCCCAACCCTCCTGTCTCTCTACACTGTATAACTGTCAAATAAAGGAAAAATTCCCAAAAAAAAATTAATGACGTGTTTTCTCGTGTCTCCACTTTTTTGGAAGAAGCTCTACAAAGTTGGTTACAATTTCAGTTTCACCCACCAGAAAATGCAGAACAAGTTCTACAACAAATAATATGGTTAAATTCTAAAATACTTGTTGATAGAATGATGATTTTTTGGAAAAATGTTTGATATAGGTATTATTTTTATAAGGGATATAGTGAATGAGGATAATAAACTCATGTCCTACAAACAATTAACTAGTTTTTATGGAACAGTCTGTACATTGCAACAATATAATCAACTTATTGGAGCTTTACCGAGTGCTTGGAAATCAAAAATTATTAAAGGAACAGGAGGGCATTTAGTCTGTAGGCCTCATATGAAAATGGCAAATTGGTTAAATAGAATAAAGATCAACAAACATATATACACATTTTATTTAAGAATAAAGAACTTAGTTGCTGTGCCATACAGGATTCTAGACTGTTGGGAAAGTATGTTAGATTCACCAATCCCATGGAACCAAGTTTTCAAAGTCCTTTACAGTACATCACTTAATCCAAAGATTAGATATTTTCAATATAAGTTAATATGTAAGTTTTTAGAACCTAAAAAGATGCTAAATATATGGGGAATAGAGTCATCACACCTTTGTCAATTCTGTCTGGAAGAAGTGGAGTCAGTAGACCATTTATTTTGGTACTGTCCTATAATAGCCTTATTTTGGATAAAGGTGCAAGACTGGATATCTCAGTATAATAGAATACAATTAGATTTATTTAAAGTGTTACTGGGTGATGTAACAAAAGGAACACATCTAATCTGTAATATAATTATATATTTAGCAAAAATATTTATTTTCGGGTTGACATCTGTGGAGGCATTAAGAATGGAGAAATTCAAAAATTTTGTCAAGTATTACAGTAGAATTGAGTGTGTGATGGCCCATGAGACAGGACTTGTAATTTATGCCAAAAGATGGGATAAAGTAAGGGAGGCTGAAGGTTGGGAATAATGAGGGATGGAATAGGTGAGCTAATAACGACTAATGCAAACGGTTGTAAAGCATTGTGAATGTAATTGTTATTGTATTGTATTTCTATTTTTATTCATTCATTTATTAAATTTTTTGTGTGTGTGTTTTGTTTTGTCTGGTGAGGTAGGAGGACTCGTACAAAATTATATAACTGATTGAATTAATAAAGTTGTCCTCCAAAGCAGGGGGGGGGTATATTAAACCCCCCCATATTATGGTCCTATCAGTCAATAAAATATCCCTTATTTCCTCAAAAATTTGCAAAAAAAAAACCTTGCGAACACAGGGAGAACATGCCAACTCCACACAGAAAGGCCCCAGGCCAGATTCAAACCCACAAACTCCTTGCTGTGAGGCAGCAGTACTAACCACTGCGCATCCATGCCACCCAGGGTCAGTTTTATGTAAATCAGTGATTATGAGTCTGTGCGAGCACTCTGCCATCAATTTATTTTCTTGCTCCTTCTGATGGGCAGAGCAGGCTCTAATTATATTATTCATACAACAGAGGCCACCCACCCTACATTTTAGTCTATCCTCTCTTTGCCCATGCCAGACATATTTTTTTCACATCCTTTCTTCTTTCCTCTTGCTGAGGCAGAAATCAATCAAGGCCCACCATAATTAAGGAGAACTCGATTCAGTAGCTGAGTCAATGGGGTTCTCAAAAGTATCTTGAAAAGGACAGACAAGACCATCCTTTGCTGAAGTGTTTTTTTTTTTTCCTGAATATGTAACATTAAAATGATTGACATGTAGATCTACCTCTCCCCACCTGCCGAACATCAGCCACGCCTGCAACTATGGTCATTTCAAACTGAGGAGTAAAGGAGTCAGACTTTCCCACTCGCATTTGTTTGACGCCCTGGTCTGCATCTCCTGTTATCACTTATTTTCCTTTCCTGCCCGCTGGTACGAAGTTATAGCAAGACAAGGAAGGAAGAAAAGTCAGGAATGATATGAAATATAGGCAACTAGAATGAGCCCCATCTCAAATAATGGGCTGTGCCATGCCGCTCTCCCTGATGAATTGTGGGATTTGTGGTTGTTCAGTAGCTGTGGGCCTGGAAGCCTCTTATCAGATGGGATGTGACACAAATGGAAGATAAATCTGTGTACAGTGGTGCGAGGAGCTGGCATGCAGCTAAGCTTTTACAACGTATCCCCAGTGTTCATGCTTGACAGTTTTAATTTGCAGCCTTCTTCGCTGAAAATATATGCAGCAATATTTTCTGGAGAGGATCATTTTTATTTATTCCCCTGTCCTCCTCATTGCTCTGTCTATCTCTCCTCCCCCTTTTCAACTCTTCTTCCTTTTTACTCCTGGATAAGCGATTTTAGGAAGAAGTGTTGCGATGAGACTTGAGCATCACTCACTAATCAATCAATCAATCAATCAATCAATCAATCAATCAATCATTTTGCCATTAGCACAACCACGGGCAGTAAGATAAATATGATCTTGGCGTGGATGGCTGGTACCCAATTCACAAGAAGCTTATCCAGGAGTTAACGATATTGTCAGTTTTATTTAATATTCTTCTCTCTTCATTTTCCTCAGCTCTCCTTTTTGTCCCTCTGCCTCCCTCCCTCCCTCCCTCCTTTTTAGGCAAAGCCTGAAGACTTTTACTAACCAATGATGACAGTTTTCTTTCGGAGATAAAAATAAGCGACAAACTCAACAACCACATCTTCATCTCGATGACACAGCAGGCATCTAGAGCGACAGCTCAAACAGTGACTTTTAAATAATTTCATCTGGTACACATGCTCAAAAAAAGAAGAGCAAGTTTATCGCACTCGCAAATGGAAAACAAAGTTCTGAGCTGATTTTGTGGCCAGAAATGAATTCCCTGCTGTGACTCACTTCTAGCCAATGAGAGATCACTGTGGCTGACCGCTGTCCAATCGGAGATCAAAAAGCGCATAATGAGGACAGGGAGGGACACTCAGCCAGCTCGGTCCACCAAAAGTGATTTATGAATAGTTCATGGGAAAATAACAGGAATAATTTTGCAATGGATGACTGTTTGATGTATACAACCATCACTGAAACAGTGCACAGGTAAAGAGACCCAGGCAGCGCATTCAATGTGTGTGAAACAGTATCTCTTGCTTTGCCCAAGCGGACTGAAGATGATGTGTAACATGGGGATCGAGGACGGGTGGGATAGGAGTTGCTTTAATCTTTAGGAAGCTAAACTGGATCTAATTGAGTCCATGTTGCTGTTTCAGTCCAATTGTTATATTCTTTGTTTTACTTAGCAAAAATGTTTTTGTAAAATTGCCTTTTAGACACCCAACGTCACTTTCCTGCAAACAAAAAAGAACAATACAGAGCATAAAAATGACGACAATATTCAATTTCAATGCTGAAAATCATAAACAGTAGACATGAGTACAGATATGTGAGGGATATGGGAGAAGTTTTGAAAGGTTCAGTGTGTAACATGTAACCGTGTCTGAATAAGTGGGTCTTGAACTGTTTAAATGAGGAAGGTGAGTTGGCGAAGGGAATGAGGTGGAAGAGAGCTCCAGAGTATAGGTGCAGCACAAGTGAAAGCTAGAAAGGTGTGTAGAGGGTAAGGAAAGAAAACCAGAGGAGGAAGAGTGCCGTGAGCAGAAGGTTGAATAGTTCTGTAGAAAATCAAGGAGACAGAAGGTAGGTTGTGTAGGCCTTAGGACGTAAGTACGGAGATTTTTAACTGGATTCTAAATTTGATTGGGAGCCAGTGATGGTACGGAGACCAGCTCACATAGTCGTGTCTGAGTCAGACCTCTAACTGCCGAGTTTTGAATTTCATAAAGACAGCCATATTGAGGAGTGAATTTCAATAATCCAGTCGGGATGTTGCAAGTGCATGGAATAGAGTTTCTTTGATGTAATAAGTGAGAGTCAGAGTTTGGAAATGTTATGGAGGTGGAGAAAGCAGTTTTTATGACATTCTTTATTTGTGGTTCCAAGAAAGGCTCTTGAGCAGAGACAGACGGTGAGAAATTATAAAAGTGCACGTTGAACTGAAGTGTTTTTGATAAATTGGATTACATGAGAAAAATTTCAATCAGTGTACATATGTTTATTAAAACAGCATCTGCTGCATGGTGGAGATCACTGGTAAATTGAAGTGAAGCTGTTTCTGTACTCAGGTTAGAGTGTAAACCTGACTTAAAAGCCTGAAAAAGATTACTAGGGGTAAGTTAGTCCTGGAATTGAGAGGCACTCATACATTCAAGCCCATTTACCATGAAAGGGTAGACTTGATAAGGAATGGAGGTTTTGAGGCTGCCTGGTTTGTAGCACCCAGTGTTTTCAGAGTAGTTGTGAATGCAGTGCATGCCAGGAAAAAACTGCACGGGCACTATCAATCACTCCCGCCAACTCTCCGGCGGGCACTATTTTTTTTCACTCCTGCTATATGTTTGGTAGGCATGTTTTTCACTTACCGGCTCCCATTGTACTTCAGTTTTAATTGTACATGTATATGCACCCAATTTTATTTCTTCTTTGCTTCATAAGTATACTCATATTGTGCATGTAATGGTACCTGCTTGCGCTAAGCCACCTACTCCATTCTTCACCTGTCCTGTCCTTGGCTTATAGACTGCCTTTAGTATGCTGCAAAGAGTATAGCCTATAGTCCATACGTGTATTTTGTTTTGTTAACCTCACAACTGTATGACTGGTTACTAGTACAAGTACCCAGCTGAAAAGGGTGGATTTCCTTTGCTTTAACTACTGGTTCCAAGCCGACATCCATCCATCCTCACCCAGTCCCATAATGTAGTAAGTTTAAAATAACCATAATGTTCCTTTAAGAGAGAGAGGAGGGAGAGAGATTTTCCATCGTCAGGACTCTAGAAAACATTTTCGTTCAGATATATTGAGATGAGAGCTAACGAGACCCCTGAATTTTTTTTTTTTTGTGGTAATAAACTTTGTACATACTGAAAAACACATTAATAACATAGTGAATTTGAAAAGTAATGTCTTTCTTTATAAGAGATACACGATTTGATATCCCTGTGTAGCCAGTCTTATAGTTCTGTGTTGTGCTGCGTGTAATGAATAATAAAGCGAAGACCACTCCTCGGTTGCCAGCCAAAAGATTTTTATTCTGCGTGCAATGCATTAATAACAGTACAGGGACTTTGCATGTCACGCTTCTACATCCACACCTCTCCACAGCAGCGCTTAATACTAGCTGAGTATACAGAATGTCATAACATTTTCCAGTTAACGGGACTGAAAACATTGCCTCCTTTTACCTTTGATGATGGAGGTAATTAAGAAATGGGGAGCTCACGTACCTGCGTGCAACCTGTTAATGTCAGTACAGCAACTTCGCATATCACAGTTCGATATGCATATTTGAAAACCGAGATGGAAGAAATGAGGAACTGCATGAGAAACCACCTAATGCTCCATTAGCCTGGACTTACAATAGGTAAATTGGCATGCTACACAAAAGTGCTGAACACGATAAAAAAGTATAAACACCAAAGTAACCATCGACGCAATAATGAACATCTTTGACCTCTACAAAGAATTATCTTTGCATCCAGTTAGCATTTTACTGCATTTTAATACATCATTGAAATGAAAAGAGCACTTGTTTCATCTTACCTCTCCACAGCAGTGCTCAATACTGAGGAGAATACTGCGAATTTGGATAAAGTTACGTCGCAAAAATGTCAAAGGTTAAACAGCATTAATACAAAAATATTAATGAACAAAAGCAAATCCCCCAAAACAAATTATGCATTGATAAAACAGGAAAAGAATAATAATGTGCAAACAGATATTGATTTTTGGTGAAATGTAACATTGCATGTATGCACGAGTTACACTTACAATACCTTGACCAAGACCCGAATGATAAAGTCGTACGATTTTTTTCTCTGAAATTTTCACTGAGACCCAGACCTCGGTGACCTCATAGCTAGTTACGACCATGATGATGGGTTGGATATGCCGAACTGAATATGAGATGCCTCCTCACAGCTTGCACTGGTTGCCTCGATCTTCGTTTACGGGCGCGGGCGTGATCACGCCCATCTCGTGGCATGCAGTGTGAATGTTACTCTCCAGATTTTTTGGGGTACAATTTTGGAGGTCAGACATGAATTGGCAGTCTGAATCAAAAGGCTGGAGGCAAGCCTTTGCCAGTGTCGTGAGAATGGGGTCAAGCTGACATGTAGAAGTCCTTGACATAGTCATGAAGTCAGAATGATCTCACGACCACAGAAAAACTAGTGAAGCTGCCAGTGAGGTGTTTCTCATCAAATAGCTCAGCAACAGCATTTGCTGGACATGCGCAGCTCTTTCAGTGTTTTCAATTTAGGACAATAAGAAAATTATAAACTTATTTCAAGCAACTCTAGAAATATTTAAAGAAAAAAATCTTGGGAGTTTATTAGTTTTTTTACCATTAAAAAACTGAGTTTTCTCTGTACTAAAAGAGATTGTGATGGAGCAATGGGAGTATCAGGAAATCGAAAGAGATGACTCCTGGGAGTGGAGGCTGTCATAGTGAGAGACAAAATTCTCAGTGGTGAGAGCTTCAGGGGTAGGACAGGCAGAAATATGTAGCATAAAATTATTTGGATCAATGTTTTTCCACATTTCTGAGGGCATTTATTTATTTATGTATTTTTTTTTAATTTTAATATTTTTAAAGTATAAAGCTTTCATCTGCCTTTGGGAGTTTAAATGCTTTGCATGTGTTTCCAGTCTGGATTTCTTATGCGCAAATTTAAAAATTGATTAAGGTTAGATGGATGGAAATGCAACACCTGGCTGTTCCAGACCTTAACCCTCCGTCGTCTTACCCCCTTCCACTCATTCTCGTCTGTGTGGCAGATGGACTACAGGCACCAGAACCAAACTTCTCCCTAGACCCCTGTGCCCCTGCACCATCAATGCTATCAATTATTTCATCGCTTGGTAACCACCCTCAACAGGAGAGTAAGAAAATGGCTGAGAACAGGACTGTTACCATGCTCATTTAATTCATGTTCTCTCCCAGTCAGAGGACAGATTGGAATCGTATATAAAACAAATTATGACCCCAAATCACGGCTTCACTATTCAAAGCACTGCTTAGACATTCATGATATGATGAAGGGGTGACATGCATACAAATGTTTTTGAATAAAGTCCTCCTCACTTGAATGCAATGTGGTGTTGTACTCTCTCATATTCTTTGTGTGCTTCTCTGAGGTTTCTTTAGAGAATGTTGGGAATGTTTAATGCAGAGGGGGAGGTAAATGTATCAATTGAGCCCTGCAAAAGATAATAAATTCTTTCCTGGTATTAAACAGAATAAAAATCCTCATGGAACAGCAGAGGTAAACTCATGAATTGAATTTCAGGTCATTTCCCAAAATGATTGTTTTGAGATCGGGTTCACCCCTAAGTCCAGTCAGCTCATCATCAGCACGGTAACATAAATATAAACAGACTGATGGAAGCTCCCTTTAGTGGGTGGATAAGTAAATGTGCTGGTCAAGTTTAAAGGAACCTTGGCTGCCCTCCAAAATGCACTGGCCAGCTTTCAATGCTGGCAGAGTTACCCCTCATAATTGTTTTCTGGATTGAAGGCACAGAAGGGCATTTCTCCTCACAATTTTTGGCTAGCATGAGTGTAAAAAAAAATGAAGTTTAGGTGCACCAGAGAGCATAGCTAATTAGCGTCTGACTGACATTTACATGCGCCAAGGATACTTTAGAGCTTTGTGGCTTTATCTCTTTGCTGCTGCCTACCCTGAACAGGTCTCTCTTATAAATGAGACCCTGGGTCTCAATGAGATTTTCACCTGTATAAATAAAGGTTAATAAAAAAAATAAATAAATAAAATCTCAGACCAGGTACATTCGGGCAGCTTCTTCTATTATTGTTATTCAGCTGTAACAGTATTCAGACAAATTGTAATTAAATGTAATACACATATTGAATGGAGAGTGATTACATTTTGAAAACAGGGATCTGATCATAAACTAACATTTAACTGCCCGCTCAACTTTTTGGTAGCGCTCAGTTTGAGTCCCTGTAACTAGTTGGAAGATGAGTTTAACTTACTTGATTGAAATTTTTTCAGCATAACATGTCTAAACCGAGTGTTAGAGATGGCTCAATGGGGTTTTGTTAAATTCATAATGTCTTCAATTTGATACGGTGTCTCAAAATGTGATCTGCCAAAGGGTAGAGGCAGCTAAAGAGTTAAACACTGAGAGCATACTGATAGTACCACTAACTCTATCAGTATGCATGCTGTTCCATTTGGACACAAAGGAGAACACTGTAAGGTGATTTTAAAGCTGTGATTGATTTATAATTTCAGCATGCAGGTTCTGAATACTGAACGCATTTAATAGCTGAAAACACAGGTGTGGGTGCCTCAGAATTGATGGATGATGCATGCATATGGCTTGTTTGTGGGCCTGAGTACAGCAAAGTTATCAGCTATCCATTTTCAGGCTGGGTGGGTTCAAGAATCAACTTGTTCTTCTTGAACAGGTCATTTTAATGAATGAAAAGAACTGACTCAGCATCAAATAAGGATTTCATCCTTTGTTTTGGCTATCAATAAACAAAGTCAGGGACTTTCCATTCACTGAAACTGCCACAGCTTCTCCCATTCAGCCATTTAATTGAACCCATTCTGTAAAACTGTGACTTGCCCATTAGCCAATGATCCAAATGCAAGTATTCCATTGTAGAATCTGGAAATATAAGTGACAAATGGCTGATAAGCTCGGTCCAGAGCCAGGCCAAATGGCAATAGAACTGTAGACATTGCATATTTCATTTTACAAAAGATTGTTCCATTTCTAAACCCGTAAAATTCGTCTGTGCCTTTGGGTTAGGTTCTGAGCGGCACCTCTGTAAGATCTGCAAACGCTGATGCGTGGGGGAGCCCAGCGACTGTATGCGACAAATGGCTGATAAGCTTAGTCCAGAGCCATGCCAGATAGCAATAAAGCTTTTGTGGACTTCCTCCCCAAAATGCTTGCTAAGGTGTTAACAGTCTTACTGTTCCTCTGTATGGGGGGTTGTTAGGGGGCTCTGGCTGACACAATGCCCCCTGTGCGAGTCATATTACTGGCCTAAGTCTTAAGTTAAAGTCCAGTTATATTAATTTGTTTCAAATAATCTAAACCACTGGGAAGTGCATAATGTGCTTATATGTTAAATCATGTTCTTATATATCCAAATAGCACTTATATACTTATAACCCAATTAAACTATATATTAATTCATCTTAAGACTTTTTCATGACAACTGCATCATATTAGTACATATTCATATCATGTTTGGTCTTGTTATTCTCGGGGGAATCTAAGGAGTTGAATGGAGTATGTTTCATTCCCATTGAAATTATGGTTCGTTCTCTTTTGGAAACTCCTGAGAATTTGGTCAGAATACTCTCTGGTAATCACCCTATTCTCCTCTCTCTGCTGAAGTGTTTTATTACCCAAAAACCGGATTCGACCCCCCTTCCAAGTGTTTATGGCCATGCCGCCTGGATCAAAGGCGTGATTTGGCTTAAAGCAAAGAAAACAATCCATTCTGGGAAGATCGTATCCGATCTCTCCCGCCTGCGTAAGTGCTTGTGAGTAGCCTTTTCAATGATGTAACATCGTATTTCGAACTTCCCGCGCACGTTAGTGCGTGTATCCTTTTCCTCCAGGTATGACTTTATTCTCCTCTTCTAAATTATGCGTAACTTGTAATTGGCTTAACGTTGATTTGTTTGATTTAAGCTTTTGCCTACCTGGTGAATAAATTATTGTCATTCCTTTAAGCTTGCGTGGTCTCCGTGACTCCTAATCCTTTTGTCCTTTCTAGCCACGTTCGACCCGGTACTTAGGGGCGAATCCTTGCATTCCAGACTAGCTAGCTGATGTTTTAAAAAAAAGGTAGTGATGGGTTTTAAGTTGGATTGCAGATTACGGTCTACTTATATAAAGGGTTTATGTAGTATCGGTCCTGGGGATTTGGCCTTAAGGGCACCCTTGGGCTTATAAGCGGTGCCTGGTCGATCTCCTTAAGGGGCCCTGTGGTGCACATAAATCTGGGTTCATGATATGTTTATGCCAAAGTTGCAACTATCATGGTAATTTCTTCCATCCTCTAGAACTCTCACCGAACTAAGATCCGGCAACTGCGCTATTACCCGGGGGCGTCGGTTGAGTAACTGGTTTTCACGGAAGAGTCTGGCGGCTTAGTTGCTCGAGATTCACGCATGTGTCCCTAAACTATCAATTCTAATTCTAATTTGGAGTCAGATATTTAACGAGGGTATAACTAAATTTGGTATTCTAAATTTATTTCGGAGTCAGATTAATTGTAACCGTTGTGCTTTTGTGCCCCGTCCTTCGAACGGAGAAATGTATCCATTTTACTGTGATTCGCACCAGCCAGGACATCGCGCATGCTAACACTGGCCCAAAAGAACACGTTGAACCTTTGCCCTACAATTTCCGCTGTTGGTTATTGTTTTGTGGGTTTTACACCATCCAATACAGCGCTGTCCTTGAATAAAAGGGTACTGTATGTTGGCTTTTCATCGTCTTTGTAAGGAAGAGGCTATACGTCAAAAGAAGGCTGCGGTGATGATCCCAGCAATAGGGGTAGGGGGGCCTGGGACCCAACTAGGCCCGTTGTCACTAGAATGGTGTAAATGAGTTGAAACGTGTCGTGACAATTTCATGAGCAAAAAAGAGAAATATTTGTACAAAATTATTCAAATTAGACTCATACATCATTCAACATTTTAATTCATCTACACATACTCAAGTAAACAATCCATGAAGCTAAACCTCAATTTTATGTAAAATAACTGTATATTTACACCGAAAGAGTACAGCATTTCCCTAAATTCCCTCAAAGTGGACCTATTATACTATTTTTTTTTCAAGTTACAGTGTTCCTGGATGTCTGAAAGGGAGATTTCTTATCTTTTTAGCAAAACAATAATAATAATAATAATAATAATAATAATAAGTAAATTTTAAAAAATTAAAAACCTTAAAAATTCCATGATTTTCAGGCAATTTGATTCCTGTCATTCCTAACTCTCTGAAAAACAGGCTGTTATGAGTGCGCATCTCATTGACAATATGTAAAGATAGAAAACTTAATAACTCCCCGAAAGTGAGGCCAAGACATCTCGATAGCCATCTAGTAGCTAACTGCAGTACAGGTTATAAACCCACCCCCTCCAAGTTAATGGCTGGGACTTGGGCCTCACCAAAAAATTGAAGTTTATGTCACATTCTTTTTTCCGAAGAACATTTCTGTCATTTTACGTACTTTTTAACATGCTGAAGTGTGTTTATTTGTCTATATTTTCTGATAAGTTTGGTCCTATTTAGTTATTCATACTATAAAAAGGGGGTGTAAAGTCATGATTGACAGCAACTATGTCGATTCTGAAGGGTCATCACTGATTTTTGAAGTTGTGTTGTATGAGGTAAGAGGTACTTAAATGTGTCAATATTTTAGCCATCTAGCTAGTCGACAGCAGTTCGCACGAGATTGTCGAAGCTGGCAAGAGCACTGGACATTGATACAGGAGCAAAGCAATGTACTGCTAGGGACAAGGAAAGCACCAAACGCCTCATAGAACTCTACTTGGGGGAAGAAAAAAAAACTCGCTAACCCTTTAACAAACTTTCAGTTGTAATGGAACAGCCCAAAATTTGGTTATGTTTCCTAACAAGACAACATAGAGTATATTGGGCTAGCAATAACATTATTTAGCTCATATTAGGTGCTGTTGAACACATGCACGGTCTCTAATCTGAGTACAATTGACTGCTTACACTGAAGCAGCCAGTCAGGCTACATATAAAAATCAGGGGATGTGCTAGCAACTGATTAGGGCGGGTGCATGGGCAGGACCTTGATGCTCTGTATCAACCCCTCAATCATTACTGCTCAGAATCTAGCTTCAAATTTTCAGGATGGCAGTGTCCGTATGATGGATATTTTAGTTTCATTTTTGTACAGCATTTAGAAGTGGAGACGCATCGTCCATCTTTATATGAAGTCTTGAAAGCCACCATGTCAATGGAGAGCAACAGTGTTGTAAACCATTAGTGACTGGCAAGTTTCTAGATATGACTAAATAAGTAGTTAGCTAGCTTTCTGTTTAACAACACAATGAGTATGGAAAGGCAATGTCTGCAGGCTGAGCAAGAATGGACATTACATTCACAGAAGTGTGACAAGTAGTCACCACAATAGTTTTACGACATTTTTAATTCAGTCTCTAACATTAAAATTATCTGTAGTTTGCATCTGTATAGTAGCAACATTTATCTAATGTTGCATTTACAGCTCTGGCTACTCCACTAAAAATGGGCTGAATTTGATTAAAAATGATCACACATTCTATCTGTTCCTATCAATGTGTCTTGGATATTGTTTCTGGCTGAACTAGCAACAGTTTCTAAATTCACTGTGAATTTAGTAACTACCGAGCTATCTAAAAAAAAAAAAAAAAAAAAATGTACAAGGATTATATACAGGTAATGCATGCATGTTAGCTGAGTAAGTTAGTTCTGAGAGTAACACTTAGCTAGCTTCATCAACAACCAAGCCGTACACATTTTAACCGAGGTTGCACTTGGAATTCAGTTTGAATATTAGCTAGCAAACTACTCGAAATTGGAGACATTGACTAGCTAGCTCTAGATTCTCCTTGAAAATAAATCAAAGCCACTGTCTCTTTGAATCTTCTGAAAAGCATAATATATGTTGTTGGTCCTTTTTAGTATAAATTTCATCCTGCGTTGTACTGCTCTAGGTTAGTAGTTTAAAGCAGTCAAACAAAAAGTGGATAGCTCACATATAGCTAGTTGTGGGCTTTTGCTGCCTGAAACTGGGATGTTGCCATAAATAATAAGCTTTGGGTGGAGATATTCAGATGCGGAATGGAACAGTTCTCAGGAGCCTGCGTGTGACATCGCAAAAGGGAGCCAAATCTTAATGCCATGTTTTATGAAAAAAGCAGTCCACGAAAAATGACTGGGTTGTTTTACTTCACAGTTAATGGGTTGGTAAGTACTCCGGATACCGGAATGTATGAGCACAAGAACTGAAACAGTGAGTGTTTCCTATGTCCCCTTTAAGTGTTTGTTTGGGTCATGGAAATCTTATGGTCTGTACCACTTTAATGGGCTGGGAGGCCCACCACTATTTCAAGTTAACTGTGGCCTGAGGTACCTGACTAGGTTACCCTCAATTTTGTCATGTATTTGCTGTGTGTGTGGTCTATGTTTACCTACCTTTATGGGGACAAAATGTCACCATAAGACACGGAATTCCAGATTTCTTTATCCTTATGGGGACATTTTCAGGTACCCATGAAGAAATTGAGCTATTTTAGGGTTAGGGGTTAAGTTTAGGCTTGGGATAAGGTTAGGGTTAGGGTTAGGTGTGTACTGTTGAGGGTTAAGGTCAGGGAAAAGGGTTAGGGAATGAATGCAAGTCTATGGAATGCCCCCACAAGACATGAAAACCCAACATGTGTGGGCGCGTGCGCGTGTGTGTATGTGTGTGTGTGTGCAGATATGCATCCATATTCCTGATCCTCATCTGTTTTTTTTTTTTTTTTCCCAGACAATTTTGGGTCTTGGACAGGTACTCAACAGGACGAAAAGGATGCTGTTGGTCCCCCCAATGTTTGTACCTGAGAACCAGAGGGCCCCGTTCCCAAAATTCCTTGGCATGGTAAGTGTCCCTGTGTGGCCAGACTCACTTTTCCAGCAGGTGGAATATCCCACTTATCACTGCTCTCCTGTATGACACTAATGCATTCTGTGGAGCGGGAGCTGCTGGAACAGACACTGACAACATTACCAATGAATAGTCATACAAATAGAGTGTAGTTCGAGGAGCCAGTTCAGGCTGATACCTTGACACATTTTCTCATTCTCATAACTCAGGGCTCCTCAAATCCGGCCCTCGAATCCAAATACATTCCTGGTTTTCCTTCCTTCCAGGCAACTAAGTGAACAATTAATGCTGCTGATTGGCCAGATTGTCATCTCACCTGACTCCCAGGTAAAGGTAGGGTGGAAAACCAGCAGTTCTTGGCCCTCGAGGACTGTGATTTGAGAAGCCCTGTCATAAATACTCCCCATGTTCATGCTCGTCTGACCACCACTCATGAAGTTTGACATGACTATAAATTGTCAGAACTCTGATCTGAAAGGTCCCAGGCCCAAATTCAAACCTGTGACCCCCCCTGCTGTGAGACAACAGCCCTATCCGTTGCTCCAGCCTGTAGTGATGGCAGGGAAAGTAGCATCTGTTGAGTCTGGTGCCATGCCGCACCTCGTCCCTCTATTTGGAATTAATTTTCTTGTTATAAAGCATTCACAGTGTGCAAAACTCCAATTGCATGCAGACTGGCAGATAAGGGGAAGGTAGAGAGTTTTTTAATCGCCGAGCTGCATCCAGCTCTCCCATCGATAAACAGACAGAAAAGGTATAGCAGTCCACGTAGCTAGGTAAAACGTAGGTAATCATATTCAATTCAGAGGAAGAGAGGAGAGCAGAATCTGACAAATTCCTGGATATCCAGAGGTCAGGTGACACTGATCCATACCTGAGAGTGGGAGTCCATCACCTGGTTGCCAATAGTGGGAGACAGTAAATCCTACCTCAGCCTTAAGGTAATTAACTAAGGATTTAGTGCTGGGGGAAGGGTGGGACTTGCCGTAAATCTCACACGCGGTGCACATGCAAGTCTATTTGGCTCACAAAAATCAATCACTTTGTTTTCCTTCGCTTTTGAAAACTAAGCTTGAGACACTGACCACTGAGTCTGCCAAGATACACCCCTTATCACTGGCAATCATCCACACCCATTAGGCAAATTCCCTCAGCATTCCTCAGCCAATAAAACTGTTAATATAATGCATGCTGGAAAAGAGCAATAGGCTGCCACTGGAAGAAAAATGAACATGCTGAATTCTACTGAATGACAATAGCGGGTTGCTTTGAAAGAGCACTAGAACAAGAGAGCGAGAGAAATAGAAAGAGAACACCTGAGATTGATTTGGTGATGAACACATTATACAACCCCAATTCTGAAAAAGTTGGGATGCTGGGTAAATTGTAAATAGAAACAGAATGCAATGATTTGCAAATCTCATAAACAAACATTTTATTCATAATAGAACATAGACAACATATCAGATGTTGAAAGTGAGACATTTCACCATTTCATGAAAAATATTATCTCATTTTGATTTCAAATATTAGCAACAAAAGGCTGTAAAAGTAAGTGGTACTAATAAAAACAGCTGGAGGATTATTTTGCAACTAATTATTTTAATTGGCAACTGGTCAGTAACATGACTGTGTATAAAAAGAGCATTTTAGAGAGGCAGAGTCCCTCAGAAGTAAAGATGGACAGAGATTCACCAATTGCGAAAAAATGCATCTAAAAATTGTGGAACAATTTCAGAAAAATGTTCCTTAATGTAAAATTGCGAAGACTTTGAATCTACAGTACATAATATCATCAAACGATTCAGAGAATCTGGAGAAATCTCTGTGCACAAGGGACAAGGCCGAAGGTCAATATTGGATGCTCATGATCTTTGGGCCCTCAGGCGGCACTGCTTTAAAAACAGGCATTATTCTGCACTGGAATATACTGCATGGGCTCAGGAACACTACCAGAAATCATAGTCTATGAACACAGTTCGCTGTGCAATCTACAAATGCAAGCTAAAGCTGTATCATGCAAAGAAGAAGCCATATGTGAACACAATCCAGAAACACCACCGTCTTCTCTGGGCCAAAATTCATTTAAAATGGACTGAAGCAGAATGGAAAACTGTTCTGTGGTCAGATGAATCAAAATTTTAAATTCTTTTTGGAAACCACGGATGCCGTGTCTTGCGGTCTAAAGAGGAGAGGGACCATCCAGCTTGTTATCAGCACACAGTTCAAAAGCCTACATCACTGATGGTTGCATTAGTACCTATGGCATGGGGAGCTTACACATCTGGAAAGGCATTATCAATGCTGAAAAGTATATAGAGGTTTTACAACAACATATGCTCCCATCCAGGCAACGTGTCTTTCAGAGAAGGCCTTGCATATTTCAGCAAAACAATGCCAAACCACATACTGCCTCCATCACAACAGCATGACTTTGCAGTAGAAGAGTCTGAGTGCTGAACCTAGTGCTGGCCTAGTCCAGACCATTCACTCATAGATAACATTTGGCGCATCAAAAAATGAAAAATCCAGCAAAGAAGACCCAGGACTGTTGAGCAGCTAGAATCCTACATCAGACAGGAGTGGGACAACATTCCTCTCCCAAAACTTCAGCAACTGGTCTCCTCACTTCCCAGACATTTACAGACTGTTGGTAAAAGAAGAGGGGATACTAAACAATAGTAAACATGGCCCGATCCCAACTTTTTTGAGATGTGTTGCTGCCATCAAATTCAAAAGGAGTTGGTGTTTTTCATAAAATGGTAAAATGTCTCACTTTCAACATCTGATATGTTGTCTATATTGTGAATAAAATGTCAGTTTATGAGATTTGTAAATCATTGCATTCTGTTTTTATTTACACTTTAGACAGCATCCCAACTTCTTCGGATTTCGGATTGGAAGTTAAATAAAAAACCCTGGCAGGTTTTCAGGTTTTATGCTTCTCTTTTGTACTGTTTTGTTGAATTTCATGCTGTGCTTGTAACTGAGAATGAAGAAACATGGCCCAGAGCAGGAGGAGGAGGGAAAACATGCCACTCAACAGTGGCCGCACAGCGAACCACACGCCCGCACTTCAGTCACCTGAAAGGAAAGCTGGGGCATTGCTGGCCTCACAGGAAATCTGTTTAAATCACAGAATACTGCAGCTGAGGTACCACGACGCGGGCTACAGCCCCAGGGGGGCAGCGCCAAGGGCAACGATGGTGGTCGAGCTAGACAAGCCAAAACCAATCAAAAATCACAGTTTTCTAATGTCAAATTACAACTGTCGCTCAGCACACCAGAAACTGACAGGCCCTGCACGCCGGCATAGAGCTCTGCACTGCCCCAATTATAAGAAATTGCCGTTGCTAGTTCTTCCCATGCTGTCAGATGAGATTGGGAAACGATTTTTTACTATGGCTTTCAAATGCTGTATTAGCTTGTTATATTTATTTATTCCTTAACCCCTCACAAAGGACTTCACCGAGAATAAAACGATGTAAAAGCAAATCATTAAGCCTAAGTGCTTCATGAATTAAAACAGGCACACTTGTTCAGTCATGGTCTGATAAATGGATCCTTAAAACACTAATTTGCTCACTCTTTATTTGTCTTTACTATGCTTTGCTGGCTTTACTTTATCAACATATTCAATATTAATTAGGCATTATCTGCAAACTGCTAACAGCCAGAAGTTTGTAACCTTGTTGTGACCACTCCAAGTGCCATCTTGGGTGTTTGACCACCTGAAATTATGAGCTGAAATGCTGGCACCACCTCCGTTACGAATAATGTTTTACAGATGCCGAGAGTTACCTGGGGGGCCAATGTGAAGTTGACAATGAGAGTTCCCTCATTACAAAGCTACTGTGGGCAATTTAGCTTAGAACTGGCGTTAATTCAGTTGTCACTGCTAGAGTCTAATCAATAGCAAATGATTGTGTTGAAATGAAATGCACTCTGTGGGAGTTCATGTGACTTTGAGATTTATAAGTCTATATTTATAAATTAATTTAAAATGCTTTTCCAGGGTAGCAGCCTCTGAAAGATCACAGTATCTCTGTCCAGTTGTATTTGCTCAGACTTGCTACTAGGATATGACAAGGGGTTAGGACATAAAGGCTGCACTTTTTCAAAGCTAAATAAGAGGAAAGTGCATACTAAATGGATATGTCTAAATGTGTAAATTCCCTAGTGGAATACCCTTGCTTTAAACTATACCCCCTCCTACAGTCTTGCTGTTAGAAGTAACAACATTTGGTTTTTCGGCTTTATTGATGGTTAAATGTGTTTTTGTAAATGCATACCTGAGGAAGAACATCCCACTTAGTATGGAGAGTTTAAAAATTAGGAATTGGGTAAATGAAATATGAGGTCTAATGTACTAAAGCACAGCTTTGCTACAATTCCCCCATTTACAATGGGAATTTTAAGAACTCCTGGAGGCAGGCCATGAGTTTCCAGTTTATATTAACACTGCTGACATTTTACCAATGCCTGTACCTAATCATATTCCCAGTCTTATTGAAACTTCAGCCTAGAAACACTACTTTAACTTTTGGTTACCTCTTGGACTAACTCCAACTTTTAACATGACTGTACAGTAGATTCCAACAATATATCTGTGCCATTAAACAAGGCATGATGTGGAATCCCATTGAACCCCAATCAACACTGTTTCTGCCTTCAGTTTCAATTACGACTATTGCAGTGTAGTGTTTAATGTTTCCTTGGCCCCGGTGCTTTATAGAAAATTCTATTTTCCAGATGGTTGGGGTGGACTTGAGTGTTACTGAAAAAAGGAAGCAAAACTGATCACTGTCATGCCGGCCTGGTTGTGATTAGCCGTGCAGTTAGTGGACGAAACTTCTACCCCAGAATATATCTGATTTTGATGAACTGATGGAGGGCAGGACCTGGGGCAAAACAGGGCAGGGTTTGCTCGCAAACGCTACTCACCCATTGCCATAGCGATTTAAAATATTTCCCCATCACCCTCCTTCTATATTTGCCCTGTTGCTCTCAACTCCCCAAGGCAGTCATGAAATCCTTCTACATCCAGCATATGTTTTCTCTCACATTTGTGTTATTCTCCTGAAGAATCAAGCAGCTGCATTTCTGAGAAGGAACTTCCCTCAACAGTAACCTATTTTAATGTTGCCGCTGCCTCTCACTCAGTGGCCCTCATTTATCAAACGTGTGTTCACCAAAAAAATGGGTGTACGTCAAATCTCCCGCAAGGATCGGCATTTATCAATCTGAACGTGTGCGAACGGTCCACAAAAATCTCACGCCAGGTCTGACCAGGTGTACGCAAATTTGAAACCAGCGAACAACATGCAGGAACAAGCGCAGCTGTCAAAATGAGTAATAAACCATATGCAGCGATGCGGACGTCATGCTGTTGTTACTCTTATTAGTAAAATCATAAATAGGCTAAATAGATAAATACGCTAAGTAAATGAATGAATAAATAAATAAATAAATTAGACACCTGTGTTGAGAAATTAATTAAACTTATATTTTGAGACAACCTGCTTGTCAGGCCAGACGGCTGACAATTACAATCAGTTTGATTAAGCGCAATGCGTGGCTTGGCAGATATGTAGTGTGGTATGTCAGATGCTCATCCAGTCAGATATATGCTGAACAACAAAAAAAAACGCAAGTTAATTAAAGGCAGACTGGAAAATACATTTATGCGCGTAATTATTTTAGAAAATCAAATTTATTACTAAGCGGCGTGCACATTTACACTCGTTTCATCAAATTTTTCTTTATTTTGCGGTCACTTTGACTGAGTAACCATAAGAGTACATTAACTAATTAGCTAACTTGCGTTTCTTTTGTTGCCCAGTATATATAGGCCTACAGACACTTTGACCGTGATCACATTGACAATGGCAGATCTTCTCTTGTTCGAGGAATAAGCTTCTGTCCGACGTGAGAGGAACTGTCGGCACAGAGAAGATCTCCTCCGGTAAAGTGACAAGTGGCAGCTCGTTTCGTGTGGTACCCAATAAAATGTCATGGAATAATACTAATAAAAGTACAATGAAGAGTGATCTCTGCAGACTGTATTTTAACAATTACCCTCATGCAGCTCCGATCGAGGCGGTGGGGACTCATCCGCTCCTCGAACGGTGACAGCTGGAGGTTGGAGTCTGGTTGGCCTCCACCGGTCCGTGCGCTGCTGAGCCTGAGCGCCGCAACCCGTTTTTTGATGGCGATCTTAAAATCGGACCACTTTTTTTTTTTTTTTACCTACATGTAAAGCATTTGGACTGTCAATTATGTAGGCTTTATAACATGAAATATCATGGATCTATAAATTGAATTTATTAAGGCCAATGTTATTTGCACTTATACGTGTGGCCAATGCTGATTTTTTTTCTTGGCCACACTTATAAGTGCGCCAGTTGATGACCATTCCAGTGCAGCTTATAGAAAGTACCGCTTAAAATAAGTTTGGCCAAGAAATTGTTTTTAGCTTTGGACACACTTAAAATAAGTGTGGGCAATGGAGAAATGTGCATCTTGGCACACTTATAAGTGCGTCCAACGTGAATTTCGATCAATTTTTTGTGCTTGGACGCACTTAAATAACTTAGATTTATTAATGAATTAAATCAAATGTCTGCTGCACTCCGGTTTTCCACCCCAACGGTGTTTACCGCAGCAGCAATAGTTTTCCAAACTGCAGCCTTCTGGGCTCCCTTTATGCCACTCTTAAGGCTTCCAAATAAAATTATTTTGTTTTTCTCCACCTCGGACATGATAATTTATATTTCCTCCTCAGTGAAGTTCTTTGTTCTTTGCCGTCTTTCGAGAGTCCATGTCGTAAAGTGGGCAGGACTATGCCTCCCAGAGCATGAATTTATAGGGGCGTGTCATGTAAATTACGATGGTTTCAGCCGCCAGATTTATCAATGCCACACCAGTTCTACACCGAAATCAGCGACATACACACTTTTAGTAAATCAGACGTGACACCTGGCGAACGCTGATATTTACACCAGAATCTAATCCAGATTCTAAGCAAGTTTGATAAGTGAGGGCCAGTATGCGCACAGCCCTGTGGAAGTGAGGTACACTCATCAGTTACTCGCCAATAAACAAGGTTTCAAGGTATGAAATCAATAATAAAAAACAGAGAATTAAAGAGCAGTCAGACTGTGGCTTGACCCGATTTTGCAGGAAGAGCCACTCAGGGTCAAGCCACTTTCTCAGCCTCTCAATAAATGTCTGCCTTTATTATTGATAATGAATGATAAGCTGATGTTATGCTAACAGGACCAGCTAGTCATATTAGAGAAGAAGGGAGGGGAAAGAAAAAGAAAGGTGCAAAAGAGGGTTTGTGTTTGTATGTGCTACTAAGGCCCATTGAGAGAATGCTGTTCCAAATCCATGTACTGAAACAGAATGAAAAATTCAATGCAGTGGTGTGCTTGCAGTTTTGGGTGCAATGCAGTGGCTATTCTAAACAGAGTAGAATCAAGCTGAATGCATGGCATCAAATGGAGAAAAAGGCAATTTCATCTAATTATATTGTGCTTACAGCTAACTTGGGAAGCTGTGAAGCGCAAAGCTTATCCTTTGCTGGGAGAGAACGAGCAGTTGATAGCTGCTAGAGTCGGGGAAAAACCTTCGTCTAATAAATATTCTTTGACACACTTGGAAGTTTCTGTCAGCGAAACTTAACTTGAGAGGAGGAAAATACAAGCAAAAATGCACATCTTCAACAGATAGTTGGCAGCTGCTCTTTTTAGGTGCTGCTTTGCAAAAAAAATAAATGCTATTGTTATAGCAATGGGGGTCTATTATATACATACTATATTGAACTGTGCAGCAGATTGAACACAGGATCTTACAAAGTGGGATACGCTCTTCAAATGGCTATATAAAATCTCTGAGACCGTGAATAACGCAAAGTAATTTTTTTTTTTTTTGCATCTTTGGTCTATTCATAGCTGCTTGCACAGAAGGACAAGCGTCAGTCTTTTGTTTGAGAATCAGATGACTCACAGGTCTTCAGCACCATCAAAATCCTGTGTATAAATCCCTTGATTTCAAATGATGACGTTCAGTCACTTCTGCCGCATTTGGGAGATGACTGTACCTGTTGACAAACTTGATATTCCATCCAATTAACACAGGAACCGACAAATATACTTCTATTTTGTTTTTTCAACCAAATTTAGGACAATTGGATGGTTCCAACCAAGTTTAATTTTGCTGTGTGTGTGTGTGTTTTTTGTGAGTGCGCACTCGTATAGGTTTTTTCATATCTGTATGCATGCTAGCTAGTGTGTATTTGTGTGTGTGTGCGGCCTAGTGTGTTTGTGTGAGGGTGCACTCATATATAGGTGTTCTCATGTCTATATGTGTCTGAGCTAGTGTGTGTGTGTGTGTGTGTGTGTGTGCGCAAGCTTGCGTGTGTGTGTAGGTGTGTGTCCGTCCATGTGTGTATGAACTCAGAAAGGTTTGTTTTCAGGTGCTGATCAGCTGTAGAGCTGAGCCACATTTTTCACACTGTCATACAGATGCATTACTCTGGATTTTAGTCTGAAAGGAATGTTCAAAGTTCTTTTTCTCTGAAAAACACTTCCTGTTATGGCTCAAATATTGAAGTCACAAAGTCAGCAGAACCTTAAAATCATAAGACAACTACCATAAAAACCTTTTTTAAAAGAATGAAAAACTTTTATGACTGAAATTCAAGAGCTTTTTAACATAACATAACATAACATAACATGAATGGCGAGAACAGGCCGTTCAGCCCAACTAGGCTCGCCAGTTTCTTTGTACCATCGTGAATATATCACTTCAGATACTCAATGACTCAATGGTATCTAGCTTTAAGTCAAGTCTGCTCTTGAAAACTCCCAAGGTCTCTGCCTCAACAATATGGTCAGGCAAGCTGTTCCACACTTCTTTGGGTGAAGAAATATTTCCGAATATCAGTGCTAAATTTACCTTTAGTCAGCTTCCATTTGTGACCCCGAGTTCTGCTAACAACACTTGGTTGAAGGAATCCTACATAATTCACTTTGTTAATCCTTTAACATATTTAAAGACCTCAATCAAATCACCCCTTAGTCTCCTTTTCCTAAGACTAAAGAGATTAAGGATCTCTAGCCTTTTTCTCATAGCTTTCATCTTTAATTTAGCTTCATGGCTCTTCTCTGAACTTTCTCTAAAGCCTCTATGTCTTTCTTAAAGTATGGTCCCCAGAACTGTACACAATACTCTAGATGTGGTCTGACAATGTGTTGTACAAAGAAAGCATCACCTCCTTGGATTTGCTCAATACTTTTGGCAATGTATCCCAGCATCCGATTGGCTTTTTAACAGCTACGGCATTTTAAGAGCCTGTGAGGGTTTGGTCAACAATCACTCCCAGATCTTTCTCTTGTGGAGCACATTCCAGTTTAAAACCTCCCATGAAGTAATCCCGTCTAATGTTTTTATTACCTACATGTACTACTTTACATTTTTGTGCTACATTAAATTTCATTTTGCCACATTTCTGCCCAATTCTGAATTCTATCCAAATCATCCTGAATCACTTTAGTGGACTCTAAACTATTTGCCAAGCCCCCCAATTTAGTATCATCTGCAAATTTCACTAATCTGCTCTCAATATTCCTATCAAGGTCATTAATGTAGATGAGGAACAGCAGGGTCCCAACACCGATCCCTGGGGACGCCACTCCCCACCCTACCTAGCTCAGATGATATACCACTGACCACCACTCTTTGTGTTCTGTCCTGCAACCAGTTATGAATCCACTTCAGAATACCACCTGTAACTCCAATGGAGCTCATTTTAAAAATTAGTCTCTTATGCGGTACTGTGTCAAATGCTTTCTGAAAATCCAAATATATGATGTCATAAGCCCTGCTCTGGTCATAAGTCTTGGTGGCCTCTTCAAAAAATTCCAGAAGGTTTGTCAGGCATGACCTTCCTTTTTAAAAAACCATGTTGGCTATCCCTCAAGATATTGTTACGTTCAAGAAATAAGTCCAGCTCATCTTTTATGATAGATTCCAATATTTTGCACGCAATACAAGTTAAACTGACTGGCCTGTAATTACCTGGCTCAGTACGGTCCCCTTTTTATATATTGGTATTATATTGCCCTGTTTCCAATCATTTGGTATTTCTCCAGTTTCTAAAGACCGTCTAAAGATGGCAGATAGCGGCTTAAAGATGATCTCACTAACTTCCCTGAGCACTCTAGGATATAAGCCATCAGGACCCGCCGCCTTATCTGCCTTTAGTTGATGCAACTTGTCTAATGACGTTATCCCTAACCTCAATTTCCGCTAAATAATCTTGAGCATTGGACAAGCCCTCTGGCCGAATAAAGACCCGCTCTAAGGTAAAATTCTCAACAAAGTAACCGTTTAAGGTGTCCATGATCCTTATTATCATATAGCAGCGATCCATTTTTATTCTTTATGCACTTAACCTGCTCTTTGACTTTCCTTTTTCTGCTACAGTACTGAAAGAAGCGCTTAGGGTTAGTTTTTGCCCCTCTGCAATTTGTCTTTCATACAGTCTTCTAGCATTCCTCAGCTCTTTTTGACCACAGCCCGCATTTTACAGAATTCGGCCTTAGTAATCTCATTGTTATCCTCTATGTACATCTTATAAAGATTCCTCTTTTCCTCAAACTCCCTTGCTGTCATCCACTGAGGATTCTGCTTTTTCAGCTTACTTTTGGACACCTTTGGAATGAATTTACATTGTGAATCAAGTAAAATGTAATTCGGTACATGGTACTGACAGCGTGTCAGGATTTATTTCTTCACACGTTTCATATCCATCTTCCATTTTCATCTCTCTGTTGATGGTTTTGCACAATACTCCGTGTATCAAGTCATTACTTCTTCTGTTGCAGTTTTCCTGCAATACAGTGCTGCAGTCATACAGCAAATGAAAAAATAGTTGAATGCTTTCTTTAAGTCTCATAACCTCACATGAAAATGTAGTCTTATGTACAGTTCACTGAATGTTTGCGACATGAGCAAAAATCACCTGTCTTGCAGTTCCCATGTGGAGTTACCACCAGCCCCGTTGCTCACTTGTGCATTCTAAAAAATGCTATGTCGGTTGGCTGCACATGAACGTTTTTCCTAACTTCATAGTAAATTCTGAAATTTTGGGCCAATTTAATTAATCAAACTAATCGCTTGTTACTTAACTCAGTTGTGTGCAACCAGTTAACATAATACAGTATCTTTGAGTAAAACTAATGTTTCACTTCTTTCAGTGTATCACCTAACTGAAGGTATCACTTGCCCTGCAATTCACATTTGGAGTTATCACTTACCCTGAATTTCTAACAGGGAGGTATTACATTCCCTGTAGTTCATTTGTGGAGCTTATACCTGTCCTGTAGCTCAAATGTGGAGCTATATCTTCTGCCCTGTATTCCACGTGTTGAGAAGTTACCTGCCTTATAATTCACATGTTGAGGCGTAACCTGCCTTGTTGCTCACATGTGGAGTTATATCTTCTGCCCTGTATGTAAGATGTCTGAGCATTACCTGCCCTTTTGATCACATGTGGAGTTATCACCTACCCTGCAGTTCACGTGTGGAGTTATTCCCTGCCTCACAATACCTGCCTCAAAGTGCAGTTATCTCCAGCCTGGTAGTTTGTGTGTAGTTTATACATCATTGCCCAGTATTTTACCTCCAGGAGTTGAGAGCCTTCACTTGTAATGGAGCTGCTCAGTGGGTTTGCTGTGTTTGTTGTAACTGCATTGGATTTCTTCTGTTTCTACCATACCCTGACTCTTCTGTACGCTTTCTATTTTGCTGCCTGACCTGGGACACCTCTGGAAAATGCTTCCCTTGCTAGTCGCACGTGAGTACACACGCCGCACATGAGTACACATGCCGCACATGAGACACATGCCCATTTCATCTAAGGGTAAATAAACACAACCAATACTCACCCAGTTCAGAGGTATTCCCACCTGTCTCCTTCTGACAGTGGTTCTAAATGTCATTTTAAGCACCTTCCAATGTATACTGGTTTTTGCACCAATATGCTTTTTACCAAGCTGTGGACTTGTCTGAATTAGGTGCATTTTATATTTAGAGCTGTTTTTACCCTCTTATGCCACATGAGAAGTTAATTTCACACCATTTGTGAAGAGTATGCTCAGGACCACGCAGTACAATTCTTTTCTAATCAGGCAACATCCTGCACAGAAAGGTAATCCAAATGGTTGTAAAAAAAAAAAAAAAAAGCCAAAGGTCAAATGCCACATGGTGAGAATGCTAATACAAGGAGGAGAATCAATTGTCTAAAACCAGCCGATGTCGAAATTATAAAATCTCAATGCACAAAGATATACATTCTAAGCAAATTCATAAACTATGGACAAAAATAATCAGAATGGGACATATAAACACCGGGAAATACAAAGGCTTGTGAGTGACTCAGAGAAAGCAACAGACTCACAAAGTCTGAGGAGAAACACTGGGCTATATAAAAGGAAAGGATAGCAACAGGGGAGCTTAAATCAGGTGCGTGTAAACTGGGCAGCATGAGTAGGGGCGTGGCTACAAACAAGGGAATGAATAGAAACAATTTCCAAACAGAGCAGGGAGGGCTGGTGAGGAAGTGTAATGAAAACAAAGACACGTGAAACAGAACCAGGGAAAGGAAAATCATAATGAAAATGAATATAATAAATGAAATTTAATATATTTAATTTGATTCATTGCATTTTTCTACCTTTTATGCAGTTGTTTCTAATATACGACAATGACGATATGGAATTGAGGGCCCCAGTGCTAAAACTACTTAAGTCACAAAATTTTCATTTAGAGAAAATTGGGAAAATTGACTTGGGTGATGATAAAAGACATTTTTCGAACCTTACCTCACTTTGTATGAAAATGTGACTTCACTACTTTTAGCGCTAGGCTCTTCAATTAATCTTAATGGCTTACTTTGTCATTTCTTGTGCAATGTAGCTTAAAAAGGTTGAACAATGTCTGTAGTCATGTATGAGTTGGAATAGTGGGATTAAGAAAAAAAAATAACAGATTAAAAAATTTGGGAATTGCTATTGTGATAGAAAGAAAAAATCAGCATGCATGGGGGGGAGACCAACTTTGAGAATCCATTTTTGTTGCCACACCGTAATTATTGCAGAGCACATAGAGAATCTATCAGCCAAACATCCAGTTACTGTAGTATAAGCCATCTTATATCAGGAGAAAGAGTGTATTCAATTAAGGCGATTCCATGAGCAAGGGCATTATCAATGAATACATGATGTATTGCCCCAGTCCCAATACACAGCTGTTCCCCTTCATTGGTTCATTGTAATGGTTGGCAGGTGATTGCGAGCCCCGTGCATGGCCACATATTCCATCTGACAGGAAAGGGGGCAGATGAAGACCCCAAGGGCGTGTTCAGCATCGACAGGATGAACGGGGAGGTGGTGGTGAGCCGTCCCCTCGACAGGGAGGCCATTGCTTACTACCATGTGAGTATTGCCCAAATGTTTTATTACCCTTTGTGTATGTGAGTGACCTTCACTGCTTCCTTTGTACTTAAATGCTCTACAATGCTGGTGTCCAGATAGTTGCCACCTTTAAAACTTTGAAAGCATTAATAATATGTTCTGGGCAGAGGAACTCACTGACCACTTCATTGGGTGCATGTACATGTTAACAAAAATAGCCTGATCCTCCAAACTGTGAATAAAAAAGTTGAAACTGTATATATAAGGCATTTAAGACATAAATTGGTTGAATTAGGTTGAATCAATTGTTAGAATCAGAAAGACAGGTGATCTGTACGATTTTAATGGTTGTTGTTGTGTGATATAGTGGTTCCCACATCTGCAAAATGATATTACTAGGATTTTCATTAATGATAGTCTGACTTCAAACGCTGCCACCTTCTCTGGGCTTGAGCTTATTTAAGATCGACAGAGGTGAAGTTGACAACTATCCTGTGGTCTGACCAATCAAATGTGAAATTCTTTTTTTTCTGGAAATCATGGACAGAGTGTCCTCTGAAGAGGAGAGAGGCAAGGGATTGTCCAACTTGTTATCCGCACGCAGTTCAACATCCTGGCTGAAATGTTAATTATGGTGTGATAGGCTTTGTCAGACGTGGTGGTTCCCGCATCTGCAAAACAGCCTGCCTGGGATTTTAATAAATGACAGTCAGACATAAAAGTAAATGTCAGTTAAACAAACAAACAAAAAAAAAATCCAGTAAGCAGCAGTTCTGTGGCTGAAAGCACCTTTATGATTGACGTCTTTGGCTTTATTCAGACTCAGTGGTTCTCAAACGCAGTCTAAGGTACCTCTGTGTTTCCTGTTATTAAAAGTCTGGTTAACAGGCTTCTACCGTGGTAGTTGAATATGTGATAATTTCATTAATTTGTTTTCCTTATTATTCCACACAATTCGGGTTTGCCTTGTCATGATTTGCGTCGTCTTTGAATTTTGCATCCTCCAGATGGTTAGGTTTGGAGACCAGGGGTCCACATTGTCACCGATTATATGTAATTTTGTGTACAGAATTATCAATGCATTTTGAAATATGCACTATATGGCCAATGGTATGTGGATACTTGGTCATTCAACATTTCATTCCCAAACCATTAGAGTTAATAGGGAATTGGCTCCCACTTTTCCACCATAACAGCAGTGGCGGCACCAGAGATTTTTTCTTCAGTGGGGCTGAATCATTCAGTGATGGGGCTGATGAATGTATCATATGGTAGCCTTTATTTGCGCAAAAGCCAGACAGCGTGGCATCAAGATTAAGTTTCAAATATGTTTTTACCAATGCCTCTATTGATTCACAAAACTACAGCAATTTTTGTATTTAATATACAAGTGAACTGCGTCAGCAACATGGGAGACACCCTGGGCCACACAAGAGCATAAACAATAAACTAACAGAACTTCAGAGCCAGAGTGCACATCAATCACACACCAATCTAGCAATCCGCATTAAATGCATGATTTTCAACTGAAAAACAATGTCTACTACTACTCATATTAAATTGACAGACAGCACCAAAAAATAGCCTACATTAAAGTGAAATAAGGGAAAAGCAGATGAGAGGCTAATTAGGAGTTGTAGGACAAATTGTATGCAATAAACAAAACAATAATTGAAACAAAAACCAAGAATCACCCTTAATTGGAAGTCCATGAAGAAAACCAATAAGCTTAATAGCATATACATTTAGAACACTAGATTGTTGATGATAAGTCAATACAATCGTCTAAATGCCAAGATGTGCCGCTGCGTTTTGCAGCAATACTCAGTCGAAGGGCTGTAATAAAACTTTTCATGCACAAGTTATTGTAGATACGCAAATTTATTCATTTAATTGAGAAAATGGCGTTTGCGTGCTAGCTAGTTAATTAGCCATCCCATGGATTGAATAGATCGCTGACTAAAAGCAAACACTACAGCAATTGTTGACGGTCACCAGTTAGCTACCTTGGCGGCCTTATCGTCGCGGAGACTCCATTGACTCAGCAGTTAATAAAATTAACATGGTGGCTAACAAGTTTGCTACTTGTAATTGACATTCAACGGCAATACTTCTTACCTGCAAAACATGTAAAACAGCTTATAAGTTGCTTAATTTGTTTATACTGATATCCAAAAGACAAGGCATGGCTGTTATAAGTCAGAAGAAAGAATCTTTTTGCCATCCCCTCAATTAGAGCTGTGCAGTGATCATTTTGACGAGCAGCATTTTGAAAGGTGAAACTTGTTAAAGGAGTCGCTAGGCTTCACTAGCGCCTCCGTTTAACAACGTTGACATTAACCTTATGATTTGATGTAAACAATTTGGTTGATGCCAAATATGCTCAACCAGGGTACAATGAAATGAAGAAACCAGACAGTAATTTGATAACGTATACAAACATTCACGGACGTTTCTTATAACAATGAAAACTCCAAGCAATTTTCTTACCGGGGTCATTAAAAGCCTTGGTCACGTTAACTTGTTAACTTTTCTAGTTGCACGTTAACGTTGTTGCAGTGCCACATTTTCAGTCTTTTCTTTCATCAGTGTGCCTCTTTCCCCCAAAAAGCACATAGCCCATTTAGGGAGATAAACTGTTGCTCTGTTTGCACAACGATACCAAAATAACACTGACTGACACGCAAGGGTTTCTGGAAATGTAATTTTAAAGTAGCCGAAAATAAATGGGAGTCTACAAGCGAATTTTACCTCCGGGTGTATATGCTGCTGGAACAGATGCTTCACTTGGGTATACACTGTCAGCAATCTAGTGCACTATAGGGATCTCTAAGTGGCTCACACCGAACTTAAAACAAAAGAGGTGTAGACTGGATCTGACCTTAGACCAACAGAGCAGAGTTAATAACTTCAAAACTATACAGAGAAAGTATAGCCAGAATTTAAATGTGAAAATTCAGTTATTTTCTTGGTAGTGCTACGGTGGTGCTATTGAAGTCTCTGCCAGCAAGCAGCACACTAGCGCCGCCCTTGTATAACAGCCACCACTCTGGGAAGACCTTGCACATTTGGTTTGAACATTCCAGCCGGGATTGCTTCCATTTTAGTGGGAAAAGCATTACTAAAGACAGGGAGCGATGCTTGGTGATTAGACCTCGCTACCCAGTTCATTTCCTCTGTATTTAATGGGTATGAAGTCAGAACTCTGTGCAGGCCAAACAAGGTCTTCTAGACCAAGCTTGACAAACTAAGTGTGGACCTCACTCTGTGGATTTTGCATTGTCACGCAAGGAAAGAAAAGGGTCTTCTCTGATCTGTTGGAAGCACAGCATCATTGTAAGGTCAACATGTGTTGTAGCATCAAAATTATACAACGTACTTCAGTGGAACTTAAACGCCAAACCTGAGCACTGGAAAATAGCCTGAGATAGTCAGATGTATTTTCCATATACTGTATATTCAGCATAAAGGTAGATATCACACTTTAACCGTTTTCAAGGAGAATGTATATATAAGCCAATGTGCATAACGCACAGAGAAGCTTTTATTTAGGGCATCCATGGGTATTTCTTACAGAACGTGAAATAAGAATGTAATGGCCGGTAGAGTACGGAGGCCAGGTGCAACGACCAGAGAGAGAGAGAGAGTAGCACAGACACAGTACAAACACAGAGAATAATACAGACTGTAAAACCCCACCAAACAATACCAATGACGGAAATTGCAGGGGGCGAAGGCTTAACGTGTTCTTTTGGGCTGGTGTTAACAAGCGCGACCTCCTGGCTGGTGCGAATCAAAATAAAATGGATGTATTTTCTCCGTTCGAAGAACAGGGCACAAAAGCACAATGGTTACAATTAATCTGACTCCATAATAAATTTAGAATACCAAATTTGGTCATACTCTCGTTAAATATCTGACTCCAAATTAGAATTAGAATTCATAATCTAGGAAAACATGCGTGGATCTCAAAGTGGCTACACCTTGAACTCTTCGGAGACAACCGCCGTCACTAAACATATACTCCCGGGTGTAAGCATTGTTACCGGATCCTAGGTTCGTCGATTATATTAGAGGATGGAAGTCAACCATCACTGCAACAGCATCTTTTGGCGTGACTACAGCAAACCCAGATCTATATGCGCCCTATATGGGTTCCTTCAGGGAATTTTAACAGATAACCGACTTTTTGTCCATGGGTTTCCTTAAGGTTAAAATCCCAGAACCGGCAATACATAAACCCTTTATGTGAGTAGATCATGATTGTCTCTCCAACTTAATAAAACCAATTCCCATACCAGGCTGCTGGCCAGTCATTCCTCGGTTGGGATTAAACCCCTAGGTATCCGTCGCAACGTGGCTAGAAAGAATAGAAAGATTAGGAGTCACAGAGACCACGCAAGTTTAAAGGAATAAAAATAATTTATTCACCAGGTAGGCAAGAGCTTAAATCAAACAGATCAAAGTTAAACCAATTACCAGTTACAAACAATTTAGAAAATGAGAGTGAAGTCATACCTGGCGAAAAAAGGCTACACACGGAGAAAGCGTGCAGGAGGTTCGAATTATGATATTCCATAATTATAAGGACTACTCATGCACTTACGTGCACGGGGAGTGATCGGATATGATCTTCCTGACTATATATAAATTGGCTACACACGGCATGGAGATGCACATGTGGGAAGTCGACTATGATCTTCCATAATTAAAAGGGCTACTCACGCACTAACGTGCGCGGGGAGAGATTGGATACGATCTTCCTGACTATATATAAATTGGCTACACACAGCATGGAGATGCACATGTGGGAAGTCGACTACGATCTTCCCAGAATGTATTGTTTCTCTTTGCTTTAAGCCAAATCACGTCTTTGATCCAGGCGGCATGGCCATAAACGACCTGAAAGGGGGGTCGAATCTGGTTTTTGGGTTTCCACCATTTTGAGGATGTAATAAAACACTTCAGCAGAGAGAAAAGAACAGGATAATTACCCGAGAGAATTCTGACCAATTTTCAGGAGTTTCCAAAAGGGAATGAACCATAATTTCAATGGGAATGAAACATACTCTATTCAACTCCTTGGATTCCCCTGAGAATAACAAGACCAAACCTGATATGAATATGTACAAATATGATGCAGTTGTTATGAAAAGCTCTTAAACTGGATTATGGTATGAGCTAATTTTGGTTATGAGCCCATAAGTATTGCATAGTAGTATATGGAATATATGAGAAGGGTTTGTCATTACTACAGTGTCAGAAAATGTAAGCAGATGAGTTTAAACCCGTTTCATGAAACACATGATCAGGTCCGGGGATGAGGTTAAGGTGGGGGGGAACTATGATAGTTACCCCCCTCACGTCGCCAGAGTTCTGCTGATTGTCCTGGGCCGTCATAAGTCCCCCACAGTCTTCCACAGACACAGTAACAGCTGGATTTCCCGTCTTACAAGACTAAACGAAAGTACTCGCACTTCCAAAGGACGTATGATAGTCCGAACCACGGAAGCAAAACAAGATAGAAAAAGGGAGAAGAAACTCCAATAATTAGAAGATAGAAAGTCATACAAAACCTGACTACAGATATTTTCGGGTATAGTGCTTAGCTACAAACAGACACTCTAGCAAAGAGGCGTGGCGAACATCCGTCTTACATAGAGTCCGGGGAAGCGCCGCCCCAGTGCAATCAGCCAGCTGGGTAAAGAATCCGATTGAAATGGAATTCCATATCGTTCCGGGACGAGAGCCACAAAGAAAAGTCCAAAACACACGCACAAACATCCAGAACCATGACAAAGAATCTCAGTTATTGCACGCAGCTAAAAAAAAAAAAAAAAATGTTGTTAAAATTCCAGGATCGCCATTGGAGCTTGTACAAAAACAAACATATACAAGGGTCCTCCAGGACCAAGTTTGGCAACCACTGGATTCAGCTTCCATAAGGTCACAAATCCTCAGATATGTGCCATTTACAACAGCATTATACGGGTCTGAATCTGTAAACATAAACGTATTTAATCTGTATGTGGAGGGGGTAAGACAAGAGAAGACCTTACTAGGTTCCTGTCAGCTTAGAAGAGGAAGATGGCGCTACTGCCAGTTTATCGCCAAAACTACATGACCAAATGTTTGGAGAAATTTTGCCTCGTTTGATTAAAATAGAAACACATTGCAAAGAGCTGTGCATAGAGTCATTACAACTGGATAATATAAGCTGTTAGATAGATAGATAGATAGATAGATACTTTATTCATCCTGAATGGGGGAAATTCAGGTGTCCAGTAGCAGACAATGTGTGATACACACAACCAAGCACTCATAATACAATGTATATGTTAAAAAAAAAAAAAAAAAAAAACACAGGCAACTACAATAGATAATTAGATTAAAAAGATTAGGAGTTACTATTCTACAGTCTTATGGCGGCCGGGACGAATGCCCTTCTGAATTGCTCCGTACTGCAGCGCATGGAGAGGAGGCAGTCGCTACAACTGCTTGTCTGAGCGGTCACAGTGTCATGGAGGGGATGTCTGCTGTTGCTGAGGATGGCCATTGCCTATAGCTAGGCAGTGGCTGGTTTCCCCAGCCAACCATTGACATTTCTGTGCCCATTACACCTCTGTGAAAATAAGGGCTGGTTTACTACTAATGCTGTGAGAGGAGGCTCTAGTGCTTGCTGTGATGGTCAGAAGGATAAAATATACTTTATTGAACCCTGCGGGGTAATTTGTCCTCTGTATTTGACCCATCCTTGTTACTTCAGAGCAGTGGGCGGCTGCAATATTGTGCCTGAGGACCAACTCCAGTTCTACTGCTTGAGTCTTGTTAAGGGGCAGTGGTCGGAGTCTGACTGAGCATGTCTTTCGGGGTGGGGGAACCCGGGGTACCTGCAGGCCACCCACAAATACACAGGGAGGGCATGCAAACTCACAGCAGAGAGGGCCTGGCTGGCCTGTCCAGGCTAGAACCTCCTTATTGCAGGCTAACCGTGCAAACCGCCGCGCCACTCTCCTGCCCACGGTGCTTGCACAGTGGCTGTGATTCCCAAACAACAGTCCTCTTTACCTGCTGGGGCTGTGGTAAGGGGGAACACTTTTCACTCCGTTAAAATTATATTTCTTTTTGCTAAAGGCCAGAATTTGTGTATTTCTCTCAGCGAATGACTGTCAAGTGATGTATTTTCTTCCCTCTTTTGTTTATGTAGCCATTAATTCAAAACCGCCTAATGGCTTCATCTGATAATGTATTTTATTCCAGAGCATTACATGCTGCTTTGGAAATGAGAAATAACATTTTTTTGTCTTACCGTTTATTTTTTTCTATTCCTTTGGTTATAAGTGTCAATGCTACATTCCCTATTAAGTTGCCTATTCAACCCCCACCTGTTTTTGATTTTATTTTAATGAATCTGGAATCAATATCTGAACAAGTATGCATAGTTGTTGATATCTATTTTTTTCTTGAAATAAGCAGCAAGGCACTGGGTGGTGGGTGTTTGGTGGGTATGGGGAGTGTTGGGGATGGGAGGTGGGGCAGGTAGTTGCAGTGGGCTTAAGATGAACACATTCACAGTTTTGTTTCTGCTTCTTGGGTAAGGGCATTGTCCAGGACACCTGAGCTTTACTGTGGTGTCTGAGTTAACACTGATGGAGGTTGAGACATGGATGCATGTGGGCGCTGCTGCGGCTTTTTTTTATAGCGGAGTAAGGGACTTTTTTTTTTAATTTGTGGGATGGTAAGGGAATATTTTTGTGGAATTTTTTGTGATAAACTCTTTTAGAACTTTGAGCAAAAATGTGTGATTAGAATGTTTTTCAAATGCTGAATCCAAAGCAGTTGAGGCATAGAACACTGGCTTACAATCCTTTCAAAATGTCCTAATTAATCTACTCTTAAACTGATTGCATTCTAGGGCAGTGAAGCATACTGTGCAAAGTGTTCAGACATGAAACATTTTCTTAGTCCTGGGTATAGGGTGGGAGAGATAGATCTGTGTAACATTTTTGCATTCATTATATTTTGTCAATGTGGTACAGTGAGGTAGATTATTGTTGTTGTGTCTTGTAAGAGATGCTTTTCCCCCTGATATGGCATACTGTCTGTGCAATTTTATTTCATTATTAATACAGTATTGGTGTTCAGTTCAGATACAATTTAATTTGTGATTGTGTCACTGTCAGTGAATCTTAATGTGAATGTGCACTAGTGGTGCGCAGAATTTTTGATCCGCAGATCCTTGTGGGACATTGTGTGAAGTTTGAGTGAGTCTTTAGTGAATCAGTGCCAAGGTGGGAGTTATAAATGCATTTAAATGGCTGTGGATTTTGGCGTGTGTCATTGTTGTACAACTTTAGATTTGTGTATGAACCACTGTGCACTGGCATGAAACAGTGCAAAGGAGATCAGGTTTGTGTTCGTGCCGCTGTGAGTTTATTGTACATTTGCGAGGTAATTGTATGCGTCTTTACTGCTGAGAGTTGGAGGTGTCAGTTCCTCTGTGAGCTTAGCAGGGGCATGTTACACCTTCAGAGTTCAATCTCCCATGCTACTTTGTTCTGAAACTCATTGCTGTCTTGACACTCGCTAAATTCTCGGAAAAACAAAAGAGCCGAGGAAACTTAACTCCTCATATTTGCTGCTTAAATGCGGAGGCGTGTGACAGACAGATGGAGTTGCTCCCAGGAGCAGATGCTGTGTGAAAAACTGTTCTTCACCCTGCTGTGAGGGCGAGACTGAAACACCCAGGCCAAAAAACACGCCATATTAAGGGGATGTAAGAGGCTTGCTTCGAGTTTCAAACTCACATACACACTCAGATACAAACACACAAACACTCACGCACGCACACCACTGTAGCTCATGTACGGGCAGATGCACAAACATGTACTATTCATGTATTCCATGCACACATGCACACAACCAGGCACATATGGATATAGGCTTGAGGGGACTATACCACAGGAATGATAAAGAAGCTCTGAAAAAGGTTCAGAGAAGGGCAATCAAATTAACATGTGGTATAATACACGACAGTTATGAGTTAAGGCATTCGTGGCTCAATCTCTACAGGCTTTACCATGGAATTGCCCTTTGTAAAAGGAGCCTTTAAGGTCATTCAGTTGAGACTTGGGAATTTGCAAAAGGGATGAACAAAGTGAATTACGGGAAATTTCTTGTTTAAAGTTTTTAAGTAGAATGATGGATTAAAAATGGAAATTAGAGGAAGTTGCTTCTCTAATGAGAAGTGGGAGTGAATTCCAGAGCTTATGTAACATGTGCGGTACGTTTGTGCTTTTCTCACAACTGTATGTCAGTGTTGGCATATACTCAAGTCTTACTGAGTATGTTCAAGCAGGAAGTACCTAAAGAATTTCAATGGGAATTCTATGTTCTATGTATGATCAAGCATTCAAGCATATGTTATTTACTTTGTCCACAGTGCTTCTTCAGGCAGGCGACACTATTATTCAATATACTTATTCCCTCAAGTTTACCCTTGAATGTTTCTTGTCTGACAAGTTAAAAAATTAGTATTTCAGTTTACAGCTTTGAGTGAAAAGGGAGTGAGGGAGGTGGATAGAGAGAATAAGAGAAAGAATAAGGGTAAGGGTGTGTGTGTGTGTGTGTGTGTGTGTGGGTGTGAGATGAATATGTGTGTAGGAGAGAGGGGAGGGAAGGGGAGGTAGGGTGGTAGGAAGAGGCAACATGATCCTGCCTTTGACAAACACAGTATCTGATCAGCTTAGCAAAACCTGAATTTGTCTCATATCTTTTATTTGTTGCCTTGATCAAGATTTGATAGATGTTGGCAAAAAGAGCCAAAATGCAATTCCTAATGGAAGGGTGTATTAATTAAGAAAGAGCCAGATAGTTTCACCCAGGTGCACTGACCTGCCTGGAGCAAAGCAAAGGTTTTTAATGCACATTCCTCATTAAGGCACACAAAGTGCATTTCTCCTTCCCTTGATAAAATTTTGTGAACAGAGCATGAACAGCCCCATCTGTTCATGCTCTCTCTGTCTCAATGTTTTACAGACCCCATAGGGGTAAATAGGGCACCGCACCAACCTCCTCTCTCTCTGCAGGTCTAGGTCTAAGGGATCTGATCACTATAGTAAAGCCCAGAGTGTGCCAGGAGACTTGTGCTGCTGGGTGATGTAATGCAGCAGGAATTTAGAGTTCATGTGACGCTGCAAAAAGCATCTGTCTTAGTATGTGTCTCTCTGATAACGACAATCATTCAATATCTCTTTTTTTTGCCAGTCAAGTTGAAAATATATTGGTTTAAGTCAAGTGTTTTCTCATCAAGTTCAGTTCTTGCAATGTGTCACCTCATTGGCTGTATTTATGCCTCATTTTGCAGTTTAGTAAATTAAACAAGTTTTCATGTCAAAAATACTTTGCGCTATTGACAAATCACTTATTGTTTGCAGTGCGGCCATTAGTGGTCGACTTTTTCTTAGGGATGTGCCATCTAAGGCACCTCACGATTCGATGATGACGATTCAGGGTGCTAAGATTCGATTATTCAACGATTATCACGATTTTCGATTCATCTTTTTTTTCCCCATTCAGGATTTCTTTTTTTTTCTCTCTGAGGGTACTTCATACTTTCAAACAAAGAATATTTGTTAGTATCCATTAATTACAGTAACCAAACAATTTATTTTATTTTTTTAGCTGTTCAGCACTCTGGCCAACTTCTGTTGTTTTTAAATGTGCTTATAAATAAATTGACTTGACTTATCTCCATTATCTTTTATTTATGTCAAACCATTAAATGATCTTACATATTTTCCACCATAGAACCAACAAAAAAAGGTACGCCTGTAGCAGTGACCGATAAAACAAAAAGCTACTCTTATTAACAACAAATAAAGATTACCAGTAACCTTACTTTCCTTAAGTGCAGAACATTTGCTGTATCAAAAGCAATATTTTTTAAAAAATAGAATTTTCTATGAACAGTACAAAAAATTTATTTTGGTGGAATGAATTCCACATTTTCGGGAAAACAACATAAAGTGCCTTTAGAAAAGACTTATTTTAACCAAAATCCTTCGTGGTTTCACAGATTTCTGTACTAGCAAGTCTATTACAAAAAAAAAAAAAAACAATTTTTATTCAGCTAATTCAATCTGACCCAACACAAAAGCTAGCTTATTCAGTAATAATAAATAAAGACTTCCAAACAAAATCCTCAATGAGCAGCATAAATCCCACAACAAACTAAACATTTTGCCATCCTCAATCAAAGCAGCTTTAAAACAATATTCTACAACAGCAGCTCTCATAACACTTGTGGAATTTTGGTTTTTAAATAAATGGCAGATGGATAAAAGAACACAATGAATTAATTAATTGGTCTCGTTGTGCAGTTCGGAACTTCTTTCCGCGCAAAATACATTCGCTTCGAGAGTTTGTATCTGGGCTCTAGCGTCCTGCATCAGAGCATGAAAGCCCTGGTTGTTAACGACAGCATTTGAACATAAATCCTTAGCGATAAAGGTTGCAATGGATGATTAGATTCGTTTCGCCCTTTCAGAGCTGCGGGGAAGTTTTGATAAACCTTCCTAGATTGTTCGCTGGTTAGCAGCAACAACCGGAGGCTTCTCCTCCTCCTCTAACCCGGGGTAGAAACGCGTGAGGTGCTGTCGCATGTTTGTAGAGTTACCACTGTGCTTAATTCTGGTTTTACATACCTTACATATGGAGTAGGTTTTGTCAATGCCCTTTCCATGTTCATATTCATAAAAACCGAAATGCTTCCAAACAATAGCTTTTAATCCTGATGAGTGAATCTCACGCTCAGTGACTGTAGCCAGAGTTAGCTAACGCTATCTTCACCTGGTCCGTTCTTTAAGATGTCCGGGTGGCATGCGCGACTTTTATTTTCGTTCCGTGCGCTGTGGTTATGTTCCTGTCATTTAGTTATTTATGAAAAATAAACGTTTTTGAACATTCATGAATCGTTATTGAATCGTCACGTGTCGTATCGCGATGAATCTAATATTAGATATATCGGCACACCCCTACTTTTTCTATTGATTTATTTTTGTCTCTGTGTGTCAGTTAAAGGTTTTTTTTCCAAGGCCTCTGGAATGTATCAATGGGGTAAAGCCTTTAAAATTGTGTACATTCAATTAACAGTACCTTGCAGAACTCCAGTAGATACAGACTAGTGTATGGTCAATACAGTGAAAATGCTAAACAGACTGAGATAATGTGTTTCATGGACTTATATGGCCAAATTATGTCATGGAGGGGTGACAGCATTATAATCAAGTCTTAGATAAAGCTGCGGGATCACAAGCTCTCCGCTCGAGCTAAAAGCACCTCCGCCAGACAGTGTGGAGTTTAATGAAATCGGATGGAGTCGATTGCGTTTGTACATTTTTGCTGATTGATGTCTCATCTGAGCTTTGATAGCAAGAAATTGAAATTTACACAGTATATTATACCTTTGATGAATGCTGTTTTTATTTTTCCCTATGCCATGCAGACACCATGTTCAATAATAGATGATAATTGGTTTGCCAGATTTCAACATGATCAGTTTAATTTACGAATTGCATTATATCTTTGTGCACTGACAGGCACTTAACACTACATTGCTGATGCAGTCGGCCTCTTATATTTTTATTACTTTGCCAATCTTCATTAAGGGGCTAGTTATATAAAGGTGCAAATTATGACAAATTATGAATCAATAAAGTTTTGGTTTTTTTTTTTTGAGTTAGAGACAGATGCACTCAAAGACGTGTGATCGTTAGTGTGCTCTGGTGAAGTGAAATAAGAGTTCATTAGCGCTTTTGTGATGCTGTGTTATTTTTGCCAGCCTTAACACTTCTAATGGAGCCTTTGTTCAAGCCCCGAGCAAGCATCAGGAATAATTGCAAGAACCTCATTCAACTGAATGGTTTAGTCCTGAAGTACCTGGCATTGTCTCGACCATTTAGAATCCAGTCACCGGAGGAAACTGCCTAACAATACCCCCTCAGAGGATGGTTTGAGCCCAGCTATTAAACGAGATGAAATTGCATTGGCGCATGGAACAGGCTGATCCAATGGATGTACACACTGATATGATGAGGACTCTTTGAAAAAGGTGAGGGAGTAATGTATCCACACATCTGTTGCCACAGCTGTTTCACTGCCATTGATCCAGCTCACCTCCTGCTTACCCTATCGTCCTACAGCTCTTAATTCTGTAACCCCCGGTCTGATCTAATGAGGACCCCCAATTTTTCATCACAGCAGCAAATCAGATCCAAGGACAGCTATCGATTTCTCCTCAGAGTCCTCCACTTCCCCCTGATGACAGCCTCCGGTTACTGATCAGAATCACCTGTATCCATCTTCAGTTTATCATGGCAGCTTTGACCAAAAGACCACTTCCTCCTCTACTCCTCTTCGCTGCCTGAACAAAACACAAAGTTGTTGAATTTGCAAATCATAAAATATCCCTGCTTCAAACTCATAAGGCAGTGCACTCCAAGCTGGAAAGTTGCAGTGTGATGTCATGCCCATACTGTCAGGTCCATAACAATTTGAAAAAAGTGACAATTTTCATAAATTTGGCTCTGTACGTCGCCACTATTAGTCTGAAATTAAACAATCAAGATGTTCTTATAGTGTTGACTTTCAACTTTGAGTTTTTTTTTTTTTTTTTTTAAAAGTGAAAGAACCTTGTAAGCATTGCCAGCAATTTTATACATAAGTCTTCCCCCACCCTCACATTTTGCGGCCTCCAAAGTTTGTGGACGAAATCACATAATGACACATGTAAGATACAGTAAATTGTCAGGGCAACTTCTGACACCTCGCTTCTTTCCTTGTGATGCCCTGCTAAGCCTTCACTTTAGTTTTGCCTCCTGCAAGAGAAATGCATGCTCTATTCGATGTCGGTCAAATTATTAACTTGGCCATTGTCAGACATTGCGCTTCTTTGCCTGGCTGAATTGAGCAGCTAATATAGCCCTGAACAATTCAGAATACATCCTGCCGCTTTTGTAAAAAGTCACATCACTGAATACAGGGGAACCACTTTCACAGATTAGGTTGTGTGCTCGAGGAATTCCTTCCCTTGACCATAGTCTTTTGTTCAATGCATTCAAGTTGATGTTTGTCTCATCTGTCTATTGGATGTGGTTTCAGAACTTCACTGGCTTTTTTAATGGTGTCTTCTAGGCAAACTAGCTGATTATGAGACTTGCCAGTTGATTACATCTTGTGGTAAACCATCTGTATTTACTCTGGTGAAGTCTTTTCTTGATTGTTTATATTAAAACAGATATGTTCACCTCCTGGAGGGTATTCTTAATTTGACCAACTGTTGTGAAGGTGTTTTTCTTCTGAGGGGAAATAATTATTTTGTCATTCACAGCAGTTGTTATTCATTGTCTTATTACTGTTAGTCCCTCATAAAGGGGTGATTACATAAAAAGTGCTGTAATTCCTACACTGTTCTCTTGATTTGAATGTAAATACCTTCAAATTAAAGCTGAAGGTCTGCACATTGAGCCAATTCTCATTATTTAATTTCAACTCCAATTTAATGTAGTAAACGGCAGAAATAACATTGACTTGCAATTTACAAATATGTATCAATCTGACTGTATTTCCTGAGAATAAGTTTTTCAAGCCCCTAATGTACAGAATGTGAAAATTCTAAAATCAGTCTGTATTGATGAAGCAATGATTCAAAATTCCGGTCTGAGAGAAATGAAAATAAGTTTTTCTTTTTTTTTTTTAAATTGGTATTTAAGTGTGTGCTTTTACAACTTACATATTTGCCTTGATGTGTTACACTTCAAATTACTCATCCACAGGGCTGTCGCAGTGGGGGGTTATCCGGGTAAATTACTCATCCACAGGGCCGTCGCAGTGGGGGGTTATCCGGGTAAGCTGTTCTGGGGCCCCAAGCACGGGGCGGGGCCCTTGGCATTTGTTAAACTTTGAATATTTTTTTCTTTTAAAAAAATTGGGGGGCCCTTCAGGAAGCTTATTCCTTGGGCCCAGAATTTGGTGCTACGCCCCTGCTCATCCATGCACATTATGGGGCACTTTTATAAAAAGTGGAATCCATCATAGCAAAAGACTGTAAGTCAATTAATTTGCATTACATTTAGCAGGTGCTCAGATCCAGATGTATTTTCATGGGTTATATCCTTTTTATGCAGGGCTATGAAAGTAAGTACGTTTAGTGCAAAAAATCAGTTCATATACTGAATACACAGTAGCATCTTACCAACTATGAATCAAACTGACAGCCTCATTTTCAAGCCTCTTAATAAACCACTGAACTATGTTGTTCCCCTATTCTGTGCCAGCTGTATCCGGCTATGATGATGATTATGCTTCAAATGACATCCTCTCCTGAAATTCTGAAATATAGAGAGTGTAGGAGCATGCTATGGAAATTCAACCCACAGGAGTCCAGATGAAAGTACAGTCATATGCAAAAGTTTGGGCACCCCAGATCAAAATTTCTGTTACTGCGAATAGCTAAGCGAGTAAAAGATGACTGCTCTCCAAAAGGCATAAAGTTAAAGAGGACACATTTCCTTTATATTTTAAGCAAAATTACTTTTTAATTTCCATCCTTTTCAAAATGGCAAAAAAGGAAAATGGTCCGAATCAAAAGTTTGGGCACCCTGCATGGTCAGTGCTAAGTAACACTCCCTTTGGCAAGTATCACAGCTTGTAAACACTTTTTGGTGCCAGCTAAGAGATTTTGAATTCTGGTTTGGGGGATTTTGCCCATTATTCTTTTTCAAAGGCCTCTAGTTGTGTGAGATTCTTTGGCTGCCTTGCATGCACTGCTCTTTTGAGGTCCATCCACAGATTTTCAATGATGTTGAGGTAGGATACATAGAGGGCTATGGTCAAACCGGCAACTCGCACCTATTGAGGTAGTCAGTTGTGGATTTTGAGGTGTGTTTAGGATCATTATCCTGTTGTGGAAGCCATCCTCTTTTCATCTTCAGCTTTTTTACAGATGGTGTAATGTTTGCTTCCAGAATTTTCAGAAATTTAATTGAATCCATTCTTCCTTCGACCAGTGACATGTTCCCCGTGCCACTGGCTGTAACACAAGCCCAAAGCAGGATCGATCCAACCATGTGCTTGACAGTTATGGAGGTGTTCTTTTCATGAAATTCTGCATCCTTTTTCTCCAAACATACCTCTGCTCATTGCAGCCAAAGAGTTCTATTTTAACTTCATCAGTTCATAGGACTTGTTTCCTTAATGCATCAGTCTTGTTCAGATGTTCCTCAGCAACCTTCTGATGCTGAATTTCATGGTGAGGATGCAGGAAAGGTTTCCTTCTCATGACTCTTCCAATCAAGGTCATATTTGAGCAAGTGTCGCTGAACCGTAGGGCAGTGTACCATGACTCCATGGTGTGCTCAATCTTGCTGAAGGTCATTTGTTGTCAAACGGGTGTTTTGATTTACCTTTCTAGTAATCCGATTAGCAGTTTTCTTAGGAAGTTTCCTTGGTCTTCCAGACCTCAAGTTGACCTCCACGGTTTCTGTTGACTCTCATTTCTTAATCATATTATGAAATGAGGAAATCGCAACCTAAAAATGTTTGCTATCTTCTTATAGCCTTCTCCTGCTTTGTGGGCATTAATTATTTTCATTTTCAGAGAGCTAGACAGCTGCATAGAGGACCCTATGGCTTCTGATTGTTGGGCCAAGGTTAGAGGAGTCTGGGTATTTATGAAATTTGAAATTTGCATCACCTGGCCCTTCCTAACGATGATGTGAACAAGCCATAGCCCTAACAAAATAAATACGAAAAAAGTTACCTGAGAGCTCAAATCTTTTAGGGTGCCAAACTTTTGCACGGTGCTCCTTTCCTTTTTTTTTTTTTTTTGCTCTAGAATTGTACAAAACAAAACTAATACACCAATACTGCTTAAAATGTCCGAAAAAATGTTGTACCTTTAAATTGATTCCATTCAGAGATCAGTTCATCTTCTACTTGCTTAACTATTCTCAGTAACAGAAATTTTGATCAGGGGTGCCCTAACATTTGCATACAACTGTAGCTTGTCCTAGGCTACTCAAGTCTACTAAGCTCTGTAAGTCTTCTTTTTCCCCTCCCATTTACTGGCATTTCCGCTGTACAACTCAGTCGATGCTGCAGATAAACATTACATTAGAGAATTAAAGAGAGGAGCTGAAACTTTATTGAATAACTGTGAATAATGTCATCCGATAGGTTAAGGATGATGGACTGATTCTGTCTGGGGGATGTTCATCAGGTCACTGTAATAACTATGTGTATTAATAACTCTATATTATCAGATAAAAATCAATAGCTGTACTTATAATATTCATGTGCTGCAGATGCTTATGATATCGAGCAGGCAGAGTTCCTCTGCTTTAGAATGGATTTCTGCAGTGCCTGTTGGCAACATCTGACCTTAAGCAATAAAGAGGTGAGTAGAGGAGATGGAACTTAGAAAGACAAATGAAATGGCCCCCTTTTCACAAATTAACTTGTGTTCTCATCTATGGTCTGTTGGCATGTTTTGAATTTTTTTGTTTTTTTCTGAATCTGTAAGGTCAGGCATTTTTTTGTTCTGAAGTTCAGTTTTATGGAAAATATATGTCAATCGGTTGTAAATGGAACGGAACTTTGGAAGATGTAAAGTAAACGCTGGTTCTGTGCATTTTTGGTCATGATGGATGTATGAGGGGTAGAGGGAGGGAACTAGGAAGGGCTGTGAATGTAGAGTGTCATCATGATCAGAACGTAGTAGAATCATCTGCAGGCATAAGCTATCTTTTAAGTTGAAGGTGGTGAGGAGGGGATAGGTGTGGAACATCTCATGTCTGGTCGCTTTACCCTCAGTCATTGGTGACACTTTGTGAAACTGAAGTGGGGTCAGCCTTGAGGCGCAAGATATGGCACCTAAAACAGTCTTTGGCATGAGGAAATAAATGTCCTCAGCAGTTCTATTCCCATCAGAGGCAGCTGCATAAGAGCCAGTTTTGCCCATATTCATGCCCCAAAACTGACTTGCAACAATTTATGCTATATACTGCCAGTATTCATTCAGTAGCAAAACATAATTTACTTCTGTTTGAGCACATCAAACATCATGGACCACCCTGGATTCATAAATTCAGCGTCAATCATTCCATTTATCTAGCCATTATCTGAACTGTTTCTTCCTCATCATAGTTGCGGGGGAGCTGGAGCCAATCCCAGCTGACTATGGGCGAAAAACAATCGCAGGGCACACGCATCATTCTCTCATACATTCTCACTTATTGGCAGTGACGTAGCCAGAACTAAAAAATTGGGTGGGCACAGAACACCCCTTTGAAACAATAATTAGCCCTGACTTGTTCTTAATCATTTTTCCTAATTAACAATACATTCACTTCAAGAACACTCCACACTCTCAGATGTTGCTTGTCCTCCTCGCTAGGGGTAAGATGACGATCATTCACTTGGACGTGCAATTTGGTGCATTGCAATCTGCCTTACTCAAAATTGCATAAAGGTGTTTCAAATCTTTGTATTTAATTTAAAGAATTTAGACAATAATGAGGCGTTCCTGAGCAGTGTACCTTTTGTTAAGTATAAGCTTGAGAAAATTATTTTCTGAACTGAATGTACCCTATTTTTTAGTCACCCGAAAGAAGATGTGTCTCTAATTGCCAATGGATTATTCGTATAATTGCAAAACATATTAATAAAGGAAAATGATTGAGAACACGTCAGGACTAATTGTTGTAAAGGGATGTTCTGTGCCCACACAGTTTTCAGTTCTGGCAATGCCACTGCCTTTGGGAAATTAAGAATGTCAGACTAACCTACCATGCATGTTTCTTTTGTGCTGTGGGAGGAAACAGAACATCTATTGAACATCTATTATTAATATCCTGACATAAAATTTCAATTTCTCACCCAACACTGATAGTATGCCTACAGTAGAATCTTGAGAACTTGAAATTTAGATATGCTTAACACAAGTATGGAATATGGTCACAGTTTGGGAGTCTGAGAGAAAAGGAAAAAAAAAAAAAAAATGGCACACATTTTTGGTGAGAAAAAGGCAATCATCTGACTGCCATTTCCCACCATAATGGGCTGGGCTATAATCTTGGGCTATGATATTGACTCAGCTTTCTCTGAACACATTTTAAGCTGTTTTCCACACAAAATGAAAATTATCACAGAAGCACAATTCTATCTGTCAACATTGTCAATGCCACTTAATTTTAAGCTATCAAAGCGCAGACACGATATAAGTTGGTTTTTTAAAGGGTCCATGGATTCTGCCAGTAGTTTATGTAATTCCCCAAGTCCTTGGGAGATGTTGCTTCTCTGTATTCGGTGGGTAATTGCGCTGCACTCAAATAACTCTTCAGACTGGCATAACACTGCAGCCCATAGAGTGGGGTGTGCAGTGATCAGTGAAAGAAGGTTTCTCTGTATAAGATCATTGACGTGAATGGAAATGAGCCTCTCGGCAGAATCAGGATGCCAAGACAGTGGGTTCAATAAAATTGCAGGTTTCAATCACAGGTACTTTCTGGGAAACAGTCTAATAAATCTCCCTTAAAAATTTGACCCCTGGACCTAGAGTGAAATATTCATTGTAATCCCTTTGGGAACAGTTACGCAAATGACAGATGTCATCCTCCGGATCACTCCTCATCTGCCAAAGAGTGCTGCCCTATTTTTATCATCCTTGGAGGACTGGGTATGACAATTAGTTCTTCAGCAGCAGAGGGAGCTGTACAACTATTCTGAACTATTCTCGCGGCCCATTGTGGTCACATATGAGTTGAATGTATCAAGCCTCCCCTCTGCTATGAGCCTGGTAATAGCATGTCTCTGGGTTTTACAGATGATTTTTTTTTCATCTTCAAAAATTTGTTTAACCTTTTTGCAACAACATAAGGCCATAACGCCAATGCAGTTGTAAACCAAAGTGGCACGCGGACACCTCCGCCAAGGGCAATTGTTCACTCGTCTATAATGCACAAGTCTGCAATTACAACCATGCTGTTTCTACAATTTGCTACTTCTTGTCACTATTGAACTTTAATATCATCGACTGGATTTTACTATGTATTGCATTTATGCCGCCAAGGCCATATTGCATGTATCGCAATGTTAACGAAAATGAAATGAACATTCACCTCATAATTCAGATCTACTCCACATATTCAGGGATTCTTCCTCATTTTATACTTCATCCTTGAACCAAGTTCCATGAAAGTTGGGCCAGTAGTTTTTCCATAATCCTGCTGACAAACAGACAGACAAATGAACAAACCAAACCAGCCACTCAGGGAAGAGCAGAATAAACAAGATAAATTCTTTTGTTGTCTTTCAGATATCAAAATCCCTTATTTCATATTAATGTAAATATATTTCAGTCAGGAAAACTCACGTTTCGATAAAATAGAGCAATTTATTCATGGGTATAAGCATTACATTGTATATTGGCGGCGGTTCTGCTCTGGAGGAATGTACTACCTAGGCACAGCAAACATACAAACATAGTCATGAACAGAAATCAAAATCCCCCCCGATGCGAGCAGAACCAAACAGGTGGAGGCTGGGGTGGAGGAGGCAAGCAAAGAACCAAAGAGCGTGTTGCATAGCATGAAAAGTCATTGCAAACAGCAGCAGAAGTGAGCGAGCTTGACGTCTTTCAAATAGACCGCTGTCTGACCTCGGGATGTGTATCCTCCAATTGTTGTGTGCCTGCTTATGCTGACGTGCTGGTAGCTTACCAGGCTGCTGTCAGCTGACGTAGCTCTTCTCGAGTTTCCTGCCTGAACTAGTTACACTTATAAATATGAAATCACCATTGGTTACACACAGAGATGCCTCTTGAAAAAATTCAGCATGTCATCAAATAGCCATCAAGAAATAGATAAATATAAAATACAAAGCAGAATGAAGATTCCAAATCCGACAAGCCCCCACCACCCCTCTAATTCTTCATTGTAAATATTTTCACTTGAAAGTGCTAGGATTCTTACCTATTTCATTCAGTAAAGGACAGTAGTTGCTTGAAATTGTATTTCACTTCAGTCTGCAGCTTTACTGTCTGGTTTAGAATTTGCCTGTTTCTCCAGGGATTTACCTTTTATTACTAATACATTATTAGTCGCGGATAAATCACTCCTGAAAGGCACTATGTATGGGATTCAGAACCTCTAGATGTAGCACTAGAGTATCAGCAACTCGAAGCAAAACAAATCGGCCAGTCAGCTACACTGCCCCATACCGTCGCGCTCCTCCTCCTTCCCTTCAGGTTCTTATCAAGGTTTTGTGAGACTCAGAGAAAACAGCCTCTGAGCACACAACAAAACAATCAATGGAATAAACCCTTTTGTGAACAATGTCAAGCGACAAGGTAAGTACACAATGCAAGCGAGAGGATGTATTACTTGGCTAATATTTTGTCAGTTGTAATATTGATTTTTGTAGTATATAGTTAGTTTAGCAACATGAGTAATGTATTCAGCTTAGTAAGAAGCTATTTTTCAGATCTGATCTCTGCCATCTTGCTCATGCAATTCTGTGAGGGAAGTCACTCTCTGAGTCTCTTTATAAATATGAGGAGCGGGCAACATTTTCAGAGGACGGACTCAGATGCATATGCAATTGGCCTCGCTACCAAAAAAAGGAACAGAGAAGCTTGGATTACAACACAAACCGAGGGAGCGTACCTTCATTTTATGCCCAGGATGCCACATTTGTACATTGTAAATAGCACTGCCCTACATCATTTTTGCTGAAGTAAATCCAATACTCATTTCTTATTAATTTAGGATGCTGATTCCAAAAATAGAGTCTGTTTTGCTCTAACATGTCACATTTTCTCACATGTAAGATGTCTATTCATAGCATTGTCACTTTTGACAACCACCTGTAAGGTTAAGAAGTCTTGTATCATCTCTTAATCACGAGAAAAACTGCCACAAAGACATGATTTCCATTCTCGTCTGAGCCAGATGAGAACTATTTGTTCAATTCTCGGCTGATTTTCACATGTATGGATGATTCGAAAGACATTATTCTATGCCTAATCCTAATTTCAGGCTCATTAATCTGCCCACTGACAGGAGAAAATTCAAACATGATCCGGATGTTTTCTGCTACATCTGTTAGTGTGTCACTGCACCCAAACCACGACTGAAGATTACAGACTTTGTGAAAAAAATAAAAAAAATATATTTTATATATATATATATATATATATATATATATATATATATATGTCTGCCTGGAGCACAAAAAGGTTAGGTGCATTTTTTGAGTTTTAAGAAAAAGCAATCTAAAACTTTGAAACAATGTGAAAAATATGATCTGCATCTACAGTAACTTACTAGTTACAGCAAAAAATGTACTTAACACTTTTGTGCACCAAGCAGTTGATATGATATAATAAAGAAAATCTTCATTCTTATTTGTGAAAAAAAAATAAATAAACTTTATGTGATGGAAACTTTTTAATTGCATTTTTTTTTAACTCAGCAACCTAAAATTAGGAAATCTGTGGCCTATTTGGGAAATCGGCAGAATTTTTTTCCAACATGCTGGGTGGTGTAGATGTTTGCTGCAGTGTTAATGTTCAAAATCTCATATTTAGCACCTTTAAGGTTTAATTATCGCATTGTTCCAGTTTTTGACATCACAAATTCTGCTGTGGAATTTTGCCAGTTTTAAAGGAGTATTCATCTGAAGGATAAATAAACTAACTAAATAAATAAATAAACTATGAAGTGAATGAAAGATGCTTATGACTGTGGTGAAAGGTATGTAGTAGACTGGAAACAATTATATTTTGAACATTGTGTCATATTCTTCATATTGGTGTGTTCAATGGTTATTAAATACAAATCTTGAGCTTTGGTGAAAGAAAAAAAAATCTCATTTTCTGATTTTCATGTTTTAGCCCTCCACTAAGCCAAAAACTCAAATTAACCAAGTAGGGTGAAGATATCTGCTTGCGTTCCCCCTGGCACTGTTGAAAGACGATGTTTTCATAGAAGTCAGTAAAAGTCTTTTTTGACCTTGTATAACTTATTTGACTCTATTTCATAATAATTATTAATTCAAGAAGTCAAACAGGTATAGAAACATTATCATTTACAATTCAGACTTGATCGTAAGAAGAATCCAGAACTTTTGTCACTACTCTCAGAACATTGTACGCTGGTACCACTGCATGTCACATCGGCCGAAATGTGCACGTCTCACAAGCTGACTAGATGTCTGCGGTAACTCACAGGTTGTGTAGGATGCCACCTCTCTAGGAATATCCTATAGTGGCTCAGGGACCGAAGAAGGTCAACATTGGCTATCCCCATTCTCAACGTGGGAACTCGCTAAGTGGTAAGAGATTGATTTAATGACAGATGTCAACGGGTGCAATACTCCGAGATACAATAAGCTTAAATATGCATCCTTCCTAGACCAGCGTGAGGGGGTATTCCCGCATTATACATTATATTAGCAGAGAGAGTCGGACCATTTTCAGAGAAACGACGCAGATCAAGCTTTAACCATTTATTAGCCAGGTTGGTCCACTTAAAGCCAATTACAATCCAAATTAAACATTGAACAGAATACTTAGAATGCCTGTATAAAATAGGTAAATATTATATTGAATTACAGAGTGAAAATAGAGCAGTCTGGCAACAACCAAAACTACACGGGGGGGGTCTTATGGAGTCTGGCGTAGAGCTTCACACAAGGTTTTTTTTTTTTTTTTTTTTTTTTATGCCGCCACCACCCCCCCTCTTTGGAGGACAACTTTGTTTTTATTTTCAGATGACAAAATGCAGATTAAACAGCAGAATTAGGTTTGTAAAGAAAAAGGAAAAAAAAAAAAATAGATACAGTACAATAGATATATTGTACATTAAGGAAAAAAGAAGAAAATAATAATAATAATTACAACAAAAGAGATAACTCAACTTGAATAACAGTAAATAAATGCAAAATTTAATGTAAATTAAATATTTAACATTGGTGAATGAAGTATGTAACAGATAGGAAACGTGGGGGTAAGGGCGTGTATCAATGGCAGATGTGTAAATGTTTATTGTGTGAGGCCTTTTACATATGCATAGATGGACACATAAACAGACAGACATATAAAATGACGGACAGAAGTTGATAACTAAATGTAAATGTTGTGTGTGTGTGCGTGTGTGTGTGTGCGCGTGTACGCGTGTGTGTATGTGTACATGTACACGAGCACATGTCTTCATAATAGTCGTAGTATATTTATATATATTATAGTTGATAGGTATAATAATTATAATCAAAATAGTTATTGTGGTAGAAATTGTTAAGGTAGCAACACTTATTTTTTTTAGTAAAGCTAATGACGACGGCGCGAAATAGCGACAGCAACAACAATCATTGATTATTATAATAATAATAACGATAATAACAATAATAATAATAATAATAATAAGAAGAAGAAAAACAATAATTGCTATATCACTATTACATCCATAACAATAATAATAGAAAATTTAAGAATAATGAGAACAATTACAATAACATAAATAGCATTATTAAGTATTAAATATTAAGAAACAGGGCCGCGACCCCCCACCACCCCCGCCCCCCGCCAACCCCCACCCCATCCCGGACGCCACCCACAGCCCCGCCTGCCCCTCTCCCCCCCTCCTCTTTTTTTCTCCCTCTCCTTTTGGGGGATGTGACTCAGCTAGTGTAGTGCATTAAAAAAGTGAGGCATGTGACGAGAAGACAACCAAAGGCCAGCCCCTCGTCCAAGCCCCACTTGCCCTATTCTTTGAGTGTGTTTTTTTTTTTTTTTTTTTTTATTGAAGATGGTGTATAACATATACGAGAGACAAAAAAGGCAAAGGCATGTAAATTAGCCCAGGCGTGAGGATTGGGAGAAGGCCGAGGCGGCGAGGCAGGCGCAGGCCACAGAGCCCATGTTGCCCCCCGACCAAATAGTGATAACAGCAATCATACATTCACCATTGTAGCTTAGCAACTGTACATTTATCATTTCTTGTCAATATTATTATTGCTGCCCTCGTCACCGCCATATCGCCACCAGCTTAAATCATTATTTTATCATTCATAAGTAAAGATTTGTAGATTGTAGTGTTATGAGTCATAGACTTACAGACAATTATTTATATGTATGTTTTTATGCTTGAATGTATGCATGTGCGCATGTATGCTTGAATGTATTTTGTGTTTGTTTGTATGTATGTATGTGTGAATGTAAACATGCATATAAATGAGTAATTGAATAAATGGATGAGCTTAACGTCATTTGGGATTGGTTCCCCAGGCAAAAGGTGTATTGCTTTGCCAGATTAGGTTTGTAAGAAGTTAATGAGAGGGGACCAGATGGACGGGGGGTTCTGTTGTATGCTGTTGGGTGGGGTCGGGATGTTGTGTTTTCCATAGTAATGTGATCCATCAGATAATTCTTCCACTGTGTGATGTTTGTGTTGCTTTTTGATTTCCAGTTCATGAGGATTGTTTTCTTGGCGACAGTTAGGGCTATTAGAAGAATTTTTTATTTGGTCTTGTCAAATTTGTAATTGTTGTGTCACCTAGTAAGCAGAGTGGGGGGGATAGAGGATGTGACAGCCAAAGAGATCAGAGAGTGAATTTGTGACCTTTTCCCAAAACTGCTGAACAGGTGTGCAGTGCCAAATAAGCGTGGATATAAGTGTCTGGTTGGTTTTGGGTGCAGTTAGAACATGTTTCTGAAGTGAAGCCCATTTTAGACATTTTCTGGCCAGTGTAGTGGGTTCTGTGGAGTATCTTGTATTGAATTAACTGTAGGTTTGCATTTCTAGTCATGAAATAAATATTTTGGCAGATTTGGTTCCAGAAGTCAGCATCAGGAGCAATCAGCAGATCTCTTTCCCATTTTCCTGTTGGCATAGAAATTGTTTTATCTGATGTTGAGATTATGCTATAAATTTTTGAGAGGAGTTTTTTTGTTGAATGAATGTTGATTAGGTCTGAGGCTGATGGAGGTAAGTCAAGGTTGATGGATTTAATGTTACAGGTAGCTTGAATTGATGATTTTAGCTGCAAGTATTCTAGAAACTGATTGCTCCTGATGCCGTGCTCCCGGACCAGGTGAGTGAATGAAACCAGTGTATTATTTTGAGTGATATGTGATAAGTGAGTGATCCCTTTTTCTGACCATGTGAGGAAATGTAATGGTTTTTTATTGCTGAGAAAATCGGGGTTATTCCAAATCGGAAAAAAAAAAAAAAAAGTTAATGTGGAGTTTGTGATTTTGTGGAATTTCCACCAGGCTGTCAGAGTTGCTGATATTGTGAATGTCTTAAAAGCAGGGGTAACGTTTGATGGACTGACTGAAAATGGTAAATCTGAAATAGGGATATTTTTTGCAATTTGTCTGTTCTATATCTATCCATGTATTATCTGATTGGTGGGATGAATCCATTTGAATAAATACTGAAGCTGATTTGCAATATAGTAGTGAAAAAAATTTGGTGCTGCAAGTCCTCCCTGTGCTTTGGGTTTTTGTAGGGTTGTTAATTTAATTCTTGGGATCTTGTTTTTCCAGTAGAATTTGGTAATGATTGAATCTAATGATTTGAACCAGGAAGTAGTGGGGTGGGTTGGAGTCATAGAAAATAAATAATTAATTCTGGGAAGTATTGTCATTTTTTATTGTAATTCTACCTGTTACTGAGAGTGGTAAATTCATCCAGCGGAGGAGGTTGTCGGTTGTCGCCTTGAAAAGGGGACGTAATTGAGGTTGAATAATTCTGACAGCCTGGGAGAAATATTGATACCTAGATAAAATGTGAGAAGTGCATAAAAAAATTGGTGGGGTGAATGCTGCCACATCCCAACTGTTAGGTTGCAGAGGTAAGATTGAGGATTTATGCCAGTTTATTGAATAATTGGAGATTTTGGAGAATGTGTCAAAGACTCTGATTGTTTCTAGTAGTGATGAGTGGGGATTTTGTAAAAAAAAAGCAGAATATCGTCAGCATAGAGACTGATTTTATGATGTTCATTTTGTGTTTTGAATCATGAATGTTGGCGTTTTGGCGGATGGCTGCTGCTAATGGTTCAATGAAAATGGTGAATAAAGATGGAAGAGGGGCATCCTTGCCTAGTCCCCCTGTGTAATGTGAATCGTTGTGAAGTCAGTCCATTAGTGATGACTGTGGCTGATGGTGCAGTGTACAGGATTTTCACCCAGTTAATAAATGACTCCCCAAAGCCAAATTTTTTTTGTTGATATGAGAAATGACCAGTTAACCCTGTCAAAAGCTTTTTCTGCATCTAGAGAAACAATGACAGTTGGTATATCCTTTTGTGCTGAGTGATCCATTATATTAAAAAGTCTGCGTGTGTTACTGGATGAATGTCTACCTTTAATAAAGCCAGTCTGATCAGGGTGAATTATGGATGGGATTATCTTTTCCATTCTGTGTGCGAGTGTTTTAGTGATGATTTTCAGATCTACATTGAGGAGTGATAGAGGCGATAGCTGGTAGGAAGTGATGGATCTTTGTTTGGTTTCAAAAGAAGTGATATTGTGGCAATGTTCATGTTAGCTGGTAATTTTGAGTTGTGTTTTATTTCGGTTATTACTCTTTGGAACAGTGGGGCGAGAATGGACCAGAAGTGTTTGTAGAACTCAGCAGGAAGCCATCAGGTCGGTGTTCTATTGTTGGGCATAAGTTTGAGGGCAGTAGCGGTTCCTTATCCGTTATTGGTGATTCAAGTGTTGTAATTTGATCTTGGGTGAGCTGTGGTAGGTTGATGCTGCTGAGAAATGAGTCGATATCTAACTGTTCTGGGTCCTTTTCACATGAGTATAAGTTGGTATAGAATTCTTTAAAAATGCTATTTATTTCTTCGGGTGATTGTGATGGCTTCCTGTTGAGTCCCTTATGACAGAAATGGTTGCTTTTTCTTTGTTATGTTTAATTTGGTTTGATAAGTATTTACCAGATTTATTGTTATGATGGAAGTGTTCTTGACGGAGTCTATGAATTAAAAATTGAATTTTCTTGTTTGTAAGTTCGTTCAGTTGAGATTTATATTTTCTTAATTCATTCTGTGTGTCTTCAGTTGGGTTATTTGCATTAATGTCTTCGAGGAGTTGAATTTTTTGTTCCAGATCGGCTTCTTGCTCTTGTTGTTTCTTTTTTTTTTGTAAGTGGAGTATGAAATGATATTTCCTCTTAGGACTGCTTTTCCTGTTTCCCAAATGATGGACGGAGATGACTCTGAGGAATCATTTATTTCTAGGAAGGATGCCCAAATGAGGTTATTGAAATCAGGGTCTGTGAGGAGTGATGTATTAAAGCGCCACCTAGTGTTGTGTTTATGTGAAGGAATTCTATTCCATGTGATGTTATTGGAGCATGGTCACTGATGATTATTGAGTGTATTTTTGAATCTGAAATATTTGGTATAATTGAGTTGCTTGTCAAAAAAGTAATCGATCGTGAGTATGATTGATGAACCGATGAGAAAAAAAGTATTGCCTTTCTGAAGGGGTTGAAGCCGCCAACTATCGCCAAGACCAAAATCACCCATGAACTGTTTTATTGTGTCTGTTGATTGCCAGGTGCGCCTGTTATGTGAAGTATTGCTTTTGTCCATTAGTGGATTGATGACAGTATTGAAATCGCCTCCTATTATAATTGGGCAATTTGAGTTAAGCGGAGATAGAAGAAAAAAGGTGTGAAAAAAGATGGGTCGCCAGTGTTGGGGCCGTAAATATTGCAAATTGTGACCGGTTTATTGTCGATTGAAATATTAATAATGATAAATCGTCCTTCTGGGTCTGTAATGGTGGAATTGTGGGTAAATGTGATTTTGTTACTAATAAGAATGGAAACTCCTCTTTGTTTTGTGTTGTAATAAGCTGAAAACACATGACTGTAATGTGATGATATTAATTTGTTGTGGTTTGATTCAGAGAGATGGGTTTCTTGAAGTAAACATATGTCTGCTTTAAGTTTGGATAATTGGGTGAATATTCGTAATTTTTTTGCCTGGGAACCAATTCCACGAATATTCCAAGATAGAAATTTTAACGATGACATTTTAAGGGGATACTAAATACACATACACACACATCTACATATACATATATACACATACACATACATGCCTGTTTGTATGTGAGTGCATGTGTATATGCGTGTGTCTGCAGATCAGTGTGTGAGCGAGTTTGACCTGAAAATATAAAACACCAACCTGAGACAGACAAACAAATATTGGCACAAAAACACAGACAGTGAGTACACAGAACAACATTCAAAAGAGTGGTATAGATTAGGGTAAGTAGACTACAGTGAGACTAGGTGCAATAATGTATGTATGGAAATTGTTACAATAATAATAGTAATAATAATAATAATAACAACAATACGGTATATATATAGTATAGTGTGACAGTATGTGCTGGTATTAGTACAGTACTTATTAGAAAATTAGTATAATAAATGATAATGATAATAATAATATGATAGTGTATATATGATTGTGTTATATACAACACGAATATGATACCATACATAGCACAGATACAATAATTAATAATGATAGTATTATAATAATAATAATAGTAATAATAGTATAATATTTATATATGATAGTGTATATAATAGTATGATACCATACATAAGCACAATACTATACCATTATAACATACATAGCCTATACACAGTCCATTATCATATTCACATTATTTCTATCATTACATATACATATATTTGTATTATTTTAATTTAATTGTGGTGTCTTCAGATTTTAGAGATATACATCGTATGACAGAGTGATTTATCTGTATGTGAGAGTAGCTGTGTGATAGTAGGATGGTTCAGAAAAGCCAGGGGTTACATCTTTATCTCGGTATAACTGTCCATTTATGTATAATTTATCAAGTGATATGATTGCTTTTTTTTTTTTTTTATTGCCTTCTTTCGGATGGGGAATAACTGCTTGCGCCTTTGCATGATTTCTTTCGGGTATTGATCATTGAGTCCGAAGTCCGTTCCTTTAAGCTGCCTGCCTTGTCGCTGTACTAGTTGTTTTTGTTTAAAATGCTCGAATTTCGCAATGATTGGCCGGGGTCTATTGCTGAGAGGGTTTTTTGGTCCGAGACGATGAACGCGGTGGAATGTGATATTGTTGACAGTTTCTGTGGGTAGTTTGAGCTGTTTAGACATGAATTCCTTTACAGATGTTTCCGGATCTTCGGTCGGTTGTTCGGGAATGCCAGAGAAAACAGAGATTGTCTCTCATACTGCGTGCTTAGAGGATGGTTTCTTTCATATTTTTATTGTCTGCGGTGGTAAATGCAAGTTGGTCGGTAAGTGCGTTGACGGAATGCTGCAGTGATTTGTTTTCCTTAGTGAGAGTTTCTATCTGTTCCTGACTGTATTCGAGGCTGTAGCGCAGTGACTGGAATTCCTTGTGCAGTACTTCAATGAGTGCGATTCTGGCGTCCAGTCCGGTGAGTTTGTTTTCAATAGAAATGAGAATGTCGCTTACCTCGGTGGTTGTGCAGCATGGTGGTTTCGGGGATGGAGATGTACCTGTACTATCGAGTGAATCTGGACGGGGTCTCTTACTGAAAGGTGTGGATGAACTGATGGCTTTCGCTGGTTCAGTACGGTCTATGTTGGTTTCCTTATCCATATTGTCGATTCTGTCGAATAATTAAATCGAAAATAGTCCAATAGGGCTTCCAGGTCGATTGATATGTATTCGGTTTGAATGGCGATGAAAAGTGGAGGATGACAAAAACTAAGAACAGGGGGAAAAAAAAACAAGAATTGAGAAAAAAAAACGTTTAGGCTTGTTTTAGCTAGTTTGCTAGTTAGCTAGTTTGCTACTCAGGTGTAACTCTAGCAGCTGGGAGCCGCCATACTGAATCTCTGCACAGTCTCGCGGGAGTTGCGTTCACAGCAGCATGCTCCACACAAGGTTACACATGATGCATCATATGGAAGTCTGGCTGCAGAACTTGACATAGGCTTTGATTCCTCACTTTAAGTACACAAACCAGGCGTTAAAGCTTTATCCAGAAAGCCACGAATGGACAATTAAGAATTTTGAGCCACAGTTGCCAGGCCCAGAAGAGGTGGGTGCCGATAAAAGTGTCAAGTCTTGTGGTCTCACTCGGGGCAGATGTCCACACTGGTCCAGTTTATTCCTCGGTTTGTAGATATGTATTGAGACTTTGGAAAACTGATTTGGAAGTTAGACCATTACACCAGTCAGATTGAGACAGTAAAAATGACGCCAAACGTGACTATACTCGGAACTTGAATTGGCATGAAACACCCAATGCCTTGTGCAACATTATAGTGACCCAAACCTGATAAAGATGAGGAGGGAACGTCAGTCAGGAAGACTGATGTTTCGAGAGTCTGTGAAGGCGGTTATTTCACACAGTCTTGCTCTGAAGGAATTTAAGGAAGGAAAGTTTGCGGCTAGGAAATAAAGTTGATGGCTATTGTAAGAATTGGATTAGGCTTTACAACCTCATCAACAGGAACTGGCACTTCATTGGCTCACTGGTGCAGAATGATTTTGGCAATGAAGTTTATTGATGAATTCAGTTGCCTTACAATGTCATTAATAGTAGCATTGTTATTCTGAGCTGGCTTCATTTCTCCATACCTACGATTGTGATGCGACACGAATCATCATTTTCTCTAGGATAGAATGGAAATTGTGATTGGATTAATTGCAGATATCTAAAATGTCATCCAATTACAATGGAATGAATGATAAATAAACTGTGGCGGATATTAAAATGTACAAGGGTGAATGATTAAAGGGATCATCTCTGACTGTTAAAATGTTGGGGTATTTTTAAGTATAGCGATTATTAAAGTGGCACAAGGGAGTTGCTGTTTCCTTGCTCCTTCAAGTCTGTTCGCTTGCTCATCAGAGCTGAGCTCATGATCGAAAAGGGAGTACCGATTCGAAATGCTCTTGCTTTTCAGATGGGAGAGAATGACAGACAGCAAATGGCCTGGAAATTATAGCTTTTTTTATGGGGTCATAAGATGCTGCAGAGTATTTGTGAGGGTGAATTAGCATAATTTTTCAAGTGGTATCAATATTTTATCTTAAGCGATGAATTTTTTATGCTTTGAATGGACTAGGTGCATTCTGTACTCTTTCAAGACTGCATTCTCATTTTAACTGTCAAAATATAATATCTATATATTTATATAATTATATTTATAAAATATATATAATTTTAATGGTTAAAATATAATATCTGTGTGAAAATGATGGCAAAGGGAGTGCCATGAGTCAGAACAGTTGTACGGTACTAAAACATGATGATCTTATAATTCACATCAATACAAAATGGATCCATTTTTAACACAGTTGGACATATAAGGAGCACAGTTTATATTTGGCATTAAGTTGTTCTGCATATAACCGTTAAATTTAGCAAACTTGTGGTCAAGGAGTTTATGATCCCAAAAATGCATTGTTTTACCTCTTTGCCATTTATTTTTGCAGTATTTCAGTTCAGACTAATGGAGAAGAACTTCAGTGTTGAATTTTCATGAAGTTCTTTTGTATTTATGGCACTGTTTTATCCCAAAATTATGAAAATATACTGCAATAAGTTGTAACATGTGCTAACCATGTCTTCCTTCATTTAAAGTACCCATATAAATAAGGGTTTAAATAAATATAACAGAAAATACTTTTCTAAGTTTAATCTATCTGCACAGTGGCCTTAACTACATCTAACAGCCCAGGGAAAGTTGACTTTGAAGACCCCCATTCTCCGACTCAGCGTTAGAGACACATGGTTTAAAATTGCTGCTGTTTTCTGTAACAAACAGACCTCTGTACAACCCCAAAATGTAAAATTGCCGCAAAACTTAAAACTCCCCTAAACGTAATAAAAATTAACGCTAAATGTAAAACTCACCCTAAATGTAATAATTTCCAATGCAAAACGTAATAAACGATCTTCCCCCTAAACGTGAAATTTCTAACACAAAACGTAAATACATAGCCCCCCAAATGTAAAAAAACTTGCCGCTAAACATAATACGCTCTGGTGCAGCATGTTAGACGTGCAGTGTACCAAGGATCCTTATGCTGGGGTCAGATATTACAAGCGCAACCTCAGCTCCCATGTCCAAGTGAGAGGGGTTGGGAAAAAACATCTGAAGGTCAGTTCAAACCGATTTGGACAACACTACCTGGATAGGATATTTGCTAGGAGCCACAAGCTGACTAAAGTGTGAGGCCTGCCTTTGAGTAATCTGGCAACCCTATCAGTTCCCACCACTAACTGCAGAAGGCTTTGTACAGATTATTTTCTTGGCATTGCATCTCATTCTCTGGCAACTCTGGCAACCCCAGCTTAGCTGTCATTTATGAGAATGAGTATTGTTCCTCCTTGTGTTGTCTGCATTCTACAGTGATACTAATGTTCTCGGGGGTGTATAAGCATTCTTTTACCAGTCCTTCATCCAGGAGAAAAACAAGATTTTGGATCCCCTCCATGGTGTTTTCGACAAATTTTATGCTGCCATTTTCCAGCTAACTCTCAAACATATTACATTTGGCATTGCATTCACGGAAGAGCTGATGCAAAAGTGTTGATTAAGTTATGGCAGCTGCCCCACAGGTCCAAGGACTGAGGCTGTGCTTGTTTGATTTTTGACCAGAGGCTTACAATATGAACAGCATTAAACCGTGGAGACATGTAGCTGTGGTTTTATGGGGGAGAGTTGGACAGCACTTGACTGATGGAGTATACACTCTCTGAAGTAAATTCACTCTGCCGGTGATTTCTGTTCTTCAACTCTGCGATGCAAGATATCTTTTCTCCTGGAGGCATTTATGCAAAATACGATTTATATCAGTTAAGAAATGCATTACACTTCCTTTGGTCCTATACCATGTTAGTAAACAATTCTGGTGTGATGAACTTTCATCAGTTGACACAGAGGATACTAGAACTTTATTTCACTTGTGTCAAGGTCTCATGATTGAGAATCAAATTTCCTTGAAAGAACTGATGCTGGATTTGGATGCTAACAAGTACCTTTTAGATGCAAAAAAAAAAAAAGTTATTGATTAATTTTGTACAGCTGGCTCAAGGAGTAGAAAAACTATAGGGTTTTTTGTGGAATTTCACTCATAAGGACAAGGGAGAGAGACTGCTTTCACCCTGTTACTTTAAAGGGTGATCAAACATGGAGAAAGGTTTACAAACTTGCGATGCAGAGGTCAGATTAAGAGCGCTCTTATGAATCCTGTCCAAGTCTGTTCCTCTGTCCAGTTTATTAGGAACAAGCTCCCAATTCTTCTATGGTCATCAAGATTGGGATCGTGTTCCTTCAAGGCCACTCCTTCCTGTTCTGGGACTGTTCGGCTCTGGGGAAGTATGCACGCCATCGGACAGTCATCCCGAAAAGCCTCAAGAAAGCCAGAGATTAGGAATGCCTGCTCTGCTTCAGCCAAAACATCTAAAGTGAACTATGCTTTCCTCTTCTGGGTTCCATTCCACTGTTACCATATTACTATCAGTAAACACACCTATTGGTTAGTACTCTGCCTCCGCTCTTGATTTCTAGTCTGGATTATAGCAAAGATGCCTCTCTAGGGATAGCTGGTAATGTTTCAGGCGGCCTACTGGAAGCTAGGTAAAGAGATAATGTGGAAATCTTTCATGGCATGGACTACAATTTCAGTTTTTCGTTGCTTGTAAGTTTCATGAAAGAGCTTACTTTATTTATTGGTAGCTGGTAATTCTCTCCAACACTTTAATAGTATTGATTACTTTTTACCATCATGTATGCTTTTCATCTGGGTGTACGCTACAAATAAGAATGATATTGTTTGTATTTCATTGTTGTTTAGCAATATGTCAGAGAGTTCAATGAAGTCTGGACAATACCCTGTCTTTCCATGTCAGAAAAACAAAACTATACTCCTGATATTGCAGCATTACTAATGAGTGTTTTATCTCAGGATGCTTAGATAGCAGTAGCAAATCTAATGCTTATATAAAGGTTTATGACTTTAAGTACATTCAAATAGTGTAATACTCTTGGAGAATAAAAAACTGTAAATGAATGGGCGTAACGCATTCACATAGCGCCATATTATAGGAGGCACTTGAAAGAGTAACAGAATGAACAAGACAAGGTTCCAGATGTGCCACCAGCCTGCTATAAAAAGAGGACAAGAGAGGTGCTTAAGAGCAAGGACCAAAAGACTGTATCGCAGAACTGCTTTCATGGAGCATTTTTCTGGGACTAGCCCAAAGGAGAGCTGGAGTACTTTTGAGCTTAGAAACAACTCTTTAACAGAAATGGGGAGACTGACATAAATGACCTTTTCTGAGCTCAAGAGTGCTCCAAGTCTGCTTATTTTGGGCCAGTCCTTTGGAAATGGTCTAGGTAAGGAGTTGTGCTTTACAGTAACTGAATTAATTAATGGTAAAATTATGTGTTTAAACTTATGGTTAGAGTGTTAAACAGTAGTAGCCTACGGGTTGTTTAGACCATGCAATGCACTGGTTTGGGCCCACTGTTACTTGTTGTCCATTAGCATCGTTGGTCTGTGGTTCTAGCAAGCTGTCAAGAATTTGGCTTGTTGTTTAGTCAATTTGAAACAAAAGTGAATCTGGAAGTATTTAGACCTTTATGGTTTCATTTTTTCAAGTAATTACATTGTTAGATGTCGAAAAGGGAGGTTCATAAACTGTCTAATAATAATAATTTTTCAGCCATTCACTGCCTGTTATTCTCTCTCATCTGAAGAACAGGCTGATTGGAGAGAGCATCTCCTCTATTATAATGAACCCTCCTATGATTTGCTGGTAAGCAGAGCTAAATGCAAAAAAAAAAAAAAAAAAAAAGTAATGTTGGTGCTACAAAGGACAGAGAAATGGGGAGGTCAAGCAAGGCTGTAGGAGTGAGCAGGGCACACAGAAAGAACTTGTAGTCATAAATAATGCAGAGCAAGTCAGTTTTTGACTAAGAAAACAGCAAGAATTTCAAACTATATGCTTCAAACACGGCAGTATATAAGGGGAGTCTTGTGGATGAACTGGGAGGTCGTCAAATTCAACCTTCTCTTGGCTGTTGGGAGACCGTTGTACAGGTGGACTTAACTGGGTTTAAGTCCCCTCCCCCAGTCTCATTTAGGGAAATGCACTGTGCTTCCCATAATCATACAATGTGTGATAATAATATTACAAGCTGTGTGTTTCAATAATTATGATTATCATCATTATAATGCTGTTCACAAAGAAAAATACATGTAAAATAATGTATTCATGTAGTCATGCTTGTAGAATTTTGCCATGTATATCATTCCATTGTTGGCTTCTAGCAGCAACTCTCATATCTGGGGACAACTGGATACCATTTGGGTGTACTCTTCCAACCATGACACTCACGGAGTTCATCGTTTAATGTTGGTAATCTTGGAAGCAACTTCTGTGCAATGATAGCATCTATTTATTTTTCACAATAACTTCCTAGATGAATTCTACATTTTCACTGCTGCTCCATAAAGTTATTTTTCCTCGTTATTTTTTCATTTTAAAGCATGCCACTTTACTGTATGGGAAGGTCTTTGGGTTTTTTTTAATCTTAAACATTGTAAATTCTGCAAGATTATTCTCCAACTCCGACATAGCTTAGCCCGTCGACCACAACGACATTTATGCTTACTGCACACCATATTCCCAAACCATCAATCTTTGTTTCCAAATATCATGACCTTTTGGCAGGTTTTAAAATCATGGACACTGCACGACGAGAATAGTCAAATGAGGTCTTACCCTGTCTTTTTTTCTTTTGGGGGAGGAATTATCAACAGCTTTTGCTTTTTGCCCGGTTTTTTTTTTTTTTTTTTTGGGCATCCCATGTGATAAGCTACCGAATATCAAAGGAAATCGACAGTAAATTACTGAAGTGTGGTAACTTAATGGAACACACGTTTTAGTTGTTAAATACTTCTCTATCGGTGGCATTCCATTCTGTTCATTGTAAAGGACGGGCAGCAGGTGATTATGTTCTGATTTTTATTCTTGCTGCGTGCGAATACTCTGCCTTCCCATTCACCTTGACCTCAAGGTCACCAAACATATACTGCGTGGTTCAGACGGCGACACACATTACATAGCAAAATAAATAAATAAATAAAAAGAAAAAAATATAGTATGATGATCACAGGTTTGTGGGTACCTTTGGGCAACCAATAGCTGATGTAAACACTATGGCCCAAATTCATATAAAATACCTCAGTAGTTCTTATCTCGAATCAGTTTTGGCTTAAAGCTTCTACCTTTTAGTTTGTGAAGATCTCATTTCAGATCATCTCTCGTATTAAATCCACAGCCCTTTGGGCATGATGCAGCTTACCCCTTACATAGATTTAGAAAGTGCTTTGTTGCAGCAGGCACCATTCCTTAGTCAACAAAAGTGTTCTGAGTCATTTTTAATAACTTGGAAATTTGGTCTTCGACCTTCTAATAAAAACAGTGCAAACCCGGCCGGCTGTTAATTTGCACTGTCGCAGGCAGCGATGCGTGCTAGGTGTAATTTTCTCCCCACTCAGAGTTTAAAATGTAATTTTCGCCCAAATTAAATCACATGCTGCAATTATACGTATACCAGTTTTCAAATGGAGAAAATGTTCTGATTAATGCGCTGTGGAAATTGCATCCCCCTCATTTTCATAACAAGATAACAATTCAGTTTGTAATTGACAAGACCCCTTAGACCTTTTGTCAGCCTTTGTTGGTCCGCTGTGATTATCTGACTGAGATCAGACATGAACCAAATGAGAAGCCAGGAATACTTCTCATGAGTGGATTCTCATGAATATAAGCAGCATATACAACATAGAAATATCTGAAATTATTCTTGGATGCTGCTTTTGACTCAAATCTTGCACTCAGTGTTTGATTCTTACGCAGTGCTACAAGTAGCAATTATCAGATGCCAAGTTAGAATCAGCGTTTTTTTAGATACCAAATAATGAACGTGTGCCTGTGTGCATCAGCTTGTTTTTTCGTATTCTTTGTGGAATTAATTATCCCATAAGCATAATGAAGTATGGAAAAACAATTTAAACATGGAAAAGGAGACATTTCGCATCAGTTTTGAATGCTGCAGGTATCCCCACAGACTTCATACAAAACCGACAGCGTCAGTATTTGATGATAACAGTGAACACGAGAAAAACATATGTATCTTGCTGGACTCCAGCCCTAAATTTTATGCTCATAAGTAGGGCACCATAACCACTGCTCCACTGCAGTCACTGATGAAATGGCTGGTTTAAATCTTTTGTATCCCAGACCTTGCGCACAATCAAAAGTTTATCTGTAACCATAACACCAACCCCAACCTTAACTATAAACAAGCCATTTTGGTGCCTAAATCTAACCCCAACCCTAACATTACCAAGTAGTTTTGGCCCCAAAACCTAACTCTAACCATAATCTTACCCCAAAGCCTAAACACAACCAAGTTAGTTTTAACGCCTGAACCTTATCGAGTTCTTTCTGTACCTAAGCAAAAATGTTGAACAACTGTTAAGCAATTATGCCGAACAAGGATGCCAAAGGGCTTCATTTTTTTGAACATCAACATTTGGGCAAGAGCATACCTATATGACAAGGATGACACCATGTTGAATGTCAAGATTGCAAAGTCCAGATTTTCTGGTCTTTGTCCGGAATGCAGAAAACACCAACATATGCATTAAGAAACTGTGCGCTTGGAACGTGTGGTTTGCAAACAGGTGGGCCATCCCAACAATCTCCTCCTGCTGAGAGCAATGTCTTACGCTAATGTACATCTCCTGCATCACTCACAATGACTTTCATACCATAAAAAATTTCCCTCACTTACTTCTGCGTGCAGGTAGCCTCATCTAACTCAAAGCACTAAGCTTCTGAAATATTTTATTTACAAGTTCCATTCCTAAAAGGAAATAGGGGTTGGAATATATACATATTTCTGGCTTCTTTTTCATTCTTGGACAGATTTAGGGAACATTTATTGTTGTAGTGGTCAAACTACAAACTAATTTGCACTTCATCCCTCTAATCTGCATTTGCACAATGAATCAAGTCTATTTCTATTGGAGATATCCAATCCAATCCTTGATATTTCAAGAGAATTAAGACAACTTTTTCGATGGTCTTGATTTTTGGTGATCATTGCATGTGAGCAGAACTCGGGCCAGTGAGTATGGACATACTTATGGACAATTTGCAGTCTTCACTGAATCCAGCACGCATGTCTTTGAGCGAGCCTGTCCTCCAACAAAATACGCCCAGAAAGGTCGTTTGTCGAGCAGCTTATTACGACCTAAAGTTACGTTTAGGAGTTCAGCGACCTCTAGCGGTCATTTAAATAACTACAACCTGGTTTCCATCGTTAGCATCACTGTCAGTAAATCCCTAACCTAAATCTAATCCTAACCCTAATCCTAATACAAACCCGAACCCTAACCCTAACCCCAACCCTAATCCTTACCCAAACCGTAATGTTAAGTGTAAATATGACTGAAACTGTATCTGGAACTGAAACTGTAACTCTAACAGTACCTTCCTGCTGCCAGTAGGGACGCGATTTTAGTAAACGCTCCTATGGGTCGTAAATCAGAGTAAATGAGAATAATCGACCTATTTGAGCATATGGTTGGAGGACAGGTTGCTTTCAGCTGCGGCAGCAAACCGGAGTATCCGGAGGAAACCCATGCAAACATGGGCTGAACATGTGAACTCCACACAGAAAAGCCCCAGACTGGATTCAAACCCTGACCTTCTTGTTTTGAGACAGCAGTGAGTGCTACCTACTGTGCCTCTGCTGCCCTAGTTATGATCATATGTAAGAGAAATTTTGAGCAAAGCCTCACTTTTGAAACTGAAAGCTTTTAAATAAATGATATAAAATGAGTTCATGAATTATAGATGCTTTTGCCATGGGCTGCAGGCCAATTTTGTCTGATTTTATAAACCTTGTTTTCTTTCTTGCTAATCAGGCCCACAATTCATGTTGTGATGAGCAGTGAAACTGGGGCATGAGCAATAGAGCACTAGAAATATGGACTGAGTGCTTTGTAGAAACTATCTATGTGCCTACCTCTGACTTATCAACACCGAAAGCTGCACCTCGCTCTCAGCATTCTCACGCTGTATGTGTGTGTGTATTTGTAAGTGTCAGTGAACGACCGTGTGTATGTATGCATCCACAGTACTGTGAAAGTATAATTGCCTGCTTTCTGATTATTTCTGTTTCTTTGCATATTTATCACACTTAATTATGAAGTTTGTTCAACACCAACTGGCCTTGTATGAAAAGGTAATTGCACCCTTAGTTACTCAATCAGCAATTTACTAGACACACCAGGCTTGATCAGTGCCAGCTCCGTTGAATCTAAGTATCACTTAAATAGAACATCTCCAGTTATATGAATTAGGATAAAAGGTTTCAACAAGCAGTACATTCTATGGCAATGAAAATAAATTCCTGAAGAACTGAGAAAGACTGTTGCTGAATTATACGTATTAGTCAGGAAAGGGATGCAAAGCAATTTATCAGGCTCTTGGACTCTGGTAAACCATAAGTAAAATCGATGGGATTCATTATCTCCTAGTGAAGAAAACTTTGAACGCTGGTGAATCGTCCAAGGTAAAACTGGCCTACGAAGGCCATCCGAGGAGGCATCAATGACTCAGCTGCTAAGTGAAAAAAAAAAAAAAAAAAAAAAAACCAGATGAATGTGCAAGGAACAACAAGCCTCGTTCGTCTCAAATTTGTCAGAATTTATGATTCCACCATTAAAAAGACTGGGAAAAATGGTATCAATGGGAAAGTTGCGAGGTGAAAACTTCTGCTAACCAAAAGGAATATAAAGGGTTGTCTCACATTTGACAAAAAAAATGGTGAAGACTGTGAGAGTTTCCCTTAAACTGATAAATGAAAAGAAAGACTTTTGAACAACATGGGTTCTATTACATCTGGCATAAAAATAATTGCTAAATGCATGAGCTGATATGAACATCATACCAATCATGGTCGATTGATGGAGTGAGTATGCTATGCCGCTTCAGCCCCTCCTCTCTTCTCTGCCAGAAAATCTATATACTATCATCAGTCCATCATCTGAAGCTCAAGAGCAATTGAGTAATGCAATGAGTAAAGACAATGATCTGAAGCACAGGAGCAAGTCCACCTCTGGATGGCTCATAAGAAGCAAAATGTAGATTTTGGAGTGGCTACGTCAAAGTCCTCACTTGAATCCCATTTCGATGCTCTTGCGGAACTTGAAACTGCCAGCTCAATCCCGAAAATTCTCCAATGTTGCTAAATCACAACAACTCTGCACAGAAGAGTTAACCACATGTTCCTGAATGTTTGATCAACATTGCATCTGCGGTATGCCTCTTTCTGTGAGTGTACATAATACATTTGATGTTCAACACCACAGCTGGCAAAATGAAGTTGACTCCTTGTGATGACTATGGTAGATAAAAATAAATTATATTTTAATTAATAATTTAATATTGTATCAGTTGCATTTAAAAGCATACTTGCATCTGGTGATGTCGCTCAATAAGTTGTGTCAGAGAGACTTCCGTCACCTGTGTTCATTCTGGCAGAGCAGCGTGCAATTATGTTCACTTGACTTGAGTGTCATTGGCATTATTGTATGAGAATTACTGCCTTTGATTGTATTGACTGAGGGTTTATTACTTTTGGGAGCATCTTTCAAATGATATTCAGGTAAATGTGCCTGACTGTCACTGTCACTTGGTTCAGTAAATGCAGTCACCTCTACATAGTAAAAAATTTGTACATGCACGAGATCATACTTTCTACGGGATCAGTGCTTCAAAAATTAAAGGAAAAGTAAACCTATGGTAAACCTACATTGCCAAATAAAGTACATAATCTCTTCTATCCAAAACAATAAGCCATTATTATTATTATTTTTTCTTTACACCAAGTAATCTGTGTGTAAATGTCTGGTATAAGACTGCTCAAGCAAGCCACCATGTTCGTTCGGCGAGAAGAATGCCTACGTCACTTGAGCAGGTAGCTCACATCAGCCAGGTTTGGATCGCCTGCTTCGTTGGAACACCCAACATCTGCGCAACCTGTTAACACGCACATGGCCTGATTGACAATCAATCAATTTTAACTTTTTTTACTGAACAATTAAGACCTAGCCTAGGCTATATAGTTGCAATCAAAATTATACAACCCCCATTTCAGATTGGGTTTATTGGCGACATTTACAAACTTTCAGCTGTTTGTGATAAACAGATTAAACAAGAACATTTTAAATAGCTCAACACAACGAATATTACAAGTGGTTTCTCCAAATTTAACACAAAATGCCTGTTTTAATAACTACTGCAGTCTCAAAATTATTCAACCCCCTGAATAGAATCTGTCATAAAAGCACATTTGCAAATCAGGTGTTGTCTCAAGCACACCTAATGCAGCTAATCAAGAGCTTCATAAGTTGCATCAGGTTTGCTTGAGATAGAAGACATTAAATACTTGCAGTGGCTAGGGGTATGTCGACAGTAACATTTGATTGCATATTCAGAAATATGGCTGTCAAGAGAATTGTCCCAAAAGATAATAGAGGAGATCATTGCCTGGCACAAACAAGGAAAAGGACACAAAAAAGGTGGCACAGGATCTGAATGTTCGTAGAGATACAGTTGGATGCAGTTTGCAAGTTCAGAGTTAAAGGAACAGAGGCTGCACTGCCAGGATGTGGCAGAAAGAGGAAGCTATCAATGGCTGTCACCAGATCCCTGTGGAGGCAGGTGGTCAAAAACCCTCGAGTGACTGCAGGGGATCCGCAGCAAGACTAGGAGGCAAGAGGCACTGAAGTTTCAGTTTGCACAGTAGGGCGCATACCAAACGTTGAAGGTCTCCATGCCTGAACTCAAAGACACACACCACAACTGATCCAAAAGCACAAGCTCCAATATGCTCAAAACCATAAATAAGCCACAGAAGTTTTGGGATACTGTTCTGTGGAGCGATGAAACAAACTGGAATATTTCGGGCTTATGAATCAGTGAGGAGAAATAAAGAAGCATATGCTGAAAAGTACACCCTGCCTACAGCGAAGAATTGTTGGGGCTTTTTGATGCTCTGCAGCTGCCTTGCTTCCTCTGACACTGGAAACCTGCTAAGTGGGGAGGGTAAGATGGATTCCGTCAAGTACCAGGATATCCTGGTACTGGTGATTAGTCAGTGGGCTGGTCGTAACTGGCATCATTGGACCTTCCAACAGGACAATGATCCTAAGCATACCTCAACATCCACCACCCATTTCATGTTGTGATTAGTCAGTAGGCTGGTCGTAACTGACATCATTGGACCTTCCAACAGGACAATGATCCTAAGCATACCTCAACATCCACCAAGGCGTGGTTTCAGAAGAAGTCCTGGAAGATTCTATAGTGCCCATCACAGTCGCCTCACTTAAACTCCATTAAAAATCTCTGGTAAGATTTGAGGAAGACAGTTGCAGCACGCAAACCCAAGAATATTAGTGAACTGGAGGCCATTGTCCATGAGGACTGGGCTAACATTCCTTGGGCATGCTGCCAAAAGCTGGCATCTGCCGATGCATCACATTTCCAGCAGGTCATAGCAGCAAAAGGGTGCTTTACTCAGTATTAAAGATACTTATCATGAAGGGGTTGAATAATTTTGAGCCTGCAGTAGTCATTAAAAGTGGCATTTTGAGTTGAATTTGGAGAAGCCACTTGTAATATTTGTTGTGTTGAGCTATTTAAATTGTTCTTGTTTGATTTGTTCATTGCAAATAGCTAAAAGTTTGTGAATTTTGCCAGTAAACCTAATTTGCAACGGGGGTTGAATGATTTTGATTGCAACTGTATGTAGCCTGAAATGATTAAGAGGTGATAGTGACAAAAAGATTCATTCACGTTTACGTTTTGATTCGAGACTACAAGGATGGAAATCTTAATAATTAATTAGAAAAAATCTCAACTCTCTCGGTAATTCCGTGTATCATTTTGACCTTTTATTTATCAGATTATGAAAGAAGACTGAAAATAAACTCCATATATATATATATATATATTATTTTTTTTTTTTGAATGGCATTGACGTGGATGAAATTGGTGCGCCATTCTGCCGTTTAGTTTTGTAAATTAGTTAATCAATCCTCTGATTGCTAATCAAGCACAGTAATAGGGAGTTATTGTTTGTTTAATGGTGAGGATTCTGCCTCACCTAACTCCAACGTCACCTCACTGCTCTTAATCATCGACTCAACTTCAAATACTTATGCTTTGACTCCACACACTCGAAAGATATGATCAGCCCTAGTGACGTCACACAGTGGTTTGGGAAGAATATTTCCCATTGTTTGATTGGTCGATTATTTTCTATGGCGGCAATGGCAGTTTCTGACATTTCTAAAATTATGTGATGTTTGAAAGCAGATTACACGATGTAAAAACAGTAAAAAAAATAATGACTTATCGTTTTGGATAGCAGAGATTATATACTATATTTGGCAACGTAGGTTTACCGTATGTTTACTTTTCCTTCAAATGTGTATGTGCACATGATTGCATTTTCTGAACGATCAGGGCTTCAGCAAGTGTAACTGAGGGAATTTCGAAAGCTGAATGCTTGAAACAGCTTTTTATCCTGTGTTATGAAGGATTTATGTGCAATTAAGTGCACTAGACTGCATATTCTGAGGAATTAGTGTGAGCAGGAATGACTTTTATTGTATATTCTGAGGACATCAGGAGTAAGGGTGAGTGCACTGGATGGGATGATAAACACTCACCAGGTAATATGAGGGAAAGATGAGACCCTTCACTGTAGATACTTGACTTGAGCTGTGAGATTCCGAGATCAAGGAAGTGCTACTCCCAGTGAGGGGGAGGTGGTGTGTTGGGGTTGGGGGTGGGGGTGCGGCTGATCGAAGCATCGCACCGGAGTACCATGTTCTGCAGTCTCAACAGCTAACGCAAGAAATCCTTCATCAGGCTGCCAAGTTGTTATCTTGATTTAACCAGACATCTGTATTTTGAAATGGTAATGGTTGTTCATTTTCCTATTCAGTTTGTTCACATCTGCGAGCCAGCATCTTATCGAAGGTGATGAACTCTTTGTGCATGCATCCATGTGATCTGACGCTCATTGTGTTCTGTGCATTATAAGCAATGAGAGAAGATCTATAACTTGGCCTGAAAAATGTCCCATTTCTAAAATGAATTGTCTCATTTAATATAACGTTCCACCGCAATATTGAACTTTTAATGATATCAAAACTCCACAGGTATTTTTTCTACAAGATTAACAAGTGTATCAAGGTTTAATGACAAGAAAGGTCAAATTATTAGTTTTTTTTTTCAAACATTTGAACACTAAAATGAATGCTATGTTCTGAACAGACAAAATTAAATTTGTATTCAGAGAGGTGCTTGACAGAAGCTCCCCTTTGGGCCTGTGCTAATGTAGGCCTTTAGATATTCAGTAAGTGAATAGAGTTAACAGCCACAAGGTTCTCCCTATTTGAGGCCATGGTCTAATTGCTGTAGCAAAAACAGAGTGTTTTGCAAGGTTCACATTACGCACTGAAAGAGCCTCGAGCTTTTTGCCTCCGGCTGTTTGTCTTTGCTGGCAGAATCAATGAGGGCATTTTGTTTGTTTACCCTGGGTCTCTTGAATTTTTCAAGGAGCCCCTTGACGCCACACCTCAGCTGCTGTAACACAGAGTGGAGGCAAGGATAAGAGATGGGAGGCGTAAAGTAGTGCCGGAGGGGATAATACAACTGACATAATGGATTTTTGGTATTGTATATTGTTTATATTGTAAAAATCTATCAGTGTGATAGTAGTTTGAGGTCAGGATAAGGGTGAGGTGGAAAGAGTCGGCCGTTAAACCTCAGTGAGTGCCTTTCACTTCCATTGTATGGGTTTTTTTTTTTTTTTTTTTGTCCCCTGCTACCGTGAAGCGCGGAGCAAGGGACATAGTATTCAGCTCTGCCCGTCCCGTTTGTGTTGGCACGATATCTCAAGAACCAGTGGAACAATTTTGCTAATATCTATCACCAACATGTACGTTGTATGTAAGGGGTCTGATGTGTTATCCAACAAACTGAAGCAGAATGTCCTCACACTATTGATTACTTAATGTAAACTCTGATACTCTATGGTTGACAGCTCAAATAATAATAACATTGTCAATGTCCTAATCATAATGGACCTGAGTGTATTTATTGCTTTATTTTCTAGAGGCTGTAAGCAACATTAGCCTCATTTTGGAGGAAATAAGGCAGTGTGCTTTACCAATCACCTCTATTAGTACCTTACTGCCTGGGGGCCAGAGGGTGATTTCTGCTGTGGGGATATGGATTTTCAACTTTCTAGAATTTTCCCGGTATTTAATTTGGGACTTCGAACCATTGCTTCCTAGCTCTGTGACCAATTCAGGGAACACCAATGGCTGACCTACCAGACAGCTTACCAGTGCCGTCTCTAACATTTCTATACAATTGTACTGCAGCAAGAGAGAGAAAAAAAGTCTACGGGATGGCTGTTTCACATGAATAAAAGGTTATCAACTTTACAGGCTATAGAGCCCTCTCCCACACACAAACAGTGCCTCTGTGTAATAAAAATGCCAGATATGAGGTGCTGCCTTTTATGTTTTTACCGCTTACTGACTCCCTTTACTGACTTTATAGGTAGTAGCATTGCTAATATCAAATATCCCAACTTTATTCTCCTTCTAATCCACATAGAGGCTTCAGCTGTTCAGGACAGAGAGAACAATCGATTGGTAGTTGATAGAGTCATGGTCAAATCTAGGTCATATAGATTTTGATAAATGTAGAAATTTTTATCATCTAAACTTAACTTGAGGGAAGGAAAATACAAACACAAATGCGGATCCCTTCTGTAGATGGTCAGCAGCTGTTTTATTTTTTAGGTACTGCTTTGGAAAAAATAGATTCTGTTTTTATAGCAACAGTTGTCCATTATATGCATACTATATTGAACTATGCAGCAGACTGAACACAGGAAGTCAGGCATGCTCCTCAAATCACAAGGTTGCATATTTGAGACTGTGAAAAACACAAAGCGGCTTATTCTATCTTTGATCTATTCATAGCTGCTTGCACACAAGGACAAGCGTCACTCTTTTGTTTGAGAAACAGATGACTCGCAGGTCCTCAGCACCTTCAAAATCCTGTGTATAAATTCGTTGATTTCAGATGATGACGTGCAGTCACTTCTGCCGCATTTGGGAGATGACTGTACCTGTTGACAAACTTGATATTCCATCCATTTAACACAGGAACCTACAAATATGCCACTATTTTGCTTTTCAATTATTATTTACGTTTACTGTATGGTTCCAACCAACTTTAATTCTGCTGTGAGTGTGCCTGTGTGCCTGTATGCCTATGTGTCTGTGTCTATGCACACAAGTGTGTGTTTTGGCCTCCGTGGTGCTTGGTAACGGATTTATTACGTTTTACCCGAATCTTCCTGTCTTAAGCTGTGTCAAATGTACTGTAGGATTAGTTGAACATGGTCTTACCTTGACTTCCTTCTCCTTCTGTCTCCCATTCATAGTTGCAAGTGTCCACCACAGACCAAAGCGGGAGAACTGTGGAGGGGCCGGTCCCACTGGATGTGTCGGTGATTGATCAGAATGATAACCGCCCCATCTTCAGTGAGACACGATATACCGGGGAGGTTCTGGAAGGTTCTCCCACAGGTAATGGCTCAGGGTGTTATTTCTTGAACAAGAGCTGTAAGTGTGATGAGGATCTGGAGGACTTTTGAATTCTGTAACACCTCGTAAACTTGCCATTTTCACAGCACATTGTCTCGTGGTGGATCATATAGTGCTTTGGGAGTAATGGTGATCAGTCAGCAACCCACTGCAAGTTTTCCAGCACTGACTAAACACAATATTTGAAGAGGGAAAAAACTTCACTTTTCTGCATCCCAACTTCTTGTATTCAAATCAAACATAATTAAGTCAGGCTTTTTATAGCCCTGGATGTTTCTCAGTATATAATTATGATTTGTTTGTATCACAGAGCTGCACTAACATAGCTAACTTACATTTTGTGTTTTATTGAAGTAGCTGTACAGTGTGGAAATTCTCTCTGTTACCCAGAAGTTCAAATAACTCCGGGGATGCATTTATGGTCTCTTACACTGTAAGTGGCTTTGGACAAGGCAGCCTGTCAAATGAATGTAGATCTTCAGAAAGCAGTGGCGCTGCTCTGACACCCTGTGGTATGGCAGAGTTCAGGACGGGCATAAAAAGAACTTACTGAAGGGGACTGGCCTCAGGGCTCAGGTGCAGACAGAAGTTCAGTTCCACAAGTTTACCCAAAGGCTCAATCATGGTTGTACAATTAGTAGTAATGAAGCACCAAAGGGATAATTCAAATCATAGTCAAGATGCAGTCCAGTGTTCAATAGCCAAACAATGAGATTGCCAGAGTAAAGGGAAATCCGACTCACAAACCAAATGCCAGCCGAGGTTGTTACCAGAAAAACACAACACCCTAGGGAGAATCTTGTAAATGGAAGGGTTAAACAAATTGTTAGCAGGAAATTGTACACATGATACCAAGGCTAGTATGAAAGTCTAGAAAGGGCAACAAATTTGCAAAGTAGCAAACTGAGGAGAGTTCTATATAAAAGGGAGATAATTGCAAACATGGGAATGAAAATAGGTGTGGGAGAACAGGGAAGCATGCTTGGGGGTGTGGCTATAAACAGGGTAACTGATGGAATCAAATTTCCAAACAGAATGTGGAGGCCGAGTGCGGAAGTGAGGGTGAAAACGAAAGCACATGGGAACTGACCAGGGACTCAGAAAACTAATGGGAAATGAGTACAATAGCTGAAACAATAATACTTAACACAATAATACTCTGAAAGCATGGACAATAACAAACACTGACACCTACTTCATACGGGCACATTTGTTGGGGCTCTCCAGTAGTGGACTGATATAATTACGTTTCACTGCTTTGGTTCTGGCTGTATTTTATGTGTTTTATGTATTTTACTGCCATAATGAAAGCACCAGAGGTGCTGATGCCTCGGTGTGTATTGCTTAGCCACTACTGATGTACAATAGTTGTAGAGTAACATAAAAGCATGCTTGAATACATAAACAGTGCGGTCCTTGTGCCAAAATCATGTGGGTGTGGCTTAACATTATATGTACAAAAACGTGTATACTGAAACATGAAGTGCTACAAAAAATCAAAATTCTGGCACATTTAAAATCAAGAGAACAGTGTTTGTCACTCGTTGGCATTGTTACTTTAGCTTGGATGCACACGCTGTCGCAGTTATGATGGTAACAGACAGACAAACAAATACACAGACTGAGTACCATATGCTCGCTGTGCGCATGCGCACACCGAGGCATAATGACTGAATAACATTCTCATCTATTCTGGTGTTGGGTGATGAGATGTTCTTTCCTTTGTCAACCTGGTCAGTGGGGTGTAGGAGAAGATGCCCTTTTACTTCCTAGGAAAAAATAAATCCAGTTCATATTTTAATTATGTAGGAAAGCAATTGGTCACTATTTTCTTTTTTCCTTGAATCTGGTCTATTTTTTTTTTTAGTTTTTTTTTTTTTTAAATAAAAAATTTGGCATCTCCAGTCCCTTCCGAATTTGGAATGCTCAATCCGAGAACTACGTAAAAGGCTTGCTCATATACAACTCCCTATTGCCAGCTCAGGAGAGAGAGACAGTTTGCGACTCTCCTCCAAAGCACGCGCCTGTCAGCCCCTGCATCTTAACACTCATTGGTCGAAACTATTGCAAGTTCAGAACGAGGGCGGAGGATACCCGAACATGAGCAAGCTCAGAATCTCACTGACGAGCGCCCAGCTGGCCAACGGGAGGCGCTTGAGCAACGAACAAGGCAATCATTTTTAATTTTCCTTCCTAGCAGTCCCTTCCCAATTTGCATTCCCGCAGCCCTTTAGCCAATCGTGCGCTGTTCTGAAAAAGCTGCCGATCACTGCTGGTTGGATCGAACCCGCGCCGTTACAGTCACTACTGCATCGCAAATGTGGCGCCTTAACCAAGTGAGCTAACCCGGCAGCACAAATGTGGTCTATTTTGAAGCTGAATCAATACAGCTGATAAAGAATAACATCAGACAGGTTAGCTAATAACTCATTGTCACTTTCTGGCCTTGATTCTGGTTTATTTAGTGGTTTATTAAGTGGTTTTCTTTGAAGAATGTAAAAAGTCATTTTTACAAAGTCATTTCTGCTCATTTCAATTCACTTTGGTCAATTTGGGGAATGAATGACTTTTCAAAACATAAGTTAACATTTTTTTCTGCGAAAAAAATCATTGCAAAGGTTGAATTGCTGTTATTTTCAGATTTAATTGAATTGAGATTGAATGAACTCTGATCCTCTTACAAAGTGGCTGGCTATAGTATGGCCATGGCACACAAGATTATATTGATTTTTTGGGGGGTGTGTCGGCATTTCAATATGAATTTATAGTCGCTGTTCAAGTTTGAAACAGATATCACTCTCTTACTGCTACAATGGTTACGTTATTTCTCACATCAGGTCAGAAAAGCCATACTCTGCCTGCGATATGCTTACATTATTTTTATGTTTAGCTTTAATGTCTCCCTTTTAGAGAATTCTGTTTCAAACCTGTTGATTGAACTTTTGCTACAAAGTTTACATGAATTTGAAAAAATGGTAATACTGGCCTGTGAATTTATATACTTTTAAATAACCGTTATGTCTGATGCAGAACAGAACAGCCAGACACAGAGAGATGAGGGAATTCTGCTGTCACTGGTTTTATGGACGAATTTCACTCACACAAAAGCCAGAAAATTGGGAAAGAGGGCCAATAAAAAAAAAAAAAAAAACTCAGAAATGCAATTACAGGAGATCCCGGCAAAAACCACAGAAATCAAAAAAAGACCAATCCGAGAGTGCTATTCTCCTCCACTGCTCACAAAAATTCCCCAGTTGTCCACACTGTCAGTTAGTGACATTTTCTTGACATCATTGTGGTAAACCCCCCACCCACCACCATCACCACCACCCCCCTCCAAAAAAAAAAAAAAAAGATCCTTCAAAAGAAAAAAAAAGAAAAAGAAATCCTGATTCCAGATGTGGATCAATCCCAAGATCAAAATCATACAGTGTGTACTTCAGGGCAAAATACTCCTTTGATAAAATTCTCTTGCAGATACTGTATATCAATCAATCAATCAATTTTTGCATATTCAAGGTTACTGATCAACAAACAAATCGAGGGCTGACTGCAATAAACAGTTATGTTCAATATAAAACATTTGGACATAACTGTTTATTGCAGTCAGCCCTCGAAATGAACATACTAACACAACCGTTCAATCATTCACATGACCACCATGGTAATAAATAACAAGAAACAAGAGCACTCAGAGAGAGCATACCTCCACAAAGGCCCAACACTCCCCTGCATGTCTGAAACACATCCACAATGAGCTCAGATTTGACGGACATCAATGATATGCTCTGAGGCGCTGTTGCTTTTGCAATGTTTTGAGGTCATTTCAGTTCTTGCTATCAGCGAGAATGATCTTTCTTGTTCGCAGTTAGTCACGGGCAGTGTTAAAAAATATGCAAGGCAACAAACATGTTCGGTAAAATTGAACGCAGACCATGTTTCATGACCACTTATCGAGGGGACTTATCCTGCTCGCTCAGTACAAAGTAGCCCATGAGAACTGCATGATTTCATCCACGAAGTTCTGATCAAAATCAGATGGATACAAAGCACAGAGTGCATCAACTTGTTCACAAACATTGGTCTAATTTTAGAATTTCATTTTCAACAGAGTCCCAAACATGTCGTTAATGTTAATGATCATTTTTGGAGGAGCGTAGTTTACCTCCAGTGCCCACATTACAGGCTGAAGCTAGATAACTGCTTCTTTGGTTATGAAATGCTGCGGCTCCTCACTTGATAAGGACACCGCAAGCTTCCTCGTTAATATTATCCCACAATGCCAGGGCAGATTCCTCGTGAATCTACTCTGATTGTGGGTAATAGCAGCTGCTACTACCAATAAAGTTACACTCAGACTGAAGTTGCTGAGGTTTACCAGTAATGGTGCTGATGGCTGCAGCCTGATTTCCATGTTGTTAACATCATTGCTAACATTACATTGATTGGTGAAAAATGATTTTATTGAAGGCAAACTTTGCAATATAGATGCCTCCCTCTATCTTTCTTTCTTATTTTCTGAACCCATTTCTGCCATTGAATTCCACCATCCTCAAACTACGTTAGCTAGCTCGATATTGGTTGGCAAGCATGTATCGTCTTGATTCACCTCATACTCACAGACTAATGTTTTGACCAATAAATACGTAATTCTGAATACGATTTAAAATATGAGCTTGTTAATTTTTTGGCTAAATGAGCCCAAAAAAAAAAAAAAAAAATATAAAGACAACTCAATGTTTTATTTTGGTGCAAGCGTATTGTTTGAGCAGGCCCCCTAGTGGCTTGGACCCCTGGGCCCATGGTAAAAAAAAAACCATTGCAGGATCTGCCCTTGACCACTACACAAGAAAATTCCTGGATCCAGTATTTGATCCAAATCACTTTCAAAATTAAATCACCTCTAAGCAGGGCTAAGACACACCTCTGGTAAAAATTTCATAAAAATCTGTCCATAATTTTTTCTTTAATGTTGCTAACAAACAAACAAAATCCATAAACTGAGGGAAAAACATAACCGCCTTGGCAGAGATAATTAACCAGACTGCAGGCCTTTTATTTGGCAAGCTGGCTCACTCTTGTCTCCATTCCTTGCGTTGATTCATCAACTCTGGGGAGAAGCTGTTATGGTCGGGGCGGCATGGCTCAGGAGGTAGAGCGAGTGGTCTAGGAATCAGAAGGTCACCCTGGCATCAGGGTGAATGAGAGGCTAATTGTAAAGTGCTTTGGGGTCATGTCATGTGACTAGAAAATGCTATCTAAATGCAGTCCATTTACCATTTACCATGGTCCAGACTAGGAATCCAGTGCAGAGACAGACTTGCAATACAAATGGTAATTTATTGGCAGCAGTACGGTAATGACAGTGACGGAACCCTAGAGCGCGTAGGCAGGGGCGGAACCCTGGAGGGGAGAAGACACAGTTCAGCACAGATGTAATAGGCAATGCTTGGGCTGCTGTTGCCAGCCAGTGGCTTCCGGTGTGCTGCCAGATGTTGCCAGCGGTGAACTACCCACGAAGAGGAGGGCTGATGCTTGAGAAGAATTTGAGTGCAGTCCTGGCCCCAGCTCAGGGTTGGAAGCTTGTTCCTGACAAGCTTGATAAAGAGAGTAGACTTGCAAGGGTTAACAAGAATGCAGTCCCAGTTCTGGATGCTTATTAGGACTGGAAGCTTGTTCTTGAAAACTTGAGTTGATTAACAGCATGAAATAAGCTAACTTGAACTCAGTCCCAATCCTGGACCCTAATTAGGATTGGAAACTTGTTCGAATTCACTAATGACAATAAGGATTTACAAGAGACCTTGACCGCCACTAAAGTACTGGTTGCATTAAGACAAAGATGAAGAAGTTTAACATTCATACAGTATGACTAGGATCTTAGTGCGATTGCGACTTGACAATCCACCAACAAGCACATGCACCGGAAGGTTTCAATACCTGTCACTCGCTGATTTGGACACGAGCAAGAAACAAGATTCAGCCAATAGGGCAGACATGCACAAGACATACACTAATCACAACACACATACACCTAATAGACACACATGCTGCTGAATTGTGAAAAGACACAGTATTCACACGAGGGTTGTGAGAGAAGCAGTTTTTCAGGACTTTAGGGCTCTTTTGCAATCCCTTCCTGTGTGTTTCTGCTTAATCACTAGGCTTGGCCCACTAACTGCCTCTTTCACAAGCCCACACTGGGCATATTATAGGTTCTGCCACACAATATAAGTGACAGGTATCATTTAATTTATTTATTTGATTCCTCAAGTATGGGCTCAAGCATTGGGGAAGTAGATTCAGTTGTGTCGGGTTTATGTTTACATTGTTGACAAAAGTGCATAACTCCTCATAGAACCATCCCTTTCATTTTGCTTTAAAAGTACACCACATTGATGCATGTAAATGTGAGCTGTACTAACTTTTATCCCAGACTGCCAAAGTTTGTGATCACCTGGCACAGTTCCTTAAAATCCCGCGGGTAATTTGTTGAGTGTCTTGTATCAAGTTGCTGGATTTAACCTTGTACTGATTACAGCTTTTTGTCACATTTCTGTGACAAACTGATCTGAGGGAGAGCCAAGTGCCGGATCAATGATCAACGAGCTATTAGGGCGTGTATATAGTGAGGAGGATGAGAAGAAATGGAAGAGGCTTAGAGAACCCGCTATAGCTAATAATTTGCTCCCTTATAATTTTGCTCCCTGGAAGAGACAACTGAGAGGAAAACTCGAATTTAGAGTAAGAGGTTAGAGTTACGCCCTCTAGTAAGACAATCCAGCCACCACCAACACAAAACCAGCAACCTATATATGTTACAGTCAGGGGTGCGTTTCCCAAAAGCTACCAGTCAATGGGTCCAACTACAACGTATGTAAGTTAGCATCTGTAATTTCAGGAAACGCACCCAGATCGTGAATCCAGTCATTTTGTGAAATTACAAAAAATTTTTTTTAGTCATTTCATGAAATGATTGAAGTTTAGCGCTAGCCATTTCATGAAATGACTGAAATTTTTTGGGTCTTACAATCTGACTGTAACATATATACAAGAAAATCAGGGTGATTATAGCTCATAACACTAAAGGAATAACGAGACAATCAATCAATTAACTGGAACAACCTGCAAGATTGCTGGAACAAGGGAAGAACCAATTAAGCAGATACGTGGGTTATGACGCATTTCACTGAAAAGGAGTCAGACAAACTGTCTTCAGGAACTCAGACTGCAGTGTGCCTCTGATTGTTAAATGGTCAGTTTGTATGCAGAGAACTTGTTAGGGAGAGTGCCTAAGGGTGCTACACTCAAGGACATATCTTTTATCCTGTTATTTTAAACAAGATCTTCCTTTTGTCTTACCTGTAGTCACCATGGCAACTGGTGTTAGTTATGTCTACTATATGGCAGTAATCCTGTTAGAAAAATCCGCAATCTGCCGGAAATGCTTACTTTGTAATAAATCTCAACCCAAGACCGAGACAATCTTATTATTCTTAGTTCTCGGTTTTAGTGCGAGGTGCATATGCTGGTGATACTCATCTTTCTTTGGTTCTTTTTGATTTGCAATTTAATGAATCACAACGGTAGCAAAGTCATTTATAAGTTGATCAAATACAGCTTTCTCCTTGAGGAGTAGAAATAAAAAATTGCCTATGACTCAGCAAACTGAGAGGCAAAGCATGGTAAAATACATCAATTACATTGTATGCATGCAGTTATTCTGAGGAGTTTGTCCAAGCAAAACTAGGTAATGACCTGAATTTGAACCAAAATCATTAATCTTGTTTACTTGACCAAATCACGCTTGAAGACTGATATTCTGCTGAAAATAAGAATAAGCTTAATGTGAATTTCAGGTAAAAAAAAAAAGAAGAAGAATAAATAAAAAACAAGTTATGTTTAGAAACTGCAGTTGAGTTGTATTCAACATGTGTCATGTTTTTTTTGTAGCCGATAGAAATTCTGGGACTTAGAAAACTAAAGTTAATGCCTTTGGTACAAAAAGAAGTCATGTATAGTTATAACCTATGGGCAATGTGCATTTCAGTTTAGCTAACTGCTAGCAGTCAATAATAAGATTTCATCTCGAACTTGGAGGGACTCTTTTATGTCAACAGGTTGTTATTGTTTGTCACTCCCTGTCATGAAGTGCCAAAAAATAGCTTTGCAATGCCAGCCTCTAGTGAGAGCAGTATTTCCTCTCCTGAAAAAGAAAAAAAAAACCTCAACTCTTTTGCTCTGCTTCTCGTATTTATTTATGCCTATACCACTGTACGTTGAGCAACACTAGTAAATAAACTAAAAGCTTGAAGGGTTTAATTGATAGCCTTTGTAGCTAAATTAATTTTGATCAGAACCCTGAATCATTTCCTCCACAGTACCATCCCAGTTCTTTTACAAGTATTACAATTACGATAAATGAACGTTATTGTGCCATCATTGTGACTTGCATATGACGAAAAAAGCATACTTTATTTTGGAAACACTGAAATACTCACTGTAACACCCACAAACGTAATAACAATCCGCAAATGTAATAAACCACAAACATACGACAAATCCACAGATTTTAATGCAATAATCCCACAAATGTAATAAATTTCCCACAGACGTAATAGCAGTTTCCTATTGCAAATGTTACACGAAATGTACCACTAATGTAATAACAATTACACTTACTGGGATTTGTTACATTTGTGAGAAGGTAGAGTCAAAGAAATTTTAAAAAGCTATAGATTTGTATTACATTTGTGGTTTATTACGTTTGTGTACTATTGTTACATTTGCGGGTGTTACATAATGCTAATCTTGGAATTTACTTTTTTAATGCCATGATTACTTTGCCATGACAGTCACTTTCTCCCTCGGATTCTTAGCAACCTTTTTTTCTGTCTCTCCTCCTATCATCTTCACCTCCTCCAAAAAAAAATAAACTACTGCAGTTATAAAGAACAGATCCGACTCCCAGGGACTCTAAATCAAAGAGCACATTGGACGACTATTTCACAGAGCATCTGCACAGCTGCCAGGAGTGATGTAATCACCTGGTGGGACACATAGCCTGTCCTGAATGAAGTAGAGGAGAAAGCACCGGAGCGGCAGTGAATCAGTATCTCCAATCAGGTTAACGCTTGACTGTGTATCGATAAACGCTTCCAGGCCCAGTGGATGATGAGGCAGAACTCCCTCCAGTAGCAGATGAAGGAGAAACCAGAATGCCCTTTGTGTGAAAAAAAAAAAACAGCCCCAACTCGGTTGAGCAAGCCAGGCTTATCTCATTGAGAGGAGATGAAACTGAATTATCTTAACGAGCCTATCGACTTTACGGAAAGCTCATCTCAGCATGCCAAGCAAATCAGAGAAAATATGAAGTCCCACGAGGCATGTGATACAGCTGAATTTCATTGCATTGCAGTACTAGTGTGAGAGAGAGAGAGAGAGAGAGAGAGAGAGAGAGAGATGCAGTTATGAAACCTTTTTTGAAGAATTTTGACCCTGAAGAAAAGTAATGCGCATGGATTGAGAATTTCCTTAAAGGAATGCCCTTAAAGAAGCAGATTGGCATGCTGAGAGGGAATACAATGCTCCGTTAAAGTCTGCTCATTAGTTTTTTCCACCACAGAATATTTTTTCTCGATTCCATAATAATGAAGTGATATAGAAAGTAAGTTGTGCCACCAATGACACGTGTTTGGCTTTCGCATAATGTGTGCTTTTGTGGGAGTGGGTGGTCATTATGCGTTGGATGTGCTAACTAATGCATGGGACACCAAAACCAATGCTGAGATTACGGCTATTGACAAACTTCATCAATCACTTACAAGGGAGGACATGGGAGCATCACCTGGATTAAAAAAATAGGAAAATGCAAAAAGGAGTAGGACCAAAATGGCCGCAGGACATGATGGAATCCCAGCTGAGGTCCTATTGGTGGCCATGCCTGTACCCTGTCTTGAAAGTATTGGACAAGGAACACATCCTGATCCAACTTAGGGGTTCCCTAATTTTTTCCATTTAAAAGGAGAAGCAAGGCAATTTTTATAAACTGCCTTGGTGTTTCCTTCCTGTCCAACATAGAAAAACCAAGCCCAGATCCTAGCCACCAGGCTCCTTCTTCTACTTGTCAACTCCACTATAAATGCCTGGAGCAAAAATAACCACTGTACACGGGCTTTTTAGACCTCAGCAAGGCCTTTGATTCTGTAAACGGTCAGACTCTCTGACTGGTTCAGGCAAAAGAGCAGCCGCTAAGAAAAGGAACATCTATATAGTGAGACTGCTGTATGACAGTATGTCTGCTACAGTACTCTGCAGCAATGGAGATGAAGCAAAACCCCACAGGGTAAATACTGGAGTCCAGCAGGGCTACATCGTTGCTCCAACCCTGTTCTTGGTTTTATCCCTACCATTATCCACCTCATGTATAACAATTTGCTGCAAGGTGTCATAATCATGTAAGGAGCAAATGGACATTTGCTAAACATCAACAGATTCAGGGCCAATTGCAAAATCACCACCACCTCCATCATGGAGCCGCAGTATGCCAATGAAAATGCCCTTGGGGCTCTTTCGGTGGAAGATGTGCAAATCATCCTGGACGATTTTGCCAAGCATGTAGGCAGCTTGGTCTGGCTGCTTACCTAAAGAAGACTCAAATTCGCTGCCAGCCAACACTCAATAGAAATTGTCCCGATGCACCCCCAGCCATTTTGTTGGAAGCAAACTTGAAAATGTGGACCACTTCCTGTATCTCAACAGCCTTCTGTCCTCCAAAGTGGACGCTGATGGTGAAATACACCTCCGCTACAGATGTGCCTGCTGTGCCTTCTCAAGGCAGTGAAAAGGAGTATTTGAAACTTGTGACCTTCAGGCCAGGAATAAATCTTGGTCTACAAAGCAGTAGTGCAGCTCTGCCTATTGATGTGTTGAAACAACATACTCCAGACACTTGAAGGCGCTCGAGGCATGCTATCAGATATTTCTTTATAAAAGTGGTCTCCAATCCTGTTCCTTGAGAGCTGCCATCCTGAAGGTCTCACTCCAAATAAAGCAAAGCACCTCTCATTTCCTTGTTTGAGCTCTTTGCGAGCTGCAACTTATCCAAAATCAGGTGTGCTGAATTATGGCAAAGGTAAAAACAAATGGGATGATACTTCTTCAAGAGCAGGGTTGGAGACCGCAGCTGCGGGAAATCCGCTGGTTCAACTGAGAGCACCGTTGCAGCAACACCAGAATTCTGTAAAAGTGGCTAACATCCCCACCATCACTGCCACCGGCATGCAACTTTAGCTTAGATGCACTGGTCAAGTTGTCCTCATCCCTGATTCACACTTGCCAAAACAAGGCATATTCTCCTGGCTAATTGCTAGAGGTCATGCCCCAGGAGTACAAATAATATCCTATTAAGGGCTTAGAAACGGACCAGTCTAACCCACAGAACATTGCTTTTGAGATAATCACTGTTAAAGTTTTTAAAATAGATTTAAAAAATTACAATGTTCTACACAGGTATAATACACATCATGACACCAATTTAGCGTTATGAATCTTATCGACACCTGGCGCAATACGATGCGAACTCTAATTTTCATTTTCTGGGGTTAGACCACTGGTTCTCAGCCCTTCATATATACGCTACCTGTCAAAAGTTTTAGGACACCCCAATTTTTCCAGTTTTTTAGTAGAAAATTATGAGGTTTAATGTCTCATTGTACTTTGGAATGAAAGCATAGACATTATAGAACAAATTAGCAATCAAAGTTAAAAAAGAAATCATGGAATCAATTTATAAACCAAAATGTATTTTAAACTTTTGACTCAAAGTAGCCACCTTTGGCAGATATAATGGCTGAACACGCTCGTGGCATTCTTTGTACAATGGAAATCAAATATTTTTCAGAAAGTTCTTCCCAACTCTGTTGCTGAAGTTCCCATAAATGTGTGGCACTTGTAGGTTGCTTTGCTTTCACTCTTCTGTCCAGCCCATCCCAAACCGTCTCAATGGGGTTTAAGTCTGGAGACTGTGCTGGCCACTCCATGTTTTCAAGCTTACGATCTTGTTCTTTTTTCCTAAGGTAGTTCTGGCAGAGCTTGGACTTATGTTTTGGGTCATTATCTTGCTGTAGGATGAACCCCTGACCAACTAGGCACTTACTAGCGGGTACTGCATGGCACTGCAGGATGCTGTGGTAGCCGTTTTGGTTCAGGGTGCCTTTCACTCTGTACAAGTCACCGACCCTGGATCCAGCAAAACAGCCCCAGACCATCATGCTTCCTCCTCCATGTTTGACATTTGATGTCACACACTGAGGAACCATCCTTTCACCTACTTGACGGCGTACAAAAAACCTGGGAAACCTTACCTTTTGTTTAAAACTTCTGACAGTTCACCACTTACCTTCGTACCATTTCAAGCTATTCATTGGACTGGAACTGCATAATTTTCAATTAAAAACTGGAAAAACTGGGATGTCCTAAAGCTTTTGACCAGTAGTGTACAAAGGCATCCACATAAGATCCACATAAACATAAAAACCTGCCATGTATATATCCAGCAGTGGGAGGACTTGGCAGCCGACAGAGCTCCTGTGATCTGGAAAAAGCTAGCAAGTTAATCAATGGCAAAAATCTCACAACTGATCAAAAATTTTAGGTTCTGGACTTTTCCTAACAGAAAAAAATATGATAGAAACTTGATTTTGAAAGTTCAAATGACAGTAATAGCTAGTGTTTTAAGATTTTCACCACTCTTAATTACTGCAAATGAAGGTTAATCTCAGTTTCTACCAAAAGTGACTCACGTACTAGTTTTTTCCAGATCACAGGAGATAGAACTGGAGAAAAACAGTCCATGAAGGAGCTGCACCAAGGAGAAAGACATCAGCTTCCACTATGACAGTGAAAACTTCATTCAAAACCTTTATCATGAACCCCTGTTCACTCTGTATCAAAATGTGTGAATGCAGGATCAAACTCTTCGCCCATCTGAAGACTCACAACGACCCAAAGGCAGTACAGTGATCCTTAACCTAGAAAGACTGCTGATGTAGACCTGTATGCGTCTTCAATCCCTTAGACAGTTGTCAATCTTCTTTTCAAAATAATAAAAACATAGAGAAAACATCACTTAACGATTCATAGCTTGATTTGACTCTCATGCTGCCCTGATATTTTTTGCCTTTGTCTGAGCTCATGGCAATTGAGAAAGAGAATATAAAGAATTTGGCTATTTGTATGTGTTTGCAGATATGTGTGTTTGTGCATGCGCACTTGCATTCACGTACATGTGGAAAATAAAACAGGCACTTGACTTCACAGTCTATACTTCCCTATCATTTTTTGTCTGATGCATTTTGCCCATTCTTGTCACCCAACCTTACACAGTTGATTTCAGTCACCTCCATCACCATGCTTACTGGTGTTCCCTGCATAACTGCCGGTGCCCATATACAGCATATGTAATATTTAACGATCAGGCCATGCATAGATGCAAAGATTAAGTCACCAGGCTAAGAAAATAGGTGCAGACATTCATACCTAATTGCCAAAAGCTGTACAGGGATTCCGCGGCAAGAGAGGAATAGATATTGGGTTGGGGAAACACTAATGCTGGCTGGTAATTTGGAGCCTTAATGGTAGCTTGTCTGTTTCATTAGAATTTCCCCTGAGAGTCTGAGCCATCCCAGGTTGCTACTCTATCTAATCTGTTAACGAGAACTTTTTTAATCTCTTCCTGATTGTAATAAAGGAGCTCTGGACACTGCAGAATTGTGGGATGTAACTTAATTTGAAGCTCAATCCAAAGCAGCCTTTGGTTTGTGCTTTTTTTTTTTTTTTGAAGGGGCCAATGGGACTCAGAATGCTCATGAAACACATCTAATCTTCAGGCCCCGGACATCCTACATCCTCTCCCCATTATTCTTTCTTTTTGAAATATTTTCTGAGGTGAGAAACACCAACACACTTTCTCAAGCTGAAACACCGCCTACTGGGTGACAAGTTCAGCCTGTTGGGTTTCTTGCATTGAAATTCAGAATTTAAAGATGCAAAGCAGAGAGTACAACATATTTTGGGAAATTGGCTTGAAATACAGAGTGATCCATAAAATCCCAGGTGCTTTTCTTCCAGTGTATTCAAAAACAAAGCAGGGTTACCAGTATTGCTTTGGGAAAATAGCCGACTGAATGAGCAGGGTGTTTGAGAAAATAGAAGCTGTGTCACCGAGTGGTTTATGAGTGGATCTGCACAAGCAAAATGGCCAAATATGAAAGTGAGTTCTGTAACTATGATGCAAAACTGAACTGTCTCATAAATATATAAATAAATTATGTTTTGCAAGAGGGAAAAAAGGTATGAACTAAGGTTTGGATTATGAAAAGACGACTGAGATTGGCAGCACATCACCTGAAATGAAAAGGCACACATGGTTAGAACAGTCACAATGACTTTGTTCTGCTTTTATTTGGTAGAAAAATCTTATCCAATCCATTTACCCTACATAGTACAGCAAGCTACCCTGTGATGTGACAAACTGTCGCAAGTGTGCATCCTGTATTTTTAACGTTCATACTAAAATAAGGTTGGAAGCTGTGATGAATAGAGAATTATGCGCCAGCAACTTTGGTGTTTTATTTCATGTGACATTTGTTCAGTTTTGATGTGTTGTTCCCTTGGTATTCAAGAAAGATTAAAAAGCAAGACAACACACCCCACTTTCATTGACACTACAAGTGCTATGAAATGAAATGAAAGATCAAGGTTTTTCAAGACCTGCAGCTGTCAGAAAATGTAATATCTTTTTAAAAATTCACTCACATTCACAATCTTGCACACATACCACCCAAAGGATGCATTAACCAAGCTTTCCCATCCTGTGTAGTGGTGTAATAAGTCCTCTGTGTTAGATTCATGGTTCATGTAAACTGAAATGGACCCTTAATGCCCTGACAACACAAGATAGACTGTAGATTAGCTGTCAGCCTCTCCTGCACACTCTCAAAATAAGATAGGGCAGATTTCTTTTAGCAACCCCCTGTTGAAATCAGTTCCAGCTTTCTGAGTAACATTCGTGATTTAGCCCAGGGGTAGGGAATGCTGATTCTTTAGTACTGATTCTGAGGTGGCTAAGTATTAGGTTGCTTGAGTGACAGCCTAAAAGTTGCTTGTACAAGCCTCCAATGGGGCTTGGAATTCTGACTTCATTTGGAGAGAAGGAGTTGGGAAAAACCCTGCTGTTAAGCCCTTGAGCATGGCCCTTTACCCCAAAAATTTCTCCTGGGGCTTTACCCCTGTTTGTCTCTGTCCATCCTCACTTGGCATCTGCTATACCTGGAATTTCTCCCAGGGCATCCTTTCAAACGAGAAACATGTTCTCAGTGGAATTTTCCTGGTTAAATGTAAGTAAGAAAGTATTAGTTGACATGACAACATGAGTACATCATATGTCCGCAGTAGACCGACGCCAGTCATTTTTATTCTTTCTCGGTGTTAAACGTGTCATATAGGAACACAGAAACTGTCTTTAGCTGTTATTTTTGAGTTTTGAATGGCTGAATTAGATGTATTTATTAACGTGGGTGGATTTTAGACCCTAGAATTTGAGTTCCACTGTGTCGGCGAGATTATCTGAAGTTTCCTTTCAAGCAGCTGTCTGGTCGTGTTGTCAATAGAATTCCTTAGTTGTTAAGAGCATTTCAGACAAACTACTAATGACTGTTACTGAGAACCAGCTTTGTCGTCGGGTGAATACATCACAATTCTGAGCACTGAAAGTGCTATCATCTCACTTGCTTGGGGAGCCTATTATGATGGTGATAATGATGATAATTTTTTTGCATGAAAAAAAGTTTTGTTTTTTTTTTTACATGGTAATAAAAGTGGAGGCTGATGAATGCATAAGCTTGTGTTTATTTTGTAACTGTGAATCACAGCATTGAAAAAATCTTTTATATTATATTTTATATATTTTATATTTTTTGCATATTTTTTCAGTGCTTTGTTTCTAAGATCTTTTTGAATTTTTAATTCATCATTTCTCTACAATGTGAAAATGCGACTGATCATTTTTCCATTGTGGTCTTCAATTTTCATGATGAAAAATACATTAAGGACTAGTCAGAAGAAACCTGCCTGTGGGTGATATTTTCCTTTTACATTTTGCAATCTCTGCCCCACCCTGTGACTGCAAGGAATATCTCATCACTGGATCTTTTAAGTAATTGAGAGGAGGCATAGAGTCGTATTCAGAAACGCCACTCACACTCACCCTCCACTCACCATATAGTGAGTACAAATGAAATGCAACCGGAGTGTGAGAAAGAGATCTACCTACCACTAACTGAGAGAGCGGTCCCATTCCTCGCCAGTTGCTATTCACAAACGCAACTCGAGTATAACTGACTGTAGTGGGTACCACAGGCGGCGCGTCGGCTGCTGCAAAGGGACGCTCAATCCTCACCCTTCAGTGCTGAATGACCTAAACCTGACGCAGTTTACTTTTCTTGATTAGAAAGTTTCTCAGACTAATTGGTAGAATGACAATCAATTTATTTTTGGTAGCGTTGTTATACATTGCTTCACAAAATTACGAGGCGTTTCTTTCGCAGATAAATAAATGACAACACAAGATATCAGCATGTCTTCATAAATTCTGTGGTCGAGTGGCTCGCGAAAGGCGCAAAACAGCCCGCGAGACTCACTAAGCAACAAGCTGTGAAGCGTGCTAAACATTGCCTTCTACATTCAGCAATTAAGAATGTAGAAAAGAATGGATTCTCGTGACTTACAGCTGAGTCTCGCAGACCAATCCACACCGCGCCCCACGAGCCAGTTGAGCGCAGAATTTTCCAACCCATGAGTAAAGAAAAGCGCAAAAAATCTGAATGCGTGAGTTGACAGATATGCGTCATTAATGAAAACTGGCCACACCTGATAATGTTGAGAGTTTTTGGAGATTCTGCAATGGTGATTTAAATGAATAATTGAAAACAGGGCAATAATTATAATGCTCATTCTAACTTAACAAGTAGAACTGGCGACACATGATGGTCCTTGGGATTTTTTGAATTCAAGTAAATTCAATTTTATTAAATGATTGAAAACAGGTCATGTCTAATAATTATTTTTAAGGGATGGTTTTGAGCTTCCCCTATTGCCAGTTCACTAGTAGCCACAGGTGGGTACACAAATGCTAACCTCGAGTTCACCTCAGTGCAGTTCGTAAACACTGAAACCAGGTGGTCAGTCAGCAAGTTACCGGCATCGTTATCATCATTATAATTAAAATTTGCGTAGCTGCGATTGCGTCGAGCACGTGACGGTAAATGATCCAGAGTTTCTAATGTTTGTAACCACCTGAAAGTCATGACAACAAAACACCGGCACAAGTTAGTGCGGCTCAAGGGAGGTGTTCCCTGCACTCAACCTTCACTCAGAATGGACACTGATTTCAGTGTGAGTGAGGTCTCTGAAAGCAAATGAGTGTTAGGGCAACCTCTGACTCATTTAGTATAACCTGACCCTGACTAAGTTTTAGTACTCACTCACACTCAATTAGTGTGAGTGTCCTTTCTGAATACGAGCCATAGATATTGATACAAACAATATTTTTTGCTTGTAATGCCTAATCCAAATTTTCCTTTTCTGTTTTTTCAGTGACAAGTTGCGCCAATGACGATGGCTATTCCAGCGTTCTGGTCACTTTCATTTTACATGTCTGGTATGCCATGAAAATTGGACATGGTTATCCCACTCAAAAAACCTTTATTTGGGGAGTTTATGTAGGTGACAAATAGGCTTACACAAATTGATTTATTATGTGTAAGCATGCCTAATTTCATGAAAATATGACTGTCAATAATTTTAATTGCAAAACAATTGTGCTTGTTGTTGAAAAGGAGCCAAAGATTTTGAGAAAAACATTTCTTTCAACAATGAAGGATATCATTCACATACATTCCACTGTTGCAGACTTTTTCTCATGATGATTAAACGGTTTTTCCAGTCACTTGTAAGCAATGGACCAACATCGGTCCCCCACCAACCAGTCACTATGGGCATAGTGGATAAGCGTGTTAATGAAGCACAATGTCATCCCCCGCGACAAAGTCAACCCCACCACCGACTCCTGATATTGGAGTTCACCCAAGTCTTTAGTAAAAGTTGCTCTCAGCACCTTTGTGAATCACTCATTAAGATGTAACACTTAGTTTGGAACTTTTGGCACCTGTCGCTTAGATAAGATTCTTTGTAAATACAGTTTATGGAGTTTTATCCAATTAGTGACTAAAATCAAGTGCTGAGGCACGACTCAGACAGAAAAAAACACTGGTACTGCAGGGCTTACTTTAAGAAATATTTAATATTCTTAAAACAGAATTCTGTGTGACAGCTCTCACGTCTATGGTCAGCAACACCTGACCTGGAATGACTCATGATCAGGAACATGGATTAGTATTATTCTCTTAGTCACTGCTCTAAGAGCATGACACAAACAACTAAATTTGAAACCATTATAGGGTTTTTGTGATTCAGAGCGAGTTAGATTACGACAAGAAGGCCCTGTTTGTTCTCAGTGTTGCTCATTGATTCCAGGCGGGTTAAATGATACCATGCAATGGCTAGAGCAGGAAAAATGTTTAAATCGGCGCACCTGGAGTTCACTCATTGCTGGAGAGACCAGATTTATGGTTCTGCTATTCATTCCCTTTTAAATTAACAGCAAACTGGCTTGTTTGCCAGGTAAAAGTATTAATAAAGCAAATGAGAGATCTCTGTCAGCGTCCTCATTACGGGTTTCGTGTTGAGCGTGGAGTGTTCGGCTGACCCAGCGCACCTGCTCAGTTTTGTTTTAGCAAATGAAATGAGTTTTATGGTATATTGATCTCTACGTGGGAACACACAATTGCTGGCATGCAGCAAAATAGTGGTGGGTGGGAGTGGAGACTTTTAAGGACATTAAGGACAGAGGAAGAATGTTAGCAAGTTAAGTGAAGATATTGTACTGTCTGTTGGCGCGCTGCTTTATGTGTATGTTTTCGCTGTAAAAATGCGGCTGGGTCAAGCCTTCGTAGCTTGCGAGAGAGACAGAGAAGTAGAGGTGAAGCATTAATTAATGAAGTTCATGTACAGGCAATGTTGACATTGTAACCTTGCTTTTATTTTAAAAGCACATACAGTGTTATATCATTAATTTTACACTGACTAAGCTTTCTGGAAAGAACATCGTGACCCGATTCCCCCGAAGTTTTGCTAGTTTAGCCATGGAAAAGTAATCCAGTTGAGGTGAAACTGCTTCATTAAGGCAGTGTGTCTTTGTAAACTTTTGCGACGGTTGACAAAAAATATTGTCACTATTGTTACTGGGCAAAGGCCTATCTCCATCTGTAAGCCTTGTCACACAGCAGGAGGGAAGGAAACTGGATTCCGCTTATCACAATTACTGCTCTCTAAATCAATGCTTTAATTACTTACCACAATTACGTTATCCACATTTCAACCTGCAATGGGGGTTCAGCCTTATAAGTCCCAGCAAAGGTCAAAGTACCAATTTTTATTTTTTTCTTTTCTTTTTCCTGCATTACTTTTCTCTTGCTCCAGTGGTACAACTAGTGAGTATGATTCTGTTACTGGAGACAGTGTTCCCTCCACTGCAATGCATCTTCCCCTGATGTGGTAATTATAAGTCACGCTCATGTGTGACCAGTTTGTGTTGTCAGAGAGCAGAGGTGGGCAACTAGGGTTGTGTCTTGTGGGCTTTCACGACAATTTGTGGCCTTTATGCAATTACTGAAATGGCCAAACCATTTATTACATGTGTTATTTTAGCTGTAATACTTGGAAGGCTCATGAATGACTGTCAAAGACAGTTTTTTTTTTTTTCCTGAAATGAAACATTTTACGGTGCTCCAACTTGTGAATAAACACAGTGGAGCCAATGAACTCATTTAGTCAGGATTGTTGGCGTGAAAAAATACTTGTGCGCTCACCGGTCCATTTCTGTATGAGAGCATCGTTGTAATTTACTGTCAGTAGTTGACTGCTTTTTTGATAGCCAATTCAGGTGCTGTATATGAATGAGTGGTGTAAATTAAAAACTTTCTGATGTCATTTTACCTTGCTGTCCTCTGGCAGTCATCTTCAAACTGCCAAAAAAAAACAATGCAAGCAACACATTTTGGACAATACACATCTAATTGAAACACTAATTGAAATAAAAAGTTTATCATCTTCCTCAGATGTCTGAGACTTGGGACTCTAGAACTGCGAGATCAAGTAAACAAATAAAAAACGCAAACTTGATTTTGCTCTTTACTTTCACTGGGTTGCTATTTTGTTATCCAGTTAACTTGATTTGTAGGTGTGATGCGCTGCAGACTGGCTATTATGTGAGCAGATATTGGTCTGAGATGTGTAATATAACAATTAAATCTTATAAATGGACTCTGCTGCAAACTGTTTTCTTATTACTGGAACTACGACTAATTTGGCATTTCAGTCAGTTTAAATATCAAGTGCAGTGACCTTTATTTCCTGTTTCTCATTCCTTCAGTCCAAGATTCCCTATCCCTGCATTTCAAAATGATATTAGTAGCTTGTAAACATGACTTTTGATCATCATCTGTTCATCTGTGCTTTATGAATAATGATTAATTTATCGTCTTAGATGATTGAGGTGGTGCAGTGAGGAAAATTGCTTAACTAATGGCTTTACTGCAAAGGTTACTGCCCTCTTGATGGTGGAGGACAGAAGTGCAGGAAAGGAAAATGAAAGAAGCAAACTGATATTAACAAAGACTTTCCGATAAATTTGTGGGGGCTTGAGGCAATAGAAACATTAAGTTGAGTTAGCTCACATTTTTAAGGCAGGTGGTGAACTTCTGTTTCTACTCTGCAATACATTTCAGGCTGGTTAAACCTGAAAACAAAACGTTTACCGGCTGCCGTTAAAATGTGAGCCAAGTCAACTAAATGTGAGTTAACTCAACTTGAAAATAAGCTTTGTTCCCACTCAAAATTAGTCAGCACAATATTTTACAGTGAAGAGTAAATTGTCTTTGGAACACTGTCTTTGAAAGCACGTCCCAGTATTCCCTGTGAGTGCTCTGTATTATGATCCACACACAGAGAAAAATACATTTTTTCCCCATTTCTTTGTGGACATGGCAACAGCAATTACCATACTGCCCTGCTGTTCAAGCTACAGCTATAGACTTACCCTCCTTGCTCCTCGCTATCACTTTAGTGACCAGGTGTTTCGCTGAAGTAATATCTGAAATGCATTTGCATTGCCCTGAGAAGATATTTGCCCTGTCCTGATTAATAGTGTTTCTACATACAGTATTTTTCCACAATAAGTGGTTTCAGATCTTCATGCACTATGTGAAGACCAGAACACTAGGAAACAAAGTTTTTATAGGTTACAGATTTTGCCATCTTTAAATTGCTGTTTTGTTTATTGACGGAACAAGGTTATCCAACACTTATGTACAATATATACACCACCATGTGAGAAAGTAATTTGCTCCCCAACCTAACCTGTTTCCTTTTTTCTGTCTCCTTGAATGTGAGGTTCAGAGCAAGTCTGAGCCTTTGTATAATTTTCTTTGCTTATTTCCAGAGCAGCTCCTTTTGAGATTTCTCTTAGCGCAGTTTTCCCCTTCTTTTCTGTGCTCTTTCCACCGAGTAGAAATGCTCATGTACTTCAATTAAATGCCTCTTGCACGCACTCTGTACGAATCTGGGAACAATTTCTCTTGGTTACATTCAGTGTTATTTACCACCTGTCCAATGTTCTCCCTTTGTTTATGTTCCTTCTGTCTCTCTGGCTTCATGTCCTTCCCTATTCATAGCCTTGCTCATGTTCAATTTGTCTTTGGAATTCAGAGTAATGAGTTTTCGGTTTCATTTGCTGGTATCATGTTTTGTAATTAAAAAAAAAAAAATCATCCTGGATAATTAATGCAGCTATCACATGCATCCGTTTGTTGTTCACAGTTGGGGGAAACCGATGCAAGCCAGGGCCCGTTCATCAACAGCCTGCTTGTATTCTGGATTGCTCATACCATGTCCCTCTATCTGCGTATAATCTACTCCTATTTGTTTCTCATCTCTACTTCCTGTGCAACTGTACTGATTGGGACTGGAGCCATTTATGCATAAATGTCAGACGCAGAGTTTTCAGAGTTTATAAAAAGAGGAACCGATGGATTCTGTTGCAGATGTGCTGCAAAAGTCCTGCCGTTTTTATCAAATCAGTGCTCCTTGTCTAAAGTTCTGATGTGTCTGCACATGAAATCTGATATTGCCATGTAAATGTTGTTTTGGGATCATAAAAATAATGTTCATCCAGTAGTAACATTATTGTCTAACAATGAATAGCAGCTCTGCTATGATGCCATGAAACACAGAGGCTCTTCAAGTGTGCATCGCATGCGGCAATCAAGACCATCGGTTAGTCATTTGAACCGGACAAATCCCCGCAGTTGAGCAATTTCAGAGTGAAAGTGATGTGAGAATTATATAAAAACTATAAGCAAAAGACTTTTGGGTTTTCATGATAACGTTAATCTCTGCAAAAAAAAGCTAGCTAACATTAGCTGGCAAACTGTACACTGTGGAAATGTATGACATTTTTAAGTGCAGCGTCGGAGCTGCTGTTCATTTCTGAGTTATGATGTTCCTCTTTGATAAGCATTATTTTGTTGACCCCAGAGCAACACATACACAGTGACATCAGATTGTGTTATCTGCTCACCTACTATCCTTTGGTTTTCAAAACCAAGGGCCGGATAGGTTGTTCGTTCCCTGCCATGTGATACGACTTATATAAGTGTTTCTAATACAACCCACAGGAGATTTTCCTAAATTTTTGTCCACAACTGCTCACTGCACCTTCCCAAACAAAGGAAAACATTGTGGCTTTGGTTCAAGTTACTCATTGCTCAAGGTTAAGGTGGGGTTAGGTTAATCCTTTGTTGCATGTTGTCAAGTATTTTGAACATATATTAAGTGGGGTTTATGTTATCAAGGCTCATAGATACCCTGAAAACACATAATGTAAATTTTTGGACATTTCCAGTTCAAAATTTCTCCAATTGGTGCCTCTCTGAGTAGTCACATGATTTACCACAAACAGTCACAATGGCAATGTCCACAGCAAGAGATAAGTTGACGAAATTCGTAATTATTCATAAACTGTTCAAATTTTGTTCAAAGTTTTTCCTGTTGGAGGAATGAAATACATTATATTGCACACATTGAAACTCACAAGCTTTGTAATGCATGTGTATTAGTTTGAATTTACTTAATTTTATGCTCTGTCAAAAAAATATTGAACAGTATGCCTGCCAGGAAAATAGCTCAAATAAGCCATGTCCAGAATACTGGGCATTATGCATATCAATAACCAGGTTTCCTCTACTTGACATTATTTCTGTTACCCCACGTGCATAATGTTCAAATACTGGACAGCAGTCTGCATTCCACAAGTATAATATCCAAAATAAATGACAGACTGACTGCCAACTAGTACTCCTCCAGAAAACAAAATTGCATTAATCCCATCAAATGGTCCTAAGAGAGAAATGGATATCCAATTTAAATATTTTGGAGGCATTTGCTCATGCAGCAATGGGTAAAGGTAAGGGTTAAAAATAAGGGTAAGGCAACTGTAGTTTTTAACAGACAATCGAGACTCACAGTTGCAGATGTTAAACGTCCAGTTGCAAATGACTATGAAATATCCAGTGGGAAAGTCAGCTGTTTTGTTGTCCAAACCACCACCCCACCTGCCTACCTGCCTGGACTCTCTTGTGCTATAAGGATGTCATCTTATCTCCCTCTTGGCACATCTGTCACTTAAAGATTAATACACGTAGGTTGTTTTGGGTGCTTGCATTTACGACCTACCTGGTCGTTTTTCTTATGAGGACAGGTTCCCAACTTCTGTTCAGTCTCATTTCTCCTACATTGGCACGAAGCCAGGCTCCTCTTGTCTCCTTCACAGGCTCATGGCTTCAACGGTCAGTCACACTGTCAAATCATGCACTCAGAGTAGAGAAAAATGGCTGTTCCCTCACTTCTAATCAACTGGGTTGAGTGAGGCCTCCCAAATGTCTCTCACAAGCTTGTGCATCTGTAAAAAACACTATTACAATGTTCCATAGTTAGATTGCTTCTCTTATACTTGCAGTGTTATTATTCATTGATGCTTTTCAGGTTGTTCAACGTTTTAAGTTTCTGTAGTGGGTATCTTTTCCGTCAGGGAAACGAGTAGTTTTTACTGGACTGTGAGGCCTGTGTCCCCTGCTGCTCAGTTGTGGAAATTGAGGTTAGCACAGACGGCTAAATCTCAATGGTGCCTGACCACTTCCTCATCTCGGCTTCATTAAAGCTTGCGGGTGGGCATGTGTTTGTGTTCAGCCAGGATGAAATGGTTTTCAGGATCAGGAGGCTTAATTTTTTTCCCCCAGCATTAATAACAATGCTGTGATGTTTACGGTGCCTGTCGAGGATGCAGAGCCATCGGGGAAATGTCCATATCTGGCGAAGTTAAGTAATTGTCTTCCTCTCAAGCTGTTATCCTTATTATCCACACAGATTGATTTCTTCTATTACAGATCTCTCTTTGGCATTCTGAGTCGATGATAGAAAAGGAACACTTTTGTGTGGGCAGATACTGCTGCAATGTACTGAAGAATTTACAGTTTCACCAAATAGATTTTTTTTCTCGAAAATGAAAATATTCTTGCTTCAGGGATGTGTGAGTCTGATTGCGCAGAAGACATACTGTCAAAATATAAAAAATTTAAAAAAATTATAAATAAATTTTTACCTAAATTGATCTGGTAAAAAATATGTTCTCGCATGAGATCATGAGATGAGGAGTCAGATTGCTTTACATGACGAAAATTAGCTATTTTATTCATATTTTATTCCACAAAATGCAGAGCGTACTACGGGAAGGAGGTCTCATTTAAAACAACTGGCTTCATTTATGTTTGCAGTGGAAGACAGGCTTTGCAATCATTTGCTGGAACAGCTACTGTGAGTCCTGTCCTGATTACTGTGCCTAGTTTGTGTTGTTTCCCTGCCAGGTATTCCCAATCTGCATTTGAATCAACAAAATTGAAAGATTATCATGATGCAGCAGGGTCTGAAGCCATCAGGCCCAAGAAGTGTAAGAGATCAGAGAAGGCAGAGAACAATGGTTAGCATTGGTGTGGCTTTCGAAATATGGAAAAGTCTTTTGCAAAAGGAGGGATGTGATTCCAAAGTGATGCCAATGTCATTTGTTTTCCTCTGAATTTGGTGTGTTCCAGACAAGGAACCAGAAACAGATTCAGGGTTCAGTCCAATAAGGGCATTTATTGATTGGAATACGGGTAAGAACAGGTAAAGGCCCGAACCCCAGAGCAAGACGATCACAGTTCGGCTCAGGTGGTATACAATGGTGAGGGTCAAGAGCATGTTTTGACCCAGGCAGTTGCGTCCCGGAGCAGAAGCCTGATGGTGTCAACATCCACTGTTGCAGGACTGTTAGACAACAGGTACGGAGGGTTTAATAGGAACACAGTACCAATCCTGGAGACTGATGACGGTTTGGGAGTATTTCCTATTAAACTGGGCATAGAAATTAACTGGAACGGCAGGTGAACAGGAATGCGGTCCCAAACCTCGGGACCGATACTGAGGTTTGGGAGTTTGTTCCTTTTAATAAAGCTCCTAAGAGTAATTACGTATTTCACTGTCATCAAGGTTACAATAATTTCTGAAGATGGTAACACAATTGTAAGCTAGAAAACATAAACTAGCTGGTGGCTTCAGAATTTAAACTCTGACAATCCAGCAACTCTGCAACACCGAACTATGGCTTATATACACAAGGGAATGGGGAATACAAATGGATTACACCTGGAAAGGGGAGAAATGCAACGTCAAACCAATGGACCTTTCCGACCTGTCAGTCGCATGTAGCAAAACAACCACTCAGATTACCTTATCTTACTAAGGTCCAGCCTACCCGATAGCACTGCCATATTATCCTACACTCAATGTGATCTTTAGCTGTTTGTAATAGGCCAGGTGTCAGACTTATTCCGAAAATGGTTCTAAGATGCGCTTAGGGAATGTGTTATACTGATGAAAGGTACCCTGCCCGGCTACAGTAAGCTCAATTAATCCGTTTTCCAAAGCCAAAAACGCAGCTGGAGAAGTGTTTGCAATGGATTAAGACATGTGGAATACCTCACAAGCAACTCAATGTGAATAAAATCAACAAACACTGGACTTCTGCATGCTAAAAACCAGTAGTGTCTCTGTTGAGAGCACGATTCCTTTGTGCCACCCAGCGCAGGCATTCGCAGCACTGGATAATATAAAATGTTTAGCCAGATGGTGATGGATTTTGTAATAGTATGAAGTAATCTGCTTAGAAACTTTAAACCAGCTGAATAGCTATGACCGGACTCAGAATATCAGTCTATTGGCCGAAATGAGTTAAGTTATCTTGCCATTGAAATTGGTTTGGAGGAAAACGCCGATATAACGAACGTTATATGAACCACTTAATTCTGTCTAATGTTGCTAGTTCAAGGGTTTGCTGCACTGCGTAATATTATTTATTACAAATTCCAGCTTGGGTATTGCCTGACTCATAGCCAACTGATGTTAGACAGCATGCTGGATTCAGTGTTATTTTTACCTCAGTGATGGCAACAAACATATGAAAACTATTTACCTGGCTTCACACATGCAGTAGGATTCCTCTATTTTGCCTGGTTTGATCTAAATGTGCAGTTTATTGGGTGCTCGGCTTTTCTACGTTGATCCCTAGCACTTTGCGGTTACTCTTGTATCGCCATGTGTTCCATTAAAATAATTGATGTCATGGGTATATCCTTGCGTGAAATGGTAAAGGCCTCTCTGGAAGACTTAGCCAGACAAGTTGGGCGCATTCAGTAGGAAATAAACTGCAATATTTTCGGGAATACGCACGCAAGAGTTCTACTCAAACTTATGCTGTGCTTTGGGAACTGAGCTGCATTGATGTGGGCCTTAGCAAGAGTAACTAAGGGGGGGTGGAGCTGGCCGGAGCTAGTCGGAAAGCTCCATTAAGGTGACAATTCCTCTAAAAGGAGGCAATTTGGAAGATATGAGGGCTGGAAAGGATAGGTAACACATTTAAAAAATATTTACAATCTCTGCACAATGTGGATTAGTATTACTGGGAATAAATCACAGTATTTAATGGAGCATCTCTGCTATTTCAGTACCGTCTGAATTCACCATCAAGCTAACTTTAACAGACTACGCAACCTTGAGTCAGTAAATATTCCGATGTCTTTTATATACTGATAAAACACGGACTTTCATATGCATTACAAGGGTACTGTGATACTTCTGAAAACTTAAGCCTGTCCAAATTGAGTTTTATGGGATTGTTCCTGTTTCATTAACTTCAAGGGCAACATTTCTTTTTGACGGCATGCTTGCCTCAAGTTCATTGCTCCTTCTTCTAGCAATTTCTTGTGATTTTCAGAGAAGTGAAGATTATAAACAGTAAAGCCCTGAGGCAAAATACTGGACATGGTTTCTGTTGGAATAAAGATAATGTTAGATCATAAATGCTTACCAATGTTATCACATGAACTAAGAAACAGTTTCTAAAATAATAACAGCATCCATGCTAGCTGTTTACAAAGAAGGTGCAGCATAAGCAATAATTAATACAACAAAAAAGATACAGTGAAGATAATAATTTCATATTTTTCCTTTTCAATGGGTGCTCTTGGGAGCAAAGGTGAGGCGAGATCATTGTGTTTTTTTTTTTTTTTTTTGTCCATGCCGATGGGAGTTACAATAGATATCAAGAGCATGGTGCTTATTAATTTGAAGAAGAGCTGTGGGAAAAATGACTTCATGGACCTCGAAGCTACTAGCTCTCCAATTGAATATTTTTAATAATCCATTCCATTCCATTCCATCTTCTTCCGCTTATCCGGGGCCGGGTCGCGGGGGCAGCAGTCTAAGCAACGACGCCCAGACTTCCCTCTCCCTGGACACTTCCTCCAGTTCTTCCGGGGGTATCCCGAGGCGTTCCCAGGCCAGCCGAGCGACATAGTCCCTCCAGCGTGTCCTGGGTCTTCCCGGGGCCTCCTCCCGGTGGGGCATGCCCGAACACCCCCAGGAAGGCGCCCAGGGGCATCCGATATAGATGCCTGCCACCCCCAGCTGGCTCCTCTCGACGTGGAGGAGCAGCGGCTCTACTCTGAGCTCCTCCCGAGTGACAGAGCTTCTCACCCTATCTCTAAGGGAGCGCCCGCCACCCCTGCGGAGGAAACCCATTTCAGCCGCTTGTATCCGAGATCTCATTCTTTCGGTCATGACCCAAAGTTCCTGACCATAGGTGAGGGTAGGAACGTAGATTGACTGGTAAATTGAGAGCTTCGCCTTCGGCTCAGCTCCTTCTTCACCACAACAGATCGGTACAATGACCGCATTACTGCTGCCGCTGCACCGATCCGTCTGTCAATCTCACGCCCATCCTTCCCTCACTCGTGAACAAGACCCCAAGATACTTAAACTCCTCCACTTGAGGCAGGAGCTCTCTTCCAACCCGGAGGGGACTAGCCATCTTTTTCCGGTCGAGAACCATGGCCTCGGACTTGGAGGTGCTGATTCTCATCCCAGCCGCCGCGACTCGGCTGCAAACCGCCCAGTACATGCTGAAGGTCCTGGTTCAAGGAGCCAACAGGACGACATCATCCGCAAAAAGCAGAGATGAGATCCTCTGGTCCCCAAACCGGACTCCTCCGGCCCCTGGCTGCGCCTAGAAATTCTGTCCATAAAAAATAATGAACAGAACCGGTGACAAAGGGCAGCCCTGCCGGAGTCCAACATGCACCGGAAACAGGTCTGACTTACTGCCGGCAATGCGAACCAAGCTCCTGCTCCGGTCATACAGAGATCGCACAGCCCTTAGTAGAGGGCCCCAGACTCCATACTCCCGGCACCTCCCACAGAACGCCACGAGGGACAGGGTCAAATGCCTTCTCCAAGTCCACAAAACACATGTGAACTGGTTGGGCAAACTCCCATGAACCCTCAAGCACCCTGCGGGAGGGTATAGAGCTGGTCCAGTGTTCCACGACCAGGACGAAAACCGCATTGTTCCTCCTGAATCCGAGGTTCGACTATCGGCCGATTCTCCTCTCCAGCACCCTGGAATAGACTTTACCCGGGAGGCTGAGGAGTGTGATCCCCCTGTAGTTGGAGCACACCCTCCGGTCCCCTTCTAAAAAGAGGGACCACCACCCTGGTCTGCCAATCCAGAGGCACTGTCCCCGACTGCCACGCGATGTTGCAGAGGCGTGTCAACCAAGACAGCCCCACAACATCCAGAGACTTGAGGTACTCAGGGCGGATCTCATCCACCCCCGGTGCCTTGCCACCGAGGAGTTTCGAACTACCTCAGTGACTTCAGCCCGAGTGATGGATGAATCAGCCTCTGGGTCCCCAGCCTCTGCTTCCTCTATGGGAGGCGTGTCAGTGGGATTGAGGAGATCCTCGGCATTCCTTCCACCGGCCGACAATATCCCCAGTCGAAGTCAACAGCTCCCCACCAACACTGTAAACAGTGTTGGCAGGGCACTGCTTTCCCCTTCTGAGGCGCCGGACGGTTTGCCAGAATCTCTTCGGGGCCGACCGATAATCCTCCTCCATGGCCTCCCGAACTTTTCCCATACCCAAGTTTTTTACTTCCGCCACCGCCCAGGCTGCAGCACGCTTAGCCTGCCGGTACCTGTCAGCTGCCTCAGGAGTCCCATGAGCCAACCAAGCCCGATAGGACTCCTTCTTCAGCTTGACGGCATCCCTTACTTCGATGTCCACCACCGGGTTCGGGGTTGCCGCCGCGACAGGCGCCGGAAACCTTACGGCCACAGCTCCGGACGTCAAGATCAACAATGGAGGTGGAGAACATGGTCCATTCAGACTCAATGTTTCCAGCCTCCCTTGGGATCTGGTCAAAGCTCTCCCGGAGGTGAGAGTTGAAAACCCCTCTGACAGAGGGTTCCGCCAGACGTTCCCAACAGACCCTCACAACACGCTTTGGGCCTGCCAAGTCTGTCCAGCTTCCTCCTCCGCCAGCGGATCCAACTCACCACCAGGTGGTGATCAGTGGACAGCTCAGCCCCTCTCTTCACCCGAGTGTCCAAAACATACGGCCGAAGGTCAGATGACACGACCACAAAGTCGATCATTGACCTCCGCCACGGGCGCCCTCGTGCCACGTGCACTGATGGACGCCCTTATGTTGAACATGGTGTTCGTTATGGACAAACTGTGACTAGCACAGAAGTCCAATAACAGAACACCACTCGGGTTCAGATCGGGGAGGCCGTTCCTCCCAATCACGCCCCTCCAGGTAACACTGTCGCTGCCCACGTGGGCGTTGAAGTCCCCCAGCAGAACGATGGGGTCCCCAGTTGGAGCACTTTCCAGTACCCCTCCCAGGGACTCCAAGAAGGCCGGGTACTCTGCACTGCCATTCGGCCCATAAGCCGAAACGACAGTGAGGCACCTGTCCCCCGACCGAAGGCGCAGGGCAGCGACCCTCTCGCTCACTGGGGCAAACTCAACACATGGCGGCTAAGCTGGGGGCTATAAGCAAACCCACACCAGCCCGCCGCCTCTCACCGCGGGCAACTCCAGAATAGAAGAGAGTCCAGCCTCTCTCGAGGAGTTGGGTTCCAGAGCCCAGACTGTGCGTGGAGGTGAGCCCGACTATCTCTAGCCGGTACCGCTCGACCTCCCGCACAAGCTCAGGCTCCTTCCCCCCCAGAGGGTGACATTCCATGTCCCGAGAACCAGATTCAGTGTCCAGGGGTTTGGTCGTCGGGGCCCCCGCCCATGACAGTCACCCATACCACAATGCATCGGCCCCTTCTGAACCCTCCCGCGGGTGATGGGCCTACGAGAAGGCGGGCCCACGTCGCTCGTTCGGGCTGTGCCCGGCTGGGTCCTGTGGGTAGAGACCCGACCACCAGGCGCTCGCCTGCCAGCCCCAACCCCAGGCCTGGCTCCAGGGTGGGGCCCCGGTGACGCCAATCCGGGCGACGTTACTGTCCTTGATGTAATTGTATTCATTGGGGCTTTGGAACCGCTCTTAGTCTGACCCGTCACCTAGGACCTGTTTGCCCTGGGAGACCCTACCAGGGGCGAGAAGCCCCAGACAACATAGCTCCTAGGATCATCCAGGTACTCAAACCCCTCCACCACGATAAGGTGGCGATTCAAGGAGGGATGATTTTTAATGATCATTTTTATTTATATTTAAGGACTGCACAATCATGATACAAAAAAAAAGAAGAAATCCTGCAATGTTGTCATTAAATGGATGCAATAGCATAGAGATGATCCAGTTTAATGAACTATTAAAAAAAGAAAATACAACCATGTAACCAGACAATGTTTATTCAATAATTATTATACTGTTATAAATGTTCTATAAATTGTGTATTGCAATGTTATTGATAATTTGGTGTAGGCTTTCCTATTTGGCCGAATTTATTGTATCTGAAAGTGATGTGGAGGTGTTGGACAGATGATGATGGATTGAGGGAGTGAACAGAATAGCCTCCAAGTCTGAATGCCCGTCTGACCAAATGAGGCAGAGATTTTACAACAGAACTGGCGAGAAGATATGAGTCAAGCTTCACGGGAGAAGGCTTTAAAAAGACTGAGGGTTTTACCTTGTGAAATCTTCATGGGGTGGCGCCAAGTCCGGTCAGATCTGATTGGAGAACAGTTCTCTCAGTCGGCAGTGAGGGAGTAAACAGGAGAAACTGCACATGCTTATGGTCACTGTTCATACCCCTGTGCAGTGTGACCTTAAATAAATGGGGTTATCTGTGCTGTGAAGAGTGCAAACCAGCACATCATCTTGTGATTTGATATAATCAGGAGCCAGAAGGAGAAAGCATGGCAATACTGTGTTTATACCTGGGAGGCCTAAAAGTGTGACTTTTAAGACTAAAGAATTTTTCAAGACTGTTTTCAAGACTATATCAGCTGATCCTAACAAAAGATGTTTCTTTCTGTCAGGCATTAGGGCACTTTTTCTACTTTAATAGCAGTGCGATAAAATGAAACTGCAAAACATTTTTTGGATTTTTTTTTTTTTTTTTTTTTTTGAAATTCAGTGAATTTCCCATTGACTTTATACAGCAATATGAAAAGCTAAAATTTCAGAACTACAAGATTCATAAGACCATCATCTCTATATCCAAAGCACTGTGTTGGATTCTGAGAGTGAGTCTAGCAAAGCAAGGGGAAACTCATGTTGCTAGCTCACAGTTTTTTTCATAGTTAACAGTTAGTTACAGTAATGTTGTCTTTGCTCTCTTTTAGCAAAATAATTATAGCTGATGGGTAGTCTTACTAGCGCAATGTTAGATGACCAAGCTAACATTTGATTTCCTGTCTAACTGATCTTGGAGGCTGGCAACAATGGGCTAAATTGAAAAATTAATTGATTATTTAATTAATTAAAAAAACTTGATTCGTTTTGTATAGCATTCAACAGGATAAATTGTGTAGTAGTAATAATAATAATAATAATTTTGATACAGTTGTTTAAATAAGACTCCCGAAGTCAAATTTTCAAAATATGGTGATGATGCTTCGCTTTCTTTCTTCAATAATGATTTTATTTCATACGTTGCATTAGTTCAGACATTAATTACTCGTAAGGAACATACAGGCTCCCTTAAATCATGGCACTGTTTCTGTGAACAGAGCCGCTGTAGCAGCATCCTAATCAGAGTGGATTCACAGCTGTTGATTATCACCAAAATTTGTGATTCCTCCAGGCTTGCATACTTATGAATATTCATGTCAACACTCACTATAAGGGCTGTTTAAAGCAAAATTTGCTGACACATAGAAGACACCAAGGTTCAGTGTCTTGCACTACATTCACATTACCAGCCTCATCATTTAATTCCAATTTTTTTCTTGGATTGTATTTGCCTTTCTTGATGGGTCACATTTATGATTACAAATAGGCTGCATCTAACTGTAATCTAAACATATCTGTCCTCCGAAGTAGTGCGCATTCGCACATCTGTGTCACCACTAACAAAAAACATCACATTTGTGAGAGCACTCATGATATTCAAACCTGATTTGAACCGAGAAAACGGACACACTTGTAGCGGATGTATGGATGGGATAGGATGCCAAACAATTCATCAGCTGTACATAATGAGGTTGAGAAGGTAAAAAAAAAAAAAAAAAAGCCGGACGGAAAGCTTTTGCAGGTTTAACAGTGGTCAGCACATGGGTAGAGGGCAAAAGTAACTTGGACACTGATCTGACTGCTCTCATTCATGTTGCATGGCCACCTTTCAATCAGATTTGTATTCAATCTTGGACCACATAAAAAAGTGAATCAATTCTGTTGTGAAGATCAAATTTAAAGATCACATTCCATGTCCACACAGCACTGAAGACATCAGATTGGTGTCACATTGAAGCAAAAAAATCAAATTTGAGTTTCTTCAGCTTGGTAATGTGAATGTAGTCTGTAGGAGGGAAGGTACATTGAGCCCTGCAGAACACCAGAAATGGGGCCATTTGCATTTCAATATGACCAATACCATAAATTGACTAAATTCAGTTAATCAACTGAATGACGTTCATGTGGACGGAAACCATAAGAAGGTAATTACAATGAAGACCTCCTTTTATCAGATGACTGCAGCCTGCCTCAGCAGCTCATGCCATGGAGACAGATTGTAAACCATGACAGTTAAAGGAACTGATGATTCGGTCCCACAAGTGGTACCCTAACAGTGTCCACCTCTAGTCCTCTCACAAACTGCCAAGCTTAAATAAGCCCCATGATGATGCTAACAGCTATAGGCAACTTAATTAATGCAAAATATGTGCAGAGCCTGTTCAGTTGCTGCTCGAGAGGTACATTGGAGTGCTTGAGCTGTACTGGTGCTTGCAGTTTTCTGGAGTTCTTGAGAACTGCCCTGCCAAACAACTTCAAACTCAACGTTGCACTTCCATTGACACTGAGCAATACACCCACCAAGTGTGAAGTCAATCGGATGAAAAGCTGTTGAGATATGTTTAGACCACACATACACACGTACATACACATACGCAGGTGTGCAGTTTTCGGAAAATGATGCATACTCTTGGAACGTCCCTCAATCAATAGCAATTCAGTATTCAACTGACCTGTGGTATACAGTAGTGTGCAGTGATGATTATACACTAAAAAATGAAGATTCAAGTATTTATTTCATGTAATATTGGATCATATAGATGACAATACTGTAAGTAGACAGATATCAATATATAGTTATATATGCAAGTCCCGTATGATACCGAATATGAGGTCTGATTAAAGTATGCAAAATGCATACTTTATGCGAAAAACACATTTTTCTTGTATGAACATGCATTACAGCTCCAGATAGGGCATTTTTGTGTCACAGTACCCAGTGTACTCGTGTGTCTTACAGGTAGAGTGTCAGTGCGCTACAGTGTTTTACAGATTGAACACTGGCATGCGACTGTGTTAAAGACTGGGAATGAGCGGGCTGTACAGTGTTAGAAACTTAGTGCACTATGTCTTAAAGCTTTGGAATTAGAGTTCCACGGTGTCTTTTTGAAAGGGCACTAGTGTTCTGTGTTATTCTGCCCCACACTGTGTTGCAGGCAGTGTTTTAAGTAATACTATCATTTTTATAACTCCTGCTTGTAAGTGTAAATGTGCGACAGAACCGTGTTTTGCTTAATGGGAAATCTTGCTGAGTTTTTAAAGTATTAATGTTGGGTAATGTAATAATTCAGTCTAATTGCCACTAAAACTGCAGGGGTTCACTAGTGAAGCTAACCCCATCTTTAATAGTGGGCGTATTACCATACATATAATAGTTAATGTAGTCAGAATATAATGAACACTGTATGAATTAGTTAGAGGAGCCAGAGGTTTGCAAGTAAATCTCAGTGTTCTCTCTTTGAGTGTGCACACCTTTTTCTACTGTAATCTTTCTCCTTTTTGCCATGGGCCTCATTTTTTATACTCCTCTCTTCTACCATCAAAAAAGATCTGTCTTACAAAACCACTCTCCTTTCATGTATTCCCTCCCTCCGTATCTCTCCCTGAATCTGTAGCCTTTCTTTCTTCATGTACCCACATTTGTTGCATGAACATTGTGAACTTTCTGTCAGGTTCCATTCAAAGGAAAATGGCAATATAAAACATAGGAATAAGTAAAGGAATAAAAAAGAGTTTTTTGGAGTGAAAAACAGTGGGAAATACTGTTGTGGCTTATGGTTGGACCCTCTGTGGCATTCTGTGAAGTTTGGGAGAGTGGCTTGATGTGATGAATTTGCGTGGGAGCTTGTGCGGGCACTATTTTCTAAAATTCACAAGTTTCCCGGCAAATATGAGCACATGCACCATAGAAAGCCTGATCCTGGGTCCCGCAAACGGCGACGCTGCCCCCCTGTGATACTTTCACTGATAGCTGTCCTCACGCTGTCAGGAAAGAGATAACTCATCAGGAAGGTGTCAGAGAGATCTGTCATTCCACCGGATAGCAAAGGAAATGACGACAAAGAAGTTCTTTAAATAAATAAGACTTGAATTCATTTGCTGGAGAGGTTTTTCTGTCTGTATGCTTTTCCACATCACCCAAATGAACTTAAATTTCTTTTGGTTATTCTCCTGAATATTTGATACAAATACTTACTGTACAGTTAATCACATAACTGTCATAAATTTCTATTTTTTGCCTATTTATATCTGAAATTTGACATGCATGTACGTGTAAAGTAATACATTTTGAATTTTCATTTTCACACTGTCAAATTAGTGTGATACTGAAACTGAAATTTCCGTTATTATTATCTTAATATTGGAGATGATTAGTCCTGCAGAGTTTAACTCTGTGTCTCTCATGTTCTGTTGCATCCTAAAAAATTAAGTCCCCTTTCAATATGATCGGCACATTTGTCAGAATGACTATGCAGAGGCAGGGAGACTTGGCCAACTCAAACCCAGAAAGACGCCTGTTATGATAACTATACCAAAAGATTCAGTGCCGATGACACAAATGAAAAGGATGCATGTGCGCACACAAATCTTTATTGAACTTAAATCAGTACCTTATGCCAGGTGTTTGTGTTCAGCCTCATGTCCTCCTGAACAACTCTGACAGGAGATCAACGGCAACATACAGGTGCTTTCAATAGGCTAGAATGGCAAAGGTGGAGAGAACTCAAAAGGTTATTTTCTCTGTCTGCTAATGCACTGCGCTTGCACAACGTTTTCATCTGGCTTTTGTGGCACGAAGCAAACAACATCATAACAGTGACCGGCAGGCACTCAGCAGCATCAGACTAGTGTTAAAAGGAAATGGGGGCCAAATGCATCTTTTCAAACGGTCTGTTTGATGTTGGAAGATGTAAAAGGTTTCTGTCTGTTTAACTGAGTTGGAGGGGGCGCAGGGGTTCAGCTCATTAAACTAGGCTATGCCTCACTATTGTGAATGGAGATATGAACTGAGTTCTCCACAAATGCTCCACTCTTCCTGAATACCTTGACCCAGGGATTATAGAAAAGATAAATGCATTAGAAGAAGACTTGCGAGGTAAAGTTCACACAAAACATATCGGATGTTCACCTAATGGGGGACATGCCAGTGAATGATGCGTATGCTTGTGTCAGTCCGCAGCTGTGTTTGTTCTTCACACATACCTGCTTCCTCTGATTTACACAGTGTAACTGGTAAACATGTCCCAGAGAGACGACAAGGTTCTCCTATAACTGGCTCAGCTTCCACTTCTTGAGAGCGCGGCTTCTTCAGCATTAAGTGAGGGTACAGGAAGTGACATATTAGCTGCAGGGATGACAGGCTGGCTCCCTGACTCGGCAGCAGAGCTGCAGCACAATGGTATCAACTGGCTTCAGGAAATATGTCCTTTTTAGGCCGATCCCATCCTTTGGGTATGGCACACATGCGCAATTCAGGGCATTGTTTTGAACAAAAATAGCAGAAAACACGTCTGTACTGAGTGGCACTGTCTGGTTCTCAAACCCACTTTCAGTGAGCCTGCAAAACAAAAGCTCTATGGAGTGACCTTGAAGGAAAGTCTTCACTACCCAGAGGACATTGCAAACCCAGATATGAGGAATTAATTTTAGGTCTTCATATTAGTCTTGTTTTTTTTCAGCCTTGGTTTTTTACATTTCATTTCTCCTCTCCAGGGGCCATTTATCAGTGTGGCTAACAATGTTGCTCTTTTCAAAAGTCTTCAAACGCGAAACCAACAATGGTGAAATCCCTGTCTGCCATCTGTCCGCCTCTACCTCATGTCTGAGAGCTGTATCAATTCTTCAGCTCTCTCTCACCACTTCTGGCAGAGTTGAAAGCTGCAGTAAGCCTGTGTGTGTGCATGAGAGAGTTTGTGCGTGTGTATGTGTACATGTCTGCGTGTGCGTGTGTTTGGGCTTATATAGCTACACTTGTGAGAAACAACTCTTGAGAAGCTACAAATGTTGTGCGGATATTTGGGGTTGTGAGGACATTTTGGGGTCGTCCTCACAAAGGATTGTGGGCTAACTGATTTAAGTAAAGGTTACGGTTACAGTTAGGGATAGGTTAAGGTTAGGTTTTGGGCCAGACTGCATCACTGTGGAATGGATGCTGCATCACCTACAACTGTAAGACCCTGCCGCACATACTGTGATGAATACAGCTGGAAAGATCATTGGTGTCTGACCCCCCTCCCTCCTGGACATTTACAACACCCACCACACCTGCAAAGCAAACAGCATTATGGGTGACTCCAATCACCCTTTCGGCCTCTTTAGCCTCCTGCCATCTAGGAGAAAGCACCAGAGCCATCCTCCCTACTCCACCAGACTCACAAACAGCTTCATCCTCTGGGATATCAGGAAGCTGAACTCTCTCCTCTCTCCCTTCGCTCTCCTCCAGCCCCAAAATCTCTGGACTTTAAAGCACTAGTCACTTTACAGACAAAGGACCTCATTTAGTAATTTCTAGCTAGTTCTTTAATATTCTGGTATTTATTTTATTCTATGCACTTTTTTGTACTTGGACTTTTTTGCACATTTGTTTTATTCCACGTGGTTTTATTCTATGTTTTCATTCCATGCATGTTTTATTCTACGGCTACGTCTTGTTTTTCTTTTTTGTTTTTTCCCCTCTGCACCGTGGTTCAGAGGGAAACAATTTTTCGATTCTCTGGTAAATAATGACAGAATTGAAAACAAAGCTCTCTTTGAGTTTGACTCAGCATAATTTGGTTAAGGTTAGGGTTCGGGAGAGGCTGGCAGGGGTCTCAAACTGATCCATAAAAGGGCCAGGGGGCTATAGCTTTTCAATCTAGCGAAGCAGAAGCACACCTGATACGACTAATCAACTGTGCAGACTGACATCAGTTGATAAAATTAGTTGTATCAGGTGTGCTTCTGCTCAGTTGGATTGAAAACTTGGAGCCCCTTGGCCCTTTTACAGACCTGTTTGAGACCCCTGCTGTACAGAGTGAATGTGTGTCAAAACAATGTCCACGCAGGTATAGCTATACAAATGCATGGGCGTGTGTGCTTCTGTACTTGTTTGTTGGCGTGGTAAAATCATGAATACAATGATACAAATACACAGCACGCAAATTTTTGCTTTTCTGTCGGTGAACGAGATGTCCTTCCCATCCAAGTTCTTCCCCAGCTAACTCCAATAAGCGATAATGACTTGAAAAGGAGACCTAGATCAAAAAGATGTGATTATAGTTTTGTGAAAATTACAAGAGAAATTAATTATATTTTGATATCTAATACTAACTTACATACAACCCCAATTCTGAAATAGTTGGGATGAAGTGTAAATTGTGAATAAAATCTGAATGGAATGACTTTCAGATCACATGAGCTAATATGTTTTTTACAATTGAGCATAGATAACATTTCAAATGTTGAAACTGAGACATTTTACATTTTTATCCATTAATGAGCTTATTTCAAATTTTCTGGCTGCAACAGGTCTCAAAAAAGTTGGGACACAGGCAAAAAAAGGCCGAAAAAACAATTAATATATAAGAGAATCAGCTAAAAGAACATTAAGCAAGTAATTAAGTCAGCTGGCATCAGGTATGTAACATGATTGGCTATAAAAGGGATGTCTTAGAGAGGCTGAGTCTCTCAGAAGTAAAGATGGACAGACGCTCTCCAACCAGTCAAGGCTTGCGTGAAAAACAATAATCCTCAACATCAAATTGCAAAGGCTTTGAAGATCTCATCATCGACTGTGCATAACATCATCAAAAGATTCAGAGGAACTGGAAAAATCTCTGTGCATAAGGGACAAGGTCGAAGACCTTTACTGGATGCCTGTGATTTTCGGGCCCTCAGATGCCACTGCATCACTCACCAGCATGATTCTGTCATTGACATTACTAAATGGGCCCAGGAATACTTCAAGAAACCACTGTCTGTAAACACAGTCTGCCGTGCCATCCACAGATGCCACCTAAAACTCTATCATGCAAAAAGGAAGCCATTGTTGAGCATGAACCAGAAGCGCCGCCGTGTTCTGTGGGCCAAGGCTCATTTAAAATGGACTGTAGCAAAGTGGCAAAGTGTCCTGCGGTCAGACGAGTCCAAATTTGACATTCTTGTAGGAAATCATGGGCGTTGTGTCCTCCTGGCTAAAGAGGAGAAAGAAAACCCCTCCTGTTATCAGCGTTCAGTTCAAAAGCCAGCATCTCTGATGGTATGGGGATGCATTAATGCATATGGTGTGGGACACTTGCATGTTTTAAAAAGCACCATGAATGCTGAAACGTATATAAAGGTTTTAGAGCAACATTTGCTCCCCTCCAGAACAACATCTATTCCAGGGAAGGCCTTGTGTATTTCAGCAGGACAATGCAAAACCACATACTGCAGCTATTACAACAGCATGGCTTCGTAGTAGAAGAGTCTGTGTGCTGAACTGGCCTGCCTGCAGTCCTGATCTTTCACCGATTGAGAACACTTGGCGCATAATTAAACGAAAAGTCCGTCAAAGGAGACCCAAAACTCTCCAGCAGCTGGAAGCCTGTATTAAACAAGAGTAGGATCAAATTCCAATGGCTAAACTCAAGAAACCTGTCTCCTCAATGCCCAGATGCCACCACTCTGTGTTAAAAAGAAGAGGGGATGCTACACCATGGTAAACAGGCCCCTGTCCCAACTTTTTTGAGACCTGTAGCAGCCATCAAATTTGAAATGAGCTCATATGTGGATAAAATTGAAAAATTTCTCAGTTTCAATATTTGCTATGTTATCTCTGTTCTATTGTGAATAAAATACTGGCTGGTGTGATGTGAAAGTCATTGCATTTTGAATTTATTCACAATTTACACTTCGTCCCAACTATTTCGGAATTGGGTTGTATTAACAGAAAAGCAATTAAACAGGTAAACATCCCAAAAATATCCTTCTTCCCCCACATATACATAAAGGAAAAAAGGGAGTTGCAACTACAGCATGTGCTGGTAAATCAGACAGAATGCTTAATAGACCTGGGGACGGGCCATAGCCTTGTGGCTAGGGGCTTGATAGGGACTTGGTAAATTGTTGATTTCAGCCCTATTGCCACCACAAGTAGATCAATGCAGATGTTAGGCCCTTTAGCAAGTCCTTTGGACCCACATTACTCCAGAGGCATTGGACCTGTAACCTTGTGTAATGAACCTTGAGTCTCTTTGGCTGAAAGCTTCTATTACATGACAATAATTGTAATAGCAAAAAATTACCTAATTTACAGTCCCTGCCCTAATTATGTGCCATCTCTTCAGGTATACATATCTACTACCATATTTAACTTTACATCAAAATCAAAGTTTCAGAGTAACCGAGTCCACGTAAATTACACCCTAATGGCAATGTAGACCAATTGGACCATTAGTATACACTACATTAGTATATAGACCATTTAGTATACACTGCATACATATTGCAAGCTTGTACTGACTTTTATGCTAGAAAGACAGTCACAAACAATCCTTTGATAAATATTCCTGTTGATTTTGGGGGGATCTGGGGTAAGGACTGGTGCTCAGATTTACACAGAGGTCTTGCTGAGGAGCCATTGCCAATGCTAGCAGGAGAATCTGGAACAGAAGCCAGCACTATTAAAAACAGAAAAAATCTGGCAGCCCTATGTCCGTGCATCATCTGAACTGACACTTGTCCGTGGGCATGTGGGTCACAGTACTTGGCCTTAAGATGAATTAATTACTCCCGCTCCATGCTTTTTGAAAATGCTCAGCTCTGCTGGACCTCCTGTCATCTCACTGTTGACTCATTTGCATCAAATGAATAAGGAAGCTCATTTTTGTGTTTTGCACAGAGGCTTTCAACAGTGTACGGGAACACAAGCTTTTGTCTGCCAGCTCACTGAGGAACAAAATGATTGTGTGTGTGTCCAAGAGGGAGGGATTGTTTTCCTACATTCTTTGTGTCTTTTGTATTGCTCATAAAAAGACGGGAGGAAAACAACCTTACCAGTAAAATGAAAGCATTTCAAGACATCATCGAGGACAAATACCTGCAAATAAAAATGCTGAAAATAAAACAGATGTTTCCGGTGTCTTTGTTAGACAATGCAGGTCTTTATTTTCCCTTGGTAAAAGCATATCATTCCCAATATGCTGCTTTTGCGGAGGACAGAACATTCACAGTACCTTGCTGTATGTGTTTCCCACCAGGAACCATAGTAATGACAATGACGGCATCAGATGCGGATGATCCCAACACAGAAAATGCTGTCTTGCGCTACATCATCGTAAGGCAGTCGCCCGACAAGCCTTCGCCCAACATGTTTTACATCGACCCAGAGAAGGGCCAGATTGTCACAGTGATCTCGCCCAAGCTGCTTGACAGAGAGGTGGGTGTACGATCTTAACAGCCAGTGCGGTAGTGGTGTCTCAGGGCTAACTTTTTTTGTGACTACAGAGCACATTTTTGTTTGTTAGCAGGAAATCTGAAACCTCACAGAAAGGACACATGAAATGAAGACCATAATGGAAAAACGAACAGAGTCACATTTTCATGTTGTGGAGAAATGATGAATTAAAAATTCAAAAAGATCTTCGGAAAAAAGTGCTGAAAAAATATGCAAAAATATAAAATATTATAATGATATATACTATTATTATATATTTTTATAAATATTATAATAATATATAATATATAAAATACGGTATACAAAAATACAAAATTTGGACTCTGATCATGTTTCCTTTTTGGTCTTCTAATGGTTTTTTTGGCACAATGTAGGATAATTCCATCTGAAATCACCAGTGGCCTCCACACTGACCATCTCAGATTTGCTTTAGATTTACAGAACATAATGTACTTGTATCCAGTATAACGTAATGCGTGCAAAATTTTAAACCCATATGCATTTTAGTTTTTGAGATATTTGAAAATTCAAAAAGGGGGCATGGACCCCAACTTTGTGTAAAAACAAGTGTCACTATACAATAATGCAACCTCAGTAAGTCATGACTTTTGAAGTATCAATGATTTTTGTATGAATTTTGCAGGATTGATTCTTTGGTATGTCTCAGATTACCAAAAATCAGTACAATAGCTTATGTATTTGCTAATTAGTAGCCTCCCCAAAAGTTTGGTTTTGCACATGGGGCCAGGTTTGGCCCTCTATATCTCTGGAATGAATCACTCCAGATCGTTCTACTCTCAGAAAGTATTTGTCATTTTATGGTTCTATTAGATGACTAATGAATTCTGAGACGCAAAAGATCTGGAGTCTTTCTATCCTGAGGTATTGAGGGCCAAACCTGGTACCATGCACTTTTGTGGGTCATTTTGACCCACAAAATTACTGATTGGCATGTACATAACTTGTAGTATTGATTTTTTTTTTTTTTTTTTCCGGAGGCATATTACACCAAAGAACCAATCCCGCAAATTTCATGTTTCTATCTTTGATAGTTCAAAAGTTATGACTAATTGAAGTTGGCATATTGTATAGTAACACTCATTTTAGTAATGCCCCCTTTTTGAAGTCTTGATATCTCAAAAACTAATAAAGATTTGGGTCTGAAATTTTGCACATAATCTATCAGATGCAAGAACATCATATTCTGTAAATCTGAAGCAAATTTGAGGTGGTCAGTCAGGAACTTTTTTGAAATCTGTAGATTTGACAATGAATTACTCTTTACACCAAGGGTCACCAACCCTGTTCCTGGAGGGCTACCATCCTGTAGGTTTCTGATAAATCTCCAATTCGGCACACCTGATTCAGCTCATGAGCTACTTAATTGCCCAGCTTGTGATCTTGTTAAGTTGCTAATTAGTTGAATCAGGTGTGCTGAATAGGAGGTAGAGCAGAGACCTACAGGATGGTAGCTCTCCAGGAACAGGGTTGGTGACCCCTGCTTTGCACAATACCCTCAGAAGACTAATTAATGTAAGTAAAACAATAAAGTAACAATCGTTAAATTATTAAATACTTTTGTAAATAACACTAAAATAAAAAAAGTGCAATTCCAACCTGATAAAATCTAAACGGATATAAAATGAAAACTACTACGCTAAGACCACTTAAAAAATCTAAAGTCATTATCAGGCTCTCATTCATCTTGGGCTGATGGTGGGATGCAGAGTTCCTTTTTAACCCCTGAAACTCTTACTCTTCATGTAAGTTTTCCATTAAGTACATTCAAAGTCAGAAAAGGCTTCTTTTTTTCCATATTTTAGAGCAATGTCCCACTCATATTCTTTGTTCGCTGGTTGCAGCGCTTAACTGAAGCCACAACACCCTTATATTGAGAGAAATATTCAAACCCAGGATGCCATGCTTTTATTGCCAAAGCAATACATCAAATGGAAAATATCTAGATCTTGTACATAATTTTATACACATATCCCTTTAATTCAGCAGGAGGTATTTGGGATGATTGGAAACCTTCGGATCAGCAACTGACTCCCATGAATTTTTGTCAATACTGAACAATTTCATATCTCATTTGCCTGTGTCCTTGGATTTTTGCTGTGATTGTCCAATTTTGTTCCAGTCAAAGTTCAATTCACCATATAACACTGAATAGCTTTTGAAAATGTACCTTCTTTCATTCTTTGGAAATTACCAAGCCATTTTAGTCTTTGTAACTTAAGATGTGCAATAAGTCTCAACGATTTTGTTTCTGTCAATACAAATTAACTGGACACTTTTTCTTTCCATGTAATTACCATGATTCTCCTTAAATGTCAGAAGTAAAAAAGCAATTATTTTGTTCTCTTTAAGAGCAGACATTGACCAGGTTTTACTGTTGTTGAGTGGAACAATGAGCCCACATGCAAGGTAGATTATTGACTTTATAATCAAAAGTTACAGTTATTCTGAGCTCTGTCCATGAGTCTTCCAAGACTGGTGGCAGGCTTACATAGTCTGACGTAGATTTTTTCTCCAATACACAATGAATCAGAAATCATAGACCTAAGGTATTGAAACCACTTAGTATTTTTTATTTATTTTATTTTTTTAAACGTTCTAGTCCGTGATCTTAAACAACATTTCTCAGAATTATAAATGAGACCTTTTTGCAGGCTTCTGCAGAGCGGTTCATGAAAAACAGCATTTGAATGTCCATCATCGGCAAACAGCAAATCACGTACAATAATTTCCACGATCTTGGTTTCAGCTTTGTGCCTTGAGAAACTGAAGAGTTTCTCACTTGAGCGGATGCAGGGACATAAATCTTCCGAAATGTCATTCAAGGCATACGGCATGACAGCAGAGAAGATACCAAATAAAGTTGGGGCAAGGACATTCCCTTGATTGCAGCCCCTGTCAATGTTGAAGGATTCAGTCTAGCATTTTTCACATCTGATATTACATTTTGTGTTGAGATGGAAACTTTTGATTGCCATCCATAGTTTTGGTGGACATCCAATATGTCTCAAGGATCAAGAATGTTTCCTCTCTGTTCACCATACCCAAAGCCTTGGTTCAATAACTACAAAGAAGTTTTGTTCTTTTCATCTCTCTTGAAGCTGCTTGAAAGAAAATATAGAGTCATCAGTTGATAGATTGGCTCAAAAGCCACATTATGATTCTGGATAGAATCTAATTATATCTGCCCCAAAATCTATAATCCTTTCCCTTGTTTTTAAATATGAAGCCTCTGGTAACAGTCTTTGCAGCAGGAAGCAAATTTTCAAGTTATTTAACCATGACATCACTCATAATTCTGTACAGGAGAAAGGATGGCATGAAATGGAGTAAAGTTCGGCCTGCTGTTAGACATTGTTTTTTAGTGATAGTTTATGAGGGACTTTTGCTTTGCGCCAAGGCAATACCCACAGGAACTCAAATTGGCTGCACCACGGAGAAGGGGAAACTTCTCTGGGTTCCCGAGCAAGGCTAATTTAGTGAAGCTAACGAGCCCCGGCAGACTGACTGGATATGTGTTGTGTGTGCCGCTGGACCACAGTGGGAAGGATAGCAGCAGTCACATCTGTTTTCTTCTTGTATGACACAGTCATTCCCACTGGAGCTGGCCCCAGAAATGCTGGTGTTCTCACTTTTATCGCGCTCCTCAGTAGAGGAGTTGAGGGAGTTGACAACAACCAACTCTGCTTGTCAAGTCTTTTTCACATGTGAGTATTTAGAACAATCAGAAGCTCCACGCTGTTGATGATTCCAGTTAGACTCCTCCATTAGTCCATGGAAGCTGAACATGAGAGGACTTGAAGGGATCTCACTGAGCCACATCAAACTGACAGTGAACAACTTAAATGACTGCTTCCATAACAAGTTGGTCGGGTAGAAATAAATGCCTTTAAATTCTGAAAAACTACAGAAGCCATCGGCAGATATTATACAACACAATTTATTTTGGAAGCATGTTTATACTATAATTTTCAATTTCTTTAAAAGTGTATTATTATTCTTTTCTGATCTAAATTGACCTTAGATGGAAACTAACTCACTAGCTGGTGCTGTGAAGCATTGCTGTTTAACGGGAGTGGACAAAATATGGAATGTGTTAAAACTGTAACTGATGAGTTGGTTAAAAGGCTAAAACTAGCCTTTGAAACAGTTTCACTGCTTCTAGGAATGCAGTCATACAATTTTTTAGCTGCACAATTTGGATTATTGACCCATTCTTCACAAAGGACAGCCTCCTGCTCGATACCAGATGTTGAAGTCAAGTATGCAGTCTGTGCTTCAGAACTCTCTTTGAGGATTCAATTATGTTTACATCTTGTTATTAAGCTTGCCATCAGACATTTGACATCATCTGCAATTCCTTGGAACCATTCTTTAATATTGTTAGCAATGTTTTTGGGGGTGTTACAATGATTAAATATGGAGACATCAAGAAGGAACAGAGTTTGCTCCATTCGGTTCACCTTGTCTTGTAAAATGGTTACAAAATCGGTCTAGGCGCGCACACCATAGGGGCTGTGTCCTTCCTGCAGCGTCCCGGGTTCCGTTCCAGCTCAGGCCATTTGATGGATGTCTTCCCCATTCTTCTCCCCAACTTTCCTGTCTCTCTCTACTGTATAACTATCTAATAAAGGAGATAATCCAAAAAAAAAAACTTTAAAAAAACCCATAGTTGGCAATACGACCTTCCTAGTGCTGTGAAGTCCGACACACTTTTCCCGGGAGATCCGGCCCGATCAAGCCAAAGTTACATAGTGCTCGAACAGGCATTTGGGACATGGATTGGGAATGAAAGATGCACCATTCTCCCTACTACAAGCAAGTGAACCATTAAAATGATTTTGAAGCTGGTATTTTAAGGTAAGATTGTTACATAATGTTGCCTTAACTTTCTGTTGTTTGGTAGCTTGACCGGAAATGTGTTATTCTACTCAAGTGTCATGGAAAGATGGATAGGAATCAACTGTGTTGATGCTTTTTTGGTTGTGGTTTAAGCCCATCTAAGTTAAAGCCATTGTCATGGGTGTTTCCAATATTCAACCTCCTGTATACTGTATATTGCATGCATAACACATAAAATATTTTTTATTTACAAATTAATGTTGGAGATGAACCACCACATTTACATCATGTGCTCTATAGCCAATTAAAAAGAAAGTAATAAAAAAGAGATATAAAATAAAAAAAATAATTGGCTCTCACCCAGACCTCCTGAGCATTCTCATGCTTGGTTTACTCAATTAAAAAAGATGTGTCTCTGAGTTTAATTTCAGGTGTTTTATTAGCCTATCTGTTTGCCTTGATTCTTAGTTGGCTTATTTGTGTTGCTAGGTGACAGGTGTAGTGTGGTACAAGGCTTTTGCGAGTTGCTAGGTGACTGGGACAATTTGTTGTCTGGCTGGCACATTTGAAGGTCAATGTGCCTCAGTCCTACATTGGTCAGGCTTAAGAGGTCAGGGTAATATGGGGGCTTTTTTGAACAAAAAAAAAGAAATATATCTGTAAACAGAATTTAGATTTTCGATCTCCCTGTGCTATCAGGCAGAACTGTATTCGTGGTGTTTTGAAAGCCAGGTTCACCTGGAGCAGGCTGATTAAGCCGCTGTCCGGAGGCCTGGATTAGAGGCTGTCAAAGTATGTAACAGAGGGCACGGAGGTATCCCGTGCTTAGTCAAACATTTATCTCTGTTTCCTTCTCTCTGAATCGATGTGCCCTCCTCCTTTCATTCCTGCACCCCTCCCTTAATCTTTATCTCTGTTTCCCTCCAGCCGCTCTCTCAGAGGTTGAGTCAAAATTGAAAATTGGTTTAGTCACATTGTAATGAAAGTTGCCATTTCGTAAAATGCTCTCTCCCTTGGCGTTATGTTCCTTAGGTGATGTATTCTGCCGGTGCCACCCCCCTCCTGACCCCTTCTCCCTCACACAAGCCCCATTCTGCACTTTCCCGAGCTGTTTGCTCCAATCCTGCCTTTAAAGTGTGGATGAAAGACTCAGAACAGATTCGGATGGCTAATAATTTGTGCTGATGAAGAGTCATTTTCTAACAGATGTGAAGTATCTGTCTAATCATCGATCCCGCTAGTTAAGCAGATGCCAACACATAGATACGCACACCCATACATATACATAGGTCATTTAAATTGATGATTGTTGGGCCTTTTTAATGCTTCTTCCATCTTTCAAACTGACTTCTGTGCTTGCTGTTATTTCATTACGTATGTAAAAATGTAGTTCCTTATTTCAAGGAGTCTGAGAGCTATGCTCTAAAAAGGTTTGTCCTAAATAAGTAGGACAAATTGTAGAAAGCATGTTTGCACCTTACCTGCATCGTGGGTGGGATAGCATGGCAGTGTGTGAATTCGGAACCTTGGGTAACAGCAAGTTTCGCACACAAGTAAAACTTCCTGGGATGTACCAAGAAACAGCAGGCTTGTGCATTAATTTGCACCCATGTTGTTCAGAACAGGAAAGTTTTTGTGACTTTTTGTGACAAAGTGCATGCTCTTGCAGTTAGCGCGAAAGATGCCTGCTGACGTTTTCATGGCACACCCAGGGAGCATGCATATGCATGTGCGCATGCATGTGCGTGAGAGAGTGAGCTGTGTCTGTATGGAGGCAATACCAGCCTGTATTTCTGTGCTGTGTGTCTACAGAAGTCATTCCAGCCTGCATATCTGTGCTGTTTTTCTGTGGAGGATAAACCAGCCTGCGTCTGTGTGCCGTGCTTTTGAAGGGGCCAGAACATCCTGTACCTCTTTGCAGTGTGTCTGTAGAGGCTTACCAGCCTGTATCTCTGTGCTGTTTTTTTTTTTTTGGTGATCGTACGAGCATGTATCTCTGTGTTTTTCTCCTTAGAGGCCATAACTGCCTGTATCTCTGAATTGTGTTTCTGTAACGGCCAAACCAGCCTGTATCTCTGTGCTGTATTTCTGTGGAGGCCAAAACAGTCTGTATCCCTGTGTTTCTTTCTTTTTTGGTTCATGCCTAGCTGCATCTCCACTCAATTGAGAAACGATCATTGAACAATCTGTCACAGAAGAGATAACACACCTGACATCATTGTTGAGTCTGTGTGGAAGCATTATATAAAATGTCAGTAAGAACTTTAGTATCATAAAAACAAATCATATATTCAGTCTTTCCTTTGATTTCCCATATCAATAACCATAATAATGGTAATGCCACCACATTTACCCTGCTACTTCTTATTCAGAAACTCTTGCTTTGAGACTTGACATTCTCGCACTGCGATGAAAGAAGCTGTTTCACAGTGTTGATTTCTCCCAGGCAGGTACAGTATATTAAAAGATACATTAGTTCTTCTGAGTGGCGTAAGGGTGTTCATGCATATGGAAATCGATGTGTATTGAGCTTGTTGATTGAGCTTAGAAGTAAGCACACCTTTTATAGCCCCATGCTTGCTTTAGTGTGTCTAAGAGCAAAGAAGTTTTGCACCTCTGTTGTGAGAAATGATGAAGATGACATTGATAATTATGCTAATTGAACACTGCTAATTTTATTTATTTAATCTTTTGAGGTGTCAGGTTTGTCGTACTGATGCAGGTGGCTGTGGATTTCTAATTTTGTTCATGACATTCGCCTCATCTCGTTTCCATCTCGGTGCAGCAGCCGGGTACTGTTGTGTGTGTGTGTGTGTGTGTGTGTGTGTGTGCGTGTGCGTGAGTGCATGTGTGTCTGTGCAGTGTATGTGTGCGTGTGCATCCGTAGTTGGTGAGCAGGGTCTATCTCCTTTTTGGACAGACTGCTAATATGTGTAACTTAGATATATGATCTTGCTCAGGCAGTCATAATTTTTTCACTCTGCTGATTGATGTCCAGTGGTGTTCCTCATCTGCAGCCTCCATGCAGAAGAATGGAGGTGTCAGAGCTCCTGTGTATCTAAACTATGTCCTGAGATCACTACCCCTGCTCTACCCCTCCACTGCTTCATGAGACTGGGCATAACTCCCTATGTACACCTACCATGACATGACCCAGGGGTGTACATAGTTAAGCTCCCAGTGTCAATCAAGTCAATCATAGTGAATACATTCTGATATTACAATGTGGGTACATGTGACCCAAGAGGAGGGGGCATCACCGAGAAGCACAACAGTCCCATCCTGTTCTCTCTCCATCCAGGCACACTTCTCTTTTAACTTAATGGTCTGCCAAAATGGTAATAATCATAATAACAGGAAGGCAGGCTTGTGCCTCCACTCACACACATTTTATCATGCTGCTAATAGATATGAGAACCTGGAAGTGAGTCAAGTTAGAGTAGATTTTTCTCTGGCATTAATAGCAGTAATTATGAGCAGGTAGACAAAATTACAAAATGCTTTGCCGGGAAGCAGTTTCAGAAGATGAATATCTCTTGTGTTTGTACGATGTGTCCCGTGAGTGTACACTTAACTGTAATCTTATGGAATGCATTATAGCTGTGGGGTGTGGATGCTATTGGGACTTGCACGGGTGTTCCTGCATGCAAATGAATAATTTTGACTATACAAAACTGAGTTCTGTAATGACTGCCATCATCAAACTATTTAAGAGTTAAGGATGTTTTTCATTTTTCCAAATGTCATTGATTTAATGAAGATGAACAAGACAATAATGACAAGGGCATCATTTTTTGAAAGTTAGGGATACTTGTCTCATTTAAAGTGAATGATGGCAGTCAACTGGCTTACTTGATTGAGATGAATGTGACAGGAATTGGTCATGGGAAGTGTTTTCATTAGTTAAGAAAAAACAATCGTCTAGATGACTATTAAAAGCTGGAAATAGTGGCAGCTTGCTCAAATTCTTGACACTTTAGCCACTCCACTACCTTACAAGACCACAAAGCGATGATAGGAAACACACTTAGCAAGCAGAAAATAAAATGGAGAATGCTGGGGTTGTCACTGGCTTGTATTGGCTAAAGTTAGCTCTATAGAACACACTTCGGAATGCCCTCAATACACACTAGAAGTCCAAGCTGTGCCACTTGCTGATTTTAGCAAGGCCCCTTAAGCAGCATATTGTGCTACACAGAGTAATAAATGTGTTAAGATGGTTGCAAGGTCTTGTTGAAGAAGTGATAAATGTCTATTGGCCAAATTAGATTCACCTGTTCTCAGTCATACATTCTTATTTTCTCACATTTTCACATTTTTGAGGGGTAATTGCAGACTTGCACTTCCGCCTTTGCAGAGGAAGGCAATGTCATTGAAGCATTGGAGAAACACAAAACGAAGGGCAAATTACAGTTTCAGTACGCTTGGTGCAGGACTCTAGTCTTTAGGTCAGTTAACTACTTATTTGTGTCAGCTGCTCTTATGTGGATGACAAAACCTTAGTTTATCACTTCCAGTAGCCTAATCATCCTTGTTTTATCGCTGTACAGTATGCTAAACAAGCTTTACCAAGTAATACAGCCCAAAGAGTGACCAAAACTGAGGTGTGGACTGTTTTGTGGTTCTGCCATGCCAAATTTCATGTTTGTGCTTCTCTCTCTGTCTTTCCTCATCTGTCTCTCTCTCATTCTGCCTCTCCCTCAATAGTTTGTTTTCTCTCATTCTCTCTCTCTCTTTCTCTCTCCCAGTACTTCTGTGAAAACATTCAATTACTGTCGTTTTATTCAAAGCACTGTTTACCAGAAGCCTCTCCAAATCAGTGCTAGTTTGAATTACACTCTCCCTCTCTTTCTATACTCATTCTGCTTGCCCTTCCTCTTCCCCTCCCTCTCGCTGTTTATTGGTGTCTTCTTTCATTTACTCTTTCAGTATGTTTGAGTTTCAATTTCAATGCTTTATTGTCACAAAATTCTTGGTAATGCATATTGGCAAGGCTTGTGTATTTGTTATAACAGCTACACTGCTTTGACAATTGGAAGGAAAATGATTAAGGATATTAGCGTAAGTGTGCCTCTTCATCTCCTCTTTCAAGGAAGTCATTTGATCGTCAGACACACTTCCCCGAGACGACTGATTGATTTCTGGCGGCGGACATAATTGAATAGTGGTCGCATAAAGGCTAGGCGCCGTCTTCAATCAGCGCTCCACTCCCGGCATAAAGACAATCTGGGTGAAAAGGAAATGCAGTTATTCACAGATTTGGGGTCAGGCATTGGGCATAGCAATTCATATGTATCTGGGTTAGTGCAGTACACAAATAAATACTCTGAGACAAAAGGCTGGTACACAGTGGTATCCGTACACAGATTTTTGCTGTGTGTGATGTGCACTGTTGTGAAGTTCAGCACAAAGGAGCATCACAGCTCGGAGGAGGATGATGAAAGTCTGTGTAAATGAAGTTAATGACATACCTGTTTCATTGGATGTTGTCTCATAGGCTACACACTTTTGTTATTCCACTACGGGAGGCAGCGAAATGAATGTTGCATTTGAAAGAGTCAATATTTTTTTTTCCACCTTGTGCTCTCTGTCAAGCTTATAGGTCCCCTGAAACTAAATTCAGCTGGAACTTGATTTCAGACTTCTTATTGGAATAATGGGCCTAATTAATTAGCTTGCCGGCGTGCTTTAAAAGTCAAGCAAACATGCTGGCTTTCCTTCACAAATACACATTCTTTTGGCTGAAATAGCATCACATTTACGAAGTTATCCTGGCAAGCGAAAGCAGAAGTCAGCTTTGGAAGGGACATGTTGGAACGGTGATGTGTCCATAGAAAAGGAATGGGGCCCGTTTATTGTCTATGGGATTTTTATTTCTTTGTTTTTGCATTCTTAATTGCTTATAGTTAATTTACCCTAGTTTGTGTCCTTAATAAGGGTATACATCTGCACATGTGGTTGATGGATCTTCATGAATGAATAGTTAAAGTGTTTCAATTTGGGAGTAGCTTAGTAGAGCATTAGCTCTTTGGTGTATGCCAGCTGCTGTCATCAGTATGTTAGTCCACAATGCCATTGGCAGAATTCATTTTTCAGAGAGCAGTATACCAAATCACAGTCACAAGTCATCATTTATAAGTAGCCTGTTTTAACTAATAAAATTAATTTTTATCAGCACAGATTTTTGGTTTTGCTATGGACTTTGTTATAAGTATTACAAAATGTGTTATCCACATTCAGGCAAGTAAAGAAAGGGTAAAATAACCTTTTCTTAACAAGCAGCTTCAGTGATGTGCACATGTATGTGTGTGTCTCGTACATTGAAAGGCTTTAAATTGGTCTTCAATACCAAAGGGTGCAATGTTCACTCTTCTAAATATTAGCTGGGCAATGATGATTTGAGCAAAATCAATTTGCAAACCATTACATCACGGTCAGAAGGCATCCGAGTATAAAGTGGGGCATCTTGCAATTGATAAAGAAAAGCACAAAAACTGTTCGGAAGCCCAGAACCAAAGGAGTCAGGTGCAGAACCAAGGGGTAGGAGAAACCAGAGCTTTATCAACAGACCAGGGTTCCATACACGGCAAACAGAGTTATGCAGGCAGGCAAAACTTGGTCCAGAAACAAGCCCAGGTCGGGCTGCGGCAATCAGGTTCCTGGCATGGTCAGAGTTCCAGGCCGGGGTCAAAACCAGAGGATAAGTCCAGGGGACCACAGGAGCGGAGAGGATGGGAATCTCGGGGCAGGGGTGAAGGAGACGAGAGAGTGAGGCGACACCGACAAACACACGAGGTGAAGGCAGCAACAAGGAGCTAGGGAAATCAGAGCATTCCGTGGGGACGAGTGAGCATCCTGCTCTTCACCAGTGACGGGACATTCACAAGACTGAGCGTGATTGACTGGCATCATGTTGATAGATGAAGTAGCTGAGTAGGGTTATGATGTTATTATAGTTTGAATAACGTTATATAGTACCATTATATAGTGTAATATTGTTGGCTGGCACATAATAGGCAGAGATAGGCTGGTTGCATGTTATGTTTATACAACATGGCAGCATTAGCTAGCTGGGCAGCTTTATGAATTTTTGATTATCGAGCGTACACCAAGAAACGCAGCAATGTCAGTTCAGCTAAATTTGTCGACTCTGTGTAGGACTTTTATACAATCCAGGCATACCGCACATTGCCCTGTACTCTCTACAGTAATAGTAATCAGCGTGGCTTAGTTCTTCTTCCTCTGATTCTCCCCTTCCCTCCCTGTCTTCCTCTCTCCATCTCTTCCTTGATTTCAGCTCTGTCCTTTCATATTAGTGTGGAAATCAGGTTCAGATGTCATTAATTAGATATCTGAAGGTCATTCCCACTGAAGGTTAGAAGTGTCAATCACACTTTCTACCTGGATGTGGTTTGATGGAGATATACCGTCCTCCCAGGGAGTCAATAGTAAAATAAAGGGCTATGGTTGTTTTGCCTTTTATAAATTGAGTGGCACAAATTTGGTTTGTGATTTATAAAAGACTAATATATCCCCCCCACTCCCATACACTCATTTAAAGTCAGATGGGGGTGAGGCACAAAAAAGTGCTCGTCAAATTAATCACATCCTTGCAACGTTATTATATTCTGCATTATTTTTACTGAGCACATTTGGGAAAGGAACCATGGGCAGTAGTTACCCACTCCTGCCAGCTAAGAACAAAAACTAAGGCCACTAAGGGCACAGCCTTTTTAAAACTGGAGTATAGAATTTATGCAAAGTGTCCCCTGGTCTGACAAATCTCAATTTCTACTGTGACATGCAGATGGAAGGGTCAGAATTTGGCATCTTAACACAATTTAATGGAAACATCCTATCATAAGTCCACGATTCAGGCTTGTGCTGGTGGTATAATGGTGTGGGGAAAATGTATTAGGCCCTGTAATACCGATTTAGGATCATTTAAATGCCACAGCCTACCTGAGTATTGTTACTGACCACGTGCATCTATTTATGGCCACTGTCTGAGGGTCCAAGAGTGGTGAGTTGAATCCATTAAGCCATAATGTGGCAGTGCTGGAGCAACATGCATTACTATTGTCTGCTAAAATTACAACCCCCATTTTTCCAGTCTTAAGCACTGAAAGCACTCTGTTGATGAGATGAACAGCCAAATGGTGGAATTGTATCAATGAACTTATGCATGAAATGTGCTCACTGCCCTCAAAAAAACCTTTAACATTCAAGCAACAAGGAATGATTTTCCAGTAACGCTCAGTTTAAGCAAATGCACTGACACAGCCGCTGTATCCTACAGATAAATGTGCTGGTTTCGGGATATCTCCTGTCTGCCTGTCACAGATTAAAAAAAAAAACAATGAAGTCCATTTAACAGCTTATTACACATTGTTTATTTAAAGAACATCTGTGTCAAATCTGTATGTTTAATCTGCCTAATTCCTTATGAGAATTAATTGCTTTTGCCAGAATGAAAGCTGTTGAGCTATGAAATGGGAGTGGGTACTCATACATTACAATTGCCCTAATTTTCACAATTCTTCAGATAAGCTTACTCATTTGAGCTTATTAATTTATTTTATACAAGCCACTGACCACTTCGCTTTGGTGGCACTGTGGCTGTCTTTTCGTCTGTCCCAGTATTTACCTGCCTGTTTTTCTGAGCCGATAATTCTTGCCTGCTTAGTATTCCTGGGCCTCTACAACTCAAAATGGTGCCAAACAAGTAGGTGCAACCAGGGGCCCTCTTAATGATAAGAATCTCACAGTCTTGATGGTATAAACCAAAAGGTCTGAGGGAGTGAAAAACCACCCATCTTTTGTATTTTCTTGGTCCCTCTGACAACGATGGCAAGAGAGAAGGGGCCAAGGGGAATGTCAGAGAATTATTTAAATAACTCAGAGAAATGTTGGGCCCTTGGAGCTCTCCAGCTGAGAAGAGAGATAAGGGTAATTATTTGATATTCCTGCAATGATTGTGTGCTTGCGTGCATGTGTTCATGTGTGTGTTCAGGGCTCCTGTAAGTGTGTGTGTCTGTCAGTTAATATTTGCAGGCACACATAAGGTTAGTTTGAGTTTTAAGCATTTAAAAATGTGCTTCTTGCAATTTTTTGTGGTAACATTAACATCACTGTCATTCTATTACTGTTTTCAGTCAGTAGATGAGGTCTGTGCCACTTTTTTTTTTTTAATTTTGTTTTACATCACGTATATGTGGTTTTAATTTCTATGCGTAGTTTTAGTTTCTCAGTTTGAGTGAGGGAAATGTTAAGTTTTCATGCACGCTTATGTGCATCCGTACATGCTCGAGGATGCCTTTTTCATGCACCTATACTTATGTGTATGTGTATGGGCTTGTGCTTGCATTAAGGGTTCATTAACTTCTTAAGCATGTCATTCCGGGTTTAAGATCATGGGAAGATCTTGATGCATTGTTTGAGAGACCTTTTTCTCGGGATGTACTGCAAAAAGGTGGAAGATGTTGCGCCTAGTGTACACTCTTATAAATTTACTTAATTAACAGTTAGATTAACACACAGTTTCCTTGTTATTTTAACTGTAAGTAGAGCCCTGCGCACATCTAACTGTGGTTTACAGTTAACATACACAGAATTACTAAATTGGCACATGTCACTGCGGTGGTCCAGGCTTTGCATGCAGCTGAGGTTGATGGGGTACGGCCACACCAGGCTGGCCCGCACGGCATTTACTGTATGCAGTTTTGACCCCTCTGAAGTTACACAAGTGATACGCATGATTTGAGTCACCATTTGCACTCTGTTATAAATTTACTGTAAAATTACAGTTAAAATAAATGGCAAAAAAGTGCCAGCTTATAACAGTATTGGGCAGAGAATAGGATTTAGAGGTATGAATCATTGGGAGCTTCAGGATTCATCTGAAATAAAGCTATTCTATTACGTTAAACACCACATTATATGGAATATAACAAACGATCCAATATTTTGAGCCCTTAAGCTGAGAAAGTGAACTCACCATTATAATACTGCTGTCTTTGGGGGATATGTGTGCTAGTCTCCTGAGTAGGGGGTGAACATCCAAAAAGTTTTTTTTTTTAGAATAGACCTACTTTATTCATTGTACATTCCATACTTGAGAACAGAAAACGTGGCAGGCGGCACAGTCAGAAACATCTCAAATTGACCAGTGCTTTCATGCTTGTAAGTGTGCTTGTGGAGTTCAGTGCATTGGCAGTGATTGATTCAGGATTTGAGCAATGATCATTAGGCCCATTCTCACTCAGTGAAGCAGGACTGTTCGTGTAACAAGATTGGAGCCGGTCCCCTTCACGCCTGTCTGTGCCATTTTCTTTTTTCATTAGATTCAAAGAAGCTCCCCTCCTGATCATCCCTCTTTTTTGTTCTGCAGAAAATTCACAAATCGCTTGTAGTCAGCTATGGTGCCACTTTTCCCCAATCAGACTCCCAGACTGCTAAGCTGTCATAGATACAGTGTGGAGAGAATGCTTGGCTCGCAGACACCTCGACAAGGCCTTATGCTCTTTTTTTACGTTTAAGCCCATCTCTGGAGGATGGCATTTGTGGGGAAACTTGGGATAAAAGGCCTCTTGAGTGATGAGGCAGCTGAAGTTAGTCATTACATCAGCAGAATGGGGAGGTTAGTCATGCTCTAAGGAGAAGTTATAGAACCAACTGAGGGTTTGTTACAGACAGAACCCATCCTGCCTTCCCTGTGGAATTAATGCAAATGTGTTCTGCCTTTGCAGACACCGGGTTACATTTAGCTAATAAAATGGGTTAAAGCCTTTTAATATTGGCTAAATTGGTCAGGGATTGGGGAGTTCTGTATTGGGATTTTGTGGAGACCGATTTCCTAGCAACTACCCTGTCTTTATTCGCTCAATTGTACATATCGAAACTAGGTCATGCGTGGATTAGACAACTGTAATTCTTTCCCAAAAACAGCACAAAAAAATAGTCTTCAGTTGTCATTCAGAAGCTTACCAGCAAATTTAGCTTAAACATCTGGACTCAGAAGATTGGGTTAATTGAACAAGGACTTTGGAGTTTGCTGTGACTTCAGCCACACAATATATAATTTCGAACTTTGGGATGGGTGGGGGCTAGAGTCAAACAGGCAAGAAAGATTCATAATATTTTCTTTTTTATCTTATCAATGAGCTGTTCTAGCTGTGCTAGTTTGCCTTATTTTTTTTCCATGGCAATAGATTCTGTGAAAAAGTTGGTTTACGTTCTTTACGTTTTTTGGACTTCATCTGAGGGCATAATTTACATCTTATACTTGCTCTGTACTGTATTTTTTTCCCGGCTATGATGCCTTTTAGCTGAATACTTGAATCAAAGACATTGCAGAAAACTTTCAGCTTCCTGTTTGGAACCAAATTCACATCCAAATTGCTTTTACCTGTCTCGTCAGTGGTCTGCCTCGCTTTAAGTCCAAGTGGCACTTAATGTGAAAAGTTGTACGTTCTTTTAATGGACTGCCACAGTCCAGCCCTTCATCTGCAGATGTCTGTGGCAGGGCAAGAGATTAACTGATGAAGTAAAATCATTGGTCGGCTAACCCAATAACTTTCCTCATTTGTTGTTGCTCATTGCCCACAATTTTGCGTATAGATCACCAATGGTCGGTCCAGCCATGTACTAGGTTTTGACCTAGTATTGTTCACTGACAAACAATGAGCAACAGAATGTTGGGTGGAATTCTGGGGGCTGGAGTAGTAAACACCAGCTAACCCGTTGCTTCTGACGTGGGTCTCCGGTCCACACAAGCAAGCACGGTTTTTTTTTTCCAGACCAGTTTCACAATCAGTTTCACTTTGATTAAAACTTGTAAATCATTTAATACACTGTGCAGTGACCTGCATGAACTGCTCTGCAACCTACTTTCCATGGACTGTCCTTGTGCCGTAAGACTGCATGTTTGCAGTGTGTTTTGCTCATCCATTAGCACTGCAGACAGATTGGTCTGGTATGAGAAACTGCCGGCAGTAATCGCAAATGGTGTGCATTCTGCGGGCCTGTCCAGAGACACTAAGTGGATGGCCTCTCTAACATCTCGTCTCTGCTGAGGGCTGGCTGGGTTTGTTTACTCTCTCAGATTGGGGTTCTCTGCTGTGAGGGTCAGGATGGATAGGCTGCTTCTCAAGTTATTTTTCTTTTTGATTGTGAACAGAAAAAAATCATCAATGTGAGAAAGGATGGATAGTTTTTTTCTCATGGACTGTGAGTTTTAGCAGTTCTTAACTTACGGTATCTACTCCTCCACATGTATACCTCCATCTTTGTCTCAGACACACACACACACACACACACACACACACACACACTACACAGAGTGACTCACACAGTCTGAATATTTTATCTACCAGGTATAAACTGTTATGCTGCTGCATATTTTCTTGAAGCAATTCCTCATACATAGTTTGTTACCAAGCTGTCCCCATAGGAATAAAACCTCAAGAATAAAAGCAGCAATTTAAATCCAAATTACAGGTAAAATTCTACACTGGCTCCTTGATTCAGTTTTTACTGTAACATATGAAGTGAATATGTCACCACATATTCTCTTGGTGTGCTTTGCATGTGCTGCACAGCCCCAGTGTTTATAGTAAGATCATGAACATGCATTCATTCTCTTCAGGGTCACAGTGCTACTGTAATGCCCTTCTCCTTTGCCATTCCTATGCCTGGCTACCTGCCCTTAGCGAATTAACCCCTTTGCACAGAAGCCAAATCTGACTATTTATTTGTTACCTTATTTAAGGCTTTGTAACTCAAGAGTGCAGCTTCAAAGAGGGGAGGGGAATGGCTCAACTGAGTCAAGACACTTGAAGCATTGAAAGTTACATCGTATTTCAGTTTATTTTTATGATTTTGGTTGAGAAAAAGGGCTGCAAACATAAAAAAATCTTCATGAAAATTCAGCATTGAAGTTGTATAAAAATAATACTGAGAATTGAAATTTGGCTGGGGGTTAGAACTATACATTTCTGAGATCATACACTCCTTGACTAAATGTATAATTCATCTGAGTATTACATTCTGAATTACCTACTCTCTAGGAGTAAAATAAGACAGTTATCCAGGTGGCTCCCCAAACTCTAAGATCCCTCAAAATGGCGCACTATCAAATCATAAAATAATCATATATTTAACACTAATCAACCTTTTGAAACATGAAATTCAATATGAACTAAAGATTTTCTGGTTGAATTTAGCATGAGCTTATCAATACAGGTGCAGTTGGACATCAGTGGTCACCAGTAACCTCTCCAAACACAAAACATGCCTTTTCTCCATGATGAAGTTCAGAATTTTGTCCATTTTTCTTCAGAGTCCCACAAGCCAGCACAACATACACATTAAAGGAACTGCTTATTTAATGATCAGAACATTCACCCTGCAATGAAAAGCTAGCAATTCCCACTTCCGAGCTCGCGACCTTAGATAAACACTTTCCACACCTTATAAGGAACAAGTATAACAAACTAACTCAGTAATATCTGAAATATACCTTATTTTAACAGAACAGACATTCCTGAATCAGAAAAAATCAGGCAATATTCTACCTTAGATTGAACAGAATAGTGCAATGAAAGTACCAGGGGGTCTACCGAAGTGCTTGAGCTGTTGGCATTTTAAATAAGCCAAAACCTCGGCATTAGATTTAGTTGAATATGATATAAATTACAAAACAAAAAGCCAAATTCAGCAAAATGCTACCACTGTAGCAAAATAACCTTTCTTCATTAAATCCCTCCTCCAGAGATAGATGTATCTGGTAGAAGGAACCCTCCAGTCCTGTTTCATTCGAAATAATTTCCATTGACCATGTCCGTAGTTTATTTAAATCCCGTAAATGTATCTGAACACTTCAGGCCAGTTTTGGAGTCTTTTTTTCTTGAAATCGCGCCATTTTCAGCTGTGCAAGTGTGCCCAACGTTAAGAGAATACAACCTACCTTGCTGTTACGCAAAGGTTTGTATACTTTTCTGATTGTCCAATCAATGTCTTTCAGTTACTGTGGACAGTTTATACTTTCTGAAATTGGATAAGAAACAAGTCAATCAATACATCATTACCGGGGAAGTTTCACGCGGGCGTGAACTATCAGTGTGCTTTAAGCAGATCAGCCAAAGTAAATAATTGAGTGATTGGCTATCAACATGAGTACTTAGGAGGATATAAGGGAGCACTGAATTCATTGATGGAGGAATCTACGTGTAAATCCATGGTAGGGAACTACGCATTTTTAATATGTGATGACTATAATTGATCGTAGAATGACATAGAATCAAAACCATGTTGAATTTTTGCGTCAGAAAACTGATTTAATTAACCACTAGTCGGGATACCATTTGCTCACTGTAGCTGAAGTGGGTGATACAGAGGATGATTTTTTTCTTTCGCAAGAGATCTTTTTTTTGAACTGCTGGATAGATACTACGGAGAAATATGTTGAGCATTTTGTACATCAGGCTAAGCTGAGGGGTTTATTCATGCAACTTCTGAAAAACAGGAATGGGAGTGAACTTGTCCATATTCCATCCATGTTCGAGCTTGGCTTGCTAGTGAATAATTAATAACTGATCCGGGTGTGCCATCCAGTGATAGCATAGTGTAACTGCGTGCATATATTTGCAGCTCCATGTCCTTTGGCGTTTCACGCTTCAGAGGCAGGCAGCCTTAGTCTGTTCCCCTCTTAATTTAGTGCACTCCCTTTTCTGTTATCCGTGCAGTTTCATATTTGTTTTTGAAAAATTCACCTAGCTAGCAAGGAGCTAACAAGTCTTGTACAAAGGGCCTTGTACAAAGGGTCTGTTCTGTAATTTCTATTTTCTGTTCAGAAAAAAAATGACTGTGCTTGTGTTTGATTTAAACAGTTTTATAGTATTGACTTTTTGCTCACTCCAAGCAGAGTGGAAAACTTGCCACCGTTCGTCCGCAGACTGTCTCACTTGTGTCGGTCCCTCCTGCAGACAGCCATCTATCAAGACTATTATCTGTATCAACTGTTTTTAATGAAATACAAGTGCTTATTTACAAAACTTTTTTTTAAATTAGCATTTGGAATTTCAAATATACTTTTTGTCTTCAGCTGGTTTCGCATTCCCATTCTCTCCAGTATATGTATATAGTGTTAGGTATCATTCTTTAAAGTTGTCCTCTCAAATCCCTGCTGTCAGAAGGCTATCACCTGGCCTTCCTGCTGGAAGGACTAGAGTTTTTAGAGGAACCCTCAGTAGTTCACGACATATGATGACGGGCCTGGTGGAGCATGTTTCTATAGCTGAGGGAACACCTTCACCCTGAACATGGGATGCAATGGGATGAACATTGTGACGCAGCATGTTTTTTTTTTTTTTTGTATTCACTTCAAATTCAAGTCTGTGCATTAAGTGCAGGCAATGCTCATTGCTAAAATGCTAATTCAACATTTCTGGCAATAAAGCCCTCTTTGCTTAAAAAGTTGCATCCTGAATAAACTAGAAAAGATCATTTGCTGGTGTGCATGTCTTTTCTATTCTGTCATTAGTAAAACGGAAGCTTAGTGTGAGGACAAAGCGTGTAATTAACTGAATGGTCCAATTCCACTCAAAATTTCTGACATAACAAAGCGATTAAATCCCCTCATCAGTAATTTTAAATCTGAAATTTAGAAATAATGCACTAAAATGTGATACCATGTGAGGACAAACTGGCAGAGCTTAGTCATTTTACAGTATCACAGAGGCTGCAAACTCACATATAACTAAAGGTTAAGGGTTCAAGAAAGAGTTTAATTGTGGGTTTGAATGCAAAAACTGCCATTTTGATTGCTGTTTTTTTATTATATTGTCAATCAAGACAAATGTCTGTTTGTTCTGACACATTTGTTTTGTTTCAGACATTTTAAATGAACTGGCACTGATGCGCACAGTTGTTTAGAAAATGTATCCGTTGTGATTTTCTGGATCAGAAATTTACATACCCACATCAGGCTCTGCAGAAATGAAATTATACTTTCTTGGGTTTTTTTTACCCAGTGTGTTTTCACTTGGAGTATGAGTTGATGCGCCTACTGATACTCATACAGTAACAGTGAATAAAATAAAATTCCCCATAACAGCGCAGTAACAGCACTCCACCTGCACCATCCTCACAGTGGCTCACAGCTCTGGTGGCTCAAGTTACTCCTGTCATGACCTTGGGCCTCACCCTTTCCCTCACAGTGAGAGCTGTTCTACCCCAAACCACCACTCCTCCACTCCACCCTCCTCCCTCTAGTGACTCTGGATGCATACTTGATCTGCTTTGAAGGTGTATTCAGGGTTATTATCCCTCAACTTGAAGTGGATGGGGATATAAGAATGAGTGCTGTCCTTTCGCTTAACCATCCGGGAATCGGTCTGTCAGTTAATCTGTCATATTTCCTCTCTGGGCCAGAACTCCTTAACCGTTCAATATTTTTCAACGAAATTTCATGCATGGGTGTATCATATTGTTCTCCTGTCTGTCCCTCCACTGCATTCTGTTTCCTGGCCAAATATCAGCCATTACATAGCAGGGGATCTGAGTATTTCATGGTTGTTTTTTTTAATTCTATTTTTTATTTACTGCTCTCTGACTTTTCACTTTGCCAGTCATCACATAAATAGATTGTGGTATATATGCTCCCTCTGGACCCTGTAAGCTTAGCTTGCACTTCATCCATCATTAGATAGCATATTTGCTAACATTACCTCACATATAACATTAGGGTAGCAAAGTGGGTTGTTAGTTAGCTTGCCGTGTAAGCCAGGCAATGTTAACATGTTCATTAATAAAGCTGTGCTGTGGTGACCAATATCACAGCCAAGTGAATGACCACAAAAGCATAAATTGTCACTATCAAATTTCATCGTATTCCCGCCATAGTTTTGAAAAAGATGGCGTGGAGGCAGGCAACTAGCATAAAATTAGCTGCATAACGTTCTCAGTCAACATTGCCTGAGAGCTAACATTAGCTAGTTTAGGCTTACTAATATTACGCAGGATCAATAGCATCCTCCCCACTACTCAGCAAACTTTTCTTATAATGCTGTACCTGACCACAGTAAACTACTATGTTCATTGTCAAAGTTTTATTTAAAAAAAAAAAGAAAATCATATTTCACTTGGTGACTTCATTCAGAGAAGCAGACAAAGTGTTGTTACTCTCTGTGACCCATACAGTGCTGTGCGTTCATGATTCCTGGGAATGGGAGGGGCATAGAGGGGGTTAAGAGAGTCCAGCAGGGGGACAGGGGCATGAACTTCTTTGTGGCAAGTCAAACAGAAGTTATCAAGAACGGTTTTGCTGAATGCACCTTTAACTGAGTAAAATTTAAAACAGTACACTTGTGATCCTCTTAATCTCCTCTGTAACTTCAACAATGAGCCTAGGACGAGTTCCTTTTATGTTGATTGTGGCACTGATGATGATAATATTGCGCCTGTAAACAAAAGAAGCGGGGGCAGGAGGATAATGGGTCCTACTTTGGTCTCCAATATATTCTTACAGGAAGATAATTTGGGGCAGTTATTTTGTCCTCAAATGATGCACCAGATTAAAATACTGTATGGGTTTTTGCTTCATTACACTAAACCAGTGGTTCCTAAACTTGGTCCAGGGGAACCTCTGTATGCTGGTTTTTGTTCCAACCTGAATTGCAACACCAAAATTTTACTGAACTGTTAAATTGTCCTAATTATGTATTATTCAAGTTTAAAGGGATTTTTTATCTTCTTAATTATCTTTCCACTGGAAATAGTTTCGCAGTCTTGCCAAGACTAAAATCCAATTTTGCTCATTGCTTTATTTGGGCACAAATTACATAAAGTTTGAAGAGGTGAGAAATAAAAATGACTGAAGTTATTAGGGGTTTAAGCCCGTAGGGCAGAAACCCTATTGTTTTTGTGCTGGTTTATTATTATTTGGGGTTCAAGCCCGTAGGGCAGAAACCCTATTGTTTTTGTGCTGGTTTATTATTATTATTATTAGGGGTTCAAGCCCGTAGGGCAGAAAGCCTATTGTTTTTGTGCTGGTTTATTATTAGGGCCCGAGCCGACTGCAAGTCGTCCGAGGACCCTATTGAAATCGTACTGTTTATTTTTATTATTATTATTATTATTATTATTATTATTATTATTATTCTTGCAACATTTCAAAGACCAATTTCGCCCCTTTCCCAATGGTGAAAACGCGTCTAACTTTCCACATTCGTCCGGCCGGATCCGAAATTCAATATTTTTGGGTGGTCGTTCATGGTCGACCCCAAATGCCAAAATAGCGCCCCCTAAACACGTTTCAAAATTCCCATAGGGAAATTCGGTTTCTTTCTCGTAGGCAGACGAAATTCGGTACACATATGTATCATACCCAGACGAACAAAAAATTTCATTGGAGCCATGCCCTAAATCCAACAGGAAGTCAGCCATTTTGATTTGAATTTTTGAATTATAAAACGAACTCCTCCTAGGGTTTTCCACCGATTGACTTTAAATTTGGTACATATCATCTAGAGACCAAGCTGATCAAAAGTTGTGCTCTGCATGTCTGTCGGTAAATGCTGCTAGGGCATGACAAAGTTTGGCGACTCGACAAAAAAATTTTAAAATGCTCTCACACCTATATACTTGATCTTAGCAGCTTCAAACTTGCTGGACATGATGAAGTCTCTGCCCTGAATGTCCCCATCTCATAACTTTTCACTTTTTATAGCGCCCCCCGGTGGTAACAGGAAGTGACCAGTTTTTACTTTGAAAATGGACTCCTCCTAGAGAGTTTGCCCGATCAACTTCAAATTTGGTACAGATCATCTAGAGAGCAAGCTGATCAAAAGTTATGCTTTGCATGTCTGTAGGTCAAAGGGCGTGGCTGCAAGGGCATGACAAAGTTTGGCGACTCGCCAAAAAAATTTAAAAATGCTCTCACGCCAACATACTTGATCGTAGCAGCTTCAAACTTGCTGGAAATGATGATGGCTCCACCCAGAACGTCATGATAACTTCCTACTTTACTAATAGCTCCCCCCTCTGGTAACAGGAAGTGACCAGTTCAGTTACTTTGTGGTAGGCAGATGAAATTCAATACGCATATGTATCATACCCAAACATACAAAAAACTCATTGGAGCCATGCCCTAAACCCAACAGAAAGTCAGCCATTTTGATTTGAATTTTTCAATTTTAAAACGAACTCCTCCTCGGGTTTTTTACCGATTGACTTCAAATTTGGTACAGATCATCTAGAGACCAAGCTGATCAAAAGTTGTGCTCTGCATGTCTGTAAGTCAATGGGCATGGCCGCTATGCCGTCCCCATTTCTGATGCCTGGTCATGCATATTCGAGCAGCTCTCTCTCCCTCATACTTCATCCAAACAACTTCAAAATTCTTGTACGTGATAAGAGCCCCGCTCTGAATGCCTTCATATGCTCGTAGGCAATCTCGCTCATGGCGCCCCCTTGTGGCAACAGGAAATGCCATATTTTACATTGACATTGGCCTATTTGCTTGAAACTTCACATTTGTGCTGAGGGTCTGCCCCTGAATGCAGCTGCACACATTTGGTTACACTCTGAGCGCCCCCTGGTGGATGAAGTGTCAACTTGTCATAACTCCTTCGTGCTTTGTTCGATTCGCTCGAAACTTTATCACAGGTTGGTGCCTGTACTTGACCTGTCCAATGGTCGTGAGTGCACACCTGCACCCATCAGGATCTCACTACTACCCACGACATGCACAAGGTTGCGCGGGCCCGTTCAACGCTGCTTGCAGCTTTAATTATTATTACTAATATTATTAATTATTATTCTTCTTCTTATTATTATTATTATTTTTTCTTTTCTTCTTCAGAAATGTTTTCGCAAATTCCCGTGAGATGGTAAATGATAGAGATCTGAAATTTTGCACATTGGTTAGAAGTTGTGTGTAAATGCTGCCCAAGTAATCTTTAACTCAATCGGCCTGATTAGGGCGCTATAATTCAAGAAAAACATTTTTTCACTTTAAAGGTCATAACTCCTACGCTGTAAGTCTGATATACACAACACTTGGTACAAACTTTCCTTGGTTCAAACTCTACAACTTTCATACAGGACCCCTAAGGTTCGCCATATTAGATTTTCCGGAATTTTGAATTTTTGAAAAACACATTTTTGAAATCTTCTCCTAGGCCGTAGGTCCGATTCCTTTGAAATTTGCTGTGGATCATCATTGGACCAAGTTTATTAAAGATTGCATAAGGCTTGGTGAAATCTCATTTCGTTTCCAAGTTATTGACCAATGAACTTCAGCAGGGGCATGGCGTAGCACAAAAATGGACAAAAGTCAACAATCATTGGGCCAATCATCACAGAACTCGCAATATATGTCAATATAAGTACCAGGAACATAACTTCACAGTTTCATGCAAATCAGGCTAAAGGGGGCGCTATAAATGCAAAAAATGGGCATGGCATGACACAAATCAGACTATAAATCAGCAATTGTTTGTCCTATAGCCATAAAACTCACAGGATATATTCAAATAAGTACCTGGAACATACCCTGAAAATTATTCAAATTGACTGATAGGGGGCGCTATAAAAGCAAAACAAAGCAGCGTGGTATAACACAAATCAGACTATAAATCAGCAATTGTTTGTCCTATTGCCATAAAACTCACAGGATATACTCATATAAGTACTTGAAACATACCCTGAAAATTTTATTCAAATTGACTGATAAGGGGCGCTATAAATGCAAAACAAAGCAGCGTGGTATAACACAAATCAAACTATAAAATCATAAATAGTTTTCCCAATCATTACAAAACTCACAGGATATGTCCACATAAGAACCTGAAACATAGCCTGAAAGTTTCCAGTAAATCGACCTGTGGGGGGCGCCACAAATGCACAAAATAGCCTAACATAACACAAATCAGACTATACATCATAAGTTGTTGGTCCAATCATTACACTGGCGAAATAGGTCCACATAAATACCTGCAACATACTCTTAAAGTGGTTTTTGTCCCCCGCCGCCGCGGTAGCGAGCGGAGCGGGGGACATAGTATTTAGCTCCGTCCGGCTGTCTGTGATGTCCCGTTTGTTCTGAACGCGATATTTCAAGAACAGTTTGACTGATTCCATTCATCTTTGGTGTTAAGGTATATTGGTGTGATACGCCGACCCCAGTAGGTTTCTGTGACCTTGGCATTATTCTCAAGGTCATTACGACCATTTGACCACTTACAAATTCCTTGTCAACATGATATCTCAAGAACGGTTTGACCGATTCCATTCATCTTTGGTGTCAAGGTGTATTAGGGGCGGGGGACATAGTATTTAGCTCCATCTGTCTGGCCATCTGTCCATCCCGTCGCGTTTTTTTGTGAACGCGATATCTCAAGAATGGTTTGACCGATTCCATTCATCTTTGGTCTCAAGGTGTATTGGGGTGGGGGACATAGTATTCAGCTCCGTCCGTCCGTCTGTCATGTCTCGTTTGTTGTGAACGCGATATCTGAAGAACGGTTTGACTGATTCCATTCATCTTTGGTGTCAAGGTGTATTAGGGGGGTGCTCACAGCCCACTCGATTTACATAACCTTGGCATTATTCTCAAGGTCATTACAACCATTTTACCACTTACAAATACCTTGTCAACATGATATCTCAAGAACGGTATGACCGATTCCATTCATCTTTGGTGTCAAGGTGTCTTAGGGCTGGGGGACATAGTATTCAGCTCCATCAGTCCATCCGTCTGGCTGTCCATCTGTCACGTCCCGTTTGTTGTGAATGCAAAATCCCAAGAACGCTTTGACCGATTTTATTCATCTTTGGCTTCAATGTGTATTTATGTGATACGCTGACCCCAGTCGATTTCCGTCACCTGGCGGGGGACATGGCCACGTTTAGTGGCAACACTTGTTAATTAAGCTGTTAAAGCTTTCAACTACTAATGGCCTTTCTTGGCTTGAACCCCGGAATTGCCGCTTGCGGCTATATTTTTAATTGTATTTCTCCTTAAAGGTCAGTTTTGTCTTTGAATTCTTCATCATCATCTTCGAGGTGGTTAGCTTTAGTGGACAAAAAAGGTCTTTGGATTGTGCTTGGCCCATGGAGCATTCTCAATTTATAAAACAAAATTTATAAAACCTTAGAGAAATTCTTATATACCTCTACTGAACCTCTAACACATGCCTACTGGCCATTGTGGAGAAATTTGGAATTAATAACTCTAGCAATGAAGCAGGGAAATGCAGCCAATGATCAAATTTATGTTTTGCAGTTTAAAGTCAAATATTGCCTCAAGCTAATATGTTAATCTCATTTTTTTCCTGAGCCTTATAATAATTAGGAATTTAAAAAGACATAAGACATACTTTATATCAATAATTATAATATCCAGTCATTTTTATCATTGGAAAGTTAATTGTGTAGCCTAAATACAGTGTGAATTCAATTCAGTTTTATTTGTACAGCACTTTTCATGGAAACGCTGTCATAAAGACGCTTTTTGCAAAGAAATAAGCGAGCAGTGCCTGGCCTAATCCCTCAAATTGCAAATGAGGTAAAAGAAAAAAAAAAAAAAAAACAACAAAAAAAACATTCTCAGTAGGGAGAAAAATCCTCTAACAGTGGAGAGAAAAAAAACCATCCAGTGGGAAGAGATATTAGAAGGCCACATTACGTATGGTGTAATGAGCAGGGTAGAGGAGGAAGATGTTGCGAAGTAGAAACAGCTGATCTGTCCTGTAAGTTAACCTCTTTATGAAGATGCCGAATCCAGCCAATCCTTTTCTTATGTGTGCGTGACCCCTGTTTAAGGCTTTATAACTCAGGATTTGAGTGTCACAGAGACTGGGAAAATGATTTCAATGAAGTAAGATAACTCAGCACGGTGGCACAGTGGGTAGCACTGCCGCCTCACAGCAAGAAGGTCATGAGTTCATATCTAGCCAGGGGGCTTTCTGTGTTGCATGGGTTTCCTCCCAAAGACATGCATGTCAGGCAAATTGGGAAACTCAAAATTGTCCGTGTATGAATGGTGTGTGCGCCCTGCAATAGATTGACCAGCTGTCCGGGGTATGTCCCCGCCTTTTGCCCATAGTCTGCTGGGGTAGGCTCCAGCTTTTCTGTGACCCAAGTGACGAAGATCCTGTCTAGACAATAGATGAAGTGTGTCACTTTGAATTAAAACTTATTTCCGTTTATTTTCATGATTTTGCAACAAAAAGTGCCGCAAGTTGAAAGAATTTTCATGTAAATTCAACACATACGTTTTTACGGAATTAAATGCTGAGAAACAAATAAAAGCTGGGTGGCAAAACTATTCTTTACCTGGATGATAAGCTCATTGACCAGAAATGTGCTATATCTGAGGGTGATAACACCGCCCTGCATTTTGAAACTTTTTCTCTGCTGATTTGATAAACTGTTGATATTATACCATTCGAAGGCGCTGATTTCAAATTTGCCTTAAAAATTTGTGTATCACGTCAGGTGTTTTGACAAATCGCGAATTCTTTTCTTCATATTGCTATATCTAAGAATACACAATGATAAATGAAAGCAGAATTACACAGTTAGATTTTAAGCATTTTGCAAGATGTAATAAAACAAAATGCAGCTTACCTAAGGATTAAATTTTCTTTTCTTTGATATTGGTTATAATTTCGTTCGGGGCAGTCTCTCTGTAGGCACCAACAGTAATCAGCCATCATGCAACAGGCAAAAGGCAAAAAGGGGATTGATGCAATACTTCATTGTGGTGATTTGGAGTGTTTAATTCATGAGAAACAGCAGGGACTTACTATGCTTAAACCGGATTCTCGTTATATCAAGGGCAGTGATTTGTGACAAAACCTGACGTGATAGCCAAAACCTCATGTGATATTTGGATTCAGTGCCCCAAAATGGCTTAAAATCAGGTATCAGCTCTTACTCAGCAAATTTCATGCAGGGTGGGGTAATCAGAGCAACTGATTAACTGTGAAGCCAAACATCAGCTTCCCCCTAACTTTTGCTGTTTTATCTCCCTCGTTCTACTTTTCCCCAGTAGTCCTGACTGTAGCCTTCTGCTATCCTCCCCAAACTGCTAAAAAAGAAGAGTTTTTTTTTGTTTTTTGCTTTGGCGTCAATCAGAAATAATAATACAAACTTATCCTCACGGACTTGATGTTAGCAATACATGCCATAGAAATCATTCTTTGTTGGACATTATGCTTTCCTTCAAAGTATATCATCACACTTCCATTGTAATGGAATGACGTTTAATAAATGTTTCTATTTCCAATCAGTCCATGAAAAGTGTTCATTTCAGATATAACATGAGTTTGTATCATTATGATGGGAGATATGGTTCATGCAACATCTATTCCACCATTTCAGACTGAAGGACTCCCATCGTTTTAATAACTCTGGGGCACCACCTCTTCATGAACATTCAGTATACAGTTATGCACTCCAGGAACAATTACAATTATGGTATCACTTAAAAATCTGTGTCTAGGGTTACTGCTGCGCTGCAGTAGGGGGTTGAATGTTTGCTACATCTGAACTTATTTTGGGGAAGGTATTGCTATCTCCTATGAGATACATTAAACCTTCTTTGAAAACTGCAAACACCCCCCCCCCGAGCAAGTGCAAAACCTGTTTTGCAAAGGAAGTTTTTTGAAATTTTGCTGTTTCCATCAACGCTTTCTAATGGTATGCATTACAGGTACCTAGCTGACGCTCTTATCCACAGCGACATAAAAAAGTGCAAAACTTCGGTTCAAAAGTGCTGAGCTCCAAGGAGACAAGCTAAAGTGCTAATAGATTAAGTGACATGAGTAACACTAAGTGAAATTTGTAAAAATTGAATGAACAGAGGCCAACAGCAAGAAACCTGTAAAGTTAACAAAAGACCAGTAAAGGTAAGAGAACTAAACGACAACAATCAGGCATTGTGGGCCGTGTCGTCAGGAGAATTACTCTGAGGGCAGTGGAGTAGGGGAAAGGTGGAGCCTGAAGAGGTGAGTTTTAAGGCTGCGCTTGAAGATGCTCAAGGACACTGACGTCCTGATCTCGATAGGTAGGGAGAAAGAGGAGCTGGGAGGCAGCAGAACAGGAGGGGGGGAGCAGAGATGGGAAGAGACAAAGGGAGAGGGGGAGGGGGAAGCGAGGGAGGTGAAGGGGTTGCGGATGGTTGCAATCTTTTCCTTGAAGAAGACCACAAAGTCCTCTGCCGAGATGGAGGTCGGAGCTGCAACAGGTGGAGAGCTGAGGAGAGAGGAGAAAATAACTGCCGAGGATTTGAGATGGAGTTGTGGATTTTAGAATGGTAAAATTTAATTTTAGCAGAAGTGATAGAAGATGTGAATTCTGGTAGGAGGGACTGGTAATGGGACAGGTCAGCTGGGAGGGATGCAGTGACACGGGAAGCAAGAGAGGAGGGGAGAGAGAGAGTGGAGGTCACGGCGAACCCTAATAGTAGAGGCTGGAGAGGGAAGGGGGAATGAGTGGAAGGGGGGGGAATGCAACAAAGTGGTGGTCAGACAGGTGAAGAGGGGCCACGGTGGGATCTGAGGAGGAGCAGTTTCGAAGGAGGACCAAATCGAGGAGGTTGCCAGCTTTGTGGGTTGGAGGCAAGGGCAGGAGGGAAAGGCTGAAGGAGTGAAGAATTGGAAGAAAGGCTGCAGACTGAGAGGCTTTTGGATGGAGGTTGAAGTCTCCCAGGAGGATCAGCGGGGTGCCCTTCTCAGGGAAGGTGCAAAGTAGGACATCCAGTTCATCGAGGAAACATCCTACAGGGCCTTGGGGGCGTTAAACAATAATGATAAACAGGTTAACTGGGGAGGATATACAGTAGAGACAGCATGAAATTCAAAGGAAGAGATAGTGGTAAGACAGTGGAAGAGGTGAGAATTTCCATGAAGGGGAGATCAACAAACCGGTCCCAGCTCCTCACCCAGATGGCCGGCGGGGGGAGAAGGAGAAGGAGGTGGAGAGAGCCGTCGGTATTGAGGTGTTGTTTGGTGAGATTCAAGTCTCACTCAGTGCAAGGAAGTGGAGGGACTGGAGAGAGGCATAGGCAGAGATGAATTCAGCTTTCTGGGTGGCAGACTGGCAGTTCCGAAGTCCAGCGGCAACCCAGAAGGTGTACCACAGGGCTACTCAATGTTATCCTGCACGGGCCGGTGTGGGTGCAGGCTTTCATTCTAACCAAGCACTTACATACCTGATATTACTTATCAGTCTCTTTAGCAAAGACTCTTGGGGTTGATTAGTGGTGTCAGATGTGTAAGTACTTGGTTGGAATGAAAGCCTGCACCCACACTGGATAATATTGAATAGCCCTGGTGTACCACTTGATTTACACCTAGCATTGGATAGGTTTTTCAAGATATATAAATTGTATATTCTGCAGTAATCATGGGCTCAGTGCAAGTGAATGGAGGGGTAAATTTCAAACTCCTTTTTGTCACAGTGGCATGGAATCTTGGAAAGTCAATTGCATAATGTATTGTACAAATTACGTGCATATCAAGCCCTATATTCAAAGTTGTGAAAATATTGCTTTAAGGTGCAAATTATTTATTTGTGACACAAACAATGATTAAGACAAAAAGTGTGCATTAGTATTCACCCCCCAAAAGTCAATACTTTGTAGAGCTACCTTGTGCTGCAATTACAGCTGCAAGTCTCTTATATGCTGCTGTTATATGCCACCATCAGCTTTGCACATCTATCAACTGGAACTTTTGACCATTCTTCCGCACAAAACTGCTCCAGCTCCTTCAAATGAGATGGGGTGCATTAGGGCACGGCAATTTTCAAATCATGCAGCAGATTCTCAATTGGATTGAGGCCATTTCAAGGTATCTAAATGTTTCCTTTTAAACCAAACAAGTGCAGCTATAGCAGTATGTTCAGGGTCATTATCCTGCAGGAAGGTGAACCTGTGATGCGGTCTCAAATCTGTGAGGGAGTGGAACAAATTTTCCTCAGCAACTGCCCTGTATTCAGTGCAATCTATCTTTCCTTCAATCCTGAACAGTTTCCCAGGCCCTGTGAATTAAAAGCACCTCCACAGCATGATGCTGCAACCACCATGCTTCTTTGGGGCAAATTATGTTCTTCAGGTGGTGAGAAGGGTTGGAATTGTGATCTGCACTTCTACACAACTTCATCTCTGACCAGTTTGGATGGATTCATGGTCTTCATGTTGGCCTTGCTCTATGGCAGGGGTGTCAAATCTAATCCATAAAAGGCCAGTGTGGCTGCGAGTTGTTGTTTTAGCCCCGTGTTACAACACCTGATTCTACTAATTAACTGATCAGGGGCTCAATCAGGACATTGATTAGTAGAACCAGGTGTGTTAGTGCTGGGCTGTAACAAAATCCAGCACACATTCCAGCCCTTTGTGAATTAGATTGGACACCCCTACTCTGTACCATCTCTTGATATATCGATATCAAGGACTCTTGGGCCTTTTAAGATAGTGTTTTTTGGCTTTTTTTTAACCTGAGATCATGTGACACAGATTGCTCACAGCTGGACTATATTCAACCAATTTTGTGGATTTTAAACGTAATCGGTTGCACCAGATCTTACTTCAGGGTTTCATAGCAAAGTGTGTGAATACTCTTGCACTCTTACAACTTGTCAGTTTTTATTATTATTAAATTTTTTAACCAGGAATTTTTTCGTTCCACTTGAACAATTTGGACTATTTTGTGTTGGTCCATTCTATAAAACCCAAATAAAAATCTATTTTAAGTCCTTGTTGTGATGGAACAGAATATAAAAAACTGTTAGGGGATAAAAAACTGCAAGGCACTATGGATTTTTTTTCCATGCATGGTCTTACTACTTTTCTGACTGCAGTCAGGAAAGTAGTCAATTGAAAGTTCCTATGTTCTATGAAAAAAACGCTTAATTTTGATCTCGCAGTAATGACTGGCTGCCATGCTTTAACCCCTTTGTGCAGATGTAGATGCCTGCGTACATGGAGCCGCTCCATTCATGCACACAGTTACACTATTCTATCACTAGATTATTGGATTAGTTATTGAATATTCACTAGCAAGCCGAGATCGAACACGCTTTAGAATATGGACGAGTTATGTTCCATCCCTGTTTCCCAAGAGTTGTATGAATTAAACTCCTCAGCTAAGCCTTATGCGCAAACTGCTCAATATACTTGCCCATAGTCAATATGCAAAAGTCCAACGCGCTTCAGCCAAGTTTCAAAAGTGAGGAGAGGTGCTCAACAGTAAAGGACAATAGACATAGAAAAAGACTTTTACCTGGGTGCTTCAAAAAAGACTACCCAAAAGTAAAAACACTGGAACAGATGACTGGATTCTGAGGAAGACGTTTATTGTCTAAACGATGTCATCTATTCTGAGGGAAACGCGCAGACTTGTAAAGTGTCAGTCCAGTGTTTTTACTTTTGGGTAGTCTTTTGAAGTACCCAGGTAAAAGTCTTTTTTCTATACTTGCCCATACTATTCATCCAGTAGCTTAAAAAAATGATCTTTTGCGACAGAAAAAATTATTGTCTTCTGTAACAACTACCTCAGCTATAGTGAGCCAATGGTATCCCAATTAAGTAGTTTGAACAATTTGATGAATTGGCATGTTAAAGTCATGTCTCGGACAGCAGAGCTTCATGGGCAAAAGCCTCAGGAAGGAATCCGATGTCAATCTCCCTCTGGCTGCAAGGAGAAATCCTGGACAGTGGGTCAACAGTTGAATTGCTTTCTATGCCTGGTAACAGCATTAGAGCGCATAGCCGAGTTTGGTGGCTTGATTTACTGTGGCAGGGCGCAATGAGGTTGATTGCCTGAGGCCCAACGCGGGATTGTGATGATTGGCGTGATATTTCCACTGAGCTGAACTGCCTTAACAGCCAGAGATTGCCAGGAAGGCAGCTAATAACTGCACTGGAGTAACAGCATATTTCTTCAGTATATTTCCCTCAAAGTCACCAAAGGTATGCATTTGAATCCCTGAAAATGGAGGTTTTACATGTCGATAGTTTACTCACAATGGGTTGATTATCTGGTCTTTCATGAATAGACTGTGTGGGATGAACAAGAAAGCCAAGGGACACTCAGATGCAGTGAGACAGACAAAGTCTGAGACTCAGTCTTTTAAGGTGTGTTCAGACCGAATGCAAGGCAAATTTTCGATCAGCGGTCCTCACACGAATACGGCTGCTGGAGTGTTTTTTTGAGCGTTTTGGAAGTGCACAGAGCTCATTGAATTTTACTGCCATCTACAGGAACTGCATCTGGATCTCTGCCACTTCAGGTGAAATGATGAAAACCTTATAGACCCAGTACAGCTTCCATACCATACTAAACGTCAGGTGAATCTAAACGCCAATGGGCTTTCGCGTAACAGCGTCATGCAAATTTTTCACGAATGTTGAAACATTTTAACTCGTACATATACACTTCATTTCTTTCTCGTTGCGTAAATCGCATCATTCATGTCGGGTCTGAATACACATCTACAGTATTATCACACCCGAGAGCTTTCAAACATTTTTGATGCCCCCTCCCCATCTAAACCAAGGCTCACTGCATGCACAATCAATTTTTATACTTTGTTCTCAAACCAAACCCAGTGTGACTAGATTGTTCAGATTCTCTAATTTTTGATTAAAAAGTAGGAGGAATGAAGAAAAAACCTGCGACCTACTGTATTTAAAAATGTAGCAATATGCCTGATGCACTACTCAATGAATTTAGCTATCAGCACAATAATATTGCTATATAAACTCTCTGAACACTTTATTTGGTACCGTACATTACTAGGTACACTGTTTTGCACCAGCAAAACCACCCGAACTGTCGACACAAGACAAGATGGATCCGTGGATTCAGGCTCCTTGCGTAACATTTTTATCTTCCATCAGCATTTTTCGATGAAAATTGTAATTTATCTGACCAGGCAACATTTTTGAAGCCAGCACTCATCTAGTTAACCATACATATTGTGGACATCACATTCCCACAATCGCATCATGTTCCAGTTGTGAGCAGACAGGAATTGAACCTGTAGCGGCTTTGTGTTGCGGACGCCCATCAGCTTTAGGTTTTTATATGCTGCGTGCTCAGAGATGCTTTCCTGCACACTATTCCTGTAAGCAGCAGTTATTTGAACATTTGTGACCTTCAATGATCAGTTACTTTCATCATGTATCTTGCTTATCCTAACATTTTGATTAGGTGTTGTATCACTTCAACAAGTCTGCTTGTTTTATATATGTAGTTTCAGCTATGTGATTCCTTGTGCAGAGGAGCAGGAAATTTGCATTTACATGCTGGTGTGTAATTAACTGGCCAGAGAGTGGAAGTCTGCTTTGCCCTCATGGGACACATGCTCGCATTACATTTATGTCTACTGATTGAATGGGGCACACTGGGCCACTGGATTGATTTCCTGTCCTTTTTTTCTGTCATATACCACTCACCAGGGAACTCCTGTGAGAGCGGGAAGAAAAAAAAAAAAATTCAGATCATCTTGCTCAAGTGACCAAGAGTGAGGACTAGATAGAAAGATGATTGAAAAGGAGAGAGAAACAGGATGTTGCGATAAAAGCTTTTAATTAGATCTTCAGTGCAACATCTTTGAGCTTTTTTGTTTTTCACTCATTGAGTGGCTGACAGCAGTGTGAATACAGACCTAAGAGCCAGTGTCGCGCTCTTCAATGGCTGAGCGACAGTAAAATAAATGCAGCGCAGAAGAGCCAGAATTACAGCCAATAAGAAGAAAGGCAATATAGTTATTCAGCCTGCATATTTGTTTCTTCAAGAGCTTCCATCAGGGCTTAGTCGAGACATCTTTGCCCAGTCATTGATTTGATGAAGGTTAAGGGCAGGTTCATGAGAGCACTTCATGCAAGCCAATTCTGCATTATTGGCATCGCTAACGCACTTTTCTTAACATTATACTCTAGTAGTTGCAAGTACATGTCACAGATCACAAAGCTGATATGATATTTAGATCCTGAGGGATGTCTTTAGTGTTATTCGACATTACAGCTAGAGCTGATGAGGGTTAATTCCCCCACAGGTTCTACCCATAGATATGTATAGAACACTAGATTGCTGACAGGGTACCGCTCAAGTGAAGCATCTGTTCCAGCAGTGTATACACCCGGAAATAAAATTCGCTCATAGACTCCCATTCATTTTTGCCTACTTTAAAATTACATTTTCAAAAACACTAGCACGTGAGTCGGTGATATTTTGGTATCGCTGTGTAGAGCAGCATTTCGTCTCCCTAAATATGCGCTTTTGTTGGGTGGAGGAAGAGGCGCACTCACGGAAGGGAAGACCGAAAATGTGACTCGGCGACGATTGATTCATATGACAAATGCCAACGTTGTTAAACAGAAGCACTTGTTAAAGGAGCTACTCCATTAACAAGTTTCACCTCACCGATCGCGGGGATAGGGAAATGTATTTTTTTCTATTGACTTTTGACAGCCAAGCCTTTCTCTCCTCCTTGTCTTTTGGAAATCTGGGCTGCATCTACCAAAAGCGTAGTTGCTAACCAAGTTAGCAACTTACATAGTACGTCCATTCTCAGTCAATGGGACCAACTATGTAGGTTAGCATCTGTGATTTTGGTAAACGCACTCCTTTATAGAAAGACAAAGCAACTTATCCTCCATTTTGAATATTTAGCTGGTAAGAAGTATTGCCATTGAATGTCAATTACAAGTATCTAGCTTGTTAGCCAACTCGTTAATTTTATTAACTGCCAAGTCAACGTAGCTAGTTAGCTGGTGACCGGTAACAATTGTCAGCATTTGCTTTTAGTTGGTGGTGTGTTAAAGTTAATGGAATGGCTAATTAGCTAGCCAGCATGCAAATGTGACTTTCTTTATTAAAGTAATAAATTTGCGTTTCTACGATAACTTTCAGGTGAAACATTTTACTACTGCCCTTCGCATGAATATTTTTCCAAAATGCGGCCGCACATCTCGGCATTTTAACGATTATATTAACTTGTTTGAAATTGGCCTCATAGGAAACCATTCGTTTTAATGAAGAGGTTGGGCGTATCAATATGGCGGCCAGGTGCTTCACTTTGTGTAATGTAAATATGATGTCATCAGCAATCTAGTGATATATATCCATGGTTCTACCGGCCCATCTGTTTATATGTGTGAACAATTGAAAACAATAATGGTCCAATCAGGTTAGAAGGTTCATTACCATCCAAAATGCTAGGGCTGAACTGTCTACAGAGAGTGGGCAGCACCTGTTCACATTGCATTGCAACTGGGAGGGGGTTTCTTTTCAGGCATATATTCTGCTTCAAGAATGATTTGTGAACAGGATTGGTAGTCTGTTGTCATTTGAATTGATTTCGTGGATGATTTGGAGCCATGCGCCTTAAATAATTTAATGATTATGCACTTTAATTTAAATTTGGCTTTCCAGACATTTGGCAGGAGAATAACATCTCAAATGAGTCCTTGACTTGCTAGTGAAGGTCAAAAAAGGCAAAGGCTCCAAACCTTCCAATCCCAGGATTTTAGGACCTGGGTTAATTTGATCATCTTTTATATAGTTTTAATTAGAACAATAAAGACACTGAACAGAGAATTTGGAGTCTATGTTGAATGGGGTCCTGTTTCTGATATAATCTGGGTTTTGTGCGCAAAAAGTTTCACAAAAATGCAACAAATCAATAAAACTGTCACCTTAATATATTACCTGGTTTCCATGTGTGGTGGGAACCAGAGCTTGCATAAACAGTGAGGGAGTTGTGGGAAGGACTGAGGTTTGGAAGCACTGGGTTTTAGGTCGACATGTATTGATTTGAAACTTTATTTTAAAAAAAATTGTTGTATTTGGCATCATCTGAAAGGGCATGCAATACTCTCTCTAACTATCAACACTTTCCACCCGTAGATGATAATGAAACAGAGTAATCAGCGATGTAAAACAGACTTTTAGCAATATCCACTATCATCCTTGAATATGATCCTTGAACAGCACTGTGTCTCGGGCCGAGAGCTGTGACGTCACTCATGGGAGCAATTGTGACACATATATAGGTTATTTTATGTGTATTTTACATTGCAAGCAAGACGTCGAAATCCTCTAAAATGTGAGAATTTTTTCAGCCCTTGCTTGATTTGGACATACACTGGGGATCTCTGATGAGTGAGCCCAAGATATTAAATTCATGCAATGAGAGTAGTATTCTGAGCCTTCGGCAAGAAGTAAATTAAAATTACACAAATTTGATATTTTGTGCTCACGAATTTGAGATCCTATTTATCCCATAAATGTCAGCGTTGTATCCTCTAGATCAGTGGTTCCCAAAGTCGGTCCTGGGGACCCACTGCGTATGTCGGTTTTTGCTCCAACCACAATTACGATCCCAGAGTTTTAACAAGCTGTTCATTTTTAATTAGCAGTTGCTTGTCAGATACGAGGACATTTTACCCCTTAAACCACATTATGACAGAAATGGCTACGCATTCCATGAAATTTCAAAGCCCAACATTCATATTTTTTTTATTTTGATGTATTCCACGTAAGCACGACAATCAAAAGGTGGCAGTATGTTTCATGTGATCAAATGCAAGACTGCAATCAGTCAGTAATCTGGTGATTAGGGTTCTGAATGCAGGTGCTCAGGTTCTTTCCTGAAACCAATCAAGTGACATTTAACAGGTTTGACTCATCGTTTGCTTTGTCTTTGAATTCTTAATTGCCTAATAATTGTTAGCTTTAATGACCTTGGGTCCACAATTTTATCTACTAGAAGCCCATTTATAGATTCATGTCATCAGTTGCAAATTTCCATTTTTTTATGTTAGAGAAGTAATTTCCAATTTAGCACACTATGAAATGATTTTCATCATGGCCATTTTTGACATGTGGTTTAAAAGGATAAATAATCAGCGTGAACAAGAATAGTGCAATCAAGAGCAATGAGCAATTCATTAGCATTCTAAGATTGGAGCTGTGGTTGACACAAAAACCTGCGTACACAGTGGGTCCCCAGGACCGAGTTTGGGAACCACTGCTCTAGATGGCAGTCTATTCAAGTCAATGGGATGAATAATTTGCTAGCTAGCATGCTCATGCTTTTCGCCATTAAATTAATAAATTCAAGCATCTACGGCAACAGTTACGTGTAACTTATTACTTTACTGGCTAAAGCGTTAGCACGCTAGCAAACAAATTGTTCATCCCATTGACTTGAATTAGCTGTCAACTACAAGCTAACACCATTGATGGTGAACCGTGGTAAGTGAGCTTTTGGTTCTCATATTCAACATGTAGTACATGGGAGAAATGGTGACTGAACAACTTTGACAAGGCCAAATCGTTATGGCCTGATGAGTAGGTTAGAGCATCACTGAAGTGGCAAGACTTTTGGGGTGCTCCCTGTTAGCAGATGTGAGTATGTACTGACAGTGGTCCAAGAAGGGACAAACGATGAACCGGCAACAGGGTTTTGGGTGCCCAAGGCTCATCAAAGCATGAGGGCCATGAAGGCTATCCGATCTGGTCCAATCCGACAGAGGGGCGACTGTGGCAGAAGTCACTGAGAAGTTAAATAATTCTTAAGTAAGGAATGTGTCCTAGCACACAGTGCGTCATACCCTGCAGCATATTGCAGCTTTTAGCTTTCAGACCAGTCAAAGTGCCCACTCTTACCTCTAAAAGCACCCTAATGGGCACCTGAGCTTCAGAACTGGACCTTGGAGTAGTTGAAGGAGGTCACCTGGTCCAGTGAGTCCCATTTTCTTTTACATCATGTGCTTGGCGGGGTACGTGTGCATCATTTACCTGGGAAGAGGTGGCATCAGGATGCATAGTGGGAGGAAGACAAGCTGGTGGAGTGAGTGTGATACTCAGGGAAATGTTCCGCTGGGATACCCTTAGTTTGGGAATTCAAGTGACGTCAGTTTGATGGAGCTGTTTGGGCAGAACAAGAGTGACCTTCACTATATTCGGTACATGGTTTTAATTTTGTGGGTGATCGGTGTATCTCAATTTCCTTGTGTTCAAGATCAATATGTCGCTGACATTTTATGGAGCATGTAACCTCCATTTAGGTGTGCCGGCATGTTTTTATAAGTCTTTGTAATGGTGTAGAATTAAAATTGTAATGAAAACCTCATGTATGCAGCTCAAACTCTACCGAGAGGCATTAAAAACGCAAAGTGGTTTTTATCGTCTAATTTGAAAACTGATAGTTTTTCCTTTTGCTGATTGACATGATGACATCAGGTATGGTAAGCATTGCAAAATGTCAAGTGTCTGGGTTTTAATCTTTTCTTGGTTTACCACCTCATTATGATTATCTAAATGCAGCACAGTTCCCTGGATCATGGTCGTGAATCACAGTGGGAGAAATCATTTTGCACATGAAAAGTTGAAGATCAGGGCCAATAAAAACACACATAAACAAAGTCACATCATTCCCACTTCAAATGCCACAAACAAATGAATCTCAGAAGAATCAAACATTTAGAATGTTCAATGATGGCCAGTCTCAAAGAAAAGATTCTGGACATGTTAATGTCCATTAAATGACTGTATCCAGACTGCAGGGATGACACAGAATGACCAGATGTGTCAGCTCGTCCCCGACAAAGTGCGTCATCTGTGACACCGCAAAAACACATTCCATAAAACTTCTTCTGCCATGTCAGATAATGCATAAGAACTGCTGAATTGACAGCCAGTGTCACGATAACAGTGAGGGCAAGTCTCACTACCAAAAGCACAGTTTCCTGAGACCGTGTTTTGCAACTGCGAAAGAAACCATTTACTTAAATCAGTATTTTTTATTATGCGTTTTTAATGCCTCTCAGTATATGTTGCAAATCCAACCTTTTTCATTATAAGAGACCGCAAAATTTATGAAATATTCAGCAGAAATAATCGAACAAACAAAGATTTGAGGATGAATAAACAATTTTTTGGTTTAAAAATGTTTACATACAATGTTTTCGTGTATTTACCCTCTACTATATTTGTGGTCTTTGAGAGTGTTTTGGACTGAGGTCATTTCCCCAGACTAGAACACGGCAGTTACAGGTAAAGGATGGAGCTGAGGCCCTTGTCAAAGCTTTTTGACAAGGATGGATACTTGTTTGTGGGATAAATGCTAATGATGACAGAACTATAGCTCTGAAACCATAACAGAATTCAATCAATCCACATCTAAATCAGTCTCAACAAAAGGAAAAAAAAGTTGTGAGCGTTACAAGCCTGATATTTATCACAGCGTCTCCTTTTCAACACCACAATTATTCGAAAGCTAATGCACAAAAAAAATCATAACATAGATTGGAATACAAAACCTGGACCTCTAAGCATTGGAGGAAAATGATATGTTCAGATGAGTCATCATTTAATCATTTGGATACACTTAAGTGGGTTTAAATTTGGGAAATGCCAAAGGCGGCATTAAACCCTGAATGTCTCAATGTTTTCCGACTGTTTGTTATGTTTTCAATCGTTCCCTTGCGATATCCCCTTATTTCAACACTATAATGGCTTTATAAACATTGCAAAAAGCAAATGTAGTTCCATGAATACTGGGATGAAGACAAATGCCTTCCATGGCCCGCACAATCACCAGGTCTAATCATATACTAACCCTTCTAGGAACTTTTGGTGCACTGAATGATAACTCTCTTAATCCCTCGAAGAATTGAAGACAGTCCTGCTTGAAAAATTAGCCAATATTCCGCTACTCGGTCAGGAAATTGTAGGGCAGCATTCTAAGAGGGATTGAAATGGTTTTATAGGTAAGGGATGGGCCAGTATCAAAGGTCTATATTACCTGTCCTACCACAAATGAAGGACTAGTTTACTCTGACTGAGGTTCTTGGGTGAGGCATTTGTACTCTATTTAGCCTATATTTCAATTATTAATGGAATATTTGCCTTTATGTACAAAAGCAGTTTAAGAACCGAATGTTTGTTCAGTGTAATTAATGATGCCTTAATATTAACCTGACTTTGTTTTTGTTAAACCTGACGTCCATTACTAACTGCTCTTTTAACTTTGCAATTCCTAATTCCAGTAAAGGCTAAGATGTTTACCTCTGTTGATGCATATCTTCAGCGATGACTAGTTTATATCTTCATGCTGAGGGATAGTGTCCCTGATGATGATTGGTGAATATCTTCAAGCATGGTTGCACTCCTCTCCCCAGACCCTGCCCACCACACAGTATGAGCTGGAGATCGTGGCGAAGGATATGGCGGGGAGTGATGTGGGACTGACCGGCACGGCAACTGCTACCATTACCATCACTGACAAGAACGACCATGCCCCTGAGTTCACCCATTCGGTGGTGAGAACCTAGCCCACCCTCAAACATTTTCTCCTTGTCTGCCTACTGGAGGGTCATATAATGTGTATGAAGTATGTATGATGTCACCTGACATATAAAAAACAGGAGATTTCTAGCGCATTGGTACATTAATAGCGACCAGCAGGTCGTGGATGCTGTCCATAATAATTCAAAAAATTCCTTGTCTGTTTGTTTTCTCCTGAAGTCAGGAGCCATTGCTTCCTGGTTCACTGTGAAATCATTTTTCTCTCTCTCCTGCATTAACTCATGTTGGCACATATCTTTGTCAACTGCCTGTCTGCTTCAGACAACATTTATCACCACTGGTCAATTTCACTGGGCATTAAAATCAAACTTTCTCTCACAAAGCAACATTCACTCAGATTTTTTATTTTTATTTTATTTGACCTTTATTTTACCAGGTAAAATGTTTGAGAACCAGTTCTCATTTGCAAACATGACTGGGCCAAGAGGCCCCAGCAGGAACAAGTACATTGATCCATATAAACATATAAACCCACTGAGCACAAAACAAAAATGCAAAGGTCAACAAGGAGCAAGCATGCAAATCATGAGAGCAGGATAAACATCAGGGAAGAGAAGAAGAATAGATCAGCTAACATTGAAGGAAAAGGGGGGGAAGTAATATTTATGTATATGTATGTACGCATGCATGTGAATGAAGAGGTGTGCATGAAGTATAGGAGAGAAAGTATGTATGTATGTGTGTGTTTGTGTGTGTGTGAGAATGTATGCATATAGGTATGAGCCAGGGTGATCAACAAGAACAACAGTCAACTATAATCTGTTGGATCTTATGCTTGAAAGTGGTAGGAGACGTCATAGTGGCGAGTTTGAGGGTGTTTTGTGGAGTGTTCCAGTCATGTGCTGCTGCAAAACGAGAGGAGTCGTGGCCAAAAATAGAAGAGGTATTGGGGATAATGAGCTTGATTTATTCACTTGACCTAGTACCATATTTATTATGGGTGAGGTGAAGAAGAGATGACAGATAAGATGTTGTCTTGCCCAGAATAGTCTTAAAGACAAAGTGAAACCAGTGATGGAGCTGCCGGGTATGTACATAATCTGTACAACATATTGGCAAAGTTTAATGATAAACCAGGGTGAAATGTGTGTTCAGTATGTGCACTTCAAAGCATGCTACATTCCCAAAATCCCAATGTGTCCTATTTGGGTCCATATACAGTAAGTATGATAATTTATTGGCCAGTGACTGTTGTTTTTAGCTACCGGCCCCATGGGCCGATAAGCTATTGTCGTGGTGTGGCGTCCGTTGTCTGTCGTCCGGAACATATTTTATCTTTTTTTGGCCTGATGAATTTTCGTGTAAATTTGCATTAACATACTACTAGACCATATCTCTAGAGATTTTTCTCGGAATTTTGATTGAATCATTTTTGTCCATTTTATGGGCCCTTGAAATTTGGCTCCAATGTTAAAGATAGGACTTAGAAATTTAAAAAAATTATTTCTCAAAAACTGCGCGATAAATTTTTTTCTAAATCAGGCAATCAACTTACCTTGGTACCGTCAATGTACAGTGTGAGCGCCATTTTGATTGAATCGACAGAAGTGGGTCTATTGGGGGCACTGTACTTTATGAATATGCAAGATGGCCTGTGGAGGCCAAATGGTTGCAGATAGAGATTAAGTTTGTATTATCGACATATAGGAAGTCATATATGACCTATAGTTTGGCAATATTAAATTTGACTACAGATGACTTTGAAACGTCAAACTCGAGGTCAGGAAATATATTAACAATGTTAAAAGATATGACTTGAAAATTCAAAAAATTATTTCTCAAAAACTGTCTGATAACTTTTTTTCTAAATCTGGCAATCAACTCACCTTGATACACTTTATGTACAGTGTGAGTGCCATTTTGATTGAATTGACGGAAGTGGGTCTAGTGGGGGCACTGTACTTTAACACTGTACTTTATTCTCTTATGGAGAATAGGCCAAATTGCCTGTGGAAGCTAAATGGTTGCAGATAAAGATTAAGTTTGTATTACTGACATATAGGAAGTAATATATGACCTATATTTTGGCTGTGTTAAAGTTGACCTCAAATGACCTTAAAAGGTCAAACTTGAGGTCAAGCAAAATGTTACAATTTTCAAAGGTTTCTAGGCTTGAAAATATTGAAGATTGGGAACATATGTGCATTGAACACTTGGGAAGACATGTATGAACTTTCATCTGGTGGCCTTGAACTTGACCTTCGGCGACCTTCGATGACATTTGAAGGTCAAACTTGACATCATACAATTACAATGACTTGTATTGCCAAAACAGCCACAGATAGACAGAGTCTAGCTTTGTATTAGAGACATATAGGAAGTCATATATGACCTTTCATTTGGGGACCGTCGTATTGACCTTCAAAGGTCAAATGTGACCTACTGAAAATTCAATCACTTGTATCACTAAAACGGTCACAGATGGAGCCTAGGTTTGTGTTACTGACATCTAGGAAGTCACAGATGAACTTTCTTTTGGTGACATTCAACTTGACTGTCAGTGACCTTTGAGGGTCAAACTCAACAGTGAAATTACAATGACTTGTATCACCAAAATGGTCACAGATTGAGCCGAGGTTTGTATAGAGACATTTAAAAAGTCATAGATGAAGTCCATTCGCTGACCGCAACTTGACATTCTGTGACCTTTAAAGTTCACAATTGACATATTGGATACATATTGACATATTATAATGACTTGTATCACCATAACTGCTTCAGAGCTTAGGATTGTATTACACAAGGTCTTCTAAATGTATGTGAACTTTTATTTAGTGACCTTGACATTGATTTTCATTGATTCAAATGTCAAACTTCACATGAAATTTTCATAACTTGTATCATCGCTGTAAGACTGCTTGCCGGTAAGCTACAGGACCGTTGTTCCTATTTTTTTTTTTTTTTTTTGGTTTTGTACTCTAGCACTTTTGAAAGGATACAATGGCAAGGAGGTTGATATTCTTTAGCTTTAAGCAGCTTTAAGCTTTAATTTAAAGGTGTTTTCATCTTTATCGGATGAAACTTTGAAATTATAGTACTTTTGGTACATAGTCAGTCCCCAACTAGCCCCATCTCATTTTAAGCACATAAAAAATATCGGACAGTTAAACAAATTGTGGAATAAAGTAATTTTTTTTTATTTGATCGCATATCTGTTGCATGCAGTGAAATTATCAGACACTAGTTATCTTTCCTTGTGATGCACTACCAGTCCTGTACTGCAGCCGTCTTCAGCTCCTGCTTGTTCGGGGACTTTTTGCCACAGTGTCTTCTTCAGCATGTAAAATGCATGTTAAAATGGATTCAGAACCAGTGAGTGACTTGGCCAACAGCACAAAGTAACAGAAAAAATTGAGATGCTGTCCAATTAATTATGATGCTCACTGTATGTCACCCTTTCAGCAGTGCTTGTCTCAGTGGGCCCAAGTAGCATGGAGTCATTTAAGATAAATGGCTAATTGATTGATCCTGCATTAAAATTTTGAGTATATCTTGCTTTAACTCATTCCCTACGGCAAGCCGCTGCCAACGGCACGGCTAATTCTACCATTCCCTACGGTAAGCCGGTGCCAGCGGCATGGATGACCATTCGCAGTCCAATGAAAACATTACATCAGTTGACAATCGCTGTGATGGGCCATCTGTACTTCAATACTTTATATTGTGTAATTTTCAGCAAAAGTATTCCGTACAAACGCAAGAATTTTATATAAAAGTATTCCGTAGGGAATGAGTTAATGTCTTATAGACATCCTTAGATCAAACATCTTGATGAAGACCAGACTTGTATTTGTTTTACAGCTGATTAAATGAATCTCTTGACTTTTGGGGATTTTCAAGAATGAAAACACTAAAGACAAGGTTTTATTAATGTTATCAAGGCTTTGTCCACTTTTCAAGTGCTCAGTGATTGGTATTTTTTTTTTGCTTCATTTGTAAAAAGCAAGCCTGAAGCCTTTCACTGTGAGGATGTGCTACACCACATCGTCTCCTTGGCTGATCTCTAAAATCCTGTCCCCTATTCATGTGCTATAGAGCCTCACACCTCACACTGAGGTTTAATCAGCAGTTCCCTTTGCCTTCGTAGACCTTGAGAACCTCCCACCATTCATCAGTGTAATGACAGAGCTCTAGTGCTTTACTGACCTGAGAGTGAGAGTAACTTGGCAGGATGTGGGAGGAAGGAGGCTAGACTGGGTTATGGAGGGGATTTTTCACACAAACTATCACACTGTCCTGTTGCAGAGTTATATTCCCAGACCTGTGCTTCCCCACTGAAAAGGATTGTGTTTTAGTAATTCGCAGCTCAGGGGAGAGGCCTAGAGATGATGATCTTTCTTTCTATAACAATGCAATCTCATTTTTCTTCTGCTGTCTGTCCATTTAAATCAAAGGAGGAAGCAACTAAAAACCAGGCACTAAACTGGAATTCAAACTGGATAAGCACATCATATTCTATCTCCTCTCACAATTCTTGAGAAACTTTTTTAGCTGTGCTTAGCACAATTGCGAGTATTGTCTTTGAGTCACACTTTAGATCAGGGGTAGGGAACCTTCTCCAGAAAGAGCCACTGTGGGTGCAGGCTTTCATACCAACCAGGCTGCTACACTCCTGATTCTACTAATCAAGGCCCTTAACAAACATTCCTGAGGTTGATCAGTAGAATCAGGTGTGTAGTAGCTTGGTTGGTACGAAAGCCTGCACCCACAGTGGCTCTTTCTGGAGAAAGTTCCCTAGCCCTGCTTTAGATGAAGTGTTGCTCATAAAGGCTTTATACAGCATATATAATGCCTTCATAAATGAGTCATATGAGTCATGTGATGCCAGATGTGATATAAATGACGATGTCACTATGCTATTAAGGGTGACATTGTCAGCTAAGTGACATTGAGATTGTCGCATCTGTCATCACATGCTGAATAAGGATGTGTTATTTCACCCTTTACAAAGCATGGCATTTGCTTATGTATGATTTATGAAGACATTATTTCTCATTTATGAAGGCATAATATATGCTATATATATGCTTTTACACTTCATCTAAAGTGTGACCTGTCTTTGAATAACCCCCTAGAATCCAGCAGTTAATTTCTGTCCACATGATGTCTGTGGGCCTTATCTCTAAGACTATTTACAGTATTTAACTGTCCTGAAACCTATAGTACAAGGGCAGTTATATGAAAATAAAATAAGTAGCATTAAAAAAAAAAAAAAATCATGGCATATTTTTGACATGAAAGGCACATACATTATTCAAAAAGTAGTTAAACAGGCGGGTTTTGGGAGGATAATGATGTGTACGCATATGTTTATACAGTACAGCCCTCAGTAAAAGTAAAAACTAGCGCGCTAGCAGCGCGCGAATTGATGCGCTAGCTCCTACCGGCTGGCACGCAAGGCCTGCTGGTCACGCCTGAATGGTACTCAGAATGTAGTCCGGCAGGGTGCCAGTATAGCGATCAAGCCCAGTAGCACACTAAGCACAACCAGCCCGCCCATTACGCTTTATTTGTCCCCGCCCGTTTGTACAATTAAATGCGTCATTTGTTATCAATATCTAAATGATGACAGCGTAATTTCAATATTAATTTCCTCTTCGGAGACAACTGTTGAATTCATGAGAAAGACAAAAGACAGATTCATGTGGAAAACAGAAAGAAAAACAACAGAATTAATTATTTTATTTTGAAAACGGGCGTCAAGTATTGTATTTTTTATATCAACGCTGAATCCCTGTCCAAACAAAACGTAGAAATAAAAGCAATATTTGTTTTCTGTCTGTACGTTAATTGTATTCCTCCCCGCTTTGCCGAAATCAAGTTTGAGGTAAAAGTTTTAATGTGTAAATTTGTCGTCTCCTTACGATTGCTTCAGTGCTGAGCGAAAAGTATGATATGCTATGTGTTAACAAACTCTGTGGCCGCGAAACAAATAGAGGCAAAAATCTAGTTCCCGACAGATACGCAATTTGCAAACTACGAGTGGCACACAGAATGTCAAGCAAGATTTTCCGATGGTTTAGTGGGGTAGCCGCATAGAGATTACTCGCATACATGACCCGCTTCAGCTGTTTTGGTATACTCCTGCACAGCTGAATGGGTCGCTGCGACCCCTATGCTAAGCCCATTAGCGTTATCGGAAATAATTCAATTTTACCGTTCAATTCAATAATTACCGTTGCTCTGATTACGTATGTATTAAATTGTGTATTCTTTTGTCAAAGCAATAACCACACAAGAGAAAATTGGCAAGAACAATCTAGGCCTTTTTCTTGCAGTGCAAACAGAAAATGTTGGAGTGATTTGTCCTCAGTGATGCGTCTGAGCTAGCGCGTGAACTAGCGCATTAGGCGCGTGAACTAGCGCGCTAATTTGACTTTTACTGAGGGCTGTACTGTATGTGCGATAAAGAGGGAGAAAATGAGGGAAAAGAGAAAAGCGAATCATGGAAGATCTTCACATTCAAACAATTTTTTATTCTCTTCACCAAGAGGTCATCATCAGACTCAGCAAGCTGGCTGGAGTCACTGTGGTCCCCCTACTGTGGTCACTTATTCTCTCCTTTTCTAGGTTAGGTTTTCCCACCTCATAAAGGATGACAGAAGCAGATTCTTACATCAGTAAGGACTGTAGGGTTGCTGATACTTTCTTTAACTTTTTCAGTACCAACAGGAGAAATATGTCCCACAATATTTCCAAATGTCCTGCTGGGACACATGAGTCCCAGGAACCCTTGCATTTGGGCCAATTCTGTATTATAGTCACAGAGATGACATATATCCAATGGGTAATTCTGATTCGTATTACTGTATTCAACATTGAAAGGGTTAAAATTGTGATGAAAACACACCTCTAATGACATATTTTTGCCTCTCGGGTTTTTTACCATTCCGATTTGTTATGCATTTGAAGTCACATCTTCAATCAGAGCTGCTGTTTTGAGCTTTTGCTTTCGCTAGCACATTAAACACTGGGTGTTCCTATGATTCAGACTTCAAGGATCATTATGTCAAGTGTCCTTGTCGTTAATATGCAAATTCCTTTGACTTATGAAATGGTAGTTCAAGCGGCTTAGTACTTAATATCTGTACCTTTTTGTAGAACCTTTGCCACTGACACTTTCCATTACAGTTTTCCTGTTAATCTCTTTAGAAAAATTGACCAAAATGACAGCAGGTATATTATAGCAATGATTTCCAGTGGAAAGAATATCATGCTATAAAATGCCACCATGTTACAGTTTATTCTTAAGCATGTGAAGATCACAATGGAGTCACATTTTCACGTTGTGGAGAAACGATGATTTAAAAATTCAACACGATCTTAGAAACAAAGCACTGAAAAAATATGCAAAAAATATAAAATATTATAAATATTATAATAATATATAAAATATCAAATAGACAAAAATGCAAACTTTGGACTCTGATCGTTTTTCCTTTTTGGTCTTCATGTATTAAAGTATCTTTGCTTTGAAGAAGAAAGTAAATAATTTTACAGGTATAATTCCAAATTCATTAAGTGGGGAATTGAAAGCAACTGTCCTTAGTCCCCTGGAATCTTTGTTAGAGATTGAATATTGTTTTCTCAGTATCTAAATATTAATTTTAAAAAAAGATTAAGATTAAAGATTGAAAACATCAGGAGTTTCTCTGGGAAGAATTATAACCCTAGTAGGTTTTTGGAACTTGCACCGATTGACGTTCATATCCGGACTGCTATCTGATGGATTGGTGACTATTTCAGGGTGGTATTCCTTGTTGGCATGGCTCAGATTGGCTGAAGCATCACCCATGACTGTGACAGATATCCAAACTACAACTCTGAGCACGGCTCCATGCTGCTACTCTGTTCGCAGCATCACATTGCCGGACAGTGCTGCTCCACACTGCTGCTCTGACTGCAACTTTGTGTTACTCCACAGCACTGTTCAACACTGCTGCCTTGTCCACTGCTTTACATCATAACTCATTAAATGACTTGCTCCTCGTCTGAGGCCAGGGTCAGTACAGTTTTCTGTGAGAGCAGTAAGCCCCTCCCTCTTTCACCCCCATCCATATCTGAATCACAGCTCTGAATCATAATGCAGGATTATGAAGGACCAGCTCCAGGGCACTACGCTCTGTCTCATTACAATGTAATTTATCACACCTGCCGCTCAACATGACTGACATCTCTGCCTCTCTTTGGCTGATGGAGAGAATTGAGTAGCCATTGTCTTAATGACAGAATTATTTCTTTATTTGATCTGTTTTTCATTTTAGTATCTTTCTTCTTTCTATAGCACTGGGATGCACTGCCTGGTTATCGTGGAACTTTTTGACTGTTTGTCATGTTAATTCCCAGATTGAGAAAATGCGATTTTGGAATTTAGCCAGGATGCCAGATTCTCATGTTTAGGTCTTTGTCAAAGGTCCTTCATCTCATTCAACCACACCCAGTTGTCCATAAAAATACAAACACTTGTAAATTCGGGTCGACATTTTGTCTAAAACTGATACCTGTGTGCTCACACCATTATACACTTGCTCACACGCAGAGATATGCACATGCTTGTATGCACGCAAAAAAAGGGCATGCCTGCTGAAAAATTTACAGCCACGTGATACAGCACCACACTGCCACACCCGCCTAGCTGTAGTACTGTCGCATTGAATTACTATTGGCTGAAAAGATTGAATAAATCAGTAATGGTATGGGCAAAATCTAGAAATATCTATGGAGCACTGCCAACACTGCGATGCCACTATACTTGTCCGTGCTTGCACTCTGGGTCCATCTTGGAATGGAGTTCATCATTCTCACTGTCCTATCTCTGGTCAGCTCCTTATCTGTGACACTTCCTCCCCCAGACCACCATGAGGAGCTGCCAGACCTGAAAGGTCCTAGCCATCTCCTCCAGGCATTCAGCAAAGCACATGCCACGTTGATTATGCCCCACAGACCCTATGACTGTGTCACTGATCTACTACCATGGACATTGCCCCCTCAGGCCCGGCAGTACTCCCTTATGGTACAGGAATCCAGAGCTGTGGAAGAGTACATAAAACTGGCTTCCGGCATCATTTGAGCTTCTTTGTCGCCAGCCGGAGCTGGCATCTTCTTTGTTGCAAAAATGGAGGGATCTCTGCTCCCTTGCATAGATTATTGAGGGCTCAACTCTGAGTTAGGAATTGCTAGCCTCTTCCTCTGATGGACTTGGCATTCTCCACCTCTTCCTCAAACCTGAGTGAGTGAGAATTCCATCGCACCATTGTCTCAGCCCTGAGCTACACTGTATCGCAAGGCGCCTTTGATATGGACTGCCAAAAGGTACAGGCTATGCTGGACTGGCTGCACCCTATGGATGGGAAACAACTAAAGAATTTTCTATCTATCAGTATTCTATCGGCGGTTCAATTTGGAGTACAGTACTCCGTGGATTCCAAAAACAGCCATGTTCACTAAGACCTCCTTCTGCTGGAACCCTTGTAGCCTTTGCCTTCAACCTGCTGAAAGAGCAATTTACTAACGCTCCCGTCCTCACGCTCCCTGATGCCCTATTCATTGTGGAAGTTGACGCCTTGGATGTGGATGCTGGAACAGTCCTCTCCCAGCAGGCAGCTGATGACAAGATCCATTCATGATCTTCTCGATAGTTGTCTCCTGTGGAGGGAAAGCATTCCATTGGTGATCGAGAGTTGTTGACGGTTAAGCTGGCTTTTCAAGAGTGGATGCATTGACTGCAGAGATCCAGCATTCTCTTCCTTGACTGGGCAGACCACTGTAACCCGGAATACCTCTCCACTGCTCACTAGTTGCTCTTCCTCACAAGATTAAATTTCATCCTGACCTGTCATCCTGGTTCCAAGAATATTAACCCTGACTCCCTATCCCATCTCCTGTCACCTCTGCCAGATAAAGCCTTGAACTATCCTCCCAGATCAGTGTCTTCTGGCAGCCATCAAGCTCCAGACTGTGAAGTTGAAAAGGCGCCAGACACTCCACCTTATATCCTTTTTGTTCCCGATGGAGTGATAAACAGTGTCCTGTCCTGGGCCTTTGTTTCACAGCTGGCACACTTTCTCGGTATCGCCTGCACCGTGGTACTCCAACACTTTTGGTGGCCCACCCTGTCCCAAGATACCCAGGAGTTTGTCACAACCTGTCCTCTGTGTGCCCAGTCCAAGTCCAGCCATCAATGCACCAGCAGTCCCCCCTAGCCCTTGGCCGTTCCTCATCAGCCATGGTCCAGCATAGCAATGGACTTTGTTGCTGGACTGCCTTTGTCAGACAAATTTTTACACTGATCCTAACCATCATGGATCAGTTTTTTAATGCAGCTCATTTTGTCCCTCTACCTAAGCTGGTCACGTTCAAAGAGACTGCCAAACACCTGTTACATTATGTGGTGGGCCTCCATGGCAATCCCAGAAGGCGGTCTTAGACTGCGGCCCTTAATTCGCAAGCATCCTCTGGAACGCTGGGCAAAACCCTGCAATGCTTGATGGAGGGTAACCCTGCCCAATCGTCCTGTCCACTTCCCTGAATGGAACTGGCTCATAACTCCTTACTCATTGCAGATATCGGCAGGTCGCCTTTCCAATGTTGTCTGTGTTACCAACCACCTCTATTCCATGCTGAAAAGAAGGAAGCGGCAGTTCCCTCTGCTCAGTTCCTGGTTCCTTGCATCCCCTGGGAATGGTAAACAGCCCATGCATTAGCTGTGCAGTTGTCGCTGTATTCTCTCTGTTTAGCTTTTACCGAGCAGATATATTTTGCGAAAAATAAAATCTGTTCTTGTTAACTTAGTCGATCCTGAGAATGGCAGGAATTCCGTAGCTACTCAAAAGATGAAGTAACGTATAACAAATGAAAAGCAGGCTGTGTCGCTATTTATGAGCTGTGTGATAGTGAGTGCAGGAAAGACTGCAGACCCAGCAAGCAGTTTCAGCTAAGTTGCCTAGCGAATTAGTGGACGATGTCTGGGCAAAAAAATTGCTCAATTTGTTAGTACGCTCTGTTGTAAAGGCAGTTGCTAAAGGGTTCCAAAACTCTGGAAACAAAATCTCTAAGTTGGTAATGGTTGTCACAGTGGGCCAGTGTTATTTACTGACAGTCTCAGACCTGGCTGTTTTGCTATGGAGGTATTTGTCCAAAGTGCCACTGTGGGTTCTTCATTTTGCATATCATTTTAACCAACAAATTCCACTTGAAATAAACATGTTTGAAATTACTCATATTTGTAATTAGTTTGCATCATTTGGTATTAAAAAATTACCTGAATAACCACTTGCTTTCCCACATACTGGTAAAAAAGCAAGCTGTTGAGTTGCATTCTTTATATAATACCATAATGGCAGGCAGAAATGACAGGCAAGATAACCACTGTATAAAGTAGTGCAGGACTCTGCTGTTAGTCACTGAGAGACTAAGCCATGTGCTTTTCAACCCAGCTCTGCCCAAATGTCAGAGTATTTATTTGATTAGAGCAAATGAACACCTGCACCATTCACTCCTTGATGCCCCTGCTTTGCTCCCGACATTTACATCCATAACCCATTAATCATGTGCCTTAGATCCTTGGGAGATCTCCATCACATTGGAGCATTGCAGGGACAGAGGTAGAGAAAAGAGGGAGATGGGAGAGGGATTGAAGTCATGCAGATGAGTACTGTATGTATTGTAAGTTCCGTCTGAGTCTTAGGGCCCAAGTAAGGTCTTTTAGCCTCAACTTAGCGCTGCTCAATTTGTCCGAAGGAAGAAACTTGTTGCATTGCCTGACCTGGTGGAGGGTTGTGGGAGTGTTCTGTTTATCCATTAGATGGGGTATTAATGTTCATCAGTTTACCAAAAAGTTCTCTGCAATTCAATTGTGACATCAGAGCCAGCAGGTTTTCCTTTGCAGTTTCTGCACCGTAGTGCACAGACTTTGTCCTCCGCAGATTTGCTGAAGTTAAGTGAGATTTTCTTTGCTGCTGTTTGCTCTGTGATCCAGTCCCAGGTGGGGCCACTGTCTGAAGTGGTAAGAGGCTGAACAAACATGGGTGCTGAATTCACAGCGGCCAAGAAAAGAAAAATCAACAAAGGGCCTCATGAAAGCATCTCAGGGACTGAATTTACACACAGCCCTCATTCTCGCTCCGTCCAGTCAGGCAGACTTCTGTCTCTTTCAAAGGCGTGTTAGTTTTGTGGACTTAAACACACGAAAGCATCACAAAAGCTTTTTACCCCCACCGTCCACTCATGGCAGAGCAGGCTTTCCTTGAGAGGGTAAGTGAACACTCAAAACATGAAAAGCTCCTAATCAAGAAAAATAAACAGCTAGGGATTGTAAGTGCAGCTGGAATAAAAACAAGCATAAATATATGTCACGTGGGAATAAAGTCAAGAACTACATTTAAAATTTGGTATTAGCTGCGTTGCACTACCGTTAGGTAAATTGGCAATTTGTTTAAGAGCACTTTTGTGACATCATTTTATGGCTATGTCATTGTTCTATAGGTAGGGATTAAATCACAAACTACTGACTCAGATATTCACATCTATGGGATATTAAGAGCTTCAACTGGCCTAACACGCATTTTTGGACCATGGGAGAAAACTCATGTACCCATAGTAAGCCCACATGAACATGCTAACTCCAAACTACAAAGCACCAGATTCAAACTCATGACCTTTCTACAGTGAGGCGGCAGCACTACTTAATGCTCCGCCATTCTGTCTCTAAATTGGCAGAACTTTCTTTTTCATCTCAGTGTGTATGGTTGCGTGCATGCCATTTCCCTCTGTTATCTCTTACTGCTTTGAAAAAATCCAAAGAACATTTTTAAAAAGACTAATGGTAAAAGACCTTCAAAAGTAAAGGAAATGGTTACAGAAAATACATTATCAACACATTTAAAACATATGATGGATGCAAGCACACGCTGAAGAGCATGCACCTCAATTTTCCCCATGGACAGTTAGGGAGATGGAACGACCGCCCTTCCACTTCAGATGAAAATTTAGTCGATGGTTGAGCACTCGATTCTGTTTGCTGAAATATCTTTCCATGTTAGCCTGTCGGCACACAATTTTGTTCACTGAATTAACCGAGCAATGCTGTCTAGTAGTACCTTGCATCTGTTATCTTTGTTCAAAATAACAAGACTAGGTGCACCTAGTATATGGCTGGGCCGCCTCTTCCCCGCGGGCCAGCCAATCGTTGAACTTGATCACTCAGTCAGTCAGACAGTCAGTCACTCACTCACTCACGCAGTAACTCAGACAAAGACGTTCGCGTTTATAAGAGCCAGGCCACTGCTCGGCCCAGCCCAAAAAGACAGTGTCATTTAATGTTCGAGGTGAAGATGCAATTAAACGAAAAAGGAACATTGTTTCTGGGTCCACCATGTTTCCCTACCAGGTCACTCAGACTTTCGTGCCGCTTTGTCATTAGTTTAAAGCCTGTTTTCTAGTATTAAACTTTCAATAATTTCACATAAAATAACGTATCGTAACATAACATAATATAAAATAACATTTTTGACAGAGAGTAGTCTGAATTTAGCGCCAGAAGTTGGGTACTAGGGTGGAAAATTCCCTTGGAATCCTCAGTGTAATATCATATCATCAAGACCAGCCTTTTGCATGCTGACACCAATCCGCGCATGAGAAAGTCTCAACAGAATCAACTTCTTTTTTCTGCTTGATACGCATAGACTCTTCAACACGCGGACAAACTGCACATTTTGATGAACATTGAAAGCGGGCCTGAGACAGGCAATAAAGAACCCAAAGATCCAAGTTCAATAATTGCACCAACTGGTCAAATATTGGGCTAACCAACTCTCAATAGCAACTCAAAAATGCCACCCTCATACCATACATTAAAAAACCCTCTTCATTCTTTTGGAACAGCAGACAAAAAGACAGAGATGATTGGCTCAACTCATCCATGCAGGTTTGCCCTATTTCAATAAATTTGCATATTAGTTCTCAGGTGCACATAATTGCCTTCACATACTCTAGTTTTAGCACTCAGTTTGACTGCATCTCTCCCATACACATAAAAAGGACTGACATGGAAGGAGTAAATTATGTGTGTGAGAGCTTTTTGTGTGTAATTGAGAGATTATGTAAATCCATGGGGAAACTTATGCATTTGTGAGAGCTTTTGTGTGAATGAGAAAGGTATGACTGGTGTTTTTATGTATACGAGCAAGGTGAAACTAGATACTGTGAAAGCTGTGTATATGTTATGATTCAGACTGGGAATCAAGTGCGGAGGCAGAGAACAATCCAATACTGGCTTAATTGATAGTAATTCTGTAGATAATGTGAGAATAACACAGTTCAGTTCAGAAGCTGCAGGCGAAGCTGTGTGAGCGTAGCCAATGCTCGGCCGTAAGCTTTTCAAGATGAGTTTGCCAGAGCCACATGGTTTGATAGCAGGATGAAGATGCTTTGGAGGAAAATGGTCCCAATCCTGATGGTCGCAGAAGGCTTGGGAGCTTCTTCCTAATAAACTGGGCAGAGGAACAGATGGGAGAGAATGAATTGGGACACAGTCCTAATCCTGGAGTCCGTGAGAAAGGCTTGGGAGCTTGTACCAATTAAGTATACAAGGAAGAGTACTTCTGTAAATAACTATCAGCTTGTGGTGTTTACCTTTATTGTCATAGTGATTTAAACAGTAGTAGAAATATTCAAACAGTGATGCAAACAATATCATCTATTAATTTCTAGGCCCTAGTGGCCTGTCTACCTTTCTTATACTGTTTATTAATCGAGCATCATGAAATACTTGCTGGAAGTCCATCTTTTTTGACTGACAAAGGTAGCACACGACCTTGCTGCTATGCAGTGGGTGCATTTCCATCTAAGCAGCTCATAATAGAATAATCAGGCATTTTCCCTGACCCTCTTTTTGAGATTTAAGTCCTATTTCTGCTGTGTGTATGACTTATTGTGAAGAGCAAGTTACAATTCTGGTCTTATTGCATCTTTCAAATTGGACTGTGTTTCACGCCAACAGTAGTCAATTACGAGTTACCAGATGTCATAAACAAGATAAACACCTCTGATGTCTTCTACAACTGTTATATGTTATGCTTTGCTCCCTTTAGGGTGTATAATGTTTACAGGTTCTCACCTAGTATTGCATTTGCTATTGAGTATCAAACAGTCCCTGTCTGATCTGCAGTGGTGTGTGCTCTACAATTTACTGAAGAGTCACTGCTCCTCCTGTTGTACTGTGCATGTTGTATTGCCCTCCAGCCCTCTGCAGAACTGCCTAACCAATGGTAATGTGTGTACTGCAGAGCATGATAAAGCAATTAGCCTTGCTGTTGTGCAGTTTTGTCTGTAAAGGTAGCCTGAGCCAAGTGGTTATAGTGGTTTACTGCTTCTCAGAAGGTTCATAATTCAAGGCCTAGTGCAGCTATGAAAGGATTGGTGCAGCAGGTGAGCTCATGAGCAAAGCCCATAACCCCACATTACTCCAAGGGGTAGTGTCTCTAGCGTTGGATCAACTGTCACTTTGGATAAAACCATCAGCTGAATAAAAGTAACCCGTACAGAAGAATCAGTGGCTCTCCTACTGTACACTTTAGTCACTAGAGTGCCGAATAGTTCGTAGCTGCCATGTAGTGCTGTGTTTCCTGTAAAGATGACTTGAGAAATTCGAATTACAAGATCATGTCTCCCGAATCTCAGAAACGTATAATTGATGATTTACTGTATAGTCATTAATGTTATTAAGCATGCGTGAATGCTCAGCCGCTGAGCACTTTACCACTGAATAGGATTGCATTTTTTTTTTTTTTTTTTATCGGCAGAGAACTCTCATCTCTGGGGAACTTGTGTTGAGTTTGCCTGGTTATCACCCATATTACGAATAATGGAACTTTAATTTTCCTCCGTCTGAAATCCTTCTCCCCAAAATGCAGACTTACAAAGAATTTATTCATTAATGCCTCAGAGTGATGCTTATATATAACAATGATCCCTCACTCGTCTTTTTCATCTCTAGCCACATGTTCTGTTTCTTTCAGCAAGACATGACCTCAAACACAGATACGTTTAAAAAATTGTCCTTTCAGGCTGAGTTTCCTTCCAAAATCTCTGTTTTTGGGAAACTGGGGGCCAGTGGGCTGTTACCACTCTGAAGCCCCTCCCACACACTCACTATCTATTGTTTGACATCACCTAACTTGACCCGAGAGACTGTCTTTTTTTCTTTCAGGAAATTGAGGTTTATCCGCTTTTCTGCTCTTCCCTGCAGTTCTTTATTCTTTATTTTTGATGGCTTATGTTTTGTTTTCTGCAATTAGCAGCTCACTTTCAGACAATGGCTGTGGGCAAGGAGCGATCTTTGTGGAAACTGTCTGCTTTTGTTTGGGAAACACTTTGCACCCCATGCTGTGACATTTCCCGGGGGATTGGCTGAATGCAGGAAGGAGGGGGACAGAGAGAGTGTGTCAGATTTAGGAAGGAAGTGGTTTCTCCACTCATGGCAGTGTATCACAGCTTCTGCGTCCATGTACATTTTACCAGTTCGTGTATACATATGTATGTTCTCGTTATTACCTTCGCCAAAGGGGTTTTGTTTTTGCCCAAGTTAGTTTGTCTGTTTATTTGTCTATAAGATAACTCAAAAAGTAATGAACGGATATCTCTGAAATTTTGTGGGTGGGTTGCTATTACATCAGGGATGGACCCTATTGATTTTGACTGCAATCTGTCAAACAATATGGCCACCACAGCAACCATCTTGAAATCCTATGTTGCAGATACCTTAAATTTCGTATGAGCCATGTTCACTTAGCAAGATTTTGACTGCGCTGCCTTGGCGGAGGTTTGCACTCTCGGAGTGCCTTTAGTTTAATATATGAATCAGTGTGCACGATGTACAAGAGTTTTTGGTACAAGTGCAATTGATACAGTATTGTGCCCTATATATCAGTGTCAATATATGAATAACTTTTCTAGTTGGGAGTGCTGAAACTCCATGGTGGAACTCAGATGAGGGAAAGTTATCATTCATTCATTCATCCAAGTTATGGATAAAAGCCCTTAATGTAGTTAGTCTAAGTGTGGGTGAATTATTTGCAAAGATGATTAGTTAAGTTCCCATCCCCTCTAATGCTGTAATGTACTGATATTAAGATGATTGACTCAATATATTATTAATTAATTTGCTAATCGTTGCTCTATTTCAGATAACTAGTTAGGTAAGTACTTCACTTTGTGCTCAGTTACAATTATATTCATGGCCCTGAGGCCCTGAGTGTCTACCAACCATCATGGATGAAATGAATGCATTACCCCTCCCTTCCTCCCCATACACTATGAGGAAATTTGAATATATTAGAGGGACTTTAAATAAAGTCCACCTAACAGTAGGTAAAGTTCAGCTGAAGATAGGAAGCAGATTTAGCTGAAACAAAAGGCTGGTTTTTACCTTCTCACACCCACATTGAAAGAACAAGCTGGTGAAATGCTTTAAAGGGGACCTATTTTGCTATTTTTCCAAGTTTATATTTTGGTCTTTGACTCCCCTAGAGTACTCCTGATCGCGCAAAGTAAAGAAAGGGTATTTACTTCGCTCATACTGCCATCCTCAAAAAACTGCATTTGTAGTACATTGTAGTCTCTGCCTGAAACGCCTCACTGGGGTGGCTCTTCCGCTATGGCCCCCACTCCCCGTGTGCCCACTTTCTTCTGACTGGCCAGCTCTGTGGAGGGCGGAGTTGGGCGGGACGAGGCTGCAGAACGCAGTTTTCCGTGTCCGGCTCCCCAGAGTGAAACGTGAGACGCGTCTGCCATCTGAGCTAAGGAATCGGCGGGCAATCTAACGTTATACTTGAATATAGATCTAATGACATGATCTTGTTCTAACAAACGAAGCGGCGAAAGTGGAGGACGAAAGTGAATATCTCTCAGCGCAAGCTCAAATTTGCTATCGGCTACAGTTTGCTACGGCAACAGTTGGTGAGTACCGCAGTTTTTCTAGTCCTAGCTAGGATGCAGGGGAAGCTAGAATCCACCCCATATAGACACATTTGTAGAACGGGTCGACATGCCCAAATGTAGACCGGAGACCGTAGAAATCCGGTGGGTCTGAGTTTAGAGGGAAACATGGACAGTGAGGAGCAGCTAAAAGTGGACCAACAGCTTATGGACTGCTTCGGTGTGTATTAGGACCTGCTGGGTCGTGTGCATAGCTGTGGTGTGTTGTTAGCATGGAGCAACGAACAGCTTCCGCGCTGGTATATGACGGAGGGGCGAAAGCTCCAGGCTAAACGGCCTTTTCGAAATTGCCCGTGGTAATGGTTTACTTACTGCGCCGAATGACAAGCGTTTTCTCACGGAGAATAGGCGCGTTGGATTGTGCGCGAGAGCAAGCTAGAGCTCCGGTATTGTTATGAGCATAACACAGGTTTTACAGACCGTAAGTTCCGTCTGCGTGAACCGTTGCTTAAGTGGAGCTAGCGAATCGATCACTTTTACAGGAAATAATTTAATATTCAGTCGCCGATTTAATACTCAATCGACAGCAATGCAGAGAAATCGTTTGTGATACCATACACGCTATAGCCTGTGCTTTTCCTATTGCTTTCACCGTAGCATCAGAGAGCTTGCTCAGACATTGGGGATGTATCAGGCTGACCCCGGTCATGGATAAGTAAAGCGATCGTTTCACGAGCACCCAAAAACTCACCCCAAGCTTTGCAAAACCTACGCCTGGTCTAACTGCAGCCCACCTCGGCAGACACATACAGCACCTCTCCGGTTAGCTTCAACTGTAGTGGCTACAATCAGGCAACGTTATGATGAAACTGTCACATTGATGCTTACCGAAGTAACACAAGCATACCGATCAGAATCGCTGCATATAAGTTAACCAGGAGCGTTTTTAATTAGCAGAGCAGGGGAACTAACATGCAGTAGCTGATAAGTGGCCATGACTTTGAATGTAATCTGTCGCGCGAAAAAATTCGTTTTAAGCGTCCGGTGTGAAAGCGCTTGACATGCCCGTATTCGCATCTTTGCATTGACTTTGAATGTAATTTGTCGTGCGAAAAATTTGTTTCGTGTCTGATGTGAAAGCAGCTTTATGGATAGTACGCGACAGCTAGAGAGAGCTTGGTTATGTTAGGAACATAATACAGGTTTTGCAAACCGTACGTTCCGTTATCGCGGACAAGTTGCTTATGTGGAGCTAGCGAATCGATCACTTCTACAGGAAAGAATTTCCTATTTAATCTCCGCCTTTTTCGGCTTTTTATTAGCCACAACAATTTCTAAAGGGGGATGAAATTATGTCAAGGTAGTGCAGAGAAATCATTTGTAAACCGGTAGAGCTTCTGCGTTTCGCATTGCTTTCATGGTAGCACCAGAGAGCTTGCTCAGACATTTGTGAAGTATCCTGCTGATCCCGGTCATGGATAAGTGAAGCGATCACTAACTGTAGAGCCTACAATCGGGCAACGTTATGATGAAACTTGATGCTTACCGAAGTAACACAAGCATACCGATCAGAATTACTGCATATAAGTTAACCAGGAGCATTTTTAATTAGCACGACACGCAAACTAACATGCAGTAGCTGGTGACCGAGCGGTCATAACCACAGAGACAAACCCTTGCAATACAGGTTTTACAGACAGCAAGTTCTGTTACTGTGAACAGTTGTACCAAGCATCCAAATGACAAACAAGTATTAAAAGTTAGCTTCAAATGAGGTTTATGTTCACACACCTTCTGTAGAATTTCCCCTGATATCACTCTTGCATATTTAGGACACAAGCATTAGCAACAGTAACTTGGCTACGTTAGCCGCTGTGCTACAGCCACAATCAACTGGCTATCATGTCAGGTTGGCTTATGCAGTAAAAGCAACTTACAGCTTCTGTGTCTGTGAATCATGGACAGTCGCAACCGATACCGACTTTATCTTCAGATATTTTACCAAGCCTGCCTTTGAGGCCAGTTGTTAGTGCTAACTATCGCTAGTGGTCCTGCTAGCCACCCGTAACACGTTAGCTTCACTTACATTATTTGCTGTTATATGGTTACTTACAGCTTGTGGCTCCGAGCGCTTGATCGATGCAGCTGCTTCAGGTTTGAGAAGCAGCTGAAACGCTTATCCTGTGTCGAATTATCCTTTATTGATAAAGCTGTCTTTGGTGAAATGCTGAGCACAATCAGCTAACGTTCCCTTTGGCCGTGGCTGTTTGCTGCCAGCAAAGGAAAAAAAGCTACCCACTGATTTCTGGTGGCATCGTCTTTTCAAGAGAAATATTTGTTTTTCTTTTTACGTCCAAAAGTAAACGGACAAGTAGCTTTGGGAGAGATACTAACAAAATTGCAGCTCAAATGATCTGCGGTTCTTCTTTTGTATTTCCAAAAGTGTCAACGCTACTGAGGCATAGTATGATCTGCCGTTGTTAGTGCCTGCTAGAATAGTTTCCGGTGTGGGCAGGTCCAGCGCCATGATTGGCTCTGGCTAGGTCTGTACTAATTGGATGGCACAACCTGACGTCAGGTTTTACCCAGATCTCGTGAAGATCTCGGGAGGAGCTGTTCAGAGAGGAAATCACGCTCACGAAATCACGTTCTTGGATTATGGCAAAACCCCTGTATCTTATGTTTAGAAACTTTTCAGAGGTTGAGCATGGACAACCAACATTATAACATTACTATTATGTATTAAAAGAAGGATCAGCATAATAGGTCCCCTTTAATTGTTAGATTTGCTACGAGGATGGTCTGCCAAGTGGGGACAGTCTGGCCATTCTTTTTATCATTTGTTCAGTTGATAAATTTTTTTAAAAAATGGACAAGGGCTCGGTCCTCTTCACTGATATCTCCATTCCCTGGAGAAAGAAGCAATGCCACTGCCCCCAATATACTCCAAACTCACTCTATTCACAGATATATGCATGTTGCCCATTAAACAAATAAAAAACTCAATAGCAAATCAGCTGACTCCCGTCCCTGTCCTCTCCCCTCCTCAGTTCCATGCAACGGTAAACGAGGGCTCTACAGGGGTGGTCCTGAACCTGACGGTGGATGACCGGGACGACCCAACAACTGGGGCTTGGCAGGCGGTGTACTCCATCATTAAAGGGAACGCGGACCAGAACTTTAAGGTCGACACCAACCCTTACAACAACGAGGGGATGCTGTCAGTAGTGACGGTAAGAGAATCAGGCAGCAGCTACGGCTTTAATATGAAGACCAAAAAGGAAAAACGATAAGAGTCCAAATTTTGCATTTTTGTATATTTTATAAACAGTATATTATAATAATATTTATGATAATATATAATAATAATATTTTATATATTTGATATTTTTTGCATATTTTTTCAGTGCTTTGTTTCTAAGATCGTTTTGAATTTTTTCATTCATCATTTCTCCACAATGTGAAAACGTGACTCTGATCATTTTTCTATTGTGGTCTTCATATGTTTCCCAGATGAATTATAGCATTATTCCTTTTTTCTTGGGACGGCATTTTAAGTATGATATGAAATAAACAAAATGTACCCCCTTGTGAAATTCCCTGCGTAAGCCAGCCTTGGTCTAAGCTTTGGTTTGAGCAGTGTTATAAAGACTCTTAGCTGATCGACAAGCTCTTCGCTAGCATATTAGCCTAGCTGAACCAGGTTTGTCCTTTATTGTCCAGCTTGAGACCATCTTCCACCAGCAACAAACTTTTGATGAGCTAGAAGTGTCAAAACACATCTTAAACCTGCTGAAACCCAGCTGGTGGCTGCTTGGTAGACTCACTTGCTTAAAGGCATTGCTTGGCGTGCAAGAGCTATCGCCGCTGTTTTGACTCAAATTCTGGTGCTGACTGTAGTCAGTGGCCTCAGGGGGACAGGGCAGTTGGCTACAAACTGCAAATTAATGTGGGAGGGGTATAGGATATAATTAGTTGGGGTAGCATTGATCATTGCCCTAGCTTCTCCGCCTGTTCATTGCGGTATGATCAGCAAAAAGTTTGGGTTTCTCAGTGTTTTTTACCTCAACATGCTTCAACTGAGCCTTTGCTGAATAAGCAGTGGCTGAGAGTCACATGCTTTGGTGACGTAAGTCCCAAACGAGTGAGCTTGCTGAAAGTTTGCTGATTGGATATTATTGATGTGGGTAGCAATGGAAACGATATGTTTGTTTGAAAAAATAATGGAAAAAGTAATGGAAAAAGTGGCTGGTTTTGTTTTTGAATTGTGATGATGATGATGATGATCATAATTAAAATTATTATTTTAAGCTTACAAACTTATCCGGGAATATCATGGATCAGCAATTATAACACCGCTTCTGCCATTGCTGCTGCAGAGATTGCCTTTTGATTGTGCTGGAGCCAATAATTATTCACCAAACAATTGTAAATTCAGTGTGGATCATCCTAATGATGGCAGTACGAAATCTTGCAATTTTGGTAAGAATCTTGTAATTGCTAACACTTTCCCCACCAGATTATTTTTTAAGTTGCCAGCCACTGCCTGCATTTTGATAAAAGTCACCTATCTTTTTAACACCCCCCGAATATTAAATTCAATTATTATGTAAACAGAAGGAACGTCTCGTTTTAAACACAAGTAAGAAATGTTTCATTTAATGCTAGCTCAATACTTTTTCTGGAAATACTTGAATGTTGGCCTCTGTAATAATAACCCCCCCAATATTTTGGACAAAAAGCTGGGAGAATCGTATAGATGTTATTTAACATTGTGTCACAACCCTCATGTGAATCACTATTGTGTCCTTTTGCAATTCAGCAGCCTGCATGTCTATTAGGTGTATGTGTGTTGTGATTGGTGCATGTCTTGTGCGTGTCTCCACTCTTGGCTGAATCTTCATACCCACTCCTTTCCAATTCTGCGAGTGACAGGTATTTAAGCCTTCCAGTTCATGTGATTGTTGCTAAACTGTAAAGTTGCATTCTTATTGAGATTCTTCATGTTTGTCATTTGCAACCAACATTTTAGTGGCAGCTAAAATCTCATTGAAATCTTTATTGCCATTATTTCATTCAAACAAGCCTCCAACCCTAAATCAGGGTCCAGGACTGGGACTGCGTTGTTGTTAATCCTAGCAAGTCTACTCTCTTTATCAAGTTTGTCGAGAACAAGCTTCCAACCTTGAGCTGGGGCCAGGACTGGGACCGAATTTCCTCTCAAGCACCTGCCTTCCTCTTCATGGGCAGTTCAGTGCTGGCAAGCACTTCAACATATGGCAGCACACCGGATGCCATTGGCCGGCAACAGAAGCCCAAACATTAACTACGTTTAAATGGGCTTGAGTATCCCGGTTTTGATCGGGTTTTTAAGAATCTCGTTTTTGTGTTTAAGCATGTAAACATCATATCCCGATCTCAAAAACCGGGATAAGCCCTTATCCCGGTTTTGAGAAACCCAATTCTGCTACTTGGAGAATTCAGAGAGAAAACAGGATGCTGTGCCATGTAAATGCCTTTCCATGGTTTGACAGCTGCTGACTATCTGTGCTGGCGTGGCCAAGTGACGTATCAGCAGAATAAACATTGTGGCGGCAACGCAAATGCCTTACTTCAGAAGCTATGAAGAAACTGAGTTTTGTCTCCTGGCCTGGGATTTTTATGAAGTGGTTCATGGTTTTGTCCACCATATCACAACAGAACATGTACACAAACTTTTTAAATTTCTTTTACTGTACTTCTGTGAACTCCAAACTGGGGCACGTTTCCTGAAAGCACAGATGCTAACTTACATAGTTGGAACTACTGACTGTGAATGGACAAAGTGTGTAAGTTGCTAACTTGGTTAGCAACTGCGCTTTTGAGAAACGCACCCCTGGTTAGCACCAAAGCAATAGTCCTCACAATTGCCCAGTTTGTACAATAATATAAGGGCACTCTCGCAGGTAACAAAACTGGTGCTCGGACTGTTGTTTCTTCAGGTCTCAAGAATGGTTAAATTACGTCGCACAGTCAAAATTCCGAATTCATCTGAAAGTTTTCTCTTTACTTGGAATTGATGAACTCCATGATGATGACCCAATTCCACCAGTCACAGCTGCAGATTTTCAGCCATTGTTCTCTTGTTCTGCGCGGTGGCAGTGGCAGGCTGACCCCGGTCAGAACCGAGAACAAGTTTAACTCTTTCCCCCTCACTAGCGCCTCTCGACCCCTATCCCTTATTTCCCCACAAGTGCCTCTCGACGCCCGGTCTCGATCACCGCGCAAGCGACTTTCGACGTCTCACTGGGATTTCCCCATAAGCGTCTGTTGACGACTTTCTATTTTAAGCTTATATGAGATCAAGACTGTGACGTCAACAGTTTCGGTGTTATCAAATCAGCAGCTCTGCGTGGAGATAAGGTTGCAGCAGCCAGCTCCCCACAGTGTATACACTGCTGTGTTATCTTTAGGGCTGTGAGGGGGAAAGAGTTAAAATTTGCTGTCACTCTCTTCTCCCATTTCTGGGTATGTGGTTGATAAGCCATATCTGCAATGCGATGTTGCCATTTAAGAGTGCTAAGCCTGCAATTAGCCACAGAGGTCTCATTTTTCTCAGAGATCAGAATTGCCGCGCTTTGCGTTGTAATTAAAAATATACATTACAGGCGCCTATGCGAATAAAATAACCATAATCAGAAGCCAGGATACGAGTATTAATCATGTGTACAGTGATATGAATAACCAGGCTTCTCTGTGTGCATGTGAACGCCATATCCCATATATGATCAAAACCGGGATAAGGTTCATTAACGGGATACTCAAGTCCATGTAAACGCTGTCATTGCCTATTACATCTGTGCTGAACTGCCTCTCCTCCTCTCTGGGGTTTTGTCCCAATCATCACCGTACTTTGGTCAATAAATCACCAGTTATACTGCAAGTCTGTCTCCGCACTTCCTGGTTTGGACCATAACACAGTGACTTGCTGCTTTTTTTCAAGTTGTCCGCGTGTATCAAGGAGATTCATCACAGCTTGTGATATGGAACTTACCCAAGAAAAAATGTTATTTTCAGCTTTGCATGTTTGTGAGGTGCAGCAGAACACAGTTTTCTTGTCCCCATATTTTTCAGAAGATCCGTAACAGCGCCCGCTACCCTATAACAGTGAAAAAACTGACTGATGGAAAATCTGATCAATAATGGGGAAAGTGTTAATTGTACTCATTATACTTTATTAACGGATAAGGCCTCATTCGCATAATTGCCCTATCACAAATTATGAGTGACTGTATCCCTGGATGATGAATCATGGATGCTATGGATCAGCCATCGTCACGCTGCGTCCGCCGCATCCGCATCCGTAGAGATTTCTTGATCACACTATAGGTCATAGGTCTTTATAGATAAATTTCATATTTGGCATGGACCTTGTGGGCGGTAAGGTCACGAAGCCTATCGATTTTGGGAGTGATTACTTCAGGGTCTCCTGGGATACATGTTGACCAACAGGCAACTATCTAGTTTCATTTAAACTTGGTGTGAGCATTATCTGTTCTGTTATGACAGGAGGATCAACCAGCGCTTGGGAGTATTATTATTTTTTTTTTTTTTTTTTTTTTTTTGACTTGTGGTATTCCCTATTTGTTGTGTGTTTGTGCCTATGCACTGTGTTACATGATATTTGTGTTGATGTCCTTTCTATTTATGATGTTTATGATGTTAGTTACCTGCTCTGGGGTGCGTTTCCCGAAATCACAAATGCTAACTTACATAGTTGGGCCCGTTGACTGTGAATGGACGAACTATGTTAGTTGCTTACTTAGTTAGCAACTACGCTTTTGGGAAACGCGCCCCTGGTCTGTACAGCGCTTTGGTCAACCTCGGTTCTTTTAAATGTGCTTTATAAATAAATTTGATTTTATATTATTATTATTATTATTATTACATAAAAAAGACCTGGTGAGAACAGATGAAGACGTATTTTCAATACTGTAAAATGCTGACTCACAAGAGCAGTTACAAGCAGCCTGGCAGCATTGCATCTCGCCTTGCCCCAAGAGTCTGAATTTATAATGTTACTGAAGCTACTGATGTCATGTCCGACCACTGAAATCTATAAAAGTTGCTGAATTCTGTCCAAATGCAATGTGCTGCACACAGTAACCTTGTTATCATAGCAGAGAATTCCTGTCAGCAAGGAGGTTCAACTTGGACTAATTAATTTTCTTATTTCACTCCTTCAAATTGTCTTTCATTTCAAATAATCTTCTTTTGTCCTAAATTACTTTCCATGTCTTTGTTTCTCTTCTCTCTCCTGAAAAAAATGAATGCTCCTCTTCATAGCCGTTAGACTATGAGAGTACAGCAACTCACACTCTGGTGATTGCGGTGGAGAACGAGGACCCCCTGGTACCAGACATGGCTTATGGGCCCAGCTCCACGGCCACAGTGCACGTCAGTGTTCTTGATGTTAATGAGGGTCCAGTTTTCTTCCCGAACCCGATGATGGTCACTAAGCGAGAGAACGTCCCTGTAGGAAGCTTTGTTGCCACACTCAACGCCACAGACCCAGACCGTCTCCAGATACAGTCTATCAGGTGGGTGATGTCATATGTGTGATCTGTGTGGAAATAGAGTGGACAGGATTGTCCACTCCACTCATGTTCCACTGGTGTACCTATTTCTGAGAGAGCAGCAATGGAGATTTTGGATTTTTCAGATGTCTTCATGGCTAGCTGATGAGCGAGCAGACTTGCCCGAATTTCCTGCCCGCGCTAGGTCTGATGATATTTGCACAGACTAATGACTACCTCTGATGCTATTTTCCTGAGGTCACGCAGTCTAATTGTAATTTCATGCCAGAGCACGGAACAACAGAGCGGAGAGTTTGCACTTATAGCAAAGTTCAGTGAGTTTTTCCATTTAAATTAGCTGACTTTTATGGGAGTATAATTTAAATGAGGCTGCGCAAAGTGAGGTTTTGTACTTTCCTGAGACATAAACGCATGTGAGAGTGACTCAGGCCAACCACGTTCAGACTAATGCTCAACCTATGATTCCACCGTTAGATGCCAACAGAAACATTCTCAAAATGGACAGCAGCTCTGCCCAATGTGTAAAATTGAATAATGTGTTAGGTACTGTAGTTCAAATACTCAATATTAATAATGTATCTTTACTGCATCATGTATGTTTGTATCATTAACAATGTGAAATTACTGTGATTACTTGCAGGTATACAATTGGCATTTGATAGCTTAACTCTGGGTCCTGTGTTCAATTTATCACAATCAGCTCCACCCTGCTGGAGGTGTATATAAGGAATTAAAAAATTATAATGGTACTGCATTTTATTTGATTGCACCCATGCATTTCTAAGAAGGGCAATTAATTATTCGGGAATCATATAAATTTTTTTTTTTTTAATGAAATCTTTGTCTATCCGCGTAGCAGACGTATTGCACGTACTGTAAAATCATTCACAAATGAACTGAGATCAGAAAGTGAACCTGTAAAATGATTTTGTAATTGACCTGAATTTTCATAACTGCGTAATGTGTATTCCATAGTCCCTAAAGCTGCTTTTGTTGCTGTGTGCTGGCTTATTTGAAATATTTCGCATTAAAAAATTCCTTCACAATCCTAAGCCCATTGTTTTATTGGTCTGTAACAGTAAAGCAATTTCCTAAGTACCCAAGTAGCTTATTTTATTATCTGGGAGCAAAATAAGATGATTTTAACTACCTTTAGAGGCCGATTATGAAAACTGTGACTTAAATGCTTTGTTCCACTTCTGCCTGTATCTTCATGAGAGACAAAAACAGCCATAATTTTATGAGCGAAGCTTTTGCAATCGACTCGTGCCTGTGCCTGAACTGCCAGCGAACTTTTATGTAAATGCACCAATGACAGAGATGACCAGTGAGATGAAATCCTTCAGTGGTGATGTGTTCAACAGAAAGGCAAACAGGCCCATGTATGTACAGTATTGTGCAAAAGTCTTAGGTACCCCACATTTATAAAAACTTAAATCTGGCTTTAGACATTTACTTTTTGTTTTCCACATTTGCGTCACTGAAGATAAGTGTATATGAAATTCAAAATGCTAAATCAAAAAAAAGTTTTATAAATAAATGTTGGTATTTCATTAAAAACAGTTTATAATGATAATGTAGTCTTGACAGAGGCCTGATGTCAACATCATCATGGCTGTCTGCAATCACTTGGAGGGACAGACGCAAGTGAGACAGTCAGTTTGCAGAAGAATGGTGGCAAGTTTTCCACTCTGCTTGGACAAGCCGATCATCTTATAAACCATATTACAATAGGACAGTGTCCCATATTTTTTGGCAAAAGGTAGTTACAGCAAATACTGGTTTGATATAGTGTATGACAGTTTACAGCTCTGTTTAGTACATTTCTCAGTTATTAGAACCTTTTTATTTAATTATTTTTGCAACCATATTTGCCCTATGAAATTGCTTAAAATGTTCCTAAAATTTTTGCACAGTACTGTATATTCCAGTTTTTACAACGCAATGCAATCAACAAACAGAGCGTTAGTTTTCGAATTTTGCGACCAGTGCGCGGCAACTAGAGTACTTGAAATTTTGCGCAAAAAAAAAAAAAAATACAGTGAATAGCTGCACGAAGTCTGCAATACTAAAGTTGCACATTAATTAATAATCATAAATTATGGGATGGATCCCATCCCCCAGCAAATTGCAACAATTAAAAGCTTGCAAATGGACTAGGGACTTGCCAGCTGTTTGTCAAAACTGGCCTATTCTGAAGTTATGTAACCCGTAGCACCACCACATGGCCAAATGTAACATTTCTAAATACAGTAACTTAGTTTGGCTGGGAGTCATGTCAAATCTTCTGGAATTGTTCCTGGCATATAGAAGTGATGTTACTGAGCCCATGACCTTCCCAGTAGCACCACCACCAGGCAAAACATTTCATTTTTATAAATTCAATCACTTTAAACTGTTTTAACACTGTGATGCTCCTCAAAGTTCGTGTCACCTTATACAGTGGAACAACTAACCATCAGAGGTAATTTTGTGGAATAATTTTGCCTCAAACCAGTTTAAACAAATTTTTAGCATCAGTAGTCATGGAATGAGCCTTCAAACATGCATGCAGGCTATTGCAACAACTTTCTATTGTTATTTAACCGGGGAAGTCCCATTGAGATTTAAATCTCTTTTTCAAGGGAGCCCTGGGGGGTTGAGGTGGAGAGGGAGAGGACGAGTTGCACAGCCAATTAGATCAGGATTAGATGGCAGGTCGAAAGAGCCAGGTTGGGAATTTAGCCATGACACCGGGGAACGCTGCTCATGTCGATAAGCATCATAGGATCTTTAATGACCACAGTGAGTCAGGACCTCAGTTTCACGTCTTATCCGAAAGACAGAGTCTCCTTCATCACAGTGTCCCCTTCACTGTACTGGGGCATTATTCCACCAGAGGGAAGATCGCAAACTACTGGCCCACCAACATCTCTTCCAGCAGCAACTTAGTTTTCCCAGATGGTCTCCCATCCAAGTACTATCTAAGCCCACACCTGCTTAGCTTCAACCACGCAGCTGGAACAGATCGACTAGTGATATGGCTGCTGGTTAAAAAAGATATTGATGTTTTCGTTGTCTTTGTTTATTACCCATATTTGTACCTCGATATACTTGTGGGAATGATTTTTTTTTTTTGTTCTCATTGCATACAATAGTATTTTAAATACATTTCCCTCAAAAATTATAAAGAAGTATTATATTAGGACCCCTTTTAGATGAAAGTGAGGGTGTATAATTATCACTGCACATTACTGTACTTTACTGTCGTGCCATGATGAGGTGAGATTACATTTCTAAATGCAAAAAATCAAACAATACTGTCGCCCGAATAATTGTGTACTCAGACACTTTATCTATCAAGAATAACTCCTATTCTCACAATCAGTTCATGAAAAGAGATTAAAAAAAACCCATTTTATTCCAACTTTATGGGCAATGGTATATTTCAGTGGAAATCACATCAACATTGCCGTGAACATCTTGTTGCAGAAAAGAGCGATCCTATTGTTCAAATGGTACTATGACCATTCCTGTGGCACCACCTTCAGGCCAAACTTAACTTTTTCAAAAGTGCAGTAAATCAAACAGTTAGTAAGGGAATCAGGTAAATTTTGCTGTGAACACTCTTGGAGCCCACAGTAGTTCCTCGGTAGATTTTCTGGACCTCATATCCTTTACCTGTAGTACCACCACTTGGTCAAAATATGCATTTTACCTTTAGGAAGAATGCTGTAGTTTTAGGGACCCCCGCTGTCATCCAACTGCAACGTTTGTGTGGTTTGAATTTAGGAATGAATGACAATTCATCTACACCTTTATCTGCACTATTTTGCACTACAAAAACATTGATAAAGAGAATGGTTAAAAAAAAACATCAGCAGTGTTTAATTATAAATGCGAATGATTTTATTGTTTTCAGTACAGCACTACTAGTCCTGTTGTGTTGCATTTTATTTGCACGTCTTCTGTCACCTTAAATACCATTTGTAAGTATGCAAATACAAATAATATCTCTGCTAATATACAATGACTAATAACATACAGTGACACTAATGTGAGTAAAGTCTAGAACGTGGCTCACTGTACCAATACATGAAAAACTGCAAATAAATTACACATAAAATATCAAAATAAGGAAAATGCAGAAAGAGATTTGTGGAGGTAATCATTACGTTTTAATGCAGGATAAATCCTATAATTCAATCTGTTATGCACATGAACCCTCACCCAAAAAATGAGCCGCGTGTGTAAGGCAAATCACATAGAAAATGGAACCTTCCGGAGAAATTAGAAGCCAAACTGGCGATATGAAGTAAATGAACTGTAGATTACGATGAGGCTTAGTGAGATACGAGCCTGTGAAATGGACCAGCTCAGCTTCCGTTGGGAAGGAAGATCGGGTGATAGCGCAGGGCTGCACAGAAACAGCCAAGGCTGGAAAAAATTAATGGTGTGTTTCTCACTGAGCCATAATCCATAATACATCTTCCTACAAGCACAGCTGCCATAGAGAAAAGCATGACATTGAATGGTGACACGGCTGAATGGACAGTAATATGTATGCACTCAGTATTCCTTCTTTGAGAGAGCATTCTAGAAACTCTGTGGGAAATAACATGTATTAATGACAGAGAAACAATTCCCAAAGATGTATTTATTGAAAGCGACTTTGACCCATTATGTATGCTTCGTGGCTCCCATTTAACTTCATGGGGGAGTTTGCACTGTCTCGTTGCTGTCAAAGTGCAATCCTTGTGTGCACTGACCTCCCACGGTTCCCCTCCAGCTTTGGGTAACTGTTGTGTGTTGGCATCTGATTTCCACTACCACAGCTGCCATAAACAAAAAGCATGGCACTGCACGATACTGGCTTTTTAGTGGTCGCTGAATTGTAGACGAATTAGCTGCACTTTCCAGTGTTTTCAACCTTTCGTAATGCTATGTAATAAGCACATGCCCTTGGTGATCATTTTGAATGGATAATAATGCTTATTCACACAATGTTCTTTTTTTTGAATGAGCATTCTGGATACTGCATGCATCAGTAGCAGATGAGCAATTAGCAATTCTCAATGATTTTCCTCCTGAAAGAAGCTTTGACCAATTACGAATGATTTGTACAATGCGATAGATTTGTACCGCTTCGGTGGACAGATCTCCCCGCACCACCCTTTACAGCTATGGAATGCAAATCTGTGTTGCCATCCATTGACCATCCCTAGGATTTCCATGTGCCGTTCGTATGTTTTTAACTGGCAGACTGTGTCATCATTTTCATCCATTAAGATAAAATATATCTGTGCCTGTGTTCTCTCCAATCTCACAGTTACCTTAAAATTAATCTTTATTTGGGAGCCATGACTTTATTTCCAAACTATAATTATCAGGTTGCATTTGCCTGTGCTTGCCTCGCACTTGATCACTCCAGTGAATCTTATATCTGGCACAGACTAGATGTGCACATAGCAACAACCTCATACCAACTGAGCATAAATTATAACTGCTTTCGACTTGGTTCTTTCATTCAGTCAATCATTCAGTCTTTTTATTTGCCAATCACGTTCTCCAGCCAGTTGCTCCACCTCCCGTTTTTTTTTGTTTGTTTTGTTTTGTTTTGTTTTTGCACAGGCAAGCATATAAACCCTCCAAATTAGCTGTTTCATTGCGATGCACTGTCTGACACCAGTCGATTAAAAACTTCCACATGCAGATTCATGAGCCGCTTAGCAGGTGGCCGCCGAAAAACTTTCGAGCGCAGGCATCCCTGCTGACTGGCTCGTTTCCTCCCTGTACAACATTGAATAGTTATGCCTCACATTGTGGGGCCGGTGATGAATCCTTGACTGTGGAGCAGTTACTTAACAGGATGAGCAGATATCAAACAGTATTTTGCTCTTATCACTTGTCTTTGCTAATTGGCACTAATCGGTAAACTGTGAAATCAGTGTTGCAAAGAATTATGGAAATCAACTGGTTGAGTTAATGGGGTGGAGGAAACGCATGGCAGGCCTTTTTTGAGCCACGCACTACGCTCCAATTTCTAAAATAAGCATTTGGTAGGATACCACATGCTCCAGCTGTTTTTATCGGTGTTGAAAAGCAGTGTTGAATACGCTGCCACATTGGGGAAATGGGGAATCGGGGATCTCGATTCTCTGAATCAGGCAGAAGTCTTATCCTTGTGTAAGACTACTCCCAGAGGACCTGGGGAAACACTGCTCTCGTATCATCATGGACGAGTAAACCCTGAGTAGCAGCCCAGATTAGCTCCGTGCCGGACTAAACCCGGGTATAATCTGGCCTTGGCCAAACTATACCCCAGGGTATAAAATTTGACTGAATGTGGGGGGTATAACCTGGCTTGAGGGTGGGGTATAAAACAGGCTGGCCCGCCTTTTACCCCAGGTATACTCTAAGCTGGGGGTATACTTTGGCCTGTTACACCAGCTTCTCCTCCTTCTTCCCTCTTTTCTTATCCTGTGTCTCCCCGTATCTCTCTTATTTGTCTCTCTCGCTCCAATTATCTTGCCCTCTTGCTTTACCAAGCCTGGCTTTATCTAGCGTGGCTTTTAAGTGCCACCACTTTAGTCATAGTTTAAAAAGTTAAAAGGGAGATGGTGGGAGACCCAGAGGGAGGAAGCAAAAAAGAGAGTGGAGAAGAGAGAGAGAGAGAGAGAGGGTGGGCAAAGCCGGGCATGGTCAAACTCCGGCCAGCGGCTTTCCAAGATGACAGCCGGATGGACCGATCACTTTGCGAGAGCCAAACTGTCCGAAGGCAGGATAGAGTAGCTTCAGAGGAATTCTGAACCAATCCTGATGATTGTAGAAGAATTAGGAGCTTGTTCCTTATAAACTGGAAAGGAGAACAATCTGGACAGGGCTAACAAGAATGTGGTCCCAATCCTGGACCCTGAATTAGACTTGGGAGCTTTTGCCAATTAACTATGCAAGGAAGATGATTCCCACAAATGACTATCATTTTACTAAACTTTCTACAGACGAAGAGTCTACCAGGAAATGCTGACTGGTCTTATGCTTAAATAGTGAATTTTGATCCAGAAACTTGCAACACAAAGCAGGGGGGTTAAATACAAGTCACAGGTACTAAAGGAAGTAACAATGAAATAAGACACAGCCAAGGATTGGGGAACAAGCAAGATGTAAACCAGTCAAAGGCAACTGATTACTGATCATGGAAATGCAAGTTGCTGAATAGGAGACACAGGAGGCAGTCGCATGGGAGTTGTGACAAACTGGCAGCTGCCATTCTATATTTTAACGGTTATATTCCAATGAAAACCAATTTTTATTTTATCATTATGATTTCATTGAATATCCAAAATGTTTTTTGAAGGTGTGAAGTCATGTCACCCTTGGTATTCTCATTTAATCTTTATGACCAATCAAAATTACGTCATTAAAATGCCAAAGCCATGATTTTGTGGACGTTAGTATGAATTCTCATAATCTAAATATGGTCTGTCTTTTTAAATGAATGCTTTATGAGAGAAGGCAGCTGATGATAATCAGTGCAATTGTCTCTGCAGGCTTTCAATATTTATCACTCTGCTGCCCACTCTTTTGCCTCACTCTCTCTCTCTCTCTCTCTCTCTCTCTTTCACACATACACACACATGCACACACTCTCTCTCTTTATCTCTCTCTCACTTGTCCCATCTTGCCTTAGCTTTCTGCAGAATCTAAAGGTGTGTAGTCTAAGGTAGAGTTCACAAATTCAGTTTTTTTAAATTAAGCACATCAGTGTAACAGCTACTCTCCTCAGGATCAGGGACTGAAGGAGCAAAATACAGCAGGTATTGGTACAGATAAATACATTTAGTCTTAGTGCTGTAAATAGAACAGTTCAGAAATTTGGAATCACTAAACTTCTCATGTTTTTAAAAGACATTTAGACTATTCACCTCTTTCAATTGATAAGAAAATACACCCAAGTGATTTATAATATTAAATTTACTCAAGCCGTTTGAAGGAACTTCATAAATTCAGTGTATACATCATCCCAAAAGCCTCATTTTGGCAGCTGTTACACCAATGCCCTTAAACACTATGGGCCCTATCTTGCGCCAGAGTCCCTAAACCCGTTATTTGGGGATTTAGCATTGCGTAAGAGGCGTTCCCCCGCAAAAGTTGCTATCTTGCACACCTGCCTATATCCCTAAAACACCTGCGCTACCCGTTATATTATGCAAAGGCGTGGTTTGGGCATTACGCCAGTTAAACCAATCAGTGTGCTAGGTGCCATTGCCTTTAGGAGCAGGCTGCGCTATCCCAAATCCTCAAACCGAAACCTGTGATGGAGAGAGGAAGGTCGCCACGTTTCTCCGAAGACTAAGTTAAATTGCTCGTGCATGAGGTCAAATCCAGACAGGGGAGGATCTGTTTTTGTTAAGTTAATCATGAATTGTATTATTTTATTATTATTATTATTATTATTTGACATTGAAATATTGTTTAATGTTTGGTATGTAATAAAAAAAAACATCAAGCCTACCCCTTTTGTGATTGAAACTTCAAAAAAAAAAAAAAAAAAAAGAAAGAAATGCGTTTCACCATGATTGGGTCATGCCTCCAATTGAGCTGAGTGGGTGTTGGAATGACCCACTAGCATAGAAAAATAGTGCCACAGTAACCCTAACAGCAACGGGCAAGGCATACGGACAGCTGGCAGCGGTGGAAACATCATCTGCAACCAGGTGACATAATTCCGTCACTGTCTGATGGGAGAGGCGCATTTTTGTCACGCGTTCTCGTTCTGTGGGAAATAATACTCAAGGCCGGCGCTACAAAAAATTTGGGAGAAAATATCCTTCCCTTTATCGACTACAATTAGTCCTGGCTAATTCTAAATGGTTTTCCCTTATTAACACGTTTTCCAATTCAAGAATATTCAAGTGGCAATTGAAGACACAACTTCTCTCCCCCATGCGATCTAACAGCGACTAAATAATTGGCTACATTCAGTACAGAAAAATAATTTAATTATAAATAGGTCTATGCACTGGCACTCAGCAATGGTATTATTTTTCCGGCGAGAGCGGCATTTCAGAACTCTTTTGCGAATGAAGGTAATTTCGGCGACAAATACGCACACCTGTTTTTGCAGCACGGTCACGCAACTTGCTGTAAAAAAAATTGACAGGTGTCCGATTGGAAAATGTAAACGGACGAAACCACGTACTTGTCACCAGAATTACCGTCATTCGCTGAAGAGTTCTGAAATGCCGCTCTCGCTGGAAAAAAAGTTACGTTGCTGAGTGCCAGTGCATAGACCTAATTATAATTAATTATTTTTCTGAACTAAATGTAGCCCATTTGTCGCTGTTAGATCGCATAGGGGGAGAGAAGCCGTGTCTTCAATTGCCAAATGGGTAGCGGGTGGTTTGAGGACCCGCTATACGCTTTCCATAACCTGTGGTCAAGATAGCAATTTTAGGGAAAGCGCATAAACGCGCTCACGGGCACACCTCCAGTCACTAATAAAGGATTCGGCATAATGTATAGCGGGTAGTGTGGCCGCAAGATACCGTTTAGGGATAGTGGAAGCTGCTAAATGCGTAATTCATGGGTAGCGGGTAGTGGCAACGGGTAGGGCAATGTGAAAGATAGAGCCCTATATGACATTATCCCTGTGGGTCTGCCCTTAAGTCACTCAAGCTAATTCGGTACCTGAGAATTGTATGTTTAGAAGATATATGTGTGCAAGTACTGATCTGAATGCTCTTAGGCTATGGGTACTGACAACCCAAGACCTATTGTCTTATATTCCTGATCCTCGAATCAGTCTTTCAGGGCTAAGGACTGCTGGTTTTCCATGCTCCTTTTACCTGTAAGTCAGGTATGAGAACAGTCTGGCCAATCAAAAATGCTAATTGTTTAGTTAATTACATGGGTGGAAAGCAAAAAAAAAAAAAAAAAAAAAGAGTCAGATTTAGATTCGAAGAGCAGATTTGCAGATCGCTGTGCTATATCATAGCGACTGCTAATTTGTCACTCTCACCTTGACCTGCTGACCTTCGTGGTCTAATGCAAATAATCTTGGTGTGCTTTTTCTGCATGAATTAGCAGTGTTAGAGTAAACGAGTTCTGGTCTTTGGTCCTGGTGAATGCTGAATACATGCTTACCAGGAAAGGTCTTTTTCTGACTGCTATCTTCTGGCATTCACAATCAAAGGCAAATTTCAAATTTATGGCAGTGCAAGGAACACAACTTCAGTGCTGTGCAAATTATTTCTATGAGTTGCGTGGTAGACACTATTTTCACTCATAAATGCTTATGCATCCCTCGAGCACAAAATTTGAACTTGCCATTAATCTGTATTTTTTTTGTTGTTGAGTGTACTTCTTGCATAATGTGGAATAACTCCAGAAAACATACCATGTAGCAAGGTCATTAAGTGAAGTAACTGAAGCTTTAACTTAACTCAGAGGGAGGGACATAAATAATTTTAAATTGGATTACATCAGAATGATCATTTCTGCTGAATGTCTGACCACCATTGGGGTAAGCTATGATCATCCTGTCAGATTGCAACTGATTGCAGAGACCTTTCATCAATCAATTCCTTAGAAAATGGCATCTTTCTGTCCCCTGTAGATTTTTATTTGATGGAGCTTGGGGGTGTTTTTGCTCAGGGAAGATAATTTAGACAGAATTTTCCCCCTGGCTTTCTCGAAGGATACATTCATATGAAAGATACATATTCTCCACAGAGCAAACAGCAGCTTTTATGCAAGTGTCTTGATCGGTATTAAACCCTTTCCTGTAATTATGGAATTGGGGTCTGAGTCCCTTCATTCTTGTACTTTATAAGAATGAACTTTGGTGTCATTGTTGCTGGAAATAATGTAAATGTCTTCAGGTAAGTATAAGGTTAATGAGCTATAGATTGCACAGTTGCCGCATGAGAAATAACCAGTTGGGCAATTAGAGTGTAAATCTGTTCTACTGGAGTGGTGAGATAATAAAGCCCAACATTCAAGTATTATTTAATAATACACTATTTTCTCTCGCCTGGTTTGGAGCATATCTTGTTAAAGTTTTTTATGTTTTTCCTATCTGTGCTCTGAATCCATCCTCGTTTGTCAGTTAGTTTGCAGAATTACACAAAACCGGTGGGCAGCTTTGTCTTAAAATTTTACCTGAGGTGAATCTTGGTCAGACTTAGTGAGGTGATTACATTTTGGGAATTATCTTAATCCAAATTTGGATCTAGGACTTTTGGATCTAGGATTCTTCACAATTGCCAGATAGGGAAAATTTTGAGTCGAATCTTCACAAATACATAATAATTTGAATAATTATTTCAACGATGTCAAGAAAATTTCACAAATTGATCTGGATCTGGTCATTTGTCAGGATCTAGGGACTTAACTTATGCAAAAATGGGGGCGTGCGCATACAGCGTTGTAGTCACAAGTATTTGCCTCCTTGCTCATTTTTTTTTTTCTAATTTTAGGTATGTCACGCATAAATGTTTCAAATCATGAGACTAATTTGAATATTGGACAAAGATAACCTGTGTTAACATAAAATGCGGTATCTAAATCACGATTTTATTTATTGAAAAAAAAAATTCTATCCAATCCTACACCACCATATCTGAAAAATAATTTCCCCCTCAGATAGTAAATCAATCAATCAATCAATCACACCTATAACTGATAATTGGGTTCAATTTCACTAGGCACATCTTGGCATGATTAGGCAGCACATAATGCTATGATCTGTAGAGATACAACTGCAGATGCTTTGATATCTATCAGTCTGGCTAGGGATGCAAAGTCATTTCTATGGTTCTGGAACTCCTGAGAACCATGGCCATTATCTAAAAATGGAAAAAACTTGGAACAGTTGTGAACCTTCCCAAGAGTGGCCAGCCTACCAAAATTCTTCCAACAGCGCATCGAAGACTCATTCAGAAGGTCACAGAAAAACCCAGACTAAAATCTGAAGAACTGCAGGCCTCGCTCTGCTCAATAAGGTCAGTGTTCACGATGCCACCATTAGAAAGAAACAGAACCAAAATGGCATCCACGGGAGAGCTGCAAAGTGAAATCCAGAGCTGACAAAAAAGAGCACAAAGGCTTGTCTCACATTTGCCACAAATCTTATTAATGACCCCCAAGACTTTAGGGGTACTATTCTGTGGACTGAGGAGTCAAAAGTGGAACATTTTGAAAGGCTCGAGTCCCGTTACATCTGGCATACAGCGAATAGTGTTCCACAATAAGAACAATATACCTGCGGTCTAACGTGGTGGTGATAGTCTGATGGCCTGGGGCTGATTTGCTGCCTCAGAACCTTGGCGACCTGCCATAATTAATGGACAGATGAATCGTGCTCTTTACCAGAGAATCTTCAGAATGCCTGGCCATCAGTCTGTGACCTAAAGCTCAAGCGCAGTTGGATTATGCAGGAAGACAATGATCCACAGCACATGAGCAAGCCCACCTCTGAATGGCTCTAAAGAAACAAAATTAAGGTTTTGGAAAGGCTGGTCAAAGTCCTAACTTCCAACTGTGATGCTGTGGCATGAGTGCCACAAGAATGCAATGTCAAGAATGAAGTCGTATTGTGGAGAATAACGTTGAGAATAAAATCTAAATGAAAAAATAATGGCGAATATAATGTGGGGAATTAAGTCGAAATGTTCAGGATAATGTTGAGAATTAAGTCAAAATGTCAAGAATAATGCCAAGAATAAAGTTGCGAATAAAGTTGAAATGTCAAGAATAAAGTCGTAATGTTGAGAATAATGTTGAAATTTCGGGAATAATGTTGAGAATGACGTTGAAATATTGAGAATAAAGTTGAGAAAAAAATCAAAATGTCGAGAATAAGGTTAAGAATAATGTTCTAATGTCGAGAGTAAAGTTTAGAATGAAATCAAAATGTCGAGATAAAGATAAAATGTTGAAAATAATATTGAGAATAAAGTTGAAATGTTGAGGATACTGTCGAGATTGAAGTCAAAATGTAGAGAATAATGCCGAGAATAAATTTGTGAATAAGGTTGAAATGTTGAGAATAATGTCGGGAATAGAGTCAAAATGTCAACCATAATGTTATGAATAAAGTCAAAATGTTGAGAATAAAGTAGAATAAAGTCAAAATGTTGAGGGTGATGAGAATTAAGTTGAAACGTTGAGAATAATGTCCTAATGTCAAGAAAGCTGTCGAGAGTATTATCGAAAGGTTAAAGATAAAATTGAAAATAAGAATAATGTTGAGAATAAAGTGAAAATATAATCAAAATGTCAAGCATAATGTCAAGAAAAGTCAAAGGCCAGAATAATGCCGAGAATGAGGTCGAGAACAAAGTCAAGAGTGAAGTTAAAATGTAGAAAATAACGTCAAAATGTTGAGGACAATGTTGAGAATGAAGTTGAAATGTCGAGAATAAAGTGGGAATGTTGACAATAGAGTGAGAGTTAAATCGAAATGTTGAGAATAAAGTCGAAATGTGAGAATAATATTGAGAATAATGTCAAATGTTGAGAATAATGTTGAAAATAAAGTCAAAATGTTAATGTCAAGAATGAAGTTAAAATGTTGAGGACAATGTTGAGAATGAAGTTGAAATGTCGAGAATAAAGTGGGAATGTTGACAATAGAGTGAGAGTGAAATCGAAATGTTGAGAATAAAGTCGAAATGTGAGAATAATATTGAGAATAATGTCAAATGTTGAGAATAATGTTGAAAATAAAGCCGAAATGTTAATGTCAAGAATGAAGTTAAAATGTTGAGAATAATGTTGAGCATAAAGTAGAGAATAAAGTCAAAATGTCGAAAATAATTTCAGGAGTGCAATCAAAATATCGAGAATTAAATCAAAATGTTGAGAGTGGTGTCGAGAATAATGCCAAGAAATTTGTTGAGAACAAAATAGAAATGTTGAGAATAAAATTGAGAATAAGGTCAATGATGAGAAAAAATTTTTTAAAAAGGCAAGACTAATGTCAACAGTAAAGAGGAAATGCGGAGAATAATGTTGAGAATTAAAGTCGAAATGTCGAGAATATTATTGAGAACAAAGTGTAAATGTCAATAACAATGTTGAGAATGAATTCAACATGTCGAGAATAATGTTGAGAATGAAGTTGAAATGTCGGGAATAAAGTCAAGAATTAAGTTAAAATATTGAGGATAATGTTGAGAATGAAAGTCGAGAATAACGTTGAAATGTTCAGAATGGTGTCGAGGATGAAGATGAAATGTAGGGAATAATATCGAGAATAAGTTGACAATATGTTGAGAGTGAAGTTGAAATGTTGATAATAAAGTTGAAATGTCGAGAATAATGTAGAGAATAAAGTCAAAATACCGAGGATCATGTCAAGAATAAATCGAACTGTCAAGAATAATGTTGAGAATAAAGTGAAAATGACAAGAATAATGTTGAGAATAATGCTGTGAAAGAAGTTGAAATGTCTGATATAATGTTGAGAACAAAGTGGAGAATAAAGGCAAAATATTGACAATAAAGTAAATAAATAAAGAATCTCTAGAATAAAGTTGCAATGTCGAGAATAAAGAAAAGAGAAAAGTCAAGATGTCAGGAATAAAGTTGAAAATAAAGTTGAAATGTCGAGAATAAAGTCTAAATGTCGAGAAAAGTCAATATCCATCAATTTAACTTTGGAGAAAACGACTGGTGGACTGACTGACCCCCCTGCCAGCTGTGTGTTAAGCATGGTGTAACGTTAGCGTCATCTTTGGGTTCAGGCATCCTCCCAAGCACGCAATGGATGAGATAAAGTTGTCCACTATTACTATTGGGTCATTGTTCTGTCAGCTCCCATCCTCACAACATAGCAGCTAAAACCATCAATACAGCCAGTGCCATGTGGCTTCAACTTATCGAAGGGATCCATATGCCATTGCGCATTGGGACCTTTTTTGCATTAATGCCAACGTCTCAGACGCTGCTCCCGCCTGAGCTTTGCACCTGCAGCATCAGTCAACTTGATAAATTGTCTAATTGTGCCTTTGGATACAACATATCTTCTCTGTATTGCACTCAGGGGTAACCATCGATTTCCTTGCATCTGTCCATTACCGGCTATTTCATTTTGCATAAATGCAGCTACCTCTTCTCAGTTTGTGTGGTTACTCCCGCCAAACAAATGCAATTTTCCACACAATCTCTTCAAAGTCCATGTTTATGCGTTAAAAGACGCGGAATCTCCATGGTACGAAAACCAATTCTGAGGTACAGTTTCACCACGCCAGGCATATAGTAGAAGCAGCGATATGCGCCAAAATTCGTAGTTTGATTTGAAGTTCGACTTAGATCTTGAAATGTCAGCTTTATTCTCGATATTTTGAATTTAATCTTGACATTTCCACTTTAATCTTGACATTTTGACTTTATTCTCGAAATGTATTTCCTTTTTTTTTTTTTTTTTTTCTTCATATGCCTGGCCCTAATACTCCATCATCGTAGTGTAGCGAAAATCTATTTTCGCTAGTTTAAAGGCGGGTTATTTTGCAAATTAAGGCATTTGGTTCAAAGGGGGTGTACATAATTCCTTTATTAATCATAGGCGTGTTTGGGGCATAACAAAAAGTAAACCAATCCGAGTGCCATCTCTCATTCCATTTAAAAGCCAGACGCTGTTGCAAATGAACAAATTGTTATTTTAAGGGTGGATTTGCCAAATAGGAAAAACAATTTTCTGCAGAGGATTTTGGTCTGCTGTACACGAAATGACAAAAAAAGTGTTAATTACGTTGTAGAAATATACTGTATATTGAGATGGTGAGATTTTAATTCACCAATAATATATGCTGGTGGGGTACAGCTAAGAAAAATTAAAATGAGTTACAAATCCGCCAGTGGGAAATGAATGAAAATATTGCTATGATTATGCCATTGTAACCCCCTGAATAATGTCTGGAAGGAGTGAAATGAACTTGACTCTGCTTGGCTGACGACTGAAGGTTCCATCAGATGTATAAAAGAAATTTGTATTAATTACTTAAAAGTGCTGTTTAAACTGCTTTGTTTCTCAGCCAAATTGTAAATAGATATAAACACTTTTCAGATGAAATGCTAAGTTTTGTGTTTGATAATAGAAGTGGAACAGATGGTTTGGAGGAATTAGTGGATCAGGTAAGATTCAAAATTGATTTTTCAGATGATTGCGGGTTGCGGGTCGACCCTCTGGCTGATCTTATCCAAACAAATGAAGCCCGTATCCAGTGCTACAAACATTTGCTCTATTACAGTTCGTCTTTCGTGTGATGGAAAAAAAATCCCCGCACTGGTTTTGACATCATATGCCCTGTATACAATATGTGGTCAAACCATGGTCCCCTAATTGCATCCCTTGAGGGTGGATCCCTGGAAGACTGCAGAGTTTGCCAGTATAAGGAGTCGTAGCTTTCACCAGAATAAAATACCTGCATGTGTAACCTCACATGTTGAATAGCAAATTAGCCCATGGAATAGGTTCCCTAACAACTCTGAGGTACGTCAGTCACACTAACCAGGGGTACTATTCCCAAAATCACAGATGCTAACTTTCATAGTTGGACCCATTGACTGCGAATGGACAAACTATGTAAGTTGCTAACTTAGTTAGCAACTACGTTTTTGGGAAACGCACCCCAGAATGTTGTGTATTTTAAAATGTCAAGATAATAAACTTTCACATTGAAACCTAGAGACGAACCAACTGCGCATGCACACTCTCCTGCAGAATTTTTGGCTGCGAAAAAAAAGCCCGAGGAAGATAGAACACTGTAAGGATGTTTTATGCAGCCATTTTGAAGATTCCCTCCAGTGGTATCATGCATGCGCAGTTGGTTTGTCGCTAGGTTTGTTGCAGGCCGTGTGATTTTATGAGTTTGGTTTGGGTTAAAATGTATCGACTTCAAAGTTTTGTGGTGCAAAGTTTTGCGAGAATGTGGCTTGTTTTTAATTTTGTGTTGCCGATTATTTGAGAAAGGTAGACATTTGAAAAAAAACTGCTTACAGCTTGGCCGGTTTCTTGGGTAGGCCTGACCCAGCTCTGCGCACGTGTTTACAAGCAAATATTCTGTCTCTGTGGTCAGGCTGTTGTGTGCTCAAATTGTATAATTTTATTTGGGTGTCTGTGCGAAAACCTGTCAGTCAGTATTTGTGTTCTTGTCTGCATGCCTGTTTGTGCAGTGTGTTCCTTATATTGTGTAAGTGTGTTCTGCTCTGTTTCTTTTTTTGCAGACTTGCACTTATGTACAGTATTTTTATACACTCAGTCAAAAAAGAAACTTCAACTTATCGACCTCCAAACGAGTGTGAACATACAAGAAAAGTGGTTTTAAATAATGATTTAATTCCATTCTGTACCCATTAAGGACGGTGTACCATAAAAATCATGTTCATAATGTAACCAGTTCCACCGGAAATGCTACGGAAATGTAAGAGAGTAAAAATGGTAAGTTACAACTTGATGAAAGCACGTCAATAGCGCGAATGCCCTCCATGAGCGTTCACAACTGCGATGCAACGTCTCCTCATGGATTGAATGATGCGTCTGAACACAGCTTGGGGGATGCGTCGCCATAATTGAACCAACATGGCACCAAGTTCCTGCAAATTCTGTGGAGGGTTCCTTACTTGACGGAGTCTTCTGCCCAACACATCCCATACATGTTCTATGGGATTAAGGTCGGGAGACCTTGAGGGCCACTCCATGACATTGATGCCAGCATTCCTAAGAAAATTCCGCGTTAAATTGGCCGAATGAGGTCTGGCATTATCGTGTTGGAATGTCAGACCTGGGCCATGAGCTGCCATGAATGGCAAAAGCTCTGGAATGAGCACTTGATCTCTGTATCCTGCAGCAGTTAGGTTTCCTTGAACGACCATCAGTCGGGAATGGGCAGGACCATTAAAGGCACCCCAAACCATAACACTACCGCCCCCAAAACGGTCCACTTCCTGCACACAACACTGGGCGTTGCGTTCACCGCGTCTCCTCCAAACTCTAACTCTCCCATCAACGAAGTGCAAAGTGAATCTGGATTCGTCACTAAAAACAACCCTATTCCAATCACGTTGAGTCCATCTCAGATGTCGTTGTGCCCAGAGAAGCTGTTGATGTCGGTGTAACTGGGTTAAAATTGGTCCATGATATGGCCGACGTGCATGGAGACGAGCAGTGCGCAGGCGATTACGTATGGTTTGGGCAGTCACGCGACCTCTAAACAATTCATTCCTGGTGGACGTTGCAGTGAGAAATCGATTACGCAAATGACGTAAGACGATTTGTGGGTCTTCTGCTTGTGTCGTCACACGTGGTCTACCCAAACGAGGTCGGTCTGCTGTGGTGCCAGTTTGTTGGAGACGTGTCCGAAGATCATAGATAGTCCGTCGACTGCATCCCATAACCCTGGCAACGTCAGTGACCGACGTTCCCGTATTCAGCATGCCAATTGCACGTTCACGTTGAATGTTTGACAGTCGTGGCATTGCAAATCAACGGATAATTGACTGTAAGAACTTGTTTTTCCGAGATGTCACTCTACCGTGCTAACGTGGGCTCAATTGCACGTGTCTCATAAGGTCACATGACTAGGAACACGAGGAAACATGCTTTTACCTTGATGTGTGCTGGCACGTGCTGCATGCTTGTGCACGTCGGAGTTGCTGTGTGTCATGATGTCTTTGACAACGCATTTACCCCTAATAATAATAATATAATAATAATAATAATATCTCTTGTATTAAGTTTCAAGAAAATATTTAGAATTTATGAGTGTGAAGTTTCTTTTTTGACTGAGTATATTTTTATTTATGTTGCACAAGTTTTTCAGTTTGATCCATCTGTGATTAATCTGGAATGTATTGTGATCGTGATTCAGTTTATTTATTTATTGTTTCTATACTCTAGTACAGTGGATTTGAAATTAAATGATAAACACGCAGACTCTCGGCTTCAAGTTGGTGGTTGCATCCATATTAAGTGATCTGTGTTCCAGTTACGACCATTTTTGCATATTTTTTCCCCAGCAATAGAGCAAAAACTAATAAACTATTTAGCTGTATATTGGCTGATTGTATGTCTTTAATTCTTTATTATTTCCTGTACAAGATGGCAATAAAGTACAGAATTAACTAACTAGAGTTGATTCTTAGTGGATAATGTCTATTTATAGGTAAAGCTGGCCATGTCTGCATGCTTATTTTTTTCATTATTTTCTGTGTGGGGGGAAAAGTTATTAACATTAACAAACAGGTGTATCAAATAAAATGACCCTTAAGGATGCTTGAGTGTGCATTTTATGCTCTTATTTAGGTAACTAGACAGTCCGGTCGGCCGCGACTGCGTGGGTGTAGCCCCTGAAAGCCCGCTTCTCCCCTTTTTTCCGCATTACTCGGCCAATATTGTCGCCTTAGCAACCAAAATCAATAGGTGTCATAAGTTAAGTATATCACATGTCTATACTAAATGTCAAAGTAATCGGTCAAAAGTTGCAGCCTGTACTGCGTCCACAAGGAAATCTCTGTTTTTCCACTAATTTTGGTATTATTCAGCCAATACTGTCACCATGGCAACCAAAATCAATTGGTGTCATAAGTGAAGTATAACACATGTCCATACCTAATATGAAAGCAGTTGGTGAAAAGTTAGCCTATACTGTGTCCACAAGGAAATCTTTATGTTTTGCCACGAATTAAGGTATTATTCAGCCAATACTGTCGCCATGGCAATCAAAATTGATAGGTGTCATAAGTGAAGTATAACACAAGTCCATACCAAATATGAAAGTAATCGGTCTAAAATTACGGCCTGTACAGTGTCCACAAGGAAGTGTGTATGTTTCAGCAGAAATTTGCGCAGGATTCGGCCAGTACTGTCGCCATGGCAACCAAAATCGATATGTGTCATAAGTGAAGTGCAACATGTGGTGGGAAAAATATCCCAAAATGTTCTAAAATCAGAGTATTACTATAATCACAGTTCAACAGAGAAAACTCAGCCAGGTTCTTATGGCCCCTAAAACTGCTGTAAGAATGTGGAGCTGAGAAGAAACAAAAACTCATAAATCTGTCAAAAAACCAAGATAAGACAGCCCCTAGCAGGCTGAGCAAGGCTGGCTAGATGAGCTAATCTTCAGGAATGAGGATATTGGTAGTCAACCAATAAGCAGCTTCATTATAGGAGCTGGCTCTCTCCAGTTTATTCTGGAAATATCCAGGAACCCAGCCAACTTGGGCATCCACACTGACCTTCAACTGAACCCAAGGTTTGGGAGGCTCATATGTGGTCTTCGAGCGTCCCTGGAGGCAGAAAATGAATTTAGACTATGATGTAATGGCAAACTTGTTACTAAGGGTTCAGAGTTGCTATAGGACAATGTACCAATCAGAATTAATAATGTTGGATGAGGTAGAAAGAATCACGTTTAATCTCACCTACAGGGATTTCCCAAAAGGCCAATGAATGTGAGGGTTCAGACAAGTGGTGGTCAGTCTGTGTCGGGTGATTGATGAAGAATGAATGCTATGTAGTTTGCACAGACCAGCCTGGGTTTTGTATTTCACTTTGAGTGACTTACAATAAACCCGATCGCATCAGACTCTGGAGAATGTGTCCATTCCTTGAAGGTAGATTTACAAGGGTAAGGAGAACACTTGGTCCACAAGTGTTTTCACCCACAAACACATGTCCATACCAAATATGAAAGTAATCGGTCAAAAATTGTAGCCTGTACTGCGTCCACTAGGACATCTCTCTGTTTTACCACTAATTTGAATATTTTTCAGCCAATATTGTCGCCATGGCAACCAAAATCAATAGGTGTCATAAGTGAAGTTTAACACAAGTCCAGACCAAATATGAAAGTAATTGGTCCAAAATTACAATCTGTATAGCATCCACAAGGAAGTGTGCATGTGTCAGCGGAAATTAGTGCAGGATTCAGCCAGTACTGTCGCCATGGCAACCAAAATCGATATGTGTCATAAGCGAAATGTAACATGTGTCCATACCAAATATGAAAGTAATCGGTCAGCAATTGCAGTCTGTACTGCATCCACAAGGAAATGTCCATGTTTTGCCACTAATTAGCATATTTTTCGGCCAATACTGTCGCCATGGCAACCAAAATCAATAGGTGTCATAAGTGAAGTATAACACATGTCCATACCAAATATGAAAGTAATTTGTCAAAAGTTACAGCCTGTGCAGCGTCCACAAGGAAGTGCCTACAGACATGGCAGCGGAGACGATGCGTGATGTCATAGTAGCCGCCCAGCTTCTTCCGGGGGCTACAATTGACATCTATTCTGCCAATCATTCTGGCTTGGTTTTTTATGGAAACATATCTTTCAGAGAGCATTATTCCTGTTTTGAAAGACTTTTTTTGTTTGTTTTACACCCAGAAACATGGATTTTACCTCAACAAAACCTTTTTGTTTTCTGCGGTAACATTTTTACTTCACTGTTGACATTTATCAAGTATCCAGAATAGCTTATAATGGAAGAAGTAGTGCAAAGGTCTTGAGTGTCCAAAAACCGGAGTTTTGGTGGGTGATTTTACAAACTAATATAAGAGCTTAAATTGGGTGAAATTGTGTCAGATTTTATTTATATTATGTGCCACTTGAGACTCGTTGAGAGAAATGATTTTTCAAATTTGTTCATGCGCTGAACTTGCTAATTATTTTAGGGAAAAATAACCTCTCCACCAAGTGTATTGCAATTTATTGAATTTATTTATTGCATAAGTCGAGCTTTGAAGTCAGGTTTTAAGGAATGTGAAACCGCTTCATACCCAAATGTTTCTCGCAGGTTTTCAGTGTTGAGAGACCCTGCAGGCTGGCTCACTGTTAACCCAGTCAGAGGCACAGTCAACACCACGGCCGTCTTGGACCGCGAGTCACCATTCGTCCATGATAGCAGATACTACGCAATCTTCATCGCCACCGATAATGGTGAGAAATTTCCTCCTTTTGGCCTCTGCCTACTTCCATACCCTACACCAAATGACAAGAATTATGCAGTTACAATCTACTTTAACACACACTTCAATGACTTCAGTAATATTCACTCTCTTGTCAATTTTCTAAGTACACCAGCACTTTAGCACATGTAACCTCTCTTTCAAACAGCGAATCACATAACTGTGATTCAGTTTATAAAGCATGTAGATTGGTGGTTTCATTTGTCAGGCTACACATCAAAAAAGAGTTGCCTCAGCAAATGTGACCATGTTATGATTGTTGGCACAACATGTAGTTGTTCCCACATCCCAGAGACAGCTGCTGAGTTATTCACATCTTACAGTCTGTAGAATTTACGGAGAATGTTGTAATAAACAAAAGCGGTGAGCAGTTGTTCTGCAGCTGAAAATATTTTCTAATTACAAGATGTCTGATTTGTGCAACTGTGTGCAGATGGAATCTCTGAGTAAAAGCACGTCAAAACTATGAAGTTGGACTGGCAAAAGTAGTTGCTGACAATGTGTATCACTTCGGAGCTTTGGAACGCATCCATATCCGCAGCTCATAGTGACATGAACAAGATGTCCAATGCTCAGATTTATGGCAACTCTGCATAAATCTCAAAATAACAATTACAACACCTGTGCATCTCCACCACATTAAGTTTACATCATGCATAGTCAAGTGATTTTTGTCATGCGACAGTGAAATGCTGATTTTTTGGTTGAGTTAGGGCACAAATACTGTATTTTACCATTAACAAATGGATTCAGTGCTTCTCTGTGATGAACCAGCATAAAACACTCAGTGTACTTGGGGTTTTACTTGATTCTGAAACAGCTAAGGTAAGGAAACGGAAACTACTTGGGAACATAAAATAACTGTTTCTGTTCCCTAAAAGCAGTTTAGTTTATTAAGGCCCATTTATTATTTCCCCTCAACTAAATTTGCTCAGTCAGTCAATGTCTCTCCTATCTGTCAGCTTTATGCAGGAGTGAAGCAAATCTATGAGACTCAGCTTCTCAGTGGCACTGTGTAGATGCACTGAGGGATTGCTGCAAATCCATTAACACGGAGCATGTTTTTCCATTGTTCCCCCAGCATTTCTAAAGGAAAGGATTGGCCAAAAAAAAAGTCCATAGACAAAGAAGGAAAGAGAAAACCTGCTGACAGGCATGTACTATAAAAAAGCTTTAGCATGACCCGCTATGGTTTAGTTGAACAGGGCTGGAAAGAGAGGAGTAAAGATTAAGAAACAGAGAGGGAACCACAGTGGCATTGGTATATATTAAAATTCTTGAATGGCATCTTATTTTGAGATGGGTCCATTGTTTTTGCTCTCATTGGTGTCCTGATAGACTCCTGTAGCAGCTTTAGATGACCTAATGACTGCAGCAACTAGGAGCAGAGTAGTCACTTTTTCTGCACAATAACTTGCACTATAGCCAACATTACAAAGACAGCTAAATTTTGGTAGAAGCTTTGTATTAAAGCACTTAAATACTAAGCCAGATTTATTCAAATGTGTAAAAATGTTAAAGTACTGATAAACCAAAAAAGGGATGAATTTATTAATGTGATATTTAGGGCTATGAAGACATGTCATGAGCACTAGAGAAACAAGTCTGATACAATGTAGTTCAATTTTAGCATTTTTATATTTATAAAATTAAGTAAACCGAAACAATTGGTGAACTCAAAAAATCTACCGCCATGAGGTGCAGGCTGTACTTTTGACAATATATTTTGACCTTACTGAAAAACAACTTCCACTGTTTGAAATAAATAAAACCAGCCCAGAACCATTTTGAAATTCTCTTTGAGTCTAAACCAAATCTCTGTTTAGGTTTGAAAGTTCTACCAATATTGAGTTTAAGAGATATTGTTCACTTTGTGTTCTTTTTTTACTTCATCCTTCTTCCTTGTTATCCATCTCCCAGTCTCCTTTCAGACCTAAGCCATCCCTCGATCTGTTCGTGTTAATGTTACGCCACCCAGTAAAAAATGTAACATTTTTTGCTGATTTCCCTAAAAGGCCTCATATTACCTCATTTGAGGATGCTGAGTGAAAAATGCAAGTTAAAAGTTTCTATCATGTACATTTTTTCCCAAAATAAGAATGATTTTCCTTATTATATCATATATAGCTTTTTTCACGAAGTCTGTAATTTTCTGCTGCTGTTTGGGTGTAATGAAAAACCCACAGATGAAGCAGAAAACATTTAGATCTTGTTTGCATTTTCTTCTGTCAGTGGCCATATCACGAAGCCTGAAATCGGGATTAGGCATGAAATAATCATTCGTAAATTAGAAAATGGGCCAAGAATTGAACAAATAGTTCTCTCCTGGCTCAGAGGAAGATGGAAATTATGTTTTTGTGGCAGTTTTTCTGGTGATTAAGGGATGATACAAGACTTCTTTACCTCACAACTGGTTGTTGAAAGAGACAATGCTATGAAATGCACACCAGAAATTGTGAGAAAATGTGATGTGCTAGAGCAGTACAGACACTATTTTTGGAATCAGCACCCCAAAATTGCTCAGAAACTAGTATTTGATTTTATTCAGCAAAAATGATGCAGGGTGGTGTTATCTTTGCTAGTTCTCTGAGTTTGAATCGTGTACCATTATGGTATGGGAAGACTACCTATGTACCATACTTGGTTGAACAAACAGGCAAGTGGTTGATATTCAGTGTGTTAAAGGCAGCTGCTCACTTTGAGGTTTGAGAATGTAGTTTTTTACGAGATTGGCTGTGCTCTGAAGACATGAATCATTGACCTCCATTTGTATGCTAAATGTTTTTCTTTTCCTCGGTGTGGGAAGTATTTCCTGGGACTCCATAACCAGGAATTGTAAAAGCAGAGGCTGATATAAATTTGATAATACTGGCATACCAGCTGGTTTGTGTAAAATGGAGTCTGTATGCGTGTTGGTGCATGCAGCTGGCTGTGAGTTCACGCCCCTGTGTGCAAAATACCTGAATGCAAGTAATTTGTGCAGAACCAAGCCAGTATTTGCCTGGACGTAATGCGAAACCTATCCATGCGCAGCTTAAAAGTAACCCCATCATTTTCTTAAAGTTGCAGTTTTTCTCTGTAGTTTGTCTCTGATTGCACCCATCATTATATTTACAATATGCCAATGATCAGTTTCCTGTCCAGGGAATGAAAGCAGATGTAGAGCTACAATTGTAGCGAGGGAAATAATCTGAGAGGGAACTAGTGAGAGGATGAAGGATTAGGATCAATCATAGGACACTTTAGGGTCAGGTCTGCTGATGAAGCATAAATGCCCTTCGTTGATCCTCACCTGGCTCTGGCCCCCGAGTCATCTCTATTAATATGTCTGTCACTGATTGCCGGTCACCCAGGGTCAGTCACTGATTGTCCCACAAGGGAGGGAGAGGAAACTGGTCGATATCACACCTTTTACCTCCTGTTAAGCACATTCACTCCTTATTGCACTGACATCACAGTAACATTTCAACATTAATCTCTCAAGAGATTCCTTTGAGTGAAATGAAGACTTAACCGTATGGCAGCCACTTCCTAACAGATGTGAATCCCCAAGCCTGTGCAGCATCGCAATCGCTACTGTGCTCCTGCCAGACTTTAAGCTTTTTGCCAGCCTCTCAGTTTGATTTAATATCACACAGCAGCTAACTGAAGTGGGGAAGGGGAATTAGGAATAAAGAGGGAGCTCGTTGGATCGATGGAAATGGGAAGGGATGTGTGGAGAGTCTAAAAAAAGGAGAGAAACAAAACAAGAAAGTGAGAACACATAGGAACTGGAAAAACATTAGATTGCAACTAGTAACGAAAGAGAGATCAAGGTTGATAGGATAGCAATAATCACTTTGCTCCTGGAGTCATAGAATGTTGCAGGGTTGCGATCAGTGTACCTGAGTGTACCTGAGAACCCTTTCATTCTGCAATGGAACCCCGAGTGAAACTCTACATTTTTCCATATGGCCAAAGGGCCGCTCCCTCAGGGAGAGGGGGGAAATGGAGGCTGTTTGCTGTAGGTGGAGTGAAAAATAACTGTATATTGTTCCACCTCCTTTTCCTGGGAGGTTTTGCCCTTTTCCGGAAGCTTACCCTGATCGTTTGCACCCTTCCGTTGGAGTATGGGTATTTTCTAGGGGGAGGGACATCGGTGCAGAATGAGATCTCCAGCAAGCTCTACAACCATGTTTCATGTGTTAATCTCAAGCTAAACTACCTGGGTGGTTAGTCATGGATTACATAGTTTATTTGAAGTCATAGTCACTTGATTAGAGTCAGTGATGATAGCCAAGAAAACTCCTAAAGCAGTGAAATTAACACTTTTGCTACCAGTTGGAACCAACAGGAAATAAGCGCTCTTTGGGTGTACAAAGCATAGGCAATTTGTATTCTTCGCACCTGAGACTTTACACCAGCTGACCCCAGATTTCAAAGCGGTACACTCCACAGACGACTTGCTCGGCACCTGGTGCGGGATTCTCCTTGCATCGTCTCGGTTAAATTCTCATCCTCGCCTTCCACTTTGCCGCTGTTGAGTGCAGCCTCTTCTAACCTTATCATGTCTTCTCTCTGGTTCCTCTCAATGGTGGAGCACTTTCGTTTTATGAGAGGTTGTTTCTGAGAGGGACAATGATAAAGAGTTAAAAGTCCACCGAGCTTTGACTCATTATGCTAGAACAGTAGTATTCAACTTTGTTAAAAAAGGCCGGTTTGGCTGCAGACTGTTGTTCAAGCCATGTAGTTCTACACCTGATTCTATTAATCAACCCACAGATTCTCTCCCAAGGACCTTGAGTTGCAGAATCTGATGGGTAACTGATTTGTTGGAATTAACACCAGTACCTACAACCAGCCCTTTCTAGAAGAGGGATATACAATCAGGCTAGAGTAAATTGGGATCAGTGTGATAACATACATTTCTATCTTTCTCCTCCTGGACATTTTTGAGGTACATTTTGCAGTTCTGCTGGTGCCTGTGCTGTTTCTCGTACAGGGAGAGGCGAGACCGATCTTCAGTCTGCCTGTTCAGCTGGGCCTGGGAGAGACACAAAAAACTCAGTCCACAAAAAGAAAGTAAATAATCTTAAGGCAAAGAGGTTTCCGGAGAATCCTGACCCCATTTCCTATAAACACTGGTTTGAAAAAGTTCATTATCACAGGTCAGGACAAGGACTTCCACCTGTAGTAGATTCAATGATTTAATGGGAGGGACTTTGACCTTCAGGGTAAATGGGAGACCTTTACAACTTCTCCCTTCAGCTAAGACACAAGACAAACAGCATCAGTGGCAGAGGTAAAAATTCCACATTTAACACCTGAGAAAAACTAAGACCTTAACCCCCTTCACACAGAAGCCAATTCTGGCAGTGTATGCATTCCCCTATTAAAGGCTTCATAATTCAAAATTTGAGCATCACTGAAAGTGGAAACCTGACGGAAACCCATTTTTTATGGTAAAACATAATATTTATTGACTGCTGGATGGAAGCTATAGGCAAATATGTTTGGCTTTTTGCAGATCAGGCTTGGTTGATGAGCTTAGTTCATAGAATTCCTGAGCAACAAAGGTGAGACTTAAAACATTTATTCCAAATAGTTAACAGGCCCCGCGTGTGAATATTCAATATAAATTTTGCATTTGCTCCATATTGATGGGAAACTGCAGCTGAATGCATCAGCTGAGCAGGTCCACAGATGTTGGGGTCTACGATCTGCATCTCTGCACAAACGGACTAAGAAACATGAAAACCTGTATGGTTTAGTATTATGCTTTCATTGGGATTGCCCAGAGAACCTCAAGCCAATTAATATTTTTGATCTTTTAAGTATACCTTAACGATATTTACATGTTTTACTTTTCAATGTAATCTCTAATTACGGACTGCCATCAAAACACATTGATTTATCGCTCCAATCAAACCTGATTGCTCTTCTCTGATTGTCAGGGCTTAAGGACAGCATGGGGTTCTTACCACTTCTGTAAAAAAATCCTCTTCGTTTTGTTCGTTTTCATTTCCTGTCTTGGGTTGTCCCTCAGGTCTTTTAAGGTTGACAATGATATGCTTCATGTAACTTCAATTGAAAAAAAAAAAAAAGAAATTATGCGCCAAAATGTAGAATAGCATGTCTCCATCCAAATAGCCATTATCAAACACAAAATATTCAAGTTCAGCACTCTTGTTGAGGGAGCATTCACTAAACAAGAGAGTACACTCTCTGGACAGATTGCCAATCCAACACTGGACATACACATCATTCACTACCACCTTCATACAGACTGGAAATTTTATAATGCCCAATTTACCTAACTTGTAGGTTTGTGCGAACATGCAAACTCCACACGTAGAGGTCCAAGAAATCCACAGCCTGCGCTAATGGACCGTGCAACACACTACACCACCAAGTTGCCAAACAGGCTTGGGTAATGATGGTAAAGCAAAACAACACATGCCTTGTATTAAACTAATTTTAACTGGCTGCAAAGCGGCAATTTGCCCTTACTTGGCTCCATCAATTCGTTGGCGGGCTCGGAATTTCTTGGCATCTTCCTCCAAAAAGGATCATTTCAAAATGCCTCACGGGAATGCAACCTTCTTTCTGGAGCTTCATCGCCTTCTTTATTTTTGCTTTCTGTAATCAAGGCCCACAATGTGAAGATACTTAGTATTACCAAAGTACAGCGTGGCACATGAATATCTGTCTTGTGATATTATATACAAACTTAGTCTCTGTACTCAAGAATACTTTAATTAAACAATAACACAGTCATTGCTCACTTTATAATTACACTGGCCGGATGGTTGGACAGTTTGGTGGTTGTCACAAATATAGGACGATGATGCAGTACCATTCGAAAAAAGATCAATTAGTCATGGTTATAAGGAAATAACTACCTATAATTACAATGGAGATAACAGTTTACAATGCAGAATTGTTCAACTCTTTGTTAAAACACTACAGAATCTGTATAGTCGGAAACTTTACTTGTTACATCTGTCGGCATATGTCTAACATAAGCCATCAGGAGATGGCACATCCCCCCGGCCCCACATATTGAAAGAATGAAAATGCCACCTGTTCTGGAAACAAACCATACCCACTAAAATTCTAAGTTCAAAATGTTTCCTTGGAAATCAGAAAAAAATACAAAATTCATCAACTTCTGATTAGCAAAAGGCACCACTTCAGGTCATGATTAATGTGCATATTGAGTTTTGTTAAGAAATATTGTACGATTTTCAAGTTATGCTCCAGAAACGTTCACAGACGGACGGACAGACGGACAGACAACCGCACCCATGACTATATCCCCCCGCATTATATGCCAGGGGTATAACAAGGATAAAACAAGCCATACAGATTATTGTGCTGGATTCTTACTTTGGCCCTGGGTGCAGCTAGCTTAACCTTTCCTTCGGGGATACCGCAAAGCACATTCAAACTCAGGTTTGGGCAGGACTACATGGGCCAAAACTTTTTGAATGGGCAGGAAAGCATAAATGTACTTGCCATCTTCTTGACTGAATTCCCATACAACTTATATTGCCATGACCCCACCTCCCTCAATTCAGGTTAAATCTTATTTAGTTGTCTCATCATGCGTTCCATCAGCAACTGCCTTGAAATTTCTCAGGTATTCCTCATATGTGTTGTACTCCTTCAAAGAGCATATCACCGAGGAGCAAATATGAACAATGATAAGCACATGCCACTGAATATTTATTAGAATGATTCATCCCCAGTTTGAACATTCAGCACACTGGAAAAACCATTTTCACAACTGTGACACAATCCTGAATGAGCAAAAAACAACAAAAAATAATATGAAGTGCACTGTGGTAATGAAGGAGAGTGGTGCTATTATAGGAAAACATATTATTGTGCATCCTATGCAAGTCGTGATCCAAATGACCTCATAGTCATCTCTGATCAAGTTTCCTTGCTTCAGCAGGTTCCGCTAATTAAACTAGTGACACAGGTGGGGATTGTGCAGGTTGTTGTAAGTTGGATCTGGTATGCGCATACACGGTCCAGTATGTAAAAAGTCAGGGTGCCTTCACACTAGGGACTCAGGCATGGATCCGAGTTCACTAGACCCTGACCCCAAAGTCCAGTTCATTTGGCGAGTGTGAACACAAGCGTAATGTGCTCGGGCACGGAACGCGAATCCACTTGCAAGTGGTGGTCTCAGGCACAGTTAATCCGTCCTAGTATCAAATGTGAAACCATCCGTACTTGAACATGGAAGACTGTGATGTGATCTATTCGACTCTTTTGTCTTAACTAGCGTAGCAGCAAAAGGATCTCTCTGGTCAAACGAAGAAATGAAATGCTTGCTTGAAATTTCGGCAGACAAAAATTTACCACTACTACTGGATAGGGAAAGAATTCTGTATGCAACCTCCACTTTTTCAGCTTTTTATTTGCCAGAACAGCAATATATTTTGGGGGGTTTTATGAATATTTAGGAATATTTATGAATATTTAAAGTAGGAATTCAAAGAAAATAAGTACCCATAAAATTGGTCCGTTATGGCAATTTCATGATATGTTGAAGGTATTCACTAATATAACAAGAGAAAAAAAAATTAATGCTACTTGATATTCGCTTTCAAAATGTTGCTCCTTTTCCGCCGTAACCAGTCCGCCGACAGTCTCATTTCCCGAGACGTCAAACACGGGTTGTGTACTCTGAAAGTACCCAGATGTTCCATAGTTATAATACAGTGAACACTGTGAAAACTGTTTTCAATTTTGTTTTTACAGCCTGACGAGTCAGAACTCTTAATAGATTTCTTCCAGATCTCCCAGTTGTTCATAGTTTTAAATTTCATGTTTAAATCTTTATTTTTTTCAAGCTAACGTCGCATAAAGGTGATTTCTTTCATCGATGCATATTAGTTTTGCTGCTTATTTTGGTTCGTTCCGTGCCTGCAAAAAGTCCGGTCGCCGCGCTGGCTATACGCTATACACGTACACGTTGTCTAGTTTAGAAAGAAAATTATGTTTTTACTGGAGTCATGCTACCATTCCAAGGAAGGTTGGATAAGCCAATGCTCAGGGCAACAAAAAAGATAGCATTTTATGAACAAGATCAAGTGAACTCTCATAACAGTGATTGACTGACATAGAAATATGGAGTGACGAGGTCAATGCCATTTAGAACACAATCGTACCCCTCAAATATCTCCATCCAATACCTCAAAAGCAGCCTGAATCGTCCGCCTGTACTTCTCATGCACTCAAGCTCAATTTCAGGTCTTAATTGCTTTTTTTATTGTTGTTGTATCTCTTCTCTTCTGTGTTTGCTGTGAGCACATCCTGCTCTACCTAATTGTATCTTCATGATTATTTAATTCCAATTCTGGAGTCCGGAGTCATAATTGGTTTCATATTATATGTGAAATCCACCGTGACGCATGTGAAACTGATAAACCTCCGTGCACATAGACTTCAATTATTACATTGCCAATGTGCTGATTAATGAAAACTGGCCACACCTGATAATGCTGAGTTTTGACCCGACGCTGAAGCCCTCTGCCATAGTTTAAAAAAATCCTGGAGGAAACCCTGCCTTCCCTGTATTTACACATGCTTTCCGTCAGATCGTTTATATGTCCATGTTAATCTTCAATGTACTATATTAAAAAAAAATGACTTTAAAGTAAAAAAAAAGGCAGATAAATTTTTCTCCATTATAATTTATCCATCTCAAGTAAAGTACGACTCAATTTGAACCTTAAATAACAAAATATAAAGCTTAGAGAGAGACATAGGGCTCTATCTTTCACACTGCCCTACCCGTTGCCAGTACCCGCCACCCGTGAATTACGCATTTACCAGCTTCCACTATCCCTAAACGGTATCTTGCGGCCACACTACCCGCTATGCATTATGCCGACTCCCTTATTTGCGCCTGGAGGTGTGCCCATGGGCGTGTTTATGCGCTTTCCCTACAATTGCTATCTTGACCACACACGTTTGGGAAAGCGTATAGCGAGTCCTCAAACCACCCGCTACCCATTTGGGCTTTTACAAGAGCGCTCGTTTCCATTTTTCGTATCGATAATGTAACGGAATGACATTACATTGCATTCTTTGCGTTCTAAGCTTTCCATTGATGTCGAAATTGCACACAATGGGAAAAATGATCAGAGTCACATTTTCACGTTGTGGAGAAATGATGAATTAAAAAATTTAGAATGATCTTAGAAACAATATGCAAAAAATATGCAAAAAATATTAAATATATACAATTTTATAATAGTATATAATTATAAATATGATAATAATATATAATATATAAAAAATACAAAAATGCAAAATTTGGACTTGTTTTTCCTTTGTGGTCTTCATATGCTGTGCATGCCTGAGCAACCTGTTGCATCACCAGAGACATGGCTGGCGCCGTTATATGCTATTACCATGCATGTTATATGCTATAGAAGCACTAAAAATTACATTAAATTTTTTTGACTGGATGTACGCTTGACGTTTTTAAACACCTGCATGTTTCTCTGTGTACCCAAACATAAGGTAAGCCAAAGAAGTACTGATTACTTTCAATATTGGTGGAGATTGAACACAGAATTCTTCAACTGGAAACTACGCACAAAAACGCTAAGATTTATGGAATAATTCGTGAGTATTTACATTTGCATGGTTATCACAGAACAATAGAACAGTGCCATCACAAACTGAAGAAAATGTGTCTGCAATATCACAAAGTGTGCGCACACAAGCAGACAATAGCTATGTCACCATAAAGAGGCTTTCCATGCAACAGACATTCTGCAAACCTGCCTTTAGTTAGCACCACGGACAGCAAACAAAGCGCTTAAGTAAGCAACGCTAATCTAACAGTGTGCATTAGACTCAAAAGACCACAGTCTGATTTCTCCAACTACCAAACATCCGAACTAGCTTTAGCCAGCCTACACTAACAAATTTACTCCATAGTAACATAAACAGTGTGTCAATAAGCATAGAACAAATAGCCATTGAGAAAAGCTTGGTGGCTCATGACATGCCTACAAAGTAGTGATGCGCCCAGTGTAGTTATATCTGAGGATAATCTACAAATCGGGCGGGCTGTGTTATAAAATGTAAAATTTTGATTAGTGGCAGATGGGTTGCGGTTAGTAAAATAGCACATTATTAATGAGGCAAATATTTATATAATATATAATATGAATAATAAGTAATTACACACTAAAATATGAGCATATTTTTAGCTTAAGTACTTGCAGCGATCCCCCAGTAGGTCTCATGGGGAGACACCTGTCCCTGTGTAATTACGCACGAGGCACAGCAGTGTAACTTGACTGATGATACGTCAACATTGCAAGCATTCGATGAAGTTGAAGCATGTGTAAAAAACAATCTTATATAGTCAGTTTATCACTGAACTCATCCTGTTCCTGATTTTTCCTTTCTCTTTTGTGTGCCGCTTTTTTGTTTGGGCTTACTAAACATTATGCTGCTATGCTACCTTATCATTTACTCACTATAGAACACTTGCTTCTTGCTAAAAGGTTGAGGAGAAATTGCCAAGATGTCAACGGAAGTTATAGCAAACTGATTTTAAGTCCGCGCTTATACATACACCATCTCCAAGCTTATCCTGAGTTTGGGTCAGCCGACCCACGGATGGTTCTGGAAACTTTCCGGAGGGTGTTAGTCCCCTTGTGAGCTGAGAAGGCCCAGAGGTACCATCCTGTGGAATGATGCGGTTGATGTTCGGTAATTGCTGTTCCATTATGCAATGCTATATGGAGTTTTTGTGTACTGCGATATGAGACGTTAGGGAAACGCTGTAAATGGGATTATTTGAGTCCAATTAAGTAATAATTTGATTAACGAATCTGACGATTTATGATATCACAGTGGTTAGAATATTCATCCTCAATGTGACGCAATGTTTTCTTTAGACATGAGTCTATTGGTCCTAAACATTTGCAGGCTGATGAAATGGCAGCAGGCATGGAAATTAAGTAGGTCATTACATAACATCATTTATCCGTTACGGGCTTTAGCACAAATAAGGCAGTTATAGAATGAATCATATTTTGCTCGATTTTGTGGTTTTGTTGCGCTTGCCTTTCTGTGTGGGCGGTGATGCAAAGGGCCAAACGGCAGGCCTGTTTTTAAAGTTATATAGGTTAGGTCATGTGATATTCATGCACAATGTCTTACTGTCATCGGGTTTTAAGTATTCTGATCACATGGCATTTGTAGAAGAAATGTAAATTATGATGACGAGGTTCACTTTAAGACCGATTAAGTTTTATTTACAAATAGTCGATAGTAATGACGGGCGAAACCGGAAAAATACATTCAGAGATGCCATCTTGATAAACCAAAGAGGCATACCAACTCATTAAAAAAAAAAATAAATAAAAAAACAAACTTGTTACCTCCCCCCGTTTTCTGAAGTATGAAATGCCACCGAATGAATCCTCTTTCCTCTCTATCGTTCCTTGTCCAACGTAAGCCAAATATTAATTTGTGATAGAATTACACTCAAAAGGTTGATAAATTCTGAATTAGCACATATTAGATAGTAATGCCATAAGTTACCCAAATTACCATCATCACTATCCTTCTCAAGTGGCCAAACCTAGATCAGAAATGGGTTCTCCGTACAAATTCAGCGCATATGTATACTGATGGGCAAAAACATTGAAACCTCCAGCAGGGAAGTGAAGTTTCATGGATGTATGCAGATTTTCCGAATCCAACAGTTCTAACAGTTAGATGTCCTCTTTCAACGTCTGGCAGTCTGAAAACCCTCACATTTACCAGGTAAATTTCATTTATTCAATTTAATTAATGAACTACCACCAAAGATCTTGATTAACAAATCAATTCAATTGATGTGCAGAGCAACCTGTTGGACCAACCTTTACCAAAAAGCACAACTTTGAGTCCAGTTCAGTGTAAGGAAATTTAAAAAGAGTTGCAACAGAACATCAATGTCCATAGACGACAATCTGTTGCCGTATACAAGAATTAAACAGACATGAACTGTCAAAGAAGAGAAGAAAGGAAGAAAACACCAAACAAAACTTGAATCTCCTGAAATTGTTTCAAGAAATAACAAAATCAAAGTTACAGAGTCCATAGACAGCCACATTTTCCAAAGAAAAAGACAGATATCAACCCCAAATCCACTGCACAGGTTCCAGAACTCCTTGTTGGTGGTTTGAAAAAGGACCCCTACAGAATAAAGCCCCACTTTTCTATGTGGTTACTAAGAGGGAGGGGAAGGGATCAATGGAGGTTGTGCTGATTGGTGGACCGGTGGGTGTCCAAAGGTGTGAGCAACGACAAACTGTCTCATGAAATTGTACATTAATGTATTAAAATGCCCTTGTGTTTTTAGAAGCATAAATATAAAGAGATTGATGGATTCATTCATCTCTTTCTAATGCGACCAAAAATGAATGAATTCTGTAAGAGGAAATGAAGCTCAGTTATCAAATACCTCTGAAAAGTTTTACTACTGCTCCTAAAAACATAAGAGGTGTGGAAAAATCTTGAGCAGCATTCATGGGTTCAAAACATAAAATAAAGTTTTAAAAAAAATTATAAAAAGGGGATGTGTTCTTATCCTGTTGATGGTCACAAGGCTGTAACTTGGTGTTCTCTGTTGTCTTAGGAATTGGGAGGGGTGTACAGTTAGTTTTTGACCCTCTGCTTGACTTTAAGGGCCCTAAATGGGTCATCTTTGAAACGTGTGTGGAGAGCTTGCAGGCCAGAGATTGAACATGCTAAATTCCTATAGTTAAGGAGGCACACGACCCATCTCCTGGGAATGCACAAAGCCTTACCAATCAAATTATCCCATCTGACTCCAAAGTTTCGTCAAACCACAAAAACTAAATACAAGTTGCCCGACACAACTCACAGATGCAGCGAATAATGTTGTTCATCGCATAACGGTGACATGTCAAGGTTTGCAGACAGATCTTAGACTGTAAGGTAACAGTTGGCTCTTGTATTCAACGTGTTGGATGTTGGAGAAATGGTAACTGGCCGACTTTGACTGGGGCCAAATCGCTATGACCTGGCGAGTGCAGGTTAGCACAGCACTGAAGTGGCAAGACTTCTGTGGAGCCCCCTGTCCGCAGATCTGAGTACCTATTGACTGTGGTCAAAGGAGAGACAAACCATGAACCGAGCGACTGGGTTTTGGGTGCCCAAGGCTCATTGATGCACGAGGGCTGTGAAGGCTATCCGGCCTAATTCAAACTGACCGCAGGGTGACTGTGGCACAAATTGCCGAAAATTTCAATAAAATTTACATGAGGGATATTCCATACCTAGTCACTAAGAGCCTCCCATTTGGCATCTTGGATTTTGCTAAAAGTTTGCATGGAGTGGGAATAATGTCCTGAGAAATGAATTGCATCAGTTTTTGTTGCATTATTTAATTGGGGGGTGTGTGGTACCACTCTGGCTGAGGGGGGGTCATTTTATTGAAAATGTGCTAAATTTTGGAGCATTTTGCACCTATGGGAAACAACGTTACCATGGGCCTAGGCTAGTAAAATGTACTGAATGAGCTGGCACCAAACCTCTGCTTATAAGAAATTTGTCACGTTGAAGTTGCCTGTAATAATTGTTGTGCACTGAGGCTCAAAAGTTGCAATTTTTTAAAAATGTTTTTTTTAAGGATGTTGATTTCTAAATTGAGATATCAACCTCAGCAATATGTTGTGCTAATCGCCAGCAAATTTTTCTATTCATACACCAAATATCAAACCTCTGAGTGCATGAATGTTGACGTTATGGATGATCAAAGTTGGATCCAGTATAAAAATTTCTTCTCATTCAGGTTTTAATGATGGTTAACAAACCGTTTGGTGTATTACTGCCACCTACAGGATATATTTAATTTTATTTCTGACTTTTGCTAAAAAAAACCCAGCACCTTTTTCTAATTTTCCAACTTCTTCCTGGTCATATGACTCCCTCCCTTTGTGTTGATTTCAATTCCATCGTATATCACCATTGCAATAAATGCCCAGAAACTCCTTCTGTCCACATTAATGTTTCTTTTTCTGCTCTTCCAGCTTCAGTAACTTCTGCTTTTGTAGTTTCCTTTTCAGCCCTCGCTTTTTTGTTGCCCCCTGCATATGAAATTTTACCCTGTGTTCATGCTTATTCCACCTCAGCTTCCAAAAAAACCCATCTCAATGACCCCAAGACTTGAGATGACATTCTGTGGACTGATGAGTCAAAAGTGGAACTTAATGGAAGACACGAGTCCCGATACATTGGGCAAAAAGCTAACACAGCATTCCACAATAAGAACATCACATCAGTCAAACACAGTAGTGATAGTGTGATGATCTGGGGCTGCTTTAGGTCCTGGGCCACGTTCCAGAATTGAACAATAAATTTTCAGACTCATCAGTTCATGACCACAAGCACTGTTGGGTTATGCTGCAGGACAATGATGTGAGGTATCGTTCAGGAACCAGTTGCGAGAACACAGGATTGCAGGTAAAGTGATTTTATTGAGCGAGGGGGGTAACCCCCACAGGGCAGAAGGAAAAAGGTACAGAGACCACAATCCAAAAGTCTCAATCCAGGAGGGCAGAAACAGAGTCGAAAACCAGGGCAGCAAACACAGTACTCGTGGTCAGGCAAAATATAGGTTCGGTACACTGGCATGTCAGAAGCAAAAACCAAAAACCAGTGGGCGTAATCCAAACCGTTAACAGGGCAGCAATCACAAAAATCGTAGTTGGGCAAAAAGGGTTCGTAAACACAGATGCGACAATAATCCAAAATGCAGAGCCAAAAATCGTAAGTCGGACAGTCCAGTCAGAAGAGTAACACTATGAGTACAAGGCGAATACGAAAGCAGCACAGGTAAACACGAGAAACATTCTGACAAGGAAGTGCTGTGAAAAGACACCTAATATACACTCCTGGGAGATCACATGATACATAGAACACAGGTGCAGGAAATGAGGCTAATTACAAAGGAAGCAAACATGAGGGAGAACCTAATCACATGAAATAGGCAAAAGCCAAAACGCGGACAGGGATCACAAGACAGCCTATAGACACAACAAACAGATCCGGTTAGGGATTTCTACATGCACAGAGTGAGTGGCAGAACAGTGATTAGACAGGTGCAGAGAATCTGCTAGAAGCACAGCAAAGTAAATTGAGCGAAGGCAAGAGGCGGAGACTAGAACAGGGCGAATGCTGAGAGATCGTTAGTCAATTAGTAGAGTGCAGCTATACAATCCCTAGTGCTTGTTAGAAAGTTAGTACTATGTACAATGTTAGTCATGGTTAGTAATTTAACAAAAACAACAAACTGTTAGTATTGGTTAGTAATCCAGAAAAAGCAAGAAGAAGGAAGTAAACGAGATTGGAAGGAATGGTTGAAAACCAGAATCCATTAAATCACCTGAAAGAGTGGCACGCAATATTGGGGCTGTGAGCAGACAAGAGACAAGAGACCAGACAGGGGAAGACAAAGTGCAATGCATGGTAATAACAAAAACATGGACCGGAGTGTAACTATGGTAAAATGCAAAACATGGAAAAACTAAACTAAGACAATACATGAACAATTCTAAGTTACCAAATCACAATACACATTTCAAAGAATAGTCAGACATTGCAGAAATCCAAATCCAAATCAGACAGAACATCAAAATATGGCAAAGCAGATAAGAATCATGACAGTCATAGCAGAATCATAGCAAATGATCAAAAGCAGACAAGCAAGTCCATCTGTGAATGATGCAAAAACAAAAATAGAAGAAATCAGGAAGAAGGAAACAGTTTTTCCTGGCACAGTTTGTCTTAACTTCAGCACCACAGTGGCGCTGTACACTTGATTTCAATCCTTCTAACTTGGGACCTGTGTATTCCTAGACATATGTTTTTGTTGAATGTGGTATAAATTCTAAAACAGATCGCCACATTGAGCAAAATGCCACTACATTATTTATATATTATTGGCAAAGGCCAATATTGATTGATAGTAACTAATGTGACTAACAAGCAGCAACAGTCCGATAATCATGGCTACAGTGGAAAATGGAAAAACTGAAAATAGCAAGTTAAGTATTATATAAATCTACATGTATATGAATGCGCATACATTAGTTACATTGGGATTTGCTATGTAGGGGTGCCCTGTGGTCTCAGAGTTGACGCAAATGTGTGCGTTACGTGTGATTTCTCCCTGCCTTATTATCCACCTATTACTATCCACCTGTGCAGTCTCATAGAGTGACGACGAGTGACTGATCTGATATGATGACGCATAGTGTACACCCATCAGCGGGGTCGGAGGCTCAAACAGAAAATGTTGACCTATGTGCCGGACTGACTCGTGGACAGCCCTGGCCCAATTTAACCCCTGCATACATGCATGTAGAACTCGATTTTCACATAATGCAGCATCGTGATTCAGATTTGTTGATACAAATCTATATTTGAAATAGAATTTCATTTGTTTTGGGGGGGGGACTAGAAAATCAATTTTTGATTGCTTGCGCCGATTGCTCTCTTGCGGGTCCGCAGGTTTTGCTATTAATTTGCGGATCTTACCCGCCGGATGCGGGTCACGTGGGGGCTATGGGTCTATGCTGTTTTGTTATGCAGACAGTTCAAGAACTTTGGCATACCCACTGTTAAGTTCAATGCATTGTTCAATCTAGGGCAGCATATTGCCTGTTTTTTCTGATGGTGGAATATCTTTTTTGTAAATATGTGGTGTATTTTGGATATTACTGTGTTAGTGAGTTATACTTGCTACTTCTTTTAACAGCAGCAAGAAGAAGCTGAACAAGACATTACACAGTTGTCATTCTTCTGATGTCCCTCTCTGAATTGTGGCAGACCGCATCTGTTTTATCGATTAGCAAGACCTGCAGAGGAATTGGGCACTGCAGGACTAAGTCTGCAACCTGGTGTTCCTTGTAAATAATTTTAACTTTTAAAAATTCATTTTGTATGCCCCTAAAGTCACACCCCTCATCCACATCGTAGGAGGTGGTGACAGCATACGGGTTCCTTGCAGGATGAACTTTCTGATGGCAAAATAAGCTATTTATTTTTCAAATTAGTACACATCCTGGCTCATGGGGCTCTGTTGAGAAAATGGACAAATTACAAAAATTTATTTCAGAGAAAAAGCATTTTTTAGGTTTGGAGAGATTTTTGGGGACCAGTTATGCCGATCCCCACCTATTGATGGACTCCTGCTAATTCCCACTAGGAAATTATAAAATCATGAATTCCTATCGTGCATCATGAATCAAAACAGTTGATTTGCAGTAAAATATGATTACATTATGATTTCATTGTGCACAATTTGCAGCCAATTGGAAAGTCACTTGGGAAGCCACTTGGAGGGCACTCTTCTTTGCCTCTTGAACCGTTGAAATTTTGAATCTCACTCAGATGCTATACACTTATGGTCAAAGAGTCAGTGGTCCCAGACACATATTGATTTACTGCCTGGCCAATTTTTTAAATCTCAGTATATTTTTTTTTTACATTGAGAATTCAAAATTGAATTCTCATGAAGATTTTATATTTTTGGCTCTTAGGGCCCTATCTTGCGCCAGAGTCCCTAAACCCGTTATTTGGGGATTTAGCATTGCATAAGAGGCGTTCCCCGGCAAAAGTTGCTATCTTGCACACCTGCCTATATCCCTAAAACACCTGTGCTACCCGTTATATTATGCATAGGCGTGGTTTGGGTGTTACGCCAGTTAAACCAATCAGTGTGCTAGGTGCCATTTCCTTTAGGAGCAGGCTGCGTTATCCCAAATCCTCAAACCGAAACCCATGATGGAGAGAGGAAGGTCGCTGCGTTTCTCCAAAGACGAAATTAAATTTCTCGTGCATGAGGTCAAATCCAGACAGGGGAGGATCTGTTTTTGTTAAGTTAATCATGAATTGTATTATTATTATTATTATTATTATTATGATTATTATGATTTGACATTGACATATTGATTAATGTTTTGGTATGCAATAAAAAAAAAAAATCAACCCTACCCCTTTTGTGATGGAAACTTCAAAAAAAAAAAAAAAAAAAAGAAAAAGAAAAAAATGCATTTCACCATGATTGGGTCATGCCTCCAATTGAGCTGAGTGGGTGTTGGAATGACCCACTAGCATAGAAAAATTGTGCCACAATAACCCTAACAGCAACGGGCAAGGCATACTGACAGCTGGCAGCGGTGTATACATCATCTGCAACCAGGTGACATAATTCCGTCACTGCCTGACGGGAGAGGAGCAGTTTTGTCACGTGTTCTCGTTCTGTGGGAAATAATACTCAGGGCCGGCGCTAGACCTGAAAATTTGGGAGAAAATATCCATCCCTTTACTGACTACAATTAGTCCTGGCTAATTCTAGATGGTTTTCCCTTTTTAACACGTTTTCCAATTCAAGAACAATCAAGTGGCAATTGAAGACACGACTTCTCTCCCCCATGCGATCTAACAGCGACAAAATAATGGGCTACATTCAGTACAGAAAAATAATTTAATTATAAATAGGTCTATGCACTGGCACTCAGCAACGGTAATTTTTTTTCCAGCGAGAGCGGAATTTCAGAACTCTTTTGCAAATGAAGGTAATTTCAGCGAAAAGTACGTACACCTGTTTTTGCAGCACCGTCACGCAACTTGGTGTAAAAAAATAGACAGCAGTCCGATTGGAAAATGTGAACAGACGAAACCACGTACTTGTCACCAGAATTACCATCATTCGCTGAAGAGTTCTGAAATGCCGCTCTCGCTGGAAAAAAAGTTACGTCGCTGAGTGCCAGTGCATAGACATAATTATAATTAATTATTTTTCTGAACTGAATGTAGCCCATTTGTCACTGTTAGATCGTATAGGGGGAGAGAAGCCGTGTCTTCAATTGCCAAATGGGTAGCGGGTGGTTTGAGGACCCGCTATACGCTTTCCCTAACCTGTGTGGTCAAGATAGCAATTGTAGGGAAAGCGCATAAACACGCCCCACGGGCACACCTCCAGTCACAAATAAAGGATTCGGCATAATGTATAGCGGGTAGTGTGGCCGCAAGATACCGTTTAGGGATAGTGGAAGCTGCTAAATGCGTAATTCACGGGTAGCGGGTAGTGGCAACGGGTAGGGCAGTGTGAAAGATAGAGCCCTTATTCTGTGCTAAAATTATGAAGATAAACTGAAATAAGCGAGTATGCTTAACGCTACAAATACCCTCTTAAGCTTTAAAGTGTAACTTGCAGGTTAAATGTCCTAATGAGAATAACATGTAATTTTGTGTAAAATAATGATTCGAAAACATAATTTAAGATTTTTTTGACATAAGGACAAAAAAAATCTGAGTAAACAGTGGTCATTTTGAGCAAGACCCTTAAAAACCCTTTTTTTCAAGTACCGCATCATATGACACAAGAAGAGGTAAACACTGTGCCAGAGTCTGCCTCTGGCCAGTGTGCAGCAGTAGGTGGTATTGAGTCTGAGTGGTTGTCTTCTGGTGCGTGCGTATTTTTTAGCTAGAATTACATTGCAGTTCAATTCCGGTGACCATGCCGAATCATTGTGCGTGCTACGGGTGCACAAACTCATGCATGTTAGGACATCGAGTCCACGGATTTCCTGACAGGGGAAGAGCTGGTGCTAGCTTTCGCTCCTGGGTGCTGATAGCAACTTAGCTAAGTGCCACTCTCATAATCCACGTTACTGAAATAGCTCGCCAGCGTGCACGCAATACCTTTCCATAACCATTATGTCATATCAGTTTGATTGCTAGCTAGCTTAAGTTAGCTAGCTACTCAATTAACTGAACTGAGAAGCCCTTGCTGCTTAGTTTAAACGTGCATATCTGCTACTAGCTGACTGAGTTGCAGAGTGATTTACGTTAAGATATAGCGAATGGGAGTAACAGTAAAGACACTAATGGAAATGGTGTTTTTTTTCTCCAATAAAATTACACAATTCCATCGCGATAAACAGAATGTTATGCTCTTGGTCTTCTTATGAAATGCGTTGAGTAAATTGTGGGTTTGTTGCTCTCTGTAGCTGGCTACAAATGCCAAATTTAGCGACTGAACTGGTGACATAACTTTCACATGTGATGACCATTCGTGTAAGATCCTCTATGCACAGAGCTGTCAATTTGGAGACCTACTCGCATCTCTCTGCAGTGAAAGACGTCTGGGCTCGGAGAGCGGTAACAATTTGAATTTACCAGTTGTAATTAGCTTTCTCTTATGAGCTGCAATTTCAACTTTTGATTGGGAATAGATGTGACATCTTTTCTCCACCTTTTCCGGGCTTCGCTTCACAGCAGTGAATCATTTAGAGTTTCCGTTATCACCTCCACCTCGCCTTTTTTTTTAGAAGTTCAGATCAGACTCGGCTTCCCCCGCAGAACGTGGTTATATTCAGCCACATAGTTACCGAGTGCCGAACGCTCATAACTTGCCCAGTTTGGCTTTCGCTTTTTCTTACATTTATTATCTGTGTCATCTGTAAACTCAGATGTGTTGTCAGCAAATGCTCGTTCCGAACAAATGATTATGCAACCTAATTTCGGTAGTAAAGCTATCTCATGCTTAGAGAGCTCTCCCTTTGTCAAGGGTCAAGCATTTAGAAATGTTTTACAATCAAAGAAAATTTTAAGATAAGAATTCCGTTAAGAATTTTTATAAATACATATTTAAAAGACTCAAAACCGGCATTGGGATCCATATTTCTTCATGTTAATTATGATCGAATTCAGCACTTCTGCCTTGATTACGTCACTTCCGGTTTGTCGTTTTTAGACGCGGGAGTGTAATTCTCTCACAAAAACGGCTCCAGAAGTCACTGTAATGTGTATATGAGTATACATTTTTTGAAAATCAAGTTTCTAAATCATTTTTCTAAACATTGATTCACTGGGGCTACAACCTGCAAGTAACACTTTTAATAGGAGAATGCATAAATTTCCTGATTTGGCCTCTGTGCAAAGGGGTCACAGCAAAGAGAAAGAGTGAAGGGGAATTTTATGGGGTGGATAAACCGGAGTAAGGGAGAGAATTTTATGTCACTTGAAACGGAGAAGGTGGGAGATCAGTTCAAACTTCTTGATGCGATTAATATCATTTTTTGAACAGTGGAGAATGGACAGTACAGAATAACACTGCTACCAGAGTAGATGGTTATATTATTTCCTTTTACCCCTTGTCCTATCCCACCTGAATCTGGAATGTCCTATTTACTATCTTTGTGACTTTTGAGTGACAGTTTGTATTTCTCCTCCTTTGGTCATAATCCTTCCCCACATAGAATGAGGGCAGTGGCTCAGATCCCACCAGTACCTAGATGGTTAGCAGGAGATTTTAGGGCATTATACAACGCTTTCCTGAACAACTCTATCCATCACTTACCCTTGAGGAGTGCTAAGCCAATCTTGCATTGCTCCCTTGAGGTTACTAGCTGCAGTTAGCACTGGTGTGGCTGAATTTTATTGGAGACAGAGGTGCTCACTCATGCGTCACAAGCGGTGCCCATACCAAGCTACAAGCACCTTATCTTGGTTTTCTGAGTTGATGTGGGCAGATTCTAATTCAGAGTCAGCGCAGTGGAGCTACTACAACTTGGGTCAATACTTTTTGGTGGTCCCTGACCCCTCATTTGTTTGGCTACAAACTATTGTGAGAGTTTTCAATATAATGCATCGTGAAACATTCTAACCAGCTATTTCTTTCTTGGGGCAAGCCCATATAATCACCTGATTTCTGGCTTCATCTATCTGCGGAACCAGGACCACGACCCCCAACAGAGAAACAGCACTGTGTATTTTGAATATAGAGCTGCTTACTTTGTTTTTTTTGACACTCTTCAAAAGACTGGTCCCACAATAAGCAGCAGATACCTGGCTGGCCAGCTAATTCTTTCATTGGGCTAGCCCAAATGCTCGCACAGTTTCTGGCTTCATCTCTCTGATAAACCAGGATCCAGACCCCCGGCAAAAAAAGGTAGGCTATGCTGTTTGTTGTAGGCTGTAAACAAACATTCTCGTTGCAAACTATTCATGTAGGTAGCTAATGTTTCGATCTAAAAGGCTATGAGATGATTTATCCTATGACTATTAGCAAACAAGCCATGATAAAAAGGGTGCCCCAGTGGCTCATCGGTCTAAGCGCATGCACCATAAAAGCTATGGCCTTCCCGCGGCAACCTGGGTTCGATTTCAGCTCGGGTCATTTGCCGCATGTCTTCCCGACCCTTCTCCCTGACTTTCCTGTCTCTCTCCACTGTACAACCAACCATCAAATAAAGGAAAAATTCTCAAAAACAATCTGTAAGAAGAAAAATAGGTTTTGACTTCAGAGATAAATATCTATCTACTTATTGTACATTTTCACAACCACAGTCTTCACTTAGCCTGTAAGTTTCGTCACCCTGACTAGAAATAATAATTAGGGTTTTATAATATAGAAGGCCTTTTTGATGACCCCCGATAACTGTGAAAATGATATATTTTCATTATGAAAGAACCACAAGCTAGCAAAGGAAAATGGCTAAATACTTAGCGGTTTGGGCCAGGACGTCACAAGAATACAACACGTATGCTTGCATGTGTTAATGTGTGAACCGCAAAAGATTCTATATACTGTAGGTATTGTAACTATCCAAGACCATTCATGTTCAAAATGCTGCATGTTAACTGATGGTGAGGAGATTTGTAAACGCGAAGCTGTTGATCATGATGATGAGAAGGAAGGACCAACTGTGCCGATATCTAAAATCTGCACCTTAAATGTCATCACAGACTATTTTTCTTTTTCGTCAGTGACAGAAGGGACACGTGAAGGGTTTCTGAAGAGAGCAATAGCATGGAAATCACGAGGGTATAAGTTCATATATGGAAAAATAATGGAGAGGAAGAACTGATTAAGAGATTAGAAAATGGCATATACAGTATCAATGGAAAGTTAAAACTGATCAAATCTGCCGTGGACCGGATTTTACATTCGAAATGAGGAGATTCTCTGACTTTAATGAAAGACATGTTTTTATGTCTTCTGTTTCAACCTCTCTGACAATAAGCCACCAAGGGATGTCACAGAACAGATTGGGCAATGTTGTCTATTAACACATCTGAAATAAGATGACACATCCTCTCCAGTGTCCATGAGCACTGTGTGTGTGTGTGTGTGTGTGTGTGTGTGTTTCCACTGGAGAGAAGTATTTACCATTACACTTCAACTGAAGTGTGCATAACTGCATGTTGGCATTTCTATATTGTTTCTAGATTGTGTTGACATGTTGTTACCAATAAATTATAGTGTCATCAGGAAGGTGTTTGTTTCTGGGTGCTTTGCTAAAATGGGATGCATTTAACAGAGGTTGAAGTGCTATTTCCAAACAATGATTACAGTGACAATCAGAAAAAAAAACTTTTTTCCACCTCCCAGTTGTGAGTCATATGAGATGATAAAAATGTGTTGCTGTCACACAGTGCAGATTGGCCTTGACTTACAGGCTATTTTATGCATATTTCTGCAACCATGCTCTCACCCAACAGAAACCCCCATGGCCACATGCGCATTTTCCAGCTTCATCCAAATACAATGCTGTCTTTTTTGTGCATTCATTGTGGCATCGCAGCACTGGCTAGTACTCTACACTCAGCGCTGTGGTTCTAAAGTTTGGGGAGATGTCCCTTTATGAGGAATGTTTGGGGTAATATGCGTTCACATTTATGCTTTGGAAACCTGGTAAAGATTTTGGATTACAGTTCCAGTACAGCTTTTCAGTTCTGCCCACTTTTCACAGATAGCCCTCCAGCAACAGGTACAGGAACGTTGATCATCACCCTTGAAGATGACAATGACAACGCGCCCTATGTGTATCCGCCTGTGGCACGGGTGTGTGAGGATGCTCACGATCTGACTGTGGCAGTGTTGGGGGGCAAAGACAAGGACATCAGCCCTAATGCTGCCCCCTTCAGGATTGAGCTGGGAAAGCAGCCAGGGTTGGACAAGATTTGGAGGGTCATTAAGGTCAACAGTAAGTTCTCAAGCACACATGCATCCATGTATTTGCACGTTCACACTTCTGATTAACAGCAAAGCTCTCCCATCCTTTCTGTTCCTGTGTTCTAGAAACTGTGGCAGGTAGGACCAGATCGGAAGACAATAAAAACAGTAAAATGCTGCTGATGGACAGTTCCATGAATAATCAAAATAATAAATAATCTCACAAGTGGTGCCATTTGGAGCAGTAGAATTCCTAACTGCCTCTTTGTGTTCGGCGAATTCAATCTTTTTTCCTCTGAGGAAGTGAGGAACTGATAAGAGATCCACCTTTTTGTTCCTCAATACGTGCTGATCCAGTCAGAACCCAGAGTGGTTTCTGCTTCGAGTTGTTGACCAATTACGACACTACCTGCCTGTCCTTCACCAACCTGGACATTTAAATTTACACACGTAACTTGGCTAGATGCTCTTTCCCATTTTTTGTTTTACTATACCATCCATTTATCCTGCTAGATATTTACAAAATTGATTCAAATCCATCACCTTGAAGGTCACAACAGAAATTTACCCAAATGGAAAGGCCCCATATTAAATTCAAACCTGGATTTTCAGCCCCACTGCATCACGAAGGTTAAGGTCAGATAGTTTGACAGAGTGTGTAGCAGTCTACTCTGATATGCGAATGCTAATCATCTGACATTCTGCGCTATTATTCTCCCAGAATCAATTGACAGATCAATCACTAGCTTCATGATGAGGATCCAAGCCTATATGATTTAGGTTTTTGTTTGATGAATGTGCTTGAGCTGTGAATCCACACAGAAACAGATATTTTACTGACAATGAATGCATAAGACAAGTGTCTCGACGAGGATTTATTTGAATGATAGATGTTGCCAAATAAGGAAAAATGAGAACAGATAGCGTGCAACTGCACAGATTAGCACAGAGTCCCTCTCATTATCAGTTCAGGACACACTCATGAAATATCACATTATGTTGCCCTCTGCACATTCACGTTTTTTACTGGTGAATAAAACATCACCTATAAAATTTAAAAAAAAAAAAGTGGCAAAGCCACTGCACCCGCTTGGCCAAACATAGCCAAAATCGAACTTGGCCTAGATTTTCATTCCATATACACGCATATAAAATATGAAAAGGATCTGTGAAAAACTGAAGGCGCTAGAGTGCTGACAAGGCAAAAAGTTTACGGACGCATGACAGACCACCACAAAGGCATCTAACCACAGCATAAGCCCAACTGGCCCAGACGCTAAGCGGACAGGTCAGGTCAGGTCAGGGTGAGTAATTTGCGTCCTCTCTTTTTCACAGCAATGACGGTTTAACTTGAAAACTAGTTGCAAGACGTGACTTGCAATGGCAGGGATATTTGTTTTTTTTTGCCCTCAATATTTCTCTCCCTCTATCATGTTGTTTATATATACCATTCACATGTCGGTTTTTCACATGTGGTTTCTTAAAACAAAGTTTTGTACATGTGATTTTTGAACACGTTTGATTTTAATTAATTATTTTTTTTTTTTTTTTTTGAGAGCTTAGACAGTCTGAATAACACCCATCAAGCACATGATTGAAAGATGAATGAGAAGGAATTAACTACAAACAAAAGAAAAAGAGGTGATCAACCCCTGCTGCCATCCATCTAAAATTTCCGGCTGGAATTTTATTTTTTATTTAACCCTTATTTAACCAGGGAAGTCCCGTTGAGATTGAAATCTCTTTTTCAGTGGAGCCCTGGGGGTTGAGGTGTGGAATGTGGGGGGTATAAATGATGATTTTGCTGACATGCTTTCACTTTAATTCTGCCCTTTCCATTAGCGGCAGGTTCCGATAAGTTTATTGATATTTTATGCAAATTTGTATTTGTCATTAAATTCTGTAACCATACAAGAAAAAAAAAAAAAAAAAAAAAAAACAGTCCAGTTTCAGGGATCAACACCATAAAATCTCAACCATGTCAAACATGACTACTCACAAAAATGGCTGTCAGGATATATGTGATTATTTGGCAACTATTTACGCAGGAACAGTTTAGGAAGGTCAGAAATTTGGTGTAATCGTATCCATGGCGCTGCACGTGTAGTTTTTGGTCAGGAGTAATTTCCTCGCTTGTCTTGTGGGTCAGGTGTGACCAGGGTCACCCTGTCTCGCGCCACACTATTTTTAATATTTTCCAGTGGGTCTCAATACTTTGGTGTAAATGAAATACTGAGCATGTCAGAGGCTATTGCCTTGCAAGGACTCTACACCGCCTTCATAGTTAACAACAAGCAAGCATGTGGTACTGCAGAGCCATTGCATGCAACAGTCAATCCCCTCACTACAGCAGCTTTAGAGAGAGAAAGATTGCACTTGGATGTTCAGTCTGTAGTTACAGGAAATATCTGGAAGTATAGCCAGCTAGGCATGGGAGAACACTGGAGAAATACTGTATAATGAATAGTTTTGTGTTTTTTTTTTGGGGGGGGTTGTGATGTGGGGCTGACTAATATGCACTTGGACTTCTCTGGAAATCTACTTTGCCTTTGAGCCAACAGAGAGCCTGAAAAAAAACTCTTGCAGACAGATCTTGGTTCATCTTCCTGTAAGAACTGCCTTTTAGGCACTTCTTAGCATACCTAAGTTGGCAATTCTGTTTTGCGGAAGAGGCAGTCAAATGCCTGAAACCTGGAATAGACATTGAGGAAGCATACGGCCACCCAATAATAAAGCCCGAGATTTTCTATTTTAGCGGCAAGTGCTGTTTAATTACAAATCTAATATTGTGAAGTTCAGAGTCAAAACAAGAAATTTCTTTGTCCCAGACTTAATAGCTATTACCATATGCACTCAGGCATACTGTTTCTGTGTGTGACCGTAGATACTGCACCAAAGTGGTGTGAAAGTGAATTAGTGAATGGATCTGCCCTTCACCAGCATACTCTGTGTGTGTGTGTGTGTGTGTGTGTGTGTGTGTGTGCATGTGCGTGTGCGTGTGCGTTTGTGTGTGTGTGTGTGTGTGTGTTTTTCAGACACACACTCCCAGGTCACACTGCTGCAAAGGCTTGAGAGGGCAAACTACAACCTCCCCCTGCAGGTGACAGACTCCGGGGTGCCCCCCCTTTCCAACACCACTGAAATCAAGGTCCAGGTCTGCACCTGCAAGAAGAATAAGATGGACTGCAGTGATGCCAGCTCAATCCGATCCAACCTGCTTCTACTCAGCCTATCCCTGCTCGCTCTCCTAAATCCATTTCCCTTCATTCCCTTGTGTTCTTAGCTATGGACATCACCAGATGCCACTATTAAAATTTGGGGAAGGGGAAACCAAAGAGGTTAGTGATGGGGGAGTGAAGTTTGGAAAACATAATAGGCAGAGCACCAATGAGGTGTTGATCACTGATGTCAATTATAGCCCCAATCCCCTATCAAGAGGTATTGGTCTCTACTGTGATAGCACACGATAGCTCTGCCCATTTTTGTTTTCGTGAAACCTCATTCTGCTGTCACTAATAGAGGGTGAACGACAAGAGGGCAACTTTTAAACAATCGCAGCTGTCTTTTCCAAGTGACAGGCAAAGCACTGTCTTGTTGGTCTGAAGGAGTGCACTCAAGTATTGCATTGTGGGAGTGGGCTATGCCTCCATATCCATGTTTCATGTATTATTTTATTGTATTTGTCCTTGTGTGCAAGGTGGGGCAGGGATTAATAATGTCTGTGGGATGATGTTCTGATATTAAATCCCAGACTGTTCCAGATTAGGCCTACAACCTGTGTCACTTTCTGATGTATCCAAGGTGGCAGCCTGACTGCACATGCTGATATCCCTACCCAAAAAGTAATGGGGGGTATCTTGTTTACGTGGCCAGTGGTACCATGCATAATTTAAAACAGGCAATCTTTACTGCCAAATATAGAGCAGAGAAAATAATAGTCCAAAGTCTTTTTATGGCTGCCTTTGATAAAGTGGGGATTTGGATTTCAGTGGGTTTATCATGGTTGACTGATATGCTAGCAAGGGTTCGAGAAGCAGTGTCGGTTACTCAAGATTTTGGTTACAGGACTCCAACTCTAACTCAAAACTTTCAACGTCAGGAAGAAATTATGTAAAAAAATTACAATGAAAAGCATGTTTGTTACTTTTATTGTTTTTGTCAAAGAAGAAAAAAAGGTGTTACTATGAAATTAAACTTTTGAATCCTCTTAAGGACAATTTTTTTTTTTTTTTTTTGGTCTCAAGCTACAGTTGCTCACAGAAGTGATTAACCCCTCTGCACTTTGGAAATGATTTCGCTACAACTTTCCAAGCAGTTGCATTAGAGGCACTAGCATGAATTTCTTTAAAGAGTTGACATTCTGTGATTTACTGTATTTACAAATACAAAACTACTATTCCGTGAAAACAAGGTAATGGGCATTGAAAATTCTGAAAACAGTGGCCACAAAACTGAGCACACCCGGGAAACTCTTTGGTTTGAAGTTGGCTGACTAAGGAAAGATAGCTGTCACATTTACGTTCTTTTCTCATGACTAGACCACTGAGTTGTTATGTACTGGTATTCAACCTGAAGAATTACATGCCCCAGAAATACCACACAAGTAGAAAAAGAATAGTTAGCAGGGCACCTCACGGCCAAGAACTCTCTAAAGACCTTATTGACAAAATTCTTGCCCTTTATAATGATAGCCAAAGATAGAAGAAGTTCAGTACATCTTTGAAACTAAGCTGCAACACTACGGCCAAGGTCACTCAGAGATTTTCCAAGAATCATACGACAGTGAATCAGTCATCAAGGCAGACAGAGGAAGATGACTGCACGTACTGCTTGCTAAGTTTGCAAGCTGGCTCTTCAGGACAGATGTCAAAGTGTCACTAGTATTGCTGAAGAGATGCACAATAAGGGTGTACTCACTTTTGTTGCCTCTCTTTTTTCAGAATTTACTGTTGTATATTGTCTTGTTTTTGTGCAAAAGCAGCTTTGTATGTGCAAATAAATCACAAAATGTCAACTCCATGTCAATACCTGTTATTCAGCTGCCTGGAAAGTTAAAGTGAAATAATTTCAAAAGTGCAAAGGGTATACTCTCTTTTGTGAGCTACTGAAAATTTGAAGGATTTAAATAAAAATTGTAAGAATGTAATGGTAGTCACCTGAGACAAGTTCATCATTTCTACACAAATCCAAACACTAGTTTGGAAAAATTCTGAGCTAACAAGAAATGGTTTGTAACTTCAACAAGTTGTCAACAATACAGATGAAGTCATAATAATTTACTGTCCCCAGCTGAAGACCACGGAGTAAATTGACTTGAGAGAGAAAATCTTTCTACTAAAGCATGCACTTTTCATATCATTTCTACAAATGGTACGAAGTCAGCTTGAAAAAGCTCTGATGTCAAATGCTTTTTTCAGGACACAGCTGTGTCATTCATCACACTGATGGTATAATAATAATAATAATAATAATGTTGAATGTTACCAGCCAAATTCAAAATAATGTTGTAAATGTCATAATCACTTCTAAAGTGGGAACAGGAGAAGACCTGTAGCATCACTATGCCTGTGAAATAAGTTAGTTTTATACCAGAAATTCGGACTGTGTTTTAGTGGCACAGCACTGTTGGTGAGTTTTTTTGGTTGCATGGAATGGCTTGGGAAAATTGTGTGTTATACTGTTGTATGGTGTGTTTTTTGTTGAATGTTTAGGGTACTTTTTTATCACCACAATCTTTGCCAGGTATCCTTAAAAAAGTAGATTTTAATTGCATGGGGACTCTTGATGTGATAGATTTTAAAAGAACAGTCAGTATTGGTGCAATCCATTGCACCTTTACCAAACAGCAGTGTCTGTATGGTAACACTGGTATTACACTGATATTGCACTACAGTATTATAGCATACAATAGATTGTGGCAGGACCTGAAATAAGCTGACCATACTTGAAAACCTACCATTTTATCTGGAATTTTCAGGTTTGCAAGAAGGCGTGGCCTAGAATTTCTCCACACTAATGTGAAAACCTGTTATTTCAGGGTTTGGGTTCGGTTATTTTTGCTAAACGTGGAGCAACCTGTTAAATGTTTCAGAGGACGATTGCTTTCACACAAATGTGAGTTGGGTGTTGTTTATTATTATTATTATTATCATCATCATCAAATAAAATGGGCATTGCACTTGCTCAGTTTCCCTTTATCCAATATTTAATTGCATTTCAGAAATAGATGAAGTCAGGAAGGAGTAAACACTTGTTGCGACGCTGTAAACTTATTGGAAATCAGTCAGGATAACTAGTTGCATTTGGAAACTTTATTGCAATCCCTGATAATTTTCAAAAAAATATGTTATGACCACTTTTATATACTGTCATGCCGAAAGAGCCAGTTTGTTCTGAATATTGTTTATAAAATGCATAAAATTGTATTTGTAACTCATGGCAGCTGTCCACTGATTTACTGTTATTATTTTTTAAATTTCAAGCACTTGTTGCTATTAACAAAATGTCAGATGTTATTTGAATCATTTCCCACTGCTGCACATGACATCTGTTGGTTAATTTAATAAATTAATGTTTTTAAAGAGATTCAAAATTTGAGTTTTCTGTGTTTTTCAAATACTCTTTCACTATAGCTCTGTGAAATTTGACAATATTTCCTGTCTCACTTTTTTTTATTTACTGCGATTTAGCTTCATGACATACTCGACAAAAGAAGACAACATTTCATTTCTGCTCATCCAGACTCATTCATTGCATTTTCCTTTCATATTAATTTATGAATTAAATGATTCATTCAATCATTGACTCATTCATTCATTTGTTGAGTTCATAACCTATTCCGAGTTTGAGGGAGTCCAGCTTGATGTTGTGTTCAGTACAATTTAGACCCAGGTTATCGGGATTGATGCCGTAGGAAACTGCTTCATTTTGTTTATAAAGCAATTTATTACATGATGTAAGGATTCGCTCTCTCCTAATTGGTCGAGACGAACTCCAGCGGTCACTGAAAACACTGACATTCACCGCGCAGAAGTGTGCAAGAGGTGAATATACTTGTAACAATCCAACGTCCTCGAGCTAAAAATAGATTAGGCTTCCCCGCAGGAGCTCCAGACAACGTCCGTAGTTTATGTCACTTCGTCCTTGTGAGGAGCTTAACGTTAGAGTTGTTGCCCTTCTCTTATTTTATATTTTCAAGTAGGGTCATGTAATAACAGTAATTATTTTAAAAATGGATACAATCATTGATTTCAGTTATTGGTGAATCCAATGATTTATCTACCTTGGAAAAGTGATTTTCACCTCGGCTGTGCCTCAAAAATATCACTCATCAAAGGTGGATGAATCATTGGATTCACCTCAACTGAAGTCAATAATTGTATCCATTTTTATTATGATTTTATTATCACGCAAAGTAAAGCTTCATTGAGAATTTAATTTCATCACATTTCCACTAACAACACCCAACATTTGCATGTAAAATTTGAAGCATAAACCCTCATGAAGCCAAACTCATCTCTATCATGGTTTTTTGTCCGACAATCATTCATAGCATTTTATAACACATTTACATGCTTAATCTACACTCTTTTTAAAGACAATTAATGAAACCAACAATTTTCTTATTTTATTTGATACTTCTCTTTCATACTGATATGCAAATATGTCAAGGTGATTGCTGGGTAATGTGCGGTCCAATGTTAAGTCTGTATTTGATTTGATCATGTGACCATTAACATCCGAAAGTTCAAGTGCAAAATCTGAAGAACCGCAAATTTGCAAACTCAGGAGCAGTCATTCCATTTAAACATAAAAGCAGTAGTCAAAAAACGCTGCCAAAACGAAGTACATTTGGCTTTCTTATAAGCAGTTGCCGAGCCACGGATGACCCTTCCTCAAGCAGCAATGCAGCCAGTAGGTAACAGATCAAGCTAAGCTAACGCTTGACCTAAATAATGATAACGTTTGCGGCAATTGTATAAATTTCAAGACAGGTCGAGAATTTTGCTCAACGCAAAGCTTGCCGAATGCCATTCAAATAGGTAAGTGACTTTTCTTTTAGTCCAGAGTCGATTTTTATACATATAGGATATATGGCATAAATAAGGCTGTTTGTGTGCAGTAAATGGATCATTGTATCGGGTATATGCAAACGGTGTTTACCTGGGCAATTTTGGGGACATAGTGGTATTGTTTTAAAAATATTTAAATATCGTCAAATATTTAGGCTTTTTTCCATCTCGTGTCGTGCTTTTTCAAGTCATTATCAAGTCCTGCCTTTACGTCAGATAATGCACTAGTGAGGTAATCGCACAAAAAAAAGTTTTCGGACATTTTAACTGACCCAATTATCACGGTAGAGGAGAAAGAGTGGCCAATAAATAAGAATGGTAAGCTTGTCGTGTGCAAATTATGATTTAATTGATCTATATGCGTCTTTGGATATATTTAGGCCAAGTTTATAAAGCTTATGGAAAGACTTCCGTGTCCAACCTCCAATTTTGTCTGCTTTTTATTTGCCAGAACGATTTTAAAAGGGGGTGCCAATATATTTTGTGTGTGTGGGGGGGGGGGGCTATTACTGAGAAAGGGTATTAGAATTTAGTATTAGCATTTAATATCGCAAATAATGAATGAATGAAAATTTATTTTCCTGAACATTTCGACATCAGTATACATCAGAAAACATAGCCAACGAAAAAAAAAAAAAAATAAAAAATAAAATAAAATAAATAACAAGTGTCAAGCTCTGTCTTATGTTCATAAAAAGGAGTAGAGGGAAGCATAAGATGATGAATCCCTACCCCTTAATACATGTGCTGCGCTTGCCCTAGCAACCCGATATGTCATCAGTAACATGGCAGCCGCTGTTCCAATGAAATTTGTGACCCATCAGAATCTGTGACTGCAGGGGGCGTGGTCCATAACAGAGCTCTTACGTCAACGGCGTACAACTATTCTCATTTAGCAGAATCTGGCAACCATACCTATGTGCTTTTGTTGCCAAAACATTGGCAACTTTTTTTTTTCTCCCCCTTCCCTCTGAACAAGCTTGACTGACAAAGTAGCTTCACTGTGTTTTCTTAAACATAAATTTGCTGGGCTTAATAAGTGACGATTTGTGCTGGATAGGATAGAATAAGATATAGGCCTATCCGTTATTTTACAGTTGACAATGATGCTCCGCCCCCTCTGGGGTGAGAGCCTAGCTCCGCTTCTGGCTGCCACTTTAGCCCGACGGAACAGTGACAGTGCGGGACTGGCTGGGTAACAGTGGGGTTGAAAACCGCACTGGGTCTGGAATGAGGACGTGCATGTGCCAGAGTTGGCGGACCTCAGATTTCAGACTACAGTAGAATTTGGCTCCAGGAAGAGGTTCTTTCAGTGATGAGAGCAGGTATTCCCAATTCATTCTCACTCCAGATGCAGGCTCTTCAAGATTGCTGGCCTCTGACACCACATTCACTAAAACAATGTAAGTTTGGACTACCTCTTTCACAAAGACCTCAGCAATCTGTTTGCTTGTGGGGAATTTCCTCAGTGGAACAACGTGAACAGCCTGAGAAAAGGGTCAGCATCAATGACTGACTAACCCTGAAAGGTAGGAGGTCCAAATGATAAAGCATGACATTTACCTGTACGATTCATGAGGGACCTGCGACACATTTATGAAGGTTTGCTTATAATGCGTTTATGAGAGATACTTCTTTTGAAGGGTGACGGCAATAAAAGTCCAATATGACTTCAAAGCCATTGCCAGCATAAACTAATGGGTCTTTCCATTATGTGTGAGCTGGAGCTCAAACTGCAGTGTTTCTCCCAGTATTGGTAAAAAGGTGGGAAGCTAGAGAAAGATGGCAATAAATTTTCACGATTCAGTCGGAGCAGATGGCGTTCAGTGCAGTGCATTAATAGAACGTATAATTTTTGACATGATAGATCCCACCAGATTGCTGGTGCACTTCTTGATATTTACATGGTGAAGCCAAACTAATGTATAGACAAGCAATACATGCATCGATCAGCAGGCTGTGCTGTCCACCTCCAAAAAAGTGTTTTCAGAGATAGAAGTTGTGTATAAAATACACCATTTTAAATTATAAATTACACTTAACCTTGAATTACCAACTGGCCCTGGCGATGAGTACCTCTCAGTACAAAATAGTGCTGCACTATATTATTTATTATCCCCTGCCATGAAGTGGATGGTGATATAGGAATGAGTGCTCTCCTTCTGCATGTCCATCCGTCCATCCATCCGTCTCGCATCTTTTTCGGGTCAGAACTGTTCAGTATTTCTCACCAAAATTTAATATAGGAATACATCTTATTGTGTTGATGTGCCTTTTTTTACTTCCGTTCGGCCTCCTGTTTGAATGCTTGTCTCTCCACCGCATTTTGTTTCCAGGCTAGATATCTGGCATCGTGTTCTTTTCCGGGCCAGAGCTCCCAGACCGCTCAGTATTTCCCAACAGAATTTAATGGATGGCTACATCTTATTCTGTAGATGTGCCTTTCACACTTCCATCCATCTTCTTGTCTGTCCATACCTCCTTCATGTTTTCTTTCCAGGCCACAAATCAGCCATCCTGTGGTGGGGGATCTGAGTATTTCATGCTCACTCCTAATGGTCTTGAATTACAGAAAGGTCTGCACTAGAGGTGATGTAGAAGGAGTGACATCACAAACCACATCAGCATTGCTGCACCTTGGGAATTCATCTCAGCTGGGCCTCAAGGATCAGTCTTTTCCTTTATTCGGGTTTTTCATCTTTTCTCAGTACGGCATACATAAGAAAGTTAAGTCATATCCCAGCAATGCTCCCATGTATCAAAACCAATCTTGATACATGGATTCGCTACCACATTTTTGAGCAAGGACGAAAAATGTGTCATTTAACCACTAGGGGGCACTGCAATAATCAAAAGTGTGTTTTGCTTTATAACTGTTGATGTGTTTACATTAAAAAAAAAAAAATAATAATTTTTGTGTGTGCTAATGCTATGGCAGATTCTACGGCTGAGAAATGGCAACTTGTCATGTCAAACTGGTTGACACTGTCACCGTATTGGATTTAATGAAAGGTTTAAAAATCCCTCGCAAGCTGTAAATTTTGTCCAGTTATTACCAAATTTGCTCAGGTTAATCTCCAGATCAAGTTATTGAATGGATTTTAGATTTCCAAAACTGTTTGCCCATTACAGACAAATCAAAGAAAATGATCCAAACCGGCCATGAGCTCATATCTCAGTTATGCCCAATCTTTGCCCTTTTCACATAGAAATTCCTAGCAGTGTTTATTGCCATACTTTTAATATGATAATATCAAATTTCCATGGCAAATATGCCCTGCTGGACTGCTTGGCCCCCTAATTGCTGCTAGCAGCTGTATTTTTAAAATACATTTGTCAAACAAACTTTTGTATAATTGCAATATCCCAGTAAGTGTCATGCTGGTGTACTTAGAATCATCATGACCGTGATGATCTGAAAATGAATCGCAGTCGTGGTGATTCTATATGGAACTGTTTTACATGGACCAGTTTATGAATGCTACAGAGGATTAAATGAGAAATCTTTCTTCCTTTTAGTCCTCTACCCTCTTCCTGCTCTGTTTCCTCCTCTTTCCCTCAATATTAACCCTTACCAGCCTGCAAAATCTACACAGAAAGTCCTTGCCAACCTGAACCTCCTTTTTGCAAGGTAAATGCGCTAACCACTGCACCACCATGCTGCCCAAAACATACAAATTCTTGCTGATCATATTATTATACACTTTTATATATGCTGGTCATGCTATTTACAGTATACTGCAGTTTTTTTCATGCGGTAAACAACATTTTGTAATCACCCTTGCATTTTTCCTGATCTCTAGCCCACTGACATTGCTTAATTAATAATGGAGATAAGCACCAAGTCAGGGCTAATAGCTAATTGATCAATGCATCAATTTATGAAGCGTACAGTCAAATCACATAGAGTAAACAGCCAGACAAGGCACACAAATCACATTTATCGCTTCATTAATAAAACCATAAATGCCCAGATGAGACCAGATAACAGATTGGTTATACAGCTTAATTAATAAAGTGCAAATAAATATTTCTTCTCTGCTGCTATTTGGTTAAAGAAGAAGGGCAGTGTCTTTTGAGAGTCTATTCAGTCTTGTACTGTAGTTCAGATTTTACCCAGCATTCTGCGGTAAGGTGTGAAAGGCTGAAAAACTGCCTGATTGATGGGAAGTGTGCTATTAGAAGCGGAAATAGTGAGAATCAATCACAGACTGGAGACAGCGCCCTAAAGTGCCCCTTTTGATCAGAGTATCATTTTAGCAAAAGCCTTGCACCAAGGTCACATCATACAGCAGACGACCGGTGATTTATGGAAGGCCATGCAACCAACACTGTTCACTGAGAGCAGTGGATGCCTCACCACTCAACGCCAAGCACACGCATGCACACACAGACATATTTGCACACATGCACACATTAATGCTAACCTACAATTTCAAATACTCTCTCGTGCATTGGTGAACTCTCTTGATCTTGCGTATGTACTTAAAAATGCACAGATACATTCACATGCACATGACACATTTTTCTTACACTCAGGCATGTTTTATATGGCACCATATAGGACATAATTCAATCTTTAACACTTTCCTGCACCTATAAATCATACAGGCATACCAGTGAAACCATGCACGCATTAAAATCTCAAAAAAAAAGAAACATAGCTGAAAAACTTATTCCTGTATAATGAGTAAGTGACTTTCATCAATGTATGTGAGAGGCATTCCAGTTGTACGTGTACAAGCTTTCGGTTTGAGTGTGCAAATGGAAGAATATATTCTCCTTGCAGAAAATTTTTTCTCCAAGTTCCTAGTGGTGTTTGGTGGAATGCTGTTTCCAGTACTGCTGATTTGGCGATTTAGCGGCATCTCAGACCCATTTATTGGCTTTACCTTAAATGTCGACCTCATATGACTTTCAATCCCTTAAGACAATGCACAGTACTTGGAGTGAGTTGAGGTAGGGACAATAGCTTCATTGGGGAATCAGGTGGGTATCTTCCTTCACAGGTGTTTCAATGATCAGCCCACAGCACCAATAGAGGGCTCATTGGTAACATCTGCTTGTCCTCGGACTGTTTCAGTAGCCTAGTGGCTGATGTGATTGCGAAGCCTCCGTAGCCGAGCTCAACTGGGAGCGCCTGAGCTTTCCACTGCTGCTGTCCTCCCTCCGTTGCAATGCCACCGTATTTCAGATTTTTTCTGTTTGTATGCCTCATCCACTGCTGTCTCCCAAGGTACGGTTGGCTCTACAATGTATGAATGTTTCTGCGAGGTTGACCACATGATCAGGTCCAGCCTGAGATTAGTTGTAATGATCTCTGGTGGAAAGGTGAGTTTCTGGTCCAGGTCAACCTGCATTTTCTAATTGCAGGCTTTCGACTGTAGGTCAGATTCCCTTTTTCTAGGTGGATTTACTGGGACTTGACCTGCTGCTACAAGGGCAATGGTGTTTTTTGGGTCAGGTGATGGTGGAAGGATGGCGTTGATGGTAGTTCTCCTCCCTTCCAGGATACTTGCTTGCTCCCTCAGGACCTGGTTATGCCTCCGGGTATAGCGGCCTTGGGAAAGGCTTGTTTTGCAGCCATTGGGGATCTGCCTTAGGGATGCTGAAGTTTGGCAGAGGGCAAGATGGATCTTCTCCCACCCACTGGCTTAGGCTCTTGGGAGTGGGAAGTATATCATAGGTGGCTCAAATGATGAAGTTGATTCTTCCACCTTCCATCTCCCAAAGATCCCTCCAGGTGAGTTTTCGCCATTCCAGGTTTTCCAAGCTAGTCCACTGGCCCGGCTTAGCCTGTGAGACTGTCTTTGCATGTTGCCCTACCCCTTCTGCTGCCGGCATAGCATTTGGGTTGTTGTGCTGTTGCTGACCACTTGGCTGTGCTGTAGCGCTGTTCATTGGTGATCATTCTGCTTGGGTTGAGGCAGAGAAAGACGTGTGGAGGGATTGAAGCTGAAGATTTACTCTTGTGCAAATGGGTTTTTCTGAAATAATTTGTGTGTTAAAGCTCAAACATTAATAGAGGTTAGACGATTTGTTCCCGAGGTATAACCTTTGTCGCATTAGGGGCAGGGAGAATCTTCCCCCTTTCTTTTTCCCCTTTTTCCCCCTTGTAGCAACTCAGTGAGCAAACAGCCAAATTAAGTCGCTAATCTGGTCAAACAAAGGCGACGGGGGTTTTTTTTGGGTGGGTTTCAGTCTCCCGGGAGCAAAGTAAGGTAAAGTAAAATAAATTTAAACGCTAAATTTAAAAAATAAATTTAAACGCTATTAATTGTCTAACCAAGTGAATTGTATGGTATATAAAGTAAAACAGAGTTGTTTTCAAGGACTGAGCTACTGTCGCCTGGTTTTTCTGATTTTTTAGCTGATTTAGCTAACAAACTTCAGCAGGCTCTCAACGCCAAGAATATAATCAAATTACCTGGATATCTAACTATAACCTGGGTTGGTTTCATACTTGGTGGCTTGCCTTTCATACAGTCTTCTAGCCAATAAATATTGACGTTCATCGAGGTTTTTAGTCCTCTTCGGTCTTTCCCTTTACCGCATTACTGCATAAACGCATTGCCAAGCTTGAATATTAACGCGAACCGGGGTTTTTTGTCTTTTTCGCATTTCATTATTACCGAAGGACTCTTATGATTAAACACATTGCAAATTACGTATCTTTGTATTTTCCTCCGGTTGCGGTGCCTTGTTCAGCTGACTAAAGTTTAACTGCTTGTTTGAGTGCTTAGTGACAAGCTTGTTGGGGGAGATACTGTGTTTAGTTCGCTCACACAGTAAACGACTTGTTTATTCGGTCTGTTTTAATTAAAGGGAACCAGGGCTTTACTCTTTCCTCGGTTACCCTTGGTTGTATTTGTGGCTAGCTAGCTAGATAGTTACTGTTTGCATTTTTGACTTGGGATCTGAGATTAAGGGCTCTATCTTTCACACTGCCCTGCCCGTTGCCACTACCCGCTACCTGTGAATTACGCACTTAGCAGCTTCCACTATCCCTAAACGGTATCTTGCGGTCACACTACCCGCTATGGATTATGCCGACTCCCTTATTTGCGCCTGGAGATGTGCCCGTGGGCATGTTTATGCGCTTTCCCTACAATTGCTATCTTGACCACACACGTTAGGGAAAGCAAATAGCGGGTCCTCAAACCACCTGCTACCCATTTGGGCTTTTACAAGAGCGCGCCCAGGCCGTTTCCACTTGGACACATGTGGATGTGCACATGCGGCTCCACTTCCCGAATTAACTCGCCTATAAAAAGCCAGCTTGCTTTAGCCTCAGTTGAACCCCTGAGAAAATGGCAGAGATAGTACTAAATTGCCTTGATCGCCAGTTAAATAATAGAAGACGCCCAGAACGCGTGTACCGCCAGCGCAACAGCTACCTGGGCCTTTCAGGTAAGTCTATATTGTTTGTATTTTGTATCAATCATTTTTCCCGCAGAAAAAGGAAAGTCAAAGAGGAGGTTAAGTGCATAAAGAATAAATATGGATCGCTGCTATATGATAACAAGGATATTGCGGATACCTTAAACAGTTACTTTGTTGAGAATTTTACCTTGGAGCGGGTTTTTATTCGGCCAGAGGGCATGTCCAATGCTCAAGATTATTTCGCGGAAATTGAGGTTAGGGATAACGAAGTATTAGACAATTTGCATGAACTAAAGGCAGATAAGGCGGCGGCTCATGATGGCTTATATCCTAGAGTGCTCAAGGAAGTTAGTGAGATCATCTTTAAGCTGCTTCATCTTCAGACGGTCTTTAGAAACTGGAGAAATACCAAATGATTGGAAGCAGGGCAATATAATTCCAATATATAAGAAAGGGGACCGTACTGAGACAGGAAATTACAGGCCAGTCAATTTAACTTGCATTGCGTGCAAAATACTAGAATCTATCATAAAAGATGAGCTGGACGTATTTCTTGAACATAATAATATCTTGAGGGACAGCCAACATGGTTTCCGTAAGGGAAGGTCATGCCTGACAAACCCTCTGGAATTTTTTGAAGAGGCAACCAAGATTTATGACCAGAGCAGGGCTTATGACATCATATACTTGGATTTTCAGAAAGTATTTTATAAAGTACCGCTTAAGAGACTAATTTTTAAAATGAGCTCCATTGGAGTTACAGGGGGTATTCTGAAGTGGATTCAAAACTGGTTACAGGACAGAACACAAAGATTGGTAGTCAGTGGTATCTCATCTGAGCTAGGTATGGTGGGGAGTGGCGTCCCCCAGGGATCAGTGTTGGGACCCCTGCTGTTCCTCATCTACATTAATGACCTTGATAGGAATAATGAGAGCAAATTAGTTAAATTTGCAGCTGATACTAAATTGGGAGGTTTGGCAAATAGTTTAGAGTCCACTAAAGTGATTCAGGATGATTTGGATAGAATCCAGAATTGGGCAGAAATGTGGCAAATGAAATTTAATGTAGCGAAATGTAAAGTAGTACATGTAGGTAATAAAAACATTAGACGGGATTACTTCATGGGAGGTTTAAAACTGGAATATGTTCCACACGAAAAAGATCCGGGAGTGATTGTTGACCGAACCCTCACAGGCTCTAGCCATTGTGCCGTAGCAGTTTATAAAGCCAATCGGATGCTGGGATACATTGCCAAAAGTATTGAGTACAAATCCAAGGAGGTGATGCTTCTTTTGTACAACACACTCGTCAGACCACATCTGGAGTATTGTGTACAGTTCTGGGGACCATACTTTCAGACAGATATAGAGACTCTAAAAAAAGTTCAGAGAAGAGCCACTAAGCTAATTCCGGGTATAAAAGATGAAAGCTATGAGAAGAAGCTGAAGATCCTAAATCTCTTTAGTCTTAGGAAAAGGAGACTTAGGGGTGATCTGATCGAGGTCTTTAAATATGTTAAAGGGATTAACAAAGTAAGATTCCTTCGACTAAGTGTTGTTAGTAGAACTTGGGGTCACAAGTGGAAGTTGACCAAAGGTAAATTTAGCACTGATATTCAGAAATATTTCTTCACCTAAAGAGTAATTTCGATGTGGAATAGCTTGCCTGACCATATTGTTGAGGCAGAGACCTTGGGAGTTTTCAAGAGCAGCCTTGACCTAAAGTTAACTGAGGCTTAACTGCAGGTTAACCTGTCTGAAGTCCAAATCCCCCTCTCCCATGCTGCACCTGGTCTACTACGTCTTGATACCTGAAAGCAGATTTTGCTTCTTGTCCTGCCGTGACTTGCGTCCACTTCCTCCCAGTTGCTAGTCTTGGTGCCGCTGCTCGAATTGCAAAATCCGGGGACTCAGTCAGAGTCATGTCGTGCCTCAACTTGGTGCACTTGTACGCTTTATTGAGGCTTGAGACGGGCAGGTCCAGAGCACTATTCCCATACAATCCGATCCTGCTGAGGAAGTGTGGGGGCTTATGCCATATCTTAATAAAATTCCTCAGTTTCTCAACTTTGGTGATGGGAATTTCATAGAGTGTTAGCGGCCACATCAAACGGGGGATCTGTGTGAACTGCAGGCACCACAGTTTCTATGTACCCGGGGGTGAAGTCTTGTCTATTCTACTCAGACCTTTGATGGTTTCTTCCCTCAGTTGATTGCTTTGGTCTGAATTGTTGTGGCATGCATCATACCATCGCCCCAAACTTTTGACTGGAAACTCAGATACCATTGAGATGGGTGTTCCATCAATGTGAAATCTACAATCTGTGAGTTTTACTGTGATTATTGATATGCTCCTGGATTTTTGGGGTTTGAACTTCATCCCTGTCCACATTACATTTGCATGAAGTTTTTCCAGCAGTCTCCCGCATGCAATGATTATTGTTAGGGTGGTTATGTCGTCCATGTAGGCACGAATTGGAGACAGCTGTTGTCCAGACTGCAGCCATTCTCCTCCAACAACCCACCTGGATGCCCCAATGACTAGTTCCATTACCAAGATGAAGGCTATTGGAGAGATGGTACACCCTGCCATTATTCCTACTTCCAGTGATTGCCAAGATGTAGTGTACGCTGATGTTTTTAGCCAGAATTGCAGATCTTGGAAGTAGATTCTGACCAGATTGGTGATGGTCAATGGCACCTGGAAAGAGTCAAAGGCTACCCAGAGTAGAGAATGTGGGACTGAACCAAATGCATTGGCTAGGCCAAGAAACAGGACAAGCAGGTCTCTTCTTTCAATTAATGCCAAATCGTGCTCATGTTCCAAGCATGCAAAAATCCTGGCATTCCTGCTTTTTGTACCGACACATCAGTGAGCTTGTTCCGTTTCAGGTGGGTTGTCATTCTTTTAGCAATGATGCTAAAGAGGATCTTCCCTTCAACATTCAGAAGATTGATTTGTTGGAATTAGCCAATGTTTAAGGTATCCTTTTCCTTTGGGATGAGTATTCCCCCTGCTCTTCACCATGCCTCTGGAATATTTAGTTTTTTCCATATGACCTTCATTTGCCTCCAGAAGTATCTCAGGAGACCAAGACTTCCTTTCTACAGCCAGTAGGGTACTCCATTTGGTCCTGGAGCTGAAGGTACTCCTGCCCTCCTCTCTACTTCTCACTCCATCTTGGAGGACTGTCGTCAAACAAACATTCTGGTTCGGGAATTGGTGGCATGTTGGAAGGTATGGCCATTTGTTTGTGTTTGTGGCTTTCAATGCTTGCTGTATTCAGGTGCTCTTAAAGATCTTTCTTTTGAGCGACCCGCACTTTCCATTGAGAGGAGTCCTTTCAAAAATCTAAAGGGATCCTTGTAGAATGAATTTTTGCTCTCTCTTTCTTCTTGCGTCGAATTCTGAGGTTTTCTGCACACCTCAGTCCTCCAAAGTGGTCCTTTAGATCTGCTTGCAAGACATTGCTACCTGCTCTTTCTTTCTCAGATGTAAAGATTGTTGGAGAGGTTTCCAAGGAAAGCAGCTGACACCTGCCCAGACTTATTAGGTTATTGAGCTGTTTACCAACCACGACAGCGTCGGCTGGTACTCTATTCACCCCTTTGAGTCTGTCTGTGTTATGGTGACAAAATGCAGTCCTGGAGCCATCTACTTTAGCGAGCAATCCATGCAATAATGATCCAATCACACACGTGTGGTTGTGTGTGTGTGTGTGTGTGTGGTCTACAGAATACATGTATACAGTACATGTGTAGGATTTCACAATGTGCATGAGAGTTAAAGTTTCAAAGGTTTCCCATACGGCCCCTCATATGCCTGAACATGCACACACACACACACACACACACACACACTCTCGCGGTCCACAGGAGTGCATACTTTTTTTTTGAGAAAACACATTTCCTCCTGACCGCAGATCAAATACAGCTCAGACTTCATGTGCATCTGCCTTTGAGAGGAAAATGAAGGTGTGCTTCTCTCCTGCGTGAATTATTCACCACTGTTGTGCTACAAATATTTTCCTCCAGCTCTTCAGTTAGACTGAAAGGCTAATATCAAAGATTCCCTTGAACGGAGGAAGCAGACTGTGAAGGTCACATCCCCTGTTTCAGTAAACACTGAAAAAAAAAAAAAAAAAAACAGAGAAATAACACAGACAGACATACATTACATAAGCTGACATTTACCAACACATTCACAATCACACAAATCCATTGACATATCCATGTAGACATTCATTCCAAAGCACTGAAAAAAGTCAGACACACATTTTTTCTCTCACTTTCTCTCCCCCTCTCCCATACACACACACACACACACACACACACACACACACACACACGCGCATACACACACTCACATTCAGATTCATGGAAACAATCACACTTGAGAACAGGCAAGCGTGTGATCACAATATAGAGCACAACAGACAAACCACCGTTGAAAGAAAAATAATGCAGCAGGAACAGGTACACAAATACATAAATTGTATCCACAAAAAAAGATCGCAAACACACACACACACACATACACACACGCACAATCACTATTTTCCCCCAGTAGAAGTTTGTTTGCTGTGTACAGCAATTTCTTGGAGTCAAGGTGACCGATTGCTCTGTTGCAGATCCCAGCGCATCAAGGGAGGCAGAGCAATGTGACATTACTGTATTCATTTCTCACTTTCCTCCAGAGAACACAGAAAAAGCCCAGATGGATAGATGCCCAATGCATGCCCCACTGATCAGTTCAGAACGCAGCACTGGAGCAGCTAGCCTCCAGTTTACACTGTACAAAGGCACTAGAGGCTGTCATTGTCTGAAAAGATATGATAAACATCCTGGAACACAGCAATCATGCACTGTCATTGGCCTTGCAGAGATGGACAACTCTTGCACTGTTATTTTAGGTTGACAATTATGTGAAGGTTAATGCAGTCACCAGGTACTGGCACTCATTGTCAATGACAAGCACTGTCACTGGCTGAACATGCTGATATTTGCGTGATATTTGTCTTATGGAGTGATAATCTATTGGCTGAAATAAGCAGTTGCTGCTTGTACTCACTGATTAGATTATGTCGTTGGCTGTATCCAGTGGCTTGGTCAGTCGTTCGGTTGTACAACGTAATTATCAGCTTTGACCGAGCTGTCAGTTGTGGTGTGGAGCTACATACATTTGTGTATAGTTGCAGCCCTCAGGGTCATTAATAACCTGCCATTCCAATTCTGCATCATTTACTACATGACATACAGTATTATTGAAAAAAGTTGATGGAGATTTACATGTGTGTGAAAAACCCAGTAGATCAGCAGTCGCTGAAATCCTCAGACCACCGCATCTGGCGCCAACAGCCAAAGTCACTTAAATCAGCTTTCTTCCCCATTCTGATGTTCAGTTTGAACTTCAGCAGGTCATCTTGACCATGTCTACATGCCTAAATGCATTGAGTTTGCTACCATGTGATTGGCTGATTAGATATTTGCTATTTGCATAAACGAGTAGTGGAACAGGTGTACCTAATGAAGTAACACATACCTTATAAAATAAATAATAATTCATATTAATCTTAACAAGGGAATTGATATCCACTACACAGCAACAGATTTTCATTTCTGACACAGGCACAGGTCTTTGGCTATTTGTGCTCCCCGGCCTGTAAACTTAGTGCCATCGCAAATCCATTTCATTGTACTATTGCTGGCTGTACCCACCAGAGGCACGTCTGCATCTACATAACTAGCAGTCAATACAAAGTCACACCATGGTCACGTAAAATGAAGTAAAGTAGAAATTCATATGGAGTCAGATCATTATAACAAGCTTTAAGTTACTCTCGATCTGGAAACATGGTTAGAGAATTCATGTACCTTCACCTCTCAGATATTCTCGATTTTTCTTATAATTGTGGGGGAATTCTACTATTGGTGCCGCCGAAGTGAAAGTTTTCACTCACACCAGGTGAGAGTTATCATTGTTGAACTCGGCATTTGTGGGAATATTTAATTTGACCTTCATATTTCTTTATTTTGAGACGACAGTCGAGTGAGATTCAAGCCCTGGAGCGAGAACAAATGCATTTTCAAGATGGTGCTTTTGCTGCAGATCTGTTGAGCAGTGCTTAACTCATATCTGTTGGTTATGGGGGACACAGAATAAAATGCTGTAGTAAGCCCAATGAAGGAAGACATCCTAATAATTCAGCAAATAAACTAATTTGTAAAAAGCAGGGTATGCTCCACACAGGAGAATTGAATGATGATGCTAGCAATGAAGCTAAAAACCATTTATCCCCAGATTCATATCCAGGGCGACTGTCAGCCTCTATTTAGAATGAATGATGGAACAGTGAGTTGCAGCTTTCATTTCCAGTGCACTGGGGAGGGTAGGAGAGATAGTGGGTGAAAGAGAGATTGGGCATGAGAAAGAGAGAAAACAAGAATAAGAGAGGAGAAACCAATGCCTGAAAGAGTAAAGGGAACAAAAATGAGATACAGAGGGAGTGAATGAGATGGAAGAAGGAAAAAAAAACCTCTGGTAAAAGCACAGAAAAGAGAATGAGAGAGCAAGAGCAAAGTGAGCGGAAAAAATCCACGTGTAATGGAAAGGAGGAGTTGGAGGTTTCATTAAAGCAGGAAAGGTGAAGTTTGAGTGGCAGGGAAGGTTCCTAAGGAGTGAGGCGGAGGAGAGAAGTGCCTTGAATTCTGGGACAGAAAGATGGGGAAGGCAGGACTTGGTCATTTCTCACAAATTAGGCTTTTTCCCTCAGAAGGTGTCTTTAACCATCTACAAGGTTTACGATGATCTTAGGGGATAAGACATCACATTTATCAGGGGATCTGCGAGTCAGAAGGCAGACAAGGCACACTCTGGAAATGGGGCTGGTAAATTTACACAGCAAAAGGCCCCCCCCCCCCTTTTTTTTTTTTTTTTTTTTGCTAAATGTAGCTTCTTTGTCCCGATGTGTGCCTGCAAAGAATTCCATATGTGAGAACACAGAACCCAGTCAGATCAAATTCGAAGGGCAGTGAAAGAATACTAACTGAAAGAGAAATAAATTATGACAACAGAATTATGCAGAGTATCCTCTACTCCAGGACTAAAGGAACTCTGTGGTAAATTTCAATCAGGATATCACTCTCTCCCCACTCCTCACTATGGGCCAGTAGCCACATGAAGAATATAATCTGTGGTGATTGGTGTTCAGCTTTCAATCAATGTTTGTCCTCAACTTTAAGTTGCAAAAAAAAATGTGTTTTACTGATTGAAACAGAGTCTGGTGAGTTGCTTTTGGCATTTAGTCCTTGTAGTCAAAACAAAGTAAATGTTGACATCAAGATGGCCTTTGGCTTCAATTCAATAAGTGGTCCATGGAGGGGACAGGGGGTGGAGCCTGCATAACTCTAAGGGTACAAAAGGACACAGTGAGACACATTTAGGATGTGGGGCAGGGATGCTGGAGGTGCTGAGGAATGAAACTGTGATGCTTGAAACTGTAACTGTGATGCTTGAAAGTTGTGATGTCTTCACTCTCAAATCGAGATATCTTTACACTATGTCGTGAAAAAAAAAAAATCCACCTCTCTCCAATGCCAACCATGTTCTGGATCAAACACACCTCAGGGGTCTCAGGGCAGCGAGACTCCTGGTTTTAATTTTTGCTTTCTTTGTGTGTTTTTTGAAGCCATGGATCCCCCAGCCTCTGAGACGGATCATGAAAGTATTTGGCATGCTTCAGCAAATTTTATAGTAAACGACGCAATTGACGGTGATAGCCAAGTGGGGGTGTTTAATGTTACTTCATAAATCACCAGACTATGCCTGTCACACCTATCCTCCCAGTTCCGCCTCATGGCATTTTATTTGTTGTAGTTAATCCTTCTCCCCAGGTTTTACATTGGACGGTCAAATTAAAACACCTTCATTCATTTATCAGGGATATTGAACACAAATAGTTTTTCTCTTGTTCTGATTATACCACTGTCATGCCATGCCTCCAGCACTCCCAATCACCGGAGTACTGAGCGCCGACCAGCATTCCACGCTCTACTTAATCAGCCGATTCTGTTCCCCATTGTGCTATGCTCATTGCTCTGCCCATATACACCAGAGCTTCACACTCAGAAGGTGTGAAGTCTCGTAAGCTTGCATCTTGTACTAGATGTGCCTGTAGCTTAATCGCTTTTCTCTTGGTAATATAACTTATATCGCTGACTTGTATTGTCATGGTTTTTTGAGGCTGGCGAGCTTTCTTTGTTACTCTCGTCCGGGACGAAATCGTTTTGCCCACAATCGGATTCTTTGGCCAGCTGGCATCAATTGTGGGCGGCGCCCGGACTCTATTTAAACCCAAGTTCCGCCTCGCCGCCTTTGCTAGAGTGTCAGTGTTACCAAGCACTGTAGCCCGCAAGATCTCTAGCTAGAGAAGCGTTGAGGAGTTAGTTGCAAAAAAGGAAAGTGTTAGTTAGTAAAGGGAATATTTCTCTTCCCTTTCCTCTTTCTGTGCACCGTCTGGTGCTTTGTCTTTTTATCTCGGTTTCCGAGATTTTTCCTTTGTTTCGTACAGTCTAGCTTGCGCTGCTTCCTTATTTCACTCGGACTAGATTTGTGTCCTTTGGAAGCGCGAGTCTCTCTCTCCTATTTTGTCTGGGTTTGTCTCTCTTACATTCCTGTACTTCCTTTCGTTCCGGCCATTGCATTTGGCATCTCGAAACACCAGTCATCACATGTATATTACTCAGCGCTACTTTGTTTGTATATTTTGGCACCTCGTTCCCTGTTTGTTTGCAACTGCCTTTCTACCTGCTCTGCAGCAAAGGCATGATAAACCTAATTCATCTTTGCATCTGAATCCAGTTGACCTTTTGCCATTTTCCAGTACGATCAGAGCGTGCACTGAAAAGGCCATTAAATCCACTTTGTTGCTCTGCAAGGTGGGCGAAGAGTCAAATTAACCCTGCTAGAGATGGAACACTGGCAAACTGTCATCGTATAAAGAAAAAAACTCCCTTATGTTGATGTTCTGCCTCTGCATGGTAAAGTTAACTATTCACTTCCACGCTGACCTTTGTTTGGACCTCCTATACCACTGCATCAAGGGGAGCACAACGGCAGACCAAGTGAGTAGCTAGGGAAGAGACAAGCCAACATGTTGTTGCTGTTGCGTTGTTTTCATGTAGGTGTCAAGTTCCTGTTTGGTTTTTTTTTTTTTTTGTTGTTTTTTTTGATGTTTTATCTTGGAGAGAGTTTCACAAAAAAGACTATGAGAATATATGACTTGCAAGCATATTTTTTCCAGCTTGAGTAAACGGAAAATGTTTCCACTCCTAATTGTAGCTGTGAGCTCTTACCATTTAAACTAGGTTGTGCGAAAAAAAAAAAAAAAAATTAGACGCTTGCACATGCATTCTTGGAATCTTTATATATTAGACAAAACAGAGTATTGCAAAAAGAAGCTAAATACTCTCAGGATTCCAAGGGTTAAAATAGGAACAGATTTTTGAGGGGAACCAGGTGAAGGAGTTGACACCATTCCTTCCATCTCTCTCTGTCTTTTTGTCTCTCTTTTGCTCCCTTACTCTTCATTACCTTGTGGGGATGTGGCTTCTGTCCAAATGTGAGCCACCTGCTCTTTGATTGCCATTTGTGTAATTATCAGGGGAAATGAGGGATGGGTTCATCAGCTCAAAAAAAGGCACAGAACGATGGGAAGTAGAGGTGGGCGGGCATGGGATTGCGGAGCTGTCACCAGCAGGGACACGTTCAGATAGGTGACAGAAAGGTGGCATGTGGTTATTTCTCTCTTTTGTCCCGCAGATGAGAATTTAATATTCCGACAGGGAATAGACATTGGTATGGTAGCACAGGCTACGTTTGCATTTATGCTCATGAATAATTCAGAGCTGAAATTGGCTCATGCGCTTTTTTTGTATCTCCATTATATTTCTGCATTAGGGTCTGCACCCTGTCCCCAACCAAAGAACCTTTACAAAGAACACAGCCCCTTGCTTCACCGTCAGTCCAAACTTTCAGGCTTTATCTCGCTTTGCCCCCGACCCGTTTTAATCAATCACTCTATGCAACTTTTCACCTCTTGGTATCACTCAGTCATTAATCTATACCAGCATGTCCCGAGTGCCACACATCTTCCTTTTTTCATTCTTGTATCACTCTACACCAGCCTGTCCCAATCAAAATTGTAATTATCGCTTTTTTAACAGCCTTTTCCATTATGAATCAGAGCTGTAACACCCTTTACCAGCCAGCCTCATCTCATTCAGAAAGTGGTAATGTACTGCCCCCATCGAAATCTGACTTACGCTCCACTCTATACCAGCCCAATTTGCACTACTCAGAATGAAACAGAATGCAATGCAGCCGGATTCACTCAGAGTTTATACTCACAGAAGATCAAGCTAAGTATAGAGGTGTAACTCCGGAGGACAGGAGAGAATCAGAGCAATGAAACACAGAGCCCCCGAGCGTAACAGACAGGTAGAGTAAATGTGTTGTGAGATGTTAATGATGTAATAAATGAGGGATAAAATGCTTATGTTCAGCACTGCTGCTGTTGGCAGTAATGCAGCAGATATTATTAGTCGAGCCCCCGGAGGGGTTTGCGAGACTACTGTAATCACCTTGTGAGTCTGTCTGTCTGTCTGCCTGTCTGTCTGTCTGTCTGTCTGTCTGTCTGTCTGTGTATGTGTGTTTCCGGGCAGATACCTCCAGAACCACTTGACCGATTTCACTCATCTTTCACATGTAAACACCTTGGGCTGACCTCACTGTTGGGCGAGACTATGAATTCTCTGAATGCTTGTTTAAAAAGAAATTGCTTGTGGAGGCTTGAGTACCGGCTGAATTTAAAAACTTTTGCGGTAGAATTTGCGTGATGAAATGGCATATGCAGTTAGAATGCTGAGTCCTCACGCTTCCAAATGAGACATGGTTTTCCAAACAAAGCACAATATTTGACGCAATAAAAATGCACTTATGCTTCATGGCCAGCCTTCAGGCCAAAAATTGCATGTCAAAATGCGAGGAAACTGACATTGCTAGATAACCAAAGACAGGTATGACAGTGGACAAGGGACTTGCACTTGCTTAGGACGTGCATGCAGAGTAAAAGCTTTGTTAAAGGCCAAATAAATAGATAAATAACTAAATAAATAAATAAATACATAAAATTACTGCAGTTAACAGTCATAACATGAAGAAACTTCTCAACATGATCAAAATTTCCACTATTCATATCAACCTACCGAAGGTTTTATGTGAAGGGCTGAATAAATTATCAAAAAAAAACAGAGACACATTGGAGGTGGTTAAGACGGATGTAAGATCCTGAAAAATTAGTTAAATTTTTGTCAATATTAGTCCACTTAGTCTGTGAAACATTTAGTCTGTGATTAAATTTGATCAGTGGCATATAAAACATTTAAATTCCATATTTTGATATGCTCAAATCTATGTTTGAATACATCAGAATAATTTTTATAATTTTTGGGTCCCATGAAATTTATTTGGTCAGAAAGTGGGCAGAAGGCTCAAAGTCTTCAAAATAAACAGTTATAAACAATCAGCCCAAAAACAAGCCACATCCCCAAAAAGAAAAAAATTTCTCCGACCTCTTGTCCACAAGTTGAGCTTCGCCAGTCTGACTAGTAGAGTTGTGGCACACATCATGCAGATTTAATGGTGACTGTCTTTCTTGGACACAAAAGTATTCGCAAATTGATGGCAGTTAATACAAGCAGAAGAGGGAGAAGCGTCAGAGGGGCTCTATGTATTTATAGGGTCGAATGCAGTACAGGGTTGACCCCTCCAGTATCACTGACTGCAGAGTGAGTGGCCTCGCTTTTTTTTTGCAACAGAACGGTGGTCGTGACATTAAAGCAAGTGTACTGGACGCCTTTCATACCAGAATGGTGACATTTGTGTGAAATGCAGCAGGAGCTGTCATTGAACTGGATCATGAGGATGTGTGAGGACGAATAATTCTACTCCAGGAGATTGCACCAAAGCAGAACTTAGACGTCCGCTGAAATATCAGATTTGTCAAAGATCATGAAATTAAAGCTGGAATTTAGGCAGCTGGAATAGGTCGGCTCTATTGTTATCAGCCTAAGCTAGAGGCAGGTTTTAGGAAGTAAATGCAATGTGAATAGGATGCGAAATGAATAATTATAAAATCATTTTTGGTGCTATCCAGTCAGCAAAGCCTGGTGAACTGAAAATTGGTGAAGCACAGACCATCCCTAATAAATCATGATCGGTCTTGACCTATTTTCAATCGTTTCAATAAATTGACTTTACATGAACTCCGAGAACTGTCAGGACCATCAGGTGTAGCCAGTTCTGCTGAGTAAGATAAGATGAGCACTCAATCCGTTTTCAATCATTTTCCTTGATGAATATGTCTTCAAATGATAGAAATAAATTAGTTACATGCACAGCTTTCTTCCGAATACATTGTTGCAACCATTAAAGAGAAAATGTTTTATTCACTTTACAAAAGAAGATAAACTATGTTAACTTTTGTGTTTGCTTTAAGTAAATTCTGCTCAATCAAATCTTAGCTTCATGATTATGATATTGTTGAGTGTTTTTGGAGTTTATGTAATTTTAAAATAAATTAATGATTGAAAACAGTTTAAGACCAATAATTATTTTCAAGGGATATTCAGTGCTTCACCAATTTTTATTTCACTGGTATACAGTACTCTGTGGCAGTACAGGTCTGTAGCATAGCGAGCTGCAGCTCGCTTAGATTTACAAGGTTACATTATTGACATTGGACATTGTTTATTCTTGCTGACTTACAGGTGATGGTGCATTTTTTGACTTGCAAAGTTGCATCAATCTTAGCTATTACATGTAGACTGTTATGCAGGCCAGCTGCTTCTCACTGCCCATAATGTAAAACAAACATGTAAGTACAGCATGCAGCAATGAGATGGTAGTTTCAGGCCATAATCTATGCAACAAGTAAGCATGAAATGGCTACCTTTTATGCTCTACAAAAAAAAAAAAAAAAAGAAATCCATATCTAGATGCACTTTTTCGATATGCTGACTTTCTACCAGTAAACTTCCATTCCTGAGATGACGTTTTTGGTCACAAAACTGTGGTAAGTGAACTTTTTTGAGGGGAAGGGGCTGAGGAAGTTAAAAAGTACACACAAATTTGCATTTATTTCTAGAAGTAGTGATTTTACAGACAAAACATGCAAAAAATATTAATCAGTATACATATTTACATGTAAAAAATGCGCAAAATTATTTTTATTACATGGGACCAGTAAGGCTGTAGGTAATACAATCCAGGTCAAGACCAATCAGGCTGAATGCAGCACAGACTGGGCAATCCAAATCATAAAGGAAAAATAGTCCACAGATCGACTGCCAAACGAGAGGTACGCCAAGAGCAGGGGTAATCCAAAATTGTAATCTACAGCCCACAGGTGCATACTGGGGTAGAGGTGGGATGTCAACTCACAGAAGGCAAGTGTGATGCAGCAGCAGAGCAATACAGCGGAGAGGCATTTTATGCTGGGGAGGTAGATCAGAAAAGCAGCTTATATAGCCCACCTGCCCGAGCGGTGGAGCACTGTGTGATATGCATGAGAGTGTCTGTGGGAATGTGGGCTTGTCTCAGTTGTCTGTCAGAACTGGCTTCACAAGCTGTGGTCCATTTCTGTCGACCAAAAATCCCTCAGGTGTGTTGTCCCTCAGCCTGTTGTAAGGAGGAAAAGAGCAAAAAGACTCAACAGAACAGAGGTGTAGATACTACATCTTGGGGTTTCCGGCCATGCATTAGAAACAGAAGAGTTGGACTGAAACAAAGGTCTCCACACATCAACCAAACAGCACTACTGTTGTTCAGAAAGGCCATTCTCAGATAATGATCCCAATTTTTTTATTGTGCCAGACTCACTGGGGCACAATAAGCTGAAAGTTCCCCCAGTCTGTAACAATAAATCAATATCATTTGAAGCAAGTTTTTTTGTCTTTCATCCCTCCCAGTCATTGTAAAAATATGTTTACTTTTCTCTACAAATAACACATCCAGTAAGGACAGGACTGCCAATCTCTGCTTGAGATCTGTTTATATTCAACAAAAAGTGGTTTCAGGGTGCCTTTGAAAACATCAACACCACTTTAATTGTGAGCCCAACCTGTCACAGTCCTTGAGTGAATCCCTCGATTGTTTTTTTGCCATTCAGCAGCTTGCCTTTCCATCAGGTGTATGTGTGTTGCGATTGGTTTCTGTCTTGTGTGTCTCTCCCCGTTTGGCTCAATCTTGTTCCAAGGTTTTTTCCTAATGAGCGAGCAATGCGTATTTAAGCCCTCAAGTTCATGTGCAAACTGCTGGATTGCAAATTTGCATTCGTCCTGAAATTCCACACATATGTGTATAAGTAAAACTTATTTGCCTTTGTCAAATGCAAATAGTACTTTAGTGACAGCCTATTCTCTCAGAAACCATTAATGTCATTTATTTAATTTGAACAAGCTTCCAATCCTAATCAGGGTCCAAGATTGGGATCAAGTTCAAGTTAACTCCACTCAAGTCTGGTCCTCAACTCCAGTTTTCAAGAATAAGCTTCCCATTCTAATCAGGGACCAGGAGCCTCATTTATTAACGGTGCATAGGCACAAAAAAGATACGTACATCACTTTATCTGCAGATTTCTGACTTATAAAAACAAACTTGACATTAGAAAAAGGGAGATTATTAAGATTATGCACAATGTCAATAAATTCCAAGTACATCCTGATAAATAAATAAATGAAAATTCCATGCAGTTTATTTTACCCATAGGAATGAGGTTATTTTTCACAAAATGTCTTTTTATTTTTTTGTGTGTACGTATTATTTAGTTATGAAATCCATGCAAATTTTTATAAATAAGGCCCCAGGACTGGGGTCACGTTCTTGTTAACCTTTCCAAGTCTGCTCTCTTTGTCAAGTTTGACAGGAACAAGCCTCCAACCCTGATCTGGGTCCAGGACTGGGACCGCATTTCTTTCAAGAAACCTCCTACTCGTCATGAGCAATCCAGAGTGGCAAAGCCTTCAGGACATCTGACAGCATCCTGGAAGCCACTAGCCAGTGACTGCAGCCAAGAAAAGCCTTATACAACTGGGCTGAACTGTTCTCATTATCCTGGGGTTCTGTCCTCGCTATTTTCTCTGGAGTTCTGTCGTCATTACCGTACTATTGTCAATAAACTACCATTTGAATAGCACTTCTGACTCTGCATTTGATTCCTGATCTGGACCATAACACCAAACTTATGCTGGAGATTTAAAAAAAAAAAATTTTCTGGAGAGCTGAAAGATAAGCCTATCTAATATGTTCTCACTGACTTGCAGAATTGCTGCATTAATATTTTGACTCCTTTGTCGAATGCTGCTAGTGGTATCTCCAGCAGATTGCTGTACGTATGGTACACAAATATTCCTCAGGTTTCAGCCTCGACTTATCAGAGTGGCTCGACAGGTAAAGGCAGGTTTCCTCTCTTGGGCACCTGGTCACTAGTCTTTAGTTCATAAGGGTCTGCTTCAGTTATTTGACACATCGGACAAGAGCGTCCTTTACACAGTGATGGATATCATTGACTTGCAAACAGTGGCGTAGCCAGAACTGAAAATTGTGCGGGCACAGAACATCCCTTTACAACTTACAGAACCTGTCAAAAGTTTGGACACGCTTTGCTAATGTCACAGCACTCTGTTTTTAGAGAAATTTAAACAGCTTAGCTTCTCTACATAATCTCAAATGGAATCTTGTGAGAGGTTAACAGTCAGAGGTTAGAAGAGAATAATTTATTTGTTTGAATAGTGTCCAAAATTTTGGAATCCTCGAGGAAGGACTTTGCGAAATAAACAGACAAATACGCTCCTTCCATTTTCCAACGGGTGAATTAAAGTCAAGTGTTTTGGGACTTACTGGGCCAAAAGGTAAATGAAAAGCAAACCAAAACTGCAGCACATCTTTGGGAAGTTAGACAGCCATGCAGCTGGAAACTCATTGTAGTCATATGACTGTGCTTGAGGGGGAAAAAAATTGCGAGTATGCTCAGCAAATAGGGCAACAATCACTGGTTAGTTTGATGGATTTAAGAATTAGGTCTTTTTTTTGAAAAATAAAGGGTGCTTCTTTCTTTATTTAACATGTATTGTAACAAAAATGTGGGCGTGTCCAAACTTTTGACTGGTACTGCATATTAGTCCTGACTTGTTCGCAATCATCTTTCCTAATGAACAATACAGTCACTCCAAAAACACTCTACACTATCAGGTGTTGCTAGTTCTCCTCGTGAAGGTAAGATGCTTGCAAGCAAAATAATAATCCAAGGTGAAAAAAAAACTATAAAAAGGGCCATACATTTGGTCATTGAGGTCAAGAGATGATTCTGGAGCTCTTTTCTTTAATGTTCGCATCAGGAAGTGTATCAACATTTATAGAATTTGAGTGTGAGCAACAATTTAAAGTTGGATCTGTTTACAGAACATCAACAAGTTGGAATCATAGGGTTAACAAAATGAACACTGGCTAGTGAGTGTTGGAATGTCAATCATTAGACAAGCTAGCTTACTGACTGTTGGTTGACTGGCTTAATATAACTGCGGCAAGGCAGCATTATGCTTATAACCACACTCAAAATTTATGAAACATATTGGTACCATTATCAAGCATGATGCAGAACAAAGTCAGACCAGTTTAACAATTGAAATACGCAAACAAATTTCACTTTAGCCACAGGTGACTTCTTTGATTAAAAATTTGACATTATACAGGAAACTTTCTGTCTCAGCATCTGAATTTAGAATGAGAAACTGTCTTTTTAATTAGCTTTGTGAATTTGTGAAATGCAAGGCAAAATTTCAGTCAGCAATGGAAGATCAGCCGACCTGCTCATTCTTGTACTCAACAAATCACATCTTTGCACATTCTCACTCTCAATTATTCGCATTCTTGAATTGCAAATGGAGTGCTTTTTTAAAGACTGACTAGCCAACTCATTCTCATCCCAATTCATCATATAGTGAAGCTCTAGTGACGCTCTGCCCACACTGCGATAAACATTAGGAGGTTTAACATAATGCAGAATGAATCATTTCTTTATACTTGGGCTAATACCCTTTGCATGCTATGACTGCTTCAAGTTTGTAATGAATAGACATCACTCGACACTGGGCATCTTCCCTGGAGATGTTGCACGAGGCTTGTATGACTCACAGGCATCATCAGCTCCCTCTTACTTTGGGAACTCTTTGCCTTCAGTCTTTTCTTCAGCACATAAAATACATGTTCAATTGGATTCAATACTGGCTGTGTGCACTAAGGTTTGTCTTAAAATAGTTCACTGTTGCCATGGCTCATTTTACCTGAGTTGGAATAATAAACTTGACATGTTAATATTTGCAATGTATGTTTTCGTCAAATCGTGGACTGGACACCTTGCTCATCTAGTGTCTCTCACTGTAATACATTTTCTTCCTGTTGACTTTGAAAGATCAGAACATTCAGGTAAAATGCTGAATAGAGGTAAAAAAACATATATGCAGAGATTCACTAAATTTTTCCTACCTCTTTGTCAAATGAAAAAAAGGTCTAGGGGATAACAAACTCATTCCTGAGGTAAGACATTTGGAGCAGATCATAGATTACCTGGGTCTTATTTTTTGTTATAACTGTGACCCCTAGTGAATTGCCAGGTGACAATATTCTGATGTTATCTGGAATATGGTGTTTGTTCACTACGCTTGTGTCTTTGCTGATTTTTGTCTTTGCTGACAACATAACAGCACCAAAGTGCACACACATGTACAGAAGTGAGTACTGATAAATAGACAAACACACAGATGGACATGAATGTGAGCTAATAACCTTACAGATGTAGACAAAACCACAGGCATCCCCCTCCCCTCAGGAGAAGTAGGTAAGCAATCCACATCCATCTAGAAGCTGGTTGTGTTCAATCTGCACCACAGTAACACTCTGAGAACAGCTGTTCTAGGTCGGAGCTCAAATGAAGACATTCCCTCTGAGGGCAAGAGCATTTTATCAATTACAGGCCATTACGTACAGGCGGTATCGCATTGCCTGCATACCCTCTGGCTGGCTGCCAGGGCCACAGTTTTCTGAACCAAAAATGAGCAAGAGTCAACACACAAACAGCTGCTGATATAAGCTGGTAATATTTCAGTCAGTCAACCCACAAGTAGCTACAATGATAGTTTAGCACCTCTGCGGCTAACTGAGCTTGGGAACGAGTGAGCAAGGAGTGTCAGGGTGCCCCAAAAGTGGATTGATGCAAGGTTGGTGGGATTTTAACAAGCAGCTGGAAAGAGCGATACAGCAGCAGGCAGAGTTACTAACAGCAGCAGAGAGTGATGAATCGTTGCAGTAGGGGTGAACCAAGAAAGCATATATATATATAGTTGTATATACAGTATCAGTGGCGGCTGGTGAACTGGCGATAGGGGAGGCTCAAAACGATCGCTTAAAATTAATGATTGGTCACAAGCTGTTTTCATTCATTTAAATTACCATTACAGAAACTCCGATAACTCTCAACATTATTAGATGTGGCCAGTTTTCATTTAAAACAACGCATACTGATTACGACCCCGGACTTCTCACGCTTTTCTTTATTAAGGGATCGGAAGCAATGCATGTGTTTCGTGATCGTTTAAATGAAATAAGATCATTTGAAATGTCTTTATGCAACTCCATTGCTTCCAACCCCTCCAGTGCACAAGGACTTCAATTCCGCACGAGAATCTCTTACATACGCGTTGATTAAATAATTGCTGACTACAGCAGAGGAACGTAAATATGCCACTAAAACTCACACCAAATGAGTGAGAGTTGACAGGTTTGCGTTATAAATAAAAACTGGCCACATCGGATAATGTTGAGAGTTTTCGGAGTTTCTGTAATGGTAATTGAAATGAATGATTGAAAACAGGTTGTGACGGATTGTTTTGAGCCTCCCCTATCTCCAGTTCACCAGCCGCCACTGATGTGTGTATATATGTATGTATATGTCTCGAGTTGACTCCCTAACCTAGCTCCACAAGCTGCGCCCTGTTTACATTTGCATGTAAAGGACATGAAATGTAATATGGTAACAGACAGGCAAAGTGTGAGTGATTGGGAATCGGAAGAGAGAGATTTGCAGCTGTAGAAAACTGAGTCATCATGGTGTCACTTCATCACGATAGCAGTTGCACTCTGAGCACTAGCCATGTAAAATTGAACAACTGGCAATGACAGAGGGTGGTATGACATCCTTGGGCACCAGGAGAATTTATAAAGGTGAGGACCCAAGTGCAAATGACATGGAATTTAATGGAATAAACAAAGTGCACAGATGAACAGGGGAATACAAACTAGAAACTAAACAGGGGGTGTTTGCAAACTAAAATGTTACCATTTTATTTTACCACTCTTAAATTATATGCATACCATGAATTCCAATGCCAAAATGAGGCTTGACGAGCAAAACTAAGAATGGCTGTGTCCCGGTCAGTGTTTCACTGCTGTGTCCCACAGTGTAGGGATACTAGATTTCACGCTGTTCTAATTTATTTTCCAAAAGATTATCCTCGTGAGGAGAGATGAAGGGCCGGAAATTACCGGGGTTTTATGATCACCATACACGCTTCCAGTGGTTCTATTTGTTGAGGCATTAGCGGTAGCCTGATCAGGTCACTACTAAGAGTATTAGCTGCTGTTTATCGCATAACTGAATTGCGCAATGTAATAGAATCCAATGTAATTTCTGTAAGCGCCAGAATAGTAAAGCCATCATTCTGCTAACTTACACTGCAGTCAAGCTATCACTTTCGCGTTTGAACTAGCAACAGTTTGTACTGATCACTTTCACGTCATGACATCATGTCATTGGGCTATGGGAATATAACTACAGTTGAGTGATAGAGAAAAATATGCAGCAAATTCCAAATCACGGTTTTCTTCCACTGTCAACTGAGTAGCTAGCAGATGTTAGCTCGCTAGAAAACAAACTGATGTTATATAATGGTTATGTAAAGGTACTGCGAGCAGACTAGCTAATTGAGGTTAACTTGGTTATGAGAGTAGCACTATGCTAGCCTGCTACAGTGCAAAGCCATACCGATTTAACCAACATTACACTTGGCATTCGGTTTAGCTAAACGTTAACAGCATGACTTAACATGGAGCGATTTTTTTCTCAAGCTCTCAGACAATGAAATTTCCGCAAAAGTGATACGTACCAAAGGTAATATCAAAAATATGTCATGAATTGGGCTCTTGGAAAAGTGCTATAGTAACGTGATGAAGAAAAAGCTGGAACAAATGCCACATCACAGTTCTCTTCAACGGGAAAACCATTGCAAACACCATGTAAACAAAGCCGGCGATGCAGTTGCGCATCTCAGGCCTTGCTTTGGAAAAAATAAATATTCATGACCTGAATATTAAGAGTAGTCAATAGCTATGGTCAGGCTACACAAAACTACGTGTAGTTTCACTTCTCGGTTTTTTACTTCTCATAGTTTGGATAGTCTGACTGCAAACTTCCGAGCAAAAATTCCTGCAAAACTTCCCTCAAAAACTTCCCACTCTAATTTGAGAAGTTTCTCACTTCCCACAAAACTTTTCTAAGTTTTCCTTGATCTGGCCCATTTAATACCATCTCCTCCCATCCCATCAGTTTGTTTACATTGTTTTACTCGTGTATTTGTGTGTACATTCTACTCATCAAGCTAGCCTGCATGCTAGGTAGGCTTCTGATTTTACAGACTTAAGGGGTCTTCAGAGTCAAGTGTAGAAATAACCATAATAATATAAAAACTAAGAAATAAACATACTCAACATGATTTTAACCTCATAAAATGCAGTATTTTGGTAAAAGTTTACATGGTTGCCATGGAAACGGCACTTCAATGTCAAAATCTGAAAATATTTTGTGGCACTGATATTTCAATAACCCATTGTCAGATTTTACTCAAATTAGTCTCATATGAAAGGTTTGAGATAGTTCTATGAAATGACAAAGAATTTTTTTGTTTGGAACATCTATGAATATTTAATGAGCTCTGTTATGTAACCATAACGAAAATCGGTATCATTAACTTGTTTCATTTTTAAAATTAACCCTCTAGAGATGCACCTATCTAGAAAATCCTATGTCATTTCATAGATCTCCAACAGATGCAACTTAAGTCCAAATTTCAAGTCAATCAGATGAATATTAATGATTTTATGAATGCCACAAGGTTGAAAATCGGTTAAAATAGTGATTTTCAGTAATTTGCATCATAAGTCACGAGTAACAATTGAGGCAGAGGAAAAACATAGATTCTTGGTGTTTACTGGCATCTCACTGCATTCCTTTATTTTATGTGAAAATCAAAAATATTGAAATTTTTGAAAAAAAAATTTTAATTTTTACCCTCAAGACCCCTTTACATTGAAGAGAGGCATGGTGAGAGATGCACATATTTTTAGGTCATTTTACCTACGAAGAATGTTGCCGAACAGTCTCCTCTGTCTTTGATGTTCTTCACGTTGACGACAACATTTGATCTCCCGTCGAATCATAGCTGAAAACAATAAATGTTTCTTTTTCAGAATTCCTTGTGCTGACTTATTTTAGGAGAGAAGACAACAACTTAAAAAAAACACACAATCAGGCAACCTGCCTGTCAAGGGGAAAACCAAGGGATAAATAGAGGGGAAGATATGTAATTCACTTCATTAAAACCAGGTGTGAACATGAACAGAGAGAGAACAGGGGATAATTGGATACTTGAGGAAAGGCAGGTAGCTGGGGAAAAAGGAGTGCCTCATGGGGGAGGGAATTACAGGTGGAAAAGAATGTGAGCGGGCAGTAAGTTGTCCAGAACAGAGCTTTTGCAAATGTCAACACTCTCAGCATCACAAGAAACCCTGGAAAAAACCAACGGACCAAATGACCAGAAGATAGAGCATTACTCTCCGCCTCCCATCACAGGGTGCTTTTTTCTCCTTTGCTTCAATTTTCTCCCTGAGTCATAACATCATCATAGGTGGCCTCTATTATATATTTTCCCTTCTCTGTAAAAGAGGAAAGCAGCAACTTGTCTTCATCTTATTCAGCTTATTTTCTAGAGCAGATCAATACCTTCTCTGTGCCATGGCCCGCCGCTAGTAAGGTCCCAAAAGTTACATGATGAGAAGCTGAGAGGCATGCTGTGGCCTCGTAGGGTGAGTAGACTCATAAATCGCAGTCATTAATTAAGCCCTTCCTCCCTCTTGTAATAAAATCAAAGCTTGAGGAGGGGGTGAACATTTCTGCTATACAGGAAGATTAGATTTTTTTTCTAGATGTTTTTTTTTTTAATGTTCTTTAACTCCACTGCTTGAAGTTGTGAATGTTGAATTTGTAATGTTCAGTTCAGAACTCTGTCATCAAATCTTTTATTTTATATGTTTAATTAGGACCAGTTTCCCATATATTGTGCTGAAAATCTCTCTATCCAATGTGAAACATACTCTCTGAAATGGTGAAGGTGCACTTTGGTTGCCGGATTGGATAGTAAAACAAAGCGTCACATTGGCGCACATGCCTGAGAGATGTTGGATTGTTTGCACACTTCTCCATGAAGGCACATGGAAATGAACATACGGTTGCCATACCATGTATCGTTTTCCGGAGGCAGGACAGGTGGGGGTCAGTATTACATTATACATGATACATTTTCTTTTTGTGGAGAGTGGTCAACGTTTGCGTTGGTTTTCTAAGCCCAGTGGGGCCAGTGAGATATTCCAAGCTCAGGATTGTGGCAGTTCTTGATTGTTTCTAGCTATCTGCACTGAACTAAATGATAAATATGTACTTAAACATCCAGATTAAAACACTCGCAAAATCTGCTAGTTTCACTTCAACAGTCAGCTTTAGTCATGTCAAATGTCCTATAGCTCAAAAGCCAAAAAAGCTGTCGCTGAAGACATAAAGTGTCTGCTATCCCATGAGTGTTCTGACACCTAACATCTGAATACAATGGCATATTACTCATCTGTAGATAATGATATCCACTATAACAAACAAAAAAAGCTCTGTTTTTTTCAACCAAAGAACATGATTGCAATGTTTTTAAAACACTACAAAAACAACTTTGTCAACACTGCACCGATAACCCAATGTGGCATGTTTAAACAGTTGAGAGAAATGTGTTCAGAATCAAGTCCATTCTGGAAGTTTTGGGGCAAGCTAAAATGTTCATTCACCATACAGAGCTTTCACATGCCGATTCAATAGGGATGCACAGTGACAAGTATTAATGAATATAGGTAAATATGCGTGGTTTTCCTGAAGGAAAAAGAGAAAGGACACCATAAGTGGCCTTACCTATTGCATATGCATAGTAATCTAGCAATGACATCAGCGAAACTTCACAAACATGAGTTTGCTGAACATGCTAGCAGTGTGTTATGATCAAAATGCTAGCAGTGCGTAATTATCAAAAACATCCCAATGGCACAACGATCTTCACACATTTGGAAATAGTTTTGCAACATTAATGGCCCCACACATGCCAACCTTCAGTTGCATTCTAGGTATTTTAAGCATTGTAAAAATTTACAAAAATCCAAGTCATGATATCTGAAGTCTATTTGTGTACTTCTTTAATTTAATGTTGGTTTTGTGCAAAAGTTTTTTTCACTATAACAACAGAAAACAAACATTGTACATGAACACTGGCCGGAGGTTATCAGTCAATCTCGGCCACAGCAGCTACATTGCTAGTTAGACCTTAACGCTGTGCTCACCACACAGCACTGAAAACCACATTATAAAACCGTAACAAAAAATAAAGCATGAACACAACATCATTGGAACTACAATTCATACTTGAACATTAACAGTCCCATGAGCCCCAGCTCTACATCAACTTAGAACTGTCCATAATCAGAGTGTCTGCTTCCTGCAGTCACGACAATATAATTGTGCGAATGCACCAATCAGAAGTTGATTATGAATATATCATTTTTTAGTTTGGAGTTGCATGTTGAACTGAGCAAAATGCTGATTTTTTTTACCTATCTCTGCTTTTAGGGTTGAAAACGTGAGGGTTGAGGGTTCACTGGAGGTCAACAGTGTGTATCTCCGCGTGTTCAGAGTTCTGTGAGTTAATATAAGCTTCTAGAGGAGGTGGTAAATTGAAAGCTGGCAATGTGTCTCTGAGGGTGTTGCAAGTGACCTGTCATTGCTGTTAACTTTTAGCCCGCCACTCACTAGAGCAGCTGTTGCAAACTGCCTGAAGGTGCTGTAAACAGGGAAGGTTAATTGATATCACATCCAGGTGCTCCTGTCCCCAAATGCCTAAGCCTCTTTGGCAGCAGAGTCAGGCTCGTACTCCAGCCCCACTGTAACCGAGTGGGCAAGTTGCAGGACGACATTTTGAGGAGATAGATGCTGCACTCAGTGCTGCTCATCAAAGGGAAGCTATTCGATCTGCAGTTAAACCTTCTCTTTGTGAGAGAAAGAGGTTTACACACATCTTCCAGCTCCAGGGAGCTACCTACTTTAGCTCTCCCTGTTACTGCAACTTTTATATTATTCCAATTTCTGTTTGCAGTTCTCTCTCTCTATCGCGTATGTGTCAAACTGGTTCCATGGAGGGCCAAGAGGCTGCCGGTTTTCATTCCAACCAAATCCTCAGGTGGTTACCTCACCTTCAAGCTGAGAGAAGGGACTTAATTAGTGAAATCACCTGGTGGAGTTTTGGTCAGAATGGAAACCTGCAGCCTCTTGGCCCTCCATTGCACCAGTTTGACACCCCTGCTCTATCGCCTTTATACAACCACTGTTGTAGTCATCGCATGGCATGGCAATGCAGCACAAGTGTATCCTTGTCATGCCACGCCCACAACGGTCCCAATCACCCAAGTGCTGAGGACTGGCCTGCTCCCACGCTCATTACTCAAGTACGCACATCTGTTATCAATTTTTCAATTATCCAACGTAGCCTTTAAAACAGGGGTGTCAAACTGACCCGTAAAATGGCCAAGAGGCTGCAGGTTTTCACTCCAACAATGCAGAAGCACACCTGATACAACTAATCAGTTGTACAGGCCTAGATCAGTTGATTAAATCAGTGGTTTCAGGTGTGCTTCTGCTTGGTAGGATTGAAAACCTGCAGCCTCTTGTCCCTTTAAAATTTAATTTAAAAGCTGAGCGTAGTCTTGTAAATCTTTGTGTAGCGTATCGCGTGTAACTGTTTGCTTCTATGTTTAGCAGACTATTGATAGTTTGGAGTACGTTGTAAATATTTGGGAATTATTGCCTCCTGAACTGTTTGATTATCATTTGCTTTTGAAGCCCCACTTCAAAAAAGAATAATCAGCGCATTTCTTTCTTTGCAGTTGAATCCAATCGCCTCCCTTTTATTTCAGTGCAGTCAATACAGTGCACTGAAACAAAATTACAATCCTATACAGCAAATCATACGAATGACATCATAAAGTGCTTTCAGTGCCGTCAAATGAATTTTAGTTCTTCACATGGGATCATATGCTTTATTTCTTGTGAGTCTCAAATACATCGAAATTGCCAACATCAAAACCGAGTTTGCATGAGAGAAACTATGCGCGTATTAAGGCAGCAATATGCAAGAACTGTTTTTTTTGCGATTTTGCATTCCCACAGTTTCGGAATACAATTCACTGCAACACTACAGTTGTAAATAACTTTGCGTCTTGGACGGCTGTATGTGTGTATTGTTGCCAATTTGTCAAGCTGACTCTCTGACCCACTAAGGCGCAGCCCTTCCATGCCCATACTACTGTGTGTGTTTCAGGAGTGAATGTCTATGTATGCATAACTAATTTTGTGTTCATGCTTGTTTGTATCTCAGTCTTTCCACATTATATCTGAAAGCTTAACAACAGCTTCACAAAACAGAGGAGCCCTCTCTTCTCATTTGAGGCTTTAAAACCATGTTCTCATTGATATTCAAAGCATTAGATAGATTTAAGGCCTTTTAGACTGCCTGTTGTATCACTGCATGGATCGATTCGGAAAATGTTAACAGATGTCAAGAAATATAAGCGCCTGTCATAGCAGACCTGGGGCCTGTACCATAAAGATGGATTAACATACCCGGGGTTTCTCTTAGTTATCTGGCTGCACTAAACCAGACTTCCGCATTCTTGATAAGCGGTACCACGAAGCCAGTTATCAACTCGGTAACTGAACCCAGGGTTTTCCAATCTAGGTATGTGCGCGTTCACATAAAAGGGGCGGTGTTTGACCAATTGCAAACATATACAAACCGAATGGAAGCAAAGCTTCGTACTTTTCAAATGCTGACCAAGAGCTCTTAATAAAAAAATGAAGAGAATAAACATATTATCCTGGCAAAAATTAACAACGTTGCAGCTGCCAAATACAGAAAGGACAGTCGGCAAAAAATCACCGACCGTGTAAATGCGTACGTTAATTATAACATCACTGCAAATAATTTCCGTATTCATGATTGTATGTGGGCTGTTGCTGCAATAGTGATGATTTAATTTTACTTCTGCTGCAGCAAATCATGACAACAGGCACTATGTGGGCTAGTGAGCGTATTTCTCTCTCCTTTTCTGCTTTACAGGATATGTTTGACCCAGCACGAAGCCAATTGGGTATAGGGATGCGCGTCTTATCGTTTATAATGTCACTGCCCCATCAGTAAAATTAGTTGCGAATTTCATTTAATTGATGTGATGCGAGGATGTATTCTTATGGAGGGTATGGATTTTTTTTTCCAGCTGCAACCCCGGTGGTGTCATAAGAGCTGGAGAACAAATAATGAATTTCTACAAAAACATAATTCAAAGCGGTCAGTAGGCTTACTTTCATAAGCACAAGGCTTTACAGCTTTTGCCTGTGGAAAAACACAGCATTGTGATACCCTCAAGATGTGAAACTATATGCGCACGACTCCGCTGCGTTCACCACATGTCAAACCCTCAGATGAGAACCTGTATCGTACATATTGGTATTCATCAGCGCACCAAACTCCGCTGAAACCTCTACGGACGGTGATGCCATTTTCTCAGAGAACTGATTGGTCAGTAGGCGGTGCTTGTGCACGCTGTGATCTGAATCTAGAACTAAACCTGCTCTGGAGCAGGTTAGCCGTTCAGCTTATGTTGCCGCGGTGATATACCTCGGAAAGAAGTGAGCTGGCTTCATGGTACAGAAAACCCAGGGTTAAACCCGAAGTTACAGCGATAAGCCCTAATCCAGCTTTATGGTACAGGCCCCTGATGAGAACTTCCTGTTTAGTTTCAAAGTGGATCAAATCCTTCTCTGGGTCCATATACCATCACTTACTATTCAAAATTTCCCCAAACTGTGATGAATTACATCATACTACCCCCACCCCACCATTATTCATAAATCTAAACATATATGTTACATATGTTTTTTTTACCCAAGTTTTATTTCCCTGATAACCCCCATCATGCCCCATCTCTCCAAAATTCTGTGTATCTTTCCCCCCTTCACATCTGATACATCCTAAAACACTCTACCAAATTTCTACATACCAAATTTGCACTCTCACTTGCTGTCTGTTCACAAATTAGTACTGAGTCAAATAGTCTTTTATTTATTGTGGTGAGCTTTCATTAAAATGACAAAGTTTTACCTCACTGCAGTGCCCATTTGTAGCTGTGGAGTTAAACTATCACTTTTGAACCAGGGGAGCCAAACACGCAGATTAGACTGTCTGCTTGCATGGAGTCTGTGAGTAAATCCCTCACTATCAACAACAACAGACACAAATCAGAGCCGTACGCAAACAGAACATGTACCCTCACACCCACACCCTCACTGACAACGGGGCAGCTCACCTACTGTATTCATTCTGTGATCATATTAATCCTGGTCTTTTATGGGTTTTCAAATTTTAGATGTTTAAGCGACTTTAGATATGGTTCTCTTCTTCTCTTTTGTGTCATGCTGAATCGTTATTTTTTGATGCTTATCGTTTTGAAATTTAATAACCTTGTTTGAATGTCATATGGATAACTGGCAAATGATATCATCTTGGACTGGTCATAATCTCTACCAGCATGGTATTGAAGAACTAGAGGGCAATTTGCATCTAATGTATAGTATTCTCAATTAAGTGGAAATGTTTAATGCCAGGGGGAATGGGATAACAAGCAATTAAACACGTTGATTGACTAATGACCCGGACACAACCAAGCAATAAAATATCTGGTATGTCCTGATTGAGCCTTTTACAAAAAGGCAGTCTCAGTGCTAGCAGTCGTTCTTGATCACTAAAAAGCATGGATCTTCTGCATTTGAAGTTAACATGGAAGCACCATTGCGCGAGTGAGTGTGTATATGCCAATGTCTAAAACGATGACATTTTTGTGCTACGTCCGGATAACAGATGAACATATTTTCCCTCTTATCAACACTACAGTACTTTACCTTGAGTCACCTTCTTCTGTTCTGACAACATTCTTCAAAACATGAAAGTCTGTAAATGTAAACCTAAGTGAAAAATGCGAATCGACAGGTGACAAACAGATGCAGGCTGTAGAAGTGGAGGGGTGCACCCCATGTCCAGCCCTCAGGCTGAATTGAAGTTTAGCTGACTTGCATATTTATTTGTTGTTTTTTGCCCCTTCAGAACCATTATTTTTGAACTAAAGCTGGTATTTCAGTCTTATATTGCCTGAAAATCATGAAAACCTAATAAAAAATGCATCCTACCACCCCCTTGCATATACTGCAGAATTTTAACGCATGATCGATGTGATGACAACTGCTTTCAACTTCCTCTCCCTTTGAAATTCGCAAATTGAGATCTTACTCTTTAATCCTGCCTCAACATCTACAAAAACGAAATACAGTGGAATATGTTCACTAAAGATAGCGATGGAGGGAAACTGAAAGAGGCCTGTCTCCCCTTCATTTAAAATTTTGAGGAAGCCAAGTTTGAGTTTTTTTTTTTTTTTGAGTTAAAAATATCACGACTGGGCAGAATATGTCACTGGAGACAGAATTTCACATGATTTTTTCAAAGGTGTTGCAATTCAAATAGAAAATTTGATTTACCAGAATTAATGCTAATGATGATGTCTGCTACCACAGCTAATTATGATTTATTATATTGTATGTTTCTGTTGTGTATGTATTCCTGGTAACAGCATCATAAATCAAGTCACTGTAGTAGATTTAATCATGAAACATTAATCGAGCTGATTAATCAGCCAATGCCTTTATCATCAACTTTAATGTAATGTAATGTTATTGTGTCTCAACAACAGAAGAAAAGCAAGTGAACAGTAAGGCGATGTTATGTCAAATTCAGAGGCACCGGTAAGTGAAAACTAACCAACAGTAATTAAATAATATTCAATTCTATATGTGGTATAAAATAAAATGCCCCTTGGGCATCCCGGTGGCTCATCGGTCTGAGCGCGCGTACCATAAAGGCCTTGTCCTTCCCGCAGCGACCTGGGTTCGACTCTGGCTCAGGTCATTTGCTGCATGTCTGCCCCCATTCTTCTCCCCAACCTTCCTGTCTCTCTATACTGTACAACTGTCAAATAAAGGAAAAATTCCCAAAAAAATAATCTTTAAAAAAATAAATAAATAAAATGCCCTCGTAACGTTTAGTTACCTTTGTAGTCTGACGAACTATTAGTTATATTTTTTTTCATAGGAGAAGTCTGGCAATCGGCCGGAAGAGGGTGGGACTTTAGAGGGAGGCGGAATTTTTCATGTTCAAATTTTTACTAAGTGCTGTGTGAAATGCCAGAAAGGTAAGAATTGCTTTAAGGTGACATCTTGTCACTTCGCTGGAGATTAATGTAAAGTTATCTTATACATCGCTAAGTTAGCTAACGTTAGTAAACTCTATGGCTAACTTCAGTGCTGATGGACGTTAGCTTAACATGAGCTCCTGGCTGAGTTGTTCACCATGTCACCTTGTTTAGTTAGAAGGAGTTCAGTCACGTCAGGTTAGATTTTTTAAAATTCGGTAGCAATAATAATACGTAAATTAAAATTATTACACTGCAGTGCACGAACAATGCTGATCTTGTTGTGTGAGAGGGTGTCAGAAACGAGATGCGGTTGAACGCGTTTGCACTGAGACCTGAAAATTTTAGCTTCAAATTTAAACTTTTCGTTGACCTTCTCCACTCTAAATTCATTACTGTATCCCTCCAATGCATAGTGTAACCCTTTTTGCTGACTTCTTGATGATATTTGAGCCTTCCATCACCAAAAATCATCGATAGCATCCTGAAAAATATCTCTGACTGTGATACCAGCCATTAGCGCCTGTTTTAAAATACTGATTGTTTGTCTGAGTCAGTGGAGGGGGCGAGTCTTAGCCATAGGTCAATTGTCCTCAGAACACTTCTAGTCAAACTTTTACACAAAACTATTGAACTTTTACACAAAACTACTATGATAAATGCAACCTTAGGAAAATGGAATTATAGTGACCAGTGAAGTAGAATGGCGGATACCGATATTAAAATGGTGACTGAAGCCAAGAAATGCGTTCATATTCGCTACTTGATGTACGAGCAGCTTTGGAGTCGAACTGTCTAGATGACAAACCCCTTTGTGTTAGGCACGGAGATGGGAAACACCAGACGCGAGATATTTATCCAAAATAAAGGGGTTTTATTAAATAACAAAAATAAAACATGGCACGAGGGCCAACAAAAAGCGTCACTCAAGGAGCTGAAAATTTGAACAGAAATGACTAAATCGGGGAACGTAAGGGGGCACAAAGGCCAATGAAAAACTACACTCAAAGAGCTGATAAAAATGGAGGGAATAACAAAGCTAATAATAAAATGGTGAGGACTAGACAGAGAGACTGTGGTAAAGAATGCGAACTTGATAAGCACTGAACAACACGTGGGGAAAACAGGACTGAGACGAAACAAGGATCCGTCTGCCAGATTGGAGTTCCACCTCAGAATATATGGGCTCGGGGCGGGATCAGGGAAACAAGGAACACCTGGTCAAAACAAGAGGGGCAAGGCAAGGAAACATGAGACATCGGACAAGCAGTGAGACTTAACGAGCCCATTAAGAGAATGGGCGTGTTCAGCTTAAGTACCAATATAAGATACAGCAGAGAAGGGTGAGACTGTTAACAGAAAAGCAAACGAGATCTAGAAAATAGCGAAAGTGGGAAATCATGCCAATCAATACCCTATCTAAATTAGTAAGGATTAGTGTGTGCCTGTCTAAACAAACACCTCCAGTGTGAGTTAGTAAATGCTAGTAATGAGTAAAAACAATCAAGAGGCTATCAAGCTTAGAACAGCCCCGCATTCAGAACAGCTGTGAGGAAAGTGGAAACACCACCAGCCAAACCAAAGCAATGAAAAGGTGCAGGCAGGCAGGAACAAAACATGGCATGGAACGCGGACTGGAGGGGTGGATCCCAACTGGCAGACCGGACCAGAGCCAGAAAATAGAAAGACACATGAATAAACAAGGACACATGGCAAGAACTATGGGCATGGATATGGCAGAAACATGGCAGGAACTAAAAATGCAGTAGACAGGCAGACAAACAGAGCAAAAACACAACACTTTGGCCCCGTGCTTGCCCTTGTGTAGCCAAGGGTGAGAAATGCTGTTAAGGATAAAAAAAAAAAGAACCTCATGACACCCAACACACAAAAGACGTACATTAGAGTAGAAATCATATGCAACCCCTTAAAAGAAACTATCCTTTAAAAAATGACCAGGAAATTAAACTTCAGAGAATACTCAGGGAACACGCAGGTCATTGGAAGAGGAATTACATAGTATTGTTGAGGCCTTGTGCTTTTCCCAAACCTTTATATGTATAACAGTGATGTGCTTTCAGGTTTTTTGTTTCTGAGAATAAAAAGACTGGCACTGATTATTATGGTGTAAAAGAGACATGTTGCTGTAAATATTGATTCAGAGAGTGAATGGATTTTCCCTCCCTTGAGGGCATAAAAAAGTGGTGAAAAGAAGCTTTGCAAGCAGTTCCTCTTACAGTTTTTTAATGATGTGTATTTGTTCCATAATGGGATTGAGTCCAGAGTTGCATCTTAACAATGATATGGGTGTGCGACTTTCACTAGAGAGAGGGAGAGATCGAGAGGATTTTGTCTGTGATTTATTCATATAAAAAAAAAAAAAATAATACAACTCAAAAACATACAGAAAAAATAAAAAGTTACCTCATAACTTTATCACTAGCAAAACCAAAAAAAAAGAAAAAGTTCTGCTTCATTAGGAAGCGAGTGGGACAGTGAGAGAGCAAGAGAGAAAGAGAGGAAAAACAAAAACAATTTTCTTTCCAATCATTTCACCTTTCTCACATTGATGGCTTTGATAGGTTTGGTTACATTCTATTTGTCTCTTGCTCTGTATGTCCAGCAGTCCCAATATTGATATAATGGTGATGGCAGTGATTCAGCCATGATAATGATGCTATACTATAGTAGTTCCGAACCCAGTCCTCAAGGACCCCCTGTCCGGCAAGTTTTTGTTGCAGCTTTGCACCTTCAAAATGCACCTTCATGCACACCCTGTTCAGCACCAATCAGCATGAAGCCCTTAAATGGATCAGGTGTGAAAGAGTAGAAAGAAAGCAAAAACCTGCAGGGCGGGGGGTCCTTGAGGACTGGGTTGGGAACCACAGCTATACTATTGTAAGATGGGAAAAGGGGGGTTGGAGCACCGCTGGCGCTGATGAGTGCATCTGTGACACTGCAGCAAGACTGGCGGGCCTTCTGAGCATCAAAAGACTTCAACGCCATGCAATATAACAAATTGTTGAGTTCCTGATGACAAGCAGCTAGTTGTTTGCTGGGGTTTGCGTGAAGGGAAGTGGGGGTGGTTTATGCCCGTAAGAGACTGGAGACCTGAACTGGGGGATGCAAAGTGTGATCAAGCTGTATGTGTGAATGGCTGGACAGGAGGCAATAAACCCGGCCTCTGAGCTGGGAGTGGGGGTTAGCATGGTTTCTGCGCCTTTGATGTCACCCTGCATGGGAGGCCTTTAGCTTACCCAGTGCCCCATATTGCCCTCAATCATCTGTTGTAAGACTGGACCCTAACTTATCTGTTTTAAATAATCTAAACCTCTGGGAACGTCACAATATGCTCATATGTTCAATATACTGCTAAGAAATCACTTCTGTACTTACAACACAATTTACCTGTATAATAATTCAGTTTAAGACTTTTTTATGACAACTGCATCATACTCATATATTTTCCTGGCTTGTTTGGTATGTATGTTTTTGTTATAATTCGAGGAGTTGAATGGCATATATTTCATATCCAATGAAATTATAATTCATTCACTTTTAGAAACTCCCTAAATTTGGGTAAGGTAAAATCTCCTCTCGGGTAATAAAGTTTCATTCCTTTTGTCTGAATGACCCCTCCTTCACAATCAAATGGCCTGACTCTGTCTCAGTTCTGAGACCTGTAACCCAATATCCCACCTGGTTAACTTATGGGGCTCTCTGATTGGGGGGGATAGCTGGTTTGGTTTATAGGAAAGAGAAATGAGCTGTTCGGGGAAGATCGTATCCGATCTCTCCCCGCGCATGTTAGTGCGTGAGTAGCCTTTTCAATTATGGAATATCGTAATTTGAACTTCCCGCGCATGTCAGTGTGTGTGTATCCTTTTCCTCCAGGTATGACTTTATTCTCCTTTTCTAAATTGTGTGTAACTTGTAATTGGCTTAATGTTGATTTGTTTGATTTAAGCTCTTGCCTACCTGGTGAATAAATTATTGTTATTCCTTTAAGCTTGCGTGGTCTCAGTGACTCTTAACACATGTACATTCTTTCTAGCCTTAGGGGGTTAATCCCAACCGAGGAACGACTGGCCAGCGGCCCGGTATGGGAATTGGTTTTATTAAGTTGGAGAGACAATCATGATCTACTTACATAAAGGGTTTATGTATTGCCGGTTCTGGGATTTTAGCCTTAAGGAAACCCATGGACGAAAAGTCGGTTATCTGTTAAAATTCCCTGAAGGAACCCATTCTGGGTTCGCTGTATTCACGCCAAAAGATGCTGTTGCAGTGATGGCTGACTTCCAACCTCTAATCTAACCAACGAACCTGGGATCCGGACATGGTGTTAAAACCCGGGAACATTAATGGGAGTGACGGCGGTTGTTTTTAAGAGTTTGAGGTATAGTCAACTTCGAGATCCACGCATGTTTTCCCTAGATTATGAATTCTAATTTTAATTTGGAGTCAGATACTTAACGAGGGTATAACTCAATTTGGTATGCTAAATTTACTATGGAGTCAGATTAACTATAACCGTTGTGCTTTTGTGCCCCGTTCTTCGAATGGAGAAAATTGATCCATTTTATTGTGATTCGCACCAGCCAGGAGGTTGCGCTTGTTAACACTGGCCCAAAAGAACACGTTGAGCCTTCGCCCCCTGCAATTTCCATCATTGGTATTGTTTGGTGGGGTTTTACACTATAATGTTGAGGGGGGCCAGGGGAGGAGGCTGTGCTGATTGATGGTAGTTTTGCACTGTGCTGCACAAAGGCTCATGGGACTGTGAATGTTCAAGGTATACGTCATGTTTTCATGATGTTGCATAAATTTTTGATCGTGCTGCTTGAATTTAAAATGTTGTGTGGCCAAGACAATGTTTAACTTAGTGCTAAGTTAAAATAGCAATATCAACATCACTACCACTACTATTTGAGAGATGTATCTGTCTCCCTCTGTCAGCAGTGCGTGGCGCACAACGTACGTCACTCATCATTGTACGTCATTACGTTACTGTGACATAAACGCTGGCCTTATCATTTCTCTTCACACAGCCGGACCCCAAGTTTGCAGTGCTGGCTTCAGTCAGTCTGGAGCAAACTCAAAAGCCATGGTGATCTTTCACTACAAATCCGAGCACATTATAAGATTAACCATGAAAACCCCGGCTAAGTTCACCGCATTCGCTAGCGAAATGCTTGCATCGGCCACTCTCACATTATATAACGCCACCATTCATCTGTACATTACAATACCAATACGTGCACATGCCCAAGTATCATAGAAGTAAAGCCAAGGTGATCTTTCGCTACAAATCCAAGCACATTATGAGATTAACGATGAACGCCCCAGCTAACTTCACCGCATTAGGGTTAAAATACTTATTGCCAGCTGAAACATAGGCTATTAATCGCTGCAATAATGATCCGGTCGTAGTAATTGTTTATTTGAATCTAAATAGTAACTACTTTTGGAGAGGGGTGTAGAAACACAAATGATTCGCTATACAAGCTGAATTACCGCACGAGAGAATCAAACAAATCTCGCTGCTTAACCCACCTAGCAAGAATACGTCCAATTGACGTCTTTTTGAGGTCTTCCACAAACGTCTAAATGACTTCCCCTGAGGAGCCAGAGTGAGAGTTTTTATGACGCGTTTTTACAACATTCTCTGGACGTCCCGTATTGACATCCACCAGACCTCTGCACAAGGTTCAAAATAAGTTCACATGTGGTCACTCTGGGCATCTTTTCAACGTCAACTGCACACTTATTTCAGAGATACTTCACTTAAAAAAAAAATACATTCTCTTTTCTGTCTCCTCCCTCCACCTACTTTGCGATACTTCCCTATCTTTTCAACTGTTTAATTAGCTCTTAGATGTCGCTTTTGAGTAGCTGAAATGAACACTCATCATATCATACTATAACAAACAACGCTCTTTCTTGTCACTACTAAGACTGGTGGTGTGTTGATTACCTTTGGCCAGTGTTCATGAAGAGAACTGTTGTTCTTTGTACCATTAAAAAATTAACGTTCTTCGAAGGTATGTAGTGTATGGGATGTAGAATTGTTTTAAACCAAGATCAAGACCAAGATGTTTTAAACCACTTTCTTCATTGATATCATATGTGGGAACTTCATCTCAAATGCATAAGAATGGATTGATAGATTAATGGATTAGAGCAGACCATTCAGCAGGAGTTTTGGTACTTGAAACACCTGGCACAGCAATGGACAGAGCTTTCCTGGGATGGACATTTTCCAGCCCATCCTGATGACTCCAGCACACCATGGCCTCATTGCCCCCTAGAGGCTAGAAGGGCTACTGCCGGCAACACCCGGATATCCGCGACAGACACCGTACCTAAACCAGCCTGTCATGCACTGCAGCTGTGTCAAGAACAACAGCCAAGCTGACAAGGTAGAAGGGGGTGACACCGCTAGAGCTTTAGCTCCCTCAAGTCCAATTACACTGCTATAAATTGACTGAATTTATCAGTTAAATTAACGCATCGTCTCCTTGTTATTTTAACTGTAAGTAGAGTCCTGCACGCATTTAACTGTAGTTTACAGTTGACAGACACGGAACCTCTGTTATAAACTGATTGTAAAATTACAGTTAAAATAACTGGCAAAAAAGGTGCCAGTTAAAATAATTGGCAAAAAAGGTGTCAGTTTATAACAGTGTAGCAGCATGGCACGGTGGCTGGAGCAATCAAGAAGCTGCTAACGACATGGCCCTGGCGTTGGTTGGGAAGGCATTGCAGGTGCTCCTCGACCTAATGCCAGGTGAGCAGCGGGACCACCAGGCCCTGACTATGCCACTGCGGAGGAGACTGAAGAGGATTGCCAAGTTTAGGCTCCACCACAGCAGGCCCAGTGATGGTCCCCACCCTCCACATGGTATCCACCATGCTCTGACCGCTTATACTAGTGTGATGAGCCTGGCCACGTCACACACAATTACCCAGCCCCCGCTCTAAAATCCAGAAACACCCAACTGGAAGGGAAACGACTGGTGAGTGGTCTAGTCGGGGGACCGTCAACTCACAGTCTCCGGCCCCCCTCCAAGGCTGATGCACACTGGTCAGACATTTGGGTCACACTAAAGGACTGTTTCTGAACTGCCAACTTGATGGTCAACCCTTCCGGGCCCTGGTAGACTGGGCATCCTCCTAGACACCACTGCCCCACTCTCAAGGACGTGGTCCCCACCTAACATTCAGCTGATGACAGGAGAGGGAAGAACTTGCTGCGAGCTCAAGCTGGAGACCAGGATCTGAAGCACGAGTTCTAGCACGCCAACATCTGGGACCCATGCATCATTGGCCTCCACCTGCTGACCTGCCGGGGAGGCTGTGTTGATGTGCTGGGGGCAAAAATTACCCTCAGAACGGAGACTGTGGCACACCAATCTGGTCAGCTGGTAAGGTCACCTTTAAATGATGAATGTCGGCTTGCATATGCGGGTCAATGACAAAGAAGCCTTTTAAAAATGTTTTTTTTTTTTTGTAAATCTTTAAAAATGTACAGAATACAGTTATTTGAAGTTGGAAGAGTGTGTTTAAACAAGTCTTAATGGTTTACAGGGTTTTAGTACAGTTTTAGACTGTATTTGCAATTTCACCAGCCAAAAAATATCAGCTGGTGCAACCAAAAGTTTCTTGAAAAAAAACACGCTTCCCTCTTTTTTTTTCCAAGTGATTTTTTTAGTAAGTATACCTGAGAGTGTCTACTCTGCCTAAAACATACTATTTTGTAGTTGAGCTAGGTATTAAAAGTAACTTATGGATTTTTTATTGTAGGGGCCAGGTATTTTGGTTTTCCAAACAATTTAAGAAAAATTAAACTATTAAACTTTGTTTATTTGAAAGGTTTTCAATATAGAATTATGCCCCCATATTAATATTATATTAATTCATATTTTAAATGGCATATTTAACACATTTCACATTGTGCTAACTTGCTCGGGTGGTTGCACCACCTGACATTTTGTGGGTTTGAGATGACAAAACATAAAATAAGTATCATTTTTATGATAAACTGGAAATATGTTCAAATTAAACAGGTTTTGTAGAAAAAAATGATGCTTATTATGAATCATTTAAAATGATTTTAAATCAAAGTAGCGCGCTCGGACACAAAAATCTGCGTGTCATGTCATTGACCCAAGCATAATACACCTTTTGCATGGTGCAGGGTGGATCCTCCCTCAACAGACTCCAACAGAAACTCACTCACGATAGCCTCGCCAAATTTTTTATACAGCTTATTGTATAGAAGTCAAAGTATTCAAACAGTAGCTTATGGCCTTTTGACCTGTTTTACAGGTTTATTTGTTCATTATTTAATTACTTGTGGATCTTATAGTGGATAAAAACAGTTTTGGGCAGGCAAGGGTTTTTACACTAAACAATGTGATTCAAAAGTGTCGCATTCCCTGTCTCCACAGTTGCTCTATGGTTGGCCTATAGAGATTCAGTTGAAGTATGCAAACATATTGCAATCTGTTTTATCTCCCGGCCAGCCCCAGGGGCAAAAAAACATACACGCACACAAGTATTGTGTTATATTTAATTTTGTTAGCCAGAAACCCTGCCCACATGACCACACTGAGTGCATGGTAGCAATGGACAATCTTCCAAATTGCTTAACTGCATCTACACAACTCAGGTCAGTGGTAGTCTGTTCTTGTCCCACATCTCAGCCACACAGGAAGCCACACAAATTTCTGCTCAGTGGTTCGCCTGAAACTTCTTAAAGGGGTCTCACCCCCCTCCCATGTCTCCAGCTTGGGAACCCAGCCATTATTTTGTAGGGAGCTGTTGTCAGGCATGTTCAAGCGAGCAAAGCACCTTGTGTACCATGAAATTCACAGATCTAAAGAAGAAGTAGTGTGGGGGAGGGAGCACCCTCATCTTCTCCTTCCGCCTTAGCATCCCTAACCCCCCCTGAGGTTGATGTAAATGCACAGATACGTACATTCCCTCATGAGCTGATCTCTTGCCTCGTGATATTTCTTCAAATAACCCCTTCAATGCTGAATAAATGAATTGTGGTTTACATAATCTTGCACAACTCAATATTTTTTATTGATTTCCTGAAGAGCTAACATGTATTCCTACTTCTGCCTGGTGCCTCAGGCCCTCTTGGCTTCATCAAACAAACTGTTCACTCGTCAGCTCCCTTAGTGCACTGCGCTGTGTTAACTATACCTGCAACGGGACTCTCTGCAATGGTTGCACTATCGGCAGACCTTGTCATGCGGCATAACGCACTTCTCCAAGGACTGCCCCCTTTAACCCTGTGCTGGGAAGACCGTCCGTGCCCCTTTCAGGAAACACAAATTGCTCTCGCTCAGTATCACATTATAAGCATTTTGTCATGTTGCTGAAAAAATTAATCTTACTTTTACATGCAGAAGACCTTATGAGTCTCTGAGAAGGTCTCTCTTTCCTTGGTCTTTTGCTTAGCTCCTGCACTGATATGACATAGTAGAAGCATCTTAATAGCATTGTCAACATATGTGATTCAAGAGATTATTGGTAATGAAATGAGATATACAGTGCATTTCACAATAGTGTGTTAAACAAAAACAATGCTCGGCAATGCATAAGTTTCGCCTCACTGATCGCGGGGATGGCAAAATTTTTTTTTTTCTCTTGACTTTTGACAGCCAAGCCTCCTTGTCTTTTGGAAATCTGGGGTGCATTTACCAAAACCGTAGTTGCTAACCAAGTTAGCAACTTAGATAGTTTGCCCATTCTCCATCAATAGGACCAATTATGTAAGTTAGCATCTGTGATTTTGGTAAACCAACCCCTTTATAGAAAGACAAAGCAACTTATCCTCCATTTTAAATATTTTGCTGGTAAGAAGTATTGCCGTTGAATGTCAATTACAAGTATCTCGCTTGTTAATTTTATTAACTGCCAAGTCAACGTAGCTAGTTAGCTGGTGACCGTTAACAATCATTAGCATTTGCTTTTAGTCGGCGGTGTATTCAAGTCAATGGAATGGCTAATTAGCTAGCTAGCCTTCAAACACGACTTTCTCCATTAAAGTAATAAATTTGCGTTTCTACGATACCTTTCGCATGAAATGTTTTACTACTGCCCTTCTTATGAATATTTCTACAAAACGTGGCTGCACTTCTCGGCATTTTAACAATCATATAAACTTATTTGAAATTGGCCTCATAGGAAACAATTCATTTTAATGAAGAGGTTGGGTGTATCAGTATGGCGGCCAGGTGCTTCACTTTGTGTAATGTAAATATGATGTCATCAGCAATCTAGTGTTCTAAATATATATCTATGTATAAAACGCATGATATTTAGCGCACACATCAGGCCTGGCATAAATTTTACTATTACATGGATTTTGCTTATTGACATTGAAAAATTGCTCCATAGCACCACCAGAAAATTTAAGCAAAGCAGCCCACGTTCACAGTTCACTTAGACATATGAAATTTAATGGGCACATCACATCCCAGGACTTAAAAAGGATTGTTTTGGTGCCATGACCTAAACCCAACAGGAAGTCAGCTATTTTGAGGGCAGTTTTCTACATTGTACATATTTGCTTTTTTTGTCATTTCCAGGCCTTGTATTAACAAACTCCTCAAAAGATTGAAACCCGAGCGACTTCAAATATGGTGTGTCACAACCATGAGGCCTTGAGAATGTTAAATTGCAAAGTTTATTTGTTTTTTTTTTTAATGCTGTGTCCATGATGGCGTGGCAGATTTTGATGTTTAAAAATGACATTGTTATAACTCAAATGCACATTGTCCAATCTGCCCCAAGCTTCAAACGCTTGACAAGAGTCCTAGCCTGAAGACATCTACATGCCAATATCGAATCAGTCATAGTGTCACCTACTACATACAGGAAGAATGACTTGTGTGCAAATGACCATTTGTTTACATGAAATTTTCTTGCTAAAGTCTACACATGGTATACAGCTATAAAGGCATGTTAAGTGGCAAATTCTGTTGCACCACGTAGTGGACACAGGGGGTGCGCACACTCCACACAAAAAATAACTTCTTAGATGGTCCTGCAGTGTCTGATGGTTGTGAAAGTGCACAACTGCCTCTGCCGGGATCCTGCCACCATCCCTTACGTGCACGAAGATGTAACAGCCTGTGCACTGCTGTTTGCAGCTTTAATTGTAGCTCCTGGACAAAGTCGGACGGCCACTATGGATTCACACGTGTTGCCTCCGCCTGCGCCGCGCCCGCGTCCATAGACACTTTCTTGTGGACACTCTACAGGCTGCAATTTTTGACCGATTACTGTCATATTTGGTATAGACATGTGTTGTATTTCACTTACGACACCTAGCGATTTTGGTTGCCATGGCGACAGTATTGGCTGAATAATATGCAAATTATGGTAAAAAATAGAGATTTCCCTATGGATGCAGCACAGGCTGCAATTTTTGACCGATTACTTTCATATTTGGTATGGACATTTGTTACACTTAACTTATGACACCTATCGATTTCAGTTGCCATGGCGACAGTATTGGACAAATAATGTGCAAAAATGGGGAGAAGCAGGCTTTCAGGGGCTACACCCATGCGGTCGCTGCTAATCAGACTGTCTAGTTGAATCATTTCATTTTTACCTCTCCCAGCCCTCTTTCCATTCCCCACGCTCTGTTTCTCAGCTGTTCTGCATTAGTTCATTTTTCCATGTGTATTAAAGCCTTTGTCTTAGGTTTGTTTGTTGCTATTTCGTCAAGGCAGATTTCAGTCCTTTGTCATTACGAGCCCTTGTCTGCCTTCCTGTTCTGTTGTTGACCTATTTTGCCCCCAGTTGTCATCTTTGTGGAATGCCCTGCCTGCTTCTGTTTTTGCTCATCCAATACGATCCATTGCCTCCCTCTTTCCCTTTGTTTCCAGTTGTCATCTTTGTGGAATGCCCTGCCTGCTTCTGTTTTTGCTCATCCAATACGATCCATTGCCTCCCTCTTTCCCTTTGTTTTTGAATTCTGACAATTTTTTGCCTACTCTTCTGCCTGGTGTATTGGAATTGCAACCAGCCCTTTAGCTTTAGAGTCCACTCTCTCTCTTTTTCCCTTTCTTCCTCCTCATTCCTCCCTCCTCTTCCTCATCACTGATCTGTCTCTCTGAAGACACAAGCAGCTTTGTATGAATTGGATTTTTTTTCACTCAAGCCTCTTGGAGCCTTGCTTTTGTAAAGAGATGAATAACGAACAGCGATCCATTTAGCAGAATTAAGCGGTTTCATGAAAATGTACAGCTTGCCTCTGGAATGATCAAATGTTTATTTGCAATGGCTAATCAGAGGTGGATTAGTTTTAACGACTTTTACAGTACTTCAATTAAGCCTACTAATTGACTAATTCTCTTCTTGATCTCAGAATGTATAAGCAGATCAATTTTGTTTTGCTTTGTTTAATCTCCTCGCTGCTGTTGATTTACATTTAACACATCCATAGAAAGATTGTTTCACAGCAGATCAGATTGATACGCCAAGATTTTTTACTTTGCGTGTGTGCGTGTGTGTGTCTGTGTGTCTGCGTCTGTATCTGCGCCAGCAAAACAAAGTAAGCCACAAAATTGATTACATTTTAGAGGTAATCTGTGCGGATTGGGTTACCCGTAGAATTGGCCCAAGAAATGCTTCATTATTTTGCGGTGGATGCAGGACAAAACTTGTGCGCTTGGAATCATGACCCAGCTTCCCACAAATTTAAGTAAGCATCTCTGAGAGGATCTGAGTGATTGAGAGAACTTACAAGAGTCCATTTTATAGATAACCGTTCAAAAAGAACAATAAGATGGATCATACTTAGCCTGTCAGAGGAGGTCCAGATATAAGGGGCTCCACATTTTATGGATTATATCATTAAAAAATGTGTTTTGAATGAGTGAAAGGCAGAATAGTGTGAGCACTTAGACATGACAAAGAGTAGCATAAAATCTCGCTATAATTGTCTAGGTGAAGCTAAAACCAAGGCTCTGGCCTTTGACTGGAAGTTGTTACAGATCTGTTTAATGAATGAGAATGGACACCTATTTGGCATCAACCAGGCTCACCTGGCATGCTGATTTTACTGCCAACTAAGTCACTACAACCTCACTCACTTCCTGTGGTTAATCCTCCTGAAGCCCCTGACAACCCCAAAACTGGACCAAATGCTCTGTAAACTGCAGTAGTGTGTCACAAAGCCACTATCAGTGCAAAAGGCATTCAGGTGAATTCGGGTATTATGTAAAACCATGCCTTGCAAATTGAGTGTGGTTTACGTCTTTGATACTGCGGATTAAAGTGAAAAGACCAAGCCGATCTCGTGCTTTGAGATTGGGGTGACAATACAGCCAGTTTATGTCTGCCTTTTCAGCCACCGTGCCCCAACTTATTATAGTGGCTGTATGATATCACGCCTCACGCCTACTGTTAGTAACTCAAAGATATACCTGTAGATATTAGGAGATGACATGTAACTGCTGATCACATAGTACCGTAGGTCCTGTGAATTTCCAACCGCAATTGCAATTGCAGGATGTTCACAGGCTGCTAATTAATAAGGATTCCATGAATTTCTTGTTGAGAGAAGTTATTTACTGTACCTTAAGTCACATTTTGACAGAAATATACATATGTACCATGAGAAACAAAATGCCCTTGTGCTTACTATTTTTCTTTATTGAATAGAGTTTCTGATCCCATCCTTACCATGTATGAGAGAAAATACAAAATTATTCTAGAACAGCATGCCTGAGGGGTAGTTCAGGAAAGCGGGATTGCAGCTTTAGTAAATGGATAATTACTAAATTTTCTACAAGGAAAACCAGTAATCGCCCTTGTTCTGGATTTGGGAGGGCCTCAAATTTTATTCAGCACAGCAGCTGATTACTGACTGTTTTGGGAAACAGAAACCAGCTCTGAAGCACTGTGAACTTAAGCCAACCTTCCACTGTCAGTTGGTGATGAGAGTTCAAGCTCTTCTTATAGCAGCTTTCCAATTTGTGTGCTTTCTTGACACTATATCTAGAGTCTTGGAAGCTGAACAGGAATTCCCAGGCACTGTAATTCACTGACTCATGTTCTTATTATAGGGGTGAGGGATGTCACTCTAAAGAAGTAGGATGGTCTAAATGGAAGGAAAAAAAAATATCTAGGTTCAAGTCAGTTGTTTTTTTTTTTTTTTTTTTAAAGACTCCATAAAGTTTGCTTTTAACTGTGTGATAAAATTCATTATTATAGGAGCTCGGGAAAGCTTGTCCCATTTGTCCATCTGGTGCGATTATGCTTTGCCAAACTACAATCATTTAATATTTCAGCAGAATGTCCTGTAATGTTGCCTGGCTGCCGTTTATTTTAAAAGGGACCTACTGTATTATGGTCTTACATATTTTTTTGTATTATATACATATACTATACATTTACACTGAGGATGTAAATATTAACCAAAAGTTCATAATATTGGCCAAAGTTTCATATAATGAGGTAGTTGCACTGTAAGGGAAGTTCTCCGTCATTTTACAGCTCTGAAAATTTCTGCGTTAGTTTTTACACTTTTTTTTCTTTAACCAGAAAGATTTACGTTTCTCTGTGCAGTTATTGCTTTTGCTCTGCCTTTCCCAAACACTTTGAAAACAGTAGTGAATAGTTAATGCTAAGATTGCTTTTGGTGAATAATGCTTAGCAAGAATTTCTTAGAGCTTCAGATGATGGGCAATGTTCTGTTCATGCTCGTTGGAAACTTCTGGTGGGGTGTGTAATGTGGTAAAAAGCCACTAGATGGCAGTATTGACATTTTTTTTGTGAAGCAATCTAAAACTAGGTTTGGGCATGTCCCGGGCATGCCTCAGAGGGGGCTGGAAAAGAGTATATAAGGAGAAAAATCGAGAGAGTGTAGAGGAGTTGGAGAAATTACAAGGAGAAATTGCGGAAGCATACATTTGACCAGACCTGTCACTCTTTTCGAGACCTGTGAAGCTTTTTGTGGATTTTTGCCTGTGTTGGAGCATTTTCCTGTCCCAGGACATTGCAACATAGCAGCCCATCTCCAGTACAAAGGAAATGTAAATATCTCAGATTTTTATTTTAATTTCAATCTTGGTCAGTAGGGTAGAGAGTAGATTAGTTCTGTTTGTTTAATTAAATCTGTTGAAGTTTAAGAATTTTGTCTGTTATCCCTTGCTGTCCGTGACGTCATAACAAATTGAAGCCATAACAAATTGGGACCATAACAGGTGGCTGTGAGAGGAGAGCAGAGGGCTCCATGATAAAACTGACCCCTCGATGGCCATTTAAAACCCTGATACACTCCTACTCTTAAAAATTAAAGAATGCAATATTTGTTGATAATTTGGCGAATTTGGTCAGAGTTTCATCTGAGAAGATGTGGTTATTGTGAATGACGGTGTCGTGGTGAGATAGTTACTTGCGTCTAAAAATTTCCCCCCACTCAACATGATTTGTGTGTCTGACAGAAAGCTTTGCATTGCAAATTGTATTTCCTTTCATTTATGAGAGACGTTTTGATACAGTAGCACTCGTACTGAATGGAAACTTCAGTCTTAGTGTCAGTATTCATTGATGAGACATTCTTGATTGGCGGTGGAAAAACTGTGAGGTATAAATATACCAGGGGTTTAGCGTTATGTTGATGAAGGGAAATTTGAAAAATTATTCTATATTTAAACTGAAGCCTGAAGCAGACAGCATGAGGGCTTCCCTGAATGCAGAAAAACTAGGGCTGCTGTTCAGGTGACCATTTGTGTTATTAACCAGCTATTTATCACTCTTCTGGGACAAGAGGGACAATAAATATTCTTCTGCAAACAGGAGGTATAGGTTGGCTTTTACCTCTGTTAGAATATTGAGAATACCTAATACACACAAGCACAAACACACACGCATGCACACGCTCACGCAAACACGGACACGGACACACACACACACTATGGGGGGTATTTTATGCCAGCGAACTATACTAAAACGCCTTAACTGCGTTGCCCACGTTTGCATAAAGACTGATAAATACGCGTGCGTACAGGCACGCGTATTGCGAGTACACCAAATAATGCAGGGGTGATGGGTGACAAGTGTCATGCCACGTGCGAACGCAGCGGACGCCTGTGTGCACGCTCGTCTCAATGTACAAATAATTATTTACTTTATGATGACGAATTTTGAGTTTAACAGCTGCTTCGCTTCCCAATTCAAGCAGTCCACGTATTACCAAGAGAGACCAATGACACAGTTTAGGCTATTTCAGTCTACACGTGCACACGTTAAGGCGTCTGAAGCGTTGGCTTTAGTACGACAGTGACACACGCGTCTATACCGCCTGTAACGTGTGAACGCCTATAACGGGATGTTGAGGTATATCAGGGACTATACCATTGCTTAGGAGCATCATCGTATCATTTTCTCCCTCAGACTGGTTCACCATCTCAGAGACAGACCAGAGGCTACTAACAGGTCCATGTAGGCCTACCTTTTGTCAGTTTGATATTTAGTTTTAACCAAAAAAAAAAATATATATATATATACAAAACCCAAAACCGGTGAAGTTGGCACGTTGTGTAAATCGTAAATAAAAACAGAATACAATGATTTGCAATCCTTTTCAACCTATATTCAATTGAATACACTGCAAAGACAAGTTACTTAATGTTGACAGGTAAACTTTGTAATTTTTTTTTGCAAATATTTCATTTGGAATTTGATGCCTGCAACATGTTTCAAAAAAAAAGCTGGCACAAGTGGCAAAAAAGACTGAGAGAGTTGAGGAATGCTCATCAAACACTTATTTGGAACATCCCACAGGTGAATGGGCTAATTGGGAACAGGTGGGTGCCATGATTGGGTATAAAAGCAGCTTCCTGAAATGCTCAGTCATTCAAAACAAGGATGGGGCGAGGATCACCACTTAGTGAACAAATCGTGAGCTGATTGTCGAACAGTTTAAAAACAACATTCCTCAACGAGCTATTGCAAGAAATTTAGGGATTTCATCATCTTCCGTAATATCGTCAAAAGGTTCAGAGAATCTGGAGAAATCACTGCACGTAGTTTACAAGGCCGAAAACCAACATTGAGTGCCCGTGACCTTCGATCCCTCAGGCGGTACTGCATCAAAAACCGACATCAGTTGTAAAGGACATCACCACATGGGCTCAGGAACACTTCAGAAAACCACTGTCAGTAACTACAGTTCGTCGCTACATCTGCAAGTGCAAGTTAAAACTCTACAATGCAAAGCGAAAGCCATTTATCAACAGTACCCAGAAACGCGCCCGGCCGCTGGGCCCAAGCTCATCTAAGATGGACTGATGCAAAGTGGAAAAGTGTTCTGTGGTCTGACATTTCAAATTGTTTTTGGAAACTGTGGACGTCGTGTCCTCCGGACCAAAGAGGAAAAGAACCATCCGGACTGTTATAGGCGGTTCAAAAGCCAGCATCTGTGATGGTATGGGGGTGTATTATGCCCAAGGCATGGGCAACTTACACATATGTGAAGGCCCATTAATGCTGAAAGGTACATACAGGTTTTGGAGCAACATATGTTGCCATCAAGCAACGTCTTTTTTCATGGACCCCTGCTTATTTCAGAAGACAATGGTTCTGCATCTCAGACTGGCCTGCCTGTACAGACCTGTCTCCCAGAAAATGTGGGCTACTAAAATCAGGTCAACATGTACATCAAGCAAGAATGGGAAAGAGTTCCACCTGAAAAGCTTCAAAAATTGGTCTCCTCAGTTCCCAAACGTTTACTGAGTGTCAAAAGGAAAGGTGATTGGTAAAAATATATATATGCCATTTTTTTGCAATGTGTTGCTGCCTTTAAATTCTAAGTTAATGATTATTTGCAAAAAAAAATAAAGTTTCTCAAAACATTAAACATCTTGTCTTTGCATGTATTCAATTGAATATAAGTTGAAAAGGATTTGCAAATCATTGTATTCTGTTTTTATCTCGATTTATAACGTAACTTCACTGGTTTTGGGTTTTTGTATATATCATGTCTGGAATATCATGTCTCCATAATATTGTACGAATACAACGTTTTGTCATTTGCTGCGGATTATGTTGGTAACGTTTTCGTTTTTTCAACAGGCCTCACGCGGACAACAACCTTTTTGTCTTTATTATTTTTCTGGGAATATTCTGTGATTTAGCCTATTGGTGAGAAGTCTAAGAGGTTACATTTGCCAAGTGATTGTTTAATTTATCTGTGTTTTTTCCACGGGACGTAGCCTATAGCCACTCATTTTAATTAATGTATTAATTTATAATTCCCGTACATCTTACAACACCACTATCTCACGTTTTGCGCATCATGACCGCTTATTTCACTATAGTGTCTGTCGTTGTGTAGAATTAAAAAAACAAAACAACAACGGGACGACCAGGGGAATCCTGATTGATGTCATGCTCCCAAGGAAATCCCTCCGCCCCGCTGCCCCCATCCACTCACATACCTTTTTTTTAACATTTCATTCATAAAAAACAATAGTTTGGGTTACAGGAAGTACTTTCCTTCATCTCCTTGGTCTTTCTTTTCACAGGCAACACATAACAGACAGACTATCAACCCCACGTGTGTCTACTAAGTCTAGACCAACACAGTGTCACAACAGGTGGTGAGATAGTAACAAAATTACGACTCAATATTTAATGAGAGTTTATTCTTGTTTTCATTCACGTATTTTAATTTTACAATTCCGGCGAGCAGACCGGAAGACCCACTGCCCAAATGTTGTAAATTTTTTTCGTCTGAGGTTTTCTTTGAATTAGCCTATGTAGGCTATTTAATATTTCCCAACACAAAAACATGAAAGTGTCCTTGACAGATAAAAATACCAAAGCTTAATGTTAAGGCCATTCCATTAAATCATTTCTCTCTGGAAAATAAATGTTTTTGTCAGGTTTTGATAGCGGACGGAAGGGGATGAGGTGTGTCCGACTACTAGCTATTTTTACAGAATATATCAAATATCTGCACAGCTGAAGTAGTAATTGCATTGTATCTAGATCTGTGTTAGGAAAAATTAAAGATGTTGCTTTATTTCTGCTTTATGGAACGATATTAGGCTACTACCCTGACAACAAATTAGGTCTTGCCAACGCCGGGGCAACGTGTGCCTGCCCGACATAGCTAAGTGCGTCGGTGAGATTTATTGTGGAGATCGGCAGCTAATCGGCAAGGCATTGGGGAGATTATTATCGGCATTAGAATGATGGCCGACCATGAGCCAACGTTAACCCGACATATGACCTATGCAGCTCAATCCCACTAGAGCTAGGAAAGCACTCAGACGCCTCGCTCTCCCATTGACTTAACACTGGAACAGGCTACAGCTGATTTTTGGCTGCATCGCTGGAAACGGAGCGAGACGTCTGAATGCTTTTCGCCGCTCTAGCAGGATCCCACCGTTATATGTTCTTATTGTTTAGGCTACATCAAAATTTTAGCCTTAGCTATGATTCACCAATGAAGAGACTATGGTTCAATGTCAGACAACTTTATTTTATTTATTTAAAAAATAAAATAAAATAAAATCAGGAACAGAAAGTTATTGACAATGGCTTATGATGGTTGCACGCCTCGCCTTTGCTGCAACCCAATTTCCAGTTTTGTTGACTTTTTCATAAAACCTTTTGTTACATCTCTTCTATCTTTCGTGCGTGACTCTATGGATATGATCAATATTCTAAAGATGGTAGTTGATTTGAGTACCAATACACACCTGGTAACTTTGGACTTACAAAATTTGTTTACCAATGTCGATCACCAGGGTGGTTTAAATGCTTTAACATTGTTTTTGGACAAAAGACCTCCTGGGACTTTGCCTAGCCCTAGCTGTATAAGGGAATTGGCGGAGATTGTTCTCTCTAAAAACATATTTATGTTTGAGAAAGTATCTTCTTTATATAGACAATGGAAAGGGATGGCTATGGGCAGTAAGATGTCTCCTAATTTCAGTTCTTTATACGTAGCCTGTTTTGAAAATCATTATGTTTTTTCTTTGACAAATCCTTTCCTTAACCACATAAAAGTATGGAAACGCTACGTAGATGACATTTTTATGATCTATGATGGTCCTGTTGGTGGTCTATTGCAGTTTTATGAGTACCTCAATTGTTGTCATGAACATTTAAAATTTACTGTCAGTTATGATACTCAAAGAATTAGTTTTTTGGATATTCTTATTTTACGTGAGGGCAGTACATTGGCCACAGACCTGTACCGAAAAGAAACTGACAAATGTTCTTTTTTACATGAGCAGTCATTTCATCCTGTTCATCAGAAAAAAAGCTTTCCCATCAGTCAATTCAGTCGCACTAGAAGAATTTACACTAAACAAGCTGATTTTGATAAACAAGCTGATGAATTACAGTATAGATTTAAAGTAAGAGGGTACCATGAAAGCTGGGTAAAATCTGCCAGAGACAGGTTTGTTAACGTTACACAGGAAGAGTGCCTTATCAAAAAAGATAAATCAAGAACAAATAATGCTCCGAGATGTTTTTTTAAAATATTCAACTCTGGACAAAGACTTTGAAAAAAATTATAAGAAAGCATTGGCATATTTTGAGTTCTGATCCACAGCTACAAAATTAATTCAAGGATTTACCCAAGGTAGTGTACAAACGTCCCCCTAACCTGAGACAAATGTTGGTAAAATCTGATCTCTTACCTATTAGAAACACTACTTTTTTTGATCCTCCATCATGGAATTATCCTTGTGGCTCTTGTGCTCAGTGCAATTTTTCTGACAAATGTTCCACATATACCCACCCAGTTTCAGGAAAAACAATGAAAATAAAGGGTGTTATATCATGTTCCGCAAAAAATGTAATTTATCTTATGAAATGTCCTTGTGGTTTAGTATATGTGGGGAAAACACAAAGGGCACTAAAAACAAGGATAGCTGAACACAGGAGTTGCATTCGGACTCAGGACCAACAAAACCCGGTGGCACTGCATTTCAGAGAGGCCAACCACCCAGTGGCCTCTCTGAGATACATTGGCATTGGCACGTTCAAATTCCTCGAAGAGGAGGTGACATAAATGCCCTCTTGCTTAAGAGAGAAAGTTTTTATATTTTCACACTCCAGACTCTCACACCTAGAGGACTTAATCAAGAATATGATCTTAAACCTTTTCTTTGATTACATTTATAACTACATTGGTGGCAGGTCTTGTTGCTCTTTTTAAAAAGGTCTTTGGTGCTTATATTGTGACGCACATACTTGATATGTATGGATGTAAGTTTTATTCTACGCACTATTTTCACAATGTAGTTGGTGGCTCTACTGCTTCAATTGTTTATTGTTTTTTTGTATCTATCCCCATTTGCTCCTTTGTGTTATATGTTGAATTTTTATTCTCCTGACTTGTCGAGTTGCTTATTGGAGGGTTAACCACACCTATTATAATTAATCTTGTCAGCCTATTGGTGTGGACAATATATAAATATGGGTGTGTACCCCCTTTTTTGAACATTTTGACCAGACGAAGATCCAAGTCGGATTGAAACGTTGTCCTTTTTTAATCAATAAAGTTTTCTTTGGTGGCTTGGAGTAAGTGTGCAGGCGTCTCCTCCTTTCTTCATTTACGCGTTTTATTTGATAGCCTTGCACCTATACGCGATGTGTGTGTAACTCTTTCTTTGTACAGTCCCTGATATACCTCAACATCCCGTTATAGGCGTGCACACGTTATAGGCGTTAACGCGTATGTCACTATTGTACTAAAGCGAGCGCTTCAGATGCCTTAACGTGTGCACGTGTAGACTGAAATAGCCTAAACTGTGTCATCGATCTCTCTTGGTAATACATGGACTGCTTGAATTGTGAAGCGAAGCAGCTGTTAAACTCAAAATTCGTCATCACAAAGTACATAATTATTTGTACATTGAGATGAGCGTGCACACAGGCGTCCGCTGCGTTCGCGCGTGGCACGGCACGAATTACCCCTCGCTATATGATTTCCACAAACACTACACAACGTGTGCCTGTACGCTCATGTAGAATTGTGCTTAACAGTCACGCGTGGTCTTCATGTCACGTATTTGAGGCGTAATTCACCCGTCACGCACCTGTCACGTAGGCGTATGCGCAACAACACGTGTGCAGCGTCTGCGCCACGCCTACATGACGCTCGTCTGTCCATTGAAAGTGAATGGAATTTACACACACACGTTAGAGGTTTGATGTCATCGCATAGGCGCTGTACATGCGTTTTAGTATAGTTCGCTGGCATAAAATGCCCCCCATAACACACACACACACACACACACGCACAGATTGGGTGCAGTTCAATATTGCATGCTCAGTTTGCCCCAGGGTCCATTTTGGAGCATGAATTATGTGAGCACAACTGCTCAATGTGCATATTTATTGGAACCATTCAAATTATTCATATTGAAGCAGGGAAAGGAGAGTTAGTCAAGGACAACAATAACAAAATGTTGCAGACTTATGAATTATTTCCCTTGATTATTTCATGGTTTCATAAGCCTAATAAGCGATTCTCACATCGAATGCATCCGTTGGCCAGAGGACTCACTAGCATTCAGCGTCTCGTTGAGGGTGTCGCTGTACCTCAGACCTCATGCAACGCGACAAAGCACCTGCCATTGCCCTTGCACCTCAGCTTTTTTTCTTTTTTTTTTTTGCTTCTCACCAAAGCTGTCTCTAAGCTAAGATGCTCTTGCCTGTTGGATCATAGCTAGCTTACTTAAAATACAGATGTGCGTTGTTCAGAATTTTACACAATACTTTCAGCAATCACCATTTTGCTGTTTACAGCTGTTTATACACACCATCATTTTTTCTGTTTGCTGCTTTCCAGAGTTATGTGAACAGTTTAATACTGGTGCATTTCTTGCCGTAGTACAGTGCAGTATTAAATCACATGAGTACTGCCGCAGTATTTGATCATATTGTGAGCAATACCAAAAAACTACCAGTGTAGCTGTTGGAATTGTAATAACATACTTTGAATTTATCCTCTCAGAAGCGGCAATGAATATGAATCGCTGGCTTCTGTGTTCAGAGGTCTGTTATCTGTTTTTCTGAACAGGGACATTATTGGTATAAATATAAATCGCTGAGTATTATCTCTTCTAATTTACCCTCTTAACTTCTCAACTTAAACTATATTACTTCAGCTGGGCCAGCAGTGTGTGGTGCAGATTCCCAGTATATTGCACAAATCAGTCTCCTGTACACAAATAAATGTGATTGAGCTAAGCCCAGAAGGGTAGGCATTTAACCTCTGGTGCATTTATTTACCTTATGGCTGATCTTGTGGCTGATCTTGAGTCAAGTACAATTAGCTGGATATTGTCCATAATTACAGTAAATGGTGAGATAAATTGCTAGGCCGTGTTCTCTCTGTGCCAGACATTTGATGTCAGAAAGTAATAATTAAAATGGAAGGAATGGTCTTTGCCCAGTTTCAGCTTGTGCCACTGTAGTTGTTGTATCTCAATGGGATAAATAGTAACCATTTTTCATGGATAGAAAACTTGTTGGGAAAAATGTATCTGTCCCTTCCCACTTCATGTTCTTTGTCTGCGTGTGTACTGTAATTCTATGGTCCAATCAAAGCATTATATAAACTAGATGCACTATGCTATTCGTTCAAGATCGGCCAATGTATGTTGATCTGGCCTCCATCTTAGGATGGGCGTACCTCCTGCTGGGACCCATGTAAACAACTGTGCTTTGGTTAATATTTTGGTAAATAATAATAATCATTCAGCAGCACTTTTGATATCCGGCCTTTTTCTGACTGATAACAAGGGAAGAGTTTGATTGAAGTGCCAGTTTTGTCTATTATCGCCCATAAAGATCAGTGATCACTAATGTGCTTCAGTCATTGTAAAGTTTTATAATTCCTTGTGGTGAGCCGGCATGTGTTTCAGATGTTTGACAGTCTAAACAGGGAATGAAACAGAAAATCCCGATAAGATGTATGTCTCTTCCTGTAACTCCCTCTGTCCTTCCATGATGAGATCGCGGGAAACCGATCATTGAGCGAAGTGGTGTTTTTTTCCTGCCGTTTGAATGCATTGCAGGTCAGCTGCGGGGAGTAGTGAAGGGGAAGGGATGGTGGATTATATTTATGGTAATTTAGATGTGGCAATTCACCTTAAATGTGGCTTATGAGCGGGAGGGAGAGTGCCGGGGAGCTGTGCGGTATGCTAGACGGAGTGGTAGATAAACTCAATCCCTCTGTCACACACGGTATCATTCAGACATGCTCGGGAGCACCCCTTTTCACTCCACACATACAGTTTACCACAGAGCCACACACCAACCGTCCTACTCACATTCATATATACTGTTTATAGGCCTATGTGCATGCCTTATCAAAATACAAGTGCCTGTGGACTAACCAACTGACTACCTAAGTAAGAGCTAGGGTCAAGACTGGCTTCACACCGTATAGGTTTGTTGATTTAAAACCACTAACGTCTGTTGTTCAAGTTAAATATAACTTACTTGTGAAAAGATACGTTGTTCATTTTCCCTCTCCTGTGACTGTAATTGACAATGCCACAGTGGTCAAGCATTTCCAAAAAAATTTGTGGATAGAGTCATACACCTTGCTTTCAAGGACGCTTGTCCTAAGGAGGCAGCCAGACTTTCATATTGAAATCATAATGTAGCGCCTCTAGTTTAGCTCGTTGGGTGCAATAATGATTGTGATTTTGCATGCTCGAAACAGAAATTCGCTCAAGGAAGTTTTTTACCTACCTTAAAAATCATACTTAATTTTTACAGTTTTTTGTGTAAACTTGAGTTCATTGATATTATTGCTGTTATGGTAAAATTCTGAATTATGAGTTGTTTTGCAAATATATAAATAGGCTAATTGAATACATATTTTATATCTTCCCTTGGAAATCTGTATGCATACTGAAAGGCCAAACTAATGACTTTTATTTATTCCCAGTTTTTAGATTAAATGAAGGTTTACTTAATTAAATACTTAAATAAATCTCCTCCTCCTGAAATGTGTATTGACATTTATTTACAAATAAAAAATAATAATTAAAAAAAACTGGGGATTGAATATCCCACATATCACCTTGATCACAATAAAAGAAAACTTTATTAGGCTTACAAAACACACCAGAATACACACTCATGCAGGCCAAACAAAATCTTTAAAGTTTAAGGGGTCCAGGTCAAGATGAATACAGATGAGTACAACAATTTTAAGCAAGTGGAAAGCAACATATTTGCATATAGTCATATAAAGTAAATGGTGACCTTTTTCAGTGCTTTTATTTTTTACGGCATTGAAACTAGGTTTTAAGTAGGTACAGTAAGCTCACTTTTGATGGAATCGCAATCGCTATAGTGTAAATGGAGGGGTTGTAACAAACAGAGGTTTTAAAACAAGAGAAGGAATTTTCACAGGTAGAATGAAGTTAAGCAAAGGCATTATTCCAAGTAGCACAGCACGTTTATTGGATTTTAGAGTTACAATGTTCTGCATGGCATATTTCAGGATACCTTGTTCTGCATTGAAGGAGAGCAATAAAACCAAATTTTAAAAAAACAAAGGTGGAATTGGTCAGGCAATTTCTCCGAATGGTTAATTCAACATGATTTCCAGTTTCACAGAAGAACTATCCCTTCTTCAAATAAACGCTGGCACGCAGAAAACAAGCTGAGCTGTCATAACGCTCCAGCCGTTGGAAGGAAATTAGAACACCATCCAAGGGGAACTTGAGCCAGTAGGAAGCGGCACTTGCGCTGTTTGAAGCCCATGCTCATGGCACCTGCGGGTACTGATCGTTTTGGCTGCAGTACTGGCCTCGTCAGCCAAAATGGCAATAACACCGGCAGCCAGAGGAAGAATAAGGCTTCACACACAGTGCTTCTGACATGCAGTGTTCTCATTTCAAGTTTTTTTGTTGAGGGTGCTCTTCTGCAGGGCTCAGTGAAAGCAGCTCTGTACCAGAGGTCGCGTTAACCGAATATTTTCCGTCATTGACGGATTTTTTTTATTAATGACGGAATATTTTGAAGGCCGTCCGTCATTTTGACAGAATGTAATTCACACCCCCATCCAATTGGTGGTGGGTGTCGCATCTCACGCATTTTTTAGGCTTATTCACCGTAGTCCGCAATTATTCAATGAACGCTTATTAATGAGATTCTCACTCGGGATTAAAATCCTTGTGCATTGAAGTTACAGTTTCACTTGTGTGAAGGTGGACCTCACTATGGAAAGCAATTATGACTCCGGACTTCTCGCGCTTCTCTTTACTCAGGGATTGGAAACAATGCATGTGTTTCATGATCATTTAAATTGTTTAAATGAAATAACACCATTTGAAACGTCTTTATGCAATTCCATTGCTTTCAATCCTTCAGTAAAGACTAGCGTGTGAATTCCCGAGTCATAATCAATTTCCGTGTCACTAGTGGGGAAATCCACCATAATGCATGTGAAATTGATTAACTTAATTTGCAATGACTTGAATTCCGCGAGTGAATTTCTTCAGTTCGCATTGATTGAATAATTGCTGACTACGGCACAGGAACGTGCATGCCACTAAGAGGCGAGAGACTCAAGCCGAATGCGTCAGGGCCTATTCCTCATATTTTTGTAATGTCATCATTTGCTTTTTATTTGTAAAATATGCTGCTCTGCTGCCGGTAGATGATTGGTCATATGCTACAAACGCCGTCTCTGTTATGTGAACACGCAGATCTCTTGGTCGGGAAAGCCCCGTAACGAGTTGATAAGCAGCTTCGTAGGACCGCTTAGCGAGACTGCGGTTGTTAGGCATAGTGAAGCCTAACATAGTGAACACATTGCGCACTGTTACTGTGTGGGGGGAGAAATCATTTGTGATGTTTTATAAAGTTCATACAGCAGTAAGTTCAAAAATACACGCAGTGTTGTATTTAACACAGTGCGCAATGACCGTCTACATGAATCACTGTCGGCATCAGCTAATGCGTAATCTATAAATTATTCTGTTTATTTTATTTAAAAAATGAACGATTATCATTTTAAAAAATAAATGACGGATAATAATTGATTATGACGGAATTTTTATGCCCCTGTCAGTCACAATGACAGACAATCAGAAAGTGTAACGCGACCTCTGCTCTGTACTGAGGTTTTTCTCTCCTCACCTAGGGGCCTTCATCATATACTGACTGTGCATTTCCTTATTTCTGACTGTGCACTCAATCATTTCTGATGGTGCACTCTGTGCAGTCAGTGCACTTCTGACAGTGAGCATGCAGTCCTGCAAGTGTGAGCTTGGATCACCCAAGTGAGCACTTGCTTACCCCTTCCTTCATATTTGCCCTCTCCAGTGAGAGCTATCATTTGCTGTCTTGTCTAAACACAAGCGCAAGAATGTGTGTGCATGTGTGTCCATCTGTGGAATTAGACACATTAGACACAAGCAGTATGCAGTGTTTTTTTTTCCCTTAATGTGCAAGTTATCACTAGAGGTGTTATCATTGTAAACAAGCAAGCCTTTTCCCCATAAACCATTAGTGCATAGCACCAATATTTATTTTGTCTGTATTCTTTAGTTTTTATTATGTCATACAACACTTTTACCTGTGGGTGACTTTTACCTTATCAAAGTTTGTTTCACTAGTGTTTTACAATATCAGCCAATGAAGCAGTATCAATAGAGAACTGACTGGCACTTACCTGAAATTTCTGTAATGTTTGTCAGTGGTTCAGAAAGCATCGTAATTAAAGACGTTCTCCAAAAAATAAAACATCTCCAAGAATCACCCTGAATAATTTGAGTAATTTTTTTTTTGTGTGCTTTTAATATTACCTTACTTTCATTATGATCACTGATGCTGTTGGTGAATTAAAGTGGCAATTCATGAAACTCGAATTTTGATATTTTAATTGTATGACAACCTAACAAAACAAACAAAATTATTAACCTAAAAAATTATAAATACTGTACATTGACAAATAAAGCAGAAAAATAAGTAAAGAAAACAAAAATAACAATTTCTTTATAATTAAATGGATAAATGAATAAATATAGGCAATAATCATTATGTCCAGCTATTTCCAGCTTGATATTTCCATCGGGAGAAAAAATGTTTACCTCTGCCAAAGAGGCTATTTTTTTTCACCTGTTTGTTTGTTACCAGTGCAAAGGGAGGCAATGTTTCCATTCTTGTTTGTCTGTTTGTTAACAGGATAACTCAAAAAGTTATGAACAGATTGGCACGTATTTTGGTAGGTTGGTAGGTGGTAGTCCAAGGATGAGTTTATTCAGTTTTGGAAATGATCCGGAGCATATTCTGGATTCTAGTTCCGGAAGAAGTTAAAATATACCTGAATACAATGATTGTCCCCAATGTAATGAACAGATTTTCATAAAATTTCAGCGTTTAATTGAATTTACATTAATGTAGCATTGATTATACTGTAGTTGTTGGTGATCTGGATAATATTCTTGTAAATCCAGAACTGATAATACTGACATATGGCGTGGCAGAGGTATGAGCTCTAGCGAGTGCCCTTCTAGTTTGTTACATGCCGAAATCTACAATTTCGGCATGTCTATTGATTGATTCAGTTAGTCTGTTTGTCTGTCTGTTATTTTTCAATTTCTAGCAAAAACAACTGGCCACATTTCATTCCAAGTTAGCTCATATTGTTGGCACTGGTATCTGGTTTAGGCCTATTGAAAATGACGACACTGGCCCCAAGGTCAAGGTCACCAAAAATGTGTTATTACAATTATGAGAGAAAGGACTTTTAGAAACTTTCAAGCCGGCATAAATGCGTAAATGTAATTGGACATTTGATTTTCAGATGCATATTGTGCATTCTTCATGTCATGCCAGAAATTAGACCTTTATCTTCAAGGTTAAGGTCACAATGAGGTCAAAGGTGAGAATCATTTCTCGTAAATATCTTTCTTTCTATTTATCATAGAGACTTCTAATGAGCACCGATTTGTTCAGATTTCAATTCTACATCCAGCAGAATGGGCAAAAAGCAAGACTCTATGATTAATCGTTATTGGGAAACGAGGCCCAAGTTGGTTCTCAGTGGAATTTTTGGTAGGGTATTTTTGAGTATGGGAACAACAGTCAAACTGTCAGATCATAAGTCTGCCTTAAAAATCCATAGTTCATTGTGACTGCTGTGTCAGGTTTCTGTGTCTATTTGTGCATTGCTGTGTTTTATGGTGGATACCGTATATAAGAGTACTTGGAAATACTTGCAGAATTACACGACACGACAGTTGGAGTGTATGTTCATTGTTTTGTAGAATTACAAGGTTTCACTTTAAAGTGATTCCTAAAAAGGCCTTGCCAATCTGATGCCTGTAATTACTTTACATTAATCACTCATTCCTGGTAAATAGAGGCACTTCATTTTTTAGGATATGTTAATTCACTATAAATAAGGCGCTTTCATGACAAATGGCAATGATTACCGGTGAACGTATTTCTCCTGGCTAACAGAATAAATAGGTTGGGAGGGATGGATTTTTCTGGCAGCAAGGCGAAGAAATGGGGAAGGAAATTCCCTGAACTCTTTTACTTTTGAAAGTTGTGCAGCCATGTCCCTGTGTGTGAGAGCACGTTAAAAAAATCTGAAAGAGCATACACACAACTTTGTCTCTGCTAGTGAAGTTATCAGCTGTATGGTGGTAATGGTGGGCAAAGGATTTTCTGAGGACTTTTTGTACCATTGAGGGGAATTTGAAACATGATTCAAATTAAGAGAGAAAATGGAAAAGAGAAATGGAAAGAATACAATTTAAGTTCGGTGAGCTCATGTACAACCCCAAATCAGAAAAATTTGGGAAGGTAAGTTAGATCAAAATTAAAACTTAGAGAACTGCAAATTATCTTTTACCTTTATTACATTGAAAACAATGCAGCATAAAATCTTTCACCAAATGAACTCTAAAAAACTTTCAAAATGAACACATTTTAATTTGTTTCTTGTGGGAATGGAAAATATTTACCACTTAGTAATATTGCCAAAACTCAATACGCATTTAGTGACTGAACACCAAGGGATTTAAGGGAATTTTTTTTTTTTGAACCTTGATCCTTCTCTTCGGTTGTCAATGATTAAATATACCCATCTTTATAACCCCTTTTACTTTTGATGGAAAATTCCACAGCTCGATTATCAATATGCTTCTTTTAAAAAATGTCAGTGCAGGGTCCAGGTGCTACCACACTTCGCGCAACATTTCAATGAGAGATGCGTCTGGTTCTCACTTGCAGAGTCTTCACCCTCAGAGAAGAATTGATTTGTTGGCATGCATTGTGGGAAATCTAGCCTCTGCTGGGAGGCTGTTCTAAGGGCGTTATACAAGAATCCAATGTCTTATTTCGATGAGTGTACAGCCCTCTATGAACACATGCAGGCTTTTTAATGCAGATGGACATGCAGGCTTCTCTACAAACAAAACCACAGTTTCTTATTGCAACAGATATGGAGTATCCTTGGTGTGTAAGCACTGGCTTCCTTACAAACAGATCTGTCGCTGCCTTCAGTCAAAAAAGCCTACTCTATTATAATGCCCATGGACCAGTCTCCCAGCTGAGTGTAGATTTCCCACAATGCGCACCTAAAAATTGATGCTCCGATGCAGACAATTACTCTCTGCAAGAACTAGACACATCTTGCATTCAAAGGTTTCACAATGTGTGCAAGCACCTGGACCCTGTACTAGGGAAAAGGTGCTGGGCTTTTTTGAAGGGAGCATATTGATAATAATTAGAGCTGTGGAATTTTCCATCAAGAATAAAAGAGCGGGTATTTCTTCTGGGCAAAACGGGCACAGAGGATGAATTGGGTGGGGCATGATAGGAAAGCAGGAACTCTTGATCAAAGACAGTGCCAGCTCTAAGCCAATAACAAACAAGAGTGAGCTCCCCATTGGGCAAATACACTAAGCAATTAAAAGGAAAGCTGCATCCAGAACCTTATTAAAATTGAATAAATCTTCACTTCTCTCTTATCCCGCACAGTGTGATGATGGCACATCTCGTTCCCCAATACTTAAACTGGCAGAAAGGTCTATAATAGGTGCCAAACACTGTAGAGACCAGTGAGGGAGAGAAGGAGGGAGTAGTGTGAGATAGAGAAAGGAAGATAAAATGAGAGAGAGCAGTGAGTCAGAGAGAGAGGGAGAAAGCGAGATGAGGAGAATGTGAGTGTGAGTGCATGCTCCCACGGGTGTTTTATGCACACCATGTGCACACATTTCTGCCTATATTGCCACATTCACGTAACAGTCATTGTAAATAAATTATGTTTACACCGAATTAACTTGAACACATTATTTTATGGAAATAGATAAGAGTACAACCCACCTTCCTGAGTGCAAAATCCCTTTACACGTGCACTCGACAGATAACTTGACAGACAAATCAATTGAGAGAGCCCCTTGTCAAAATTGTTAAAGAGACACAACCATGTTTCATTTGGATTTGTGATGTGATTAATTTTCCCTTTGTGGCAAATGAAAAAAGTTGAAAAATGCATGAGTAATAGGGTCATTTCTGGTTGCAAATACTGCTGGTTATAAAATCAACACACTTAAAAACAATAGAAGAAGCATGAGGAGCAGAGGGATTAAATGTGAGTTAATCAAGGGGCTGTTTCATAAAACAGACTGTGTCTGATTAGAAGCAGGGAGTGTTTGGCTGTGATTAAAAGAATTTAATTGGTTGTGGTCATCTCTGGTGGGTTTGAGAACTGGGGCTGATGAGGCAGAAAATGTTTTATTACCATGGTAATGAGATGACCATCAGACATTACCAGTTTTCATGCAGAGGGTGGTTCCTCAGTGCAGGGATTGAATTGAAGCTTGCAGGAGTCACAGCAGCTCCATTCACCAGCCTGACCTGTGAACATCAACATTCTATATGTGAGGCTTATCGATCCTCAAAATCGGTGCAGTTCCTCCCACTATCACAAAGCTTTATATCACTCATACAAAACCAATACATCTACTCCAATCATCTGATCAAATCACAGATTAATTCAAAGGAAAGCTATAGCAAAAAATCACATTTTTAGGGATCTGTCATACCCTAAGAATGTATTGCTTGTACTTTATGATCTCAACATTGGAAGGCAGAGGAATTTTTCTAAGAATTTAAGCAATTTTAGATGTCTGATGCATTGAAGAAATTCATGTTACATCAAAATAACAATTGTTTTAAAGGATTGCTTTCAGCCAAGTCTCCCTTGTGGGGGAGGGGGGTTTAAGCCATTTTCTTTTGTATAACACCAGGTATATGAGAAATGATGGATATGAAGTATTCATTTGAAAAAAACAGGTATCTGTCTTTTCTGAAATTTTCATCAGTAACGTTTGTTGGATGCGTTAGAGAAAAACCTGCCAGGAATATAACAAGGAGCAGTCCTGTCCTTGCAGGTTAGATGCCAGATAAGGTCATTGATTGGCTGTTTGAAACACAAGTTACTTTACAACATGTTTTATGATAATAACATGCTTGATTTATGCCTAAGGGTGTCTTCGATTGTAAAACTTGTGTCACTCGGGTCTCTCGGTTTGATCAATTGAACGGCAAGAATTTTGGACTCGGGTCACACTGTGACTCGAATTCAGTGCTCTCCACTTTTGGCACTTTTGGGTCGTTGCGAGTCGAGTGGAATAAGGTTGCAGAAACAGTGAGAACCTTTGGCTAATTTTGTTTGTTTCAGTCAAAATACATGTTCAGTTGGTAAGAAAGCATAAGCAATTGATGGCCAATTAATTTGACAGTATCGTAGATTATATTGGCTTGCTATTTGAGGTTTGTCATTGCACCGAATTTGTAGGAACGCTGTGTGAAGTTGTGTTGGAAACCTTTGGGGAAAAAAGGACTAATGGCCCTGTAGCAAAAAAAAAAAAAAAAAAAAAAAAAAAACCAAGTGAAATTTGTGTTATTGTCAATGGCCATCTTGACCCGGGTTCTTGCACTTGGTGTTTAATTGTATACCATAAAACGCATGTGCTAAAACTTTAACCCAAATCACAGGGGTTGTACAATTGAAAGCACCCTAAGAGATTGCACATGAGCTTGAGGGTCATTTAGAATCAAGCACAGTACTGGATATAATTGAGACATTTAAAAATGGTGTCAAGAGGCTCCAACTGTGAAAATTAACAATATGTATATTTAAGCTATCTGAACATTTATTGCATGTCATTCTATCACTTTACTGGTGCAAAGAGATAAGGTTTTTTTTTCTTGCAAAATAACAATTATTATTCATTGTAAAGACATTTTGGTAACCGAACAAAAAGGAGAGAGTTTGGAGAGAAGAAAACCACAAGTCTAAGGCTGAAAATATTAATATTATTTTTTACAAAAGTAGTCAGTGTATCCAGAAATCCCTGGATATGAACTGTCATTTTATCCACAATTGCTGTACCACATCAGTGAAAATTTTAACAACCTGATTGCAGCCATTCTTATTTATTTTCAACTTTATGTACATTCAATGTTGGAATTAATATCAGAAACTTAACTTTGGTCAAAACAAACCTTTTGGTGGTAAAGGTGCACTTCCCTAGTTTTAAATCAGCACAGAATCATATTCCTGGCCTGCAGTGTTTGAGATATTTGGGATTGTACGATATTGATAAAAAATCAGGTGGCAATAGGCTCTTTTTTATGTTTTTGTAGAGCTGGCCTAAAATTTGAATGGTAAAAACCTTCAACATACTTTTTTCCTAAAATATTTAGGGAAAGACCGAACAGTAGAACTATGTATTCAAAGCCAACATTGCAGTTGGCAAAGTCGAGAAATTTTGAGGAGCAGGATAGATGCCTAAGAGTGTGAAAGCGCACTGTTTGTAAAAAATTATGAAGTTGTACTGCCTCAAATGTTTGCTTAAAGCTCTTAGGTCCAAGATAGGGCGCAGGGAGCCATCCTTCTTTGGAAGTAGGAAACAAAAAGGAATAGAAAGTAAAAGGCTTGATGTACTTGTTCTCTCAGGACAACAAGCATCGCCACTTTGTTTAAAAAAGCGGAAATTTCCTACACTAAAACATGGGGTTTTTTTTTTTAGTTTAAGAGTAAATGACTCCGTTGAAATGAGGGGCTCTCACTTTGAACTGGAGTCTGTAGCCTTTAGCAAATGGTTACAACACCCACTCAAGTGTAGACATAGTTGACAGGTTTCAATGTGGCTCATGAGCGTCCCTGCTGGTGTGGAGAACTGCGACAGATAATGGACGGGAGAGGCCTGCTCGATTAATGAGGCTAGAGGTACACCTAGTGGCAAAACTAGGAGGCCCTGTGTGATGAATGATTTCTTTGAAATGCAAATTTCTTTTTCAGTGCAGACACCTTTATTGACAATGGCCTGGGAATGTTTTGCACACTGTACATGTGGGGCTTAATTTTTGCATTCAAACATTTTCTCCCAAGTGGCTGACGAGCACAAGAAACTGTGGGGGAAGAGAGGAGACATGAACATGTGTTCTTGAGGTTGGCTGTCCCAACACACAGATTTTGCCCCCCAACCAATGGCCTATCAGGCAGGCAGCTTGAGTTTAGTGTTGGTCGTGGTGGGTGAGGGTTTCTTCACTGCAGCCACAGCAAAGGACGTGTCCCCAAGGTTTTGAGGGGGTTACCTGCTGGCCTGGGGTTCTTCCCGAAGCTTTGCTTCTTCCCTGTCCTGTCTGGTCATGATGATTCACTGGTGGGGGCAGCAGGGGATGTGCATTTGCTGCTGGTTGAAGAATGACTATGTAGGGAAGGCAGAGTTTGAAAGTTTCATTCTCCTTCTTTTCATTGTTGCACTATTGCTACTTAGTGTTAGTGCGAGTCCAAAGAGAGGTTGGTCTGGCTTTATAGGGCCTCCTGCAATGCACCCTTCCTCACTGTCCAGCAACGAATAAAAAAGGAATGCACGCACATCCAAAGCCAGAGAGAGAGCAGGTGCTGAGTCAAAAAAAGGAGTAAATATAAGAACAGACAGATGACTCGCACACTGCAAGGCTCCAATATCCACTATTTATTACACCAAAAATGTGACATTTAGAGCACTACAGCTCTTCATCAGACTATCAATAGTAACACACAGCGCCATCTTAAATACACATGGCAAAATATCATGTGATCCAGACACGTGACCCAATTGTTTACAAAATCGAAGAAAAACATCTCAAAAAGTAAAAACACCAACACAAGTGTATACACAAACACACACACAGGCACAACACACATATTTAAGATGGCGCTGTGTGTTACTATTGATAGTCTGATGAAAAGAGGAATTGAATAGCTCAACTGAGTCCAGACACTTGAAGCATTTAGAATTACATTGTATTTCAGTTTATTTGCATGATTTCAGTCAAGAAAAAGGGCTGCAAACATAAAAAATCTTCATGAAAATTCAGCAATGAAGTTGTAAAAAAATAATACTGAGAAGTTAAAAATGGCTGGGGGTTAAAACTATACATTTCTGGGATCATAAACTTCTTGACCAGATGTATAATTCATCTGAGCGTTAAATTCTAAATTACCTACTCTCTAGGAGCCAAATAAGACAGCTATCCAGGTGGCTCCCCAAACTCTAAGATTCCTAAAAATGGTGCATTGTCAAATCATAAAATAATCATATATTTAACACAAATCAACTTTTGACGCATGAAATTCAATATTAACTAATGATTTTCTGGCGGAATTTAGCATGAGTTTATCAATATAGGTGCAGTTGGATATCAGTGGTCTCCAAACACAAAACATGCCTTTTCTCCATGATGGACTTTAGAATTTTGTCCATTTTTCTTCAGAGTCCCACAAGCCAGCACACAGACTCATTAAAGGAACTGCTTATTTGACAGTCAGAACATTCACCCTGTCATAAAAAGCTAGCAGTTCCCACTTCTGAGCTCGCAACCTCATATAAACACATTCCTCACCTTATAAGGAACAAGTATAACTCACTAACTCAGTAATATCTGAAATATACCTTATATTAACAGAACAGACATTCCACTATCAAGAAAAATCAGGCAATATTCTACCCTAGATTGAACAGAAGGGTGCAATGAATGTACCAGGGGGTCTACCGAAGTGATTGAGCTGTTGGCATATTAAACAAGCCAAAACCTCGGCATTCGATTTTATTGAATACGGTATAAATTCCAAAACAAAAAGCCACATCGAGCAAAATGCAACTACAGTAGCAGTGGCAGTATTTCTTCATTGAATACCTCCTCCAGAGACAGATGTATCCAGTAGAAGGAACCCTCCAGTCCTGTTTCATTTGGAATAATTCCCATTGACCATGTCCGTACCTTAATTAAATTCCGTAAATGTAACTGAACACCTCATGCTGGTTTTGGAAATATTTTTTTCTTGAAATCGCATCATTTTCAGCTGCTCCACTGTGCGCAATGTTAAGAAAATACATCCTACCTTGCTGTTACATAAATCCATGTAAGGGAACTATGTGTTTTTGATATGTGATGACTATAATTGATTGTAGAAGGACATAGTTTCAATATCATGTCAAATTTTTGCTGCAGAAAACTTATTTTTCTTAACTACAAATTGGAATACTGTTGCCTCACTGTAGCTGAAGTGGTTGCAACGGAGAACAACAATTTTTTCTGTTGCAAGAGACATTTTTTTGAACTGCTGGACAGATACTATTGGCAAGTATATTGAGCAGTTTACACCTCAGGCTTAGCTGAGGGGTTTAATTCATGCAACTCCTGAAAAACAGGGATGAGAGTGAACTCCTCCGTATTGTAAACTGTGTTCGAGCTGGGCTCACTAGTGAATATTTCAATAACTGATCCAGGAGTGCCATTTAGTGATAGAGTAGTGTAACTGCGTGCATAAATTTGCAGCTCCATGTCCACTGGAATCTACATAATGCACATAGGGTTAAGCAAAAAAGACAGTGTGGGGGGCTGACTTTAGCAACAGCAAAAAACTAGAGTGGATGGCAAAGTATGAAATCAAAAAAGTCTCCGCACATTGATCACCATAAATAAAACTCAGTCAATGGTGATCAGTGTGTGGAGACTTTTTTGATTTTCAACCCATACTTTGATTGTCCTGCCTGCTGTCCCCAGCACCCGATTCACTTAAACAGGCTTGTGCACGGGGACTTTGTGGACTTTAAGCTAAGAAATTTGCTTTTAGCTCTGACAAAATTATTAAAACCTTTCATGCCCAGCGAGTGCGAAGGTTTTGATTAAAAAGGTTAAGGCTATGTGTGGGAATGAGTTCCCCGATTTAGTTCCACATAGTAGGCGCATCCCTAAAATATGCATTTCTTGTTTGTTTTCTCCTCCTAATAAGTATAGCAGCAAGTAAAATGAAATTATGGAAATTATTTATTCCTCGACCAAATATAGGAGCGCTGCGTGGGTCCTTAGTGAGGCAAATGAAAAACAGGTGCGCTTTGTGGATTATGATTTATGAAGCATGACATTTACTTTTGTATGATTTATGAAACATTATGTCACATTTCTATAGGCATTATATGCATTTGCTGAATGATGTCTTTACGAGTAAAGTTTCATTAAAGTGTGAATAGTTTTTTCTCTTTTATTTGAAGTTGTTGTTCAGATTAGTTTTTGTCTCCCAGCAGGCTTGATTTTAATTCAAATTTCTTGGAATATATTCCATATTGCATTTATATTTCCTTCGGGGCTGTTGTTTGTGAGTGACGCATAATAAATAGTTCACTCAACCTCCAAAACTCTTGTTTATTACAAAATCTTATAATAAATTGTGCTTCCCATGAGCGTATGTGTGGCTTGTGATGGGCATTATATACAGAGTTAGGAGTGCATACAAGCCTCCCTTTGGGATGTGTTGCAAAAAACATGTCTCTGCAGTGTAATAAAAACATGACTATGCTAGTGGCTGTGTTTAGAAGTGCTATTCTGGCCTCACACATTCAGTAATAGGACTAAGCAAGAGCCGTTCAAATATGAAATACAAGACACGGAGAGACATTTCCAGATCTATTTACTCATTTCTGATTCCAGTCATCTGCAGTCATCTGCCACATTTATATCACAGTTGCCAAACAGCAGATTTTCTTGCCTCACATTGAATGATTTACTGTTCCATGGGTTTAGAACAATGATGTTCCTCCCAGCACCTTAAGTTGTGACTGAAGCAAATCTCCCTTGAGACCCTGCCTCCACACAGTAGGGTACTTCTATGACCGGATTCCTTCCCTAGTGGATATAATAGCTGTCTAATTTAGTAATATATCAACTTATATGAAGATAACTTCATTAATATGAGAAAAATACAAGTAATGGCTCAGTGTAGTATCTCAATATAACCAACGATATGCATCTAACAGCAAACATTGAACTATATATGTATCGGAAATGAATTTCCCTTCCAGGGAAATGCCTTTCTGATGCTTGCTCGGTGCCCAAATGTTTTAAAATGCATAATCAATGCATTACAATTTACCGAATTTTGAGAAAGAGTTGGATTAGTGCAAAGGTGGACTTAAAAGCTAGTTGCATATTTGTTCTGCACTGTGTTAGCTCAGTGAACTCTGTTCCTCAAATGCACCTTTCTGAAGTGCATTTGCATTATTCGTCATCTCTTCTATCTTCTTGATATTTAGATTTGATGAAGAACCTTCAAAGTACTGAATAACCAGAGCATGACTATCAGGGAAGAGCAGCAAATATCTTGCTTGAGAATGAAAGAAATAATAGATGAGCTAGACCCTTACCCCCAATTTCCACATACTCCGTCTGCGCCGCGCAGCGCAGCACCGTGCACTGCAGAGCAAATTGCTCCTATTCTAATCAATATTTGCATTTCCTCAGTGCGCGCCGCAAAGCGTCTTTGGAGCGTCCCAAAAGCGCCACTGTGCTCCGCTTCACCAGTGCCTGGTCTATTTTTCAGCGACTTCGCTCCCGCACCAGACAGGAAATTAAATGCACCAAACGGAGCTCCGCTGCATGGTGCGGCGCTCCAGAAACGCATCCAATGGGCAAAAGCTTGCGCTGTCGGTCGCTCCAGATTTGCGGTGCTGCGCTGTGCGGCGCAGACGGAGTATGTGGAAATCTGCCTTTACGCTGAGCGCTCAACTTGAATTGCACCATTGTGGTAAAATTTAGGTCATATTTTTTTGTTAGGGCATTCTTGCACAGATTGGAATTTATAGTGACTCACAGTTAATCATTTGTCATATTGCCCAGGCCTGTTTTTCAGACGAGTGTTAATGTTCTAGTCACACTTGTTTGCCTGTCCTGCTGTGTTAGCGCCCTGTGTCTGCACGTCTGAAATCTGAGAGAGAAAACCATCAGGACTGGGCTAGCACACTCCCCTTTTGACAGAAGCTGATCAAAGCTTTCTTAATGAGAAGAGGGTGAGTGATGACGTGATAGTTTCCCAGCCTTCGTCCCATTGGAATGATATGGCCGCACAGTGTATGTATTCAGAGAATCAAACAAAAACTTGATAACCTGCGCATGCGGTGACATGGGGTGTCTTTGCTTTCATCTCTGTAATATGATAAGATGAATTGACAAAATTAGTCAAACCAATTCTGAAAGATTTTAGCTCCCTGCAGTATTTTGTTTCAGTAATCCTCCTTGTTAAGAAACTGTTAACCATCTGAGAAGGGCTTTCCCCAAGTCACATAACAGAGTAAAGAAGGACATCAAAGGACAGCTCAGCAGGCCTGAAAAGTGATGGTGTTACACGCTGCAGCTTCCATTCAGAATGGCCACTCTCTCTTTACCATTAATTCCCTTTTATTTCACTTACACCCAACCAATTTTAAAATGTAGATTTGATATATTCTATTTGTTCAAAGGTAAGCAGTTCTAAGAAAGTGCTATCCGAGGAGTAAGGCGAAAGCAGCATAAGTGGGGATTATAAATACAAAAGTGATAATGGGGAAATTGAACTCCTGCAGCGTATTTCAGAAGTGCTGAAATGGAACATAGCCTTGCTGACACTGGAGAATAAGCAAGGCACTGTCTGCCTATTAAAATGTGAGTATCTGAGCATCTTATTAAAATATCCCCATTACTTCTCACTGCTGCTCATGGCCAAACAACGCACTTGTTCATTTATATTATTTCTGTAGATCCAAATATTTTTCCTCTGTAGGCACCCTTAACTGGTGTGACTAACACAATGGATATATTGCCTATGATAACTTCACTGTGCAAGATGAGACGCAAGCCCTTTTAGCTGATGGTCTCAAGGGCTCAACACAGGTTTAAAACAGGATTTGAACCTAAAGGCCAGGTTAATGTCTGGCAACAAAACATTGCAGTGACCAATGACAAATTGTAGTTCATAATTTGAGTGATTGCCATCCAGAGGTCACTGCGACAGTCAATGAGACTGAAATCTGATGTGCTCAAGGTGTAGCACATGAATTAAAATTGAGTTATATCAGTCTCTCACCAGGAGATGTTGGCCGGAAATATTTTGGTCTGTGTTGGAAACTTGTAGCAACAACTGACAACAATTGATCAATGCTTGGTGGTAATGTATTGACTATAACATTAGGCTAATACTCTTCATCAGGGATCTTCAAATCTGGCCCTTGAATCCAAATCTAGTTCTGGTTTTCTGTTATCCCAGGCAAGTAAATGAACAGTTAGTGCCTCTGATTGGCCAGACTGTGTTAACACCTGACTCCTAGGTAAAGGAAGGGTGGAAAACCAGCAGTCCTCGGACCTCGTAGGGTGTGATTTTAGGACCAGGGGCCTTATTTATTAAAATTTGCGTGGATTTCATACCTAAATAATACGTACGCACAAAAAAAATTAAAATGACATTTTGTGGAAAATAACCTAATTTACAAACCTATGAGTAAAATAAACAGCATGGAATTTTCATTTATTTAATCAGGATGGACTTGGAATTTATTGTCATTGTGCATAATCTTAATAATTTCCCTTTTTTAATGTCAAGTTTGTTTTTATAAATCAGAAACCTGCAAAGAAAGTGACGTACGTATCATTTTTGTGCCTACGCACCATTTATAAATGAGGCCCCAGGGCTCCACATCCTTGAACCTTAAAACCTCAATTCTCTCAAAAGAGAATTGAATTTACTTTTTGAATGCTGCCTTGTATTCATGTCCCTGACATGCCTTGTTTGTTTGCTTTCTCCATTTTAGAAGTAAAGCACTGGACAAATTGAAATTTAGTGGAATTACTTTGTCCTCCATTGCTGCGGCATCAAGTCCTTTAAACGTCACTGGTGACTTTTTAATTTTTTGTACAGACAATGACCACTGTCAGTATCAAGGAATATTATAAAATTTTTTTAAAGTTCTGCCATTTCAGACAAGCAACTCTCTGTTGCTGGAGTATAAACTGGCCCGAACAAGTGAAGGCTTTGTGCCTCTTGTCCTCCATGCTCGTCCGAGTCAGACACAAAGACTTCAGCAACAGTTACAGGAAGGGAACAGAGTGATGGACAGGATGGATGATCAGCAAGTTGTTGGTCCCTGTGACACCCTTGAGTTTAGGCTCTTCCTTCTGTTAGGTTCATGCTACCATCATAAAAGTGTCAGGGCTGTGAGGTCCTCTCTTTGAAAATGTGGTATCTGAGTGCAGGCCAGGGCTACAGCTCATAGAACCTCCAGCCAGGAGAACTCGGCCTCCAATTCTACTTCCCTGATCTCAAGTCACTCCCACCCTTCTTTGCCCCTCCCACCCCTTCATATGGCATCTGTCATCAAAAGGAATAAAAGGCATTTACTGATTTCTCTCTGCTTCTCACCTTTCCTTCACCCCTGCCCTTCACTTTTTCTTTCAGTTTTTCTCTTTTTTCAATATGCAATTAAATAACAGTTCATATTTTAGCATTTTCCATTTTATATATTTAGTTTTTTAATTTGGTGACTCCAATTCCACCCAAATCTGGAATGTTCAATCAGCGAATTATGTACCAGCATTGGAGAAGCAGCCGATGCTGCCATCTTGGAAGAGTGCAGACAGTTTGTGGTTGTCCTCCCAAACACGTGCCAGTGAACTGCCGCTTCTTTTACTCTTGTTACTTGAAACCTGGCAAGCACAGAATGATGCGCAGGAAACCTGAACATGAGCTGACTCAAGATTTCACTGATGAGCGATGGGCTGGCCAGCAGGAGGCACTGGAGCTACGAAAAAAACAGACCCTAAACCAGAGGTGGGCAATGAGGGCTGTATCTGTTCCTGGTTTTCGCTCCAACGTTTGGCCTTTAATTCGTTAATTATCTTAATAAACCAAACTATTAATGAAATCTCACTTTTCTGCTGCATTTCTTTAAATTATCATTAATGACCACCAAAGACTGGTCTTGTCTCCCTACATAAAATATTTTCTTTTCGCAAATCTTTGTGCAAATCTATGTTTTTGTATACAACCAATTAGCTCAATTAGTCTGGGTAACTGTTAGAAATAAAAACCTGCATACACACCAGCCCTCCAGGACCAGAACTGCCCACCCCTGCCCTAAAATGACTGATCACTCCCCTATCCTAGCTGTGCAAAGCCAATTATATGCTGCTTTCAAAAGGGCGGCTGCCACAGTCGGTATATTAGTTCATGTTTAGAATTCAGGTTAATCTTGCTATTACACATCTCTTGTCAAGAGGTTTTTTCAGAGATGTCTTGTTCAACTGCTCAAAATAGAGTCCTACATCATACAAACTGAGTGTATGCACTCTGGACTCATGCCCAGAGAGGGCATGGGGAGTTAAAAGCAATTCACTGAAATTATATCTTTGAAGAATTTTTGCTAATTAAACATTATGTCATGCTCAGTATGCTGTATGCTGTTAAACTCAACTAAAATTTTATGGTCTGTGATGCTGTCCACCTGAAATTTCAAGCCTGGTTCGCATGAAATGATCGGTAATGCTTCTCTGTGGGAAGATATGTGATATAACATGCCAATTTTTAGGAATGCTTCCATGGGAAGCCAGATGAACAGTTTTGTTCATTTTGAAGAGGTCACAGGAGTTGAGCTGGCACAGACTTCCAGGCAAGTGGGACAGGTTTAGCTCCATTTAGTATTTGCACTGTTATACAAAGTAGATGCTGGGGAAAAAACCTTTTGTTGTGAAGGGTAGACCACTGGTTAAATTTCCGCTATTCACTGCTGTGTGTGTGTGTGTGTGTGCGCATGTGTGTGTGTGTGTGTGTGTGCATGCGTGTGTGTGTTTCTGCATGTGTGTGCGTGTGTATTTGTGTATGTGGTGTGTATATGAATGTGTGTATGTGCTTCATTGAGTTTCTGTTCTCAGGCACTGTAGTGCAGACATGTTTGTTTTTCATGACTTTAATCCAAAAGAAAGTGAGGCTAATACAATAGGGGTATATATGTCACCTGAACACCAAAACTTTTCTAAAAAATCAGCTTGCTTCTAAGACCAAGGTCTCAGCGGCCCCGTCCTCTTGGGAAAGCATATGTTCGCTCTCACAGGTGTGTCACTGTACCCTGTCCGCCACAGACGAGTCCATCTCAGAGGTCTCCCCAGTCGAGTAGCCAGCATTTGGTTGCCCATCTGCTTAAGACAGATAGGGAGAGAGCAACCCACATACACTCACACACATACACACACGCGCGCGCACGCACACAAACACAAATACACACCTGCTGCAAACATTCTTTGGGATATTCTGGAAAATTCTGCTGGTGAACAGAGAGATGTTCCCCAGATCTCAGTGCATACTCAGGTGAGGACCTCAGAGAGTGTTGGCGGGGAGAAGATACCTCACAAACTCATGCATACCTCATGAAATGGTGGAAATAACTTACAATCAGTTCATGAAATTTGATGCACAGTAATTTTGAAAGCAATAAGAGTAATTTACCGGCATTTTCAACCTTGCATCCGCTTGCCCGCACACTTGGATGGTTAAAGGGTGCACTTGAAATTTTTAGCGGTATGCACTGTAAATGTACCATTAGTAAGATATCTGCTCCTCTATCCATCTCTGGAACAAATCAATAGTGTGTGCCACATAAGAGGTAGCATATTTTTTTCTTCTTTGAGTTATTATGACATTCAGGCGAATAAATATTTGAACATTGACATGATTTTGGTTTGGCACAATACCACAATGTTGAGTTCCATCATTGACGTTGTTGACATTGACAGATACACCTATATCCTGGAGAATGTTCTTTATCTTGCAAACCACAGTGAAGGGGTTTTTCTTCAACAAGAGAAATAACCTTCTCTCATCCACTACAGTGGCCATGCTGCTTACCTCACCAGTGAGTTCTTCCTTGAAGGGAGAGGGATGAACAGGGAGAAGAAAAAAGGTAAAACTGTGATTATGGCTCAAAGTCAGGTCGTGGAATTAGATTTGTCTTCCGTGGAAAATAAGAGCGACTGAGTAATGTGAGGGAAACTATTTTGTCTCTTCCTCCTCCCTATTTCGTCCTGTGATTCATCACAAGGCTTCCAGGGGGACAGCGCATTGGGGAAAATCCTCCACGCAATATCGCACATAATCCGTTGAGACAAATCTTCTCTGATATGATGGTAACTTTGTGATTCAGAGATGTGCGGGGGCCCTAGAGACCCCATCTTTCATCATCAATCACTCCTATTCCGCACTACATTCCCTAAGCTCTCAGACAGAGCCCTCCTCTGCTCACAGGATTTCTCTCCTGCACTCAGGACCTCCCCACAGGTTTGAGCTTTCCAGCTGGATACTCCTTTCTTCCAAGTCTGCTTTTCATTTCTGCATGGTGTATCACAGTGTTGGTTGAATACACAAGCAGCCAATGGAAGTGTAATTTATGGTGATGGAGTTTCTTAGCCTGCACACTTTAACTTTTCATTCTCATTTTGTGTAGTTTACTTCAAAATCAGTTTGTGTGTTGTCATTGTCTTTGGCTTGGATTGTTGCATATTGCACCCTACACATGCCTATTAATTTATGAACCAACTAAAACTGACCTTTTTTAACATTGGGCCTTATTTGGATTGGCCATATTAGAAAGACCTCTGCTCACCAAGTCCAAATTGTTGGATGCATTCTTCTGTCCGGAATCCAAAAAACTGTCATGCGTGAAGACCTTGCCCACAGAATCCAATGCATCTTTTATTACCTCTAAAAATTTGTCATATGAAACAATAATACCCCAAAGCCTCCCTGACAGGGCTGAGCTGTTGTTCTCCATCTTTGTCTATGAATCAGCATCTTCTTATTCTGTCTTCTCCTCAACCTCATAATCCAGCTTAATATTACTGGTTGACCTGCAACGAAACCAGTGGTTTGAAACACTCTATGGTCATTAAATTACACCAAGTGTCAATATTTTCAAATGGGAGAGCTGGGTTAAGAGCTGAGAGTAGAAAGGTGTTAGCCAGTCTTCAAGCACATACATGTGAGGAAGTAAGCATATTCAAACATTTAATTACACACTCTCAAACTACATTGCATTTCATTCACTGCTTCAGTTTCACAGAATGTAACATGCAAGGGATGACACTGAATCATTAGCCTATTGATAATATAGCATTCAAGCAGTTAGCTAATTTTGCACTTGTAAAAAAGCCAAAGCATGACCAGCAACCAAGTTATTAAATTAGTGAAAAGAGAAAAGATGCGCTGCTCCCTGATGTAACCTGTTAGCTTAGTAAACAAGTTGTTATCACAAAGAATTATAAAAACACATTTATTTTTTCAGCAAAAAAGAAAACAGAAAATTTAATAGTTGCTAAATATTTTTGACTGAAGACCTTTTGATCATTGGTGTGTATTATTAATTGACAAAAACAAATTGTCATTTTCTTAAACGTCTGAAATATCCATCACTAAAATTTGGTGTGCAAAGGCCTTAAATTAAAGAGAGGGGTAGTTAAAAGACTGTTTTTTTCCCCCCAAACTGTTTCAATCATTCTGATTGGAAATTAAATAATTTCTGAGAGTGGCTGTTTCATAAAATACTTTCGATCTCCTATTGCTTCTTGCCTGTAATGCACATCCAATTTAAGAGCGCTTCGATTTTAACAAAAGTTTTCATTGACATTTAATGTCTAATCAGGAGCGTTTATGCTTCTGAACTAGCACTCTTCCGGGAGCAATTCAGTGAAATTGCATTAGCACGTACAACATGGAAGGTTTATTCAAAATATTTCTAAAATGTTAATGACTAGTGGTCATTGAGAGGTGAAGTTGTGCTTTTACATTCTGTAATTCTTTCCACTGGAAAATCAGCTTGAAATTACACTTGCAGAAATTTTTGGTTGAGTTTTTATTTATTTTTTAAAATAAATAGTTTAAACTATTAAACTAATCTATTGCCACCCCTACCCCCTTCCTGCAATATAATCTCAGAGAGATATAGCGGAGATAAATTTAATAAATAAACAAATAAATGTAGGTTCCCCATATACTGTGAAACAAATTAACCATTTGTTAATGACTAAATCTGGTACAGGGTATGAGCCCATTGAGAGGAGTTATACCTAATTTGCCAATTTGCATAACATTTTTCTTCTTCCATAACTGTTCATAAATTTCAGTTGTTTTTCAAGTTTTCTCAGTTGAGAGGCAATTAGCTAACAAACTATCTCCTGGCATCTTTAATATGATATTTTGACATCAAGCACTAATTGGACTCCCCTTTTTTTACATTTACAGTGGGTCAAAGGGCCAGCAACATGTCTTCAAATTGAGAAATTTAAATTGCACGAAAAATTACTGAAAGTTTAGCAGCCTTGTATTGAAAATCACCCCTATTTCTCAGCTGCTTGGCTTCTTACTTCATAACAAGTTTCACGATCCCTCATGCTTGTATGATGTGTTAGGTTCTATTTTACCTATGCTGCACACAAAAGTAAATAATTTACAGTGCTATTTTCCATTTGTGACTTTTCTGTGAAAATAAAGTTGTGCTAATGAAATAAATACTCTGCCTGTCCAAAAAAAAGTCACACACTCAAATATTCAGTTGGAACCCCTGCGGTTTCAATTAAAGTGTTTATTTGTCATATCAGTATTATTATTTGAAACCATATGCAACGACAGCACGCTTATTTTCGATCAGAGTTGCCTTTATTTTTTGCTCAAGATCTTTTTTTCACGACAAGATGGTTGAACCACTCAATAGCCTTCTTGAGCACGTCCCAATATCTCTCAGTTTGGTTAAGGTCAGGTCTTTGTGGTGGCCAGTTTGTGCGTGAAAATGATCCATTATGCTTGTTTTCCTCACTCATGAGGAACTTGCCCTATCTGAAATACTGTTACATATTTTTTGCCACCAAGGGATACGTCTCCCAAAATGATTTTTTGAGAAATGAAAGACTGCACACTTCATCAATTAGGGTTAAATAATTATTGCCAGATGAAACATTATTCGCTGCAATAATGATCCAATCATAGTATTTGTTTATTTATATCCTAGTGGCGACTCTTTTGGATGGGCAGTGTATGTTCTACATTAAGGTAAATGTGAGAAACACGGTGCAGTTGCACCCAGGCCCGCATGCGATGGGGGCCTGTAGATAGGTAGGCACTTGACCACAACAAAATTGAAGTTGGAGTACTTCACTGCATATAATATACTAGTGATGACCACGACAAGACTTAGAGTTGCTCTTTTAGCAAAGATATAGTGCTTCTCCCTCAGTGAACAACACCAAAGCTAAATAGATCTCTGTCACCGGGTTGACCATTTTAATGTATTTAATCAATCTATGTCTAATACTCATGCAAATATGTTGGGGCCTACGTAAAGCCCAGGCAAACAAATTTTTTTAGATTAAAATTCACTGTGGTATGCCTGCATATTTTCTGTTCATATAGAAAATATCCTTCCTCTTGCTTTCCTGTTGTGGAGATTTATGAGAAATATGGCAGCCAATCAAATTCCCAAGGAAACTATTTTGGTTAGCTAGTCATTCTCAGTGACATGACTTAACTGAAAATGCAGGGCAGGCTTCAAAGAACAAACACAAGAATGGGAACAAAAAAAGTAGAGAGGAAGAGGAGGCAAGGATAAAACTGCTCAAATTAGATTTTTATTTTTTGTCATCTTGTGCAATGTACAACAATAGAACAGCTAGCTGATGAACAAGGGATGGTGAGTGCTTGTTGGTAAGCTGATGTTTACCCTAGTTAGCCACGGAGCTGTCTAGCTAGCTGGCGAAGTTAGCTAATTAGCTAACTGTCTGCCGAGAGTGACCGCCAGCATCGGACTTTGTTATGGAGATGCCAGCTCGACCATTTTGCTTTCTGAAGACAGTTGGCAGCTGTATGTAATGGTAGATACACAGCTAGCAGCAAGTTTTTGCAAAAAGTTTGAGTGGACACTGAATTGGACTTTTTAGTTTCACAAAACTACAGTACATTGAATGATTAAAAAAAAATATGAGTGACATAAAGTTGCATGGGTCTGAAAATGCGGAAAGAGTTCCTAGCTAGGTATCGCGAAAATAAATTATACTGATAAATTGCGAAATGATTTATCGATTGTTTTACATGGTTACGGTGCATAATGAAAGTTTATGGGATTAGCAACATTGGTTAACTTGAATTTGTTTTTATTAGATGGCTGGTCTTCAAATCTGTAACCTCAGTTCAAGATTTTGGGATGCTATAGCTAACTTATTACATTGGGCTATATATTTTACATGAAAAAGCCACGGCAAACCAAAGATGTTACGTACATTGTGCCTTTCCGAATTCACAGACTGATGTGATGCCTTTCTATATTGCAGTCAGTGTGTCGATTAATATGCGGAAACTAACAGGATTGGACCAGGTGCGTATATTTTGAATGAGTGGGCTTGGGGGCCCCAAAAATAATTCTTACACTCGGTCCAACATCACCCACTTCCACCACTGGTGAGAAAATTAAGAATTATAGAGAACATTTATTGATTATTTACTCAGACATGATTTTCACTGCATGGTGAGTTTCACTCGCATTCTGAGAAGTCCGCAGTACACATATTTCTTAGTTGCTCTCAATTTTCAGATAAAGTCTTGACGAGATGTTGGACAAAGCCGCATGAATCAAACAGAGTCAAACTTTATACAACAGATGGTAAGATTTGGATCACAGCTCAATGAGGTTTGCATTTGTTTTCCTTATTTGCAACTGCAGAAGCCCCTCTGCTCTGCGGGAGTTTATTTAGAGCTGTGGGAACAGAATCTCTGTCTGCACAGCGATCCAATGTGATTGTGTACTACAATAATACAAGCTAAAATACTACAAAAGGAGTAGTTTAAATGGGGATAGTATTCACCATGGCTATACACAATGAATAAAATCAGATTAAATAATGTATTCACTCTAAGAATACATTCTGAGGAGCTAAGCACTGAAGCACAATCACATTGATTTTTTTTTCAGGATAAAACAAGTCATGATGAAAACATCTTCAATGACTTGTTTAATGGTCAAATGCAAGGGCTGCAATATTGATATGATACGATGTGATATGATATGATAATACTTTATTGTCAGACAAAGCCTGCAATTTTTTCTTACGTCACAGTTGCTCTATTACAATATAAGATTACAATAAAGAAGACAATTGTACAAGACCCATACAATCACAAAATTCATACATTTATCATAAAAATACAAAGACACCATTTAAGACCCATTAACGTGCATTTGATCCGAGTTTAAGCACCATATTTAGTTTTATGATTGACTGGTGCACTAAAAGAGTGCTTCAGTCTAACCCTATGGAATATTAAACCCTTTGTGCAAAAGCCAAATCTGGCAATTTATGCGTTACCCTTTTTAAGGCCTCATAACTCAAGATTTGAGCTTTACAGTGAGGGGAAGATCAGCTTAAATGGAATAAGACACTTGTAGCATTTAATATACCTTCTTATTTCAGTTTATTTCCACACATAATTTTAGTATGGAATAAGGGCTGCAAACACAGGAAAAATGTTCACAAAAATTCAGCATTAGGATTGTAAAAAAAAAAAATTCTACAGTGCCTGACAAAAGTCTTGTCACTTATCCAAGTTGTAGGAACAACAAATAATAATCTGACTTGTAGTTGATCAATTGGAATCAAAAAATGGCTTATATGAAAGGCAAAGCCCTTTAGATTATGCGAAATATACCAAAATAGAGTTTTGTGTCATTCATTGAGTTTTATTATTTAATTAGTACAGAAAGGTCAGATTTTGCTTGGACAAAAGTCTTGCCACATTGAAAAAAATTTGGAAATTATACATACACTTTATTTTGAATACACAAATATGCCACCATAATATTAGAACATAAATTCACGGTGCCTTGGAAAAAAAAAAATTAATATTAAGTAGACTCCCATGAGCTTGGAGGACTGTATCCATACGTCTTGGCAATGACTGAAATAACTTGATGATGAAATCATCTGGAATGGCATAGAAAGCAGTCTTACAGGACTCCCAGAGTTAATCAAGATTCTATGGTTTCATCTTCCAAGCCTCTTCCTTCTTCTTACCCCTGAAATGCTCAATAATGTTCATGTCAGGTGACTGGGTCGGCCAATCCTGGAGTACCTTCACCTTCTTCGCTTTCAGGAACTGTGATGTGGAGACAGAAGTATGAGAAGGAGCAGCAGTATGAGTCGGGCAGCAAGAACTTCTTGATATTTCAGGCTGTTGATGTTGCCATCCACTCTGCAGATCTTTCTCACCCCCCCATACTGGCTGTAACAACAAACCATGATTTTTCCTCCACCAAACATGATTGTTTTCTGGGAGAATCTTGGGTCCATGAGGGTTCCAACAGGTCTTGTACGGCAACTGGGATGCAGTTCAATGGATGATTCATCAGAAAAATAAACTTTCAGCCACTTTTCCAGTATCAATCCTTTCTGCAAGCTGTGGGCCTTGGCAAATGCAATGCAGGTTATTTGTTTTCTGTTTAATGCAGGCTTCTGTGTACTAATTTGGCCATGAAAACCACTTTGAGAGAGAATTTGACAAACTCTTCTTGTAGATACCGGGATTTTTGATGACATTTCCTAATGTAGCTTTGCTGTAGTTGAAGAAGGGCTAGCCTTGTACAGTTGAAGCAACAAACGGTCCTTTCAAACAGTTGTCATACCAGGGTCTGTCTGACCTGCACTAGCCACGAACATCACCAGTTTCTTCAAATATTTTTCTTATCCCCTCCATTTGACATTTGGATACATTAAAGATGTCTGCCACCTCAGCAGCAGACTCAGTCTTAAGGCTCTTGATGATCAGCACTTTGGTCTGTGGTTGAATCTTTGGCATGTTGTCAGAGGTCTAGTTGCACCTCATATGAAAGTCTGGTGCGCTGGGGTTATTTCTATACACATCTGGGAATGTGTTAATTACAGTATTTGTCATAGGTTAAACTCTAATCTGTGATTTGTTGCATCATCTGAAGAGACGACAAGACTTTTGTCCCAGCAAAAACACGTTATGGGCTTTGCCAGGCTGTGAACATCAGAACCCTTTTTGACGGTTTCATTTTGCACCAAATTATTAATGTGAAAGCCCTTGACATTAAAATGGACCATTTATTATAACAATTGATTGGTTAGAAATAAAGCTATATGCTATTTTTAGTTACTATGTCTTTATGCGACAAGACTTTTGTCAGGCACTGTAAGAATTGAATAATGGCTGGGAGTTAAACGATGCATTTTTAGGATAAAAAAAAAAAACACACGGAGACCACAAGTTTGCTACATCTGAGTGTGATATTCAAAATTACTAACTGTCCATGAGCCAAATAAGATCATTATAATAACAGGGGATCAATTTAATCATGTAATCATGGATAGATATCAGTTGTCTCCAAAATGCTCTCCAAACCAAAAGGCGTCCTACCATGTCAAGAGTCACTTGGACTATGCTATTAGTTCATGGTACTGGGGCTTAAATAAACAGAAACAGAAACTCCAAGTAGCACAAAACAAATTGAAGAGAGTCGTGCTGGAGCTGGATTACAGGAGCCATGTGGGTAGAACCCAGTTCCAGCAGCTCAAGTGGCTTCCAGTTGAACATAGAGCACGTCAGATTCAACTGAACATGGTCTACAAGATTCTGAATAATAGAGCCCCAAGTTACGTCACTATTTCACCAAGTTAGAAGATGTACATACTTACAACACCAGAGCAAGGGCAACTAACCTAACAACCTCTAAATTCAAAAATATGATGGGTAAGGTTTCCTTCTTATATGCAGCTGCTACAGAGTGGAATAAGCTGCCGTCTGAAATAAAAGAAGTACGTAAAATAGAAATGTTTAAGAAAAAGGTCAAGTACATGCTGCTCGATAACATCCCTCAATAATGATAAGATTATTTTAATTAATTTGATACTTAGCGGAATACTGCTGCCAATCCTTCCACATGTAATCATGGACGTTAACCAGCTGCTTTCATCTTTTACATTGAGTGTGCGGATTTTATAAAAATCAGGGACCACGATGGAAATAAGTCCTGGACTTTTTCATGTTATCCCTGACAATGTCTCATACATGTGTCGACTGTTTTTATTATTTTATTTATTATTAATTAACCACAAAAAAGCATTGAAATTGGTCCATTTTTCACCAGAGCCCCATTAGCCCGCACACACTCACAAGAAATAACTTATTTTACTGTCAGAATGTTTATAGTGTGCTGATACCACCTGCTACAACGTGTATGAGGGGCTGGACTTTACCAGGCATGCAAAATGAAGAACAAAAGTGAAAGCTATTTGCAAGGAACTGCAAACTGCACACATGGTGAAATGCATGAATATGAACAAATGTCATGCAGGTGCATTGACCTGCACATCAACAGACAATCATACTCCCCTGTATTTGAACACTTTTCTCCATATTGTACATGCATCTTTTCTTGTACTTGCCCTGAAATCTAAGTAATGGGCAACCTACCTTCTTTCCATCTTTCACAGATGGTCAGACAAAGTTTTAATTGTTCGCATGCCGCTGAACTGCTGTTATTCACCAAACACATAAGATCATCTTGTATCAACATTTTCCATGCTCTGTAAGGAGCAAGTATGACTCACTGACAGTAATATCCAAAATATACCTTCTATATACAGAGAGGATGCTCCACCATCAAGAGAAAAAAAGGCAATAGCCAACTCTCCCTCGAATGCAAATCAGTGCATCCATTATAATAGCCAAACATGTCCTTGAACTGTCCGCGAAATAAAATAATGTAAACCAACAGAAAGACATGGCTAGTGATAATAATCAATGTGACTGCAATGGTATCAAATTCATGGCAACAGTGGAATATGGAAAAGACTAAATAGTTAGCTAAATTACAAAGACTGTGAACCATAATACACATTGAGGAGATAGTCTTCCCCATGATAATAGGCTTCCTCCTCCAATAAATCAACACTGTCAGGCTAAGAAAACTCTTCAGTATTGACGCTATGAAGTGAACTCTTTCTCAGATTGCATATTTCCGTGATCTCACATAATTCAAGTGCTCGAAGTTGAGAAGATGTGACCGAACCCGCTGTTAAAATAACAATGAAAATTATTTTTTGAGATAAATCATAGTTCATATATTCCCATGAAATAAAATTGACAACCATGTAAATAGGTTGACATTCATTTACCTCTTATAATTTTGCATCAATTCCCAATAAAGAATAATTTTCACTCAGGAATAAAAATAAAGTATATACAATAAACCTGCAGCTGAGACTAGCTCCAGTATCCTGACTGAAATAAAGAGACAAGTGATCAAGTGAAATAAAGATCTCCAGTGATCCTCATTGACAGGTAACACAACAGTTTTCTTTGAGAACTCTATGCTGTCTTTTGTATACCCAAAAAACAATTTGAAAAATATTGGAAACACATAATGGTATATTAAGGTGTCTGTGTTCCTAACACACATGCTCACTCAATGTGCATACACAGGCTTGGGATCCATTTCTAACTAAATCATATGTGAGGGAATGTGGCTAGTGGGAGATGTGCACTGCAGCCATGGTAACCATATATATTTTTTTTAATCCAACTCCAAACAAATTCTCAAGATAAAAGTAGTTAATTCATATTAGAGGGTATCAATGTCAGAAGGCAGAGCAGATGGGGTTAGAAGGAGATGGGGTGATGGGTATGGAAGGGATAGTAAAGGAATGGGAGGAACTGTAAGATTGCTGAAAGAGACACATTTTCACATATTGCCTTTTCCATCAAATTTCGCTACTTTTATAATCTTCATATGTTTCAAAATGGTTGTATTTCATTGTTTCTCCTGGATAATGTCCAAATAAAAGGAGAAATGCAGTGATTTTATTATTGTATCTTTATATATTTCCAACTAGTTTAAGAGAAGTCCTGTATGACAATTTTGCATGTCCAGTACAACACATGGTTCCCAAAAAAAAGTTTATGTTGTGCATATTTTCAATAAAGATCATTTCGAAGTTAGAGCGGCATTAAAGTGTTCTTATGTGTCTACAATGTTCGCGCGTGTGTCTGTGTCTGTGTTTGTGCACGCACATGTGTGTGTGTGCACGCGCGTGTGTGTCTGTGTGTAATGTGAGTGCATACAAATAGAGAATATACCAATATGCCTGCCAGTGAGTGTTACCTATGCTGCCTGTCAAAGTTAGGGCTGGAGGCAGCTTCAGAACAGCCAGTAGTGTGTGCAGCAAACTGCCAAAGCCAATCACTGCAGCAACATCTGCGCACATAGCCAGATTCAGAAGCATTCCACAGACCAAACATCTTGACAACAAATCTCAACGTCACTAATGCACCAATCCTCGACCCTCTGGGGTCAAAGCCATGTTTTTAAGTTTTTGTGATCCACAATAAATTTATAGACATCATTTTTTCAGGACAACCTGGCCTATCAGAATATATATACTGCAGTGAGGTCACATGAATATACAAATATTTATATGACCATAAACATTAAAAAAAAGAAAACTGAATCTCTCCGTATTTTATCGAAATCACACACAAAAAAACCATAATAAATAAGATTTTTGACTTTGAAAAATTGTTCTCCCAAGTGTTGGGTATCAAGGGGGAAAAATAAACATTGTAACTCACTTCAAAAATTATTAAAATTTTTTTCCAAGAAGTTCTTCTGTTTTTCGATCAATTTTTTTTTCCAGTTAGCTGCACCATGCCAACCACACTACATGCTGTAATTCAAGCCTACTGTTTACTCTCTATGTATAGCTCCAACCTCCCAACTGAATTTGCGGTGCTACTAAAAGCCTGCCTGGAGACAGTGGAGCCCCACTAATCCACCACACTGTACGAAACAGGCAACCACCAAACAACAAATGTACAAATGAAAATCAAATTTACTTATGAGTATATCTGATATCTGATATCACCTAAGTTACATTACCATGTCAAGTAGCAAAATAAAATTAAAAACAGAATAAAAACAAGCTATGTGCCCATGGAATTCTCAATGCGCACCACGCGCACGCCTTACAGTTTTATCCAACTGCGCAAAAAAGAGTTTACAGTTACAATATTGTACTGATATTTCGAGGACTTGCCCTCTATGGCATAGATCCATAAATAATAGGGATGAAACAGTCTCATGTTTTCCCACTGCACAATTCGATACAGATCAGTGTTTCCAACAACTATGGTTGCCGGTCAAAAACACAGCCTCCGGTTGCTCTAAGTGAAAAAAACAACCTCTGATTGGTCAAAAAATTCAATCCAAGGGATCACTGTATTGCTATTGCACAGCAGTGGCTGTTTCAAACACATGAAATTGGATAAATAATCAAATCATCGTGTTCAGTTTTGTATTTATCGTTATGGATGTAATTCCAAAGTCTCCCAAAGGAAACCACAGTTCACAGCTGGATTATAAAGCTTGCGAAAGGGATATGATCGCACCAGAGCGCTGATTTAAACTGGGCAATGCTTACCTTTTGGACAAAAAAAGTAAGTGAATTGCTTGCTGCATTACAGAGATATTTAATAGATGATGTGTTTTGATGTTGTATACAACATTGTCGACCCCAGGGGATTAAGCTCAGTGAACCTTTAGGTTTGTTGACACAGCCTCATTATGGAGGAAATGGAATCTAGTAACCGTGCAACTAAGCCAAGGAGGGTCCTAGTTGAGGTGGAAGGTCTTGGCGTGTTTACTTAGGCTGCAGGGGAAAATAAAGACTTAAAGATCTTCATTCTATTAATGCGGTCCGGCTACAGCGTCAGCGTTAGACCACTGCCTCAGATCAAACGTGATGGTATCGCCCCACGTTCTGCTTTTTGGCCTGAAGTGTGTAGCGGATGCTGCAGTCCTTAAATCGTGGCGGTCACAATTAAACCATGCGTTCGCATGAATGCGCTCTGACTCAAATTTATGAATTTAGAGCTATGTTATGCATCGGACTCATAACTGGTCTATACCCTAAGTTCACCGGACCAAAAACATCTGTAGAGTCCAATTCGGTGGAGAACTGAGAGGCTGGCGGTCCTATTCTGCTCGGTGGTTTGAACATATAAAGTATGACTAGGGATCACCTGGGACCGGAACATATTCGCCATGGAAAGAAAGGCGTTCAGGGACTGTTTATTCAGTGTAACGCAAACAAAAAAAAAAAAAAAAAGAAGTCCATGGACTTTTTAGTTTTAACAAAATATTCTCAAAGTCAATCAAAATTACACCAATCGAGCTGGAGGGATGTAAGTTAGTTAGAGCCAGAAAACCACAGCAGAATGCAATTAACAATTTACAACCCCAATTCCGAAATAGCTGAGAAAAAATGTAAATTGTGATTAAAATCAAAATGCAATTACTTTCAGATCACATGAGGCAATATGTTATTTAGAATAGAACATAGATAACATTTCAAATGTTGAAACTGAGACATTTTACATTTTTATCCACAACATGAGCTTATTTCAAATTTTTTGGCTGCAACAGGTCTCAAAAAAGTTGGGACACAGGCAAAAAAGGGCTGAAAAAGCAATTAATATATATGAGAATCAGCTGAAAGAACATTTAATAAGTAATTAAGTTAACTGGCATCAGGTGTGTAACATGATTGGCTATAAAAGGGATGTCTTAGAGAGGCTGAGTCTCTCAAAAGTAAAGATGGCCAGAGGCTCTCCATCCTGTGAAGGCTTGCATAAAAGAATTGTGGAATACTTTAAAAACAATGTTCCTCAACATCAAATTGCAAAGGCTTTGAAAGTCTCATCATCGACAGTGCATAACATCATCAAAAGATTCAGAAAGACTGGAAAAATCTCTTAGCATAAGAGACGAGGCCGAAGACATTTACTGGATGCCCGTGATCTTCGGGCCCTCAGACGCCACTGCATCACTCACCGGCATGATTCTCTCATTGACATTACGAAATGGGCTCAGGAATACTTCAAGAAACCACTGTCTGTAGGCACAGTCCGCCGTGTCATCCACAGATGCCACCTAAAATTCTATCATGCAAAAAGGAAGCCATTGTTGAGCATGATCCAGAAGCGCTGCCTTGTTCTGTGGGCCAAGGTTCATTTAAAATGGACTGTAGCAAAGTGGCAAAGTGTCCTGTGGTCAGACGAGTCCAAATTTGACATTCTTGTTGGAAATCATGGGCGTTGTGTCCTCCGGGCTAAAGAAGAGAAAGACCACCCCTCCTGTTATCAGCGTTCAGCTCAAAAGCCTGCATCTCTGATAGTATGGGGATGCATTAGTGCATATGGTGTGGGACACCATATGCACTAAAAGCAAAATGAATGCTGAACAAAAGCAAAATGAATGCTGGAAGGTATATAAAGGTTTTAGAGCAACATATGCTCCCCTCCAGATGACAACTATTCCAGGGAAGGCCTTGTGTATTTCAGCAGGACAATGCAAAACCACATACTGCAGCTATTACAACAGCATGGCTTCATAGTAGAAGAGTCCGTGTGCTGAAATGGCCTGCCTGCAGTCCTGATCTTTCACCGATTGAGAACACTAGGCGCATAATTAAACAAAAAGTCCATCAAAGGAGACCCAAAACTCTCCAGCAGCTGGAAGCCTATATTAAACAAGAGTGGGATGAAATTCCAATGGCGAAACTCAAGAAAGTTGTCTCCTCAATGCCCAGATGCCTCCACTCTGTGTTAAAAAGAAAAGGGGATGCTACACCATGGTAAACAGGCCCCTGTCCCAACTTTTTTGAGACCTGTAGCAGCCGTCAAATTTGAAATGAGCTCATTTTGTGGATAAAATTGTAAGATTTCTCAATTTCAACATTTGCTATGTTATCTCTGTTCTATTGTGAATAAAATATGGTGTGATTTGACAGTCATTGCATTTTGATTTTATTCACAATTTACACTTTGTCTCAACTATTTTGGAATTGTTATATTTCACCAGGCAGGTAAAAGCTTAAATCAGAGAACCAAATAACATTGTTACATGAAATTTAAAGAAAAAACTATATCATACCTGGCGCGACTCGCAACTACACATATCCACAACGTGTACAATGTGGAAAGGGTGAATACAAGCTTCCAAGACCTGTTTGTTTCCCCATCTTTCATGCCCAAACTCCATAAGGGTTTTTTATGGCAGGGTCATAAATTATTTGGGTTGCCGGATCAGGAATGTGACCCTTCCCCTGAGGAAATTTGGTCAGGGATATTGCCAGAGGGGAAATTTCCACAAGTATGTTCTTTTCAGTTATTAAATGAGGGTTTGGCACAATTCTGATCCCTTCGAAATATGCCTCATTCAATTTCGGAAATTTTGCAGAGTAGAATGATACCCAACACGATATGCTTGCGCTACGGTTTGCCATGAAACGTCCAGTATTAATGCTATCAATCAGCTCTTATCATACAATATAACAGAAATACACATTATATTTGGGACATTATGGGTGACATCAGTATTTTAAATCGGTGGGAAAAAAGTCCTTGAAAATTCGTAAATGGGAAGCATTGTGAATTATTTGGGGGGATCTCTGAAAAGTGCAGTTGATGGCATTGTGGCATTGTCTGACACAAACCAAAGTCCTATAAGCTGTTTAGGGTTAACTGGAGGGCACCAGGCACTGACCATTAACCCAGAGGTCCGTGATCGCTCCAGCCATAGGCTGATGAGGTTGGGTGCCTTTTGGGTCTTAAAAACCCTTATCAATATCCTCTCACGAACTAGAAATTCCTTTGCCAGGTGCTGGTGACACTAAGATAATTGGGGTAAGTTTACCAAAGTCGTGTGTACATGAGAATCCACACGCGCTTCACATGTAGTTCTCTCTACATTCCATTGCTGCTTAAAGACTGTGAATGAGCCTGCATAAAGTGTGAGTGGTTATGTATGTTAATGAGCTGGAGGAATGAGCAGCCCTGTTTTATGGTGTTAGCTGTCAAGCTCCTGACACAGGAGGCTTATATTTTCTTAGTTATATTCATGTACAGTTGTGGGAGGGGAGGAGGTGGCTAGGAGATACTCTTCACATCTTTGTGTTTGTGTAGTACAAGCCTTCACATCTTCATTAACATAAAAAATAGTGTCTCCCACTCAACAGACTGTGGTGTAAACTGCTGTTGCTGTACATTCTGCTGCCAGTTATTCTCACTGTGGTAACTTCCTGCGTGCGAGTGTCTGTGTATATGTGGCCGCGTTTGTTCTGCTGTCTTTTCCCTTCAAACTTTCCCCTGGTAATTTCTTATGCTGTCTGCCTTTGTCAGACATGTCACAAAGAGGTTTTCTCAGTGCTGGCAATGCAATCCTCAGCTGAGGTCACTGTAGCAGGACTGATGTATTCAGTCAGAGAGCCTCTCACAGCCTGCATAAATGACAGATGCGATTTGAAGCAGAGCCTACACACTAAAAAGGGCTCTAATTACATCAATCACAGCCAGCAGCACAATGATGTAGGCACTTGGAGAAAGCAATAATAAACAAGAGAAGCATAGCTCCCAAGTGACCCGCTTCTGGCGGGTCCGACCCGCATTTGAATGGCAAAACCCGCGGACCAGCAAGCAAATGAAAAAATCTGCAATTTTGGGATTAACGCGTTATTTCTCCACCCACGCGTAATAATATGAATCAACAAAATTGATTCCGCCCGCTCAATGGAATGAAACGCTATTGTTATGGACCAGCATTTCGGTCCTTCAAACTTGGGAGGTATGGAGAAGGTGGTTGTCTTTCATACTGTGCGTGCATGCACATACATGCATACTCACAGATGCGCACATGACAACTCTTGACTCAAACATTCAAGCACACAAGGATACAAACAGGCGCACACTTGTGAAGAAACAACTGTGTGCATGCTCAGTCTCATACTCTTATTCATACACATAAGCAGAGACCATCTTTAAAAATACTCAAACACACTCAGAAATAGACCTGTAAATGCAAACTAAATCATAAACAGGTTTGAGCTAGATAGTTAGCAGCAGAGTTTTTGAATAATTGAAGTTTGCCAAGTGCTCTGTTGGGGATATTTACATAGAGTGAAGTACAATAAGCCAGCCTGGTGTAACAAGTACTGTATGGAGAACAGAGTTTCTGTGCTGGAGTGTGTGAGGTTCTAAGTTTTGTGAGGTCAGGCAAATGGATTAAAGCAGTTTTGGAGATATACTTCTCATAAGGTTTGAAGAAAAGTCAGAATAGAGCACAGCTGAGATGTAGAAAGTTGTGAAGTTTGCTGACAGCTTTGTTTGGTAGACCCATGAGTTGTAAATTACAGTAATCCAGTTGAATTGTAAGAAACGTGGATATGTAAGTTGCACCAGGGATTTGGAGAGAATGTTGATTAAGTGAGAGACTAGCTCTTCCAAGATGGTAGAGACAGGTTCGGAGAAAAAACAGTAATCTGTTGCACAAAATCATCTGAATCAATGTTTTTCCACCTTCTGCTTGTCTGACAGCGTATTATAAGTGACACAGTTTGTTTGAGGGCCAATACAGAAATATATGGGGTCAATAAAGGCCATTTGCTGACCCCCGTGTATTTCCGCATTGGCCCTCTTACAAACTGCGTAACAAATTTATCCCACCGAAGACCTTTTTTTCCACATGCATGCCATTTCGGCTGCTCCAGAGACGCTAAGGGAAATAATCTTCTCACATGCTGTGTATGGGCTTGGAGACGTAATATGGGAATATACGGGGTTTCCATGTAACTGCTTTCGACCAATGCCATCCAAGTATTCTTGTCTGAGGTGGGATAATAGCTGTTCCAGACCTTAACATGCCCCTCTTCCACTCATGCTCATCTGTTGGGCAGAGACGCAACAGGCACCACAGCCAACCCTCTGTCTTAGCCCCTGTCCTCAGGCCCATCTTTATCACTCATCTATCTATCAATTACAACAGTGGTTCCCAAAGTCGGTCCTGGGGACCCACTGCGTATGTCGGTTTTTGCTCCAACCACAATTAAGTTTTAACAAGCTGTTCATTTTTAATTAGCAGTTGCTTGTCGATCCATTTTACCCCTTAAACCACATTATGACAGAAATGGCTCGCATTCCATGAAATTTCAAAGCCCAACATTCATATTTTTTTTTTATTTTGATGTATTCCACGTAAACGACAATCAAAGGTGGCAGTATGTTTCATGTGATCAAATGCAAGACTGCAATCAGTCAGTAATCTGGTGATTAGGGTTCTGAATGCAGGTGCTCAGGTTCTTTCCTGAAACCAATCAAGTGACATTTAACAGGTTTGACTCATCGTTTGCTTTGTCTTTGAATTCTTAATTGCCTAATAATTGTTAGCTTTAATGACCTTGGGTCCACAATTTTATCTACTAGAAGCCCATTTATAGATTCATGTCATCAGTTGCAAATTTCCATTTTTTTATGTTAGAGAAGTAATTTCCAATTTAGCACACTATGAAATGATTTTCATCATGGCCATTTTTGACATGTGGTTTAAAAGGATAAATAATCAGCGTGAACAAGAATAGTGCAATCAAGAGCAATGAGCAACTCATTAGCATTCTAAGATTGGAGCTGTGGTTGACACAAAAACCCGCGTACACAGTGGGTCCCCAGGACCGAGTTTGGGAACCACTGAATTACAAGGTAACCCTGCCACAATCAACCATTCTATCCTTACACTCTCAGAAATAGGGTACAACAGGAGTCCACGTGTCTCTCAGAGCCCAGTCTCATCCCGACTCGTCACATAGTGACGCTTCCTGACCAAGAGTCAATATATGACAAAGAAGGAGGCTTTTGGCATCCTTATTTAATGCCAGTTTAAAGTGAATCCTTCCCCCAAATTCCTAGCCCTTAACCTGAACCCTAAGCCTAATGTCAAATAATGACAACAAAAACCTCCTTTTTCATTGTATATCCACGCTTGGTCAGGATGTGTCACTATATAATGAGTCGAGATGAGAATATGTGTTGGCTCTCAAGGTATCATATACACTATTTTACCCCCAAGGGCTAAGTATTGGACCTTAAAGTAACTTTATGTACCTTTTCAGGGGCTAACAAGGTACATATACTGCTACACATATATAATAGTATATTTACAATGCCAGTTTTTACAGGTAATATTTTACACATATCAAATTAGAACTTTTGTCAAATTGTTCATCAGATCTGGACTACATGTGTCAATGTAATTCACCGTTCACATTTGTAAATTACACAGCTCAACACAGGAACTAGCTTTCTTAATTTATCTTTCACTTACTTTTCCCCCAAACTCCCAAACTCACCCATGATAATTTATCATTGACTATCACATGTCCACCATAATATACCGTACATCTCACCTCATACAGGTCATGTTGACCTGATGGCGTCCGCACTATTTTCATAAATTCATCATCCATTTGAGGAAGGGGTGCGTAAAAGAGGACGCATTGAAATTACTTCAATAAAGGAGAGTGTTTGGCTCCCTTCTGAGGTTCTGGAGCTCAATCTAACCTACAATTCATAGTCCATACAATTACAGTGACAGGGCGGTTAACTTAGCCTGACAAATAAAGGAGAGTCATATCTGTTTACAGTCATATCTGTCCACACTGTTACAACCCCCTGCGCCCCTGCAGTCTGGCTAGTAGCCACGCCTAGGCTGTAGGTAGCAGCGGGATCAGTCTGGGGCACACACTCTCATAGACCCTTATGTCTCTGTTGTGTTTGAAGTCATGTGCTCCGTTATCAGCTCTTAACCCAATGCTGCTAAGCTTTCCAGCAGGGCTGCAAAATAGCTATGATATAACCAGCCATCATTTGGTCTGTCTCCTGAGCAGACAGAGAAAGGATAGTCCTAAAACCTCATTTTATTTTCACTGCTTCTACTTCTCTCTCTCACACTGTTTAGAATATAACATCATTTAAAAAGGACTATCACAAATATGTGATAAAATCATTTGTAACTGGACAATGTCATTCAAATGCAGATTCCTCAGTCACTAATTGTTCGTAGAAGCTGGAATAGAGTTCTAGAGAGCCCAGTCTCATCCCAATTCTTCATATAGTGATGCTACCTGACCAAGAATCGATATACAAGGAAGAAGGAGCCTTTTGGCATCATTATTTGACGCTTAGGGTTAGGGTTTGGGTTCAGGGTTAGGGGCTGGGGGTAGGGTTTGTTTGAAATTGGCGTTTTTCGTATCTGAAGAGTAGCAGCCTGAAAGAATGATGCTCTCCTGTCACCACACTTCTCAGCTACTGTGGTAAGTTGTCAAGGGTGCGCTTTTACTTCTCACCCTTTGAAATTACGATTGCATTCAGCCCTACTGCAACCCTGATAAGAAATAAGCTAGGTGGTACATGGTTGGATGGATGTAAGAAAACCAGCTTTTGTTCCATAGTTTTGCTTTTTTTTTTTCAGTATGCGTCTCATCTGTTTGGTTATTTTATTACTTCTGAATTGTATGCTGAAAGAGCTGGAAAGGGAAGGAGCTCTCATTTATTTGGTGACACAGTTGATCAGTGAACCAAATGTCCTGACTGCAGTCACAAAGAAGTGCTAGGAAATATCTAGCAGCTTTGGAGATCTGTGGTGTATGTTGTGAGTCTGGGAGGCAGGCATGTTACCGCTTCGAAATCCAGCCCTGGTGTTATCTGCAGTGGGTCACAGTTAGCCTTCCCAAGCATAATCAAAAACATCAACGTTTGTTCAATGTTAAATGGCTATTGTCAATTGACAAACCAAATGCCTGCAGATGCAAGCCTCTGCAGAGCTACAGAACTCAAATTATCAGAAGTGCCAACACAGGTTATTCCCACTCCACCAAATCACACAGGCTATTCCTTACTACTCCTCTCTACTGCTCTCTTACTTTTATATAGTTTATTCCTTACCTTTTCAAGAGGGACTTTGCCAAGAAAGCTGTGCAGTGTAAATGTAATCACACAAGCATTGGACAGGATTAAAATGACAACAAAAGAACTGTTACGAATTCCAACAAATCCTTAAGCATTTATCTTTTATGCTTGAAAATAGGTACATTTGTTCAGTCATGTCCTAAAAATGGATCCTCAAAACACAAACTTGTATGCGGTTTATCTCTCTGTTTGTTATGCTTTATCTACATATTCAGTATTGGTAAAATATGATGTGAATACACCTTTAGATGGAATGTAAAACAGAAGGAAGTCATTCAATTGCAGGCGGAAAAAAAAATGTTTTGGGCGCCTCTGTCCCTTTTTTATTCTGCTCAGCTGATCAGGATGAGGCTGCTCCATAGATGGAATGCATATTGTATCTCAGCCACAATGTTATCAAAGGATGTTCCACCCAGGAGTTTTCTTTGAATACAGCAAAAAAAAAATAATGCTCATGTCCAACCAATATATGAGGTTGCATCATATGTGACCTTCCAGCACCAAACCAGTCACATGGGTCAGTTTTTCAAATATGAGTTTTTTGGCTCATATTAAATGCCCTTTCAGATGAGCCCAAAAACTCATATTTGAAAAATTGACTCATGTGACTGGTTTGGTGCTGGAGGGTCACATATGTATCCTTCACAACCTAAAGTTGCCCGCAATTTATTGTGCACTTTGCAGAAGAGGAAACAAATACAATGGCAGAAAATGTATAATTTGTTGACATGCTGGCATGTTAATTACCTCAGTTAGTCAGACATTCACAAAATTGTATAAATATTGCATTTATGTGCCACTTTTCTCTTTACGACTCAAAGCAGCTATAAGGGGGAAGCTCATCTCAACCATCACCACTGTGTAGCCCCATTCGAGTGATGCAAGATAGCTATTTTCCGCCAGAATGCTTGCCACATATCAGGTGGAATTGTCCTCAGGGAAAAAGCCATTTTGACAGCTGGCTAAATTAGGGAAGGATTACGGAGCAGATTGAAATAGCCAGGTTTTGAATGAAGCCAGGATACCAGGGAACCATTTACTCTTTAAGTGTCCCAGAATCTCAAATAACCGCGGTGAGTCAGGACCACAATTTAGCAATTAATTCGAAAAATGCCATCTCCTACCATGGAGTGTCCCCATTCACTACACTGAGGCACCGGGTTTTAACTAACAAGAGGGATGGCCACCTCCTACTAACCAAGTCTGGACCTGCTTGGCTCCCACTATTTGGCCAGAGCAGGATGAATAGTAGTGCATCTGGTTCTATTTAGGTTTAGGTAAGCAGATGTAAGACGCATGTTAGCCTGGTCATTTAACCTGTTGTCCATACGCATATGGGGAAGGAGCCCTGACCATGACAATACCGAGCAGCCTTGTCAGACTGTCATTTTCTATGTATGATCAGCCTCAAAGTAGGTAACTGTCTTTGGCATGCTTAGGCTTCGGGTATTTGTTGGCTGTGGCCATGCATTGCATTTCAGAATAAAATTATATCTATCTCCATCTCACTTGAGCCCCTTTCTTTTGCTTTCCTCCCTTTACTGTCATCAGACAAGGGCACTCACAATGTCTTAATAAGCCTACGCATGCTTGTGCTGTCCAGAGCACTCTTCTGATTACCATGCCAGTGAACCATCTGACCTTTTTATAACAACTCCAGATGCCACCTTGGGCATTGTGGCCACCGGATATGATAAGCAGAAATCTTGGCAATGACTTCGATATGAATATGTCTGACATGTCTTTAATGTCTGGGATTAGCAGTGGTTCAATGTGAGAGCACCAGGCTTCTCTTGCTGCCTGCTGAAGTAACTTAGAGAGGATTCCCTTGAATTTCACTGTGGGCGATTCCGGTCGGAATTAGAGTTCATCTAACTCAGTGTGCAAACAAGATTAAAAGATTAAATGTTAGAATGAAAAAAAAAAGACTGTTGATATAACTAAGATTTAGAAAGCTGATTGGATCCACAGGTTATTCCTATTACTTTTTGTAAGTTCTAGCCCTATATCCATCTGTATAGAATGGGTTTTCTAAATTTTCTGCAACATTGCACCTGGCGTAATGCAGAATTGAAGTCTACAGAAGTGAGATCAACACTGTTTGTTCTTTCATTTTATCATATTTCCATTGCTGAGGAGAATGCATGTTTCCTCAACACTGTGCTGTACAGAAGAGTGTATAAAAAGAGAGACTCAACATGAAAAATGTTTCTCACTGTTTAATGTCTTTTAAAGCAAGCATGTCCAATCATAACCAGTAATGTCACCTCCATTCAGTCAAGGGCAGAAGAACCCAGCTCAGCCCTTTTGATACCACAACTGACCCAGTTTGTGAGCAGAGTACCACAAACCTCCCAAGTTTGAGGGGTCGAAAAGCTGGTCCATAACCACAGAGTGCTCAGATTTTTAAAAAATAAGGAAATTCTACATGGTAGGATATAAAAATAAGGAAGTATTGACATCACAGCGTATTGACAACAATTTATCATACATCAACATTTTGGATTTTTTTTTTTTGGAATCCAATTTGTATTTCATTCACATTCATCCAGTCATCATAAACAAAGAAAACGAACAATATTGAATGTTCATACATTAATGCTCATACATGCATCAGTGTAGCACAAAAATCAATTATATGTATACAAGTCTATGCAATTGAAACCACATCAACTTTGACAGACAGTCCTGACATCATTGTAATAAGGGCATCTACAACTCATCATCATCATCAGCTGCAACTTCCTGTACTGCCAAGCGACGTAGATTATGTCCACAATCTGGAAAGATATCCATAATCTCATCCACAAGCAAGATAGCGGCATAAAAGCAATGCTCCAAATGGCCACGGAAAACAATGGAGCCTTATTACCTAGCTGCATTAAGCTGCTTTTCCACCGAACGTGAAATGAATTTTTCAAGTGACAGATTGTTTTCAAAAACAATGCAAAGACGCAAATACACGCAAACTCTCGTGTATTCGCATCTTTGCAGTGACTTTGAATGTAATCTGTCGCGAAAAAATTTGTTTCGCGTTCGGTGGAAAAGCAAATTAGACTAGGCTAATTGTAGACATAAACACAATGTCGTAACTTTACAGCAACTTGTCATATAAGATCTAAAATGTTCGCTGAGTTGCTGTTATTTAGTATTTGCAGGACAGCAGCTAACAAGCACACAATATTTGCGGTTCACATTTTAAATGATCAACTACAAATTCTGAATGGATAGGAAACCTTTAACCAGTTGAAATGCGTTGGGCGCGGATTTCGGGGGCTGCATCTGTGGTTCAAGGGAGTGACGCAAGGGAGAATCGATGATACAGCTCAACATCTGCCCAAAATAAAAATGGGTTCTACACTGAGCATCAGATTTGATCTTACAGAGGAAAATTTAAAAAATACAGAAATCCGTAACATTATGGACTCTGAGCACCCATGTATTACGCAGGGGTGGAGGAATAATGCGTAAATCTCTCAACGCGCAAATTGCGGGTTTTTTCACTTGCTTGCTGGTCGGCGGGTTTTGCTATTCAAATGCGGGTCACTTGGGAGCTAAGGTACCAGACCAGAGTCAAATACCCTGTGTCGATACTTTCACATCGATGGTTAACCAGGGACTTTTCTGGGTTGTTGGTACTGTATTGAGGGAGTGTTAGAGTCAATCGACTGCATTTGTGAGAAGAATCTTCCCTCAGCAGGAGCTCATGCTGCAGCTGCTTCTGGCTCAGTGGCACACAGTCCGAGTGCCTGGAAGAATTAAATTGCATTATTACACATTTAACCCTTTAACCTTTGCCGGTCCAGTGGTTGGCAGCTGGGCATAATTGTGTTTTTATACAGTCAAATACTGTGCTGCGTAAGAACTATAAATTGCTTTAAAGTGCGACAAACTTAAATTCTAACTGCATACACAATTTTATTACACTAATACTGAAGTAAAAATAAAATTTGTTTCATAATGAACCACAGCCTGACTATGCAGTCCCATAGGTTTCTTTGCATAGCTCTGTCACAATATGTTGATATCAATATTCTTACCTCAGCAGAGGTTCAGCTTTTGCAAAATAAGCAAGTTCAGGAAAGCGTCAATAAATTATGTTGTTTTAAAGATAGTAGCTGCGTATCTCCATTTATTTAACTATGATAAATAAGACAGCTCACTAAGTGGATCCCCAAACTCACAGAGCCCTCAAATTAAAAAAATATTCATCTTTTCAACACAAATCAGCTTTTGACGAATGAAAGTCAATATGAACTAATGATTTTCTGTTTAAATTTAGCCTGAGTTTATTAAAATAGGCGCAGCTGGACATGAATGGTCACCAATAACCTCTCAAAATCCAAAACATGCCTTTTCTCCATGATAAAGTTTAGAATTTTAACCATGTTTCTGTGGAGTTCCACAAGCCAACCCACATACTCATTAAAGGAACTTTTATTTAACGGTCAGAACATTCACCCTGCTATGAGAAGCTGCCAGTTCCCACATCCGTGCTTGCAAGCTTATATAAACACTTTCCCCACCTTTATAAAGAAAAGGTATAACTCAATAACACAGTAATACCTGAAATATACCTTATTTTAACAGAAAAGATATTCCAAAATCAGGAAAAAGCAGGCAATATGCCACTCAAGATTGAACTGAAAGGTGCAAGGAACTTGGTAGGGGGTGTAACGCAGTGCTTGAGCTGTTGGAATTTTAAACGAGCCAAAACCTCGGCATTCAATTTCGTTGCATACGGTATAAATTCTAAAACAAAAAGCCACATTGAGCAAAATGCCACCATATGCAGTATAATTACCAAAGACTAACGGTTACTCTAATGAACCAATGTGTCAAACAAGCTCTGTGATCATCATGGCCATGGTAAATCAAGAATAAAAAACAGCTAGTTATAAGTAAAATATGCAATTGCTCTTACTCATAAAATTAAGAAAGACCTTTTTTCATTGAATTTGTTCTCCAAAGACATACATCTGGCCCACAGAAGGAACCCTCCCGTACTATTTCATTTGGAATAATTCCCACTGACAATGTCCATAACTCCTTTAAATCCTGTAAATGCAACTGAAAACTTCAGGCCAGTTTTGGAGTCTTCTTTTCTTTGAAATTCATCATTTTCAGCTGCGCAACTGTGCGCAACGTTAAGAGAATACAACCTACTTTGCTGTTACGTAAAGGTTTATATACTTTTCTGATTGTCCAATCAATGTCTTTTAGTTACTGTGGAAAGTTTATACTTTCTGAAATTGGATAAAGCGTGTCAATCAATAGATCATTACCGGGGAAGTTTCATGTGGGCGTGAACTATAACTGTGCGTCATGCAGATGAGCCTAAGTAAAGAAGTGATTGAGTGGCTAATCATTGAGAGTACATGGTAGGATATACTGCAAGGGAGCACTGAATTCGTTGATGGAGGAATCTACGCATAGTTAGGGAATTACACTTTTTTGATATGTGATGACTATAATTGATTGTAGAATGACATAGTATCAATACCTAATGGAATTTGCTTCAGAAAACTCATTTTTCTTAGCTACTTAATTGGGATACCATTGGCTTACTATAGCTGAAGTGGTTGCTACAAAGTACAACAATTTTTTCTGTCGCAAGAGATCATTTTTTTGAACTGCTGGATAGATACTCTTGGCAAGTATATTCAGCAGTTTGCACATCAGGCTTAGCTGAGGAGTTTAATTCATGCAACCACTGGGAAACAGGGATGGCACCTAACTCGTTCATATTCTAAACTGTGTTCGAGCTCGGCTTGCTGGTGAATGTTCAATAATTGATCCGGGTGTGCTGCCTAGTGATAAAATAGTGTAACTGCATGCATAAATAGAGCAGTTCCATGTCCGCTGGCGTCTACATCTGCGCAGAAGGGTTAATGACATGCTTCCTAGTTCCTCTTGGAAGTCTTCCAATTGTTAACTATGTCATGCTGCCAACCAGCTCTCGAGACCAAGGACCTCGTTCTCCAAGTGCTCAATGAGCCGATTCCAGTGGCAGATAAACTCATCATGGAAATCTCTTTCCTGCAGTGCAATAATCCTGTAACCGTTACATAGTTTTGGCCATATTTTGACCCATACCCATTGCCCTATAACTCCCGAAATATCATTATCTATTTATTTTTTTATTTATTTTTGTCCGTGTATGTCAGTACAGCAGTCCTGGGTGAATTATACTGGGCAAAGAAAGTTAGGGATCACTCTGATTTTTAATATTGAAATATGATATGGAACATAATTTGAACTATCAAATATTTCAATTTCGAAAATTGGGGTGATCCCTAATTTTCTTTGTCCAGTATACATCATGCTGAAAGAAAACTATCTTTTGAGAACAGCTCAATTATTTAACCCTTATCCACCTGCTTCTCAGTTTTTTTTTTTTTTTTCATGTAAAACCAATTTTTTGTTTGACTAAATATGGTCATTTCCTGTATGATCTTGACATTTTCTGGAGCAAAATACCCAATTTGTTGTTTTTTTTTTTTTTTTTTTTACTTACTGTTTTGTTTTCCAATGATCAACTTACATAATTCAGTAGAGGTGTCTGACTTTGTAAACACCATGGTCAGTGTCTTAAGTACACTTACCACCAATTAATCTACATTATGCCAGTCAGTATAGAATAAAAAGATGTTAGACTAACATTTAAGCAATTGCCAATGTTACAGCAGTTCACTAACAAGCCAAAACAGCAACACATCATTCTGCTGTCATAGCACATAAATGTACGAGTCTTTAATTTCATACTGATTTTGGATGAAAGTCTATACATTTGTTCTCATATTTGATGGAACAACTGCTGAAGAACTTACCAGCCTAGTCTTACCATACATCACTCCGCCTTAATTAGCTTGTGCCATTGGTTTGAGCGAATAGCTTCACTTTATCGTTGTATAAGGAGGGTAAGCTGCGTAACATTGCTGAATTATTGAGATCCACCCTTTCTATATTGACAAGCTAGCAGTTTAGATTAAGTACGTTGTATGTACTTATATAAGTAAATGAAAAAAAATGTTTCTCCTAACTAGATTTGACAAAGGTGCTGAGATCAATCTTCCACATTCTGTCTTATCGTCTCTGCTCTGCTGCCATTAGCAACAACAACAAAAAAGAAAGTAACATCTTATCCATAAGCTTGTAACTGATGGATGGGGAGATCTGATTGCTGATCAACACTCCTGTACAAATATACTTTATGAATAAAGTTCTCTAACCCTCCAGCCTGGACATGTTAAAGAGGCAGGGAAATTGCTTTACTGCAACTGTGACCAGTCCCTTTGTGTATTTTTGTCAGTAAAAAGAGAAATGTCTAGAGTAGTATTGAATAAATATGACAGTTGACTCTTGACCTTATAATGAGTATGGTGTCAATGAGCCTGCTTTAAATTTGCACTGGCAGTAAGCAATGTCTGCTATATGTACTTTTTCCCAGTCAGTATTTAAAATTCACTAATTTAACCCCAGATCAATTTTGCTAATTTATCCCCAGATCAGGACATTATGTCAATCTTTAGTTGACCATTGTCAGCTTTTTTATGCAGCATAGAACTGACATGAAACAACTGTAAAGTAAGGCTGTTTGTTTTCACAATGATATTCAGAAAAATAGGCAGCAGATCTAAAATTAAATCTGAATTGGGTCAGTCTGACCTTGCTTCAGTTTTTTTTCTTTCTTGTTTTTTTTCTGGGAGACTTCTTACCTCAAATTCAATGCCTTGTGTTTCATTGTCTCCCCAAGCATCATGTAGTATCACTTCTTTTCATGCTCGCCAAATGAGAATTTAAATTTTCTGGAGATATACTGTAAAATGATAAATGTGTGTGCATGTGTGTATGTTTATGTTGATGCATGCATGCGTGTGTGGCATCTTTAGAGAAAGTCTTGTGGGCAACACTATCTGTGGACCTGACTGCTGATCTCTCATGGCGGTTCGTTTAAATTTATCTGCTAATGGTGTCACAGGCGAGTGTCCTGTTGCTGTCAGTAACAATGTCAATACCGTCCATTTGTATCTTTCGAGCAAAGTAAACGGGAAATAGTTTAATTGTAGTCATGTGTTAAAAGGTGAGGATTCTGCCTTACCTAACGTTACATCTGATGGCAAGTTTCTGCCCTTTGACCACGTATAAACATAAAGTTGTCTCTCTCCGGTTTTGTCCAGATTTTTTTTTCCTCACACAAACAAAATTTGCTTGTTTTACAATTGTCTGATGGGCCCGTCAGCATATCAGCATATTAGCAAATGGGTGCAAAAATAGTTTTGGCATCTAGGCTTTGACCTTGACACACCCGACGGCCAACTGAGCTTGAGGACAAGAAAAGCAGGAAGTGTGAGGATAGGTAGATGCTGCAGTGGAGGTTGATTTTAACTAGCAGCAGGCTAGAGTGATGTAGCAGCAGGCAATGTTACTGGCAGCTGGAGAAAACGATGCAGTGCAGCAACAAGCAGAGCCTGTTTTTGCTGTGAAGAAGGAGCAGTGACTGATATGCATGGGATTGTTTATGAGAATGAGGGCGTGTTTTGAGTTGTTTGGCCAACCTCGCTCCACAAGCTGAACCACATTTGTGGGAACATTGAACATGTTACTAGGACAATTATTTCTGTTTTGGAGAAATTTGATGTGATGCAGTACTTGTAGCACTCAAAGATTTTGAGTGAACAATGTTTAATGAATTAATGAATGTTTATGATGTTTATATGAGGGGCTGAGGAGCAAAGTAGTCTGATTTTATGAACCCTTAGCTCCCAAGTGACCCGCATCTAGCGGGTCCGACCCGCATTTGCATAGCAAAACCCGCAGACCCGCAAGCAAGTAAAAAAACCCGCAATTTGCGAATTGAGAGATTTACGCATTATTCCTCCACCCCTGCGTAATACATGGGTGCTCAGAGTCCGTAATGTTATGGATTTCCATATTTTTAAAATTTTCCTCCGTAAGAACAAATCTGGCACAAATAAAAAGTCATTTCGGGTATGTAAAAACCTACATTTCCCTCAAGTGCGGTTGATTGAGCCAATATGTGCTTTTGTACAAAGTTAAACTTGTAGCCAATCAGAGAGCCTTTTGTTGGTGATTGCGAGCAATGAGCACCGATCACGTCAGGGGCTGGGGGCAGAGTTATTGCGAAGCTGTAGGGAAACTCTCAGTATGCGAGATGCTGAAACGTAGGCTGATGTTTAATGTAGAACCCATTTTTATTTCGTGCAGATGTTGAGCCATATCATTGATTCTCCCGTGCATTACTCCCTTGAACTACAGATGCAGCCCCCGAACACTGCGCCCAACACATTTCAACTGGTTAAAGGTTTCCTATCCATTCAGAATTTGTACTAAATGACAGCAACTCAGCGAACATTTTAGATCTTATCTGACAAGTTGCTGTAAAGTTACTACATTGTGCCAAAGTCTACAATTAGTCCAAGCTGCTTTTCCACTGAATGCGAAATTTTTCATGCAACACATTACATTCAAAGTCAATGCAAAGATGCGAATACATGCAAGTTCAAGTGTATTTGCGTCTTTGCATTGTTTTTTAATGCAATCTGTTGCGCAAAAAAAAATCATTTTCGCGTTAAATTGGAAAAGCAGCTTTCTTCTTCTAGGTAGGTAGTAAGGCTCCATTGTTTTCCGTGGCCATTTGGAGCATTGCTTTTATGTAGCTATCTTGCTTGTGGATGAGATTATGGATATCTTTCCAGATCGCGGACATAATCTACGTCGCTTGGCAGTACAGGAAGTTGCAGCTGATGATGATGAGTTGTAGATGCCTTTATTTCAATGATGTCAGGACTGTCTGTCACAGTTGATGTGGTTTTGACTGCATAAACTTGTATACATTCAATTGATTTTTGTGTTACATTGATGCATGTATGAACATTAATGTATGAACATTCAATATTGTTCGTTTTCTTTGTTTATGATGACTGGATGAATGTGAATGAAATATAAATTGGACTTCAAAAAAAAAAAATATGATGTGATGTCAATACTTACTTATTTTTATATCCTACCCCCCAACCTGCCTGATCAAAATGAAACTCTGATGGACCAGCATTTTGATCCCTCAAACTTGGGAGGTATGTGAACCTTCTTTTATTTCCTCCAATGTGGTCCATATTTCTCACTGAGGTGAGCAGAAGATAACATAATGGAGCACAACAAGTGTGAGGACAGAGAGCTGTGAGCCTTTCACTGACTTAACTAGCACGAAGAGTGCTGCACCTCTCTTGCAGTTTTCTCTTGTAGTGTGCTTGCTTGTGTGTGTGTGTGTCTTCGTGCATATGTGCACGTGTGCGAGTGTGTGCACGCATGCATGCGCATGTTTGCCTGTAGTCATGTTGTGACGGTGCGTTCAGGAACCACACGCAAGAACCGAAATTCCAAAAATAGTAAGCCTTTATTGCAAAAATGGGTTGAGACCAGAAGACACAGGAATTGCCAAGCCAAAATCAGAATCAAAAAAGCGAAGTCAAAATTACAGGCAGGGGTCAGAACCAGAGAAGCAGATGCACAACGGTACATAAACAGTAATCCAAAATCGTTGTCAGAATCCAGAAGGGTAGGTCATACACAGGGCATCAAAAAACAGGAATAGTGGTCGTACAGAAAATGGGTCTAAATCCAAACAGGAACAAACAAGAACAGCAAGAGCAAGGCAATCTCAAGGTCGTACAAAAAATGTCATAGGAGAAGCAATAATCAAAAGGAATACAAGGAGCTCTGCACAGGTGAAAATTGATCAACGTTCTGACAGGGAACAAACTGCAGTGAAGACCTTAAATCAGGGGTGTCCAATCTTATCCAGAAAGGGCCGGTGTGGGTGCTGGTTTTTGTTTGAGCCCAACACTAACACACCTGATCCTACCCACCAAGGTCCTGATTGAAACCCCTGATTAGTTAATTAGTGGAATCAGGTGCAGTAGCACTGCTGGCTAGGACAAAAACCTGCACCCACACCAGCCCTTTACGGATAAGATTGGACACCCCTGCTTTAAATAGACAAGAGGGAAGTCACATGCTATGCAGGGCCAGGTGAATTGGATAAGAACTAATTACAAAGGGAAGGACAGATGGGGAAGTCCTAAACCACAAATAATTGGCAATCGCCAAGACATGGACAGGATCCACGAAGACAACCTATGACAGATAAACAGCTCCGGTCAAGGAGTTCTACGTGCACAGACAAGGAGTGCAGGATAGCAATTAAGCACGTGCTAGAGATCTCGCGGAAACACAGGAAGATGCAGGGAAAGTAAAGCAAGAGGCGGAGACTAGAACAGGGCGAGAGCTGAGATTGCATTAGTAGTAATTAGTAGTTAGTGCAACTTTACAAATTAACCCAAGTGCTCGTTAGTTAGTTAGTAGTATGTACTTGGATTAGTTAGGTTAGTAAACTATGATACAAAATATAAATGTTAGTATTATTAGTAATCAAGGAAAGCAAGGCGAAGGAAGTAAATGAGAATTGAGGTAATAATATGAAACACCAGAAACCGCTGAAATCACCCGAAGCATGTTAGCACGCAGACTGGGAGAACGGACTGAACCAAACTGATCACAAGACAGGGGTGACAAGTGCAATAAATACAGAAATGGCATGAACAGAAAAACCAGGATATAAAATAAGCAAAATGAATAAAGAAAAGAATGGCAAAAACACAGAATCATGGCAGCAAAATCACAGAACCATAACACGTGTGTGTAGATGCGAGTTGAAGGATCATTAACAGGAATGAGGTCCCAATCCTAGAGACCAAAAAAGAGCTAGTTCCTATGAGTGAGACTGGAATGAGTACAACTGTGTTTAATTATCATTAAAGGTAACAAATTATTTCCGAAGACAATAAACTTTTATAAGGAAAATACTGACTGGTTGCTAAAGGGCATATAGCAAGTGGAAATCCAGCAACGTGCAATCTCAGCATAAGGGGTATACTGTATATACGCCAGCACACACATAAGGGAATGTTCCACACGAATGCATAACATCTAGCCGGGAAGGCACGCAGGATGTCAGACTATTCAGAGGAGAAAATCTATCCAAAAGGCGTGCAAGCTGCTGGATGGGAGGAGACATGTAATGGATTCACATGAAGGTTGTGACCAAAGGGGACTTTCTCTGTTATAATAGGGTATCCAGTGTTTTAAATTTTTTTTTTTATTCTGTCATGTTCTCAGCATGCTGTCAGGTCCATAAATATTTGGACATGGACACAATTGTCATTTTAGCTCGGCATGCCAAATGTATTCAAATTAGTGAATCAATAGTACTCAAAAAGTAATTGGACTAACTGACATAAATTGCTGCTTTTAATAATTGATTGCAAATCCATTTTCAATGGCTGACTGAAGTCCGGGCCCCATAGACATCACGAGACCCTGGGTGTTTGCATGGTGTATGATTATAGAAAAAAGTGTATTCATCACCATTCAGTCTGTGCTTTCTTACAGATTTTTTAAAGATGCATTCCTCCCATTCTTGTGACACAGCATTATTTATCACATAACTGTAGTACGTTTCCCATAGCCCAGCTTAATTACATATTTTTGATATTACCCTAGGGCCCTGGTCCTCAAATCACTTCGTACGAGGTCCGAGGACTGCTGGTTTTCCACCCTCCCTTCACATGGGAGTCAGCTGTTAACACAGTTTGGCCAATCAGAGGCACTAACTGTTCATTTACTTGCCTGGGAAAACAGAAAACCTGGGCAGGATTTGGATTCGAGGTCCAGATTTGAGGACCCCTGCCCTGGGATAATGTCACTTTTGCAAAAATTTAATTGGTTGAGAGCGTGGAGGAAAAAAATCACTCCGCTTTATGTCATGCTACTAATATTTAGCCAAACTGAGTACCAAGTGTAATTTTGGTTCAGTTGGCATGGCTCAGCGCTATTGCAAGCTCGCTAGGTACCTCTCGCATAAGTAAATTCACAATACTTAGCAAGCTAGCGTGTACACAGTTCATTTTCATAATCATAATGTAAGATTAGTTTGTTAGCTAGTGAGCTAACGATAGCAAGTTACTCCGTTAACTGAAGTTACAAACCGATGTTCTTTCAGCCTCAAATGTCTGTGGACTCAGTGACTGGCTTTATTAGAAGAGCGATGGCGTTAGCTCAGTATTAACAAACAATGGGCGCTAATGGAAATTAAATTTGTTTTCTATTAAATTACACAATTCAGTTATGTGATACGTAAATGGAATCTTATACTCTTGGTCAAGTCATTTGAAAGTTATGAAACTCGCTGAGTAAATTTTGGGTTTGTTGCTCGCTACAGCTCACAACAAACACAAAATTTACTCAACTCGTTTCATAACTTTAATATGAGTCGGCCACTCTTGTAAGATCCTCTACACAGTCACTTTCAGTCCTATGCTATTATTCCCGGCTTTGGCCAACAGACAGCGTAGGTTATATGTAAATAACTTAGCACAAAAGAACCAACAAGGCTCAGAAAACTGGTTCGAGAAATCAATACCTAATTGCCAAGAAGCATTCTGTTAAGGTTGTGGCATTGATCTGTGAGAGAGGGATAGATATTGGGTAGGGGAAACACTAACACTGGCAGGTAATTTTGTGCCTAATGGTGGTTTGTTTTTGTTGTACAAACTCCCCTGCTTGGCTGGGCCATCTTACAACCAGGCTGTGAGTCATAAATTCCAAAATGCCCAATTTTTTTTACTTCAACAATGCTGAATTGGGCTGTCAGTCTGGAAACACTTTGTTATTTTGACTGTAAATATCCTGAAATTCATTCCTGTACTATAACTTATCTGTGGCCAAGAATTTTTTAATCTCTCCCTGATTTAATGAAGGAGCTCTGGGCATTTCAGTATTGCAGTAATAGTGGGACAATTGGAAGATCCATACAAAGCTTCTGAATGGTTAATTTTTTTTTCTTGCTGAGAGGGCTGATGTGACCCAGTATCCCATGCTTGCTGAAAATCTCGACTCTTCAGGCCTTGAAAATCCTCTTTTAAATTTTTTTTTCTTAGTTTTGTGAGGTGTGGAGCACACATTTACACACATACTCTCCCAGGCTGAACCACCACCTGACAAATTCAGCATGAGCAGATTTATCCAATATAATTCAGAGGTCACCAATCGGGTGACACGGTAGCCTAGCCTAGCCCATGATATAAAGCAGACAAAGGGGTAATTTTCTCACAGTCTGATCGCGTGGAGAACTTAACAGATACATTCCATGAAACATGATTCCAGTTCTTATTGTGACGTTGCGTTCAGGAACCACTCGCGAGAACAGGAATTCCAAAAATCGTAAGCCTTTATTGTGAAAAGGGTCGGGACCAGAAGACACAAGAATTGCCAAGCCAAAAACAATATCCAAAAAGCGAAGTCGAGTAGACATGCAGGGGTCAAAACCAGTAAGGCAGATGTGCACCGGTGCATAGACAGTAAGCCAAAACTCGTAGTCGAAATCCAGAAGGGTAGGTCATACACAGGGCATCCAGAACAGAAATCGTGGTCGTGCAAAAGCAGGTCAAAATCCAAAAAGACAAAACAGGAATAGTAGGGCAAGGCAATCTCAAAGTCAGACGAAACAGTCGTGAAGAAACAATAAACAAAAGGCATACGAGGAGCTCTGCACAAATGAATACTGATCAACGTTCTGACAAAGAATGAACTGCAGTGAAGACTTTAAATAGACAAGAGGGAAGTCACATGCTATGCAGGGAACAGGTGATTACAGAGGTAAGCACACATGGGGAAGTCCTAAACCACAACAATTGGCAAAAGCCAAAACACGGACAGGATCAACGCAGACAACCCATGACAGATAAACAGCTCCGGTCAAGGAGTTCTAAGTGCACAGACAATGAGTGCAGGATAGCAATTAAACACGTGTGAGAGATCTCGCGGAAACGCAGGGAGAGGCAGAGAAAGCAAAGCAAGAGGCGGAGACTAGAACAGGGCGATTGCTGAGATTGAATTAGTAATAATTAGTAGAGGTGCAGCTGTACAAATTAACCCAAGTGTTCATTAGTAAGTTAGTGATATATATATATATGGATTAGTTGAGTTAGTAGACTATGATACACAATATAAATGTTAGTATTATTAGTAATCTAGGAAAGCAAGGCGAAGGAAGTAAACGAGAATTGAAGTAATAATATGAAACACCAGAAACCATTGAAATCACCCGAAGCAAGTAGGCACACAGACTGGGAAGACGGACTGAACCAACTGATCACAAGACAGGGGTGACAAGTGCAATGAAACCTGGAATGGCATAAACAGAAAACCGGAATGTATAATAAACAAAAAGAATAAAGGAAAGACATAACAATGAACACAAGGCATGACATCAAAACACAGAACCATAACATGTATGTGACGTGACACCTGACCCCCAGTGGTTATGTCACGTTCAATCAGATTAATTTACATTTCACCACAACTGGTAACTGATGAGTTGCTGGTTTGAGCTCCCAGTGGGGCTCGGGACTCTGACCTCATCTTGAGCGTAAGGAAGTTGGGTAGAGCCCTGCCACTGGGCCCTTAACAAAAATTGGTCCAGGGGATTTACCCCTATTTCTCTCTTTTCCTCCTCACTAACAACTGCTTATTATCTGGTATTTTTCCAAGCGCATATCTTGAAACAGAGAAACTTGTTCTGACTGGAACTTGCCTTTTTTAAATCGAGGTTAAAAAGGGCCTACAGCATAGTTTTTACAGTAGTTTGGGAAATCGGTATTAAAAGCAGAAAGTTATGGATAAAAAGCTTGTGCTTTTCTTACTGTGTAATGTAAAGTTAATCAGTGTAACCTGAATTGCTTCAGGGAAATATTTGACCTATTAACAGAGTGCATGAGTTGTGTGAAAGTAAGTGGAAAAAAAGTGTCGCCTCATTTAAAATTGCCACGTGTGAATATGACTGCAGTACCAATGATGTAAAGCTGTTATTTGTCAATGTCACCTTTGTTGCCAAATTCCATTTTTAAAAAAGTAATAATGACAATTTATTGTTTTTTTTTGTCCCAGTAGTAGGGTGATGTGTGGCTGAGCACTGCAGCATTATAGATTAGCATGACTCATACACTAAATAAATCTTTTATAAATTTTCCTTGTCGGCATTTGCTTTGCAGGGCCATCAACAGAATAAAACTCTAAATGAAACCAGAATGTTTTTTTTTTTTTTTTAACTTCAGTCTATGTGCCAGTTTTGGGCGTTCACAGGATTTAGTCAGTGAAGATGCCCAGGTCACAGTAATCTTGAAATAGGAAACTGCTTCTCACACTTTTGCTTCTGTGACTCCATAATGAAATACGTGTCTGTGTCAGTATTTTATTTTACCAGGGTATAGTGATGTTGAGACTGATGTCTCTTGCATGATAGCCGTTGAAAGCTGGAGAGTACTTGTCAGACTGAGAGAAGAAACCACAGAGAATGTGAAGGTCAGCCATTCAATCACAGGTAAATCATGCAAGCACTCCTTGCAGTGAAAGATTAGTCAGGAACTGAGACCTCCCTCTTTCAACATGGCGTAGCGTTGTATAATCAGCTGCCTGCAGTTTTACATTATGTATTCCAAGGTGTCAGCAGCTGAGCTGAAAATACAAGAGGTAAAAAATAAACATCCTATTAAATTGCTGATGAGTCTTGACCCTTCATCAATCATTCCCCTTAATTAATTAATTAATCAATTATTTGAATAACCCTTGGCAGATAAACACTCAGCTTCTTTCTCTATTCATTTGAAGGTAAGTCGAAAAATAAATCCAATCTAGAAAATAGCTTTATTCCCAAAACAAAAATAACGAAAAATGATAATCATTCATGTTAGTGTTTGCTGCTTCCTGCAATTCAGGCTATTCGACCTCTGCTTTTTGATTGTTTAAATTAAAAATGAGCAGTTACACATTTTCTTAATTTTGAAGAACTTTGAAATGTGCACAATTTTGCATGCTGATATTGAATATTTTATTATTTTTTTTCCTCATCTTAACTTGTTTGACTTTTGATCAAGGAAAATGATTTAGAACAAGTCGAGACCATGACCAGTGTCTTCATGCACACATACTCATAAATGGAGGTTCATTGTGCTGGTAACCAGGCACGCGACCAATGCCACCGCATGTAAAACCTTGAAAAATAAAATTGTTTGGTTCAATTGCCACAGCTCAAATGGTGCCATTCAACATCCTGATGGAGTGACGATAGGTGTATGGAAACATGTACTGTCACTTTTCCAGTCATTCTAATAACTTTTATTGTAACAGAAGACTCCAAGTGAACAGAGTAGCTCATGGACTGTCATGACTTCCTAATGAAATCATGTCCTCTGCCACTCCCTGCTCTCTTCTATTCAAACTTATTCAGCTGCACTGCGTGTGGAGGTCAGGGACTGTCATTGTCTATTTGTGCATGCTGCAATTAACATGTGAGTTGGCTGACTGATATACAGCAAGTTTAATGCACAGCATGTGTTATCTAGGTTACCCATGTGTTATCAACACATTTAGGATGTTTTGTGTTTAAAAATGTTCTGCTGAAATTGCAAGCTAATTGGTAAGCTAATCACCAAGAGACAGAAGGGAGAAGAACAAACACTTCCAATCTCACCATCAGTTGCTAACACTTTTTTTTCGTGAATCAAAATAGTGAGGCAACCCAAGAAAAGTAAAGTTTGCTGGTGATAATTATATTCAGGGCTCCTTACTGGTAGTATTTGCCAGTAAAATATTTGAATTTAATCAGGCATTAAATTAAGTGTTTTATTTTAAATGTGCATTTTTATCACTCTTGCCTATAATCTAGCGACAGTAGTATGCTCTATTTATGACATAGTGATGTTTTTAAAGCATTGAAGTGTTGTAGTATAATTTAATCATTCAGTTTAATTGTCATAAAAACGGCAGGAACTGGACCATGAAAATAACCTCATCTTCCTTTATAAGTGTATAAGCACACATTAAATAGGGAATGCAGTCAGATTTAATGAATACTGGATGAGTCAATTAGAGGAGCCGCAATTAAATCACTGTTCTCTCCTTAAGCGTGTGCACATTCATCTATCATTCCCTCTTACAATCTCTTTCTACCCTTCTCTATTCATCACAAAAGATCCATGTCAATGAATTACTCCCCATTCCCTTTCTTGTTCTCTCTTCCTCTCTATCTTCGACTGAAGCTTTATCCTGTCTTCTTTCATGGTTCCACATTAAGGTTAATCAGCTGCATGGGCACTGAATTTGCTGTAAAAGTCCATACACAAATAAAAATTGTCATGCAAAATGAAGGAATAAAAAAATGGAAGGATTAAAAATTATTTCAGGTAATAAAGAGAAAAAAATGTTTCTCATGGTTGGTGCCTGCGTAGCATTTAGGCAATAACTTTGTATTTGGGGGGTTCAGCCAGGAGTTGACGTGGCCACATTTCTCTGAAAGTCACTGTTGCATCCCAGCAAATGAGAACACATGCAACCTGGGCATTTACTACACTACAGTGGCGTTTAACTAGCTGATTCTGAGTCCTAGAGATGGTGATGCTGCCCTGCAAGATACTGTCACTGGTAGTCCTCAACACCCAGTCAGGAGAGAGAACTCATCAGCAAGTTGTCAGAGTGATCTTCTGTGCTGCAGGAGGGCAAAGGAGAGAGAGATAAAATTAAAAAAGAAAATAATAATAATTTCATTATGTAAAAGTCATAAAAGTAAGTTTTGTATTATTTTGCAGCTGTAGGTGTTGCAAACTGGGCAGAGGATAATTAGCTCACTAGTAATTTACTCGCTAATAATTTAGCTCCTAGGAAGAAAGATCAGGGAGAAAAACTAGAATTCAGAGGAAGAGGTTAGAGTAACTACTGCTAGTATGATGATCCAGCCTCAACTGAGCCAAAGCCCTCAATGTACATACACAGCACAATCAGTGGCTACAGCTGATTACACAAAGGGAATAACAAGCCAGTCAATTAACAGAAACAACCCAAATGACTGCTGGAGCAGGGAAGGAAATTGATTAGACACATGGGTTGTGACAGCACTCTTCCCAGTACTCAAAGAAGGGAGGAGAAGGCATCCACCTTCTTGATCATCAAAGCAGGCTATGCTCATTGGTGGAGCTGTGGATGTTGGAGCATGTGAGAAATGGTAAATAGTCTCTTGTGAAGCTGACCATCCATGTATTAAAATGTCCTTATGTTATTAGTAGCAGAGCTGAGCACTAAAGAATTTTTATCATGAAATTAATCGATTCAGTCGCTTTCTAATGAGACCAAACATGAATACTGTTGGAGGTAATGAAGCTCAGTTATCAAATACCTCTGAAAAGTTTTACAGCTGCTCCTAAAAACATAAGAGGTATGGGCTAATTTGGGCGCTATTCAGGGGTATTTAAAAAAACGAATAAATAAATAAATGAATGGAAAAGGGGATGTGCTCTTGTCTTCCTGGTGGTCACAAGGCCATAACTTGGTGTTCTCTATAGTCTCAGGAATTGAGTTGTCTGCACAAAGTTTATGACCCTCTGTTTGACTTTTTTTTGGCCCTAAATGGGTCATCCTTGGAATGTCTGCAGGAGGGCATATAGGGCAGTGATTGAAAAGACAAAATTTCTGTAGTTAGGGGGGAGGGGGAAAGGACCCATCCTCAAGGAATGCTCAAGTCAATACCAAAGTATTCTGACTCTCTAAGGTTTGTTTAAAGCCTCCAAAACTTAACACTGCGTGGGCTGAGGATTACCTGGGCCTATCTCCACTTTTCATCAAAAATTATGTTCTACCATAGAAATAATCTCAGTATTAGCAGGTACTATGTCCTGATGTAATTTTTTCAATGATAGATGGCAGCTGGGAGAAACATCCAGAAAGTGCACAGTACTTTGTATTAATTTTCACTTCAGTTTAAAAAGTTCTATGTCCACATTGTCCAATCAGGGCGCTGGATATAGGGTCACCTGATCGGGATGACAAGATTGCTGAGCAAAGGTTCTATCCACTCTTCCATTTCGAAGCAAAATCCCTCTAATATAGCAGATTGAAGGTTGTAAGATGATGAAATCTGGGATATTTTAGATAGGTAGGTACTACAGCACTTGAATGAAGCGTCTATGTCTTAAAGCCCTTCATTTGTCTTATTCCAGGGGGCCATTTAAGATAGTACTACTTGATTTTCAATCTTATATTTTGTGCATTGCAAGATGCATGTGTATGCACATGAACAAGTATAATATGATGGACATAGTACTTGTTGAAACCAAGCCCAAGACCAGAGTTTGTTTACTATGTAGTGTGCATCATGTCTGCATTAAATCTACTCAGATGAATTTGTACTGGCTATAGAGATAGGAGCAGTTGACACTGAACACCCTCGAGACTCCATAGCTCATTTCAGTGTTGCAAGGTTTGTTTCCTATTTATTTTCAGACAGGAGGCGGCTGTCCCTTTTCTGTGATTATTATTGCCAGATACTCTGTTTTTCTTTCAAATTCTGTATTACCTTTTACCATGAACATGTAATTTGCAGATTTGGGTGGAGTCACATTGTTGTGTTCTTTTTTTAAAAAAACACAAGGCAAGACAGAACTTTGTGGCTAAACATTTCTGGAAATTCAAGGAACTATCTAGGAGCTAGAACCAAATAGCTGCAAAATTTATGACATTTTGAAAATTCGAAAGTTCTATCTCCATTTACATTTTCCTAGATCTAAAATCATTCTACTAAAGGTATAACTGCATATTATACCTTTCAGTCCCAATAACTCACCTGAATATAAATATCTGAAAAGTATACTTGGAGTGAGAGATTATGATGCAGCAAAATTTCACATCCCATTTTCTTCATTTAGTAAAAAGTGGAGATTGGTCCAGTTCATTCTCAGCCCACGACTGGTTGCTCAACGCATATATGACCTGCAGCCTCACACTCCACAATTTCACAAGTGACTAAAAAGTTGCTACATTTCCATTCAGTCAAAGTTGAGTTTATAAAGTAATCCCATTTTTAAAGATCACATCTAACGTGCAAATTCAGGTTGAGTAGATAATTGAAATTTTGTGCAATATTGGAGCTAAATTGTCCTGCTGAGAGTTTTTTTTTTCTGTTGCTCAAAATTTTAGATTACTAGCCAGAAAGAAAACTATTCTGATAACTACACCAATAGATGCAACACGTTTGTCACAAATGAAAATAATGCATATGTTCACATGACAATGTGTTCAACACTTGAAAATAGCCACACCTGCCAGCTCTTCTTATTCTCACTAACTTTCTAAGGGAAAGCACAACAATATTCAGACACTTTCAGGGAGAAAAAGTAATGATGTTGTCGGGATGGTAGAGACAGTACAAAAGGTTGGGAGGCTTTGAGGATAATACTGCATTTTCTGCCCACTAATGCACTGTGGCTAGAACTGGCTTTTGTGGCATGGAGCAAACCATGTCATAACAGAGAGTGGCTGGCACTCAGCGGCATCAGACCACAGTATAAAAAGGAGCAGAGGTGAAAAGTAGCTTTTCAAATGGCCGGTTTGATAATCCTAGATGTGAAATGGTGACCAGCTGCCATCATTTTTGCCAGAATGTAAGGGTTGCTTGCATGTAGCTGATGGAACTATGCTGTGTTTCATTGCTGTGGACAGGGACATTAATAGAGCTTTACATATATGCTTTGCGCTTCTCAAACACCAAGAGACATTCATACACAGTGGATGAATGAACTGGAATACAACTTGGAAGGTACATGCATCTGAAGTCCAAAAGACAGTGGTGCAGCATGGGTAAGAGCTATATACAATATTGCACTGTGTAGAAATGATAGATCCATTTGCTTTTTTGACTCATTTTGTTTTTTACCTCCACCAGGAGGTTATGTTTTAGCTTCTGTTTGTTTATATATTTATTTATTTTTGTCTGTCTCTTAGCAGGATATCTCACAAACGGCTGCATAGATTTGAACCAAACTTTGTAGAATGTTAGAGTAGCACAAGAGGAACGAGTGATTACATTTTGGCATATTTAGACCAAAGTACAGCTGAGATATAGGTCAAAGTTCAAATCCAGCTATGCTGGCAGAGGTATGGGCTCTCGCAAGTCCAGCTCTAGTCTTGAAATTGGAATCTTAGTCAGAATTTTATTCCCAACCCTTTCCAAATGGGATATTTATAGCAAATGCTGTTTATTTGCTTAAATTCAGGATTTTGTCTGGAGCAATATGCTGAGTATTCTCACGGATAGCCGTCCTCATTGCACCAATGCCAGACATGAATCATCCGGAATGTTGCCAACCCATTTTGACTATAAGTCTGCAAAAAACACATATTGTACTGAGATGTTCACCTGATGGAGGACATGATGGCTCAAGCAGCATATGCTAATGTCACACCGCAGCTGAATGCTTTCCTTCTAACTTGGCTACTTCCTCTTATTTTCACAGTTTCACTGGTAAACACGTCCCTGGAAGACATAAAGGCTCCGCTATTACTGGTTTAGCTTCCTTTTCTTGAAAGCGTGACTCCTTCAGTTTAATGCGAAAGGAGGACAGAAAATGACACATTAGCTGCAGGGAGGAGAGGCTGGTGCAGTGACTCAGTGCTTGGCAGCAGATCTGCAGCACAAAGGTATCGACTGGCTCCAGAAAATGCGTCCTTTTCAGACAGGTCCCTTGGAGGCTTTATAGATGAGTGGTGCAGTATGTGCCATTTCAGAGTATTCTCTTGAAAAGAGATGGCATAAAACAAAGCAAGGGTCTATACTGAGTGGCACAGTGTGATAATGCACCTCTCATTTAACTGGCCTAAAACAGAACTCTCCAGAGTGACTTTTCCCAGAAGGAATAGCAAAACTAGAGAGAAAAAAAAATAGTATATCTCTCCCTTTTTCAGCTTTTTTAATATTCTATATATTCTGTTCATCCCCACGGAAAACAATCCTGCTTTTCAGAAATGGGTACTGTTAGTGTCCAGTGAAAGTGTCTCACACATGAAAGCAAAAATATTGAAATCCCTCTCCTCTATCTGCCTGCTGCTGCCTGAGACCTCAGAGCTGCGTTGACTCCGCAGCCCTCTCGCACGACTCCTGGCAGTGTTGGGAGTTCAAATGCGTGTGTGTGTGTGTGTCTGAGTGTATATGCTTGTCAACCAACCTATCAGGAAGCATGGTTCAATAGCGGGAACTAAAAATCTAGCAGGGACATTTTAGTGAGTGAAATTGGCCCAGTATTAAGGAGATAAAGCAAAAATAAAGTAAATGAAATTTATGAATAAAGTGAAACATTTACAATATATAAAGAAAGAATTGGAAAAAAAAAATGTAAATTACGATAACTAGAAAGAGCCACTCACCGGTTCTAGATTAAGAAAGTGGTTGAGAGAGCCGTACAATGGTCTTAGTTTTTGAAGATGTGAAATGAGACTACAGTTTCTGTCAAAGGCAAAAGCGTGGGAGAGCTAACATCAGAGGTAATGGATAAATATTTTCTCCAAAAGCAGAAGAGGGCTAAAAGGATAAAATAAAATTCTATTCTCCTCTTGTTCTCTTAATTCTCTCTCTCACTTGACTTCTTTTCATTCCTTATTTTTCTGCCTGTTTCTTATTATCTCCCCTCTGCCTCCAGCTTACTTGTCACAGTCCACACTTTCTCTCTTATCACCCCTTCTTTCTTGTTTCCTTTGTTTTCCCTCCCTGTAAATAGACAGGTGAGCCAAAACTGATGTAATTTAGCTACTTTACTAGAGGTTCACTGTAATTTATGCTTACACTTCTGGAGTGTTCAACTCGTGAACATAAATGCAGGATGCAAAAAGCATAGCTTTTTGGGGGTTCCACAGGAGTATTCAACCTTATCTGGAAAAGGTGTGATGCCGGCTTTCATTTCAACCAATCTGTTCTGCACATTTATGAGGGTTCTGCCATTTTTTTATTGGGAAACAGTCTCTCGCTGGACTCTTAACTGGTCTTTGGGCTTGTCTTAGCTAAAATACTAAGGGCTCTATCTTTCACACTGCCTTACCCGTTGCCACTACCCGCAACCCGTGAATTACGCATTTAGCAGCTTCCACTATCCCTAAACGATATCTTGCGGCCACACTACCCGCTATGCATTATGCCTAATCCTTTATTTGCGCCTGGAGGTGTGCCCATGGGCGTGTTTATGCGCTTTCCTAAAATTGCTATCTTGACCACACACTTTAGGAAAGCGTATAGCGGTCCTAAAACCACGCGCTACCCGCATTTGGGCTTTCACAAGAGCCCTATGCATTAGCACTCAGCAACGGAATTTTTTTCCTGCGAGAGCGGCATTTCAGAACTCTCTTGCGAATGAAGGTAATTTCGGCAACAAGTATGTACACCTGTTTTTGCAGCAGGGTCGCGCAACTTGCTGTAAAAAAAAATAGACAGCTGTCCGATTGGAAAATGTAAATGGGGGGGGAGTTACGTCGCTGAGTGCCAGTGCATATACCTAATTTTATTTTTTCTAAAATGGGATTTTGTTCTATGCTTCATTTCAGACGGGAGGGGAGTTGGAAGTGCATGGCGAAACTTTTTTTTTTTTTTTTTGAAGTTTCCATCACAAAAGGGTAGGCTTTTTTTTTTTTTTTTTACTACAAACCAAACATTGAACAATATGTCAATGTCAAATAATAATAATAATAATAGTACAATTCATGATTAACTTAACAAAAACAGATCCTCCCCTGACTGGATTTGACCTCATGCATGGGCAATTTAACTTCGTCAACGGAGAAACATGGCGACCTTCCTCTCTCCATCACAGGTTTCGGTTTGAGGATTTGGGATAGCGCAGCCTGCTCCGAAAGGCAGTGGCTCCTGGCACACTGATTGGTTTAACTGGCGTAACGCCCAAACCACGCCTATGCATAATATAACGGGTAGCGCTGGTGTTTTAGGGATATAGGCAGGTGTGAACGCCTATCGCGGGGGAACGCCTCTTACGCAATGCGAAATCCCCAAATACGGGTTTAGGGACTCTGGCGCAAGATAGGGCCCTAAGAGTCCAGAAGGACAAGACAGTGCGAAACGGCGTTGAGTAAAACCTGCTGATAGAGGTCATTTTGAGCAATGCTTAATGTCAAATGTCTGTTTTGCAGCAAGTCAGTGCCCACATAAACTAAAATTGGCTGTGCCAGGTAGAAGGCACCTGAGCAAGGCTAACTTAGTGAAGCTAATGAGCCCCAGCAGGCTACACCCGGATATGTGTCATGCAGGCCTCCACACCACAGTGGGGATGGAAGGTGGCAGGTACATCAATTTCCTCCTGTTTGACACGGTCATTCCTACCAGAGCTGGCCCCAGAAGCCCCAGTAAATGCAGACATTTTCACTTTTATTGCTCTCCCCATGAATAAGGTAGGCTGATAACATGCACCATTTAGTGATTTAAACCATTTAGTGATTATAGCAGACTCTGGCTCTGGCTCACCTCTGTTTAGGTTTTTCTTTTTTCTTTCTTCCACATCGAATTGCTTAGAATGACTAGATGTACAACACCAGTGATTCCCAAACAGTCCTGGGGCTCCCCTGTGTATGCTAACTTTTGTTCCAACCACATTTGCAATCGTAAGATTTAAAAAATTAGTTAACGTGTCCAAATTAGGTGCATTATGTTTAATGCAGATATTTTCCGTAGTTACCCACATTTTGACAAAAATAATATTGCAGCATAAAAGAACCTTGAACATACTGTTTTTTTTTTTCTAAATAAACACAGTTTTAGGTTACAGAATTTTAAAACAGATCAAATTAGGCACTGAGAAAATCAGTAAGCTCCAAATTAGGTTGTTTGGCACAGGTTCTTACAAAAGTACAGTTCTACAGTTCTCTCAAAAGTATTTGCTTGAACTGTATAAGGTAAACATGGCACAAAACAGATTTGTTACAATCATTTGTGTCATAAATTGTTAGTTTTCAACATTAGGAACCTTTTTTTTTTGTTTAATTTGAAACTTCATCGAAATACATCAAAATGTGGATATGTAATTTTAATTTTTCATGGCATCTACACATATCTGTCACAATGTGGTTTAAGAGGACGAATAACTGCCCTAAACACTAATACATCAAATTAACCCTTTAAGGCCACATTCAAAAATCCTGGCAGAACATCATGCATGCTGCCATGTGTACCGTAGTAACCTGTATGTGGGCTGAAAAGCAATTTCTCAGCTTTCAGGAGCAGTTGGAATTTTTTCTATGGCGCAAATCTTACTGAAATTACGGTACTTACAACATGACGTGCGCATTTGTGCCGGCGACGACACATTCGGATTAGAAGGGTTAAAACTAATTAACAACTAATGAAAATTATACAACTGCAATTGTGGTTGAAGCAAAAACAAACAGCCTCAGGCCTGAGTTTGGGAACCACTGCTCCACACTGCTGATGATTCCAGAGAGACTCGGTCTATCCCTGGAAGACTCACATCAGACTAAAACCCTGAAAGTAGAGGAAACGAGAAGATGGCTTTTATTTTGTTTAATTATTTAATATGAAAAATGACAGAAAGAATGGCACAGGCCATCATCAAACAGATGGTAAACAAATGAAATGATTGTTTCAAAAACAAGTTGCGCTGAAACTGCCTTCAAATTCAAAGAGACCATGGCAGCAGCAAACATTCTTAGCAAAATTTATTCTGTGGCCTTAAACCATTCTTAAACAATATCTTTGGAGGAAGATTTTTTTCACCTGAACTGGCCATAAATGTAAACTGACTGACCAATAGCTGCTAGGAAAAGCAGACGACACATAACAATGTAGCATTTTACTCATTTGAAAATAGCTAATTAATCTGGGAGACCGACCCGCTGCTCGTTTAACTGCAGGTGCTGTAAAGAGATTTAAAAAATCAAATAATAAAATTAAGTTAAAAAAAAAAATGAGTTCTCTCCTTTATCTCTGAAGATTAGACAATCTTGGTTTACTGTAAGTAAAAACATGAGATATACTGTATATTACAGAATCAAACAGGCAATACACAGTTGCAAAAACACAAGAGACAACACCATGAATTCCGAGTGTTTTAGAGCCCTGTCTCTTTTGCTGTATTCTCAGTTGGCCTGTGCGAGTCGCTTGGTGACTAGTGGAGTTTAGTTTATGGGTGATATGTCAGAAGGTCAACAGGACTCAGTCGCAGGTTAGACTTAACGCAGGTTGGGGCATTACAGATGACCTGAGGAAATTTTCAAATGATAAAGAAATATATTCATACATATCAGAAAACACCCCAGCATTTTGATTCTGTTTCTCCATGTGCTCAGTGGCATAATTGTTTTTGAGGTTCTTTTCAAAGCATAGTTCACATGGAGCAGGTTGACCTACGTAAGCTTTGGCCCGTGGGCCCAGATTAGAGGCTGTCAAAACGTGAAATGAAGGGTAGGGAGGCCATCTGCAATCCTACAATTCCCCATCTCCCCTTTTTTCTGTCGATTTGCCCTGCTCCCTTTTCCTTCCTCCTTCATTATCTCTGTCTCCTCCCACTCTATCACTCGTTCCCTCACTTCAAACGGCAAGCAGTTTCATCCAAAATTGGACAATTTGTTTGGTCACATTGAAATGAAAGTTGATCTTCCTTATAGCATTCTCTCCTTGGACATTAGGTGTCCGTGCAGATGTATCCCTCTTCAAGCACCTCCACCTCATCCGCCCACCCTCAGACTACACTTACCTGCACCTTTAACCCTCAAGCGACCGAGTGGGGTCATTTATGACCGCAGACATACATTTCTATGTGCTGTTTTAATATTTTAAATGAGAAAAATGTTTCCTTCAATGAGTTTGTCAAGCTGTTCCTCCAAGGAATTTTCATAGATTTTCAGAGGAATTGGCCTATTTCTGTGTCAAGGACAGCTGAAAGATGTGTGGGGTCATTTATGACCCCAGAGATACAGTTTTTTTGAGTCGACAAAAAAGAACTCCAAGGCGGCATACTTCATCCAAATCAAATTATTATGATTATTTTTATTATTACGACATTTTCTAGAGATTGAAAATGTGTACTCTGAGGCCACACACCATCCATCGAATGACAAAAACACTCAATCCGTTAATCTGGCAAATACGTCAATTTTTAATTCAAAAATATTTTTAGTTTTATAGTGCTCAGCTCAGATGAGATCAAATTTTAGCAATTTTGTCCTTGCACCAATAATGACCCCCTATGTAAATTTTGGCGCAGATTGCATCATTAGTTTTTGGGGTAAAGTTGGTGACTGATAGATAGACACGCACACAAACAAATGAAAACATAACTTCCTTGGCAAGGGTACATACAGCTGCAAACCATGTTATTCTGGTCCTGATAGGCAAGTTTAGTGAATAAAATTGACCATTGCCAAAAATCAATGCCCATAAACTCAAAAACATGTGTACATTTTTAGGGTCATAAACGACCCCACACAACTTTCCATTATTCTTGGCATTCATAAAAATTAATCAAAATGCTTAATTTTTTGCATTTGATCATTTACTTATATCGGGCATACATAAATGAAGCTGTGTGGATGTGATGAACTTAAAAATAGTCATTAAAAATAACAATTTTTGCATAAAACACAGCGGGGTCATTTATGACCCCACTTGGTCAGTTTAGTCGCTAAAAACACTTGGTCGCTTGAGGGTTAATGTCTAGATTAGCACAGTTTCTGACAGTGAATACTGTTTGCTAATTAAAGTCATTTTCATACTGATGTGAAATATCTGTCCCATCACCCATCATAGGAGAAAGAGGTGCCAGGGAGTTTAATGTTAGTCACATCAAGCAAACCTAGACCCTCACCCTTATAAAGCCATATGCTAACTGCAATGAACACACAGCCACACAAATTAAATTTATCCCCATGCAGTTATGAAGCACAATATACCCTCAATGATATTTCCTGAATGATATTACAAGTTTCATCATATCAACAAAAATTTGGCCTGGATGCGTTTGGGCATCAGTTTTCATTGCAGTTCTTTTATGATCATTTGATGATTGTTCATGCAGTCCCATCTCTGCCCATAGATCAACATAGACATTTTATCATTTCATTGCATCATAACATCGCGCACACTTAGAGAGCAGCCCCACTCAAACCATCCAGAAAAATACTGGACATAGTGCGTTTGAGTGTGTGCATCTTTGTCGTGTGTGTATGTGCCCATGCATGCCAGCAAGCAAGAACTGTTAGGACCTGAGTTTTCCCAATTAAAGTGCTCTGCAAAGCCTAAGGGCTTATCTTATTCTGAGCTGTAATTTTGTTTCGGCACCGAAAAAATCCCATGCATACAAATCTCATATGCAGTGGTAAAATCTTACTGATAAATGAAATGTTATTCCACTTTATAATGCTGTATGAATCTTCACCTCATGTGCAGCACAGTCAGATTTGTGCTCTTCTCATTTAAATACTTTGGACTCTGTTATTGCTTTCTAAGGCTTCCACATTAACTACCCCAATTGTTTCATCGCGCATTAAAAAAATTCATTACTTTATTTCAGCACGTCTCAGAGCTAAGCTCAAATTATCAGGATGGACCACAGAATGCTGGTTCACTTGATAACTTTGTCGGGTAAATTAGCTTAATTTAGGGAAATATTGCGTCAATCAGAGTCATTAACCAGTACCTTCTAATTATTCGTCCACCGGTATAACGTTGGAGTCAGCATAATAAAACAAGTTGCAGTTTCTCTTGGTGATCAGTCAAGAGCGTCTTTAATGCTTTAATTACTTTTAAAATATGATTAACTTGAACTTAGGTAGATCGAACAATGAGACACCTAGGGCACTGCTAACATTGGACTCTTAGGTAACAAAGGACATCCAACTTTTCATTCGTGTGAGGGCCTTCTATATAGAAAGTTTAGCGGGCGGGGGGGGTGGTCAGAGACACAGTGTCAATGGTCACACCCTCAGTGTCGATGATGAGCCCAGTCTCATCCAAACGCATCATATATTGACACTACCTGAGCAAGCATTGATATACAGCGCAAAAGGACACTTTCGGAGTCCTTATTTGACGCCAGTTTAAAAGGAACCCTACCCCCTAACCCCCACCCTTTACCCAAACCCTAACCCTAAGCGTCAAATAAAGACACAAAAAGAAATTAAATGTCTTCTAAATAAATCCTTGGGAGATGTCCTGAACTCTACTGCATGGAGTTTAAAAGTGGTTGAAGGACAATTCCACAGGTTACAGCAGTCTTGGGCAGTTGGGTTGGCCGCCCTAGTGGAAGAGGTGCCATTGTGGCTGAACAACCACCCTCCAAGGCTGTTAGCAGTAACCGGTTTTCCTGTTTCCTTAGTCTTCTGTCTATGTAAATGGGGTTCTCGGCTTCCTGTCTAGGTTGTGCGGCCAAATTTTCTTCCCGGCTGATTTCCAGCAGGGAAGTGTGGATTGTATTCTGCTCAGTGATTTCCTACAACTTCATCATGAGCCTGTTTTGTAACCTTGAGCTACAGAAGGTTTCAGAAGCAAATAAACCTTTCTGTGATGCCCTAAAATATAGCAGGCTGGGCTTTTGAGTGGTTCACAACTGAGACGTTGGTCTGGGAGGATGTGGTAAGGTGTTTGAATACCAGCCTCGTCAATGACCGAGGTTTGCATGGGCAAGGCAACAATTAGCTCCGTCTCACCAGGGATAATAGAGGTTAAGCCTGTCAAAATTTGTCAGTCTCATTGCTCTCTAATGGCCAGTCTTGGTCAACCAGGTGCCTGTTCAAATTGTACTCTGACTGTTTATCCTCGAACAGCATAGGCAGTGTGTGATTAGTGGTGCGACTGCATAGTGTAACAGAAGCGAGGGCCAGTCATCACATAAGTCAGAGGAATAACATCCCAACCTCCGCCTGAGTCGATGGGAGCAGCTCACTGCAGTGAACTAAACAGTTCAGCTGTGTTCATGATGGGGAAAAGGGGGAAATGTAAACCCCTGAGCATTTACATTTAAAAGTGTTACTTTGTTTGGCCAGGTGCATATTCCTGCAGATAACAGGAAAGGTGCATGTTGCTAATTGTGTGATTATGGCACTGCTTCTCCTCGTGAAGCTTGCAGCCTGCTTAGATAAAGCTCCAGCACTGTGGGTCTCTGTGTGTGTGTGTGTGTGTGCATTATAGGACTGTGTGTGTGTGTGTGTGTGTGTGTGTGTATGACAGAGAGAGAGAGAGAGAGAGATGGGGGGACTCAGAGTTGGTACAGAGGAGCTATAATAGCCAAAGTCATCAATGAGTCTCAGTGGGGACAAAAAAAAGTAGTAACGGTGCGTCTTTGGAAATTTCACTGTAATTATCTTTCTTTACTCCTGATAAAGTGCTGTGAATTGTACTGTAGCCCTTTAGGAACAAAATAAGTGAACCTACTGCCTATTATGTGCTGATCTAACAAAACAGTAAGTGTTATAGCCTATTAGCCCTCAATCCAATATAATGGGAAAATCAGATTCTTTTAGTTTACACAGACAGCCAGTGGTCTGAAACTTTCAAAAGACAGATGTGTATGGCAGCCAAGGGAGTAATTTTCGAAGAGGAATTGTTTCAATGGTTTCTGACAAGGGGCGATTGTATCAATAAAGTGAAAGGCGTTTTGGAACTTTATTCTGCATATATGATCGCATACCAGTGCAGGGGATTGGAAAGGTATATTAGAGTGCAAACATTATGTACTTTATGTGACAATGTAGGTTTTTTTTTTTTTTTTTAACATGGCTGCACCTTTTATAGACCTGGCTAATCCAAGAATTTCAGCACCTCTATTGAGAGACTTGAGAGAAATGACAGTGATTATAATGCAAATTAAACATAATAGATGTAGTTCTGTTTTAAATCTTTTGAGCTTTCAGCTTGTCAGATGTACCAGGGCTGCTAAGCAGTTCTATTTGCAGTCATTATATTCAGTGCAGCAGCTCAGCACAAGAGTATACATGTCTGTGTCTGTGTTCATACGTGGTCATGTGTGTCAGCGCGCATTATTTTCCCTCGGGAGACTGATGTCCAGTGGTGGTCCTCATCTCTAACCTACATGCAGAGGAATGGAGGTGTCAGAGACCCTGTGTGTCTGAACAGTGTCGAGGGATCCTTCCTCCTGCTCTGTCTCTCCTCTGCCTCATCACATGACTCTCTGTGTGCACCTATCATGACATGACCTGGGAGTGAACATACTTAAGTTCCCTGTGGTAATCAAGTCGATGATAGCATATACAGTCTGACAGTACAATGTGGGCACAAGTGACACAAGAGGAAAGGGCAACATGGAGAAACACAACTGCTCCTTCCCGCTCCCTCCCATCCAGACACACACACCTCCTCCAACTTAATGGCTTAACATTATGGTGATAACTGTAATTACTGGAAGGCAGGCATCTGTATTTAATGCCAGACATTTTAGCCTGTTGCTAATTAAATATGAAAGCCTGGAAGGGAGTCAAGTTGGAGTTTTTTAATGGATAGCAGAGATTATGTGCATCAGGTAATCAGGTGAGCAAGGAGTGGATTATTTATAAATCATTCGAGTATTTAACTGGAATCTTGTGAAACACTTAACAACAGAGGGGTGTTAATGCTAGTGGGGTTTCTGTGGGTGATCTTGCGTGGATAGTCATTTCGACAGAAGACTAACGCTCAGACAGGCAAATGGAGGTTGGCCTGCGTCCAGCACCATCAAAGATTTTCAGCCTGAAGGCCTAGTTTCATTCCAAAAACCACATCAATCTAATTAAGATTGACTTGACAACAAGAAGGACAAGGACAGTGGTTTTTAAAGTTGGAAATGCCTGTCACATTTAAAGTAAATTATAGCAGTCAAGTGGTTTACTTAATAAAGATGGTCTTGCCAGGAACCAGGCAAGGGCAATGTGTTCAAAAGTTAGGTGGAAATATTATATTTGAAAGCCCTTGAATACTGATCTTGAATTTTGGCACCTAATGTAACAGTACCCCAGAAAATAAAAATAAGACAAAATTCTTTTGAGCCGGGCAGGGGCCTAGTGCCTATCTCACTGTACTGGGTCACTCCCTTTGTGTTGTGTGTGTGTATGTGTGTATATATGTACGTGTGGTGTGCAATGTTTTTGTTGTATTGTACAAGAAAAATAAAAATTATATATAAAACCTTTCCTGAAATTATATTTCTCTTGTATCCATCTGGAACTGGTATAATTGGTAACGGCATACAGGCTGAGATTCTATAATACCCAGATTATAGCAGATGAATCAGCCTCAGAACATCCATGTGAAATAAATTCAGAGAAAATTAAAAAAAAAAAAAAAACAAAGAACTTTAAGACTGCATGCAAGAACTATGAAGATAGGGCCCTGTGCATTGTTTCATTATATTTTTTACAGCAGTCAAAGTCATTTGTTGCACTGAATTTTTGTTTTTTGAATTTGTGTTTTTGCATATGATGGCTCTGGTTTCCCGCTGGATCAACAAGTGTTGTCATCTTTCTGCAGGCTAATTAATGCTTCAGTTATACTGCAATGCGAGAGCTCAGCCATTTATGAGCATAAATGATTTTTTTTAAATCAGAAACCATACACATTCACACTGCATATGTCTATGTCCATGTGTTAGAGTTGAGTAACTATAACTGAAAATAGAAATCTAGGCCTGATAAATTAAGCATTCATGGCTATTTGGAAAGCAATGTGTAATTGAGCCATCTGTGAAAACCTTGAACGAGCTCAGAAGTTCTCACAGGCAGGTGTTTTCATTGTCTTAAGGGCACATTAAAACTGTGAGAAAAGGAGGGCGAGAAGGATGAAGATGGTATTATGCCAAGCATACTTGAGCCTCAAGTCAGGTTGCTGGCCTGTCATGGTTATACTTTCTTTATTCTTAATAGCTGGAGTAATTTAGGCTCTTTTTCACTGAAATCGGTTCTCAGTTTCACACCTTCTATTGCACTGTTTGCACAGCCTGACTATCGAATGCTAATATCTCTTGCAAGCACTTCACAAGTGGTTACAAAAAGATGCAAAAAAAAGTATGGAACAGGCCAAATCAAAGCTTTAATGCAAGGAACTTCCGACAAGCTTTGAAGAAAATAACCGTTTGGTAGCAGTGTTTCCATTCAGCCAGACTCCGCTGAGATTTACAGCATGAGTGCTGCAGAATGAAAGCAAGGTGACGCTATTGTTAACTCCTGGGTAAGTTGTTTGTGAAGCTTGCCACCTGTGGTCCTGCTAATGGCAAATTGATTGATTGATTTGTTAAGTGACACTCGAGTCTCATCAAAACACTCCTTCCTAAGCTTTGCTTATCCAGGAGTAAAAAGCGTGATGTAAAATAAGTGTGGGCATAGTGTGCAGATATTTAAAATATAAAATATAGTGGCTAGAGAATGAGGGGTTGTTTTCTCCTATCTAGCACCACAAACATCAGAGGTACTGCAAGTGGATTACAACTGTCAGGCTCCGCTGAAAGAAAATGGCAGTAATTTCGAGATACGGCTGAGCTCATTGTCGACACTGCATGGTAGAATCACTGAGTGATTGGCAGAATCTTACGATTCTACAGTTGCAGCAGGCTGTTAGAAATGGTGACATATCGTATGATTGCACACATTTCTCACCTTTGCTCTGACTGCAGAAGTTCTGTGAAAACCAAGTAAAGTTTAGAAGTTTACGCCTAACTTCTAAGATCTGTCTCCAGACCGTGACATGTGCTGTTGTAATGTGATAATCATTATGACATTATCATTAACAACATTCGCTGCATCTGTGAGTGGTTTTAATTTTTTGGCTCATCAGTATATTCTATTTTGCTCGTTTTTGTATTTAGGGATCCCCTCGGGTCTCCTGAAGGGGACACCTATTGTTTTTGTTCAAATTCTTCTTCTTATTATTATTATTATTATTATTATTATTATTATTATTATTACTTTCATTTATTTTCAACTTCATCATTTTATCAGTGAGCTCTCTTGGACACCGCTCAAGCTAGAGCTCTCATTTTTTCCCCACGAAAAATCCCTAGGTCCTTCTCTGATTTGTCACATGGTTCATCCCTCTTACTGGATTATGTTAAACATTTTTGCCTATTTTTCTCTAGAATCACTGCCCCAATTAACCTGAAACTCGACTTAGGTCTAGAAGAACCTAAGTTCTATCAAGTTTGCGAAAATCATAAATTTCTGTTCAAAAGTGTGCTGCCTGGCTATTAGTCTATTTGGCCACACAACCAAATTTTCTTTAAATGCAAATAACATGAAAACGGTTGGATGGAATCTCATGAAATTTCGCATGTACTATGTCCTTATGATGCTCAACAAGAACATTGAGTAAAACTTGCCTGCGTAAGTCACATGAGCAGGCAGTCTTATAGAATCTTTCCATTTTTTTGACAATGCGTTTTTGGGTACAACTTCTGAATGGAAGGTCGTAGAAACAATGTTTTTTTTTTTTTTTTGGTTGAATTATGTGGGTCAAGCCAAATCCATCCACATAAGTCTTATCCATCTGCATATTTGCAAATTTTCCACCATTTTGATTTTTTGGTAAAACCTTTAAAATCTACCCGTTCCTGGATTGAGCAATCAATTTACATGACCCTTGGTACATGGGATCATCAGACAAGGATCCTTAAATATTATATAACAAAAGTTGCTACGATAAAAGATGTGTAATTTAGGGCATGGCCTGTATTGATGCAATGAGCTGTAAGGGTTCAGCCTGCCAGATGCCTCGCGGCTGTCCGGCAAACTCCAAAACCTGGGAAGCGGAAGTAGGACCGAGTTGCAAGGCTGGGGAGTGATGAAAAGTTTTAATAAAGTGTGAAGAAACACAAAACAAAAGGGGAATGAGGTCCCAACAGAAAATGTAACTAATACAAAGAAATATCAAACTAAAGTAAAACCAAAGAAAGACAGAGTGGCAGCTAAAACCCTACTGACCAGCAGTAGGTATTTAATGCAAGGCATCCAAGGTTGGGCAGCCTTAAATGCCATTATCTGCAGCTCATAGTGCTGCTAATTATAGTGAAGGGAAAGTGCCTGATGAATGTGGCTAGGGAGAGGCCTGAAGGCACAACCTTGCATGAGCTCTTAACTCCTGAACACAATGTTCAGTCCTCACCAAATTTGAGATCTGCCATCTGTAGGCCATCTTAGTTAAGCACATCAAATTTGGTGTAAGTCTGTCCGTAAGTGATGCTATAGCAAACAAATGGTCATAACTCATAAACCAATTGTCCGGTCAACTTGAAATTTTGCATGCTTCATGTTGGTCAGGGTTGCTATGAAGGGGTATAAGAGCAAAGTGATAAATCAAAAAATATAGCCAACATCAACCAATCAAATTTCAGCTGACCTTTTTCTCACTTTGGATGTCATCTATCATCATGACACTTTATAATCTTAAGGATCTTGAAATGCAATCCGGATATACAATCTTCTTTTCCATCAGTTAAACTTCATAAAAAGTGTTCTGTTTAGTCACGAGACCTAGACGAATTCTTAGGACAAGGCTTCGAGGTCCTGGCCTCGAAGCTCAATCTAGTGTTTATTATTATTGATAAAATGACTTCATGGTTAAGGGGTGATCTGGGGTTAAATGAAAAAATGACACCAGGAAACATCTCAGAATTAATCTAAAGAGGTATATGTAATAACCACCAGAAAAGATACAAGTTGGCATTTTTCTGTTTATGCGGTTTCCATGGTAACCGAGCAAGCTCATTAAATATGCAGAAAACTTCTGGCACCAATTCCTCTTGAACTCTATGACAGAATTCAGTTTTTCTTTCATCATTTAAAAGCCATTGCTTATCCAAATGCAATGACATAGCCATTCTTTGTCCAATTTATCACTTGTGATTTTGGGGCATTTACTCAAATTTTGAAATTATGTTGCGCAGAATCTGACGAATACTCAAAATATTCAAAGTATGTAACAGATAGGCAAAATTTCCCTTTGTCATTGCATTTCTAATGAAGTAAAGTACCTGCAGCCCAAATTTCATTAATTTTCAATGATAAATAAAAAGTTATTGATGCCACAAACATGAGAAACGTGGAAAAAGTAATACCTTAGGAAATCAATGGAAAATGCATTAGACCGCATTGAAAAGTTGAGTTCAGTCTTAGTCTGTGGCTTACACCCATTTTTCAGACTGTATTATCTGATTATTCAAATGTTTATCGCTTTCCTGGAGTGAAAAGCATAAATTTCATCTTCACAGTTGCTTTTAAATCATGATTTTAAGGCAAAATTCAGTTTTTAATCCTTGTAGCAATTAGTGATTATTAAAGGTGGGTTATTATAGAATATTTTTATTCAAAAAAAATTTTTTGGAAAAATAATCAAATTTTGCCCATTTAACCCCAGATCAAGTTATCTTCATATTAAGTTGAAGGGAAGTTCAGTGTGAGCCTGGCTCTCATTTTTGGCAGTACCCTTTCCAGTCAAAAGGAAATTATACTAGAGAAGTGAAATCTACTGAATTCACTGAAACTGGGAGTCGAATATTATTCAGAATGGCCCAAAAAGCATAATAAATGAAAACTAATAACTCAACTATAAACAATTGTAGATAAAAGCATTAAAATGCAAATCTAAATAAATAAGCAGAGCTCTGGTAATTACAGTTATGCAAATCTGAACAAATAAGCACAGCTCTGGTAATTACAGTTAAAGAGAGGTTACAAATTTATGTAGAACTGAGCATTAAGAGTTTAACAGTTATTCACTACAGAACAAAAATAAAATAATATGTTGCTTGATCTGTAATTTAAGAGGTCGTTAAAAGCCATTCCATCAGTAAGCCAGGGGGGAGACTAGACTGCCATTTTGATTGCTTAGAGCCTTTAATTATTTGGTCAATCAGCCAAGCAGTTCGGTCATGTGACATTTATGAGATGTTGTTATCCGTGGGCTGCTCGTGTACGGTTGTTCTAAAACAGTGGATTATAGTGTGACATTTTATGGGCGAACTGGTGCTGATACATGCAGCTGTTCAGAAAATACATCCTTAGTGAATGACTGTATCAGGAACAGGAATACACGATTCGGGCCTTGCTGGCTGTGTCTGCTTGGCTCAAACCTCGCAGTTAGGGCGATTAAAACTTAATTCTGCATAACTGACAGCCATAACAGGGCAGTTATGCGGTTCCACCTGTGCCCTTTCTGCCGTCACTCATGACTTTGGGGCCTCAAATTATTCCTGTCAGTCATTCATTAAGTCTGATAGGAGGGTAAGGCAAAAAAAAAAAAATGAAAACCTTGCACCCCACCCCTTCCCTCACACTGGGAAATGCTCTCCCCCCAAACCACCATCCAACCTCTCCATCTTCTTTCCCCCCTCCCTTTAGTAAATCTGGGCCCATACTTCAGCTGCTTTAATTGAATAAACGTGTATAAAACAATACATTTGTGGTCCTCTTTAACTCAACTTCACAGATGGGCCGCTGCTGTTTGTTGATAATGGTGGTTGTGCTTATGATGATTATGACATCATTACTGTCAACATTGGAAGAGGGAACAGGAGGGTAATGGGTACTTGGTGGCAATATCTCTGAGCTGAAAGGATGTACCTTATTAATTTATTGTATGTTTTCTGCTCCAATGCACGATATCCCTCAATCCAATTCTAACCCTAATTACAAGGGTGCTGATCTGATCCTAGTGAGTGAACCTATCATATTGAAAGTGTTTCCCTTATTGATGGACCTGGTCATAAGTAGTCGCAACAGTAATCCATCTTTGCAGTTATTGTGTTTGTGTGTGTGTGTGTGTGTGTAGAGGGAGTGATATTGCGGGCGAGAAAATAATAAGACTTAATTTCCAGCACATCACCACTTTTCCAAACATTGCATCTCATTACGAACGGTACCCTGGGAACACAATTCAGTATAAGAACATCCATCAATAATTAAAAATAGAATTAACATTATCATAAAATGATGAAATAATTTCAAGGCTTTTGGATAAGTTATAGTCCACTGTGCATTGCTCGGCAAAGTGTTTTATAAGATGGACTGTAACTTGCGGCTTCGACCTGGTCTGAGTAGTTGGATAACACAAATCATAGACTCTCGCATGAGTCTATTGACATGGAGTATCCAGTCTGAGGTTCCTCCACAAACAACATACAGGGTATACACCCCATTTTCCGAACCCTGTAATTCTTACACATACTGTACCATATTTGATGTTTTAAGATTGTCATTCACCCCGGACAGGCATTTAACTTTTCTCTGTCTTCATCCTGCAGTGAAGTTATTCCTCTGTCTACAATGGTTTTGGCACTTCTCCTGAATGCAAGCATGGGTTAAATCAAGGCTCTGTCAGAATATCTTTCTGCTGTTTCTTTTCAAAATTCCTGAATGGAGAAAATATAATTAATTGTGGATTTTTAGTGTTTTAGCATTCAAAAGAATATGAATACATTCTTCGTTTAACTGATGTTTAGTGCATGGGCAGATAAAAGCTACAAGGAAGCGCAATGAAAGTGCAGTGCTAATGTGTTCTAAATTTCATGTCCACAACCAACCAACTGTCAATACAAATTCCCCAGCTTCTAACACAAACGTTTTATCGCTTTGAAATGGTTAGCCTGGACTGAGACAAAACAGTCTCTTAAATTACTTTCATTTCACTTGCTTTCAAAAATGTTAATGAGCATTTTTCATCCCATTAGCTTGGTAATTGTGATAATGGTGCAAGTGTCCACCTTGGATGATGCCCTGACTTATAGTTTAGCACATTTAGCACAAATGCAGAGAAAGCACAGATATAAATGAAAATATGACAAATTTTCCTTCTACAGAAAAATTTTAATTAATCATAAGGCAGACCCCAGAGGGCTTATGAGTCTAAATGTGCTTCAAGTGTGCCTTGATAAATGATTAGAAAATTAAATTAATTTTTTTTTAATGTCTATGCTTTTTGCTAGGCTTTGTGCTGTCACTTTAGCCCTTTAAATGTGCAAAGAAAGTAAATTTACTTTTAAGAAAAGGGGGAAAAAACTCAGGGATCATGTACGCCTACGAATACAGCTCATTGTACAAACACGGAATGTATCATGCACTTCAGTTGGCGCGTCTTGAGTGTTATCGAAAAAAAACCTGTTTAGTCTAATTTTGTTCAAAACTGAGTTAGGACCATTTTTGACCTTATTAGGCTTTTGCCTTATTACTAAGAGTAAGATACCTGAAAAATAATTCCTGGTTCCCTATATTTTGCTATGGCATAACCTAGCAAGTCATCAGTATTCAATCATTTGTGAAGTCGAAACCTCACAAGTTGATCTTAGTGGGTTTTTCCTCATGAAATGTTCTATTTTTTGTAATGGCAAAATCTAGCAAGTTGAATTAGCCAATTAAGAGGCAGCATATGTATCACATGGTCTGTCAGGTCAGTTCCCATGTTGAGCATTGGTTATGCCGGAGATTCATGGTCTGAATTCCTTATTCACATAATTCATGTTCTATTAATGACTGAAAAATGGTTTCAAGAGGGAAACAGACGGTGAAGTTAGCACTGATGACTGTCAAACGGCACTGCAACCATATAATTGCAAGGGTATTGTCCATCATTTTAGTCATAGTTATAGTCATAGTCATTTTTATTGTCCCTCAGCAGGGAAATATGCTTTGCAGTGTTGGATGACAGACAATGTACAATCAAAATCAGCAATAACAATCATGCCAATAGACAGACATGTGAATAAAACAATAAAAAACATGACAATAGTAACCATCAATAAAATTAGTAAGAAAAAAACAATTGATATTTTACATTTTTGGTTGTAAAAATGTAGTTCAGTCATATTGCCATGGATATTAACAAAAAAAGAAAAAAGTCTTCCCTAAATATTGCTTATTATGCAATTAACAAATAACTGCCAAGTCAGTTCAGTTGTAGGACAAGAACTTAATCCCAGAGGAACTCAGTTTTCTCTCTTTTTCTCAAAATCTGCTTTTTATTACTTATTAGATTTTTCCGTAACGCTCGATGTAGTGCTCATTGTACTATATTGCAAATACAGTTCCATAACAGAAAGCAAAGGATCTCCAATGGGTAAAATTAAACACAAGGCTGAATCAATTGGCTCCTAATTGGTGACAGCACAGTCACCTAGCCTCCAATCCAAACCAACTGGTACATAATGAAGCATTAATTCGAAGACAAAGCAAATGATAACGAGGCAAAACTGAATTATGTTGGTATGTTTAAGGAAGAAAAGTTACGAATGAATTTCAAGACTTTCAGTTGGGTGCTTGTTAACCTCAGTCTTTAATATGTTGCCTCTTCTTACTATGCGAAAAGCAAAATACAATTGCCGGAATTTAGCTTTTTTTGTGGTAGCACAAAACTATTTCTAATGTAATTCAAATTTAGAATATTAGAATTAATTCTAACATGCACCAACTCAAGAAAGTATGCAGATAGTTAAAATTGTTTGATTACACTTGAGGTTGGAATGAAAACCACACGTGTTTATTCAGGGGTCCCCCAGGGCCATGTTTAGGGACCTTTTCATAATTCCAGTCTTTGCATCTTGAATATATATTCTGTTATTAAGAAATTTCTTTCCAAAGGTATTATTTTTCGCATGTCACCTTGATAAAAGCTTTATGTTTTCTGCAGTTTCATTTCTTAGTTCACTCCTCTGACATTTATAAAGCACTTTTATCCAATGCAATTTTTAGAAGGAAAACAACAATGCTAAGGCAAGCCTTTAGTGTTTAAACACAGAAAGTCAGATGCGCTGTCAGAGATGAGATTACTCACTTTTCAGATGAACAACAAAGTGGGCCTTCTTATCAGGAAGTACTTTTTTTGTGGTCACAGAATGAGGAAAAGGCAGAGCTGTCTTTGGGTCCAAACACAACCGAATAGATTAGAAAAAGGTGCCTTTAATTAAAATTTGAAAAAGTGATAGCTGTTGTACTAGGGATGTACCCGAAGCCGAATATAGTATTCGGGAAAACACAGATATTGCAAAATTGACAGATACCGAATCCATACGAATATTGGCGTCATTATTCGGGAGTTGAGACTAACGGGGAAACAACGCTAAAATGCTCCAGCTGCACATCTGTTCTCTCAAACCAGGCCCCACACAACATCTCTGCCCGATTTCACAGAAGCATTTTAGCATGCGTATAACTAACATGCGTTTACATTTTAAACAGGTTAAAATGCCATTGTACGCGGACAGCTAAACAAACGTTTAAACACCATTTAATGAGATGGGATCATCGCACGTTTAGCTGCACGCAGATAACCTTGCGTTTAGCCCTCAGACTAAACAGGTGCGGTAAAATTATGACAACCTGCCATTGCATAATGGGCATTTCCAATTGTCGTGACCGGTTAATAACCCCTTATGTAAGGATAGTTGCTTTGCGGACACGCATTTTGCACAGAGATGTCGGCAAAAAAAAAAAAAACGGCGAGAATTTCACTTCGCTTCAAAGAGTGTCAAACTTTCTTTGTGAGTCCGGTAGACGTGAGCAAGATGCTACGTCACACGCATCCTTCACCAAGATTGTTTTATCCTCGGCATTCATAGTGATTTCATACATTCATTTGTGCTTTCATTATCGGTGAAGAGTAAAAATGCAGTTCGGACTTCACTCACGGAAGCCTTTTTAGAACATGCAAACGTAGATGTAAACAAAAAACGTGGCCTTGCAAAACTTCTCTATTAAGTGATTAAGAAACGGAAGAAAGCAACTAATTTATACATTCATTTCATTTATTTTATTTATGCATTTCTTTTCCAGAAAAGACAAGTCTTGCTCAAAATCTACCAGGCAATAAGATGAAGGCAGGTCGGCGTCACTCATTTAGGTGCAAATCAATCTGTGGTAGTAGTTTTTGCGAGTTAAACATACCCTCACTAGTGTTTAAGTGTTTTTTTGTTATTTGACCGCAGGCGTTTAAAATATTTAGATGCACGCGGACAGTTTTGCCTTGTGAAACGGTGATTTAAATTGAACGCATGCTAAATGCACGATTAAGAAAGTTATCCGCATGTAAACCTTAAAACGCTTCTGTGAAATCAGCCCTTAATATTTAAATTGTCAAAGCTCCTGCGACAAACCACACCCACATCTGGTTTCATATCCGGATACTGATACAAATACTGATAATTTTGTTGCCTACACAGATACAGATGCAGATAATGGCATCGCTATACACCCCTATGTTGTACCCTTCTTATTTCCCCCACAAGCATTTTGTGGAAACATGAATTCAGAAACCTAAATACAGTTTTAGGCAGTAAACTAGGGCACTGTGAAGTCATTCTGGTTGCTAATCTTCATGCATGTGGCTTTTGATATAAGATATATGAACTCTTCAGCTTAACAGAAAAAGGAAGAAGATAGACCAGCACAAATTTTGTAGTTCACAAACATCACATCGGCTGACTTTGACAATTGGGAGAAAAGCTGAAATGAATCTAATGAAAAAGGGGAAAAAAAACAGTCCACTAATTTAACGTCTTCAGATGCAGCTCTAATGGAAATGAACAAATAAAAGTGAGCCAGCCAGCAGGGGCTGAATATCGTGACTGATGGGCTGTTCATGAGTCTGTGCAGGCAACACAGTATTTAGCTTATATTCTTTGACTTCTTTGAGAACTATACCGAGAGGCATTAAAAACGCAAAGTGGTTTTTATTGTCTAATTTGAAAACTGATAGTTTTTCCTTTTGCTGATTGACATGATGACCATCAGGTATGGTAAGCATTGCAAAATGTCAAGTGTCTGGGTTCAAATCCTTTCTTGGTTTAACACCTCATTATGATTATCTAAATGCAGCACAGTTCCCTGGATCATGGTCATGAATCATATTGGGAGAAATCATTTTGCACATGAAAAGTTGAAGATCAGGGCCAATAAAAAAAACAAAGTCACATCATTCCCACTTCAAATGCCACAAACAAATGAATATCGGCAGAATTAAACATTTTGAATGTTGAATGATGGCCAGTCTCAAAGAAAAGATTCTAAACATATCAATGTCCATTAAATGACTGTATCCAGACTGCAGGGATGACACAGAATGACCAGATGTGTCAGCTGTCGTCCCCAACAAAGTGCGTCATCTGTGACGCCACAAAAACACATTCCATTAAACGTCTTCTGCCATGTCAGATAATGCATAAGAACTGCTGAATTGACTGCCAATATCACAAAAACAGTGAGGGCAAGTCTCACTACCAAAAGCACAGTTTCCTGAGACCGTGTTTTGCACCTACGAAAGAAATCATTTACCACTACTTAAAACAGTATATTTTATAATACGTTTTTAATGCCTCTCAGTATATTTTCATTAGCAGAGGAAAATATAGACAAAACATTTCATCAGATTCTGTATTAAATGTCAGTTGTCATTTTTTAATTAATGTATTGTTTATCAAACTGTTGTTTAACTGTTGAATATTCCATTCAAGGACATGCTGTCATACAAAATATTGTTACAGCTGTGAATTTGAGGAATTACAATTAAATTTCCAAACTGCAGCCATTGGTGCTACTGCTATTCTCGCTAAATCCTTGTGTGTGATCGGCTGACATGCTGGAGGTGAAAGAGGGTCAACTTTCCATGTCAGAATGTACACTTCTGGTGAACACAGTGACCAATAATATTTGCTGGCCACAATGCCAGGTCAGTGTACAGTAAACACTTGTGGTACTTACTTTGCATGAACATATGTTTCCAAGAAAAAAAAAAAAAAAATGAACAGTTCCAAAGTAGTGACAAACTTGCATTTCCTGAAGCATGAATGTGCTCCCTCTTGATTTTAAATGCCTAAAAGTTTGCAAAAAAATTTTCAAACAGCAAGCCTTCAGTGATGGTAATTTCCGGACCTTGGACAGCACAGGGGTTCAAACTCGAGCCATTGACTCCCTGGTTCATTCCAGTCACTCATTTCTCACATTCTTTCTTCCCTCCCTGGTGCCTGACCCAGCAACCAACTGTTATCCATCATCACTGAGGAGATTCCAATCTGCTAAACATATCGGAAATCTCTAAGAAAATGCATATGGTTTTGATTTGGTAGTCATTGTTAAAATTACACAAAAGCTGTGATAAATGATGGACGTTCAGACAGATAGCGTCATGGCATAGGCCCGCAGAGGGTGCAGTAGGCATGGCAGAATCAGAGTGTTAGCTTTTACATTTTAGTTTGAGTGACGTCTGGGTCTCCCAAGTCAGGATAGTTTCTCTGGAAAATTGAAGAAAATAAAATATTTGGCCCACTTTCAGCCCCCTTTAACAAAGGGAAAAATCATTTGCAATGTGTACATAAGAACAGCAGCTACGGATTGTGTTTCGGGAGTGATCGGGATTAAAACAAACTCAGTTAGTGTTTCATATCATTTTGCCTAAGATCATTTGCTTGAACTGTTCACAAATTGATTTTCACACTGCCGTATTTGCACCGAGCAAGCTGCAGGAACTATATGCTTGTCATATCAAATTAAAATTTAAATGGGAGTTGTTTCTTTTTACTGAATTTCAATCGCTTTACAAGAATTACATTATCTTCTCCTCATTCATGGAGTCTGTCTCTTTTCAAAAAAGAGACAGAATACTTGCTTTGTGAGCACAAAAATACTAAGCTATGCCTTTTGGGAAACACATTGAGTGGGAGCTTCTGTTTTGATTTGGATGGAGCTGTTTGTCAGGCACCATGTTATTTCTATAACCAAAAAGATTCACATCTGTCCTCCTTGAGCCGGAAAACAAACATAAATGGAGTTTCTCATTTCTGAGGTTTATGCTTAACAGCTCACAACATTACAACAACAACATTTTACGCATCACTTTCTCACTCTGTGAAGGTGTTTGAACATACGCATTCTGGCATAGGAAGCTATAGGGAAACAAGTCGTCCACACACTGGCGCCTCACCATCCCGAGAAATCACTGTTAATTGCAGAGTTCCAGATGTTCTCCAAGACTTAGCCAATTTGTATTGTTTTTGTTTCCATGTGCACCCAATCGCCATATCCCACATATTTATTAGTGAAGAATAATACTTTATATATTTGGGTTGTCCTATCTCTCTGGAGATCCCCCACCTCAACAAAAACAACAAATTGGGACAAATAATGAATAAAAACCCTGGGAAGAGTGAATCAGTAAAGGTAACACTTCTAACTTCTAAATCTTATAATCTGACAGGGCAGGATGTGTTTTGTCATAGATCATGAATTTATTTATGAATACACCAGCTGCATATGTTTTCCCCTGGCTGTACATGAACAAAACTCCTTAGTCTCCAGCACAGTGCTTTATTGCAGCCCCAATTCCGAAATAGGTGGGACGAAGTGTAAATTGTGAATAAAATCAAAATGCAATGACTTTCAGATCACATGAGCCAATATGTTATTTACAATAGAACATAGATAACATTTCAAATGTTGAAACTGAGAAATTTTACATTTTTATCCACAAAATGAGCTTATTTCAAATTTTCAGGCTGCAACAGCTCTCAAAAAAGTTAGGGGACAGGCAAAAAAAAGGGCTGAAAAAGCAATTACTATATAGAAGAATCAGTTGAAAGAACATTTAGCAAGTAATTAAGTTAACTGGCATCAGGTATGTAACATGATTGGCTATAAAATGGATGTCTTAGAGAGGCTGAGTCTCTCAGAAGTAAAGATGGCCAGAGGCTCTCCCACCTGTGAAGGCTTGCGTAAAAAAATTGTGGAATACTGTAAAAACAATGTTCCTCAACGCCAAATAGCAAAGGCTTTGAAGGTCTCATCATCGACAGCGCATAACATCATCAAAAGATTTAGAGAAACTGGAAAAATCTCTGTGCATAAGGGACAAGGCTGAAGACCTTTACTGGATGCCCGTGATCTTCGGGCCCTCAGACGCCACTGCATCACTCACCGGCATGATCCTGTCATTGACATTACTAAATGGGCCCAGGAATACTTCAAGAAACCACTGTCTGTAAACACAGTCCACTGTGCCATCCACAGATGCCACCTAAAACTCTATCATGCAAAAAGAAAGCCATTGTTGAGCATGATCCAGAAGCGCCGCCGTGTTCTGTGGGCCAAGGCTCATTTAAAATGGACTGTAGCAAAGTGGCAAAGTGTCCTGTGGTCAGACGAGTCCAAATTTGACATTCTTGTTGGAAATCATGGGCGTCGTGTCCTCTGGGCAAAAGAGGAGAAAGACCACCCCTCCTGTTATCAGCGTTCAGTTCAAAAGCCAGCATCTCTCATGGTATGGGGATGCATTAATGCATATGGTGTGGGACACTTGCATGTTTTAAAAAGCACCATGAATGCTGAAAGGTATATAAAGGTTTTAGAGCAACATATGCTCCCGTCTAGACAACATCTATTCCAGGGAAGGCCTTGTGTAATTCAGCAGGACAATGCAAAACCACATACTGCAGCTATTACAACAGCATGGCTTCATAGTAGAAGAGTTTGTGTGCTAAACTGGCCTGCCTGCAGTCCTGATCTTTCACCAATTGAGAACATTTGGCGCATAATTAAAGAAAAAGTCCGTCAAAGGAGACCCAAAACTCTCCAGCAGCTGGAAGCCTGTATTAAACAAGAGTGGGATCAAATTCCAATGGCTAAACTCAAGAAACTTGTCTGCTCAATGCCCAGATGCCTCCACTCTGTGTTAAAAGGAAGACGGGATGCTACACCCTGTCCCAACTTTTTTGAGACCTGTAGAAGCCATCAAATTTGAAATGAGCTCATTTTGTGGATAAAATTATAAAATTTCTCAGTTTCAACATTTGCTGTGTTATCTCCGCTCTATTGTGAATAAAATACTGGCTGGTGTGATTTGAAAGTCATTGCGTTTTGATTTTATTCACAATTTACACTTTGTCTTAACTATTTTGGAATTGTTGTATAAAGGGGCAGGTGGGATGTTAGCTCCCTCCACTCTCAGCTCTTTCCTTCTGCTCTATAAATTCCTGTGTCTAAGTCAGACATTTAACACTGTTCTCCCAGGTTTTATTCACAGTGATCTCAGAGTTGTGAATTTGGGCGGAAACTTGTATATGTGACATCAGCTGATGAATATAACTAGGAAGAAAACTTCTGCATAGTGCTATCATGAAAGGTTTTGAATAACTGAAGACCCTAGTGCTAAAAATATTTAAGTCACAAAATGTCTATTTTGCGAAAATAGAGAAAATCAACTTAGGAGACTACAAAAGATGTTTTCCCATCGAAACCTCACAGCGTGTCCAAATGTGACTTTAGTACTTTAAGCACTAGGCTCTTCAATTTCCAAAGACGATGAGCTTTTACTTTATAAGCAAATACTGTGTAGTTGCTAAAGGGTATATTGAAGTTGACAATTCAGTAACTTGCACACTCAAAGTAAGGGGTATAAATATGCTAACACACATGTGAGGAAGGGGAAGATGAATTGAAAACAGCTGGTGAGGAAAAAAAAACACGCAGGATGTAAACCAATCAAAAGAGACAATATTTCTAATAGATGTTCAAGCTGCTGGATGAAAGGAGACATGAGAAATTCACAAGAGGGTTCTGACCATAAACTACAGTGGGGACAGTTGCAGTCAAGCTATTTTTTCCCCATATCTTTCAAATTCAACTGAGCTTATATAATGTCCCAGCTAAATCTATTCCTGCCTATATCTGCAGGCAAGGGGAGTGCATGACATCTCAGATTTGCAGGACGCCAATATCTGTACAGCCACCTTGCTCAGTTTTGAATAGAAATGTCAATATGTTGCTTCACAGTTACCTTTCTTTTACATTTTAACCAAAGTGTCATTCCCGAAAGGCCAGCTCTGATCATCAGAAGAGTCAGTCTGTCTGCACTTCCGGGAATGTCACTTTCATGGGTTTGGTCTATTGAACTTTGAATAGTGTTGCAATTAATGAGGCTGGACCCAGAGCTGCTGCCTTTTCTCTTTAGGGTCAAGAACTGATATTTGTCTCTTTTTTCATTTTGAACCTTAAAGGAAAAAAAGAAAAAAACCTTTAGGCTTTCAGTAAGAGGAGTTGCTTCACTTCCTGTCTCTCCTGCATCAAACGGCTGAGAGTAAAAGTGAGAAGCAGACAGATGTGCAGCTCACTCTGAGGTTCGGACTTCTTCCACTCCAGCTCCTTACCCGACGTCCTGAGCGCGCTCACTTTCCTTAGATATACAGATGGTCTAGAGGCATCTTCTGCTTATAGCTTGCTGAAGGAGCCTAGCTGACAGAATATTGGTGGACACTGTAATCCAAGTGGAGCCAAAGAAAATGATTTACAATTTTTCATCATGAAAAGGTAGCGCAGTCTGTTTCAGGATCTCCGGAGCTTTACCTGAAGATATTCCGGACAAAAGATGATCCTTTTTAAACCTTCATTTTACTGGAAAAATTGTCGCAAAAGGAAGTGGAGCATGGGACAAGGGTGCAGCAGCAGGTCTGTAGCAGAACTTAAACCAACCAGAGGCCTTCAGACAAATTCAACACAACCAAATCCCAGCAGAGACAGAGTAGAGTTTTGATATGCACAGTGAACATCCCTCTACATCTTTGAATATGATAGAGCACTGGGAGGCTGAGGTCAAGCTCATGTATTTAATCTGAAGGTGAAAATATTCACAGTGGGGAGAGATGTTTGAACTGCTCTGTGTTCATGCCTGCAAGTCTTCTCTAGTGGCTCAATTACTCCAGAAAATCTTCCTTTTCAGGGCCAATTAGCCCTTCCACCATCAGGCTCCATCCCATCATGCATTGCCTGTAATGCCATATTTGAAACAAGTTTTTATGCCTGTGAGGTAGTGAATTATCAGAAAGTGAGGGCTATTGATTTTTTTCTGGTTCTTGGAGTCTGCCTCAGGCTTGAGGTATGGTAATGGAAACAACAGGGCTGTTCTTTTTTTCCCCAAGATTGAAACCGGTGACTTTGGGGTTATCTTTCTGAAACCTTTAAATACATACAACAGATAAACAAAGTAAACTACCCGTGTTTATTTGGGCAAAGATCTGTTTGCAAAACCGGGAGACTGGAATTAGCCATGGGACAATTTTATACCAATATTAGGAAGCATTTTAAAATCTCTGTTGCTCTTGCAAGACATTTCATGCATGCCAGTCTCTACGGTTTACAGTTTATGCAGTTTATGACTAGGAATAGGAGTTCCCATTTACATTGGTTTGATTGCAGAGAGATTGCTAATTCAGATAGTTTGGCATTTGTGTCTGTGATGCTTCTTCAAACCTTCTGACTAACAGTTTATTTTCAGTTCAGTGCGCCATTTTTGTTCCGTGAAGGACATGCGGGTTGAGTTCTGTAAGCCTTGCTTATACCCTGCAGCCATCAGAACTACAGTGTCTCTGTCCTTAACAAATGCTGGCTTAGAAGTGATAATCCTCAGAGTGAATGCAAAAACTCTGTAATGAGCTTTCTGAGGAGCAGAACAAATCTCCAGACTGAAGTTTCTTTCTCAGAATATGACCACACACTTCAGCAGGAAACCATGCTGTGTGTGCATTACGTGTGGATGTGAATTGTGCAGCTGTGTGGTAGAACCACTGCCTTGGAGGGCAGCATCCTTGATAATTCGAAATGGAAGGAATGGCAGACTATTGAGGTCACAAGCATGAAGGACATTGATGACAATAATGTTGTAAATAACAAATAAAGACAAACTGAGTGAGCAGTTTTGTTTGAGGCATCCTGATGCAGCCTGGACTGGAGGCCATATAATGTAGGACCTGGGAGGTAATTTTGAGTAACTGAATGGGTATAGATATGCAATAAAACTATTTAAAAGGTGCTGTGCCCTGCAAAGCAGAAAATATCCCTTTCAATCCCTCTGATATTTGTACGCTGTCAATAGAAGATTTTTCTGCTCAGTGGTGGATGAATTATGAACATAGCACAGGATTTCAATTTGATAACTTCTGTAATCCAATTATGATGAAAGGACTAGGTAAAAGTATTTGAAAGATATTAACTGCCATTTTAAAAATCCTTGTCTTTAGTACATTGTACAATATCCGTTTATAAGATTTGGTCTTGTACTGATCCTGTAAATTTACAACCAGTTTAATGTCAACCCCTCTAAGGAGATTTCCTGCCTTTCATTCCAAATGATGAACCTCTGTCAACAGGGTTTATGGCTATGTTGGGCAAAAGGAAGCTATGTGACACATCTTGAGGATGCAATGCAAATCTTCATCAAAAACAGTTTATGATGTTCAAATGGTGTATACCATCTTTGATTTTAGGAAGCAGTTGATTCATTGATTGTCATTCCAAAAAAAAGTCACTCTGAAATCTTGTAGTATTGACTCTTAAACTTACATGCCTTCTTGAGCAAATTTCCTCTCAAATTACTGTTCTTGGACCACATTGACTAAAAGATTAGGCATAGTCCTTTCTGACAGGTGACAATCAGGAGATTCTCCTGTCGTCTGAATTATCGACAATATTTGTCATATTATGTAACAATATTGGAAATGCATATTTTTGTCCACTGGAAAAGGGAGGGAGGGAATACTAGAGGAGTAGTGTGAGAGTCCACCAGGTATGAGTGTTGGGTCCCCGTCTTCACAAAAAAATTGCCTTGATAAAGACATGAGGTGCAAAATTGTCAAACTTGCCAATGCCGCTGTTCTGGTTTGCATTAATTGACAATACTCATGAAGAATACACTGTCAATTTTTTTTTTTCTTCAGCCGTTGATGGCATGGAATAGATTTATTCTAACTGTTCCTTTGCTCTTGCTCAGGGTAAGGGTTGGGGTTAGAATTATGGAAAACATCTCTCGTCGGTGAGAACTGGGCTTTTTTGGTATAAGAGAAATGTACATTTCTCATGTAAAGTTTGAATTTCTTTTTGGTGTGAACTGGGCTTTGCTGGTATATGGAAATAGACATTTCTCATATATGCATGCAGTGCGTCTTCAAATTGACATGATTCGCTGCCACACTATTACAACAATACTTTCACTGTTGAAAAGAGTATTAAAATCGGCTGCTGTGAAATTAACTGAAAAATTTTTTGGAAAGAACATCATTTTACAGCATGTTTATTCATGTGCATTCTTTGCAATTTCATTATGCTTCTCTGTCACTGATTGTGGTCGGCTGCTTCCTCGGTGTTTATCAGAGCTGTTACGCTGCTGGGGCCGCTCACAATCAGCCAACTACTCTCTGGGTGCAGCTCTTATCTTTCATTCCAGTATTTCCCAATTTCCACTTTGGAGTTCCAAAGTCTATGTCAGCGGCGGCCGCTGAACAGAAAACGGGGTGGGCAGGAAATATCCCTTGAAACGAATGATAATTGACCTGTTTCAATCACTGTTCTTGATTAACACATTTTATCATGATTAAAATAATCTATCGGCAGTTTAGCGTACACCTTCCTTTTTTAATGAAATCTTAAGGCGAGTAAATAAATTCAATTAAATGTTTTATTCACTTGCCTTAATGGGCTATCCTTCATTACTACTACTCTGTATTTTCCACATGAACTATTTTCATTGTCTATTGGCTAAACCTGAGGGAGGAAAGATAAATGTCTTTCATCAAGGAAAATTGATCAAGACTAATGAATAGTTTATATTTTTTTAATGTTTTATGCCCTCCCTGCTTTCTGTCCATCCCGCCACTGGTCTTCATTCTTAATTCCAAATCCTTGTTCACTGAGAGAGAGAGAGAGAGAGAGAGAGAGAGAGAATACCATTCTTAGAATAGAGGTCTTATGTATTCTATTACCTCCTTCTCCACTGTATCAATTGACTAAACTATTTGTAGAGAGAGAGAGAGAGAAAGAGAGAGCGTGTAGTTGTGTGCATGTGGGCTTGTTTTCTAAAGTTGATATGATTTTAGGCATAGAATATTTTTATTTGACCTTGATAAAACGACTAAGGCAATGTCTCTTTCAAGCAAATTTTATACTCAATCAGGTGCGGTGTTGTCTCTGTAGATCTGTGGAGTAATATCTTTCACTTTTTATCTGTGGCATTGGGGAGCACACAGAGTTAAATGCTGAGCTCAGCCCACTGAAGTAATAAATAATAATGAGAGCATATCAAAGCATTTCTGAAAAAAAAAAAAAAACAGAGAGCCCAGTCCATGTGGGAGAATTGATTGAGGAAAACCAACAGTATTGATTAATGAAACACAACACTATTTATTCCCATGTTCATATGCAGGGCTGCTGTCAGCTTCTGTTTAGGATGAGTGATGAAGCAGGGAGCAGCAGCTTTTATTTCCTATGCACTGGGGAGAGAGCTGAAGGAAAAAGAGTGAGAGAGAAAGAGGAAAATAATGTCAAACAGATGAAAAGAACAGGAAATGAGAAGGCAGAAAGAAGGCAGGAAATGAGGCAAGGCGAGCAGGAGCATTAGTGGGAAATCAATTTCAGAAAAGAAACAAATAAACAAAAATAGAAGAAATGTATGGCAAGAAAAAAATTAGTGACCGATAAACGTAAAAAAGAAGTGAATGAAAAACGTGTAAATGTAACAGAACGACAAAAGGGTTGTGCGGCCCCTGGCCATAGATACCTGGAAATGGGGCGAGCTGGGAAGAAAAGATATCAGCAAGGGATAGTTATGAATCAGCGGGACTGCAGCTACTGGGTATAGCAGACCTGGTGGGAGCCCAGCTGGGCTGAATTGAGTTATCACCAACTCTCCTAAATAAAAAGGAGTGCTGAAAACACTTGAGGAAGGAGCGTGGGCAATAGAGGAGGCAAGTAAGTGACAGTGCTATATGAGAGGGATTTATCTACAAATTATTTTCTGGTTTTGAAGAAACCTTTGGTGGATCAACCCTGGACTGGATCTAAACAACTGATCCTTGGATCAGTGGGTGGATGGATCTGCAACAGAGAAAATATCCCAGAATGAAAAGAATTAGAGTTTTAGGTTTCCGCACTCCAATTCTGTGTGCTTTGTTGACTTCATTCCTACTTTCCACACATTGCACATGATATCAGTCCTCAGTCAGACTAAAATTTAAAAAGCTTTACTGGTGGTGGAAAAATATTAATTGCGAATGTAATGAATAATGACCAGCTTGAGTATGCTGGGCATTCTCTTCACACTGGATTTCCCTGTCCCCACTGCTTGCAATGGGCTTGTATCCATACTGTGAGCACAGAAGGATTTACTATATGGTAGCTGGTGTTCTGTGCTCTAAAACTGCAATTCAATCAATGTCTGACCTTAAGTTCAGCTAGCAGATCAAATGTACGCCTTTAATCCAAGTGAGAGATCTATGGAAAAGCTAGCGTGAGCCCTCATTGCGATAAGAGTACGTGGGAACACAGCGCGCTGGACCGTTGGAGGGGGCAGAGGTGGCACCAGTGGCTGGGAATAATGACTAAGTGCCCTGACAGGAATCTTGTGAGGTGCGGTACACAATTTTCTTAGAGCAGTGCGTCGTTACGCTGAGCAGAAAAAAAATACATTTATCTTCCACTCTCCAAACATCAGCTGTCATTGTGAATTTCTGATGAAAACACCGCTGGGGTCTTCTCTCGATAAGCAAACTTCAGGATTTTTTTACACGCCTTTTTTTGCAGATAGATTTTGAAAGGTGACATTGAATGTTTTTTTTTTTCTTTTTTACTTGAGTGGAGTTGGCTCACAATTCGTTACCAGTGGCGGGGTTGGGCCTGTCTCCTTTTCAATGTTGTCTGGGTTACCGAATGCATTTGTTCCAGTCTGAGGGGAGAAGTGGCAGCTCCCTCTGCTCAGGTTCTAGTTCACTGTGTCTGCGGGGATTGGAGAAAGGCCCATGCTGTGCTACTCAGACACGTATCTGCCGTGCAGAAGCTGGGGAATCGTTGTTGCAGGACAGCACCTGTCAGCCATGTGGGGCAGAAGGTTAAGCTTATCGCAAACAATATCGCGCGTCGAGAGACCTCAAAGAAGCTCAGCCCCCGTTACTAGGCCCACTCGCCATTTTAAGAATCCTGTCTTCGTCCGCTGTCAGGTTCCTCCTCCCCCATTCCCTTCGTAACAATCACTCTGTGTTTCATGTTGTGAAAATTAAACCCATGTCTTTGTCTTCCAAAAGTCCTCCCTCTCATTCCCCGGCTTACCACAGGCTCAGCAGTGGTGGGCCTGCTTGCACCGCCTATCGGATCCCGGACCACTGGCATTGGGGAGGCGGATGTCAGTTCCTTGTGGACTGGGAGAGATACAAGTTCAAGGAGCATTCCTGAGTCCTGGAGCAGAACATCTTAGACTCCTGTTCAGTTCGTGATTTCCTGCACAGGTGTCCGGGGTCCAAATCTGGGCCACCAGATGGTGCTCATCGGAGAGGGGGGCGGGGACCCTGTCACAATCCTAGCGTGAATGCCTTCTGTTTCTCCTCCTATTCAGCAGCTTGCATGTCCATTAGACGATGTCTCCTTTGATTGGTCTACGTCTCGCGTGTGTTCCCTTCCCTGGCTTTGTCTTATCTCATTGTTACTCCCTGATGTACCTGTGATGTGCATTTAAACCCCCTGCTTTGAGTTCCAAGTTGCTGGATTGTAATTCAGTATTCGTGCAGAGAACCATTCAGTATTTCTCAAAAAACAGTTTGTCTTTATTACAGGAAACATACCATTTAATGGGAGCCTTCCCTCTTCTCTTAGTTAATTCGAACAAGCTCTCAAGCCTGCTCAGGGTCCAGGATTGGGACCGCATTCAAGGTAACCCATTTGAATCACTCCTTTGTCCAGATTGGGATCAAGTTCTTGTTAACCCTTTTCAAGTCTGTTCATCTCTTTGTTAGGAGCAAGCTCCCAATCCTTCTATTGTCATCAATATTGGAAACAAGTTCCCCCTTGAGCTACTCCACCTCCATTCTGGGAAGTTCGGCTCCGGCGAAGTATGCACTCGCCTTGAAGTCATCCTGGCAAACCATTGGCCGGAAATGGGCTTTGCCCTGCTTCACCTATTACATCTGATCTTAACTGTAGCCTCTTTTGGGTTCTGTCCCACAGTAACAGTGTTGCTATTAATAAACCATTCTATTGCGCCCTGCCTCCGTACTTGATTCCTGGTCTAGATCATAACACTTTTTTTGGCATGGCAGAAGGGTGTTTCTCTGTTTCAAGTTGGCAATTTAACAAGTTTTAGTAAAATTAGTTGGAGAAATTTCATGTTGTGACAGCTTGAGCTGGTGTTGTTCTTACCTTGTGAGTCTGTGTGTGGGTGTCATCATGGAAGAATGTGCTCCCGGAGACACAAATTGAACTGAACGCAACCATACATTACATTACATTTATTTAGCAGATGTTTTTATCCAAAGAGACTTACAGCAAGTGCATACAGTAAGGTCACTGACACTGTAGCCCAACAGACTGGAAAAGTTACATTTCATATCAAGCATTAGTCACCTGAAGTCATGAACATGTCGAGCAATGACTATACAAAAGGTAGCAACACAAAAGAAAAAAAAACAAAGCAAATGAGAGCAAAAATTAGAGCAGGAAGGCTTTTTTTAAAATAAGCAAGGGGGGGGATCAGGTCAGAAATTGTCTGAACAAGTGAGTCTTAAGGTTACGGAGGAAGTGCGGCAGGGATGGAGCAGTTCGTAGGGGAGGTGGGAAGGTCATTCCACCACTGAGGAGCAAGATGGGAGAAGCTGAGTGATCTGGTAGAATGACCAGTTCTCCCATCCCAAGCAGGGGGACTAAATCATCCTGCTGCTGCAGAACGAAGTGGCCGAGCAGGTGTGTACAGGATGATCATCTCTTGCAGATAGGAAGGGGCTGTCTTATTTGCTGCAGCATAAGAGGTGGTGTTTATGTGTCTGTTTGCCTGCAGACAGATTTGTCAAAATGATTGTGTCACAACTGTGCAAAATGCAGTCACTAAACTTTACAGGTGTGTAGTTGAGATCACAATGTTAGCTGAGTTCAAAGATGGGTGTGGACAGAACAATGAATTAGGGGAAGAAGTAGGTGAAGAGTGGTTGACGTGATTCCATCGTGAATTGGCCTGTTGACACTTTCAGATGTATTTGTGTGAGAGAGTGCTTGGATATGAAGCAAGAAATACATGAAGCAAGACATCTAAAAGCCCTTTAGATGTCAGGAGTGTTTGATGCTGTGGGTTTTAGTGAGCCTGCCAGGCGAATAATCATTTCTTCCCAAGCCTGTTTGTTTTCACTCTGATAGAGTTAAAAGTTTGTAAATTTGCCTTGACCTGTCATTGCCATCCGCTCCCCTCACCACCCATCTGTTTGACCTCCCACTGTCACATTTAATCAGCTCCCTTTTTAAGATTTCCCATGTCTCCCCACCACACACCTACTGTGGGACTTGGCTGCAGATTAAAGGCTTCAAGCTCTGGTGACAGATACTGAGAAGTGGGGAGACCGAGGTTAATTACTGGGGTAACTTCCTGCCTGATCTTTGAGGGTGCCATCCTCCCAATTTCAGCCTCTGTATGTATAGATTCAACATTTCCCTCAAACCTTTGACCACTGGGAAATAAACAAGTCAACAAACTCTCCATTTTTGTTTGTTTCTACATGTTCTTGAGTCACCCTGCTGAACATCTGAAGGAAAAGCAGTGACATGAGCACTCAATCATATAGTTAAGTTGAAGACAAATTATTTTAATTTTATACAGGCCATTGTCTTTATTTACAACATGAGAGGTGGCTGACAGATAGGAATTTGGGGGGGGGTACAGTGTGATATAAAGAAATATCCTGGCTTAATTCGCTTCTTAACGTTATCACGAGTGCTTTATGTTCATCTTGAGTCAACACCACTCTCCATCGCCCCTAAACCATCACACATACAAACTGTTCACAGGTAGCTGTAGCTTCTTGGCTTCGTTTCCCATTTTGTGTCTGCTAATAACTCTGCTTTAATGAGAGTGCATGCAAAGGTGTCACAGAGTTGATGAGCTACTTCACGACATCTGAACCCTAGTTATAAAGGCCAGTCCATCTACTGCAGCTTGGCATTAATTGATGGCATTGTCAAGAAAGTGTTCAAGTAGACTGCCTATCAAGGGAGATTTTTTATGACACTTAAAGGAGGACTCAATGACTGAGCCTCCAGGTGTGAAGGGCTGGCAGAGGCATTAGCTCTCTTTTTATCTGTCCTGCTGATAAGATGCAACAGTGGTGAGTAGTTCCTGCCTGCTTCAGCAACGCTCTTGCTGAAGTGTGTCATGCAAAGAAATCAAGCTCTAAGCAAAAATGCTGACAAAGCAACAATGATTAACCAAGTAAAATATTTGCCATGACAGTGGCCAAGGGAGCGTTTCTCAACCCTGCTCCTGAAGTACCCCTGCCCTGCACATTTCAGATGTCTCCCTGAGTTAGCATACTTGATTCAGCCGATCAGTTCTTTAGAGAAGTGCATGATGAGCTGAACTGGATGTGTCAGATCAAGGAGATATCTAAAATAGGCAGGGTTACATCAGGAGCGGGAGCTTGTGCTGTTGAGTCCAAGTGTAACAAACTTACACACCAAGCTTATACCTTTATGAGGATGTACAGTAGCTGGTAGCATGATTTGAGGGACTGTTGTAGAGGGACAAGCTTTGTAGTACAACAAGTTCAGGTATTTTTGCTATTCTACAAATTAAGGAGTATTTTGCTGAAATTTCTGAACTATAAAAATGTAAAGTATTTTCAAATCACTTAATTTTGACTTAATTTGGGTTTTCCATAATATGGTAACTTTTTTTCAGATTTGGAGTTGAAATTTAGTTGCAATACTCTGTAAACATAGGATAGTTTGAGATGTTGAAAAGAATTACTTGAGGACTGCTTCATCTAAAATGTTGTTCTCCTCTATAAGTAGTAATGTGTCCATCGCAAGAAGGGAGCAGATCAAACCACTAAGAATAGAGATTCTTTTCATGTTAAAATCAATTGCTGGTGAAGGTTTCTTGATGCCTGAGAAATCGTGTTCCAAGGCAAATCTTAATTGATTTTAGTGTCTAAGGTTAGTTCGCTCATTTTTTCCAAATGAAATCTTGGAGGGGTTTATAGGAGGTGCTTAACATTCTATAGTATTTTTAATTTAGATACATAACACGTTACCATGAGTGCTAAAGAAGCTATTGAATGGATCCTCAAACATCAAGAAGAAAGAATATTTATTGTAGCTTTTGGCAATCTCAAGCGTGTATATACTGCGTGTAAATGCTTGCTGGCTGAACCTGAAAGCAGGCTTTCACGAATTAGTACATAATCTCTAGCTGGAAGAGTCAAAGCAAGTTGGTTGCAGGGCAGCTGTCACATTGAAAATCAATGTTGCTGTATTCACTCATCAAGGCAGACTGAACAGGTTTTACAGAACACTAAGAAAGACTCAAAACATGTTTTTTTTTCTTCCCTCAGGGCCTCATTGTCGTGGTTTGTAAGGTGTGCGTGTGATTTAGACTTTTCTTTGTTTGTTTGGGACGATATCGAATTCCTTGGCCATTGGATTCTTTACCCAGCTGGCTGATTGAGCTGGGGCGGCGCCTTCCCGGATTCTATATAAGCAGGAAGTCCGACACGCTCCCTTCGCTAGAGTGTCTGTTTTTAGCTTCGCACTATAGCCGAAGATATCTGTAGTCAGGTCTTGTATGACTTTCTATCTTCTTATTATTGGAGTTTCTTTTCCCTTTTTTCTATCTTGCTTTGCTTCCGTGGTTCGGACTATTATACGTCCTTTGGAAGCGCAAGTACTTTTGTTTGGTCTGTATTATTCTCTGTGTTTGTACTGTGTCCTTGCTGCTCACTTTTTCTCTGGTCGTTGCGCTTGGCCTCCTAATTCTACCGGCCATTACACTCGTCTTCATCTCAAACAATGTCTGTGTCTGTGCAATTAATATCCAACAAGAAAGTGGGGGGAATGAAGACGGAGTGTAATTTATGAGTGATTTAGAAGGGACTTACCAGATTCTTACTGAGTAAATTCCTGTGACATCATGAGTCATCCAAATCTGTCGGCAGAAAACCTTTCTCTGCTCAACACACGACAATGCACAAATGTTTACGCTCTCATTCTCAACAGTCTGGTGCATTTTGGAAGGAACGTTGGAGCAAAGAAAGAGTGAAATGAACAGGAGCAAGACTGAGGCTTCCTTTTGAAGACATTGGCTGTGTGTCTGAAATGTGGAGTCTGAGTGAACTACAGGTCACTGCTCATCAACTGAACAGTCCTGCTCTATCTCAAAAGGGTACCTCTGAGATAAATATCACAATTCTTTATAGTTACAGACTAACTGGGGCACTCCAGGCTGAGAGTTCTGTCAGTCTGAGCAATAAGCAAATAAAATATTTTAAAGGAACTGTGTTATATATCTTTATTTATTATTTATCTTTACCTTTCCATTATGCTGGGAGGAATGAGGTCATCATGGTCTCATACAGTAAAATAGGACCAAAGAAAAGGTGGCAAAGGCTGAGAAAACACACTATATGCTGCTGCATAGAGGGCAGAGAGGTGTGGTTTTTTTCTTTCTTCCATCATCATTTACTTTTAGATTTATTGACCAAAACTGGAAGCACAGCAAGAAAACCCAGGAAGCTTTTATTTATAGACAGGGCTTGTGAGCCCTGTCTTCTTGTTGCACATGGATCACACAGTATTCTGGAAATGTGTGCTTTTGTCAATCGCTGAAAATTAAATGTTTCTCAGACAGACACCACTCTCCCTCTCGCCGTCTCCTTCTGTTCGAAGAGTTCTCATATCTTTATTTGGAGTCTTGCAAGGCCTTCTGACTGCTGGCTGAGGAGAGAAAGAAAAGTGGGAGACATAATTTCTGCCAGGGGGAGAAGCATTATTGGAAACCGTGATGCATATAAAAATAGACCAAGTAAAATCTGCGAGAAAATTTCTGTGGGGTCCTTAGAATTTGCTGACTGATTGTGGGAAGGTGTGGAAACTAGACTTGTGATATCGCATTAGCGCTGACAATGGAATCGCTGTCGTCTGAAAAATGCAGCTCAGGCTGGGATGAAGAGAATCCTCTGATAAGTTTGGTTTTTTTCTCCACCTCTCTCCTTTTCCTCATAATAGAACCCTTTAAGTCCAAGTTGCCACATTTAACAGAGAGCGAGAATATAAAGAATTCACTAGAAGAACAACAAAAGAAACCTGGAATGATCATTTTTGTTCAGTCTTCAGTGATAAAGTGAGACACGGCTCCCTCACTGTTAACAATGCAACTTTGTTCTGGTATGTTTTTCTGGGCTTTGTGGCCTCCCAGTAGGTGGCACAGAGCTGCTGTTGAAAAGAAATATTTTCAGGGGTAGTTATGCATTTAAAAAGGAGAAAAGTAATAAATTTTATAAATGTTTTTGTTGTTGCTGTAGGTGTTGGTGCTGTCTTTCCCACCCACTTGCTATTCACTGATTTTTCCTTGCAAACAAAGTGTTATAAACTTAAGTTATTACAAAAGAGGACTATACCAAGCCCAGGCAAACTATACCCAGTCAGGATCCAGAAATGCCTAATACCCTTCCCATTCTCGTCATTTTATGCAGCTGAATGAAAAATGTCAAGTGCAACACTTCACATGGGAACCAAATCTCTAAGCACAGCTTCATATCCATTAAAGTATACCTCCTCCATGCAGTGCTCTATGTAGATGATTGTTTTTCAGCAGGTTTTGTTATGGTCCAGACCAGGAATCAAGTGCAGAGTCAGACGTGCAATTCAACTGGTAGTTCAGTGACAGCAATACCCATAATTTCGAGGGGGCAGAACCCCAGACAATGAAGGGGTGGTCACACATACATTAAATAATGTAGTTAAGCATTGTGGAAGCCTCCGTAGCCTAACGTGGTGTACCATGGCTATCCATAGCCATCCGTGGCTATCTGTAGAAAGAACTTGGCCATTGACATGAGAAACCATGCGCAGAGGTTAATCTGTTGGGCATGTTCAAAAGAAAGCCATGGTAGCAAGCATTTTTATTAACGTGGCAGTAAATTAGTTTAATGTAGTTACGCGTAGTTTATCGTGGCAACAACCATAGCCTACAGTAGCCAAACGTAGCATACCCCGTAATAAACAAATTTGGCATGAATCTACGGGCAGCTAAGGCCTGCTACGTTTTTGGCCATACTTTAACTTACTTTAACCTAGTTGAACATACTTTAACATACTTTTACGTAGTCTGGGCTATGGTAATCCCCCGCTGCGGATAGCTACGGAGGCTAACATATGTGTGACCACCCCATGATAGACAGTTCAGCACAGATGTAACAGGCAAGGCTGGGCTGACAGTCACTGACCAGTGGCTTTCGGGATGCAGCCAGGTGTAGTACAGACTTTGCCAGTACTGAACTGTTCCAGGGGGTGAGGAAGTTGCTTGAGAGGAACGCTGTCCCAGTCCTGGACCCGGATCAGGTTTAGAAGCTTGTTCCTAACAAACTGGACAAGGAAAACAAACTTGCATGGGTTAACAAGAACACGGCCCCAATCCTGGACCCTGAATAGCATTGAAAACTTGTGCTTGATTACGTGAACAGATTAACTTGGCTTGAGTTGGGTTAACTTGAACTGGGTCCCAATCTTGGACCCTAATTAGGATTGCAAGCTTGTTTGAATTAACTAAATGACAATAAAGACTTCTTAGAGAAAATGCTGTCACTTAAGTACTCATTGCACTCGACAAAGACGAGGAACTCTACCTAACAGACATTGACTGTGATCTTTAGTACAAATGCGACTTCACAATCCAGCAACTTTCACATCAAGAAAAGGGCTTAAATACCCATCAAACGGTCATTAGGAGACAACCGTTTAATGAGATTCAGCCGAGCGAGGAAGATGCTAAAGATGTAAACCAATCTCAAGACACATACACCTAATAAACATGCAAATTGCTGAATTGCAGAGAGATTCACAAGGAATTCACACCAAAGTTGTGACAGGCTTATTTTCTTTGACTCAGCTAAACGAGAATGGATTCGACTGATAGGATTAAATGAGGGGGAAGTTTACCGGGTGACACAATGCCCCCAGGAAAGCTTCTCTCAGCCAGATCCCTCATTGTGCTGCTGTGATCTGTCAGGAGTCATGCAGAGTAAGTCATTACAATTGTGTAATTACTCTACAGCACAAATTAATGACTTAATACAGGACAACTTCTGATAAGACTCATTATTTACTGATAAAAGACACGATGCCTTTTTGTAGGAATTAAAAAGCTTGGTTTCCCTTGGGAGCAGGAAAGGGATAAGGCTGTGAGTGAACATGTGGGTCTCTCAAGATTAAAGAATCAACAGGAATGCTCCCCCAAATTGGGTTTGTTGCCAGTGATGTAAAGCCTCAAATACAGTTACCTTGAGAACACACATTTTTTCCATGTATATCAGCCATAGGCTCAAGTCTACAAGCCTGCCCCCATGCTTGTTAACTATGTTTCGTCATTGGAAACTGGAAGAGGATGTGGTTTGTCACAAAGCAGGTCAATGTATGTCGTATGTTGGGTCAACACACATCCCAAAATTGAGGACATTCCTGATGTTGAGAGTCATGTCCTGCTTCCTCATGGAGAGAGTCAGAATGCCATTTGTCCCAATGATTTCAGTTGATTCAAGTATGAATGCGACCACAAATAAACCATTTCAAGAAGCTTAATGTCATTTTTCCAACTTCTCCTCTTTTATCCTCATAGGCCAGTTCGCTACAAAGTGTCATTACATAGCCTTTAAACACAAAGACATTACATTAAAAGTTTGCAATGAAAATGTTCATCCAATGTAATGGCCTACGTCAAACAGCATGGCCTGCCTTCCTCTGTATGGAGTCAGGGCCCTGGTTCTGGAGAGAGATTGAGCGAGAAACATATTCCAAAATCACGTTATTCATTTTATATGTATTTTTCATATGATGTTGTGTATAGTTTATAGTAGTGTTGTGTCGTGTATGGTTTTTGTTGAAGTTACAATACATTTGCAGATTATTGGCAGATTATCTGGTTATCTTCTTTAGTTAAAAAAAAAAAAAAATCATTTGTTGTAAAAAAAAAAAAAAAAGTTTAAAACCATTTCGAACCTTGTTCAAATGGGTATCAAAAGAGCTGAGACCAGGTTGTGAAGTGCATATTTACTCCAAAAAATTCCTTACTGCCAGTTATTACCAATGTTGCCAAATTAAGCAAAACTAAAATCAATAAGGATATAAACTGTAGATAATTTTATTTGACTTTAATTTTCAACAAATATTTCTTGTTAGCTCAGTCTGGTGGAGTGGATTTAAGAATTTCTAAAAAAAAAAATGTAGGTTTAGTCATTTGCTGTAAGCTGCAATGCCACACCATATCTCGAGGGAAGATTCTTCTGTAGTACAATCATGACAGTCCCCACAATCACACAAATTGAACATTTCAGTTTGTAAAATGAAAATGATATGTTTAGTCATTCAGGAATCATTTCAGCAAGTATTGTGAATTTTTTTTTCTAGTTCAGATTATTTTGCAAGAAGAGAAGCTCCTGTTTCAAACAGTTATATGCTTTGAAAGAAATTCTTTGAAAGTGCATCATTCATTTTTAATCATTTTCTCTTCAGCACTTCTTAACTCAGGGAAATTGGTTCTCTGCAGCATACCAATACAAAAATCAGGGTGATAACTATTTTTCCTCTACAAGATGTATTACATTCAGCATAAAGATTTCACATTACCTCCTTTGGTTGAGTGGTTAGTTTCATCCTGGGATATTTGTTGACTGAAAGCGCAGTATCTTCAGCAGGTTTTTCAGGTTGTATTCTTCTCTCTGGTGAGGACAGTAAAAAGAGCAAAGTGTACACTGCTATTGAGTCAGCGCTTATTGAGTTAGCTGTCAGGCCAACAGGGCCTGTCTCTCACATCTCTCAGGTGTGCACAGGTGGACATTTAGCTCTCCCTCCTCATCTCTCATCTGTCTCCCACAAGACAGGCAAGGAATGGCTGCAAATTCCGGCTTCTTTGGGTGTCTCTAAAGGCCCCTGCAGGTTTACTTGAGGAAAGATATGGATATAATCTTTATACATATACTGTATATGAAGACCACAATGGAAAAATGATCAGTTGCATTTTCACGTTGTGGAGAAATGATGAATTAAAAATTAAAAAATCTTAGAAACTAAGCACTGAAAAAATATGCAAAAATATTCAATATATAAAATATTACAATCATGTATCATATTATTATGTATAATTATAAAGATTATAAAAATATATAATATATAAAATACACAAAAATGCAAAATTTGGACTGATCGTTTTCCGTTGTGGTCTTCATATGTATATAATGTATTTTTTCCCTTTTTTTTGCATTTACAGATGTTCAATGAAAAAGCATGAACAGTGCACATTTGCACAGCAGTTCTGCGGGGAAACTTGCCGCAGCTTCATGGCCAAAAACCATGTATGCTGTCTATTGGCCCAAATAAGACTCAGTGTTTGATGGACTTACTGTACCTTGTGTTTCTAGAGGCTGTACATAAATATATTTATATTTATTTTAACTGTATCGAAACATGTTAGAGTAAACACAGGTGTTTTTAAATTTCAGTATCAGATAGTAAATTTTATATAGAAATTTAAGTTGAGAGTTGCAGCAAAGCACACCATTGCTCCAGGTTGCACAACACTTTTATTACATTATAGAGGTTAATGGAGGTATGAAGGCTCACACATTTCAGGCCACCTGTTTTAATAATAACGGAAATGAAGAAAGCGAGGATAAAAAAATAAGAAAGGTGGAAATGATTTGAGAATGACTTGTAAGTTCATGAGTTCACAAGTTTCAATTTCATGGAATATTCCTCTTTGAAATTGAAAGGGACAAGTAGAACATAAACTGCTATCTTAAAAAACTGCCAGAGAAAATTAGAATATCAGCATCATATACACTGTCGGGAACAAAAGCAATACTGATTGGATTGGCTGCAATTTTACCCTCACCAGCCAGCAATGTTTAAATGTATTGCTGTATGTTCAATTTATTTTTATAATATTGTATTTTGTTCATGTTTTTATGAAGATGTGATTGTGTAAACAGGGCACCGTTGCAAATGAGGCCGAGGTCTAAATGGGTTTTCCTGTTAGAATAAAAGTCTCATAAAAATAAAATAAAACTTGGGAGCAAGAGAAAGAATAATGTTTCAGTCACAGTAGTTTTTAGATTCAGCTTTCCCATTTAACATTACTTTTGCTGTAGCTGCTCCCCTGCAGGCCTGGGTCAGAGCAGTGCAAATTTTCCCCACCTCACCCAGAACAACTTTTCCATTCCTGACAGTGCACTTGGTCACTCCTGACTGTGTCCATCCTCACTTCCTGACTGTGCACTTGCTGACTTATGACTGTGCACCTCTTACTCTAAACTGGGTGCTTTTCATTCCGCACTGCACACTTGCTCATTTCTGACTGTAAACTTGATCACTCCCGACAGAGCACTTGCTCACTCCCAACTGTTCACTTGCTGACTTATGAATGTGCACTTGCTACCTCAGAATTGAACATTTACTCACTCTTGAATGGGCACTTTCTCACTCCCGATGGTGCCCATCCTCACTCCCGACTGCACACTTTCTCATTTCTGACGGAGCACTGACTTATTCCTGACCGTAAACCTGATCACTCCCAACAGAGCACTTACTCACTCGCGACTGTCCACTTGCTCATTCATGACTATGCACTTGCTGACTTATAACTGTGCTCTTCTCACTAAAAACTGTGTGCTTTCTCACTCCTGAATGGGCACTTGTTCACTTCTGACAGAGCACTTACTCATTCCTGACAACAAACTTGATCACTCCTGACAGAGCACTTGCTCACTCCCGACTGTGCACTTGCTCACATATGAATGCGTACTTGCTCCCTCTTCACTGTGCACGTACTCACTCTTGAATGGGTCCTTACTCACTCTTGACTGTGCCCTTCCTCACTTCTGACTGTGCACTTGCTGACTTATGACTGTGCATATGCTCACTCTTAATTGTGTGCTTACTTAATCCTGAATGAGCTCTTGCTCACTCTTAATTTTGTGCTTACTCACTCCTGACTGTACCCTTGCTGACTCCTGACTATGCCCTTCCTCGTTCCCAACTGTGCACTTGCTCACATATGACTGTGTTCTTGTTACCTCTGAACTGTGCACTTACTCACTCCTGAATGGGCACTTGCAAACTCCTGACTGTTCACTTGCTGACACATGACTGTGCACTTGCTCAGTCTTAATTGTGGGCTTACTCAATCCTGGATGGACACTGGCTCACTCTTAACTGTGTGCTCACTCACTCCAGACTGTGCACTTGCTGACTCCCCACTGTGCCCATCCTCAGTACGGTGGCCCTAAGACGACATCATCGTAAAACAACCGTCAGTTCATGTACCTCAATCCGAGGAAAGCATGTCTCAATCCGAGGAAAACATGCCTTGATCAGAGGAAAACTTGTTTCGACCCGAGGAAAACATGTTTCGATCCGAGGAAAACATGTCTCGATCAGAGGAAAACTCAATTGGAGGAAAAGATATCTCAATCAGAGAAAAACTTCTCTCAATCCAAGTAAAACATGTCTCGATCTGAGGAAAACATATCTCAATCCGAGGAAAACTTGTTTCGATCAGAGGAAAACTTGTTTCAATCTGAGGAAAACTTCTATTTAATGGCTAGTTAGCTAGCTAGCCACAGTTATCTTCGTGGGCACCGCCATGTTTGTTTACTTGAGTCTAACCCGGAACCGGAAGTTGCTTTCAAACCTGGTGAATAAAGCTGGGCACTACAGATTTTCATAATTGAAGAGATAATAATGATGCCCAGTAATAGTTACTGTGAATGTCCTCCTGAAATGAGGAAAGTTAGGATGTTGAATACATTGGCATGCTAGCTATAACATCATAGATTTCGATGTCACTTCATCTTGATAGCTATCACCAGTTCAGAAAATGACGGTCAAACTACCGCCGTTAAAAATTTGATGAGCAAATAAAGCAGATAGCGCGGTAGTAAAGACGTGATACAATTGCTGTCAAATTCGGCTTGAAAAAAGAAATAACACGACTTATTCAACAAAAGAATGCGTGTATTTTGTTCAGAAAAAAATCGGAAACAACTTCCATAGTTTGGTTTGAATATGATTTTTAATTAGTCCTTTTTTCACTTAATCATTGACATTTTGCGTAGATTGAAATGTGAGATTTTGGTGAACTGCTGTTAATCCAGATGACTTAGGGAGCTTGTCAATATTCTGAACAGTGAATGCATTCATTTTTGAACGGACGCCTTTTCATTTTTGGATGCGTTCGAGGCTGCAAACCTGGTCACTGTGTTCGATAATGAACACCCTTCTGTTCATTTTCTGATGCGTTCATTTCCCGATGCCTGCCCAAGGCCTGATGTGTTCATCTAAAACTGAACGCCATTCAGATAAAACTTAACTTCGTTCATTATAAAATGTTTGCAATCCAAGAATTTCTGTTTGTAGTCAACTGCTCTGATTTTTTACTGCAGATTTTGTCGATGTATGTGACAGTTTATATGCAGTTAACGCCATCTCCCTGTTTTCCGTAATTAACTATAGATAGATTTTATAGATAGAAATTATCGGTGTTACAGCTGGAGTCTTCTCTCTGTTTTATGCATCAGTTATATAAAATATTGTCGTCACTCATTTCTATTTTCTGAAATGTAGGCCTACATTTGACTGGCGACGTGGAACCAGAATTTGGAAAACACAAAACTTGCATGTATGTTACCTTTTGCCCGCCGTCGTCTTCGTGGTCTCGCAGTTGTGTTTTTCTGTATGCCTATCTGATTTTTTTCTACGTCAGCAAAAGTTAAATAATGTAATATAAAATATCACCCCCCGATAAAGATTAATAGCAAGATTTTAAGGGTGTCGAGAACAATAAATTTGCCATTATGACTGAAATAATCAGCTATAGGGGAGACCGGGTCTAGTTGTTACACTTTTTCTTTTAACGGCTGTAGAATTGACATTATCAGGTTTTTGTTACCAATATCCACTGCACAGATAGAAAGTTTATTAGACTACATGACTGATCTGCAGCAACCCCTATATTCTGCACATGCATGATGCTGGTGAGGAAAAAAATAGACCCCCGTCACCTGTAACAAACTACCCCATATATGGAAATGCATACCCCAAAATGCAATAACTTTCAGATCACATGAGCCAATATGTTATTTACAATAGAACATAGATAACATTTCAAATGTTGAAACTGAGACATTTTACATTTTTATCCACAAAATGAGCTTATTTCAAATTTTCTGGCTGCAACAGGTCTCAAAAAAAGTTGGGACACAGGCAAAAAAAAGGGCTGAAAAAGCAATTAATATATAAGAGAATCAGCTGAAAGAACATTTAGCAAGTAATTACATTAACTGGCATCAGGTGTGTAACATGATTGGCTATAAAAGGGATGTCTTAGAGAGGCTGAGTCTCTCAGAAGTAAAGATGGCCAGAGGCTCTCCAACCCATGAAGGCTTGCATAAAAAAAATTGTGAAATACTTTAAAAACAATGTTCCTCAACGTCAAATTGCAAAGGCTTTGAAGGTCTCATCATCGACAGTGCATAACATCATCAAAAGATTCAGAGAAACTGGAAAAATCTCTGCATAAGGGACAAGGCTGAAGACCTTTACAGGATGCCCATGATCTTCGGGCCCTCAGACGCCACTGCATCACTCACCGGCATGATTCTGTCATTGACATTACTAAATGGGCCCAGGAATACTTCAAGAAACCACTGTCTGTAAACTCAGTCCGCCGTGTCATCCACAGATGCCACCTAAAACTCTATCATGCAAAAAGGAAGCCATTGTTGAGCATGATCCAGAAGCGCCGCCATGTTCTGTGGGCCAAGGCTCATTTAAAATGGACTGTAGCAAAGTGGCAAAGTGTCCTGTGGTCAGACGAGTCCAAATTTGACATTCTTGTTTGAAATCATGGAGGTTGAGTGCTCCGGTCTAAAGAAGAGAAACACCACTCCTCCTCTAATCAGCGTTCAGTTTAAAAGCCAGCATCTCTGATGGTATAGGGATGCATTAGTGCATATGATGTGGGACACTTGTATGTTTTAAAAAGCACCATGAATGCTGAAAGGTATATAAAGGTTTTAGAGCAACATATGCTCCCCTCCAGACGACATTTATTTCAAGGAAGGCCTTGTGTATTTCAGCAGGACAATGAAAAACCACATACTGCAGATATTACAACACCATGGCTTCGTAGTAGAAGAGTCCATGTGCTGAACTGGCCTGCTGCAGTCCTGATCTTTCACCGATTGAGGCGCATAATTAAATGAAAAGTCCGTCAAAGGAGACCCAAAACTCTCCAGCAGCGGAAAGCCTGTATTAAACAAGAGTGGGATCAAATTCCAATAGCTAAACTCAAGAAACTTGTCTCATCAATGCCCAGATGCCTCCACTCTGTGTTGAAAAGAAGAAGGAATGCTACACCATGGTAAACAGGCCCCTGTCCCAACTTTTTTGAGACCTGTAGCAGCCATCAAATTTGAAATGAGATCATTTTGTGGATAAAATTGTGAAATTTCTCAGTTTCAACATTTGCTATGTTAGCTCTGTTCTATTGTGAATAAAATACTGGCTGGTGTGATTTGAAAGTCATTGCATATTGATTTTATTCACTATTTACACTTTGTCCCAACTATTTCAGAATTGAGGTTGTAAAACGGAAGGGATATGAGTGCGTTTAATATATCATTTTTAAGAAATGTGAATGAAGTGCATCGTGAGGTGCCCTAGGTCTTAAGGGGAGGAGAAACCTTTTGGAAAAAAAAGTCATTTTTGGATAGAAATCATTCATACTTGGTGTATTGACAGTTTATGACCTGAAATACACAAAATATGAATTTGACCTAATCTGCATAATTAGGTCATGTGATTCAAGATGGCCGCCACCCCGATTTCACCATTATTTCTTTGCCTTATATCTCAGGACTGAAGCAAGATATTTTAATCAGGTTTTTTTATTAGATTTAGTTATGTTTACACCTTCTTCTGAACTAGAATAAAGCATTTACACATAATACTAGAGATTTAGTGGGGTAAAAGAGGATTTTGCCATTTTTCGCCCCCTCGATATGAAATATAAATCACCATAACTCACAGACCCAAAGTGCTAAGCCAAAACTTTTAGTTCAGTAGACCTCCTGATATGTACACAGGCTTCTGTCAAAATTTCATGAGAAAAGCTCCACAAATAAGTGAGATATAGTGCCTTAAATGATAGCAATCGGGCCAAAAATCAGGTTTTGAGAAAATCCAGGTTGGAGTCAAAGTACACCTACAAATCATTGTAACAGTCAACTTAGAACATTAAAATGCCCCTGAAGCATAAACTTCTCCCTCCTGCTCCCTCTGATTGTCCTGTTCTTGAGCAGATTGAAGTGATTTGCTCTTTCTTTTGGCTTTTTCAGAGTCTAGGTTGGCCTCCTCTGCCCCCCTAACGCACGACGCATCCACCTGCTCTTAATTATGAATGATTAAACTTTTCATTCAGAGAGAAAAGGTTTTAGAGTAACATATGCTCCCCTCCAGATAACATCTATTCCAGGGAAAGTCATGTGTATTTCAGCAAAGGCTGAAACCATGAAAATTCAGAATGGCCTGGAGGAAAAAAAAAAAAAAAAAGGGGATGTCTTATTCCTTACTGTGGTTGGTTAGGTGTACCCAGTGACGTGGCCCCTCAGTTAAATTTTAAATGATAAACCGGCAACTCAGAAGATGTACTTCACTTCAGTCGAGAACCAGTGTGTGTGGCAACAAAGGAGTCTCAGCATTTCATCTTGGGTAACTTCAACCTTCATAAACTGGTAGAGCCAAGGCTGAAGGATTTTTGCTCCCGGCAGCAATTTGGCTCCAAAATCCTTGTTGTTCAGATTTCAAAGACACTTAATCTTCTGAGGAAGGCTTTCCCAAGGTTAAGCAACAGAGGAGAGATGAACATCAAAGAACTGTGAGCCTAAAATGTGATAGAATCAGATTCTGTGGCCTCAATTCATACGGTCTAGCTTTTCTATTATTACCCTTTAATTTTATCCCTCCTTCCTTCTAATAGGAATTAAATACATTTATTTGTTCAAAGATATTCAACTGTGAGCCATCTGAGGGGAGAAGGACTAAAGCAGTAATGGGAAATGAAACGCCTCCAGCACATCTCCTACAGTAAGTGCTGAAATTGCACAAGCTCTGGCTAAGATGAGAGAGTAAGCCAAGCATCACCAATTCTGTAATGCAGGGTGTCTGTTTAGAATTCCTGCTGTGACTTCCCAGCTCAGAGCGCACTTAACTCACAGTCTCACCAAGCTCACATACGCTCAAGTTCAGAAACCGAGACCTGGATAAAATCCAGAGATTAAATCTTGGTTAACTGAAAGCTTCATTAAAAAAATAAATTAATATAAAATAAAAATAAAAAAAACACAAAGCTGAATTGAAATGTAAGAGATCACATTTAGATTGGTTATATTTCAATTACATACAAATCCCTGAAATGGGTAGAATTACAATACTTGATCCTGTGATCCTGTGATCCTGCGAACTTATTGTGAGCGGCAAGCCTCTGAGCCCAGATAGAGGGCATGTTAAGAGAAGGCAAGCCTGATCCACTATAGAATTTGCAACTGTTTTTCCATGCAAATGCAGTTGTAACAATCAAAAATAGCAGCACTGAATTTTCTAAATGGTGGCAATAGGTGAAAATCACTATCAGACAGGATTTACATCAGATGTGTAGTGCCTATGTTGTATTGTGGCTTGCAGCCTTTCAGCACTCATATTAGTGCTCACATCATACAAGCAGCACGATGTGCACAGAGCTCATACGGCCAGCAGTAAACTTTTGCCATGAGGCTGAATTTCTCCTTACCTGGTGCATTGCTTTCACAGGTATACAGTGTAGAAATGCACTGCTCGTGGTCTTATTTGTAAGATACAGCTGCGGAAGCATTTTTGAATAAACCCCTCTCCAAAAGAATATCTTTCTTACCTGACTCCCATATTAATTTATTTCAACCAGTATTGAGTTATTCTATTATTCTAGAATATTAATATAATTTTAAGAATATTAATAATTTAAATGTTTATGCAGTTATTTTGTATGTGCCTATGTTAAAGAGACATCTTCTTGGCATCATGAAAGTTTGACCAATCACAAGCCGCAACACTTCCTTTAAAAAAAAGCAAAGAAAGCACATATAATACCAGTTTACTGAGGAAGATCTATCTATCCATTATTTAACCCACTTATTCCTGCTCAGGGTTGCAGGAGGCTGCAGCCCATGCCTGTATACAATGCAGTAAAGGCAGGAACACAGACTGGAAAGCTTCTCAATCCACCACAGAGATCACAATCCATTCTCACACAAGCACATTTTAGAGTCTCCAGTAAACCTACCACGCATGTGGTACCTCCTCCGGAGTACCTGGAGGAAACTGATGTGAACATGAGGAGAACATGCTAATTCAACGTAGAAAGACCCCAGCCAAGTTTAGAACCCACAACCTTTTGAACCTACAACCATAACCCAGAATGAGTTTTATTTCCAAAAACAAAGAAAAAAAAAAACAAAAACAAAGAGGAAAAGGTAAAACATTTTAACAGTGTCTTGTCTGTCTATTTTTCTCATTTTAATACAGGTCAGGGATGATTTACAAGCACCCCATTTTTGGAAATGAGGTTAGATAAATCATCAGTGTGTCTTCCTGGTCAATGTGCAGATCTGCTGCTTCAAGTGTCCTTGTATTGTTTCTTATCCGCAAATAATCAACACTAACTTGCGGCTTTATTCAGGATGAATATGTGGCTTACAAATGTCCAGAAAATGCGCAATGGACTCGAGTCTATGTCCCCAATGACTGCCCTCAGCAGTTTAAGGTTATTGTTTTGTCCCTGTATGGCGTGATTTATTGCGATTTGACTCATGAGTTAACTGAGAGTGGTGTGTCTAGCCAATTGGCTAAGTGAGCAAGGTTATATAACTGGCAAAGAAGGGAAAAAAGTACCTATCATAGAGTGTGTGCCATCCTTCAGAAGTTGTGGGATACATTCACCTTGTATTGTGTGTGTGTGTGTGTGCGTGTGTGTATGTGTATGTGTGTGCATGTGTGTGTATGCGTGTATTTGTATGTACGTGTGTGTGTGTGTGTGTGTGTGTGTGTGTGTGTGTATGCAAGTGGGTAACAGACTTGGGGCCTTCATAAACCAGAAAAGAGCTAATGGAGCAAGACTATGTGTTCCTCCAGGAGCAGTGATTCTTGAAGTGTGCACTTTTTGGGAGTTATGGTTAAGGGTCATTTATGGACATTTAATTCACGGCGGAATGTCCCGCATCATATTTCTTGCTCAGTCAGTTCCCTGCGAAACTTCTTCCCCAGGTCGATTTATTACATTGTCATGGACTCTCAGTCAACATTATGTTGGAAAGAAATTTCCTCTGCCATACGGTCATGTTTCTGTCTCTTTCTTTTGGGTGTCTTTCTCACCCTCTCTCAGTTTTAAGAGCGGGGCCTGAGTTCTTGCATTGTAATATTTGCAAGCTTTTTAATGTCTTTCTATGAGTTGGTCATGCAGAGAACCTCTCAACTTGGAATTTCAGCTCATTTTAATAGGGCCAAAAAACAAGCCATGAAATTGAGTCAAAATAATTTTCAAAATAATAGCTCTGTGGCCTGCTGGAGACATTTGTGTACATAATTTCATGTCAGCCCGTTATGAGTTACAGTATTTGATCTTTCAGTTGACCTCATAGTGCAAGATTGCATTTTTAGCTGACAACTGTAGCAAGCAGAGAACCATCTCATTTATTTCCATATTCTGGAAGATATTCAACCATGTTCAACATCGCAGTGAGCTACTGGCCAGCTCTGTGCACATGAATGCAACCAGCTGCAATGAAAGTAAAATGTTTCAACCATGTAAATGAATATTGAAAATGAATTTCATGATGAACATTTGGATCTATGACTGCTCACTTTTTTAAATTGATGCATTTGTACTGTTTGTGATAATTCAAATCTGTCAGAAATGAGACAGACCACATTCAGAGGGAATTTCAAGGCCTGTTTGTATGGCCCATGGGAGTGCATGACAAAATAAAGAAATGAGAGCTGTCCAGGGTAACCAAAGCTCCACAAAGACAACATGTGGCAACATATTGTTAGTACTTTACAGAATCATGGAGTTGCCTTGAAAAAAATTTGTCCCTGTAATGAGAGTGATTTGAATGGAAATAGTTATTTAGAACAGTAATACATTTTAAATTCAGTTATACAGAATTAGTGATGCCTGCTTAGCAAATTTTAATCAATCTTAGCATTGATTCAAAATCAATTTGATTTCTGTCTGATTTTTTTTTTTTTTTTTTTTTTGTTTAGCTGTATTTTGGCTATGGTTGACTTATGGCTTTTGAAGTACAGACACTTGCTTTTGACTGGGTGTGAAATTAGATTTTAAATTCTCTGAGTAATATGATAACTGGAATTATCCCACAGAGGAATGGCTGAATGGAAGTCATTATGAGGAAAGTCAGAGTTTTGGAAATAATTCACACTCGACGCTGAGGATCGATCCAGTAATTAATGAAAGAATTGATTTCCCGTAAAAAGCATACAAAGGGGGCATTAAATTTAGTCAGATAGTTGCTTCCCTCCAAAAAAAGCACACTTTGCTAGACTGTCAGCAGCCCTTTGTGCACAATAAACAAAATATCCTAATTTTTTTTTCTATTTCATTCTTCTCCCGATTTTTTTCCTCCAGGTTTGGGCTTACAATACGTCAAAATAAACCAGTAAAACACTTAAATACAAAGTTCACACAATTATTCCAAATCCACTGTTCCACACGCAAATGTTCTGACACTCCTGGCCACACTCCTTTATGACTGGGCTTAGTCACATTTTTCTCACACACTTGGAGACACACCTGGCTTCCTTGTCACCTCTACTTTCGAGAAACTCTCGAAATTGTCTCACTTTCCTGGAACCACATGAAACATATGGCCCACAAAGTGGTGACATTCAGGAACGGTATATCTTTAGCAGTATTTTATCCTGTGATATGTCAAGCATCAAGCATGAAGTATAAATTAAGAGATGCTGCTGTCACATTATTTTATTGATATCCCAAAGAGGGCATGCAACCTTCATTTTAATCTTTAGAAGAAGAAGAAGAAGAAAAAAAGAAAATTTAAAAAAGCATATGCCATGACTCAACAAATAAAATGCACAGCACCACTCTACAAATCAGACTATGCTGTGAGTAGCTAAAAGAACAAGACAGATTGGCTTTACATCTTTACAGAGAAAAGCTTACATATCTACAGTAAAACATCTTTCATTAAGTTGGCGAAACCATAAAGTGTGAGCAATCCCTTTTACACAGTGTGTGGTTATGTTAATTTACTTAAAGCAAGTTGCATTATACCATTTACAACTGTGAAATTGCTGGATATCATATATGCATGCACTGTGTTTTTACAGTATGACAGAGCTGTCCATGTTGTGTATTGGGTGGTACAGGTGCACTCACTCTTCTTAAGAGTTCTATGTGATTAAAAGTAGAAGTATTTTACCCTTCTTGATGACTTTATGAGTCACAGTAGTGCACAACTTTTCCCTGCCCCCAGCAGATAGAGCAGGAGCACAGGGCCACTCTGCATTTTCCAGTTCCAAAGGAAGAAAAACATAAATTCTGTTTTTACATAAATCTGGTCTTTACCCACACAGTGTGCCAAATTGCTCACAGCCCACATGATAATCATAAGGTGATTATATGAATTCTCCTGGCTTCCAGGCTCATCAATTTCATTTCCGGCCAACGTACAGACTAGAGGCGCAGTGCTATGCATGATATTAATGTGTCAACCTCCACACCCTGTTTCAGTAATAGGGCTGTAATATGCTGCCTCTCAAGTAAAGACTGTGGGATTGTGGTTGTTTAGTAACAGTACTGATGTGACATGATGGCATACTGCTTAAACTTAAGAAAGTCTCCATAAAATCTGATGTCTCAATGTTATAATTTGCAGCCTCCTTTGTGGTAAATATGTGCACTATAAACTACTTATATCTTAAAAACTACTGTGGAAAGTCATTTGTTTGCCTTGCTTGCTATTAAACACATATAGGAAATCATAAATGGAGATTAAAATGACACCATGACCTTTGACCTTGAGTTTATTTGAAAGGTCAAAGCAAAGGTGACAAGATTTCAGAAGGCTATATCCCATAATCCACTCTCCTGTGATCTGGAAAAACCTAGTACGTGTGTCACTTTTGGTAGAAACTGAGTTAAACCTTCATTTGCAGTAATTAAGAGTGGTGAAAATCTTAAAACACTAGCTATTAGTGTCATTTGAACTTTCAAAATCAAATTTCTATCATATTGTTTTCTGTTAGGAAAAGTCCAGAACCTAAAATTTTTGTTCAATTGTGAGATCTTTGCCATTGATAAGCTCACTAGGTTTTTTCAGATCACAGGAGCACTGTACATAGCCACTTGGTCACTATTAATCCTAAATAGGAACTTATATATGGCAAGTAAAATGACATAATGACCTGTGACCTTCAGAGACTGTGAAAGGTCAAACCCAAGAGCATATATAACCGATAAGTGGATAAACTCATTGAACAGCTAAAATGTATGTGAGGGGTGGGGGTTGCTGTACCTGGTATCAATTTTTTATGAGCTGTTCTCTTCTCTTAGCTTTCACCGTTTGCTCTCCCTCTCTCTTTCTATAACTTTTTCTACTCTTTCCACCTCTTCTCATTTCTTTTTCAATTCTCTTGTATTTCTCCTTCCTTTAGTTAATTCGTCTCAAACCCTACCTGTCCCGTTTTTTCTTTGGGACCGTTCGATTTCCCCCTGCTACCCTTTTTTCATGAAGTGTGAAATCTTGTAATAGCAAGATGATAAGAAATCTAATGCCTATTGTCTTGATCTCAGCAGCCAAACAGGTGTCTAGATTACATCACAAGGATTATAAAGATTAGCATACAATAAACAAGTCTTTGAACAAAAATAAAAATTCAGCATGTTTGTCACCTTTAAGAATGGCAAGGAAAGTAGTGCATGATTTTACGTTTGCTGCAAGGTATTTCTCCTGTTTTTACCCACTTTTGGCCAAAGACAGCCCTCTGTGGTGCTTACGACCAATGAAAGACTACCTTTTCTCACTGCTGATCAATCATATATCACACAGCACGTGATACAGTTGAAAGGCTACAGGCGAGACTCGTCACGCATGAGTGATCAATGAATAGCAAATGGGGATGAACCATGAAAAAGTGTGGATGGTGTAAGCTGTATGATCCGTCAGTAAAACAGTACTGGCAAAAACAGCAGAGGTGGCGTGCTTGCTGTACAAATCCCAGCATCCCTTGCTGCACTTTCAGGGACAGAATGGCGCAGGAGGCGATGGGTGAGGCTGCTTGAACACTCAATCACTTCCCATCCATTACTGATGGCAAGGACGGTCAGCACAGTTTTTCAATATTAAAGTGTCGTCTTTTGTGTCAATCCATTTGTCAACTTAGTTAAGAGAGTGGGACAAATGATTCTTCTGCTTTTTGACAGTTGGAGGTTTCTCATTTTTATCTTTCCTCTCAATCAGTAAGGGTAGCTACTATTTTATTCCTGACACTTAAATTGGATTAAGCCATTCACCATACAATACTATTATATCAAGATTATATTTTTAGTACGTTTTTTTCAGTGTGTGTACTGAAGTGGCATTTCATTGTAAAGCCTAGCAGATTGTTATCAACTCACTGGGAGTGTTTCTTCTCAGAGAAGTCTGCTCTAAACCATGCTTTTCTGGGTTTGGTGGTGGCATTTAGATCCTGATGAGATGTCTGACTGCTAGCATTAGGCCAGTTTGTAATCTCTGGCAACCAACCTTTTTTGCCAGCTTGATTGTTTCTATCCTCGAAAAGAACTCTCAGCAAAAGGGAGGTCTTTGCCAGGGCTATGGCACCAAAGATTTATGATGCTATCAATCAATGCAGAGTGACTGTGGTTCTTGTAAACGGGCTAATCTGTTCTCCCCCTCACAATTGTTCTAGTTATTACTCAGATGTAGGTCTTGACTGTCCAGTATCTCAAAAATGAACTGAAGGCAAACAGTGGGTCAGTCTGGTGGAGAAGGACAAAGAAAATTCATTCATCGATGCAAATGTCAAATGAGACTTGCCAGAGCCTGCTTGAGCAACTCCGAAGTCAGACAGTGTTAAAAAAAACCGCAAAACTGAACTGTCGCCAGCACACAGACAGGAATTTCATTCAAGCTAATAGAACCCCATTTCCAAAAAAGTTGGGATGCTGCATAAAATGTCAATAAAAACAGAATGCAATGATTTTCTAATTATTTGAACTTTATATTTATTTGAAGATAGTACAAAGACAATATATCAGATGTACACATGTAGTCATTAATAGTTAATTAGCCATATATAAGACCGTATAAGACACTGTTCCCACTTAAGATCTGATAACTGGGATGGAGCATTGTTAATTGTTTATAAGTGCATAATAAATGATTTAATAATCTTAATCAGACACTGTTCCCGCTTTAGAGTCAGTAGCTGCAAAGGAGAATTGCTAATTGCTAAGAGGAGCATAATAAAAGTTTAAATAGCATTCGTAAGGCAGCAATATTAATATGATATTAATATATAATAGTAATATTAATCTCTCACAGTCTTATTACTGTCATTAACTATTCCATTAACATTGATAATAGGTCAATATACTGTTAAATAGTTTCCAATAATTGCTGATAAATATCCTATAAAGCAAAAACAATTTTTTTTTTACTATTATTAACAGTCAGTAAGTCTAATTAGTGTAATAAACATCTTATTAGGGTTCATAAGGTATAAATAATTTGTAAACAAGTTTCTATTGAGTGCTTATAGGAGTACTAATAAGCAATAATAAATGTGTAAGTTATGATTTTAACTAACAGAATATAGCCTTGCTAATTTTAGTAAACATCTTATTAATTCTTGTAAGCTATCTATAAACATTAAGAATTTTTGATTAAGTTCCTAGAAAGTGTCTTACGAGCCACTTATTAATGTTAATTACTCTATAATTATCTCTTATAAAATCTAGTAATTAATGTTAATAAACATTCCAATAATGTTTATGATAGTTATGTAAACTGTTAATAGGTTTTTAATGAGAGCCAATTTCTTATAAGCAATAAAAAATGTGTGAATTACGCTGGTATTAACCTTATATAGACTTATTTATGTTCATAACTATCTTATATGGTCTTAAAAGTGGCTTATTAACTATATATTACCGTTTATTACAAGGACCTTTATAATAAGTATTACCCTTAACTCCAATAGAAAGCAGGTGAAGCCTGGCAACTGTGTGGTGAATTATGGGTATGTACTGCTCCAGCTTTTTGTTGAGATGTACATGTGCATGCATGCGTCCATGCGTTGTGTGATAAAACAAGCCAAATGAACGAACACTCAAGTTATCAGTCTATCCTCTACTGCTCGTCACAGACAGGACAACAGACAACTGATCCAATACATTTTCTGACTCCAGAGACACCTGCTGGGTGCAAGCAGAATTGCAGAAGAGCTGATCATTCAGCCACGCATACAGTGACTGTCTGGATCCATGCCAGGCACAGGAGTGTTACTGAAGCCAAATGGTACCGCAATAAATCCAACCAGCACTAAAATGCCATCATTGGGCTGCAATATGCGAAAAAAGTCTTGTCTATTTTTCTGTTGCTCATAGGGGAAGATTTGCATTTTATTCAGAATGCGTTGAGGATGTATGTAATTCTGTGTGTTTGACTGTGAAAGTGGCCATGTGAATAAGTGCTTGTGCTCATTGCCTCTTTCCACCTCTCCTTTCTCTGGTAATTACTCTTTCTAACTGACTGCCCTTGTCTCTCCCTTCAGGGAGAAATTTTATCAGTGCTGGCCATGCAACTGGTCATCCTCAGTTCAGGTCAAAGGAGCAGGGCTAATGTTCTCAGAGAGCCTTTCCCAGTCCGAATGAATGATAAATACAACCCGCAGCAGGACTTAAAACACCTAAAAGGACCCTAATTACATGAGGCATATGCAGCCAGCAGAATAATGAGGGAGACACTAAGAGAAGTTTAACAAGTCATCAGGCTGTCTCATGTGTTTCGCACATGCACATGCAAGTATTCAGACATATCGCACGCAGATTCAGAGATCTGTGATAAACATTTGTTTTTTGTATAAGCAGACGCACTCACACATTCACGCAACAGCTGTCATACACAGGCACTGAGACATTGCATGGAAACGCATGCAAAAACACAAATACACACAGAAATTAACATGCCAAGAAAAGTCTCCCTAACTTTCAGATAGTATTATGCCCAAAAACTTATAGATACCCTGTCGCCCAAGAATACTCCTTCACACTGTCAAGCATGCACTTTATGATAAACATGCACTGTGAATGAAGTAACATTTGCATATCCGCAGGGAGAATGCTACGCTCCTTTTGTGGGTAATGCAGGCCATATAGATGAATAAAGTGCAAAAAAAAATCATGGCTATACTCAGGCTGTGGCATTTATACTATGCTAAGCTGGTATTAAGGGGCGAAATATGCACAAATAAAAATATTTCCGTTTCATTAAAATCGCCACAGAACTGCCACTCACTGGATGCTTTGTTTTCTTTACCATTCTTTGTAAACTGACATGACTGTTGTGTTTGACATTCCCCAGATGAGCAGTTTGAGATGCTCAAAACAGGCTGTCTGGTGCCAACCATCATTCCATCATTCTGAACACCGTTACAGTTTCTGTTGATTTAATCCATTAAGTGGCTGAAAAATGTTTATGATGAGATGCAGTATATACAATGCACACAAGTAAAGACGTGCCTAATAAAGTGGCCACTGTGCGTAAGTATACTTCCAACACTCAGCATGAAAAAGGTAAAGCATGTGATGTTTTCAATGTGTCATGAACAATGAAAACAAAAGATATACAGAAAGGTGGTGACATGTCAGTTGCCCACACAAGCCTTCTTAGTTGGACTCTCAGACAACCCTCCCTATTATCTCTTATCAGTCCATCAGAGATGGATGGATTCTACTCCTAACTACCTGCCTCCACAGGATAGACAGTGAGACAACCAAGAACCACAAACCAGGGCTGTTATCACACCATTTGATTAATGTTCTCACCTAGTGAAGGTACTGATTGGGGGTTTTCTGAATTTTATTATTAATTAGGTATCCGGGGTACTGCGTAAACCTGACAATGTGATGAAGAGGTACCAAGTTGTTGAAAAGTTTCTGAATAAACTTTCATCAGAGGTATTTTACCTTCATATTTATTTACCCAGCCTTACTTTATTAGCTGGAAATGTGAAGTGTTCAAAGGGGGTCGAATTAAATCAAGTCAGTTTAGAAAAAAAGACACTGAAATTCTATTTAGTGTTATGAAATCATACCTCTGATTTTCCTCAATAAAATTAAGTTCATTTTCCAAATACACTGATTTTAGACTGAATCGACCATCAACTGTCAGTACATAATTGCAATAACAGTGCAAACGTGAACACACTAGTGGAGCCACCCTTCAGTGCAAGAATAAGTCGATAGACTAGGTCAGATTTAATGGATGATTGGTAAAAATATGGGTACTATAATTGTGGAAACCATGCCAGGTATAATTGGTTTCTGCACAGAAAGTTTCTTAGGTTAAAGCGAAGGTTAGTAATTAAGGCTAAGGTCTGTTGTAGAACAGTCAAAAGCTAGCAAGCACTCGACAGGCATTCAGTGTACAATTAGCCTGCTGCCTTTATTTATATATGTATGTGTGTATTTATTTATATTGGTTGCTGGTTAAAAATAATTTAGTATAAATAATTAAAAGCTGTCCTGAAGAGAATTAAAGACATTTCCCCATTATTTTGTAATTTTTGAAATCGTGTGTGCTCTTTTGGACACTGAAATATTCACTGTAAATTAATGTATAACTGCATTTATTTCAATAGCGATTGATGTGCTTTCAGTGTTGAATGTACTTATTACTATTATTGTACTTATTGAAAAAGCCAGCCAAGCAGAAGTTCACTTATGGTATGTATAACTCCTTAACTGTAAAATTTACCCCTGCTCAATACATAAAAAACACCATGACTCTGATATACAGTAGCATGCAGTGATGACTATACACTTAACAAAATGAAGATAAATCAGAAACCAAGTGCTATTCAAGTATTTATTTCATGTAATATTGTGTCATATAGATGAAAATAAGTAAACAGATAACAATATATAGTAAACACAAAAATAATAATGTCTTTTTGAGAGAAAAATCAGCACCTAGTGCAGCCACCCTTTGATTTGATTACAGCATTTAATATTTCAGGCTTTTTTAAAAAAGTTTTGAGAAAAAAAAAAAAAAAAAAAAACTCATTCTTTTTTTGCTGACACAAAAGAACAGGCAGTCAATATCTCAATTTGGCAAAATGTGGCTTAGGCAATGATGCTATGCGTCGAATGATTTGTAATCTGCTGAGTCTGTATCAGCATTTTTTGAGTTTAGGACATATACCCAACAGAATTAAGAGAGCCCTGCTGGTAGCCTTCATGTTTGTACCTGAAAACCAGTGGGCCCATTCCGGAAATTCACTGGCTTGTTCCTGTGGAGCCAGACTGATCCCCTACTGGTATCCTACGTATCTGTGCTCACCTGTGTGACATTAATGTATTCTGTGGAGCCTGACCTGCTGGGACAGACACTGATACCATTATCACAGAACAAAATCACAAATGTGTGTTCATGTGCGTGTGTGTATATGTGTGTGTTTATAAATGAAATGAATGCGCAGAAGACTACTACTGAGGCGCTTTGCCTTTGGCAAAAAAACGCTTCGACAGCTAAACCCCCTATCCGAGGAGGATAAGCTATAAGCTAAGGTCAGCTGGTTTTTGATGCATTTCCATAGACGGTTGCATTTTTCAGCGCCCCTGTTTAAAACAGTTGAGCAATAGACCTTTAGCTGATAATAGTGTGTGCGCGGGACTGCCCTCCCTCAATGAGTGATGTCTCTCAGCTCAAACACTAAGGTGGCTGAAATAACACAAGCAGGAAAAGAGCCATAGCCTCCCATATGAGAACATCTAAATGGATGGAGCTAAAGGCTGATAGATGATTGGAGTGTAACGCTATGTGAGGGACCAAGGAGACAGAGAGGGATGGAAGTGGAGACAGGATACCCAGAGATTTGAGGCAAGGACAGACAGAGTTTGATGGAAAATAAACTGCCAAAATAAACTGTGATTTAAGCATGTGCCACTACCCACCGGCCACACAGCTTGCCAAATGCAGTGACTTCACTTACCCGCAGAGCCCTCGGGCCTCCCTGAAATGAAGCACGGAAATTTCTGGCAGCATAGGAGATCTGCTTATATCAGAGGAAACTACTAGGGACAGGACCGCAGGGAACCCCAGAGAGATGCTGCCACAGAAATAAGGGGCTTGAGGGCTGAGCCATCTGTGCTGATGTTGTGAGTAACACTGTTACCTCACAGCAGGAACGCCCTGGGCTTCAGAATCAGCCAGCCTATCTGTAATGAGTTTGAATGTTTTGCCCACATTCATATAGGCTTTCACTGCCACAAGGTATAAGCTCTACTGGTATTCCAATGACATCCCCAATTTAACTGCAAATGTCTAACTTATACCTAAATTTAAAACTAACTTTTAGTGAATTATTGGCCAAAATTCAAGTTTATATCAGTGAAAAATTAATTACACATAATTTCTGTACCACTGAACACGGGAGAATGTGGGAGTTGTATTTCAAAAGAATTGCAATGAACATTGTTTCTGCTTTGAACATGGTGTTTTAGGGGTTTGAAGAGGGAGTTGTGAAGGCGAGTGCTTAAATGATGCTCCCTTGCCAGAATATGCCTGATGTTGCCAAGACAGGGGTGGTACATTGAGGTTCAGAGGCTGCATACCACACGCAACTCAGTTAATCTATACTGTGCTTTCACTGAAATGCTCTTCTTGTGACTCTGTGTTTCATCTGTTCTTTTCTAAAAATGCATATTTTTGATAAAATGAGGTCTTGCTATAATTGGTCATCAGTTTCAAGTAAACTTTTGAGGTTTTTATTGTGACTATCCCTCAATGCAGACGTTTTCAAAATCATGTGAACTGTTATTCTGCTTTTTTTCAAGGTGATGCCTCAGTGAAACAGGAAGTGATTGACGGACTCAATATAACGTGGTAATAAGCTTAATGATTTTTTTTAAAAAAGACATTGCCAATTTTACTTTGTTTGATTCTATTTTCAATATCTGTTCAGTACTCCAATAACTTTGACACCCATGGTGTTCAGAAAATGTAAATGTATGAAATATAAATAAAACTAAAACCAAAGAAAAACACAAATGTATTAAAAATGTATAAATTTAAGTATGTATAATATATGTTAAACATATGAGTTTCCTATTGCTTATGAGCAGATGAATTATTGACTGGTTTTTTCATGCAATCTTTTCTCTGAGGTTTTCTTCGGGTGCCAATAATCCTTTATCTGACAGTACACAGGAGCTCATTTGTGTACGTACGTGAATTCCCATTTGTGCTGCACATGGGAGCATACGTGTCCTCTTTAGATAAACTTTTCCCATGGACAAAAAAAAAAATTTCATTCTCTGATGTTGATTTGAGCTTTTCTTCACACTGTCAGACAAATGGATTATGCTGGGACTGTCTGAAGGGGATATTCACATTTTCAGTTCATCTGTTAAGCACTTTTTCTGCAATATCTGTAGACAGATTGATTGATTTTCCTTGTTTTCCTGGCAGGGGAATTTTACCGAAAGTCCACAGAGCCTACATTTGAAGCCCACTACTGCATTTTTTGAAGAGTACAGAACTTTTATGAGGGAAATGGAAAATCTTTTATGTTTTGTGTATTGTGCTTTGACAGCAGGTGCACTCAAAATGTATTTTCTTCATATGTCGCTTCATCTTTCCTTTATTGATGTTTTTAAATCTTTTGGACCTTACCCTTTCTGACATACTTTTTCTTGCAAAACCATTCAACAGTAAAAAGTTGAATGAGCATTGTCCTCCTCCGCAATATGGAACAGCAGTTTTCTGTATAGCGCACTGTATGTGCGCTACTCTTAAATGAATCTCCTGCCCTGTAGTTTATTAGTGGTAGCTTTCATCTGCCCTGTAGCATTCATGCAGAGATATCACCTGTCCAGTACTAATCATACAGTGATATTGCTAGATCTGTAGTTCACATAAGGAGTCATCTCAAGGGCTGTTGTCAGTGGTTTAACAATAGGGGGTGCAGGGAGTGCAACAGTACTGGGACCCAATGGCAGGGGGGCCATTGAAGGGCACCCCCGGGCCCCGAGAGACATCAAAATAGGTGTCTAACAATGTTACAACTCTCATACTAGCCTAAATCTACATGTAATAGTGTATATTCATATACTACTGGATATTTATACCACTGCCACTGCATTCATTTCTCAGTCATGGTGCTGGCAAGTCGACATCATCATGGTACATTATTCATCATTTTAATTGAACAAAAGTCGTTATAACATGGAATAATTTAGATTTCTTTTTGGAAAATGCTTAATAAAACAAACAATGATAAGTTTATTCTGCTGTTGATATCGTCATTGAGACAGCAAGTGTTTCTGGGTAATGTACAACATTCCATGGACCACCCATGTGACGACGTCACAGTCCGATTGTTTAGTCCAAGGACAGTCTATGGTTTAATATTGCATGCAAGATAGGCTACAAACGAAGTATTTATGCAGGAAGCGGCAAGAGCGTAAGGAGCAGGAGGAAAGGTTGGCCAAGCTGCCGAAATTAAGCACATTTGGTTTCATAGCTAAAAGAGTCTTAAAAGCCGCTCTCCCCTTTTCTGCATGAGCATGAGCACAGATCAACTGTTTTTACGATGTCCACTCGCTCGCTGATTATTGTTCCCACAATTTCTTGCTGTTCACAAAATTTCAGATCATCCCAATAAAGTTATGTTAATGTGTCTTTCATTTGCTCATTACGCCTTATTGTTCTTGATGATGACCATTATTAAGATAATAATTTAAAGATAATAATGTTAAGAAATAAATGGGAAACTTTATATCATAGAATGAAATAGTGGAGTAACCCTTAGTGTGTGTTGTACGTAGGCCCTATAAAACTTAGAGGGGCGTGCAAAAGTGCAATAATGTGACATTAAACGCTTCCATCCATGTAGAAAAAACACACGTGCAGGTGCATATAACCAGAGGGGCCCGTGTTGTCAGGTCTGCACTCGGGCCCACGTTATGCCACTGGCCGTTGTTCTTATCTGGCATTATAACTTGCACTGAGATTAAGACGTGGACTGATCACTGGCACTGTCTTTCACTTGCGTTATCATCTGGCCTGTACTGCATATTTTGAAGTAATCAACTGCCCTGCATCACACATGAGGACTGATCACCTGTCCCACAGTTGGTATATGCAGTCATCACGTCTTGCATTACACTTGAGGACTGATCACGGTAACACTTTATATTAAGGTCCTTGTAATACGTGGTAATAAATAGTTAATAAGTCACACATAAGACCTTATAAGATATTTATAAACATAAATAAGTCAATAAAGGTGTTAATAAAAGCATAATTAACACATTTATTATAGCTTATAAGACATTTACATGGCTCTTATATACCTGACATACATAATAATAAAATTTTTATAAACATTAATTAGACTTTATAAGGTATAATTAAAGTAATTAACATATTGATTGCAGGTAAGAAGCTTAATTAGAAATTCTTAATATTATAGACAGCTAATAAAAATTAACGTTTATTAAAATAATGCTATATAAGTGTCAATTAAAACCATAACTAACATATATTATCGCTTATTAGCATCCCTATAAGAACTAACTAAAAACTTTACAAGTTCTTTGTATATATCTTATGAAACTTCATAAGATGGTTACTTACATTAAGACTTGATGACTATTAATAATAGATTAAAAAAACATTTATTCTTGGCTTGCAAGATATTTATGAGCACTTACTAGAAAATGGTTAAGTTTACAGACCACTTACCAAACTTAATAACATGTTTATTAACATAAATTAGACTAAATAATTGCTAATTGTTAATAAGTGCGTAATAAAAAGATTTATGAGCATTTATAAGACATTAATATTAACCTTTTATATTCTCCCTACAGTCATTAAACATCTTATTAATTTAAATGGTCTATAAAAGGTTAAAAGGTTGCTAGTAAGTGCTCATAAATATCTTTTAAGCCAATAACAAATGCATTTTATGATAATAACAGTCATTAAGTCTTATTTATGTTAAGAAACATCTTATTTAGGTAGGCAAGTGGTCTTTAAATATAACCGTTTTTTATTAAGTGCCCACAAATAGCTTGCAAGACAAAAATAAATGTGTGAACCCCACAGCCCTTTATGGGCTGATGGCATATTGTTATACCCAGTGGTGTCTGGGTGGGCAGACGGCAGCTCCATAATTTTTCTGGGGCAGATCTCCGAAAGTGTTGGCCACAGGAGCTTCAAATTTACAATGCCGGTTCTTTGTGAGGGAAGGATGCGCAATCTAATGGTCATCAGTGGATTTGATCTTTGACCTTGGCACAGTGATCTTTGCCTTGCCATAGGAGATGCAGCTATTTAGTAATAATTAGTTAAGGGCTGTGGGGTTCTCTTGGTGCTCAGCGTCGGCTTGTTGATACTATTAATAAAAATCATAAAGTCTTAAGGTTAATAAACATCTGATGAAGGTTCATAAGATACATACAAATAACTTGATAACAGGTTTCTAATGAGTGCTTATAGGGATGCTAATAAGCAATATTATATGTGTTAGTTTTGGTTTTAATTAACGCTTATATAGTCTTATGAATTTTAATGAACATGTTATAAACATGATTTTTATTACCTGTCTAATATTATTAATTTCCTAATAAAGCATCTTACAAACAATAATAAACACATTAATAACTCTATTTATCCCTTATAAAGTCTAATTGATGTTAATAAACATCAAATTAATATGTATGCCAGCTGTAAGTGTCTTATAAGCAAGAATAAATGTGTTAATTATGCCTTTATTACCTCCGCCAATGAAGTTGGGGCCGAGGTTATGTTTTCGCCCCTGTTTGTTTGTTTGTCTGTTTGTGAACAACATAACTCAAAAAGTCAAGCACGGATTTGTCTGAAATTTTGTGGGTGGATTGCTATTACATCAAGGATGAACCCTATTGATTTTCATCGCGATCACTGAAACAATATGGCCGCCACGGCAGCCATTTTGAAATCCTATCACACGTGATAACTCGACTTTGCTCCCACTCATGCACATTTGGATTGTGCTGCCTTGGCGGAGGTTTGCACTCGAAGAGTGCCTCTCTAGTTAACACTTATATCAACTTAATAATTGTTTATAAATATCTTATAAGGTCTTATTTGTGACTTATTAACTATTATTTACCGCTTATTACAAGGACCTTAATATAAAGTGTTACCCTGATCACCTCCTCTGAAATTCACCTGTGTTACCACCTGCCCAGTATTTCACATGTCCAATTATCACCTGCCATGTATTTAACTTGTGGAATTATCACCTACCCTGTGTTTCACCTCTGGGAGTTGAGAAGTTTCTTTTATCATGAAGCTGTACTGTGGTTTTGCTTCATTGGTTCTAACTGCGTTGTATTTTTCACGTTTGTAACATGATCTGACTTTTCTCTTTTGCTTTCTATTCTGCTCCCTGATCTGGCACACGCTGTACATCATTCACAGGTTCAGTTCATCTAAGGTTAAATACACCAACCATGCATCGAAGGAGAAGTTCCATCAGTCTCCCTAACACCACTACAGAAACACTGTAATTACTTGAGGACATTCAGAGAATCCATCAATGTAATATCCAGTCACAGTTGTTTGACTCAATCTTATACCTAGAAAAAAAGTGTATTCAATCAGGCCAATATCTGGAGCTGAGGCATGATCAATAAATCCACAATGCTTTGTCATGGTTGCCATGAACTACTGTTCTGCACAGTGAACCTTTCATCTGACTGGCTGGTGATTTTGAGTGGCATGCACGACAACATCTTTCATCTGATGAGAAAGATGGCGGGCCAGAACCCCAAGGGCATGTTAAGTATCAACAGGATGAATGGGCAGGTGGTGGTGAGCCGTTCCACGGACAGGGAGGCAAATGCCGTCTACTGCCAGTAATGATTACTGTCTGATTTATTTAACTGTGTGCATGTCTGCATGAGTATGTATGTATGCCCATGTGAGGCTGCTTTCTTTGTGTTTAAATGGTCAATAATACTGTGGTGCAGAAAAAGGACACCTTGAAAACATCTAAAAAGGGAGGATATTATGACATGTATGTCATAATATATATATATATATATATATATATATGTGTGTGTGTGTGTGTGTGTGTGTGTGTGTGTGTGTTAACATTCTATGCATTTACTGTAGCTGGTGTTCTGCTCAAAATAGAGTAAATATCCTTGCCAAATTAATGCACCTTGATCAAGGATACAGTCACAAACATTGTGCCAATGAACCAAACCTACAAACTTAGTTTTAGGCTCTCTTTCATAAACCACTATTCAGTGATATATTTCTATTTGTTGCCTTGCTAAGATGATATATATGTCACAAATAATTTACTTGCTTGCTACAAGTGTTGACTGTGGGAAGAATGCAAAGGAAGTTCACTCAACAGGAGTTTGGATGCAGTGAGCATTTCCCAGTCTCCCATATCCAAGCAGGTATTCCTGCAGCTGCTCTTGACATCCTTTTCTCTTTTTCCTTTGGCTTGCTTTAATATATGACCATATTACATTACGTAATTAGAGAGGAGCCGAGAGTTCATGGAATACATAATTTCCCCCAGTAGTTTAATAATGATTGACTGATTTTGTCCGGGGATGTTCAGAAGGTCGCAGTAATTCAGCATATTAATGACACCACATTAGCAGATAAAAATCAATAGCCAGAGTTATTGTACGCATATTTAGGGGATGTTTATGATTTCGAGCGGGCAGAGTTCGTCTGCACTAAAATGGATTAATGGGGTTCCAGTTGGCAAATTCTGACCTAAATCAATAAAGAGGTGAGTTCAGCGGTTCAGAGCCGGAAAAGAGAAAATGAACCACCCAGTTTTTCTTGTTGGCTTGTGCTCTCATTAGACTGCTGGCGTGCTTTTATCATGCTTTTTGTTTTCTTCTTTTCAGACAGCAATGTCAAATATTATTTCTAATGATATTTAAGGAGATGGAAAATTCATGCTAATTGAGCGTTAGCTGAGGGGAAGCTGCTGAGACGTTAAGTCCACCCTGTTGTCACAGCCTGGCTCAAGCGCTGTAACAAGAAGAGAGACAGACGTGAGGTGTCTGTCGAAAAGAACTTAATTTATTTTTACAAAACCACCAATAAATCAATATTATGTGTGGGGATTGGTAATTCAGCAGTGTAACGCATGCATGGATGTGTGAGGTGGCGCAAACAAGAAAACGTCAAATCGGTGTCTTGCTGCGAAGGTTGTTCTATCTTCCAGGGAGAGAGAGTGAGGCCGCATTTTGAAGGGGAGAACATATTGCACCCTAGGTGTGGCTCATCCCATGAACGACCCTCCTGCAAGACAAAGAACAGCAACAAGGAACAGGCAGAGCAAGTGGCAGGGGGGAGGAGAGGTCACACTGTTCAAAAGCGTTGTGCTTTCTGTCTTTCCCAAGGAGAAAGTTGAGAAAACAGAGTCAATGGTTTTATTAGATTATGTTGTTAGTCATAGATTATTGTTTAGGTGATGTTTAATAGATGAAAGAACATTCTATGATGGTTGGTCATTTGGAAAGTGGTGCCACCTGTCATGTCTCAAATCACACACTAATTAAAATATGAACCATGTACTGATGGTAACTTCAAACATTATGAACCATGTACTGATGGTAACTTCAAACATCTGGAGTGGGTTGCGCCAATTTGGTGAATGTGAGCCAACTTAATTGGCAAACGTAGAAATGACGGAGTCATTAGCAACTATGGAATCAGATTTTGACTTGCATTCAAGCGGATTCACTTTGTCTGATTTCTTGTTGGGCTGAACTGTTTTCAAAGTTCTGAGCATGCTCAGTAATCGTGACACAGTTCCTTTAATGCAGAATATACAACCACAACAATATAAAAAATTTAAACCATATTTGTTGTACAGATTTCTTCAGAAACCCTTGCGATCCATTCGATTTCCACCTAACTTATTCATTTTCTGTGTGTTTGTGTGTGTGTGTGTGTGTGTGTGTGTGTGGAAAGGAAGGGGGGGGGGTTTAATTTGGACTTCTTAATTCACTTGAAGTTAATTAGTGATCATAATAAAGATAAAACTGAAGTCAAATAACACCATTAGGACATGTCAGTCAATGGCTACTTTCAGTCAATGTGGCCCTTGTGTGAATGCCTGTCATCTCCCTTCCTATTAAGCTAGAAGTGGCTACCCTAAAAAACTGTCTAATATTATCGTTTTTAAGTCCCAGGTCAAACGGTGTAATTTGTTACAATCGTGCTTTGGTAGTAACACACAGTACAGGAAGGAGATGCAATCGGTTTCCTAAAGAAGCAGTGGATCTGCTTGCACGGTGGTTTGTGTCTCCAGAGTGTACGTACACAGCCATTATAGCCCTGCTTTTTTTGCTCAACAAATGTATGATATACCCCACGGGGGAATCCATCTTCAATGACAGTGAAAATCTTCATGATGGCAGTAATGTTAACATTATAGTTAGTTAGTTATGTTCATGATTCCTGTCGTTTGCTATCTGGCAACCCCTTCAAAATCCCCCTGTGACATTCAGAACCATCTGTTTTCATGATGTTCTTCGGAGTGTGGCTCTGTATCTAGTATCTGGCAATGTCATTGACACAAATAATCATTCCCTTGCAGGCCTCATTCTTCTTGTTTGCCTTCATCACTGAAACAAATGTCTTGGGTTAAAAAAATAAGCTGTGGATCTTGAGCCAATCCTTCACTGGTGAGAGAGCCAGGCCTTAGTGGTCCTACCTAACCGCAAAATCCATGTGGTCATTTCCCAGCTTGTGCACTGAGTCACGTATTTGGCGGCTCATTTGTAGATGAGCTGATGGGAAAGCGCTGATAAATCATAGCCAGGCTTGGAGATAAGTTCTGCTGTTTGTTTCTGAACCAGAGGCCCTCAGTCTGATGCGATGCATTATACCATAATGCTTTATTGATGGAGAGTTTGATGTCCTCAGATAATCATGCCTAGTGTTGTAAAAAAGCTTCATTTCTCTTCCAGCAAATTTGAAAAATTTTTGTTAAATACAACTCCCAGTTCCTCAGCCCAAGATTATAGTCTATTTGAAAAGGATTTATATCTAGATGACACAAATTTATCAAATGTACCCTGAAAGTACAAAAACATTCAAATTTGGAAAAAAAAAAAAAAATTAAAGGAAAATTAAATTAATAAATTATTTCTGGCAAGGTAAAATTTTTATGGACATATAGAGTATCACATCTGTGTTGAGTAACAGCTTGGCTTTGTGCTGATTAAGAGTAGCTTGGAATCCATACATATCAAGTGCTGGTTGCTCCCAACGGTCACTGACTGATATCAGTCTGGCCTCAGTCGTATAGCCAGCGTTTAGCCCTTACGTCACTAATGAAGTGAATATATGAATATTCATGTTTTCTGCTCTTGGCTGATTGGGTGACCTTTTGGCGAGAACCACCAATCGAATATGAGTTGGCTGGCCAGCAACGGCATTCGTGAATGTTATTTGACATGAGCTTAAAAATTAGATTGTGGCTTGCTTGTGTTTACTCTTGGAGTGGTTGTTAGGTTTTGAACAGGATAATGTTTGGCCATATCTGCATTTTTTTATTTCAGTTGGATTCCCCAGTTTAGTAAAGGCTAAATTAAATAATACTCAAATTACATAACATATTTCACTGTAATTGGCATTAGCTATAGCTTGAAGGGCATGATTGCATCAGCTAGATTAAAGTGATACTCTGCCCAAAAACTATAATTTGTATATCAATTACTCACCATTAGATGTCTTGAGTTGTTCTTCACCTGGTGCAACTTTATGGCCACTGGAGAGTTTTGAAAAAATTATCCAAATTCCTTTTTTGCTGGAAGCAAATGGGGTCACCCAGTAGCAAAGGGAAAACTCCATAAAACGTCCGTTGACAAACTTTCAAACCATCGTCCAACGCATCGTTGAGTATAATCCAAGTCTGCTTTGTCCACTCGTATCCTCAGAACTCTAGAAACGCGGTTATTTTTCGCTAAAAATAATAAAATACCACAGTTATGCTTCAAGTAAGCTCGCGCATTCAACGGAAGTCCCGCCTCCCGAGCCGGGAGGCAGGACTTCTGTTGAATGCAGAACTGTGGTATTTTATTTATTTTTAAGTCTGTCTAAAGGGGCGGGGCACCCTTGTGACTATGAGCCAATCACAGATCTCGCATGGATTTTGTGCGAATATTTGAAAGTCAAACGCTGGTCTACCGACTGAGGCCAGACATATCAGCAAGTGACCGTTGGGAGCAACCAAAGCTTGATATGGATGGATTCCAGGCTTGATTAAGAGAATTTATAAAGATATTACTGTATATTGCAGGAATCACCATCATTTTCATCATCAGCACGTTTTTCATGATTTATCTTTAATTGAAATAATGTTACTCAAAGTGCAGCGTTGTGCCTCCAGAATTGAGACCTTTGGTCTTTGGTTTATGCATGTTGAATGCCCAATGCAGAAACAGTCAAAGAAATTATCCAATGTGTGGAGTGTCCTTCTGTGAAGGGCACTTAAAATGCATAAGCTGCACACCCAAGGCCAAGATTCTGCTCATACAACAGCATGCCGACTAAATCATAATTATACAAGAATGGATTTGATTCAAAATGTGAAATTCTTTGATATAGAGATATAATTTACTTGTTTCCAATTGATGCAGCATTCTAGTCCTGGGGATAGAGTTAACTACCTTAATGTTTGAGTCAACATCGTTCACATTAATTTTCATTTTAAAGTTTACTTTTTGGTCAATATGGCTAGACATGTTGCTCCAAAATTTGTGCATATCTCTCTGCATTAATTGTGCCATCACAAATGTGTAATTCAACCATACCACATGCACTAACCCACCTCCATACCATGGCAGACACTGGCTTTTGGAACTGACAGTGATAACAAATATGGTTGTCCATGTTGCCAGTCGGTGAACAGAACTCTGTGTCTGTTAAACAATTGAAATGTTGACCCATCGGATGAACAAAACATGCTTCGACTAGGTTTCTGTGTATCTCAGATGACGCCAAGCCCTGAGAAGTTGGTGGCACTTTTATACATCAATAGACATACGTATGTGTGCAGGACTAGGAAAAGAGGTCACTTGGGATTTTTTTCCATTCTGAGATTAACGGGGTATCTCAGTGATATCCCAGTGATAGTGATATCCCAGCACTACTGTACTGTCAATTTACAACACTTTGCTGTGCAAAAATTCACCCAATTTTTTTTTCGCAAAATGAAAAACTTGGATCACTCTTTGATTTTGTTGGAAAATCTCAATTTTCATAAAATGAACCAAGTGACCCCTTTTCCTAGTCCTGCACACATATATTGCTGATGTATGAATATGCATGTTATTTGTAGATGACTGAAGGAGCCAGTATTTTTTTTTTTTATATATGACTTGATAAGTAGATTGCAGTTCATGCTGTATTCATAGTGTTAAGTTATTGAGAAAACAAGTGTTTGCCACTAACATGGCAATATCCCCGCCGTCGCATTTATGTGTGTTCGCACGACGGACGCGGACGGACGGACGGACGGAGCCCAATGCTATATCCCCCGCTTCGCGCTAAACGCGCGGCGGGGGATAAAAAAAAAGAGAAGAGCATCATACACTGTAGGCAGGCTGTGGGCTGCCTACGGCTAGCATTTTTCCAATCAATAAATCTGCTGAATCTACACACATTCTTAGAAATCCTGCAGATTCATAAAGGTCATATACTGTATATTTCATTTACGCTAATTAAATATTGTTGGGAGACATTTGCTTGTTGATGAACACTCCTGTACTGTGATCTCTTTAATTAAGTATGTTCAAGAACCCTCAGGATCTGAGACTATTGATGAGATGTAGATTGAGAAAGTGCATTTCAGCAGTTTGCATCATTTGCTCTGTAATTTTCTCACTTAAGAAATAAATGTCCTGTGTGATTTTTAATAACTTGGAAAGTTGGTTCCCGACTCTCAAATAAACATGGTAGGAACAAGGCGGGGAGTTAATTTGATCTGTGACAGGCGGTGATGCATGCTGTGTAATTTTCTCCTTATTCATTTAAAATGTAATTCATCCCCAAATTAAATGACTCTCCCATATGATACACACACCAATTTTCAACTTGAGAAAACATTCCGACTGATGTGCTGTGGAAACTGGTCCTCATTATTTTCTTAACACGGTTGCAGCTTTGTTTGGAACTGACTGAGACACAGATCCATTATGAATCAGTTGTGAAACAAAGCATTCTCTTTCAAAGGCAAACAGATCAGTGCTAAAATAGAATCTGAATGGGGCTACTCTATCTGAGCTCCAGTTATTCTGGGAGATTTTTGTTACCTCAAATGTGTCCTCCATTTGATTCTTAATACGAGGCAACATGTGCAAGCATTAATTCTCAAATGCTTCCCTAATTAGAATTGCATTAGGAATAAAGCTCACACACTCACTTAAATGCACCAAAAAACATTACATTTATTTGGAAGCCATGCATTTTCAACCCTTTGGTTTAGAAGAATTTAACAGATGAAATGGTTAACTGCATGGCTGCCAAATAAATTAGAAGCTTTTATGAGCATTTACGTGAATGAACACTGCATTTATATAACAATTTTTCATAGATATTCAAAGTGCCTCACAATCATATGGAGGATTCTCACCTCAAAGACCCCCAATATGTAGCATATTGGCTGGTCATACATGGCAGCCATTTTGTGCCCAAACACTCATCACACATAAGCTGAGGTTGCATTGTGGTTAGCTTTTCCACCTCACAGCAAGAAGATCGTAGGTTTGAACCTGGCCTGTGGCCTTTCTGTGCAGAGTTTGCATGTTCTCCCCGTGTTCGCGTGGGTTTCCTCCAGGTGCTCCAGTTTTCCCCATTGACAAAAACATGCATCATAGGAACACTCCTACTGGTGCCCTTGACCAAGGAACTGGCTTTAGAACTGAAGTTGGTCCCCTGGCGCTGCTCTGTGGCTGCCCACTGCTTCTAACTATAGGATGGGTCAAATGCAGAGGACAAATTAACCCACGGGGTTCAATAAAGTGTATCTTATCTTATATCATTGATATTCCAGTGTTTGCCCTTATGAGCTGCCCAGTCCAGTTCAAATTACAAATTATCAATGAGATTTGTGCCCAGAGACTGAGATGGCCATTGCAGCCCATGGATTTTGTAATTGATTAACCATTTATATGTGGGTTTTGATTCATTGTTCACGACTATATCTCAATCAACCAGATTTTCTCTCAAAACTTTCTGGTACTTCATTGGCATTCATTGGCAATTGAAATGCCTTAGCTGAATTCAGCACTTTTTACAGATAGTGCCAATGTTTATTCTTTGGGCCTCTGAGATAAACACTCCGAAGGTTGGACTGTTGCGTAGCTACCTTTTCGCAAAAACCCCTGTAAAAGACATGGAAATTAAATGGGCTAAATCACAAAAGAGATTCATGAAAGCAGATACTTAATTCTGAAAATTGCAATCCCCTGAAGTGACCCTAAGTTGTTGCAGAGGTAAGCACCATGATGTCCTGCTCTGATGACTTAGTTTGGGCTGTGTGCCTGTGCCTCACCCGCTACCCATCCTCCTATTTCACTACTGGCCTGCTTTCCTGATAAGTTTGTGTTTTCCGAAGCAAATGGAGGAGAACAAAAGGTAGGAACAAAGTTTTTTTTTTTTTCTGCCCACCTTAAGCAGGAGAAGGCTTCTTCCCTGCAGCATTAAAGAGTAAAGGAAAGATGTGATAGAGTGGTGCAGCTCCCCCTAGAGGCAATAACAAGGCATACCAATGCCTGACGGAAGCTAACACATTGCACCTCTGTCACAGGAGCAGCCCTTAACACTTTTGGAAAGAGGAAAATGTACATTTAACAGCCTTTGCAGCCTTTCCTTTCATGGTCATGCTCTGGTTGCTGTAGGAAAAACATTGTGTTTTGCAAGATATGAAGTACAAGTGACCCTTTTGTCCCAGTGTTTGGAAACAAATAAAATATTTTGTTTGTTTGCCCCTTGTCTCCTGGGTGCCCCCTGTATCACCTCCAGGATGAATCTCTGAAGCATTAGCACAGAAAGGAACATGTGAACGAAATACTAGCAGACTCGGGGGTGCTGGCGGGTCTATAAGGAGCAGGTGCAGCGAGACGTGAGGCTGATTTCGGCAGATTGCATTCTATGTCCACACAGTCTTGCTATGGCTCTCCCGTTGCTGGTTGAATAATGATGTTGAAATAAAGGGGAAAAATATTCTCTGCTAAAATTGGAAATTAGTGAATATTCACCCCCAGTTGCTGATTATCTGACCAATGGAGGAACTTGATCGACCTATCTATGATGAGTAAAAAAACAGGCTATTTTTCTATTCTCTGGTAAACATCGTTTTTATCCACAAACCTTAATCCCCTGACCATAATTTTGTTTTTTTGTTCACAGTTGTATGGTGGCTGACAGGGGCAAACATGCTGCAATGGCCCAAAACATTACCAACAGGGGAAATGTGCCGCAAAAACAGAAACAATGCTGTTAAAAACACACAAACAACAAAAGCAAATGCTAGAGAAAAATGCTGCATATCCACGTAAACACAAATGCACTGCTACGGCCCAGAACATCTCCAATCGGAGAAATACGCTGCAAAAACAGAAACAATGCAAACTCAAAAACACGCAAACCACACAAGCAAATTCAAGAGAAAAACGCTGCATATTCACATTAACATAACAGAAGTGCCCCCAGCACTTGGCACTATGGGGAGCGCCAACTGGAACAGCTTTTACTTTTGACCTGAGTGAGACTAGCTAGCGAAGTCAGCAAAAAGTCTTTCTAGCCTTTTTGCACTTTGTACTTCAAGCCACCCCATAGTGGCTTGGACAGCTTCTCTTGTGTTGATGTCTAAATGCAGTGTTTTTCTCTTGTATTTGCTTTTGTGGTTTGCGTGTTTTTGACTTTGCATCATTACTGTATTCGCAGCGCGTTTCTCTGATTCGGGATGTTTTAGGCCATTGTAGCACGTTTATGTTGACGTGGATACGCAGCGTTTTTATCTTGCATTTGCTTTAGTGGTTTACATGTTTTTGAATTTGCAGTTTCTGTTTTTGCTGCACGTTTCACCAATTGGATATGTTTTGGGCCGTTGCATCGCGTTTTCCTGTCGGCCACCGTACAGTTGCAAACGTCTGTCACAGACCAAAGCGTAAAGGTGGTGGGGGGACCAGTCGCTCTCCAGACATGTCGGAGATCAATCACAATGATAACTGCCCTATCTTCAGTGATATAAGATAAACAGGGGAGGTTCTGGAAGGTTCTTCCACAGGTTAGAACTCAGGGCTTTCCTAAAAATGTTTATTGTTTTGAAGATCAGGATGATGTTTCAGTTCTGTTACGAATCAAAACTCTGAAAATGCATTTTCCTCTGAAAATACATCTGATGATTTCCCTTGTGGTTCAGGAGTATTATTGTCTCTTACGTACTTCTCTGTATTGGCACCCGGCAGAACTAGAATCATCTTCCCACAGTGATCAAAACCTATACATCGCTGCTGACTAAAGAGGAAATAAAATCAAAGCTCTTAACCCATCCTTGCCCCCTAGTGCTCCAAGCAAATGTAGTTAATTCAGGCTTCTAATAGCACTTGATGTTTTTTAGTATATATTTATGATTTTTACTGTATCATAGTGCTTCAGTGGCACAGCTAAGCTATATTTTGTGCTTAAGTGAAGCAGTTTCCTGAGTGGAAGTGATAACTGGCACACAGTAACTTAAATAACTCAGGTGGAGGCACTTAAACAGTAAATGGCAGTGGCAAATGGGGTCTGTTAAATTGATGTAATGCAAAGTGGATCTCTAGAAAGAGCGATGCTGCTTGGAGCTCCAGTGCTTCAGTGCTAGAAGTAAAATTTAGGAACAGCATCATTGCCTTTAGCAAAAGCAAAGTGAGGAATACTGAGCAATCATAAGAAATACTCCTCAGCCACTCACTCGCACATTAATTTTTGTGGATCCTCTCCAGTAATGGGCCCTTGAATCATCAACTCCTGAGTGTTCTCGAATTTAACGTTATCCACTTGATCGGGTGAATTGAAAATAGTAAGAGGTTTGGGGTTTGATCACTTTAAAAAATGATAAGTGTTACATGTACCATATCTCAAATATAGCCGTGATCTTTGCTGAATTGCAAGTAATTGAATGAGAAAGCCAGAAAAATGAAACCACATTGGTCCATTTCCTCTGGCTCATATAAAGATAGGATTACAAAATAGGCGATTTGCCTAACTGTCAATTTTGTCAAAGAAACTTTACTTTTGCATAGCAGAGATGTAAAAGTGGTTGACATGGCTGCATGCATCCTACATGTGAGCGTCCTCTCTGTTTGTCAGGCATACAATGTATTATGCTGCATTCCTTGTGAGGTTGGAAGATTGTGCTACGACACTGGAGCTCCGAGTTGCAACCTTTTCCAGAGGTTATCACATCTGGACAATTCGTGACAAGGCAGCTGGCAAAGGGCAATAACCTCCTCAGTCACCTTTTGGTGACACCTTGTAATTGTGACGGTGCGTTCAGGAACCACACACGAGAACCGAAATTCCAAAAATCGTAAGCCTTTATTGCAAAAATGGGTCAAGACCAGAAGACACAGGAATTGCCAAGCCAAAATCAGAATCCAAAAAACAAAGTCAAAACATGGGTGCAAGTGGAGAAAATTTTTTTGACTGAACATATTTTGGCATGGGCGAAGTGACAAGCACCGAAGGCGCGAAGTCCCTAGGGGCAACCTGGGGCATGCCCCCCCGGAAAATTTTTGAAAAATGATCAAATTTGGTTCATTCTCAGGGCAGTTGGGCCAAGAATTTGAGATTATGGAGGGCACTAAATTGTGCCAATGTTTAATGCTTACCTTTTAAAAAAAATGTAAGGGTATTGAGGCAAATAGTGTCTTGTGGGAAGACACAATGAACTCTTATCAGGTTACATGAATAAAAAGATAACATTTTTGAAATGTACATTATATTACAATACAGAGCTACAACAGTAAACAGAGTAATGTAAGCAATCAGTATATGTAAATTTGCTTCACTTTGCTCTCTAATTTTAATTTTTTTCATTATATCAGAAAGAATATTATTTAAGAAATTCCAGTCACTTGAGTTAATTCATGTACAGAATTAAACAAACTGTACTGTTTGTGCAAGTGTGATTAAACAACACTCTAGAAAAGCTCTGACAAGTTTTTAGGTAAATGGCTCTGTTTAGATCAAGCAACAAATAAGCTTCCACAATGATAATAATATGCTCTCAGATTATGGTGATGGAAGTATTATTTTTAATATCAGTCCATTAAATTCATTGATATTGCAGTGCATTGGCATCGATGTAGAGCAAGGTGCCCAACCTTTTTTGAGCCAAGATTTACTTTTAAAGTTGGCTGTGCATCGAGATCTACTGATCTGAGTTGGCTGTTTTCATGCGAGTTTCTTTGTACTTTGGTATGGAAGGCTGTCATAGATAAAACATTGGGCTAATATCTCCCTGATATTTTTAATTTAGCGTAATAAATTATTTGCTGTCATTTACCCAAAAGTCTTGCTAGACCTGCCATGCTTAGTATGGAAAAATCACAATATGGAAAAGTGGCGTTGCCCCTTTAAGAAACTTGCCCCTTTAAGATTCGGGACTTTTTATACTTTTTTTATTTTGCACAAACACGTTGCCTAAATGAAAGCATTGAAGGTGCTGATGCCTCGGTGCTTACAGCAGTGACAAGTTGTCCCTTAATGAAGCTATAAAATTCTGTGTGGACATGTCAGAGTGCCCTAGCTGTGCATCTATGCTTGACATAAGCTATGTTTCCATCCACTTGTTAATCGAATTATCTGAAGTTCAACAAAAATATTCATGCAAATAAAGGCGGTGAAAATGCATTTCCACCTAACAGCATTTAAGTGAATGCGTAATGACGTCCCTTGGTGTATCGAATAGATTTCTGACATTTTAAGATGTTTCCATTCATTTTCGCAATGCAGAACTTTCGAGTGAACAGAGGTAGTGTGGTAGGCAACAAAATTAACTAGTGAGCAATAATGGATCGCGTCTCCCAACAAATGATAATAATTGCACAAGTTGTAATAGTGCTTATGTGCCAGCTATTAGCAACATGCAAACCATTATCAAAGGCAACGACGGCATCGAAACACCGTCACGATGCAGTCGCAGATTTATTCGGCAAAAAACGTTTCCATCAGCAGTTATTGCATGAACCTTTTACCGATCAAGAAGAAAATCCAATGAGATCAACCGTATAAACTTAATGTCGATATCTTGAAAATCAAGCCAAATTTCACCGTTTCCATAAGGCATTTTTATTCGATATGACTTAATTCGCATAAGAACGTGTGGATGGAAACATGGCTATTCTCAAGTATTTACCCACCAGTGGCAGGTTGACATAACGAGTTGATAAGCATCTTCGTAGGACCGCTTAGCGAGACTGCGGTTGTTAGGCTTAGTGAAGCCCAGCAATAACTGAAAGCATTGTTCATTTGCACACTGTTACTGTGTGGGGGGAGAAATCATTTGTAATGTTTTAAAGTTCATACAGCAGTAAGTTCGAAAATCCACGCAGTGCTGTATTTAACACAGTGCGCAGTGTTTGTCTACATGAATCACTGTCGGCATTATGCTCCATTTGTCAAGTTTTACCATCAGCAGTAACTATTGCTGTGATAAAAATCAAACTCACAAGTTGTAATGCGATCCACTGTGAAGAGCTTTTTCTTTGTTAAAGTCTTGATCGCTCGCAGCAGCCATCGTGGTAATCAAATAGTGCTATAACTCGAAAACAAAGCTCTATCTCAAAAATCTGGCAAATTTAAATCCAAGAGATCATGGCATTTAACCCATAGAGCCATATTCTAGGACTTAATTTTGACCGGCGTAGCGGCTATCCCGGTAACAGACAGAATGACTGACACACAAACAAACTACCGTATGCCTCGCTTGCGCATGCGCACCGAGGCATAGAAACGCGGGTGCATAACTGCTAGCTCTAGCTATTAGCAGACTGTAGCATAGTTTTAATCTAACTAAAACCACTAACGTCTTCGAACATGTTGTTAACCTTCTACCACATTCAAAATTCCGATCCGAAATAAACATCACTGTAATATTCTCGTACAGGAGCACTTTCCATAAACACAGATTTTTCTAAAAAATAAACGGTTGGGGAGATTTTCAATCGGACGATTTGCGTTATGTAAACATTACTGTTACACACCAATGCAGCATAGCAACAATTTCGCAACGTTCTCTAAAATCCCCGTACATATAAACGTTATGGTGATATGTGATTATATTCCAAGCTTGTGCACATTTTTACTGACCTAAATGCGTCTTCGTCTGGGCTTCCTCGTTAGTGTCCACAATCAAGTACCACTTCTAGCCTCGAAATACTGCCCCTGGTGGCGGCAACATAAATTAAGGTGTTCCAATGGGAAATCTGGGAGGTTCCATGGTGAGACGTTACTTAGTGAGCACAAGAGGTCATTATTTTTCTTCCTTCCACGGAAAAAAAATTATATATTTTTTTTTCTTCCACCACCACTGCGCACCTGCACAGCGCTAAATAACGGACTTTGACGGAACCAAGAATTCATTATTGACGGAAATCTGTTTGTAGAGGGAGGTCTTGCACCCATGTCAAAATAACAGGCGGGGATCAGAACCAGAGAAGCAGATGTGCAACGGTACATAAAGCAGTAATCCAAAATCATAGTCAGAATCCAGAAGGGTAGGTCATACACAGGGCATCAAAAACAGGAATCGTGGTCGTACAGAAAATGGGTCTAAATCCAAACAGGAACAAACAAGAACAGCAAGGGCAAGGCAAGCTCAAGGTCGTACAAAAAATGTCGTAGGAGAAGCAATAATCAAAAGGCATACAAGGAGCTCTGCACAGGTGAAAATTGATCAACGTTCTGACGGGGAACAAGCTGCAGTGAAGACTTTAAATAGACAAGAGGGAAGTCACATGCTATGGAGGAACAGGTGAATTGGATAAGAACTAATTACAAAGGGAAGCACACATGGGGAGGTCCTTAACCACAAATAATTGGCAATAGCCAAGACATGGACAGGATCCATGCAGACAACCTATGACAGATAAACAGCTCTGGTCAAGGAGTTCTATGTGCACAGACAAGGAGTGCAGGATAGCAATTAAGCATGTGCGAGAGATCTCGCGGAAACACAGGAAGATGCAGGGAAAGTAAAGCAAGGGGCAGAGACTAGAACAGGGCGAGAGCTGAGATTGCATTGTAGTAATTAGTAGCGGTGCAACTTTACAAATTAACCCAAGTGCTCGTTAGTTAGTTAGTAATATGTGCATGGATTAATATAAATGTTAGCATTATTAATAATCAAGGAAAGCAAGGCGAAGGAAGTTAACGAGAATGGAAGTAATAATATGAAACACCAGAAACCACTGAAATCACCCGAAGCATGTAAGCACGCAGACTGGGAGAATGGACTGAACCAAACTGATCACAAGACAGGGGTGACAAGTGCAATGAATACAGAAATGGCATGAACAGAAAAACTGGGATGTATAATAAGCAAAATGAATAAAGAAAAGACATGGCAAAAACACAGAATCATGCCAGCAAGAACACAGAACCATAACAGTAATGCCTTTCTTTCCAGTAGATAACCTTTCCAGCATTTCTGTCCAAGTTGGAAGGTTGTAATTCCAAGTTTTCGAGGTATCTGCAATGTGGCAAAATTATTGGGATGTTACTGTTTCTGCCACTTCCTGTCTTTTCTGTAAACGTTTTGCTCCCCGCAGCTCCTCAGCTGCCAACCCGCCATCTTGTCGTCCTCAAAAATAACTGCAGGATGAAGAAGAGCTGAATTCACAGCACCCCACCTATTCTCAAAAGCACCTCAAATCATAGACGGCTGCGTAATCAATCAGGGATGAGGTCACAACCAGAATGAATTGCTTTACTGGCAGAAAAGATTCAAAATGGCCTCCATTGCATTTTTTGACTTGCCTTGATTAACTTGCCATCATGAATGTGTCGTGTCCTCAGAAAAAAATACCCCCCCCAAAAAAAACCAAAAAAAAAACCAAAGACAGTTAACTGGTTTCCAACCTGATGATAGCAGGAACACTCCACACGCAACTCCAAAACTAGTATCAAAGAGCATCTGCATGGCTGCTTAGTGATGTAATCGCCTGGCAGGTCACGAGGCCTTTCTTAAGTGCGGGCAGACACACATGACCGAGTCTTGATTGTTGTAAAAGAGAAAGAGCCACAGTAACAGTGAAGCACCTTCTCCAGTCAGGGTAGCACTAATCTTTGCATTAATAAATGGCTGCTCAGTGAACAGATGACGACGCCCCAGCTGAATTCTGCAAAGCAGAAATTTATCCAGTCGGTAACATATGAAACCAAATGAAGGTTATCTGCCTCTCAACTTCTGCGTGAGAGAATAAGATGTAGAGAGATGCCATTATTAATCGTCAGCACAGAATATTTGTTTTACAGAATTTCTCTGCGGACCTGAAATTCATCAATAAGAGAATTACTTCAGCAGAATTGATTTCATTGAGTGGATTAGCATGTCATGAGAAAACTTGGCTCATCTCTTACAGAATCTGTGCAATATCATTCTGTCCATTTTCCTGGTCGTTTAATAGTAATATAACAATAAAACGGGATTTTGGGTGGTTTCTCAAGATTACTATGTAGTGATTGTGTGTGTGAGTGAGCGTGCGTGCGTGCGCGCGCGAGCGCACGTGTGTGTGTGGGTGTGTGTGTGTGCGTGCCTGCATGTGTTTCTGACTGGGTGTGTGTGCTTGTTTGAAAGTGGTTCAGAGCCTGGTACAGACATATCTGTGCAAATAGTGCATGAATATATGGTTACGCTGCCTGGGCACATCCCATTTGAAAAAAAGAGAGCAGAACCAAGGATTTAAAATCAATGTGATTGCAGTGTCTTTGATCCTCAGATGCACACAACAAGTCTGCCCTTGGTGTTCCACCAAAACGTTAACCCTCTATTAACCACTGTAGCATATCTGCTACATAAAGTGAAAGGGTTAACAGCCTGGACACCCTGCTGGTTTTGTTTCTTATTGCCAAATAAACATTTGAGAATAACTTGAATGGTCCGTCAAGTTAAAACTTTAAAATTAAAAAAAAAAATTAAATTTTAGAAAAAAAATTTAAATTTTTTTTTTAAACAATTTTTCCAAATATTGGCCCATAATCAACATATACTATTCAAAAAAAGTAGGGGATATTGGATTTACAAGTACCATGAAATGCAGATCATGAGGTCAGGAAGGAAACAAATGGCATAAAAACATTAAGGAAACATTTGTCAATTTATTCGAAACCCTGTGTACAGCCAGTAAAGGACAGATTCTCCAGAATAAGGGTCGACACAAACACAGGGTCACACAGCAAATTTACCACCATTGTGAAACAGAGTCAGTAGCGGGTAAAACCCCTCGGTTGGCTAGACAAGCTCGAATTCGGCGTGGCATACTCCTAACGAGACGTCCCAGGTCATTTTGGGGAACGTTATTCCATTCCTGTTGCAATGCTGCAGTAAGTTCTTGGACATTGGCAGGAGGTTGTTGACGTTGGCGTAGCCGCTGTCCAAGCATGTCCCAGACATGCTCGATGGGGGAAAGGTCCGGACTGAGTGCTGGCCATGGTAATGTGGTGATATTCTGCTGCTGGAGGTAATCTGTAACGATCCTGGCCCTATGACATCTGGCATTGTCATCTTGGAAAATGAAACGGCGGCCATAACGACGTGCAAACGGGCGCAACATGGGGTGCCAAGATGTTGTCCCGTAGTACTGCCCTGTGACACGCCCAGCAACAACATGCAAGTCTGTTCTGCCGGCAGCAGTGATGCCTCCCCACACCATTACAGATCCACCCCCATACGGATCATGTCTAATGACGTTAACGTCATGGAAACGTTCGTTACATCGGCGCCAAACCCTCCTGCGTCTGTCAAGGAAGTCCACAATGAACCTCGACTCATCTGAGAACATTACGTTGTTCCATCGGCGATTATCCCAGCGTTGATGATGACGACACCATTGGAGTCTGGCCCTAATGTGACGATCCCTCAAACAGGGAATGACACGAGGACGTCGGGCGTGTAAGTGAAATCTGTGCAGACGATTCCTGATGGTCTGGCCACTCACTACCAAGCCAGTATCCCTTTGAAGTTGAGACCTTATCTGATTTGCTGTTACCATACGATTTCTCAAGACAATAGTGCGGATGAATCTGTCCTGAGCCTGAGTTGTTGCCCTTGGTCGACCGGATCGTGGTCTATCCTGAACAGACCCTGTTGCACGATGTCTGGACCATAATCTGCTGATGACAGACTGGGAAACATTCATTGCCCTTGCCACAACGACCTGTCTTGTGTCAACCTGTAGCATGCCAAGGGCACGTAACCTCTCCTCCTGTGTTAGACGGCGCATGGTCTCTGTTTAATTAACGACTTCAACCACTGATAATCTGATGCTTTCTCTTCAAAATCTTCCTTTGCAGTGGCTCTAACCTTCCAATTCAGAGTCATGCAAATTTGTGGCACAACCCCCTTGATCATCAATAGCATCCCGTGCAGATCGTGAGAGTGTCATTGATGTGTTTGGGTGATGAATTTCTTTGGAAATGCTTCCTCAGTAAGGAACTATACAACATGGTTTCATATCCCTTTGTATATGTGAAAATTTTGATCTCAAAATAAAATATCCCCTACTTTTTTTGAATAGTATTTTTGCCAAGGGAAATGATTTTTACACAGTTGGAAAGGTACTTGGTTAACAGAGGGTTAACCCTAAAATTTGCAATATCATTGAGGATTTAAATGTATCTACAATGCATTTTTCATACAATTTGCCATTATAGAAAGGATTTTTGAATAAAATAGTAACAACTGCTTAAATGACACATGATTTTAAACTTTTGAGCCAAAGTATACATGTGCACACAGATGTATTAGACACGCAGGCACGCACAAATACATCCACGTTGACACACTCACAGAAACACATGCACACACACATATTCACACACGCATGTACATATGCATACATGTCTTATTCACACATACACAGGGACATGCACATGCTCATCAACACAGCTTCCTGAGCCAACAGACTGCGACTTAAATGCCTTCATTATTTATTGCAGAAATCAGTCAGGCTTATGCTTTCTCCAAAAGGTCATGTTTGAATGTTTGACGCTTCAAAAAAAAAAGACTCCATTTTTACTCCTCTCTTTGTCAGTCATACATCCCTTCATTCATGTGTCTTTAAATGCTCACTGTGTCTGTTTATGGGTCATTGTTTTTCACTTTGCAGCCTCTATTAAAATAGTTCTAAAGATGTTCATTTTATGTCTTTATCGTTCCAGTAATTTGAACATTGTGGTGTTATAGATGTGCCTGACTTACACAGTACATGCTGAGCGGCTTTAATTAATCTGGTTTGTACAAAAATGCGCCCTGGCATAAATTTGTCCAACAGACCATGGCTTCTGACTGATCCCCACTCTCTGACCCAGTTAAAGAACACCTTTTAATGTCCAGATTTTTGACAACTCCTAAAGCACTGAATGTCTGGCTCATTTTTATTTGGAAATCTTTATCACTCTCTTTCAAAAAGGGCTTGAAAAGTCCAATGTTGTGCATATTGCATCAAATTAGAATAATTATGAATAAATAGATTTATGTGTATAATTCATTCTTTTTTTTGACTATCCCTTATGATCCAACAGATTTTTTCTCTTTGTCAGGAAGTAAGCCTGTCATTACCATCACACAGTCTTAGACAAAGAACAATCCTGCAGTGGCTGTATAATTGTTTTTAGTGTACCAGAAACACGTTCGAAAATTTAATGTTGACATTGGCAAAACCATGAAACCAATATTAGGGCAAATATCATCCTCCACTTCATAAAACTGCCAGTTTGTTAGAATTTAAAAGCTGGCACACAAACCTTGGAGAAAAACTCTGTCTGCTGTCTGCCAAATCAACAAAATTCAAATGACTGAACAAACATCAATTGACTAATTATTTCAACACATTTCAGTAATTGATCATTTTAGACATTATAACCTGGGATGACACATATTTCAGATATGCCAATTTTCCTTACTTGGGATGACATACACTGTTTCACTTGTTCTGCAGGGCATCACAGGAAACTCGTGTCAGCGCATACCATGAAAATGTTAAAGTGGTACGACTAAATCCCTCAGTAAGGGAAATAAGACAATGTATATGAGGAGTCCACTTGCAAAGCCTTCTAAGTCAAGTTGGTCCATTTTTTAGAAAAATCAGATTTTTTGATAAGCACAGAAATTATCTTCCATAGATACCAATTTTCACTATACTGAAACTATTAGCCTTGCAGACATAATCCATGAGGCAATTCATTATTTTTTTAAAGAAATGACTTTGATTTTGCAACAGAAAGTTTTGACTTAGCAGGTTTTGAAAGTGGAGTGGAAGTTTAGCAGGTTTTGACAGTGTTTATACCACCCCCGTTGCTCAAAAGGTGAAGGTATTTGACTCTGGACCCACTCTACATGCAAGAAATGCATTTTAAGACATGCAAGGATATCACTCGAACTCATAATAGTGTTCCTTACCTTTCAAGTTTGAGGAGCTTCCTTTTTGAACCCTTACGAGGAGATTTGTTTGCATTTTCTGCAATCAAAACGAAACTTGAGTCTGCATCCCCCATCTTGAGGTTCAGAAAACAAAAGCAGAGCAGGCTATAAAAGCTCGACTGTGATTGGTTCCTTATAGCGAACGAAAACGGAATCACATTTCCACATTGGCTGATGACTTAGCAGAATTTGACAGTAGAGATGGGATTTATGGCTCTTTGAAAGGAGCCGGATCTTGAGGAGCCGTTCCTTTCAAAGAGCCGTTCAAAAGACTGGCTCGTTGTTATATTTATTTATTTTTTAGAAGTCAACCAGGGGTAACTCATTTTCATCAAGGAAACAATCGCTGGTAGCAGTTATAAGATAAGATTTGGATCAGAATAATTCAAACTTATACATCCCACCAATATATACTCTATTGGTGGGAATTATTCTGAAATATTGATTATGAATTCATTTGGCTTGTGTTTTCATTGTAAACTTTCCATAAGGTGGTGCCATGTCCCCATGCTTTGACAGTGAGATTACTATTTTGAATTTTCCCTCACCTAAAAAACTTTGTGGCACAATAAAAACTACGCAGGCTACAGATAACTTCCATGCAAAACAACTTTACTGTAAAATTTTCCATACAAGAACATTTTAACAATACAGAAAAAAATATTAAAATAATAAATAAGAATAAAAAAATATATATATGTATATTAAAGAATATAAATAAAACTAGAATAAAAATTAGTACATGAAAAAATTTGTGAATGCAAAATTGTACTACCCTACCTGGTCTTTGTACACCTGAACTACTTTACAAACAGGAGCTCAGCTCCTTGACTCAAATCCACATCAGAACAATGTAAACAATAACAAGAACAATGTGAACCACACAAGATCATTTTAACAATACACAAAAAATATAAAAATAAATAAGAATAAAATGTAGGGTTTTTTTTTTCTCCAGTCGCTAATATCTCCTCCTCCCTGATACAGCGGTAAATGTGGCTCCAGTCCAGTCAGTCGGACTCGGGCGGCGCTCTCTACTTTATCTCCTCCTCCCTGATACAGTGGCAAATGTCTTCAGTTCAGTTGGGCAGCGCTCACTAATATCTCCTCCCCTAAGTTAGCTTCGCATATACGGCTGCGTTCACGTGAATGGAGCGTGCTGTGGACAACTCAACTCGGAGATGTCATTAGTCGCTCACATGAAGGCACCGTGGACAACTCAGACACATGGGGCACACAGGTGACACATGAAGGCAGCGTGGGTAATTTGCATATAAGAATGGCTCGCAAACGAATGGCTCACAACTGCGAATCGGTTTTCATCGTTCACTTAAAAGAGCCGTTCAAAAGACTCGACTCGTTCACAAACGTCACATCTCTATTTGACAGTTTTCCTCCTTGACTTGGCGAGTTTTGCTTTTTCTGTTACAATTTATAACATGATTTAGTAGGTTTTGAAAGTGGATCTATCAGTGGGACATGCGCAGGTGCCTGAAAGAGAGGCTAAGGGAGATAACTCATTTATTTTAAAAACTTGACTTAACAGGTTTTGCAAGTGGAGTCCTCATATACATTATTGCTGTGATCTCTCCAGATCATGTAGTTACATCATTACAAAATATATTGATGATATTAGTGTTGAGACTGATCAAATTAATGTTTGATCTTTCCCCACATGCAAATATTGTGCTTAAAATCTTTTTTTGGGGGATTATTAATGGTTATAACCGTGCTCTTGTCTCAGAACCACCTTTAAAAATGATCTTACTGAGCAATGAAGAATATAAGATGTCTGTGCACAAAGAGAACAACCAGGTTGCTGAATTTATAATTACAAAGAAGTACATTTTGGCTATTAAAAAAACCTCCAACCACATTTTTCTGAAGCATAATAACAGGTTGGAAGCAATCTGCTTTTTCTGCCTTCAGCGACAGGTGGTTTGATACCTTTATGTTTAGCTACAGACACACAGTTCTAATGAACAAACACTGCTTGATTCTGTTTCCCTTTCTCACCTTCCATCTCACTCCTCACATACAGAAATGGAAACATCCGCATTGTGTTTTCAGTGAAACGCAGCATTCAGGTTTATAGGGACCGGCCACTCTCAGACATTGCAATGTACTTTTAAAAAAACAGTTACAACATTTGTTTGACCTTTTTATTTTTTACTCCTGGATGAGCGATGCTTAGGAAGGAGTGTTGTGATGAGACTCAAGCGTCACTCACGAATCAATCAATCAATCAATCAATTTGCCATTCGCACGACCACGGGCGGTAAGATAAATATGATTTTGGCATGGATGACCGGTCCCTAATAGACAAACAGCTAATCCAGGAGTTAACGATATTGTCACTTTGATAATGAACACTCTCATGTTTATTAGATTCTTTCTTCTATGTCAATATCTCCAATTTACTCTGTGAAACGTGTGCACATGAGGCCAGCAGCAAGTACACACACACACAATCCACTTGATGCATTGAACAGAGTTTCCTGACCTGGAGGTATAAATCGGTTCTCTGTATCAAGCTGTCACAGGAGAGGCTAATGGACAGGAACCCTGAGGCCCAGACAACATCAGATAGCAGCCAGGCTCTCCTTTACAGCCATACGAAGGAATGTGGCAGTTCTCAGCACTACCATGTGAATCAGTTACCTGGGATTATATTCTCAGGGCTGGGGAATTCAGTCTCTTCATTTCTATTCTTGAAAGTAAAACACCTCATGTCGGCGCACAGGAAAAATGTTCATTGTTATTTATGTGCTTTTCCATAAATAAATTAAATATAGTGGAATCCCACTTGAATATGATTACGGCATCCAAAGATTAAATTGCGTACTATGCAGCATCGCTTTTTTGTGAGGTTTTTGCCCCCCCGAAACCAACCAAGTTCTTGTTATATATGTGTTTTTTTTTTTTTTTAATCTAACATATTTTCTGAGAGGGCACATTCAGCAAAGTACAAAAGAGCCAAAAACCTCTGATTCAATATTCTGACAAACTAGCATTTACTGGCGATAATAACAAACGAGACAAATCCACAATTAAAAACCTCCACCAAGGCTGAACAATCCCTTATTTGTCAACACCCCTGCAAAAGATTCTTCATTTTTAATGTAGCAGAAATTTCTATCATCTCAGCAGTATTTCAGTGGTGGTTGTAAGTCTGCACCTCTATTACTTACTTCGCAATAGAGGCATATGTGTCACACTCCAATTCTGCAGAGTCTGAGTCCCTGGATCCAAAATGATATTTGGATCCGGATCACTTTGTGATAGCTTGTTGATACCATTGAGATCATGCTTCTTTTTTCATTTCAAATCATTAAGCATTTGTGAAGATGTGACTCAAAATGTCAAATTTCGCCCAATTTTGCAATGGTGAACCAAATCACTTCCAAAATCTAATTACCTCTAGTCAGGCTAAGAAGCACCGCTGGAAGAATTCTCATGCAAATCCATCCATTAGTTTTTGAGTAATACTGCTGACTAACCAAAAACAAATGAACTAACTAACACAACCGATCATATTACCTCCTTGGCCAATACACACACACATACAAAAGAAGAGAACATCACATCAGGGCGCAGCCACAGTTACAAGTGGAAGTATCACTGTAGGGAGACAGATAACATTCATGTCTCCCAGGACACACCTCGTCTCGTTTAGTGACTCGCTGTGAATTAGTCACCTCGTAATTTCATCACAAAGTGTTGCTGTATGATGGAGCGCTAGCTCGCGCATAAGTCTTTTTTTTTTAACAAATTAGATTCTTTCTGAGACCATCTGCATATAATGAAGGCAGAAGGAGTAATTTTTTTCCCCTAAGTTTCAAGCATTTAACTTTAACAATAACACCAGAATAAAGTCTCTTTCACTGCAGGGCATGGTATGAGCTTCCTGCTCTGCAGTTGACATTGTGTCCTGCGGTGCAGCTCTGCCTGCAGGTTTGCAGTCCTGAAAACAAATATTTCTGTTCAACTGTGGTATGCAAATCTAAATGCTGCATTCAGTGCTGGTTGGTTCACAGAGAGTTTCTTAACTGTAACATTCCATCAGCGGAAATGCTCTCATACCCTTGGAATACATTAAAAACACATTAGCCATATGTTGTTCATGTTCAGTAGATATGCTTCCGCGCTTGAATTAAGTGGTGTTGCATACGCTCTTTATGCTTTTTTGTACCATTTTTTTCTCGTTTTCATTTGGTCTTATTTACTATCTTTCCCTCTTACTCTCATAGTTTACATTCCTCCTGTCTCTATAGCTTCTTGTCCTCCATAATTGATTTCCTTGCTCACTTTTGGTTTGCCTTTTGAATCCACTTTAATGGGTTTCCAGTTTTATTTGCTTTTATCATGTTCCATAATCAGAAACATCCTCCCTGATAATTAATGTGGACATCACTTTTATCCATTTCTTGTTCTGTACAGAAATTCAATGCACGCATTGATATGGCTTGACTATTTACATCTTTCTTACATTCCTGTTTTCCAATGTGGTGTCGCTGTCTGTTCTTTTCATTCTGTACTACTTTTCCCCAGTCTCTTTCTGTGCTGTAACCCTCACCCTTGCTCTATTTGTGCTGTAAACCTCTCCATTCAGCATCTCACAGTTCCTGAGCGACTATATACTGATTGAGACGTGCCATTTTTGGCCATCTTTTGATCAATTCAGCGTGCTCCGGCAGTCAGTCAGACATATCTGCTGGTTCAGTTTACTTGCACGGGCAAGAGGCCAGGCATCTCTCATCTATCATTCACAAACTCATAGTCTATACTGCCTCCCATACTGAAAAATCACTCAAACAACAACAGTGTGGGAGATTATGGGCACCATGCCGCGTTGTTTTTTTTTTTTTACACCTAACTTTCAGTCCACTGGGCTGAGTAACATGTCTCGCACTAGCCTCTGTGTGTTTTTACACTTGAATAAAATCCAATCCCTGCATTCTACAGTTTGGATGACTTTGCAATGCACTGCTATTTAGTACATAATCCTTTTGTTGCTACATGTCAGGTTATGTAACCCATCTCTGTGAAGGTCACTCATTATTATTTAAGGAAACTACGTAAAATTTTGTCTCAGGAAATACATTGTTGTTTTTACTCAGATGTGATGAGAAATCTCATCAGTTATAGAAATGTTTCTTTACAGGACAGATAGGGGGGTTGCGGAGAGGGTTAACACAGCCATATGTGAGGAATTCGTATTCACGGTTTCATTAAAGCCTGTGGGTGGGTGTCATAACACACAGGATTAAGTTGTCCAAAGTAGGATCATTTGTGAAGTGTCTTGGCATTATTGATGCTGCAATGTGGCCACCTGTCCAGCAGGTGGTTAGTTACTGCCACTTCCTGTGTAGATATAGGCCTTCCTGTAGATCCAGGGGGAGAGTGTTTGTAGTCTGGCCATGGTGGATTCTGTTTGCTTGCTGTGAGATTCCAAGTAAATTGATCTTTGCAATCCTTGACTCTGGTCTCATCTTTTATCAAGACATTACAATTTGCATAACCTGTATCCATTGGGTGCTATTTATTGGCATAAAACCTCTTTGATTCCAATTGTTTATCAGCATGGTTAGCAGCAGTGGCGGCTGATGGATAGAAAGAAAGGAGGGTGTAAAAGGTGCCTTTTATTTGATAATTAGTCTCGATTGGTTTTCAGTAATTTAATTTGCCTTCATTAAAGATACTTTAACTCTCTCTTTCAAGTGTTGCCAATGCTATTTGTGAAGACAAGAAATAAAAAGGCTTCATTTGGATGCAAAAATGTGTGCATTTCAATCTTTGTTTTCATTTAAACAATCATGAAGTGTAAGTGTGATGGCTGGTGTTTCGAGACGCCAAATGCAGTGGCCGGAACGAAAGGAAGTACAGGAATGTAAGAGAGACAAACCCAGACAAAATAGGAGAGAGAGACTCGCGCTTCCAAAGGACACAAATCTAGTCCGAGTGAAATAAGGAAGCAGCGCGAGCTAGACTGTACGAAACAAAGGAAAAATCTCGGAAACTGAGATAAAAAGACAAAGCACCAGACGGTGCACAGAAAGAGGAAAGGGAAGAGAAAGACTCCCTTTACTAACACTTTCCTTTTTTGCAACTAATTCCTCAACACTTCTCTAGCTAGAGATCTTGCGGGCTACAGTGCAATGGTAACACTGAAACTCTAGCAAAGGCGGCGAGGCGGAACTTGGGCTTAAATAGAGTCTGGGCGCCGCCCACAATTGATGCCAGCTGGCCAAAGAATCCGATTGTGGGCAAAACGAAATTTTCCTGGACGAGAGTAACAAAGAAAGCTCGCCAGCCTCCAAAAACCATGACAATAAGGTTGATGGCCTGACTAAAGTCTACGTGGAAAATCCAGGATAGTGTTGTTTTTTTTTTTTCCGTGAAGGATAGCCTAGCCTATTAAGGCAAGTGAATGTTATTGAATTTATTATTTACTCACCTTAATATTTCATTGAAAAAGAAGCTGTGTGTTTAGCTGTCAATAGATAATTCATATTGTTGGAAAACATGTTAAGAACAATGAAAAAGATGTCCGTTATCTATTTCATTAAATGTCTTCTGCCCTCCGTTTGCTGTTCTGCAGCCGCCACTGGTTAGTAGCTTTATAACAGTGACTGTTAATAGAAAATGCCTTCGAGGAACACATAGAATGCAGATTCACAATGCCGCAAATCTATGTATGTTAGTTGAATCCGTAGCGCTCTGCAAGTCGTGATAAAGAGTCACAAACTTATGTGGCAGATAATCTGTGGTCATATGAACTTACGGGAACCAACACATTCCACCATGAAGGACTTTTTTCCATCTTGCAAGAATTCTTGTTTTAATTTGTTTATTGGCAGCAGATTACTGTATGCTGCATACTCTAATGCAAAAGATACATCAAGATGCATGGATGACTTTCTTCCCAACATGCTATAAAACTTTTTGCGCTCCCATTTCCATCTGCAAGTATACGCAAAACCCTCATGTTGATGCCATCTTATGCATACCTACACAGCATTCCGTAAAAGCTGGCCAGTTTGTTTGCCGTAAGCTTCTGCAAGAACACAAAATTTCTGCAGTAAATTCACAGAAGGCATTACGTTAACTTACGTATGTGCTTAACCTTACTGCATCATGGATGTGCTCTATCAGACTGCAACAGCAATCATTTTGTGTAGGTTTCGGCAGGAGAGAGAGAAGGAGAGGTTGTGACACGGAGAGGCACTATAGCTGAATACCCATTGGATTAAAAGAAAAAAAAAATCTGAATGTTGTTTCTCTTGCCTCATTGGATGAGGCGAGTCCAGTTCTGGCTGCACAGAAGTGCTGATAGTGCTATCAGCACCACTGTCAGTACTACAGCGAATTTTGGACGCACAGAAACATGTTGATGGTAGAATTCCTATTACTGATGATAACCTATCAGTTAATGGCCGCACAGAAGTGTTGATTGATAATCAATGCCGTTCACTATCAGCAATGATTTATCAACTCAATAATGGTGTCCGGAGCTTTATTGCGTTAATGGCGTTAAATTTGGCCATGAAACTCAATGGTCAGCCACTCCAGCCCAAGTAATTATGCCTTCAAAGTGTAAATTGTGGTGCACTGCAGCAGCTGTGTATTTTAAGGATGACAGGTTTCTATGTTTCTGTAGATTTTGTCTTTCAGATTCTGTGTGGTTTCATTGCTGTGTTTGAACGAAAAAATGCTGTGTTTCACAAATTTGCTTCTAATTTCTTATATCTCGTCTCCTAAGTAGTCTGGAGCACGAGCTCTCTTGGCTTTTGTGGTTGCCATTCATTCATTCACAATAAATACAAATACCCGTATGCGGCAGCCATATGTGCGGCCTACCAATGTGTGTCGGGGATTCCCCAATCAATCAATACACAGGCACATTTCTGCTATGCAAATGAGCCTATCAACAGTATGTGCTAACAGCAGCTTAAATTGTGTTCTGTGCACTTGTTTCAATAGTGTTGATAGAGTCTGGTTTTATTTCGTTTTGATCGCGCAATCAAAACTGCTACTATCAGCACCTTCTCTGCATGCCAACTCAGAGCACTGCCCGGTTCTGCTCAATTTTTTTGATACTTTAACATATATGCCAACTCTATCGCTTTTGCTGGTAGACTACCGCTTTCGAGGCTTTTCATGCTGAAAAAAAAAACGCCCCAAAAGTGGTAGTCTACCGCCAAAAGCGGCAGAGTTAGCATGTATGCTTTAATTGTTTAGTGAAAATAAGTTTGTTCGCATCGAAATAATGATCAACGACAAATCAACTTGGAAGGTAATCCTATCATCACAAGCTAGAGCAACAATATTTGTTCCTCCCTCTGAAAAGTCATTCATAATGATAATAATGATTTGGTCAGCTGTTTCCACTGGTACGAGCCTATATGGATGACAACAACTGTCCCTTGCAACAAGATATGCAGATTCTTTCCTTCTTTTTTAGCCATCTGGATTTGATGCCATATGACACTAAAATGTTCAAGGAATCTTGAAAAACCTGCTATGCCAGTTTTTTGGATAGATGTTTCGATGAAATGGTTTTGTTTCAGATACTTTGCAAGTCTTTTCGCCAGCATAGTGAAGAAAATCTTTCCTTCTATGGTCAAAAGGTTTATGTAGCGAAACTGCTCAATGGTGAATGAATTCTTTTCTTTAGGGATGAGAACTCCCCCAGCTTTTTGCCAGGCTTTGAGGACAACTTGCTTTTTCCATGCCTCCCTCGAGGTTTTCCAAGAAAATTTCAGAACATCTGGGGCGTTTTTGTCGACACCATGTGGACCACTGTTAGGGCCTAGTACGGCTGTCCATCTTGCCTTCTTCACTGCCTCTTTCACCTCACTCATCCTGGGATTTTATTCTCAAAAAAACTTGCTGTTCCGTACAATAATAGGCAAGTGGCTCAACCCTAATTGGCTTGTTTGTCCTCTAGCTGGACTCGTCTGAGTGTGGGACCTCTCACCAACCGCATGCTTCCAGATGAGTCAGCAGCAAGTCCACAGAAGCCTGCTTCCACCTCTTGAACCAATTTTGGTGATACGAGGGGCATAAATATGACCTGATCTGGCAAAATGAGTCACAATGACCCAGATGTCAAAATTGAGATTCTGGTACCAATGGAAAGATGAGATAATAAGCTTTAAAATGATATCTTGGTCAAAGTCATACCTTGGATGGTTGTCAAGATACGGCCATTTGAATTATGGTCTCCCACCCTCTTTTTCCGGTACAAAACTGGAGAAAATCACGTTTAAAGTTTTTTTTTTTTTTTTTGTCATTTTTGGTACATATCTTTAAAAATCCTTAGCATGCAAAGGGATGTAAAAACTCATAATTTTACAATTAAAATTCACAAAAGGCATTCGGATACATAGGAAAATGTTATTAAAACAGGCTGAATGTTAAATTATTTCAAAAACATTTATTTAAATACATATTTTAGGTATGGATTTGGTACACTTTCCCTCAGTTTGGGTGAAATTGACCCAGGGCATTATGTTGATATGAATTTGAAAATTATTGAATACATATTGTATACATCTCAATTCCCAACATATCAAAGTAGCATGTGATGAGACAGTGTTAATTAACTATTCACAGATTGCTACTAACAATGCACAGTAAGTGCCATTCACATTTTTGTGATAAAACAAAATGTTTTAATTTTTAGTAGGGCCTATTTATGTTGTTGTTGCCCTCATGTACCTGCATTATTGTTATGAATTCTTTGGTAATTTCTGTCAAACTAATCTAAGTGGAGAGTCGTAAACCAGCCTGTAACCACCTTCTAATTTGTGGAGTAGTTTGGAGTAGAGGAGACTGCATAGATGCAGTTTAAAGGGGGGTGGCTGAGAGTCCCAAGCTTCCGAAATGATCAGGAACTCTCCAAATTTTGTCGTCATTTCAGATTTACCACACAGCTGCTGCAGAGTTAAAGAATGCACATGAATCAATGACAATCCAGTTACTGCTCTTTTCAAGAACATCCGATTGATAGGATGTGGTCAATGGGCATACGTACACAGACTGAAGGTGACAGATTGAAGAAACTGCACCAGTCAAATGGTACTTGTGGCTTCAACTTTATGTGAATGTCCGACATCTAATGTAAGGAATCGACGGGGCATTGTGCAAGCAAACGCTAAACATGTGTATGTGCGACTAGATAAAATGAAATGAACCAACTTCGTCTCAGCTTATTGTTTTGCTTGTACTGTCTCGCCTTGCATGCATGCGGTTGTAGCTGTACTGTAATATACCCACTTTTCTGGAAGAAACTTTGCTATAAGCCCCTGATAACAATTTCTTCCAAAACGAAACAATTCCGACAGCAAGTTACTAAATGAGCTCATAGCAGAAAGACACAAACGGTCTAAGCCTTGCTTGTGTGGAGCTCGCGAATCGATAACTTGTACCGGGAAAAATTCCGTATCCAGTTTAAACTTTTTCAGCTTGTAATTAGCCAGAACGATTTTTAAAGGTGGATTATATTCCGCATCGGCAATGCAGAGAAATCGTTTGTTATACCAGACACAGCTTTAGCATCAGAGAGCTATCCCACCCTAACGAAAATGCTTGGGTTAACGGTCTATTAACGGGGCTTTCGATTGGCAAATCATGTGCATTTGCATAGCTGTTTTAAGCTTTATGATTGGTTTGGTGAGACATTTGAAGAATATTTGGAGAGCAGAGAAAGTGACGTTTGAGAGGATACCCGGAACTCAGGGAAATCCTCAGCAGTAACGTACTACTTGACGAGACAAAAATCAGAGTTTTTTTTCGGGCATTCTTAGTAAGATCTGAACGTTGTATGTGGACTTAAATAGTCATTTAAGTACCTTTGCATAATTTTTTGGACCATGAAACTTCTTTGGACCATGATTTTTGAGTACTTTTTCTGTGAAATAGGCTCAAAAAAGAAAAATCGATATTTTCAGTGTTTTTTAATGTAATTTGGCTCATATCTCAAAATAGAATGTTGCGACTCCTGACTCATTTTGCCAGATCGGGTCACAAATCTGTTCATGGATCATTTGGTTATCAGATAGCTCCAGCATCATTTATTAAGGCTGTTCATCCTTTGCCACTAGGCTGTCTTTTTGCTCCATTTCTTTTTCTGCATATGTTGTTCTTTTTTTTTTTTTGGTCTGATTGTCATAAATACAATTAATGCTAGATTCCCACTATCACGATTCGCGGCACGATTGAAATTGTGGTCTTAATCGTGGAGTAATCGTGGTGATCCTATCAGATCTTGAGGTCAGTCATGGCAATCGTGTTGATCATGGAAACTTTTTGGACAGTTCAAAAACTTCCTACGATCAACACGGTTAAAGGGACTGTGTCAGCTGGGGCACATGCGTAGTAGAGTCCAGTCGATAAACACGTTCATGCATGCAGTGCGATATCACGGGAGCAGAAATACAAACCCCAAGCTTATTAGTACGTGTGTAAAGTGTACCTTCGTCGCTGTTTCAAATACAGAAGATGGCCTGCAAACACAGAGTTGCTAGAGTAACTGCATTTATCTTTGCCGAATTTCCGAAATTGAGCATTCCTTGCCCTGTGAAGATATCTGGGTCAGACTCATTGGCAAATACGAGACAGGTTTAAACATAGGGGTATGCTATCGACCGCCAGCTTTGGACAATATTGTCAATGAACTGCTCTTCAAGAGGATTAGGCAAGCTTGTGGAGGAGGAGGGACTATTATTATGGGAGACTTCAATTATCCTGTTATCGATTGGAAAATGGTGAAAGGACAGGGTAAAGGGGAGGAAGAACTTCTGGATGTTATAAATGACAATTTTTTGGTGCAGTATATTAATAAACCTACTAGAGAGAAGGCAATTTTAGATTTGGTGCTTTGTAATGACTCTGATAGACTTAGCAATGTTGAGGTACTGGAGCCACTTGGGACTAGTGATCACTCTACTGTTAATTTTGATGTTTCATGGGAGGTTAAAAAGGTGTCTTCGAAAACCAAAATTTTTAATTTCAGGCGAGCAAACTTTAACGGGATGCACTCATATCTAAGCAAAATAAAATGGGAGACACTTCTGGACTGTGAGTCTGTAAATGAGATGTGGGAAAGATTTAAGGGGGTTTTACTTGATTCACAATGTAAATTCATTCCAAAGGTATCCAAAAGTAAGCTGAAAAAGCAAAATCCTCCATGGATGACCACAGCTATTCGTAGGAGTCTGAGGAATAATATATAAGACGTACATGAAGGATAACAATGAGAATACTAAGGCTGAATACTGTAAAATGCGAGCTGTGGTCAAAAAAAAAAGCTGAGGAATGCTAGAAGACTGTATGAAAGGCAAATTGCAGAAGAGGCAAAAACAAATCCTAAGCGCTTCTTTCAGTACTGTAGCAGAAAAAGGAAAGTCAAAGAGGAGGTTAAGTGCATAAAGAATAAATATGGATCGCTGCTATATGATAACAAGGATATTGCGGATACCTTAAACAGTTTTTTTGTTGAGAATTTTACCTCAGAGTGGGTTTTTATTCGGCCAGAGGGCATGTCCAACGCTCAAGATTATTTTGCGGAAATTGAGGTAAGGGATAATGAAGTATTAGACAAGTTGCATAAACTAAAGGCAGATAAGGCGGCGGGTCCTGATGGCTTATATCCTAGAGTGCTCAGGGAAGTTAGTGAGATCATCTTTAAACTGTTCTCCGCTATCTCCAGACAGTCTTTAGAAACTGGAGAAATATGATTGGAAGCAGGGAAATATAATACCAATATATTAGAAAAAGGACCGTACTGAGCGAGGAAATTACAGGCCAGTCAGTTTAACTTGCATTGCATGCAAAATACTGGAATCTATCATAAAAGACGAGCTGGAATTATTCCTTGAACGTAATAATATTTTGAGGGATAGCCAACATGGTTTCCATAAGGGAAGGTCATGCCTGACAAACCTCCTGGAATTTTTTGAAGAGGCCACCAAGACTTATGATCAGAGCAGGGCTTATGACATCATATATTTGGATTTTCAGAAAGCATTTGATAAAGTACCGCATAAGAGACTAATTTTTAAAATGAGCTCCATTGGAGTTACAGGAGATATTCTGGAGTGGATTCAAAACTGGTTACAGGACAGAACACAAAGAGTGGTGGTCAGTGGAATCTCATCTCAGCTAGGTATGGTGGAGAGTGGCGTCCCTGAGGGATCAGTGTTGGGACCCCTGCTGTTCCTCATCTACATTAATGACCTTGATAGAAATATTGAGAGCAAATTAGTTAAATTTGTGGATGATACTAAATTGGGAGGTTTGGCAAATAGTTTAGACTCTACTAAAGTGATTCAGGAGGATTTGGATAGAATCCAGAGTTGGGCAGAAATGTGGCAAATGAAATTTAATTTAGCAAAATGTAAAGTTGTACATGTTGGTAATAAAAACATTAGACAGGATTACTTCATGGGAGGTTTAAAACTGGAATGTGCTCCACATGAAAAAGATCTAGGAGTGATTGTTGACCAAACCCTCACAGGTTCTAGTCATTGTGCCGTAGCAGTTAAAAAAGCCAATCGTATGCTGGGATACATTGCCAAAAGTATTGAGTACAAATCCAAGGAGGTGATACTTCTCTTGTACAACACATTTGTCAGACCACATCTGGAGTATTGTGTACAGTTCTGGGGACCATTCTTTAAGAAAGATATAGAGGCTCTAGAAAAAGTTCAGAGAAGAGCAACTAAGCTGATTCCAGGTATAAAAGATGAAAGCTATGAGAACAGGCTGAAGATCCTTAATCTCTTTAGTCTTAGGAAAAGGAGACTCAGGCGTGATCTGTTTGAGGTCTTTAAATATGTTAAAGGGATTAACTAAGTGAATTATGTAGGATTCCTTCAGCCAAGTTCTGTTAGTAGAACTTGGGGTCATAAATGGAAGTTGACCAAGGGAAAATTTAGCACTGATATTAGGAAATATTTTTTTCACCCAAAGAGTAATTTCGATGTGGAACAGCTTGCCTGACCATATTGTTGAGGCAGAAACCTTGACAATTTTCAAGAGCAGGCTTGACTTAAAGCTAGATACCATTGAGACATTGAGTATCTGAAGTGATATATTCACAATAGTTAAAAGAAACTGGCGAGCCTAGTTGGGCTGAACGGCCTGTTCTCGCCATTCATGTTATGTTATGTTATGTCAACCCACGGAGAATAAATTATACTCTCCATCCATATTTCTTTGGGCGAAAACACGCTGAAAGTGTGAGGTAAGGTAAACCGGTGAATTCGTGGTGGAGTTTCAATCTGTTTGCATCATGTGCATCCTTGAGAAGTTTGGGGAATTTTTTATCAAGGAACTGTCTTTAATGTTCGCAGAACCTGTTTGTTGCAACTTTTTGTCTGATATGCAGCTTTCATAGATCCTGTTGCAACCGCTTCCAGTTCGACGGCCGCCATAGGAGGACATAACAATAAATGCAGGCTGATTTAAAAGCAATAATAACGCTACAAAAACCCAACTATGACAAACTGATGCTACGAATAGGCTCTATGATCACTAAAGATAGTTTTTTGGTAAAAATTTCAATAAACTTCTCAAGGATGAACGCAATATAAACAGATTGAAACGCTTACACCTTACATCTATGAACTTGAAATAGTTAGCCTAATGTTTTCAAGTTTTTCGCTTTGTCGCACACATGCGCCCCGGCTGACATAGTCCCTTTAATTTTCAGTCGTGATCATCGCATCACCTTGTGTCCAAACCTGAAATTTTAAGCCGCTTTCACACCAGACGCGAAACAAATTTTTCGTACGACAGATTACATTCAAAGTCAATGCAAAGACGCGAATACACACAATTCACATGTATTCGAGTCTTTGCGTTGACTTTGAATGTAATCTGTCGTGCGAAAAAATCGTTTCGCGTCCGGTGTGAAAGCAGCTTCAGAGAAGTTCCACAATCAGCTACGAATGGCTAATTGCGGCGTTCGTAACGGAGCGCACGACAGTGTGAACTAAGCATTAACTAGTATTCGTAGTATATAGGCAATTGTTTTTATACATTTCAGGTAATCCTGAGTGGAATCATTCATAACCTTTGTATGTCCTATACTACGCAGAAATGGTGCTACAAGTTGTATTTACAATAATGAATTTGGAAGCATACAGCCAATACTTGCGTGATAATTCTTGGATTGATACCCCAAGGCCTCCAGCATGTCGAGTTTTAAAGTACAGTGAAAAGCCCTAAATCAAAATTTACCCTCAATGAACTGTGTTACACTTCCATCCAGGTGCCAGATGATTTTACTACAATGTAACAGTAAAAGGACAGTCTTGGCTGAATAATGACTTTCTCGCTTGCTGCTCTTCTGACGGTGTTCTACTCAGACTGGGACAATAATGAAAAAATATATATTTAACAGCTATCATAGCAGTGCCACAACTAAAGTGCCATCCATTGGTGAAAACTATCACTTTAGAGCTACTTTGTTTTAGTTTTACATAGTCTTAACAGTTAAATTAGCATTTTTACAACACAAAGGTAATAACAAAAGCTAATACAATTACAATCCTGCGCATAATGTTATTGCCAAAAAGAGCCCATGGTGCCACAATAGCAATTACGTTCTTTTGGAACACAGTATAGATTTGATCAAAGTTCTTAAGCTCTTTTTTCTCTTAACACCTTTGGCAGTTACCAGCTATAATAATCAGTTTCTTTTTTTTCTGCCACCAGGGCAAATGGAATGCACACCCTTACTTTTCACCCCACCATTACGTACATGTTTGAAGTGTAACAGGAAAAATACAACTGCACACAGTTTATCAATTTAATTGGAAAAATAAAGATTATTGCCCTGCTCTTCCAGGTAGACTTTAAGAAATGCTTTGTATGTTTCACTTGTATTTACCTCTGTTTTTCCAGGTGTTTTCAGGTAGAAGTGTAGACAAACAATATTTTGCAATACATTGCATTTCTTCAATTACTTGTCTTTGTTACAACTAAAAAACTTTCACTTTTGGGGGGCACATTCAGTTTAGAATTAAATGTAATGGACATCTTGGGCAGCAATATCTAGAAGAAGTGAGCCCAAGGCTATTTGTTAATCTATGTCAAATCTATTTCAGGTGGAATTAAAATGATCCCAAATTTTGGAATCAAATTGAACCAGATCGCTGTCTTCACTTTTGAAATACCCAACTGCAGCATTTTGTCCAGATTGAAATTAGAATTGGATAATCAAATCTGAATCCAAATCTTTAGGATCAGAAATCTTCAGATCTGCTTTAAAATACCCAATTTCTAGATCAGATCAGAATTTTATTCAATCCAGTCTATACGATCCAGTGAGATCATTTTGAAATGCCGGCCACAGGCGAGGAGAATTGAGTCTGGTTCTGTAGGATTTGGTTCTAAACTGGCAGCTGTTTTTATTATGCCGGGGGTACAGTCATCAGTATGTCTGTGCGGCCGTGCGTCCGGCCATGTGTCTGTCTGTCCGTCCGTCTGTAATCATTTCGTTTCCAGATCAGAATTTGAATACTGCTTAATAAGTTTTAACAAAACTTGCTGTGCTTATTAATCAGGTCCTAGTCTGGTGCCTTTTGATATTTTAGGATTTCTGAGATTAGATTGCGGGGGCTGGGGGATTCTTCATCCTCTGATGACTCTTGTTTTTTGTTGTCTGCAAATTGCCAGTGCGAGACAGTGGCCATGTCCTGTCAGATCTCATTAGATCACTGCTCTCTCCTCCAGCTGGGAGGATGTAAATGGATGAAACCACACATAAGGTTGCTGTTCAGCACCCCTGTGGGGCTGACCTATAAATGAGATTATCTGTGATGTGGTGAGTGTAGACCAGCACACTGTAAGGTGATCTCAGTAGATGGCTGGAGGGAGGAGCAGTGGCTATAAATGAGATTTTTCACAAGAGGAATGGATTGGAATACTAATAGAGAAGCTAAATCACAAAATGAATTATCCAAATATGTGCATGGATGGTACAGGAAAACTGGGACATTACCCTGGAACAGTGTTGGGGTCAAGGGCCTTGCTCGAATGTTGTTTCAAATTCCATCTCTCCAAATGCAAGTTAAAATCCCTAGCCCTCTTGGGAGCTTGAACCAGCAACTCTACAGTTAAGAGTCAAGCAACCGACCACCACCCAACCCTGCTAGCCATGCCAGTTACAGAACTCTTTGTCCCCGGATTTTCGTCCCCAAATTTTCCGCCCCTGGACTTTTTGTCCCCATGGACTTCTTGTCCCCAGACTCTTCATCCCCGAAGACTTTTCGTCCCCTGAATTTTTCTTCCCTTAATTATAAAAAAAATGTGCCACCATTGTTGATAGATGGATAGACAAACAGACAACAAACAGATCACCATGATATTAGGGTTAGGGATAGGGATAGGGATAGTGTCATAATGCTAGAAGAGGGCAAAGCATTATTGGGGATGAACCATACAGGGACAAAGAGTCCGGGGACGAAAAAGTTCATGGGGATGAAAAGTCTGGGGACAAAAAGTCCAGTGAAGAAAAGTCCTCCAGGACAAAGGGTCCGGGGACGAAAAGTCTATGGGGATGAAAAGTCCAGGGACTAAAAATCTGGGGATGAAGAGTCCTAGAGCCACCTATGCCCACAAGATATGGTTTAGTTAATAACAATGATATTATTATTATTATTATTATTATTATTATTAATAAAAGTTTTGAGACAAATTGGAATAAGACTGATGTGCTACAGATTATAACTGTCCTTTGGAAATGACTCAAAAGTGCCAGTGGCCCCCTCTTGAAATGTGGTCAAGAAGTTTCACTGTCTGTCTTTAATGATAATTTCATTTGGGAAGTTCCAACAGTTCCCTGGTGTCATTTATTGGCAGTTGCGAATACAAAGACTTCTTGACTCGTGTTGCTGTTGTTGAGTGCAGAGCAGCTGAAGCAGCCTCCCATTCTGAGCAGAGGTGCTGCGATTAATTATTGCGACAATCTGAAATCACTCTGGGCTTGTCTATTTATGAATATGCATGGTCTGCACTCACCACAGGGGTTGTTCAAGTTTAAATTTTCAGAGGCATGAAAAATACCATGAGACAAGGAGTCCACGAGGACGAAATGAAGAAGCTTTGTGTAACACCACTGCAACCACAGCTGGGGCTGATCCAAATTTCATTTGATCAATTCAGGAAATTAACTAGGATTCAATTAATCTACTGAGGGATGTTTATGTGGAATAATAAGGCTATTTTTCCTAATTTGCAAATAGTTCATCAGTCAGTTTCCTGAAATAACTGGATTAAAAAGGAACTTGCCCTCAATACTGTCGAAACACACTGTTGGTAGTCTCTCAGGCATCGAGTCATTTGTTTCAGCTCAAGTAAAATGCCCTGATAGCAAGGCCTCTGAACAGGGAAATTGGGACAGTGTTTGACAGTGGCAGGCAGCTGACGGTAATTACCATGAGAAGCTCTTTTATAGACACGGTCAGCTGACCTTTCCCTACCCAAATCAGCCCATTCCATGGAGACAGAAAACCATGACAGCTGGAAGCATAGATGATCCATTTGCATGAGCCAAATTGTCCGGGAGGACTGTTATTTTCTCCTCAGACTAATGCCATGTCAAAACATTTACTTTATCTGGTCAATTGATATTGCTCTTTACTTTCCTCTTGGTTGCCTGGTTGCTACAATACCATTTAAGCAGATTACCATTATTGAAAGCTTAGCAAATTATTATATATTTTTTTTGGCTGTGAATTTAATTGTGTTTTCTGGCAGTGCATTAAATTGATTTTAGTTGATTAAATAACCCTCCGCTCACACACTCATAGTTCATGCTTTGAAGAATTGAAACAGTTCTCTGGAGGAATTTCTTTGTTGATTGCAATTTTGTGTTTGAAAAACAGCTTTGCATTAAAGAATAAACAAACTCTGACACAGTCAAGCAAAGTGTAATTATTTTACTCATTTTCACAACTTCGAGATTAATTGAATATTTTTAATGCAGGGAATTTCTTTATTCTGCAAAACAATGATTAGAAACGTCAGGTTAAGTAGCGTAAACAAGGAAAATCTGCAAACGGAAATTTGTGATCACTTAAAACTTTAAAACTTTAGCCGTAAAAGCAGGCTCCTTCATTTGCATGTACATGTCATACCTGCTTTCAGATGAATATTCAGTGCGCAATTCTATTCTAATCTATTGGGGACTGCATCAGTGGAGCTTGTTCCATTCAACAGGCAGCATTGATGTAGCGGCCTCAGTAGTATTTCAGAGAGAAGGTGCAGCACCACAGCTGGGTTTACTCTCGCTCTCTGGTCCCCTCTGCCTGCCCACTCCTCCTCCTCTGTTCCTGTTTCCACGGACAGAAGCCTCTCATTGAAAGCCCAGCATGTTTTAACCCTTTAAGGCCCAATACAAAAATCCCAGCAGAGAATCATGCTGCCATGTTTACCATAGTAACCTGTATTTGGGCTGAAGCACAGCTTCTCAGCTTTCAGGAACAGTTGGAATTTTTTTCTATTGCGCAAAACTTACAGTAATTACGGTACTTTCAAAATTATGCGCATATCTGTGTCGGCAACGACACGTTCTTAAAATGCGCACATGCTGTCCTGGTTTAAATGGGTTAATGGAGGAAGAGTGTGAGAAAAGAAAGATAAAGAGAGAATGAGGATCGCTGGGCTTAATTGTTTGTACAAAAATCTCTTTCCCTCATTATTTCAATCCTTATCACATTTCAATAGCTCAGTGCAGCACTATTGTTTTTGTACAGCTTGTTGCACATAGACACATGAATACAGTGATAATTTGTTTACTTCTAATCAGGGGAGATTATTATTTTCACTGCCGAAAATAAAAAGTCAAGCACTTGCTACTCCAGTACTCTTCATTGCATATTTTCTAATGTCACAACAGTAAGGTTCAAGAGGGTTACTTTCAAAATTACATTCATTGCAGATCACAGATCATCACATTAGAATTCAAATCGGTAACATAATCGAACAGTTACTCAATCCAAGTCATATAATATAATCACATTAGATTACCTTTCCAATTTTAAAGTGATCTAAAGTACAATTGAAATATTGTTGCGCTAGAATTCATACATTAAGAGTTCATCTCATCATCATTCTAATCTGAGAGAGTCATGCTTTTGTGATCAGCAGCCTCCCTATTTACACTGCAGCCAAAATTCATTTCAGCCACTGAAAGAAATGCTTGGTGCCAATAAGAGCTTCAACTGTGGTAATAAATAAATAAATCAATAATGCTCTTAATGGTGCCGTGTGCTTCTACCAAGCAATGCACACAGTTGTGAAGACACAACCAAACTGGCAATTAAGTCTGATTAAACGTTTAAATGGCAAGCGTTAGAAAGCTCATCCTACTTTTTATAAGAAAGCAATGAATAAAAATAGCAATTAACTAGAAAATTGATGGAAAAAAACTATTTCCTTTTCCGCAGATTAATCTTGCTGTTGTATACTATTATTTGACCGTGCAAATTGTACATTTAAAGGCTTGACCAAGAAAATACATATGATCATTGAAATAAACATCTTTATGCCAAAAACTAGTGTTAATTAAATTTCTTATTTGATCCCGGATATTGATTTAATGACATTAGAATGTCACAAAATTCTGTGTTATGAATACAGAATAATTTGTCTTTTTTTTTTAATTCAATGAGAGGTGTTGTTCACTGATATGTTGGCTCACTGTTGGGCTGTACATATTTAGACCGATCGCCTGGAGACAGCAGAGAGGTGAATAAACCCCTCCAATCTCACAATAAGCGATATATATTTACCTCATCTATGGATCATAATAACAAAAAGATCCCCTGCTACCTCTTAAGGGTTTACAAATGCTCCCTTTTTTTTGGAGTCTCAAGGTCGGCAAGTATTTTTGAGAATAAGACGATATTCTTGGTAAATCCACAGTGACTGCATGAGGGTCACAACTAGCTTTTCTATGGTGCGCAAGCAGCAATGTAATAGTGATTGGCAGATGTTTTGCTTAATCAGGCCACAGAGCGAAAGGGGACCAGAGGCCAAAAACCAACTCTGCAAACGGCCTGTTTGAAGTTGCTAGATGTTAAAGAGGCATCAGCTGCTGTGAGTTCAGCAGAGGATAAAGTATCTAGTGTTCAGCGCATTAAACTACACTTTCACAACAGTGCTGAGGGACAAGCTAAACATACCAACTTGAATGGGGAGTCAAGAATTTTCACAGCCAATACAGTTCAATATACATATTTCACACAGTTCAGTCATGGACAGGATATGTGCAATGTTCACTTGCATTGTATTGCTTAACTGAGAATGACATGCATGTACTGTATGCGTGATGCATACTAATCACAGCGTGCACATTGTTCACATCTGACAGCAGCTGCGCTTTTTTATTTCACACTCAGCTCATTACACTGAGTTACATAATTTAGCATGTAAAAGCATTCAAAGGAAGTGATAATGCTTCCTCTGGCTCGGCAGCCATTTCTAATGAAACAGACTCATCCATTAGAGAGTGGCACAGTGGCGCCATGCATGGCAGTATGAAGCAGCCTTCAATGGTATCAGCTGACCACTGGGAAAATGCCCTTCTCCAGTCTGCCTCATCCTTTGGGGCTGTTGTATAGAAATCTGGGGCTGGGAGGCATGACACATGGATAATCATGGAAGTTTAGCCCATCCAATTGAACTAAGACAGCTTACATTATGGGGAGGGTCTTTACTGATTGCAGTATGACTCTCATCCCTGCATTCAGTGAGCTTAAAAAAAAAAAAAAACTTTTTTTTAAAAATCAAGAATGCATAGGAAAGGGACATGTCTCCTCTCTGTCTCTCTCTTTGCCTGCTTTGTTTGTTGTTGTCTGGTTCATTTTGGTTCTTATTTTGTCTTGTCTGTTCAAAGCCATTATCAGTAGAGTAAACAAGGTCGGATATCAAAAGACAGGTGCTGAAAGAGTTCAGTGAAAGTCATATGCACATGAAAACAGTTTTGAAATCCATCTCCATCCACCTGCCCACATCTCGCTTCTTTCTCTCCCTCGACCCTCTTATAAAACACATCATCCAGCTTTTCTGTGCCTCACCATTATGGTTAAATGAGACCTGAGAGCTGTATTGATTTCCCAGTGCCCTCCTACAGTCCCTGACTGTGCCGGCTGCAGAGTATATGTGTGTGTCTGCCTGTATTACAGGGACCATGGTGCCATTACACATTTATGGAAAGGGCACCCAGAATACAGCAAGGGACATTTGCCAGGTCCCTGCCAGGCAAATGTGTTTAATGGTCTTAAAATCATACATGCGAAAGAAAAAGTAAATAAATAAAACAGTCAAAAAAAAAAAATAGCAAAGATTAATATCTTGTTAAAATACATTGTAGAAAATGCCCCCTATACATAGTTCTGGACCAGAGTTAACGGTTGGGTGTAAAATTGTTTCTCTCAGATCCCTTAAGTAGGCTCCATTGTTAAAGAGAAACAGTGGATTTTGTGAAAAGAAAGAACAGAAAACTAACGTGAGAGGTGATGTCAACACATTTTCTCCTGAAATAAAAAGGACTCTGATGAGTCTGGCCTTCCATAGTCCTTGGGATTTTTTTTCTCTTGCGCCATCTCTCTTTTCAATATTTTTTTTTTTTTTTTTTTCAGCATCTCTAGCACATTAAGCTTCATTTAAAACTGGCTTGTCCTGAGACTGTAGGCACTTTGGGCGTTTTTTCCTGGATGTACTGCTTGCAACTCATGATAACTTACGTACGTGACTCAAAATATTACAACAGGGTTCAATAAAAATGGCTAGTTTTGGCTTAATGAACTGAACATACAGTTGTCGTGTAGACCTGGGTTAGGACTGCACTCTTCCTGTCCTTAGTTCCCACCCACTAAGTTTTGCACTCGCTGAAAAGCATTGTATAATGGGTGCAGTAAGTTTTACTTCACACACAAATCAAGCATTTTTGTACATTAGTGAGCTTTCAGAGCTGCTTTCTATCACTTTCAAGCACAACTTTCCTATCCTGAGTCAACAGCATATGTCAACCAGATGCAGTTTTCAAAATAATCATAAGATAATTAGATCACACGCTCAAACACAACTATCTTATCCTGAGTCAATTACGTACATAAACCAGTTGCAGTTTTCAAAATAATCATCATAATCAAAAATAATAATCATAAGTGTTTTGTGGGAGTGAGTTGTTAATTTCAAAAATCTTCCAACAGTACGCAGGATAAAAAAGGCATAAGCCGAATATTTTACAACGTACTTATCGCTGCGCTTTTTGCATATTTCATGGTCTGAGAATTGAAGAAAACTCTCTACGGCAAAAAAGGGCCTCAAACAGTGTTCTCAGGTCTTCTTTTGGCCAGCAAGGTGAGCAAATGTTCTTATAATTCTGACTGACATAGCCCTGGGAAACATGCAGTTATGGGTGGTCCCTAGACTCCGTGCTCTTTCTGCCACTCATTGCCGGAGGTTTACTTACAATAACTATACAATATTACATCAAGCGCACTCAGCAAACTTGCAAATTGGCCCGTGAGTTACAGCACTCTGCCTGATCTAAAGATGACATGACAATTAAGCAGCTCACACTTTGAAAGGGCTCAGCTCTGCAGAGATGCCTGTCATCTCATCGTTGGCTCATTTGCATTTTATTAACGAGGGAGCTGAATTCTGTCTGAGGCAGGGATTTAGACTGTGCGCAGGAACACAATTTTCTGTCCATCAATTCCCTGAAGAGCTAAGAGTGCTTGTCTGCGTGTCTATATACAAAGTATGTGCCTATGGGTGTGCCTGGGAGATTCATGTCTGTCGCATCAAGCAAGCGGAGACACACATACATGTGTGCACAAAGCCGCTAAGTGAGATAAACACATCACTAGACAAATTGTAAGTATACACATGCAGTTTTTATGTGCAATATAGCGATTTCCTGAAGGCTATTATTTATTTATGTATTTATTTATGCAAAATGAATTTTTTTTTCTCAGATGTACATTCACTTCTTTTGCACAGAAAATAACTGAGCATTTTACTTTATGAAATGGATGAAAAGAGAGAAGCATAAAGCATCAGACATGTGGTAGGACAGTCACATCAGGTGTTGATATACTCAAGCAAGTTTAATGAAGAGAAACACTGATTTGCTTGCGACAAGCCAGAAAACAGGCCCCAGCTGGCTGACAGGATGCATGCACTCAGTGCCAGTAAACCAAGGTGGGATTGTGAAAAAGACAGCAGCAGTCTGCTCTATGCTTCCCATCTCACTGAGGTTAAAGCAGTCATTCTCGTCGGTGCTGGACCCAGAAGCCATGGTAAATGTTGGTAATTTCAATTTCATTGCTCTCCCCATGAAAAGCAGGAGCTGACAACATGCGTTTAGCACTCCCATGATTTTATCCTTTTTGCGATTATAACAGGCCACTGCTTTGGCTGATTTCTTAAGCCTTAATAGCTGAGTGTTTAGAACAATCGATTCTGCACACTGTCAATGCTGATAAACCCAGTGAGATTTAATGGCCTTCAATGGAAGAATTTTTCAAAAACTAACTGCAGATTAAAAGTATGAAAGTGGATGACTAGGCAGATTTTTTTTTCTGTACAAATCTTAGAGAAATCTAGAAAAGAGTGTTCAGACCCGCATTACGTTGACTGCGTACAACTTAAATGACAGTTTCTGCTCAGCCAGCTGATTGCTACAGAGAGAGTATTGCCTTTAAATCTTGTCGAACAGCAGTTGCTCATGCATTTAGAAATAAAATGTATCCTGATGGTTATCTTTAAACCACATCTTTGATCAAAGATGTTTTGACCTAAAATTGATATCAGTAAACAGCCTGAACTTACTGACTCACCCCTAGATTCCACTGGGCGCATATCTGCTCATATCTTGAGCGACGCTATTTTGCTCCGTCTTGCAGGCGACTTCATGTTCCACTGACCGCGTAACGTCAGCGCAGCGTCTTGCCAGCTGATACAATCAACCGGCTCAGATTTCACTTATTTAATCATTTTTACCAGGATATTTGTGCAATGAACTTAAATGCTCTGTTGTTTTTTTCTGCTTTGATTACATTTTATGTCATTTCCGAATTTGTTGTGCTGTAGCCTATTACAGTCCAGCCATGAACGCCACAGATTTAAAAAATTGTGCCGGTTTCTTAGTTAAAACAAATTCACAGTCAAGTAATTGAAAAGTAGACGATTAATTTTGCTTAAATGGAAGTCCTCTGTGCCCCCCTTCCATGCTCTTTGGATTTCAGCTGTTTTAAACTGCATAAAATTAGAAAAGATCAGGCATACACTTAGAGGATCTATAAACAAATTCTATGCAATGTGGACCCCCTTCTTTACGTCTAGAGAGTACATTTCCCTGCTATCCCTGAATGACCCCAAGTTTTATGTATAGTCTGAGAGGTGCTTGTGTATGCATGTATTGTCAACTAGTTGACCAATAAATGATATCAATCTTCTTGTTCTTATTTATTTATTTTCCTTTCGACGATTTTTATAATTATTAGAATTTTTATTTTTCACTTTATATATATATATATATATATATATATATTAAATTTTTAAGTTAATTTTTTCTTTTCCTCATTCATTATAATTATTTATGTCTATTTATGTGCTCATGTTTTAAACCTCATTTGATTGTATTATGGTTTTTGATGTTGTTATATACCTATACGAAGTAAATTACGAGCAAAGGTATTGTGTAAATCATTATTGAGCTGCAAACTCAATAAAAAAAGTTTAAAAAAAGTAATTGAAAAGTAAGTTATAAACGAATTTTATATCAAAGATGTGTGGCTAGTTTCTTTTAGTTAAAAGCGTATTCCCCTTGATAGTTACTTCCTGCCTGGCATGATCTGGTGTATGATTCCTATTAGCACAAATACTCGCGTAGTTGGATCCAATAACCGTATATTGTGGAACAATGGGAAACGTATCCCTGTTATATTTAGATCAGCGCGACTGCGGCCCACCAGCGCCAGAAATAGACTCGGCGCGCATTCTCAGCGAGCAGCGCAGAGAGCCGCTTCTAGGACGCTGCCGAGACGTGCCGTGGCACGGCTGGTGGAATCACAACCATTGTCTAGAATGGCCGCGATCAACTCTGGCAAGCGTGTTGCAACAGTAACATGGCCAAGACGCTCCTGGTGGAATCTAGGGGTCATAGTTGCTGGTATACAGATGCAATCTGTAATGATGCAGCAGGAAGATTCTGTTTTTTTTAGAAATTACCGGAGATGAGCAAACAGCCCAATGTACTTGGTGTGCTGTTCAATCAGAACAATCCAAAAATAACACACAAAAAATCGTTCTCATCTGGACCACGAAAGCTATGAGCCAAGTTTGGTTTACTGAAGGCAAGAAGATGGGACGCTTAACTCAGGGTACCTTAGTGGCCAGCCTATTTCATGAGTCATGCCCATGTAGCAATATTGCACTGGCCCAGATCTGGCCCACATAATGCACTTTACACAGCCCAATTCTGGCCCACATACTGCAAGAACAATTGCCCTTTAGTAGCCCAGATCTGGTTTGCCAGAGCTGGCCCACATATGCCCAGCACAGGGCCAGCTGCGGACACAATCGGCCCACATGTGGCATGCCATCACATAAACGGTGCCATCATTGCAAGACCTGGCCCACATCCGGTCAACATACCACTTGCCATGCCAGCAGTTGCCCAGCAGTGCCGGCTTGAAGCCGGATCTGAGCCAGCCCCGGCTGCTATTAGGGTGGTCCAGATAGGCTGGATGCTGAGTGAACTGACGAAACTTTCTAGGTGGCTGATACTGCTTCTTATGTAGGTTATCCAAGTTGCTTACTGATGTAGGTCGGTGTAAGGGTGGTATTTCAGCACGTCAATTCAGTCTCCCATTGGTTAGGCTTGAGATATCCGGATAATGTGGATGACCAGGGGCATTTTTAAATGGTAAGAAAAAAAAAAAGCACCAGTTAAGATGCCAGAATTTTGCTTCCCTTTCTCCCATAGCTGACTAGTGGAACGGTATCTGTTTTAATTAATTAATTAATTATTCATTTATTTTCCAAAACGGGGTTCAGCTGGAGTGGTTCAAGTAAGCCTCAGGTTTGAGGGTGTCAAACGTGAGAAAGCCATCAGTCAGCAAAGCGTGGTATCAAACCCCGCCAATAGGCAAAGTGATTGTTATGGAGACATCTGGGACTGAGTTTTCAATTACATTTCTCCTTCACTCCTTCTCTCCATTTCTCTTTTTTTCCCCCCGCTCTTCCATCCTTCATCCCTTCCTAACACTCTCCCTCACTTTACCCCCCACATTACTTTCATTCTTTGGCTTGCTTGCTCTGAAAGGAAGGCATAGTTCAGTCGCATTGAAATAAAATTGTTCTTTCATAAAACACACAACAGGTATTTGGTTTCTAATAAAGAGTGCAGATTGAAGTCATATTCATGCAGATGTAAAAAATCTGTCCCATAATCTACCTGAACAAAAAAAAAAAAAAAATGCTGCTGAGATAATGTCTAGCAAGCAGGCAGAGGTGCACTCACATACTCAAACACAAATACAAAAACTGAGATCAATACATCACCAGGCAAATTATAAGTGTACTCCTGCAGTTTGATTATGCTATGCAGCAGTTTCCTGAAGGCTGTGACAAGTTTCTTCAGAAAAGAAAATTTCTGCCCTGATACACCTGTTCTCACTGCGGCCCTTTTTTGACCATTTTACGGTGGTCAATGTGCTCCTATTCCTGCCAGTACATTAACGTTAGCATTGCCTCATTACAGAAGCAACTAGACAGTTGTTTGCCCGCCGGTCGATTTGCATCTTTGGACCTCCTAACGCTATCATTCCCAAGCTTGATAGGCTTTTTGACCTTAACCACACACAAGACCCACACTATAGCCCACGGCAAATATGAAATGAATCGGGTGGAATTTGTAGCCTGAAGAGCGCTCAAAAGATCCTCACTACAGACATGACAGCGGTGGACGTGGCATGGTGATTGCTGATTCATAGTATCCCTGACTTGTCGTCCGGGGATACAATTACAAAGCAGCTACTACAAAGTAGGCACCCAGAAAACACTTGTAACTTCGTTGTCTATGTGAGAGAGTGAGACAACATACTGTGTGCTTGTGTGTTTGAAGGAATACTCTATATGCAAGTGCATATGTGCATGTGTTTTGATACAACAGTGCTACACTGCTGCTGTTATAGTCTGAGATTCATAAAAATTTTACAGTGCAATACAGCCCAAGAGATTCTCACCCTGCAATTCAATCTTGTTACGACAGCAAATAATCTCAGACCTCTTTGCCCAGTTATCACCAGTTTGAACCTTATTTTCAAAATGTTACAATATTATTACACTTCAGAATAATCTTTACTAACTTTACAGCATGATCTACTTTGTTTTTTTTCCCCCCCTTGTTTTAGCTTTATTGAAATTGGTGCGGTTAATTCTATGAGCCTTTGTTATTCTCAGACTTTCACCCTGGAGAAATATCTAGTGTGCTTGCAGTTTTTTTATCATATATTTAAAAATTGAGTTCTGCATTTCTAGACCTCTCAGAGCTAGTTACTAATAAGCTAGGTTGGCCACAGCAAGCAGATGTACTCACTGGCTGCATTCTGGGAAGAATCGCTCAGTGGCCTCTGCATCAGGCATCTTCAATGGCAGCAAGTTTCAGCAGCAAATAAAACTCTCACAGATGTTAACTAAGAAATATGCCTTGTGTGTACCATCACATTGCAGCTCGGTCTTGTGGAATTAGAAAGTGCTAATGACTTTTTGCAACAAGGTGTGTTAAACATAAATTGCTGTCTCTGGACCACAGTATTGTTTCTGTCGAGGTTATATCAGGCAAAATCATTCAAAGTTGTTCCTGTATAATTTTTAATTGCCTGTATCGCTGCTGTTTTTATATTAGCCTGTGAATCTGCGCTTTGATCATGGCAAGAGGTATGTGAATATAGCATGATCTGGGGCTGTTTTTGAGGTCATAGCCAGGCATAATATTGCAATAGGATAGAATGACATTGTACAATGGTTCTGCATCTCTAATAGTTTGTTGAAAACCTATTCCTCTTCAGCATGACAGTTCCGAATGCAGACCAAAGTCCATACTGGCTTTGTTGTGATCTGTGTATTAGGACTTTACTGGCCTCCACAGAGCCCAGACCTCAACCCCAATAAAATGCAACTGGGATGAACTGGAAAGAAGACTTTCAGTCTGGCCTTATTGCCCTGCATCACTGCTCGACTTCACTACTGTCTTTTCCAGCTGGAATGAGAGCAAATCCCTGCAATGATGTTCTGACATCTGGTCGAAAGAGATCCCAGAAGAGTGGATGTTGGAACAGCTGCAAACTCCAAATAAATGCCTATGATTTTAGAATGAGGTTTTGGATGAGCTAGTGACCTTTAGCCATGTAGAGTAGCAACCTTTTTCCCTGCCTTTTATTCCCATAGAGACTGTACCAGCCTTTTTCTCCGAGATGAAATATCATACCCAAGTCACTGTTGAGTCTTTGCAGGAGGAAAGCACTAAATGTCAAAGAATATGGTTATCATAAAAAAACAAGTAATTCATCACAGCTTTGCTTCAATTCCCGATTTTAATGGTCATAATAACGGTAAACTGCTCCCACATTAACCCTGCGATAGCCTGTTGAAAAGCACGCACCTCTAATATTGTAATTTCCTCCCTGCATTAAAAGATGCAGTTTGGCTGTATATTTACATATATATGGCTTTTCATGAGTCATTTCTGACTGCCATGAGGGTGTTCATGCATATTGAAATTTCTGTGTATGAAAAGAGCTTCAATGTCACCCCATCTTTGACAGCCCCAGCTTGGTGCTGTAGGTTTAATGTGAAACACTGGGAAAATAAAAGCACCAGAGGTGCTGATGCCTCGGTGTGTATTGCTTAGCCACTACTGATGTACAATAGTTGTACAGTAACATAAAAGCAAGCTTGAATACATAAACAGTCAATAGAGTGCGGTCCTTGTGCAAAAATCATGTGGGTGTGGCTTAACATTATGTACACAAAACGTGTATACTGAAACATGAAGTGCTACAAAAAATCGAAAGTGTGCATCATGTGATCGTGAAAAGAAAGCCAAGAAGCTAAACTGATACTAGGTTTGTGTTGGTATCTCTTCCATAGAGTAGTAATTGTAGTACATGTACTATAAGTAGTGCTACTAACTCTCCTGTGCTGCATATACTTCAACCAGAAAGTACCAAGAACAAACATGGTAAGCAAATAACTTCGTAGCTCTTGAACTGAATCCTTTTTCAAAATTCTGGCACATTTAAAATCAAGAGAACAGTGTTTGTCACTCGTTGGCATTGTTACTTTAGCTTGGATGCACACGCTGTCGCAGTTATGATGGTAACAGACAGACAAACAAACAAATACACAGACTGAGTACCGTATGCTCGCTGTGCGCATGCGCACACCGAGGCATAATGACAGTAATAATGAAATCAATAAAAACAATGTATTATGTTTGTTTAGCATCTTTTGAGACAAACTGAGTTCTAATTGGAGTTATGACATTTGCGTTACCATCTCAGAATAGCACTTGACTGCATATGTACCTCCTGTGTGTATCTATAGTGGGTAGGCTTAGTGTATACTTTCTGGATAGACTGCAAATTTTGTTATTCAGAGCATGTGAACTCATTCAGGCAAACTAGTGGGCCTAAATTAGCACCAGAAATCTAAATTTGTTGAAGACATGGATGTATTGCGACAGATATGGACAATCATGTTTCAAATATTGTGCTATGGCTTGCATCACAGTAAACATAGTTTCTCCTCTTAAAATGTTCCTCCTCTCCTTATTGCTCTATGCACCCTTCTGCCCCTGCACAGTGTGTGACTGTGTGAATGAGCCTCGCTGGCGGGATTATGTTTGGGGACTCTGGAAAGTTCCATGCGCATGTTAGGTACATTTACACAGCAAGATATCATTACTTCTCAAGTAATACTGAACACAGCTATTGCTACCATGCCCATACAAGCTAAGGTGATGCAAGACATTGAATGAAGATCAAGGGGAAATAGAGTGATCAGTTTGTATTGATCAGGGGGTGAGCACATTCAATCATGTGCTCTCTCTCTGCTACAACACTGGAATTGAATAAAAGAAGGGATTCTGATCTATGGGCAAGTATGGGTCATTGTCAAGGATGATTATTGTCTGCCCATACAAATTTGGTGGAACACCAGAGTCAGGGGTTACTCTGGAAATGTGAGCTGGCTGTTTATTCAATTAGAAAAGTGGGCTGAGCAGGAATAAATCAGGGCAGGTGACTGGTTTACCTTGAAGGAAATGGAGAGTTTAGGGGAGGTGATCCCTGGGGAAAATGGGTGGACAAAGACATTAATGCCTTAATGATCAGATCCCCAAAGAGTAATTAGAACATAGCAGTCAAAATTGATTCCTGCTTCATTTCCTTTCAAAAAGTTATTGGCAATAATTCTCCTCGTCAGCTTAGGCTCTTGTTCCGGGGTGCCTCCTATTAGCCTGCCTTGGATTAAAGAACAAGATGAGGTCTACTGACCAGCTTGGTGGACACACTGTTTATTAAAAGACCATCTGCATCAAATCTGCATGTTTAATTCATCTCATATTAATGAATTTATTGCATTTTCTCTCAAATTAAGGTTCAGAAGGAAATCTGTTGAGGGGTGGGATGGAGGGCACTCATACAGTGAACCACCTTTCATTTTCACAATTTTTCAACACAGCACAAAGTGACACAGCATCTGTCTGTAAATTTCTCTGACTCACTGTCTCTCTTGGTATCTCTCTGTGAGCTGATAGTTATTTAAAGCTTGGTGCGCCCTGGCCTCCACTTCTCAAAATGGTGGACCATATATATATACACCTTTATTATGAATGAAAAGCTTATCTGTGCCAAGATAAAGACCATCAAAGGGTTCAGAGAGTTCTGAAGGTCAGGCAATTTGTCAGTTAGAGATGGCTTTGCTCTCTCAAGCTTCAGACAGGTACTGGGAAATGCCCTTCTCTGTTTCAGAGACAGTGTTACAGTTACACTACTGGGACAGTTTTTTTTTTCTCCTATGGCTTTGTTCATAAGATGTTTCTCATGCTTTTGTTTTCCCCTGGATATGGGGTCCATAACAAACCTAAAAACATTGTCTCTCTGGTAAAGTCCAAACATTCAGAGAAACTGAAAAACTACTGATGAGCGAGAGAGAGAGAGAGAGAGAGAGAGAGAGAGAGAGAGAGAGGACAATATTGAGAACTCTTCAAAATGTGAGGTCATAGGAGCACTCCAGTAAAATATTAAACCAAGGGTGAAGATGTGAAATTCACAAGCTCAACTCTGATGGTTTTTTTTTTTTTCATCTGTGGTAAAAAGGAAAATAACACAATATGAGGAAGTAGGAGAGACAGGAGGGTGCAGCACAAATGTAATCAGCAGATATGCAGTCTCAGATGCAGCCTAATTGGATTGGCTTTTATGATATTCCATGGTCTGAGTGGATAATGACACGGTTCTCAGACAGTTCAGCCCCTGTGCCTGACAGTCTTCATCTAATACCATGTTTGCTCTGAATAGGCATGAACCTTAGCATAGGCAACCAACCCTTGCACAAAACTGGGTAACTGACTCTATGTGCAACCTAACAGAGCTGTCACAATACTGTTGCTAACTGATGGTGTGGAGGAAAGAGCTATTTGTTGCTTAAAAAAACTCAGGTTTGCCTGCAGAATGTACTATCATCGGTAATGATGATCCTGGCATTTTTTCAACGGCCATATTGCTCAGTAAAGCATCCCTTTTTCCAACTGAGCCAACCGGCAGCCCTGTTTTGAACTGGCATTTCCCCACCTGAGCACAGACACTCCCTCATATGCTGACTGTCACTCAGTGAGAAATTAAAATTTAATTCCCCATAACTGAGTCAAAACAGGGCAGAAACATTGACCCACCTGCGCCCTCCTCATAGTGACTCACAGCTCTACAGCCTGAAATTACTCCTGTCAGTTAACTCATTAAGTCTGATAGGAGGGTAAGGGAAAGAGATGAAAACCATGCACCTCACCTCTTACCCCACACTGGGAGCTTCTCTACCCCCCAACCCCCATTCCACCACTCCATCCTCTGTCCCCCCTGGTAAATCTGAGCCTGTATGCAAGCCTCTTTAACTGAATTAGCATTTAATACAGGACACTTCTTACATTGCTTTGCAACATCACAGATGGGCATTTGGTGCCATTCTCTGAGGGTGGCATTGTCTTTGATGATGATGGTATTGCTCTGGTCAGCGTAGGGAGGAGGGACAGGATGGAAATGGGGGCTATTTTGCTGTCTGATCTGTTTTCACAGGATGATAATTTGTGGCAATTACTTTTTGCACGGATTATGCTCCTGATTAAATTACTGCAACTGTTTTCTGCTCCATTACACTAAACCTTTAAATCCAATCCTGACCCCGATTTTGATGGTTACCCCATCAGCCAATCAGCTTAACAGTTTCATGTTAATTGTTCTGAAGGTTCTGGTAATATGTGATCACAATGTAGCTCTCTAAGTGTTCTGACAAGAGAGAGCAAGCCAGGTATAATCAATTACCTGCATAACATTTTTCAAGAATGGCATCTTCTTTCTAACAAGCAGGAAAAAGAACAGAATACAGCAGGACTGTAACGACCAAATACTTTACGAGGCGTTCCTGGGTGCTCGAGCGCACTTCCTCGACCCCTCTCAGTTATGCAACCTCCTTCAATGTCTGGGGTCAACCACAGGGCTGCCAGGTGGCACACATTTGTGGAACAGGTATGCAGCCAGTTGTCCTATTACCAGAAAGGGAAAGGACCATGTACAAAAAGTGCTGTTATTCCAGCACTGTTCACACAATTTGGAGGTAAACCCACTCAAATTAAAACTGCAGGTCGGCACTTTTAAATTTAGTTTCCATTGTGCTGTGGTGCACATCTATTGTAAAACAACAGCTTTGTGAAATATTAATGGACCTGACTGTATGAGGGATCTGTTGCCCCTGTGAAACTCCCAAATTTAATTACCGAATGTTGAATTGCTTGCGTGAAGTGTACATTTACCAAGAGGATAGATGCCTGAAAAAGTAGCATGCATTTTCATCAATCAGAACTATGAGGTTAAAGCTCACCATGACTTGCAAAGTGAGATTTTTATGGTGATTATGAATCATAATGGTTTGAATATCAACACAAAGCTCTCTCAATAGCTTCTTAATGACATATTTGTATACGCTTTCATAGCTATTTGTTGGGATTAATAATGCTCCGCAGGACACAAATTCTCAGTTTTTTTTTTTTTTTTTTTCTCCTTGCAAAATTTTGTTCTGTGCCTTTGGAGCTAAAAGCATAGGATTGTCTCTGTTTTCAGTTGGAGGCAAGGCAACATCTTGGTTAAATAGATGATGAAGATGAATTTGGAATAAAGGTGGGTGATCAGATGGTCTTTGCAGACAGCAGGAATGGTCCTACTAATATTTTGAGCAATAGTAAATAACCTGGGCATCGAAGGGAGGCACTGTAAATCATGGATTCCCCAAATATTGTAAATTGCTTACAGTAGAGCTTGAAATGAAAATTTGTTTACTTCTTGGCTTGTTTATGAGAAAATGTTGTCTCAATGAAAAATGTTTTGCATAGTTTTCTTCTTCCAGACGAATGCTCCAGTGGTTTGCAAATTTCTGGTAAAACACTCTCAGAAATAGGGGTACAATCTCTCTCTCCCTTCTTCCGTCTCTAGACTCTAGAACGGAGAAACAGGTCATCAGCAAGTACGTGTCCCTGAAGAAAGAGTCATCCAATTGGTATCAAATTTTAATTGAGGACCCTGGAGCTAAAAGCAATTAAATCACAAAATGTCTATTTTGAGATTAAAGGGACTGAATATATAAAAGATCCATAAAATCTGCTTATTGAAGACCCCAGTGCTAAAAGTACATAAGTCACAAAATGTCAGTCTCGAAAAAATTGAGAAAATCCACTTAAGTAACTATAAACAACGTTTTCTCATCCTTCCCTAAAAGTGTGTCAAAATGTGACTTAAGCAAATTTAGCACTAAGCTCCTCAGTAATTAATATGTTGACTAAAAAGTAGGATTGAGTATTGCAGAGCAGGAAGTTATTCTTTGGAGAGGATAACGTGTTTTGCTTTTTTGTTTTCTGCAGGAATTCCTGTATTCTGCTGTGTTCAAAGGCCCTTCACTAGCATCAGGTAACTGGGAGCAAAGCCTTTTGGGTATAAGCCCAAAGGAAGAATTCAAAGAAAATTTCTATGCTAAACTCCCTTTACCTACAAATAGAGTAACATGGTGGAAGGACATTAAAACGGTGATGTTGGTTAGCCCAATAGCAGTATTTGTGGAGACCTGACTTTTGTTCAGGCAGGTTTATTTACTCATTTGGGGACAATGAGGTTAATTGCTTGGGTTTGCACATCATATTTGTCCACCAAAAAGAGCCCCTCTCCCAGTTTGAGACAGACTGGAGGGTAATGTTTTCCTGCACCACAGCAGAGAAAATATCAGCAGAGAACATATCCAATGGATATTTTCTCACTGTTACCCACAGGACTGCATCAGAATCCCTGGAAGTTGAGATTTTAAATTTATTGATAGAGCATTTTTCCCTCAGTCACTCAGAAGGAGCTGAAGGAACAAAGGTTCGAAGACTCTAGTTTCCTTTTCTTGTACTATGGCTATGATACTGTATCTCAAGCATTTCAATGCTCAGCTCTCCAAGAAATGAAAACTCTTCACGTCTCACTACTCCTACATTCATTCATTACGTATTGATCTTAAAACAAGGCAGTGAAATGTTTACGCAGATACTTTCATTGGGCAGTGAAAATAGAGGAACTACGATCTATATGCTTGCATCATTCTAAAATGAATATGGTCATTGGCTGATTAATACTGCAATATGAATCTTTTTCGACTGCATAGAGCTGAAGCCAGCATTGATTAGGTGGGGCCCATTTTGCCACCAGATTGATTTGCTGTGTGTTTTCATCATGTCCTGTGCTAAAGGGAACTGCATTGAGACGAGCTGGGAAAAACATGCAGGTGATCAATTCAGCTCATTTACATAGCCTACCTTAGCACAAGGGCAGTGTGGCATCTTAGAGCCATTTTGTGCAGGTCTTTGTGTTTCTTGCTTAGTAAGTGGTGTCAACAGGCGATCTATAGCAGGGCCGTCACCAGACACTTTTTACCGAGGCACGTGCCCCTGTAAACATGCGCTGTGCCCCTGTAAAAATTCCCAATCAAAGTTCATAAATAAGTCTGTTTTAATTACTGAATATATCCTTCGGACTACGCTACGACTGATGTACCAACCAAGGAAGAAAAAACATAGGCACGATTTTCCTAACTTCAACCTCGTAGCCTACTTGGGCCAATGGAGTGAAGTGAAGAGATTGCGTTTGCAGGCATTGGGTGCGTCTGTGCATGTTCAGCGAATGGAATACGCGCATGACGCCTAGCGCGCGAAACTGGAGCTGTAAGGCAAGATAGATTTTGGCAACCGAAATGTAGACTTATGGGATTACCGTCATGGACATACGGAAATTTTTACAGAGGAGAGTCGGGGACAGAGGAGCAAGGAGAACGGAGAATGAAGTGGAGGGAGGTAAGAGATCATTTCGTCTGTTGTGTCTGTTGTGTCAACGACTGTAATATCTTAGGCCAAATAAATAGTGAACGTTAGCATTTAGGCTTAAATGGTGTCAATTAGGGATGCACCCGAATCTGAATCCATATTCGGCAAGTCACAAATAATGGCTTTTTGCCGAATAAACTATTCGTCCGAACATTTTGTTAAAAGTTTGGCTTTATATAATATGTATAATGTATATTTTTTGTTCTGAAGTTTCCTAATTCAAACTAGATTGGCTGCCACCGCTGTCAATTATCCTCACCAGTCAGTCAGAATCGACGACGTCAGCAGCCGTTAGAGTGGGTTTCTTAAACCTGTGTTGCTTGTCCTTTTAGCGCGAGTCTGCTCATTTAGTCATGAACAGGCTACGGTATCGTCTTTAGTGGGAGCCTGAGAGGCTAACGTATCGTCTTTAGCCTGTTAGTGTAGTTTGCTTGCTTTGTTCTACTGTTTAGTTGTTGCCGCAAGAAAGTTTTAAAATGCTGACTGTATTTCTTTTGATTCGCAGAGTGGATAGATGTTAGAGTGGGTTTCTTAAACCTGCGTTGCTGGTCTGTGTCTGTGCAGGCGCTCTGGAGAAAAATACCTTTGACTGAGAGAGAGAGTTGGGTAGTTAGCTATCATTGCAGACAGTTCTGCTAAGTTCTGATTCCTTCATTTGCCACTAAAATAGTTACACTGAGTTGCATTGCTTAGTTGTGGCATGCTGTTGTTTAACTAACCAAGTTTGTGTGTGTGTGTGTGTGCGCATGCGCGCGCTCTGCAGAAGAATATACGTGGCTGAGAGTTGGGTGGCGAGCTAGGTCCATTATTTAGCTTGCATTAAGTGCTGTTCCTCAGTAGCTCAGTAATTTTTATCTCAGTAATTTTCTGTTTTGATTTGTCTCTTTTGTAATATTTTGGTAAATGGATTCTGACAAACATGTGCATGATCCCCCAGTTTGCAGTGCTATTCCCCCACCATAAAAAAACATCGCAGTGGTGTCTGGGAGCACTTTACAGTCAGTGCAGTAGAACCAACCAAGGTGATCCGAAAACTGTGCTAAGCTAAAATTAGCAGAGGCAAGGATATTAATCACCTGTCAACATCTGCTATGCATAATCACTTGAGGTATAAGCATCCCACCCTAAAAATGACTCAAACTACCCCATCTACTGCTTCAATCACTACTAAACCCCCAAGTGCCACATCAAAAAAGTTTAAATATTTGTCCTTTTAAATTTAATTTGCACTTTTCCATTTGACAACTGATTGTTTATTCTCCTCAAGATAGTGGTTTTGGAATTTCAGTAATTTTAGATTTCTTTCTAGTTAAAATCCAAAAAACGCAACTTCGGTTTTAGCCCCGCCCACTTTTTCCAGAATCCGAATCTGAATTATTTTTCCCTAAAACGAATACAAATACAAATAGTAGTGCCTCCTAACACCCCTAGTGTCTATGGTTCCATGGCACACCAAAAACGCGAGGCAATATCCCATTCTGCCTATTATAGCCATAGACTTATAGCTAACTTATTATTATAGTTACTTATTGCTAACTATCTAAATTGAAACAGGAAAACTTCCTTGCGATATTTTTGAAGACTGAACAGGGTATACAAGCTGGAATGCATGCAGAGAGAGTATACAGTGTTTTTTTCATGTTGCTGTAACAGAGGATGAGGAGCAGAGTGCAGGAGACGGAGAAGGAAGAGGGAGTTTGGATGGACAGGCGAGTCAGAGAGAGAGAGAGTGGAGAGGGACAGGTGAGAGTCAGGCCAAAAACATGAGAGACCATGGAGGTCAAGCTGAGGGAACAGACTCCACAGATACACAGCCTGTAGAGAAAGACACTGGTCAGGGGGCAAGATGTAAAACTGTTCTGACTGTGGTTGGGGATGCCTCTGACTTAGGGCAGAAATGTGATGGTCCAAATCAGATAAAATTGCCTCAATATCCCCAGCAAAGGTTTGGGTTGAAAAAACGATCCTTCAGTGCCACCTGGTTTGCTCAGTTTCCATGGTTGGAATATTCTGTGTCTAGAGATGCAGCTTTCTGTTTTTCATGCAGAATGTTTGGAAAAAGTGTGAGACATGATCATTTTGACAGCAGTGGTATGTCTAATTGGAAAAGGGCTCTGGATATTGTCAGAGAACATGAGAAAACACCTGCCCATAGAGCAAGCATGATGGGGTGGCATAGCTTTAAATCGTGTGCCTCTCATGGCACTGTAGCTGACTAGCTGCACTCAGCACATGAAGCTGAAATAAAAGAGAGACGTGAGTACTTGACACGCATTGTTGCCACCACAAAATTTCTAGCAAAACCGTGGTGATAATGAGGGAATGTCCAGCAATAATAAAGGAAATTTTCTTGAATGTATGAACCTTTTGGAGGAATTTGATCCTTTCCTGCTGTCTTACTCAGCTCCCTCACACAGTACATATTTATCACCTTTATCTCAAAATGAGATGATTGAGTGCTGTGCTGAGGGGGTATCAGCAGCAATTGCAAGTGAAATCAAATGGGCTGGAGTGTTTGCAATTATGGCCGATGAAGCCAGAGATGGAAATACTGAGCAATTAGCCATATGTGTCCGCTATCTGAATGAGGGTAGCATTAAGGAGTGTTTGCTGGCCCTAAGGCAGCTCAGAGAATTTGATGCAGAAAGCATAACTTCAGCACTGGAAAATCAGTTGTCACTCAGTGGGATCAAAGATATTATGTGTGTTGCACAGTCTTATGATGGGGCATCTGTAATGAGCGGTGCTATTGGAGGTGTGCGGGCAAGGTTCAGAGTTAATCACCCAGAGGCAATTTATGTCCATTGCTATGCCCATCAATTGAATCTAGTGCTTTGCCACACCTGTCACGCTATACCGGAGGCTAGTCAATTTTTTGAAATGCTTCAGTCTGTGTACACAACTTTCAGCACTTCTATAGTGAATCCTCACAAGTTCAAGGATGTTCAGAGTAAGTTGGGCCTGGAACCAACTGAACTGGTGCAGCTTTCAAAAACGCGCTGGTCATGCCAGTTGCACTCTGTCAATGCAGTACTGGAAAATTTCCTTGCTGTTATCCAGTGCATCTCTAGCCTGAAGAACTGCACTGCAGTGGGGCTGCATGTGAAACTCACCCAGTTTTCAACTGTTTACATGCTTATGGTGTTTAAGATGCTGCTTTCTCTCACTGAAAACTTGCATAAGTACCTGCAGAGTGAGTCAGTTGATCTGGCAAAGACTGTTGACTTTAAGAGAGCTGTGTGTGATTCGCTGAAACAGATGCGCACTGATGAGAAGGCTGCTGAACTGTATGATACAATGAAGACCTTCTTTGCTGCAAATCAGATTCCTAAACCATGTTCCACTTTCAGACGAAGGCAGAAGCAGAAGCGCATGGAAGATTATGTAGTGGAGTCCAGTTGTGGAGCAGTAAGTGACCTCAGTGATTCAGAAAAGTTAAAGAGGAACCTGTTTCTACCCTGTTTAGACAGGATGGTTTCAGAGATGGACCAGCACTTCTCGTCGGTAAACAGCCAAATTCTAGAGGGTGTTCAGGCCTGTGATCCACAGCTTTCTCTGTGAGGAGCTCCTCTCTGGCCTGGCAGGTCATTACAAGGTTCAGCTGAAATCAGAGGAGGTTCTGGTAGCAAAAAACTAACTAAACCGCAGAAGAGAAACCCTTCAGTTGAGTGATATTCAGTCTGTTTATAACTCACTAGATACAGTGATGTTCCCATCTTTGACACAGATCATTCAGATTGCTCTCAAAATTCCAATTAATAGTTGTAGCTGTGAGAGATCTTTCAGTGTATTGAGACGGCTCCATACTTGGCTGAGGTCCAGAATGTCACAAGGGAGACTGCACCGCCTCACCATCTTGGCCGTTGAAAGGGATCAGCTTGGTAAAGTCAGTCACAGTGAAGTCATTAACCGTTTTGCTGAGATGAAGAGCAGGCGGTACAGTTTGATGCTTAAAAAGTAAACTTGTGTAAATTATACCAACAGAAATGGGTAAAATTTGGGTGGGCTAGTTTTAAAAGCCACCCAATCAAGGGAATACCTTATCAGATCATATCAGGTTCTCCTAATTTAAGATTTTAACTTTTTTTTTGGCAATATTCCCTCTGTATTTGTGCTACAGTAAGAATGAAAAGTTCAGTAGCTGGACTGAAATATTGTTTATTATTTGCACATATGGTCATTATTTTGTATCTGTTTATTTGTGAAACTGTAAGACTGTGTAAAGGACTTTTTTGGTAGTAGCCTATTCCCCCTTGTGGAAGGCTTACTTGATTATGTTTGATGTGCTACAGAAGGAGGAATTGGAGAGTTAAATGGCTGAACTCAAAATTGTTTTTATTTGCTTGCAGATAGATAGCTCTGTTAAACCTGTTGAGGTTCTTGCGATTTTAAATAAATGTTGTAATACATCCAGTGTATACAGTAAGGCAGTGTAGTTGTTGTGTGGTGGTGGTGTTTTTGGGGGGGTTTGTACAGCTGTATGCCCAGCAACGGCCCTGATCTATAGGCCTGAGGCCGAGGTTTTACTCCTCATTGGTTAAGCACCAGCAGAGTCAAAATACAGCAAATATGCCAGAGTGTGATGTTGCTGCTTTTATGGGAATCAATGCAGTAATTTTGCCCACCTATTCAAAAACATACCTTAATCTTTAAGGTCTTTTCAGTGGTTTTCAGCTTGCTTTTCAAATATTTGTGATTCATACAGGCTTCACGCAATATTTCTGAAAACAGTTAAACTAGAGCTGGGAGTCCACATTTATAAGCTAGTGGGCTGACAATTGCTCCTGCTCCCCTCCACGTGTGCCTGAAGAGGGTTTGAATCAAAGCGCTGATAACCTTTCATTCATGCTAACAAGTGGCCTCCGATGATCAGGCCAAGCTTGTTCTCCAGTTTTTCGGATCAAAGGAAAAAGCAGTTTTTCATGTGGGTTGCACGTCAGTGGAATCCTCCTTATGAGTCCAAGTGGCAGAACTAAATTTAATTAATTCATTTCATTCGACCCCTGCAGTTTTATTGATGCTTCAGTGGAAAGGGAGAGTTATTGAACCCAATCTGAACCCTCCTCTGGCCTGTCAGGCTGAGCTCTGCTCCATGGCCTGCTGTTAATTTAGTTTTGCTAGAAAAAATTGAATAACTCATACTCTTGATAAAATTGTCAGCAAGCGAGAAGCAAACATGAGGAGAGGGCAGAGAAGTGAATGCTTTGCAGTGTGTTCAGGAATCTTCCGGTTGATTCTCAGTGTCTGAAAGACTGGGCTGATTTATTACCCCGCCCCACCCGAAGGGGGAGGGCAAGGGGTATTGTTTTTGGTTTGGTTTGTTTCTGTGTTTGTGTGTTTGTGCGTTTGTGCGTTTGTTTCTGTGTTTGTTTGTTTGTTAACACTTTAGCAGCAAAACTAATGGCCAGATTCGCCCCAAATTCGGTTAGGGATTGCCACTGACCCAGAATAGATGCCTACTGAATTTCAGAAAAGTAGGTCAAAGTATGTGCGAGGGGCGGGGTTTGTTGTGCCTGGCACCACTTGTTTAATTATATATTTTTCCTGCGCGGTGCAAGTGTCAGTGTGCTCATTCTGTCGGAACAAATGAACACCTGTTTCAATCACTCCTGGCTGCCCCGGCTATAAGCCTGACATTTATTTTCATAACCCACGTGTCATGTACCTTGGATCATTGTTGGGAGATTTCTGTGACATCAGAGAATTGTAGGGATAGAGACCATGGAATGAAGGAGAGATCAGTGGCATAGATAAATTTTGCTTGTCACTCTGTTATCAATGTTTGACCAGATTTATCTAAAGGAAGCAAAATTGCATTAATCATTAATAAAATTGGAAATTGGAAAAGAATGTGTGTGTGTGTTTGGGGGGGGGGGTGGGGGGGGGGAGGTGGGGGATATGTGTGAGGGAGAGAGACAGATTTCACCAGGATTTGGTGGAGTGGAAAACAGGAACTGAAAATTGTCCACACATCGATATTGCTTCGGCAGAAACAGCTGCCTCTGGTTATTGGTTTGCGCTGTTTACTTTTGGTGAATGAAGCAGAAAGTGAGAGAAAAATGGAAAGGGGGGGGTGATTGGGAGGCCACAAACACAAGTGTGAACTCAATACTAAATGCTCCAAAACAACATTGTGAGTCCCAGATTCGAGGCCTATCACGTATATGCAAATGAAGGTTTCATTTCTGGGATCACATGGTGGGAACAGGCACACACTTGTGAAATTTGAAAAAAAAAAAAAAGAATAAACTGGCGCACACATACACCAATTGGCTGCAGATGAATGATCAAATGACAAGAACTTCGTTAATGTCTTTATATTTACAGCCGTGACTATGTGAATGTGTGTCTGTGTTTCTGCAAGAATATGTTACAAATAAAAGAAGGACAACTCAGGGGAGGCTGACTAGGTGGTAGAACACACGCCTCCCAGTCCAGTCAAAATAGGTTCTCTCATAGCTTGGAGACTCATATGCTCAGAGAACAGAGATATGTGCTGTCAACCCACACTTGCACTCCCAATTTTACCTCAGGCAGAAGAAAATTCTAGGGTTAAAAGGCTCAGAACAAATGTCACGTTGTGTATAACACTCATTCTGCACAACAGACTCCTAACTGATGACATAATGGACACACAGCTACAAAAACTAATTATTTGCAAATGAATAATGCAAGGACAGCCGTACTGTTTGAGAAAACAACCTATTTGGGAGTCGATAAATTCCTCTCAGTCTTTTATATGATCAGTTATAACTTTTCCATTCCTCTTTTTCAAGTGCATAACTGTTTGTAATACAGCAGCATAAGCACTCTGGGATCGTAAAACTTTTATTCTTCATGGCATAGATAATGTGGTTAAAGAGGGTAAATTATCACTTGAAACATGAAAAGCACCCAGTTTTTCAAAAATGAAAGCTTGGGTCTGTAGTTGCAGATGGAATGAAAACTAACTGGGATCCCCTAAGACCGTAGTAGAAAAGCGCCAGTTTAGAATATTGCAATGAATTACCATGTTGTGCTACCTATCATATTTAGTAACATGCTGAACGAAATAACAAATATTTAATCAGAGATGGCGAAAAAATTAATTTCTGCCACTTGGTGCCAAGCCTTTGTCGTAGAACCGAGACATTGAAGCCAATAGTCTTTTATGAAGTTAATTGTACCAATAAAATTGTGAACAAGTGATGAACAATACAAATGAAAACCAACTGTGGAAGTCTGTGGCTCTGTCTGGTACCAGCATGGCAAGAGCCCCTGAAGCTGGAGGCCAAGAGATAGCCATAGAACAAGGTGGGCTGTTCTTTACTGTAAAGTTGAAACCGATTGGATACAAAACACAAATGGAAGGGAAAACCAATGAATGATCAACAGAGGGGGCTTGGAGGGACATTCAAAAGATAACAATGGAAGTTGATTGGTGGAATAGCCAAATAAAGACAGAATGATGGGTAAGGGGTAGGGAAGGAGTGCCTCCTTCTTCCACACCTTCCTGCTTCCTGTTGTAAGGGTAAATTGTGGGATCTATATGCTGCAAAGGTCCTCAGAAAATAATGTATATTTTAAGATTCAATAATCAAGAGCTGAAGGAGAAAAAACCAGACCAGGGCTGCATTCCAATCCGAAATAAGATACCCCCTTCACTTTTTCCCTCCACTCGAGTGAGCCCTCCAAATGACGTCGCAGGTGAGTAAGCCCTTCCCGAGCGAGGGAGGGCAATGGAGCGAATTTAGGGGGAGGGTTGTGGGAAACCGGATTGGAATGACCCTCGCTGCATTTCTTCCGCACTTCGACATTTGTCAACAAGCCAACGGGAAGTTATTGTTGCCATGGAGCCGACTGAGTTAGTTGCCTGTACGTTTTACCTTTTATAGTTCACGCGGACTCTGTATTGCATGTTTATGGCAAGAAGACGACGGCGTGCTCGTTTGACTGCTGCGGCACTTGCGACTTTTTTATGGGAAAATAAAGCTGCTTTCACATCTGACGCGAAACGAATTTTTCGCACGACAGATTACATTCAAAGTCAATGCAAAGATTTGCGTCTTTGCATTGACTTTGAATGTAATCTGTCATGCAAAAAAATTTTTTTCCGTCCAGTGTGAAAGCGACTATAAGGTCCGCAACAGTCCTCGCGGATGCTATAGGCTAGCTTCAGCAAAAATGAACGTAAAGTTACATGCTTAAAAATAATGTGAAACCGATGCCCCTCACCCCCAAACTTCGCTATTTGCATATGACTCTGTCATAAATTACACACTACTCAAACACAGTTCTTTGATTTGTATGGTAATTTCCCTGCCATAATTCCTCCTTTTGCCAGCAGAAAAGAATGGCGGACATGAAATTTTTACCGAGGGAGAATGAGCAAAGCATTCTGGGCAATATCAAAGCTCGGAGGGATGTTCGTTGTTGGCTTCGTTTGAGAGAGGATAATCGAGGGCTTCAGCAAATGAAAATGCGCCCTTCCCTCCGCAAAACTGGATTGGAACGACCCTACAAGTTGCAGCCATCTTACATCCGGGATTTTTTGGGGATTCTCCCCTCGATTGGAGGGCGAGTGAACACAACGAAGCAAGCATTTTTTCGGATTGGAACGCAGCCCAGGCTTCCAAAGCAAAAACTTATTCACCCATATACTGTACTTAACTGTAGTAACGTCCCTGGTGGTGGAAGAGCAAATAGGATATGGTTAATGTAAAAAGCTTAATATTGTCTCAAACCCTCTATTTGATATATGCAATACATGGCTGTTAATCGAAGTGTTGAGGCCAGAAATAATTGCACATGGATTGTACATTAATAAAATAGTATTATGTGCTGGCAGCAAGGTCTTGCTTTAACCCTCTATTAACCACCGTAGCATATCTGCTACATAAAGTGAAAGGGTTAACAGCCTGGACACCCTGCTGGTTTTGTTTCTTATTGCCAAATAAACATTTGAGAATGACTTGAATGGTCCGTCACTTTAATTTTTCCATTCGCATTATTACCCAATGTAGCAGATCTGCTGCATTTTGGAAAGGTGGGCCAAAGGGTGAATTTTTTTTTTTAAACTATTTTTCCAAATATTGGCCCATAATCAACATATTTGCCTAGGGAAATGATTTTTACACAGTTGGAAAGGTACTTGGTTAACAGAGGGTTAATAATGCTGGTAAATTGCTAAATATTTCTTATCAATGTCTCGAACATGCGACTAGTACATTTTTAGAGAGAAATTAAATGATTGGCATTAGAGTCACATTTCTTTAATAATGATGAAATGCATAATTAAATAATTGTGAATATTAATTGATATATATTACATGATCATATTGGTGGGTGCCTTGGCTATGAGACATTGATTGGCACTTGATAAACAATTATTCAAGTACTCTTGGGCCCCAAATGAATAGATAGGGCCTTAACATGAAAATAGCTTTAAGCATGATGGAAGGGTCAAGGAGTGACCCCCCTATCTAAGGGCAAAACTGAATAGAAAACCTTGCTAGTGCCAAAAGACTGGAAGCAAAAAGAGCTAGCGCCATCCTGGTCCAGACAGCTTCTCATCATACAGATACGGCCCTTGCTGGTTGATAGGACATCCACAAGTCCACCTGTTGAGAGGCTCACATAATTCTCGCTGCAAGACCAACTGGTGAACGGCAGTGCATTAAGCAGCAGCATCTGACATTTTGCGTGCTTCGAGGGAGAGCGTGTGCTCTTCTGTCAGTAATAGAGGTTTTCGGTACAAAAGACCACAAGGGGACACTGAAACAATTTTTAAGAAAGAGGGATGGAAACAAAAAGTTTTTTGTCATTAAAAAACCTCATTTAGAACCTCTTCCCACCGAAACTTATATTTTACAACTTCAAAATGTAACTGCTACTCAGCAGTGACTGGTACTGATCATTGGAACACCGATAAATTTAACAAGAATGTCTACAGGGGTGGAGATGGTCACTGTAAATCCCACCACTGAGCAGGAAAAATCTATCTTAGTGATTTAAAATGCCTTGTTTTTCCACATGTTGAGAGATGCTTCAGCCAAATGCAATCCTGTTTGAAATAATGTAAATTTGTTAGCGCCTTGAAATCTAGCAATGTCATCCGGCGTTTCTGTTCACTGGTAAGTCTACTTGATGTGCTCCCATCATGTACCCTGTACGTTAAAGAATATGCAGTTAAAGGTGCAACAGAGGATGTTTTTTGGCTGCGACTTCCGGGTGGATCATCTTAACTATTCGTCCTCCAACATGTCAGTCATTTTGGAGAAATGCTCACATAACACCGTCATGCGTGCTCGTTCCTCGCTCGTTTCCACTAGCTGCGCATGCGCACTTCGAGTGTTCATGTGTCCCGTGAGCTTCCGTTTGAACCAGAGCGAATGGCTCTGGTTTGAACCATTCATAGTAGCTCCACCGATCTCGGACATTTCCTAATTTGTACACCCAAAAACAAAACCGAGGATTGTCTTCCTCGAAATGTCATCCAATTTTACTCATCCAAACTTTGTGCGGGGTCACTTTTCTTAGTTTTATTTTTGTGAGAATTCTAGCTCATATGATTAGATCCAGCTAGCAGCAGTCTACCTGCCCCCCTGCCCCTTCTCCCTCTGGGCTCGGGAGCTCTCTCACACAGCGAGCGAGTGGACAAGCACATGCTGCTCATTTAGAACACAAACGTACCTAAACCCCAAGTTGCGTTTGAAAGAAGGTGATTCGCACGTAGAAACGAACTGAATGCAGTCAGAAGAGGCTCATAATGGTATCCTTTTCACTCAGACGCTTTAGTAGTTGTTTATTTCACAATTGTTTGGCTGTAGCAAATATTTTTTTACTTTACGATGGCGAGTCTGAAATGGTGAAAGTGTAAATCTTTTAGAAATGAAGGCCGATTGCAGAGACTGTAAGTTCAATCACGAAGACTTCGGAATTAAAATGTAAAAGATTTATTTGACAATGGAATTAACAATGAAATTAATTTGACAAAGTCTTTGGCGATGACTCCGTCCTCATGGACCCTCCAGCAAGGCGGGGTGCTGATCTGCCTGGGTAGCAGGCAGAGGCGAAGCCGCCCCCCTTGAAGGGTCATCAGATTGCCATGGGGAGGATGGATTTGATGCTGAAGAGGCCGGAGTCGGAAGTTGGTGGTGAAGGGGAGGTGGCGGGCGATGCAGAATCTGAAACAGCAAAACGGAACGTGTCACTGGCATTTATATAGAAGATAAATGGTTACGATTGGGTAAGACCGATTGCTTGCGTCCTACGTCTCGTGATTGAACTTTCATTTACACTCCCATTTCAATCACGGAGACTTCGGAATTAAAATGTAAAAGATTTATTTGACAATGGAATTAACAATTAAATTAATTTGACAAAGTCTTTGGCGATGACTCCGTCCTCATGGACCCTCCAGCAAGGCGGGGTGCTGATCTGCCTGGGTAGTAGGCAGAGGCGAAGCCGCCCCCCAAAAGGAGAGACTTGAAGGACCGAGGAGTCATAGCAATGAACATACCTGAAAGACAAATACGCGCATTAGAAAAATTACAAGCATTTTGCGCTAGCTAAGCGCGGATGGATTGTGCCACTGCTAGTGGACGTGAAGAGCGCCAGCTAGGCGACGTGCTCCCAATACCAAAGCACTTGTGAAATGACCACAGCTAGCGGTCGTGCCGGGTATGAGAATACTTACTGTACTGGATAGGCTTTTACTTTGAAAGCCCTGTGCTAATGAATAGCATGTGTACTGCCACGGCGAGTGGACGTGAAGAGATGCTCGCGTAGCATCTGTGATGATGTGCCAGCTAGGCAACGTGCACCCAAAACCATAGCTCTAATGAGCAATGCCACAGCTAGTGGACGTGAGGAGATGCTCGTGTAGCATCTGTGATGATGTGCCGCTAGGCAACGTGCATCCAAAACCATAGCTCTAATGAGCAATGCCACAGCTAGTGGACGTGAGGAGATGCTCGCGTAGCATCTGTGATGATGTGCCAGCTAGGCAACGTGCACCCAAAACCATAGCTCTAATGAGCAATGCCACAGCTAGTGGACGTGAGGAGATATCGACGAGGTATCTGTGCTTACTTAACAGAATGGATACTCACTCTCTGCATGAGAACTGTCACAGCTAGTGACGTGAAGTAGATACTTGTGTAGTATCTGTGCCTGCTTGCCAGCTAGGCAAGGTGCACCCAAACCAAAGCGCTAGCTAAACGCTTGTGAACTGTGCCACGGCGAGTGGCGTGAGGTGGATACCCGCGTGGTATCCGTGATGGCTGGCCAGCTAGGCAGCCGTGAACAGAGCCGCAGCAAGTGAAGGCAAAATCCATAAGACAGTCCACCAGTAATGAGAACTCAAAATCATAGATATACCATCAAAATAACAATACATGCCAAGACATGCATACAAGGCACCCGATTATGACCCGTAATCATGCAATTCATGGCGTATTAACCATGTGTGCATCGCCCAACACCACATTCCGTAGACTCAACGTGACCACACCACCAACCTAGAAGTAGGGATATCACTTTGAAGATATCCCTGGAAAGATGGAAAGCTGCGCGGTGATTATAGATGAGATAGATGGCCGTACGTATGAAGCATATGCAGAGGATGACCAGCGCCCCAGGACTTGCAAAATCGGAGCATTTAAACCACGTTGGGCTGCTGTAGTTGCAGCTCCGATCCTGAATGAATGTCCAGAAAAGCGTCCCGGTGGCATACCACACTTCTTCAGAACAGCACTGAGGTGATAACTGAACCACTGGCGGCTGACAGGCAAACCAGATGATGTCAGAAACAAAGGTTTATTTCTATCTGTAGGAGGCCTCATGCGAAGATAAGTAATCATGGATGAATAAGGACAGAAAGAAGAATCGATACGAGCTATTACGACATGAACCCCATTACCTGCAGAATCAGATTTTGAGTGTTTAAGGAAAAGGCGATAATGATCAGAATAAAACGATATATCTGAAAAACAAACATCACGTGAAGGAAGAAAAGAGGCAGAATGAGTAGTGAATTCCCCACAACGAAGAAATCCGTAAAATGCTAACAAAAAAATGGAATCCAGTAGAATGTCCGTGTACTTTGTAAAACACCCAGCCCGAAGAACAGTTAATAAACGATGTAAAACACCAAGTGAGATAGGAAGTCTACTATCAGGTGAAGATGGAGAGGCCCTTTTATGCCTTTTAATAGCAATTTAAGGGCCGGGTTACAAAAGAGACTTCCAAAATTAGGGTCGTGACACCGACAGTGAAATTGGATACCCGCTACCAGACTGTGGAGATACGAGGGTTGTACATGACGAACATCAAAATTAAAAACAATAAATGCACAGACAGTAGCAATTTGAACAGGATACAAAGGAATACCTTGGGAAAAAACAAAATAAAGAAAATAATCTCCAAGCGGCATCATAAGCTTTTAAAGTGGAAGAGGCTAAACCTTTCCGCATGTATTTTTTTGCAGATTCAATCCATTCAGTCATATTATAGTTCAATTGAGGAGCAGTTCTGATAGAGGAGGAATGGGTACAGGCTTCAAGTTGGCTGTTGGACAAAGATGACGAAATTCCTGAAACCGGAATCGGGAAAGAGAGTCAGCTATACCGTTTTTGCAACCTGGGATATGCTGAGCTCTGAAAATAAAATTATTTGTTACGGACAACCAAGTCAAGCGTCTAACCAGGGGCATAATTTCGCTAGATTTAGAACGCCCTTTATTTATAATTTCAACCACTGCCTCGTTATCGCAGCGAAATAAGATTCTTTTTCGATGCCACATGGAACCCCACACGAAGCATGCCACAACGATAGGGTAGAATTCAAACAGAGCAACGGACTTACTGGCAGAAAAATTTAAAAATTCAGACGGCCATTCCCCTGGAAACCACTGACCTTGAAAAAAACCCCCAAAACCTATGGATGGAGCAGCGTCAGTGAAAAGTTCGAGTGACTCTGAGGATTCTTCATCATTATAAAAAAAAGAAATTCCATTCCATTGATCCAGAAAGGAGAACCAAAAACTAATGTCAGATCGGCACCCATCATCTAAAATTATCGTATCAGATAGAGAACTTACCGATTTGCTCAAATCCAAAAGCCGAGATATAAATGACCTCCCTTGAGGAATTATGCGCATGGCGAAATTTAAATGACCCAACAATGATAGTAGCTCTCGTTTTGAAATGTGAGACGAATTTAGGTGAGATTGCGTCATGTTTTTAATACGATTCACTTTCCCTAAAGGAAGCGACGCTTCTTGAGAAACACTATCTAAACGTATACCCAGGAATTCCAGGGAAGTAGACGGACCTATAGTTTTCTCATCTGATAAAGGGACACCCAATACACGAAAAGTGCTTTTGAGCGTATCAAGCATGGGACTTGGGAGTTCGGAGGGAAAATCGATAAGAAGAAAATCATCTAATAAATGCAGTACAAAAGGAAGACGGTCATTGTTTAACAAAATCCAACAAAGCGCTTCTGATAGGTGATTAAATATTTGAGGGCTACTCCTGCAACCGAATATAAGCCTGACAGCGAAATAAAACTCACCGTCCCAGCGAATACCGAACATGGACCATTCTGATGAATGAATGGGAATTATTTTAAACGCGTCAGTTACATCCGCTTTAGCTAACCAGGCTCTGAGGCCAGCGAGTTTAATTAGTTGAATAGCATGATCGACTGTAGCATAATGCATTGAGAATGGATCGAGGGGAATTAAGCTATTTACACTTAGGTTCGTCCCAGAGCGAGGATGGGACATGTCAAAAATTAGTCTTTTTTTCCCAGAGAATTTCCGTGTAGCGATACCAATAGGGTTCGTACGAAAAACAGAGAAAGGAGGAGATTTAAAGGGGCCAATCAGATAACCTTTATTTATTTCCTTCTGAATGAGCTCCCTGACGACGTCTGGTTCAATAGAGGCTGAATGCAGGGTTTTACAAACAATTGATCTATCTAGAGGAGCAAGGACTCCCACCCGAAAACCTTGGGATAGACCAGTGAGTAGGTAATCAACAAATACAGAATCGGGGTGTGAAGACAATGTGGATGACAGAGTCGAAATTTTAATAGGGGTTGAAGGATGTTTTTTTTTAAGGCACGTGCTGAATTTTGGCGTTTCTCTTCAGGGGTTGGTTCCGACGTGTTCGGCGAGGGCAAACAGATTTCGGATGGGCGTCCTTGCAAAAACTCAAATATGAAAAAAAATTTACAGCCAAGCACAGACACTTTCATTAAAGAGTCATAAACAGTTTTGAGTCGCGCTCAGTGACATATCTTCCATCAGATTCACTGGACCAAGCTACAGAAGACGCAGAAGCTTGAATGACTGTCTTGGGGCAAAGTTCGGCGGTGTGTCTGATGCTGCTGCATACGACGCAAGTGAGTGCTCGGTGACCTCCGAAATGACGAATAAGCAGTTCGATATCCAGGCTGGACCAATCAACGCGAATATTAAAATGAGATAACTGCAGGGCCGCTTTTGCAGAAAGAAAGACTTGTGATATTCATAAAATAAAGCCCCTCCGTAAAGCAGCTGCAGGTCGCAAATAATAGCGATAAACGAGTCCAATTCCTGGCGTCGTTCGGGGTAGACTGAACAAATAATGTCTCGCTAAATACCAAATACTACGACAAACTCGCCGATAGTAAGAGACCTCTGTAGACGTGGGTCTGCAGCCTTTAACAACACAGAAATGTCCCCGCAATCAAGTACACGTCTTGTCGCATTCGGGTGAAGGCAACAGGAATGAGACGAGATTAACATCCTTACCTTGCAGAACTTGGGAACGAATATTGGGGGAGATGCAAGTTGCAGGGGAAACATAAGGCCTACCACTCGATGGAGCAGGGATAGCGGAAGCCAGGCTAAACTGGGCGACACATTAGACGAAGCGAAACGGCATTCTGCTTTTGAGGCAACGGGCTGAGCCGAATGGGGAGCAGAAGCTTCCACAACACGGATTCTCTTTTCGAGGGATCCCACGGATTTTACAAGAGATTGGATGGATGATAGGAGAGGTTCGGAGACATCAGCGCTAGAGGATCCAAAATCGTGGCGCTGAACTTTTGCTGAGCGGCTGAGACCAGGAGAGGATGATTTTGCTGCTCTTTTCTTTCCCTTCCTGCGACGTGACACGGACGGAGTACTGGCTTGGACGGGAACCAACGGAGAGTTAACATCTTCGTAATCCGACGGCATGACAACAGGAATACCGCCGGTATTTGACAGATTATCGAGCAGCGCTAATAACTCTGAACGAGGAAGTTCGGGGTTAACCGGAATACTGAATTCTTCCAAGGCTGCGTGGAGTCGATCGTCGGAAAAACTTTGAAAATTAGAAGTAACTGCCACTGCTGCTAAGCGTTTACTTCTTCTTGGATTTTCGCTTTGAGAAGCGCGATCTAAGACTTCTTCCTGACAGGTACGGGGAGTTCCTTGAGAGGAAGGAGCCGCGCCGGATTCAGACATGACGTAAACTAACGTACGCGATGCGGAATCTGAAACAGCAAAACGGAACGTGTCACTGGCATTTATACAGAAGATAAATGGTTACGATTGGGTAAGACCGATTGCTTGCGTCCTACGTCTCGTGATTGAACTTTCGTTTACACTCCCATTAGAATCGTGCACGGGCGTGAGCTCGCGCACGCTCGCTCCTGACATTCAGGCGATAGGCGTTTCCTGTGGAGGAGCAGTAAAGCTGGTAGGATGGTCTTGCGCATACGCATTTTTCACAAAGCAACAAACAGACGTTTGGGTCTACTTTTCAAGAAAATCCTCTGTTACACCTTAAATGCTGATTACTGTAATAATACTACTACTACTACCACTACTACTACTACTACTAATTTTATTATTATAATGTAAATAAATATGTAAGAATATCTCCTAAAGAGGTGCTAAAGTTTCAGAATGAGTTAAGTTGTGGATCAACACCTATATTTTAGTTTGTGTTTGAAATAAATTATTTTTTTAACCCCTTTGCGCAGATATAGACGTCGGCGTCCATAAATTTGGAAATTCAATCCTAAATTATTTGGTAATTGAATTTCCAAATGTCTTGCTTCACTGGAATAATTTTCCACAGTCTCTGTGACACAAATACTGAGTTATAAAGCCTACGTAGGCTCATGCATAACAGGAAAAATTGGCATTATTTGTATTCTGCGTTAAAAAAACACAAATGAAAATAATGAACAGGCCATCCATCATGCTTTTGGGTTAGGTGCCTATCCACAGGAATGACCAGGTGTTCAGCAAGATTTTATAGGATTAGCAATATATTTATGACCAATTAGCTAATTACCTAACCACTTCACAGCATGAAGATTGATGGATGCTTTACTCTGTCATCGGGTGCAGAAATCTTCATGGACCTTGAGGGGAGACCAGCTCCCTCACTTCATCTGCCTGCTTTTGCAATCTGGAAGTATTTTGGTGATTACTGATTTATTGAACTGTAACGTTTTCACATAAACAGCAAGCTTTAGAGTATTATGGTTTCCTTCATTGATTTAGAACTAGTGCACAAATCCACGCAAACTTTTTCTCAGATGTTCGAGTGCATATTACATTGACTACGTTTACATGCACATCATATTCCAATTAAGGTCCATATTCGGGTTATGGTAATATTCCGAATAAGCTGTTTATATGCGCTGAGCCACGGGAATATTCCTGTTTACATGTTAATTGGCATATCCACCACTTTGGCCCAATCTCAGCATCAGGTTTTCAGCAAATTTAACGCCTGAGAGTTATTGTCATGGCTTATTTATTATTGTTGTTGTTTTGTAGACACCTTTTCGACATTTTGTGACATTGCCTTGTAGTTGTTTCTAAATGTATTTACCTCGTATTGGCTTGATCCCACGGCTTGCGATATACTGCTCTTAACAACGCTCTGCTCATAGCAACGGCAGTGATGCTCGTGATGAGAAAGGCTCTATCTGAATAGTTAGCCAGCTAGCATTTCATGAAAATGTTTGCTTTCACGGTAGGCATATATTGTGCCTTGTTCTTGGCCTTAATACAATAAATAATTTAACTCAAACTCTCATTCTCATCCACGTCGTCCTCCTCAATGGCAGACGAGACGCGAAGAGATGCAAAACGAAGTTAATGGTCTTGCCTATACGCCATTTACGCCAGTCAGAGCCCCCCAGAGGCTATGGATGAAAGTCTGCAGCCAGGACAAGTGGAAAAGAGTGGTGATGGCGGAGTTCACCAAGGCAGACTGGAGAGAAAATTTCAGAATGTCAAGAGCCTCCTTCAGCAAACTGTGCCTGATGATGGAAAGGGTCATGAAACCGTCCGTTGACACAGTACACGCCCCTGTGTCACTTCCAATGCGTGTTGCTATCGTTCTGTACAAACTCGCAAGTTGTGCAGAGTATCCCATGGTTGCCAATCAGTTCGGTCTTCATAGGTCAACAGTGAAGAAATTCGTCTACATGTTCTGTAAAGGCATGGTAGGGTCAGTTATCAGTCAGCTAATTAAAGTACCCACTGTTGAAGAAGCATGCGCAATTGCAGAAAGATTTGAAAAGGCCCTCTGCATTCCTCAAATTATAGGCTGTGTGGATGGCCCTCTTATGTGCTTCAAGGAGTGGTGGACGACAAATATTGCTATAAGTTCATGCCAAGATTTCATGTTAAATATAACTGTATTTATGTAGAGGCATTTCATACACAGAGGCAACAATGCGCTTTACGGGGGTTGGGCGGTGGGGTGGAGGTGGGCTACATCTCAAGCCGGCTGTTATACCTAGTTTACGCAATAATTTCTAGGGCTTGGTGCTAAGCGTTTACTTTGTTTTATCATGTGTTATACCAGTACTTATATCCTAAAATTGATTACTATATAGCTAACATATAGTACAGACCTTTAGTGCTCCTCAGCCTACTTGTAAAATTATAATAGTAAAAATACAACAATATGAATGAGAATAAATACTCTTCATATGGCTTATTGAATGTATAAACACATTTTGATTATATTGCCATAGCTTCTGGAGTGTGAACTGCAAGATGCCAGGTTCTGCCCATGATGCCAATGTCCTCAGGCATTCTGATCTATTTCAGAACTCCCACCTTCTTCCAAAGGTATGCATGCAAAGATGTTACTAACATGTCATATTTCATTTGTTTTGCCAGATACCTGACATTTTATGGATCATAAAATGACAAAATGTTTTGACCAGATTTATAATACTTATGATCAAGGGTTCAAATAAAGTGATAACATTCATATCCTAATATCCCATTTCAGAGACGTGCAGACTGAAGGGAAGGAAGTGAATTTCTTAATACTCGGAGATCCTGCATACCCACTGTTGCCATGGCTCATGAAGGGTTATCCACTGTCTGCCAGACTGACACCAGAGCAGGAGTCGTTCAACTTCTATCTGAGCTCAGCAAGAATAACAGTGGAGATCTCCTTTGGGAGGCTAAAGTCCAGATGGCGAGTCCTCCTAAAGCGAAGTGATTTCCATTTCACCTTTACCCCCATCATGGCTGCAACATGTTGTGCCCTGCACAACTTTTGCGAGAAGGAGAAAGAGCAGGTCAATCCTAGATGGGTAGAGGAAGCAGCAGCTCTTGAAAGGCACTTCCCTCAGCCTGAGCAACATGCCAGTAATGCCTACAATACTGATGCCACATCTGTCAGACAAGCACTTACTGATTACATGGCTGCATGTTTCCCAGTCCATAGGCGCTTGGTGTAGGAGGCAGCTGGCTACTATAAGCATAACCACCTACACTGGATACCGGCTGAGTATCATCAAGGTGAAACGGTATGCCTAGCTCTAGAGCCCTCACACTCGAGCTCAGACCCAGCCCTGCTGGTTTTCCTGAACCGCTGCTCGTCCTCACACAGACATTCACCAGCACCAGTTATATACAGTGGGTGCACACATTTAAGAGGTTAGGAGTTAAAAACTTTTAAAATTTACACTTGGACAAAATAGTAGTTGTGGTACAGCTTTATTTTAAACAGCAGACTTGTTTGCATAACAAGTTTGTATTTCAGTTAACTCTTTTTAACTTTCTGTAAATGTTTTGCAACTATCAGTTTGTATAGTATGTAGCTTGCAGCTGTATTTCCAAAGCCAACAAAACGGAAACAGGTTGGCTAGTTACTCAATACTTTGATATACAAATCTCTTTTATTGTGTAATAAAGTTTTTGTCACAAATTCACTTAAATAAAATGTTAATAAAAAATAAATACAAATCTCTCTTTTCTAAAAAAAATTAAGTGCATCATGCACTAACGCATCACATTTTCCGAAATTCCTGTAACAAATGAAAATAAACCCACGTTACCTAATGTCAGCTATTCAACTGTTAGGAGTGTGACAAACATGGATTATGGAAATATGTGGCAACCTCAAAACAAAATTATGGGCCGTAAAAACAACAATGATGGGCAAAAGCACCTAGTGCACACAACCGTCTCACTACAAGCCTTAGTAGAATCTTGGTTCACTGTAGTCATCTGTATTACCTTCAGATGAAGGTGTGCTTGGGCGTGGTGGGTTATGTGCTGGAGAGTGATGCCCAGGGTGGCTGTCAGGTGGGTAATAGCTGTACCTTTGGTACATGTCATGGGGTGGAGGATACATAGGCTGAGGATGTGACTGTAGAGTGGGCTGGGGTGAAAGCTCCTTAGCGTTGTGAGTACTTGGTTGACTAAAATCCCCGTGGAGCGGGTACTTTCAGCAAGCACTTGGGATAAGAGCCTTTCCTCCCTGGCATAGCTCAGCTCTCTCTGCTGCTCCAGCCACTGGTTTTGTGTCCGCTGCATCCTTTCCAGGAAATCTTGATGTTGAGCATGTAAAGCATTGCTACGAGGCCTTCTGCATCTTGATTTTTGACAAGAAATACAGTAGCTGCTAAGAATACTGTTTTCAGAACCACACAAGGGTGATATTACACTACAATGCTCTAACCCATTCATTTAAATTAGTTATTGTTGTTTATTCAGCTGCACTGGTTTTAAGTATAACTAATAAGATATGTTCATATCTTACCCTGAACAGGCAAGGTTGTGGAAGTGGATGGCTGTGCAGCAGAGTCACCTGCTCCATTCTCCATAGCTATGCATATACAAAACATAATTCAGGAACTCATAGTAGCTAGCATAGCAATATAGGTAGGTAGCCTAGCAGTATTTTGTATATTACACAAATAGTTAGCTAACGTTAGCTAAACGTAACTTGCAAACATCACGTCATAATCAACATAATGTTAGCCTACTTGTAAGATAACTTCTTACCATTATGATCATCATCATCAGCCTAAAATGAGCTGCAGCCACTTGTAGCACTTGTGTTTGGTTCACCTTCGGCCAGAGGAGTGAGTGACTGTGTTGGGTCCACTTCATTCTCTATAAAGTTATAAATAGACAAAACATAATTTGGGAACTTGGGTGAGCTTATTTCTAGGTTTATTTCTAGGTAACGTTACATAGAGTATAACACCAAATAGGCCTACAGTCTGGTCGGGGGCTGGCGGACAACCGCATTTGAGCGTGCACTTATTTAAAGAAGTGTCCTAACTTTAGCTAAAATTAGCCAAAGCTTATGTTTGGCTAATTTTAAATTAGTTAGCTAAACTTACTAATCGTCGTCATCAGCATGAGATGTGCTTTGGTTGCCTTTGGTCAGAACTTCAAAGCCAACATCGACTCTACTCTCTTGGCCAACTGCCATCGCCAGCGGTCTCTGTCCCAGAATTTCATCCATGGCCGCGAAGTAAAAGAAACTGGCCGGATTAGAGCCGCTGGTATTGTTCTGTTTTCTCGCTTTTGGAATATGCCCCCTTCAGAGTTTTCCAGCAATGCTTAACTTGGTCGACAGTTCTCACAAAAATAGCCCTCTCAACTTTTCGCACACTTTTTAAAAAAAAAAAAATGTTATTACGGTACTTTCGCCCATTGATATATTCCATTATATTCAAGTCTTTCATTATTTAAATACACACAGTCGTCTACTCTTCACTCCAAAAATGTAAACTCTTGGCTGTGCAACTTTGTGCCATGATGTAGCTGGCAAGTAGGCCAAATTAGCTAGCCAATCCTCGCGAATTGAACATGCGCAGACGTAATTGAGTATTCTGTTAAGGGGCGTTTTCCAATTAAGGTGTATACATGACCCAATATTCCGATTAAAACAGGTATATGCCAGGGGTCTTATTTGGAATATTTTGATTTGGAAAATGACCTTAATCGGGTTGTTGCACGTGTTTACATGACAGGTACAGAATAGGAATATTGTCATATTCCGATTAATCAGGAATAATGGTGTGCATGTAAATGTAGTCATTGAGAGAGTAACATATCATTCATCACCTCTGCTAAACACTGTGTGCATAAGTATCCTTCAACACACTGCAAACCAACCCTGTTTCACAATCCTGGAAACCTGTTGTGTATGCAGCTCAAAGCAAAACCTCTTGATAAAGACAAACTGAAATTGTGTTGTTTAAGTTATTTCCATCAAATCAAATCTGGCTTTGGCTTTTTGCCATTTACTGTCAGTAAACAAAGTTTTGGACTAGTGATCTGAATTTTGCAAACTCTTAGCAAATGGGGCTCACTAATTTCAACTATGTAGAAGAATGATATATCTACAAGGTCAATAAGTAGTCTGGCAGCAAGACCATTTTAATCATTTTAGCTTTCTATGCCACCATGACTGATTTCAAACAAATAATGAATCAATCAAGCACTTGAAGGATAGACTTTCAGCTGTAATGTCAGGATTTTGCTAGAACTAATGAAGAAATGGCCTTTTTACACACCCCCCTCCAATCCCCCCCTGCCCCATATTTCAGTGGCTCCAAAGAATTGGTCAAATGAATATCATCATAAATTAAACAGTCATTTTTTATGCCTGGTTGTAAATCCCTTCTACTCAATGACTGCCTCAAGTCTAGAGCACTTAATTAAAATCTAAGTGCATTGTGCAGTGGGAGGTGTGTCTCCTTACATCGAGGAAAGATACTGAAATATTGCACCAGTCAATATAATAATTTTATTTAACCATATAGGGCTCCAAATTCGTAGACCAGGTGCAGGCGTGGCGCAGGCATAGCGAATGGGGGGAGCGCCACGCCAACGGGGTGTATCCAGGCGTATTTTGCAATTTCATGCCCGGTGCAGCCCGGCGCAAGTACTCCTCTGTCCCACCTCTGTCCCTCCTGCCGGCACAAGTGGCAAAGAGGGAGGAGAGAAGGCATGAGGGGGCTTAACACAGCCGAGTCAAATCCTCACCAATCAAATGAGCTCCTCTCCTCACCTTTAAAATTGGAATAAAGAAGCCTCTGTCCTATATTTGCATGATGCGTGAATGTTGTATTTTACTTTGCTGCTTCAGGCATGTTTTCTGCTCCGCTTACGTCTATATTAAGCATTCCGAATATGAGTTAGCTGGCTAGCTAGGGCATTCGCGAATTATTACCATCAGCGAACTTGAATGGAATTTCAAAACGAAACTACGTCAGATCATGCAAACTTATGAAATTGGAATGAAATACGATGGTTGCTCATTTATTTCTTCTGCCTGCGTCATTGGGAAGAGAAACGATCGATAGCGTGTTCCTATTATTACACCCTGTTGCTGCTTAAAATTTTTGGATTAACATGCATGGACAACAATGCAAGATACGTGACACATTTATTTTCAATATGTGATCTTAACTCAGTACGAGATCATAGCAATCAGGCTGTATTCCTTTCCCCCACTAAAAACGATAAAACCTAAGTGACAATAATAGTATTAAGCCACTTGCACACACAGCAAATTTGGAAATGCAAATTTAACACCCTCATAGTTAAAATTAACACTTACCCAGTGTTTATATGGGAACCACTAGTTTAGTGTTAAATTAACACTTTCAAAAGAGTTAACATTATTAACACTTTGACGGTGTTACCAAACAAACTCTGAGAGTGTAAAATTGTTGACACCACAGTGGATGAGTTCAAATCAATTACACTATGACAGTGTTAACCAACTAATTCTTATAGTGTAGAATATTCCCACCACAATGGGTGAAAAGAACACTTAATCAGTGTTTAAAGTTCACTCACTAGAGACACTAATAAAGTAACTAATCAACTCTGCACTGGTGCAACAGTTAACAAAAGGTGTATAAATATACACTCAACCAGTGTATACTACACTACTAATACAGGGTACTTTGTCCACTAAAATAAGTTATAAAAATGTTGTTTTAGTCTTACCCTCTACCAACCATGTGCAATAATCACTCCAAAATGCACTGCAATGAAAAATACATTTAATTTTTCCTTCAAAAAGGGGCTCACGTTGCATTTGACAAGGTGCATAGTTCTTAAAACCCTATACAATGACTTTTACAATGCTACCATAACATGAGGTAGCTTGCAACAACTACTAACCCTATACAATGCAGCCATCTGGTACAACATAGAAAAATGAGTCTGAACCATAAGACATCTGGACATAATAATAATAATAATAATAATAATAATAATAATACATTTTATTTAACAGGCGCCTTTCAAAACACTTAAGGACACTGAACATGACACAATATTAAGAACAAACAGTAATAAAAGGAAAACACGAAAGAAAATAAAAACAATGATAAATTCAATAACAGCAATAGAAATTACCCAAAAATAAATTAAGAAAACAATGATCCATAATATACTACCAATTAAACACAGAATAGGCAAGTCTAAAAAATCGGGTTTTGAACAAGATTTGAATAAGGACAGAGAATCGGAATCACGGATGAATTGTGGGAGAGAGTTCCAAAGACAAGAGCTGTGCCGAGAAGGCTCTGGAACCAATGGTAACTAAACGGGCGGGAGGTGTGATGAGAAGCATGGAATTTGGAGGAGGCCCAGAGTCAGGGTGTGTAGATGCAAAGGAGATCAAGATGTAAGGAGGTGCCAAGTTGTAGAGAACTTTGAAGGTGAGGAGGAGAATCTTTGCATCAATCATGAATTTGATGGGGGGAGCCAGTGAAGTTGTTGCAGAACGGGTGTGATATGGTCAATTTGTGGTTCTAGTGATGGTCCAGGCAGCTGCATTCTGGACAAGTTGAAGTTTCTGGAAGGACCCTTTGAGGGATACATTCAGGAGGAGTTATGAAACATGAGGTGACAAGTGCATTGACAAGGATGACAGTGCTTGGGGAGGAGCAAAAGACGATTAATGTTTCGGATGAAAGCATGCAGACCTAGTAATGTTATTGAAATGTGATTCAAAAGATAGAGTGCTGTCGAGGATGACACCCAGACTCTTGACTTGGGAGGAAGGAGAAACTGCGGAGTTGTCAATTGTAAGTGTAAAGCTGTCAGATTTATTTAGGGTGGACTTAGTGCCAACAAGGAGAAATTCTGTTTTAGCGGAGTTTAATTTGGGAAGTTTTGACTAAACCAGGATTTGATTTCAAAAAAAACAGTCAGAAAGGGAAGATGGTAGAAGGGTGGTGTTGGGCTTGGTGGAGAGGTATGCTGGGTGTCATCCGTGCTGGAATGAAAATTTTATACCAAATTTCCTAAAAATGTGACCAAGTGGGAGGAGATAGATGATGAAGAGGAGGGGACCAAGAACAGAACCCTGAGGTACACCGGTGGTGACAGGGGAATGTGATTTGAATTTTTTGAGTTGAACAAACTGGTGTCTGTCGGAGAGATAAGATCTGAACCAGGTGAGTGACGTGCCAGTGAAACCAATAGAAGATAATCTGTCAAGGAGAATGTGATGAGAGATGGTATCAAATGCTGCCCTGAGGTCGAGAAGGATAAGTAATGACAGGAGTCCAGAGTCTGAGGCGATCAAGAGGTCATTATTGATTTTAACTAGGGCTGTCTCAGTACTGCGAAGGGGACGGAAACCCGATTGAAATTCTTCAAACAGATTATTGTTGGAGAGGTGAGTATGGACCTGGGCTGCAACTATTCTTTCGAGTGTTTTAGATAAGAATGGTAAATTAGAGATGGGATGGAAATTATTTAGATTGTGAGGGTCTGAAGCGGGTTTCTTGAGGATAGGGGTTATAGCAGCAGTTTTGAGCAAAGATGGAACAAGGGCTTGAAGTATCTCAAGTCATGAGGTGTAACAACTGAAAAATTATCCGTACTCTCAACATGAAAAGCATGAAAATGCTCTACAAATGTAGTCCCCATTTCAGAGACCAAAAGATAAATTTCATTTCTCAGAAAGATGCAAACAATCTTATTGAACACTGGCATCTCGTCAACAAAATCGGTGCAAACAACAAGACCTGAGTGAAATTCAATACCATTCTGTTTAACCCAATTTGTGACACTTATTTCAGTTGGCAAATCTATTTGAAAATGCTCTGAAACCAAATCACCATTTTCAACATCAATCAGTTTTTTCAATTTGACAGGCCCAGACTCAATACCTTTGACAGACAAGGATTCCCAATGATGGGCAACAGCTATTTGATGTTTCTTAACAAGGGTCTTGGTTATGTTGAAGTTTTTTATGCAGGACTTAGAGAATTTGTGTTTTGCTTCATACCTCATTGTCCAAACATGTACTAAAGGACCAACTAAGCGTATACATTCAGGATAATGAATCATGAAATGATGTTTTCGGATCAAATTATTTTGAGGATACAAAAGTAAATAACCGGAAGAAGATGTTTTAAATATACAGTCATTCCCTCTGTAATACTATGTTCACAAAAACAACAGTAACGACAAATGCCAGTGTGTGTCACCTTCTGGGACAAGATCTCCAAATATGAGTGGAGGTTCCTAATGAGGCATAATTCTGACTGGCATTAAGTCCAATACCACTGCCAGTAAAAATAATGTTTATAAAACTAACAAGAAACAAATCCATGAAGCCATAGTTGAATGCATATACACGTTGGAGTATGCTTTCATTAGGAATAAAGTTCTGATTCAAATATTCAAATAATAACTTTATCTCATACTGTGCTACGCCTTCTAAGATATCATGCATTATATCAAACACAAAGTTATCTGATACATTGAAGTATGATAAGGAATTGAGTACACTATTGCGTTTGATCCCAAAACAAGAATTTTCCCTAGGATTCTCAACAAGATAACTGTAATGGCCCTCATTAGTTAATTTGGTGCGCAAAATCACACGGATCACTTTCACTAAACACTGTTTGAGCAGATACTTTATCAATAAGACACCTTCTGCAGTAGTAGTTGGCAGAGAAAGATTCAACATAACCCAGAATTGAGTTCAGACCCAAATTGTCGCCCGTTATTTGTGCAATGGTGCCATAGACAGGTTCTTGAACAAATGACACTATTATTCCATTGTGCTCTAATACCTTTACATCTTGTATAAATGGAGTAAGTATTTTATCAATGCCGTATTTTTTTGCATCTTGCGAATGAAACAAAGAAATAAGATGGATATTCATCAGGGATGAGTTTAGACGTGGTGGTAAATTATGCGAAGTGTAAAATATAAACATCCAAGCTTGTGAATGCCTTGTTTTGACCCTAGTGGATTTGTTGTTTCAAAGTCATCGTAGTAAACTTGAATTTGCAATGCATTTTTTGATTTTGAATACAATGGGTGATTTCTATAGTATTTTCCATCACAGAAATCCTGGTATGTGTTACCAACACCTGCAGATTTATTAATTTGACAAAAACTTCTTCATTCTTGAAAATGAACTCTAATGTTCTTAACAGGGGTATGTAAATGAAAGTGTTATTTACTGGTACCTGCTCATATACTCCAGATACTTTGTTTCTCTTTGAATCATATCTCACTCCTCAGTGAATTTCAAGTGGTTCAACAACACCCCATTTCTCACTAAAATACTTTGTCCATTCAGAGTTGGTGTTTAAATCACTAAATGGATTGCAAGTATTGTAGAAGACTTCTTCCACTGCACTTCGGCTGGGATTATCAGCAGGCACTGCACTTAACACTTGTTCCTTAAGATTTGCGTGAACTTCATTGACATACTCCTCCATACCTTCAACAACAGATAACACAACATTGTTGGCGACACCACTGCCTTGTAACTTTGTGATGATAGAAGCACACATATCTTTTGCCTGGTCTTTTGACATATTGAATGTTGAAGGTTGACCTGTCACATCTAGGTCCATATCAGAGGCATCTTCTTGTGAACTCTGTTCACCTAAGCCTGACTGATGTGGTGTTTGCATGTCAACATCATTGCTTGTGTCTATTTCAGTAGTACTATGACAACTATTTAAATGCTTCCTGAAACCTGCATAACTTTTAAACTGCAATGAACATCCTTCTTGGGCACAAACAACAACAAATTTTTTGCCTGGATATAACCCATGAAATAACTTAAGGTGATGAATTAATGCACTAGGTGCATCATGCAAGAATCTACAAATATAACACCTATACATTGTTAAGACCTTGGGCTCTTGGCTTCTATTCATGAATGAGGCTCTTTGCCATTAGGCTTTGATTGGTTGTGCCAACAAAAGCTATAGACCTAGACGAAAAAAAAAAAAAGTTTGCCAAAATATAACCCATGCTAAAAAAAAAAAAAAAAAAAAGTGCTGAATTTACCGCACCAAATGCATCGTAAAATGAGCAATGTTGCATGTACACATTTTGTAAGAACTTCACTCTTAACTCCTGTTCATAAACTTGGCTCTCAACTCCTTCACCTTTGGACTCTCTTTAGTAGTATCAACATCGATACCATAGACTGTTGTCTGAAGGAATGTATACATGTTGCTGAGAGCATCGTCGTAGCTTACACTGAAAACAAAGTGCACTTTAAAGAGTTCATCAAAGGCTGCCAATGATGTGGTTCCCTGGCAAGGGACAAGCTTCCTGTCGATCACAGTGTAGTAGGTACTGATTGCCTGCTTGCCAGTTCCTGAGGCAAGAAGGTATGGCTGGCGACGTCCCTCCTGGTTCAGTTGGTGTTCTTCAAGGCTCCTGCATGACTGTGGGGAAAAAAATTACATGTCAAGTTGAATATGGCCTCTTTCTGTACCCGTTTCCCATCTCAATCACAATCAACTCTGCACTTACCTTGTGAAACACAACTAGATGGTCCATGGCCTGAGCTGCACTGATCTTCTGCATTTTCTTTTTAGAAGGCTGAGGAGGCAGGATATGCAGGAGCAGCAAGAAAGACGCCATATCACTGTCTCACTCTGGAAGGAGAAAAAAAGTCCTGAGTTTCATCATGTTTCTTCCTTTTCAAAACTTTCAAGCCATTTAACCTACTGCCCCCAACCCTCATGGTCTCTGGGCCCAAAGGACCATCTAATTTCAGCCACCGTCTTGTTTCAAGTCACATCTTTAAAAAATTGATAACCTGGATTTCTTTTTTTTTTTTTTTTTTTTTAAGTGTGGAAGTATGAGGTATGCATGGATAGTCAGTGTATCAAATACAGGAGAAGGCAATTGCCATGCTCCACTTTTGAGAAGCCAAGGTGAGGGGAAGCTTGGAAATGAATGCTACGGACAGCAAAAACAGCAAAACTTATTTTGGCCCCTTAGAAAAAGGCACATTCCCCACCAAAACAAAAAAAAAAAAAAGTTTCAGTTTACGCTACATTTAGAATATTTTCTAAATATTCTAAATATAAAAAATATTTTCAGCCCTTTTTTTTTTTTTAAAATAAATTTGGCATCTCCAATCCCACCCGAATCCGGAACACCCAATTAGTGAACTATGTACAAGGCTTGCTCGTGTGCGACCCCTTGTAGCCAATTCAGGAGAGAGGGATGGTTCACGGCTCTCCTCCGAAGCACGTGTCCGTCAATACTGCTTCTTGACACTCATTGGTTGAATCCTCGCAAGTTCAGAACGAGGGCAGAGGATACCCGAACATGAACAGGCTTAGAATCTTCCTGATAAGCGCCCGTCCGGCCAACAGGAGGCGCTTGAGCAATGAACAAAACAACTATTATATTTCCCTTCCCGGCAGTCCCTTCCCAATTTGCAACCCTGTAGCGCAATAGCCAATTGTGCGCTACTCTGAAGAAGCTGCCAACCACTGCCAGTTGGTACAACCGGGGCTTGAACCCGCGTTGTGATAGTCATTTCTGCACTGCAATGCAGTGCCTTAACCGAGTGAGCTATCCGGCAGCTCTCAAACAGCCTTTTCTAATGTGAAACTGCCTATTAATACAGCAAGGTAAAGCTGTGATAAAATTCCAATAACATTCTAATTAAAACGAGACGACAGTTTCATCACTATACCCCGCCATAATCAAGGGCCATAACTCTGTGAAAAAAACATGCTTCGACATCCATTTTCAAACTTAATGTAGATCATGTGTAGCTTAAGCATACAAAATTTCACACATTTGGGCATAATAGTTTGAGAAATCTTGTCCCCATTGTGCCCTGGACGGACGGATGCACGGACAGACCCCAATCCAATATCCCCTGGTCCCATTTTTTTTTGGGGGGGTAAATAATAGCTCTTTTCGGTGGTCCTTTTTTGAGTAGCTGCAATATGTTTTGTTGCAGACCCTGTCCAGAGCAGTACATTGCTTAGCTTCTGCCAGTACTCATTCCTGCTTCGCAAGACTGGGGCCATGTCGACTACCATCTCCTGTAGCTAATACTCCAAGTATGGAGAAGTATCTCATACAACCACACTTAAGGTAATCAAAATTACCCATTTAAGTACTGTGTGTGACAGAATGCATTGATTTCATTTGGCCTTTAATTGAATACCTGGGCGATCCTCTGAGGATTCATCATTGTTCAGATTCCTGGCAGACTTCAGCAAACTCTGGAGCACTGGGGTGGCTGTAAGACTCTCTGCTTCCCTGATCACCTTCCATTTAAAGGATGTATGCCACTTCTCCAGCAGTTTGGCAGCCGTGTCTGGTCCAAAGAGGAGGTTGAAATCTTGATGTATCTGCAGCAACAGAAATATTAAAAAGCATGTTTGGTTAAATTTATATTTCTGATGATCACATGCCAATTAGAAACACCTCTCGGTACCACCGATACAGATCAACAGCATCTAATGGCAGAATCCAAAAATAACCATGAAGTTGAATAAATGCCCCTGTAAAATTCCTCAAACAAAGGCTGAACATTTGAAACTTCGGGGAGGCTTTAATTATGGATTGTTGTATTTAACTGCATTAGTTTTATTTAGGTGGATCTAAAACTTTTTGTATTCATGTATTAAAAATCAAAGGGGGCACTGTAAACAGTCGTGCTTATCCACTCTTAATCATTGCTCAATGCAAAAATTCATTTTAAACAAGGAATATAATGAAGATAAACACAATACTTACATATCCTTTCCTGGAGAGAGGATCTTTCAATGCAGGAAACAAGGTGACAATTCCCAAAGCGTATCTCTCTCTGGTGATTCGCAGCAAAATTCTCCTGCGAAGAAAAAAGCAGAAGTTTTTTGCTTACATATACAAGCATCGATGCTTTATCAGGCTGGAATAATTACAACATTGCTTTCGTAATGAGAGTTCTTTATTGCAGAGTTCAGCTTTTCACCACTATTGCTGCTTTTCTCCAGTCTCATTCAAGCAAAAACTGATGTCCCTTCTCAATTCAACATTACGAGTAACAATCAGCCATTTGGCCCCAATTGACCTACATTTTAGTAATCATTCAGTCCATGAATTTATTTAAAACAATAAACAAAAAAAACCAAAAAAGGTTTAAAATAGCTGTAAACTACCTAACCCTGGTATTGTAAACTTACCCTTCTGTCTCAACCATGTGCGCGGCAAGAATGTCAACCATCTGCCTTCTTCTACTGTCACAAAGCGTCCCAGTCTCTTCATACTCTTCAAGTACTGCTGTCCCTCCTGGTTTTGACTGTAGAATCTGCTTTATCAGCTACACAGGTTACAACAATAGTTTTAATTTACGCCAAGAGCAGCAGACATGATAGGATTGTTATGATAGAGTCTAACTAAATTGGAAGAAAATCCAGATTTATGAAAGCAATATCAAGCTTTCAATGTGTTTTAGTTTGTTGAATTGAAAAACAAACAAAAAAACCAAGCAAATGAAATAAATCAGATGTGATCATTATGAAAATGTAGATATGATCTAAAACAGACATCTAATAAGCTTACATCTCTGGCTGAAGAACTCTGAAATGCCTCTTCATCAGTCCTCATTCGCTTGGTAGGTCTTGACTGCTCACCGTCACTGCTACTCATGGACATAGAGAGGAAACTCCCACTGCGTGAAGATGTGGATGGAGGTGACAGAGATGTGCACGAATCTAATAAAAGATAAACAATTAACCTCATTTACAGAATTATTGTGGCTCATATTTTGGAATTGACCACGCTAGAAATTCTGCTTATATCCTTTTTGGAGCATGCTGATAAGAATCCAGAAAACAGTTTTGGCTGTTTATACACTGCTACAAACAGCCAAAAAACTATGCCCAACTTTGTCTTCCAAGCCGTGTCTTATTTTTTTTAAGAAACCAATGATCACTTCAAGTTTACCCTGTTTCGATCAAGTATTTTTAACACTTCACATGCTAATCTTAAAATTGGAAGAAAGAATTCAGTACAGTGAATGCATCTGAAATGAGTACTGCTGTTAACGCATTGTAAAAATGAACTTGAAGCTGCTGAGCAGCTTTAAGGTTGGGATCCCCAATATATACACTATGTCCAAAAAAATTTTTCTTGGTTACGTGACTGCACAGAACAGTTCACATTGCAAATGCATTACATATTTGCATTTTAAGAAAATTTTCACCAAGTGACCAAACAGACCAGTGGCTAGCTTGCAGAAGTTTGACTGGAAGTTTGTGATTCTTAAACTTGACGGAACTCGGGTTCTTCTAGTCCCGTTTCAAGTTTGAGCTTGTGATCGCTGCGGTGGTCCTGGAGAAGACAGTCAAAGATCCTGAGTATAAACCAATATGGTGGACGAACCACGGGACAAATCAAAAATCGGAGAAAAACAATTGGCATCCTGATTGGGAGACTGAAGGGGGATCCCTAATTAAATTTACCATTGTGACAGTCCTTGATGACGAAGCAAATCCCATCCACGGTGGATAAGTCTGCGAACACTGCTTCATCCATCTCAGTGCCAGAATCATCTTCAACAGTAATCTTGTCCACAAGGATGGAGAACTTCTCTCTCACTACGAGATAAGGTTAAGAGTTCATACGGCAAATTGTTTTAATGACAAACTATGATGGGGAGTCAGTCTGAATTACCGTACAAGTCAGTCATATACCAGTCAGGACACTTACCTTCAGCAATGAATTCCTCAAAATCAGCAACTTGTAATTTGATGTATTTCCTACGATTTTGATACTGCACCTTAATGATCATTTTGCCATCTTTTTAGCGCCTGTAGAGAAAGATTGATGATCCATCATTTTAGATATCCCTTCAGTGCTAATTTATCTGATAAATATTTTTCTTTAAAAAGCCTACACTATCAAAAATAAATATTTTTCTTTAAAAAGCATACGCTATCAAAAACCTTTACTAAACTCAAATGCTCTCTGATGGACCAAAGTGCGCTTTTTGAAGCAGTTTGGCATGCAGATGTTCCCTTTCTGATTGACAGGCCTGGAACTTTACATACCGCTCTTCATACTTCTTATGATGACTGCGGTACCTTTGAATCCTGTCAAACAAACGCACTGAAAAACACAGAACTCTCTCTTTACAACAGCTTCCAAGTCATCTCATGTATTCTAAAAGGTTAACGGAATAGTGATCAAGTATTTTGCTACACAGGGAAGACCTTGCCATTAACCATTACCACTGTGATTTTACTTAACAGGTTTATAACAGTCAATGAAGTAAAAAGAAAATTAGACAATGCCTGGAAATGGTAGCATCAACAGCTCAACAAAAATGAACTCAACACGTTTTGAAGCTAACAATATCAATCTTCATCTGTAAACTTACTAGCATCACCTGCTGGGAATATCTGAACCGCATCAACGGTGTTGTTGGCAGAAAACAGGACTTATTCACGACTAAAACATATCCCACGGCAACTTAAAACACATTCTAACTTTACATTGTACGTTGTGCTTTAAGTTGGCATCGCGGCATACTTGAGGGTAAATAAATATGAACTTCAGATGTGCTCACCTGAAGGATGAAGTTTTGACTGGGGACCCTTGTGATCTTGCAGGTTGCTAGAAATCCAGAGATACACAAAATTGATTTAAACATTGGAGGAGATGCAGTAGAAGGCCAGTAGGCTAACTGAGGTTACGGTCGTCTGGTGATAGCTATATTAAAAGCGATAAGGAGCAGTGAGCTACAACTAATTGACGCCAATTCATCAACATTTTTTTACCATTTCAGTGAGAGGAGTTCATATGAACGCCCTCCTACAGAGAAAACTCGAGAGCTCCTTATTCACGAGCCTTGTACACGATTTTCCAGGTCAAATTCACAAATTAGATTTCGTTAGACGGCAACGACTCCAATCAGATTCAATGATAGCTATGAGGCAAGCAACGGTGGCTAATAAGTAACCTAGACCGTAAGCAGTTTTGCAGACAAAGAGAACCAGAACACAATCGTGTCAGCTGAAGCACTCTTTGGAGCAAACGGTTAAAAAACACGATGTACCCAAACATCTTAAAACTATATTCTAGAAGAGTTTTGATAGTTAACCGTTCGCCCATTGCGTCTTAAAATGATCTGAAAAAAACGCTAACCGTCAACCTTATCCTCAATGAGCATGTGTCCTTAATGTGCAAGTTCGACGGCTGCTGCTCGTTAATAATAGCTAGCTAGACAAAAGTAACGTCCTGTTTTCACATTTTGATAGGACAAGCCAACATGAGCGCATTTTAATGCAAAATAGCATTTAAACGACGAGTTTTAGAAGCAAGATACAAACCTGTCTGGTCTTTTCATACTGGACGGGAGTGAAACAAAATGGCTGCCGTCAAATTCCCCTTCAAGCTCGACAGCCCAAATGCCCGGATGTTTAAAACAACACTCACAGGTGTTAAATATCATGAACTCTGTGATTTACCGCCACGCCATTATGTTTTATCACCAGTATGGAGCTCTTTCTATCACAATTAACACTAAAGCCTTTACACTTAACTCTAAATTGTCCTAACACTAGAGTTTTGACTCTCGCGATTTTGCTGTGCACTGGACGCGAAACGAATTTTTCGCATGACAGATTACATTCAAAGTCAATGCAAAGACGCGAAGACACGCGTGTTTTGGCGTCTTTGCATTGACTTTGAATGTATTCAGTAGTGCGAAAAATTCGTTTCGCGTCCAGTGTGAAAGCAGCTGAAGGACACATACCCACATAGCCTACACACGCACTCACGCGCCCACATGCACACATCTCTCTCTCTCTCTCTCTCTCCTCTCTCTGTCTCTCTCTTTGATCTGATATCAGGACAATCGATATAGATACTATAATTTATGTGCTGATTCAGATAGTTACATTAAATTGTGGTTGCTGTAATTATTTATTGCATTGAAATGTGCCTGACATTCTGGAAACCTGCCTGTGAGGTTTCGGTGACGCGTGCGCACTGTGCACCAGTCAGCCAAATTACCACTGCACAGAAAGTAAACCAGGTTGGAGCTGGTGAGCTCTCTCTGCGCTTTCGGCGGAGCCTTTATCCACGAAATTGGCACTGCATCATGATGAATGTGTGACACCTCCCCCTACTACGCCGCCACACCCATCTCGGCGCACGTCCGTCTATCAAATTGCCAAAGTTGCTGCGCACGGTGTTGCACCACTCGAAATTACCACTGCTCGGGCTGCACCGGACAAAATTACCACTGCGTGGGCTACGCCACTATGCGCCACCCTGCGCTACGCCAAGAAATTAGAGCCCAGAAAGTTGATTTGAGGATACTGCACTTAAGGGGTCTTCAGGGTAAAGTGTAGAAATAACCATAATAATGTAAAAACTAAGAAATAAACATACTCAACATGATTTTAACCTCATAAAATGTAGTATTTTGATAAAAATTTACATGGTGGCCATGGAAACAGCACTTCATTGACAAAATCTGAAAATATTTTGTGGCACTGATATTTCAGTAACCCATGGTCAGATTTTATTCAAATTAGTCACATATGAAAGGTTTAAGATATTTCTATGAAATGACAAAGGATTTTTTTGTTTGGAACATTTATGAATATTTAATGAGCTCTGTTATGAAACCATAACGAAAATTGCTATCAACTTGCTTCATTTTCAAAATTAACCCCCTAGGGATGCACCTATCTTAAATACCCTATGTCATTTCTTAGATCTCCAACAGATACAACTTCAATCCAAATTTCAAGTAAATCAGATGATTATTAATGATTTTATGAATGCCACAAGGTTGAAAATCAGTAAAAATTGTGATTTTCGGTAATTTGCATTTAAAGTCACAAGTAACAATTGAGGCAGAGGAAAAACATAGATTCTTGGTGTTTACTGGCATCTCACTGCATTCCTTTATTAATTTTATGTGAAAATCAAAAATATTGAAATTTTCGAGAAAAAAAATTGAAATTTTTAGCCTGAAGACCCCTTAATAACAAAATAAATTATTATTTATTTATTCGCAACAAGAAAATCAATACTATGGAAGCTTATTACTGCCAACTGGTGGGGGGGGATTTCCATTTTTTTTTCAACAAAATATTTTCCTGCCAACAATCTTTTTGTTATTCAATGCATTTTACATGACTTATCCTATAAAGAAACTTACTCAGTATTCTTACTTGCAAACCCTCGTTTCACACTGGATTCATTCCTTAAGCATCCAGTGACTGAAAAATGAGAGATGCAGTTGCCACCTCCTGCCATAGCTGAAAGCCATCTCTCTGAAACTGCAGAAAACCAAGAGTAACCAGGCAGGGGTAATTTCAGTAAAGTGGAATATTTCTTTTGTAAAATGGAATACATGCTACCTTTATTTGTTTTCTCAGAGCTTTTCAGCGAATATTGGTGCACATACTTCGGAATGGGCATCTTTTTCATTAAGGCTAGATTAAGGCTTGATTCTGCTAAGGGAAAATCTTGATGCTGTATCATTTAATCACATTGCCGATTATTCTATGCTTCTAGCAGCTTGGGGAAGGCCTGTTTTTGTTATAGCATTACAATGCTCAGAGTGAGGTGCACGCATAGTTTGTTACCATCACTGTGCAAACTCCCTAATGCTTTTGCAGATGGAATGGTTGCAAATACCCCTCAGTGTTTCAACATCTAGTGGGAAAGCCTTCCCAGAAGAGTGTGTCATAGCAGGGGTAGGGGGGCCAACTCCTTATTAATGCCTTTGATTTTGGAATGAGATGGTGGGTGGGCAGATTTTCGCATTCTCTCGTCAATTCAGTGTATTAATACACTGGTGGCCTCAAATTGTGGTCTTTGGGCCTGAGCAAGGTGCACATTTCTAGTCTAACCCAGCAATTACAAACAAGAGGTACTGATCACCGAATCACAAAGCCTCTGATTACTTAAGTCATGTGGCTCACAGATAGTCCTGAAGAAAATTGTGCACTCTTTGCGTCCCAGCATTGAAAACCACTGTTCTAGATCTACACTTCCTTTCTAAAGTACTAAAATCAATATACAGCATTAATCACTGAGACCTGCACAGTGATAGAGATCACTAAGTAGTAATATGAATATAGAAAATATACTTTATAAATGTAAAGTTTGCTTCAAGACATTGTATTAATTGCCTCACTCCTGTGTGAGATGCATACCAGCAGGCCTACAGACATGGGGGATATGTATATGCAGATAGTGTGGCATGCATAATGTGCAGCCATTATTGTTTTTCTATCATTTAATCATGTTTTTTTGATCATCGACAAGTAAGAGTAAATTCTGACACCCGTCTCCATCTTAAGACAATTAGTCCTAATTTGATGACCGAGACAGTCAGCAAATGCAAGTGCTAATAGCTTTGCAGATCAAAACTGGGCATGTGCAACTCCAACCTGGGGCGAGTTTCCCAAACGTGTGGTTGCTAGCAACTTGCATAGTTCGTCCATTCACAGTTAATAGGCCCTACTATGTAAGTTAGCATCTGTGATTTCGGGAAACACACCCCTGGTAAGTTCCTGAAAGGAAGGGACAGAGCAACTGTGGCACTGTTGGAAAAAGGGTTGGTCTAAGACAAATTAATTACCTGTGGGTGTGGTAAGGCTCCATTGAGGCCAATCAGATCAGCGGCTAGCATTCCCTTTGAAACCAGCGTGTTAATGCTATACCAAACCGTATATTTCATCCACCTGCTGCTGCCTTCTTCAGACCTCTGAGAATGGTGCTCCAATGTAATAAGTAAAGAGGACAGCAAAAACTTGTGTCTGTGCATTCTGTATGAATGTGGGCCATTTACACTGTATTGAAAACAGTGCAGATATTATCAAAAGAGTGCAAAACTGAGGTTAATTACCTCTATTTTTCACCACGCAAAGAAAATATTCTCATGTAAAAATATCCCTTTACCCTCCCCTTCCCATCACATCCCACCACCATTTCGCAGGCATTATTCTATGGTATGCTACAGAAAAAAAGGGAAAGAAAACAATACAAACAATGTGAGAGCAAACACGTCTGCTGGCTGGGATTCACTCCCGTGAAACAACCATTAAGGCATAGTGTTTGCACTAAAAGGTGGACTGGGTGAGTCTAAACAAAAAGCAAGGTCTGACACAAAAATTGCACGGCAACAGCTTTATTCATCAACACACCCCCTAATGCGCAGTTAATAGCAGAGAATGAAAACACCAAACTGGGCTATCAATATATGCCGTTTGCCACAGATAAAATTGTGAATAACGTTATCATCACATACATTTCCGTTTACTAAGTGACAAAAATAGAGCCCACTGTGTCATAAATCACTGAGTTGTTTTTGTTAGTCACTGGCTATAAGATTTTGCAAAGACTTGCAGGGCGCATCTACCAGTTGATGACAATGTTCGTGCATTGTACTTAACCATTTGAATAAGCTAAGACTAAAGACTTAAATAGACTAAAAAGACTAAATAATATGAAGTAATATTATAAGAATGTTAAAACCACAAAATGACCTAATGCAGCTTGGACTGAGTTTAATGACCACCTAATTCTCAATGATCTCGATGACGGGAGCCACAAATCGAGCAATTCTCATGATTTTATTCTGACATTGGAAATTTAAAATGATTGAATTGTAATAGACAAAAGTGGTGTGGTGTAAGGCCGGCATAAGGTGTCTTTTAACTGCACCTCTGATCTCTCCTTCTGTAAGGACGCGCCTGCAGCGCTACGACTCACCAGTCTATTAAGACCTGGATCGCATTCCTCAGTCCATAATCATTGCCTTCATCTGTTACCTATTTCCACTGTGTGGTAGTGTTTTCTATTTAAGTCCGAGCTTAAATTGACATTTTGGAAATCAGCTAGTTCTTGCATGTCAACCAGGTATAAAAGGGATTCTAGTTACAGAATTTACATGGGCTATGAATTGTACACAATCATGCGCAAAGCACGCGTAAATGAACATGTGACCAGGATTCAGCGTGACTTGATGTGTTGATGCGATACAGTCTGTTTAGGAAAACTACTGTCATGTCCTGGCACCCAGAGATGTTAATAGGGCAGCAGGAGAGTGATTGAAAGATGAGGACCCAAATTCAGCAACAGTGAAAGTTTATTAAATAAAGACAGAGTAGTAACCAAACTAAAACAAAACTTCAGGGATAAACAGAGGGGGAATGCACTAAACAAAGGAGTGATTCTAACTAAGGTTACTTGCCCATGAAGGGAAAAACTAAGGTTTAAATAGACAAGGGGATTATAATATATTTAAGGAGAACCAGACGACATAACTGAGAACAGAGGTTTAATTGAATAACTGGATAAGGGCAGGTAGCCAAGGTTCTGGAATGCCAAAGGGGAGGGGCATCACAGTCCCCCCCCAAGGCACGGCTACCAGACGGGCAGGTGCCTGTAGAGTTAGGGGCTGGCGCTGTGTGCTATATCTGGGTCAGTCAGCAATGCACACTGCTGCTGGGCCGAGGACCTGCGAAGCGCACCTGTAGCAGCTGGATGGCCCGGAGCACCCCTGATGTAGCTGGGACTGGTGCAGTCCACTGGAGCCTGGGACAACAGGGGGATTTCCGATTACTCCAGAGGTGAACAGGATAATGCTGGACACTGAAGTCAAGGTGATGGGCCGCTGGAGCCGTGGGGGATGCAGGCCGCTGGGGTCTCTGAAGCAGCTGGGGAAGCAGGTCGCTGGACCTCTGGTGCGACAGGAGTTATAAGCTACTGGGACCATTAATTACAGGTCACAGGTACGGTTAAGGATACAAGCTGCTGGAGCGATGCAGGGATGCAAGCCGCTGGAGCGACAGGGGAGGAAGCTGCTGGAGCGACATGGGGTGCAGACCACTGGAACCTCTGGAGCAGCAGGGGGTGCAGATGACTGAGGCTGCTAGAGCAGCAGGGAGAGCAGCCCACTGGAGCCTCAGGAGCAGTAGGGGAAACAAGCTGCTGAAGCCTTGGAGCAACTGCAGATGCAGGCCACAGGGCCACAAGGGCAGCAAGGGAAGCCAGCCGCTGGGATCTTTGACGATACTGACCACTGGAGCAACAAAGGGTGAAGGCCTCACCCAGAGCCTGCAGGGTGCAGGCCTCACTGGAGTCTGGGAGTACAGGCCTCTCTAGAGCCAGGGAATACATTGTTCTCTTCATCCTGAAAATGCAGACCTCTCTGGAGCCTTGGGGAGCATGCAGGCCTATTTCTTCCCCCCAAATAATTGTTTAATAACTAAAGCTATGCTCTGCATAAGGCATCAGCAACAATATTGTCGACTTCGTTTCTATGGTATACTTCCATGTTATAGTCCTGCAACAATAACGACCAATGCATGAGAGGCTGGTCGTTATCACGCATGTGTGACAAGAACACCTGGGGAGTATGGTCAGAATACACAATAACTGGTTTTGAGCTGGAACTTACTTAAAACTCAAGATGTTGTAATGACAAGACCAATGCAAGCCCTTCCTTCTCAATTGTTCAGTAATTAAGTCAGTATTTATTGAATTGTTGTTTTTTTTTTTTTTTTGAAAAAATAACAAACAGGATGGTTTATCCCATGTTCATCTTCCTGCAACAGAGTTACACCAGCACCTTTTGGGCTGGCATTTACCTCCACCTTGAAGGGACGTTTAAAGTCAGGTGGTAACAGCAAGGGGGCACTACAAAGGGGCTTTGGCAGAAACAAATCACTCCTGGCACTCTTGAGTCCAAATAAACTGTCCGGCAAGACTAATAAGCTAGTGAGCGGCGCTACAACAATGGGAAAATTTGTGTTCATATATGCACATATGACTTAGTCATAACAGTGTGCTTGCTTCTTTGTCTGTGTGTGTGTATGTGTATGTATACCATACTCACCTCTAAGCTCACATTCCCAACTCTGGAATATAGTATATCAGCCGTTAATATAAGCTAAAATCAAAATAATGGATGAGTACAAGGTATTGCTGGTGGCACACAAGTGTCTTATTGGACGACGGGTGAGGGACCCACAGTAGATATGACATTTTGAAGCGTGTAAACACATTTCAAAGACACTGCTCATCCTTGTAAAATCAGAGAGCTCTTGTGGGTGCATGATTCTGCTTGTGTTAATGTGATGGGCCCAGGTTTTATGAGTTTGTTTCAACACTTATCCATCTGCTTTCTTTTCCTTCTTCATTATTATTTCTGCTGAAACTTTAAACAAGGAAATTAACAGGTGTGACTGTAGCAAATTGCCTCCTTTATATAGAGAAGGCTGGACATGTCTTGCATTAATTTCAGCCCTTGTTTGAATCCTCCCTTCCTGTAGGGGTCATAATGGAGCGCCTGTGTTTGCTATATTTCTGTCGTAACAGGAATACACAGCTGGGAACAGTATCAGAATCTGCAGGCACTGTAGCTTTATATGGATAACAATGATTCCTTACCTCTGTAGATTTTGGTGGCTCTGAAGGAAAATGTTTTGCCCCCAAAGTCAACCAAAACTGTCTGTGCATGTGGGCTATGTGTATGTGTGAGTGTTTGTTTGTGCTTGTATGCACGAATATGTTGTGTTGCAAACCAGCGACCACAGTCTTTGTCAGATGGAGCATATTCGTGTTAACATATGATTCCTGGAGCATGGAAGATACACGTTTATCCATTGAATGCAGGAAGAGGAGGGTCTTTCCTATGAGGAAGTGTATGGGACACAATTCTAACATATGCATCAGCGAATCTCTCGCAAACTCAACAGAAAAACATTGTAGCATGCATCCTACCTCATTTAAACACTCTTGAAACCCCGCACACAGGGTGCGAACTTAAGGGGAGCTAGAGGGAGCTCGGCTCCCCTTAATAAGAAATTAGCTCCCCTGAAAACGCAATTGGTGAAATTTTCCAAAATACTGACAATGTGTTATTTTTGAACCGCATTTTTATTTTTCTGTATTCTTATCATATATGCTGCATTAAAATGGCAATTACTGATGCATGATTTATGCCGGGGATAAAGGATTAATTTTTTTTCTTGCCATGACCACCAAAGCCTGGCGGCGCTATGTCATAAATGTCACTCACGCAATCTGAGAAACAACAAAAACTTTTTTTAGCTTCTCTCAGTTTCCGCGCCAAGTCGCATTATTTTCTGCAGTTAGTAGTCTGATAAAATCAGAGATGGTTGCGAGAGAACAGCCTCTCGGCGCTCCTTTTCTTTGATCTTAATCGACCTCCCTTAGAAAAATTCGAGCTATCACGCTTCATCGTATCTTGGATTAACACGTTGACTGCCAACTACGAGATAATACGTAATGGCGGGACTTGAAAATTCGAGGAAAATTATCCATCCCTTTATTGATGGCAATTAGTCCTGGCTAATTCTAGATGGTTTTCCTTTATAAGCACGTTTTCCAATTTGAGAATAATCAAGTGGCAATTGAAGACACGGCTTCTCTCCCCCATGCGATCTAACAACAAATAATGGGCTACATTCAGTAGAGAAAATAATTTAATTATAATTAGGTCTATGCACTGGCACTCAGCAACGTTAATTTTTTTTTTTTTTTTACGCATCACTTCTAACGTTGCATTTCACATTTATTTTCAAGTTCTAATGAATACGTTCTGCAGCATGATCAGATTTTTGGCTCGTCAATCAGATCGTAGCCATTCTTGATTTGGAGATCCAGCTGACAAGGTTTTTTAAAAAGTTGTAAACTGTCTTGAAATTTTTGTTGCCTGATTTGCTGCGTTCATACTCCGTATTCTATATCTTGTGGTGCCGATGGGTTATCGTTGCTTATTTTAACTCCACAGTCAAACTTCATTAGTAGAGCATTGAAGCGTGTGTTGCGCATTGAATTGAATTGACAACCCCCCCTCAAAAAAAAAGTGAGCGCCCCCGAAAGCCGTGGTATAGCTCGCACACTGACCGCACACATACTAGTAAAGCCATGAACACATGAAGAGATTCATTGGAAAACTAAATATATCCATTTGAAGCATTTTTAGAAAAATGCAAAGTTTTTTCACTGGAGAAGTAAGCATAGAACAGCCTGTTTATTTGTTAATGTCAATCTAAATAAGTTACAATGCTATTTCTTGATGCAATTAAATCTAAGAATAATGAACTTTGCAAAAAAAAAAAAAGTGTACTGTGTTATGATTATTTGGCAAAATGCAATGTATCCACAGAAGTGCAATTTGAAGTCAAATGCCTGCAATACAGAAACTGAGAGTCTGGTCCAGGATTACAAGAGTAAGAGGACAGTAGAAAGATGGGCAGAAGAAGGCTTCATCTGGCTGGAACTGCATTTTGTAGTCAAATCTGACAGAGGGCACAGGAAAAAAGTAAGGGATGGAGGGAGACAGAGAAGAAGATGGTTACGGTAAAGACGAAGAGATTGGGCTGCCGACTGAATTGACACAACACAGAGGATGCCTGGAGCCAAGCTATTGTGCTTGTGCTGTTCTCATCTTTGATGATCTAACTCACTGCTCTCTCTATTATCCATTTGTTAAGGATCAACAGCTCTCTCCTCTCCAGGCTCTCCACATATGCACGTCTCAAGAGGTGCGGTGCTTATCGTCATACAAACACAGAGTTGAGCGCGTGTGCTCAGATGACTGCTCTGGCTTAGACAGGTGTAAATGACGTATGAGTCTTCGATCCTGTCACTCATGCCTGTCACACCACAGCAAATATCACAGTGATGGTATTCTTCTTCCGCACTGGCTGTCTGTGACGAGGTCTTCAAAACAGCATCAGTGATGCTGACAGAAATCTTGCCAAGGACATGTTATACAGACTCTCACTGTAAAAATTTAGCCATAATATTCTATGGACCACCTAAAATGTCCATAGAACCCCAAATGTCCTCACAACATTTGTTGTTTCTCAAGAGTTGGTTCTTACAAATATAGCTATATGAGCACCCCACCCCAGCCCCCCTTACGTACATCCACACACAAACACGCACACACACACACACACACACACACACACACACACACACACACACACACACACACACAAAACACATGACTAGTATGGTAATCTCAATCTTTGAAAATCTAACAGAAGCGGGTTGGTTTACCGCAGAATACAAAAGTTAGTCTGTGTCAGAAGCAACCTTAATTGAAAGGGACAGGACTGAGCGGATTGTACAGTCAGTATTTGCTTGACAAGAGCAGAAGAGTAAGTTACTATTATTTTCTCATTAAAGAGATTGTTTTGCAGTAAAAAAAAATCTTCTCTCCAGCATTGATTATCATTCCATACACATGCAAAACAAATTTTCAAATGCTTGCATTTGCTCAGTCATGGTGTAAGAACATTTCTGACAACTGACAGATTTCAGCATCAGTTTTGATTACCACATACTGTAAAATTAATTGGGGATAATGAATAAACTTTTTATTTGCAAATAGGTGCAAAGGTCAGGTTTGATGTGTTTTTGTGCATGGAAACATTGTACTTGACTTAGTGAATCAAATGAATATCAATGAGTAAAGGGGCCTCTTGAAATCAAGAGCTGTAAGTTATCTTAATAAGAACTTCAACATAAAGCCCTTTTAAAATATGAATAATTTCATATAATTATTAACCATCTCTTGAAAAAACAGAGCAAAATAAAGGCAACTTTTCAGGTTTTTGGAATATGCTCAAATTCATATAGTTTTGGGGGAAAAAAAATTCCTCAATGTCCCAAGCATATTGTAGTTTATTGCATTTTGATATTGAAATCACCCGGCTATCAAGACTGTATTCAAGCGTGCCGATTCATAACTCATAATTATGAAATAATCCATACGTATATGAATTATAATGCTTTTTGCTCATACTGTATAAAAAGCAACAGATTCCAAATGCAAATCCCACAACTGAAATCAATTCCAGACTTTTTATCTGCTTACTTTAAAATGACAATGTACACAACAGGGCATGGAACAGCTGAGCAGCCAATTTCCCAGTTACATTTGGTCCCTTTGAAATAGGACACCACATAAAATGTGCTGTTATTCCCTACACCGTAGAGCAGATTAAAATACAATACATACAGCTGATTAAAGCTGAAAGCCTATATTCATATTCCTCATTTATGAGGAAATAGAAAATAAGGAATACCAGTTTATATTCCTTGTTTATGAGGAATTAAAATGAAATACAAGTTGACGTTCCTAAGTTAATTTCAACTCCAATATTCAGTGGTATTGTCATGGTTTGTGAGGTGTGCGTGTTGTTTGGACTTTTCTTTGCGGCTCTCGTCCTGGGACAATATCGTTTTCCTGGACTATTGAATTCTTTACCCAGCTGGCTGATTGAGCTGGGGCGGTGCTTTCCCAGACTCTATATAAGCAGGAGGTCCGGCACGCCCCCTTCGCTAGAGTGTGTTTTTAGCTTTGCACTATAGCCGAAGATATCTTTAGTCAGGTTTTGTATGACTTCCTATCTTCTAATTATTGGAGTTTCTTCTCCCTTTTTCTATCTCGCTTTGCTTCCGTGGTTCGGACTATTATACGTCCTTTGGAAGCACGAGTACTTTCGTTTGGTCTGTATTATTCTCTGTGTTTGTACTGTGTCCGAGCTACTATATTTCTGTCTGGTCGTTGAACTTGGCCTCCGAATTCTACCAGCCGTTACAGGTATACAGATAAAGTAACGATGACTAGTAATGTTCAAATATGGATGGGTCGGACTGTCTGTCTAAAAAAAACTACATATCAGTTAAAACTATGGTGTACAAAGAATGGCATGCATGTGATTGATTCTCCCTGCCTGCTTTGAGAATTAGCATAGAGCTTTACAGGTGATTGAATATTCCCTGACATTGTTCAGGAATATTTTAATCACATGCTTCATTGATCTCTTTGTATTTTACAAGTGTTTATTTATTCCAGTGGGAGGTAGTCTTATGGAGAATTAGGCTCCTTAATCAGCAAATGATAGAGCATGATACAGTGCTCACAATGGTTCTAAGACATGGTCATGCTAATTCGTGTGGAATAAGTAAAAGATCACACTGGCATGTCAGGGTTTTTGTACTACGACACTGGTTTTGTGGAGAGAAATTTTAGCATAGGGGAGTGAGCCCCTTTGTACAAACCCTAAGAAATGGGAAAGATGTATGGACCCACACCTGTACTTGTGTTTATAATTAAATCTATCCATTCTCAGATTAAATCTCTATTGTTTGAAGAGACCCAATAATCAGACTTTTCATTGCTACAGTGAAATTACACCTTGCTTTCGCCTAGCAGACATTGTGCAAGTTACATGTCAGGAAACAGTCATTTCTGACTGGCCACCAACGATGTCTCTGATCAGTGCATGATGAGAGACATGGGTTGTTACCTGACAGGGTATTGACCCACCAGCCAAACATGGCTCTTTGTTCAGAATTTGACTGTTAATCCTTACTTCTAAGTTTTCTGGTCACCCATAGCTCATAGCAAATATTATTCATTGGATTCTTTTCAAATTTGGCACGCGCATTCTCTAGGGCATCGCCAAGGGCCTAACAGCAGAATTATTCCCACTGTCTCCAGTTGCAATTTGCATCCCAAGCTCCACCAAGGGCTTGAACCGGTGACTCTACACTTTCTAGTATAGCAGCCTACCACAAAACTGCCCTGCTCCTGCACTGACAAAAAGACAGAGCCTGAGGATCAGAAATCCGGCGAAGTGACGCATCATTCACCCAATTCATTTATTTTTGCCTTGCCCTGGCCCCTCAGTCATGTCTATTCATTTTTATGGCCAATTACCTATAGCACATATTCATATCTATTTAGGATGCTTTGGGTTAAACAAAGAGAACAGACACTGACAGAAATAAACAGATATGACCCCCCCAGCCCCGTCCAACACCATTACCTTTAATGTGCACCTGCCTCATGGTTTGATTAAATATCAAACTCAAACGTGTTAAATAAATAGTGAAAGGGGAAAAAAGAGGAATAAAGAGAGGTACAGTGTTTTTGTATTCAATAAGGGATAATTGGACTGGTAAGAAGGAAGAGACAATTCAACATGAACAACAGAAAGGAAGATAATCGGAAAACAAGACAAAGAGAAAAAAAAAACATGGTGTCAGGATATAAAAAAGATTTTAAAAAAGATGAAGGAAGGTAGGTGATCTTGTTTGGGTAGCCAAGCCTCACTCACACCAATTTTGATTCAGAGATCCTGGAGGAATTCCGTTTCACCATAAGTGGACAGGCTATGGGGATGCATGGAACTAACTATTTGCTTTTGAGCTGTGGCATCTCGGCTCCTGCTCAACTTGTTCCTCCCTTTATTAAAAGAATATATGTTCTCTCAGGTGAGTGTACATCTGCGTATATTTTCAAGGTTTGGGTTTATTGAATGTGGGTAGAGCATGTGTTCAGCTTGTCAGTGAACAGACAGTATGCTTTTGTCATATACAATTCTTCAAAATGTTCAAGTGCGCACTAGGGAGGTGTATGTTCTCAGCAAATGGAATTGTGCACCTGTCTAGCAATGTTTAGTACGCACTCACCAGCCTTTTCATTTGGTGCATCCTCCTATTTCACTGTATCAAATAACACTGAATCATGTTGCTGGTACTCAAAATACGAAATGTGCAGATAAGGTGAAGAGGATTTGATTGCCACTTGAACAAACAGCAGAAAGAGCAAGATGCTTGATTTTGGTGATTTCTGGTGTAAGACATGGCAGTTCATTCATCCTGAAAGCTGGCAAGCTTATGAGAGTACTTGAGGGGGCTGTACACCCTTGTTCAAGCTGAAATAAAGTCAATAATGCCCAAAATGCACAGCACATCAGACCTTGAAACGTACTAAAGCAGTAAAAAAACACCATGCTCTGTTCCATACCCATCAGCCAATGAGAAGAACATGAAGAATAATTTGGAAGAAGATGGGAGAAACATAAATGATCTCCTTGATGAATGTTGAACCTTCTTTTCAAGTGTCAGTGGTTCAGGGTTCTGCTAGTGGTGCAAAAGTATATTGCATGTTTCCTTGAAGCACATTAATTTGCTTAATACCAATCGAAAATCCGGCAAGTGCAGCAGCATATTAAGCCATAGCTGCTAACCATGTGAGCCTCCTCATGGCCACCAGGTACCCTTACTTGAAGCAGGATATTGTGTCATGTCACAAAGCAAGCAATACATCAAGCAGGTAACAGAAACATGACATTAACCAGCAACTGACATTAACCAGTGGCCAACACAACCTACTGATCTCAAGCAAATCGAGTACCTTTGGGATATATGGAATCGAAAGTCTGCAGTATAAATGTCCATCTGAAAAAACCATAGACATTGTTGATTTTTCGCTCACCAGTAGGCCTATATCATGGTTTGTTTGTCCATTTTCAGTTATCCACATCTCTAAACATATTCTCTGAAACTGTTGGGCCAATGAAGCTGAAACTTTGCAGAAATCTTTCAACCACTGAGGCCACCAAAGTTGACATAAATCATTGCAATCCATGTTTAAATATGGCCGCCGTGGCAGCCATCTTGAAAATGCCATTTGTTAATGATTTTTGCAGCTGTTCAGCTGAAATTTGGAATGTCTACCACAGGGTCCGTGGCACTATTTTGGAATAAGTCAGAATAGTTCCTCTAAGACACCGTGCTGGAATCCACACCACAAAGAATTCAAGTTTCTTCAGAAGCAAAAAGTGGTCTTACCTGATACTGTGAAGGTTTGTAGGGTTTTGGAGAACCAACTGCAACAGAGATGGGGGGGGGGGAGAGATGTCTAAAAGCCAAGGAAACCCTGACCACTAGGTCCAAAAGGACTGCAAAAATAGGGAGTAGAAACAGAACCAAAAAACAACCCTTAACCAACAAGGGCGACTCAGATAAATATATTAGAATAGGTTTGCTCTTAAAAAGACCGTAACGAAAATATATCTCCGACTAAATTGGAGAAACAGCTTGAGTGTAAGGAGCTGCAAACAGAACTGTTCAGGAAAATAAACGTACAGGATACCCCTAGGGAATATGCTGTAGACCACTGGAGGCCGCTGAAGATTACGGAGAGAGAATACCAAGAACAGCTCAGAACGCTGGGCTTGAAGTGACCCAGGAGCTCAGAAATATCAGGGCAGGGGGAGTCGCTGGTGAGCCCAAAACGCGATCACGGATAAAAATGATACCCCTCTCTTGTTGGAGCTCCAGCGTATATCGAAAAGAAAACTAAGTGGGTGCAGAATGAATACACTTCTTTTCCCTCAGTTCTGCGATACCGCCCACACCGAACTAGACCAGGGAAATGAGAAGACTAATCGGACGTAGAACAAATACAATTCTTTTCAACTAGTTCTGCAAATACCGTCCGTACCATTCTATACCTTACCAGCTAGAGTGCTTAACGAGAGACACTGAAGCACAGACTGCAGGAACTGCAGAGCTTTAATACCAGAGTCTCGGGGCGGGGCGTGCAACAAGAATAGGGATCACCTGCTGCAAACAATTGAATCCACGCACTAGCAACCTCACGTATTAACTTGCAGCTTACAGACCCAGAACCATGACAGATACTTAATGGAAGGAAAAATATAATGGCCAGGGATTCTCTGTCTGACTTTGCTTAGCAGACAATTAACTGAGCCAAACTCATGAGGTAGCATTTGCACTTTATTCGAAGGGCTGAGCACAAGATGTGACACCGTTAAAAACATTCACAAAGATTCCAAGCACAGGTGATTCAAATGATAAGGTCATTATTAACCCCTGAAGCTACTTGACAATAAGAAAATCATAGAGCTGCCGGATAGCTCACTCGGTTAAAGCATCGCACTGCGAAGCAGAAGTGACTATCTAGACGTGGGTTCGAGCCCCGGTCGTACCAACCGGCAGTGGTCGGCAGCTTTTTCAGTGTAGCGCACAATTGACCATTGCGCGACAGGGATGCACAGGGATGCAAATTGGGAAGGGGTTCCATCGTTTGTTGGGATGGCCTCCTGTTGGCCAAGATGGGCGCTCGTCAGAAAGATTCAAAGCTTGTTCATGTTCGGGTATCCTCCGCCCTTGCTCTGAACTTGCGAGGATTCAACTAATGAGTGTATAAGAAGCGGTGGCTGACGGGCACGTTCTTTGGAGGAGAGCCGCGAACTGTCTGCACTCTCCTGAATTGGCAATTAGGGGTCGCATACGAGCAAGTGTTGTACATAATTCCCCAACTGGGCATTCCAGATTTGGGTGGGATTGGAGATGCCAAATTAAAAAAAAAAAAATAAATAAATAAATAAAAATAAACAATAAGCAAATCATTTGAATCACCTGTGCTGGAGCAGGAAGAGATCTAAAGCATGCAGGACAGGGGGTACGCCAGGAGAGGTTAGGGGAACATGGTCATTTTGTTTTCAGCTTGACTTCCACATTTGGAACACCTCCCGTTGCGCCACATCCACTGAATCAGTCTTCATTTTGTCGTCAAAAATCTCCGCACGGACCTCAGTAAAAGGCTAATTTTCGAAGAAAAAAAATTTAATTAGAAGGATACTGTTCGTGAACTGTTTGGTCAAACATGTACCAGATTTCTTTGAGAAAATTTGCACTTTGAAAACAATAGCATACTTTGACTTCAGTTTGAATGTAAACTTTTTAACAAGTATTTCCAGATGTTCTCTAAAAATGTGAAAATGTGGGTAAAATGCACAGGTTTTATTATTTTCCCTTACAGAATGTTGTGAATGAGTGGGCATGGTTGCTACAAGTCCACTGTAGTTCGGATGGAGGAAATGTGTTTCACTGACACGGGGTGGCACCTGGGGCTGCAAAGTTAAACAGCAAGCTGATACTTGAGGCTTGATCGACTAATGAACGCCGTACCGCCAGGTCAATTACTGAAAGCCCTAAAGATGTGAGAATCAGGGTGATTCAGAGGCTGAATTGATGAGGGAACATACACTGATGGAGATGACAGATGGATGGAAGCACGCACACACACACACCTTGACTCATTCACTGTGTTCCCATTGTCACTGTTATCTTTTGTTTGGATGCATTAAGCTGTTATTCTTCCCTTTTCTCTCTAAGCTTTCCTCACTCCCTCAAATCTTTCGCTCTTATATCTCAATTTCAACAATAAAGTCAGACATTTTTATCTTTTTGAATAGATCATTTTTCCTCTTTTTTATTTGGCAGATTTTTGTCTACAGTCATTCGAGAGGCCTTGACAATGTAACAAGATATAATTCAAGGAAATCACAAAATAATCTTTTATCCAGGAGTTGCCAGAAAGCACTTTCCATTGTTCTGAATACCGTGAAAAAAGGTTTTTATATAAAGACCTCAGCCAGGTGTCTGCTTTTAGCTGTGAAGGGCACCAACCTCTTGAGAAGCACTCTTCATTGTGCTTTGTTTTTGAAAATATTTCCTAATCCAAGTTTACCCAAAAGGTCTGGAAATATGCATGGTTATTTCTGAGTTGGAAAATTTGTACAGGTGAGGATACATTATTTTGGTGAAATAAAAAACTCTAGAGGCTTCGGACTACCTTACAAGAACAAAAAGACAAAAAAAGAAATAATGATAGAAGGATATCATATATTTCCAACTTGTGGTTGTATCCTGTATACAGTTAGGAGTCCTAATTATGATGACATTGCTCTACATGAATTCTGCATTTGATTCAGGTCAGGTGACTGACTGCAATTATAGGACAACCCACTTCTCTAACAAAAAGGTCTTTGGTTGCTTTCACAGCGTGTTTCTATTCATTGTTGATCTGCACTGTGACACACTGACCAATGAGTTTTGAAGAATTTGGTTGATTCTGGGTGCAATATATAGCGCTACACAGTTTAAAATCCACCCTGCTGCTTTTCCTACTAGACGAATTAGGGGCAACTTGTTTCATTGGCGGATATACATGCCCACTCATGACGACGCTTCACAGATGCAGTGATATGTTCTGGATCATGAGCATCCTCCAGACCCCTGGTCCTCAAATCACACCCTACGAGGTCCGAGAACTGCTGGTTTTCAACCCTCCCTTTACCCGGGAGTTAGGTGTTAACACAGTCTGGCCAATCAGAGGCACTAACTGTTCATTTACTTGCCTGGGATAACAGAAAACCTGGGCTGGATTTGGATTCCAGATTTGAGGATCCCTGCTCCAGACCTTTCTGTTCCATCCCATTTGGTACAAGTTGATCTTTATCTCTTCTGGTCATTAGATGTTGTTTAAGAACTGAATCAGCTGGGCAACCAATTGACCAATCACTTTTGGTCCCTTAGAATGGGAGGAGACCACGTATAAACACTGCTATATAAAACACTGACTCCAACACCATTCACCCAATTTAGATTAAATACCCTCAAATTGAAAAGCTCAACAGTATGCTTTTTTTTTTATTTTAAATAATTTGGCATCTCCGATCCCACCCAAATCTGGAATGCCCAATTCGAGAACTATGTACAACTTGCTCGTATGCGATCCCTTGTTGCCAGCTCAGGAGAGGGAGACAGTTCGCGGCTTTCCTTCGAAGCACGCGCCTGTCAGCCCCTGCATCTTTACACTCATTGGTCGAAACTTTCGCAAGTTCAGAACGAGGGTGGAGGATATCCGAACATGAGCAAGCTTAGAATCTCACTGACGAGCGCCCGGCTAGCCAACAGGAGGCGCTTGAGCAACGAACAAGGCAATCTTTAATATCCCTTCCCGGCAGTCCCTTCCCAATTTGCATACCCGCAATGCTATAGCCAATCGTGCGCTGCCCTGAAAAAGCTGCCGACCACTGTTGGTTGGTACGACCGGGGATCAAACCCGCGCCGTGGTAGTCACTACTGCTCTGCAAATGCAGCGCCTTAACCGAGTGAAACAGTATGCTTTTTGAGGTCATTCTCATTGTTTAATTCCATCCCCAGTATGCTGTAGAGAACAACTAAAATAACTTTGTCAAAATCCAAATACATTTATGGACATTTATCTCTTGCATATCTGCTTCTTCCCTGTTCTTAACCAAAGATCCTGCTGGCACACTTTCATCTGGAGAAGGTGAGCATCCAACACAGTCTCATTTCGACTCGTCATATAGTGAAGCTATCTGACTAAGCGTCAATATATAATGAAAAAGGAGGCTTTTGGCATTCTTATTTGACATTAGGGTTAGGGCGTTGGGTAGGGTTAGGGCATAGGGTTCGATTTAACAACGGCGTCAAATAAGGACACCAAAAGCCTCCTTTATCCTCGTAATAATGCTGAGTTTAAGAAACCAAATACCATATTTGTATTTGCTTATATAATGTGAAAAGGATCTACACATGATTCCCGGGTTTTCTGAGAGTTAACCTCAGAGCTCAGGTTTTAACAAGGCACCCAAAGGCAAAAGCATGGAAATCAGTAAGTACTTTTTTGCTTACTCCTCCTTGACAGAAAGTTCTTGTGGGTTTAATGTACCAGCATTTTTTATTTCCAAGGCATCCTGAAGCTTTATCTGCTCTTTGGCCATTACTATCATTTTCTCAATTTTATGTGCATTTTCATTTGATTCCTCGTTATAAGGTTGTATGTTTGAAGTTCAAAAATAATTCTGGTTAATGAAATACTGTGAACCAATTTCAATGTATTGCATATTTATAATATTTGGGCATATTCTCTTTTACCACAATGCAATAAGTACAAAATCCTGGTTGTGACATGCGATTCATTTAGCTTTTATATCACAGTGGATAGGCACCATTATCTTAGATGAGTGAATCCAGCATTCCTAATTGTGTTGTAGTGCACGTTTGTGAACCACAGAAAGCATGGCCTTAATTTGAAAGAAAATTAGATACGATTATTAAACGAATATATTGAACCAGGCCTCCTCATCCATCTCAAATCGGAGAACAAGGAACTTGAAACTTATCTGGGGCTCTTTGGCTCACCAGGGCTAAACGACAGCAAATTCCCTGTAGAGACGTTTTAAATGTGTCTCCTTCGAGGAATGAATTTTAATTCAATTACTCTCTGACACGAGGAAGATGTTCTGATGCCTCAGACACAAAGAGGAATATAAACAGACAAAGGTTTTGAGGCTTTTAAAACAACCATTATCGGCGTGATGAAACCACTAACCTTCCACTTGCAAATCACAGACAAAACACAGCATGGGGTAACAGGAGAACCAGATGAAGAAAAAGAAATTGAAGTTTTCTGGTTTTTTTTTTAAAGATACCCCGGAAAATAAATGACTCATCATATTCTCCAGGACACAATTCATGTCCTCTCTTCTGTTCACCCCTGTTATCATTAAACAATCGAGACTGGATAGTACAGCCCTTTTTTTCTGAGTAATTCTAGGCAGGCACTTATTAGGATCAGTGCTGTGGCTTTCCCTGTGCTTAAGTCATTATTTTGCAGTGATCTCAGTGAATGGTAAGCTTTAGGGTGTATCAGGAAGCACTAAAACTAAGCTGGAAGTGGCTCTTATTTCCTCCCAGGCCATTAAAATTTTATGGCAGGCAGATTTAAGAAATTGATCTGTATTATTGGATTCATTTCTAAAATACTGAGCAGACTGTGTCTTGAATACAAGACGTGTCTTAGCTTTCTGATTGCAGAAATAACTATAAAAGGTACTTCACCGCATGACAGCTTGAAAAAATCCCACTTATGTAGCAGGAAGCAAATGCATCTCAAGACTCCCAAATCCCATCATCTTTCCCCCACCATCCCTTTCTCTTCCCCCTCTGCCTCAGTCATTTATTTTCCTGAACTTGTTCCCTTTTTGTCCTCTTGCCATGAAGTACATTGCTGTCTCTCTTCAAGGCTAAAAAGAGCTCCAGTGACTCTTGTTCATGGCACAGTTCTCCTTCCAGGGTGAATAATGTCCCATTACGCATATAAGGCATCAGAATGAAGTGGAGAAGTTTGATATTTTTGCGACTGCAGCTCTCTGAATTTTACCCCTGGCTATGCAAAAGTTTTTAATTCTCATGGGAAGGGAAGTGCTATAATTCCAAAGCAGACCAGAATGTCTCAGACTTTTTTTTGTGCACCCTCAAGTAAGACTCCACTGAGCTCACATCACTGCGCTCCCTGTTCCTTCACCAGTAATACAGATCGTATTCTTGTTTCACTTCAAACTATGCACCTCCGACCCCTGGCTCCGCCCCCAACATCAAGCTTCACACCTTAGATTCTCAAAACTTTCCCAATTATTCCCAGCTTCACCCCTCATTGGTTGTATCTCAATGGTAAACAAAGCATCCCGCCTTCCTGCACTCATTTCCTATCTGACACCGTAGAAAAGTTGATGAGTAGGTTTAAGGGCTGTTTTGCAAGGCTACTGAGAAGCATGTTAAGAAAGGACCAATGTAAAAATAAATAAATAAATACATAAACAAGTGTTGCCAGGCAAAACAAACCAGCACTTAATTTAGTGCATTTGATACTGACTCAATGTATGTGCGTATGTTTGTGTGGAGGAGAAAGATAGAATAAAAAAGAGAGATCTGATAACAGACATTCCTTGGGGCCTAGACAGAGAGGATTAAGGGTAGAACATATTTAGCATTGCTGAAATTGTACATAAAAGGATGGACTGAATGACAGAATGGGGATTATGCTTGTTGAAAGACAGAAAAAAGAATGACAGGTGGAAAACTCTGGATGGTGGCAGTGACACTATGCTGCAGCAGAATTCTGTAATCATGTACTCTGCCAGTTTCCCCAGGGTGACTGGCATTGGAAAGTAATGACCTGTAAAGACACCAGACTTGCTGTCAGCGATCACTCTAAATTACTCATATTAAAAAAACCTGTTTATCTGCATCTATTCAGTCAATTCCCAACTAAATGCATTATATGCTTGAGTAATCTCATATTTTCAAAGGGCAAAGTTCAGCTTTCGATCCACAACAGAAATGAATAACTCACACAGATGTACGTATATGTGTCTTTTCACAATACTGGGGAGATTACAGGGATAGTTGTTGTTCATTGTTTCATGATCAGCAGATAATGATGGATGCTTTCAATTCTTGTTCGATAAACCAACTTCTCGATTGCTAATTTCCGTCGATTTAGAAAATTATTCGCTCAAATACTAAAATCATTTTGTGTCCAGTAAATCATGACCATTACTAAAGACAAAGTTTGATTTTGATTCTTTGATTATATGCATCAATTTATTGATTTTTCATGTCCTATGGAATGACTCTGTGCACACATTTTATTGGCAACAAAAGTCTCCCCGTGCGCTGCTGTTAGTCGGCTGATTTCTGCGAACATACCTTTCATGTCCACAATTTTGCGGCCATCCCTCTGCAAGGTGAGACTTTAGTGACTGCTATTTTCATGACTTTTCCGCATAATTTGGGTTATTGATTTCATATTTTAGGATTATAACGCGATTTCTTATCATGCAGTGACGGATTTATTCGTACCCATTTCTTGTCCACAGCAATCCATTGTGATGAAGGTTATGGGTAACACTTTACAATAAGGGGACATGAATCATGTAGTTATCATGCATTACTTCATGCATGATTCACTCATGAGTTCATCATGATTCATGCATGATTTTATGAATGTCTGAATTCATGCAATGACATCATATCAACTAAGGCATTACTTACTGTAATGAATTCATCATGAATCAAAAGTAATTAAAAATGATCACGATGAGTCATGGTTCATTAAAGACAGTCGTTTCACTTTTGGCAGAATCGAAATAGACATTTTCATCCATTACTTCATTCTTACTTCATATATTAGCTTCCCATGAATTAATCATGTTTGTGCCCCCTTAACTAAAGTGGTTGGTATATTAGCTTGTCATTTTTGTCATTGAATGCCATGAATTACAGCGTAATTTCTCATGAATTCATCATGTTTGTACCCCCTCAACTAAAGTGGTGGATGTATGGTAGCTTTCATCACAACATACAGTGTAAATGTACAAATGTTAGTCTATTGGGAATATTGAACAACATGAACTGAAGGTTAGTTGCTCATGAATTCATGGGCCTACAAAGACAGTTCACTTTTGGCAGAATTGCAATTGATATTTTACTTGGACTTACCATCACTTTTTGATTATAAAGATACAATATTACAGTGAAGTTATGTACTACTTCATGCATTAGTACCAGTGGCGACTGGTCATTAGGGGCGTCACCAGAAAGGACCGCAGGCAAATTACATTATTAATTCTCAAACATTATCTTATTATCTGCTAAAATGTATTGTCTATAAATTTTGCATTTTCCTAAATTGCATAGAATTTGTGTTTGGATATAAGTTCAGGTTTATTGGTCTATTTTGCTGCTTCAGACCGATCTTGTGATCCATGTCCGCATGAATGGGGCTAGCCCCCCTTACGCAATGCAATGTTTACGATACGTGTGAAAATATAAGTACCCATGCTCAGAGTGTTGGCTGTATTAGTGGAGGTGGCACGAATTTGTCGACATGTGGGGCTAACAGCTCCAAGCCCCACTCAATGAGTGTATATAGAACTGGAGAGGCTGCCGCCGCTTCCTTCTATGAGCGCAGTTGAAGAAACAAATATGGCGTCAAGTGCACCGCACTTCTCAATCTCCCATAGACGGTGGGAAGTGGTGGACATACGATAGTTTTCATTACAACAGATGTATCAAATGCTATTGCTAAGAAATCACTGAATGACATGAACTAAGCTTGCTTTCTCATGAGTTCATCATGTTTGTGCCCCCCTCAACTAAAGTGGTGGACAAACGGCTTTCATTACAACAAATCTGTGAAATGCTATTGGGAAAGAATCATTAAATGACATGAATTAAAGCTTACTTTCTCATGAGTTCATCATGTTTGTGCCCCCTCAACTAAAGTGGTAGCTATACAGTAGCTTTCGTTACAACAGATGTGTCAAATGCTATTTGGAAGGAATCCTTGAATGACATGAATTAAAGCCAAATTTCTCATGAGTTCATCGTGTTTGTGCCCCCTCAACTAAAGTGGTGGTTATAGGGTAGCTTCCATCACAAACAAATGTAGTGTTATTCAACCAGGAAAGTTGAACAACATGAAATAAAGATTAATTACTCATTACTTCATCATGTTTGTGGCCTTTCAACTAAAGTAGTGAATAGGCCTTTCTTCCAAACAGATGTAATTCTGAAAGACATTGAGAATACAAATCAGGCAACTTAGGGAGTTAAAGGTGTAAAATAACACAAAACTGTATACAAAAAATTTAATAGAAATTATTGTGCTGTTCAATATTTAATGGACATAATGATGGAACAAAAGATCACTAATGAAAACATATAAAGTAGTTATCAAAAGCTACAGAACTAAAAAAAAAAAACATGGGTGCCAAGACAACGACCAAAGAAACATCTATTTCAATTCTGCCAAAAGTGAAACGACTGTCTTTAATGAACCATGAACTCATCATGATCATGCTTAATTACTTTTGATTCATGATGAATTCATTACAGTAAGTAATGCCTTAGTTGATATGATGTCATTGCATGAATTCAGACATGAGTAAGCATGAACTCATGCTGAATTCATGTATGAAATCATGCAGGAATCATGACGAACTCATGAGTGAATCATGCACGAAGTAATGCATGATAACTACATGATTCATGTCCCCTTCTTATGAAGTGTTACCAGGTTATGCTTCAGAATAACGTTGTCCTATAAAATATCGTATGAATTGATTGCAGTTGACGTTACCCGTAAGCAGTGACGACGACTTTTGAAATTTGATGTGAATCAGCATTTTCTTGCTTGTTTCACGGTCACGCTTTTTTACGCCGTGTCGTGAAAAGACACATATGCAAGGAAGCATGCACACACACACACACACACACACACACAGACATAGACACACGCATACACACACACACATATGCATGCATGCATGCATGCACACAGGCACCCACACACACACACACACAAAAACACACAGCACTACAAAATGAATCCCCTCCTGCAGAAATATTGCAGTGGAGGTCCAATATTGTGATATTCCTGAATCCTAATTGTTCTCCTTAATACAGAAGGTACTGTTTTTTTTTCAAGATACAAAACAGTGGAACTCACTTGGATGTCAGCTGGGGCAGATGGTGACAGGGGAGTTCCCCATTTTTGTGGGTCTTGCATTCATGCTCTAAAACTAAATTTAAGAGATGCTTGTTAATTTGCTAATATGGAATGACCCACTTTTCAAGTTTGCTGAGCCATAAAGTCAAGTATCATCTCCAAACACTGCACAATGTTTTACGATTTCAGAAACTATGGAAGGAGAATTGTAGTACTTTGATCCAGTGTTCTATTTCAGTGTGTCCGGATTCAGCTGCTTTTTAAATATGTTAATGTGAATGGAGGAATAAGAAGGAACCTGATTACCAATACGAGATTTCAAAATTATTGCTGATTTTATTACAGGTCAGCATTTAAAACTTAAAGTTTTAGTTGTAGTCTGATAATAGCTTCCCTATTCCACAATAACTTTACTGCAACTCTGTGAGTTCCTCCCAGCTTTGTTCTCATTTTAGTGCTATGTTTTGGACATCAGAATTGCAATGAATTTACTCAATTGATGTTTCATGGAGGCCACAGAATTATGTGTCAATTAAGAGACTCAAGTGAAATCTGACTTGTGCCAACTGACCAGGGCTGGATATGAAATTGACCATGCATGTCATAATGGGTTGCATAGTCATTTGAACTTAAAAACAGGCATATGAATTTTGCCGATGCATTGGTCGTAATGACCTGGCACTGCCAAACATGGTGCGTCCACAGTTTCCCCCCAGGCAAAGGGCCTACTTGGTCACTGAATATCATAGGACACGGAACGTTACAAATGTGCTGCAGAGTTTTCGGCATCAGTTTCCTAACGTGCTATAAATGTTTTATGTTGACTTGAAACTTCACAGAGGGAATTCCGTTTTGTTTGCTTTGTATCAGAGCCTGGTCAGTTGGCTCAAGTGAAATTTCACTAAACTCCATAAATTGTTCCACAGCAGTCATGGGTTTAATCTAACAAGGTGCAAACTGGTATCAAAAGAAGCAGAAAGAGCTGCTGAAAACGTACATGTAAAAAGATGTTGTATACATTGCCACAGAATATAATAATTGGACATTTAAAAAGTGTATAGTTTTTTTTTACTCACTCTGTAGACAGGCATGTGTTAACATAATAGAATTACCATATCAGATTCAATTATTTTTATTTGCTACGCTGGTATATATTGGAGAGGCGGCATGTATCAAACACACAGACGTCAATCAGATCAAGAGGAACGAGTTCAGCTGCAATGAGCAGGACATATGGGGCAGACTTGTGTGAGTCATACACAGACTAAGTGTTACTGACAGAGAGACAGATGTGTGACAGACTGGCAGGCGTGTGAATGACTGGTGTGTGTACACAAAACAGACCTCTGGTGCCTAGACTAACAGACTGTCATTACATGCTGCCTTGGATTCTTTTTTCACGTTAATAACATCCCCCTCCATAACTTCCACTTTCATAGCCTGGTCAATTCTTTGAATGTGAGATTGACATCCTGTCTCAGCATTAATTGAACTGGCTTAAATATAAATAATGTACTTTGCCAGTGTCTTCATCCCTGTGCCTTGAGTACAAGATCAGCTTTTTTAAAAGGGTAACAACCTCACTGACATTCAAGTATCACCTCATACATTGAAGTGTTAGGTCAGGGGTGGGCAATCCTGGTCCTGCAGGGCCGGTGTGTATGCAGGTTTTTATTTCTATCAATTACTCTGACTAATTGAGCTAATTGTTTGCAAATGCAAATATAGATTTGTGCAAAGATTCGATCAAAAAAAATGTTTTATATAGGGAGACAAGAACAGTCTTTGGTCATTCATGATAATTTAAAGAAATGCGCCTGAAATATCAGATTTCATAAATAGTTTGGCTAATTTAGATAATGAACTAATTAAAGGACAGAAGTTGGTGCGAAAACCAGGGACAGACACAGCCCTCATTGCCCACCTCTGTGTATGGTTGACTAATTAACACAATTAATTATACCCTTCCCAAACACTGAAGGTTATTGTGGAGAGACAGAGCAGTTTATACACAGTATTACTCCTTTTGAGTCACAGAGAAGAGATCAAGGAGGACCATTACCCTTGGATTTTGAAGAGAAATGATTCTTCTGATTAGGAGACCCACACACTTCTATCAAGTATTTTACAATGGTACTGTTTAAACTCTCAGATACTATAAAATTGTATTAAGTGTGGCCATTCCCATTCTGGAATATACTATTTAATGAAGCTGTCAATGTGTGGACCAGGCACCAGGTACTGTGTGGCCATTCCCATGTGGGATATATGCTACCTACTGAAGCCATCAATGTGAGGCCAATTCACCAGCAGTCATGTGGTTGCTCCAACTTTATGCATATCAAACCTCCCAGGAGCATACTGCTTTATGACAATCCAGAGGAGCTCCGAGTATACCCAAGTAATCCACTTGTAATGCAGCAAGTAGATATAGACAGGATTCCCCTGAAAACGATTCACTGTTCAGGAAATTTCCAGCAACATATCCAGTATTTTCTCTGAAGGGAAAAGTCTGCACATAGACCACTGTCACTTCAAGCTTTGCTTGTTTTCTTTGTGACAGCAGTAAAAAAAAAAAAAAAAAGAAAAAAAAACCTACTGAGTGCTGTAGAACAGGAAGAAGGCAAAGTTACACAGTTCACCCGCCCTGCTGGGGCTAGCTAGGCATTCTTCCTGCTTTGTGTCCTGCTGTTGCGATTGATTGGACAGTTGCAATCAAAACCAGGCAGTGGCACAGGCCCCCAGTGATTGAGGAGAGCAACCTGTTAATGTACAAATCAAATTTCAGAGGTAATTTTAATGTCCGTATGAAGTATGTAATTATGTATGTATGTATTTATTTATTATCCATACAACATTACAATCATGTTTCTTGTATTGTGCTGCTGTGCTTTGCACTTACCTTGTACTGTCTGAGATGTATATGTTCCTTGCCTGTTGTCTGTCCAATGTCAAACGGTGACATTCAGTTTCCCCATTGGGGATTAATAAAGTATTTCATCATCATCACCATTTATCACAATGTTCAGTTATCATAGAGCAGTTATTTGACCATATAAATTGTGTTTGCACTTTAGAATGACCTCATTGGAACATGTTTGGTCTCAGGTTAAAGTATTATTATTATTATTATTATTATTATGGTCATGCTTTAGATGAAGTGTTGCTCATAATGGCTTTATACAGCATGTGTATAATGCCTTCATAAATGAGACATTATGTCTTCAAAAATCATACATAAGCAAATGTCATGCTTTGTAAAAGGTGAAATAACACATCCTTATTCAGCATGTGATGCCAGATGTGACAAAGACAATGTCACTTAGCTGACAATGTCACCCTTTATAGCATTTAGCCACTAGCTAAGTGACATTGTCAGTTATATCACATCTGGCATCACACGCTGAATAAGAATATGTTATTCCACCCTTTACAAAGCATGACATTGAACACCTGAAACATGGTTCCCTTTGCATATTCTTTTTTTTTTTTTTTTTTTTTTTCGCATGTTCCTATTTTTTTATTATTATTATTATTATTATTTATTTTACCTCTGTGAAGCACTCTGTGCATTCGTGCTGGGAAGAGTGCTATACAAATAAAGTTCTACTTACTTACTTACCTTTTGCGCTGCAAGGAGGAAAAGATTGATCCTGCAGATGGAATATCCTGCGGTTGGGCCAAAATAGAAATTTGTCTCAGTCCAGCCCAGACATACATCAGAGGCTCAGGCCTTTGCAGCAGTATAATTTTCCAAAATCCTCTGACTTCCTCTTGAACTCACCACCTTTACAACCAAGTAATGATAGGTCATAGAAGTAGCACAATAAGAGAGACATTTTTATTCCATGGATATGAGAAAGGTAGCATTCAAATTAGTATCTGCCTTTATTAAAATAAGTAAGATGCTTATCCATTACAATGTTCATCTTTAATTGGATCATTTAATCTTCACAGCAGTGTTAAGTATTCAAAAGTGCCTTTTTCTGACTTTGAATTCAGCTTAATTAAATAATCTGAGTTCTCTTATCAGAGGCAAAAAGCTGCATTTAATGCAGACCATACTGCCGTAAGAGGGCAGAGAAAACGGGAGAGCAAGATGGCAGACGTAACCACGTGAATAGATACGTCACTAGAAAGGAGGGCAGAGGAAACTGGAGAGCAAGATGTCACTCGAAAACGTGACCGGGAAAGTTGAACGGGGAGGAGCGGAGCACAACGAGGACCGCGGTTCAGCGCACTTTAATGGCAAGATGTGTGAGGCCAGCGAAGTTGCGCTCCCATGCACTCCGTAGCCCACATTCAGGTGTGTGATGCGTGTGGGTGTACGAGTATGTAGGTTAGTCAGAGAAAGACGAAGGGAAATAACAGAAGACGAGCAACAACGAGGCACAAGCAACGAAAAGGGTTCTCGCAGCAACTGCGCTTTATCATACAGGAGCCAGACGAGCAAACTGGGGCTCGTTCGCCGTGGTCCTGATTCCTTCGCTGATAAAGCGCAGTTAGGTAGCTTTATCTGCTCGGCCGTGGACCACACAATAAAAACCACAGCTAACAGAATAAACCTAAACAGATGGCACAACTAGTAAAACATAAAACTCGGCAGTCTGCAGAATCGGCGACAAGAACAGAAATACAAATTGGAACAAAAATGTAATACACGCTAATACTAATCTCTGCCCAGACAAAAACCTCTTACTTGTAAGAATAGTCCGTGCACTGGTTGGGGGAGAGTTTCTTCGGGCTGCAACGAGACGACGGGCTGGCGGTTGGTGCGTCCACGGTGAGGTGATCCACACATGGGGCAGAGCAGGATGCAGCGGGTCGATTTGGGAGAGAGAGAGTGTGCGTGGATGTTATTCTTCTCGTTCTGGAAGAATAACGGATGTTCCGTATCTCGTTCTTTTGCGGGTGGCCAGAATAAAAATTGCTCCTCTAATCCGACCACAATAATAAAAAAAAAAAGAGAGAACTGGGAAACAGTCTGTAGCTCATCCAGCGAGTGGGAAAGGCGTAGTACGGAGGTGTGTTCTGAGTCTTATAATCCCCTTGACGTCATGGCTGCGTCTTAGGGATCCCCTGGGGTGTCCACGGCTCTTGTCCAATGGGACACCAGAGTTTGAATTCAACCCAAACTTCACACCTAGGTGCAAGGTGCAAAGCCTGATGGGGTTTTGGCGGAATTCCATTGTTGGGCTTTGATCTTCACATGTAGGCCTTTCTTTGTTTAGCCATGTAGTGAGGTCCCAACAGCACTTTCAAAGCTTTTTTTGCCTCAATGGAGGCAGAGTTTGAGGACAACTATTCAACCCAGGATTCACTAGTGAATACAGCTGACAGGGAAGAACAGGATAAGTGCAGGGTGATGGGAGGCAGTGATGAGGTGGAGGATGATGATGTAGATGAAGGGGGTGAATTTAATGACATGGATGTAACTTATGTGCCAGAAGATAAAGGTGATGAGGATGGCGATGGTGGTGATGATGTTAGCACCAGCATTAATTTTCAAGAGGTATCTTGGGCTGACAACAAAAATACATCACAGATTAGGAAGCCTTGTGGTCCAATGTGCAAAAAAAAATGCACAAGTAAAATAACTGAGAGCCAGAGAAGGGAAATCTGTGGTGCATACTGGAAGATGACCTACGCAGATAGGAAAAGTTTCATATTCCAAATGCTATCACAGGAGCAGACTAAGAGACGCATCACAAGGGCCCCAAGCAGGCGCAAGCAGTCACACAAATACCACCTTAATGATGACCAGGGCCAGCAACAAGAGGTGTGCAAATTTATGTTTTTGTCCACACTAGGATACCACTGGAAGAACGATCGGCTAATACTGATGGTTTTTGGTGACCCCCTTTAGGTCTAGCCCCACCGCAAGAACGAAGGGGAAGGCATAACCCCAGAAAAAAGATGGACTTGACTCCAATGTTTGAACACATCGAGTCATTTCATCCATCAGTAAGCCATTATAGGCGGGAGCATGCCCCGAACCGGAGGTATCTGCCCAGTGACATCAACATGAAGTCTATGTTTCATGATTACAGGCAGAAGTTTACAAAAGGTTCCTATGAGACATACAGGAAGGCCGTGAAGGAGCTCAACATCAGCTCCTCAAAACTGGGGGAGGAGGAGTGCGAACACTGCCTGCGGCACGATGTCCACCCAAAGGAAGATCACCAGGCTGATGCCATGACCACTACTCAGTGCCACGACTGTCTACAGTGGGAGGACCATAAGGGGAGAGCAGAGATTGCAAGGAGTTACTACCACTTGGATGCTGAGAGAGAGGAGGTGGTCGACACCGTAGTCAGAAGCATGGACCTGCAAAAAATTATCATGCTTCCCCATATGCCTGGAGTGAAGACTGCAGTCTTTACGCAAAGGATCTCAGCCTTCCATGAGACCTTTGCCAGTGTTGGCAAAAAGTCATCACAGAAACGGAAGACTATCTCTGTCATCTGGCATGAGGGAATCGCTGGACGATCGGCAGTGGAGGTGACTTCTGCCTTTGTGGCCTCCCACAACCAGGAGAGGAGTGTGCGTCATGTCATCTACTGGGTAGACAACTGCACTGCCCAAAATAAGAATTGGGTGCTGCTAACCACATTGGTGAAGCTGGTGAACTGCAGTGAAAATGACATTCATGACATTACCCTCAAGTACTTTGAGCCAGGGCACACCTTTATGAGTGCCAACAGTTTTCATTACGGAGTGGAGAAGATGATGAGAAAGAGTCCTGGAGGTGCTGCCCTGGACTTTCAGGACTTTAAGGAGGTCATTGCTGCACCAAACTTGGGAAGAGTCTGTATGGTGGAGCTCCAGAACAGCCATATTTTGGCATGGGCTGACAACCACTCAGTCGTCAAGACGAAGAAAATGTCAAAAATGGCTGAAATGGTAGTCATTCAAGTTAGAAGGGACTCCACATACATGTTCTACAAACTCAAACATGACGAACAACACTTCACTGAGTGCGACTTCCTCAAAAGGAAGGTAAAAAAATTTACATAAAGATTTATTACACAATCTACTAAAATGTGCAATTATATATGCAAATTAGATTTATAGGTAACCTTGGAGTTCCCTGAGCAGTTGAGGTCTGGTGACAAGGGAGTGGAGAAGGAAAAAAAGAAGGATATCATCTCAAAGCTCGTCCCATTGATGCCCCAAAGCCGCTGTCACTTTAGGGAAGCTCTGGCTGAAGAGGAGTAAAAAAAACAGATGCGCTTAAACCTCACCCTGCGTACGCAAACTTTTTCTTCCTCTCCTTGCCACACACACACACAAGCTCACACTCACCCACACCAACACATGAGTATAAGAAATCCAATCAAATGTTGGAAAAGTTGTTAAAGTTGTTTAATTATTTCTGTTTGAGAAGTGTTATGTTGTTGTTAGATTGAAATTCCTCTGTTTATTATAACACACACACACGCACACACACACACACACACAGCCTCCTCCTCGGCCTCAGAGAGCAGTAAGCCTGCCTCAGGTCCTCCCTTTCTCTACATGTTTGCTCTGCTTTTTTGACAGCGATTATATATTTATACATTTTTAAAGCTATTTTATTTATCAAATACCCTTTGTATTGATGAAATCAGATTTCAATAAAAATGAAAGTTTACACATTAAAATTGTATTATTAATTGTATAAAAAAATATGAGGGATGTTGATGGCTAAACAACTGACTACATGTTCACTATGAAAGTGAGTTTGGAACAAAGGCCATTTTTTTAAGGGCAACTTGGATTATTTCAGCACTATCAACTATGAACATCCAAAAACAGAAGAAAAAAACAATTAAAACAATAAAAGTGTAAAATAAATACAAAACCAAAGCTGGATGTACATATTGAAATTGTAGTTACTGCACTTTGCCTTTGTATTAGTGTTTTAGTCGCTCACAGTAATACAAAGGCAGAGTGCAGTATGTACATTTTTGGGGTCAAAGGTCATATCAATGGTGTTTTTTTAATATATATAAATGTCCATTCTAAAAAGGTATTACATGGCAGCATCCCTACTACTGTACCAACAACACAGTTGCCTGGCCAGAAAGAAAACTTTGAAGCCACTTTTCTCAGTTTTAGTGTTGGCATGGTTACTGCACTTTGCCTTTGTAGGGCAGCATACACTCTGGCTAACTCCGTCCTTCCTGACAATAAAGTAAAATAGCTGAGTATCAAAATGACTCCTGCTTTCTTCACCCTGTGGAAAATCACCCTACTGATACGAATAATAAAGGAAGAAGACTGTTTACGTGTTACATTGATGGACTTTATGCCGTTTATGCCATCAAGCAAACCATTTCAGATAGGTACTTCATTCATAGGATACTGTCTATCAATTTATTTTTGTTTTGACAAAATCTGAATCCACTGGCGCTTTATTTTGCAGCACTGGAATTGTTTTGGCTGAGATGACAGACTGGAAATCTTCCTTCTGACTGTGACCAGTGTGGAGGGAAGGGTGTGCTCTCTCTCCCATGTGAACGACATTCATAGTCGTTCAGACTCTTTTTCTAGAGCAACGTGCAAGCCTGGTTTAAATCACACACACAATGTTCATATGATATTATATGCGGGGATTCATATCACATTCTGCACATAAAGGGCAACAACCTACCTACACTGATTTAAACTAATTCAGCTAATTCCAGGGGGCTCCCTGATCACTTTCATTTCCCCAATATATAGCTTCAACAGCTCTTCTACCCTCAGGGACTGCTAACTAGTGGAGATTAGTTTGAGCTCAAAGCTCATTGGCTCTTTTCAGTTTTGTCCTTTGGCTTCCTTGAGGAGAGAAAGTTGGGTATATTGGCCCCATCTCACAGTTCAGTTACAGAATCGGGAGCTCACCTGCATAACCGATCTCTTTATTATTCTCCTGAGTCAAACACACCCGGGGAAAATTACCTGTAGAAAATCTCCCCAAACACAGCTTCAGCAGTTTAATCATACATCCCCCTGGTGGATATTAAATTAGTTGGTTTTTATTAGGCGATAACCGATTAGCAGAGTTATACTAAAATCCTTCCCAGTGGCCCCTCTCCAAATATCAGTGAGACATTAAAATGAACTGCCTGATCTGGTCTGCTTGGATACTGTGCAGACCATGTGAGAAGGTGGTTCTGTCTCCCTGTCTACACATTTTCCTGAGAGCGATGATTGTTAACATTGGGCACTCAAAAATGATCACTTTTTAAATTTACTTGGACAGCCATCATTCTACAGATAATAATAATAATAATAATTTGCCTCTGCCACACACAGTGGGCGAGAGGCGTACTGTTTCCCTCTCTTCCATTTGTGCCTGTGTTCGAGGGACACCGTCCATCATAAATATCTTGTTCGAGCAATATCTTCTGAAGGAGTGCAGATATTTTTGCCAAATTAACATGGTAACTCCTCATAAAGATGCCTTGAACTTTATTATGTTTGGGGGATCAAAGGTAAAGATTCCTCAAGGCTGGCTGTACGTGCAGGACAAAGAGCAAATTTTAGGGCACTCGAGGCTATTATTATTATTATTATTATGAATAAAAAAATCTTCCATCCCAACTCCCATCCCATCACCAACAAAAAGCACTGGGTTCAATGAATGAAGCCGTGCAAAGCCCACAAAGTCATAAACAAGCACTTAGAATTACTCAGACAGGAATGACTAATATGAGCAACTGTAGAGCTGCACTGGCAGAGATTTTATAGTGAGCAGTGATGAGGCTGCTAATTACGGTCAGGTGTAAGTGATGATTGAATGACGGGCCAGTGAGAAGATCAGTGATACCACATGACCTTGATGCGGCATCTAATGAAGAACCAACAATCTGAGAGATAATCTTGGCCATGATAGGCTACCTAAAGCATGGATAACTAAAATGAACACTTCATTAAAAAAAAAAAAAAAAAAAAAAAAAACTTAACCTCAATCTAACCACAATTTGCAATAATGATCACTGTTCCTGAGGGAAAATAAAAAATAAATAAATAAATAAAAAAGAACATTAATAATAATAAATCCCTTCAGGAGCAGTCTTGTGATGCATTGTGGGTTGTTTTTCCCTAACTTTTCTATCCAATGAGTGTAAAACTATTTTCATTTTGGTCACTTGCTGGAATATGGATTTGGATGGAAAATGGAGAGAATCTTTTGACTTTTTTATTCATTCCACAGTTTTTGAAACTACCCAGTTTGATGATGTTTTTTTTTTCATGTGTAATTGAACAGGGCTTTTCCTAACCTATAACCACTTGAATTTCACTAAAACAGAATACTATAACACATGTAAGGTGTGTTTAAACTTTTTCATTACATTGTGCAGTATATATTGTAGCTTGGGACAACTGACTGGTTCGGGAACTCTGATTTGCTGTCAATGACGAGCAGTTCACTTTGTGTGGCGGAGATAGGTTCCACCAAGGTTGCATCAAATCCACTAACTAAATGAAAGTAGGCAGCACTACTTCCCCAAATCAAAGTGGGCCTATCTACTTTGCTAGAGGCCGATGGAGCGGCTACTGGTATTTTTAAATGCATTTTTCACCTTCTAAATTTTTTATCGCGAAGCAGGCAGTCAGACTGGCCCATTAGTATAGAAATCACTACGGCCATTCTGGCTGAAGTTAGACGGCCCAGAAAGCCAGTCTCAGGCAGGAAGAGAGATTTCACTTGCTTAGAATGCATGTATCTACAAGGTAGGTGACAAAAAATCTTAATTGAAAATACCCAAGTGTAAAACTGTCTAAATAACTATCATGGTTCTATACAAATATCAGTGCTTTCAGGGAGATAAGAATGTGTGGTTTTATTCGAAAGTTTGCCCAGCTGTGTGTTAGTGATAGCTGAGCCCTGTAGAAAGTGTCTTTATCTTCACCCAGGCAGACACAGTTCACAAAACTTTCCGGGAGATAAAAGTCGAAAAAAACAATGCTAGGAACAATACAAGAAAACATCCTTGTCACGGAACAAATAGTGTTATGCCCAGTGCTAAACGGGAGCATTAAGTCCCTATCTCACCCTCACACACATAAGCACGTACATTTATTACTCTATTGAAAGACGAGGCACATGAACTGACTAAATGCTACCTTCAATGAAGTGCAAATTTTTTCAATGAGATAGTGACCAAGATTAGTCTATCATCTTCTCTGTTCCCTAATGGCCTATAACGGTATGCATTGCAGAGCCACTGAGCAATTGTCTTCCATTAAAGCTTATAGCACAGCCTCACCTTTGAACTCAGAAAGCCACAAATTAAGAGACAAGCCACTTGTTGGGACATTAAGAGCAAACTCTTTGACATTTTGGTTTCAGGGGGTTTAATATGTGCTGTTAGCTAAGAGTGATGGAGAGCTGTGGCTGCATCAGTCTCTTTCACCCTCAGTTTGATGTTCCCCAAATTGTCTGACCATGTAGGCTTTTATGTTCCTCTTGACAAACAATCATTTTCCCTTTTGAGCTATTTATTCAGTGAGAATCTACACGGAGTGAAAATCTCATTTGTCTATCTTCGTCATGACAGTCAAATCGACATACCCGGTGATATATGATATGTTTGTCTCTCTTGATGGTCCAAGTACAGAGAGTTTGCATATGTAAATCATGCATTAACACACAGAAATATGACTCATTTGTTTCAGGTGCAGTACTGAGGTGAGCTGTCAGTTTCTCCTGTTTTAAGACTTATATTTAAATGAGGTCCAGGGGATTTATCTTACCCTCTTTCTTCCGCCTGTCTTGCTTAAACTCAGTCTGTTTGACAGGAGATGTGATGGATGGTGTGCCTGTGGGGAACTGGAATATTCTCTCTGGTGTCTCAGTACCTCAGTGTCCCCACTACATACATCAATCTGTGTTCCAATAATGACTAGCAGGGCACAGGAGGCTAGGCAGGGGCAGTGCTACATGCTCAGATATGATAACCCAACAGCTCCCTGCTGCCCTGTCACCCCTGTCTCCAAGCCGTGCACATCTATTACAGAAGCGCTGTCTAGATAAAGGTTTTCATTACCGGCTAGATTTTCAGCACCTCTCAAACTGCTCCAAATACCCTACAAGGACTTAAAAGGAATATGCTCACCTACAATACTGTGCATGAGCTTTTGGCACATTTAAAACAATTCCATGAGACAAAGAGGTTTCTGAAAATCTTTAAAAGAAAGGTTTCTGAATTTTGAAAAAGTACATAAAAGTCTGTGAACTATTATAAACAAAATTGCATTAATATTCTGTTACTACCCTTTGCCTAAAATCAGGAACATTTTCTGGTGTTTAATTTTTGTAAGATGATTGGATGTATAATTTTTCCAAGCATAATGGAGAACTTGAATCAGTTCAAATGCACAATTCCACTTGTGTCTGTCTGTCCACATAATCCCAGACAGCCTTGATGATGCTGAGATCCAGGCTATGTCTAGGCTATATTATCTGTTTCAACTTTCTTAAGTGAAATGCAAACATTTTCTTTGAGAGCTCTTTTTAATTAATATGTAGCATCTCAAATGTGTTTTTTTTAATCTACAAACATATTAATGAGGAAAGCAGAACATTCACTGTGAATCTAAGAGCAAATTTAAATTAAAAAAAAACTACAGTGCCTAAAACATATGCACAGTACTATACATGGCCCCTCTCTCTCTCTCTCTCTCTCTCTCTCACACACACACACACACACACACACAGGCATATGCATGCTCATAAATTCACATGCCACACACATATACTGTACAAAAACACATAGACATACAAGTGCACAAGTGTACTCATGCTCAAAACTGTCAAACAAACAGTGGCTGAGAAGGTGAATGAACTACGGCTGGGTCTGCCAGAATTAGACAGTCCAGCTCAATCTATCGACCCGCATGCCACTTAAAGCTCCTGTACAGGAAATGAAAACCACCCACAAATGTGCTGACTGCCTCACTCCACCCCAGTTGCCAGTCCGAATGCAGCAGCAGCTGGTGAACACCAGTGCCTCAGATTCATAGAGATATTTATGTGCATTTATACAGGCAATCTGAACACAAGAGGCGTGCCAAAATGTCTATCAGTCACTTTCATGTTCATCACCAGCATTTGGGAGACTGTGTGGGGAATAAACTAAGAGAAATGACCCAATACATTGCATCAGGCCCAGCCAAATATCTGGAAGCTGTAATTTTTATTTTCTCTCATACAAAAATATAGTACCTGCGACTCCTCAAAAACTTAACCTCCTTCACTGAGTATGATGAATATTGAAAGTTTGACTAAATTTGGAATTAAAAAATGCAGAATCTTTTTTTCTGTACTTCTGTGGTTCAATCAAAAAAAATGAAAAGTTAAATGAAAAACTGTTTTGTTCTGATACAGGAAAATAGAGAAACCTAATCAGGCACACCATTATGGATGGGCCAACAGGTCTGGGCCCACCCACTTGCACAAGTGGCCCATCCCAAGCTAATCCAACGTAATTCAATTCAATTCAATTCAATTTATTTGTATAGTGCTTTTCACAGAGACTGTCACAAAGACGCTTTACAGTGAGAGATTAGTATAAATGAAAGGGCAGTGCCCAGCCTATTCCCCACAACAGCAAATGAGGCAAAAAACTCCCATTAGGGAGAAAAATCCTCAAACAGTGGTGAGAAAAAACTCCCAGGTGGGAAGAAATCTCAGGAGGAACCCGAATATTGTGGGAAGCCCATCCTCCGTGGGCTAGCTAAATAATAACAAAATAAAGTCAAATAGAGTAAAATGGAAAGAGAGTTCCATTTAAGTCCATCTGAACAGTGGCGTCTGTAGCACCACGAAGTGGCATGTCGAGGATGGTGCAGAACTGGATCAGGACCGGATCAGGGCAGCAGGACAGCAGCAGCCAGCACTCATGGTGAGGGACAGGGCTTGGACGGTCCAGGACTCAGGGTAGTGGATGGAAAGATCCTCGGAAAGAGACAGAAAAAAAGAGGTGAGGCACTGGATGAAACAACTGCATTTAATTAAAAAAAACCATCTTGTGTCATGTGCCAAGTGAGAAATTATTAGCAGACTGGTCAGGAAACAGTCAACACCCCTCCATCCATTTCCTGCAGCAGAGAGGCCCTAACACTTACACCAGGCTGTAAGATCACTTTTGATTTTCTAAACACAAGTACCATATGGACCTCCCCGGTGACTAAGGCTGTAGCAAGCCCCACTGGCACCATTGATGCATGCTCAGTGCCACCGGTTCCACATGGATTTGCTAAACACTACTACCAGTACTATGTGGACCTCCCCAGTGACTAAGGCTGCAGCTAGCCCCACTGGCACTGTTAATGCATGCTCAGTGCCACTGGTTCCACATGTATTTACTTAACTCTGGCTTCCAATATCTTGTGAACCCATCATAAAACTAGGTTGTAATCAGTCCCACCAGACCCAAATAAATGTTTATACATAACTAATCATGAACTAATCATAGGCTTGACTAAAAAGGTAAGTTTTTAGCCTACTCTTGAAGACAGAGAGTGCATCTGAGGCCCAAATGGGGCTTTGTAAGAGAATGCTCTGCCTCCAAATGTAACTCTGGATATATTTGGAATTTTGCAAAAATAGAATAAATGCACGCACATCCAAAATCAGATATCACAGGTGCAGGACCCAAAAAAACAGTAGAAAAGAAGAGAATGAAAGTCCGCACACTGTTTAAGTAGCTCCCAGAAAACTTTATTCCTTGCACAACGTTTCGGCCAACGTGGCCTTCGTCAGGTGAGTTCCACACATGTGATAGGGGTGGGGGTGGGGATTTATGTACACTAAAGATGGTAGACGGACCAAACCAAAATGCAATGAGTCCCAATATACCAAAATAATCACATCAACCCCATATTACCTATGATCCCAAAACAACATACACACAAAAAGAAGTGAAGGCATATCAAGAATGCATATAGGCTACTCTCCACAGACAATCAGCACATTAAATAGTATATGCAGTACAAGTTATTTCCAAATGATATAGCCTAGTATCTCAGGGTATATTTTAAACCCATAGGTCAAGCATAGGTACAGATTAAAATTCCCAATTTGTACACATGCAAAGAAAACACAAATACATCAAATTCAGTTAGAAAGAAACACATTCCGTGCAAAAACTAAAACTGACAATCGTAGCTACAATTCATAAAAAAGGTTTTATATCGAACTCTTCATTGAGACCAAAAGGAGCCATTGTATTGAGGGTGTAAATGTAATAAGTTTCGCGCTGTAGAAGTATCCTATCCTATTTAATCAGTGACGAGGAGAAATTTACCAGCGGTAGTCACAGGGCCAAATGTAATTGTTTTATGACAAATAAAAATTCAATGACAAACAGTGGCGCTGCCAGGCAAGGGTATTCAAGGCTGTAAGCCTGAAGATTTTTTTCTTTAGCCCCAAGTAAATCTTCACTTTGAGCAGTTTGTCACTAAGTAACTGAACGTCAGTAAAACATGATGGCAGTGTTGATTATTTTTATCCTCAATGCTGCCCAACCTCTAACTCTCCCTGAAATATGTCCCTCTGCTGATCTTTGAACTTTGAACCCCCATCTATGGTTCTCCAGTTGACTCCGTCACTTCCCACATCTGTCACAGATTTTGTGCAATTTACTTTTTCACCCACTGGCATTTCTTTCTCCAGATGGAAAATCCTGTGCAGTTCTGCTGCATTTTCATATGATTCACAAGTTAAAAGGAAGTCAAAAAAATCCTGCCTCAACATCTTGAAATTGATAGCGTGAGCATACACTGTCCACAAGGAAACCATGTTGACTGATTTCTCTGGCAAGGTTCACCTTGTTGATTTCAACAGGATGTGAAATATGCTATAGAAAGGGAAAGCTGTTTTTGAAAATAACATTTTCCATATGGATGCAGTATTTGTGATACATTCAAGCATTCTGTGTCTCTCTGTTTCACTGTCATTCAAAACTCTGATCTCACGTCAGACAGGACTGCATAACCATGAAATCAATTTTCTGTCGTGTTCCAAAGCTGTCAGTATGTTTTGGAGAGACACAAGAGGACAACACATTTCAAAATGGAAACTCATATATGCCAGATAGACACATCATGACGGACCATTCTGCTTTTCACAGGAATAATTTCTCCTGGAGCTCCAGAACCTTCATATTGAACAAATGTGTCTGTATACAATACAGTAGGTATTGAAATTCCACAGTAACATTCTTTATTAATTGCTCTCTTCAAAAAGAGCTCTAATCACTGGTTCAGTTCAGATACTTCTTCATTATCTCTTACACAGTCCCTCTGTCTCTCTCTCTCTCTCTCTTTCTCTCTCACACACACTCAAAAAATGAAGTGTTAGATTTACTTAATAATGTTATGTCAACCGGTTCCACAAAATTGAGTTAAGTACATTCCGCTCAATGCAATTAATTAAACTGGCCAAAAATGTTTGAAGTCAAATAAAGGTTACGCAAAGCAATTGCATGGAACCAGTTGACATAACATTATTAAGTAAATGTCATGATTCTGCTATGTCTGTCCTGATTCTGCTATGTTTGATTATGATTCTGCCATGCTTGTTATGTTTTCTCGATTCCCTGTTATGTTTATGATTATGTCTGTTAGGTTTTGCCATGTTCTGTTTAGTTTTTGTACCATGCCATGTTTTCGTTTTTGCCATTCCCGATCCACTTTTCTGTTATAGTCCGGTCCATGTCTTTGCCATGCCCTTCATTGCACTTTGTCTCCCCTGTCTGGTCTTTTAAGCTACAGCTTCTCCCCAAGTCCTGCGTGTCACATGTTTAGGTGATTTCATGGTTTCTAGGTTTCAAACATTCCTTCTAATCTCGTTTGCTTCCTTCGCCTTGCTTTTCTATTTTACTAACCCATACTAACAGTTTGTTATTTTGTTAAAGTTACTAACCAAGACTAACATTGTATATAATACTAACTTACTAACGAGCACTAGGGATTGTATAGCTGCACTTACTAATTGATTAACAAGCTCTCAGCACTCGCCCTGTTCTAGTCTCCGCCTCTTGCCTTCACTTAGTCTTTGCTGCAAATTCAGCGGATCCTCCGCACCTGCTCTACTCTGTCCTGCCTCTCATTATCTGTGCACGTTAGAACTCCCTTACCGGAGCTGTATGTTTTGTCATAGGTTGTCTCGTGATCCCTGTCCGCGTTTTGGCTTTTGCCAATTTCATGTGGTTAGGTTCTCCCTCATGTTTTGCTCCCACGTAATTAGTCTGATCCTCTTCACCTGATCCTAATCATAGCATGTGACTTCCCTTGAGTGTATTTAAGCTGTCTTCTCACTGCAGTTCCCCGTCAGAACGTTTCCCGTGTTTACCTGTGCTGCTTTTGTTTCTCGCCTTGTACTCATTGTGTTACCTTTCTGACCGGACCGCCCGACTACCTCTTTTTGGCTCTGATTTGGCTTATATATCTGCTCCTGTGTATCGAACCCTTTTTGTCTGACCACGATTTCTGTATTGCTGCCCTGGTTTTTTTCGACTCTGGATTCTGCCCCTAGGATTGTGATCTTGGATTGTGGACTTTGTACTTTTGCCTTCGGTCCTGCGGGGGTTTACCCCCTCGCTAATAAAATCACATTTTTCGCTACTTCTGGTTATCGCGACTGGTTCCTGAACGATACCTCACAGTACGTTCTGACCAGCATGGAGCCAGCGAGTAACCAGCCTCTGCAGGCGGCAGTAGAGGAACAGGGCGCTCAGCTGGAGCTACAGCAACGCCAGCTACAGGCGATGATGCAGCACATGCAAGCCATGACGCACCAGATGGCCGACCTCACCCGCTCTTTGCAGAATGCTCAAGCCATCCGCACTCCCCAACAGCCTACCACCGCCATGTCTGCTCCCGTGCCTGGTCCCGCTTCTGCTCCTCCGCTCCCGATTCACGAGCCACGTCTACCTCCCCCCGAGAAATACGATGGTGACCCGGGATCCTGCGGAGCCTTCCTCACCCAGTGCAAGCTAATCTTTAGCCTACAGCTCTCCACATTCCCCACCGAGCAAGCTCGCGTTGCCTACATCATGACGCAGCTCACGGGGAGGGCTAAGCAGTGGGCTACCTCTGCCTGGGAGGCGGGGCTTCCTTGTGTCCAGTCTTCTGATCTGCTGGGAGAGGAGATGAAGCAGGTGTTCGACCGCTCCAGACATGGGCACGAGGCTGGGAGGGAGATTCTTCGCATTCGCCAGGCGGGTCGTTCTGTGTCAGACTATGCCATCGAATTCCAGACCTTAGCCACTAACAGCGGATGGCAGGAGCGAGCCCTATATGACGCCTTCATCTTTGGGCTTTCCGAACGTATTAAAGACGAGCTACTTCCACAAGACCTGCCCGAGAATCTGGAGTGGATTATTGAGATGGCAATCCGCATTGACTCCCGCCTGGAGGAACGTAGACGATCCGCCATCAGAGCCAGTACTCCCAAGCCACCGGTGACTATGCCTTCTCTACTTCAATCTGATGAACCTAAGCCTCTCCTCGACTCAGAACCCATGCAGCTGGGCCGAACTAAAATCACCAGCGAGGAGAGGGAACGCAGGCGTAGGGAGCGGGCTTGTTTTTACTGTGGCAAGGGAGGACACTTCATCTCCCGGTGCCCAGAAAAAGGCGGCAGAGGAGCATTAGTGGGTGTTACCCCTATGGATCACTCCTCAAGAAGCCGCACCTGCTTTCCTGTCTCCCTAGAGTGGGCTCGGGGAGGAAGGAAGACCACCGCCCTTATTGACTCGGGGGCCGAAGAGAACTTCATTGATCAGGAATTAGCCCAGAAGTGGGCCATCCCCATCGAACAGATCTTTCCTGATCGTGTTGCCAGTTCAATCAGCGGCCAAAGCATTGCCCACATCTCTCACGTCACCAGCCCTATCAAGCTACGGATCTCTGGCAATCATCAGGAGACCATCAAGTTCTACCTCATTCAGTCTCCACATGCCCCAGTCGTTCTCAGACACCCCTGGATGGCTAAACACCTCCCTGAGATTGACTGGGGTAGGCACGAGATTAAAGGCTGGAGTCCAGGTTGCGCTCAGACCTGTCTCAATGACGCCCTGGTTCATGTTCCTGTTCACCCGCCTGAAGATATCCCGAACCTGGAGAAGGTTCCCCCTGAATACCTAGATCTTAAGGAAGTATTCTCTAAGTCTCGTGCCACCAGCCTACCCCTACACAGACCATATGATTGTGCAATAGAACTCAAGCCTGGCACTATGCCCCCTAGAGGTCGCCTGTATTCACTGTCACGCCCTGAAACCCTGGCTATGGAAAAATACCTCAGCGAATCGCTTGCTGCAGGTATAATTCACCCCTCGTCTTCTCCTGCTGGAGCGGATTTTTTTTTGTGGGGGAAAGGATGGGTCCTTCCGGCCTTGTATCGACTACCGGGGCCTGAATGACATCACCATCAAAAATAGATATCCTTTACCCCTTATGAACACTGCATTCGACCTCCTCCAGGGGGCGAAAGTCTTCACCAAGCTAGATCTACGTAATGCATATCACCTAGTTCGTATCTGTGAAGGGGACGAGTGGAAGACTGCTTTTAACACCCCTACTGGCTACTGGGAGTATTTGGTCTTACCCTTCGGACTTTCTAACGCCCCAGCAGTCTTCTAAAACCTTGTAAACGATGTTCTCAGAGATATGATTAACAAGTTTGTATTTGTTTACCTTGACGACATTTTGATTTTTTCCAAGTCACAGGAGGACCATGTTCATCATGTGTGACTTGTTCTCAAACGTCTCCTTGAAAACCGGCTCTTCGTCAAGGCTGAAAAATGTGAGTTCTCAGTCCAAACCACATCCTTCCTGGGATACATCATCTCACCAGACACCATCCAGATGGACCCGGTCAAGGTGGAAGCTGTCACCAACTGGCCCAAGCCCCCTGATCGTAAGTCATTACAACTTTTTCTGGGATTTGCAAATTTTTACAGACGGTTCATCCGTAATTACAGTTCTGTGGCTGCTCCCCTCACCGCTTTAACTTCTAGTAAGATCCAATTCCGATGGTCCAAAGAAGCTGATCAAGCCTTCCTAGAGCTCAAGACCCGGTTTACTTCTGCCCCCATTCTAACCATCCCTGACCCCTCTCTCCAGTTCGTGGTGGAGGTGGACGCCTCTAATGTGGGAGTAGGGGCCTTCCTCTCACAGAGGTCTCCCAAGGACGATAAGATTCACCCCTTTGCTTACTTCTCCCGCCGTCTAAGTGCTGCAGAAAGGAACTACGACATCGGCAACCGAGAGCTGTTGGCCGTCAAGTTGGCATTGGAGGAGTGGAGGCAATGGCTGGAGGGGGCCGAACTTCCGTTCCTGGTATGGACTGACCATAAGAACCTGGAGTATCTCCAGTCTGCCAAGAGGTTGAATCCCCGACAGGCCAGGTGGGCTTTATTTTTCTCACGTTTCAATTTTCACCTCGCATATATCCCGGCGGTAAAAACACCAAACCTGGCGCTCTCTCACGCTGCTTTGAGACTGACAAAGACCAACCTAGTCCAGACACCATCCTCCCCAAAAACTTTTGTCAATGCTGTGGCTATGGACATTGAAACGGAGGTGAGAAATGCCCAAGGCGATTCTGCTGCCCCTAGTGCCTGTCCTGATCACTGTCTGTTTGTGCCTGCTAGTCTCGCCCCGAGTCCTCGACTGGGGGCACGCCTCAACCTCTCTTGCCATCCTGGGATTCGCCCGCACCCTAGATTTCATAACCCGTCGCTTCTGGTGGCCCGGCATCAACGAAGGCGTCCAAGGTTATGTTTCTGCCTGCTTCGGTCTGTGCCCAAGGAAAGGTATCACATCAACCCCCCCTCACGGCCTTTTACAACCCTTACCCTCCGCACAAGACGCCCTCGTCACACATAGCACTTGATTTCATTACGGTCTACCCCCCTCCAATCACTTCACTACCATCCTCACTATAGTCGACAGGTTCTCCAAAGCTGTTCATTTTGTTCCCCTCACTAAGCTTCCCACTGCCCAAGTAACAGCCACCCTCATCATCCAACACGTCATTAGATTACACGGAATCCCCACTGACATCACTTCCGATCGCGGTCCACAGTTCACAGCCAAGTTTTGGAAATCTTTTTGCAAATCACTAGGCACATCTGTTAGTCTATCATCAGGTTTTCACCCCCAAACCAACGGCCAGACCGAGCGGGCCAACCAGTGCATAGAGACTGTATTACGATGCCTCTGTCTCAAGAACCCCTCCTCCTGGAGCCATCAACTACCCTGGGCCGAATAGGCTATAAATAGACACACCTCTGCAGCCTCCGGACTTTCCCCTTTCAAAGCCTGCCTTGGTTACCAACCACCCTTGTTTCCCTGCCAGGAGGAGAAGGTTGCAGTTCCGTCAGCCCGTGCATTTGTGCGCCGCTGCAGGCGTACCTGGAGGACCACTCGGGAGGCGCTGCTCAGGTCGGTTGCCCGGATGAAAGCCCGAGCAGATAAGAGACGCATCGCTGCCCCATCCTACCGACCTGGGCAGCGCGTTTGGCTGTCCTCCAGAGACATTTCCTTGAGGGGGAGTGGGGGGAAACTGTTCCCTAGATTCTTAGGCCCTTTCACCATAGAGAAAGTGTTTAGCCCCACTGCTGTTCGCCTCCGTCTGCCCCTTTCCATGCGCCGTATTCACCCTACCTTTCATGTGTCCCAGATTAAGCCTGTTGTTACCCACCCCCTGTCTTCTGGCCCTGATCCCCCACCACCCGCCCGCATCATCGACGGAGGTGAGGCCTACACTGTGCGGACATTGCTGGACTGCCGTCAACGAGGTCGCGGATTCCAGTACCTCGTCGACTGGGAGGGCTACGGTCCGGAGCACCACAGCTGGGTCCCTTCCCGCTTCATCCTCGACAAATCATTAATCACTGATTATCATGCTACGCACCCCAGACCAGCTGGTTGAAACGCCTGGAGGTGTTTCGTAGGGGGGGGGTACTGTCATGATTCTGCTATGTCTGTCCTGATTCTGCTATGTTTGATTATGATTCTGCCATGCTTGTTATGTTTTCTCGATTCCCTGTTAGGTTTTGCCATGTTCTGTTTAGTTTTTGTGCCATGTTTTCATTTTTGCCATTCCCGATCCACTTTTCTGTTATAGTCTGGTCCATGTCTTTGCCCATGCCCTTCATTGCACTTTGTCTCCCCTGTCTGGTCTTTTAAGCTACAGCTTCTCCCCAAGTCCTGCGTGTCACATGTTTAGGTGATTTCATGGTTTCTGGGTTTCAAACATTCCTTCTAATCTCGTTTGCTTCCTTCGCCTTGCTTTTCTATTTTACTAACCCATACTAACAGTTTGTTATTTTGTTAAAGTTACTAACCAAGACTAACATTGTATATAATACTAACTTACTAACGAGCACTAGGGATTGTATAGCTGCACTTACTAATTGATTAACAAGCTCTCAGCACTCGCCCTGTTCTAGTCTCCGCCTCTTGCCTTCACTTAGTCTTTGCTGCAAATTCAGCGGATCCTCCGCACCTGCTCTACTCTGTCCTGCCTCTCATTATCTGTGCACGTTAGAACTCCCTTACCGGAGCTGTATGTTTTGTCATAGGTTGTCTCGTGATCTCTGTCCGCGTTTTGGCTTTTGCCAATTTCATGTGGTTAGGTTCTCCCTCATGTTTTGCTCCCACGTAATTAGTCTGATCCTCTTCACCTGATCCTAATCATAGCATGTGACTTCCCTTGAGTGTATTTAAGCTGTCTTCTCACTGCAGTTCCCCGTCAGAACGTTTCCCGTGTTTACCTGTGCTGCTTTTGTTTCTCGCCTTGTACTCATTGTGTTACCTTTCTGACCGGACCGCCCGACTACCTTTTTTTGGCTCTGATTTGGCTTATATATCTGCTCCTGTGTATCGAACCCTTTTTGTCTGACCACGATTTCTGTATTGCTGCCCTGGTTTTTTCGACTCTGGATTCTGCCCCTAGGATTGTGATCTTGGATTGTGGACTTTGTACTTTTGCCTTCGGTCCTGCGGGGGTTTACCCCCTCGCTAATAAAATCACATTTTTCGCTACTTCTGGTTATCGCGACTGGTTCCTGAACGATACCTCACAGTAAATCTAACATTTCATTTTTCTGAGTGCACACACACACACACGCACATATGCAAACACACTGTTATAAGAATCAGTTGCACAGAGGACCCTGGGTACATTCCCACCGCTCTTTTGTAACTGATTTCATTCCCACCACTTTTTGAAAGTCTTTAGTTAGTTTAACTTAGAAAAAACATTGGTACATATCACATCATTAAGAGGGAGCAGAGTCAAGAGGTGGCCTGGACTGATGGAGCTTGAGTGGGAACTGGGAACGTTGTCTGAGGCGATGAGTGGGAACCGGGGCAAGCCTGGATAGGCAAAACTTGGGAGGAGACCATGGACAGCGTCTGAGGCAAGTAGAGGCACAGGGCACCGTTAATGGGGGGTAACAGGACCTGTGATGAAAGCCCCTCTTCAGGAGCAGACATTGGAGCCTGGAGAAAAGGTTGGCTACCAGGAGTCGATGTCCCTACCTGGGATGTTGGATGGACCACTGAGGTGGAAGGTGAGGCTCCCTGACCAGACTGTCACTGCCTGCGGAATAGCAGCTGGCGACTGACAGGACAGTCTGCACGCTTCCAAAGGAACTGCTGGGCAGTGGAACACCTAAAGGATCCGGCTCGGGAAGCAGCTGAGGACTGCCCACAGGGTCTGGCTCTGGAGGCAGTTGAGCACCCCTTAGGACGAGCCACTGAGCATCCTCAGGGCAGGGCAATGGCGTGTCCTCAGGTTGTTGGATGGTCCTCTGGGCAGGGTGATGGAGCATCTTCAGGATCAGGCGGGCCATCAGGGTCAGGTGCATGCACAAAACCTAGAGCCTCTTCTGTGGCAGGGACAGGAGATGGCTGCAGCTCAGGGTCAGCATCATGTGCTCTGGCCCACTGGTGCACTTCAGTTCTGGGCAGCTTGGGTTTCCGGGGCCCATGCTTCATTTTATAGCCCCTGGAGGCCAGGCGCCTGCTAGAGTAGGCTAGACATCTACCCAGGAAGGAGGACGGTGGTTTGCCTCCATAGGATTAGAGGAGGAAGTCACCTGGAGAACCCTCTCAGGGCTGGGGGATGGCAGAGAAGGCCATACGGGGCAGACAGTTGGAGCCGGAGGTAGCGGCACCACAGATGCCCAGGACAAGGGTTCAACCCGCTTAGGGCCCAGGTCGACAGTGGGGCCTGAGGCCAGGTGGTCGACAAAGTGCCAGGTAAAGGGAGTGACAAAGGAGGAAGGAGGATGACTAGAGTGAGTAGTTCCAGCTCTGTATAGTCCCCCGGTGCAAATCCATCACCAGATTGTGCTTGCGCAACCAGGGTCTCCCCAAAACCACTGGGGCACGAGGGCACTCCAGCAGAAGAAACACCACCTTATCCTGATGAGATCTAGCTGTGCGCATGAGGATCAGCGCTGGTGGTCTGGGTTACTTTGGTGTGAACCTCCTCTGTGAGGCCCTGTGACCGGATCGGCTGAATTACGTGTGCCAGGGGAACTCCAAGGCGTTGGACTACAGATAGATGCAGGAAGTTGCTGTCTAACCCAAGTTAATGGGAGTCTTTGTGAACACCTGGCAGCCCCTCCTGTCAGCTGAACCAATAGGCAGCCCCAGAGAACACTGCTTGCTGTGCCTGTTGAGGCTAACGAAGGGGACAAAAGGTGATGGAGGGGTTTTCACTGGTGCAGTACAGATACAGGTAAGAGCTCCGCTGGCACTGACGTTCTTCTAGACTGAAGCGAGACTGCCTGGTGTGGTCAGCCTACCTAGGCTGCAGGGTTTCAGGAGGGCTGGAGGAGGTGACTACAGACGGTGTGGGATGACAAGAGGTGGGCTGCAGTGGAACATTAAGGCACTCGGGAGGTTCAGGGGCCTGCAACCCAGATTGCCAGTCCATCTGCCTCTCCTGCAGCTGGGCATCGACCCTCATTGCCAGGTTGCTGAGACCATCCAGATCTGGAAGAAGGATGCAGGTGGCTACTTCATCCTGGATCCGCTCAGCAAAGCCAAATAAATAGGTGTCGAATAAGACAGCCAGAGTTCGGAAGTCGATGGAATAATCCACACTGACAGATTGCCTTGGTGCAGCGGGAGCAACCTCTGGGCAGCGGCGTGACTGGAGCAGGACTGGTCAAACACCTTCCTCATTTCCTCAGTGAAAGCAGGTAAAGGAGACACTGCTGGATCTCAGGCCTCCCAACAGGCAGTGGCCAAGTTCTTGGCATGTTCAGAGAGGTGAGGATCAATGGCGCAAAAAGTGGGTATGCAGTGCATAGGGCGCTATGTGAAGGGGGGTGCCAAAACAATTGGCTGCAAGTGGATGAAGATACAAAATTATGATATTTACAAGATTACAGAATTTAAAGAGTACTGGAGGACACTAGATTGAGTGTGCAATATCAACAAAATAAAACGCATGTCTAACCCCCCCCTCCGCATTAACCGCCCCCCGCATTAACCCCCCCCCCCCACTCAACAAAATTGTGCAGCACCCCCATGCAAAAGAACGCCACCTACCGCCCGGTCATTGAAATATTAAGTGGAAAACACTGGGTTTAGGTGTTGGGGGGCACTGTTGTTGTCGTTCCATACCCCCCAAAAAAGGGTAGCTGCGTGCCTGCGAGTGATTGTGAGTGATGACAAATGCCACTCTAGAGCATTCATTGGGGAATGATGATGGCTGAAGTTCAAAGACCATCGAACACAGGACCTGGAAACTGTAGCAGGTGGTAAAGTCATCATCAAAGGAATCCAGAACCACAGGTGAGGCTCCAGATGGGCAATCGCCTGAGGGAGGATCTGCTGCAGAATAGAGCTGGTGGTAACACTTAATAATAACGATCATTTATAAGACATTTGTAAGATATTAATAGATATTGATCTAATCATGAATAAACCATTTATATACATTTGTAAATGATTATTACACCATTGACAACTAATGTTGTACAACATTTATATATGATTGAGACATAATTAAAAATCGCTGCATCAACATTGTTTGTGCATGATTCATTCATCATCAACCAAAGTTATTTAATGTGTAGGAAAACATTTTTGAACGATTTTAAAAAATATTCTTTGATTAACTACATGTATTGAGTTTTTCATGGTTAATAAATGATTTGTTAAGTCAGTGTAAATCATATGTGAAGTCTTTGTTGCAGCCCAAAGCATTTCTGGAAAAATCATTGATACCAAACTGTTTATTATCAAACCATTTCTCTACATTTACAACTTATTAGTACATAATTTGAAAATGTGCTACTTTAATATTCATAAGTGATCTGTTGATCATTTTTTCGATATGATCAACTTTATTAGTAAATTATCAGTGAAATAGTGTAGATGTGTTTTAAAAACCCCACTGTACCACCATTTGTTTATTCATGTTTAACAAATGATTTGTTACACATTCATAAAAAAAATCTATAAATCATTTGCAGATGTTATTATGTCCCTTAATCTAAAGTGAAAACTTTTTATTATTTATAATGTCTGTTAATGTTTATAAATGATTTGTGGACCTTTTACTCACCCCTTATGAACGATCTGGCTTTTATGAATACAGATACTAAGCAATTAATAACTTGTCCTTTCATGTTTAACAAATGATTTGTTAGACATTCATAAAACATCTATAAATCATTTGCAGATGTTATTATGTCCCTTAATCTAAAGTGAACCCTATTCATCCTTAACAAATATGTAATAATGTTTGCTAAAGATTTGTAGACTTTTTCGTCACATGTAATAAATGTTGTAGACAACTTTTGGATCCATCCTGCTTATGAAATGCCATGAAACCATGAAAAACTCAATACATGTACTTAATCAAAGAGTCTTTTCTTAAATCATTCAAAAATGTTTTCCTACACATTAAATAACATTAGTTGATGATGAATAAATCACGTACAAATTTTAATTATGCGCTTTTAATAATGTATAAAACATATATAAATGTTGTACAACTTTAGTAATAAATTGTTTAATAATTATTAATGTATATAAATGTTTTACTCATGATTAGTTCTATGTCTACTAATAGCTTATAAATGTCTTGTAACTTAAGTTATAAATGATTTAATAATAATTTACAAATGTATATAAGCCATTTGTTCGTGATTAGTTAACAATCCACTAATATCAACAAATATCTTTTAAATGTCTTATAAATGATCATTTTTATAAAGTGTTACTGAGCTGGCTGCTTGAGCAGTGGAGGCAGAGTCCTGTGAGACATCAGTAAAAGCCTTGAGTTGACTGAGGAAGGCACTAATGCTTTAATGCAGCTGCAGAGCATCTTCTCATGCTGGCCAAGAAGCACCCCCTGGTACCTCAGAGCATAAACCAGGCATCTCTGCTGATTCCATTCTTCTTCACTGGATTGTGCTGTTATGATCCAGACCAGGAATCAAGTGGGATTCACATGAGGGTTGTGACAACAAGTTGTGGGCTGAGAATTAACTGGGCCTATCTCCACTTTTCATCAAAAATTATGTTCTACCATAGAAATAATCTCAATATTAACAGGCACTATATCCTGATGTAATTTTTTCAATGATAGATGGCAGCTGGGAGAAACATCCAGAAAGTGCATAGTACTTTGTATGAATTTGCAGTCCACTTCAGTTTAAAAGGTTCTATGTCCACATTGTCCAATCAGGGAGCTGGATATAGGGTCGCCTGATCGGGATGACAAGATTGCTGAGCAAAGGTTCTATCCACTCTACCATTTCAAAGCAAAATCCCTCTAAGATACCAAATAGAAGGTTGTAAAATGATGAAATCTGGGACATTTTAGATAGGTAGGTACTACAGCACTTGAATGAAGTTTCTATGTCTTAAAACCCTTCATTTCCTTTGTAAAAATTCACATAGTTAACTATAGTTTACTACAGTAAAATTGATGTAAACTATAGTAAACTACACTTTACTACAGTAAACTATCGTTTGTTCAAAATATACTATAGTAATTGAATATCATTGCTATAGTTTACTATAGTAGAGTTTGACATTTGTGGTTTACTTTAGCATCACTATATACTTTAGCATCACTATAGTAAACTACAGAGTTACTATAGTATTTAGTATTTTTACTCTAGTATTTTGTGGTAATTTTTCATTATTTTTGTCTTATTCCAGGGGGCCATTTAAGATAGTACTACTTGATTTTCAATTTTATATTTTATGCATTGCAAGATGCATGTGTATGCACATGAACAAGTGCAATATGGACATAGTACTCGTTGAAACCAAGCCCAAGGCCAGAGTTTGTTTACTATGTAGTGTGCATCATGACTGCATTAATGTACTCAGATGAACTTGTACTGGCTATAGAGATAGGAGCAGTTGATACTGAACACCCTTGAGACTCCATAGCTCATTTCAGTAATACAAGGTTTGTTTCCTATTTATTTTCAGACAGGTCGCGGCTGCCCATTTTCTGTGATTATTTTGTCAGATACTCTGTTTTTCTTTCAAATTCTGTATTTCCTTTCACCATGAACATGTAATTTGCAGATTTGGGAGGAGTCACATTGTTGAGTTCTTTTTTTAAAAAACACCAGCCAAGACAGAACTTTGTGGCTTAACATTTCTGGAAATACAAGAAGCTATCTAGGAGATAGAACCATATACCTACAAAATTTATGACATTACTGAAACTTAAATATGAAGAAAAAAAAAATTACGCATGCTCTATGCGAGGAAGCTCACTTTATCTCATCATTTACATCTAAAATTAGACAGTGTTATTATTGCCTCTGGTGCCTAATGTAATTCAGTGTAATTCCAGAGGAAAGGGCAGGTGGTCAAAAGAATGAATAGCTTTCCAAATGGAATTGAAGAAACACCAAAAGTGTAAGCAATGCATCCAGTGTCATTGTAATAATGAGCAATTTCTGCATGCCAGGCTGTATCAAATTTATTGCTGTGGTAAAATGCAAAAATTTTTGAAAATGCCTGTGTGAAGTCAGAGCGAGGATAACTGCCCTGGCAATATCTTGTCATGTTTTTCATGTACTGAGTTTTACCAGTTTTAGAGCATGGTGATAGTTCAGTTGTTGCTGGCGGACAGAGTGCAAATTGTGTCTGGCAAACAGCTCACCATCACAAAGAGCCCCGCATGCCGGCTCCTTTAATCATGAAAGTCCACTTGAGGCACTTGCCCGCCTCTGTAATTGCGCCATTTAATAAAACGTACCAGCTGCTCACAATACAGAGGACACATAACCAAGAGCATCAGCAAGCAAACCTTCCTGCAGTAGTAGTATAACATTGACCCCCTGCTGTTCAATAAGAGATTCTATTCTCAATTTTTTGCCTCTAGTTTTCTTACCTCCTTTCCTTACTTATTGCTCTATCCAAAGGAGTAGATCTGCAAGTGCACTCAAAGCATATCCCCTCTCATTCTATTGAGACTCATATTTCCCCATACTAGGAGAATAAAAAAGAATATGAAATAGTTACATGTATAGCAATTATCTGAACAACTCTTAGTGTGTTTTATTGATGATTGATAATGATTTTATTTTGGCCTACGAACATTACATAGATGTTTTCATGCACTGGGTGAGGTGCTTACATGTATATTGAAGTATTGTGAAGAATGTCACCTTTAGAAATTCTCAATGTAGAAAAATATAGATGCAACTGCAAATAGAGAACATGGTAATATTTGGCCAGAATAAACTATCGAAAACAATTTAGACATGGCGATGGTATGACTAAACAATGCAACTGAACATTTTTAGGGTCATATAATAACCAAATTCAGTATTAGCAGATTTCACTAATTAGTCAGAGTGGGGAAACTCATAAGTGAAATCAGCGGGTACAAAACTCAGTTGCAATGAAAACTTGTACCCTGGTGGCCCTTTGTAGTACATATTTAGAGACCCCTGTCCTCGCTTTGCATGGAGAACCCATTTCACTATGTTTGAAAAGGACATAAACAGGAAGTACTGTAATCAAGGTGAGGCCCATTTAGGAAGAAGAGAGTAAATTGATCCGTGGATGTGGAAGTGCCCTGGGGGGACATCCTGTTATGTTGTTCGGATGGATGAATCTGAAACCTATTGTTTTTCAGATCAATTTCAGAAGCACTGATAATATGAGTGTTTCATATACTGTAAATAATTCTATGACCATAAACAGACTTGGAATATTAATGTGCAATCCTGCCCTGTCTCAATTCATTTTCTCCCTTTACCATGTCAGAGTGTCCTCGAATAGACCAAGAAATGGGATTCTTTAATGTGACACCAGAGTGCCTGGCAGTCCAGCTTTTGTCTCATTCAGTGGATGCAATTCTGCACAGCAGGCTTTCTACTTATGTTTGTTTGTGTCTGCAAAACATTGATTGAATGGTCATTGTACCATTAGCCACATTTAAACGCGAATGGTAATGGATGCTATTAATCTTAAATGTGTCTAAGTGCTCACACACAAACTTAAGTGTTTTAACGATTTTGTTTACAAGCTCTTTGAGATTTTGAGATAAAAAATAAATAAATTAATTAACCATTCCATGGATCTCACCACAGGACAGAGGACAAGGGTTTTAATTATCAATCTGAGAAATTTCACCCTCTTAAAGGGGACAAGGCTTTGATCGATCAGATTTATCATAAAATCAATGGTGAGACAAAACATGCATTTAAAAGTGCCACACACATACACTCAGACTTACACATGCATGCACATAGACATAGACATACACAGTTTAACCCAGTTTGGCAATGCATATCTCAATCCCAGATACACATTCATTTTACAGTAACTTCCTCCCTCATTAAGTGAGTAGGTTGCAGCAAAAACTCATGTCCTCCCCTTTTTTCATGTTATTTTATTATTATTTTTTATGTCATCATAAGTAGTGCCATGCCTGAAACAGCCAGGTTTTGTTCAGTTAATCAGTTCATCATGAAAGGCTGGTCTAAAAATAAATTGACATTGTTAAAATGAAAAGATTAGCTCAGGGACAAGATACTGCCAGATTTTTCTGCCTGAACAAAGTCTGACAATATGACTTATCGCTGACTTTAATGCTATTTTCCTAAGGTCACACAGTCAAATTCTCTTTTTGTGGCAGGGTATGGCACAACAGGGCAAAGACTTCTAATTTTATAACTAAGTGCGTACTATCAGAAAATTTTATGCTTGTAACAACGTGTGTCACCACAGCCGAAATGTGCACGTCTCAAGAGCTGATTAGATATCTGCTTTATATCAGATGTTGCCAACATTGGCTATCCCAGTTCTCAGGATGGAGATTTGCCAAGCAGAGAAGAGTGATGTAATAACAGAGGTCTTTGAGTACTGTGCTACATGATACAATAAGCTTAAATGTGCATCTCCCCAAGACTGGCTTGAGGGCGTATCCCCAAATTATACTGTATGTTAACAAACAGAGTGGGACAATTTTCAGAGAAAGCACAAATATCAAGATTTTGGATTTATTTGCCAGGCAGTTTCCTTGCAGCCAATTAAGTTAACAATTAAATATATGCAAAATTGCAGGGAAAAAATCTGTTACCAGAATAGAAAAACAGTAGACCAAATCAGAGAGTCAGCATAGAATATTCTCATACCTGACAACAGGCAAGGCTAAACATGACGGGTCATGTGAGAGTCTGGCTGCAGCTGTCGAAAAAGCTTTGCTTCCCTACTTTAAGTACGCAAACCAGGCATTTGATCCTTTAACCAAAATGTCATCAAAGAGCAATTTAGGGTTGTGAGCCACAGTTCCCGATCCCACTGGAGGTGGGTGCTGGTCAAGGTGATGAGACACGTGGCTTCACTGGCAGAATATCTTCGCACTGGTCCTGCCTCCTCCTCGGGTCTATCTGTATGTATGTGTATGTAAATTGAGACCTTGGAAAACTCTTTGGAAATTTAACATCAGTCACATTGAGACATTGTCATGCATAAGTCATATTGAGACATTTAAAATGGCACCAAACATGACTATGCTCAGAACTTGACTTGCTATGAATCACCCCATGCCATGTGCAACATTGTTGCGAGCCAAATGTGAAAGAGAAAGGGAAGGGAGTGGGGCCTCTGGGGTCCGGAAGACAAATGTTTGGAGAGACTGTGGAAGCTGCTATCGCACTAATTATCACACTGAAAGGGTGTCAAGAAGGAAAGGTGAGACCTAAGAAAGGAAGTTGTGACTTATTATAAAAAGTTGAATAGGCCTTAGAACCACCACATTGAAGGAACTGTCGCCAGCCACCTGGAGCCTTACCAGCCCGCTGGTAAAGAGTGACTACAGCAAGTTTATTATTTATTATTATTTAGCTTGCCTTAAGTTATGAAAAACCCACTGAAAAGGACCGTCATTACAGGACACAAATAATATTTGCTCTGTAGGCAAAACCAGAAAATTTTACTAGCTTGAGGATAAAGAAAATTACAAACAAGCTGCTATTCCCGAGTGAACAAGCTTCATCATGCGTGAAAAATATGAGTAGTTATAATCTAATCTAGGGCATTACTACTATGATTTGCTATGATGACAGAATTTAAATGCCTAATGTACACTACAGTGAAATTTAAAATATTCAACCATCACCAGAAAAGGCACAAAAACATTTTTATAGCCGTTAATTCAAGCAAAATCATATCCGTCACTGAGGAAAGACAAAAAATTTCATCAATAACAGTGAGATTGCACATTTTAGCATTGATCGACAGGAATGTGTTGATGCATGGGAGATAACTTGTGTTATCAAGTTCATTGGAGTGATATGGTAAATTTTTTGCACTTTCTTTTTTTTTTTTTGTACATGGCTATTTCCATAAAATTGGAGCTCAGTGTGTGACATAGGGGTCAAATTGAAAATGTATTTATTTCTTCTTCAAAAGGTTACTTTTAGTTACTTTAACATCTGAATTTTTGGGGGGAAAAAATGAAATGTTCATCATTTATCACAATTACTCAATTTTCCGGGAGCGGGACTTTGCCAATTTTCTCAGGCGCGGCTGGCTGGTGAGAAAGCGGGAGATGCATCATTTTCCGTGCCAAAACCACACGGGAAGGATATAAAGCTGTCCAAAATATTCGTAAGATCAAACCGTCTTTGTTGAAAGTGATAGAGGAAAAAGTTCATGCAAACCCGGAAAAGAGCGCTCATTAACATCCACTGTGTCAAAACATTACCATCAGCAAAGCAAAGATAAGAAAGATGAAACATATAAAATGCTTAATTTGCAGAACAGAACTAAATTGGTTTGTAGCTTTAGTAACTTTAACTCCAGTGGATGGCACTCTAAGACCATCAATCACAATATGTAACAAGCGTAAGTTCAATTCTTTGAAAGCTTCAAAAATTCTTGGCTTACCTTATATCCGTTGCTGTTCTGGGCAAAACACCAACGACATAAGGCCAGGACACCAACTTTTAATAGTGGTATTTCAGGACACCAACCTTCTGCTAGTCGCGTGATGTTCATCCAGGGCCGTTATGCCTTAGTATTTTTTTTAAGATTTTTTTTTTTGGAATTTTTCCTTTATTTGACAGTTATAATGTAAAGAGACAGGAAGGTTGGGGAGAAGAATGGGGGAAGACATGCAGCAAATGACCTGAGCTGGAATCGAACCCAGGTCGCTGCAGTAAGGACACAGCCTTTATGGTATGCGCGCTTAGACCGATGAGCCACCGGGGCACCCCGTGCCTTGGTATTTTTATTCATAAATTTAGCGGAGGTCTGCTAGCCGTACCCCTGAATACACGCACGACGTAAAAAATATTCAGGGACACAAAACCGAATGGTCTTCACAAATCTCATGAAATAGCAATGATTTGCTTTTATTATACAAATAAAATGTTCTAAAATAATAACATTTAGTTTAATAATTCTACATGATGTAACGACTTGCTTGAAAAGCGATTTTTGTATGCAACAATGCATCTACAACAGTTCAGTATCATATGTTAGCAGAGGGACACCAAAGCTTACGTCGGGAGGCTCAAATTCCAAAGCACTGTAAAACAAACATGAAACTGATTTCTGGGAAATGTGGCATATATTTGTCAAAATTGCGTCCTCGTCATTACTTCTGATAAATAATAAATTTAATTACATGGCTTGCAATACCAAAAACAGTGAGCCAACGTTTCACTTGAAAAATGTCACGTTGAAATTGAGGAGAAATGGTTCTACCACAATACTTTTTCTTGTTTATCAAGACAAATCAAGTCATATTTGGCATCTAAGTAGTATGGGGATATCATATGAAACATACTGAAGAGATACTGCATTAAAAAAATGTACTAAATTATGAACATTTCAGTCAAGAAAACTTTGCTATATATGTGGGGACACCATGCACAGCTGACTGGGTGCCTATTTTATGGAAATAGCCACATGTATGCAAGTGTGCTTGTATGTCTGCATGTGTGTGCAATCAGAGATGACACTGAGTCCCTGTGACTGAGGATTGAGTGAAGCCATTGCCACACAACAACAAGACATCTTTAAAAGTACAAAGGGTGCCCTCCATTACTGTTGTGATACATGTAGACAACTACTAATCACTAAAATGACAGATATCTAGCTTACCTCTTCCACACAGGAGCACAAAAACACATACACTGCCCACATACAGGACAATCAAACTCACTCACTCATACTTGTTTGCTCATAAATTGGGTGGGCAGCTTTTTGACAACTGATGTGGAAGCCAGCTCAGCCATTTTCCCCTGTGGGGATTTGTTCAGGAACAATGAGGGGCTGACAGGTCATCTCTTTATCTCAATGATTCAGCAAAGGACCCTGGTGACCTCACCCGTCACTCCTGAAACAGCTTTCATCTGTCCTCAAAAGACAAACACAATAAAAAAACATCACATCTCAGTCACAAAGAGACCACAGAAGGCTGTGACTGACTGCTTGATGAGTGCCATGCCCTGATAGGCTTTCTGCTTTCCTGTCTCCTGCCAGGCATTGCAGGCGTGGACACAGTGCCAGCTGTCAAAGCCCTAACTCCCTGTGCTGGTCATTAACGGTCATATTCTGTACCATACCTCTGCGCTATGATGAGTTTTGAGGCCAGTTTACTTACAAGATTAAGTGCTGCAGCCACTTGAAATTCCTACTCCTTGCAACAAAATCATTCTAAAACCAGGTAATTTAGTATAATGAAGTAATGTGCCACTACCCAAAACACCATTTCCATAACAGTACATTCAACCAGCCAAGGATGTTGCACACACCAACACAAAGTAATTTTCGGGGACTTCCAATCGCTCTGATGAACTAGCATCCAACTCATCTATTCATCACTTCAATGGAATCTATCCAGGAATGCAAAGTACTGAAGATCTGAGATCATGTTTTGTGACTAATAAATCAGGAAGGGATTAAATACTTTTTCAGGGCACTGTCAACGACTGACCACATCCATTGGGCCATTATTACTGCTAGCCTTATTTTCATTCATTGTTTGAAGAAAAGCCCTTTTAAATGGAAACAATAAAAGAAGATAAGTTGTTTGTTAATCATGAGAATTATCTGTTCTAATGAACACATTATATTTCCCACTTTACCTTAATGAGGAGACCTGGCCACGCATCATAAGGCTGAGTATTTTCAGAGTTTGTGTTTTTTAATTTAAAAAATAATAATTGAAGACAGCTCAAGCCAAATCATTAGTTAAAAGAGATGAGTTTTTTTGCTCTTTTTTTTTGCCTCCTCAGTTTTCTGGCCAAAAGCTGCCAGGAGGAAGAAGTAAGAAGTGTGTCTTTTCAGCATCACAAGAGAATGAGTTTACCAGCTAGAAAAAAAAGAAAGAGATATGAACAGAGAGGCAATGAAAAAATGTTCTGCCCCGATGACCATGAGAAATGTTTGATACTGATCACTGTCCACTGAAATGAATGTTGCAGTGTTAATCATCAACGTGCTTTTGAGCACAGCAGTAGATGAGAAAGCGTACTAAACAAACTTGGTGGAGCAGAATTCATCCATTGTTCAATAAAACTTAGAAAGGATTAAATAAAAAAGCCATTCTGTCCCCACCGTCATACATTGTATCCTTTACAAATGGCTTTCCATCCCTGCTCCCATTGGACATAATCATTTCCATCTGAGTGATCAAAATTTCAACCTTTAAAAGATTTTCACTGTGTCAGTAACCCCTGAATTTTAGCTCACACAATTTTTTTTAGTTCAATGAAATACCCTGCTGGGATAGTTTGTGTAGCCATTGGCAACCTGTAGCATTTATTTGGAGGGAGACATTGCATGATTGTGCGGTGATCCATTACCAATATGACCTCAAAGTTGACCAGAGCATTTTGCAGGTTATCAGTAGCTAATTGAAATCATACAAGTATCTATTATTCAAACAACACCAATAACATATCAAAATTGGACTAAGAGGCAAAGCATGGCTTATCACCATAGACATGATATTATGTGGAAATGACATGACTTGGTCCCTCAGTGATTTGGAAAAATCAAAAAGGTGTGCATTTCACCACATTGATATGGTTCAAATGAGTAATCTGATCTTTCCCCTTTGGTAACCTCACTGATATCATTTTTGACTGAACAACAAATCATTTGATCTGTGCTGTAGTCAGAGAAGTTTTGAACAGAGCGTTCAACTAGATGGACACCAGTGTGAAAATCTCAGTTTGTAAAATTCCGTTTTACATGTCTTTTGAATTTAAATATTTATATAGCACCAAATTTCAGAGGTTATTGCAGTACACTGACATTATTTATTGTACTAGTATCATGCCTACCCCATGTAGCAATTATCAAGTGCTCATATGTTGGTGTTTGTGTTTAAATTTCACATTAGCAAACATCACTAAAATATTAGGTGCCACACAGCTCCATGCAATTCGAATTATTACTGAATGTAATGTAGTCAATAAATATTTAATTTGAGTCGATGAAACTGCACACTCAAAATAAGTTAATAAGTTAACTTAGGCTCGGGAGCAGGGCCACACCTCAACTCCACCCTCAATCGCCTGGCAAACCTACTCATACCTGTTCAGCCCATTCCTCTCTGTTTGGCTCAGATCTCTCAACCCACCCACCCCTCTTCCCCTTACCTTCATCCATCTCCTTCCTTATCTCATCCCTACCCACATCCCTTCATCCTCTTCCATTCCTTACCTCATCCCTACCCACATCCATTCATCCTCTTCCCTTCCTACCTCCTCCATACCCACATCCCTTCATCCTCTTCCCTTTTCCACTCATCTCCTCCCATTCAACTCGGTGCATACCTCTCCTATGTCTCTCAAGTACCATCTGGGGGGGCTCGAGATCAGCTCGGGCGGATAAATGCCGAGATGGAACCCCCACACTGAGTCTCCCTCCGCCCAGTCTTCAGCATGTCCTCCCAGACAACCTCAAAGATAACATTCCTCTTTCACCCCATGCCTACTCTCACAATCACACAAATCACATTAAATGTTTAAACTACACTTTGTTGTGGCGTGGTCCTTGCTAGTGAAATGCTCAATCAATATTTATAAGCTTTGTCCTTTTAAGTCATTAATAATTCATTTATAGTTGTGTATATATTTGTGTGTGTGTGTATATATATATATATATATATTTTTTTTAATATATATTTACATCAGTGGCGGCTCGTGAACTGGCAACAGTGGAGGCTCAAACAATCCCTTATAATTAATGATTGGTCATGACCTGTTTTCAATCATTAATTTAAATTACCATTACAGAAACTCAGAAAACTCTAAACATTATCAGGTGTGGCCAGTTTTCATTTATAAAGCATTCCGCTCACGACTCCGGACTTCTCACACGTTTCTTTACTTGGGGATTGGAAGCAATGCAATGTGTTTCATGATCGTTCAAATGAAATAAGATCATTTGAAACGTCTTAATGCAATTCCATTGCTTCCAACCCCTCGATGCACAAGGACTTCAATTCCGCGAGAATCTGTAACATATGTTTTGATTACACCTACTGCACCATCATGGCGCCCCCACTCCATTACGATAATTTAACTCTCATATAAATGACTATAAAAAAAAAGAAACGTAATCTTGATGATCCAGTCTGACTCTCCCTGCTGACTCGTTCTGGAGCTCCCTGACAGTGCCTGACCCTCACCTTATTTTTATATGCTTATTTATTTTTATTTATTTTCCTTTTTCTTTCTAAAGGCTCACTTTCCCTATACCTCATCCCAACCACCATTTTATTTTCCTTCTTTCCCCTCTTTTCCCCCAAAGAGGAATGCAAACACACACACGTGCACACACACACACACCACACACCACTCCGGTTACACAAACATACACTTTCCTATAACATCAACTGTACTCTTTGTACTCTTTGCCTGTACTCTTTGTTCTTGTCTTTGTTGTCAATGTTAATTTTTTTTATTTCAAGACAAAACCAAAGTGATGACATCACGCTTGTGTCGGAAGTAAAAAAAAAAAAAAAAAAAGCATGTTTTGATTGAATAATTGCTGCCTACAGCAGACGAACGTAAATATGCCACTTAAACTCACACCGAATGCGTGAGAGTTGACAAGTATGAGTTATTAATGAAAACTGGCCACACCTGATAATGTTGAGGGTTTTTGGAGTTTCTGTAATGGAAATTTAAATGAATGATTGAAAACAGGTCGTGACCAATCATTCATTTTAAGGGATTGTTTTGAGCCTCCCCAGTTGCCAGTTCACGAGCCGCCACTGATATATATATATATATATATATATATATATATATATTTTTTTTTAACAGGGTGTCAGGTCATCATGACGTATGTTTTCCAGATCAGGATATTTTTCCCCGGCACTAACTTATATCCTGCACTAATTATATGCACAGAGATGCGCTAACTCACACGTGTGGAAGCACATGCACACATGCACACACACACATGCGTGCATACACGCACACACACACACACACACACACATAATGTCTGACACTTGCGAGACAAATTCTCCAAATCCAGAGTACACACACCAGCAGCATTAAGGTAGACATACCAAGGTCAATGTCTCTTCATCTCTTTTTCTCTTCATCTCTCTTTTTTCTCTCCTCTCTACTTCATCAAATGTCTAACTGTAGCAAACGAATAGATTCATCTCCCTGTGCCATTGCTCTGAATATGCACATGCAGACAGGGCGCAAAAGATCGCAGGGAGACTTTGTAACTTCAAACTAACTTTATGTTAAATTAGACTAAATCCTCATGTAATTTAAATATGAGTTTTAATTAAAACAAAATGTCACATAGCAGCATCAAAAAGCATAATTGTGATTGGTATTATGCAGTGCCTGTGCATAGTATGCTGCTACTTTGTGATGGTGTTTGGTGTCAGGCTCTCTTTTCATCACAGACCTTCAGCTGAATAAAGACAACATCACAACAATTCTGCGTTTTGCTATAGAATTGATGCCAATGGGGTCTGTGGTTAGTTGGCCCCATACCCATGAGAGAAAGTAAACTGTGGTACTATTTTGACCCAAGATTCAAAAGAATGAATTACCTAAGTGACTGCAACAGCATATTTATGAGCTGTAAATTAGCCAACATTCTTTGTTTAGAAGGCGTGTTTCCATTATTTAACACTTGCATAAAATGAGAAACATGAATAAGAATAAATTTACCATTAGAAGGCACGTTTTTTTCTTCCTTTTTTTTTAGTTTTTCCTCAGTTCCTCTTGCTCTCACAGCTCTGCATGTTGTAGATCTCTGGCCTCAAACCATTTCTTGAGTAAACTTGTTATCAAGCCAATGATGTGCAGTAACAGGTGTGGTTGATCACTAAATATTTTTCTTCCGCGTGAAAAAGTCTTGTATTTTGAATTGTTTTTTATCCAGAATTTTTGGTTCTACATTTGTGCACAAGGGGATTATGCAAAGTTATTTCCCTGGTTTCAGCTTCTTTTTTAAAAATAATGAACAACAGCAAAATTTTGTGAGCAAATAGGTGTTTAAATGTGGAATATGTCCACACATTACACAAGAGCACATTTATGATTCTAAGCCCTTTTTGCCCTCATTTGTATTTACTGTATATGAGCATATGTGTGCTTGTTTGAAATAGAGATATAATCTGAGAGAGAGAGAGAGAGAGAGTGTGTGAGCGCGTCTGTATGTGTTTCTCTGCGTGTGTGGGCACGCGCGCATGTGTGCATATAAGCGTGTGTGTGCATGGAGGTATATATCAGATGCAGTTTATGCACTGGAGTGTTAACACCTTCTTGTGTGCAAACAAGAGAGTCAGAGAGAAAGCCAGAGAGAGTTTGAGGGAAAATGAGAGAGAACAAACAAGCACATGTGAGAGAGCACGTGCATGTGTGTTTATAGGTGGAAATGTCAGTGTGTTTGAAACCCCAGCAGTTAGCCCTCGTCTGCCTTTGTTATCTGCAGTGCTCAGCCCCTCATTATTCATCCGAGCTAATAAAGACAGGAATGCTTGAGCCTGTTTATGAAAGGCTGCAATACAGTCTCTCTGGCGGATAACAAACATATTTACATATCCTGCTGTCAGCTCCCTCAACGAGGCCATGATATGCACATCTACCCCTCAGAAGGCAGGGCTAATTCACAATGGCCTTCAGCAGATATTCGCTTGATGGTTTAATATATTTACATGGGAGAACCTTGGAGAAGCTGTGACCTTCTAATACACACGGTCTCCCCTTAAAGGTTTGGTTTTATCCTTCACTCCTACACACACCTGGTTTTGTGCCATCTGAAGTGGGCAGAGTACAATTTCTAAAATTGTCTGTGCATGAGGCAGAAGCTTGTTGTCGGGACATGCACTTGGGCCTGGAATTTATTGTAATCTGTCTGGCTGACATGTACTAACATGAATGATGTATCACTAATGTCATTAATGTTGATGTTCAATTTTAGGACCTGAGACAGCAAGTGTCACCTTCCTTGGACTGAAGATGACTATAACCAAGGAAATCCCAGTTACACACACCACAACATGAAGTCGGATTACAAACTGTTAAAAACTTTTATTAGACACATCTCACAAAAATACCAATCTAATTTTAACTGAGGCAGGGGGAGAATTATCTAGGGGGCACAGCTTTCAGGGTCAGCTACTAAAACCACTTGTATAAAATAAAACCCACCCCTCTACAACAGGGCAATGAAAACCACAAGTTATTCATACAGCTCACCAATCAATAATAAATAATGCTAAAATACAAAACCCAAAACCAGTGAAGTTGGCACGTTATGTAAATCGTAGATAAAAACAGAATACAATGATTTGCAAATCCTTTTCAACTTATATTCAATTGAATACACTGCAAAGACAAGATGTTTAATGTTCAAACTGAGAAACTTTATTTTTTTTTTGCAAATAATCATTAACTTAGAATTTAAAGGCAGCAACACATTGCAAAAAAGTTGGCACAGGGGCCTTTTTCCACTGTGTTACATCACCTTTCCTTTTAACGACACTCAGTAAACATTTGGGAACTGAGGAGACCAATTTTGAAGCTTTTCAGGTGGAACTCTTTCCCATTCTTGCTTGATGTACAGCTTAAGTTGTTCAACAGTCCGGGGTCTCCGTTGTCGTATTTTACGCTTCATAATGCGCCACACATTTTCAATGGGAGACAGGTCTGGACTACAGGCAGGCCAGTCTAGTACCCGTACTCTTTTACTCTGGAGCCATGCTGTTGTAACACGTGCAGAATGTGGCTTGGCATTGTCTTGCTGAAATAAGCAGGGGCGTCCATGAAAAAAGAGGCGTTGCAGTTTATGGCAACATATGTTGCTCCAAAACCTGTATGTACCTTTCAGCATTAATGGTGCCTTCACATATGTGTAAGTTGCCCATGCCTTGGGCACTAATACACCCCCATACCATCACAGATGCAGGCTTTTGAACTTTGCGCCTATAACAGTCCAGATGGCTCTTTTTCCTCTTTGGTCCGGAGGACACGACGTCCCACAGTTTCCAAAAACAATTTGAAATGTGGACTCAGACCCTCATTACTTTTCCACTTTGCATCAGTCCATCTTAGATGAGCTTGGGCCCAGGCTGCAATACAGTCGTTCTGGGTGCTGTTGATAAATGGCTTTAAGCTTTGCATTGTAGAGTTTTAACTTGCACTTGCAGATGTAGCCCTCGAACTGTAGTTACTGACAGTGGTTTTCTGAAGTGTTCCTGAGCCCATGTGGTGATGTCCTTTACACACTGATGTCGGTTTTTGATGCAGTACCGCCTGAGGGATCGAAGGTCACGGGCATTCAATGTTGGTTTTATCCTTGTACGCTATACACAGTGATTTCTTCAGATTCTCTGAACCTTTTGACGATATTACGGACTGTAGATGATGAAATCCCTAAATTTCTTGCAATAGCTCGTTGAGGAATGTTGTTTTAAACTGTTAGACAATCAGCTCACGACATGATTTGTTCACTAAGTGGTGACCCTCGCCCCATCCTTGTTTGTGAATGACTGAGCATTTCAGGTCAGCTGCTTTTATACTCAATCATGGCACCCACCTGTTCCCAATTAGCCCGTTCACCTGTCGGATGTTCCAAATAAGTGTTTGATGAGCATTCCTCAACTCTCTCAGTCTTTTTTGCCACTTGTGCCAGCTTTTTTGAAACATGTTGCAGGCATCAAATTCCAAATGAGCTAATATTTGCAAAAAATTACAAAAACCACCTGTTCGAACATTAAAAACTTGTCTTTGCAGTGTATTCAATTGAATATAGGTTGAAAAGGATTTGCAAATCATTGTATTCTGTTTTTATTTACGATTTACACAACGTGCCAACTTCACTGGTTTTGTACACACCTGCACACACTACAGACCCTTATAGTTAATTACCCACCTGACACTCTACCCTCCCTTCACTCCAATTAATTTAGTCCACAATTACAAAGGGGAGGACACATAAAACAAATGAACAAATAATAAAGGAAAAAGAAATAATGTCTGGGAAGGGCCACCGGCCAAAAATAAAATGCAATTACACCAACAGAAATAAAAGTGCACAATCCCACAACAAATGCATGCTAAAATGGATCGATCTCACCAGGCCCACTGGGTAGTGTAGTCGCCTGATGGACAGGCCGACAAATAGTCCAACCTGTCCTCCAACCATACGCTCAAATAGGTCGATTATTCTCATGTACTCTGATTTATGACCCAAAGGAGCGTTTCCTAAAATCGCGCCCCTACTGGCAGCAGGAAGGTACTGTTAGAGTTACAGTTTCAGTTCCAGATACAGTTTCAGTCATATTTACACTTAAAATAACAGTTTGGGTAAGGATTAGGGTTGGGGTTAGCGTTAGGGTTAGTATTAGGATTACGGTTAGGATTAGGTTTAGGTTAGGGATTTACTGACGGCGGCGCTGTCGATGGAAACCAGATTGTAGTTATTTAAATGACCGCTAGAGGTCGCTGAACTCCTAAACGTAACTTTAGGTCATAATAAGCTGCTTGACAAACAACCTTTCCGGGCGTATTTTGTTGGAGGACAGGCTCAAATAGTCCAACATGACGACGTCACAGTGCGACGTACAGGATCCCCCTCCTTCCCCTCACATGATGACGTCGCTTCAATCCAGAACGTGGAAGCACAGAAGGAAAGCCTGGGCTGGGACTGCTAATTAGCTAAACACAGTGATCAGATGCATGCAAACCCTCCCCCAATGAACTCCACTTGCACAGGAATGAAATTAGTGCTTTTCACTGTCCCTTTGCCTCGGTCCCACATCTGCGCTGAAACCCAAATCGAACGTTTGGGGTTTCCTCTGGTCCCGGCTGCCTCTCGTTGTTGGCACAGCTCCCCACCTGGAAGTCTAACACCGCCGTGAACTTGCTGTGCAAAGTAATCAGCGTGGATGGTCAACCACAGAACGAAAACCGGTCAGCTATACAGCCAGAAATCCCGTCTTCCCCAAAAACCACTCTCATCTCACCAGGTAGTGCATAACCTTTTTATCCCTCCCGTTGGTGCTCCCATTACAAATGCAGCCAACCGCGATGTAGCCAATCAATTGCCCGCATCTGCTTTCCCTCATTGGCAATCCACACAAACACCAGCCCATGTCCTGCGGGAAACTAAACTGTCACCAACTCATGACATATTAAAAACATTTCTTGCTCCCCCAAAATCCAGTATGCCAATCATTCCCCTGTAAATAAAAAAAGTCATTCCCCAAGTCCCCAATGCAAAGTCAGTACCCAAAACATAATAAACAAGTGGTGCCAGGCACAACAAACCTCGCCCCTCGCACATACTTTTACCTACTTTTCCTAAATTCCATAGGCATTTATTCTGGGTCAGTGGCAATCCCTAAACCCAATTTGGGGTGAATCTGGCCATTAGTTTTGCTGCTAAAGCATTAACAAACAAACAAACCGAACCAAAAACAATACCCCTTGCCCTACCCCTTTGGGCGGGGTGGAGTAACAATACATGAAACCCACTTGATACAAGTACCACTAGATTTCTCTCATTCTCTGACACTGGATATAGGGTTGGCTGTAATTACTTTGTGAACATGCATAAACAAATGTTTGTGGATATATAAGTTAGCTACCGTCTTTCACAGGCAGTGTAAGACTTTATACTAGCAATAAAACAGCTGGAATAATATCTGTGGGGTTTTTCATGGTTTGTGCTGCCCAAGCCCTGCCTCCTTGAACACCTCAAACACCACTGTGGAACTGGTCCCTGTGTGTCTGCAGAGGGTAAGAATGATGGAACGTCAAAGGCTGCCCAGGGGCATGCCAAATAAATGCACATTATCTGTACTAATACATTGCTCTAATGCACACATTCAAAACAAACAATCATGCACATACACAAACAAACATATACGTCGACAAACAAGAATGCTATGGCACACACGTGAGCATATGATTAAATGTACGCAGGCACACATTCACATCTCTGTTTACTTTCAGGACAAATTATAGATGCACTGTAACTATCCCAATGAATAAAACATGTGAAGTGGTCAATGGGAAAGTCCATTAGTGTAAATCAGAACAAATTAGATTAAACACTGCCATCATTGGCTGGCCAGTTGCCAGAGTTCATTTCAGGCAGTCCATGGAGAGCAATATAACAGGACAGTTTGTTTAGGTGCGGTTGACACATTAGCAATGGCTGCTTTAGATTACACCCCCTAGCAGCAATGACAGGGCCTCTGCTGTGGGAATGCAACAGAGTAGTCATAAAGTCTTGGCTTTATTTCAAAATGTTTAACCTTCACTCAGCCTTGAGAAAGAAAGACTGAGATAGGGAAAATGGTTTCCATAAAGGCTTTTTAATTAAATTTCTGTTGACTGGCTTAGCAGTTATATTAATTTACACAGCACAATTTGTATCCAATAGATGAGACTTCATTGACTCGAGCATAACCTATCCTATTCGCCCATGATGACCAGCAGTTTCCAGAGCCAAGGAGCAACTGGCTTTTATTTTAATTAAAATACCACTGTTACCTAAAATATTCAGTTTAGTAATGCTTAGGTAACAGAGACTAGAGTTAATTGTGAAAACTCCAATTACATGAACAATTCAATGACACAAAACTGATTTAATGTTTAATGAACAATAATGGTGTATAACAACCATAATCTGGACAACAATGACCAAAAGAGAAAAAAAATACTGAAAGATAAAATTTTGGACTTGAAATGATCGGTGTAGTTCATCAAGATGGAGGGAAAGTGGTGAAGATTCTGCAAGTGAACACCACTGCCTATTGTATTGCCATTTGTCTGGAAGCATTTTCCTTTCACAGATCAACAACCAAAGCAGAGTCACATTTTCTTAAGCAAAAACAGGGCCATAAACGTATCTCCCTTCAAGAGTCATATGCAAGGCTATGCCAGTAATTCAAAGTGAAGTTCCAATCACTTTTTGGTCCTCAAACTTACGTGCGCAGGAAGACAGAACTTCTGCTTGAAAGTCAGGTTTTATCTTTTTTTCTCAAGTGGTAGAAGGACTCACTGTTTAGGAAGCTGCATTGTGTGCTCATGATCAACAGCCCAAAAAAAGCAACAAAAACTGGACCTATTTTTACAAGACCAACAGCCCTGAAAAATACTCGTCTTAGTCCTTGAGAATAAAAAGAAAAACTTTAAATATCCCAAAAGAAACAAGAAAGGTTCACAAACATTATTCATATAAATTTAACACCTCGTTATATGCGTGCAATGTAGCTCTGCATAAAAAAATAAAATGATTCAGTATGAGCTCAAAAGAGTATCTGAAATTGATAACATTAGGTAGCATTGAGACTCATTGGGACAACCAATGTTTAAAGATGGTGGAGGTTTAACCTCCTCAGCCTGAACGCGCCCAGGACTGGGGTCAAGCTGGATATGGCGTACTGTGAGCCTTTGACCCTTAAATACATAATTTCCATCAAGCTGTCCCTGTTTAAGATCATTTGATCAATAATCACACAATTTATTTCTTCAATAATCAAGACCAATATACAACCCCAATTCCGAAATAGTTGAGATGAAGTGTAAATTGTGAATAAAATCAAAATGCAATGACTTTCAGATCACATGAGCCAATATGTTATTTACAATAGAACATTGATAACATTTCAAATGTTCAAACTGAGACATTTTACATTTTTATCCACAAAATGAGCTTATTTCAAATTTTCTGGCTGCAACGGGTCTCAAAAAAGTTGGGACACAGGCAAAAAAGGGCTGAAAAAGCAATTAATATATAAGAGAATCAGCTGAAAGAACATTTAGCAAGTAATTAAGTTAACTGGCATCAGGTGTGTACCATGATTGGCTATAAAAGGAATGTCTTAGAGAGGCTGAGTCTCTCAGAAGTAAAGATGGCCAGAGGCTCTTCAACCTGTAAAGGCTTGCGTAAAAAAAATGTGGAATACTTTAAAAACAATGTTCCTCAACGTCGAATTGCAAAGGCTTTGAAGGTCTCATCATCGACGGTGCATAACCTCATCAAAAGATTCAGAGAAACTGGAAAAATCTCTGTGCGTTAGGGACAAGGCCAAAGACCTTTACTGGATGCCCATGATCTTCAGGCCTTCAGAGGCCACTGCATCACTCACCGGCACGATTCTGTCATTGACATTACTAAATGGGCCCAGGAATACCTCAAGAAACCACTGTCTGGAAATGCAGTCCACCGTGCCATCCACAGATGCCACCTAAAACTCTATCATGCAAAAAGGAAGCCATTGTTGAGCATGATCCAGAAGCGCCGCCGTGTTCTGTGGCCCAAGGCTCATTTAAAATGGACTGTAGCAAAGTGGCAAAGCGTCCTGTGGTCTGACGGGTCCAAATTGGACATTCTTGTTGGAAATCATGGGCGTCGTGTCCTCCAGGCTAAAGAGGAGAAAGATCACCCCTCCTGTTATCAGCATTTAGTTCAAAAGCCAGCATCTCTGATGGTATGGGGATGCATTAGTGCATATGGTGTGGGACACTTGCATGTTTTAAAAAGCATCATGAATGCTGAAAGATATATAAAGGTTTTAGAGCAACATATGCTCCCCTCCAGATGACATCTATTCCAGGGAAGGCCTTGTGTATTTCAGCAGGACAATACAAAACCACATACTTCATTTATTACAACAGCATAGCTGCGTAGTAGAAGAGTCCGTGTGCTTAACTGGCCTGCCTGCAGTCCTGATCTTTCACCAATTGAGAACATTTGGCGCAAAATTAAACAAAAAGTCAGTCAAAGAAGACCCAAAACTCTCCAGCAGCTGGAAGCCTGTATTAAACAAGAGTGGGATCAAATCCCAATGGCTAAACTCAAGAAACTTGTCTCCCCAATGCCCAGACACCTCCACTCTGTGTTAAAAAGAAGAAGGGATGCTACACCGTGGTAAACAGTCCCCTGTCCCAACTTTTTTGAGACCTGTAGTAGCCATCAAATTTGAAATGAGCTCATTTTGTGGATAAAATTGTAAAATTTCTCAGTTTCAACATTTGCTATGTTATCTCTGTTCTATTGTGAATAAAATACTGGCTGTGTTATTTGAAAGTCATTGCGTTTTGATTTAATTCACAATTTACACTTTGTCCCATCTATTTTGGAATTGGAGTTGGATAAGAAATGACAGAGATCACTGTAGGACTACAGTGACAACATACATACCAGTGGTATTGTAGGGATGGGGAAAAAAACCAAACAAATAATTAATTACTCTAGTACTTTCCCTGTATTCCATCTTCCATTCAAACATACTTTTTCAGCGATGCAACCTAATTTATTTTAAGATTGCATTTCATCAAAATGTTTTCATCACAAAAGAGTAGGCTATGTTTGCAGGGAAGCGCAGTTGCACACTGGTTGCCGCAAAGCGATAATTATTAATTAATGCTTCCTACGTCGAAGCGTTGGTAAGTGATTACTTTAGTAAACTGGTTATAAGTGCATCGTGACAGTTTGACGCATGGCATGCATTTAAAATAATTCAAATGCATGCTATGCATCAAACTTTCATGGTGGCAAAATCATTTATGAGGTCTTTATAGTCTAGCTTCAGGGAAAGTTGTAGGATGGCTACAATGTGAGATTCTATGAATGGCAATTATCTAATTACTTAGAAACAAAATGTAAAACTTATCCAAATACCATCTGAGGCAGCAATTACTACGTAGCATTCCACATGAAGATGGAATTTTGAGAGATTTCAGTTGTCATCCATGCGATCTCATATTGTAGCCATCCTCTTTGACGCAGTGTTGCATGTTTTACTCATTAATGGCAATGCAGCTTAGTAGTCTATTTGCTCAGTAAATTAATTCAATTAAAAGTCCAATTCCTAGTTGAAAAAAGAAAAAAAAAGGTAGAGAGTAAACCTCCATTATGGTAATGCCACTCCTTGTAGACAGAGTTTTAAATTTACATAGCTAACTTAACGCGTGGACTTGAGTCAGCAAAACTTTATTTTTAAATCATTTCCTTATGCGCATCAAGCTGATTGGACAGGGACACAAAAAAAAAGGTTTTGTGAGCTTCAGGAATTCAGATGCTTCAAAAGACATCGGTCATGTTTCCCGAATTCATTTAAGAAGATCTTAGCGCTAAGAGCATCTTTAGATCCTTCTTAAGGCTCCAGTGAGAAGCAAACATGTTTCCCAGATTCCTTCTTAGCCTAAGATGGCTCCCTTTTAACTGAACTCTTCATTGGAGCCTTCTAAACTCCAAGAACACTCTTAACTGGGAAACATGGCCATTGATGTTTTAGGTCACCATTAATGTTAGTAGGAAAATGCTTGATAATTATTGCAGTGAACCATAATGCTTTCTTTCTGGTTGAGTGAACGCTGGCGCGACTGGCTGCCGCTACTCTCCGGTAATTTTTAAAGTGTTTTTATGGTTTTATGGCCTCAATGTGGCCTGAGTGGACTATTGTGATAGCACTTTGAGGGAGTTGAAGCGTCTACCTGCGTTTGACTACCGATCCATCTACTGCTCCTATGTTTTTATGTGCTCGCTAGCTAACACTAGCCTACCTGCTGGAAGTTAGCACCTGGCCACAGACACGATGTGGGCCAGCAAGCTTCTCATCTGGTCTGCTTTTACCTGGACTTTCCTGTTGTTTTGCCACCACCCGATGACAGAACCGCTCCGGTATACTGCTGCAGAGCTTCTCTGGATCCGCTGGCATCTGCCCGTGCCTCCACCGCTGCCGCCGGTACTGCACCACCACCTGGACATCGCTCTCCTCCCCCGCCGGAGATACATCCATCGCGGGTCTCGCAGGAACTTCCATCATGACAACTCCTCCACAGCAATAAAATCCTTCTGGTCCACTACTCGTCGTCCTCTCAGAAACTCCGGCAGGGTTGCGGATAGCCATGCATTACCTAGCCTGGCTAAGTCAGCTAATGTTAAAGCTACCGTCAAGCATGACAACACCACTGTTCGCTTCGGTCTGCTCAACATCCGCTCTCTTACAAGCAAGGGTCATCTCCTCCAGGATCTCCTCACTGACCGTAAGCTTGATTTTCTTTGTTTAACTGAAACAAGGCAACAGCCAAATGACTTTTCTCTGCTTAATGAATCCACTCCTGCTGGATTTGTTTACATCTGTCATCCCCGTGGCAGCGGTCGCGGCGGAGGTCTCGCGGTAATTCAACGCGAGAAGTGGAAAGCCCTGCCTGTGTCAGTCTCTGCACTCAGTTCATTTGAATGCACTGTGTTTATGCTGCCTGGACCCTCTCCCACTGTTGTCGCCACCATTTACCGACCCCCTAAGCCCCACACTGACTTTTTAACTGACTTCGCCACTCTTCTTACGCAACTTTCCACTCTGTCACCTAACATAATACTTCTGGGAGATTTCAACATACACATTGACAATAAAAATCTGCCCCTCACCAGAGACTTTTTATCATGCCTCGACAGTTTTGGACTCCATCAGTACATTGACTTTCCGACACATACCAAAGGACATACTCTGGATTTACTCTGCTGCTCTGGCCTCATCCCCTCCAATTGCACCTCCGACGAACTTCCCATAACGGACCATTTCCTCCTCACATTCAGTGCTGCACTCTGCCTCTCTGCAATCAAACCTCCACGTCTCATCTCATTCAGGAATTTAAAGGACATTAATGTTGACACTCTCTGCTCCAAAACTGACAGTATCTCAATCCCGGATTTTCTTTCCAGCCCTGATGATCTTACAGCGCTCTACAACAATGGTTTAAACAACATCCTCAACTCTCTTACCCCACTGAAAACTCGGACTGTTTTCTTTTCATCATCTGCACCTTGGTACACCCCTGAACTTCGGACAATGAAAACTAAAGAACGCCAATTGGAATGGCTCTATAAAAAAAACTGGACTCATAATACACAAAAACATGTACAAAACCCACATTCTTCATTACAAAGACTCCATTGCACACAGTAAATCTGCTTATTACTCCGGTCTCATCACATCCAACGAAGGAAATACCAAATCACTTTTTTCACTACTCAACAAGATCCTCCAGCCTCCCCACTGCTTACCCCCCCACCTTCACTCTATTGATATCTGTAACTCCCTGATGCTATTCTTTAATGATAAAATCAACTCCATTCACCAGCACCTCTGTTCATACCCTCCTCCTCTCTCCACACCCGAACCCTTCCTCTACAGTCAGCCCTTTTCCTCCTTTCAACTCCCTAATGCCTCTGAAATATCCGACCTCCTCCGCAAATCTAAGCCCTCCACATGCCTGCTGGACCCTATCCCCACAACCCTGGTCAAATCCTGCCTCTCCTCTCTGCTTCCTCTCATTTCTACCATTATCCACTCTTCACTGTCCACCGGTATTGTCCCTTCAGCTTTCAAAACTGCTGCTGTCACCCCAATCCTGAAAAGACCTGGTTCAGATCCAACGACTTCAATAATCTCCGCCCCATCTCCAACTTACCTTTCATCTCCAAAATTCTTGAAAAAATAGTCTCCTCCCAACTTCACGCACATCTCACTCTAAACAGTTTGTATGAACCCTTCCAGTCTGGTTTCCATCCACGTCACAGCACTGAAACTGCACTTATCAAAATCACCAATGATCTCCTCACTGCAGCTGACACCAGTTCACTCTCCATTCTCATCCTCCTCGACCTGAGTGCGGCCTTTGACACCATCTCACACCCCATCCTCCTCAGTAGACTCTCCTCAATTGGCATCACCCACACCCCCCTTCACTGGTTCCATTCTTATCTTACAGACCGCACTCAGTTCAAACAGCTTAAGTCTTTCTCCTCCGACCCCTCCCCAGTCATCACAGGTGTGCCCCAGGGCTCTGTCCTGGGGCCCCTCCTCTTCATAACCTACCTCCTCCCCCTCAGCCATATTTTCCGTAAATTTAACATTTATTTCCACTGCTTCGCAGATGACACCCAGCTCTACCTCCACACTCCCACCCCCCTCCCTCACCTCCTGTCTTTCTGAAATAAAATCATGGTTCACCTCTAACTTTTTAAAATTAAACAGCAATAAAACTGAATTCCTACTCATTGGCACCAAATCCACCCTATCTAAAGTTGACACCTTCTCTCTCTCCATTGACAGCTCCTTAGTCTCCCCTTCCCCTCAGGTTAAGAGTCTGGGTGTCATCCTCGACAGTACACTATCTTTTCAATCTCACATTAATAACATCACCCGGTCTGCTTACTTCCACCTGCTCTATCAATCGTCTCCCGCCCCTCCCTCACCCCCCCACACCACCGCCATCCTCGTCCATAGCCTTGTCACCTCCCGCCTTGACTATTGTAATTCCCTCCTCTTCAGCCTCCCTCATAAGTCCCTCCATAAACTTCAGCTGGTTCAGAACTCTGCTGCCTGGATCATCACCAAAACCCCCTCATCCCACCACATCACCCCCGTCCTTCAGCAACTCCACTGGCTCCCAGTAAATCAAAGAATCATTTACAAAATCCCTCTGCACACCTACAAGTCTATCCATAACCTCGCCCCTCCTTATCTCTCTGATCTCCTGCACGTTGTCACTCCATCCCATGCCCTCAGATCTTCCTCCTCCCTCCATCTCACTGTACCCGCTGCCCGCCTTAGCTCTATGGGGAGCAGAGCTTTCAGCCGCTCTGCTCCCAAACTCTGGAACTCACTGCCACCTGACCTCCGTAACTCTGCCACCCTGCCCATCTTCAAATCTAAACTCAAAACTTATCTGTTCAGACTTGCTTACTCTCTCTAAACTGCTTCACACAGTCCCCTCTCCCTATTTATTGTATGTTGTCTTTTATCTTGTATTTTATATTTTGTTCTTTATATTTTCTGTACAGTGACCTTGGGTGTCCTGAAAGGCGCTTTCAAATAAAATGTATTATTATTATTATTAATGCAAGCTGAGGGGAAATGGACAGTAATTGATCAGTAATTGGTCCTCACAACTGAAAAAATTACAACGCCAATTCCGAAATAGTTGGGACAAACTGTAAATTGTGAATAAAATCAAAATGCAATGACTTTCAGATCACATGAGCCAATATGTTATTTACAGTAGAACATAGATAACATTTCAAATGTTGAAACTGAGACATTTTACATTTTTATCCACAAAATTAGCTTATTTCAAATTTTCTGACTGCAACAGGTCTCAAAAAAGTTGGGACACAGGCAAAAAAAAGCTGAAAAAAGCAATTAATATATAAGAGAATCAGCTGAAAGAACATTTAGCAAGTAATTAAGTTAACTGGCATCAGTTGTGTAACATGATTGGCTATAAAATGGATGTCTTAGAGAGGCTGAGTCTCTCAGAAGTAAAGATGGCCAGAGGCTCTCCAACCTGTGAAGGCTTGCGTTAAAAAAAAAAAAATGTGGAATACTTTAAAAACAATGTTCCTCAATGTCAAATGTAAAGGCTTTGAAGGTCTCATCATCGACAGTGCATAACATCATCAAAAGGTTCAGAGAAACTGGAAAAATCTCTGTGCGTAAGGGACAAGGCATAAGACCTTTCCTGGATGCCCGCGATCTTCGGGCTCTCAGATGCCACTGCATCACTCACCCGCATGATTCTATTATTGACATTACTAAATGGGCCCAGGAATACTTCAAGAAACCACTGTCTGTAAACACAGTCTGCCGTGCCATCCACAGATGCCACCTAAAACTCTATCATGCAAAAAAGGAAGCCATGTTGAGCATGATCCAGAAGCGCTGCCATGTTCTGTGGGCCAAGGTTCATTTAAAATGGATTGTAGCAAAGTGGCAAAGCGTCCTGTGGTCAGAAGAGTCCAAATTTGACATTCTTGTTGGAAATCATGGGCGTCGTGTCCTCCGGGCTAAACAGGAGAAAGACCACCCCTCCTGTTATCAGCATTCAGTTCAAAAGCCAGCATCTCTGATGGCATGGGGATGCATTAGTCCATATGTGTGGGACACCTGCATGTTTTAAAAAGCACCATGAATGCTGAAAGGTATATAAAGGTTTTAGAGCAACATATGCTCCCCTCTAGACGACATCTATTCCAGGGAAGGCCTTGTGTATTTCAGCAGGACAGTGCAAAACCACATATTGCAGTTATTAACTAGCTGGCTTTGTAGTAGAAGAGTCCATGTGCTGAACTGGCCTGCCTGCAGTCCTGATCTTTCACCGATTGAGAACATTTGGCGTATAATTAAACAAAAAGTCCATCAAAGGAGACCCAAAACTCTCCAGCAGCTGGAAGCCTGTATTACACAAGAGTAGGATCAAATTCCAATGGCTAAATTCAAGAAACTTGTCACCTCAATGCCCAGACTCCTCCACTCGTTATTAAAAAGAAGAGGGGATGCTACACCATGGTAAACAGGTCCTTGTCCCAACTTTTTAAGACCTGTAGTAGCCATCAAATTTGAAATGAGCTCATTTTGGGGATAAAATTGTAAAAATTTCTCAGTTTCAACATTTGCTATGTTATATCTGTTCTACTGTAAAATCACACCAGTCAGTATTTTATTCAAAGTCATTGCATTTTGATTTGATTCACAATTGGAATTGAGGTTGTAATACTTAGTAGCTAATTAGGAAACATAAATGGAAATGGTTTATGGTTTGGAGGAGTTATGCACTTTAAGGTCAGGTGAGAGCAAGACTATAATCCCTCCGATGACAAGTCCTGGGTGGAAGAGGTTAAGTGTTACAAATAGGGCTGCAATTACTTGCTGATGGTCAGGGTGTGCAAGGGCATCAAAAAAAAAAAAAAAAATTCTCATGAACTAGATATGGATCAGAGGCCTGCAGTGGTCCCAGTTTGACTTTCCAGTTCCAGTGCACCAGACAGCCTTCAACCTAGTTCTGGTCCTGTTCTGTATTTTTTGTTTTGTTTATTTTATTTAAGAAGGGACAATGCACATTAATTAACATGATCACTTAAGTCACGTAAATGTGCCAGATTACTAGCTAATTTTCACATTATATCCTTAGAATTTCACATTTACTGAAGATGTTTAATGATAAGTAGATCAGTATTTGGCAAAAATGTGATGTATACTTCTATGTCAAATGTGATGAAAAGGAGTGAAGCACATACAGTATAATTGATATTTTGCAAATGCAATGTGACTGTAATGGTTCATAGCAATTATACCACAATAAAAGTTGTACAAATCAGTGTTTTCTTATGTTCCAATCTCAGTCAAATTTATTGACTGAAATATTACATCACACAGATAATAATACAATTATCTGTGTAGGTTAAATATGGAAAAGATGGCTATTTACTACAAGTTCATACAACCTGGTTCCGATTCCAGTTCCATTTATTAAATCAGGTTTTGCATTGGTACAACTCGGAGTTTGGCACAAATATTGTCACAAAGACTACAAATGAGAGAAGTGATCAATTTTTGAAAGTACAAAATAAAGAAATTCTGTGATTCAGAAAATCTTGATTTAACCTGGACACGAAACAAAAGAAGTTGAAAAGTGGTCTGTTTTCTGAATCTGTTCCTTATGTCAGTATCTCCATTATTAATTTCCTTCTTTTAACCCTTAAATGCCCAACTATGGTAAAAGTTGAAAGAATAATCTATGTATTCTGTTAATATGTCCTGGGGAGGGGCTAATAACAACCCAATAGCAATTTTTTATTTTTGGTGACCTTTGACCTCATTTTAGTTTTGTGACATATATGTCACAATGGGCATTTCGGGGACCTTATTGCTAAAATGACTTGAATGATAAAACAGTTGACATAAAGCTGAAGTATTAGGCATAGCTTATTTTTCATTAGCTTACCTGTTTGTCTACTTTATCCAGTGATGAATGGGTGCTGATCTATTGTGTGGATTCCACCATGGGGGCTGCCATATTGGAAAGGTTAGCTGGTGCAACCAGTGTAGTGTCAGTTCCACTTTTATGCATCAGATGGCAGCACTGATGGTCTAAACACGTCACTATGGGTATTAGGTTGCAAAATTTATGTGGGGTCAGTGGTTTTGACCACCCCCAAAATTGTGTGACAAATTTGTCACAGGGGCATTTAAGGGTTAATTCAAACTAAACTGTTTAAGCTCTGCAAATGAATCAGAATAAAGAGTGTGTTTTTGTGGAGCAGTGGATTGATTTTATTTTTACATTCAAACAGCTTCAGGGCTCATGGTTTTGTTTCTATCCATTACCGAGAACCCTGAACTTTCCCATTTTTTAATCTCCTCTATACTTCAAGTCTGTCAAGTGTATGCTTTCAAAAATAGAGTCTGACCTTTCAATAAGCTAAAAACTGTGAGAGGTTCAAGACCTATTTAAAATGTCTCAAGACATGCCATTTATTCATGCTCGAGATTGATTTCAGAAAGAAACAGTGGCAGGTGGTGGATGGAAAACTGGGGGGGCGGAAAACATCCCTTGAAATGGATGAGATTAGTGACTCGATTTCAATCAATGTTCTTGGTCAACATGTTAGTTTCCCTTATAATTAAATGTTTAGGCGAGTGAATAATAAATTCTATAAAAATGCTTAATTCACATGCCTTAATAGGCAACTCTTCACGAAAAAACCACTGTGGATTTTCCACGTTAAATTTTGTCACATCCTAAGCAAGTCGTCAAACCTGTGCGTAATGATTGTTTAAAAAAAGATTGAAATGTGCTCTTTTTTATTCAACTGGTGCGTTTGATTTCTCGTCTTAACGAAGACAATTAGCTACACCTGAGAGAGGAGTGTTCAAGTGTCTTTTACCAGGGAAATTGACTGAAAACAGATCAAGACTAATAAGCAGTTTAAAGACATGTTTATCGCCCTCCTTGTTCTCTGTCCAATGCCCGCCACTGGAAAGAAATGACGTATCCGTGAAAGAGGATAAAAAAAGATGAGTGTGCCTTTTTTCAATGCATTTCCTAAATAAAATTCAATTTAGAGGTAGTCTGACTAAAAGGCTGAAAATTGAGAATGCAAAAAAAAAAAAAAAACAATTATCAGTCTCAATCTCGTTTTTGAATACTTTGATATTGTTGTTCTCCCCAATTAAGCGCCATATTAAATCAATTTCATTATCTTGGAAAAAAAAACGGTCGAGACAATGCCTCAAATAAGAATAAACTTCAGGGGCTCTAAATTCGTAGACCAGGCGCAGGCGCCGGGCGAATCTTGGGCGCCACGCCAACGGGTGTGTCCAGGCGTATGTTGCAATTTCGTGTCCAGAGCAGCCTGGCGCAAGTACTCCTCTGTCCTGCCTCGGTCCCTCCTGCCGGCGCAAGTGGCAAAGAGGGAGGAGAGAAGGCATGTTTGCGTATAACACAGCCGAGTCAAATCTTCACCAATCAAATGAGCTCCTCTCCTCACCTTTAATGTGTTGGAATATAGAAGCCTCTGTCCTTTATCTGCATGATCGTGAATGTTGCATTTTACTTTGCTGCTTCAGGAATGTTTTCTGCACCGCTTCGTCTATTTTAAGCATTACGAATATGAGTTAGCTGGCTAGCTAGGGCATTTTAAGTAATTATTACCATTAGCGAACTTGAATGGAATTTCAAAACGAAACTACATCAGATCATTCAAACTTATGAAGTTGGAATGAAATACGACGGTTGCTCATTTATTTCTTCTGCCTGCATCATTGGGAAGAGAAACGATGGATAGCGTGTTCCTATTATTACACCCTGTTGCTGCTTAAAATTTTGGGATTAACATGCATGGACAACAATGCAAGATACATTACACATTTATTTTCAAAATGTGATCGTAACTCAGCACGAGATCAGAGCAATCAGGCTATATTCCTTTCCCCCACTAAAAACGACAAAACCTAAGTGACGATAATAGTATTAAGCCAGTTGCACACTGGACGCGAAAGGAATTTTTTGCACGACAGATTACATTCAAAGTCAATGCAAAGACTTTGCATTGACTTTGAATGTAATCAGTCGTGCGAAATATTCGTTTCGCGTCCGGTGTGAAAGCAGCTGAAGAGCACATACCCACATAGCCTACACACTCACTCACGCCCACATGTACACACATCTCTCTCTCTCTCTCTTTGATCTGACATCAGGACAATCAATATAAGATACTATAATTTATGTCCTGATTCAGATAGTTACATTAAATAGTGGTTGCTCAAATTATTTATTGCATTGAAATGTGCCTGACATTCTGGAAACCTGCCTGTGAGGTTTTCGGTGGCGTAGTCGCGCACTGTGCTTGGTCAGCCAAATTACCACCGCTCAGAAAGTGAACCAGGTTGGAGCTGGCGAGCTTTCTCGCGCCTTCAGCGGAGACTTTTGCTACTGAATTGTCACTGCGTCTTGATGAATTTGTGACACCTCCCCTACTACGCCGCCACACCCATCTCGGCGCCACGTCCGTTAACCAAATTGCCAAAGTGGCTGCGCACGATGTTGCACCGCACGAAATTACCACTGCGTAGGCTGCACCGGACGAAATTACCACTGCGTGAGCTGCGCCACGCTACGCCATGCTGCGCCACCGTGCGCTGCGCCAAGAAATTAGAGCCCCAGGTTTTAAGTTCCAACATTTTGCAACCTCAATAGTTATGGACACATTGTCACGTGGACACATCGGTGAACACAAATTTGAGGAAGGGCATGTTAGTCTCTTGTTCTGTTTGAGCCAGAAAGGCAGCTGGGAAAGTCTCAATGCCAAAAAGTGCTGTGCGCTTTTTGCGATTAATTCTCATACATTTACTATTTGCAGGACCATCCCTAAAATGCTAAAAGGTCCTTGTGACAGAAAGGCTTTCCAGAGATAATGTGCAAAATCAACATGAGTTTAAAAACAGCCTCTTTCAAGGCCTCCCTCTCAGTTCTACCTGCCAGGGCCTCCAGTAAGCAAAAAGAGAGAGAGGACTGAGTGACTCTGGATCGAATCCCATGCATGGGCATCTAAATATGTGTGTACATCTGTGTAAATGCACAAATAACTGTATATGTTTGTCTGTCTCCATTATGCAAAGAAAGGTGGGATACAGATGCTTATGTGCTCACTGTTCATGGTTGTTTTCCGTGTTTTCATCAGCCCTGGCTGTTTTGCCTGTTCCATCTTTATAGGGGCAATATTGGGGATAATATCTTTGTGTTTGCTCCTGACTACCACGTACAGGTCCTTAACATGCTTGCACATCCATAGAATAGAAAGTTGCACGTCAGGGCCATCACCATTGTCGTCCTCAGAAGTGATGACTATTGTCCCTGCGCCATTTTCCAGAGGACAGCCCCTTAGAGTGAATTAAATCATGACTGCTACCTGTGAGGGAGTTTGGTATTCCTGTGATCATGGTGTAGATCTCAATCAAACCATGGGCAATACTTATGAAATACAATTGCATTTCTCTGAGCTGTACTCTGTTTACTATCAGACAACACTGATAGCTTCTTTAGCTGACACAGGGCTCTGAGGCTGGTGCCAACTGGTATCATTAGTTTCTGCTATTCTTCAGAGGTATAACTCAGGTTGCCAAAATCCTCATTAAAAAGTATGTTGAGTCAGGGCTAGTTGAGTAAAGCGCATTTAAGCACTTGTTGGTCAGGACAGGAAAATAATAAAAGCAACACAATGCCAGTGACAGGAATTTTACGATAGAATGAAAATGTCTTTTTCTGTGACTCAGAGGTTGGGGTTTGGATGTAGAATTTCAGCTTTCAGATCAAACTGAATGGTGGCTAAGTATCAGCAGCATCCCGAAACAATGCAGAAATGTCCACACAATGCATATACACACACACAAACACACACACACACACACACACACACAAATGCACACACACATTTACACTCGTACACACACATGCACACACACAGACACACACATACCTGCGCGCACACATGAACACACACAGGTACACGCATGCACGCACACACACACACACACACTTACCCACAAAACATGATGTCTTTTTTTTTTGTCTCTTTCTTTTTTTGTTCATTTACATGGCAGACATGACTGGAGCTAGACTGAGAGAGCACTCGTGACCTCTTTCAGTTTTAATTTAAATCAAAGCCTGATTCATCCTCTATTCCTTTGTAGCTCAGAGTCAAAGAGGTTGAAAAAGAAGACTAAAAAAGCAATTTCAAAAGCAAAACCCAGTTCACTGCAGATTTGCTGTTTACCATTCGCCTTTTCTATTTCCATCTCATAATTAAATTTTCTATTCTCTTATTCTACTTTTCCATATATGCACTTTAGTCTGAGCTATTGATACACTGAAAAAATTGAGACTTTGGATCAAAGTTAAAAAATTGCGTCAACTTGTTACAGCTAATTTTTTTTTTTTTCTCAATTGAAAAAAATTTTACAAAGTTTTTTTTCAATTGAGAAAAACAAAAAAATTAGCTGTAACAAGTTGATGCAATTTTTTTACTTTGATCCAAACTCTCAATTTTTTCAGTGTAATGTAATTTTACTGCTCTCTTTAGCAGCCCTTGGTACCTTTTTCACTCTCAAATGGGACAATAATTACCTGGTAATTTCATTTATAAACTGTCCTGTTCATGCATTAAATTGCGCGTGAGAGATAATTACAGTGACTTAACCCTTTCAGCGCCCAATGATGTAAGATATCAAAATCAGACACTGTTGAAAACCTATCATGTGGCAACTTGTTTAAAAGAGCACCCGGGGGAGCTCTTTTAAACAAGTTGCCACATGATAGGTTTTCAACAGCTCAGGATAACTTTTTAATTCATTGAAAATGTATTCAGCGCTCAAAGCGTAAAAAAATAATTCAGACAACTGATAAGTGACCTTTTTTTTTGCTCATCTCTAACAATAACACTAAAGATAATTCCCAACAGAAGCTAAAATAGTTACATCGTGTAATTGATTATTTTATATAAATTGCATTTCCAGTTCTCATCTTTACCTGTAACTGGGATGTACTGCCAGCGTTTGGCATCAGAAGATGGATACTTACACTGATCAGGCACAACATTATAATCATCTGCCTAATATTGTGTTGGTCTCCCTTGTACCAGAAAAACATCTCCATCAAACTGACGTCCACTTGAATTCCTGGCCCCAGGGTTTCCCTGCAGAACTTTTCCCAGATCATCACACTCCTTTCACCTGCTTGTCTTTTTCAAACAGTGCATCCTGTTGATATCACTTTCCCAGGTAAATTGCGCACAAATACCCAGCCAATGCATATGATGTAAAAGAATATGGGACTCACTGGACCAGGTGCCCTCTTCAACTGCTCCAAGGTCCATTTTTGACGCTCACATGCCCATTGTAGGCACTTTTAGTGGTGGTTCCAGGATAGAATGGGCTCTCCGACTGGTCTGCAACTGCAAAGCACCATAAGCAGATGTGTGGAATGCATTGTGCGCTGTGACACTTTCCTCATTTAAGTTTTATGAAATATATGGAGGGCAAAGACAGCCATTCTCAAGTGCACCTTAGTGCCAACCAAACATAGGTGATGTGACAAAAAGTAACTATTTTAATACGGCTCATTATGTTCGGGTAAAACAGAAAAAAAAATCCCCAAACAAAATCATACTCTCAGGACAAATCACATAAAATTATATAATTTTCTGGGTTTTTTTTTTTTTTTTTTTTTTTTTTTTTTGAGCGGGCAATAGAGCACAATACCCTCCCATACCTGTATTTTTGCCTCTTTCCTCATTCCATCTGAGAAGTTTTGAGGTCATCGCATTTTCTCAATCCCTCCGGCAGTCAATGGCTATTGGTTGGCTAAGTTCACAATTGTCCTGGTCCAGAGTATTAAAAAAAAAATAGCTTCCTGAACCAATGAGCATGTATGAAAATGCTGGGTAGGGTCAATATAGCCTGCTACATTGGTTACAGGAGGCCTGCTTACTATAAATTTATAAGCTAGCACTGCTCCCTGTCTCAGTGATGCTTAAAGTAGGTATTCAAAGAAAATAAGTACCCATTAAATTGGTCCGTTATGGCAATTTCATGATAGGTTGAAGGTATTCACTCATATAACAAGAGAAAAAAAGTTTCATGTGACTTGATATTCGCTTTCCAAATGTTGCTCCTTTTCCACCGTAACCAGTCCGCTGACAGTCTAATTTTCCGTGACGTCACATACGGGTTGTGTACTCTGAAAGTACCCAGATGTTATAATACAGTGAACACTGTGAAAACTGTTTTCAATTTTTTTTTTAAAGCCTGATGAGTCAGAACTCTCCATAGATTTCTTCCAGATCTTCCAGTAGTTCATAGTTTTAAATCCCATGTTTAAATGTTTATTTTTTTTAAGCTACTTTCGCATAAAGGTGATTTATTTCATCGATGCCTATTCGTTTTGCTGCTTATTTTGGTTTGTTCCGTGCCTGCAAAAAGTCCAGTTTCCGCGCTGGCTATACGCTATACACGTACACGTTGTCTAGTTTAGAAAGAAAATTATTTTTTTACTGGAGTCATGCTACTATTCCGAGGAAGGTTGGTTAAGCCAAAGCTGGGCTACAAAAACATAGTATTTTATGAACACGATCAAGTGGACTCTCATAACAGTGATTGACTTACACAGAAATATGGAGTGACGAGGTCGATGCCATTTAGAACATAATTGTACCCCTCAAATATCTCCACCCAATACCTCAAAAGCAGCCTGAATCGTCCGCCTGTACTTCTCATGCACTCAAGCTCAATTTCAGGTCTTAATTGCTTTTTAATAGTTGTTGTATCTCTTCCCATGGTTCTTTCTTCAACTTCTGGTCCTTCCTCTTCCATGATGGCCAAAACGAAACAAAACCTCTAATCTAATAAAGTTAGTTACAGTATACGCAATAGAAAGATCTGACAACAGGCAGCTGCAAGTGCATGAACAATATGTATTCCTGCTTAGTTTAGAGAGAGAGAATACATTCTAAAAATCTTCCTTTCTTGTTTTGTCGTCGCTCTTATCAAGTCTACTCATTGAGAAAATATCATAATAAATTAAGGTATCAGTCCTTCTCCCAGGGTTTCCACTGCATGTAATTGATTGTAGCGCACTGCCACGGCAAAATAAAAACCGCCCACACCTATGTAAAATGACTTTACATAAACTCCAAAAATCCTAAGGACAATCAGGTGTCGCCAGTTCTCATTAAGTTAAAATGAGCGGTAATAATTCTTGACCTGTTGTCAATCATTTTGCTTGATGAACATGTTTTTTAATGAATAAAAATTAGCCATCGGCAGTAAAACGCGCTGCTTTCTTCTTAATGCAATGGGTGCAACGATTAGAGAAAAAATATTTTGTTCACTTTGCAAAACAGTTTTCATATTTATGTGAAATCCACCGTGACGCACATGAAACTGATAAACCTGCGTGCACGTAGACTTCAATTATTACATGGCCTACGTGCTGGCCTAATGAAAACCGGCCACGCCTGATAATGCTGAGTTTTGACCCGTCGCTGAAGCCCTCCGCCACAGTTTCAAAAAATCCTGAAGGAAACCCTGCCTTCCCCGTATTTACACGATTTCTGTCAGATCGTTTATATGTCCATGTTAATCTTCAGTGTACTAGGCCTATATAGAAAAATAATGAGTTTAAATTAAAAAAAGACAGATAAATGTTTCTCCATTATAATTTATCCATCTCAAGTAAAGTAAGACTCAATTTTAACCTTAAACAAAATATAAAGCTTGGAGAGAGACAAAGTATTTCTATTGACATGTAACAGAGCAGAGCTTGCAAAACCCGTATGTGACGTCACCCAAAACGGGCCTCTATCCTAGCATCACGGAAGTATTCACGCTTGATAAAGTACTGTCGTTTCATGCGTTTCCATTTTCTCGTATCGATAATGTGACGGAATGACATTACATTGCATTCTTTACGTTCTACGCTGTCCATTGATGTCAAAATTGCCATATTTCAGTTTTTCCTTTGAATCCCTACTTTAAACATGAAAACCTTGATTTCTGAGTAAATAGAACCTCCGGCAATTGACTCAAACTTCAAAGGCTTCAAGAACATCAGCAGCCTGTCCGACACTCCTATGTGTATCCCTGAGAGTCTTCTGGAAGAGGATGAGAATCTCTCCCTTTAACTGAGATAGGAAAACTGCCAACAGGGACTTCAACATGCCTTCTCATCCTCAGGGGTCATGTCATGTACATTCTTTTCAGCATCAGTTCACACACAGCAAAGCTCAGGAATATGAATGCCAATAATTACACACGCACGCACGCCGCACGCACGCACACACATATTTATATGTCTTCTATTGTACTTTCTATTGAAATGAAGTAGAATACATATCTTAAATCAGAAATGTGCTGAGGGAAAAGTAAAATGGATACACCTATGCACTACAACTTGCTTTTCTGGGTTTGAAAATAATGATTACTGTCAAGCCAGCAGCCATACTGCTACTCAATCTGCTCCAGCTGTGTGGCTGAAGCTAAGCAGGTATGGGCTTGGTTAGTACTTGGATGGGAGACCACCTGGGAAAACCAAGTTACTGCTGGAAGAGGTGTTGGTGGGCCAGTAGGTTGCGATCTTCCCTGCGGTGGAATAATCCCCGATGCCCAAGTACAGTGATGCGGACACTGTATTGAAGGAGACGCCATCTTTTGGATGAGACGCTAAACCAAGGTCTTGACTGACTTTTGTCATTAAAGATCCTATGACACTCTTTGAATAGAGTAGGAAGTTCCCCGGCGTCATGGCTAAATTCCCACCCTGGCTCCTTCAACCTGCCACCTAATCATCCCCTGATCTAATTGGCTGTGCAACTCGTCCTTTCCCTCTCCACCTCAACCCCCCAGGGCTCCCTGGAAAAAGAGATTTCAATCTCAACGGAACTTCCTTGGTTAAATAAAGGTTAAATGAAAGTGATAATCCAGTTCTGCTCATAAACTTCAGTCAAGGTCATGGACAGGAGTAGAGGAATCTGCTGTAGGCTGAGGACAAATTTTATATCAAGGTTTTCTACCTTCTATACAGGCAATACAAATCATAATTATACAGATAATGAATATATTTTACACCATAAAGAGTCATATATACAGTATACAGTACGTAACCAATACATTTTTAAAGCTGACTAAAACTTTTAATACATCATTTTAAATATACACATTTCAGCAGCACACCTAAAATGTTAATTCAATTCACATAGTTCATAGCAGCCCTGACAGACACAGTCTTGGACAGCGAACACCAAATAAAGTAAGGCTAGTTATTTTGGTTGTATGCCCACTATATTTAAATGCTTGAAGGTAACCTACACATGCTGGTAACAAAAGCACTCAGTTATTTAAGCAGTTTGAATTCTTGAAGTTTAAATATATTTTCCTCCATAATGGGCTCCGGTTGTTTTTCATTGGCTGTGCTAACTTGTTCACTGCATCCCCCCTGGCAAAACACGGGCAAAGAACATTTCTGACGTAATGGAGAACAAGAGGGGTTTATAAAGAGTCAAGCAGGCAGTGTGTCTATGGCATGAAGCCAGGATTAGTTTGGGTGGAGTTTGGGGAATCTGAGGGTTAGACCTGATATTGCTGGGACTTAAGTCTGGGATCTGAAGGGCATAACTAGGCGAGAGTTGAGTATTAATTCAGAAAGTCTATATTAGAGGTGAGAGGAGAGCGTGCTAATAGAAGCCCAGGAGAGGCTTGTGTAAGGTCACTGTAATGTCAAAACATACCCAACACAACCCCTCCAGAAGCATAGCAGCTCCCCATAACACCTAAACAAGTGAGCAACTGGGAACAAAATACAGAGAGCCGCAGCCTCGAACACTCCAAACTTCTCCACTTCATTTCTATGGCTGTTATGAGTAATGGGATGTTATTCACCCAGGAAGGAGCGCTGGGACATAAAAATGTCTCCGGAGCTCTTTTTCACCTTGAGAAGAGAAAGAGAGAGAGAGAGAGATGTACAGAGTGGCGTGAACGCAAAAAAGAAACGAGCTAGCAAGGAAGATAAAAGCCAGTGGGGCAGAGAATAAGGGAAAGAGAGGGAGGAGACAATTGTTTTGTTGAGGCATGTGAGCATGGCATGTGAGCTGAAATACAGCACATATGCCTTCTACTGAAACTGCAGGAGGTCCGTTGATTTCCTTCAACCGTGAAACTGCACAGTTTATGTGCAAATCAGTGACAAATTAAAGGAAAATACACAAATAAATTTGTGCTCAGACATAAAATATGCAGATGCTCCTGTTCATTTCCTGAGCATGGTTTTGGTCCACTCTTCCTCTTAAACAGGGAAGAAACACTGCAAATCAATGCTGAGTTATTCTGTGTGATCACCTTTACATCCTCTGCTGAATCATTCCTACCATGAGTGGTCTCTTCCAGGATGACAGTTCTCCAAGTCCCACAGGGTACGAGAGGTCACTGAGTGCTTTAAGTATGAAAATGATTCTCAGCGTACGCCACCACCTTCAGTCACCAACTGAACTCATATCAGAGATTTTGGAACGTCTTAGACAGGGCTCTTCATCATCATCATCATCAAAACACCAAATGAGGGAGTCTCTCTGAGAAAAATGGTTCCTATCCCTCCAGTAAAGTTATAAATGTGTAAACTGTATGTCAAGGTGTGTTAAGCTGATCTTGCAGTTTGTGGAGACCCCTTACTAAGCCTGTTCAGGTTGGTTTTCTCATTAATTTGCCACCCCTCTGTGTATTTAATTGAAAAAGAAAGTACTGCATTGAAGACACACAGTGTGCAATACACTGTACATTAATTGGATAATACAGATAAATTTCATAGATCTGACCACCGTAAACTTTTATGGGGCTGCAAGCAAATTAGAGCCCCAACCAACTCAGTTTGATCGTTATTTCAGGACACCCTCAAGAAAATTTTTTCACTGCTTGTTTACTGTCCATCCCACCATTCTTCTCCTTTCAGCAGGTTCACCAACCCACATTACTATTTATTTGTGTCATTTAGTTTCCTTTAAACCCCGTTCACACAGCTTACGAAGACCATGCCGATCACCCCGATCTGAAAAAGTAATCAAATCAGGGCATTATCGCCGTCAAAATCCAGCAAATTTGGGTAATAAAAGACTACATCACGACTGTACTGCGATGCTTCTACGTCAAAAGCGCTGCTGACTCGCTGCCATTACGATTACACCTAGACCAATGCCGACCAAACGGTCATTTCTACTACGTTGCTGCTACGACGTACAGGACCATACTACGTTGTTACACTGACCTAGAAGACTGTAGGACGATGTCGCTACGCTGGTGCTGACCATATTACACTTCATGTGCGATTTGTGGCGATGTCTATGTAATTGTAATAACTGTATGCATTATATTTCTTTGGAGTATCTTATACTTGCTCAACTGATTTTGTGATGCGTAAGTTAAATACCATGAGTGAAGAAAATACAATACAGTAAACAAAAGTCGTTGTACTTATTATTTAATTTATGCAATTATTTTGTGCACTGATTTAAGTTATAATTTATGTCCTCTTGCTTCGATTGAATATTATTTCCTGCTTATAATTGTTTTATTGGGGAAGAAGGAGCATGATGGGGAAAAAGGAAGTAGCAGAAAAAACGACTGAGTTGAGCAGTCCGTTTTGTTGGATGTAACGTTAGCTGTACAGTACTGTATTGGTGTGATTAACGAAGAACGAAGATTAAAGATTGATTTCTGTACCACCATTTGTAGTGCTCATTCCCACAGCCCAGAAACCTGGAGCACGCGACCTAAATTGAGAAACGAGGGTTACATCTATATAAATCGGGGGTGTCCAAGCATTTATTCAGTTCTTTCCCAACTTCGAAGATGAACGGACCTGATGCTGATTTGATTCAACTGGGTCTGCTCCAACAAGAACGGTGCTGCGTTTTTATTACGACCACAGAGATCTCACCACGATGCTATCACACTGCTTGTACGATAATGGTGTTCCCACAATAAGCCCCGCTTTTTGCTGGCCACGACCCTGCTGCGCTTATTTTGTGCACGTTCAAAATAAGCATGGGGAGAGCGTGCAGCTTCCTGACCTAGGGGATCACACCCCAACCAAACCACGCTCATGGAGATCCTCCCACGTTTGGCCCACGATTGGCCACGCTCTCGGCCACTTTTCCATCGTAGTAGTAGTAGCGTCTGTGTGTGAACGGGCCTCTCAGTGTTCAGTGTTTTTCAGTGTTTTTTTAATTACATGTCCACATTCTTAATTAAATCTATTTCAGGAAAAAAGATTTGCACCCAGATCAATAATTATATATAGAATCAAACTAATTACCTGTGATCTCCAATCAATCAGATGGCAGTTCTGCAAGAAGCATCATTTATTTATAAGTGATATAACCACATGGGCTCAGGATTACTTTGGAAACCTTTGTGAAATTTTACAAAACACAATTACAACCACAAATGCTATTTAAAAATTCTCATTGCAGAAAGGAAGCCTCATTTTAAGCGTCCAAAAGTGCTGTCTGTTCTGGGCTCAGAGGCATCTGCATTAGACACCGTTGAGTGCCAGTGTGCCCTCAACACCCCAGAAGAACTGGGGGGGGGTAACCAGACCAAAGGTCGAAGGGTAATAGACAATCAGCTCTATTGTATGTGGCTGGTTTGCCCCTGGAAAAGACATGCACTTTAACTGATTGCTGATTGCCAGTTAACCCAGTTAGGTGCATATTTAAGTGTGCAGGACTCTTTCTAGCTGAGAGGAGTGTGGGCTCTCTGCCAAGATGAAATGGAGACTAAGAGGCCAAAGTGTGCAGACAGAAAAGCTGTGCGGTGTCCCTCCTCTAGCCATTGGTTAGTGGTATTTATTTTGTGTTTTACCAGGAACCCTGAGGTATAGAGCCCTGGACTGAGAGAAATTTCTGTTGTCTGCTGTACTCCGCACCCTCTTTCCCCTTTGTTGTCATTAAACCATCTTTTCTTTGGACTGACTGGTACGCCTTCTCTGATTCTTAACTACCAAGTACACACATTGCCAAGAGGCTCTCACAGCGCCCTTTTCTGTGGTCACAGTGAAAATGCATATCGTGGTCAGATCAATATTTCAGGTTTTTTTTTTTTTTTCTGGAGGTGCTCTGAACCAAAGAAGGAAAAAGGCCATCCAGACTATTAACAGCAGTAAATTCAAAAGCCATGCTCTGTCATGGTATGGAGTTGTGTCAGAAACCTTGGAAAGGGCAACTTGCACTTCCATGAAAAAAACAGCATTAACTCTCAAAAGTACGCTGATATTTTAGAGCAGTGCATGCTGCCTTCAAGATGACATCTTTTCCAGGCCGCCCATGCATATTTCAACAAGAAAACACAAAAGTGTGCTTAGCGGGAGCAAAGGCAGTACCCCTCAGCCCCGACATATTGCATGACAGGTGAAGGTGACTTATTTGAAGTGAAAGGTCATTTGGGTACGAAACCTCAACAAGGCATGGCTACCCACCAAGGCGAGTCCACATATGCAAAATGAAGTTCCTAACCCAAGTGGTTACAGAGAAATGGCCTGGATAACGGCTGGACGCCCGTCTACCCACCCGTCCGCCCATCTGCAAAGGGGATGACAATACCCCTCAACCTCTTAGTCAGGGCTGAGGGGTAAAATCTAATTCTACGCCCATTATGAAGGCATGGCTGTGAAAGTGGAGGGTGTGGGTACTGGACTGTTTCGCCTGCAATTCCAGCTTGTCTCAAAAACATAAAGAGTACATTTAGAAACACAAAGTGCTACAATGAAGACCCCATACTGCTGCACACCCTAAGAGTCATTTGCATGAAGATTTGGACAACATTACACCTGAAACCCTCTATTAATTTGTGTCTTCTAAATACTTTAAGTTTTAATTTTAATTTAGCACATCGCTCCAACTTTCTCTAATTTAATTAAATTCTAAGGCGTAAATTATAGGAAAAGGCTCACAGCTCTCATGTCTGCCAAAGGTATTTGAACAAACAAAGTGCTAATAGAGGGATAATAACAATGGGAACTTTTCTTGCTGGGAAATACATAATTTGTATGTGTAATAGAAAGATATAAAACTTTAGACTTTGAGTAATAGTACTATTCTAGACAGTTGATGTCATCTTGGAAAATAAATTCTATTCCAAAAGTAGTTTTTTTTTTTTTGTTTTTTTTTTAAATAGGCAGTATATACTAATGAGCAAATTTATCAAGGGTGCCAGTTATTCTGGGCATAATTATATAAGTACAAAAGCAACACTTTTCAATAAGATTCAAATGTATGTAACTATTTCATTTAATACACTGCCTTTGTTGAATTTATCAATGCAATTATTATTTAATACCTTTTCTGTCTTATTGCTTTTGTAAGATATCTGTGTATGCCTCTTTGGGTTTTTGAGTTCATCAACACAGTTTGTTACCACCTTTGAATATTTTTTTTTTTGTTTTCATCAAATGCTGGAAGGAAAACATGCAAGCAAAAAACAACTCTGATACTCTATAACCACATTCCTCTCTGTCTCTTTCTTTTGTTCTCAAGCCGACTTCCAGAACGTTGAGGAGGGGAAAAAACAAAATGGATGAAGAGAGGTTTCTCAGTTGCAGTGGGTGTCCTTGCGATAAAGAATGTACTGAAATCTTAACCGCTCAAAGACAACTGGCCACACTGTTTTTCATTGCAGCATTCAGTGGCTTTCAGGCAGCAGTAAAGCTCTTGGCCAAAAGTGGTGAGATTAAAATTTCCCTTGAATTATTTTCAAAAAAGCTATGAAACTTTCTGAGGAGAAAAATACCCCCAGTAATGTTATTTAATTAGCAACAAAGGGCTGTATTGTTCAGTTCCGAGGATCAGGGGGTAGAATTTCTGTTAATTTCCCCTTTAGCTTACGTTATTTTTAATTGCAATAATTATCAGTTTGTTAAGTTTGCATAGGCAAAAATAAAACTCTGTCTACAACCAGTGACATAACTATAATGCAGGTTAACTCTCAACTTTCAATATTTTTTATGAGATGCATTTACAAAGTTGAAACTAGACGCCAAGTATTTGTACACTTGGGCTCCCCTTGATGTAGTGACCTTGTGCATAGGCTCTTTTTTATGACGCGATACCAAAACACTACTGGGCAACTTTCAACTGTAAACATGGATTACAGATAGATAGATAGATAGATAGACAAAATGGTAGACCTAGACTCGTGCTACCTTGCAAGTAGCCCGACTAATTAACTGAAACAACCAATTTTTATGTGCTGATGTGATGGGTGAGTATTTATCATATGTGTGTACGCCATTGGTTGATTGGGTTATGGTTACAGTTAGAGTTAGGTGAAGGTTAGGGCTAAGGTAAGGCACCATTTCCAGTAAGGGCTGCAGCATTTCTTGTACCGTACTGTATTCCAGTTACTTGTCTGCTCGACAAGGGGACTGGCTCAGGGCTCTGAGTCACTGTTTCAGGGCACTCAAATTGTACTTCAAATACTGGTCTGTTCCACAAAGGGACTGGCTGGGAGCACTGAGCCACTGTCTTGGGGCACTCAAATTGTCCTGCATTACGTGCCTGCTCCATTAGGGTACTGGCTCGCAGCCGTGAGCCACTGTGTCAGGGCACTTCACCTGTGCATATTATTAATTTAATCTTGTCTCGTCTCTTCAAGGCTATATTAGCCCAAAAAGCTTTAAGGACTGCAGCCCCGAGCCTTGCCCCCTGGGGGCCACATGACACAAGCCTGATTGACAGTTACCTCAGTCAAATAATGGTGTTGGGCCTGCAGTGTGTTCCTTATTCATAATTTTATCATTAGAAATAGAATGGTCGGAGCATTTATTTATTTATTTATTTATCCTTTATTTAGCCAGGAAGGTCCCATTGAGATACAAGATCTCTTCTTCCAGGGAGTCCTGGTCAAGGCAGCAGCATGAGCAGTTTCACATGTATACATACAAAACGTTTAAAACATTAAAAAAACATAAAAAAACAATTTGACACGTACAATACATCAAGGCAGCACAGAGGAAACAGCAGGAGGAGAGTTGTACAGGCCAGTCCAATATAACTGTTACACACTCCACATCAAAATCTCAGATTAAGTAAAACAACAACATGTTTCCTTCAGGGCGGTTTGTAAAAGTCTTTTAAAAAGATGTAAAGAAGGGAATGCTCCTAGGTTAGTACTTTTTTGCAGCTCATTCCAGGCCCAGGGTGCATAAAAGGAAAAAGCAGTTTTACCAAGCTCTGAGTGCACCCTGGGGACATGTAAAAGAATACGATTATTAGATCTTGTACAGTAGTTGCCTGTATGATAAGACAAAAGGTTGGAGATATAAGTGGGCATTTTACCTTGTAATGACTTGGCAATAAATATCAACATATGTGTTTTTCTCCTCTGATATAGAGAAGACCACCCAAGTAGTTCATATAAAGTACAATGGTGAGTGTGAGAACCAGCATTCGTTACAAAGCGTAATGCAGCATGATATGCAGGAGGGATGAAGCTGCATGCATATAAATTACATCACCATAATCTAAAACTGATAAAAATGAGCTTTGCACAATTTTCTTTCTGGCCTCAAATGAAAAGCATTTCTTTAAGCGGAAAAGAAAGCCAAGCTTTGGACGAAGTTTTTTCAATAGATTATCAATATGCATGTTAAATGTCATCTTATCATCAAGCCAGATGCCCAAATATTTGTACGAGGTAACTCTCTCTATACATGTACCTTCTAGTGTTGACAATGTGAAATCAGTGATCTTTGAGCGAGCGCGAGTGAAGGTCATATATTTGGTCTTTTTTGGATTAAGGTCCAACTTCAGTTTTAATAATGAATGCTGCAGGGACTGAAAAGCATCCTGCAAATGCTCTATGGCTTGATTCAAAGAGGGTGCTACCGTATAAATAATTGTGTCATCAGCATACAAATGTAGCTTAGCAGGATTTATTCCATGACCTAGGTCATTTATAAAAATAGAGAATAAAATGGGGGCTAAAATAGATCCTTATGGGACACCTTTGTTTACTGTAAGAAAGGTTGAGGTATCATTTTCTACAGAGATGCACTGGAATCTTTCAGTTAAATAGTTCTTAAACCAATTTAAAGCCATGTCACTAAGGCCTATACAGGCAAGTCTCTGTAATAGGAGTTGGTGGTCTACCGAGTCAAATGCTTTTGACAAATCAACAAATACAGCTGCGCAGTGCTGTTTTTGCGTCTAGAGCTTTGATAATATCATTTGTAACTAGCATTGTCGCTGTTATAGTACTGTGGCCTGATCTAAAACCTGACTGACAATCACTGAGAATATTATTATCAGATATAAATTGTTTCAATTGGTCATTCACAAAAGATTCAAAGACTTTGGCTATAACAGACAACCTGGAAATGGGACGGTAGTTATTTGGATCGGAGGGGTCTCCACTCTTTAATAAAGGGCAAACCATAGCAGATTTCCATGTACCAGGTATGATATTAGAGGTTAAGCTCAGATTAAAAATAGAAGCAATTGGCTCTGCAATAATATCTGCAGCAATTTTTAGAAAATAAGGCTCTATCTTATCAGGGCCAGAAGATTTCTTACAATCTAAGCTCAATAGGGCTTTATGAACTTGAAGAACAGAGATGGGAGTAAATGTGAATTTCCGTGCAGGGGTACAAAAGACAGACTCTGAGTTTCCTTCATCACTCAGGACCTCCGTAACACTGGGGTCATATGTTGAACCAGAAGAAATGAAATGTCTATTAAAAGAGTCGATAATATTTGTTACACCCTGGATTACACTTTGATTTATTTTAAGAACATTAGGAAGACTAGTTTGTGTAATGAAACCTGAAAGGTTTTTAACCAACTTCCAGAATTTGACAGGATTATTCAGATTTTCATTTATCATGGAAAGGTAGTAATCACTTTTAGAATTTTTGACTAATTTTGAACATCTATTTCTTAGAGTTCTGTATAGGGTCCAATCTAAAGGATTATTGGACTTCTTTGCTATCGCCCAAGCAGCATTTCTTTTGTCTAATACAGGCAGAGATGCATTCGATAAAACCAAGGGTTATTTTTTACCACTAACTCTAAATCTTCTAAAAGGGCGTGTTTATCACAAATTGCCAAGAAAGTGGATCTGAAATAATCCCAGGCTAAATCCACATCAGGCATTTGTGAGACAATACTGAGGTCACAATTAAAAAGATCGTGCAAAAAAAGCCTGTTCTTAAAAAGTTTAAACAGACGTTTATAAATAAACCGATTCTTAGCGATCTTACAGTTTCTCACACAGACAACTGCACAATGATCGCTAACATCATTACAAAAAATCCCAACCGCCGAGAATTTGTGAGGTGCGTTTGTTAATATAATGTCTAGTAATGTCGATTTGCTCTGATCTTTTAGGTTGAGCCGGTCGGCGAAGTTCACCAATTGTGACAGACAATTTTGCACACAAAAGTCCTTGAACTGATCATAGGTTGACGAGCCAGTCCCAGTTTAGGTCTCCGAGTAATATCAACTCGGAGTTTGTCCAGTTCTGAAGAATGTGCATAAGTGAAGTGGGCGCTTCACTTGAAGCTGAAGGCGGACGATAGCAACCGACCACAATAACATTAGCGCCATTAGGAAGGATACTTGAATTGCGAAAAGTTCAAACAATTCGGTTTGCTAGTAGATTGAAGGCAAGTGCAATTCAGGTTAGATTTGGTGTAAATTGCTATCCCTCCCCTTTTCTAGCGCGATCGGCTCTAAAGACGTTGTATCCTCCTATCGAAATCATAGAGTTCGTGATTGATTTCTTCAGCCACGTTTCAGAAAAGACCATGACATCCAGATCAGTCGAAAGGGCCCATATCCTTATTGAATCCATTTTATTTACCAGGCTGCGCACATTCAGATGGAAAAACCAAGTCCATTTCTAGATTTAAACTCATCTGGAGATTGAAGTTGCAGCAGCTCTGGACCTGGGTTAGGTTGATATTACCTGATAGAAGGAGTAATAGAAAGACAATCCAGGTTCTCCTCGCTTGAGCAGTACAGCTGCCGCCGCAGGTGAGCGTCAAGCGTGGGGAGACAGCCTCCCATTTCCCCGACCAAAGACATCGCAGACCTCTCGGTGCGTCCCTTCTGGGGAAAAACACGCCAGGAAGAGAAGCCCATCTGGAATAGTTGGGTCATCATGGCAGGATCTCTAACCGGATCTGAGGATGTCACAGAGTGCACGGAAGGCCGTGACAAGGCGATGGTGCACTTTTCCGAGCCTCATCGAAAGACACGTCAGCAACTGGAATCCATAGTGCCAGGTAACCAAGCAGGTAAATTAGAAGGTAAAAGATCCGCATTTTGCGAATTTTATAAAACAATAAATCAATAAAATAAACGCCCCAAGGAATCCGTGGAGTGTAAAAAGAAGGAAAAAGGAAGTTATCTAACTACAGCATCTCAAATGTGACTGGCTAATCAAAAGGGTTACCACACTATCTTTGATACATATTACAGGTAAGGTGACAGTAGGGTTTAATCCCGGGAAACGGGATTCCCGGGATTTGACCTCCAAACAATTTCCCGTTTCCCGGGAAATAGAAAAACGGGAAACCGGGAAAAAATATTTAAAAATGTTTATAAGATAATGGAATATATTTCGAAAATATGTAGGCCTATTTAACTTTCTTAAAACATATTCAACAGCTGTGTGAGGCGGAACAGTGTGTGTTATCTGAGAATACTTAAATTAATCGAACTGACTATTCGCACTTATTTAAGTCGTCCAAAGCACAAAAATTGATCGAAATTAGCGTTAGACGCACTTTAAGTGTGGCCAAGATGCAATATTGCTCCAATGCCCACACTTATTTTAAGTGTGTCCAAAGGTAAAATTGTTTTCTTAGCCAAACTTAGGCTATTTTAAGCTGTATGTTCTAAAAACTGGAATGGTCATCAACTGGCGCGGCGAGTAAGTGTGGCCAAGAAAAAAATTCAGCATTGGCCACACGCATAAGTGCGAATAACATCGGCCTTAATTAATTGATTAACAATCACAAAACGCCCTGAATTCAAACACTTCTGACCATTAACGCAGATAGTTAAGTAACTTGTGGCTCTATAATCTGAATTAGACTAATACAAAACGACTGTGAGTGGAAATACTTCATAATAGCCTACTTCAAAATATTAAATAATGAGGACGCGCTGGGCTGTCTGAGGGAGGGATCAAATACGCTAGACTGGGTGCAACAGTCGGCTCACTGTAACATTTATAATCTCAGACAAAACTCCAGGTGAAAGCTCAAAACTACAAGAACACTGGATTCATACTTTATGTAAAACACTTCAGACAGAGATGCAGCGGGCTTTGGTGAAAAGGGGGCTCTCATTGAATAAAGAAAAATCTCCTGAATCCATCTGAAACCTCACACCCAGTGTGTGGATGCATTTTATAACTTTGCCTTTTAACTTTGAGTGATCGCAGACTTTATTTAGCCAACAGTCTGACACACGAGCAGCACACACCGTGCTGGCTTGGCCTGCAGCATCTGAATACGAGCAGGTTATGGAATCTATCTGAGCTCAAAACCATGACTATGAAAACACCAAACTACTTGCCTTAACGAATTTCGTTAGTTTAGAATATGAAGAATTGTAAAATATAATTTCCATGAGGCTGTTCAGTCAGAAAGTGACAGGTCACAGGCGTTTTCCTCTCATCTGGCGGCGAACGTCAAGCTGCATGTGTGGCTTTGCGCAGTTTATGTTGTTATAATAATGATTAATGTTAAAATTACGTTTTTATGCCTCAATAATCATATATACCACCAGATAATACATGAAATCAGTCATGTTTGGGACCAACATGTCTCTTTGTTAAGTATGGTGTTTCCTGTACTATGACCAATGTTATATAACGGTAGCCAAAATTATACCTTAAAAACAAGTTAATTTCCCGGGATTCCCGGGAAAATGTGCTTCTTTTCCCGGGATAGAAAATGTCTCATTTTCGGGAAAAATATTAATCCCTAGGTGACAGTAAAGTGAGCAGAAAATATGAAAGCAGGTGGCAGAAATGGAAACACTAGTTAAAAAAGCTGAATGAAAAGAACTATTACAAGCCACAACTATAAAGGTGTATGTATTGACTTTCTCACTTTGATTAATTCAAAAATTGTTTCCTGCATGCATGCATGCACAATGTATGCAAGCTTGATGCTTCAACATTCTGGTATGCTAAATTAAGTTTCTGCAGTCCCAATGATACTTTCTCGGTATTTTACATAAAGTTAAATGAAAAGACTGACTGCAGCCACAATGTACATAGAACATAATCAGATCATTTATCTCTTTGATATTGCAATGCCTTAAGTCTGGCAGCTCAAGTTATGAGATAGATTAATTTTCGTGGTATGAGGCCGTAGACTGCATAATTGGCCAAAAACGCAAGGGCGAAAGAATTCCGTATGCAACATCCACCAATGTCGAATGTATTCAGTACATTTTCGGCTTACCTTGATGTTTGAGTACCCAGAGAAAGATTCGGATATGTAAAAACATCAAGCATTCAGTCAAGAAAATTTCGAGTTTAATTTTTCGTGCTGCTAAATGTGGTAATCCATGTTACAGATGACACACGGTTGCTAGGGCACGCGCGGCATATGCATTCGTGATATTAATATTAATATTCTAAACCCCCTTCTCAATAATAAAACCCCCCAAAATATATTGGCGCCTCCTTTTAAAATCGTTCCCCATTTAAAACCACCTTGGTGCACACTGCAACACGCTGTATCGGAACTTTGACATGAATGCAAGTATACTCGGGTACGGTAATTGATTTTAATTTGATTTGATTTGTTTTATTAGGACATCGAGGATATGCCCTGACCCCCTGGTTAATGACACCACTGACCAACCCTCAGTCCTCAGATTTCATATAGCTAATCAGATTCACGCACGTACTCGCTCCACCATCGAATGCACCATCGGCATTTTAAAGGGACGTTGGATGTGTTTGGACACAGCAGGTGGCAAATTGCTGTACAAACCGGAGAAGGAATGAAAAGAGAACTGAAGATTTGTTTTATTCTTGTAAAAACCGCTTAGACTAAGGTCAATTTTTATCAAACTCCTTGCATCTTCTAATTTATGACTCTCCCTCACCATTACAGGTCTGTTGGGTAATCATGGCCTGCTGTGTCCCGCACAACATCGCTATGAAGCGTGGTGTGCCACTTTCCCCTCAGCCACTACACCATGAGGATGTGCGTCCTGATGCAATGATGGGACCAGACTGCAGGCTCGCTGTTAAAGTTCAGGTGCAATTAATTGTCCGTTTGTGAATAAAGTTGCATTAATATTACAATTCGATCGAACAGTCTGATTTTTTTTTTTTAAACTAAGTCAATCACTTCAAAAATGAGGACAGATCGGTTTCAGTGCGCATCTTTATTTTTTTTAAATTCTCCATTTATTTGAGCGCACTGGATATGGTTGCGAGTGTTGAGGCAATCTTATCGAGCATGTCAGCTATCCTTTCTTGATTGTCCAACACCGCTTCCGAGATCAGGCGAGGAGAGGCACGGGACCGAGAACGCATGGAGGTACTGCTGCAGGAGGGTTCTGGTTCTGTTGCAGGTTGGCTCTGCGGGACTTCATCTGTGAATAAATTAATAAATCAAGCCATTGTTGTGACCCTCAGTCAAATACTAAGATGTTATTTTATCTTACACGCACTATGGTAAACTACTGCCTTTAGGACACACGTTTGTATCCAGACACTCAGTCGATGGTACTCCTAAAAACTAGGGTGGAGAAATTAAACTATTAATTAAATTAAAAAAAAAAAAAACTATAGTGATTTAGATTTTTCCCATAGCCTACCTGAGAGTGGCGTCTCCCCGATGATCGCCCCGATGCGCTGGTCCAACTCAGACAGGTTTGGGGTGTCTGCTGTTCCCCCTCCAGTCCGTTGCATCTCCCGTCGGAATTTTGCAATGTTTTTTTTTTTTTTTTTGGGTGTCAGATTTGAGATCAAACCATTTCTTTTTCACCTCCTCTGTTGTGCGTCCTTCTCCAGATACTGCGTTCACTGCATGTGTGACAGCTTCCTCCTTTTTGTTAGTGTTAGTGTAAAGCTACTAAAGCAGGATTAGCTACCTCCACCTCTGAACTACCAAAGTTTTTGTTTCTCTTTACCGACTGCGCTCCAATTGATTTACTTTTTGCTTTGGACATTTTGTTGTTGCGGTTTCCTCTGTATGACATCTGTGCCTGCTCACGGCCCTGTTTCATGCCCTTTTATGGGCATTGATGGGCGGTTACTTATGCTAATCATATGTTAATTAGGCTCAACTGGCACACGCTCTCAGTTTACGAGGAGATGGGATTCATTAATTTAAGAACACAGCTGCGAACAATTCTGCAGTTTAAGAACACGTTGATGAATCCAACGTAGAGTTTTCTTAAGAACCTTCTTAAGAACACCGTAAGAAAGAATCTAAGAAGATTCTTAAGAAGTTATTGGTGAATGAGGCCCAATGGTCTCATCTCATCATCATCGCAAATCTTACTGGGTTTTACCTTGGGATACTTGACGAAGTTGTGTACTGGCTATGTTTTACCTCTGTGGCTTTGATGCACTGGTAGACATTTTGCTGATGAAAACATGGTACGTAATGATGCGAATAAACCCAGTAAGTTGGGCAGCACGGTGGCATAGTGGTTAGCACTGTTGCCTCACAGCAAGAAGGTCTTGGGTTTGATTCCGTCCTGGGGCCTTTCTGTGTGGAGTTTGCATGTTTTCCCCGTGTTTGCGTGGGTTTCCTCCAGGTGCTCTGGTTTTCCCCACCCACAAAAACATGCATCATAGGAACGCTCCTACCAGTACCCCTGACCAAGGAACTGGCTTTAGAACTGTAGTTGGTCCCCGGGCGCTGCTCTGTGGCTGCCCACTGCTCCTAACCATAGGATGGGTCAAATGCAGAGGACAAATCACCCCACGGGGTTCAATAAAGTGTATCTTATCTTAAGTTTGATTTTGACCTTAACTCATTTTTGGCCAAAATGTGACTTACTAGGTATTTCCTTTGGACGGAAGCAATACTCATTTGTTTCACGTATCTTCTCTTTTTGGAATTGAAGCCTTCATTTGTTTGGCCAGTGCTTCTATTTTCACTTTAGTATGGATGGTTAGAATATCATTAAATCTCTTTCCTGCCAACTTATTTTTGATTTTTGAAAACAGAATTTTTTTTTCAGCCAACAGCTCTTGAACGCGTGGAGCAGTGGATGAAACCACATTGCCGTAATGGAGAAACCAGTGACCCTTCTCCCATAGCTTACAGCTTTTTTTTAACCATTTTCTCCCCAAGTAAATGAAAATCTCATGAATCACTTGATGTACGTATTTTGCTTTTCTTTTATTTTCATTTTTATCAAGACAGGCTGTGTTTGAGCAAATTTTTTGTGACATATAGGGTCAGGAGACAGGGCCTCTCCTTTTGTTTAGTCATTGTTTGTAACTTGTGCACACCTTAGCCCTGCTTGTTCCCTTACTGCTGGCCTGTGTAACAAAGGTCCAGGATTTTTCTTTTTTGAACACTGGCATATGCATCCTCAAACTTACATGCGCGCGCGCATATGCACATACATTTAACAAATCAAAAACAAACAATCACTTGTAAATAATAGGATAATTCCCCTGCATTGACCATAGCCAGTTCTACTTTTGAAGTGATAAATACTACTGCTGTTTGCCAGTGTATGTTTTAAAATGTGAACGCTCCTCTGGTACTTACAATAGTTCAAAAGCAAATATCATATCTGCCTGAAAAAAACATTTTGGAATTAAATAGATATTGGAGTGAAAATCCCTTAAAGGCTTTGGAGAATTAGCCAAGTGTTTCATGGCTCTGTGACATTTCCACAAGTATCCCCCAAAGTATGGATGGAACAAGCTCAACAAAGTTTGCAGTCCGTGAGTGTATATATATACGTGTGTGCCGTCAAAACTTGAAAATTGAACTACCTCTGGATCGACTAGTTTTCTCATAACCCTACACTCAGAAGCATGAGCACACATAGACACAAATGTATACACAATCCCAAATGCACTCTCACATAATACCACACAGGTGTAGCTGTAGTATTCCCAGTACATACTGATCCTATGAGCAGATTCTCTACTATGCTGATATTAAAGCAAGCATGATGCCCATAACAACAATACAATCAAACACAATCTCATCCCAACTTGTTATAAAGTGACGCTACCTCACCAAGCATCAATATACAACCCAAAAGGAGGCTTTTGGTGTGCTTATTTGATGTTAAGGGTTTGGGTTAGAGATTAGGGTTTAAGGCTCAGGGTTTGTTTTATACTGGCGTCAATTAACGACGCCAAAAGCCTCCTTTGGTGTCACATATCAACGCTAGGTCAGGTAACGTCACTTATTACACGTCGGGATGAGACTGGGTTCTACAATCAGCTCCTTTTTATTTGATTCTTACGACACCTAAAGGGGTCTCCTTCCTCCACAGCAATGTCTTCAGCCCGTGATATAATTATGGGATCCTATCTCAAAAGTTTATTTGTCATGAGTGGACTACTCCCTTGAATCATAGTGATTAAGAGTGAAGGTTAATAAAATGCGAATTACTGACTTGTTCAGCAAAATGACTTTCAGGGAGTAACTGATGGGGTCTGGTATCCCATCATTTTTTGCTTTCATAAACCTCACACGGAGTAACTTGCATCCTGTCTATCATATTGACTCTCTCCTGGAAGTCTCAATAAGGCACATCAGTACTGTTCTCCTTGAGTGTGACCCATTACTTCATTTACCCTAGGATGAGTTCTGCTTTTTGGAATTCTTTTACAATGTTAACATTCAAGGTTTCAGTCAGTTCACTACATTGGGCAACCATTCTATCAGATTGCATCACACTTAGAGCCACCATACTTAGGGAGTGTCAATTTCTCCTTAGAATGAATTACCACTGCCTGCTGTGTCATTAGAGGTAGTTTGTTTCATCTGCTAAGCGATACTTCTTTTGGTAGATTATAGACCAGGGGAATGAGGCGGGAAATTTGTTAAGGTGATAGGCACTCCTAACTGCATGTATATACATAATGACTCATCAATGCCCATGGAATTTATTACAACAGCAAAGCACAGACAGGCGTTGCTTTGCTTTCAGTTAGAAATCATAGAGCTGCAATTTCAGGGAAAGTGATTTCCTCTCACTTCTTCGAGGCCACTGAGTGCAGCCCCCTCTGCCTGTGCTTCATATTGTCTCTTTTTAGTTACGAGGCAACATTACTCAACACCTGACCAGGCCAAGGTACAACCAGGCTTTATCTGCTTACCTTCAAGGCTTTATCCACTCACAAGATGGAGCCTCAAGCAATCTAATGATAAAGCGCATGAATGGTTCCCCCATTTACGACTGATTCTCTCATAAATTACTAACATGGCAACAAACTGGTCCTGTTTAACAATTTTGTGGCGCTGAAATAGTACGCCTGTCTAAGAACTGAGAAGGAAGAGGTTCATCTGCAGGGCAAACAGAATTATGGCTGTTGTCCTGTAGTTTGTAGAGGAGAAGGATACAGGAATGGCTCACCTGTAGGGCAGGGATATGAACTAGAACTGCGTTTCGTCAGGACGAACCTCGAGAGTGTGCTTGCTAAAATGTTGACAGTAAAGATGCAGTCTCTCTCTCTCTCTCTCACTCACACACACACACACACGCACAGTAGAGTAGCAGTCTGGCAGAGTGTAGGTGGTAGTCTGTCTGTCTGTGTCTCTCTCTCTCACACACACACACACACACACACAGTTATCATCTGACATTGTTTAAAGCACAAATTTCAGAGCGCTTCAAGCTCTGAAATTTGTCTATATACTGGTTGTGTTTTTCTACTTAAAGCCTTAAAATATCAAAAGCCACCCCTTTGAATTAATTAGCATTTTCATTGTGATCAAGGATAGTTGTCCTATCAATTTTTACCTGAAGGAGTTTCGGCTAGTCAATGGAACTTGGTATACATAGACATAAAAGATAAGAGATTACTTGTATGAAACTTTTTCAGCAAATTTTAACTGTCGACATTACCATTTACCAAATGGTACCAAATGGCACTATGGGCGTGGTCGGCAAATTTCAAAGGCGTGTATCTCAAAAACTATTGCACCATTGGCGCTGAAATTTGGGCAACTCATTATTGATCCTGAGGGCTATTCTTAAAATAGGTTTCACGGAAATCGGAGGGGGTAAGGCCGGGAGCCCTGTTCAGTTTGGGGTAGAATGACCTATGGTTAGTGCAGCAGTTACCTGACTCCGGCCTTGGATAAACTCTGTGCATGCTTGTCGTTGTTCTGGCCATAGTTTCCATTTAAATGTTAAATGGTGGATGGTTTACACTCTTAATAGCATCGTATGTTCATATCAGATCTTGATATTAGAAAGAATGAATATATCCATCATAATAAAAGGGCTTAGAAGCAGTCAAACAAGCGCTTAGACAAGAACTGTGGTTATGCGGCAAATTATACCTTTTGGGAAGAGGTTATATTTGCATTGATTGATAAATTGATCAAGATCTAAAATCAGTGGCATTTTCAATGAAAGTTAATCCTTCTGCAGAGGGAAAATCACACTGGAGAGAAATCTCTGTGCAGTGGGTAAGTCACACAGGTGTGAGATTTTTGTGCACAGGGTAACTCTTAGAGGAGAGAGATCTCTGTGAAGATGGTAACTTGCACAGGTGAGAGATCTTTGTGCAGAGGGTAAATAATAGAGGAAGAGATCTCTGTGCAGAGGGTAATTCTTAGAGGAGAGAGATCTCTGTGCAGAGGGTAACTCACACAGGTGAGAGATTTTTGTGCAGAGGGTAACTGTTAGAGGTGAAAGATCTCTGTGCAGAGGGTAACTCACACAGGTGAGAGATTTTTGTGCAGAGGGTAACTGTTAGAGGTGAGAGATCTCTGTGCAGAGGGTAACTCACACAGGTGAGAGATCTCTGTGCAGAGGGTAACTGTTAGAGGTGAGAGATCTCTGTGCAGAGGGTAAATCTCACAGGAGAGAGATCTTTGTGGAGAGGGCAACTCACAGAGGAGAGATATCTCTGTGCAGAGGGTAACACGCACAGGTGTGAGATTTTTGTGCAGAGGGTAACTTTTAGAGGAGAGAGATCTCTGTGCAGAGGGTAACACGCACAGGTGAGAGATTTGTTGTGCAGAGGGTAACTCCTAGATGAGAGAGATCTCTGTGCAGAAGGTAACTCTTAGAGGAGAGAGATCTCTGTGCAGAGGGTAACACGCACAGGTGAGAGATTTTTGTGCAGAGGGTAACTCGCACAGGAGAGAGATCTCTGTGAAGAGGATCTCACTCCTCTGCCTGTGCAGAGGGTAACTAACGCTGGTCAGACACTTGTTCTCGTGTAACGTCCCCATAGACAAATGCGAAACTGAGTGGGAAACCACAGGTGGACAAGCTCTAGTGCATGATTATCATATAAATAGAAGCAAGGCACTAGCATCTGCTTTAGCCTCCTCACAGAGGCCGAAAAGAGCCATTAAGATGGCAGAATGCAGTTTTCTGGCTACAACATAAGTGGTATAAGAAGCTTTTACAGAGATGACACAGTTGGGAATTGTATTCTAATGACAGGGAGCAGAAGAGCAAGATTTGAATGTCCCCAAAAATGGACCCAAGAAAAGAGAAAGCTTTTGTGAATTTTTTGAGAAGAAAGAAAAAAAATATTTAAAAGCCACTAGATTCTGTTTTGCTCCACGTATGAGACTTGAATGCCATTCTGGGAGAAACTAACCCAAAATTGAATGGAATCTCTTCCAGCCTAGATAATAAAGTTCACAAGAATTAATTCACTCCAATGCAAGAAAAGTTCAAAGCCTTCTCACTGTGATAACAATTATCACAAAGATCTCCTCAAATGCACTGAGGAGCAAGACAAAGCAAGGGTCTTTTCTCTCACTGAGGATAGAAGGATGACAGAGCAGATTTCACATACCTATAGAAATTAGAACTTAACCTTTTAAATTGCAGTCCTTTTTTGAGCAAATTTCCCTCCAAACTGAAATGCTTTCTGTTGACTACAGGCTTAATCATGGTCTCGTTTGAACGGTGACACTCCGTAGATTGCTCTCAGATTGTTAGAATTGCTGAGAACATTACATAAATTGAGTAACAACACTGAAAATGTAAGTTTTTGTCAGTCAGAAAAAGATTTTATGTTTTCCTCTGCTCCTATTGCCCTGTAACTAAGCCTCATCAGCCTAGAAAAATAATCCAGCCACATCCAGATGCCTAAACAACTGCAGGTTCAAGTTTCCACTTTCCAGGTTCAAGTTTCCCTGCGTTCTTAGCCATGGTCGCTCATGCTTTTACAACAGTTATACAACTTCCTTCAATCAAGTCTCCTTCCCCATATCCAGCAAAATATTCTCACTAATATAGCTCGCACTAGTGTGTGATCGTGATAAAGCCGCTTCCACAACTTCTTTACTTCGGTGATAAAGTCCCCCCCGTGGTCAGAAACCATTGAAACAATCCTCCTTGTAAAAATGAATTCCTTGGCTACCATATGCATTCGTCTTTTGGAAGTCTCAGACCGCAGGCTGTCCTGAATTTGATTTTCCTGTTATATTGGAGTGAGGGCTGATACGTCAAAACACTTACTGTTCTGTTAGATCAGCGCACAATAGCCAGTGGGTGCATTTAGTGTGTTCCTTTACAGTTTACAGCGGCGGATCATGATTTAAAAAAGATAATAACAGGGAAATTTGCGAAGATATGCAGCTACTACCTCTGTCAAAGTCGATGTAGTGACGTTTGTCCAAGCTTGCTTCTGAAGTAAGAACATCAATTTCAACATAATTTGACAAATCATACCAATGCTATACAAGTGAACCTATGGGAGCGCATGGTCATGCTGAGGGCTGTTATGACACAATTTTAAAATCTCTTTTCACTATCGTGTTTGCATCATGAAACGGCTTACGCAGTTAGAGTGCTGAATCCTCAAACTTTCAAACGATATGTAGTTCTTCAACATAGCATAATATTCTATGGTAAATAAACGCAATTATGACTAGCGGCCCACCCTTGGGCCATGGGTCTTGGAAGAATTAAAGGAATTATTTAAGTTAATTATGCAGGATTACTTAGGCAAAATTCTGTTAACAGAACTCGAAATCGCAAATGGAAGTTAGCCATGGGTAAATTTAGCACTGATATTGGGAAATATTTTTCTATGCAGAGAGTGATCTCAGTGTGGAATAGCTTGCCTGGCCATACTGTAGAGGCAGAAGTTTTCAAGACCAGGCCTATCTACTCATGATGCAGTGTGGTAGACTGAATTGTAACCTTTTAGGAACAAGTGGCACCTATTGGCTATTTTGTGCAGATAAAACAGAACAGTGAGAGTTTTAGCCTATGATTTCTCACTTTAATACAACTGGAAAAACAAATCCTTGTAGTTTATATAGACAGTTAGTGGTCTAAAACATCCAAAAGACGGATGTGAATGATAGCCAAGGGATTCATTTTTACGAGGAGGAATTGTTTCAATGGTTTCTGACGGGGGGGCTTTGTCAATGATGCGAATGAGTTTTGGAAGCGACTGTTACGCATATACGATCGCACACCAGTGCAGGGAATTAGAAGGGTATATTGGAGTCAAAATTTGGCTATATATGGGTAAAATTACTTGAAATAAGGAAGTTCTAAAACTACTGTGAAAGAGATTGTGACCATGGCTAGAAACAGAGGGAAATTTGGACTCTCCAAAATTGGTTATTGGAATATGCACAAAAGTAACCAAGAAAAGAAAATTATAAAATACTAATTTTTGGTTACAGAATCATAATATTTGAACCATAATATTTGAAGGTGTCTGGCTGTGGCTGTATTATTTTTCTAGGCTGTTGAGGCTTAAACACAGTGCTACAGGGGCAGAAGAAAGAAATAAAACCTTTTCTGTTAGACAAAAACTTATATTTCCAGTGTTGTTACTTAATTCGGGTAATATTCTCAGCAATTCTGACTATTTAAGAGCAATCTTCGAAGTGACATTTCAAGCAAGACCCCGACAATGCCCCTAGTCAAAGTGGTTCAAGAGCAGTAAGCATTTTAGTTTGGAGGGAAATTTGCTCAAAAAAGGACTGCACTTTAAAGGGCTAACATATTGAAAGACCTCAATCAGATCACCCCAAAGTCTCCTTTTACTAAGACTGAAGAGATAAAGAATCTTCAGCCTCCTCTCATAGCTTTCATCTTTTATACCAGGAATTAACTTTGTGGTGCTTCTTTGAACTTTTTCTAAAGCCTCTATATCTTTCTTGAAGTATGGCCCCCAGAACTGCACGAAATACTCAAAGTGTGGTCTGGCGAATGTGTTGTACAAGAGGAGTATAACCTCCTTAGATTTGTTCACAATACTTTTGGCTATATATCCCAGCATGTTGTTGGCCTTTTTAACTGCAACAGCACAGTGGCTAGAACCTGCACAGATTTGGTCAACAATCACTCCCAGATCTTTTTCAAGGAGAGCCCACTGCAGTTTTAAACCTCCCATGAAGTAATCCTGCCTAATGTTTTTATTTCCGATGTGAAGAACTTAAAAAAAAAAAAGAGAAGCTTTTTTCTTGCCTATCCGGATAGTCTCTGTTAACCCTGCAAACCTGACCAGGAAAAAAAAAATCATTAGAAATTGGGTGGGTGTATGGAAGAAATACTACCTTTTGTCTTTCAGATGATAATGGTTGCACACAAAACACTTCCTGGAGCTATTCATTAATTTCGCTACGCTAGCAGTAGTTTCAAAGAGATCTGCATTGTGCTTACAGTTTGGCAGGAAGATTATAATAACCTGTTATATTTACCTACTGCACTCCTTAATCGTGATGTGTGTATTTATGTGTGTATTTATGCTATTTGTGCCCTATTTTATTACCTTAGACAAATTGCATGTCTTTCAACATCTTTAGATTCATCAGGACACAAATACTAATGGGAAAGAAAGAGAGAAAGACATGATAAATAAGGCAGAGGGATGAGGGAGAATGCAGTCCTTCTTTTCAACTTCCCTAAGACTGCAGAGACAAACGTATTGACTCCGACAAGCTTCCTGCTCTCATATTTATTTAATGACTGTCAATGGTAGTGAGAAGATTTCAAGAATCATTGGTTGCAGTTTTTTTAGATGTTGATTGAGACAGAATAAAAAATTTGAGAGGAAGATTAAGGGATTGAGGGACATCACTTCAGGCCTTCAAAGTCATTGTAGACTGACAAAGGTAAGGATATTGATGTTGTTTGGAAAGCTATTATTGTTATTCTCCCAATTCCAAAACAGTTGGTACAGGCTACACAGGGAAGGCCACTTGCTGCCAATTTTCAACAGCAGATAGCTGTAGAGGTCCTGTTGGGGGTCAATCTATGCTGGCGTATGCTTCCAGTGCACAGTAAAGATGCCAACTCCCCTCCAAAAATGTATATGCTAGATGCAAAACAGTCTGTGTTAATGACATATGCGGTCACATAGCCAATCGTAGGGCATTGCTGTGAATTTGATTTTCACCAACTGCAACAAAGAAGAAAAAAAAACATGAATATGAGTATACAAGCAAGGGATATTAAGGATCAAGACTGATTCATAAAAAGCCCAGATAATTACGCGGCCCTATTAATGGGGGAAACCACCAACTAGTGAAAGTAATTTATCTTCAACCCAGAGGCCAATGTCATGCTGTGCGATGGCTTTAGAGTACGGCGGCTGCACTATCAGAAAAATAGACGGCATCACCTAACTTGCGAGACCTCCTGAGGATACTGTGAATAATTGCTGATGGAGAAACATGCCTAAAAATGTTCCAGGCTGGGCTGTTTCTGCACTGCTTCGTATCATTGCCTGCTTTTTTCTCTCTATTGCAGCTTTTTTTCATCAGTTTCACAGGCACATCTCTAACTGAGCAGAGCACACAGTATGTTTTCTTCAAGCAACCTGTTTGGCGTCTAATTGCTCCGAAAGCCTCCATTTTAGATGCCTCCAGTACGAGCACATTAGCTGTCTCCCCAAATTTGTGTTTTTTCTTTCTATTCAACATTTTAGTTGCATTTACAATGTAATGCGTATTTATTTAATGGATTGGAGCACAACAAAACAAGCATTACAAAAATATGCAACTTTAATCACAGTCAATTAGTTGAGGTAATATTTGTACTGACTCAGAAACAGTATTTTAGGTGAGACAAGCAATCAAACTAAGAGGTACCCTTACTTGGACAAGCTAACACAAAATTAAAACACTGAGATAGTAAATTGTAATTTTTATGTGAATTGTACGTTGTATTTGCATTGCACATACGTTCCACCTGTTTTTCAGTTTACATGATTGAGTAATTAAAATGACATTGATGTTCTTTGTCCTCCACTTTAATGAACAGTGGGGCAAGGCAAGAACCAGCACAGTCATCAAATAAGGGCACAGTGAAGGCAAAATAAAACCCTTAGTTTCAAGCTTTGAACATAAATGCACCTTGTTTGCTTGAATAGTAAGGTAACACTTCACAATAAGGGTACTTCAGTTAATGCAATAATAAGCATTAACCATGAATGAATTAATAGCTAACCAGTGCATCAGAGAGCTAAATAACCATTAGGTAACCTTAACTTACCATGTATTAATGCTCTTTGACATCTTTACCATGAAGTTGAAAACATCCCTTTAGTATCCCTTAAGCAACACCTCAAACTACCGAACTATTCAATAAAGTATAAATTAATACCTTAGCTAACATGAACACCATTAGTAAATGATTATTAGACCCAGTAGTTCACTGTCAATTACCTGATAGGTAATACTTCTGACTGCATTAACTAATGTACCCTTCTTGTAAAGTGTTACCACCAATCATAATAATAATAATACAATGTTGTAGTTGAATGAGATTCATTATGTCTCTAATTCTAGAATAAAGGTTTAACTTCTTCTATATCAGACAAGAAAAGAAAAACGTAGTTATGTTTTCATACCTTGACATGTTTCAACAGGAACCCCCATCTTCTTCAGAAGCGTCACCTGATGGTGGTGTGACGTGTCTTATCAGCTGTTGTCACTGAGGCTTGACCGACCTTTCAAAATCTGAGAGGTTGGTCACGCCTCCTGCTGTCTGTTCGCTCGTTTAGAACGGTGCTCCAAGTGTGAGACAGCATGCACGCCCCCTCGTCCCGGTTCATCGTCATTTGGGCTCGCTTCCGGATTTCTATTACCTCCGTGATCCAGCGTTGGTGTCTGTTTTCCTGTTTCCTGTAACAACAGCTGATAAGACACGTCACACCACCATCAGGTGACGCTTCTGAAGAAGATGGCGGTTCCCATCGAAACATGTCAAGGTATGAAAACATAACTACGTTTTTCTTTTCTTGTCTGATATAGAAGAAGTGAAACCTTTATAATAATAATAATAATAATAATAATACAAACTAATAATAATAATTGTGTTGAAATCATCCCAGCCAATGGGCTTTATCTCATAGGCCATTTTATTTTGACTGAGGTGTATTTCCATAAAAGATCACCAAGGACAGACACAAACTAAAATGAATGTCAAGGCTCAGCCATTAAAATACACAGACTGTTTTGTCCTCATGTTAAATATAGGCAGTAGTGGAACAAGCAAGATCTCAGGCCTGAAAGTAACATAATGAGTCTCTTTAGATGGCTAGGATTATTTTATTCTTGTATGCAGCTTAAAAAATAGGTCAGAAAATGGCTATATGAGTTTTTTTTTTTTTTTTTTTTTTTTTATCTCATTGTTTAACATTGTTTTTTTTATCAATTTGTTATCTTTTTTCCCTTTTCCTCTTTTTTCAATGTGAAGCACGTTGAGTTGCCCTTGTGCATGAAATGTGCTATATAAATAAACTTGAACTTGAATTTGAACAATAATAGCCTTCTAGAAATATTTGTAATAAAATAATATAATGGAAGCACCTATTTAGAGACAAATACAAACACTCACAGTAATGACCATTCAGATCAATTACTAAGGCATTTCACAAATTCACCATTGAATTTTGTATCACTTTATTTTACAGGGTCACTGATACAGTGTATGTACCTAGTGAGGTACAGTGTAAGGACCGGTGTAACAATCTGTAACATCATGTACCTATGTTGTACTTACATGATATATTTTTGTGTATCTACAGATCCCTATTACAGGTGTATTAAGAAGTGCTTGTTACAATACCTTGCAAAGTGCTTAAGAAAGGCAATAGGTTGAGTTGAGGCCCAGCAAGGCACCCTAAAGTCAGTGTCGATTGGGTGAATGGAGCCTCAGGAAACCCTAATGTTGGCCAACATATTGAGGTTACCTAGAAATTACATTACAAGAGATCTGCCACACAGATTGGGAAATATTTCTATGAAGAAAAAGAAAAAGGAAATTTTCTAAGGTTAAGTGATAACAGACCTCACGAAAAATTGCAAATGGCAGAACAAGTTAAGTGTTATAAGCAGGTAAAGTACTGAACCCCTGGTGCAAAGATATGCAGAAATTAAAGCTAAAACAATTGAAATGATGAAATTTCAATCAAGCTGGAGTATAAGAGAATAAACATAGACTATTCAAAAAGGTTCTGAAAGGAGTGCAGTTGAACTGCAAGTCACAGAAATACAGAATTAAAGTGTATGCATGCATGAACACACACACACACACACACACACACCCATATTAGCACACATACACACACAAGCTGCACACAAACACACACACAATTGTGCACACACAGATATAGGCACACACACAAGTCTTTTTTTGATGTTGCCTGCTCTTGGCAGCAACATGACCAATCAGACCATTTTCACACACGCGTCTGAAATTAGTAGATCTTGATACCTTCATCTCTTCACTTCTGGCGCTATTAATATCAACACGGAGTTGTCGTGTTGTCAACTGCTGATTTTTTTTTTTTATTGTCATACACAGATAACGAACATCAGAGGCACTTGACTTCCGTTTTTCACGTCTATTGCCACTAGTATTTAGCGAACCGGTGTCTGTTTTGCGAACCAGTCTCCACACTTCATGGTGTAGCTTAAGGTGCCCTGGCAACATTAAATGTTTTCAGCATCATGTAAGGCCACAATGCAGCTACATACAATCTCAGAGAGCTCCTTCCGTCATGCCGTTGTGTTTAACACTGTGATACTGCTCAAAGTTCATATCACCATATATACTGGAGCAACTGACCATCAGAGGTAAGTCTACAGATTAATGTTGCCTCAAACCAGTTAAAACCAATTTTTCAGTATCAATAATCATGGAATGAGCCTTTAAACACGCATTCATGCTATGCCACAGTCAAAAAAAGAAATTTTTTGACACCTTTCAATTATAAAAAAAATTGATGTTTCCAGTGTTTTTCTGTATTACCCCTATTTTTACCTCAATATACTTGTGAAAATGATTTTTCTTTGTTTTCATTGCCTACAATAGTAGTCTTAAATACATTTTCACCAAAAAATTATAGAGAAGTAGTATATTAGGACCCCTTTTAGATGAAAATGGTGGTGTATAATCATCACTACACATTGCTGCAAACATAAAAAAACATGCCCAGAAAAAATAGTTTACACTACAGATTTGGGGCTAAAGAGAACTTTGTATCTCGCTAGTAAACGATTTATTGATATATTGCATTTACAGATAATAGTTTGCTAACTAACTCATGGCTTATTTGTTACAGTATATAAGAGATATTTGCTTTGGTGAACAAACCTGGTCCTGGAGGGCTGCAGTGGTTTTTGTTGTCAAGAGCAGAAGATCATAAAGCTTACTCACCTCACTCGGTATTTTGGATCTAAAGTCGTTGGTGAAAACCAAAAGGAGCACACCGTGTGGCCCTGCAGGACCATGGTTGGCGACCACTTCAAACATATTACATGAAGAAGAAAGTGAGGCAGAGGAAAACACACTTTGTTTCACTTTCGTGTTTCTTCATTTACTAAAAATAAACATAAAGAGACAAACACCTGCTGACTGCTCCTCTGTGGACACAACATCTGAGAGTGCAGGAGTTTCAGTCTCAATTTCACTCTCCACTGAATGATTTTAACACAGATGATTCCATTTGACACTCATTAAGATGCTAGCTAACTTCACTACGAGCCCTCAGACTACATGTGCTGTGCTGGGACAACTCCATGTGACCTTTCTCAAGAGCCACGAAAACAGCTGGCTGAAGGGCACAGAATATGTCAGTATCAGAATGACCAGAAAAATATCTCCATCCTTCTCTGTCACCCCTGTCCCCTTCCTAGAATTCTCTGATGTGATGGTAATCTCCCAGCAAGGATCTGAGGCACAAGACAAGTGGGTAATGAATATAAATGCCAGCTCCACAGCAGGGGCAGCCAGGAGTGAATAGAGGACGTGCTCATTTGTTCTGATAGAATAAGCGCACTGACATTTGGGCTCAGCCGAGAAAGAGAAAAACACAGACTAGTCTATCAGAGACTGACGAAACACGTGCCACGAACATTCCCGAGCATACTGCCCATCACGCACACCCATTGCTCTATACACAAAACACCAGCTCACAAGTGGGAGTTTACTGCTTTCTTGTGGTTGTGTGGCTTAATTCCATGATGCAAACAGAGCAAAATCACCTGCATTTGTCCTTTACACTCTCCCAATTTATCTTATCTGAGCTTCTGTTGAGAGACAGGTTAACTTATTACACTGCCATACTTTTAATTTCTCCTACAGTGACACGTTAACAATGAATTGCATATTGCTTTTTGTTCCTTTGATCGAGTTTATTTGATTATTATTTTTAAGCAATTGGTTTTGAAGAATTGTTTTTAATTGATTTAATTACTCTGAAAAGAATATTCACAAATGATATGCTCAGAAGAACCTACCAAGTTACACATTTTCTCTGATCTTGCACTCTGTGTACTAAACTTTGAAATAAGTTTCACAAAATAGTTTAACAAACTTAACACTAAGTAATCAATAAGCGAGACTAACTAACCAAAAACACTTGGAACACGGCTACGGCTATTCCTGAGTTACTGCACACACTGAAAAAATTGAGACTTTGGATCAAAGTAAAAAAATTGCATCAACTTGTTAACAGCTAATTTTTTTTTGTTTTTCTCAATTGAAAAAAATTTTACTAAGGTAATTTTTTTCAATGGAGAAAAACCAAAAAAAATTAGCTGTAACAAGTTGACGCAATTTTTTTACTTTGATCTAAAGTCTAAATTTTTTCAGTGCAATGCAGGAGCTAAAGCAGTAATATATACAAGAAAAAGATAAACACTCACACCGAGAGACAAGCTAGTAACTAGAAATGAGCAGAAACATAGTGAAGAATCAGCGCAGGAAGCTGAGCTGACACTCTTAAATAGGGTTTTGGCCCAGACACGTGGCCAAGACGCACTCCTTACATGGTATCTTTGGAAAATGAGCATTCTACCTGCGGCAAGTTCTCCCATGTTGCTGAGAATGTACTTAAGGACCATGGACAGCAGCCGGGAGCGTAACTGGAACGGTGACTATTTTGAGTTCAGGACAGCGGACAGTGACCGGGAGATCAGCTGGAGATGCAGTTGAGACATGAAAGAAACAATGAGCATTATATTATGAATGAATTTACAAATTATATGCGATGATATGGCTACTAAGGTAAATGCATTGGTTACAGCTACATGTCCCCAACACTGAAGCTGCAAAAATCTCACTTCATACTGAGGTTGGTGTACAGGAACCACGGAAAAGGAACCAAGTAAGATTTTAAATCATGCAAATCTGCACATCTTTAGAGATTATAATGAACTCCTCAGCACCATCACTTGGAACCACAGATAGTTGGTACAGCAGTGGGCAGGGTTGCCACACACAGATCCCAGATATTGTAAGAGGGTCTCCATCCATTAACTCTGAGTCATTCCTGTCAAATTATCAGGCTTTTCTCGAAGACCAGAGAAAACTGGGCTTCAGAGAGATGAGAGTTTCCGATTTCCTGACTTTTTCTGAGGTATTTTTGCTCTGAACATGTTCAGACTGCTGGCAAAGGAACTGAAGTCAGCTTGACAGACGTCTCCTGATTGACACAGAACTGCCTCTGCCCTTTCCCTTAGAGCGACAAAAAGTGCAACAGACAACCCCCTGAAAATTCTAGTTTAAACCAGCCAATCTTGTTGAAGGTTTGTTTTTGATGCATATTGGTTGTCAGCCAGCAGGTCGACTGATCTGCATGTAAAGCCAGCTTCTCCACTGACTAACCAGGAGCTTAGTCTACCCGTTTATTCTGTATTCTCCAGCTGGAAATAACAGCTAATTTCCAGAAGGGAATGGAACTGAACTTGGGTCCAGCCTTAACCTATGCTAAGGATTCTACCCAGGTGCAATCACAGGGAATGAATGGTACCCAAAGGCCTAAGGCAGGGCTGCCCAACCCTGTTCATGGAGAGCTACCATCCTGTATGTGTCTGCTCCAACCCTAATTCAACACACCTGATTCAGCTCATTAGCAGCTCGTCAAGATCTGTAACTGGGAAAGCAGGTGTGGTTTGCTTTGGTTGGAGTGATAACCTTCAGGATGATAGCTCTCCATGAACAGAATTGGGGAGCCCTAGTCTAAGGTTACTTCTTGACTGATACGCAGGACGTTTTGATTCGAACATGGAAAGGAAATCAGGGTCACTTATGAGCTGCCTGGCCTCAAGGAGGAGATGAGATAGAATGATCAACTTGAGTGAGTGGCAGAATTAAGTCTCTCTACATCATGTCACACTGGCAAAAGTGTGGTCAGAAATCTTTCTGAATTTAGTCTTATGTGGATTAATAATGTAGATGCATCTGTTAAATGCTTTCCCCATTTTATGAAATAAGTAATTTACCGCAGCTGGTGCACATTCTTAAAATTTTCGGAAGCAAAAAAGTTTCAACTTATTGGACAAAATACATCAAATGGGGCAGGATTGGCAGAACACTGCAATGTGGTTTTAATATTTTTATTTAAAAAAGCGCAAGAGGATCTGTGAGTTTTACAGCAAGGTAAAGCAGTGGTCAAGCTGCAGTGACAATGCAATGACTTCATTTCAGTGCCCCAGGGGGTGCGCTTATTTTGTTCCTAAAGGGCTACAATATAATCTACAGCCCTGCATCAAGAGTAGAAATGATAATTATTGTGAAATTCACAAAGATGCGCTGCTGCTACCTCTATGGCAAAATTGATTTAGTGACGTTTGTCCAAGCTTGCTTGTTTCGTGAATTAAAAACTATTGCAAGTTTTTACCTCTGGACTGCTACCAAGGCAAGAACATCAATTTTACCATATTTTGACAAATCATGCCAATGCTGCACAACTGAACCCATGGGACTGCTTAATCAGACTGAGGGTTGTTATGACACCATTTTAAATACTATTTTCACTATCCTGTTTGCATCATAAAATAGCTTATGCAGTTATAATGCTGAGTCCTCAAACTTTTGAATGATATATAGTTCCACAACAAACACAATATTTCACAGAACAAAAACGCAATTATGCCAAGTGGTCTGCCCTTGGGCCAGTGCTTGCCAAAGGGGAAAAAAAAACTATAATTTGCAAACACTTTGCTCATGCACTTATTTTTTTCATAAAGACAGCAGTAAAAACAGGTAAAGTAAGAGGCTGGAGAAGGAATGCAAGCTGTATGTCGCCAGCACAGTTGGAAGATCCTCCCATTTGAGGGCAAGGCCATAACTACTGTTGACAACACCAACGCCGTGTTTTTGGCACCTTATTATCAAAGACATTTACAGTAGTTTTTTTTAGTAAGAACATCAGTTTCAATTCCCGTATGAGGGAACTGAATGTTCTTTAATGTTTCCTCAAATTCTAGCCTGATTTAGGTTCATATGGATAGCAATTACACCCTGAAAGAGATCTCATTTAAAGGCGAATACCCTGGTGCATATCACCCCACCCCAATGTCACAACACCTCACCCTGGCCAAGCCTCATTAACTCAGGATCTACACTCCCACTGACGAGGTCTGCATATGTACTGTTTATGTGAAAGGTCTGTCTCCCAATGAGCTTCACCAGACATCCAGCCAAGTATCTAGTATTCTATTTCTAGGCCAATCTGGGGATATAAGCATGAACTGCATATTAACATTACATGCTGCACATTGAAACCCCATGTTACCCAGGATTTTCCTCCCTTTATCTTTGTATCATTGCACATGGGCTCAACCATGTAATATGTAGCACTTGAAAAAGAGGTATAAGAAAGTTACTTTGGGTCTCAGTCCTGTTTCATCTCTGGTAACTTGTCTCCCAGCTCTAGTTTCCCTTCATTCACAGTGGCCTTATTGGAAGGTGATTACATTATTCATGTCTACGGGATTTCATCAGCTTGAGGCTCAAGCAAAGGATGCTGGGATATAAAACAGATTCAGGTCTTGTTGGGAGGCTGCAAGATAGAACAGGGATTCCTGGAGCAGCTGGAATGGTGCCAGGAAGAGGAAAATGTTCTCAGATCTATTTCTTTTTTCTTTCCTTGATGAATTGTGAAAGGTGAAATTAAAGTAGCCTTCTTTGTTTGTAAGTGGCGAGTGTGAATGAATCATAGAGATGTTGCATGGATATAAAATTCTACTGCTTTATGGAGGCTCAGATTGTAAAGATTGTTCCCCTCTATGCTGCTTACACATTATTCAAAGTAAACTTTATGGCAATAATGTAGTTGTAAACTTCCCCCTCAGTTTAGTCAACAAACAAATTTCCCTCCACTCTTTCATATGCACACATAGATTTTAAGACTTTTATTCATCCACACAGACCAACGTAACATTGAAAGATGTAACCAGGGCCTTATTCCATAACTGTATGGGGATAACTCACTTTAACAGTTTCATTTTTTGATATTTTGTAATAAAGCCAGGATTTTTGGGCTAATTGAGCCACTACACAATTTAGACAGGCATGTTTTTTTGATAACACAAACGTGCAAAAACCCAGTTTTAACTGTACTTATGGCATCACTACCCCTTATAAATAAGCATTCAAAATGGGGGAGAGTATTACATTCTGATTGCATTCGAAGCATGTAAATTCATTATCAGTGTAATTAAGTCATTGAGCATTCATATAAATGGACTATTTGGAATGTATCTGGAATAAATCAATTTTGAATAAAATTTGAAATAAATAGTGGGCCGATAGCTATAGGTGGTGACTCTGATTTCAGCCAATGACTTTTCTGTGAAAAACATTTGATTGATTCAAACCAGTCTGTAACTGACTGCTCATTGTGGCACAACACAGAGACTGTATAAACTCATTATGTCATAAATATTACACATATTATCAATACATTTTTACAGGACTAATAATCTTTAACATAAGAGATACACTAAGCATGCATTGTTAACTGCTAAGGAAAAAAATATCAATTCATTTTTCATTCATTATTTTTTCCAAGCCCGCCGTGAAAAGTATTTGACATCCACAGCTGAACCACCAAGCAATTTCTTGTAACAGCTATAGCGGAGATGCATTTGTCTGCATTTGTCTTGTGTGAAATGAAACTGATATGTGAATCATAGCATGCAGCAACAGGCTGTATGATCACCACTCTGTCACCTCTGGGGAGAGAGATCTGGCAAATCTTTCAACCTCCTTTTGGGTTTTTCTTACTGGGATCAGTTCATTGAAATTAGCCATTTGCCAAGGAGAAATCAATAGCTTAGCAACGTTTGTTGAAAAAATTTGTGGCTGTAACAGCAGCTGATGGGTGGCTATTTGGAAATTGGCAGTTTGGCTGCAGGAGAGAAGCCCAACAAGCTCATCGTCAGTGAGTAATTGAAGATGAAAGGGAAATTTCTGGAAGGACTTCATTACTATTCCACAGTGCCTGTCTCAGATGTGCTAACATTGTAACCAATGGCACGTACACATCTACATACACAGTGCACAATACACATAAATGTGCACACAAATGCAAGCATGTGACCATATCAGGATCACTGAAAGATATTCATGGAAATGCACCCACACCCAAATACAGATGTATGAAGCAGCATGCCCATATGCATGCGTGCGCATGCACGCACGCACACACACACACACACACACGCAAGTGTTAACTGAGCACCCGCACAAACTATGTTCTCTACTGAGAGCATGAGCCTTCTTCTCAAGGCAGTTTAATTAGAGTAAGACTATTTTGTTTTGTGGGAGGATGTCTTAGTATTTGAGTAAATTTGCAATCATGTTTTCTGCTTAACGGCAATTAGTAAATACAGTAGAAACTGAAGGGTGTCTTATTTCCACCCCGGCCCAAAAGCAAACACGTGGCTTCATCTCAGCAGGAAAATTTGAAAAAAAGGGATTTTCTATCATTCTAAGGGCAGTTACAAGGGTTACGCCCTGAAACAATGAGCAAGCAAATCCTATCAGCTATGTCGTGATCACCTCTGTGCTGTGAGATAACATAGCATTGAGGCTTTAAGGCAATGCAAAGATTTGAATGTTCACATCATAAATAAAACTCAGGTGTAGGTGTAGGAAAGAACAATCATTTGTCTCAATCTTCCATGGTTGTTAGAGTATGGTAAGCACATTTTCTTTATCTCCTTTAAAACTCCACCAGCTAATCTCATTCTGTACATAATAAAATATACCCATCTCTTTATGAAAATCCCTACGTTATATTCCAGTGTCAACTCAGCTTTACTCAGCAGAGATCTTTGACCAATCAAATCCTCAGACAGGCAGTTAGGGATGAGCAAGTGGATGCTGCTGAAATGATGAACATTTTGAGCTTCCCTGCTGGTGTAAATATTGAATGTTCAGATTATGAATTGACTGAGGGGTGGCTGTTCACTCTCTGTCAATACAACCATAGTTGGATTATGACAAGAGCACATACCAACATTTTACACTATATCTTTTTTATCGAATGGGTTTTGAAAATGCAAAAATTTGTCTCCTTTTTGTTCTCAAAATCTCAATGCCCCTCTCCTTTTTGTTGTCATAATGGAGACAGGAGGGTAAAAACCTTTTGAAGTCTCCCATGGAAGGAGACCCGACTGTTTGCTGAGTCCACTTTTTTAGCATTTACAACTATTGCGCGAATTAACCAATGGTAAACAGTGGGTAACCGATGTAGCACTCCCCACTGCTGATCATTTCTGCTGATATTGAAAGGCTAAAATCAATCTTGTTAACCTTATGTAACCTGGAGTATGTGATATCAGGGTCACATTTGGATTCATTCAACAGGAAAGACATGGTGGGATTAAATATGAAAAGATCCCTCAGGTCACATCTGTACTAACTTGTTCCCACTGCATACCTGACCCTGCCACACATTCTGTTGCGGTCATGAGTGCACTGACAGTCTCATTGCTCTGGAGACCTTTGAGAACAAGTTTCCTTATGGATGGTGATACACTTGAAGGGTGGAAGTGATGAAAAAGTGTGTCTCCAGAGAACAGGCAGGAAGATCTAAGGGTTTTGTGCAGGTTTCAGAGAGCCAAGCGTTTTGTCCTGACTGCTTCTAAGGCAGCTCAGCAGCTCGTGTGTGTAATTGCGGGAAACGGCAACATTACTGATTTCAAGCAATCGGCGGATTTGCTGAATAACAAAGCCCTTGATGAGGGAATATTTAATGAAGTGGTGCATGTCAATGCTGTTTGTGGAAGCTGACTCAACTTGAGCTCCGGTAAACAAATGCAAATCAACAAAAAATGCATGAAATTTCTGCTTTACCACTAGGAATAAAGACCCACTTTTTGAAGCTCAAGAAAATGTACAACTAAAACTTCTCGAGGAATTTTCAGGTAAAGCAATAGCTAATGTCAAGTCAAGTCACATTAATTTGTATAGCACACACAAAAACAGGCAATTCTGACCACAATGCTGTACAATATGATCTAAGATCTAATGCTAACAAGTAACAGTTCTATAATTCAAATAATGACCCACCATTAACTCTTTTTGGAATGAACACAGTCTTGTGATAGAATTTTAATTGTGCAGAGCCAGATGGGAGTGTATATATTTTAATGGCTACATTTACTCTTAATTGTCCCCATAATAATGAGTGCTGTGTATAAAAAATTCTTGTCAAGAATGATCTTAGCTGTTAAATGATTTAAGACGGGCCAGATGGTTCTTTAACACATTTAAGAGTTGCTACAAGATGGCTACTCAGCTTGTGATGTGGCGACACCATGCATCTATTCAGCAAGAAAGGAAATAATGGAAATTGTGTCACTCATGCATGTGTGATGACTTTAGTCCCGTTCAGTCAGGAAAAAGCAGAGCCAAACCTGTGACTTTCAAGGCCCTGACTGTAACAAACATGATCAGACAGTTTATTGATTACCCTAAACTGATAACAGAACCATCTGACTGAACCAAGTGGCTTCTTTGAGAATTGAGGGCCTCCCAATGATTTTGGAGTTTTTGACAATACATGTGCATTATTGTTCCCCATGAGAATGAGAAAATGGCTAATTTTCAATGTGGGTCCCACATTTAATGCCTAAAACAACATGTTGCAGCTTTTGCCACCAAAATGACTAAAATCGAGGCATAATGCAAAGGTCTATGTATACCTGTCAGTCATGAGATGAAGTATTTTAACAGACAAGTCCTGTGATTAAGCAGTGGGTCAGAAAAGATCAGTGTATTTTAAAAAACACTTTTTTGCTGTAGAAACTGTATTGTGCCAATCTTCTGGCATTCATTTGACATTTATTTAGGGGAAAGGAATGAGGAATCAATTGTCCCTGAAATGAGGAACAAATGAGATCTTGTGTCCAACTTGTTTGGTTAATTTTTAATTTACTTAAAATATTTACAGCTGGAAAGTGAGAGGCTGGACCCTCGCAAGTGAATATTCCAATGAAGGAGTCAAATTGAATTTGGCATATCGTGTGGGTGTACATTGGTGTACCACAAAAAACTTCTTAATCCTAATTCCCTAAGGGGTTGTATATCTATGGTTAATCTGTTATTGAAATGAATTGGAAACTCGTTACTGATGTTACACTGTGTTCCAACCACAAATGATGTTGCAGTCGTCCAAATGATGTGCTGGCCTTGCTGATGCATGCCGTTATCTCATCATCAATCTAGGCATTCTGTGAGATGGTTCTACCAAGATAGCAGAACTTGCCCACAGATGTGAGTGGTTAATTTCTGATGGTGATGAGAGGGATAGCTGGAAGGGTACCAGGGCAAGGTTGATGGAGTACCTCCATCTTATTGATGCTCATGGTCAGACCATAACGAGCAGCAGTCCTGGTAAAGAAATCAACAATAATCTGGATATCATTCAGCGTATGGGCGATCAGGCAACAATTGTCATATAGGGAAGATCCTGAAACAACTTGTGCGATGTATTTGTCTTGGCCTTCAGCCTTTGCAGGTTGAAGAGATTACCATCTATGCGGAACTGCATCATGACGCAGTCCTTGAAGATAACATCGCAGAAGAAATAAAGGTGTCATGACCAAACTTTGTTTTGCGTCATTATTGATGGGGAATAGGTTGGAGATGGAACCCTCGTCAATGACGTGATCGATCATTCCATCATGAAAGGAGTGGATAATGTTGATGATCTCTGCAGGACAACCAACCTTGGCTAGCATGGTCCAAAGGCCCTTTCTCCCAATGGAATTTAAAGCCTCGGTGAGATCTTACCACGTACAGGTCCCGGTACTGCTTCCTGCACTTCTCCTGGACCTGTCTGAGGGAACATATCATGTCTGACTTGCCGCATCACGCTCGAAATCCACACTGACTCTCGGGTAAGATGTTGCCAGCGATGTGGTTTTTGAGTCGACTGATGATAACATGACCAAGGATCTTTCCTGCTACTGACAGCAGTGAAATACCTCGATGATTGTCACAGCAGTGCCAATTTCTCTTGTGTTTGTACATATGAACTATTCTTACATCTTGAAAATCTAGAGGGACTGCCTCACTGGCCCAGATGGCAGCAAACAGCTGAGTAAGGCAAGTAACACAGGAATTGATGTTCCTGCCACACTTGTACACCTCAGGAAGTATGCCATCGAACACTCACCGCTTAACCACTGGACGCCTCGTTGCTGGTTCTTGTGACTTTAGTGACAGTCAGTGGGTTATTCAAATCCTCTGTGATGGGACTCTGTGGGAGCTGAGAGATGGAATCTTCCGAGCTCATAGATTCGCAGTTCAAGACACATTCAAAGTGTTCAACCCATCGAGCCAGGATGCAGTCTTTGTCTCTGAACAGCATCTGTCCATCTGCAGAATACAGAGGGTACTGCCTTTGGATGCTGGACCATAAACTGCCTTCAAATCATCACAGAATGCCTTCACATCGTTCCTGTCAGCCGCAGCCTGAAGATTTGCTGCCCTGTTAATCCACCATTGATCCTTCATGCTGTGTACTGTCTGCTTAACGTGACGGTATATATCCTTTCTTTGATACCAAGGTCTTATCATTCAGGTAGTCCAGATGGGCATGATGTAATCGATCCAGCAGTACAAGTACACCGACATCATTCTCATCGAACCAATTTCAATGCTTGCGTTTGGCAAACTCCAGGACATCCTTTGCAACATAATGGATACAATATCTTAATTCACTCCAGTGACTCTCAGCAGCCACGTGTTGGGTGGGGTCAACATCGAGCAATGCAGAAACAATTTGCTGTTTGAAGTGGGTTCTAATCTCAGGAGAAGAAACCTTAGCCATGTCAAGTTTCTTTACTGGTGCCACTCCAACCCTATGTCTGGGTGACTTGAAGGAGAGCGCACTCTCAAACACAACAAACGATGATCAGAGAGGCAGGTGGTTCCCCTCATCAGCTGAGGTGTTCTTCGTGGATGTCCCGCTGTCTAATGATAACAAAGTCAATCTGGTGCCAGTGACCTGATCGCGGGTGCATCCATGTTGTCTTATATTTGTCTTTCTGCTGAAACAATGAGTCAGTGATAACAAGTTGATGCTGAGCATATAAGGACAGAAGCAGCAAGGCGTTGATATTTGCCTTCCCAACACCATGGTGGGCAATGATTCCATCCCAGGTAGAACAATCAGCGCCAACACGAGCATTAAAATATCCAAGTATTATGAGCTTGGTAGAGTGAGGAATGGCTTGGATGAGTCCGCCGAGCTCTTTGTAAAGATGCTTTTTTTTTCTCGTCTGTATGTGTCATGGTTGGTGCATACACATTGATCATGGTGACGTATCCGTTGTCAAGATTTAAGCGCAGCAACATCAAACGTTCATTGACTTCATGCGGTGTGGAGCCAAGAAACTTGAGATAGCAGAATCTGATAGCAAATCCAACACCAGCCTGCTGGGGCTCACTTTCTGTGCATCCACTGCAGAAAAACGTGTAGCCAGATCCAAGCTCAGTCAGCACTGTCCGGTCAGGCAGGGAAGTCTCAGTCAGGGCTGCTATAGCAATATTGCACTGAAGTAGTGTCTGTGCCAGGATTGCAGTCTGACGCTGTTGGCTGTTGGTGATGTCTTGAAGGGTGCACACATTCCATGCAGCATTATTTATCTTATCTGTCCTAATTCTTTTGCTTTTTGCACCACAGATTTGGATGACCAATCGGTCGCAGCCAATGAACACCTCGAGGTGAAGCAAGCTTTGTTTAGGGGTGCTTTCATACCGCCCCCTCCTCCGGCAGGAGAAAACATTGCTATCCCTAAAGATGGCTGCCTTATCGTCTGAGCAGGATACTATCTGAGGCATTGCTCCAGTTGACACCAGAATGACAATCACACCCAGACTGCCATGAGTGGGGATTCATGGATAAAGGCTCCAAGGAAGACCCTCTCCAGCACCACTTGTCCCTCGCTGCTGGACTTGGAGGTTTAGTAGCGATGAATGAAGAACTGGAGGCACTCCGAGAGAGCAAACCTCCGCCAAGGCAGAACAGTCGAAATCTTGCTGAGTGAACATGGCTCATGAGAAATTTAAGGTATCTGCAACATAGGATTTTAAGATGGCTCCCATGGCCACCATATTGTTTGATGCAGCATGTTTCAAACTGATAGGTTTCGTCCCTGATGCAAGACCAATCAACCCACAAAATTTGGGTGATATGACTGGGAGCAAAGTTCAGTTATCGCTTGTCATAGGATTTGAAGATGGCTGCCGTGGTGGCCATATTGTTTGACCGATCATGGTGAAAATCAATAGGGTCCATCCCTGATGTAATAGCAACCCACATACAAAATTTAAGAGATATCCGTTCATTACTCTTTGAGTTATCTTGTACACAAACAGACAGACAGACCGACAGACAAACCAACACCAGCAAAAACATAACCTCCTCGGCGGCGGTAAAGCTAGTATCTCACTGAGCGGCGAATGCATACGAATCTAGAGAATTTTGGATTCGCCAACTTTCATCAGAAAATCAGGATAGACCTAGGTGTCATTAGTCACATTTAGCAACGTTTAGCATCAGTTAGCAACATTCGCGTAACTGTTTGCGAAAGAATAGAAAATGGCTTTTTAGAATATGAAAATGAACTCTTTGCGACCCTAAAAACCATTTGCAAACTCCTTTGCAATCTTGACAAAACCTTGATGGTATCCTCACAAAACCCAATATTCGTCTACATTCGTCAGCATTCGTAGCTCTGTTGTATAGTGGTCAATACTTTGCGAACCAAAAAGAACATTAGCGACACGTGTTACAACTGTTTGCAAACGCTTAAAACTCTTTTACAAACGTCTGCAACTGTTCGTGAGAAAATAAATTCGCAAAGAAATTTTGAACGTGCTCAAAATTTCTTTGCGACAAGTAAAACTGTTCGCAATCCTCAAAACTTTTAGCGAACTGTTTTGTGCCCTTTTACAAGCTCTGACGAAACTCAAAATTCGCTACATTCGTAAGCATTCGCCACTCAGTGAGATACTAGCTTAATGATAGACAGCAGGAGAAGACCCTGGACAACATAAATAGTGGAGATGGGCCTTGCAGGCCCAGGTCCACTCTCTCTTCGCGACATCCAGCAACGACTGCAGGTATGAAAGTCATAATATGCAGTCACCAGAGCGGTTGTAGCAACTGGCTACTATCCTCATCCAGAAGATTGCCCTCACAGCTGTTGTAATGGCTGTGCTATTTATGATTGTTTCATGGGGTTGGTGTTGCCAGCCCTACACCCCAACCCCTACCCGGAGCGGGTGAGTTGCATTTAGTCTGGCCCTTCCTTAATTGACCAGCTTGGTTGGACCTACCAGAAGCTTAAACCCCCGCCGGCATAGCTCTCAAGGTAATCAGGGCACACAAGCTTACCCACCACGACAAGGTGCAACTCAGTGGGGAACAAACAGTGACTCTTGGAGCTCTAACAGCTGGAACAAATCATGGGGTTTGCTGGCTGCAATTGGTAGATGATTTTCAGTTTTTGTTAAAACTCACAAGCAACTCGGGAGCACAAGACCATAATTAGTGGGACATCTCCATGTGTCCCCTAATCAAAAAGTGAGTTCACACAGTTCTCAGTTATATTGTACTTGCTATCTCTATGCACATAGATACCATTTTGCACAGTAATGCTCTTCAAGCACATCGCTCAGTGTCTAAATTCCCTGTCAACAGTAACATGATGATGAGAAATTTAAGGCATATACATATCAAATACTGAGTTCATGGCTCCCCAAATTAAAATAGCTTTTTGAAAAGTGTGATTAAAATAAAGATTACAAAAATTTTAAAAAAACTTCTGGAAAATTAGAAAAACCCCATTTTGTGGTGAAGTGCTCAAAAAAGGCAGGATGGATGAGGGTGCTGCTGATAAGAAATAAATGCACAGGGCATAAAAATCTCAATATTTATATTTCGTTTAGCCTGTGTGCTGATATCACAGCAGCCGTCACATGTCCTCAGTGGCGCAGGCAGTGAGAAATGATGGGCGGTTAAAAGGGATGGGATCCCCCCTTTTTTAAATCCAGTGAAACAGAAAATGGCACAGATGAGCCTGAACGGGATCGCCCCCCGTTACGCCCGCAGTCCCATTTCACTGAGCAAGCCTAATGATGCTGAAATCCTGAATCAATCACAGTCTAATGCGCTCCAACACCCTGAAGTCCGCACTCACACACACGCACTGACAAGTCAACGGGTTATACACCCGTAGAGAATACCTCTTCTTAACATAAAATTTATGCAGATAAAATGTTGCTCAATATACTGTATAATATGCATCAGCACTATTCTGTGGTGCTATGTATTTACCTGATGTTTTTAGAACTTTGAAGAGCTCAGGTGCATACACATGTACAATGGCAGGTATACAAAGTCTTGTAAATATTTGTACAAACAAACACGCTGCTGGTATACAATTCTCAGATTCACTGTACACATTGTTCATTCTTTTAATAATGAGATCTAACCTCTCTCCAGCCACTAAGCCTCGCAGAGGTCCAGTGATAAAGACGCCACCACTCACGCAGAGAGAAGACAGTGGGATTGAGGACATAGACTAGTCTAAGAACTGTTTGATTATCTACACAGAATGCAGACTCTGAAAGCTCCTGAGAGCCAATCCAATTAGACTGCACCTGAGACCTCAGATCTGCTAATTGAAGGTAAGAACCCGCTGACTTGCACCTATGGTGTTATTTCCTTTCTACTGTAGATGAAAAAGACATGGGGTTTGATCACAAATCCCCTATTTTCTTCATTTTATTCATGAGAACCCCAGAGAGCTTTCTATCATTCAGTTTTATTTTCTTTCCTATCCTTTCTGTTCTCCATTGTACCTCTTTCTCTTGTAGATCATATGTATGTAGATTGTCAGATTGATTGAGTTTATACTCAAACAGAGCAATTGTATCTGCAAATTTACAATATGAATGAAGAACTGCCACCCGTAAAAACACACACTTAAAAAAGCACAACCACAGGGGTTCATAAGTTTATAGCAGACAAACTGTGGAAAATTCCTTAGTGTCCCCCTGAGATTGAAAAATCTTTTTTTTTTTCTTTAAACTAAGGAGTGTGTTTCAAAAGGTCTATGTATGATTCACAAATCCATGTTTGCCTATTTTTACCTGTCTATTTGAGAAACTGTGTCTGGTTGACATAAAAACAGGTGCTTGTTAGTCTGAAGTCATAGGTACAAATCTAATGTTGGACGTTGCAATCATGTATCTCACAAAACAAACTTTATAACCATGCCAGTCTTATAAGAATGTCTGCCGAATATTTATCTACCAAATGTCTGCCAAATCTCAATTCATTTTGTTCTCTGGATGTTTCTTTAATTCTTTTTTTAACAAATTGTCAAGATATGAATACACCCACTGGCCACAGCCCATGTAGCAATATAACCAAGATAAAAATACTTATTAAATATGAAAGGCCCTTTATCTAGTGAATTCCAGAGGAAACCCTTTGCCACGCCTTCCATGGGGCGCCTTATGTATCATATCAACTGCCGTCACCCCAGCCTTCTGACCCCCGCATCCAATTTCCACAAGCAAGCGGATCTTCGACTGCCCTCTGCTTAAATCCTGGTGCCCCAACACCCCCCCCACACACACACACCCACCCCTCCTTCCCCACAGGATTTATCCTGAGTGCCTCCGCAAGTACGGACATGTTCATATCGATCGCACAATTTGCTCTCAGCAAAATCCCCTTTATAGTGCCTAATTGTGTTTCTGATACTGTTTCTTCAGGGAAATAGGACCATTCATGACTCACTTCCTGGATCATTTCTCTCCTCTGCCAAACCCTTTTCGCTCAAGAACTCTCGCTTCTAACTTTATATATTTTTTCTCATCCAGATCTTTTCAAACATATGATTCTTTTTAATTCTACAAGCCACCTGTCATATATGTTGTAATCTTGGAACACTCAATTCCCAATTAAGCAAAATTTCCACTCAATTCCTCAGCAAATTAATAATGCTTATTCTCTAAGAATAGTCCGTTGTTAGCTCACCACAAAGTTGACCTAGGATTTATGCAGTAACTCTGCAAAAGAAGGAAGGTCATCACCCATGAAGAAAAGGCTTTTGGGGCAAGGAAATAGGTTTAATGTGAGAGGTGATAGGGACACATATGTAATGCCTGTGTGAGCTGGAAAATTTTTTGCATTAATCTGTAAGCGGCAGAAAAACTGCACTCTGGATTCGTGTGCATTCTCACGTACGCAGGATTACCCCCATTATTCTAATGGCACCAGCACCTGGCAAAGAAATTTCTGGTTGAAGAGACAATATCGATAAGGGTTTTTAAGACCCATAAGGCAGCCAACCTTATCGGCCTATGGCTGGAGCGATCACGGACCTCTGGGTTAATGGTCAATGCCTGGTGTCCCCCAGTTAACCCTAAACAGCTTATGGGACTTTGGTCTGTGTCGGACAATGCCACAGTGCCATCCACTGGACTTTTCAGAAACTACACCCACAAAATAATTCTCATTACTCCCCATTTACAAATTTTCAAGGACTTTTTTCTATCGATTTAAAATCCCGATTTCACCCATAATGTTACAAATGTAATGTGTATTTATGTTATATTGCATGACAAGAGCTGATTGATAGCATCAATACAGATTATCTTTGAAATTCTGTGTTGTACTGGGCATTTCATGGCAAACCGTAGCGCAATTATAGCGTGTTTGGTATCATTCTACTCCGCAAAATTTCCGAAATCAGATGAGGCATGTTTCGAAGGGATTAGAATTATACAAAACCCTCATTAAATAACTGAAAAGGACAGACTTCTGTAAATTTCCCCTCTGGAAATGTCCTTGCACAAATTTCCCCAGGGAGGGGCCACATTCCTGATTCAGCAACCCAAATAATTTACGACCCCGCCATAGGAAACCCTTATAGAGTTTGGGCATAAATGATAGGGAAACGAACCATTTGGGGAAGATCGCAACCGACTTCGCGCACAGGCATCTGTATGCCGTGTGTAGCCTATACAGTTATGGAAGATCGCAAACGACTTCCCACACGTGCAACTCTATGTCGTGTGTAGTCAAACATTTCAGGAAGCTTGTATTCATCCTTCCCAGATTGTACATATTGTGTATATGTGTAGTTATGAGTCGCGCCAGGTATGATTTACTTATTTCTTTAAATTTCTTGTAACTGTGTAATTTGTTTCTCTGATTTAAACTTGTGCCTGCCTGGAAAAATACATTTTTATTGCATTCTGTTGTGGTTTTCTGACTCTAACTAGCTTGTATTCTTCCAGCCCGGAGTCCTGTCACCCAATGGGGTATAATGTAGGGCTATGAGGCCTGCCTGATCACCAGGCCTTCCTGCAAGGTACACCGTGGTGCTCCATGCTATGATTGGTGCTATTTTGATTGGCTCCAAGAATATGTCCTTGAACTAATGAGTCCCTGAACGCCTTCTTTTTTTTTGTTTTTGCGTTATACTGTATAATCAGTCCCTGAATGCCTCTCTGCGTTATACTTCAAAGGTTTTAATTGTACATTAATTCCGGCCCCTGGTGGTCACTAGTCATAGCTATTTTCTATGTCAAACCACCGGGCAGAATAGGACCGCCAGCCTCTGAGTTCTCCACCGAGTTGGGCTCTACAGATGTTTTTGGTTGTGAGTACGACACACAACAGAGCTCTAAATTCATAAATTGGAGTCAGATGGCATTCATGCGAACGCATGATTTGGTAATTGTAACTGGCACGATTTAAGGATTGCAGTATCCGCTAGACACACTTCAGGCCAAAAAGCAGAACGCGAGGTCACGTCATCACGTTTGACCTGAGGTCGTGGTCTAATGCTGATGCTGTAGCCGGACCCCATTTACAGAATGGAGACCGCTAAGTCTTTATTTTCCCCTGCAGCCTAGGTAAACACGCCGAGACCTTCCGCCTCAACTAGAACCCTCCTTGGCTTAGTTGCACAGTGCTTACAAATTTGAGAGCAAATACTGCCTTTACCATATACAGAGATCATCCAAATAAATGTTTCTTGGTTTTCCGATGACTGCATTTGGTTTCCCATTTCCGATGACTGCATTTTCAGGGCAGTCAGTTTGATTGCTTATCATATTTCCCATAAATTTCCATGAAAAGAAAACAAGCGGAAGGATATTTTCCATCATATAAACAGAAAATACTCAGTCTATCCACCATCAATTTCCATAAGAAATTAAGTTATCTAACGTAGACCCCTAAATATTTACATGATTATTAAACATTGTCGGGTCAATCGTCGGCCAGTGGCTTCCACGATAACAGCCAGGCGGAGTGCACATTTCGCCAGCGTCGAACTATCCCACAGGAGAATGGAGTAGCTTGGAGTAACCAATCCAGATAACTGTAGAAGGATTGGGAGCTAGGTCCTGACAAACTTGACAGAGGAACGGACTTGGAAGGGTTAACAAGAACGCGGTCCCAATCCTGGACCCTGATTAGGCTGGGAGCTTGTTCCTATTGAACCAGACAGATGAACTGAGCAGGATTATGCCTCAAAAACCAGGCATTTTGAAAGTTTATTGATACACAGGTGGATTATTTTTTACTTTTTCAAGTGGTTAAGGAGGATGCCCCTCTACTGTATATTTGCATTCCATTGTGGTTGTACAATATCTACACAGTTATAAAAAGAAGAGAAGACATGGCCATTCATCCATCTCCACCCTTGAGTACTCCAATAAAAGGCAATTAAATGAGGCTTTAATAGCTTTGGATATTATGTTTTTATTATATGCATCATGATGCTCTGCTTTGGCACAGTTAACCCATATTTTGTGCTTTAGCGAATTAGTTCTACAGTGTGGAAATGATGTCTGGCACATAGTTGCTCAAATAACTCCGGAGAATACACTTATATCACATCATGCAGAAAATGGCTGTAGATAAAAAGGTGTGTAAATTTAATGTAATGTAATGTAAATCTCCTAGAACAGTAATGCTTCTCACAGCACTTGTGATTTAGCATGAAAGATCCATGCATGGAGACAGAGGAGGGGTGAGTAAACAATTATCAAATTTAACCATTTAAAATAATCCATTTCTGATAGGACCATTTTGCTAAAAAGAGAACATTTATTGAAAGCATACAGGCATATTAGCATACAAGCATACATTGGGTTTTGCGACATGGCTCTGTTCTGAGAGATCCCTGCCCGTCCAAGCGTGGAACCGAAGGCAGGGAGCTGCTACTAACCCCCCCTCCATAGAACAGAGCCTACAGCAACAATGACCTCAAAAGGAAGAGACATTGTTTTCTGAACGGTAATTTAGTCACAAGAGAACATAATCAATGCATGCTATAAAAGACAGGTGGAGCTGGGGTGGAGGAGGGTTGCTGAGCTAGCGCACTGAGGAACAGCTACTCGGGAAGGCAAACTGAGATAAGCCCAACATATTACCGGCTAAGCAATCATGTGATGTGAAGTCAGATGACAGTCTAATGCACTCAGCTGACTCTCCAGGAGGTAGCACCTCCTACATTACGCAAGCTTGACTCCATGGCCTATCAGAATTCCTGTCAAAGCTCCATTTAACTAAATTAAATGAACCAAATCTAAGCAGGGCATTAATCAATCTAATACAAAATTTAAGTCTCTTGGTATTTTCTGTTAGAAGAGAAACATCTGGAGAGTATGGAGCCAAAATGGTTGAGGGTTTTTTAAAATGTAAAATTTAAAAATCTAGTGGGATCAGTGCTACAACATATGATTGGGGTGCTGACGGAAGTACAATGGCATGCATGCAGGGCATTCAACTAAGTCCTTAAACTCTAACTTTTCACTTAAGTTTTCCCTTATGTAGGTTTGCAAAAATCTTTTTTTTCTCATATTGTACTGGACAATGTCACCTACATATTCAGTATCGGCTGGATGCAAGGCTTAACTGAAGCCACATCACACACAGATTAAGAGGAATATTTAAACCCAGGACGCTACGTTTTTCTGGCCACAAGATCTTTAACATCATTTTATATGTACTATTTCCCTGAAATTCAGCAGGAAATATTATAACGACTCATCTGGAAACTGTTGGAGCTCCTCTAGATTTTCAAATAGACCTGTACTTCCACAGGTTTAATTACATCCGCTGCATTTGATGAACCCATGTATGGGTCGTAGGATTTATGGGGTAAATTTTTCTCTGAGGGAATGCATTGCCTTATATCACTGTAGACCCCATTTTCATTCGCATCAATGGACTAGCATGTCTACACTCTGGATCTCTAACCCTTTCATCTCTGAGTACAATCTTTCAATGGCTGAGATGGACATAATATACGGGCAATGAAACATCTGCTCATTTGGTGTTGCTTGTACACGTGGTGTGGATCCTCTGCAAGGTAATAGCCCTCCATGTTGACAGTTCGGTGCCCCTGTGAGGGCAAGGGTGGTGTCTATTGTGCATATCTAGTATTTTAAGGCAATTTCAGAGTGAATAGGGCTAATAAGACAATCATTGGTATAAATGCTAATAACTTCGTTGGTTTAGAAAACAGGAATTGGAGCAACATTACAATAATGCAATGACAGCAAATTTGAAAAGTCTTCCCTGTCTGACACACGAATTTTGGTCCCACAATGCCCCGCAATATGGCGTGCCAAGGTGTGTCATTTTAGTGGCACGAAGCATGTCACAATGGCAAGGTGACGCATAGTTAGCGCCATGCCGTGCCACCTATCACGCATAAGATATGTTCACGAAATGCATAACACCCCAAAGTCACACATGGGCACATGTCATGCCATGTTTGTGCCAAAATTAAGCATTGTTCATTCATAATTTACCACAGTGGCACGCCTTGTCACTCGTTGAAATGACAAGGTTGTGCATGCATGCCTACGTTTTTAGTCACTACTTGGCCTCATCAATGCACAATTTATTAGTTTACGACATTGAGAAGCCTCGGGAGTGAAGCAGTTTATGATCTCAGAAATGTATTTGTTCAACCTCCAAGCCATTTTAAGTAATTCATTACAGTCTAAAGGAGAATTTGGGGATTTCATCATCTACGGCAAATAATATCACTAAAAGATTCAGTGAATCTGGAGAAATCTCTGTACGCAAGGGGCAAAACTGAAAACCAATGTTGAATGGCTGTTATCTGTAGGCCCTCAGGTGGCACAGCACTCAAAACAGATAGAATTATGTGGTGAAAATCACTGCATGGGCTCAGCAACACTTTTGTAAACAACTATCAGTAAACACAGTTTGTCACAGTATCCACAAATGCAAGTTAAAACTTTATATGTGGTTTTATTTTTACATGGTAAACAAGATCCAGAAATGCTTTCACCTTCTCTGGACCCAAACTCATTTCAGTTAGACTGAGGTGGAGTGGAAAACTGTCTTGTGGTCAAATCAATCAAAATGTGAAATTTTTTTTTTAAATCATGGACGCTACATCCTCGGCGCTAAAGAGGAGAAGGACTATCCGGCTTGTTATCAGCTTTCTGATAAGGCCAGTGTGTATGATAGTATGGGGGTGCCTTAGTGCATATGGCATGAATCATTTACACTTCTGTGAAGCCTCCAAATGCTGAATAATATACACAGGATTGGGAGCAACATATATTGCTATCATGACGCCTTTTTCAGGGAAGGCCTTACTTTTTTTGGCACGATAATAACAAACACCTCGCTCTGCACAGTAGGAGAGTCTGGGTGCGACACTGGTCTGCCTGCAGTCCAGACCTGTGACCAACTGAAAATATTTGGCGCATTATTAAAGGAAAAATATGACAGCGGAGGCCACGCAGTGTTGAGCAGCTGAAATCCTATATTGAGTAAGAATGGGAAAAACAATTTGTTTTCAAAACTACAGTAGATGGTCTCCCCAGTTCCCAAACACTTTCAGGGTGTTGTTAAAAGTGGCGGTGATGCACCACAGTGGTAAACAAGCCTTCATCCCAACTTATTTGAAACTTGTTGCTGGGATCAAATTCAAAATGAGGACATATTTAAAAATAAAAACAAAAAAAAAATGTTCAATTTCAACATCTGATATGTAGTTTTTCAACAATTTTCAATTACGTATTGATTTAAAATAATTTGTAAATAATCATGTTCTGTTTTTATTTCCATTTTACAGAACACCCCAACTCTTTTTGGAAATGGGATCGCATATTTCAGTTCCAACGTACTAGTAATCTGTATCATTTTTGCAACAGAAAATGTAAGTTGCATGTTATGGCATTGTCTGTGTATCTTGGCTTCAGTGAAATGGTAGGTGGCAATGCGCAATGGAAAACCATGGAAGATTGACATCTTTACAGATGTCACACATCACTGTGGGCGCTGATGCTGTTTGTCAGATCGTGTTGACAGCTGTCACATGCCCTGAGCACAAAGAAATGCAGAATATGTCAGAGAGCCATGAAAATAATGTGTTTAAAGAAAGATATGAAGAAAGATGTCTTTTCTCCAGTCAGTAAGCATTACGTCAGTAGAGAGTGGTTTTCAACCAATTTGGGGTTTTTTTTTTCTGAGCAACTTTCAGGTCATGTTCCTGTATTGTGCACTCTGCTGCACTGCAAAAGTCTGTTTGTGCGCATGTGTCTATTCGTATGCATGTGTGCACGCATTAAAACTCTTCGCAGTCATTGTTCTTTTTGACAAATAATAATAATAATTTTTTCTAAAAAATGGAAATTGGGGGAAAGAGCAGATTCACTGCTCGCTTAGTCTCACATGCTACCCAGATCATTTGCGCTTATATCCAATTTCATTAGAGAGTGAATGGAATAGAAAGTTTCTTTGTGCATATGTGCGCGCACTGCAGACCCATCCTAGTTCAAACTGTGATTCGGCCTCCTGTTGATGGAATCTGTCACTGTTACAGCACAAGCTGGTATATGAAAAATGTAATGGTCTGCCTTGCTAGAAAACATCACACGGGTCAAGAGAACGTTTCAGGGAGATCTGATAGGTACCTTAGAACATATTTGAAAAAAATCAAATCTAACCAACTTCTCCACTATTTTGGGAGGATGATGGCAATTGATTATGAAATGACTGTTCCAACAGGAAAACCACAGCAAATGCCATCAAATGTCATATGGCCACAGTTGCAAAGGATTGTGGTCAGTAATTGACCATTCCTTTCTTTTGAGGCTGATCCTGTGTTACCTTGCATGGCTGCCAGCCAAACTATCATGTTGCTTCTAAAGGGATGTTCCTTGCTCTTCAGAGAATTTGGACGCCTCTGAAATCTTATGCCATCTTCACAGCAAAATGTTCAGAGTAAAATCAACTCTTAAAATCCTGCCAAAGTGGGACCAAATAGACTCTTTAAGAGTTGATTTTACTCTGAACATTTTGCTGTGTTCCACTCTCCTTCCATCCCCCTCCCTTCACAATATTCAGACCCACTATGATTGCCATGCTCTTGCCCCTCAGTAGGTTTTTTTGTGGTTTGGGGGAGATTCCAAATCTTATGAAAACAGCAAGCCACTTCCTTGTCCCTGGTGTAACTGTGTTGAATCTGAATAATGAGGGCAATCTGAAAAAAATCTTGAGCTCCTATTCCATGTATAATGTCCTTAACGATTACTTCTTTCAAATAAATGTCCAAGGATTTTGAATTCATAATTCTGTGTGTTTTCTGTAGTAATAAAGTTTCAGCCACATAATTGTGGAGTGTCAGGTCAATGCTATTGTATGGCAGCAATGCGCTCTAACTGATTGTCTTTTGGTTCTCAACGAAAGTTTGTTTAAAATCTTTATTATTTGTAATCCAGACACGCTGCTTGAACAAACAAAGCCTACTTCTGTTTCTTTGTTTTCACTCTTAAAATGTCAGAGTAGAAACATTTCTGACAGTTTATCGAACAAAATGCACTGTCGAGGTTCTATCGGACTCACTGCTGTCAGGTATTTCAATATATTTTAGCGATTTCATTGCCTTCCCATGTGCTTATATTTTTTTTAAAAATTCCTCAAGGATGTACACACAAACAAAATATTGCACATGAACTACAAAGAGGATGCATTAGATGCATTTCCCTGACCTGTCTGAGGGTGTAATCCATTCTGCAATCAGGTCAGGCAAACTGAAATAGAAGCCGGATGCCATGAAATCACAGGCATGATCCTGGATCAGCAGCCAGCCTCTTCCAGGTGCTTACACGTTTGGATGGCAGCTTCATCCCAGCACCACCTGGTGTGTAACACTTTCAACTGTCTTTGTGGGTGATTAATAAACGTAGTTCTGGGGTAGCTAATTCTGATTCTGGAATGCCAGCTGTCTTGAAGCAAGGAGCTAATTGTGCTTGCACACAAACAATGTGAAGCAAAGCCCAAAGTGAAATGTGTCTTATATGCAAGCTGGAACATTCTTCAGTCATCATTTATAATTTTGTCAGTACATTTAGCTGAATATAATGTGTTTGTTCAGTAAGCTGCCTGCCTGGTCTGGCAAATTAGATTTTTGGAGGTTCTGAAAGGCTGAGCGGACTTACAATGAAAAGAAAACTACAAGAAACTGTGGCGATCCAAAAGCACAATGGCAGCCTTTGGCAGCTTTCACACATTTTTCTGAAATACAGTAAATCCAGCCTCATCACTCTTAGTTTTACCCATTTTGAACATATTCTAGACTTATCTTTAGAGTCACTCTGCAATGTTTGGAGCAGAAAAAAAAAAATCTGAAAATTCTTATAATGGCTCATTTGAAGTTGCAAGCTCAACGCATCTGCCACTCATCCCAGTTTAAAATTAACTGCAACCAGTTGTATGAAAGTAGGCAGAAATATCAATTAAACAAATGATGTTTCTCTCCCCTGGTGTCCTTAGTGCAGTTGTGGTCCCATTCCAATTTTTGTGAGATGTGTCAAGCGCTCAGCTGTTTGATTATTTATGGATCGGTACAAGGATACTCGTACATGCTGATATAGAGCATTGGTGGTGGGTAAGGGAAGGTGCAGTGGCGTAACAATAGGGGGTGCAGCGAGTGCAACGGCACTAGGGCCCAGTGGCAGAGGGGGGCTCCTTACTAGGTACCCCTGCGACAGGATCAGGCCCCGGACGACATCAGAATAAGTGACTGCCAAAATGGGACCGCTCATACCAATGAAGACCTGCATTAAAAAAACTGTTTGCTGCACTACTGGATATTTATACCACTGCAATTGCATTCATTTCTCAGTCATGGTGCTGGCAAGTCGATGTCATCATGGTACATGATGCATCATTTTAATTGAACATAATTCATTATAACATGAAATAATTTAGATTTCTTTTTGGAAAATGCTTAATAAAACAATGATAATTTTATTCTGCTGTTGATATCGTCATTGAGACAGCAAGTGTTTCTGGATAATGTCCAACATTCCACCAGTGTTTCCCAAACTGTGTGCCGTGAGATCTTCCTAGGTGTGCCCACTTACTGTATTTTTTTTCCTGATAGCCTAATAATATAAAACAGCTGAACTTACAGGATAAAAAAATAAAAATTCATGTCATTATCAATTCAGTTTATTAAAATGCATATTTTAAATTCCTTCTCGATATTTCCGCATCATGTATTCTACTGTACAATTCCTTCTCGTGATTGGCCAATCACACATCGTCTAACGCGAAAAATTAAACATTCACCGGTAAAACTCAGCTAAAACAGCAGAGTAGGCTAGTTGAAACGAAACAACGAAAATGGATAAATTCCTGACCAAAACCTCGAAAAGGCCGTCCGACTAAGACCCTGAACCACCTCACTCTTGCTGCGCTGGCCAGAAAAAGAAGATCAAAGCGGTGAGCAGACTTTACAGTGAGGAATATCTGACTTATGGGTTTATATTCACCGGAGATCCTGCTACCCCAATACCACTCTGTCTTGCTTGCGGCGAAAAGCTGGTGAACAAAGCTATTGCGCCAAATAAATTAAAAAGACACCTTTCAACCAAACACCCTTCTCTCGCAAAAAAAAAAAAAGACCGTGAATATTTAATGCGGTTGAGAAGCCAGACGAACAAACAAGCTAGTTTCATGATGAAAATCGCTAGTGTCAGACAAAGCATTAGAAGCTAGCCATCTGGTCGCAGAATTAGTAGCAAAATCAAAGACGTTTCATACAATTGCTGAATCTCTTGTCCCGCCAGCATGAAAAGCTATTGTCGGGACCATGTTGGGTCAAAATGCTGCCAATGAAATATCGAAGGTTCCTCTCTCAAACAATACAATTGGCAAACGAATAGGAGAAATGTCGGCAGATATAGAGGACATCGTAATGGAGAAAATAAAAGGGAGTGGGAAATTCGCGCTGCAGGTGGATGAAACAACCGATGTCAGTGGACATGCACAATTACTGGCCAATGTAAGATATGTCGATGGGGAGACAATTAAAGAAAATTACTTTTTTTATCGAATTTTGCCGGAGAAAACAACAGGTGAGGAAGTGTTTTGAGTGACATCTGAGTATCTAGAGAAGTGGGGGCTGAACTGGAAAGACTGTGTAGAGTCATTTATTATATGATTGCATAAAAGCCTGAAACCTGGTTGGAAAGCTTGAGTGGTTATCTCGTCACTCGGTCGTGCTGTGGGGTAGGTAGCGCGAGCGGAATGCTATAATATCAGCGGTGTGCCGTGAGATTTTTTCATATTCAACAGTGTGCCACGAGAGAGATAAGTTTGGGAAACACGTGACGATGTCACGGTCTGATCGTTTAATCCAAGGACAGTTTATGGTTTAATTTTGCTGCTGTTTACAATGGGGGGGGGGGGGCTTGTCGTCAGGTCTGCACTCGGGCCCACATAGACCACGTTACGCCACTGGGAAGGTGCCATGGATGTAAGTGAAGTTGGGTATGGTTACATAGAGGGGGTTACAAAGAGTAAGAATGTTATTGAGTACCAATACTTCTCTTTCCTAGGCTGCTAGTACTATATTAGTGCCCTCCACTAATATTGACACACTTGGTAAATGTAAACATACAGTAAGTGGTTATTAATTAATGCTTTCATTGTTCATTGTCATCCCATTAAACCAATGTCCCTTGTGTTGCATTTCCAGCGTAGCTTGTAAACATCACTGCCTATCATTTTCTGTGCTTAATTTGTGCTAATTGCTCTATCAACATGAATAACTGAGGTGGTACAGTCAGGATAATTGCTTACACATGTTAACACAAAGGCTGTGGACCTCTTGTTGACAGAGGACTGAAGTGCGAGGGAGGAAATTGGAAGAGACAAACTGTTGACCTTCTCATATACTGAAGGTGTATTTTGATACTTTTCATTCTTCACCTACTCGCCTCTACTGGCCCACAACCTCTTCACTCCTACCAGGCAGTCATATGGAGTAAAGGAAATAATTAAAGAATGGACGTTAATGCTTGCATGAACTATTGATGAAATAGGCCTATGATAGGGGAGAATGGGGTAATAATGGACAAGCCCATTTCTCCTATGTCATGATATATGGTGTCCTCCTTCCTGTGCAAGGCAATTGAGGCAGGAAACGTGTTTGCACGGTAGCCACATTTCGTTGTTTTGTCTCTCAAAGATAATAATATCCATGGAACGGTAAATCAGACCCTCAAATCTGGTTTTGAGCTTGAATGGTTCCTTTTATTGATGAAAACCGACTGCGTGACACACTGATATTACAGGTCGCGTAGTTTCAGGATGTATCACTTCCTCACATTCCCATGAAACAAATGCATGTATTGTGCACCGTATGCATGAGAGAGGTCGTTTCCCTCAACAAGGTCATCATGGGGTAATTGCGGACAGGTGATCTTGGTTCAAACCCCTCCTGAGATTGTTTCCTTTTTTGAGCAGCAGAAGCAGAGTTCTTGTATAAATAATTGCTTGGGTGTCTGTTGTTTTTACTTTTTTACCATTTTTTTAACCATATCTTTGTATTTATAGTTTTGCTTATTTGCTTGTTTTATTGAAAATAAATCTGCTCAAGTGGAGTTAAACTTCATTCCCTTTGTATGTATTTTCTTTGAATGGGAAAATGTATACAGGACAGGTTGCAATAAAAAAATAATTTAAAAAAATAAATAAATGAAAATGGATGTAATTAGATAAAATGTATGCCTGAAGTGACATACATTATAAGTGAAATTAAATGAGTTTTACTGTTCGGTACCTGAGAAATCTCAAATGGCATACAGATGCCTAAATTGCCAGTTTGGAGATGCCACCAAGACATTCCTCAATTCCTCTCTAAGTTTGCTCTGATTTACTTGATTAGAATAAACTTTGGCACATATAATGGTGAGATTCTGTGATGTATTTTTTCTGAGATTTCAGACTGCAGCTATATTATTTCCAAAGGGATAAAAGTAAAATTTTTTCAGGCAGAAATGAGATCTTTCATTTATGATGTTTTCCATCTTCCAATACTTTGACTCAATGAGATATACACTGATTTTTACAGAACAAAAATCCCTAGGTGTTAGCTTTATTATATTACCAAGATTATTCAAATAGACCAAGTAGTTGCAGAGATATACCCATTTCATTTTGGGCATGTCAATTTCAGAATTTTCTGAGCCAGAGGCTCAGGGTGGAGGAGGTTCAAACTGATGCAGCCCTCATCAAACAGTCTCTGAACAGAATAGCTGGACTGGTCCAACAAAGGGAATGCATTCTGCAACAGTAAGTTTACTGCTTATGGAAGATATGCTTTAGTGAAAGTCAAAAACTCAGGGTAATGACTGTAATAAGATGATTTTTGCATTGTATATGGCAGTATATACAGTATATACAGGGAGTTTAAGAGTGAATATGCATGTGTGTGTGTGTGTGTGTGTGTGTGTGTGTGTATGCTCTGACACTGGTTAATGCATTTTAAATATCTAAAATATACATTCATGTTTTACTCTTGCATTATGGCAGAATTTGGACTACAGTTTTTAGTTTGTAATATCATTTATGGTAAGGGATGTACAGGGAAAGGTAAAATCTGAAAATCATGAGCCATATATGATGGTCTCTGTTTGCTGTGGTCCCTGACTCTTCGGAAACTTGCTCATAAGACAAAGACAAGGATTCGGCAGGAGCCAAAAGCGAAATTAAATATTGAGAAGGGCTTTGTCCAGAACATGATGCAAACAACATTGTACATGAAGACAACAAAAAATAAGACTCAATGTATTCTTCAATTAGATTCTTCTGGTGAGATTTTTTTAGGGGTGCTTATGATTTTGGCCCACGTTTTGGGGATTAAAATATTGATTTAAAGATAAAAATTTTTCAATGAATTTCTTTGAATTCAAGGTTAGATAATTGTTATTTTTCTGAATTAAAGATTGGGAAAATGAATAGTGACCACGCTTTTTCATGGACATTTTAGTTAATTTGTACCAAGGGTGCCATCATTAGTGGAGGGCAGCATATGTGTCTTTTTAACCATAAATGCTAATTTTCAGTATACAGCCTGCGACAATAATAATGAAAGCTGAAGAATATACTACACATACAAATGAGTTACTCATTCTGGTCCTCCATTTAAAAGCGTATTACAACTTCCAGTGTCCAGTCTCTAAGGTGCAGGAGTCCAGTTGCTCTGCAGATGTTCTGTGCGTTCAGGGGTACAAGGCAATGCAATTGTGGGGCCACATCCACAACATGCTGAGACCACAGGCACCAATTTATCAGTCCCTTATGCTCAAATTACTGCTGCAGCATCATGAGTAGTATTGCCACTGACCATGGACTAACTTCCCACTGGCCTAAACACTCTGAGAAGAAAGGGTCATATGATGGTGTTTTATGTCTTCACAGGAGAACACTAAGTTGACAAAGGATCCATTGTCAAATAAAATGGGTCTGGCAGCTTTCCCACTGTTCACTTTTCCCACTTTTCGCCTCACTGGAAAGGTGTAAATGGGACTCCCAGACAGTTTTCTATATGTATCTGATTACCAGTTCTATTTTCAGTGTAGAGAGTGAGGGAAAATGCATAATATTACATTCAAAGCACAATTCTAACTAGACAAATGCCGCTGATGGACGACAGCAGGGTATGTGCCCGAAATAATAGAATTCTCCCCATTGCCAAAGTTCATAGATTGGCCAAGTGTATGCGCAACAGGAAAGGGTATCGGGCCCAGAAAATCAATGGGAGAACTTCTGTGGGCTCCAGGAATGTTCACAGCAAATTTTGGTCTTAGTGTGACCAATATCAGTAACAACGCTTTTGCATGCACCTGAAACAATCAGAAAAAAAGACATGATTTCGATCAAAACTGCTTGAGTTACTGCACTCGCAAATTTTAAACTTGACCAAGTTGCGGCACTACAGCAAACATTACAGAGCCACCACATTCAATAACTTCCTCCTGCATGCATCAGGAATGTTGACAGCAGATTTTACATGTTTGCAATGAAAGCTGTTCGAGTTATCGCAATTTTTTAATTTTGATGGCTTGATTAGATCAAGTCAATTTGAAGGCGCACTGCTCGTATATACGAGAAATGTCCGTTTCTCGTATGCCAGAGGGTGGAAATATAAAATTGTAATTTCTTCGTCTCACAGAGTTGTATAGTTCTGGTATGCATGAACTGTTCATACTCATGATCCTAGAACCATATAGTTCAGGTATGCATGAATTGATAATACTTACAAAGAATATACTGTCAATTTCTTTTCCCTACAGCCGTTGAAGGCATGGGATAGATTTTGCTCTTGCCCGAGGTTAGGGTTGGGGTTGGGGTTAGGTTTAGGGTTATACAAAGCATCTCTGGGCTTTTCATGCGATTCCCATAAAAACTGTTCCAGCTATTGCGCTAATACAAGGGATCAGAGGCAGTGGTGGCCAAGCCAAAAATGTAATATCCCCAAAAACTTTTTTCTGGAGATAACATTATGTACTGCCTAAATAAGCTGAGTCAGGAAACCTTTTTACCATCAGTGTAAAAGACTAAGAACTACAGCAATAACCAAGTAAAACACCTGGTTTGAAAAGAAAATTTTTGCGGACAGGGGCGTAGCAACAAATTCTGGGCCCCAGGAATAAGCCTCCCGAAGGGCCCCCAAAACGCAAACCAAACCCCCCCCCCAAAAAAAAAAACAACAACATACGCTCACGTTTACCTCAAATTTGCTTTGGCTACTACTACAATAATATGAAACCACACAGGACTTTACTCATCAGTCAGGTTTTTATTAATCTGAGAAACTTCAAACATCCTTGGCATAACGTTGCTGTGATGATCCATAAAATAAAAATAGTCAGGAGGAGCACATCTCCACACCCAAAACCAAAACATGACTCTGTCAGTTTGAAATGAAAAAAAAAAAAAAAAACAACTCTTATGGTTCACTTATTACGTTAAATAACAAAAAAAAAGCTTAGGCTGCTGTACAACACCTAACTCATCAGAAATGTAACTTTCTTTTCCGTTCAGATTTTACTTTCAAAAGGAATGTAAACAGGTTTCCTTCCTCTAAATATGATAGGCCAATAATATGATAAATATGATAGGCCTACAATTTCCGTGGGCCTAATCGTTTTATGTTACATGCTGGTAGTTCTGTGATTCACCACACTAAATTAAAAGGAAATGATAAGAAACAATTTGCGCGCTCTGTGCGCCATTGGTGTCGCGGGCTGTGTCTTCCATGCCCTCGTTACCTTTCCCTTCAAGAATAGGCTATTCAAAAGTTCGCCTACAGCCCGGTTATTTTCTGGACCTTTCCTGGACCTTTCCTGAGTTGTTCTCTAGATAAGCAACAGTATACTATTTATGTAGAAGACCATCTTTCTGTGAAAGTATCCAAACTCCTTTCCCTGTTTTACTTCACGCAGTAGAACCCGAACATTCGGCACTCGCATTTGGAGAGGGGAGAATCCCTGCGCGCAGTACATGCAAAGCACCTGTTTACCGAGCAAAACTTTCTCACCGTGTGCTTAAAACATTAAGGGCTGAACTATCCTTTTCTTGAAAAAAACTTTGTAAACTCCTGGTTGCCTACTTTCTGTCTTCTTTATTTCTCCTCCCTCTCCTTTCTCTTCTGATAACCTGACTTCTGACTAATCTTTTAAAGAGACATTTTGCTGTCTGAACTGTCAGCTCTGGCAGATCCTCCCAGAGTGCTGTGTGTGAGTGAGTTGCCTGGCAACCATTCACGAGTCCTAGGTGGAATGAACCATTTTGCATTTTTGCAAGGAGGGTGCAGGTAGTCTCAGACTGTCTTACTTTGATCAAAGAAAACTTATCATTAAACTTATATAACAAATTTGATTTTACTTTAATATTCTTGCCGTTTTTTTATAATCGAGATATTTAATTAAAAGAAAAAAATATTCAAAATTTTACAAATGCCAAGGGCCCCCCGTACTTGGGGCCCCAGAACAGCTTACCCGAATAACCCCCCCCACTGCGACGGCCCTGTTTGCGGATCTTGATTTCAAAATGTGAGATTTCCGAAATGGATTGCTAAATGCTCAATGCCAATGTGCATGTTTCAGATAGATTGGCAAACCAATTGGGCAGAAAAGTGGATTCAGACAGATGCAGTTTTTTTCTCATTTCAATTTATATATATACTTTATATTGGGCAGAAAAGTGCATTCTGACTGATGAACTTTTTAAATAAATATATATATATATATATATATATATATATATATATATCCATCCAATAAACAACTGAATTTAGATTCAGAAGTTAAAGCATCAAATACTGTAGTGTTTCCAGTATGGTAAAGGGTGAGTTGACTTCAGCCTACTCTTTTTTTCTTCATTTTATTTGCATTTTTTCACATCCTGTGCATTTGTGTTTTTCCTGATGTCTGGCTTTCTGTGTTTATTTTCCTTTATTGGTTCTAGTAATTCATTTATTGTCTTATGGCTCCGCCCGTTTCCCTTGTGCCCTCTCCTGCCTCCTCCTGCACCTGACTTTTGTTGTTGACTGTAGTCCAGTTAATTTTTCGTCTTCTCTTTGCCAAACTATAATGGGGTCTCAGGTTCACTGAGCTCTTGCAAATTTTTTGTGTATTTTCTTCCTCAGCTCCCTAACCTTCTTGTGCCCTTGTTTGTGTGGCTGTTCTCCCTTGCCCTCTGTCTTCCTGCATCCATCATCATTCCCCCCTCCCGGTGTCTCTCACCCTCTCCTGGTCTGTCCCACTTTTTTAGGACAGACCCAACAGATTTGACCCTTGACAGCATCTTCATCTCTGTTCTGCCTGACCTTCTGAACCCTGCTCACATTACATGACTTTCTCCTGTCCCACAGCTTTGAGCTGCCTGCCCTTTAATAAACCTGTTCCTTCTGTTCTTGTTCTCATGTATGGGTCTCTTCGTTCTGCCATTTATTACACATTTTCTATCATGTGCCAGCTTTTCCGGATTTTGGGTTTGCATCCAGTATTCTCATTATTGTAGTCCACATTTCGCTCCGCACTTCTTTCATCAGCAATTTTTGGCATATTTTCTTGTGGATGACTGGCTCAGCTAACTCTATTCGGAATAAGAGTAATAATTAGTAATAACTAGAGGAATTCCGAGAGTGCAAACGTCCACCTAGGCATCACAGTCAAAATCTTGCTGAGTGAACATGGCTCATAAGAAATTCGGTCTCGCATCAGGGACGGTACCTATCCTCAATCAACTGAAAAAATTTGAGTGATATCATTGGGAGCAAAGCTGAGTTAAAGTTTGTCATAGGATTTCAAGATGGCTGCCGTGGCGGCCATATTGTTTGACCGATCACGGTCAAAATCAATAGGGTCCATTCCTCATGTGAAAGCAACCCACCCACAACATTTAAGAGATATCTTTTCAGTACATTTTGAGTTATCCTGTACACTAACAGACAGACAGACAAATCAATGCCGGCAAAAACGTAACCTCCTTGGCAGAGGTAACAATGAACAACCCATCTTGGAAGGTGAGGCTGTCTTCCCATTTCTTTCTTATACCAACGCCATCCCTTGGTGTTTTGCAACTGCCGCCATTGTAACCATCTGACCTTACAAACTGTAAGACATTTACAATAATATCCTCCAGTTCCTGTGGATCCTGTGTGATGATGTGGTGAAACATTTGAAGGGTGATTTGAAGGGTGAGTCATGGCTATCTTCACACTGCAGCTCCTTTGAGATACTGATAGACCCCCTCTCTTGCCATGTTTTGTGACTGAGCTTTTATGTGGATTTCCTGCACCCGACAGAATGCCAAGGCATCTTTTTCATTGTGCTTTTTAAATGTTGATTGTATGATTTTCACAGTATACAATATATGATTCTTATAAGCATATACTGTGTTGAAGGATTGATGGTCTCTGAACAGGCTCTGAACAGGCATCCTGAATTCTTAATTCTAATTGATGCACAACTGCTATTCGTCAGTACATCCTGGTGGGACTGTCTATGCTGTGCTTTTGCAACTGTGCCCACATTAGCACATAGGGAACCAGCTGCATGCCATCATTTTTTTTTGTTTTTGTTTTTTTTTTTTGCCATAATTAATTCCATAAATATTATTATTAATCACTGTCACAGATGCATCTCCCTTGGGTCAAGCAACTGCATATTTCTGCACTGCAATTGGGATTGGTTGAATCTAGACTGTGAAGAAGAGGGATCTATTGATGAAAAAAAAATTATGCTTAGAGTGACATTCTCATGAGGTGTCTGCTCCATAGCAAAAGACCTATCAGGCAATTCCATGTGCACACACACACACACACACACACACACACACATGCTGGGAGAACTTGCAAACAGTCCAGGCAGGCATTATCCTCATTAGAGTAATGACATGTCAAAACTTTTACTTGATCTTTTTGACTGGCAGCTACAATACCAGTTTTATAAATTACCTTTTTGATATCAAAGCAGATTATGCATGAACTTTTTGCATGGTGATTTCTGGTTGTGAAGCTGCTGGTTAAATACCGCATTGCTGCGCGAGCATATACACATACGTGCACACACACACCATACACGCAGACAAAGACACAGACAGATACGCACACACACACACGCACACACACACACACCCCCCAGAGCACTGTGTTTTTTTTTTTTTTTTTTTTTTTTTTTTAAATATTTATTGCAAGACTGAACGAAACATTGACAAGAACAATAGACAAGAACAGAGAGTACAGGCCAGTCAACAGTTTGTAGGGGTGCAACTCGGAGTTGATGGGAGAATGTTCATAGTCTGTGTATTGTGTGTATGTGTGTCTATGTTTAACTCTGGTTTGGGATAGAAAAAAGGTGGGGGGGGAAAAAAAAAGAAAAAATGATGTGGTTGGATTAGCTACAGGGAAACAAAGGAAATTGAGACTTGGAGAGGGAAGAGAGAGAGAGAGAGAGAGAAAGAAAAAGAAAAAAAAATAATGTAAAGAATGGTAAATAAATGGGGAAGAAAGAAAGAAAAAAAAATCATAATAATGATAGCAATAAAAAAATAAAAATAAGGAGGGGACAGGGCGCTGTCAGGGAGCTCCAGAGCGGGCAGCAGGGTCAGTCAGGCTGGATCATCCAGATTATTCTTTCCCTATGATGGTTATTTCGATGAAAGTTGGACTGTTGTCATGGGATGGGAGCGCCATGGTGGTGCAGTAGGCGGTCCTGCCGCATCAGAGCATGAGGGTCGTGGGCTCACCACCGGCCTATGAGGCGCTGGTAGATTCATACCCAGCCCAACATGAAGCTCGCGGGATCAGTTCCCGGCCCATGTGGGCCTCACATGAACCCCTCACTCTTGTGAGGGTCCTCTTTTCAGACAGTTCTGGGGGAAGTTTCTTTCTGCAGCCCCATTCCGGATTTGGCTGACTTTCACTCCAGACTGCCCATAGGCAGGAGGCTTGGGCAAGCAAGCCCACAGGCCTATAGCCGGGCGGACCATCATCAAGCGCCCCCCACCCGCAGTGAAGTAGAATGATTCATAGTAGCTGTTTAAGGGTGAGGTAGTTTGGAGTTGGTGGCGTGGGGAAAAGAGGAGACCCAACCCTTCTTCCCTCATGCTGTCCGCTCTGGAGATAACCGACAGAACGCCGTCTGACGTTACAATGGGGGTGGGGGATAAAGGAGAAAAGGAAAAAAAAAAAAAAAAAAGGGCGGGGAAAGGAAAAAAAAAATAAATAAATAAAAGGGATTGGAGGTTAAAGGTTATGGATGCATATATACAGAAATAAGCAGAGATGATAATAATAATAATAATAATAACAACAATAACAAATGTTTCCCATGGGGGGAGAAGGAAATAGAAAATAAATAAAAATAACAACAACACTAATAGTGACAGTAGTAATAATAATAGAAATAATAGTAACAATAATAATGATTATAGAAATAAACATCACATCAAACATAGTAAGGTGGGAGAACAGGAGAAGAAAGAAAAAAAAAAAAAAAAAAACAGGATAGAATAATAATGATGATAATAACAAGAACAATTACAGATATGGATGTACTTACTTATAACAGAATTAGAGGCACCCTACTACATCGTGACCAAAAAAAAAAAACATAAAAGCCAACTCGCCTTTAGCGGAGTGTAGCGGTGTGTGTGTGTGTGCTTGCGGTGTGTGTGTGTGTGTGTGTGTGTGTGTGAGATTTTTGTGTGTGCATATATGAATGTGTTTGTTGGGGACAATAATCAGTAGATTGTTTTAGAGTAATATGGAAAGAGGAATGTTTGGGCCAATATTAGATGCAGGGGTTTAGATTGCGATTGGTTCTCAGGAATAGAACGGCAAAAAAATGCTGTTGTATTAAAGGAGATGGATGAATCAGGTTTGTAGGAAGTTAATGATTGGTGACCAGATGGAGTGGGATTCTATAGCGGGGTATTGTGTATGGTGTTCCAGAGAAATGTGATCCAAGAGTAAGTTTTTCCATTGACCAATATTTGTATTATATTTTTGATTTCCAGTTCATGAGGATGGTTTTCTTGGCGACAGTTAGGGCAATGAGGAGTAACCTATTGTTTGATTTTGTTAAATTTGTGTTAGATGTGTCACCAAGTAAGCAGAGTGATGGGGATACACGGATATGGCAGCCCAAGAGGACCAAAAGTGACTTTGTGACATCCCTCCAGAATTGCTGAACCGGTGTACAGTGCCAGATGGCGTGAATGTAGGTGTCTGAGATGTTCTGGATGCAGTTCGTGCAAGTGCCAGAAGAAAATCCCATTTTAAACATTTTGTGCCCAGTGTAATGAGTTCTATGGAGTACCTTGTATTGAATTAGTTGTAGATTTGCATTTTTTGACATGACATAGATGTTTTTTGCAGATTTGGGTCCAGAAGTCATCATCAGGAGCAATTGACAGGTCCTTTTCCCATTTTGTGTGGTAGGAAGTGATAATGACTTATCAGATTGTGATATTATTCTGTATATTTTAGAGAGGAGTTTTTGACTGAACGAATATTGATTAAGTCTAAACATGCTGCTGGGAGGTCGAGGTTGGTGGTTGTGATATTTCTTGCGGCATGAATTGATGATTTAAGTTGTAAGTATTCCAAAATTGATTGCTCCTGATTCCGTACTCCTGGACCAGGTGAGTGAATGGGGCAAGAGTATTGTTCTGAAAAATGTGTCTTAAGTGAGTGATCCCTTTTCAGACCATGTGCGAAAAGAAGAGCGGTTTCTTGTTGCTGAGAAAGTCAGGGTTGTACCAGATTGGAGTGAGTTTAGATGGACCTAGTGTCGAGTTTGTGATGTTGTGGAATTTCCACCAGGCTATCAGGGTCGCAGATATTGTCAGTGTTTTAAAACAGGGGTGGTTTTTAATGGATTGACTTAGAAATGGTAAATCAGAGGTAGAAATACGGTTACAAAATGTCTGTTCTAGGTCTAACCACATATTGTCTGATTGCTGGGGATGTATCCACTTGAATATGTATTGTAGTTGATTTGCTAGATAGTAATGATAAAAATTTGGTGCAGCAAGTCCTCCTTGTGTCTTTGGATTTTGTAGAGTTATTAGTTTGATTCTTGGCGTTTTAGTTTTCCAGTAGAATTTTGTTATAATTGAATCAAGAGATTTGAACCATGAAAGTGTAGGTTGGGTTGGAATCATTGTAAAAAGATAATTAATTTTTGGAAGTATTGACATTTTAACTGTTGCGATTCGGCCTGATAAGGAGAGTGGTAGATTCATCCAACGGAGGAGGTTGTCTGTTATTGTTTTAAGCAATGGAGTATAGTTGAGATTGAACAGTTCTGATAGCCTGGGGGAGATGTTAATACCCAAGTACGTGATATGATTTGTGCATAAAGGAATAGGTGAAATGCAGGCTGTCACATCCCGGTTATTACTTTGCAGAGGGAGGATGGAAGACTTATGCCAGTTAACAGAGTAGTTGGAGATGCTAGAGAATGTTTCTATGAGTTTAATTGTTTCTGGAAGGGATGAGTGGGGATTTTGTATAAAGAGTAGAATGTCATCAGCATAAAGACTAATTTTGTGGTCTATGTTTTGTGTCTGGACTCCTTTGATGATGTTGTTTTGGCGGATGGCCGCAGCTAGAGGCTCGATGAAAATGGTGAATAAGAAGGGAGAGAGTGGGCATCCTTGCCTAGTCCCCCTGTGCAGTGTGAAAGGTTGTGAGATTAGTCCATTGGTGTTAACTGTGGCTGAAGGTGCAGAGTATAGAATTTTAACCCAGTTAATAAATGACTCTCCAAAGCCAAATTTTTGTAATGTTGATATGAGAAATGACCAGTTCACCCTGTCAAAAGCTTTTTCAGCATCTAGTGTGACAATTATAGTTTGCGTTTTTTTTTGAGAAGAATAGTCCATTATATCGAAGAGTCTGCGTGTATTATTTGAAGAGTATCTGCCTTTGATGAAGCCGGTTTGGTCGGGATGGATTATGGAAGAGATTACTTTTTCTAATCTATGAGCAAGTGTGTTAGTAATGATTTTTAAGTCCACATTAAGCAAAGAAATTGGGCGGTGGCTTGATGTTAATGAGGGATCTTTGTTAGGTTTACAGAGAAGGGAAATTGTGGCTGTATTCATGTTTATTGGTAATTCGGAGTTCTGTTTTATTTCAGTGACGAGTCTGCAAAAGAGTGGGGCAAGAACAGACCAGAAGTGTTTATAAAACTCAGCAGGGAAGCCATCAGGTCCGGGCGATTTGTTATTGGGCATGCTTTTAAGGGCAGTGGATAGTTCATTCTCTGTTATTGGTGTTTCAAGTGAGGATATTTGGTCAGGAGTAAGCTGGGGAAGGTCAATATTATTGAAGAAGGAGTTGATATCAACTAGGTTTGGATTAGTTTCTGGTGAGTATAATTTGGTATAAAAATCTCTGAAAATATTATTTATCTCTGCTGGTAAGTGTGTTGGCTTCCCTGCTGAGTCCTTAATAACAGAGATAGTTGATTTTTCTTTATTTTGTTTGATTAAATTTGCTAGGTATTTTCCAGATTTATTGCTATGGTGAAATTGTTCCTGCCGAAGTCTGTGAATTAGGAATCGAGTTCTTTTATTTGTGATTTCATTCAACTGGAATTTGTACTTTCTTAATTCATTCTGTGTTTTCTCAGATGGATTGTTTGCAATGATGGTTTCTAACTGATCGATTTTTTGCTCTAGTTCAGTTTCTTGATGTTGTTCTTTCTCTTTTTTTTGTATGTGGAGAATGAGATGATTATCCCTCGTAGAACTGCTTTACCGGTTTCCCATAAAATAGACGGAGATAACTTTGGAGAGTCATTTATTTCTAGGAAAGATGTTCACTCTTTTTTAATAAGACTGTCAAATTCAGGGTCAGTGAGGAGGGATGTGTTGAAGCGCCATCTAGAGTTGGTTTTGTGTGAACTGATGCTATTCCACGTGAGTGTTACCGGGGCATGGTCACTAATAGTAACGGGATGAATCTTACAGTCTGAAATATTAGACATAATTGAATTACTGGTAAGAAAGAAATCAATGCGCGAGAATGACTGGTGAACCGGTGAGAAAAAAAGAATACTGAAGATACTGTCTTGCAGATGGGTGTTTCTGTGGAATGCCAGATACGCTTATTTGCTTGCTTCTGTCCGTTGACGGGTTAATGACCAACATCACTCCTATGAACTGGAGTTAATTGTTTCTTAAAAAAGGATGGAATGCCAGATATGCCAGATATTTCTATGGAATGCCACTTCTGGGTCAGTAGTGGTAGAGTTGTGAGTAAATGAGATTTTGTTGTTAATTAAAATAGAAACCCCTCTTTGTTTTGTATTGTAGTGGGCTGAAAATATGTGACTGAATTGTGATGATTTAAGTTTGTGATGGTCTGATTGGGAGAGATGTGTTTCTTGTAGTAGCATATATCTGCTTGTAATTTGGCTAAATGATTAAATATTTGTATTTTTTTAGCCTGAGAACCAATTCCACAGATGTTCCATGTTACGAATTTTATTGGTGACATTTGAAAATAAGTGCTATGTGTCTAATATTAATGCTGATATTTGTGTGTGTGTGTGTGTGTGTGTGTACATGTGCATACATAATGAGATAGGGCCTGTAGACATTAACCATAACACAGTGAGAAAACAATGCATACAATTGCGAAAACACAAAAAGTGAGGGAAAGGAACAAAGAAGAAAAAAAACACAGAACAAAATTGCCAACAAAGCACAGGTTATACAAAATTTACAGAGCTGATCAAACCGCATACAGTGACAAACGAGACTTAAGTGCTATGATTAGTTCAAACCTTAATGACTGTGGGGACTGCTGTATCCTGGAGTAAATGAAGGAAGATTAACAGGGATGAAAAGACTGCAAGTGAGATGGAGACTGAACGGAAGAGAGAGAGAGAAAAAAAAAGAAGCATTGGCAGAGGGGGTGATTATCAAAATAGCCAAGGAGTAATGTTCATATCACGGTACAACTGTCCATCAATGTAAAGTCTGTCCACTGAGAGCACTGCTTTTTTTCCTTCTAATATCGATTGTTTACGGATGGGGTGTAGTTGTTTACGGCGGTGCATGATTTCTTTCGGGAATTGATCGTTAAGTCCAAAGTCTGTTCCTTTTAGCTGTCTGCCTTGACGTTGAACCTGTTGCTTCTGCTTGAAATGTTCAAATTTTGCGACGATTGGGCGGGGACGGTCGTTGGTGGATTTTCTCTGACCTATTCGGTGGACGCGGTGAAATGTGATGCTTTTGACGGTATCGGCAGGGAGTTTGAGTTGATGGATCATGAATTCCTTAACTGATTTTTCCGGGTCGTCCGTGGAATGTTCAGGGATGCCAGTGAGAACGAGATTGTCTCTCATGCTGCGAGCTTGTAAGTCGAGTATGGTTTCTTTCATTGCTTTAGTGTCGCTGATAACAGAGGTGAGCTGAGTGGTGAGGGTATTAACGGACTGCTTTAGAGATTTGTTTTCTTGTTGGAGATTATCAATTTGCTCCTGACTGAATTCCAGGCTCCGGCGGAGAGCCTGGAATTCCCTGTGCAATACTTCGATGAGTGAGATTCTGTTATCTAATCCAGTGAGCTTCTGTTCAATGGAAATCAGAATATCGCTTACCTCAGGGCAGCATGGCGGTTTTGGTGAAGGGGATGGTGGTGTACCTGAGTCGGAAAATGAAGCGTGTCGGGTTCTCTTTTTGTCCTGGTACGGAGTAGATTTGGTTCTGCTCGATGATGGTGAATGGCCCTTGTTCATGGTGCAAAGTCGTAAAAAATACTCGTCGATGTATTCTTCCAGGTGATCCAGGTCGCTTGGTATTGTATTGTAATCCGGTTTGGTAAAAATGTGAAAAGGCAGGTGGAGGGAAAGCGGGGATGATAAGAGAAAAAGCTTATTAATCGATGATGAAGTTAATCTTGCTCGAGGTCTAGCAGTCGCGGACCGCCATCTTAGGTCTTGCACTGTCTCGGGGAGATCGCGTTCACAGCGGCATCTCGCGCACAGTCATCGTATGACTCTGGACTCTGCACTGTGTTTGAAGATTAATGAGAATGCTTAATTTAGCTTTGAAGAACAAAACAGACCTCAGCTGAGACATCTCTTAAGATTATGGTTTCAATTTAAAAATATTTTTAAAGCCTGTGTTTTCTGTTAAGTGTTAATGTGTTTGAAATAGTTTTTCAGTTTTATGAAAATAAACCACAAATTGTTAGTTGGCTGAAAAATATGTTTATGCATCTGTTCCCCTTCAAGACTGGCTGAATACACATTATACACATTGCATTGTACACATTGAAATTTCTTCTTATTTCAATGCAAGTCAAGTTGCTGAAACAGAGCTTAATCAGAAACGCATCAACTTGAGCCAGAACCTGTGGGCTGTATTCTCCCTAATGGACATCCCACTCCTGCTTTGGATGAATATCTAATGCTGAGTATTCTTGTCAATTCTAATTCAAACTAACTATCTAATCATTAGTCAATGATCTAAAGAAAAAGTGCGCTTTAGCTATGCAGCAAGACTGTGATCCCAAGCAAAAGAGCAAGCCCACCTCTGAATGGCTCCATAGAAACAAAGTGAAAATATTTGAGTGGCCTTGTCCAGGTTTTTCCTTGAACCTCCCCATGGTGGGAAGCAGGCAGTTTATAGTGCGGAAACCCTCCACTGTGGCTGAATGAAAGCCATTCGTGTTGAGAGGATTGCATCAAAACTCCTCCATAGTGATGTAAAAGACCGATTTTCTGCTATCCGAACCATTTGGTTGCAGCATTGGCTAAGAATGTCTCAAAGAAGTTAAGGAGGGGCCAGTGACTTCTCGCATGGGTTACAGATATTGGATAACTTACCTTTAATATGGAATGATCACTTAAAAAATGTTTTTTTTTCACTGTCTCATGTTCACCTTATCTAATATTTTTTGGGAATGTCCACATAGTAGCTGATGCTTGGCCCACTCACTAAAAAATTCACTTGGTAGTATATTCCTGCATTATAATGGTCACACGATGCCTGGGGCTGGTCCGCACAAAGTTTCGCTTAAATTAGCTTAGTGCATCAGGGTTACATCCAAGATGCCGAACAAACAAAAAATCCACTCGTAAATACTGTATTTAACTATGTAAATGTCAGCTGACTGACAGAAATGAGACATCTTGCTGTGCAAACATCAACTCAAAACATGCCAAATTCTCACAAAAACTTCCATTCATTCATATCTGCCACTGCTCTGCTCCAAGGTGGGCTGTTTAAACTGCTCACCAGCCTTTGCTGCAAAAAATACCTCCATCGAAGTATCCATCTATGGGTGGAGGGGGTGTATCCTGACAGTCTTTGCTCAGTGAAGCTCAATAGGCTACAAGACTTGTCAGGACCAGAGCCGACTCAAACTATCAATTTGTTTTTCTGCTAATACTGCAATTAACAATTTACACAAGTTCACCAACTGAATTACGATTGCAAGTGTTACAATAATTCTCTCCTGTAAACAAATGGTTGCATGATAATATCAGTGTCAATCCCAAATTTTGCGCCGCCATGACAGTCCACTTATCAAGCGAGGTCTCCAATGTGATATGTGATACGTGATTTTGATAGTTAAATAATAAATAAAGTTGTATGAGTGCATGGCGTGATTTTAGAGTCAAAATAAACCTCATTTCCTCTCCTATTGGCTGGAATACAATACAAGGCACTAGAATGAATATAACAATGATTTTGATTGGTGTGAATCACACAAGGTCGGGATTTTGATGCAGTCACGCCTGATTGCCATATGGCACCCCTGGGATTTAAAGGGTTAAGGACATCCTATGCAGCGTTGCAGTTTTTATAACCCCTTTGATGTCATTGTTAGCGGTGTGGATATTACGTCCGGGACAGATATTTGGAAGTGTATGCCGTTTTAGTGCCTTCTGTTTGCCTTTACTTCGTCAGGTGATCCAGCTGATGAAGCTCTGAGTGATTGGACCGGCCAGAACCCAGACGTCATAAAAATATGCGCGAGCAGTTTAAAGACGGACTTCCTTTTCTCATCCTCAGAATGCAATTTTCGATGTCTCCGTGTATATTGTGACAGATTTATTTGTCTCGTTGATAAGCTTGGTGATACTCTCCGTGTACATTCGGTGGACTTGTTGCAAATAGTTCAATGTAGTGGCAGCTCGTGAACTGGCAATAGGGGAAGCTCAAACAATCCCTTAAAATTAATGATTGGTCATGGCCTGTTACCAATCATTCATATAAATGACAATTACAGAAACTACGAAAACTCTCAACATTGTCAGATGTGGCCAGTTTTCATTTACAACGCATACCGATTACGACTCCGGATTTCTCACGCTTTGCTTTGGGTTGGAAGGAATGCATTTGTTTCATGATCATTTTAATTAAATAATATCATTTAAAATGTCATTATGCAATTCCATTGCTTCCAACCCCTCCATGCACAAGGACTTCAATTCCGCGCGAGAATCTCTTTCATATGCGTTGATTGAATAATTGCTGACTACAGCAGAGGAGCGTAAATATGCCTCTTCAACTCACCGAATGTGTGAGAGTTGACAGGTATGAGTTATTGATGAAAACTGGCCACACCTGAGATGTTGAGAGTTTTTGGAGTTTCTGTAATGGCAATTTAAATGAATGATTGAAAACAGGTCATGACCAATCATTCATTAATTTTAAGGGATTGTTTGAGCTTCCCCTGTTGCCAGTTCACGAGCCACCACTGATTCAATGTATATTTGGTGAACTTGTTGCCAAAGAATACAATGTATATTTGGTGAGCTAATGGAAAAAATAGTACAATGTACAACGTATATTTCGTGAACTTGTTGCAATCACTGCGATAAGAAGGTTTTGCTGGGTATAGGCAAATTTGCCCACAGCCCAATTTGAACCATCTTCTGGTTTCATGTACCTACTTGTTTGACTGTCCAGAAAACAGATGTGAAATGTGAAATTTGCTTACAGGAAGTGAACTGTGACCTATTTAGTGATTTCAAGATTTTTGTGGGACAAGGCCTTGAAAAGTCCATATTTAAATCCATAAATGAAATGTCTGAAAAACCAGATGATTTTAAATGGCTACACAACAACATGACAGACATTTTGATACCAAACATAAGTCTATGTGTGAAAAACTGAAGAAGTTTCAGACAATTTTCCACATTTTGTTATGTTACAGCCTTATTCCAAAATGGATTAAATTAATTCTTTTCCATAAACACAAAACCCCATAATGACAATGTGAAAAAAAAATTTATGGAGATTTTTGCAAATTTATTAAAAATAAATAACTAAGAAATCACATGTATGTAAGTATTCACAGCCTTTGCTCAATACTTTGTTGATGTACCTTTGGCAGCAATTACAGCCTCAAGTCTTTTTGAATATGATGCCACAAGCTTGGCACACCCATCTTTGGGCAGTTTCACCCATTCCTCTTTGCAGCACCTCTCAAGCTCCAGATTGGATGGGGAGCGGCGGTGCACAGCCATTTTCAGATCTCTCCGGAGATGTTCAATCGGATTCAAGTCAGGGCTCTGGCTGGGCCACTCAAGGACATTCACAAATTTGTCCTGAAGCCACTCCTTTGATATCTTGGCTGTGTGCTTAGGGTTGTTGTCCTGCTGAAAGATGAACCGTCGCCCCATTCTGAGGTCAAGAGCGCTGTGGAGCAGGTTTTCGTCCATGATGTCTCTGAACATTGCTGCATTCATCTTTCCCTCAATCCTGACTAGTCTCCCAGTCCCTGCCGCTGAAAAACATCCCCACAACATGATGCTGCCACCACCATGCTTCACTGTAGGGATGGTATTGGCCAGGTGGTGAGCGGTGCCTGGTTTCCTCCAAACATGACGCCTGGCATTCACGCCAAAGAGTTCAATCTTTGTCTCATCAGACCAGAGAATTTTGTTTCTCATGGTCTGAGAGTCCTTCAGGCGCCTTTTGGCAAACTCCAGGAGGGCTGCCATGTGCCTTTTAGTAAGGAGCGGCTTCCGTCTGGCCACTCTACCATACAGGCGTGATTGGTGGATTGCTGCAGAGATGGTTGTCCTTCTGGAAGCTTCTCCTCTCTCCACGGAGGAATGCTGGAGCTCTGGTAGACTGACCATTGGGTTCTTAGTCACCTCCCTGAATAAGGCCCTTCTCCCCCGATCACTCAGTTTAGATGGGCGGCCAGCTCTAGGAAGGGTCCTGGTGGTTCCGAACTTCTTCCATTTACGGATGATGGAGGCGACTGTGCTCATTGGGACCTTCAAAGCAGCAGAAATTTTTCTGTACCCTTCCCCAGATTTGTGCCTCAAGACGATTCTGTCTTGGAGGTCTGTAAACAATTCCTTTGACTTCATGCTTGGTTTGTGCTCTGACATGCACTGTCAACTGTGGGACCTTATATAGACAGGTGTGTGCCTTTTCAAATCATGTGCAATCAACTGAATTTACCACAGGTGGACCCCAATTAAGCTGTAGAAACATCTCGAGGTTGATCAGTGGAAACAGGATGCACCTGAGCTCAATTTTGAGCTTCACGGCAAAGGCTGTGACTACTTATGTACATGTAATTTCGTAGTTATTTATTTTTAATAAATTTGCAAAAATCTCCAAAAAACTTTTTTCACGTTGTCATTATAGGGTATTGTGTGTAGAATTTATGGAAATAAATGAATTTAATCCATTTTGGAATCAGGCTGTAACATAACAAAATGTGGAAAAAGTGAAGCGCTGTGAATACAGGGATGGTTCCAATTTTCGCAATCCACATCCATGTTACCGGTCTCGCAATTTAACGACACTCGCACATTATTTAGCCAACTATATGAGGCAACTTTTGTGAAAATATCTTAGGTGTGTTTTCATAGGTATCTGGTTGTTTTTCAAGATTAACTTTACATTTCACATCAATTTTGGTCAAGACAGATGCATTTTTCAATGGAAAATTGTCTGAAACTTCTTCAATTTTTCACACATATGCTTATGTTTGGTATCAAAATGTCCGTCATGTTGTTGTGTAGCCATTAAAAATCATCTGGTTTTTCAGAACAATCATTTATGGGTTTAAATATGAACTTTTCGAGGCCTTGTCCCACAAAAATCTTGAAACCACTAAATAGGTCTCAGTTCACTTCCTGTATGCAAATTTCACATTTAAAATCTATTTTCTGGACAGTCCCACAAGTAGGTACATATAACCAGAAGATGGTTCAAATTGGGCTGTGGGCAAATTTGCCTATACCCAGCAAAACCTCCTTTATACGTTGTGTATTTGTTGTAAGAGCTGGAAGGAGTGGGTGACGTTTTTGTTTGATTCGTTTTCCCCTGGTTATGTTGAGGAAGTCAACTAATTTGATGTCTTTTGATTTTTGGCTAGGTGACATATTTCTTGTTATTTTCTTAGATCTTTTGTTGTTGATTTTGCATGGCCCACTCTGGAGCCTTACTGGTCTTCGATAAGAAATTGTTTGCAAGCATTATAATAAATACTCTGTTAATTGTTTTCATACTGTGTATTTATGCGTTTCTAGGGACGGAAGTTGGGATTCTCTCCACACCTAATTTATATGAACAGCTCAACCCTGGCCTGGGGCCGTAACAATATTCACAGATCACTGCTCAGGCACACCTGATGCTCCAAGCTGTCATTGCTAATAATCTCATCTATTCCTCTGATGAAACCTAACCTGAATCACCCATCTGATCAAATCAGTGAGAATGACTCAAAGATTTTTTTTTTCTTTTTTAATTAACTTTTTTTAATATCAAAAACAATATCCATCTTAGAGTAATCCTGAAACCATCACTTTGGTCAAATACTTTTTGTCCTGAACTGGAGAGTTGAAGTACAGTATATAGATTTCACATTAACTGACCAGACAATGCTGAGATTGGTTGCTACACATCACAGTGCAGCTCTAAGCTGTTCCTTTTTTGACAAGTTGTACTGGAGTTCAATTACCAGTGTGCAACTGGATCTTAGCAGCAGTTTGTAAGCTTGGTTTAGGTGTAAAGGTCATTCAGACCTTTAAAATTTAAATAAGCTAAGCACAATGGAATTAACACGAGAAAAAACCATAAGTGCAGTCTCGAGTCAAATCTACAAGCTGTTCTGTTCGACGTGCGCTAGTCAAGATTATGTTGCCTGCTGTCGGGTAGGATTCTAGATTGGTTTATGACAGCTGCTTAGTGACTGCTATTGTTTGGCATATGGACACTAATTGCAGAAGGTCAATGCGGCTCCGCCCTCCATTTGTCAACCTTGAGATGCTGGAGCAGTGTGAATGATGGAAGAATTTTAAAAATAGAAAAAAGTGAGGGTATAAAATCAGTGAACACACCATCATTTTTATTGTCCATCTGTCTGCGCTAACAGCCAGCATTCTGACATTTTCTGAAAGTGAGGTATGACTGGCTTGCTAAGCTTCTGCCCGTAGGCGCAGATTAGAGGTTGTGAAGTGTGAGACTGAAGGTATGGAGTTATTCAGTGCTCAAGCAGCTACACTTTTCTTCATCTCTGTGCTGCCTCCCTCTCTTCTGGCACCTTTCCCTCCGTCAGTATCTCTCTTGCTCCCACCTACCTTCCTCTGGCCTCATTTTCCTTTCCTACCCTCTGAAAAGAAGGCAGTTTTATTCCCAAATTGGAAAAATAAGTTTAGTCACGATTAAAGTTGATCTTCCTAAAAGCACTCTCTCCTGGGGCTGTGGGTTTGTGAGGAGATTTGCAAATGTATTCCCACAGTGCAGACTCCTCCGCAGCTACTGCAATTTATGCACTTAACTCTGATCCGGCTTTTAAATCCAGGGTCCCTGACTCATAGTCCAGTTCCTGCCAATTAATTCTGAGCTGCTGAGAGTCCAACGTGAAAGGAGAACTGCAGAAATTTATGTCACACATCATAAACAGTGGAACACACACTTACTGTATATTAGGGGTGGTGTCTGCCACTTAAGTTAAGCCATTTTTTTATTGAACTGGAAAAGTGAGGCCTAACTAGGCTTGCTGGGTTTTCTTGGATGTGTTTGATGTGTATTTAATTGGCGATATAGTCACTGCTGCTGTAGTTGGTGGAGTAGTTGTAGCCTACCCTGTATAATGAGCTTAGCCTGCTTATGGCTGTATTTTGCTATATTGTGAAAACTACACATTTACTGACACTATTGCACCACTTAAGATAGTGGCCCTGTTGATATCACCTGTCTATAGGATCTCAAGATGCACTGACTCATGCCATTGGCTGTTTAGTTTTGAAGGAAGACACACAAGGACAGGTTTGTGGCAATATTTTTTATTGTGGTAGCAAGTGTGTATATATGTGCGCATGTATGTGTGTGTCTGTTTGTGTGTGCACATGTGTATGTTTGTGTCAGTCGTAACAGTGTTTCGATGGTTGAGACTGGGAAGCATTGAGGTGGGGGAACGGGGATGAAGGTGGTGATATTTCGTAGTACCAGGGAGTCTTAAGTAACCTGAATAAGGAATGCGTCCTGATGATTCTGTAAGTGAATGTGTCTGGTTCCAGAAGAGAGGCAGTTGCCTGGTAGAAGCTGCTTTTGTCGGCCCACAGAATGATTGTCAGTCCATTTGGGCGGGCGGCCGTTATGATTTCACTGGGCCATATCTTGAGAACTATTAAGAATTATGACCTCTAAACTCGGCACTTTTTAAACTTCTGAAAGTTCATCCAATCTTACAAGCAGAGAATGTAAGGTCTTTGGACTTCTGTAGTCTACTGATGGCAGTTTTTCTTGAGGTGACTCCATGTGCTGTGGTAGATCCTCCGAGAGGTGTAATGCTCAAGGAAATCTGCTGGACAATGGGACTGTCATGCAGAGTGAACAATTACCTGGGACAACTCAGAGTTGAAGCTGCGTGTTTCTGGACTATTTTATTGTGTTCTTTTTTTTTTTTTTTTGGATGTATTTGAGCCATGCATTTTGGCTAAGTTGCATTCCATGGTTTATTTCTATTTTATATTGTGGTGGTGTGTTGAGAGTTTGTATTCCAAATTTTCTGAGTGGTTCTGAGTGGGGCATTGTAAAATAATGCTTTTGCATTTAATATCACTCTGGGCTCTAACTTCTTGGCGCAGCACAGGGTGGCGCAGCGTGGCGTAGCCCACGCAGTGGTAATTTCGTCCGGTGCAGCCCGCGCAGTGGTAATTTCGTGCTGTGCAACACTGTGCGCAGCCACTTTGGCAATTTGGTAGACGGACGAGCGCCAAGATGGGTGTGGCGGCATAGTAGGGGGAGGTGTCACATATTCATCATGACGCAGTGACAATTTCGTGGATGAAGGATCCGCTGAAAGTGCGCAGAGAGCTCGCCAGCTCCAACCTGGTTTACTTTCTGTGCAGTGGTAATTCGGCTGACCGGCGCACAGTGCGCACACGTCACCGAAACCTCACAGGCAGGTTTCCAGAATGTCAGGCACATTTCAATGCAATAGATAATTACAGCAACCATTATTTAATGTAACTATCTGAATCAGCACATAAATTACAGTATCTATATTGATTGTCCTGATGTCAGATCAAAGACAGAGAGAAAGAGAGAGAGAGAGAGAGATGTGCATGTGGGCGCGTGAGTGCGTGTGTAGGCTATGTGGGTATGTGTCCATCAGCTGCTTTCACACCGGACGCGAAACAAATTTTTTGCACGACTGATTACATTCAAAGTCAATGCAAAGACGCGAATACACGCGAGTATTCGCGTCTTTGCATTGACTTTGAATGTAATCTGTCGTGCGAAAAATTCATTTCGCGTCCAGTGTGCAAGCGGCTTAATACTATTATTGTCACTTAAGTTTTATCGTTTTTAGTGGGGGAAAGGAATACAGCCTGATTGTCATGATCTTGTACTGAGTTAAGATCACATATTTAAAATAAATGTGTAACGTATCTTGCATTGTTGTCCATGCATGTTAATCCCAAAATTTTTAAGCAGCAACAGGGTGTAATAATAGAAACACGCTATCCATCGTTTCTCTTCCCAATGATGCGGGCAGAAGAAATAAATTAGCAACCGTCGTATTTCATTCCAACTTCATAAGTTTGAATGATCTGACGTAGTTTCGTTTTGAAATTCCATTCAAGTTCGCTGATGGTAATAATTCGTGAATGCCCTAGCTAGCCAGCTATTCGTAACGCTTAATATAGACGTAAGCGGTGCAGAAAACATGCCTGAAGCAGCCAAGTAAAATGCAACATTAACGCATCATGCAGATATAGGACGGAGGCTTCTTTATTCCAACATTTAAAGGCGAGTAGAGGAGCTCATTTTATTGGTGAAGATTTGACTCGGCTGTGTTAAACCCACTCAACGCCTTCTCTCCTCCCTCTTTGCCACTTAGGCCGGCAGGAGGGACAGAAGTGGGACAGAGGAGTACTTGTGCCGGGCACGAAATTGCAAAATACGCCTGGATACACCCGTTGGCGCGGCGCTCCCCCCATTCGCCGCGCCTGCGCCTGGTCAATGAATTTAGAGCCCTCTGTATTACTGGTAGCGCAGACTGTTTAACTTTCCACACGTGTGCTGTTTTTAAATTGGTGTGGTGTACTACGTTGCACTTGGGTCTTTGTTTCCTCAAACTCACCATATAAGCCTTGGTGGGGAAGGGTTCAGGCAGGCGATAAAAGTATTGTTGTCCAATTTTCTGAGCTGGAATGTGTGTTCACTTAAAGCACATTCACAACACTTATACAGAAGCTTGCCAGTGAGTGAGTTTATCATGATCTTTTGTGAAGTATGAATTTAAAAAAGGCGAAAAGAGCTTGCTGCATATTTTTTTGAATACAAGCAGTATTCAAAAGCTTGGAGTCATTGTGATTTTTTGAATTGATTTAATTGACTGAATAGAAAGTCACTGTATTGAAAGTAATTTTAATATTTTTGCTGATAATTTATATATTTTTTTTAAATCTAACATTTGCATTCAATAGCAAAGCCACAGTTTCAACATCCATTCTTGTGTTTCTGTGCTGTGCTTCTACGGAGATGATAGCTGTGTGTTTATAGAGGTTATACCAGTCTTTGGCTCTCTGCTGTATTTCCTGCTGATGGTAGGCCAGCCTGTGTCTCGCAGCGCTTCACTTTTGAAGAAAATCTATCACAGAAAAGTGAATTAATTCATAATTCATCATTGAGTCATTGCAGTTTTATGAAAAATGTCAGAAGTCACATTGTTATCATAAAAACTATTAATTTAGTCCATCTTTTCTTTGATTTCCTGTATCTATCATCATAATAATGAAAACTGCTCCCGAATTCATTCTGCTGCAGCCTATTTAATAGCACTTGCTTTCAAGTTGATGTTTCTGCGCTGCATTGAAAGAAGCAGTTTCACAGGCCCGATATCTCAAAGTCTGGTATATTAAATTATGGCTTTTCTGAATGGTGCAAGTGTGTTTATACTCAATCTAATCTATGTAGGTATAGAGCTAAAGCTGATCATTCCTTTGACAGCCTCAGCGAGGTGCAGAATGTATAGGTTCCTTGAACCCTGTCACTTCTATTGTGGCACATAAGGAAGATGGCAAAATAAATATTACACACATAACCTGTTTTTCTTGCGAAACATGGCTTGTCAGGTTTAGAAGCACTGCCACGGCGCTGTATTTTTCTACACTTAGAGGGACTTGGAAGATCTTATGCTTCATACTTGCTCCGAACAAACTGGTAGCCTGAGCGTCAAAACAGTTGAACAACTTTTCACCCCCTACGTACAGAAACAAAAGGTGTTACTATGGGACATCATGATGGCTAACTTCAAAATTGCTTTTTGTAGTGAGCTAGCTGGTTTGTAGCCATTGATGCTTCATTGCACTGGAGCCAAGTGAATCATGGGTCTCATAGTTTTCAGAATTATTGAGTGTTAGCATATTAGGAGAAAAAAGTACGAAGATTTTAATTATTGCTTACCATGGTCATAAAAACAGGAAGGGGTTTAGAAGTACTTTTTCATTTCTTATACTGAATTGATATATTTATTTGAATCAGCATTCTTTATTGAATCGGCATGAAATGGCCCTGACATTGTTGAAATGAGCGTGAATGTGTTAGTGCGCGCAGTTCTTCCTCTGCTGAGTCTTTTTCTTCTTCCCCTCTTCCTTTCTCCATTTTAGCTTCATCTACTTGCAAGGAAATGAGTGCACGCTAATTAATCAGATTTCTGAGTGTTAACGATGAGGATTATATCGTGCTGAAAGGTTAGAAGTGTCAATAACACTTTATTCTTGGCTGCAGTTTCTGAGAGAAATAATTTTCCCAGAGAATTGTGGGTCGAGAGGCCCAGATTGTAACTTCTCTTTATTAATTGTGTGACTCAGATTTGTAAGTTCAGTGTTAGTGTGTGGTGAGAGAGAGCAAGGATCAATAACACCACTCCCCTCTATAGACTGCTTTAAAGTCAGAGGAGAGTGACACGTAAAGAGGGCACTCATTTAATCCACTGGGACCAGTTCAAGGGCTATGATCTTTCACTTCCGGCCAAATTCAGTCGAATTCCCCTTGATTGAGGGGTAGCAGTGATGAACATCCTGGTTCTGGACCTCAGACATATTGTTAAATAAGATGTACATTAAACAGATGTGACATCATCTTATGTTCGGAGTTCCTAAAATTACAGTAACAATAAAAAGAACAGTAAAAGTGATTTTGTGGTTGCATTTTAGAATGTTTGAGGTAGAATAACAGTATGAAGAGTTTCATTGCAAAATGAAATATACGGCACTCTCAAAATTTTTAAGGCACAACCTTTTTTCCCTTCATATTATCTAAGTGTTTATCGTACCATCAAGAGCATTTATGCCAAGTCAAGTTTGTTATGTTAAACTTGCCAGCTATTATTGGCATCTGTGTCATTGCATTGATAACCTTCAAAAAGACGCACACCCATTTACAGTGCAATATGAGGGTAAACACACATACACATATACACATATACAAATGTTTCCACAGAAGCGCTTATACAAGTTCACTTAACATTATACAACATTACAGAATGTGTATATGTGCACAGTTTTTCTGGTTTTTTTTTCAATGCAATTAAATTTGTTATGTTAAACCCCAGCTATTATGCACCTGCACACACAACCTTCAAAAAGAACACCCATTTACAATGGGGTAAACAGGTATACAAATAAACAAATGTAAACACAGATGCCAGAATCACACAGGCAAAATGCACCTGCTTATGAACACCCACAATGGCAGGTGCAAATAAACATAAACACAGATGTTGCAGGCAAAAACACGCTTGCAGCATCAAGGCTAAATCAGTGAAACGTCCACTTTTACAGTTCGTAATGTTAACTAAGGGGAGGACTTGATCTGAAATCAGACCATGTGTGACTGCAACCACAGTCATAAGCATGTGTGCGGTAAATTGTTCTGTTCCATTTCAACGCAAAAATGAAACAAAATCAAGGCAATTAGTTTTTGTTCACAACTGCAGAGATTAATTCTCCCCATCTCATCCATTACTAACCTTAAAACTTCTCAGACAGTTCTGACCTTGGAAAATCACCGGATCTCCAGCTGGAAAAACAATATCTAACTTCTGTACACAGCAGGAATGACGTACGTGAAATGACTAATTTGTAACAGTTTAATAGTATACAAAGGAGAAATTCACAACTGCAAGTTTATTTAGCACCTATTGCCACAAAAATACTATTTTGAGAATGTTCACATGATGGTATTTTGGGAGCACTTTACATTACAGTTTGGTTATACCATGGTATTACCGGGATTATAGTTTAATAATGAAGAAGTAATGATTAAGTAATACCATGTAATTACAAAAGTAATAACCAGTATTAACCTTGCACTTCAGACACTTAAGGACTCGATAGTGTCCAGTACTATATCAGACCTATGACATGACACCTCCCTGAGTTACTGTGTGTATGATATGGCCAGGCTACTAATTTCACTTTATGATCACTGTCTAAATGGAAAAAATATTTCTTTTCATCAATGTTAAATCTGTCCTTTTGTGGGGAAGTGGTTGTATTAATAGTATTAGTATAAAAAAGCATTCATGAGCAACGTGCTGAGTGAACTGCCTGTACATGAGCAATGACTGTGTTAAACTTTTGTGTTTCAGGGAAGCACATACAGGAGTAATTATAAATCGTAAGCGGAAATGAATTAAGCTAGTCACAAATTGTGGAATGAAGTGGGCCGTAGATTCCCAAAATGTAAAAATAGCAACTAAGTTAGTAGGCTTGCCGCTAGCCATTAAGCTAACTAGCTATAATTGCAGCGTGACTGGGTGAAATGTGGGGCTGATCGAGCTTTTGCGCATTTATATGTCTCCTATTGTTATGGCTAAGAGCTGAATTGTAGACGGTACGGTTATATTAATACGGCTTGTGCTGCAGTTGTATTTAAATGAATGTTTCGGTTGTGCTAATATGGAATGGTGATAATGCGTGAATTGGGTATGAATACGAACATATGAATCTGTAATTGAACAAGTAGTCTCGCGTTCTACTGTCATCATTGTAGGAAGAAAGCATTCATGAGCAACGTGCTGAGCGAACTGCCTGTACATGAGCAATGACTGTGTTAAACTTTTGTGTTTCAGTAAAAGCTATTCCACTCAACACGCATTCCTGTTTTTCATGTGTGCAACACTTTGATTACTTTAATTTGAGACCCTGAGCTGTGCAAACAGAACGTGGCCAAGGTAATCCTGCATAATTAATTTTGTTAATCCAATTAACATATTCAGATTGCCATGAAGAAATTAATTTGTGGCTTTTCTTCAAAATTTTCTAAAGCTTCTATGTCTTTCTAGTAGTATGGTCCCCAGAACTGCACACAATACTCAAAGTGTGGTCAGATGAATGTATTTCACAAGAAGTATGACCTCCTTAAATTTATACTTAATACTTTTGGCTGTATGTCCCACCATCCTGTTGGTCTTTCTAACTGCTACAGCACAGCGGCTAGAACCTGTATGGGTTTGGTCAACAATAACTCCCAGATTTTTTTTTTCAAGTAGCGCACATTCCAGTTTTAATCCTCCCATAAAGTAATCCAGATAATGTCTTTACTTCTGACATGTAGAACTTTATATTTGGCAATGATGAATTTCATTTGCCATGTTTCTGCCCATTTTTTTAAATCGATCTAAATCATCCTGAATCACTAAAGTAGACTCTAAACTGTTAGCCAAACTTCCTAATTTCGTATCGCCTGCAAATTTGACTAATTTCCTTTCAATGTTCCTGTCAAGGTCATCAATGTAGATGAGGAAGAGCAGGGGTCCCAACACCAATCCCTCAGGGACTCCACTTCCCACAATGCCTAGCTCAGATGACATCCCTGTGACCACAACTCTTTTTGTTCTGCCTGGTAACCCGCTTCTGAATCAATTCCAAGATACCTCCTATAATTCTTACGGTACATAAATTGAAAATTAGTCTCTCATATAGCACTGTATCAAATGCTTTCTGAAAATCCAAGTATATAGGCCTAGCTCTGATCATAAGTCATGGTGACCTCTTCAAAGAATTTTAAAAGGTTTGTCAGGCATGACCTTCCCTTACAGAAACCATGTTGGTTATCCTTCAGGATGTTGTTACCTTCAACTAATAATTCCAACTTGTCTTTAATGATAGATTCCAGGACATGCAATGCAAGTTAAACTGGTAGGCATGTAGCTTTCTTGCTCAGTAGGGTCCCCTTTGTTATATAGTGGTATTATGTGCTGCCATGCCTCCCATAATTTGGTATTTCTCCAGTTTCTAAAGACTGCCTAACTGACTGTGGTTTTGAGAAAATCTCACCTACTTCCCTGAGAATTCTTGGATGTAGGCCATCAGGCCCATTTTGAATCACAGAATTGTTTTTCTGATTGTACTTGCATTAATTAAAAAAGGTGAGCCTGATATCTGATTCACATCAGTTTTGTGCTGAGTAAACTCAGCTGCCTCAAAGACGGCTGATAAGAGCTCCAGTTTGGGGTCCTGTCCTTTACACACAGAGCAGTTTCCTTCTTACAAAAACGAGGGGGAGCAATTTCCACAGTACATCAATCAGAACATTCTCTCAGGTTGAAAATTGGTACGTGTGTAATAGGAGCGAGTGATTCAATTTGGGGAAAAAATTAGTTATTAAATGCTGAGCAAGGAGAAAATTACACACTGCACGCGTGGGTGCCTCTCACGGCACAAATTAACATCCAGACTCATTTACTGTACGCTGTGTTTATTGGAGGGTTGGCAACCAACTGGGGTTATTAAAAATTACTCAGGACTTTTCTGGTTAGACTCTTCTCAGACAAAAATGCATGAAGGGAATGGTACCAGCTGTTGCACTTTCTCAATCTGCTTAAAGGAGGGATTAAGGTTTTTTTTTTCCTTTTAGATAAAATGTCAGTCCTGGACCACAGATCTGCATTCAGATCTCCCCAGCTCATATCTTCTGAGTTAAAAGGCAATCTTATCCTCAATCAGAACTCCTAATCTGAGGTGTTTCATCAAAATAGGCCAGTGTGCTTGCCCTTTTTTACCCTGATTGGGTGATGGAATGTAAGAAGTAGAACTGCCTCCACCCCTCCCCAAAAAGGAGCTTTACACCCCTCTGTTGCATGAAGCCTTGGCATAATTTTTCATTCTTCTCCACAGCTTGAAAATAAGTGTGTTAGTCAGGTGGCCATTGTAACTAAGTCCCTTGTTACTAAGGTTTCGCCTTGTGTAAACAGACAATTGCAAAGCAATTGTTTCTGTTTGGAGCTCGATACTTCATTTATTGAGTATAATGTGACACACAAAAAGGCAAAACAATCAGGCACTTCAGACTTCAGTCTCTCCTGAGCCCACACTCAGGAACCTTCCAAGCTTGTAGGTAGCCTATAACACACTGGTTCCAGTGCACTACTGCAGATGTAAAGGGAAGAGTAATTAGCCAACCTTCTACATGTGACAATTACTTCTCCCCAACACTGCTCTCCTAGCCACTCCCCCTACCTCTCCCACCCTCAGCTGAGTCCGGCAAAACCCCGCCCCCACAACCGTCATCTCAGATTTGCTCATTCACTCACTCTGTCCAGCTAGGAGAGCTGAATAAACTTATTGATATTCCATGAACAGGGCGGGAGTTTGACGCACTTAAAAATGCTAACTTTAGGGAGCCTCAACAGGCACTTCATCATTGAACTAGGCAAAATGTCTATATAAATATAAATTGGTGAATTCAATAATGGCCCAACTCCACACATTTTCAACATGGATTTGGGCTCTTTCTGAATTCACTGATTCATATGAAGTCATATATCATTCCACAAGAACCAAAACAAACTCAAAACTATGCAATCCCACTCTACGTGCACATGCACATGCTTCCCAAACAACGTCACTTCTAAGCATCCCCTCTGAATGTCCATGAGAGAGTGAGTGACCACAGTTTGAAACTGGCAGCAGTTTGCATACAATGGGATAAATGAACATTTTACCAAAAAAAAAAAAACCCTACTGGAGCATTTTGCCCTCAGTTTCATCTTGCCAGAAAACTAGCAACTCGTGCCGGATTTAAATCCATGACCTTCTTGCAGTGAGGCAACAGGGCTACCCACTGCACTACTACACTACCCTTTATTAATTGTTTAATTTTATGCTCGAGGAGATTGAGTACAAATCTGATACTGGAAAAAGTCACAGTGAAGATAGTTACATATACAGTGCGTATATTGCTGAAGCAGTAGAGGGATAGTTTAAAATTGTGTGGGGATGATTTGGTGGGTTACAAAACATCATTGATGTGTTTTTCTCCTGTGAGATCAAGCTCTCCTCAAATTTACAGCATGTGGAAATTTTTGCGATCGGGCTTTAATAAAAGAATAAGGAAACGTTGTCAAACTCCACTATGACTGCATTTCTCACCATAGCTTTACAGTTACATAGCAAAATGTGGCTGTAATGTTTTGTAGCAGCTGTGTTTGTATTTTCAGTGCCTTGCAGCTTCTCCCCTTGGAGCAATTCTCTCATCTCACCATGCAGTGATTATGGATTAGTCAAAATAGATTTATTGTCGGAGTCCAGCAGTTCCAATAATCAAAAACCTTGTTAAAAATTCAAAACTCTGAATACTGAACTCAGTGTTTGCCAGAATGCCTCACTTAAACTATAAATAAATACATTGTATGAGATTGAATGTATTAATAATTATGAAACTTTTCTATTCAGTAGACTACTCAAGTGGAATCAACAAAAAATTAGAATTATAGCAAATTAAAAAAATTTAAACAAATTAAAACTTTAAGGCAAATCCGGATTTAAGATCAATTAATTTAATTCTGTATGATTCAATCAATAAAATCGGCCAGTCAGCTATGAATAGAAGTTGTGCATTCTTTCTTGAATGGAGGCTCACAACCTATAATGAACAAAACAATATACTATGTGCAACACCATGCAAAGTATTGCATTTGCAGGCACAGCAATTTTGTCCTATAAAGTAGTGTCCAATCCTTGTCTTGAATCTTTGTTTCAATTCTGTGGAGTCAATACAAATGAAGCAAGTGTGCAGTGGATTTCATCACACAGCCACAGCTGGTTGTTTTACAGTACACAACGTATATTCAGCCCACAGAGCTACAGAGGGCTCCAGTCAAAGGATAAAGCAGCCTCATTGGTTCTTTCTCACTGCTCCCTCATTGCTCGTAGCAAAATATAGAGCATTTAAGGACTGTCTTTCAAGCTAAGCCACTGAGTCAGGTCAATACTGTCTATGGCCATGAGGCAGATGACAATTAAACTCATTGATGCAGCGGTTCATACCACACTCTCTAAAGTAGCTAAAGCAGCAATTAGTCAAACAAACTCTCCTCGTCAACTGCAAAGCAATGTACATTTGTCTTGCATGTCACACAGTAGCTAGAGACTGAAGCCTGCAGCCATCTGGTCCCTGCTACACAGTGCTGGGAACCACGTGAGAGAAAAAGTCTGCATTTCCATTTGCTCAATGCGTTAAATTCATTCCCCCTGCTCATACCCTACGATGACCACATTTGCAGTCCAGTCTCCTGGTTGCCTCATGATTCAAATTACTCACAGTGGAGGTGATTTTAAGGCCTCATTATTCATTGTAATCATCAATATACTGTATATGCCTATGAAATTAATTATGTTGACTAAAAATTCCAACAGTTGCCTTCTTGCAGTATTAATTAGTGCTCCATATTTATCCCTTCCTGTTTTCAATCTACAAGATTAAATCGAGGAAAAAAGTAATTGATTTTTTCGAACTTTTTTTTCCCTTATCTGTTGTGGAGCAGTCCTGCTGATGGTTGGTGATAAAGCTGCCTTTTTTGAGGAAGGAGAGATAGACTGATGTCAATGATAAACGTGATGTTGCACGCGTTTGGGAAGATAAGGATGATCTTGAATCCAGATACATTAGAACAGGCTCGAGGCTGAGGAGACCACTGTAAAGTTGCACACTCACCTCCACCTATTATGCTTGAGACAGATTAGAATGTGTCATGTGAAAACAAATTTTTGTTTTCAAAAAGTCGTGACCTCTCCTCTTTAGATCAAACATTTGACAACATAGCCTAACTGAATATAAAATTACATACTGATAGGAACAGAACATTAAGATAATGCGTGCAATTATCGTACCACTATCATGTACCAAGCACTTAGTTTAACTGCAAATTATGGTAGTATCAAGCATAATATTGAGCCTAGCCATGAAATTCCCAGCATATTGGCCTTCAAGCTATTCCACACTGTGATACCATTGTGTGCCTTCATACCATGCATAAAACTTAGAAACGAGTGCCATAAAGCAGTGCAGATGAGTTTAAACAATAGGAGCTGTGATGAATGGCATATACGCTCACCTGCAATTCGACTGTAAGGTGAAGGTAAAACAACAAATCCTAGAGCATGCAAGGGCACATTGGTACACTAAATATTTGTAAAAAAAAACACATCTGTGGCAAGCATGCAAATATTGAGGCAGACTTCAAATATTTTACCAACTGATGTTATTCCCTTTACAAAGTGAACTTTTAGCAGTACATAAATCACACTGGATCTCTGTTGTGAATCTGTCTGCCCTGAACTTTTCAGCTCTCGGCTCTTGCAGAATAGGGAATCATACATGGCATCACTCATTACCACTGGCAGCAATATTAAGGGTAATCTTTAAGGGCTGCCATGATTGGTGTAAAAGGAGAACAATCACTCAGGACTGGCTGAAATTGAACAGAGCCTACTTGCTTTTTTTCTGAATACTTAATCTGCTACTAGTAATAATTTAAGATATATTTGTGGGGTGTTGGATTATGACCGTTGTGTGTGGAAACTTGTGTTCTGCGTGTGATCAGACGTAGAAATTGCAGGTGAGTTTTTGTACCTCATGGCATCTGGTGGAATACAGAGGCCATTACAGCTAACTCAGACCTTCTTAGTGACTGTACTCCCGAGAGCCGACAAATTTATTGAGTTTTCAGAGCAGTGGTCAACTGCTTTCTTTGGAAAACTTGCCAACACTATTCACTGGTTTTTCAGTATTTCCCTTGCTGGCAACAGCTCTGCAGGTTACATGGCACTACAGCAGTTTAATGCACAATAGCCGGCTAGTTGTCCACCAAATAATATAATAAAATAAAATATATTGCTGTAGAGGCCGACAGGCCACGAGCATTTCATGAGCCTTTAGAGCCAACTAGTTTTGTAAAATGAGCAGCTCGCCATACTGAGCTCAATACATCAGTTCCACCGCACCTTCTTCCAATCATAGCACATTCAAGAACGTATCCTCAGTATCGACCAATGAATTTTCAGGCAACATGATTAGAGAGGAACACTGAATGAAATCCATAACTCTCTAGATATGAGAGTCTCTATTTCACAGTGAGAGTTCCACACTGGATTGCAATTTCTGACTAAATTCTACCAGCACAACTAAAGTGCAGTACAGTAATTCATATGAAAGGTGCACTGTGAACAGCATTATAATGGTAATGATGATGATTATGATGATTCCGATAAAATATGGCTTCATTACATTACAGGAAGCACTGAGTATTTCTCTAAATCACTCAAGAGTGTATTTATACAGACTGGCTCTTTTTATTTGGCTCTGTAGACTTTCAGGAAAAAAGGAAAATCCCTCAAAACTCCCTCACTTGTCAGTGGGCTTGGACCCCACAGTAATACTGCCTCCCAGCTCAGCAATACATGATTAATTGGTGTCTTCTTTGTGTGTAAAGTGTAGAAATAGTCTGAAAATTAAACATCACTGCACTTTCAGAGTACATCTGAGAAATTTGTTATTTGAGAGACGCAGACATTGATGCAAATCTTTAAATAAGTTCTGGTAATCTAGAAATCCACTGTGTGAAATTTGAAAACAATTAACTCTTCAGATTGCATCATAGCACTGGAGAAATATAAGAAATGCTGTCCTGCTAATTGCTGATATTTTTTCCTGCTGGCAATTCTGTGGAGATGCCCAGAGTCGTGCTGTAAAAAGCTGAACTTTAAAAGCAAGTTAAATATTTGATTACAAGGCCATGGGTCAAAGTCTGTTGGAAAATTAAACATTTTGAGTAGTGAATTTGAGTTACATCAGTAAACCAAACCAGCAACCCTGACAAACCTGCTGACCTGGGCTTTTGGTGACCTGCCTCTCCAGTACACTCGCTCATTTGGATTCAACACAGAGAAACCTCGAGAACAGATCACGGCACACTTCTCACTATAGGCTGCTGCAGTGCACCTGTCTGGATAGTAGTTTGAGTGAGGCCCAATTACCCGCAATGTAGAGAGAAGCAACGTGTCCACTGGGATTTTAGGGAATTCCGCCACCTAATGGCGGAATTCATTGAGACTTGAAATGTTAAATTATATCTCAGGCTTTGCTTTTATAACTCATAATTAGGTGGCACAGGCAGTGGAAGCGGACATGCTGCTGTGATCATTGTCCTTTTGTTTTGAAAACAACTGCATGAGATGGTTTCAGAAAATTCAAAGAGTACAATTCTGGGCTGCCCCAGTGGCTCATCAGTCTAAGTGCGCGTACCAAAAAGGCTGTGTCCTTCCCGCAGCGACCTGGGTTCGATTCTGGCTCAGTTCATTTGCTGCATGTCTTCCCCCAGTCCTCTCCCCAACCTTCCTGTCTCTCTACACTGTACAACTGCCAAATAAAGGAAAAATTCCCAAAAAAAAATAATCTTTAAAGAGTACAATTCTATGCCATGCATTTCATTATGGCGCTAAAAGGCAGTTGCATCATTGCATTTTTCTTACTGACACTGTGCGAGGCTTCGGGTGTTTTACTGTCTGATTTTCAAAACACAATGAAATTTTGGAACACTTTATTATAAAATTTGAGGTTTATCCATGTTACTTTGGGCTACCATGCTCCATAAACCGCTGTATGTGGTGGGTACCCAAACGCTCTGACCAAACAGATGCTGATGGGTACTATCTTATCAGAATGCTTGCAGCCTATTTCAGTTTCCTCTTCGAAGAGCATTTTATGCTGAAGCATCATGTCTTGAGTCTTGTTGCTGGCTCCACCTCTACTTTTTGCTTTGGGCATGAGGCTCCTCTATCTGTTACATGTTTCTGACAGCGCCACCTATGCTTTGGTTATGGTAAAACAAGCAGGCTTGACACCTCCCTCACTCCCCCCTTCTCACCACCTATTAATAGGCCAATGTCTTCAGTGTATTATCATTCTAAAACTCCTCTCCCCCTTCTCACCCCCACCCATCTCTCCTTTTATGCGTTTTGAATGCAGAAAAAAACAGAACACACAGACCTGGCATGGACCTCACATCTCATCAGTTTCCTTCTCATTAACGGCAAATTTGCGTTAATTTTCCATATAGTTAAACGTGATTAGAAAATAGTGTTCGACATTGCTGCCCTAGAAAAGGAAAAGTAAAAATAGCTAAGCATGCCGACAGACTGATGATAAGAACATGAATCAATTAAAAAGGGAGCTGATTATTTTCCATTTCTTTGCTTCTGGTTCTCCCTCCAGAGCTGCCTCTTCTTGCAGGCACTGCATAAATCCACTCTGCCACAGAACCTTGCCTGTTTGATATAACACACATCTGCTGAATCTATATGTTTGTAATAAGTCCGGCTGTTCATTTTATCTGGTATGCTTAATCCGCCGATTTACAGCGATCTTCTGAACATCCCCGGACAGCATCAGTCGATCATCATTAACTTACTGGATGAAATTATTCAACAAACTTCCCGCTCCCCTCTTTAATTCTGCAATGTTATATATATATATACGGCATGGACTGAGTGACCTACCAAAGGATGCAAAAGAAAAGGCAAAGAGAAGGACGTAAAGCGACTGAAGGAATCTGGAGTTTTGAAGGCCTGCATTGCCTGGAACACGTCACCGGCATGTAGACTCTTGGGAGGTGACCCTCCTTAAGCATAACTCCCACTCTGATTTCTTATTCTCAGCAAAATTGCCTGCCTCCAAACCTCATTTACATTAAACCGGTGATTCCTGGAGCCACCAACCCCCCACCTCCCCAATGTGGGCTGTTTTTTTTTTCCCAACCATTATTGCAATTGGATGATTTTAACACAGTGATAATACATTTTAATTTTATGATTTTCTTTGTTCTGTGAGAAGTTATGCTTCTATTTTTACTCGTTTTTGGTATTACTGATTGGTTTTTGCCACTCGGCTATCAAATTCCTCTCCAGGCGTCTGGCTTACCAGAGCTGGTTAATTGATGATTTGGAGCACCTGCGTTCTGTCTATATATACTGTGTAAGCAGAAGTGGCAGCCTGTCCCTGTTTGATTGTTGTCTATACATGAGAGCCAGTAACAGCTAGTGGGTATTAGCTCTAGAGTTGTTTACGGGGTCTTCGCGTTTGTTTTGAGAAAGAATATTTAGAATCTTTGCATGACTTATTCTCCTCAGTTTCTCCCTTTTCTGGCACTCGATTTTGGTGACGATTGGGAAGGTTATTTCCAATGGGAGTATTTCTCACTCTTTTTGTTTCCGTTATTCCTCTATCTCCATCGAGACCGTGGGGGCTGGTTGTTTCTTAGCGCCAGCTTTTAGATCAGTTTCGTAGGGGCATTTGGTCGCCGCCAATTTCCACCTCATCACATTTTGACAGAAATATTCATGCTTGCCCTGATGAATAAAACACACTTGAACATCCTGGGATGAATTATTTTTTGCTTTCGCAAATGGAAACGCCCGTGGCTGCAGCATCAATAGCTGCTCTAAACATGACAATGAGACAAATTAACAGCTTGAAAGAATTTATGATTGCAATTGTAGTAGGAATAAACTCAGCATATGGGGGGTTGGACCGACTTTTGAAACCACTGCACCTCTGCTTTAAGGCAGGTCAGTTCTCTGGGTCAGACTCTGGTGCTTTCTGTACCCATCCTCTGTTCCACAGTGCGGCGTGAGCTCCGAATCCTTTCAGGGACCCCCCATCAAATGTTGAGTAAAGCAGAACAGACTTAATTCTTAAAAGAGATTATTCATGGTTTTACAAATACATAAAGAGATTACCTGAATTAAAATGTAGGAGGGATGCGGTATTCCTGAGTGGTAGGGCTTACACACTGCCTCTCTCTCTCTCTCTCTCTCTCTCTCTTTAATTCTTAATATCATCCCTTCACTCCCTCCCTGTCACTATCTTCCTCTGCTGACTGCTATTCCAAGTTCTTTTGCCACTTGTCAGACAAGTTGCTCCAGAGGGTACAAATAACCAAGCTGAATAAAACCGCCTGTCACTTTATTTATGAGGAACTGAGGTCAAAGTCAATAATATTTTATGCTTGATCATAAACACAAAAAGAATAATTCTTCACGCACAGAAATACACAACTTGCTGGCTCACATTCATCCAGATTTTTGAAAGCACTTGTACTCAATGACAAGCAGTATAAACACGCACACCTTCTCTCCCAATCTAAATAGCAGTGCACTATGGAGCCCTAAGCAAGCTGTCGACACACCGCAGCCTTTCAGTTCAAGTGAGCTGATCCTGGCTCAGTTTGTGTTTCCCACAGAGCTCCCTACTGCGTAGGAACTGGGTGTGATAAATGGGACCTGACTGATCTGGGCTCAGCTCCTGCTCAGCTGGATAAGAACTGCTTTCTGATTCCCCGGTGCTGAGCCAAATCTCTGGAGCTGAAATCTGCGGAGCCAAGCGTGACATGGGAAATGAGTGCACAGTATTCCCTCTGTTTTATGATAAATAGCCTTAATGCATAATTTAAAGCTGATTGTCGCGTGAGTGAGGGGGAGAGGGAAGAATTGAATTTTAACAGCTTCCTTATTTCGCCACTGTTCCATCATAATGTTACCGTAGAAAGTTTTCATTATCATTCAACACCATAAATAAAAATACAAAAGAAAAAAATAGAGAAACAAACTTCTACCCTGATCCCATACTCAGATATAAGCCTATATATTAGACCTAAGCTGAGCCCAAAGGTTCTAGAAGTCAGTCAGAAGTACTCATGTTCAGCAATAGACATAAGCCTTTTCCTGATGGAAATGAAATCAATGTAAAGAAATGTCCAAAATTATATAAATGTTGCCAACTGTTCTCCTGCTTGACGCACACACTGGTCTGGTCTGGATGAACAGCATGCCCCATTGTATATTTGAGCCTGGTCATGATCACTCTGGAGAGATGCTTGTAATGGGTGCATAGCAGCAACACCAGCCTCCAGTTCCTGATATACAAAGGATGGGTAGGGAGAGATTTCGATGTTTCCGTTAATTAGACATTGTAATGCACAGTTTTCACAGCCTCTGTTGCCTTTGCTCTGAAGACAAAGCGCTATATTTATATCTTATGTTTTGGATGCTTTGTTTAGTGACAAATTACAGATATTAATTTCACAACAAAGCATTTCAAAGCTGTGATTTGCTTCAATAAAGTTGCTAACATGCTGCAATATCAAAACAACAACATGCATACATTACATGAACATGATTTCACCAACACTCAAATTACTTTCAAGCCTGCCTGCACAATGCCTGCATGACATACAAAGTTTACATCTCAGTAGAAAGAAATGGCTTTTGAATAAAACTGTCAAAATTAAGATCTGTGGATGTTTTTGTTACTTTGGAATTTAATTCTAAATTTGACATTACTGTTGAACTCTTTGTTATGGACCAGGGGTGCGTTTCCTGAAATTACAGATGCTAACTTACATAGTTGGAGTCATTGACTGTGAAAGGACAAACTATGTAAGTTGCTCACTTAGTTAGCTACTCTGCTTTTGGGGAACGATCCCCAGGTCAGGAATCAAGTGCAGAGGCAGACTTTGAATGGTATTTGTAATTCATTGGCAGCAATACGGTAATGACAGGGACAAAACCCTGGGCAGGATAGGTGGGGTCAGAAGCCCGGAGGGAAAGGGGCACCATTTTGTGCAGGTGTAATAGGTAATGCTTCGGCTGCTGTCACCAGCCAGTTGCTTGCCGTTTGCTGCCAGATGTTGAAGCACTTGCCAGCACTGCCCACAAAGAGGACGGTTGATGCTTGAGAGGAATTTGATCCCAGTTCTGAACCCAGCTCAGGGTTGTAAGCTTGTTCCTGACAAACATAATAAAGAGAGTAGACTTGCTGGGGATAATAAGAATGTGGTCCCAATCCTGGACCCTAATTAGGATTGGAAGCTTGTTTGAATTGACTGATGACAATAAAGCCTCTGAAAGAAGTTTGGCTGCCACTAAAGCACAGGTTGCATTAAGACGAAGACGAAGAAGTTTAACATACATTTCACTAGTATTTCAATGCTTACGCAACTCTACAATCCAGCAACAAGCATATGCATTGGAAGGCCGAAACACCCGTCACTTGCGCATTAGAAAACGAGCAAGTAACGAGATTCAGTTAAAAGGGGAGACGCACAAGACATACACTAAACACACATACACATAATAGACACAAATGCTGTTGAACTGTGAAGAGACACACTAGGGATTCACAAAAGGGATGAGTGACAGGTTTAAATGTACATTTTTGGTTCAATGCATTCCATAAGATGTGAGCACGTTGCTATATCAAGGTGACCTGCCCCTGAAAAATTTGTATAATCAGGATGAATTTTAATTCTCAGCAAGAAACTCTGCATGGCTAGATAGTGCTCAGGATTAGAGGAAACAGATTTTATTTTCACTGATTCATTCCAGCCAAAGGCATAAAATCTGGATGTCAATCCAGATGCCTCCAGACAGATTGATAATTAAAACATCAGTAAAAACTTTTTTTGTTTGTTTTAAACAGCACTCAGGGCTCTGAGGGAGGTAGAAAAATACAGGCACATATCACGCACTCATACCTTCAAGATATCTGTCCCTTTCCATAATGCTCTCCTTCATTACAGCTAAATGACATGTAATTCTAAAAATATCCCTCTTAGAATATTTCTTGAGTAGCTTTGCATCTAGCTTTGTGCTTGGGTTTCCCATTGCTGAGCTGTTTGAAAACAGACCCATTATTTGCTGTGAAACATGAGCTGTGGGCTGGGACATTGAATTTCCTGTGTGTGGCAGTAGCCTCATTAATGACTCAGAACTAGAGCAAAGGACTTGAAGTGCCATGCTAAAGTTCATGTGCTTTCTCCCTGTAAAGAGAAAATTTTGGGGTGTCTGATCAGAGAAAATTAATGAGCATCTTCTTCTATTCTAATTGCATGGGATAGAAGACGTTATGATATGTCTCCACAAGAAATGTGCTGCATCTGTGTGTGCTAAAACTGAGGTGACCCCAGCTACGAGAATTAGCAGTGTGGGTCCTGGTCTCCCTCTGTGGCATTAATTTATTCTGGTGTGTGTATATGTGCGTGGTGAGTGCCTGACCATATGTTGTAGTGTGTATGAGTTCAAACTTGTGTGCCTTTGTGTCTGCTGGTGAGCATGTCAGTATGCCAGTGCAGTATGTGTATGTGGCAGGGAGTGCAGACATGTATAGAGTATCTGCCTGAGAGAGCAGCTCTATCTGTCACACTCCTCCGCATTTTAGCTGCATACTGAGAAGATGGCCTTTGGCTCGATCATCTTTGCTGTGAGTCTGGTGATTCAGTGCTGCGGTGAGTTTGGGAGGTGTGTCATGGGAAATGACCCTGCAAAACTCGCAGTGGCTAGAACACCAAAGAGCCAGAACAGTATTGACACATACAATGATTTCACTGATGTTTTAGCCTATATAATTTAAAAAAAAAAACAGTGGAATAGATATAACTGTGGCCTGGATGTGTCAAACTGTCAGTCATATTGGCTAAGACTTATGCTGTCTGCTACTATGGCCGGCCTGTGTAGAATTCTCTGGTTTTCTCTCTCCCTCATGTCACAGCTGTTCATAATAGCTATTTAGTCTGTGACATGACGTTGTTGTTTCACTGTTATGAATGATATGTGTAGCCATGCAAGGAAAAAAAATGGAGCAGTTAGAATAAACTCAGACTTTTATTGCAGTAAAGGTCCTCATGCATAAAGCCAATGTTCGGCCGCACTGGCAAACAGCAAACCCTGCATACATAGCATGAAGACCAAGAGAAATGTCATTCTGTAAATGATCAATTCCACAATCACTAAAAATTTCTTGGATACACACTAACATATTTGTGGATTTAACAACGAACAACATTTGTCCACACTTAATCTGGACTGTCAGTGGCAGAATAAAACATTAAATCTTTATGAACATTGGTATGCCACAATTACTCATCGTCAACAACAATGGCAAAATATAAATGAATGACAAAACCAATAAATAAATTAAAAATTCATTAACAACACCCCAGCCCAGCATGAGCCATTTCAACAGTGTTTGTGGAATGGAATCACCTCTCCCTGTGGAACAGGCATATATCTGAAGATGACAGGCAGTGTGTGAATAGGGCTGCTGTCAGGGTATCCAAGCTGCTATGCTATAGCTCTCCTGCAGTCACGGCAAGCAACACTGTCTCTGCTTGTCAACCTCACTTACTGTGTTCCCCTGGTGCTCTGATGGGAATCATTGGCCTTGAGACTGCAGTGGTTACTTTCAGACCTAGCAGAGAGAAGCATTCCCATTGATTTCAGTAGAGAATCAGCCTCTTGCTCTTCCTATTGCCCTTATGTTACCTGTACTGAGAGTTATGCACCTAACTGCGCAGCAGAAAAATACATCTGCAGGTATAAAAGATTAAGAAGGAAAAAAAACACACACAAGGCTTAGAAAAGCAAAGTGTACACATGCACTGGCTACAAGAACAATATGCAGTATACACTCAAAAAAATGAAACCCTATGAAATGTTAGATTTACTTAATAATGTTATGTCAACTGGTTCCACAAAACTGAGTGCGGTACAACATACATTCCACTAAATGCAATTAATTAAACTGGCCAAAAATGTTAGAAGTCAAATAAAGGTTACGCAAAGTGATTGCATGGAACCAGTTGACATAACATTATTAAGTAAATCTAACATTTCATTGGGTTTCATTTTTTTGAGTGTATCTTTGACCTGAACATGTCAATCGTTTTTGTGTTCAAGGCAATTTCTCTGAGCACAAACATTGTAAAGCATTTAAAAGCAGCACAGGAAAGGTCACCCACACACAACAGTCCAATAAAACCCACAGACAGTTATCATTACTCACATGGTGCAAGCTGATGGCCTTCCTGTAAAGGGGACAGCTGAACACCACCTTCTCAATCATTCCATCAATGCTGAACACACCCTTGGGGTCCTGGTCTTCCCTCTTTCCTGTCAGGTGGAGGATGCGGTCCTGCGCATCACCCAAAATCACCCGCCAGTCAGCTTAGAGAATCTTCTGAAGCAATACAGTTCAACTCAAAAACATTTTTATAAAGCATTCTGTATTTATTTAGCCCAACCTCAGTATGGTGGCTTAATTGACAACACGCTACTTCAAAATCCAAGATACTGTAGATTCATACAACTATGACTGTGTATTGGGCTGGTGGACTCTCTGAGTGTTCTCCTGTGTTTGCTTTGGCTATTGCAGTGGTGTTAGGGAGACTGTTGGGACTTCCCCTGTAATACTGGATGGGTTTACTTATTCTTAGATGAACTAAGTCTTTATTTGATGTGCAGAGTGTGAACTCACATGGTATGACCAAAGGTAGCAATTCTCAGAGGTGTCCAAGGCCAGGGAACATATTATAAAGCATAAAAAAGTGTTTGTGCGCATTAGAAACACAAGGTGTTTAAAACAGGCTGGAAAAAAAAAATAGCAACACCACTAGCCAGCTGCATTATGGGGGACATGCCTCAACTGTCATGTGTGCTGCAGGGCTGGTGATCACACAACATGTTAATGACAGCAAGATTATAATGTCACAGGTGAATCGCAGGGCAAGAGACTGGAAGATACAACAAAGTTGTACTTCAGTTATAGGTGATTAAAGGTGCTTTCACATTAGAGACCCCGGCTACGATCCAAGTTCGCTTGACCTTAAAGTCCAGTTCAATTAATTAGTGTGAACACATGTGTACTGTACTCTGGCATGGGACAGCTTGAAAAGATGGTCTCGAATAAGGTTCATGTGAACTCGCATCAGGGGTGAAAGCAACTGTGCCAAAACACAGAAGTGGACTGCTATGTGACATCTTAACTATTCGACTGTTCTGTTCAAACAAACATGGCTGCGAAAGATCATCTCTGGTTCAACGAAAAAATTAATGCCGTTTCTTGCCTTGCATTCTCCGAAATAACAGAAGAGGTCAAAGAATGAAGGTGGACTCCACAAAGTGCTTTGCAGAGGAAATGAAAATACAAACATTCAATTTAGACAAATAGTCTTAAATATAGTATGGCAAAAGTTATAAAGTTCAAATTAGACCAAGGATGGAATCAGGTTCATGTGTTACAGAAATGCCTGAAGTGATTAAATCAACCTCTAATTTACCAACTGCTCTGAAGACGTTTATAAATCTGCACCGAAAGGTTACAGTTGCAATTAAGACATTCTTTTGGAAATTAGACCTGATATTTCCTGTAATTTGCCTAAATTTCAAATTGTACACCCCTTTTTATTGTGCTCTCCCCATGTATGCATTTGCATAAACAGATGTCATGATCAATCAAGAGCAAAGCCCTGGAGTGATGTAATCCCCTCACCTAAATAACAATTCTCATCCAGTATGACCTGGATTAAATCTGATGTAAACATGATGACCTTGTCGCAGGTACTAGTTCATCAGAAAAAAGGTTGTGATGTATTTTTTTTATTTTTTGTGAATCTCAGCCACAGAGTTGCACAGAAATGGTGCCCAAAGGATGTTTTGTTCTTTTATGCACTAATTTTTTAATGTATCCTAAAAGGTTCCGTAATGCACTGTTGTTGTTTTTTTGCTTGCCCCCCAGAATGTTCAACAACTTGTTTTCACTTGCAAGAAAAAAATTTTATCAGTAATTGTAATTTAATTTTAATTGAATTTTTTATCGTGAAGTAATTGTAATTTTAATTGAACATTCTGTCCAGAAAGTAATTGTAATTGTTGTTACAATGACAATCATTTGTAATTGAAAAACGTAATTGAACCCAACCCTGATGACCAGACTCTTCAGACTTGAATAAACAGTAATTCTGAGATGCCGCACATGCAGTAGCACACTGTGATGAAGAAACTCATATGAGTACTCCCCTTAGTCAACACACCTGGCTTAAGAGCGGTGCTGCTCTTATGCAGTAGTATGATGCTTGTGCTTTTCCGAGTGTTGCAGAAAGATAAATTGTGGCCTTTCAAGTGTGAGAAAGCTCCTGAGAGACATTTAACTGTGTGCTTGATATTATTTGAGAGTTCGCCTGTATTATAAGTTAAGTATTTTATGTGGCTACAAATGTCCTTGGTGGCACTTGGAGTCATCACAAGGTCAGAGCCATTGCCTTGCAAAGTGGCTACATTGAACATTTAGGCTAAAAACATGGTGAAAATGACATCTTTTTGAGTCAAACTTTGAATGTAGGGGCTTAAAGGCACCTGAATCATGCCACATGAGCAGTATGGAAGTATTGAAAAGTTTGAAAGTTGTTTTTTACTCTTGAAAGAGTAGTAACTATTAAGTTCAGTTGCTTTGTACTTGTCCTCAATTTTTCTTTGTAACTCCAAAAGTGTTTTGAGGACAAAATAAATTAACCAACCCTTCAATTTGCCTTGGGGTGAGTAGATGATTTGTGAATTTCCATTTTTGGGTGAGCTCTTTGTCCTGTATAAACTCCATTCCCAGCAAAAAATTTCATGTGAGAAATTTGTATTTTTTATTCCTAATTAATTATGAATGCTTTATTTAAAATAAATTATGAAGTATAAATAAAGCACAAAATTACAAGGTCCCATCAGGCCTTGAGAACATAAAACCCTGGGATCATCCTTGTACTCCTCAATGAATCAATGAATTCTACAAACAGTTATACAAATTGGGTGATATATACACAGATACCAGGGACAATCAGCCATCAGCAAATGTGATTGACACAGAAGTTCAACCAATCACTGCAGAAACAGTAGCTAAATAAAATCTTACGGGGACATCCCAATTATTTGACCACTGCAAACAATACATAATAATAATACGTTGTAATAATCATTATCATCATCTATGAATCTTACAAATTGTACCTTCTTGGATGAAAGGCTTCATAGCTAGAAATCTGTGAATTCTGAATATCTTTCTGTATCGCTCACTGGCCTCAGAGCAAATTTAATTTGCTAACCCTCACTTGAGCTTGAAATAATGAATAGAAATCTGTTTCAGTCTTTCTTGAAGAGAACAATTGTGTAGGGCACATTGCCAGCATTGTAAGATGGCTTTCTGTTTTTTCTTGTTGATATTCGGGGAACAGCCAAGGATCTATACAATCTCTTGCTTTTTGTTAACTTATGCTGAAAGGTAAGTGCATCTTCTTCATTATGCTTATATCGATGTAACCACATCAACAATGCATGTATTAGAGTTGGGGTCAATTAAATTCAAATGAATAAGTTTGGGAAATTAAACTTAAATTTTATTCATAAGTTTCAGACTCCTCGTGGAACATCAAAGATCAAAGTTATTTACTGAACAGAATTAATTTTTTTTTTTTTACTGACTGAATTTAAATGACCTCTAAGTGGGAACTTTACCTTCCTCGCTAAAATAGAAAGCCAGGAGAAGAAAAAAAAGTGCTTGAAAAGAATAAAACAAGGAACTGTATTCAAACGAGAAGAAATATGGCTATCTGCATGACACAGGCCTCTGATATTTTTATTCAAGTTTTTTTGACATCCCTTCATCACATTGTCAACGGTTAAGCAGTGCTCTGGACAGTAATTACTGTAGCTATTATAAGCAGTGCAGCTCCTATCAGGCCCCTGACTGGAGGAGAGTATGAATCGAGAAAGTGACAGATGGCCTGGTCTTTGGTCCTCAGCTTTTTCCTGTCGATACTGGGGGTGGAGTTAGTTTGCAGTAGAATGACTGATAGTGGCAGAAGAGCCTGATCTCTGATGGACAGATCAGGTAAAGAGGGAGGAATAGGGCTAAGGGGGTATTTTGGTGCTGATTCCGTACCTGTCTCCACAGATTCAACATCTGATATATTGTCTTTGTACATATTTTCAAATAAATAAAAAGTTCAAATGATTTGAAAATCATTGCATTCTGTTTTTATTTACCATTTACACAGTGTCCCAACTTTTTTTTTTAGACATGAGGCTATATTGCTTTTGACAAAAATTCTTCTACTTTCTCAATGTATTCAACTTGCTTATTTAGCGATTTATAAGCAATCCAATTTGGAAACAGCCCCTGCTTTATGGAATTTACTGTGGGACAATGATCAGAAAGGACTGTAGGGAAACTATACTGACCAGAGAGGAACTGAGGAGGAATACTGAATATGCTTATCGCACGCACAAGCTGTGAAAGTGAAAATAATGATTGTTAGAAATGACAAGTTGTCATGGATTCGCTCCCGCCGGATGAATATGGCAATCTGGTGGGAGCTAGGACCATGGGCCTAAAAGAGAATTAGGACCCAAACGCCAGGCTGGAAAAACTAGAATTTGATATTTAAAATAACAAATACACGAAGATAAACAGAGAGCAGTACTGACATTACACAGGGCTAAGAACAAAGAATGCCGTGGTAATGATTACTGCCAACAGCCAGCCCTATATACCCTGCCCTCACCTCCACTTCAACGAGCCACACCTGTTCCTCGTTAAAGTGGAGGTGAGGAATGGAGCAGGGGAGGGACTGCAAGGGAAAAATCTTCCAATAATCCCTATTTCCTTTCTACCTCGCTCTACCTCTGTTTTGTCATTTGTTTGTCATTTCTCAAATAGATCACTCACAATTGCTAATACGTTACCAGCTTCTGCAAGTAAAGAATTTTTATTCTTGAAAAGCTTTTGTATTCCAAATGTCTTCTGAACAGCGTGTCCTCACTCTATAGATCCTGCAGCTTCGGGTAGTGGAACATACTTAACACGATTACACTTGCACTGAAAAAAAGTTGTCATCTCTACAGCTCTGGTAACTGCATTACCTGCCGATGCATTGAAACATTCTCTCTTCTTACTCACAAGTGTGCCGCAGATCTTAATGACAGGCTGGCTTGTTTAGAAGTATGAAAGCATGAATGCGTACATTAGATTGATAACTGTGTGCGAGTATGTTTTCATTTCATTCTATCGCAGAGTTTCTGCTTGATACGAATGTTTAAGTAAGCAGCTGCACAAATGTCATTGCAGATATCTACTTTTATGATTGAGCCTGACCTTGTTTAGCAAATGTGTGTGTTCGTGTGTCTCTGTGCATCATTGTGTGCATCTGTGTGTGCATGCATGGGCACAGGTATGAGAGACATGTTCTCTTTCTCTGAGTGTCTCCCTTATTATTCAGCTGGCTTTGTGTACCTGATATAATTAGGGCCCTTTCAGGTATAAAGGTTCAGCTGCAGTTTGTACAGTATTTATCATTAATCCAGGCTGTGAGAAGCTCTCTAAGAACATTAGTCCTGCTATTGTGACCTAAGCTGAGGGTGACCAGTCGTGTGGACAGCACAGATAAAACCTCTCCCTAGAGGGTGTGACAAGGGCAGTCAGTTAGCAAGAGAAATTACTGGAGGAATGTGGGAAGGGAAGAGATAACAGAAGACACACATGGACACACACAAACTACACTAAGCCACCTGTCGATGCTTTCTTCCACGGAGAGTCAGGGTGCAGTCTGCTTGGTGCGTCCCCAGCAAAAATTCAAGATGGAGCTTCTCTATGGGGTCCTTGACCAACCTGCTGGGGCATGTTGCTGTTGAAGGTGAACAATACAATTGGTGCAACAATTAAAAATGGTTGGTAGAATGTGTTATCGTGCAACTGGTTTCATTCAAATTATGAAACCAAATGTTGCAGATTTTTTTCTTCTTTTTTTTTTACCATTTTTATTTTGAAAGTGGTCGTAAATTTGTTTTGTTCAGCTGCGGTGCAGAAAATGCATGAACTGTTGGCACAGTGAGAATGTGATGGGCGGTGATAGGACGCCAGGTGCCGCGACCAGTGAGAGAAAACAAAGAGCAGCCCAGCTAAGAGACAAACACAAAAGAGAAACATACCTCCGGTAAAAGCTCGCGCTTCCAAGGACAAATAAATGTCCGCAACACGGAAGCAGTGTGGGAGAAAAAACAACAAGAGAGAAGAGAGAAAATTTCTAAAAGAAGCAATTACTAACAATAAATAGAATATAACAAATCACTAGGAAATCAGACTAGAGATTTTCTCCAGCCGAAGGGCTAGAAACAATCAGACACTCTAGCGATAGGCGTGGCGAACCCCCGGCCATATATATAGAGTCTGGAAAACTCCGCCCTTGCTCAATAAGCCAGCTGGGCCAGGAATTCGATGGAAAAGAAACTCGACATCGTCCCAGACGATAGAACAAAGAAAGGGCCAACAAACAAACGCACGCCTAAACCATGACAAAAGCACTAAAATATTTCAAATGAGACGAAAATCAAAAATAGAGATTAATTACAAAGAAAAACAAGTTACAATAGCTTTTAACAAATCATGTCCATTAAAAAAAATTCAGTGTTTCTCTATTCCTTTGCTATGCATCCTTCTTTATTCACATCTCCTCCTTCAGGGAATTCAACCTTCAGCTGTAGAGAATGCAGAATCTCATTCTCTCACCCCCAGTTCCTCATGAGTGTAACTAAGAAGAAACATCCAGTGTCAGGAAACAGTTACTGTTAACAGCATAAAGCAGCACTGCTTTAATGAGTCGATCACACTAACATGTGTCTGACTGCACATGCCAAAGACAGGATAGCTAACATTCTCTAGAGTCTAAAGAGAGCCAGGCTGAACAGCCTCATGCATTGCTGAGCAGATGAAAAAGTTAAAAGCAACAAAAAGCAAAAAAAAAATCTGCCTTGTTCTCTCCACATGCAAAGTTTCCCTCATGAGCGTGAAATTACCAATAATTCTCTCAAGTGACCTTTCAACAAACCATTTTGTGTCCTTAAGGATCATATGAGCTGCGTTGGCATTTGGGACAGAGATGTTTAGCTCCTGTAATGTTTCTGAACCTGACATTTGTTGAGACCAGTGGTCTGCATCCCTGGTCCTGCAGAGCCGTGGGGTATGCTGGTTTTTGTATTTGCCTCAATATCAACAATCAGTGTGGACCCCAGAAACCAGGTGAGGTGAGTTAACTGATCAGTTGTCCAGATACTTACCTTGCGTGCAGGGTGACAGGCAGCAGCGGTCAGTGTTCATACGCTCACACATACAGAAGCATTCACATGCTCCTCACATACCTCTGCAGGGAGCTAAAGCAGAAGCCGCCCCATATCCTGCTTCACAGGCTCCAGTATCTGACCTTTTTTATTTAATTTTTTGAAATAAAGTATACTTTACTTGGGATTATTCGTCCTCTGCATTTGACCCATCTTGGTTACTTAGGAGCAGCAATCAACCACTGTCATATCTTTGGTCTGTTTTGTTGTTGGCAGAAGTCAAGTCCATTTCTACGTTGATGGATAGCTGGAAGTTATATAACTGATGTTGACAAAACTGACAGTGATATTACCAAATACACCTGGAGAACATGTTCTTGAAATCCAATAAGTTATTCAATGCTCATAATCAGTGTAATATTAGAGTTTGCATCCCTCCTGACAACTGTAACATGGTTCAATATCAGACCTCTACAAGGAGCTATTACATTAGAGTTGCACAAATTGCATATTTGGCAAAGTCACAAGTACAAACACCCATGTATATTTTTTTTTTCTTTAATATGTAAGCCAGGGTCTTGCACGGAAATTTACATTTAATGGAAATTATATGTTTTGGAAAATAGCAATTTATCTAACATGACTATGCTGTGGTGACTTTGTAATTCAGGCATAATTGTTCAGCGGTCCGAAGAAACCCGGATGTTGCTGACGTTCCGACAAACAACCACAGAACTTGCGTGCTTAGAACCAGTCAAAAATTCTTCATCCTCAGTAAATGCAACTTGTACTTTAGTGACTGCAGTTCCTGAATTCTTTTCTCGTAACTTAGTTAATTCGAATAAGCTTCCAATTCTAACCAGGGTCCAGGATTGGGACCGCGTTCTTGTTAACTTCTCCAAGCGTGTTCCTTTGTCCAGTTTGTGAGGAACAAGCTCCAAATCCTTCTGTGGTCATCAGGATTGGAACCGAGTTCCCCACAAGATACTCCATCCTGAGTTTGATGCTGGTGAACTCTGTACTACTACTGGCTTTAATCCCGGAAGCCACTGCCCGGCAACTGACAATTCAAGCTTTGTCTAGAACATCTTTACTGAACTGTGCTATCATTATTTGGGATTTTGTCCCCGTCTCTTCCCCCGTCCCCTTCATTAGCATACCAGCCGTCAATAAACTACCTGTTGGAATGTACACTTCCTCTGCACTTGATTCCTGATCTGGACCGGACCACCATGGCTAATGTGAGTGTTAATTTTTAATTATCATATTTTACCATTTTGTCCAGTCTAAAGATTCATATAGTTATTGCCTTGCTGTTTTACAAAATGGTATTTTACATATTTTAAACTTTGATGTTCATGAGACATTTTAATACAACTTCGTTGCAACTGTTGTAATCACCGTGCGTCTAGGCCAAGGAGGGTCCTAGATGAGGCGGAAGGTCTCAGCGTGTTTGCCTAAACTGCAAGGGAAAATAAAGGCTTACCGGTCTCCATTATAATGATGAGGTCTGGCTACAGCATCAGCTCGAGGCCACCGCCCCAGATCAAACGTGATGACGTCCTTCACGTTCCGCTTTCAGTTAGCCTGAAGCGTGTCCTAGCGGATGCCGCAGCTCCAGTATCTTGGCGGTTACAAGGCTTCTGACTCCATATCAAATTTAGGATACAAAATTTTAGTTGTAACTATTTGCGGTTACGATTAAATTATGTGTTTGCATAAATATTGATCTGACTCCAATTTATTGATTTACTACTTAATTTAGAGCTCTGTTGTGCATTGGACTCGGGACTGGTCTATACCTTACTCCGCCGGACCAAAAACATCTGTACAACCCAATTCAGTGAATTAACTCAGAGGCTGGTGGTCTTATTAAGTGCGATAATTTGACACAGAAAATAGCTATGACTAGGGATTATCAGGGCCCAAAACGAGATCTCCGCTCAGGGACCGATTCCTATTCGGTATATCAGAATTCTCCTCGATAATTCTGTTCAGGGACCGATTCCTATTTGGTATACCGGATTCTCTTGGCGCCAATCAAAATAACACTCATCACAGTGTGGAAAATCCACCTTATAACGCAGACCAAGCATGTTGATCAGGTATGCGATTACAGTCCGACGTTACCCAATTAGAATACAGGACTCCGGGCTAGAAGGAAACATGTTAGTCCGAATCAGAATCCCACAACAGAATGCAATTATCAATTTATTTTGCCAGGCAGGCACAAGCTTAAATCTAAAGAACCAATTACATCGTTACAGAAAAGATAAAAAGAAGAAGTCAAATCATACCTGGCACAGCTCAAAACTACACATATACACAAAGTATATGAGGGAAGGATGAATACTAGCTTCCTCGACTTCTTTGTTCCCCCCTCTTTTATGCCCAAACTCCAGACTACGTCCTATGGCGGGGTCATAGGTCATTCGGGTAATTCGAACCAGGAAGGCTCCCCCTCTCCGAAGGGGCTTTGGGAGGAGACATGACCACAAGGAAAACTGAAGTATATTTCTTTTCAAAGTTATTGAATGAGGGCTTGGTACAATTTCAATTCCTTCGAAATATACTCCACGCGATTCCGGAAATTTAGAGGATTAAAATGATACCAAACACGACCTGCTTGCATTAGAGTTAGTCATGAAACGTCCGATACAATACAGAATTACAAGGATAATCTGTATTAATGCTATTAGTCAGCTCTTATCATACAGTATAACAGAAATACACATTATTTTTGTAACATTGTGAGTGAAATGAGTGTTTTAACTCAGAAAATGAAAAGTCTTTAGATGGAAGGCAATGCAATTTATTTTTAAGGGTGTAGTCCCGTCAAAGTCCATTTGATGGCACTGTGGCATTGTCCTGCATGGGCAGCACAGGCCAAAAGTTTGTGGTAAGCAGTTTTTTGGTGGTTAACAAGACACTCGACGCCACCCATTACCCCAGAGATTGTCCATCAACTCCGAGGCAGGTGGCCGCTTCAGCTATGGCAAATTAAATTGGCACCATACAGACCCTAGTTGAGTCTGCTCCCATGACCCTGGAGGGTCTCTGCCAGGTGCTGGGGTCCTTAAAACAACAAGGGTCTGATCGCCAGAATCCTGACTATGTGCCAGGTGCACGTAGTCCTCTCTGCCTTTCATTGCTGCTTACTGCTTATTTTATATATTATTCATATAATTTATGTAAAATTGATGTATGATGCTCAAAATGTATGACTAACAAATAAATGATGTTCATGATGTTTTTATGTGAAATTGAACCGGGACTACATAACTGGAACTAATGATTGTGAATGGACGAACTATGAAAGCTAGTCAGAAATTACGCTTTTGGGAAACACACTCCTGGATGTGTGGGCAGACGGACTTGCTTACAAGACTCTCAGATGTTCAGACACGTATAGGGAAGTTGTCACAAATTTTTGATTGCAAAGCCCTGGCAAAGTCCTCTTTGCTTCAAGGCCTATGTGAGACAAACAAGCTGGCACAATGGCTGGCTGCCAAAGAATATCAGCTGGCCTTCTGATAGCAGTCAGACAGCTCATTGGGCCCTCAAACCAGGAAGTAACCAGGAAGAGCACAGCTTTAATCAGACAGCTGCACGTAGACCCTGCGTGAGTCTCATTCCAGCCAAATGAGAACAACCTTCGGTACTTTCAGACGCTGCAAGACACCACCATTCCCAGCATGACTGATACTGGCTGATAATGCAATTTTCTGTGATAAGGAAAGATACTGAATCTGGAAATAATCATACAGTTTAGTAAATGGCTACATTAAGTAAATGGCTTTCCCCATTTGGGGAAAAATATAATTCTCATACTGAAAAAGAAGAAAGAAAAAAATTGAGATATTCAACCAACAGTCAAACTGCAGAATGACCATTTATCACTTTCTTTTTTAACTAAGCTGACTAATAAGCAGACACAGACAAATGGCATTTTAATATCGTAGAAATGAGTTGATCAGCTTGATATCAGTGACCAAAGGAAAATTAATGAGTGCTCAAAGCAACCCCTCCTTACACTCTCTGCACCTCCCCTTGTAATACATCACTTTCTATCCCCTAGGACACTGCAAGGGATGCTGGGATATGCACATCAGACACACTGCCAAGGCTCTTTTGCTCGTGCGCTGCTCCAGTGATGGATGGTATGCATAAAATGGCTGCGATCATCCACTGCAAAGTTATTCATGGACCTTTCCCCTCTGCAATTTAAGCAAGTCATGCAAAGTAGGCTCAGCTCTCTGCACCCCCTGCATTTTCTGATGGGACAGACTCCTTCACGCGCCCTTTTGATCCAAGTTGGAGTGATGCGGGATTCTTACCAGCGACTGGAGATCTGATGGCCCTGTTCTTCCCAAAAAATATCCCAGACCCCCAGAAGGGTCTATGTTTGCCTTACTTCCTCTAGTTACTTGCTGCAGTAGTAAAAGAAAATACTTTCCAGCAATAATCAGGCAGTTGTTGCTGTGTGACCAGGGTTAATTATCTATAAACTTTTAAAGGAATTTGCTCAGTTTTTGCTGTAACTAAGCAGCATACATAAAGAAAAAGGCGGTGGGTAGTGGTGGTGGTGTTTTGTTCGCTGCCATTTGTAGCCTATGAGCATATAATGCACACCTTCTACTCAAAATTGTTTATTCTTCCACACATTGCTTTCCTCTGGTATTCTAGTTTTATTTTACCCGGGAATCCGGGTTTATTTTTGTGACATCATTCCCGTGCAATGTGGGGCGGGGTGAGGATGGGCATGCCGTAATCTCTCAAATTTTCAGAAAACTCAGTTTTCTAGTTCCTCTTTTTTAATCAGAAATAATCTGGGGTTTTTTTTTTTTTTTCGATCATATACGGGCCAACATATGCAATTGTAATATGTTTTTTTTTCAATTGCTTGAAATTTGTGACTATAAACTCAATATACTGATTTTAGTATTGGACTAAGAACATGATTATTGGTTAAAATACTACCCAATAATTTTCTTCTAGTTTATAAGCAAACCTTAGAATATTTTTTTCACTTACATTAAAAAATAAATACATAAATAAAAATGAAATAAAATGTTGCCAGGTACAACATACCCACCAAAGTTTCAGTGCCCTTGACTCAGTCAGGTGATCCTTGGACCACTGCACACCTTTCCTAAAAATTAAGTGTAATATGAGCAAACATAATTTGTGTTACACTGCTGACAGACACACTCAGAAACAGAAAAATAGACAAATGTTACTGAAAACAGTACACCTCCCCCTTTAGGCAGGTAAAAATCTGGTTACAAATGTATATCCTCTGGTGCCATAATATCTCTGTAGAAGCAGTTATGGAGTTTATATGAAGTGTATTTTTGTGCGTATGGTCACAAACATGATAGGCTATGTCTGCCATTGTCAAGCTGCAAGATCATCAATGTTACATTTTGCAGAGGGACACCAAAAGCGAGTCTTGACTCCAACAAGGACGTTTATTAAACAGAGAATATACATGAACATGAAGTACGCAGCATGGAGACAGGGCATGAGAACATGAAACAAGGCATGGGAACACAGGCACGGACTCGGCATGGAGACAAGGCATGGGGACAAACAGAACATGACTTGGAAACACAACGGACAGACATGGCACGAGAACACAAGGCATGGCATGGAGACAATCACAACAGACAGACAAGGCATGAGGACAACACACTAGGAGACATGGCATGGAAACATGGCATAGAGACATGGCATGGAGACAAACACATACTAGAACATGACATAGAAACACCGAAGGGAGCAGGCATGGAGACGTGGCATGGGGACAAACAGAACATGACTTGGAAACACAACGGAGAGACCTGGCCCGAGAACACAAAGCAACACAAAGACATGGCATGGGGACAACACAACGGACCGACTGCCAACTGGAATGCCTCCATAGAATATAAAGGAACATGGCTTGATGAGGGGACAGGAAACACCTGGGCAGAACAGGGAGGACACAACGCATGAGGGGAAGACATTGGACAAAGGCTAAATGACATAACAAGCCCATTAGGAAAAATGGGCGTGCTCAGCTAAGTACCAATAAAGTAAGCAGATTGAAGGAAGCATGAAAAAGTTTCACAGCAAAGTAAAGCAAGATCTGAAATAGTAATGAAGTGGGAAATCATGACAATTAACACCCTATCTAAATTAGTAATGTTAGTCAAAGTGCCTCTCTAAGCAAAACACCCCCCGTGAGTGTTAGTAACTGTTAGTAACTAAAAACAGTTAATTGACATTAAGCTTAGACAGACCCGAAGCCAGCACAGCACTGAAGGAATAAGGAAATACCGCAGCCGACCAATAGAGAAGAAGCAGTGCCTGCACGAGAGAAGACAAGACGTGGACCGGAACGCAGACATGAGGAGGATTCCAATGGCAGTACGGGACATGACCAGAACGAGAACATAACACATCAAAAACCTCTGAAAATCTAAAATGCCCTTCACCACATATAAAACATTGCCAAGAGATGTGAAAACTGAAATAATATTTTACAAAAGCCATAAAGGGAACTATTGCTATAAATGCACCCAAAGCGAGTCTAACGGAGCGACAGTTTGTTTCCAGCTGGAAAGGTCTTTGTCAGGTGCTTTGTCACAGAGGTCAGATCCTCTATTTTACCCTCCTCTGCTTGTTGCTGACGGCGAGAGAGACTCCCTCTCCTGATCCATCTCTCTCCCTCTCCGATGTCGGGAAGAGGCAGCCGCCTGACTGGAGGTGATAATCGAGGTGTGAAAGACGGAGAGGTGGAGAACTGCTGACAGGGCAGGTCCACATCAGCTTCATCACCGTCGCTGTTGTAATGGTGCCCTCAGAGCATGGAGGAGGGAGAGGAGTCAGTGTGAATTCAGCAGTGTGAGGGGAGGGCTAAACTCAAAGCCTGTACTGAATGCATCATATACCTCAGTCTGGGCGGATGATGGAGAAGGGAAAGATACAACCAACAAAATTCCCTCAGAAATCATGGTACCCCAAATCTGCCATCAGAATAGAGAAAAATACCCGCACCATTCTGGTGCTCCCGATTGATTTAAATAAATCAATGTTTTAGGTCTTCGTGTCAGGGTTATCTGGCGAACCATTCTAATCTCTATTCTGATGGCACAGTTTTATCCAGCACCTGTATTCATGTGATGTGCGTGCACTCTCTGTATTTTTGGACCCCAAATCTGCCAGACATACTGTGAGAGGGGATGGCAGGATAATAAGTCACCCTTCACTAAGAGACCATAGAAGCCAGTTACAGCCAGAGTTGGGGATCAATCCTATTTTAATGTTTTCAGTTCAGGAAATGACTTGAAATTCAAGACTCATTTTGGAGGAAAAAAAAAGCCCATAACGTACTATGAGGGCTTTTTTTCAATATCATACAATCAGTAGTTGAATATCATTTTCCAAAACTGGCTGAGGGGAAAATAGAACTGACCCCTATCCTTGACTGTTACAGTGTATATGCCTGAGGCGAAGGTGACCCTTTCTAATGTTATGGAGAGGTTGAGGCTGGCTTGAGAAGCTGAGTGAAGAGAGGAAAGAGACAGAGATGTAAAATAAGTGCACAGAGGGGAAAATAAATGAAAATGACCTCACTGCCCACCCAACCGCCTTGCAGTCAGACTGCAATTAACCCTGGGGCAGTCCTAGGGACGGTACCACAGGGACAGTATTGTCATGATGTCACTTTTCTGGTTTGTAGAGGAGCCCTTATTTCTTTGCAGAGCAGCCGTCACAGCCAAAGAGGCAATAATGATGATTGATGGATACTAAAAGTGTCCACCAGTCCTGATCTGCCACATTCAATTGGCACCAACGCACTGACAGGTGGAGGATTTTTTTTCCAGGAAGTTTAAGGAAAATGGGTAGCATGTCCTCATTTTGAAACTACTTATCAGCAACTATTGTACAATCACACATTTACTTGAGCATTCAACTGGGAAAAAAAATACAATTTAAAAAAATAAATAAATACAGTACTGCGCAAAAGTCTAAGGCACCCTGCACCTTTTTTAAAACTTAAATTGCCTTTAGATGTTTACCACTTTGTTTTCCATATTGGTGTTACTGAAGATAAAAAGTATATTTGAAAATCCACATTCTAGTTTAAAAATAGTTTTTTTTTTTTAAATAAATGCTGGTATTTCATTAAAAACTGTTGATACAGATAATATGGCCTAGACAGAGCCTGATGTCAACATCATCATGGCAGTCTGCAATTACTTGGAGAGATAGACGCAAGTGAGACAAAAAAAACAGACTGCAGAAGAATGGTGAAGTTTTCCAGGTTGTTTGGAGCAAGCAAAAAGTCAATCATTTTATAAACCAATAACATTACAGGACAGGGTCCCAAATTTTCAGGCAAGGTGTAGTCACACCAATGATTGATTGGATTTAGTTTTTAGCAGTTTACAGCTCTGTATAGTACATTCCTCAGTTATTAGAAACTTTTGATTTCATTATTTTTGCATGCATAATTGCTCAACAAAATTGCTTTAAAAGTACCACGACGTTTGCATAGTACTGTAAATGTCACCAATTTACGTGCCAGATTTGGCAGTGGCTAATTGTTATCTGTTATTTCATGTTTTATGCAGGCCTAGGAAGGTGAAACACTGCTGCCCGAAAGGAGAGATGACAGGAGATCCAACAGTGTCACAAAGTGCGTGAAAAGGGCTCAATTAAGCCCAGTCTTACAGGAGTGCGAGCAGGTGTGTTGGCTCTCGAGCATCAACTACAGTCAATTTGCATTTATTTTGCAGCTCTTGTACATTTTATGGCTCTTGCACTTAAAATGAATGGCTTATTTGTTTGGATATTGTAGAGTCATTCAAGTATGTTTATTTGTAATTTTGTGAGTCAAAAGCAGAAGAAAAAACCAAACAATGACAGAGGCACATTTTCAATTTATATTGTTTGCTTGCTTGTCATTTGTCATGCACAAAGAGTCGCACTCAGTTAGGTGGACCGCACCTCTTCAAAAAATGGAAGGAAGTGAGGATCTAACTGAATTTCAAATTTTACTGCACTTGCTTGCTTTTAGAGGGAAATCAATTTTTACTTATTAATTCTGGGGTTGATGCATTGCCAAGTGCACAAATTATTCCTGGAATTAGGAATTGCTTCATAATGACTTTCATTCTTGTGATGTTCCTCGCAGGGATAATGTCAATACCCACATCATCCGGTGGACTATAAAAATTTATTGACACCCAGTTGGAAAACATGTTTCAGGACATCAAAAGACTTGTATATAAGGCAATATCTAGAATATTCCATAAATTGTGATGAGAAGGAATGCAATTGAATATGTGCCAGTGCTAAGCTAGCTGCAGTGTGTTCTGAGAGTGGATAATTCATGTATCTCATTGAATTAAATGTAGATTAGGCTGCTTTCCTGAATGCTGTTGCCATTTCAATTGCAATTATTGTAATGTTGTCATGGCTTGCATCTGGTCCAGTGTGTTCATTCTGGCACAAAATATAAATTTTATTCCTGTACTCACATATGCTTTTCTTGCTGATGCAAATTATCAATACACTGTTTCTGACTTTGTACTTCAGTATAATACAGGTCAAGGATGATTCAGAAATCAGTTTTTTTTTTTTTTCGCTCCAACTTTTTTGAAAACTGAATCATAGATGGAGGATTTTAAGAATATATTAGGGACACTCATTAGTATACCCCTTCAGTGATGTTATTTTTATTTTGTTAACAGAAAAACACATGAACAACACACCCAGTGCCACATCTAAGGCATCCCAGAATGTCCTCAGCTCTTCATATGCCATTTAACTTTGCAGATCAGAATATAGAGTAGGGGAAATTGGGGCAAAATGGGGTACTTAAAGAGCTTAGGACATGAAATTCAGCTCTGTTTTTTATGTGATAAAATGCTACAAAGTACCTATCTTGAACAATTAGTGATGGTTTTAATATTGTGTACTTTACGCAATGTTGAAAAAAAAAAAACGCATTTTATCTGCTAAATTATCCACTTAAGGGAACGCCCCCTTTGCCTCAATCGAGAACATTTGCGCTGGGCCAGCTCTGCCACGTGACGTCATAAATTGTACAAGGATTGTGTCTAGGTAGTTAGCTGTAGTTCACAACTCTGGTCTGGACGGAGAATATCTTAAAGAATGGACCAACAAAAATCACAGAGAGTGAACGGAAAGCGATGTGTAGTGTGGGGATGCAGTGCAACGCATGCATATGGTCATGGAATGTTTCTGTGGCCGAAAGATGCATAGATATCGAGAATATGGACAAAACAAGTCCAATGTACTAATGCCGACTTTGCTGGCCCAGGCAAGCCTGGGTCACTGAAACCTACGATATACGGCCAACAGTTCGAGTATTCATGTTTTTACATATCATTATTATTATTATTATTATTATTATTATTATTATTTGCGGAACCAAAATCATTTCTCTGCACTGCTTGTTCAATAGCCAGCCATCTCGCTGTTCAGTGTGATCTAGCCAGCTAAGTAGTGAAATGATACTATTCACAGCGCTCTATTTATTTCTGAGCACTGTGTGCTTGCTAGCTTACTACCTAATAATAGCAAGCTGCAAGATATGGTTTACACATGTTGTAATATCATTCACGACTCTATATTTCTGCGCACTGCGTGTTTGCTCGCTAACTACCTAATAATAGCAAGCTGCGAGGTAAGGCTTACACGCATTGTTTCGAGAGCTCATGAAACACAGTGCACAGAAATGAATAGAGCCGCGAACATTATCATTTCACTACTGGCTAGATCAGGGGTGAGTTCCACCACCACTACCGCTGTTCTTAACCTAATATATTATATATGGTCTTGTTAGGTAAGGAACCAAACGTCAGGTCTGTTGAACTCACTTAAGGTTGAAAAGTGAGTAGGCTGGTTATCCAACACACCGTGCACAGAAACAATTGTAGAACCGGAATAATAATCATTCCGCTACTTGGCTGGTAAGTGTTGTACAGTTCAGGACAGGCGGAGACACTGACAATTAGCTGTCTTCATTGCTCGAGTACTCAGGCTGGAATCTGTATGGTTCTGAATCCCGTGTTAAGCTTCTTTCACACCGCACGTAAAACAAATTTTTTTGCACGACAGATTACATTCAAAGTCAATGCAAAGACGCGAATACAGGCGAATCGGATTAACGTCTTTGCATTGACTTTGAATGTAATCTGTCATGCGAAAAAATTTGTTTCGCGTCCGGTGTGAAAGCAGCTTTATGTTGAGTTGCCTCATCTTCCATAAAAAAGTACTCTTATTCATCAAAATAGACAGATTCAACTGAAAATTCAGAGGAACTATCGGAATCTGACTTGGATACCATCGTTGTTGGACGCACAGTCGCCCACCTTGTACAACTTATGACGTGACCACACAGGGGAGTGCCAGAATCGCTTTTCTGTGTTGCTCAGAATGTTTGTTAATGAGGGGGGCGGGGCAAGTAACAAAAAATAGCGATTTTTGTTAAAAATTATTTTCTACATTTTGTTTTAGGCAGACGATAGGAATTCTTTTAATTGTACCCTTTTTTTTCATAAACTTGCTCAGTGCATGTCCTAAGCTCTTTAGGAAAGATCTTTCCCCACATCCATATAATTCATTCAAGGGACTCAAACTTGTATAAACATTTAGGGTTTGCACATAAAAAAAACAATATGGCAAAGTAAGAAATGCATAAATTTCAAGTTCAGGTTTTTTGTAAGATTGAAAAAAAATGGCTCGCAACCCCGTTTTATCCATAGATATATATATTTAGAACACTAGATTGCTGATGATGTCATATTTACATTATCGAAAGTGAAGCACCCGGCCGCCATATTCATACACCCAACTTCTTCATAAAAATGAATGGTTTCCTATGAGGCCAATTTAAAATAAGTCGATATAAGCGTGAAAATGCCGAGATGTGCGGCAGCCTTTTGCAGCAATATTAATTTGAAAGGCTGTAATAAAACGTTTCAAGCGTAAGTTAACATATAAACGCAAAGTTGTCACTTAAATAGAAAAAAATTGCGTTTCGTGCTAGATAGCTAATTAGCCGTCCCATTGACTTGAATAGACCGCTGACTGAAAGTGAACGCTAGCGATTCATAACGGCCACCAGCGAGCTACCTTGGTACCCTTACTGCATGGACCTATAAGGAGAACATAAAATATAAAATATAAAACATCCTTGCCTTACCGTCGCAGGGACTGCATTGAATTAGCAGTTAATAAAATTAACAAGGTGGCTAACAAGCTAGCTACTTGTAATTGACATTCAACGACAATACTTCTTACCTGCATAATATTTAAAACAGTGGACAAGTCGCTTTGTGTGTTTATACTGAGCGCCAACAGACAAGGAGGGAAGAAAGGCTTGGCTGTTCGAAATCAGGAGAGAAAAACTTTTCTCTATCCCCTCGATCCATGCTGTGCAGTGATCATTTTTTTCAGAGCAGTGTTTTAACGGGACAGGGGCAAAGATGAAGCTTAGTAAAGGAGTAGCCAGAGTTCACTAGCGCTTCCTTTTATCGACATTGGCATTTGCCATATGATTCAATATAAACAATTCAGTTGATGGCAAATAGTCAACCAGGGTACAATGAAGTGAGGAAACCAGAGAGTAATGTAATAACGTATACGGACATTCATTGACGTTTCTTATAATGGCGATAACTTCCAAGCAATTATCTTATCAGAGGGTCAAAGCCTCATTTACTTCACTTTTTTGCTGCACTTTAACATTGACACCAAGTCACATTTCGATCTTCCCTTAGTGTGCCACTTTCCATCCTCCAAAAAGCACATATTTAGGGAGACAAAATGTTGCTCTGCACAACGATACCAAAATAACACCTACTCGCACGCAAGGCTTTTTGAAAATATAATTTTAAAGTGGGCGAAAATGAATGGGAGTCTACGAGCGAATTTTACTTCCGGGTGTATACACTCCGGGGACAGATGCTTCACTTGAGTGCACCCAATCAGCAATCTAGTGTTCTATATATACAGTATATCTATGGTTTTACCCCATGCAAGGGGCAAAACGGGGTGGCTCCAGGGGCAAATTGGGGAACCAGCAAACTATTGTGGCAAGTCCAAAAAATGATCACAAAACAACGTCTAATTCCATTTTCAGTCTTCACACAGTTCACACATGAATACTGGATTTCTGTTGCTTTCATCCAGTCCACCACATAAGTAATGCGCCCATCTGCTGCATTTGCTGCAGGCCACCCAACTTTCATGACTGACCGAATAAAAATCTTCACATTAGAGACATTCAGTATCCTTCTGTGCATCTGAACTTTTCTTTCCTTTTTTCTTTTTTGCAACCTTTTACTTTTGGAGCACTTTTCTTTCATTTCCAGCAGTTCCTTTTTGTAAGCTGAACATGTGAGTACAGCTGTTTTCCCTCTCTGTCTTGACACCCATTTAACACAAAAGAATCAGTGACATTACAAAATAATACACTAGGAGCATAACAGGGAAATACCCCATTATGCCCCACAACGTCTACCCCATTTTATCCCACATCACACACAGTACACAATACAGTCCTTTAAGAAAAGCAAGGCGAACAGGTCAAGATCAACAAGGCATTCCCGTAGCCTGTAGCATACTACTCCAACAGAACCTCACCTTTATTTCAGTGTCTATTCTAAAAAAAAAACTGTCCCACAAAAAGTGCAAGTGAAAAATAGTATGAAAACGGACGTATTTTGATATTTACCTCTCCCAGGTGAGTTCAACAGTCAACAAGTGCACTGGGAAGAAATGCAGTGCTCTCATCAAGTGATCTTTCAAAGCCAATGAAGACTGAGGTCACTCGAAGACTTTAAAGGAGGCATTCTGACAAAACCCATTTTTCCCCGATTCCCCATTTTGCCCCAGGTTACCCCATTCATACTTTAATTAACTGTTTTCCCTTAAAAAAACGCCAACAAAAATGTGCACGTCATGTTGTAAGTACCGTAATTACCGTAATATTTGTGTTATAAAAATTCCTACTGTTTCAGAAAGCTGAGAAGTTGTGCTTGAGCCCAAGTACAGGTTACTACGGTAAACACGGCAGCATGACGCTCTTCTAGGATTTCTGAAATAGGCCTTAAATGGTTAACATATGCTCTGGTTTACATGAAAGCAGACTTGCAATACCAACCAACTTCACAATGCTTACACACAGACGCACGCATGCACGCACACACACAGACACGCACTCTCTCTCTCTCTCTTTTATGTAAGGAGTCTATGAAAGCACAACAATGTAGCTGCTGCTATATAGAGGTTATTAGGTGAGTCAATAGTACAGCTTGTTCAGCTTGAAGAATACAGGAATTCAGGGAGCAGAGAGTGGAATTGAAGAGATTTATACATCAACCCAGACAGCAATTCTGACTTTTTCAAAGGGCCCAGTGTGTTTCCTGGCAGCAGGGATCTTCTACAGCTCCAGGCCTCAGCCTGAACTGGGAGCTTCACGAGGCAGGGATTGTGCATGTATCATTTAGAAAACACAGCAGAATCAAACACTGAGATACATCCAAACTGAATCCCTTATTGCAGAGCTGGCCACAAACAGATAACTGCAGCAATTACCCCATACTGCACTGTTCCTGGACCCCACATCGCTCTGTGCCAACACAGCTCAGGAGGGTCACAACCTCAGCAATTTAAACACAGCCTTCTGAGTGCCAGGGGTTCACTACTGTCTCAAGTTCAGTTTCAAATACATTTTATTGCCTAAAAAAAAAAAAAAAAAAAACAAGAAAACAAACTCTAAGTCTTTCTTGGCCATTGTTTCTTTCGATCAGTTTAATTAATTCATATTATGAGTGTGGCAAATTATTTTGCACCACCAAGACATTGTTATAAAAACATATGAAAACCGCAAAGGAAAAAGATAAGAGTCCAAATTTTGCATTTTTGAATATTTTATACATATATATTTTTAAATATATCTTATATATTTTTTATATATTTTTTCAGTGCTTTGTAAGACAATTTTGAATTTTTAAAACATCATTTCTCCACAATGTGAAATTGTGACTGATAATTTTTCCATTGTGGTCTTCATATACATAGTTAGAAACAGAGGGGCAGTAACTGCTGAAAAACAAGTAATAGTGAAATATGAGTGGGTATGTTTTGAAGTGAAACTAGATTTACACTTCATGAAAAACTCTGAGTTTGCATGTGATGGCATGTTTCACTGTGTAATGCATATTATGCATTGTTATGAGTGGTGCTGTATGATAAGATGCAAAACTGTTCTCTGCCATAGAAAGGCAAGTCTGAGAGACTATGAACATACATCGCAGAAAACCAGCAGGTCTTGGCCCACGAGGGCCGTGATTTGGGGATCACTGTTTTCAAGCATCACGGTTCGGTTAGGTACGGGTCGTGTCACATTTCAGAGCGTTTCCATTACAAAAGTTGTGGATGGTACCTTTGGAACCGTTCCTAACCGTTCCCATTTTTCATCACCCCTCCGGTTGGGGTACCAAGGGTTACCATCCGATACTAATGAGGCGGAGCTAAAACACGCCTTCTGTATTGGTCGGGAATCGTCATCACTGCCGTCTGTTGATTGGCCAACAGAATCGTCACTCCATAAGGAAACGGCAGGAAAGCACCCGTCTCGCCCACCGTTTTGAGAAAACATTTTTTGGAAATGTCAGTCGCAACAACGCATCATGGAGCAATGAGGAGGTGCAGATGTATATTTCATGCATTTAAATTTAGTCAATTCAAAATGCGTATAGCCATTATTATGCAAACTAATTTAGCTGGAGTTGCACCACGAGCATTTAGCTCGCTAGCTGGCATTAAAATACGCCGAATAAAAAGGTTGCCAGCTAAAGCCACTTTCACACCAGACGCGAAACGAATTTTTTGCACGACAGATTACATTCAAAGTCAATGCGTTTCGCGTGTATTTGCGTGTTTGCATGCATTTTACCATCCGGTAAAGAAAACCCCGCCTATATTTAAGGGTACTGTCTGCAGTGGAAACGCAAACCAGATCTAGGGGTTTGGTACCAAAAGTACGGTTCCAAGGGTACTATACCAAAAGTGCCCCAATGGAAACGCGACTTTAGTCACTTTTGCCTGTGAACTAATTGTATATGGGAAATTCAATTTTGTGTTCTATAGCCAATATGGATCTATCTCTGTGAGTGAGAACATTTGATTAATTGTCTGTCCTTACTGTACAGGTCTGGATTTTCTTTTGGATAGTAAAGTTCTTTCGAAAGAATGCCAAGCCACCCACGGAACCAAGTTGGACCTACCTGCAGAGGACCACATTGTACCCTGCCAGAAGTTGGACATTTCTGTATTGTATGTAATGATGCAATGCAAACTTGTCTCATTGTAAGTGAACGAACACCAGACATAACGGAGGGGTGTTTTTTTGTGGTATTGCATTTTATTTTCAGATGCACCCAACCAACAACCATTGTTAAATGCCAATACATTCCTGGATTGTCTTACATTCTGCTCTCAGTTTTTTTGTTTGCTGAAAATATAACTTCAACGATTACTAGCACACTTTATGTTAAACTCTTTGGAGTGACTTATTCCTTGGTGTTCAACAAATATTAAAATTAGGTTAATTACCTGAAACATTAAAGAAATATGCAAAAATGAAAGAAATCGGGAAGGGGCAAATATACTGAACAAGAAAAGAAATGAAAGTCAATACCAGGGTGACCAGAGACTAAGAATGTGTGTAATTATGAACAAAAATCTTATTATTAGCACATGCACATTAGCACACTTTTCTCTAAACATTTTCTTGTTTTTCAGTCACTTCGACTAGCTGACCATGCAGGGGCATTACCTAACTTGCTACCTTGCATTGCTGTTGTTGCTCAGTATACTTTTTCGCAGTACTGTACGTAAAGCTTGAAAGTGATTTCATATATGGTGCCAGTTGTAATCTTTTGTAACATTGTCATTTTTTAGCGGCATATTATGCCCATTGTAACTGATTCAACTGATAACAGAATCAATTTTTTTTTTCAAAAACATTGTCTAAAGAAAATAAAAACTTAACACAGTCTGGTAAATACTGCAGATAAGCAAAGTACAAAATTGCGGTTCGTTGGTTTTTCTCATTCTCCCTCTGTGCTTACTGGCCCAGCTCTCCTTTGAAAACACCCCTCTCCACAACCTTTCCCATCAGCCTGCTATTGCACTCTGTCTGCATTTAGGTCTCTGCAAAATGATCGATAAATCATCAAAATGTCTATTTGTTGCAGCAAATCTCAGCAGGTGCGCTGAACACATCTCAAAAAATGTTGAACGGGACTGCGATCGTGACCACGCTTAGGGTGCTGAAAGGGACCTCACCTGTTTTATTAATATTTTAGACCTTATACACACAAGTCCAGACTCCAGCTGTTCCCAGTTTAAAAGAGAGATGAATGGCAGACATGGAAAGCTTGTGACTCTTGAACTGAGTGAACTCCTGCTGCACCGTAATTACATTTTTTCCCTTCCCAACACAAAGTCAATGAGAAAAGCTAAGAAAAATGGAGCCCTGTTTGATGAGATTTGATGCTGTAAGTCCCAATGTGGTTTTTGTAGGCCTTTATGTCTTAAAATTATTTCACAGCAGTGTATTTTCAGCAGGTCAAAAGCTTTATCATGCTTTTCAAAAATTTTCATACACTTGTTGATTATTTCTGTTTCTGTAAATGAAAGTACAAGGGTGAGAAACTGTGAAGGGAATTAAGCAGTGTGGTTGTTCATTAAATGTGCGTCACTGTAGCCGAAAATAAATTAATTAAAGCGCTGCACATTGGAGAGAAAAAACAACCTTCTTCCCGCAACATTGACATGACACACTTGGGAGATGCAGTTTTTTTTTTTTTTGAATTGCCTGAAGCGCTTTCTCTAAATTAGCATTCCGAAGCCTTGGGTATTTTGCATAAAGAGTAGCATGGGGTTTTGGGGATGGGGGGGGGGGTTGTATCATTCTAATTAAAATGTGTTTGTTTTAACTGCTAAGAAAAAAAAACATTTTTATCCATTTTATCTCCTCAGTAAACAACTCCCCCCTTTCACCTAAGCGAGAACCTCCAAAACCTTTAAAAACACTGTTTTGGGACTCACAAAGAAATTTAATTACTAATTTATTTATTTATTTTTACAGCATACTCGTGCAAGTTGTATGTTCTCCCTTTGGATATTCCAGTTTCTACCTATGGTCTAAAGACATGCAATCTCCAGAGGTTTACAAATGACATTTCAGTTTCAACATGACTGCCGATGTTCAATAAAAATAAATCATAAAAATGCACAATGACATCACATTCAATGTGAAATAATAATGAAGAGTGATTGAAAGAAGATTACTAGGCAACACAAAGAGGGGTTTGGGAAATGTTTATGTATGTTTGATTGGATGTTCTGTTGCTTATCAGTCTTTGCAGGTATATACTTCTACACCGGCTTCATCACACCATTGGACTTTCAGATATAGCGTTGACCTGGTTCACCTTACTAACAGATCAGAATATGTCTCCATTGGGGGGGCAAAATCCCAAACACACACAGTCACCTGTGGGGTTCCTCAAGGGTCAGTCCTTGGGCCTAACTTGTTCACTCTGTACATGCTCCCTCTCGGCCACGTCTTCAGCCACTTTGGCATGTCTTATCCTTCTTATGCTGATGACACACTATTGTAAATAAAAACGGACCCTCAACCTTCACCCAGCTCCACTCCCACATCTCTCAAAACACTCACCTCCTGTCTAACTGAGATAAAGGCATGGATGGCCCAAAGCTTTCTCCAACTAAACAGTTCTAAAACAGAGGCTATTCTAATAGGCACCCCACATCAGCTCTAGTCATCCCCGATAACTTCCATAGCATTCCCAAAACAAGACATCTTACTATCTTCCCTAGTCACCAACTTCAGTGTTCGATTTGACCCTCACCTCACTTTTGAGGAAAATATCAAACACATCTGCAAAACCTCATTTCTTCACCTGAAAAATATAGCAAGTCTCCGTCCATTCCTTACCCCTTCTGATGCAGAGAAGCTCATCCATGCCTTTATCTCCACCCGACTGGATTATTGCAATGCACTTCTGTATGGTACCTGCAACAAACACTTCCATAAACTTCAGATACTACAGAACAGTGCTGCCAGACTACTAACAAAAACAAAGAAACACAATCACATCACCCCAGTCCTTTGCTCCCTCCACTGGCTCCCCATCACTGCAAGAATTCAGTATAAGATTTGTCTCCTCACCTACCAGTGCATCCATGGCCAAGCCCCCAGCTACCTTAAGGACCTGCTCACTCTACACACCCCAGCGTGCTTCCTTCGTTCCAAAGCTACCTACCAACTCCACCCTCCAAGAACCAGACTCAGGACTATGGGAGACCGGGCGTTCTGTGCAGCTGCTCCACATCTGTGGAACGCCCTTCCACTTTATCTCAAGGAGCCGCAGAATCTAGAATCCTTTAAAAAAAGGACTTAAAACTCTCCTTTTTACCAAATTTTATGGATCTTAGCACATTGTTTACTATCTTAATTTCTATTGTTGCTTTTACTTAATGTGTTTTATTATTTTAATGGCAATTTTATGTAGCACTTTGAGATGTCGAATGTGAAGTGTATTAGAAATAAAATGTATTATTATTATTATTATATGTCCAAGTTCATTTCAGTCTGAGTGGCTGTTTGCAGGGAGAGTTAAATTCCCCTCTTTTTTGTCACTGAATATACTGATGCTTTTTCATTATCACCCATGGTTAACTGGCCATCATTCAGAGTTTATTGCTGTCGCATTTCAAAATTAGTTAATGCAGTAAGTACACTCTGGTGAATATCACGGTCGTCAATAACTTGGCATTGACATAGCAAATGCTGATTATTGTATGTAGGGGTTGGTGGTATCATGCTATTGAGAGCCTATAAGAAATTGCTGTATACCTTAGTGGGTCTTGGTCCTTTTTCTCAATGGTGCTTACTTCTGTCAATTAACCTTTATTCCTGATTACTATGTCCAACCAGATCAGTCAGTGAGCTGTGGTCCTGAGAGGTCCCTGACCCTAGATAAGTCAGCATTATGCCTGTGAACAGGGAAACTACTTCGTTCCATCAATATGTCTGTGTTTTCTTCCTGTCCTTTTTAAATTGAGTTTTTGTTTATGGTTGTTTTTAGCAAACCTGCCACAAGGACGCAGGTTTGATACAAGCTGAAACAAGAAACTGAACCACTCTAACTCTGCATCAGAGTTGAGATATTTAAATATGTGTCTCAACACTCTCAGAAACAGGTACAACATAAGTCCAGTTCTGTCCCTCAAGGTGGAATCTATGCTGATTAACCTCAAAGGGCTATTATTACAGGGGCTGAGATGGTACATTTACAGTTACAGTATCTGTACCACTGAAGGTACTGATTGAATGACAACCCATCGTACCCCTACAGGTACAATGATGTACTTTATTGTCTGAGAGCTAGAACAGAGAGAATAGAAATAATGTTTCTATGTGGATGCAATAATGTATGTGTGCCAAATATAGGAACTGTAAAATGGGCCAAAGTTCAGCCTGTGTTTTGGGCTCCTGTAGGTTTTGTCTGAAATGCATTCTGTCCAGGCCTATGGCCCAGCCTCATACAGACCACACGCTTTTGAGTCAAACAGCTCCATGACCAGTCTCCACGACATACTTGCCCATACCACTTGTATACAGCATAAGTACAGGGAACTGAGTATGCATGAGGTCACCAGGTTCAAAAAATAGGTGTGTAAATCAATAACTAACAGCCAAAAGGCCTGCATAGGTGCTGAGATTAATGCAGGTGGGTGAGAAAGTGATTGTATGCTGGCGATATACTAATGTTGGCAGGTAATTTTGGAGCTGTAATGGCTGCTGGTCTATTTCATTCGAATTTTCCCCCAGCGTCTGAGGTCAGGCTGATTCCATGAAGGGGTCATCAATTCAACAATGCCTTGTAATTTGGACTTCAATCACACAATGTGGACTTGGGATGTCAATCTGGAAACAATCTGTTATGTGGGCTGTCAATTCCCATAAATCCCCCGATACTGTATGAACATGAACTATTCCCCTCTTTACAATATAATAGGCCTCTATACTCCACAGATTAACCTCTTAAGCCCTAAGCCTAAAAGTCAGGTCCCTGCTCATAAATGAAATACCCAAAATGAATAAAGAATATCTCAACAGAAGCGAGTAGTAGTCTAGTCTGTGATGGTTGTCAAAGTAGGAAACTGATCAAACATTTTAGATATGTAACTGTTACTAGCAAAGCGAATGCAAGATTGCGTCATCTATGGCTCTGGTTCAAGCTTTATTTAGCATAGCCTAAAGTATTTTATTCCTTATCAGAAGTAGGAGGCATGAATTGCTGTTTCCTCTAAACTGCAAGGGACATATCCCCCGAGTCTCCTGTACTTCCTGCACCCCTCCCCCATCCAATGTGCTTTGCCTCAGTTGCTTCCCGAAGTGTATTTCTGCAGAAACAGATGTGGGTAAAGCAGCTACCAACACTGCTCAAAACCTTAAGAAAGTATAGTCGAACCTCATTTTTAATGGAAAACAAAAAATTTAAAAGAGCACTAATACCGTATTGATCCGAATATAAGACGATATTTTTTCCCTTGAAAAATGCCCGAAAATGACGCCTCGTCTTATATTCGGGGTCTAAGGAGTTACCCATGTAAAACAATAGGTCGCGCCATATAAGTGCTTTTCTCTCTGTCGGTGTTTAGAGCAGTGTTACCCTAGCGTGATCCTGTAAACAAGTCGGCTGGAGTGGGTGTGTTAGCCCACATTTGCATAAGCTACTGAATGACAGAAAGATGCAGCCAGGGCACAGAGATCCACTTGGAAAAAAGTGCTTCCAAAGTGGGTCAGGTGAATAAAAATCAGAGGAGAAGATATGATGCGAATTTTAAACTTATGGTTGTAAACGAAGCTGAGACAATGAACAACATGAGGGCAGGAAAAAGATATGATGTGACAGAGTGCAACGTAATTATCGTAATTGGCAACCGAAGACAAGGTTTCTCTCCATATGCGATCTAACAGCGATTAAATCATGGGCTAAATTCAGTACAGTTGCGGAACAAGAACAGAGTTGGGTTGCAGAAAACTTCCGTTTAAAACAATTATTAGTCCTGACCTGTTCTCAGTCATTTTCATAATTAACAAAAGGTTCACTCCGAGAGCACACCACACTTAACAGGTGTTGCTTGTTCTCCCTGATTAGGTAAGACGACAATCATTCATCTGGACGCGTATTTGCTGTATTTAAATCAACGTCATTCAAAATGAATGTGGAAAAAAACTGTTAAATGGTGTTTTTTGGATGTTAATGCTCTTACATTTTGCAGACTGTTCTGACACTGTTTGTCAAGCAAATGTGCGCTGTTTATTGCACAAGTTAGGCCAGTAGGCCTATGCCCGTTTTATTGCACTGTTTTCATGGCATAGAACCATGAAGTGCGTTCTGCGCTTTGCCTATTTGCGGGGCTATAGACGATTTTATGATTTTTTTTCCCCCCATGATAAACACCAAAGATGTTGAAATGTACAAGGAAAACAATGAAATTTTTTTTATGCAAATGAGATTTTGTTCAAATAAAAAGTATTTTTCCAAATAAGGGTCTTGAAAAAGAGGGGTCGTCTTATATTCAGGGTCGTCTTATATTCGGGTCAATACGGTAATGATTGAAGGATTTATTTCCAAAGCCACTGAACATTAATTAAGGGATCTTCAAGGTAAAGTGTAGAAATAACCATAATAATGTAAAAACTAAGAAATAAACATACTCAACATGATTTTAACCTCATAAAATCTAGTATTTTGATAAAAAATTACATGGTTGCCATGGAAACGGCACTTAAACGAAAAAATCTGAAAATATTTTTGGCACTGATATTTCAATAACCCATGGTCACATTTTACTCAAATTAGTCTCATATGAAAGGTTTAACATAGTTCTTTGCAACTTAGGATTTTTTTGTTTGGAACATTCATGAATATTTAATGAGCTCTGTTATGTAACCATAACAAAAATTGCTATTATAAACTTGCTTCATTTTCAAAATTAACCCCCTAGGGATCCACCTATCTAGAAAATCCTAGGTCATTTCATAGATTTCCAACAGATACAACTTCAGTCCAAATTTCAAGTCAATCAGATGAATATTGATGATTTTATGAATCCCACAAGGTTGAAAATCAGTCAAAATTGTGATTTTTGGTAATGTGCATTTAAAGTCACAAGTAACAGTTGAGGCAGAGAAAAAACATAGATTCTTGGTGTTTATTGGCATCTCACTGCATTCTTTTATTTATTTCATTTATTTTAGGTGAAAATCAAAAATATTGAAATTTTCGGGGAAAAAAAAATTGAAATTTTTACCCTGAAGACCCCTAAACTGAAATGATCCTAGGACAAATTGAAGACCTGGGTGCAAGAAGTATTTAAGTCACATTTTCCAAAAAATGAGCTGACACTACTACCATAAAGTAGAGTGTCATGTGCATCATTTAAAGCCAAAAAATTCCAAATATAAGTACTCAAGTCCTCAATACTGATATATGGCCTTCCCTGAATCTACTGAATTTTTGTGCAAGAAATACTCAAGTCTTTGCAGAAGTACTCAAGTCCTTGACGTCATCAGGGACAAGTGCCCAAGTCCATGACTGTCCAATCAGTTGCTAGTATGTGTCATGTGACAAGCGTAGCAAAAATGACTGTTTGGCAATCAGAAAATGATTGAAACTGCATTTGTGTAGTAAAAGTACTTAAGTCCATGCATTTTATGGCAATAAGTACCGAAGTCCAGGCATTTTATGGTAAGAGGTACTAAAGCCCGAAACTGCTTTTCTTGTTTTTTTCGTAATAAAGCATTATTTTTCCACAAAAACGTGTCTGTCTACTTTGTATAACCCCTGGGACTAGCAGCAGGCGCCACTGAATGTTATCTTTTAAAAAAAGTATCTGAAGCATGTTTTCAAAACTTTGACCCTTAATATCTCAAAAGTGTTATTTTGTGACTAAAGTACTTCTTGCACCCAGGTCTTCAATTTTAAGATTCAAACCTTCTTTAAATAAAGTGATGCAGTTCCAAAGTGAGAGGCAAACAATTTCTGTAAACGTGCACTGTGCTGAGTTCCTACCACGTTCGTTAGGTTGCTCATCTGAATATGTGTACAGGAGGGTGTTCATAACTTAAGGCGACACAAGTCCTATTCCATTTTTAAGGGCTTTATAAAGTGAGAGAAAACTTTGTGTCACTACGACTGCATGGCAGTTGCCTTGTATGAGATGGCAGTGTGATACCAGACATCAAACAGGCACCCTCTCATCCACCACCTCCCTGATACCACACCTTTCATGTCAGCTACTCACAACTCAAACCAGAGCATCTCTGAGGAAGGATTTTATTGTTTCCCCACATTTTATCTGTTGAGTGTTTAAGATGCTGTGAAGGGCACTTACCTGCACTCTTAACATCCTTGCAATATTCAGTTATACTTACTTCCTTTTACGCACTAATCCCTCAAAATCTCTGGCTGCAAGCACTTACTCACGCATTAGTTCTTTACAATGCTTGGCAAAGTCCAGTTCCTGGAATTCTTTCCTTGGAGTATCCTCTGTTGCATTAACTTATGAACTAATCCTCCAGAAAGTACAATCAAGTGCACTTACTCACATGCTATTCCCTAAGAATGGAGACATAAGTGCATTTATGGGTAATGCACTTAGAAATGAAGCCATGCACACTTGTCCTTAAACTAATCCAGATGAAAAGTCCAGACATTGATATTTCATTTTAAAAAGATTGTTCCATTCAAACCAGTAAAATTCATCTGTGCCTTTGGGTTAGGTTCTGAGCGGCACAAGATCTGCAAACGCAAACTAATCCCAAATGGCTGATAAGCAGTCTGTTCAGTCTTGCTAAGACAGTCTTACTGTTCTCTGTATGGGGGGTTGTTAGAGGGCTCTATTGACACAATGCCCCTGTTATGATCTGGCCTAAGTCTTAGAAAGTCAATATTAATTTGTTTCAAATAATCCAAACCACTGGGAAGAGCATAATCTGTTTATATGTTCAATATTCTGGAAAGAAATCACTTCTGGACTTATAACCCAAGTTACCTATATATTAATTCATCTTAAGACTTCTTCATGACAACTGCATCATATTTTCTCATATTCATATCATGTTTGGTCTTGTTATTTCTAAGGGTTGAATGGAGTATGTTTCATTCCCATTTTATTCATTCTCTTTTGGAAACTCCTGAGAATTTGGTCAGAATACTCTCTGGTAATCACCCTATTCTCCTCTCTCTGCTGAAGTGTTTTATTACCCAAAAACCGGATTGAGTAAGCCATGCCATCAAAGATTTGAAAAGCAAAGAGCAATCCATTCAGGGAAGATCATCTGATCTGTCCCCGCGCACAAAGGGACAATTCCGATGCTGATGTAGCCAATCATATAGTCAGGGAAGATCGTGATCCGATCTCTCCCAAGCGCGCATCTCAGTCATGAACTAGCCTTTTCAATGATGTAACATCGTATTTTTCCCGCGCAGACGTTAGTGCGTGTATCCTTTTCCTCCAGGTATGATCCTCTTCTAAATTATCGAACTTGTAATTGGCAACGTTGATTTGTTTGATTTAAGCTTTTGCCTACCTGGTGAATAAATTATTGTCATTCCTTTAAGCAAAAACTCCTAATCCTTTTGTTCTTTCTAGCCAAACTCAATTAAAAGAATCCTTGCATTCCAGACTAGCTAGCTGATGTTTTAAAGGTAGTGATGGGTTTTAAGTTGGATTGCAGATTACCATATAAAGGGTTTATGTAGTATCGGTCCTGGGGATTTGGCCTTACACCCTTGAAAAGCCGGTGCCTGGTCGATCTCACAAAGGGGCCCTGTGGTGCACATAAATCTGGGTTCATCAACTATCATGGTAATTTCTTCCATCCTCTAGAACTCTCACCAACTAAGATCCGGCATTATTGGAAAGCACGGAAGAGTCTTGCACTGGTTGAGTAACTAGTTGCTCCGAGATTCACGCATGTGTCCTAAACTATAAATTCTAATTCTAATTTGGAGTCAGATATTTAACGAGGGTATAACTAAATTTGGTATTCTAAATTTTCAGATTAATTGTAACGTTGTGCAAAGAAAATGTATCCATTTTATTGTGATTCGCACCAGCCAGGACGACACGCGTAACAGAACACGTTGAACCTTTTGCCCTACAATTTCGCGTTGGTTATTGTTTTGTGGGTCTTACAACTCAAACACTCAAACTAATCCCTCAGTCTGTTCAGTCCAAGACAGCTGATCTCAGCCTATTACAGCACCATTATGATCATCAAGTGCAGACAATCTTGCACGATTTCCATGAAACTCAGTGAATCATTCCTTCATAACATTATTTTATTTGGGAGATGCATTTATCCAGCAATTACAAAAGGCCAGAGAAACAGCAACACAGCAGATCAGACAAGGGACAAGATGCTGAATTCATATTGAGCACCTGTAATCTCAGTCATGAACTAGTCTCAATGTCAGGGCATATATTTTTTCCACTGGTTGTCACTGAAAAATAATACATACAAAACAATCAAAAGAGGAAGCTGCCACATCCACAAGTTTGACTGCAAACATACACATATAAAGCTCACATATTCACTCGTTGGACTTTTCATATTGGCATTAAAAAGCTCTCAATTTCCTAGGTTCAATTGCACACATTCATTTTCAAAGCTCACACTAGCTTGGCCTTGCACTGCTCATCAAAAGCTCCCACATTCTCTAAATTTACGGCGCATGCACAGATAATGTACAAACGTGTAAGCTCCCTGATACAAGTTTGATCTCTCACATACACATAAACAGGCCATCGCATTCACTACTGTTCACCTCTGAGTAATTTTATTCATCATTTTTGCTCTGACCACATATACGAATAAAACACCATTACATTCCCTAGTTTGACCTCCCGTATATGCATAATATCCCTCTGATTCACTTTTTGACCCCTCCTATACATATTGAAAGATCTCACATTCCTTAGTTTGATATCCACCAACGTATACAATGGTGCACTTGCATAGTGGTTGGCGCATTGGTGCAGTGGTTGGTGCTGTTCTCTCGCAATACAGAGGGTCCAAGTTTGAGCTCTGGCTGACCAGGACCTGTTCGCATGGAGTTTTCCCAGTGTTTGTGTGGGTTTCCTCTGGGTACTCTGGTTTTTCCCCCCAAAAAACAAAAAATAATAAAAACACGTGTCCCTCACCAAGTCTCTGGCTTTAGATCTGTAGTGCTAGGCACTGCACTGTGGCTCCCTACTGTTCCCAAGTAGCCAGGGTGGGTCAAATACAGAGGTTGAATTACCCCACGGGGTTCAATGAAGTATATCTCTATCAATCACTAGCTTGATCAGTGCACATATACAAAAAAGGCTTTTTTGGTTTTTTCCTATTGCATACATATGATCTTTCCATGCATACGACGCAAAAAAATAAATAACCACTTCAACCTCAACTACTCCGATGGTAAGCACGGGCATTACAAGATTTTCTGTGACATACTGTTGGAGGTGTAAAAGTCTGTCACCTTTTAATATGTACTGTAAATACCCTCAACCTGTTCCTGCCTGAGTAACAATAAAGCAATTGAATCGGTGAATTCAATAAGGGCCCAACTCCATGCATTAAATGCGTGGAGTTAGGCCCATACTGGATTCACCGATTCAATTTATAACGTATTTACTGAAAAATCAAGACTGATACATACACCCACACTGCCAGTCAAAAGTTTTAGAACACCCCAATTTTTCCAGTTTTTTCTTGAAAATTATGCAGTTCCAGTCCAATGAATAGCTTGAAATGGTACAAAGGTAAGTGGTGAACTGTCAGAAGTTGTAAACAAAAGGGAAGGTTACCCAGGTTTTTGTACGCCGTCAAGTTGGTGAAAGGATGGTTCCTCAGTCTGTGACATCAACTGTCAAACATTGAGGGGGAAGCATGATGGTCTGGGGCTGTTTTTCTCTATCCAGGGTCAGTGACTTATAGAGTGAAAGGCACCCTGAACCAAAATGGCTACCATAGCATTCTGCAGCGCCATGCAGTACCTTCTGGTATGCGCCTAGTTGGTCAGGGGTTCATCCTACAGCAAAAAATGACCCAAAACATAATTCCAAGCTCTGCCAGAACTACCTTAGGAAAAAAGAACAAGACGGTAAGCTTGAAAACATGGAGTGTAAAGCACAGTCTCCAGACTTAAACCCCATCGAGATGGTTTGGGATGAACTGGACAGGAGAGTGAAAGCGGAGCAACCTACAAGTGCCACACATTTATGAGAACTTCTACAACAGAGTTGGGAAGAACTAACTGAAGAATATCTGATTTCCATTGTACATTGTATAAAGAATGCCACAAGTGTGTTCAGTGGTTATATCTGCCAAAGGTGGCTACTTTGAGTCAAAAGTTTAGAACACGTTTTGGTTTATAAATTGATTCCATGATTTCTTTTTTAACTTCAATTGTTTATTTATTCTTTCATTTCTATCCTTTTATTCCAGAGTACAATGAGACATTAAACTGCATAATTTTCAATAAAAAACTGGAAAAATTGGGGTGTTCTAAAACTTTTGACCGGTAGTGTATGTATAATTATTTTAAAAAATTATGACTGTTCAATCACAGTAATTGAACAGTCTGAACAGCTTCTTCATGGCAGCAGATGTGCCTAATTTGCATTCATTAAAGAAAGACGCTCGTCTCATTCAGTGTTCCGACTGTGGTCGGCAAAAATATGCCAGACTTTTTTTTTTTTGGACGTTTCAGGATGCTCTTCACCTTTTATTAACACACCAAAACACTGATTTTGTTGACATGTCCCTCCAAACTTTTCTACTAGAGAATAAATAAACAATGTTTTCAAGACTTGCACTATTTTTGACATATTTGACGTAAGCATGTTACAATTTTTTCCACGGCTTTGCAGTTTTGAGTGAGTCCCTGAACTGTCTAAACTGTAATTACAAAAGCATCTATAGAGGTCATTTCTCCTTATCATCAATAGGCTAGACAAGGTAAATGTAATACACCTGATATTGTTAGGATGGCAATAATATGACTAGAATGTGAACTTACTCATAAAAACAGATGTCTCTCCCCGGCCCTCTTCCCTGCCTACCCACCGGATGGACGGACAGACAGACAGGCACAGACCAGAAGGCACCACTGCAGGACCTGAGTAGTAAGTATGCAGAGTTTCGTTTAGATCATGAAGACGGTTTTGGAGTTACGCTCCGGAAAAGAAGTGGGAATGCCAACGCGACTGCAAACGCAAACACAAACCGAGCCTAAAACAATACGTCTCCCCTCTCCCTCCGGAGGGGAGACATAAATAGTCAATTAATCCAAAACTTACTCTGAATTCCATCTCTGCTTTTAGCATTTTTGCAGAAGTGTAATTGATTTTAAAATAGCACATAACATATTACAAATGTTTTCAGAGTTTAAAAGAATACATTTTAATGAATTAATTAATTATTATCTCATTGCAGATACGTGTATGCACCACTCTAACAGTTCTCTGTCCTACCTTTGTTGCAAATTGGAAAAAGTACATGGGAACCGGTTAGGTGTTATCACGATTTATTGTGAGGTTACTGAAGGGCTTTTATAATTGCATGGTGCTGAAAATCTCAGGTGGAAAAGGTAAATAAAATGTAATAAAGTAACAGTGGCTAGGGAGATGGACAGTGGGATCAAGGGAGATGGAATCTTGAGGAAAAGGGGAGGTTTGAGGAGGGAAGCTCACCACTGCAGGGGAGAGAGTTATCACTCTCTAGCTTCTCACTCTCACACTCACTCCATACAACGCACATAAATCACAGAACAGAACTGGAGTGGCACTGGAAGGCCAGTAGACCCAAATTTTCAATTTTTCTGGAATTTAAGATATATGGAATTTATTCTGCCAAGGCCACATGCCATATCTTACAATGTAAACCAAAGTGAAAAATAATTTGTGTATCTGCCCTGTGATTCAGATGTGATCAAAAATTTATTGGGTTCTTCGTCAGCCCATGCTGCATCCTTTGACTGACTTTCGTGAAAATGGGGCCTGTAGTTTTTCCATAATCCCATTGACAAACAGAGAAACGAACAAAACAAACCAAAAACAATGTTCTTGGCAGAGGTGAAAATAAGGATTAGCTCATGCTGTTATGCTGGGCTGCACTCTACATCACAAAATCAAATGAACACGGCACGTCGCAGACTGTTGGTCTTCACCTCTGCAAACTGTCTTGGCTGTCACACCGCTGTTTATCCACGCTCCCCCTGGGACCCCACCGGCTGTCAAGGTCACTGGTACTTACTTGCTCACTGGCAGATTTAAGCATCATAATTTCAGAAAAAAGTGCCAACAAACGCATTGAAAATTTGATTAGAGTTTGTTTTCCAGTCCAACTGTTGGCACTATTTTTATCACTGACAGTGTACATAAACCACAATTTTTCTGATTTGACATTTTTCTCACCTCACTCCCAATAAAGTTGATTTCCATTTTTCAACTGAAATGTAGGAAACCGAGGCAATGAGCATCACCCAACCGACTTTATTATCGCTAAGGTTTTGTGCACATTGTACAATAGTGAATAAAGATTGCACCAGACCCTATATGAAATGTCTACACTGAACTCATGGGTGAAAAAGGTGAGAATGTAAGGCTCTGACAAGGTAAGATAAAATGACAGGACAAACACCTGCAACCCCTTCAGCAGATAAATTCAAACTGACAGCCCTAGCAGACTAGCAGCTAGGGCCACTGCCTCAGTATCATACTCATAACTTTCCATAAAGATAAAGAGGGTGACCCATCAGAGGTGCAAGTAACAGTGGCAAATAACCGACACATTAACAACGTCCTTCAAACACTGATATGGGGGAGGTGCAATCTAATTTACAAAGAAATATTTCTTAAAAATTATTTTTATGCCTACAAACACATGGGGAATGCGCATAACATAAACTCCATAAATTCATATTTGTGGAAAACATGATACAAAAATACAACTTGTATTATTTTATCAATAAATTATGCATGTTAATATTAATTCATGTAGATAGCATCTGATAATTGATGCCATTAAAAATAAATTGTAAAAATAAGGGTGGATAATTGAGCTAATGGCACTGGGCATCATGTGGACTTCCAGAATGACTGAGACTCCTGCCCTTTTGAAAGTCTAACTGAGATATGCTCTGTTGTTTATGAATATTCACCCTCGGGTAAAAAATGCCTTGTTTCACAACCCGCAACCCATTCACATCAGATATGTGTTGGATAATCACAGTGGTCTTTACAAAGTCAGAGAAAGGGGCCAAGTTTGGGTCATGCTGGTTACACACATAGCCATTTCCTCATTATAAAAATGAGGCGATAGCAGTTTCAATGTGCATCGACTGGAAAATTTCTCAAGTTGAAAATAGGTATGTGCGAAACAGGAGTGGGTGATTTAATTTGAGGACAGAATGTTTTATTAAATGCTGAGTGGGGTGAAAATAACAGACAGCGCACATCGATGCCTGTCACAGAACAATTAGCACAAATTAGCACAAACACCCAGCTTCTTTTTACGCTGAGTTAGTCAGGGGGTCGTGAACGTTCATCATACAATTACTCTGAACTTCATTCTTGAAGAATAAAAATCAGCAGAGGGAAAGGATTTCGTTCTTAAAGAATAAAAATCAGCAGAGAGAACTTTGCCTGCTCTGCTGTAATATTTTTTTTCTTCTGATGGTGAAACACGGTTGATGATGGTTAAAAACGGAAAACAGAGTTAAAAAGCAATGCTAGGCAGTTGCAATATTTAATCAGTATCATTGGAATATAGGTTTATATGCTGTATTTAGTGAGGCATGATTATGCTTTAAATTGCTGACATGCTGTTGACAGGGCAAAATGTGTTTATTTCCAAAGGTTTATGGTCACTTGAGCAATTTCAATAAATATTTACATCAAAAGTATCTTTTTCATTGCAGACTGCTGTCTTTTCAAGGGCGATGAGATAGATCTTCCGGCATGTTTGTTTAAGACATGAGAAGTCACGCACTGAATCAGGGAGGATGAAAAGAATTACTGCCTGCTGAAACATATTCATCTCTGCAGTAATGATTTAATCATAGGCTCTTGAGTATTTGCTCATATAAATCCAAACGGCGACTTTTTTTTTTTTTTTGGATGGGCAGCGTATGTCAACATTGACAATCTTATCATTTCAGATTTCCACCACAGCATATTAGACATGAAATTAAATGATGAATATAAAACATCAGTTTTAATTTGATAGTTTGTATATCCAAATTGGGTAAGCAGTGTAGGAACTTCAGCAATTTTTTCTGTGGTCCCCTGCTTTCTGAATGATGACAAAAAGTAATAGCATATTTGACCACTCAGTTGTTCCAAAGTCGGGATTGTGTTATGCACTTACTATGCCATTTACGTGTAAGCAGATAAGAGGTCAAGAATTGAATTCAAATGTGGAATTTCAATTTGGAGTCTGTTGCTGTTAACACTAAGTAATATGAAGTCAAAGCTGTGTTGCAGCCAGGGAAGCAAGCTATTGTTATTGTTGAGCAAAAAATAATAATTAAAAAAAAAATTTAAAAAAATTAAAACCATGAGAAAAGTAGTAAAAATATTTGGTACAATTTTTAAATCGTAAAATCAAGAGCACTCCACAGGAGGTGTTGTGAGAAGCTCCATACCGAAGCCTGCAAACCTCTGGCTCCTGCTCCCCGAGTAGTCCTTGAGTGGGAGGTCCCAGGATCCTTTAGCTCTTTCAGTGCACCGCTAATGGTTTTCAGTGTCTGCCTTCACAATCCAGTCTTTGGGCCGTTTGGTGGCAAGTGATTTAATGACTCAATAACCTTCCTCCCCCAGCAATGCTCTCCAATATCTGCATTCATAGTCCAGACTCCATTTCTCCTGGTACCCAGTGATTAAATTACCCACAGTAATGATGATTTCAAAGCCCCATTTTTCTTCATTGTCATCATTAATATGTATGAAGGTGGGCTACATTATTTATCTCAACTTCTTATCGCCCTGAATTACGTTTGTATTTATTAATTTCCTCGATATGTCTGCCTATCCTGCTTTCAGTCAAGATAAAGTCATTGATTTGAAACATCTGTCTTTATATCTGTGGCAAAGTGACCCTGCTGATGGTAGGAGATAACATTGTCTGATCTAAAGAAGGAAAGATAGTGTTCTAATGATACGAATTGTTGCATATGTTTGGGGAGATAAAAATAATCTAACTTATACGCACTAAAAAAAAGTAAAAGGAGTCTTTGGGCAATAGTGTGAAATTGTGCCTTTGTCTTGACTGGAGCAATGTTAAAATCACTTTTGAATTCATCACATCTATATGTCTGTTAGCATGAAAGTCTTGTTGCCTGTCTTTTATGATAGTACTGTTTGATAACTCAAAGATGACAACAGAAATTTCAGCATAATAATCCTCCGAATCAAAACTATCCTTCCTCCGAAGTGTACCTGTGTGACTTGGTGAGCTATGCCACAAAGTGATGACCCAGAGTAAAAAGAAGAGGTCCTGATATTAGCGCAGAAATAACACACAAGCGTCATGAAAAGTACTTGTGAGTATATAATAATAGGCAGAGAAGCATAGTAGTAGGTTGCTTGACTGCTGGTAACTGGAGAGTTGGTGTTTTAAGCCCCCAGTGGAGCTTGGAATTCTGACTTGATCTGAAGAGATGATGTAGGTAAGAACCCTGATGCTGAGCAAGGCCCTTGTCCCCAAAAAGTGCACCTGCGGCTTTACCCCTGTTTCTCGCTGCCCTTCTCTTGCAGCTGTCAAGAATTTCATCCTGGGTGTCCTTCAAAAAAAAAAAAAAGTGGTCAAGCAAAATATAATCCAATGATCAACTCAAAGGGAACTTAGTAGAATTCCTGGCCCCACCAAAATGAAGTCATGATTTCACCAAATTCCATGACTATTTGATACTCTATTCCTTTTCCTATTTGCCATGAGAATTAATTCCTTCATGGAAAATTTTGTTCCCTCTACAAGTCTCTGGAACAGATTGTTTTAATGAAATTTAGATTAGCTCGCAACTTCTGATGTCAATGGGCAAATCCCTTGATGTTAGGCAATGTCAAAAACTATCAAAAACTATAACATTCCATTTTTTTATATTTAAGCTATAGATATTCAATTTAATTGATTTTTAGCATTGACAGAAAGTCGATAGGACGTTTACTTCTCAATATATTGCCGATTATTTATTTATTTTATGGTTTTACTTGATAATATCATACCAGTATATCATAACATCTACCAAATCAACACATTCTTACTTAAATTCATCATATCGTGACGCTACCTGACCAAGCATTGACATACAATGCAACAGGACACTTTTAGTGTCCTTATTTCACGCTTACAGTTAGGATTCAAGTTAAGGGTTAGGGGTTGGGGGGTAGGGTTAATTTTAAACTGGCGTCAAATAAGAACGCCAAAAGCCTCCTTTTGCGTCGTATATTGACGGTTGGTCAGATAGCGTCACTATATGACACATTTGGATGACACTGGGCCCCCCAAATCAAAATCATCTCTCTAAATTAATATTGCCTACCTCTCAGTATAGTTTGGTCCTAATTAGCCCAATAGTTTTTGAAATATTTTTGTCACAGGTAGACAAATAAACAAACAAATATGGGCAATGACATACGCCCCATCCAACTTTTTTTGTGGGACAAAAAAACATATTTAGCATGCCTTAGTAACGTTGCTGCTGATCTAAATATCGTGTCACTAGTTTTTGGAGGGGGAAAGAAACAGCTATGCCCAGCAGGCAAATCCGAAGCGACCCCAAAGTGTTTCACTCGGTCAATGCAATCCCTATAAAGACATGAACTTTCTCCCAGACATAAATCATCATAGTCAAGTGCACTGATAGTAATTGAATCTAACTGCCTTGAAAATATGCACTTTGCGCTCCGACTGAATAGAATATTGGCACATTCCATCATTTATCGCCACCACACTGCCAACAGCATGGCCAAGGGGAAACCTAGAGGGATACAATTAGGGAAAGGGGCTAAACTAGGATATTTAATCAAGTACTACAAGCTTGATTTGTTAAATTAAGTGCATAATTGCTCTGGTGTTAAAGTACAGATGGCAGGCCTCCAGCAACATGACTGGTCCTGATTGCTCTAGAATCTAATGGTGTCATTTATACTGAGGCTTTGAGCTGTCAGAAAAGTTATTCCACTTTCGCACAAACTGAGAGGATTATAGGAAGATATCTGGGGCTCATTTCTGTCTGCTCACATAGGGACAACCTGAACTCAGGTATGGTGTTCTAAGAAAAGCTTGAATTTTCCTTCCATGGTCGATTACTATGACTTGGTTCAGACCGTACAAGTCTGACATGCATTGCTAGGATCTCCTTCTAATCATGGTTAATATGCTCCTTTGTGTAAGTCCATTTCCCATATGGACTTTTTTGCAAGCTCATATTTAATTACTTTATGCAGTTCATTTTCAAAACATTGTTAATGCTTTGGCTTTGAAGGCTACCTCTTTACAATCCTGCCTTTTTAAATGTGGCTGTTTGGAATGGAATCGCTGTCTATGTATAGCATAATCAAACGCTTTGGTGACAGGTGTGTGTGATCTATCATTACACCTCAAGAACTAAGGGGCAGAGCACATTGTATTCACAAATGTAGCAATAAGTTTCTGCTCGACCATTTTACGCTCACGCTGAGCTCGGCAGCATTCTAATGTCCACGCGAATAAATGCTATGACCTGCATTTGTCACGGCCAGAGGACAAAGAGGAGTTTACAATAGATAACACGGCAGGACCGATGGTGGGTAAAAGCTTTTGAAACAAAGAGGGTGGGATGATATCTAAGGAGCTTCTAGATAGTTTTGTTTTACTTATTAAGGCTGTCAAATCTCCCAAGCTGATAAGGGAAAAGGAGTCCATGATAGTGGGGGGAGATGGTGAACGAGCACTAGGTGGGTTATGGTTATGTTGGAGGTTTGACCTAAGAGATTTTACCTTATCAACAAAGAAGAAGAGAAACTTGTTGCAGTCGTCTGCTGTAAAGCATGGTAAGGTAGATGGCCGCGGTGAAACAATATTATTGACAGTGTCAAATAAAACTTTTGGATTTCTTCTTGTGGACGCAATCAAACTAGAGAAGTAGGCAGTTCTGGCTTCCTGTACAGCCCAGTTAAAAGACTGGCGCAGATCTTTAAGATAAAGGCGATGCACCTCTAGCCCAGAGGATTTCCAAAGCAGTTCAGACCTGCGACATTGCTGCCTCAGGCAGCGTATGGATTCTGATATCCAGGGTGAGTACATTGAGGTGACTTTGGATCTCACCTTTAAAGGTGCCACTTTATCTAATAAAGTGGTGCAATAAGCATTAAAAGATTGCATTAGAAGATCAGTATCATTAAAATGTAAATAGGAATCCCAACCATAGTTTGCCGCAAACTGGTCGGCTGTATCAGATGTAAGAATACGGGAGTAAAATGTTCTTTTAACATGGGGATGATCAGTAGATGAATGAAGATCAAAGAAAATGCTTTTATGATCACTGATTAGTAGATCTTCACAACGAACATGATCAATATCTAGCCCCAGGGAAAAAATCAAATCCAAAGAGTGGCCTTTTATATGAGTGGGACCTGTGAAATGTTGCTTAAGATTAAAAGAGTCTGTAATATTAAGAAATTCAGAGGCTGCAGAGTTTGTATCATCATCTATGTTCATATTGTATTCAATAATTTAAATGTAAATAGTCCTAGGCTCTGCTGGGAGGTTTGTGATCTCAGGGACTGTCAGTGTCATGCTTGCTTGGGTTGTCCCAGTGCATCACTGCCAAACTCAAATACATGCTGTTCTGTAATAAATTATTAAATCTGCTGTAAGTGTCCAGACTGAATATATATACTATTCAAAAAAAAAGTAGGGGATATTGGATTTACAAGTACCATGAAATGCAGATCATGAGGTCAGGAAGGAAACAAATGACATAAAAACATTAAGGAAACATTTGTCAATTTATTCGAAACCCTGTGTACAGTCAGTAAAGGACAGATTCTCCAGAATAAGGGTCGACACAAACACAGGGTCACACAGCAAATTTACCACCGTTGTGAAACAGAGTCAGTAGCGGTAAAACCCCTCGGTTGGCTAGACAAGCTCGAATTCGGGCGTGGCATACTCCTAACGAGAGACGTCCCAGGTCATTTTGGGGAACGTTATTCCATTCCTGTTGCAATGCTGCAGCAAGTTCTTGGACATTGGCAGGAGGTTGTTGACGTTGGCGTGGCCGCTGTCCAAGCATGTCCCAGACATGCTCGATGATGGGGGAAAGGTCCGGACTGAGTGCTGGCCATGGTAATGTGGTGATATTCTGCTGCTGGAGGTAATCTGTAACGATCCTGGCCCTATGACATCTGGCATTGTCATCTTGGAAAATGAAACGGCGGCCATAACGACGTGCAAACGGCACAACATGGGGTGCCAAGATGTTGTCCCGGTAGTACTGCCCTGTGACACGTCCAGCAACAACATGCAAGTCTGTTCTGCCGGCAGCAGTGATGCCTCCCCACACCATTACAGATCCACCCCCATACGGATCATGTCTAATGACGTTAACGTCATGGAAACGTTCGTTACGTCGGCGCCAAACCCTCCTGTGTCTGTCAAGGAAGTCCACAGTGAACCTCGACTCATCTGAGAACATTACGTTGTTCCATCGGCGATTATCCCAGCGTTGATGATGACGACACCATTGGAGTCTGGCCCTAATGTGACGATCCCTCAAACAGGGAATGACACGAGGACGTCGGGCGTGTAAGTGAAATCTGTGCAGACGATTCCTGATGGTCTGGCCACTTACTACCAAGCCAGTATCCCTTTGAAGTTGAGACCTTATCTGATTTGCTGTTACCATACGATTTCTCAAGACAATTGTGCGGATGAATCTGTCCTGAGCCTGAGTTGTTACCCTTGGTCGACCGGATCGTGGTCTATCCTGAACAGACCCTGTAGCACGATGTCTGGACCATAATCTGCTGATGACAGACTGGGAAACATTCATTGCCCTTGCCACAACGACCTGTCTTGTGCCAACCTGTAGCATGCCAAGGGCACGTAACCTCTCCTCCTGTGTTAGACGGCGCATGGTCTCTGTTTAATTAACGACTTCAACCACTGATAATCTGATGCTTTCTCTTCAAAATCTTCCTTTACAGTGGCTCTAACCTTCCAATTCAGAGTCATGCAAATTTGTGGCACAACCCCCTTGATCATCAATAGCATCCCGTGCAGATCGTGAGAGTGTCATTGATGTGTTTGGGTGATGAATTTCTTTGGAAATGCTTCCTCAGTAAGGAACTATACAACATGGTTTCGTATCCCTTTGTATATGTGAAAATTTTGATCTCAAAATAAAATATCCCCTACTTTTTTTGAATAGTATATTATATATATATAAAGTACACATGTATTGAGGAATCAGTTATGGGGAAATTATACCTCTACGGAAAGCTAAAGTCGTGGAGATGATATATAAAACACTTTCTGGACACTCACTCAAACAAAAAGAGAGTTAAAGAGGCATTTTGAACACCCTTTTGTGCGTAGCCCCCTAAAAACTGAGTGAAAACAGCCTCTTTTTGATGCCGTGGTTCCTGGGAAACAGGAACACATGGTAATGAAGTCCAGTGCATCAACCATCGTCAGCCTGTCCTAATTTGATCATTTCTTGGTCTCATTTCATTTTATATTTCTAGCGGATTAGATTTATGATCATCAAAAAGAGTGCTATTGTTTGGCTACCAGGTTAGCTCATCCGGTTAAGGCGCCATTTTGTGGTATAATAGTACGCACCACACCCTGGGTTGGAGCACGGTTCGCGTTAGTGCCTGGTAGCCTTTTCAGAGCAGCACAAAATTGGCTTCGCGCAGCAGGGAAATAAATTGGGAGCGTCTGCAGATTTGAGATTACAGGATTACAGCATTGTTCATTGCTCATGGGCCTCCTGTTACCCAGCTGGTCGCTAGTCAGTAAAATTTTAAGCTTGTAAATGTTCGGGTTTCCTCCACTCTCGTGCTAGGGTAGGTTTCCCTAAAGCGTAGATAATAACTACCTTAGCAACTTATGTAGCTTGGTTGACTATGTACAGCCAATGATACCAACAAAGGAAATTACCAACTTTGCTTTTGGGAATGCACCACAGAACATCCTTCCCGCTCATTCAGCCTGAGGCTCCAGTTCGTGTTGGTATGCTTACGGTAACTGTTGGCGTTTCGCTGCATCCGCCAATTTCACCAATTTTTTCCTCATTTTCCATTTCTCCTAGCTCTCCGTCATCACCAACATTGTCGCTAGTTGTTGAACTTCCACTGGAATCACTCTCTTCAACTTCGATGTCCATGTCAAGCAAAAATTCAGAATTTTTTTAAGGGGATTTTGACATCTTGCTTTCAATGTGAAATACACATATGATAGCCTATGTGTCACAATTGATCCCACAAGTAATGTCACCGCTCTTGGCCTGATTCTTAGTGCTGTTCAAGGGCGATATTAGGGGTTGCTAAAAGCCTGTTTTACATCTATGATTACTCTATTCCACAGTCATCTCTGAGTGAAAAGAGGACACCAAATACTACAATTTTTTTATAAAATTTCAAATTAATACAAGTCGACTTTAAGTATATTTTAAATTGTTCACAAGTGGCTCACATATGGTTCTATATCAGGTTCAAATCAATGTCAGGCCTCAACAATAAAAAAAGCTGTTCTTATATGTCATCGACCATCATTTTGTGCTTTTGGTCAGGTATTGGTTGAATCACTGTATAAGCACTGGTACCGGTACCAAGCATCTTTTTCGCACCGGAATAGGAAACCAAATGGTACCCAGCTCTAGTAAGATGAAAGCTGTTTTATGTAGATCTGGGTTTCAGTCTCACCCTCACAGCAGGAGAGAGGTTCAGATTTTCAAAGAGCATCTGCTTCTTGAAGCAGCTCTGTCTGTGTCATGGTTTGTGAGGTGTGCGTGTGGTTTGGACTTTTCTTTGCGGCTCTCGTCCCAGGACGATATCAAATTCCTTGGCTATCAGATTCTTTACCCAGCTGGCTGATTGAGCTGGGGCGGCACCTTCCCGGACTCTATATAAGCAGGAAGTCCGGCACGCCTCCTTCGCTAGAGTGTCTGTTTTTAGCTTTGCACTATAGCCAAAGATATTTGTAGTCAGGTTTTGTATGACTTTCTATCTTCTGATTTTTGGAGTTTCTTCTCCCTTTTTCCTCTCGCTTTGCTTCTGTGTTTCGGACTATTATACGTCCTTTGGAAGCGCAAGTACGTTCGTTTGGTCAGTATTATTCTCTGTGTTTGTACTGAGTCCGTGCTGCTCACTTTCTCTCTGGTTGTTGCACGTGGCCTCCTAATTTTACCGGCCATTACAGTCTGACTGCCACACACCTCCGCATATAAGCAGCATATATTAAGGATAAGATGATGCTCCGCTTCTCTGCACAGTGAAGTTAGTCTCAGGGCTGCAGTGAGTTTAGGCCTTGTTTAGTACCATTGGCTTGCGGCACTGTCTGTTAAAGGTTGCCATATGCATGTTTGTGTAATTGCATTTACAGTATATTGCCTTCTTAGCAAGGTCATTCTCAAATGAATCAAGCATGAATAATATGAGAGAGTTCAGAGCAGCAGAAATACAAAAATGAATTAAACTTACTGCTCAGGGCAAAAGAACAACTGCGGTTAGGTCCGCTATTCAGTAGTCAACGTTTCATCCAGAGCTGGTAAGACACAATCAAACTGCAATATGGGCTAACAGTGGCAATCAAAGGGTGACAGCAGGAAGTTAAACAGTTCTGCTTACCTTGTAACTTTCAGAAGTAAGTGGATAAATTATCATGGCAGAACGGAAGTGCTCTTATCTCACTTTCTTGCTTCGGTAAGATTCCCTCTGTAAGTGCGTTCCCACAGCTGCGAGCTGTGGCTTATCAGTAGATGAAAGGGCTGAGATAAGTGAGAGAGATAGCAGGCAGCGACTGAGAGACTGTAGTGTGAGGGGTAGACTGAAATATGAGTAATAACTCGGGAAATATTATCCAGCAATTGTAGTCACGTCACAGATCAATACAAGAGTTCCAGCCATCAGCTGTGACACAGATAACTTCAAACTCTTCTGGGCTGATCGTCAAACTATTTCAAATGTACTTGACTTAAGGTTGCAAAACACCAAAATGTGAATACAGTGCATTTCAGAGTGCTGTTAAAGTTATTATTATTAGACGGTGGCTTATATATGTTCTTTTCAGTCTTTGTAATTGCGTCTCATTTATTAGCGCTGCTTGACCTGCTTTCAAACCTCATGAATTCATTATTTTTTTAAATAATTTTTTAAATCCCATTTTGATCCAAGGTCACTGCCACTATCTCCTTAAAGCACCTTTCAGGTAGAGCCACACAGTTCAAAAGCGTACTTTTCATGTTATTATTACTAATATTACTATTTATTGAATTGAATTATAAAGAAACAAGGGTATTGTAACAGGATATTTCCACACCACGAGGGTAAGACAGTCATCACCATCCCTTTAAACTCCCAATCACCTCAGACTAAGTATTTTCAATCACAATACTATTTTTTCACCCTGCAGCCTGGAAGCTTGTTGGCAGTGAGCAGGAACAGCAAAGGATGAACCCCTAAGTCATAAATATGACTGCTATTCTCACCGTCCCCGTTGAACAACTGCCCCTCACACAACCAGAGGCGGACAAACTGAAAACCAGCTTCTTTATTTATTGATTTATTTTATTTTATTTTATTTTTTTGGACTCAGACTATGTCTGTCACCAGTTCTAAATCAATCTCAAGGTTGTCTCCATCCACATCACCTCCTCTCTTGTTATCACTTTCTGTCCTGCTCACTTCCATCTCACTCCGTTCCTGTCAACTGCCAAGCCTTAGCTCTTTCGAATTTCATGTGGCAGTCTCTATCTGACCTACTGTATATTAGCTGACCGATTTGCTGAGCTGCAGAGAGAATGAGACCAATGAGGGAGGAGGATTGCGAACAAAGAGGTGGACTCATACGTAGTCATCAAATGTAAGGAGGAAAAATGTATTGATGGAATTACCTAAACACCCGTGGACGCCAAGTAATTACACTTCCCCATTCTATTCATGCTTCTGAATCAATGGCGCAATTTCTCGGGATCTCTAGAGATCTTTGGAGCTCCGAGGGGCTTTGATCAGTCTTCCACTGAATTAAATGTGATTTTTTTACCCATATTATTACTGACTTTGTAGCCTACGGCAGCTGAATTTTGAACTATTGAAAGAGAATGAATGAAGGAAAGAGAGAGGGATCTTATAGAGAGTTAAAATACTTTCTAGCTCACTTGGTCCAACGGACCAAAGGGAGCTTATGCGATCATGTGACGATATTGGCGTCGGTGTCGGTGTTAACTTCGATCTTCTTCTGCCACACCACTGCCTCTATGCAGGGCTATTCATTAACAAAGAAAGAAAATTGAACCATGATTTAAAAAAAAAAAAGGCATGACGTATAGGTGTCTGTGGTCCAATATGTCCGGCATCTAATATGTTAACCACAAGAACTGATTGTTCCCTTACCTTCTACAGTCTATTTGCAGACCTTAACATGCACCATTGTTTATTCCAAAAAGCTAAAATCAGCATGTGTTACAATGTGGCTTTCTAATCAGAGAGTGTGGCCACTAAACTAGCCTACCAGCAGTCCAGACCAGTCCCCCATTAAAAATATGCAGTGTTTTAAGAAGCTGAAAGTAAAATTATGAAGACTCTGGATGTCTAAGCAGCTTAAGACTTTATCAAAGATGAATGACGGGGAAAAAAATCCTTCAAAATTGGAATAGATTATGTCCTCAGGTCCCCAAATGATTACTTTGAGTATTGTTAAAAGGGAAAGTGATACCGCTCAAAAGTTTGAAAATACTGTTGATTTTCATGTAGATTAAATTCAAGAAACAAAGAAAAATATTCTCAACATAAATTGAACTTTGCAAGGATATTCTGGACGGGAAATGACGATATCTGGAGTGGCCAGTTCAAGTGACTGATTTCTGAAGTTTCTGATGTATGTCTGTCTTCAATGACACACCAAAGTCAAATTAATAGTCTGATTGGCTAAAATTTACAAAGCAGTGATTGAATCTCTTGGTAGATATCTGGATGAGAAATAACAAAAAGAGTAACAGTGATATTCATTCTGTGACTACTTTTTTAGCTTCAAATTGTTCAGAAATTAAATGAAATACTGCTTGAAATACATGTTTCTGTTTGTTTCTTATAATTTTCTATGTACAAACACCTTTACTGAGTAAAATGGCTAGAACAATCTAAATAACAAATGACTAAATTTCTGGGTGGTAGCCTAACTTGCTTTGGGAACCTATGTAAGGCACTGACACCCAAGACACAGAAGTGCGACAGCTTTTGCCATATGAAAAGAATATCAAATGAATGGAAGTAATGTCTATGGTTGTCTAAGTCATTTGAATGCCTTGACAAACTACCCGCTGATCAAAATTTTCGCCCTTGTCTTTTCAATAATGATGTAGCAACTGAGGGAAATTGAGAAAATTCTGGATATTGTCAATCTAAAGTTTAAACCCTCATTACAAAGCACAGTCCAGAAAGTTTCTGCCAACACTAATAAGTATGTGCCATGAGTATGAAGGTGAGACAAAGATTATCTTGACAGCTCATCCTTAACATTAAAATGCAAGATGGAAAGAAAAGCTATGGGGTGTTAGAGATAAGCAAGTCACATGCATGTCTGGGCTTCATCTCAACCTCTGGAAGATAAAGGAAGAAATCAGATCTCTGATTGTTGAATCAAATCCTGAGGTTCTTAAGTCACTCGTATATTTTTTAAATTCCATTTTTTTTAAATTAGGTGCCTTGGCATCTGCTCTGTGATACAATGGTAAGAACAACTTGGCTCAGTCTCAAACCTCCAGCTCAGTGACATTACTTCTTACCTGTTAAGCTTGTACTCCTAACCAATCTGCAACAGTTTTCCTATTTATAAATTTTACATCATATTGTATGCGCTCATTTTAAATCATTTAATTGTATCTTTCAAGATAACATTATGGAGTGGTGAGAATAGGCCATTGAGCCCAACAAGGCTTGCCATTTTTGTAACACTAAAGTGCATCTAACACCAACACCACCTTTTGATTAACAGCTGCACTCAGTGACAGTTTAGATGACTAACCTGTTGAGCAGGCTGTTCAAAATGGACCAAAACAATGAGGAGTGGTGCAAGCAGCAAGACTTCCCGGAAAAGTGATATGGAACATGGACATGGCTGATATGAAGAAATGTCAGACCTGAGGAAGACAAAAATAAAAACTCAGCTGTGCTAAGGCACTGCTCTCCCATCTTCAATTACACAATTCACGCAGATAATCAAAAATGATGTCTTATTTATGTAAGAGGGATGCTTTAAAGAACATGGACATGTTGATATAAAGAAATTCAAGACATTACAAAGACAAAAATAGTTCTAAAGCACGGCTCTCCCATACACATTTCATGCAGATAATAAAGTTGATGTTTTATGTCAGGGGCCTCATTTTCCAGGCCTCCATTCTGAGGTGCTGTTTTTCTCTGGTCTTTTCTCTCCACTGAAAATACTTACTTTCAAATATATAAAAATGCTTGAACGCAGAAAGGGTGAAGACTGGGTGGACGACAATGTATCAACTACAGAACTACAAGATAAGCTTACCAGCTTATGTTAGTTAACATCAGAATCCCAAATGTTAATACTATGACACTGCAGCTGGTAATGGCAAGATTGATAACTTAATTGTATCGATAAAAAATTGACTATTGAAATTATCAAATGGTTTGTACTAGCCATTAGAAGACTTGCCCTGAGCAGTCTTTCTGCCCAGCATGACATCAGCAAATGAACACTTTGAGTAGTACCAAACATTAATATGTACAGAGTTTACCAGCCTAGCCAGATTTATCGGACATATTCAAACCAAAGGTGTCTCAAGCTGAACAGTACATATCCAGGCTACAATATTGCCATTCAGAAAATCATTCATCTTTCAAATGAATGTGTATAAGGCCACGCCTCCAGCCATCCAGCTCACCAGTCTACTAAGACCCGGATTGCACTTTGCCTCATTATTCAATTATCACCTGCACCTGTCGTTCATTTCCACTGTGTGATAGCAGTGTGCTATTTAAGACCAAGCTTTGCACTTACTCATTGCAAAGTCTTGTATCTACATGCTTGTGCTATCATCCTAGTCTTGTATAGACGTATTCTCTGCGTTTCACGTGTATTATTCTCTAAATATGAGTGCTGTTTATTGTTTTAAACCAGCAATTTATTTAAAGGAACCTCACGTCCTATTTTGTTTTCTATTTGTAATACATTGTTACTGTGGCTTAAGCCTGGAGTCTGTATTACTAATAGTGTTTAATTTTGTTTTGTATTGCAACTTTTGTGCCTTCTGTTGAGCAGTAGCCATTTTAAATACAACCAAGTCCATCCTTGCACCTGAGCAGGGGCGGCATTAGACCTGGGCTAATACCCCTCCCTTTATTGACAATAATTAGTCCTGGCTAATTCTTGATGATTTTCCTTTATTAACATGTTTTCCAATTCAAGAATAATCAAGTGGAAATTGAAGACACGGCTTCTCTCCCCCATGCGATATAAAAGCGACAAAACAATGGGCTGCATTCAGTACAGAAAAATAATTTAATTATAATTAGGTCTATGCACCGGCACTCGGCGACGGCATTTCATAACTCTTCAGCGAATGAAGGTAATTTTGGTGACTAGTATGTGGTTTCATCCATTTACATTTTCCAATCAGACAGCTGTCTATTTTTTACAGCGAGTTGCGTGACCATGCTGCAAAAACAGGTGTACATACTTGTTGCCGAAATTACCTTCATTCGCTAAAGAGTTCTGAAATGCCATCGCCGAGTGCCGGCGCATATACCTAATTATAATTAAATTATTTTTCTGTACTGAATATAGCCCATTATTTTGTCGCTTTTATATCACATGGGGGAGAGAAGCCGAGTCTTCAATTGCCACTTGATATTTCTTGAATTGGAAAACGTGTTAATAAAGGAAAACCATCTAGAATTAGCTAGGACTAATTGTTGTCAATAAAGGGAGGGATATTAGCCCCGGAATTTTCAGGTCTAGCTCCGCGCCTGCACCTGAGTCCAGTCCTCAACTTCCTGTCCTCCGTGCATCTGAACTGCGCACAAAGCACAACCATTACAATGTGGCTGGGTTTTCATCCAACCATCAGAACCACCATTTGCTGACTACTGAACACTAAAATATTCACTTGAGTTGTGCCATCATTTAAATTAACATGATGTAAAGAAAAAGGGCACTGACCGCCTATTTAATTTTCCTGTCTGTTTTGCTGTGTGAGGTCCATTTATAATGGCTACATCCTCATGTCACTATTTAAGACTGTCAACCCACCCACTTCGACCCTACATAATCTTGTAAAAAAATAAATTTAAAAGGACATATTAGCCCAGTCAGACTACACAAAACTATGCGTAGTTTCACTTCCCTGTATTTCATTTCTTGTAGTTTGGATAGTCTGCCCGCAAACTTCTCAAAAACTTACCAGCGAAACCTCCCGCGAAACTCTGCACTCCAACTTGAGAAGTTTCTCGCTTCCCACGACACTTCTAGAAGTTTTCTGTGCTGTGGCCAGGCAGTCCTAAAACTTTGCATAGTTTGTCACGTGATTAATACCAACCTGCGCCATAGTGTCAATTTGTTTACATTTTTTTGCTCAAGTGTATTCGTATGTTTAAACCCCAAGTCCAATGTAGCTGGGACATTGTGTAAAACGTGAATAAAAACAGAATACAATGATTTGCAAATCCTTTTCGACTTATATTCAATTGAGTACACTACAAAGACAAGATATTTAATGCCCATTTTATGATGAACTTGACGAGTTTCTCAAGCATAGGCCTGCCGTTAATCCCACAATAGGGTTCGTGATCCAAACTCTCCCGACATTAACCCATGGCCCTGATCAAGCCAGCCCGAGTTTAGTGGCAGAAGTTCACAAGAAGGTAAACTTTTGAGCATCCAAGCACAGATAAGCATTGCATTTGCTGCATATCAGATTCTCGGTACTATTTCCGTGACAGCCAAGGATCGACACGGTTTCTGCCATTGCTAAGCATGCGCGGTAGTGGCCCAAACTACCAGTGGTTTGGCATCACTGAAACTTTGAGAAGATTGTGGGTAGTGCAATCGCACACATGAAATTTTGGGAAGTGATGGAGAAGTAAACTTTTCGTTGTTTCGAGTAGTCTGACCGGGTCTATTGATATGCCGAATAGCCATATGTTATTAACTTTGGACACATACTCTGGTTTCCTAAACATGTCAATGGAGTTGAGAATTTGTGCCTGGTATTGACAAAAGCAAAGCATCATCATGTAGACATCTTCAGTCAAGTAGCATGGTTTATGATTTTCAATTCCAGTCTTTAGTGGCCCTTCCTCATATGCAGAACATAGGGTGTACGGCTCACAGTTGTATAGATACATAGAATCAGTATCTCAAAAAACTGCAGATGATTTATTCAGCTCCAAGTAAAGGTTTTTGTTTGCTGTTCAAATTTTTGGCAGCTCAGGTTTTTGAAACTTCAGGTAGTGATTTTCTCTGAGTGCCAAAAATTTTCCTGAGTCAGCTGAAAAATAGGCTTAGGTTTTTATATAATGCTGTTTCATTAACAAGCCGCTGTTATGATCTCTATAGATCACAGAACAAGTGTTGTTGAAATTCCTTAACTTAGCGCTTGGCTCCTGTAAGGCTCCTGAACATGGCATCCACCTTGACACTTGTTGCATCTGCAGAATAATGCAGAAATGGTCAACCTACTGGCTTTTGTGGGGTGGAGCCTGCACATTTTTTGCTCTTTCTTGAGCTTCAATTTCAGTCAACCATCTGTAAACCTGTTGCGACCAGCAGCATTTGCTTCACTGATTGGCAGGCCCGTCAATGTCCTTGCTGCAGGTGTTTGCGTCATTATTTAATATCACATGAAAGGAGAAAAGGATCCCACCAAATAGCATGTTACGCGAACTGTGCTTTTGGAAACAACACCAACTTTGTGTGTTTCTGATTTCAGCAATTAGCTATTCAGCCAAAATAGCCAGCCAGGCCAGGGAGAGTGCAAGTCACTTTTGGCGACTAGACAAAACAAATTCTGGTAGGAGGGATGCCACCCTTTTTTTTACCAAAACATGTCAGACTGTCCTGTCCAACAACTGTGCCTTGTGCGAACAAGATACAGAGAGGGCAGACAGAGGACAAGACTACAAGTCCCTCTCTGTCAAAAGTGAGGAAAAATCAATATTTATTAAAGCCAGAGACGCTACTGGCAGAAGGAGCTTTTCATTTGCAACAAGAGATGAGTTTTCCTTGTCCTTCTTTGCTGGAGTAGCCCTCTGTGTCTGCCCTCAGCTTGTCTGCAGGACACAGTGTGGCAAGGGCCTGTATCTCTGTGCGGCAGCTGGGAATGAAGTGAGGTGATACAGACACTCAGTCACTCTGATGCATGGATGGAACGTGTAATGGACAATCCAAACCTTTTTGCTGCAAGGCATTTGTGAGGCGGACAAACAAACAAGCCTGTACAAGACACATGTCGCTCAAGATTACACACTGACCCTGAGATGAGGTCAGACACCTTTTCAGGACATGAAACGCCTCCACCAGATCAGGATGAGCACAGCTAAGAAAACACACTGAGTTTGGTCTTTCTTACAAGCCAACCGACAACAATCCTCCGTGCTTTATGAGGTTGAGATGCAAAAAGAAACCATCTTCGTTGTAATATCTCAAGGTGAGGAGAGGAGTATAGTCATAAAGTGAAGAAAATGTCATCGTCCTATTACGGTGTTAAGAACAATACGCTATTACTCATATTGAATTGGAAGACAGAAAAAAAAAATGAGATAGACCTCCAAGAGCAAAAGTGTTGAAGGATCATTTATCAGAAACTTGAAACTAAGCTGACACATGGAAAATGTCACTGAAGGATAGGACTTGACAAGTGTCACTGAAACACGTCATCAAACTGTGCTGACCAGGCTTGTCATTGGTAATGGTAGGGATATTGATGAGTTTCCCAGAAAACACCACGCCCGCCCTGTTCTTCTCTTCACTTTCTATATCTTTTGCACAGCAAGAGATGATGAGAAATGTACATTAAACACACCATCTGGGTAGTTTTACCTGTGCACTATACAAGTTACAAACACTTAACCATACAGTTTTTTGTTTTCCATTCTTCAAGATGATAAACATAAATTCTGTTCTTGTTCTTTTTTTTGCCATGGGCTTTTGTATTTAACAGATGGCAATCTTCAAAGTTCATGCTGAGCTCCAACTCTGAATGCCTGCTGAGATGAATAATTAAAAGTACAATCCGTTACTCTGTCACTTCACATTTTTCAAAGAATAATCGTTCATCATTGGCTGTTAAAACTATTCAGACTTCACCTGAAGAGATGGGAGGGAGGAAGAGAAAGCAGCTGGAAGAAAAAGAAATTATACAGAAAGAGTTGAGAGAACAGAGCTAAAGAGAGGTCAATAGAGGCCTCCTAGTGGTCAAGACGCCGCCATTTTAAAACCATCATAAATCATTTTGAGTTTATGCATGGATAGTCAACGTGGGCAAAGTTTTGCTTTATCTCTGCTGGATGGAGCAAAAGTGAGTTGCTGGCAAAAAAAAAGAATCAATTTAAAGACGACCTGGGAGGTAAGTGAGAAATTTTTATTTTTTATTTAATTTTATTTATTTATTTATTTTATTTTATTTTTATTTTTTTAAGCGGTATTTTTCTAAGCGTAGCTGTACATTCATTTCGGCCGCAAGAGACTAGTTACTTTTTTAATCAATGAAAACAAGTGAAAAAAAGTTTTTCTGCTGTATTTGGCAAGACATTTATTTTAATCCCAAGCCAGTGAGTGGAAAAGACATTGCTCATGGCTGACCAACAGCTACTCATTACCAGCTAAATAAAAATTGTTTTCCTTAAAATGTTCTTTCAGGTGGGTAAATGTCACCTAAGCAGCTTCACATTAAATTACTTGTGTACCCCTAATAATGAATTTCTGCTCACTGTTTGCATTGTGTTTCATTATGTTGTGTGAGAGGACTGTAACGTTAGGAAACTGCATACTTGCACTTGCAACTGTCACTCATGCAAATGTGGTTCCTCAGGGATTGAAGCACTTATTTCTCGAATTTTCACTAGTTTCCAGTCACAACATGAGCTAAAGTTGCAAGGAGCATGAAGTTGGTAGTTTTTGGTGATGTTGTTGACATATGCCAAATTGAAAATATTATTGGTCATGGTTGTTCGGATGATTAAGCTACATGTCACCACCTGATCAGTACATCCTGCCCAATATGCTGCTCTCAGTGGAGATGAGACGGGAGCAAGATGACTCGCTCATTAGCTACTTCTATCACCAGATCTGAAAAAAGTATTTAATTTAGAATGTTATTGATTAGACTTTTCTTTAAAGTACTTTTAACATGTTCATGATGCAGTCTGGTGAGGTGTTGAGATCTTCTGTATAATTATGAGAACTCTGTAATTACAGGATAATAACTCATAATTACAAGATAAGGTGTCTATCCTCTTTTGCGAAAAAAAAGTGCTTTCATACACATAAAGGTATTTAAACTAGCTAATAGTGTATATATGCCCATGGATGCCTCACACTCTTGAAAAAAAAGGATATGTTCAGAAAATTATTGATTAGTTACTAGTATGTACATTACATTAATAAGCCCTACAATGCTAACACACACATTTTATTAGTTACGCCTAACTTGCCAGCATGCAATGTTAAGTATGCTCTTTGTTTTTATAGTGTATGAAGACAGTAAAACTCACCGGGAGTTTGGGCTAGCTTAGTGGTACACTTCAGCCTCGAGACCAAAATGAGTATTACAACATAAAACTGAGAAAATGGTCCTGAAAAAATTAACAACAAAAACTTTTCTTTCACTTTTTTCATAGACGAAAAAAAAAAATAAACAACTGACAGCTGATTTTTTTTTTCACTTGCCTCACCAAGCTTTTTTTGACTCCTGTATCTAAAAGAGGAATACATGTATTGCTGGGGTTTAATTAAGAGGTTTAAGAAAAAAAAGAGGTGAAAGGAGAATGTGAAGGAGGAGAGAAAAAATAAAGCAGAAGAAAGAAGTAATAATAAACTGTGCCATAAAATACCACGGCACATGTTTGCAGCTGAAAATTCTGGAAATTATAACTGCCAAGCTGGAGCATTTGTAGGAGACATTGTGGAGACATTCTGAAAGGTAAGATGCACTCCAGCTCCTCATTACAGTAAAAAAAAAAAAAAAAAAAATTATTTGCAATGTATCTCACACCCTATCTAATAAGAGACCTCCAGGCTAACAAAATCAATCCCACTATTCTTCAGAACTAAGCAGTGTGAAACAGCCTATTATTGAGACAGGGAGCAGAGTCTAAAACAAGGGGAGTTGGGGTGTAGTGGTATAAAAATGGGACTAGAACCTCCTCTGCTCACAAGAAGCAGAAGGGACATTAACTGATGGGCCAATGAGAGGAGTGTTTACTGGAAGACATAATCTGATGCAGAGGTTAACCTACAGGCTACAATGGATCTTTTTGCAGGTCCATCTGGGACACAGCGAAGATTGAGAGCTGATTTACATAAAACAGGCCCAGTGTTTCTCTGGTAATTGCAGTGCCCCACTTTTTCTAGTATGTGTATGAACCTTTAAGGAAGGGTCTGCATTCCACATCATCAGCCTCAAAGGGCACTTCAGCGACTGATTACAGGCTAGTGCTTGGTAAATAATGTTAGGACATTTTTAGCAGCATACTTCATTACATTAAGCTCAACCTGTCAGATATATATTCTCTCACAACATAACAAAGTCCCACAAAAAGTGCACTCAGCATTTGAAATGTCTTTTAATAGAATTATGGAATTCTATGAAAAAAAAAAGTGAAGAAATTGAAATTAAAAAATCTGCATTTTACCTCACTATGTCAGGGTGGACTCAGGATCAGACAACAGCTGGAGCTTGAGTCCTATCCAAATGATGGTTTATTCGTAAGACAGAACAAGGTAACACAACAAAGGATATAAACTGCATACAGTGAGAGTAAAAAGTATTTGATCCCTTGCTGATTTTGTTGGTTTGCCCACTAATAAAGACATTATCATTCTATACTTTTAATGGTAGATGTATTCTAACATGGAGAGACAGAATATCAAAACGAAAATCCAGAAAATAACTTTAAAGAATTTATTTTAATTCATTTGTTTTTCATTGAGGGAAATAAGTATTTGATCCCTCTATCCAAAAAGCACTTAATACTTGGTGGCAAAGCCTTTGTTTGCAAGCACAGCGGTCAAACGTTTGTTGTAGTTAACCACAAGGTTAGCACACATATCAGGGGAATTTTTGCCCACTCTTCTTTGCAGATCCTCTCTAAATCATTAAGGTTGGTGGGCTGTCGCTTGGCAACTCGGACCTTCAGCTCTCTCCATAGATTTTCGATTGGATTGAGGTCCGGAGACTGGCTGGGCCACTCCATGACCTTAATATGGTTCTTCTTGAGCCACTCCTTTGTTGCCTTTGCTGTATGCTTTGGGTCGTTGTCATGTTGGAAGACCCAGCCACGGCCCATTTTCAGCTTCCTAGCAGAGGGGAGGAGGTTGTCCCTCAGGACTGCACGGTACATGGCTCCATTCATCTTCCCACTGATGCGGTGAAGTAGCCCTGTGCCCTTGGCAGAGAAACACCCCCAAAACATAATGTTTCCACCTCCATGCTTGACGGTGGGCACAGTGTTCCTGGGATCATAGGCAGCATTTTTCTTCCTCCACACATAACGAGTAGAGTTAAGGCCAAATAGTTCAATTTTGGTCTCGTCTGACCACAGAACCTTCTCCCAATCACTGCATCTTTGAGGTGATCATTGGCATACTTTAGGCGAGCCTCCACATGTGCCTTCTTAAGCAGGGGTACCTTTCGGGCACTGCAGCATTTTAATCCATTGCGGCGCAAAGTGTTGCCAATTGTTTTCCTGGTGACTGTGGTCCCAGCTGCCTTGAGGTCATTCACTAACTCCCGCTGTGTGGTTGCAGGCCGATTTCTCACTGTTCTCATGATCATTGCCACCCCACGAGGTGAAATCTTCTGTGGAGCACCAGACCGAGGTCTATTGATGGTCATGTTATACTTCTTAAATTTTCTCTCACAATTGCACCAGTGGTTGTTACTTTAATACCCAGCATCTTGCTAATGTTTTTTTGTAGCCCATTCCAGATTTGTGCAGGTCAACAATCCTGTCTCTGAGGTCCTGAGAGAGTTCTTTGGTCTTACCCATGTTGGAGAGTTTGGAATCTGTCTGATTGTCTGATTGTGTGAACAGGTGTCTTTCATACAGGTGATTAGTTAGAACAGGTGTCTTCAATTCAGGTAACAAGTTGATTGGGAGTGTCTAACTGGTCTGTGAAAGCCAGAACTCCTAATGCATACTAGGGGATCAAATACTTATTTCCCTCAATGAAAAACAAATGAATTAAAATAAATTCTTTAAAAGTTATTTTTCTGGATTTTCGTTTTGATATTCTGTCTCTCCATGTTAGAATACATCTACCATTAAAAGTATAGAATGATCATGTCTTTATTAGTGGGCAAACCAACAAAATCAGCAAGGGATCAAATACTTTTTACTCTCACTGTATTTATTTTCTTATTGTCTTTTCACAATACTGGAGAGATTTTAGGGATAGCTGTCATTGATTGTTTTATTATCAGCAGATAATGATTGATGCTTTCAATTCATGTTCATTTTGTTAAGCAAAAATAAACGATATAGTGAGGATAAAACTACCACTTTAATCCAAGTTGGTTTTTTTTATTAAATTAATTAGAATAATTTTTGGCTCAAATAAGGACACCAAAATGTGACATCAAAATTAAGCTTTTATCAAAAAGGATGTGGAAAATTAAAATTAGAGAGTGTCATTTGCATTTGTCCATAAGTTATTTACGCACAGTCCAGTGAATAAAATCCACTTTGTGACAAAACCTTTTTGCTCAGAACCTAGGACGATATCAGACTGAAATTATCGAGCTATGGTCGTTGCCCGATGTGTCCGCTGTGTTAACGACAGTTACCACGGCAAGCAGGTCTTGAGTGAGTGGCACTGCTCAAATGCACTGCTACTCCAGAAGAACTGACTTTCTTTACGCCAATTTACCAACTTCTTGACCGCTAATTTCCTTCGATTTTGAAAAATACTAACTCAAAAATCATGTCTTGTCCAGTAAATCATGACCATTACCAAAGACAAAGTTTGATTTTTATCCTTTGATTATATGCATCAATTTATTGATTTTTCATGTCTTATGGAATGACTCTCTGCACACATTTTATTGGCGAAGAATGTTTTCCGGTGTGATGAAAGTTATGCTTCAGAATAATGTTGTCCTGTAAAATATTGCATGAATGAATTTTGCAGTTGCCGTTACCTGTAAGCGGTGATGACGACTTTCGAAATTCAATTTGAATTTTCTTTCTTGTTTCACTGCCACGCTTTTGTTACCCAGTATCGTGAAAAGACACACATATATAATATATATATGTGTGTGTGTGTGTGTGTGTGTGTATGTGTGTAACAGTACTGTGCAAAAGTCTTAGACACGCTGCATTTTTAAAATATAAATCTGGCTTTCGATGTTTACTTTTTGCATTCTGTTATCCACATGAGTGCTGCTGAAAATAAAAAGTAAATTTGAAATTGAAGACCCCAGTGCTAAAAGTACTTAAGTCACAAAAATGTCCATTCTGAGAAATGTGAGAAAATCAACTTCAGTAACTATAAAAGACATTTTCCCATCCTTACCACATGGTGTGTGAAAATGTGACTTAAGAACTTTTAGCTCTAGGCTCTTCAATTCCAGATGCTAATTTAAAAGAGTTGTAGAAATAAATGTTTGTATTTCAAAAAAACAGTTGATACAGATGATATAGTCTTTTGACAGAGCCCTGATGTCAACATCATCATGGCTGTCCACAAGTACTTGGAGGGATAGACCCAAGTGAGATATAACAGACTGCAGAAGAACAGTGGCAAGTTTTCCACTCTGCTTAGAGCGTCTATTAAAGCTATAGCACAACAGGACAGTCAAAGTCTATTCACAGCAAATATTGGTTTGATTCAGTTTTTTACAGTTTACTGCTCTATGTACTATATTTCTCAGTTATTAGAAACCTTTTACTTCTTTATTTTTGAAACATGTTTGTTCTGGTAAATTGCTTTAAATGTGCCTAAGAATTTTGCACAGCACTGTGTGTGTGTGTGTGTGTGTGTGTGTGTGTGTGTGCGTGCGTGCGTGTGTGTGTGTGTGTGTGCGTTGTGTATGTAAGTTTCATGAACATGATAAAATGAAGTTTGTTTGTGTTACAGAAAATATTTACAACCAAAAGTAAAATGAAACATTTTATAAAATAAAGATGTGTTTTTAAATGCAAGAAGAGGCTCCAGAGGCATAACATCTCTCCAGAAGCTTTTATGGAGATAATTTTTGTGCTTCAGGCCACAAACAGCCTGATGACCTATGCCTGCCATTTTAAAGCTGCTGGATCAAAAACCTCCATGAACATCTAAAATGTCCTTTTTCACACAGAAAAACTGCCTGGATGCATTAAAGCTGAAATCTTATTTTACTAAACCCATAAAGAGAACTATGACTTAAAATGTGTCTAAAGGGAGTTTAATGGAGCTACACTTTGGTAATAAAGGTGCTTGTCAGGGGCAGCTTGTCAAACAGGTCCCCACATCTTCTTTATCTCATTTATCCCCCAGCTCATTGGCCGTGGAAAGCAGGGCTAATTCTCCCTCTATCCTCTCTTTGTCTTCCTATTCGCTTCTCAATCCAGCTCTCATAGTGACCCTCAGTCTCCAGATCTCTCATCATACTGGCTGCCTGATGGGGGGAGGTAATTGAGGTGAATAGTAACAGAAAGGCAGAGAAGTGCTGACATGAGCTGGTCCACATCACTGTCCTTGTGAAATCAGCACAGTCTGGGGAAACATCTCTCCTTCAGCTCCTGTACTGCATAAATCATATCAGACTCTCCACTAATGATGGAGGAAGGAAAGATTCACCCCAAATGACCCCCAAACCCCCGTAATCAGGGTTCAACAAACCTGCTGTGGGAAGTCTTCATCTGCTACCAGAGTCAATCCCATTTCTTTTCTGTCGATTTATGAAACTAATTGAAATTAAATGAACAAATCAAAAAATGCTTGAATTTTCTTTGATTTGTTCAGTTAATAATCTATTAGATGAATGTCCATTAATTTTACTAACTGACTGAAGTGACAGTAGAGCCAAAGCTCTGCAGGGTATACAATACTGTATTAGAAAGTGTATTTGTGAAAAAAATTCTGCGAGGAAAAGATTTTTAAAAAATTAAAGTGTCTAATTTACAAGAAATGGAACATATATAGGCAGGGCGTAAAATTTACTTTTTTACCTCATCTGCCATTGGCTAGTGACCTCCAAAAATTTACCAGCCAAAAATATTTTTCACCGGCCAAATAAAAAAACATGCCTAATTTGATTTAAAATAATTACCATACATTTTTAATATGAAAATCCAACTTAAGCATCACTTGAAGAATACAGTTATGTACAGATAAAATTAGATTATTGCTATTTTATTAGGTTATATTTCATTTCAAGATGACTGCTGCATCATCATTTATTAAAAATATTCAAAAGTGCAACCTTTTACATCTCACAGCTTTAACAGGAAAGTTCCGTTTAACCCACAGGAAAAGGGTAAAGAATAAAAAAACATCAACTGGGATTGAGTCTAAATGACATGAACTCCACAGACCATAGATATTTTTCTAGAATGCCATATGACTACAAGTGCATTTGCATCTGCCTTTTTTTAAAGGTAGGCCTCCTCAACTCTACTGTCCTTGTGGCTCAGGTAATTACCACATCATCAGCCTCAGAGTCAAACATGTCTGAGTCTGTGTCAGCAACCTGCTTAGAATGATCCTTAAAAGTAGAAAAAATTTTCCGTCGGCCACTGGCGGATGTGTGTTTTTGTTTTACACACCAAACTAATTTTTTACCCGCCATTGGCGCTTGGCGGGTGTTAATTTTACGCCCTGTATATAGGTGTAAATGATGAAATTGGTTTAACCACTTTTGGGGCTCAAAAGTACAAGTTCTGACAAACTAACAATCATAAATTAGATGCTCATTTTTAATAACTGGTTGCAATTCTTGGAAGTTTAAACTGCCTGAAGTCTGGAACCTGTCTACCTTAATCCCTGAACATTCTATCTCCCATGATTCATAGTGGTTCAACGGACTCGCCGGTCTCCTTCTTCCTGTCGAACTGTGGCTTACATCTGTTTTCATTGAACCGAGTAGTAGCTTGCAGCTAACGTCTGTGGTACAGTGAAGTGCACATAGGCTACACATACATACAGTGTATATTCAAATGTGAAGGTTAGCTAACCTATTTTTTTATTCGGCCAAAACATTCTTTAGCTTAATGAAGACGTGATATTTATTTGGGTGGCTACAAACGTTCCTACAGCCAAAGTTAAAAAAAAAAAAAAAAAAAAGCATGACAAGGCGGCAAGCTGCAATTCATATGCAGGAAGTGCGTTTCAAAATGCTTTTGATTCAGCGAATAGTCTGGCAAGCAGTTTCTTTGTTTTACAAAAGGGTAAAAACCCAGCCATCACCCGCTTCACTACTGAATTATATCACATTAGCTGTGGGCAACAATCATTATTCAGAGCACGAAAGTACAGTCCCCAAGCTTCACTTCGCATGCTGGAAATCACCAATGCACGGAACGAAATAAAGATCTCAGTCCAATTCTTCACAACTGCTGTAGCTGACAAGCTAAATATTTGCCACAAGAAAACAGTCGGCTAAAACTGAGGTTTTTACAAAAGCTTGGATTACGATTATGCACCTTTCAATATTCGCTAACACCACTGGTAAACTGGTAAGCCCCTCCACTGCTCAATGTCAACTTGTTCAAAAGTGCTAACGTTAGCCTGTATTACAGCTAAATGTGTGGGTTTCAATATGCATCCCGTGTGTGACCGTGGATGGCCACTGATTACATGGCAAACGCTGGTTACTTCTCCAGAAAACTAAACTGACCACTGGCTGACAATACTGCTTTTTGTCAGATTTTGAAAAAAAGGACACTTGTTGGACGGATCTTTAAAATGAACGTATCAGGGGACTGTATAACGTATAATACAGTGGGATCGGGATGATCATCCGTTGGGCGTTTTTTACAAAATGGTGTGAGTATAAGTATATCCTCTTGGGTGTATAGTTCAGTCTTAGCATGGCTAGCCACTCCAAGCACCTACTCGCTGGCATACTGTAAGATGCCAGGCAAGGGCAATCTTTCCTAATCACCTTGTGAATAAAGCACTCTGTTTCCATACAAACTTTTATGTTTCTTGAGTTGTTGGTACAACCAACAACGGAACAAGTGGAGCCTGAACGCATTCTGTCTGCCGATCTCTCTTCAGTGCAGCGAGCAATGACTGGAAGTAGGAGACCGTCTGGGTTCTAATGGCAGCACGCATCGTTAGAACAGGAATTAGGTGGATAGCCATCACCAGATGCTTGGTGTCTACTCTGGTGCTGCTCTGTCAGCCCATCATGGCAGCTTTCTTCAATTGCTGCTCGTTCTTGAGGCATTTTGCCTTAAGTTTCGCATTCAGCAAGGCTAGTGAAATACAAGATCAGCTGGATTCCAGTCTGGTGGGTGGCTTGGCCATTGTAGAACATTCCTATACTTCACCTTAAAAATGACTTGGTTTTTGAGCGCACTTCATTGTCCACCTGCTTTGTGAAGCTCTATTCAATGAGTGTTGAAACATTTGGCTGAATCTTACACTCTTTAGGTAATTGGGGTGGTGACTTTAATAATAAAATTCTTAAAAGATAAGTTTATTGGATAAGTGCACATGGCACTCTGTCGCCATCAGGTTTAAATGATGAGTTTACTCTTGTCCCATTTCTTTGGTAATTTGTCTTCAATGGGATGTATTTTTAACGATTCTGTGTTGCATGTTTCTGAAGAGACATATTTCCCTAATTGATTGTCATCTATTAATTGGTTCATGACTGTGTTAGAGTACTTAATTTGTGGCAGTATTTAAACACTTGGTGTTGTGATTGTTGTGAGACATTGAGAATGTCAGTAGCCGAAATATGTCTGTCTTGCTATAAATCTCATTTCTTCACTGGCTATCTTTTTCTGACTACAGACTTTTACTTCAGCTTCTTTATTGAATCTGAGACTTCACCTGCTTTTGTAAGCCGTCACATCATTAATAAATGCAGGGGAACCAGCTGCAATGGCAGGCATAGTGCCTGCAAATAACCTCACTTTACAAATAAGGAGGTAGGCTCCAGATCATGAGCAGTTCCCTCTGTTCTCCATACTCTGTCCCATCATTGTGGTTAAAAGTTGATCTTTATCTCATCTGTCAATGTTGTTCCTGAACCGTTAAAGTGAAGCTTACCAACTGTTTACATGTTGTGGTTAACATTGTATTTTCTCTGGTGATACAGATTTTGAGATATTGTCATGTAAGTACATATATATATATGTATGTATGTATGTATGTATGAATGTATTTATTTATGTATGTATGTTTGTCTTTCACTTTGTGTATCGTGCCAAATTTAGGTGAAGCTCATTTTTATCTGCAGTTCACTGTTTTATGCGAGCATAAGTTTGACTCATATTTGTCTGTAATGAGGGAGGTGAGACAAGGTCTAGCTGTTTCACTAGATGTGTCAACAGGGACCTATTTAGCTGTCTAGTGTGAGCAGGTGCATTATGCATTGACAAAAGTTGATTAGCACAAATGGTACTGCCCTCAAATTTGAACATTTTAAGCTTGATTTAAAAATGAAAAGGTTTATTTACTGTGAGATTACCAAGTCTTGTTGAAAAATATTCAGTCTGTGAGTCTGAAGCCAGAGGAATAAAACATCAAAGATGTACACAAATGCTGTGCCCTTTTAGGCTGTTTGCATGTTTGTCATTTGTCGCACACTAAGGATCACATTCTGTCTGGTGAGCCATGCTATTTCCACTTCACATTTGGAGGAAAGTGTGGATTCAGCTGAATGTAATATCTCAGTGTGTAAACTTGCTTTAGAGGAAATTCAGTTCTTTTTTTAACTCAGGGTTTAATTCATTAAAAAGACTATACGTTATTCTGTAAATTTTTCACAATGACTTTAATTCAAGAGATTTTCCTTAGTGACATAAGTCAAATTCCAATTCCAATATTCTGCAGATGATTTCAATAATATCTACACACCCACTCCAAAAGCATGTTTTGATGCTTAAAAAACTAAAATTTTAGCTATTATATGAAATCTCTCATTAACTGAGCAGAGATAGTCAGCTTCACACACAACTTCTGAGCACAAATAAAGTACTGTAATTTCCGGTGTATAAGTCGAAAATTTAGCCCCAAATTTTGGTCCTAAAAGCAGGGGGTCGGTTTATAAAGGGTATCACATTATGAAAGAAGACAATCAGAGATTTCAAACCCTCGCCCCTTTGACATTTGTTTCATTTTCTGACATGTCGTTGTTTTTCTTTTGCATTGCAAATTTATTACATTTTCACAGTGGGGAAGCGGCCACAAATTAAAATGGCACCGACCATGCGTATGACGTCACCGTCGTTGACTTTTGGATTCCAAGGGTCAGAGGCAAATGTCATTGATAATCTGTTGTGGGGGTAGGAGAGGGGGGTAATATCTTACGGCAGCTCTACCGTATGATGTATGTGTCCATAGTAATATAGGTAGGCCTATTGGAGATTCTTGACTTTATTTCCTCAAGCATGAAATGGAGAGACGAGGGAGGGATGCATGTACGGGCAGACCACGGACGAAATACCATGACAGTTAGACAGTTTGGGCTGGGAGGGTATGGTACAGACATAGCCACTGCGCTCCGGTATACTATCCAATATACCGTTGCTGTCTGCACCCATTCACTCCAATGACGAATGCATGGCTCCTAGTTCTCTTTGAAATATATCATTTGACATATTCTCAGAACATACTTGCTGTATTCTGGTAGCCATGACTGAGGGCAACACAGCCCCAACTTCACCAGCTTTCTTGGCAAGATCTGATCCGGATCACCTATCATCTGTTGATAAGCAATGGAACTGTGCCTCTAACCTGAACATTTCAAGGCAGTATCTTTCTTCCAGGCCGATTTATTGTAAAATATACAAGTTAAATGGGATTTTCAATGTTAAATTAAAATGGCCACCAAATCTGCAGTCTGGATCAGATCTGAATGAAACTTTGTCTGATAATAGATATTGCCACCCTTTATATGTGTATGAAATTTCAAGTCATTTCGATAAGTTATAGTGGATATATGATTTTTTGAAATTTCTCCCCATGTTAAAGATAGGGAGTTTTGCGATTTTCATTTTTTTGTGACTTTGATTTTTGTCTTAGCAGTCTGATGTTAGAGGAGGACCGAGCCATGGGTAGGACCTTTCTGCTGTCAGAGTTTTATGTAAATCATGCCAATAGTTTTTAAGATATGCGTCAGACAGACAGACGGACAAACAAACGGACCCGACTACAATACCCTCGTTCCCCCTTTGGGCGCGAGGGTAATAAGAGCTACACTCAAGAGTTTGCAAGTACCTACGCCACATTTCACCGCCAGGTGGCAGCAAAACCCAAAATCAATCATTTTTTTCCCCTCCCTGGATGTATTGAGCATCACCACCAAAAACTCATCCGTAGACTCTCTCACCATGGTACCAAATTCATCAAAATTGCTTTAGTAGTTTCTTAGTTTTGTTCAGAAACACACAGACAGACAAACAGCGCTGATCACATAACTTCTTTCCACCTTAGGTGATGGAGGTAATAAAGAAAACAATCCCAAACATTTCAATTTTCTTTTTTGCTACTGAAACTGGAATCGTATGTACTCCAGTCAAACAAAATCACGTCAACAGAGTTCATCGTTTTTGCACAAAGGTTTGTGAAATCAACAAAACATTTGAAAGATAAATGAAATTAACAAATCACTGACTGTTTGCACGCAGTTCGTGACTGAGTACAGACTTCACAGGTCAATGCACGTGTAATCTGTCATTTACTAGACAGTGTGTTATGGGATTATGCAGTGCTGATTGGTCAAATGAACGTCCTCTCATCTTTAGGTATTGCATGTAGTGCGACTTTAACTCAAACTTGCAAAGAAATTCTATTTCTTTTCTTTGCTAGCCTTTTGAATTTACGCCAATTCTTTTAGACAGAGATATTCCCTTTTTTGGATAAATTCAATCTCCAGAAAGGGGGCTCGGCTTATATTGGGAAAACACAAAAAATCTGTTGTTTTAGCCTTGAAAACAGGGCTCAGGTTATGCACCCAGTCGGCTTGTACACCGGAAATTACAGTATTTAATCCACCTGGATTTCCTGCTCATCACAGTGCTAAATGCCTTTCACATTTTTCCTCAATCTTATTGTAATGTCACAGGTCTCTTAGCTCGCATTTGGCTGAGCACGTACATCTTGGAGGGGAAAAATGTGTTTCATTTGTTCCGCTTGTGTAATAGACACTGTTCCCTCTCTTGCAAATAGATTCTCACAGACAGGGAGGGCTTGTGAATTTACAGACAAGAATAGCCCAAGACATGCCATGAGATCGTTGCGATTCAAGCCTTATTCCTGCTGTATGAAGGCCAGCCCACAGACCAGCTAGCATGGTTTGACTCCATTAGATTCAAGTTGCCTCGTCCAACAACTTAATAATGCTTATTCTGAAAACAGGACTGCATAGGATGTGAGGTATCGTTCAGGAACCAGTCGCGATAACCAGAAATAGCAAAAAATGTGATTTTATTAGCGAGGGGGGTAAACCCCCGCAGGACCGAAGGCAAAAGTACAAAGTCCACAATCCAAAATCACAATCCTGAGAATCCAGAAAAACAGGGCAGCAATACAGAAATTGGTCAGACAAAAAAGGGTTCGATACACAGGAGCAGATATCAAAGCTAAATCAGAGCCAAAAAAAGGGTGGTCCATCTGAGTATAAGGCACCAATAAATGATTCAGCTTAAATACACTCATCAGGTGAAGAGGATCAGACTAATTACGAGAACCTAACCACATGAAATTGGCAAAAGCCAAAACAGCGGACAGGGAACACGAGACAACCTATGACAAAATATACAGCTCCGGTTAGGGAGTTCTAATGTTAATGAGACAAGGATCCGCTGAATTACATGAAGACAAGAGGCGGAGACTAGGACAGGGCGATTCAAGCCTTCAATTAGTAAGTGCAGCTATACAATCCCTGGTGCTCAGTATGTTAAGGCCAGCCCAATAAAACAACAAACTGTTAGACCATAGGAAAGATGGATGTTTTGAAATCACCTAAACATGTGACTCTGGGGAAAGCTGTAACTTATGCAATGAAGGGCATGGCAAAACATGGACCGGACTATAACAGAAAAGTGGATCGGGAATGGCAAAAAGCGAAAACATGGCAACAAAAACTAAACAGAACATGGCAAAAACCTAATAGACATAATCATAAACATAACAGGGCATAGGGAAAACATAAGCATGGCAGAATCATAACAAACATGGCAGAAACAGAACAGACAGAGCAGAATCATAACATAGGAACACCTGCTCTGTCAGAGATGAGAACTCTCCAGTCCCCGAGAATCTAGTTTCAACATGAGATAAATAATTATGAAATTTGTGACAGGAGCTGGAAAGTTGGTCCCCTAGTAGCACAGGATCATTTTAGTACTTTTCATAATTTGTGAAAATAGATGATTCTTTTACCGCAGTCTGCAGATGTACTGTATGAATAATATGAGTATTTGAAAGATGGTATGCTATATAACCAGTGAGCGGCCCTCTAATACAAGAGGCCAGTTACCCAGCATCTACTTGTACATGCTTGAGATATAAGCTCACAAAATGTAGCTATAATTTTTCCCTGTATCATAGTTCTTGTACTCTATGTAGTTTAAAAATAAACTGGAACTCTGGTCAAGAAGCCTTGGCCGGACTCAAAAACCTCATCAAATGAACACTGTTTGTCTGGCTTTCGTTCGAATCATTGTTGATTATCACTTTCCTACTGAGAAACTGTAACTACTCTTTGGGACCCCAGCATGAAACCACAGCATCATTACAGCAATCCATCTTCTAATTCAGTTCAGCAGCACACTGCACGGCATAATGTCTCTTTTTCCCTATTTTGTGATTACTGTTATACTGCAATGCATTGTGGGAGACATTTAACAATGTTACTTCATTGAATTTCTCTCTGCACTGCACAGTCACCCACATGGGGAATATCCACAGCGTAAAATTTTAATTAATTGCATACCCTAAGTGCCTCGGGCATGACAAGCAAAAAATGTGATGAACATTGTAAAATAGATGGAAATAAAAGTTAGAAGAAAGAGAGAATCAGGTTTAATGATTGAGGCCATTAGGAGGAGAGAGGAGTGTCAGGAGCCCCCTTGGCTTGGATTCCAGTATATATTAAGCTTGGCCCATTGATACCTAATTTTCAAAGACAAAACTTGAGGGGGGATGTGTGCTTGCTACAGTGGTATGACAAACAGCTTGACTGGAATGAAAGCCTGCACCAGCTCTTTCTGGATAAGGTTTAGAACCTTTGACCAAAACATTAGCAAATATGAGTCATGACTGGTTTTCACAATAACAAGAGCCCAGTTTTAGAACCTGCTAGAACTGCTTTGAATTCATGTATACAGCTCCAAAAATGTATGAATAAATACTGTAAATACAGATGAAATATATATATTTATACAAAATATTCCAAGAAATTTGCTTTAAAATCAAACTCAACAGCCGCATGATAAAAATTACAACAAATCTTAAAAACATCTCCAAGAAAATAACCACTTGGCAATTGTTGAAGAGAGAACAGAGAAAGTTTTAGCCACCCAACCAGCCAGTCCAACCCAAAGGGAACACAAGCGTCTCTGGAGGAGGAACGACCAGTGTATTAAGTCAGATATGACAGATAGATTCATTCGGCGAGCCACCAAAGCTCCAGTTGGGAATTACTTTAAAAAAGCAACAAAAACAATAAAGAAGCTTTGGCATCTCGACATAACAACAAATCAAGAGAAAGACTTTGAAAAGCTAGTGATACAAGTCTGAATACTGATAAGCCTGAAAAATAAGCCTTTTTTATCTTATGCTGCAGAGCTGGAGTTTTTTTTTTTTTTTGGTCAGTGTTCATATTTTCTCTTTTAATCATCTCTTTTTGCTTTTCACTCCATTTTATGCTTTTTCTTTCCTGTTCTCCACTTAAAGAGTCAGAAATGAATGACTTAGAGTATCAGTAGACACTTCAGATGACAGCCCTTTGGACATGTCTGGGTCTTTTGAACTTAAACATGGACTACCAGAGCAAAGCTGCCAAAATCTTTTTTTTTTTTTTTTTTTTTTTTTGCATCATCAGAATAACTTTGGAATGGCATCTGCATAAAAAGCCTTTTATTCAGAATGGAGCAAAAACTTGAGGAACAAGTGATAAGAATAGTTGCAGGCACTCCTTGTATTCTTGTCTGACTGAGTCCCAGGGATCCCAGGAGCACCCAATATTAATCCTCATTGTTAACCAGCTGTACTCTAATTCTGGCTCTCAAATCTAAATCAAGCCCTGTTTTTCTTTTCTGCCAGGTAATTATCAGTATTTGATCTGTCTATCTTCACCTGACTCCCAGGTAAAGGCGGGGCTAAGAACCCTAGAAGACTGTGATTTTACAAACAGGCAATGAAACAAAAACACAGGAGGTAGATCTAAACTTCAGTGAATATGTGTGTGTGTGTGTGTGTGTGTGTGTGTGTGTGTGTGTGTGCTTGTGTGGGATTTATTGCAGCTGTTCCAAAGATATTAGTTGTTTTCCAAGTCCCCTCGTCAGCAGTGATAAACACAGCACACATATTACCCATAATCCATTCATTGAGTAAGAAACACTTCAGATGATGCACTCAAGGGTGCAGACTCATTTAAAAACTAGGACTAACCTCTTTAATTACTCTCTCTGCCCTCCTTTTTCAATGTCTTGATTTCTTGGCCCTTGGATGCACACAGAGGGATTTTCTTGTTTTATTACAACTTCAGCTCTTAATTATTTCATACAGATATAAGCTCGATCATTCATATGTTGTGACATTTTATTAATTTGTGAGCAACTGCTCCAGATTCAGCAAATAACTTAGTAGTGGTTCCTCATAAGCACAATTCACCACTGGAGTATGGTGTGGTTTAGTGAAGTAATAAAATTAATATTCCATTGGAGGATACAGTGACACCCCAGGGATGAAGTTCTGAACCCCGAGCATTGCCTCTGTTTAACATATGAATATTCTGCTACTGTTTCCAAGTGTTTTTGACTAGCATGATCATATTCAGAGGTTTTATTTTTATCCAGTTATACTTCGGTCTAATAGATTTCTTTTTTTCTTGCACTTATCAAAGCAAAAAAAAAAAATTATAATAATTAAATCAATGGCCTAGGGTCATGCAGGACAGGACTGCTCATCGTTGTCACTGGAAAACTATCCAACTGAAGGACTTCATTTCAAATCTAATTTGGCTGTATTGATTCTTACATACAACTGATTCTACTAATTAGAAAAAAATCTCCAGATGTTGAATGAGAGGACTGTCTTTTGGTTAGAGTAGAAACCTTCAGTCCAGGAGAGGTAGATCAAGATCCTCAAGGGTTCAAACCAGATCTTTAAAACCTGAACTAATATTATTAAGAGCTCAATCAACATCTTTAAAGATCAAAATCTTTCAGGATGCTATCAAGAGATGAAAAAGAAGTGAGCAAATTGCCATGACATCCACAAATTGCAGTGCTATTCACAGCATGAAATAGAATTAGAACCCTTGATAAAACATTTGTGCTCAAATACTGATATTTGCACACTTCAAAACAGTTAATTCACATTCATTTACAGTTTAAATCATGGATTGAAGGCATTTTTAAAGAGACCTTTTTACTTGTGTTACACATGGCCGTAGTTCACTTGCATTTTTCATAGCTGAGCCTTTTACCTGCTTTCCTGGGTTTTGTAGGCAATGTCAGCAAGTACAGACGTCAATGAGATTTTGTAATATTCAGCAAGAAAAGGTTGCATTTTGCATTACCCTTTAAAACTGCTGCACACTACATATGGGTTTGCTTATCCGTAATTCATACAGACTTGTTCCATTCTGGTCTCATGGAAGCCAGGCCTGAGTCTGCTGGTCATCTAACACCAGGGAGGGTCAGGCCTAGGAGACTATGAATTCAGTAGCTCCAAATGCGGCAAAATAATAACCCTTTTCGACATGGAAAAGACTCTTGAAATAAAGAAAAATAAAGTGTTTAAATTCAGTTTCTGACTCCATGATCATTAGGTTTGGATTTTTTCCCCTCTCTCCCTTCCCTTTTCTCCTACTTCTAACAAAATCAGTGCTTTTTTATTCATCGAGAATTTGAGTCATTCGAGATCTATGGTAGATTTCATGCCTTTCTCCCTGCACTTTACAGTGTGCCTTAACGCAAAGGAAACACTGCAATCCAGAGCTTCTGTGGTGGGACACTTTTAATTCTACCTGCTTTGGCATTCTTTTTTAATCCTCCTGTCTTCTGTCCCGAAAGATGAGCACAATTCTGGAGAAGATATTCACCCAATCCTGCAACACTGCCTAAACCCACATGGACATGGTTGTACCTTGCAACAGTGTTTCTCAACACTTGGAGAACTAATAATACATGCTATATGCAGAAAATACACGCAAGATCACCAAATTTGGACCTGTATACAAGGGTAGAAGAACACTGGCACAGGCTTCGCTGTTTCCTAGACTGTACAATGACAGAGTATGAGACTAGGATCAGAAATACCATCCAGTGGCAAAACAGCTGCATGCACAAATGCATTGCTGAAGAATGCAGTCCAGGTCTTAATAGGCCATATCCCTGGAGGCGTGGCCTCACAGGCACCCATGCTTTTCATTGGCTTTGCATCACCACATCCATGTGCTCTCCCACTCAGATGAGCACAATTCTGGAAGATATTCACAATCCTGCACACTGCCTAAACCTACAGACACCTTGGGTGTTTCTCAATGCCAAGATCACCAAGTTTGCACCTGTGATCATTAGAAGAACACACTTGCCTGTGTCCTAGAAAGAGTGTAATTCCAGGATCAGAAATTCTGAAAACACTGTCAAATGCATTGAGAAACAATGTAAGCTTGATATCCCTGCAAAAAATGTTTTTATTTCAGGTGTTTCCCATCCTTAAATTTTTAATTGGCTGACCAGTTCCATGCGGTAAATCTACCTAGCCCACTGTATAGCATTATAAAGTTTGATATCACTTTAGCTTGCTAGTGATGTTGCTAAACTAGCTCGCTATTTCAGTTTAGCGATAAATTGTTGATTTTTTTTCAAGACTTTTCTTGTGTGTTATTTTTTTATGGGTTATGTGTAGGGTAACCACATATAGTGAAAAGCTAGCAAGTTGACAAGCTGGCTAGCAAACTAATGCACAATTCAACATATTTTCCTGGACACCGCAAGTGTGGAGGACAAAAGTCAATCTTGTTCCCTACTCTGGCTGCTGGTTGTAATGATATGGCTGATCGGCGCGGAGTTGAGAACAAGGAAACACTAAAACCAAAACCAAAATTCGAAGATAAAATTATTTAACGGGCCTTCGGGAGACCGGAAGGAGACATTTCTAATAGCCTGCTTTCATAGTACATCTACATTAACGAGCCCAAATAGCCTGATGTGACATGATAATGGCGCTAGATGAAAAAAAAGCAATCTTAGCATCTGTGTTGCTTGCCAACCATTCTGTCCACTCAATCTTGCTTGGTGGAAGAACGAATAGTTCTCAATTTTATTGCTGCATTATTACCAATAAATTGATTTTTTTTTCTTGTGTGTTTATTTAATGGGCTATATGTAGGGTAACCATTTTATAAAAACAATAAGCCCCTTGAAGCAGTGGGTTACAGTGATTTTATAATGGCGGAGGGGCACTAAAGCACTCTGCTGCGCGTCGTGCCTTAGAACGCCCCTCCGCCGTTATAAAATCACTGAAACCCACTGCTTCTCGGGGCTTATTCCTTTAATAGGACTTAGATGGAATTCTATAGAATTCTATAGAACTCTACAGAACATCAATGGAACTCTATAGAACATTTTAGTAGAACAGCATGTTCTATAGGATTTTCCGTGTGTTCTATAGAAATTTGCTAGAAACCTATAGAGCACCTCTATGGAAAAGAAAGTCCTATAAGATTATTGCTGTTCTATAAGACCTTCCTATAGAACACCCTAGTTGAAAAACCTGTTCTATAGGACTTTGATGGTCTTTAGGACCTTCTAATAGAACAAAAGCTTAATGGGAAAGCCATCTTAAATAAGGGTTAAATAAAAATAAAAATAAATCTTGTGAATCCTTGCAATGCTCTGTCTAAGGGTCAATTTACCTTATGTGTATCTGGGTTCTAGAACTGAGAAACCAGACTGATGGTATGAAAATGTGCAATATGCAGTGATATCCACGATACTGAAGCAGCAAGGAAATTGTTTCAACTTTAAGGTGTGCTTAAGCACATGGGGTGCCAGGCACATACCTACTCATTGATTCTTTGATCAGATGATTGATTGACTGACTGACCACACAACTTAGCAGTATTTCAGTTACGGTATATGAAGACCTCTTTCCATTTCCTCGGCAGCAATTCAAAAATATAAATGTAAGGCATTACAAATTTATTATGCTATAATTGAAAACTCGTGTTCCTCTTTTGCTTACGAAGACAGAATTACGTTGAAAGTTTGACCTTTTGAACTTTTCCCTTAATTCAAAAAATTCAATCAAATTATTCCTTTCCATTCACATGCATGTGATTGCAGATTATATACAGATTTAGAATTAATTTGAATGCAATACCATCTTTATACATCTTAAGGCTATTTCTAACCATGAATGTACAAGCTTCTGAATGGCTCACTTGGTTAAAGCACCACACTGTGGAGCAGAAGTGTCTGGGTTCGAGCCCTGGTCAGAGTAACACACTAGTGATCATTGTGCTACAGGGATGCAAGTTGGCAAAGGATTGCTAGGAAATGTAATATAAAATGGTTGCTTTGTTTGTGGTTGCCTTCCAAATTTGTGGGATTGAACATGCCAAACTGAAAAAAATGTCCTCCAGAGATTTTCTATGGAACTGTTTCCTATAGAAATTTTCCGTAGAACTTTTTCTCTATAGGACTTGAGGTACTAAAGTTCTACAGAATTCTGTTGAACTGTCCTATAGGATTCCTATAGCACATTTTTTGCAGGGATGTGTTGTATTCAAACAGGCAGCAGCCGGCTAAGCTGCCAGTCTCCCCCTGCTAGGTGTAAAGTCTCATTCACTGCTCTAAACTAGTGTATGTTCTTCTGTTAGGCTCCATAATCTAAGATTACTTACATGCCAGTAAAAATCTCTGTCCCACTTTCTAATCCACACAGGAAGACTTCCCTTCCTCAAAGCATCCAAACTTATTAAACATCTTTAATTACACATTCTATCATTCATTCTTCAAGTAAAATAAAAATTTGAAATATTTTTTGCAGAACTGAAGATACTAAAAACTTAACAGAGCTTTTTTAATCTCATTTGCATTCACTTAAAGAAACATGGGATATGAGATCCATTCTTGTTGAGCATGCGGCCTTAATATTTCAGTAAAATCAAGACCACCTCTTGGCTGCTTAAGCAGTATAGCCTCTATGTGATCTCAAAAGTGGAAGTGGACTTAAGCAAGTGAATATGATGTCACTAGGCCTCTCAACACTGCAAGTACAGACTTTGAGAGACAAGCAGTGAGTCAATGAGCATACCAATATCGCCAGATGCGACCAGGTGAAATGATTAGGAGAGTTTGATTTACTGGATGTTGTATTTTAGCTCTGGCCAGCTGGTGCTCAGTTCACGGGGTGTGGGGTGGAAGAGATTTAATAGCTTTCCAGGGTGCACTTGAGCCAGTTTCAAAAGGACCTAGCGCCTTTTGAAACACCAGGAATCCTCTTCAGCTTTTAGCCTCTCCATGAACAGAGAGCCAAAGAGATGGTAAATGTAAGTGCACCGCTTAGAAAACAGTACAGGATCAACTGTGATGTATAAATTCCAACCTAAATACATTATTTAAGCTGACCACAGACAGATAACTATTGCAACTGAAGAGTTTGTTCCCAAAATGCAATGTATCCATTTTACTCATTATGAGCAAATCAGCTTTTTCTACAAACGGTACCTATTGCACTTTATAGACAAAACACAAACTTTGACCATGAAAAAATACACCTTATAGTATGAATTTCTAAAAAAACAGATTTTTTGCACCATGCGTAAAAGGCACAATTTTTGTAATTTTGGCACTTACTGCATTTTGGAAACTCTTCATTTACACCTTATTACACTGTTCCCGCACAAAACAATGCACTGCTCCTTCACAGTTCAGGAGGGTCACTCCCTGAGCAATCAAACAGTCTTGGTGGTTCACCACTCGCTCTATCGAGTTCAGTGTACTCATATTGCCAAAATACAGGAATCAGAGCGCTATGAACACTCACTCTTACTTTCTCTCCTTTTCAATTTTGATTAAGTTTACTTTACCATCTCAATAAACCACTTTTGTTCCAGTTGTAAATCATATAACAACGCTGAATACATATATTTATTGTAACATTGAACACATAATCGTAATCACACATAATAGCAAGAATCCACTTTCTCTCATGCAGTATTGTAACTCCAAACGATTTGAGCCAGAGTTTTGACAAATTTCCTTTCATGCACAATAATAAGGCCTCAAACAGATTATTAATTGGAAACATTGGAGTAATCAGCTAATTGGATTTTTAAAAAGTCCCTTTGAATGAGCACTTGACAGATAAATAGGTAATTGAAATTATCCCTTCCAAAAAGAGAATATTAATTTTGGACCTATTAAAGGGAAACAGCTATGTTACTTCAGTTAATTTTTAATGGAATTTATTTTCCTTTGTGGTGAATAAAAACAAGGGAAAAATTCATGGCTCCAGGGGGAATTTTGATGAAATTACAACAGATTGAAAAAAAAATTGGAAGGAGCTGAGGAATTAAACAAGTGTGCATGCAATCAGGGGGTGTTTCATTGAACTCACAATGTGTTTGATTAGAAGCAGGAAGCATCTGGCTGAAATCAAAAGCGTCTGATTTGTTATGGTCATCTTTGGCGGATTTTAGACAAGGGCTGATGAGGATGGAAGTCTTGTAACTATGGGAATGTTCTGACCTCCAAACATCGTGAGTTGACATAATGAAGAGTTTCTACGCACAAGTATTGTCTTGAAGTTTCTTGAAATTGTTTCCCCGATAGTTTTCCCAGATGACACTGGGCTTGGTGAAACTTTGTAATGAGAATTAATAGCATGCATCTGGTTATCAGAGCAGGCACCATCATTGGGGCATCGATTTGTTGTTTTTAATTGTAAGAAATTCAGCCAACGATGCATTGATTTAAACGGTCGCACACCTCTCAAAAATCAAATTTTTTTGCAGTAGAAAAGACTGAATAAACGTAAAAAACACTATACTTGAAATCAATAGCCAGTGGACTTCATTTCTCATATTTCTGTGATGCTCAATACAGACCTTTGTAGCCCTAAATATTGTACTTGTAAGTTAATGACTGATTTTTGCCGACCATCACCTTAAACTTGTCTTCAAAGCTGCAAAAAAACATCATATTACACATAGATGGTGGTGAGCAGACTGCTTTGCATTAAACATATTTCCCTGCCTTTACTGGGCATGTTGTGAACCACACTTGTTAACCCTGGCAGATGAGCAGCATTTACTGTAATTAGCATCTTAAATGCTAGTTTTACTGGTTAAGTCAGTGGAGGGCGAAATTAATCAAATTTTCCCAACAGTTTCTTCACAACTGATCAGATAAAAGGCAGCAGCAGCTCCATAATGTAGTTCAAGCTCAGTCATTTTCTCTTTCTACACCCCTCCATTTTCTCCCTAATGTGCTTTTTCACTCTCTTCCTCTTGCCTGCACCCTCAACCACTTCACCTCTGCTCACTCTCAAAACCATCTTTGAATCTTGCACAAATGTTACAGTTTAAGAAAATATCTTTGGATTGCACAAGCAGTATGCCTGTGGCATTTACAACACAAAAGTACCTTTTTCAGTCCATTTACAGAACAGAGAAAGCAATGTTAACTCTTTATTTATGAGGAATTAGTTCACCTCAACTGTCCAAATCAATGCATACACTGATTAATTGTAAAAGGAGCCAACTTACTATCTCCAGGGCATTTTTTGACTAACAGAGAACCGGTGTGGTTCTGGGCATATTAATCAAAAAATGGATTAGTTTGGAACCTAAAATATTGGTTCCCTGTGAGAACGAGATGCCAGTTGGATCCGAACAGGAGTTCTTACAATTTTTGCGTCTTGATTGGGTGCGTGCTCGAAACGTGAAAAGAAACAAGCAAACCATACAGGAGAGTGGAACTGTGATCAAAATGCATCAATTCACTAAATAGCGATAAGTTCTGTAGTTCACGAACAGAACTGGCGTCCACACGGGAACCACAGCCCTATGAGACAACTCTGTAATGCCGTCTCAACTAATAAACAGTCAGAGCCTTGTCACCCTACTCACAATGGTTACGGGACCAGTACTGCCAGCTACTACGCACTGGGTAAGAATATGCCTACTTTTTTAACAGCATAAATTTTCTGAGCACATTGATTTAATGACAGCATATACTTTACCCTCAACACCAGGTGGGAAGCATTTATGTCTAGAATTGCTTTTATCAAATTCAAGCTGAATAATAGGCCTACTCGACATCAATAAAGCAAAGGAAAAAGTTGCAGTTTCTTGTTTCGTGGACGTTTACTCATGCAAATACGGCCAGTGGTATGGTAATGAGGGAGGGAACCCAATTGAACGTTTTATTTTTTTTAATTCTAGAATTTAAATCACTGCAGAATAATTGTCGAGGTTCCAGCCAACATAAAAGCTTTAAGCATGACCTGATCTGTCCCTTCTTTAACAAGATTAAGATTTAAAGTGATTCAAATCTGTCATTCAACCCTTTTTCAACTTCCACTCTATTTTACAAAAAGTCCTCAGACAATTCACCTCCCTTTAATCCTTTAGACACCATTAACCTTCCAGCAGATAACAGAGAATTAAAAAGCTGCTCCAGAAAAAATAAAATCCTTTAGCTTGCAAATAATTTTTAAATAGTACCACCATCTGGTTTCAAAAAAGTTTTTGATCGAGGACTGATACACATCTTTATTGCAAGGATAGCAAAGAGCCCACAGAGCTGGCATATCTTGATGTCATCACAAATGTGAAACATAATGCTCTTTAGTCGAGCACAATGCACTTTAGTCAAATGCTGGTACTTAATTTAGGAGGACATAGTAGACATTTTTGTCTCTTGCACCTTCACTGTTGAAATGATTGATGACAGGGCTTTTTTCTTCGGGGCTTCATCTTTTACTGAGTTTGTCAGGTAAACTCATGTACTGGATTTGTGCTGAATTGTAATTGATGTTAAGTTGTAACTTTCGTTTTGTGGAAGGTTCTGCTCTGGGTGTGCACTCTACCAGTGAACCAAAAACGACGTACTTAACATACAACAAATATTAGGCAGGGAGTAGACCATCTGAATCCCCCAAGATCAGACAACAAGGGTGAGACAAGGAGCCTTCAATACAAAAACTTTCAAGTATGACTAATTCTCCCAGTGACTGTTGGGGGTGCAAAGCTGACAGCCAAACAGGGAGAAAACATCTTCTACCATCAACCAGCAACAATCAAGACTTGAAATTAAAGAAACCCTTGTAAAAGAAGTATACACGACTTTTGTATGAAGTATGATTTCAAAAAAGAGCATCAATAGAGAAAAGACTCATGGAAATGTTACAAATGTTCATATATAATGTAAATTAATCTTCCCCCTTCTAGTTAGAGGTGGACTGTGCCAGTGGGGAACACAAAAGTTTTTCCATGCTGGGCTACTGCGGTGCTGCATAGCGGACCCACCTGATTCGAAAAATAATCAGAGAACTGGATAGAATCTCAAGTACTAGAAAACATGGGCAGACTGTCTTGAGCACCAAAACAAATAGAAGAATCAGCTCAGCAAGATGCCTTCTTGCTGGTAAAATGGGGCCCCATTTGGCCCTGTGGCATGGCCACACGCGGTTAATTAGTAAAACATGCATTGCTTTTTCGGCGTCTTCTCCCCCATGGACAGGATTGCACTCCTGGTGTAATGGCCAGGAGTATACAGAGGCCAAGCGCAACGAAAGCAAGTAGCACAAACACAGAGAATAATATAGACCAAACGCAAGTACTCGCGCTTCCAAAGGACGTATAATATTCCGAACTGCAGAAGCAAAGCGAGATAGAAAAAGGGAAAAGAAACTCCAACACTAAGAAGATAGAAAGTCATACAAAACCTGACTAAAGATATCTTCAGCTATAGTGCGAAGCTAAACACAGACACTCTAGCGAAGGCGGCGTGCCGGACATCCTGCTTATTTAGATTCTGGGGAAGTGCCGCCCCAGCCCAATTAACCAGCTGGGTAAAGAATTTGATGGCTCAGGAATTCAATATCGTCCGGGGACGAGAGCTGCAAAGAAAGGTCCAAACAACACGCACACCTCAAAAACCATGACACCTGGACCATGGATAGCAGCCAAGAGATCAGGTGGAAAAGTGGCTGTAAGAATGTCATAATTGGGTGGTCACTTTATCGATGAAAAATTAGCCAATTAAAACACTGAAACACAATTGACTAGCAGCCAATTTAGCTACATTTGCCATCAGCTACAAGTCTGATTACTTGTATATCATGAGTGAAAAGTCCTTCAATGGAAAACACATGAAAACATGCAAGCATTATGCTACTTTACCTGACTTGAGTTCACCATGAAGTACTGAATGAAACAAGTTCAAATGAGCCATGTCCTTGGGTGTCATGGTTTGTGAGGCTAGTGGTGGCTTTGAGAGCTTTCTTGGTTGCTCTCGTCCGGGACGATATCGTTTTGCCCAAAATCGGATTCTTGGGCCAGCTGGCATTAATTGGGGGCAGCGCCCGGATTCTATTTAAGCCCTAGTTCCGCCTCACCGCCCTTGCTAGAGTGTCGGTGTTTGTTTGCACTTTTAGCCGGTAAGGTCTCTAGTGAGAAAGTTGTTGAGGCATTAGCTGCAAAGAGGAAAGTGCTAGATAGCAAGGGAATCTTTCTGTTTTTCCTCTTTCTGAGCACCGTCTGGTGCTTATTCTTTTATCTCGGTTTCGAGATTTTTTTCCCTTTCATTGCATTCTGTCTAACTTCGCTTAGCTTCCGTATTGTTACGGACTGGATCTGGGTCCTTGGAAGTGCAGTATCTCTCTCTGTTTTCTGTCTGTGTTTGTCTCTTGTTTTGCTGTTCTTCATTTCGTTCCGGCCACAGCATTTGGCATCTCAAAAGAAACCAATCCATCACAGTACACTCTAGCCAACATGGAGACATCAGCTGTGGCCGAGATCAAAAAGGTAATTACCAGCCAGCAAGCTATGCTGTCTGGTTTTGGCAAAGGGCTTTCCAGCCTGGGTAACCAACAGGCTGGTTTGGCTGAGAGACTCCGCCTTCAGGAGAATTTGTTGCAGAAACAGGAGAGCGTTCTATTAAGCTTGACCGAGAATATCAGAGCCCTGTCTACACAAGTACACACAGGCCGGACCTTCCTTCGCCCTCTTCCTCACTGGTGCGTCCCCGACCTACTGTCTCTCTTAGGAGCTCCCCCTGGTGTCCGGCTGTCGTTGCATATTATAGTGGACTTGGTCTATCTTTTGGCTTTTTAAATATCCCTTGCAGCTCTAGAAATTGTTTCATTTTCTGAGAGAACTGGTATAACTGCACAGCCTATTCCGAAAGTCGCTCGCACACGCCTGCCACGGCAGAAATACAGACCCAATGGTGTTTCTGTCACTAACCTGTCACAAGTCCATATTCAGTCGCCTGATGTTATTTTAACTGTCTCTCCTGTTGTTTTTACTCCAGCAGCATTTCAATCTCGGAAATGTGGTCTTGGTATTCTGTGTCTTAATGTAAGGAGTTTGTTGTCGAAAATGGATTGTATTAGGGCTTTGGTTCTTCAAAGTAATCCTGATATATTTCTTGCAACTGAATCCTGGTTGAATGCTTCTGTGTCAGACCTTGATATAGCATTGGCTGGTTATAGTGTTTTTAGGTGTGACAGGAGTAAGAGAGAGGGAGGTGTAGTGATTTTTGTAAAATTCTCTCTCACTGTTAATGTTTTATTATCCTCCTCTATGCCTGAGCAATTTGAGTGTCTTGTTCTTAAAATAGCTTTGGTTAGTGGAAGTATTATACTAGCAGGTGTGTATTGCCCACCGAGCGTGCTTTCCTCCTCCATAATCAATCTCTCTAAAATCTTGTCTGCTTATGCACACGCTGAATTAGTTGTTGCGGGCGATTTCAATATCGACTGGCTATCCCCGTCCTCAAACCATTTCAAAGAAGTCTGTGATGAACTGATTCTGTCGCAACTTATCTCAGAGCCTACGTGACCAAATTTTAAAGATTTATCCCGGTCAACTTTAATTGATCTAATTTTAACAAATAGACCGCACAAGTACGCTCTGAGCGGCGTCTTTCCCCTGGATGTTAGTGATCACTGCCCAGTAGCGTGTATTAGGGATATGAAAGTTTCAAAGACACCCCCATGTTTTATTACTAAAAGAAATTTTAAACATTTCTGTGAACAGGCCTTCCTCCACGATATTTTCTGGAGTGATTTAAGTTTTGCAGGTTTTATTCCAGACCCTGACCTAGCGTTAGCTCATTTTACTTCTGTGTTTAATCATGCTGTTGATAAGCATGCTCCGGTCAAGAGATTCCGAGTAAAAAACAGAAGAAATCCTTGGTTTTCGGTTGCTTTATCCAATGATCTTCGCGTAAGGGATGAAGCTTGGGTTAAAGCTAGGGAAACTCAGACACTCACAGACTGGCAGGTTTTCAGAAAACTAAGAAATAAATGCTGCTTACTGATAAAAAAGGCAAAATCTGAATATTTTATTACGTCATTGGCTAAATGTCAAGGTAATCCGGCAAAATTTTGGAAAATTGTCAAGTCCCTGAATCATAGTCCTTCTTCTTCATTACCTCATTCTATCCACACGGATTCTGGTCCTATTACTGATAAGCACAAAATTTGTGACTTTTTAACGAACATTTTATAGCGGCCGGAAACCTTTTTGAAAATTTTAATAATCAATCCACTATAGGAGATATGTCTGACCTTAGCTCAAGTGCATTTACTAATTCCCATAATCCTAGAGTATTGTTTTCTTTCAGGGAATTAAGTGTGAATGAGGTCCTTCTAGAATTAAATCGTATAGATGTAAATAATTCCACTGGAGAGGATCACTTAGTCCCGAGTCTTTTAAGGCCTTTGCAGCCCCACTGATTGCACATTCAATAACTAATATTTTTAACTTGTCATTATCGACCGGGTCTATTCCCAGTATATGGAAAGCGGCTCATGTTTTTTTTTTTTTTAAGGGGGGTGATCCCAGTTCAGTAAACAGCTATCGGCCCATCTCAAAATTGCCATGCCTGTCTAAGATTTTAGAATCTCTTGTAAAACAACAACTTTGCAATTTCTTAACTTCCAACAACATTTTAACGTCACAGCAATCTGGTTTCAGGCCTGGACATAGCACCATTACAGCAGCTTCATTGGTTATAAATGATTTAGTAACAGCTTTGGATAGTAAACAAAAATGTGCGGCCCTATTTATTGATTTAGCAAAAGCGTTTGACACAGTAGACCATAATATTTTATTAAATAAGTTGTCCTCCATTGGTCTTGGTTACAGAGCATGCTCATGGTTCCAGGACTACCTCTCAAATAGAACACAAGCTATTATTTCTGGGGATGCGCAGTCTCAATTTTTAAAGGTGCCAAAAGGTGTACCCCAAGGTTCCATTCTTGGTCCAATTTTATTCACAATTTATATAAATGACATTGTGACATTACTCGTAATGTAACGAATTGCAAGGTTCATTTTTATGCTGACGACACAGTGCTTTATTCCTCTGCTCCAACGTGCTTACAGGCCCTCAAATATTTACAATCTGCTTTTAACGTTATACAGCATGCTCTAGCTGATCTTAAACTGGTTTTAAACACTGATAAAACAAAGTTCATGATCTTTTCAGCACAGAATGCAATTATGTCAGGTGACTCCATTTTCTCAGTGACTGGTGCTCAAATTGAGCAGGTTCAGTCTTACAAATATCTGGGTATCTGGTTGGATCATGACTTTTCTTTTAAGACGCATGTGTCCAACCTGTCCAAGAAACTTAGAATAAAAATCGGGTTTCTTTACAGAAACAGGTCCTGTTTTTCTTTGGACAACAGGAAGAGGATTGTAGAGGCAACAATATTACCCATACTTGATTACGGAGATGTCCTCTACAGGCATGCCTCTATTAGTACGTTAAGATCCTTGGATGCAATCTATCATGGCGCATTATGCTTCATCACAGGTGATGGTTTCCAAACCCATCACTGTGCTTTATATAATTCTGTGGGGTGGTTTTCCCTTCATTTTAGAAGGAAGCTACATTGTATTTTATTTATTTATTAAGCCTTGCTAGGCACACTTCCCTTATATCTTACTAAGCTCTTATCCATCAAAATCAGAAGTCAGCATACCAGATCACTAGAATGGTTTTTGCTAGAGGCTCCCAGGACTAGAACAAATTTGGGAGGTACCTCTTTTAGTGCATTTGCTCCTTGTTTGTGGAATAATTTCCAGGACACCTTGAAGCTTGACTGCCTTATCCCCTTCGTGTCTTTCAAGAAATTAGTGTTGGATATATTGCTTCTGGAGGCCAGATGTATTTGCTTTTAGTTTATGGTAGGATTTGCTCATTTATTTTTCTTCTATGTTCTTATACATTTATTTATTTGTATATATGTGTGTGTGTGTGTGTGTATATATATATATATATATATATATATATATATATATGCATAAATTTATATGTGTATGTATGTGTGTGTGTGTATATGTATATATGTGTGTATATATATATATATATATATATATATATATTATTTTATTTTTAATTAATTTTTATTATGTTTTATTCCAGTTTAAAACTTGTTATTCCTTTAATCTGAAATAGTTGTTTGTGACTTTTGTGTATTTTATGTGTGCTGTTTGTCTTTACCCTTCCATTGTAATTGTTTTATTGTAATCAGGGCTCCCCTGCAAAAGAGACCTCTGTCTCAGTGGGACTTCCCTGCAATAAAGGTTATTGATTGAGGTTATTGAAGTATCACAAAACGTTGCAGAAGCACCACACCTTCCCCAAGAACCAACGTTACATTTGCTCCAAAGATATAGCGGCGAGGCCGGGAAATGTAAAGATTTCATCGCCCAATGTGAGATATTTTTTAAGGCTCAGCCGTCACGTTTTGTTAACGAAGATTCTCGGGTGGCATTTATATTATCCCTGTTGACTGGCACAGCACTCACTTGGGTCGGCCCACTTATCAGATCTAATTCACCGGTCGTAAATTCTGTGGAGGCTCTTGTTAGGGAGATGGTGTCAGTGTTTGATCAGGATGTTTGTGGTCAGGACGCGGCTACGCGTTTGATGAATCTGAAACAGGGCAAAGAAACTGCTGCAGAGTTTTCAATTGTATTTCGCTCCCTAGCGACAGAGACAGGCTGGCCGGAGGCTCCTCTGATGACTGTGTTCAGTCATGCCCTCTCTGAGGAGATGAAAGACGCGATGGCTACATTGGAGCCCTGTTCGACTTTAGATTCTTTGGTTCGCACGGCTGCGCGAATTGACAATCGCATCCGCGAACGTAACAGGGAGAAACTAAACAGATTGCCGCTTGTGGACAACGGGGCTAAGGTTGCTAGTGGCGAGTGTGCTACTCCTATTCCATCCACTGAAAATTCCACTCCGGTTGAGGCCATGCAGGTAGATGGCTCGTTTGAGAGCCGGACTCATAAATCTTCTCGCAGAAGAATAATCTGCTTTAATTGTAATAAACCGGGTCATATCCGCCCACGTTGCCCGAAGCTTCAGGAAGCGGGAAATCCTCTAGCGGTCTGGGGGCTAGAGGGCAGACCCATTCCTTCTGAACTCTAATCCCTGTTGAACTGACTGTGGGGAGCAAGTGAGTTATTATCGAAGCATTCGTGGATTCGAGTGTCGTAAATTGTTTCATATATGTTGATTGGGCTAAGAGGCACTCTGTTCCCACCTGTTTTCTCTCACAGCCACGCTCTGTAAGAACTTTGGACGGTCGCCCGCTTGGAACGGGAGTTATAACCGAAGTTTCTGAACTGCTAAATATGTTCATTTATTTTGGTGGCCATTCTGAGGAGGTTCGGTTTTTTTATTATCAGTTCCCCTGCTTTTCCCATTGTTTTGGGACATTCTTGGCTACGGGAACATAGACCTTGCATCATTTGGGGGGAACGGAATAATCCTATCATCCACTGGGGCACCAATTGTAGGTCTCATTGTAGACAGAATGTGACTTCTTTTCCCAGACATCAAGCTATGGGGCAGGCTGATGCCTGGAACGAATGTGATGAGGTTGTCTCACCGTACCCTCCTAAACTAGAAAGAGGGGCAGAGGAGGGGTTGGAGGGGGATCCTCAATTTGATTGACGACAGCCAGAGGACGATTACCTTTTAGGGGATTTTTTTCAATTCTGAATCAGTCACTGAGACGTTAGATTCTGAACAGAGTGAGGAATTTGGGGCCACCTGAACTTTAGTTTGCCTCCTAATGTTCCTTATGATTATGCTGATCTCGCCGAGGTTTTTAGTAAACAACAAGCATCGACGTTACCTCCCCATCTTCCGTACGATTGCGAGATCAATCTCTACCCTGGTACCTCTCCTCCTAGAGGTTCGCTATACTCGCTGTCAGGGCCTGAGCGTAAGGCCATGCGAGAATATATTCAGGAAGCTCTCGCTAATGTTTTTATTCGGCTGTCCACGTCTCCTACGTCGGAGCGGGGTTTTTTTGGGAAAAAAAAATGGCGGTCTGAGACCCTGTATTGATTATAGGGGTTTGAATAAGATCACCATTAAAAACTGATACCCCCTTCCGTTAATGAATTCTGCATTTGAACGTCTGCAGGAGGCGTCATTTTTTACCAAGTTAGATCTCCGTAATGCTTATAACTTAGTTCGCATTCGGGAGGGGGACGAATGGAAGACGGCATCTAATACACATGACGGGTACTACGAATATTTGGTCTTACTGTTCAGATTGGTTAACGCCCCCTCGGTGTTTCAGGCGCTTGTTAATGATGTCCTCCGAGAGATGTTGGAGAAATTCGTCTTCGTTTATCTTGACGACATTTTGATTTTTTCTCCAATGCTCTCAGAGCAAAAACAACACGTCAGACGTGTGCTTGAGGCCCTCCTAAATGCTAAGCTTTTTGTCAAGGCTGAGAAATGTGTCTTTCACGCCCAGACTGTCTCATTTCTTGGCTTTATTGCTTCCAAGGGATCGGTCCGATTGGACCTGGAAAAGGTGGCTGCTGTCAAAAATTGGCCTGCTCCTCAAAGTGTTAAGGAGGTCCAACACTTCTTGGGCTTTGCTAATTTTTACAGGAGGTTTATTCGTAATTTTAGCGCGGTTGCTGCCCCCATTATTGCGCTCACCAGAAAGAAGATCTCCTCAGCGTTTTTTTGGTCTCCAGCAGCTGAGGCTGCCTTTCAGGAATTAAAGAAACGTTTTTGCTCAGAGCCCATTCTGGTTTTGCCCAATCCCTCCCTCCCCTTTGTGGTGGAGGTGGATGCTTCAGAGGTTGGAGTGGGTGCTATTTTGTCCTAGCGCCCCCCTTGGGACAATAAGCTACGCCCATGCGCATACTTCTCCCGGTCTTTGTCCACCGCGGAACAGAATTACAGCATTGGTGACCGGGAGTTATTAGCAGTCAAGTTGGCCCTTGAAGAGTGGCACCATTGGCTGAAGGGGACTGAACACCCTTTTGTGGTATAGACGGATCATAAAAATCTCCAGTGTATTCAGCAGACCAAGTGACGTAATTCCCGGCAGGCGCAGTGGTCATTGCTTTTTAACCGTTTAAATTTTATGCTAACCTACCGCCCTGGCTCAAAAAACACTAAGCCTGATGTCTTGTTGCGGATTTACGACCGTTCTGATCGTGATCCTACCCCGGAGCCAGTTATTCTGGCTGCCCAGATTGTGGCCCCCATTCAATGGGAGGTTGAGGCGGTGGTTCAGGAGGCTTTGAAGACCGATCCCGGTCCTGGGAGGGAGCCTCCTGGCTGTTTGTTTGTCCCGCCTAGAGTTAGGCCACAGGTCCTCCAGTGGGGACACTCTTCCCGCTTGGCGGTGCACCCAGGGGCCCATCGGACCAAGCAGTTCCTGGCCTCACGTTTTTGGTGGCCGGGTATGATGAGGGACATTCGGGAATTTGTTGTTGCCTGTGGCATCTGCTCCAGGAACAAAACTTCCCATCTCCCTCCCTCTGGTCTGCTGCGACCATTGTCCGTCCCCAGGCGTCCTTGGACGCATATTGCTTTGGATTTTATTACGGGACTGCCTATGTCTGAGGGCAACACTGTCATCTTGGTCTTGGTTGACCGCTTTTCCAAGGCCGCTCATTTTGTCGCGCTACCCAAGCTGCCTTCTGCGCGGGAGACGGCCCCTCTTGTGGTTAACCATGTGTTCCGGCTGCATGGGCTTCCACAAGATGTTGTTTCTGATCGGGGTCCTCAGTTTACAGCCAGATTCTGGCGGGCGTTTTGTAGGCAGTTGGGGGCTACGGTGAGTCTCTCCTCTGGGTTCCACCCAGAGACCAACGGGCGGACTGAGCGTACTAATCAGTCATTGGAAAACACTCTTCGTTGTTTAGCAGCGGATAATCCATCTTCTTGGAGTCGATTTTTAGCATGGGCCGAATATTCCCATAACTCTCTGAGTAATTCCTCCATGGGCTTTTCCCCGTTTGAGGCTCAGGTGGGTTATCAACCCTCACTGTTTCCTCAGACTGAGAATGATTCCGAGGTTCCCTCGGTCAACCATTTCATTCGTCGCTGTCGGTCTGTTTGGACCAGGTTCCGTTCATCTCTGTTGCGCTCGGGGCTCAAATAGAAATCCGCCGCCGATAGAAGGCGTCATTTGGCCCCATCTTATCGAGTGGGTCAAAGAGTTTGGCTGTCTACTCGGGACCTCCCCTTGAAGGTAGAATCACGGAAACTGGCTCCCTGCTATATTGGTCCGTTTAAGATTGTGCGGAAGATCAACCCGGTCACCGTCCAGTTAAAGCTCCCTAGATCTTTGCGCATCCATCCGTCGTTCCACATCTCTCGGATTAAGCCGGTTAGCACTAGCGTCCTGGCACCTGCCAACACACCCCCGCCGCCACCACGAATGGTTGAGGGGGGGCCGGTTTACACCGTGCGCCGTATTCTGGCCGAGAGGCGTGTTGGTTGTGGGGTCCAGTTTCTTGTCGACTGGGAGGGATATGGCCCCGAGGCTGCTGCTGGGTTCCTTCTCGATATTCTGGATCCCACACTCATTTCTGAGTTCCGTGCACAGGGTTCCCTAGGGACTTCTGGAGCTGTCCCTTAGAGGGAGGGGTCCTATCATGGTTTTGTGAGGCTAGTGGTGGCTTTGAGAGCTTTCTTGGTTGCTCTTGTCCAGGACGATATCGTTTTGCCCACAATCGGATTCTTGGGCCAGCTGGCATTAATTGGGGGCGGTGCCCAGATTGTATTTAAGCCCTAGTTCCGCCTCATCACCCTTGCTAGAGTGTCAGTGTTTGTTTGCACTTTAGCCGGTAAGGTCTCTAGTGAGAAAGTTGTTGAGGCATTAGCTGCAGAAGAGGAAAGTGCTAGATAGCAAGGGAATCTTTCTGTTTTTCCTCTTTCTGGGCACCGTCTGGTGCTTATTCTTTTATCTCGGTTTCCGAGATTTTTTTTCCCTTTCATTGCGTTCTGTCTAACTCGCTTAGCTTCCGTATTGTTACACGGACTGGATCTGGGTCCTTGGAAGCGCGAGTATCTCTCTCTGTTTTCTGTCTGTGTTTGTCTTTTGTTTTGCTGTTCTTCATTTCGTTCTGGCCACAGCATTTGGCGTCTCAAAAGAAACCGATCCATCTTATTGGGAGGATGGCGAGTAATTAGTGAGTGCTGGTGCAGGGTGGACGTACATGCCTCCTCTGCCATTTTTGAAAAATCAGGCTCAGTTCATGCCAGCGCTCTGACATGTAGAATACGCTTGTCAAGTTTCATGACGATATATTTAGTGATGATGGAGCAGAGCTTCAAAGTTAGTGTCCAAACCAAAAAGAAGAACAAAAACAAGAAACTGAGTGAGAGAAAAAACTGGCTAGAGAGCTTCTCTCTCTACAGAACCCAGTAAACAGACTTTGTGTAATGCATTGTTCAAAACTTCGTGCAGCCAGTTAAGGGGTCTTCAAGGTAAAAATTTCTTTTTTTTTTTTTTGAAAATTTCAATATTTTTGATTTTCACATAAATAAAATAAATACAGGAATGCAGTGAGATGCCAGTAAACACCAAGAATCTATGTTTTTCCTCTGCCTCAATTGATACTTGTCACTTTAAATGCAAATGACCGAAAATCACAATTTTGACTGATTTTAACCTTGTGGCATTGATATAATCATTAATATTCATCTGACTGACTTTAAATTTGGACTGAAGTTGTATTTCTTGGAGATCTATGAAATGACATAGGATAGGTGCATCCCTAGTGGGTTAATTTTGAAAATGAAGAAAGTTGATGATAGTGATTTTCATTATGGTTACATAACAGAGCTCATTAAATATTCATAAATGTTCCAAACAAAAAAAATCCTATGTCATATCACAGAACTATCTTAAACCTTTCATATGAGACTAATTTGAGTAGAATCTGACCACAGGTTATTGAAATATCAGTGCCACAAAATATTTCGGATTTTGTCATTAAAGTGCCGTTTCCATGGCAACCATGTAAATTTTTGTCAAAATACTACATTTTATGAGGTTAAAATTTTGTTGAGTTTGTTTATTTCTTAGTTTTTACATTATTATGGTTATTTCTACACTTTATCCTGAAAACCCCTTAAGCTTTTATTTGCACATATAAATGATGCCTTACAATGTTTCTTTACAAATCAGCTGTCCTTCATTGTGCATGATGATTTTTCTTTGTTTTTTTTTTTTTTTTTTTATATATATATAAACAGGACTCATTCAATTAAGCTGCAATTTTAATGCAGGTTTCCACCCTATTAATAGTTATGTTCAGGTTTTTAATGTGATCAGATTTCTTTTATGGAAATACATTGTATATGACAAGAAACAAACATGAATTTATGCCACATAATGAAGTTCATGGATAACAAACATTGAATAAATACGTAGCAGTACATTAGCTGACATATTTATTGTATAAACTGACATACAATCACTGCAACAATATTTTCCCTCCAAGTTTTTTTTTTAAATCTCCATTTTCAGACGAGTATTACATTGCATGCACACACACATGTACACATCAATACACAATCATATTTTACCATTATAATTGTCATCAGGGCAGACACACCTGCCCCCTGAATGATTTGGTCCCATAGGTCCCATAGTAATTTTAAAATAACACTATTTTCAATTACCTGATAGCAAGAGAATATTGCTTTGGTTGCCTTAAACTCCACTGTATTTCAACGTCCCTTCACAATCTGGCTTCATTATAAAAACCATGTCCTGTTCTCAGGTGGAAATTCTTTAGATCTGGGACTGTTTTCATTTGTCTAATTACTTTCAGAAAACACAGTACTGTGTAAAATTGAGAACAAGTATGTGTAGATTTTAAATAAATACAGAGAAATCTCATTAAATTCCCCCCTTGCTGGATTAAGTAGATGAGGCTTTTGAGTTTTGCAGAGTTCAGTTTCTGTTCAAAATGATGAATGTGGCAAAGCTGGTCTAATCCACTGATCTGAAAAACAATGTATCTCCACAGAGAGAAAAAACCTTTTAAGAAAAACTTTTGAGTCGAGAACCACTGGGCCTTTATGGCGGAAATCATTTCATCATTCTCTTTGCCTCAACTAAAGTTTAATGCGAATAATTCTCCAGAGTGTGTGTTTGTTTCTCAAGCATCCGTGCTCTGAATTGAGGAGGAATTTTGACACAAGTCATTACCTCCCGATTTTAAGAGCTGAGTGGAGCTCCATTCTCCTAATACGACATGCTAGGTAGAAAAAACTCCTTTTATGCTGGCGTGATAATGAAGTGTCCAATTTTCTGATTGAACGGGCAATCATGCAATAAGATTTGGAACAGGACTTCTTTGTAACTGGACACTGGCAATAGCAATAAGAGCCTTTATTTGGTTAACTATCTTTCTCTCTCCCTCAACTGGTGATGTAACGGCATGGGCCGGTTCAACTATGGCTGGAACATTAGGCCAGGATAACTGCAGCTCGCATAAAGAAAATGTGAGGAGATTTTCTTTCTTTCTAACTCTCATCCTCCTGTGCTCTTTCTAGCAAGACTCTGTGCAACAAGCCGACCTCCATAGAAGGGCCAAAGGAACAGGGAATGGACTCAGCGGAAAAAGCAGTCGAGACAATGTTCAACAAGCTACTGGCATGATAACGTCTCCACTCTCCACAAACATTAGATAACGTCTCCACTCTCCACAGACATTAGATAACGTCTCCACTCTCCACAGACATTAGATAACGTCTCCACTCTCCACAGACATCAGAAAGCCACATGGATCCATCCACAAATCCACCAGCAGTAAGACTGACTCTAACATCCAGGCAGTTGCTTAGGATGGTTTTTCATCTCTTATTTCTCGTTAGTTGAGGGTTCATTTTCAGGAAATGAATTAATCATTGATTGTATTTCATGCTGTTTTTAGAATAATGTTTTATCATATTGCTCCGATAATAGCTAAAGCCACGCCTTGCTAGCCTTGCGAATCTGCATCACTGGTAATAGTATGGTCAACTGTCATTTATGGGTAATTTTATTACCCCCAAATATTTGGCAGGTGGTTTTAACGTTATACAGTGCTCTTGTTTTTTTTAAACTGTTTTTAACAAGATAACTCAAAAAGTAATGAACGGATATCTCTGAAATTTTGTGGGTGGGTCACTATTACATCAGGGATGGACCCTATTGATTTTGACCACAATCAGTCAGACAATATGGTCACCAAGGAACCCGTCTTGAAATCCTATGACACACAATAACTTTCTGAATTTTTTGAATACGCGATAACTGAACTTTGCTCCCATTCACCAACATTTGGACTGTGCTACCTTGGTGGAGGTTTGCACTCTAAAAGTGCCTCTATTTAAATGTGATCTATGTATATCACTGAATTGTTTGTTGGAATTACACACACACACACACACACAAAAAAACCAAACACACCAAACACACCCACTCCCTCTCTCCTCTTTTCACTCTTTTCCTCTCCTCACCTTTCCTAATCACCTCCCTCATTTTCTCACTCACTCTGTCCATTGCTCCTCCAGAATACCGTTAAGGGAAAAATCAGAGGGCAATTGGGGCGAGCGGATAAACCTGAGTCTTTGTGCCCTTGGAATCCTGCCATTGCCACGGCAGTTATTGAAACGCTACCTTTATCTACTGTATGTTCTCACTCTCAATTTGATCAGGTGCTGCCCCAGATGGAATGTAACCCATTCTTAGGTGCATACTGAGGGATATTAATTTCATCATGGCAGAATGGTCACCCTATGTGAGTGGGGGGGGGGCGATTGGGGCTCAGGCCAGGGGGGTGAGGGTGAGACTGGTTGGGAGAGGCTGGGCTCTTGTGGAGCTGCAGGTCAAACACTGTCGCTAACCTGCAGTTAATCTAATCTGCCGCGCTGTCATTCCGTGACATAACCCTGCGACAGCAATATAAATATCGCCAGCAGAGAGCAAAGTGCAGACAAAAGTGCCTTATCACCAAATCACAGAAATAAAGATTCAGCATTGGGAAGAGTTAGCGGTGACCAACCCCTCGAAGAAGCCTTACGCTTGTGAAGGGAATGGAAATATTACAAATCAATCTTGTCTAATGAGACCCTGGACTTCATAGCGTTTGCCAATTATATTAAAGCTATTTATCAGATCTTCTTGTCTGCAGGGCCATAACTGTAGGTGTGCTTATGCCACCAATGAGACTACAGTAAGCTTCTTCCCAAAACTTGAGGCCACAGCAAATGTGGCTGATAAAAACATGGACAGATGTTGAGTGACTGAGGGGGTGTAATAGTGTGGCCTCACCATGATGCGCTCTATCACCATTATTGGACCACATCACTGAAACATCAAAGAATGACTTTCCTATGTCTTGGTGAAAAGTGTTTTAGACGATAGAAGCATACTTTTCGGTTCTCCATGTTTTGCAAATTAGAGCCAGAGATTGCACAGTACAGCCACCAAGTCCTAATCCTCAAATAAGCGTGTGAGATATCATGACATAACCCACTCCAGATTCAACCTGTCTGGATTCTAACTGCAATTACACATGTGACCCCGCCTGTGAAAACCCAACGAAACTCGCCTGTTCTAATTTTGAGATAAAGGCCGTCAAGTAGTCCCTAAGATAAAAAAATGTGAAAAATATGAGATGTGAGTTTATTGGTGTAAATGATAGGTTACATATTTGGGTTTCGAAATATAGTGTTCAAAAATTAATTTCTAACATCATACATATTAAAATTAATGAATTTATTGACACTACGTTTACGTTTTTAACGGAGAAATACCGGAAGTTGGTTTCCACTAGGCTCGTTTCAACTATGGTTTCAATCGGCTTTTAGTTTACCTTCGGCGGATAGTTTGGGTGTCATTTGGTTTAGGAAGTTCTTTTCTACCATTGAAAATGAATGTAGACCATAATATCAATGTGTACCATCGTAAAGAAGGTCATTTCATGGTATGGCAGAAGAGTTGCGAGTTAAGCCGGGTGCGGATTTCTCCATGGATTATGTCGCATCACCTCAGAAATGTCAGAAATTAAGCATTTGCATTTATAGATTAATGTCTTGTGAAGCTAACCAGCCTACTTTGAAGACATGTCATGCCAGCTACTTCGCTAAACAATTCGGTGTTTGGACATTGACGGCATGCAGACCCATCGTTCTGGGGTGCGTTTCCCAAAAGCGTAGTTGCAAACTAAGGTTGCAACTTACAAAGTTCGTCCATTCACAGTCAATGGGTCCAACTATGTAAGTTAGCATCTGCAATTTCGGGAAACGCATCCCTGGAAGTATCTTTTTATCGATATGGCGACGGCACCCGAAATACAAGAACGCAACATTTCCGGGACATTATACAAATGTTATGCCATAGCCTTGGAGCTGAAAGAGATTTTGATACTGATATGCAATTTTACTAATAAAATATACAAATTATCTCAATAGAATTATTTTTGCTCCGTAATTGCTGTTGCAGTAAAGTTTATTACTGCTGTTGCAGTAAAGTTTATATGATACCCCTTCCTTCCATGCATTTCAATGGGATTTATGCTTTTTGGTCATGCGCATCCTTATAAAAAGACTGATTTTGTCAAACTACTAAAATTTTTCCATGTATGTATCACACACGGATGAAAAGAGGAGAATGTAAGCTTTAATTTGGTATATGACACATAGTCAAGAAAATTATGGTTCAAAAGTATGGCTGTTTTAAAAATGTACTTATTTTTAAATCGCAATTTCTTGAAAAACAGTTTTTCTTAGCCTGAAATTTGCCAAAACTTTGAAATGACCTTTCTCGGTCAATATTAGAGATATCAATTAGATTTTTTCACAGAATATTCCTTACTTCATGTAGAATGACTGTGTAAAAACTGTACATCACCAGAAAATGACTTTAGCTGGGTTATCACAGGCAGGGTCACATATTCCAATATGAGATCAGAATGCTAGAATATTCTAAAAGCTGATGTAACAGTTCTACAGACTGAGAATTTTGAAAAAAAATTCTGAGAAACCTACTTTTCAAAGGGTTAGATGTTCCTTCCCATGTGATGTGATAATAACCATTTACATACTCCTGAGCCATTGATATTGCAATGCTTGATTGTTAACCCTGGCAGAACAAAGCATCAGTTCTCATCCATGGTTCTGGAGCACCAAGGGGTCTGCCAGCCTTGTCCAAAAATTCAACTGGCATTTTGGATGCTAAAAACCTGGATGATTTAAAACTTTTGAAATTACACATCATGCACTTGCAATATTTCACACCACAGATTTAAAGATAAAATTGAATCAAGATGCTGTAGTTCAAGAAAACGGCTCCAGTTTTCCTGTTGGGCTGAAATTTTCACTACTACCCCTGGCTTCTATTGTGTACAAAAGAATGAGAGATGGCCAATGCCACTCACAATAATGAGTGCAGTTCTGGGGTTAGCCCTCCAGGAGGCCAAATGACTCTCAGCTTCTCTTCTTTTTACTTTACGGGACCTTATGGGACCACGGCACGGGGGCAGGTATTACTCAAAACTGAACTAACCAGATGAAGAAATGTTGCTGCTTTTTCCTCTGCCAGAGGAAAGGAGGCCACCTGCAATGCACAGAAAATAAAAGCACAGTATCCCCTGGAGAAAGGAGGGTAGATAAGTTGTAATTCTTTTGGTCCCAGAGGTCTGGTCTCTGGGTTTGCAGCAATGTCAGACATTACTTCTGCACAAATTCCCTAAAGCTGTGTTCAGTAGGAGTTTCAGCTGGCTCAAACCAGTGTTCTGCCTGCTGTCAAGCCCAGGTTGTCAAGTTTAAATGGTGATTAAGCTTTGCTTGTTCAGGCTGACATGTTCTCATTCTCCAACACTCCTAGGCATATCTGCCACTGCTCTGCCCTTTGGAAAGGCAAGCTCTTTAAACTGCTCACCTGCTCTGCCTTTGCTCCATTAACAAGCCCCTGCCTGCTGCTGCACAGCATCACTCTCTGCTGCTGCTTATAACATCAACTGCTGCAACATCACTCCTGCCTGTGCTTTGACATTGCTTAGGAACTGAAATTATTAGAAAAATTGGGCATGGTATTGGAATGAGAAAATTTAAAATGACCCCGAGTTATCGTGTATTTGTCCTTGGGACTGATGCACATTGAATCATTCAGATCCCCCTTCCCAGTGAGGAGTGATGTAAGCTACATAGAGAACACCCTCCAGATTACATCAGAGTATTGTGGCAAGGCAGTTCACTAAGGTCTATCTCCTGATCTGTAACACTGTGATGGGAGATATCTTTCCCCAGGATGAGATGACTGAGAATGGCCTGACCCGAAAGAGAAGGTCAGAGCCAAGCTGCAAATATAAAGGGCAAAAAAAAAAAAAACTGATTGAAAATCCCACACAAGACCAACTTGCCACAGGAATCAGTCAATCATCCCTAAGGCAAATTTGTCACCTAGTCTAAGAGGATGGAAATGTTCAATGAAACAATTCATACAAGTAAGTTATTACTCGGAACATTTTATTACCTGTGTATCAAAGCAAACTGAATGAAAATGAATTACGAAGGAGTATAGGCATTTAGTCAACCATTTATGCAAAAAATGCACAACAAATGTCTGATTTATCAATATATTTGCAATTAGCAATAATATAATTATATCTCCGAAATACGAGTTTCGGGGATATCAGGGTTTCGCCCCACCCGCCGCCGCCACGTCCGCCACCGCGTCGGCAGATTTTAGCCGTTAGCACGATAACACACAAAATGCTTTACATTAGCTTCTCATTTTTAGCACATAGGTACATATGGTAGACAGGATGAACTGATTAGATTTTGGGCAAGTATGCACTCCTAGGTTTGCCACCAGGTGGCGCTATATATTGAAAAAATCAGTTTTTTAACCATATCTCTGGAACAATTACTTACACAGACCTCAAATTTGCCTCATATTGTAGGTCTAGTAAAGGGGAATCAAATAAAGGGGGCTTCGAGGATTGGGGAATTTCGGGGATATACCCCTTGCTGTCGGCCACCGACAGCGTAGGCCTAGTTCTAATTCTGGCATCTTACGCCACAACATAACTGCAGACTGCCCCACATGACCATCTCATTACAGATTATATTTAAAGAGTGATTAATATTTTTCAGCTGGCTACAAATTATTTAACCCTAACTGTTGCACGGAGTAGCTGCTCATTTCTTAAACAACCATGTCGGAAGATACTATAACCTGTGGTCATGGAAAAGATGTTACTCTGTTTCAGAAGGGTCAAATTATTTGCCAGCATCAAGCAAGGAAAACAAACAAGAAGACAGCTGAAACTACAAAAATTACGTTAATAACAGTCCAACGCATCATTGAAACCTTGAAAGGCAGTGGTGAACGGTAAGCCGCGCTGGGAAGGCAGGGAAACTCTGTACACTTGGTCACAGACCATGGCTCTGGTAGCCTTATCTTAATGGCATATGTTTCCTGACAAAGACACTTATGTGCCGTTCCCACAGACACAGGACTGGTAAATTTACTCCTATTGTCTTAAAGCCATCTGCACCCTGCAGAGACCCTCCTGAGTCATGGGAGCAGACTCAATTGGGGTCTGTATGGCACCAACTTCATTCACGACAGCTGGAGCGGCCCCCAGCCTCGAGGGTAATGGACAATCTCTGGCGTAAAGATCAGCGTTGAATGTCATGCAAGCTACCCGAAAACGGCTGAGACAACTTTGGCAGAGAGAATGCTGCAGTGCCATAAACTGGACTTTTCAGAGATTTCACCAGCAAAATAATTCACATTACCTCCCGTAATGTTGCAAATCCAATGTGTATTTTTGTTATACGAGATAAGCTGATTGTTAACATTAATACCAGTTACCTTTGTAATTATGGACTGTAACTGACGTTTCATGGCAAACTGTAGTGCAAGCATATCGCGTTTGGTATCATTTTACTCCACTAAAATTCCGAAATCGCATGGTGCATATTTTGAAGGGATTAAAATTGTACTAAACCCTTTTCAATAAGTATACTTCTACTTCTCCTCGTGGTAATGTCCCCTCCCAAATTCCCTCTGAGGAGGGGTTGCCTTCCTGATTACCCAAATGATTTATGACCCTGCTATAGGAATCGCGTCTTGAGTCTGGGCATAAAAGGTAGAGAAACAAAGGATTCGGGGGGGATCGCAACCGACTTCCCGCACGTGCATCTATATGCCATGTGTAGCCAATAGTCTATAATTATAGAAGATCGAAGACGACTTCCCCACACATTCATCTGTATGTGTGGAGCCGTTATCACAATGGAAGATTGCATTCAACTTCCCCCACACGCATCTCAATGCCGTGGGTAGCTTTCATCTAGTCATGGAAGATCTTAGACGATTTCCCACATGTGCTCCTGCAGCTCTGTGCAGACATGATATAGCTATGGAAGCTTGTATTCAACCTTCCCACAGTGTACTTTGTGCATATGTGTAGTTGTGAGCTGCGCCAGGTATGATTTGACTTCTTTATATTTTCTGTAACGGTATGATTTGGTTTCTAATTTAAGCTTGTGCCTGCCTGGCAAAATAAATTGATATTTGCATTCTGTTGTGGGATTCTGATTCTGACTAACATATTTCCTTCAAGTCTGGAGTCCTGGCTCCTAATTGAGTAACATAGACTGTAAGCGCGTGCCTGATCAACACGCCTGGTTTCTGCGTTATAAGGTGGATTTTCCATGCTGTGTTTGGTATTATTGAAATTGGCTTTGAGTAGATTCCGTTTATATCTTTGGGCAGAAATCTTAAAAGGCACAGGGTCACTGAACGATGAGCAGACCACTATACCCTGGAGCTACTCGCTTTGGGCCCCGGTAATCCCTAGTCATAGTTATTTTCTATGTCAAATTACTGTGCTTAATAGGACCGCCAGCCTCTGAGTTCTTTCACCGAATTGGGTTGGTCAGATGTTTTTGGTCCGGCGGAGTAAGGTATAGACATGGATTCGATGCACAACATAGCTCTAAATTCATAAATTGGAGTCAGATCAATATTTATGCAAACGCATAATTTAATCGTAACCACAAATGGTTACAACTAAAGCTTATATCCTAAATTTGATATGGAGTCAGATGTCTTGTAACCGCTAAGATATGAGGGCTCCAGCATCCGCGAGTCACGCTTCAGGCTCACTTGAAAGCGGAACGTGAGTGACATCATCACGTTTGGCCTGAGGCAGTGGCCTATTGCTGACGCTGTAGTCAGACCCCATTATTATAATGGAGGCCGGAAAGACTTTCTTTTCCCTGGCTGTTTAGGCAAACAAGCTCATACTTTCCGCCTCAGCTAGGACCCTCCTTGGCCTACTTGCATGGTGTTTACAGAACCATGATCTTTGAGGAAAAAATGTGGTCGGAAAAAAAATCTTGAATGATCATGATTAGAAATCACAGAAATGTTTGGTGAAATCAGATCATTAAAAAAAAAAATCAACAGTCGAACTCAGCTTTTGTTAAATAGAGAAAGTAAGCGTATTTGCACATGCACAGTGTTAAGAGAACTAAAGGGATTGTGACTAAACAGCTGTGTCGCCTAAAGAAAACTACTTCTCAGTGAGGCTAACTAGAAAAAAAGGAGGCTTCTGTTTGCTGGGGACCATAAAGTTTGGACCCTGGAGCAATGGAAAAAGGTCATGCGGTCTGATGAGCCTGGATTTACCCTGTTTCAGAGTGATGGATGCATCACGGTAAGAAGAGAGGCAGATGAAGTGAAGCATCCATCATGTAGTGTCTAGCATACAAGCCCGTGAGAATGGACTACATCAGAGTTAGCTTAGCAATACACACTATCCATTGCGCGTGACATTACGCATTTTCGACTGGGGGTATAAACTCCGTCGTATCTCATATAGATTTCCATTGACAACCACCTACACAATGATCATTCCTACCATTTATATGCAATAATTACACACTTTTGTCAGAAGTTGCAATACAACAACGACTTGGAAAGTACGCGATTTGGTGGTGTTTGTTTGATAAAGTTTTATGGAGTTTAAAAGGTTGAATTACGTGATGAATGAAGAGGCTGCATGCATTCACTTTCATTTTGTAATACGACTATGGACTGCGAACCATACAGTGAATTAAAATTTTAGCGCATGTAAACAGTGGGGCTTACGTTAAAAAGAAATTGTCGCGACTGTTGGCAGAAAAAAAATGGAAAATAACCGCTTCTAAAATCAAAAAAGTTTAAGTTTTTGTTTTCTTTTATTTTAAATTGTCCATGCTGGTAGTACATATTCAAATTCATAGCAGTAAAGCCGATCTTTTCTCTTTTAATTAGATGCCAACTACATGGTTTGCTGTCAAGGGCTGCAAATGTCACATACTATCTTCGTAAGTGGAAAAGGAAGATCTGCCTAAAGCATGCTGGCCTGTTCGGACAAGATGCATGCGCTTTCCCTCCATCATTCCAAATTTTCCAAGCTAACAACGAGCTAAGACGAGACTGGGTAAAGGCAGTCAACAGGGTTGATGTCAGAACTGGTATGTGTTCGGAATAGCTTGATCCGAGCTTGATTCATGGAGATAGTGGTTTCTGTTGGGCTTTTAAGATTAACTCTTCTTTGCTTTTCGAAGTGGTTATTTTCCATTTTTCTGCCTACACTCGCGACTATTTTTAACATAAACCCCACAGGTTGCATACACTATAATTTTCATTCCCATCCCGCTGTATGGTTCACAGCCCAAGAGTTGTATTACAAAATGAAAGTGAATGTAGGTAGCCTCTTCATTCATCACATAATTCAACCTTTTAAACTCCCTAAAACTTTATAAAACAAACACCACCAAATCGTGAACTTTCCATGTCCTTGTTGCTCTGCAACTTCTGACAAAAGTGTGTTAATATCGCGTATAACTGGTAGGAATGAACGTTGTGTGGCTGGCTGTCAATGGAAATCTATATGGGATATGGTGGAGTTTATACCCCCAGCCGAAAATGCGTGACGTCATGCGCAATGGATAATGGGTATTAAAGCTAACTCTGATGTGGTCCATTGTCTGGGGTTGCTTCAGTTGGCCAGGTCAAGGTTCATTAACGATATTTGCCGAAAAATGAGGTCAGCTGACTACCGAAATATATTGAGTGACCAGATTTTTCCATTAATGGATTTTTCTTCCCTGATAACATGGGCATATTCAAAGAAGACAATGCCAGGATTCATCAGACTTAAATTGTGAAAAAAGTGGTTGAGTAACCACTCTATGTTCAATAACATGGTAATGCTGTTGTTATAGTTTGATAATAAAGGAGTAATACATTATGTGATTACCTAGGTAATGACCATGTTAAGTTTGGGTAATAACGTGATAACAGTAATGTAATAGTCTGATGATACAGAAGTAATAATTTTCTAATACCATGCAATTATCGAAGTAATAACCAGGCCTGGATAATAACATGGTAATAATGATGTAGAAATTTGACAATAAAGCAGCAATAATTGAATACTACCTTGAAATTACCAAACTAATAACCAGGGAATAGTCTGGGCAATAACATTGTAAAAATGGTGTAACAGTTTGATAATGTAGAAGTAATGATCAATACCACGTAAATACCATAGTAAAAACTAGTTTAAAGCTAGAGTAATAACATGGTAATAGTGGTGTAACAGTTTGATAATAATGAAGTAATAATAAAGTAATACCATGAAATTACCATATTTTGAGCAATATCATGGTAAGAGTGGTGTAATAAATTGATAATAAAAAAGTAATGATTTAGTCATATCATGACATTACCAAAGCAATAATGAGGTAAAAGCTTAGGTGCTGATATGGTAAAAGTGGTGTAACAGTTTGATGATAAAGAATTAATGATTAATGACTTAAGTATGAACCAGGTAATAGCTTTGGCAGTAGCATGGTTATAGTGGTCTAATAAACGTTGAGAACCACTGGTCTAACTAAATGTTTTCAGATTGCTATATAAAACACACCTTTTTTAACACTCAACTAAGTCTGGAGATTTTCCTTCCAGAGGCACCTCAATCCCCCATACTAACAGGCCATGTAGTCCACAGAAACAGGCCAGAGCGAAGTCTGCAGTGTTAAACGGGCCATTGCTCGCTCACTGATGTCACTGATGACTGAACAAAAATGATAACTGTAGGTTGCCTTGGTTGCTCTGTTGGTGAATTCTGTATATCCCCACAAGCAGCAGTCTGACTGAAAGGGGTCTATTACACAAAGGCACAATGGGGGAGAAAAAAATTGGGCAATACTGTTCTCCCTGGCCTCTGCCTCATTTCTAATATCATAGTGATTCCACTGTCAGCAGTAATATGATATTATGCGGTTTGTTTCCACACTGTCTGACTATTGGTCAGCAAATTCTAAAGACCATAATACAGATTTTCTGACAGATTTTATTTGGCCTATTTTTTCCACTTGACCATTTCCATTAATGTTTTTCCTTTCAGCAGAAATGATGTTTCCGGTCACACTTTAGATGAAATGTTGCTCATAAAGGCTTTATACAGCATGTATAATGCCTTCATAAATGAGACATAATGTCTTCATAAATCATACATAAGCAAATGTCATGATTTGTAAAGGGTGAAATAACATATCTTTATTCAACATGTGATGCCAGATGTCATATTAGCTAGTGGCTAAATACAATGTCACTTAGCTTGTGGCTAAATACTATAAAGGGTGAAATTGTCAGCTAAGTGACATTGTCATTGTCACATCTGGCATCACACACTGAATAAGGATGCGTTATTTCACCCTTTACGAAGCATGATATTTGCGACACATAATTTATGAAGACATTATGTCTCATTTATGAAGGCATTATACATGCTGAATGAAGCCTTTATGAGCAACACTTCATCTAAAGTGTGATCATGCTTCCTGTTTTTCTTTCTCTCCTCTGGCAGTCACTTGAAGGCCGGGCAAGATTCCTGCTAAAGAAGAGGAATGGTTTGGACATAGAGAGATAGACAGAGAGAGAGGGAGAGAGAGAAAGAGAGAGAGAAGGAAAACAGTTCTTCTGTCACAACCTCTTGGTTCAGTGACAAGGCCAATCTACCTTTCTTATACTGTGGGTACGTATGGAGCAGACAGTGGCGGCTGCTGAGCTGAGGATAGAGTTGATTAGTCTTTCAATCATTTTCCATGACTATCAACAATTTCAATTTGAGAACACTCAATACTAATCATCTGCAACCAGTTTGCCTCATTTGGGTCAGAGATTTATTTTGCTTTCTTTAATGCTCATTTTATACACATTTTATTCAACGTAATTCAAAATTATGGATACAGGAAGCAAATCTTTTATTTATAATTGGTATTTTGCATTTTTATCTTTCATGAAGAACTGGCTGGATAGCTATTGGTACATCCTGCAATGGCTATTGTGGAAGTCAACAGAGTGATTAATTTGTTTTTGTCACACATAGTTGGTGAATAAACCATTTATCTCAATTGAATTTAGCATTTAATGTAAGTAAAAAAGACACTTTGTTTACCTGCCAGGGTATTATTGAAATCATTGGAAAAATTGGAAAATGATTGAAAACAGGACAAGACTAAATATAAGTTTAAAAGGATTTTTTGTGTCTCATTGATTTTCATTATAGCAGCTGCCACTATTACCAAGCTTTCTAGAGCCGTCCTGCTCTCTTAACCTTATTTAAATAGTCAAGTGGGGCTGAAAGACAGGGCGCTAGCTCATCGTAAATCTTCCATATAACCTATTGCTCCTGCCTGCAATATCAACTCCTTCAGAGAAACCGGTCCCTTTATTTTTTAAAATGGAAGTTATGTATTATTCATACCAAAACAGTATAGATTCACCACCAACCCTGGCACTGATGTTAAGATTTATTTCTTGCAATGCTTGTTTCTTGGCAAATCGTCAAAAGTTAATGAAAACACTGTCGCACACCCAAGCCCAACTCAGAAAACTGAAAATTAACAATGTTTGCAATACTTTTATTATAGCACCCTTGTAATTTTCCTTACATATTTACAAACATCCATTTGGTCAAAACTAATATGCCTCCATTTTCAACAAGGTGAAACACACTAGCTATGCATGTTGCTGAAATATGGGACATGTATGATGGATTAAGTAGTTTTGTACACTGTACACTGTAATTACAGGAATGAACCATTTTCCATTATCTGAATTGTGCGTGTGAATTAAGCACAGCCAGTTCTAAAATCACTTGCAAATGATCATACATGATGTAAACTTTGATCCAACGTAATTTGTAGGCTTTTTTTTTAAGTCATTTGAACAGGAAATTGTGATCTACTGCAGCATATGCACGTGGGTAAATGTTGATGAATATTTAATAACAAACCAATTAAAAGTTAATTTCCTGGTTCCTGCTCTCATTCAATTCAGGTCCAATTATTCAGGTAAGAAAACACATGATTTATAATATTTTGCACAATACTTATGTTTTACATTCACTTATTACATTCACTGTTCATTAAGTGAACATCACACATTATGTTTAATACCATCATTAAAAACTGTTAGAAATGGAACATTCTGCAAATGACTGTATATGTGATTTATAGTCATCATTCTGGAAAATAAAGGTACTGTATATTCCTGATACGTAAAACAGAGAGAGCTGTACTCAGGCCAAGTGGACTTCAGCATGGTATCTCAGAACTACCTTTCTGAGGCTTTTGGGTTAAAGTGCAGAAACCTTTGATTCTCTCAGACTCCACATTTCAGACACACAGCCTAAGTTCTCAGCAGGAATTACCTACTGTCTTTACCCTCTTATCCACTTTTTGCCCTTAAATTCCTTCCATAATGATGATCTATACAGTAACAACTGACAAACTTAATGGTTGAACTCATAAATTTGCAACAACACTGTCACAACTCTTTCATATTAAGCTCTCATGACTTAATATGTTTTTATGCGTGTGTTTGTGTAGACAGCTAGAGAGAGAGAGAGAGAGAGCGAGAGAGAGAGGACACGCCTACTGTATGTGCATTATCACGTGCTGTGCAAAACGCCTTTGTTAAATGCATTCTGCTCAGAGTATTGAATTAAAATCATGATCTCACAGGTAGATCTTTTCTGCTACATTATATTTTTTTTCTAATTTGCATTGAATTTGACATACTATGGTTGAAAAAAAAGGAAAACATAAAAAAGGGAATATGAATAGTATAAATGCAGCCGGCCAAGCAAAATGTTATGCATCATCCAAACAATGTTTAGTAAAATAGTATTTCCCCCAGCTTCACATCACATGTTGAGGCTGTCAGTACAGGTGAAACAATGGTGAAGCCATGCTTTGTCTACATTAGGTTAATTTTATTTTAAAGCAGTCTAACCCAGTTCGCCATATTTTATAAATCTCTTATATATCATGTAATTTTTCCATAAAGGCACCCATAAAATATGATCGTTTACATCTTTTGAATGACAAGTGGGTTTTTCATGTCCTGTATTAATTTGAACAAAATAAGTTTTTACCTGTGATGACCAGCTCAAAGAAATAAGCTAAACCTGTTTAACTGCAATGAAGATTTGAGTATCTTCAAAGGAGTATGACGGATTATGCCTTCAGGAGAACTTAAACAGGGATTTAGTCACTTCCACAAACCCGTTACACACACTTGGCCTGTTTCTCACCAAATATAAATCGCAGACAAATAAATAATTTTATTTGACAAAGTGTGGAAACAGAAAAAGTAACAAGAGTCATAAATCCAGGGGGACTTATCGTTCTTTTATAAGAGCATTTGTAATCTCGTTCGGTATTCAATGAACTTAGAAAAATTGATTTTGAATGCGGCAGCTGTGATTCACTTGGTCCAACGTTAATCTTTCAGCGATTGAGCATGCACTAATTTCAGAATGCTGGGCCCTAGGCAGCTCTACTCAGTGTTGGATACAGGATTCAGATACAGCTCTCTTCCTGTTGATCTCACTTTTGGTTTTTTAATTTTTACTGGGATTTTCCTTGAGTCAGGCACTGTTTTCCTGGCATGAAATGTATTGGTTAATGCCTCAGATAGAGTGGTCACTTCACTATGTTATTAGGCGGTACCCATAAAATGGAACAAAAAAAATGATAAGTTTTTAGGAGAATGCTGGTTAACAGGGACTTACCTCAGAGGACTTAACGGAGTGTAAGGCCAAGGTTGAGATGGAAGTGGGTTGAATTGCAGTTTGAACCTGACATTTATTTTCATAAGAAGACTGAACAGTTGCAATATTACTTGGGCAAGGAGGAGGGTGAGGGTCCTCACTTTCATTTAAATTTATCTGGCCCTCGATCTTCTGTGCTGTCAAAGATATGTCTGTTCGGCTTCCTGCGCTGTCTCCCCCAGGGAGTCTTTGTCTCAAGGGCGAACTGAATTGTGTCTAAAATAAAGCAGAGTTATTTTTTCTCAATTCAGTAATTTCAGCTGACATAACGACTCCTGGGAATAGATCCTGAATCCTGACTCTGTCAAGGTCTTCCCATCTTCCTGAAATGCCACCCACTGCTGTTCAGACAGGAGAAATAAAACCTTTGAGAAGTGATTACTTTGCCCCCAAGCGGTTAAAGAGAGGCTTGTCGCAGTTTCTGGCAAATTTTACTGTTGAACTGCACTTGCTTATGAACAAGCTTGATCGCCAAGATCAGACACACACTCCAATAAAGTTTCACAACATTTCGTGGTTTTAGAGCCACGCAAGCAGAGATTACTTAGCGTTAGCAACATTAGTCCAAGACTGTTTACTGAGCAGATTATAAGAAGAATGGGAAACTCTAGATACATGACATGAATAAGCCATTTAGGAGAATTGTCGGCAACAATGCTAAATTCATCCAGATCAGCCCAACCCATCCAAGTCCATTACGGATCACTGCAGCCAAAAAGATAGATCTTGCCACCTGCCGCCTTACTCGCACATTTTTAAACCTCACATACATATACGGAATCCTGTGTTTGTGTTTGTGTCTCATGCTTCTTCCCCTCCTTTGGCTGTATCTCGTCACATGCTTATCCTCTAATAGCCATGTGAAGGGCATTTAAGCCCTCTGCTCTGCATTGCAAGTCACTGCATTGTAAATTGCCATTCGCGCTTAGAAACCAGTCAGTTTTGCTAGTGAATATTCTTTGTTTAACGCAACAGGTATGTTAACGGCGGCCGATCCTGAAAGTCTCTCTCATTATTTAGTTAATTCGAAAAAGCTTCCAGTTCTATTCAGGATTTGAATGACAGCTCAGCTTCGTTTATTGCATCTATACTGAACTGTGCTATCTTCATCCAGAGTTCTGTCCCCACCTCTTCCTCAGGGGTTCCGTCCCCTAAATTACAATATAAAGCTGTCAACAAGCTACCTATTGGATTGTACTCTGCCTCCACTTATTTCCGGTCTGGACTGCTAAGGTTTGGAATCATTTGCAGGGATATTCACATAAAAACATGCACACACAAGCACGCAAGTGCACATAGACATGCACACTTTCAAGAACAGCATGAGTGTTCATATATATTCAATATACTATCCAAAGAGGGGAAAAATATTTCTGCATGTGTATTTATATGGTAGCATGAGTTCCTCATGCTGGCGAGTATTTAATCAGGGCTTTGGTTTGTGATTCCAGCAGCATGGCATGAGCTCCCACAAAGAGGCAGGCCTTCAACAGATCACCCAGCCTCAGTCCTGTGATGTGACCTTGGTGCAGAGATTCACCTGAAATGATAACCTGATCAAAGGGGCTCATAGGGGTGCTGGCTGCCGCCTGTGTTTGATCCCCACTATTGTGGCATCTCCAGCAGCCCTTCAACACCCACAGAGTGGCTCTTAGCTCATGCTTAGCAGCAGAAACCTCAGAGCCTCTGTCACTGACAGTGCAATGATGGATAGCACCCCTCTTACCCTTCAACCAAGCTGCATTACAAAAGAAACATGTAATATTTGCTCACCGTAAATGAAAATTTTTTGTCAATGTACTAGTCTCATATTGATTTTATGGTTTTTAAAGTGAATTGATGATAGCAATTTGTTTGCATCATTTGGCTGTTTCTTCTCTAAAATTTCCTGTTTAAATAATCTATAAACCTTGACTTATTTTCATCATAAATAAAGCAGAATACAGTATGAGGACTAGTGATGAGTATGAACGAAATATAGGTTACTCAAAGGAGCAGGTTTATAGCATTGGAAAATACAGCAATACACTGCAATATACTACATACCAGGGCTGGTATTTGCAAAAATAATGGTAAATTAATTTTACCACAGGGTATTCAGAAAATATAATGATAAACTACACAGTGTGGCAATTGGAAAATAAAATTTAATCAGGAGAAAAAGTTTATTTGCTCATGTACTGTAAAATGCTGCAATAATTTGCTTGTATATTTTCTTTCAAGTCATTTTCCATGCGTTACATCACTGTGAGGATAGATTTTATGTCCTGTTAGTTAGGACATAATCTGTACCTCGCAGTCCATACCTTGATTTGCTGAAGGAGAAAAATGGGCTCTGAGCACCAACTCCCCAGAGCACACGTCCCTCACCTTCAAAACATTGAGACAGCACATGAAAGCCCTGTAATCCGTAACTTCAAAGGCCTTTTCATTTAATAATGGGGTGAGCACCAGCTTGAGCCAGGGAGCGGGCTGGCTTCATGTGTGTCAAAGAGCAGGAAAAGTCGTATCCGGCAGGGGCTTTGGAATAGCAAAGAATGGGTTTTTTGGAAAGTGAGAACATGAAGATGGGTGATGGTTTACTCTGAATTGGACAGGACCAATATACTGTATGTTGTTCATTCCGAAGGAATCACGGGTATGGAGGATAATCTATCACGGAAAAGCTCAAACATACAGTAAGCTTTGCAAACATCAGCAAAGACTGGCGGTTAACTTCTCTTAACTTAATTGATGGCAGGTGTGCAGGAGAGCTCTTTCAAGCAGGACTGACAACAGAGAGGAAAGAGGAAGAAAGAAGGAAACAAGAAGACTATTTAATCAAATCCCTGTCATATTAATCAGCAAGTTTTTGGGTTTTAATGGAATAAAAAAGATGAAGGCCTGGACCTTGGAACCTTCAAATATTTGTTTGTTCGTCTTAATCCCATGAAATTTATGCAAACAGAATGCATGTTGGGTTTCTGAAGTTGCAAGCATTCTTGCCATTTTATTTATATAGTAGCCATCAAAAAACAAAGTATCAATATAGATAAGAAAATGCCAGGGACATAGATGGGCATCATAGCCATTAAGTCCGTTAGGCTTGCGAACAATGAAACACACACATGCGCGTGCATACACACATACACACACACGCGCGCGCGTGCACACACACACACACAAACACACACACACACACACACACACACAACACATACACCCAGGTTCACAAGCTCTTTAAAAAAACGTTTTACTATCACGGTCTATTGTGCGTTCACCCCATCTTGCTGGTCATACACTGGGTTGAGGCCTTGAATATTCATGGGTCTGTTTCCATAGATCCCAGTCTCATCCCAACCCGGCATACACAGGGACACTACCTGACCAAGCGTCGATATACTATGAAAAAGGAAACTTTTGACGTCCTTATTTGACCCCAGTTTAAAATTAACCTTAACCCCTAACCCTCTACCTGAACCCTCACCCAAAACATCAAATAAGAATGCTGAAAGCCTCCTTTTTTGTCATATAACAACGCTTGGTCAGGTCACATCACTATATGGCAAGTAGGGATGCGAATGTGTTGTTTAAATGGTACTAAAGACATATTCCATGTGATAATGTTGAACAGAGAAATTTAGTCAAACATTTCATCTGACTGCGCCAGCATAAAATTAAGCTGTATTTAGTTTTGACCATTGCTCTGAATTCTTCTCTCAAGTAGGTTTTGAATGGGAACCCATTTTATACCACATGGTTTCAGTTTTATGAGATTCGCTTGTGATACTTGTCATCAGCCATTTGACAGCTTTTTGAAAACAAATGAAAAACTATGTAATGCAGAAAATGGGTTAGAGAATGAGCATATTTATCCTAAAAAAGCCCAGAAGACTTGTCAAAGGACTTGTATTGAAACGTGACGAGAAACCCTTCTGATAAAATTTTTCAAGGATAAAGAATGACTTAAAATATCCTTCATGAGGTGGAAGTTAACATCCTAAAGCCCAATGTCCCCCAAGCAGTAACGCCAGCATTACTGGATTTTTTTTTTTTTTTCTGGCGTGCCTTGAGCCTTTGACCCTTAAACTTGTTCTAAATAAACTTAGTCATCACAATCGAATTCTTGTAAAATGATATAATAATGTTTAATCAAAGGGATTTACTGCTGCCCACAGCGTTTATGTATACACAATGACCTTTAATATCTCATACATGGTTTCCAATATTCATGGTTGACTAAAGGTATGAAGTTTATATTGATTATTTTGTGTATGTCAATCTACCATCTGACATGAGAATAATTTGTTTTATTGCACAATTATGCCATGAACCCCAAATAATAACTTAAATCCTCTACAACCACACCTCTTCAGTTTCCACAAAGGTGCAAAACCATGACTCAGTTCTCACTATTATTTATTAGATGTCCTGTGTTATTAATTTTTGATGCTGTTCTAATGCTTAAGCTTCCTGCCTTCCAACCCTCTGATTCAAAAATGCACTTTAATTTGCACACTGTAAAGGCAACAAGAGAAGTGTGTGGTCTTATTCTGAAAGAGAAACTTTAGTGTGGAGATTTGCTCTGCTCCACAGAAAAGAAAGCTCATTACAGAGTTTCTGCAGTCACTCTGTTGATTAGCACTTCTAAGCCAGCATTTTCTGGCGACGGATGCTGCACTTCTATTGGCTTCAGGGTATGAGCTCAGCTGACAGAGCTCAACCAGCATCTTTGTCAGAAAAAGCAAAGGCACACCACATAGTAAGCATACAGTCAGCAAGAAAGTGTACAGAACAATAACAGACACAAATGCTGGATCCTGTGAATTCATTGGTAATCTTTCTCTATACTTGCCCAGTAATGTTGAAAAATATTATGATAGTTAATGGTGCAAGCCTTCAAGCATACATGCGATTACTCTAGCTGCTTCAGAACGGTGTGAGGGAAATGGGATTTTCTCTGACTTTCCGGATGTTTCCATGCAGCACCGAACACCATCACATACAAAGCACTGTTCTTTGCCATAAACCTGCTAAGGAGCTGTGGGCTGTGAAATGTCTCGAGAGCAACAAAGATGTCTTGTTCCCATATTTACAAAATATGAGTTGAGAAATTATGTGTATTTGACATCAATCATTTTGGATGACATCCTCCTATTCCATTACATAATTGTGGTTCCACTTTATCTTTCACTAACTGATGTACCATTAAAATCATAATAATAATAATGTTTTATCAGATTTGTCAGAAGCGTTTGTGCTTTTGTGGGCCCGTGGCAGGGGGTTTCATTTTCCTGGCAAACACTTGAGCACCATACATAAATATCTAGTTAACCTCTCCTGTGTTAGACTGCAGTGCCCACAGCCCAGGTTCATCTCTTATGATGCAGACAAGAAACCGAACGTAGGCCTAGAGTACATCCAAAGATGGCTATTTATTAATAGGAATACAGTAATGGGAGTGGTGAGGCCGAAGCCCAGAATAATAAAATGGGCTGTCCAGTTTGGTTGTTGTTAACTGGGGAGATTAGGGGCATGTCCACGATTGGCCGGTTGAGGAAATAGAGTAATAGACTGAGCAGAGAGACAGGGTTCACACCTGCATCTAGTTGTGAAAAGTACATCACTAGTACCTAAAATAAATCAAATTTATACTGTGGTTTGGGCACTGAGTGAATGGAGTCATTATAGATTACAGCGACGCCACCCCCCCTCCTTTCAAGCCAAGACACGGGTTTTGAGTGTTTATAAAACCAGGAGGAGATACTTCATTCAAGGGAAAGTTTTTATCTGGTTTGAGCTAAGTTTTCATGAGGCAGAGCACATCGAAACAAAAATCAGAGGTTTATTTGTTCACGAGTGCTGCTTTAGAATTAAGGGATCTTATACTAAGTAGGCCCCATTTGAGAAAAGAATTTTAAAATATTTTTAAAATTGTTTGTTTTTATGCAAGTCAAGATTTTTGTAGGAGACTGCACAATTCATCCTTTTTAATTTCATTAGGATTCGGGGGGCAGACAGTTTCAATAAAGTTTGACCTAATCAATGGTTCGTCCAAGCTGGCAGTACTGAAAATGTCTGCAATCTGGTTTTGACTATTGGCAGTCAATTCCAATAATTCTAACTGCAGGCAAAGTTTCTTGATACAAGGGCAGTGACCTCTCGTGAAAGATAAAAACCGTCCCTAACAAAAGACTAGGTCTTTGCCAGAAGGTTTGCCAATTATCCACAAAAACCAACATTATTATCTGCGCACCACGCTGACAATCAGCGATTGAATAATCTGGTATACATTTTGTCACTACATCTGATTGGGTACGGACCAGAGAAAGTAACTGACCGCGACATCTTTCGAGCCTGGACACAGACTAACTTTGTTGCTCTTCTTGATCTCCGACTGCCTCAATCAAATATGATTTGTTCCAGCATGGATAATAATTTTGGGAAATTTGTGTTCACCCGTATCTAGTTTTCCTAAATTTGCCTCAAAGTCAGTCACTCGAGCACCAGGAATACAGTTCACGGTGGTTGCAGGTTTGAAAAGTCTTACATCTCTAACTATGGAATCATTGATAATTAGAGCTTTTTCTGATACTCGTTCATCTACCTGTGAATCTTCAAGGGGGGGATAAGACTTAAATTGTTTAATCATATAAAAACTCAAGAAATAAAAATGCTCAACACTGCAGGTGCTACTGAAGACAAGTAGGAGGTGTGCTAATGCCAAGACAGGAATAGGAACAGGAAGTACCGAGAGAAACTTAGCAAATCTGATGATCTTAGCAGGGATGCAGTCCCAATCCTGGAGGTCACTTGGCATCTCACCAGCTCATTGGTGCAGAGTGATTACAGCAATAGTCTTTATGGATGAATTCAGTCTACCATACATGCACTTACTGGAGTGCGACCTTGCTGCTCTCTGGCTATCTCATGTGGAGTGGCTAGGTGGTGGGCAATGTGTGAGATGTGTTCATGAACACAGGGAAGGGGGTGTGTGCCTTTTTGCAGGAGGTAGGAAAAGAATCCCCGTCTTCACTGTCTCCTGACGGTACTAATTTCAGTTCTGTAAAAAGCTGCTAATCAGACTTGAAGGCAATCGTGTGCGTTAACATCCTCAGTTTAATACATATCATTTTAGAAGGCTAAAATGTCCAAACCTTGAAAGATTGTATCCAGTCCCAATGTTTTCACAGCACTTCATCTCACTGCAAGTTTCTTATTATTTCTTGAACCTTAAGTTATGACCTCTTCCAGGAACCACTGTGCGAATGAATTGTCATTGCTTTGAGGTTTGGAAAATTTCAGTGCGTGAGATTTCTCAAAAATGAGTTTGTGGGCATTGCATGAGATTTGTTCCCAATGTGTGTGACTGAATGCATGAGGCTAATGCCCATTGAGACTTGCAGGGTAAGAAAGGTTAATAATCATGCATGATATAATGATTCCACATTTATAAGATATTCAGAAAAGTGAAGGTGCCTGCCACTATTGCTCTAAATGCAAATGCCTCATCTCTGCAGCCGGTAAAATGATTTGTGTTCGAGGGTTGAGCTGGAGAAGTGTTGACTGGACAGCCGCCTCCTCTAACCAGAGATGTAGAACATCTACGCCCTTGTGATTCAGCCTCAATAAAGTTTGTCCTCATTTCAAGTTAAATTTATCCTTGCACTTTGTAAGTGTTTCTGTGCCAGACACTGCATATATTTTGGAGTGCTAGGTCCTTGGAGTGGCAATAATTTCTCATCAACAAAATGGGTTTAAAAGATGAACTGCTTCTTATCAAAGAATGTACTGGGGCAAATAGTTACATTGAGCTTTTCATTTCTTTTATGCAGAATCACAACAAACAGACAATATAATTAAGGAAAAGCTGTGAAGTACTCACCTGATGTAGAAGAAGTGAGCATCAAGCTAAAACTAGATAACTTGGTCACCACAGGGACTGAGTCGTGTATCTCCCTGATCCCCAAATTTCAGACAAAATGGCCGCCAGCAGCCATATTGGACGTCCAAAATTGCCAAAAATTGGTCTTGAGCATTGTCAGATAAATATCTTCGCCTGTGCAAAATTAGAAAAAATTCCTGTATTAATTGTCGTTTCCAGAGCCCAGAACAGAAAATCTCTGCGGCGGCGGCGGTGGCCCCGGAACTAAACCGTAGTGTCTCCCGACTATCGTCGTTGGGGAGATACAAATATCAGCTGGACAGAGGCACAAGGGAGAAATTTGTGGAGTCATGGAGGGGGGTATTGTGTTTATATAATATATTCATGAACACCAAAGCAGCGTGCTAACCACAAAGAAGACCCAAGTCTACATTTAAAACAATAGATAAATATTGTGTGTGCTTAAGGGTGCTTTTTAAAGTTTTCTGAACTTTATATGGCTACATCCTTGACCAATGATGGACTTTCACAGCACCTCACACCTTGTTTGCAAAATGAATGCTTTAGTCGAAGGTCAACTGAGTCTCCCTGGGGCCCATTTGCTGCCCTTGTTTATAACAATCTCCTCAGAAAATTCCCAGATCAGGTTTAATATTTTAAATAGTTAGAAACTGCGCTGGCCCAAAGGCACAATCAGAGGACAAAGCCTGTCATTCACAGGCCAGGTCACGTGCTTACTTGGGTGATTTATTATGTGGTAAAGAAAAAGATGCTTTTTGACAATAAGATGCTGTGGGCAGAGTTAACACTATAGGCCCTCTACTCAGAGTGGCTATTCTACACTTGACAGGAGTGCCCATTTTTTTGGGATAGTGTGCGCTGAAATACATTGACATGCACAGTCCTTTGCTCAAGACTTCTTTGTATTTGTAAGACTTCTTTTGTATTTACTGATCAGTTACAAGATTAAAACCACCTGCCTCATATAGTGAAGGTCCCCCTTATGCTGCCAAAACAGCTCCATCAAACTGATGTCACTTAAATTCCTGAACTTGGGGTTTCCCAGCAGATAATTTCCTGGGGTATCTGACAATTAATTGAAACCACTGCTGCAGAAACATCGAAGTAGCAAGGTAGCCTAGTGGTACAAACCTTGCCTAGCGATCAACAAGTCGCTGGATCAAGCCCTGCTGAGGATGGACGTCTAGTTGAGGTAATCTAAAGTAGAAATAATGCCTTCCTGAGTATCCTTGAAAGAAGTAAATCAATATGTGGATGTCCCGCGTGTGATGACAATAAAACGATGGTTATTAGCTTTTAGCCACCTCGAAAAAATCAGTGAAGCTTACAGGTGTAATGTTACACGTGAACTGTGCGTGATTTTTGGGGAATAAGTTTGTGAACAGTTCATTATTTTTTTTCGTGTGCAAAGTTCATGAACAGCCATTTAGTGTTCAGTAACAGTTCATGAATAATTCTTGAACTTAAATCACAAACTGTTCTTCACATTTTCTTCTTAAAGTTCATGAACAGTTGATGAAAGTATTTTATGCACCAGGCTCATGAATGGCCATTTAGTGTTCAGGAACAGTTCATGAATAATTTGTGAACTTAAATCATGAAATGTGCGTGAACTGCTCCTGAGTAGTTCTTCATATTTTCAACAGTGCATCACTGGCATCGGTGCTGATTCTCTCTCAATATTTGGTTCACTCATGTGGCTTTCGGAAGTTAGCAGTGATACACGATTGATACATGATTGTGACAATTGTTTATGAAGCAAAATAGATCTGCATGGAAAATATGCAACACAGAGTTCAGGATCAGTTACCATTTTTGAACTTGGTCATCTTATCGGATTTGCCTTCGGACATTGCAATTTAAGCTGTTTGGTTTCGCAGTTTTAATGCTTTCACAAACACTGGCCCAAAGGGGGGCCGCAAGGCATAATTACATTGTAATATCATCAAATATTGTGCTACGGTGTAGAATCACATATTGTTCTCTGTGTTCTAACTGCATGAGCCATTCTGTGATTCAAATAGGATAGCAAAAATCGTATTTGAAATTGTCGTAACAACCCTCAGCCTGACTATGCAGTCCCATCGGTTCAATCTTATAGCTTTATTCATATTTGTCAAGATATGTTGAAATCAATTACAATAATTACCATAAACCGGGAGCGATGTTAGCGAATGGGCATTCTCCTTTTTTATCTCTAGATCTGTATCTGTCCTGCACCTGACTTGAAGTTCTTTGGGTGTGCATTATTAGTGTTTCACAAAACATCAAAGACCAGAGAAACTCCTTTCACTTCCTGGTGATTCATTACCTCTCCAGTGCTGAAGCTGAATATTTCAAAATGGCATAATGAGCCGCTCATGATGGGATGGGGCCTGATGGTGGGAGGGCTAATCCGTGCAGAAAATAGATTTACTGGCGTAATTGAGCCACTGGAGAAGACTTACAAAGATGAAAATGGAGTAGCTCAGACACCCTTTCCCTCAGTGAATATTTTAACCTTGAGATCAAACACTTAAGCTTTTGACTGCCGTGTCTCAGTAGTTTGTGATATTCATGGGTGTGGGAGTGTTACAGCCCAGTCAAGGGTTGGACTGTATATAAAAATGCAGGAGGGATTCCCTTCTCCTGTCCCCAGAAATGCCAAACATTCAATATTCGAAAAAGAAGTGTTTATTATCTCACTAGCCGGCAGTTCTTATCTCACACAGAGCGAATTCACCAGAGTGGGTGATCCAAAATAACAAACAAAGAAAAGAAAAGAAAATAACAAACCTGACAAAAATGAATAAGAATACCTAAACTTGCTTTACTCCCTCAACATAACCAGGAGAAAACAAACCAAACAGAAATGGCACCCACTCTCTCCAGCTCTTTTGACAGCTCACAGAGTATACAATGTACACAGCGATTGCATCAAGTTCACTGAATATACATTATACTGTCTTGAGAGCTAATAAGGTAAATGAGCCTGCAGTAAAACTGAAAACAAAACCTGCCTGCAGATTTCCCAAAATGGAGCATAACTATCTAATCTTGTGCTGGAGAGTCGACCCTCCTGATTTTCAAGGCCTAAACAGGCCACATGACAACACACAAGAGATAGTGTATTCCAGTCTTTCATTCACTGGTATTTTAAATTCTAACGAAACCTTCCCAGTGTTGCATTTGAAGCAGAAGTGTATGAGTCATCATTCAGAGAACTGCTGGCTTCAAAGTGCCATCCACTACACCTTTGAACTGGAAGACATCGGACTCCTTATTTGAATTACTTCACTAGGGTGCATTTTCTAGAGTAACCCTTGCACTGCCTGCTTTTTTAATTTATTTTACATAACAAATTTCAGGTGAAGTTTGCTTTCAAAGACAAATAATTACCTCATGATGAATGCCAGCCAAATTTGAATGAATAACACTCTCACTCTTGACCGAAAAAAGAAAGATAATTTTTAAAAAATTAAGATTAGCTCCACAGCTCATAAGTAGAAGCTTTTATGTGAGTTGTGAATAACAAATCACATTATAGTATATAAAGCACTCTGCCAGAAATAAAGTAGAATCATGAGTGAATAACATAATGCTTAATTAAGTTAAATTACACTTGAAATTATGTTTTTTGTTACCTTTAATGTGATGTGTGGTATTTTACAGCAGACAATCACTGAATAACACAGCATTTAATTGTTCATTGCATGTTTCATATTCAATAATATTTATGGTATTCCACAAGTATAAATAAAGGTGGATCATAAATGTTTTTTTCTTTCTGGTGGATAAATTAACTATACTCGCAAAGGGAAGAACTAACTTGACAATTAACTGTATAAAGAGAAACTTAAGTATCAAAGTTTGTTAGTGCCTTAATGCTTGGGAGTGTGCATGCATACGTGTTTAAATGTGTCTGTCATTAATGTGCTATAAGAGGTAAGTTAAGTAAAGTAGAATGCTCACCTTTTAACACGATTGCTCTCAGACTGTTCTTGCTAATTTTGCTCGATTTGTAATCAAACAACTTATCTCATTGACTAAGACTAATTGACAGACTGACTGATCAGTCTGTATATTCACAGCATTATTGTTCATTGCATCTGAACTTGAAATTCACACAAGACAGCAGAGATGTGCATATATTTGTCAGCTACAGGTTTCTAGAAGGCCAATGTAATGCCATTTCAGATGATTTTTTAATGCACTGAGGAATCAATATATTTAATGAGTCCCCTTTAAATACATTCATTGTAAAATTATGCAGAGTTTATTCTCATTCATTCTTCAAAATATAATGGAATGAAAGCTGACTTTTTTTATTTCAATTAATTATTCAGATTCCTATCCTTGCAACCTCCCATTAAAGCTGAATGTTATTGAATTTCTTTTATCATCTCCGCATCATTAAAGGCTACTGATTGGCCTTACATATTTGACAAATCGATTAATTGATCATTAATCAGGCAAAGTGCTACCCCGTTTCCAAAAAAAGTTGGGATGCTATCCCAACTTTTTTGAAATGTGTTGCTGGCATCAAATTCAAAATGACCGGATATCTGACAAAAAACAATACAATTTCGGAGTATCAGCATTTGATATTGTAAGGATCTGAGTCTGTCTAGTTATACACCCCCCCCCCCCTTGTTTTTTGTCAATTGTTTCATTGTTCCCTTATTTGTAGCCACATCTCCCAACACCTTCCTGAACTCATCTCACCTACAGCCCATGGTTATTAGTTACTCTGCTTCCCTTTGTATTCTCCCAATTTATAACAATCCAGTGCAAGTTTTTAAAGTCAGGTTCTCTGTACCTAACCTATGAACAGGTTTTGTTCCCTGAGAGTTCCTGATCACGATTCCGCTTGGTCTTTGGTATATGATTTCAGTCGTTTTTCCTGTGTTTACTTGTATTACAGTTTTCTCTTCGTGATTTGTCTTTGTCATACCCATTTTCTGGTTTCTGTCTTTTTGACTGAACTGCAGTTCTGATTCTGGATTTGCCATATTAAGCTCTAATCTCACTGCTTGTTGCTGAACTGGATTGTCTGACCGCAATCGCTGATAAAACCAGTGAACTGAATCTTCATCTGCACATGATCTCTGATGCCGTCATGGTTTTGCCCCCGCCGGCTGCAAACAGGAAACCGGCGGACACTGGGACCATGTACCCAAAAAGTGGATAAGGGACCCACACGCACAGGCTGAGTACAAAAATGGAGATATTTAATAAAACTGATAAAAACACAATACAAAGCTCAGGGGAGCAGCGGCACAACAATAACAGGGCTCAGGCATCAGAATGCAGCTGCACTGCCAAGCTGGCAGTGCAGCTCTTAAATACCGTACACTTCACCTCCACTTCAACGAGCAGGTGTGGCTCGTTGAAGTGGAGGTGTGGCTCGTTGAAGTGGAGGCGAAGACAGCAGGAGGGGGAGGGACTGCAGGGCAGAACCATAACAGATGCTGCATTGTATCAGATATGTTGTCTTTTTTTTCTATTTTCTATCTAATACAGGGTTTAAATGATCTGCAAATCATTGCATTCTGTTTTCTCATTTTACACAGCATCCTAATTTTTTGAGAAATGGGGTTGTACATATGGACAAGTTGAGACTAATCCTGTGATAAAAGATGAAGTCACGGCTTACCTTAACAGAACATCTCTGGTGTCTGTGACTGTGTTTACTTAAGTGGGGATGTTATAGCTTGTGCATTAGCTTTCTTGGGTTAAAGTATGGTGAATGAGTCTATGTGCAATTCAATGTGTGCATAGCAGTGGCAAGATGGACTGTGATGACTCTTTGAGAGAGCTGCCTCACTACAGAAAAAAAATAATGTGCTGTACATGCACAATAAACACTTATAGTAAGGACAGATAGCCAACTTTCCTAACACACACACACACACAAACACCAACTTTCTCATCATGTAGACACTAGCACCCGCACTCAGAGCAGCCTGCTGATGAATTGGGGGGGCGGCTTTCAGACAGCCAGACTGGAAGCCAGCTTAGTCCTTTTCCCCTGAGGGGATATGTACAGGAACAATAAGTTGGCTGACAGGTTGTCTCCTTATCTCAGCATGTGAGCCTCAGACACCGGCGACCTCACCCATCACTGATACACCATTCAACTGTCATTAGAAAAGAAAAAAAAAACACAATGAAAAAATCAAATATCCCTCACCCAGAGACCACAGAAGCCTCCATCTGACAGCTCGATGCGTGCAATACACCGATAGGACCTCTATTTACCCATCGCCTTTCAGGCATGGCAGGTGGCGGGGCTTAGTGCCAGCCTGCCATGACATTGACACCTCTTTGGTGTACATGTCGAGTGACACAAAAGCAGCAGACTCAAGTTGCACCTATGATCAACTCTAGACCCTTGGTCAGCTTTAATACAGGATACGCTAACTGTGTGGCAAGAAATACTAACAGTGTCACAAAAAAGTAAATATAACCACATTGTTTACAATTATATTATTTTGTCCAGTTACTTAAGAATGAAGGCAAACTATGGGAAACTAAAGCAGAATGTTTACCAAGTGTTAGAGCAACTGATCCCTGCAGCAGAGATACTAGAGGGGTAAAGGGCTCAGGCACTGAAAAATTAGCTCGATTAGAGACCCTCGTGCAAAAGACAGTGAAGGAGCTTTTGTGACGCATGCACATTTTTAAACATGGTGTACTTTACCGAATGGCAATACTCTGAAGTCCTGCCAATGACAAACTTGGAAGAGAAATGAACAAAGAGCTATAACAACTTGAATTAGCCTTCAATAATCTGTATTGGCTTTGTAAATAAAACATGATACTTGCAAAAGAGCACAATACTGATGCATTTGGCCTGGGCGCTGAACTCAATGAGTTCCATACAGCTCAGCTGGAAGAAAGGCAGCCCAGAAAAATAGCAAAGTGCTGTTCATGACAAGGCCGCTGCGTCCATTTTCCTCTCCTGCACCTTGAGTTGACCCCACATAATAATGTAACCCAGGTACCGCGACTCATTTTCCCCTTTTTCATGGGGTTGGCAGTGAGAACTGCCTGATGCAACACGCTCAGTTCTGCCTTTGAATTGGAGAGGGCATGCTTGCCTGGAAAGAACTCACGGGGCTGTGTGGGCCGGTTTGATGGTACATTCAGCCTCAGCCTTGTGCTTTGTAACCAGGGTCACCAAAGCAAATCCTCATCGACTCAGTGTGTTTGACCCATTTACACTGAGGCGATGGCTGTTCCTCTTAGGTCTCTTCCGCCGGGTCCAGCAGTCCACTGGGCCAGCGGCTGTTTTTACAGGTAGAATCCTGTGGAGGTGTTAAGTAACACTGAATGGCAAAGAGCATATAAGGCAGGAGCTGATACCAGTCCTCACAATCATTTATGATAGCCTCTGCAATATTTGCTTCAAGGTTTGGTAGAACTTTTTTGAACTAATCTGTCAGTCTGTGGGTGACATATAGAAGAATACATATGTGGTGCAAGCTGCAGGTGGCGTAAGTCACTCAGCTGGAGCTTTACTGCAATGTCAAAGGAAAGTGAATACTTTAAAATGAATTTGTATTCCCTTTTGTCAGAGTTTTCTTCATTGAACAGTAATTTAAAGCTTCCATAAGTAGCTGTAGTAGCTGAACCTTTGTTGCGGCCAACATAACACAGCTTTTACACGCTATAAAGTATTAATACCATGCATCTTTAGATAGCCCGTGTTTGTGAGCTACTTAAGAAACTGGTCACCATCTCAGTAAATTTTTGAAACTGTTAAGTCAATCTCTATTCCAAATGTTTTTGTTCAAATCTAGCACGATGACAGTCAGGTGAAAAACAGCGATGACAGGGCCAGATTATACACAAATCCATGTGGCAATGCTAGCCCAAAGAGGAGGATAGAACATCATAATGAAGCTATTATGAGCACTATTCATTTTACAGAAAGTATATTGATACACCAACCTATTGATAATTCATAAATATGTTACTACATGTTTCTACACTATACATTTTTTATAAAGGTTATACTGTGTGCATGAGCAGAGTAATTGACTACACTGTCGAATTTAATCAACATTTACTTGATGCGGAAGCTCTCATTGAGCCAGACTGTGAATGGGAATCATTCAAACTGTGTTTAAATACAAATTACTAAGACCTAATGTCATGGTTTTGGAGACTGGCGGTGGCTTTGGGAGCTTTCTTTGTTGCTCTCGTCCGGGACGATATCGTTTTGCCCACAATCGGATTCTTGGGCCAGCTGGCATTAATTGGGGGCGGCGCCCGGACTCTATTTAAGCCCAAGTTGCTAGAGTGTCGATGTTTTGTTTGCACTTTAGCTGGTAAGGTCTCTAGTTAGTGAGTTGTCGAGGAATTAGCTGCAAAAGAGGAAAGTGCTAGTTGGCAAGGGAATCTTTCTCTCTGTTTTTCCTCTTTCTGGGCACCGTCTGGTGCAAATTCTTTTTATCTTGGTTTCCGAGAATTTTCCCTGTCATTTCGTTCTGTCGAGCTTGCGTTGCTTCCTTATTGTTACACGGACTGGATCTAGGTCCTTTGGAAGCGCAAGTCTCCCTCTCTGATTTCCATCTATGTTTGTCTCTTATTTTGCTATTCTTCCTTTCGTTCCGGCCACAGCATTTGGCATCTCAAAAAACCAACCATCACACCTAACCCTGGCTTCTCTGATAGAGGTCAGCTTTTCCTTGAATCAAGTATGGCTCAGGGTATAAACAGGGTGACATATACGCTGGTGAATAACATTCTCCCTGCTCACACCCTTTGCTGCTGATGACATTTCCCAGAACAATGTGCTATTATAAAGAAAGGCAGTTTCATGCACTGCCTACATTTAAAAAATCATAATCGGTTGTATATACAACCATCTTAAACTTTAAACCATCAATTATGATCTATATATGAAGAGTTTGTCTCCAAAATGCAATGTATCCATTTTACGCATTCTGAGTAAATCAGCTTTTTCTATGTTGGCCCCTGTTGCATTTTATAGAAAAACACAAACTTTGACCACGAAAAAAAAACATCTCAGAGTATGAATTTCTGAAAACGGATTTTTGTACCACGTGTAAGAAGCACAGGGCTATTGCTCTATGGTATTATCTCAATTTTTATACTTTTTGCATTTTGGAATCAAACTCTTCATATGAAACACTGTTTTCTAGGGTATAACCTTATGAAAAAAAATGATCATAATATTGAAAACATTTTTGTTCACAGAAATATAATACATAGGTGGATAAATTTCATAGGTTTCTCGCCCTTTGTTCTCTTGGGGGGGGGCAGAAGGATGTTTTTATGTGTATCTTCAGAGTCACAATAAGATAAGCAGTTTACAAGCCTGAAGAGCGAGAAAAACAAAGAGGGAGGGAGAGAGATTAGTCCAGCATGCCTTGAAAAAGTTCCGTACAGTTCATTCTCAAGTGTTACAAATTCCTCAGTGTTAATTACCAAGGTGCTTTCGATTTGAACAAAAGTTGTCATGGTTCTGGATGTTTGTGTGGTTAAGGACTTCTCTTTGTGGCTCTCGTCCCGGGACGATATCTAATTCCTTTTCCATCGGATTCTTTACCCAGCTGGCTGATTGAACTTGGGCGGCACCTTCCCACTCTATATAAGCCGGAGGTCCGCCACGCTTCCTTCGCTAGAGTGTTTTTTGTAGTTATGCGCCATAGCTGAAGATATCTGCAGTCAGGATTTATTTGACATTATATCTTCTCGTAATTTGTGGAGTTTCTATTTCTCTAAGGTTATTCCCTTTTCCTCTCTAATCTTTGTATTGCCCCATTTGAGGAGCTTTATTTATCTCGGTTCCCTAAATACTTCTTCTTTCTCTCTCTCGCTTTGCTTCCGTGTTGTCGGATGGTTGGACGTTCTTTTGGAAGCGCGAGAGCTGTTCCTGTCATGTGGTCTGTATTATTCTCTGTGTTTGTATTAAGTCCGTGCTGCTCTGTTTCCCTCTTGCCGCTGCACTTGGCCTCTCAATTCAATCGGCCATTACAGAACACTCTAGCCAGACATGGAGTCACCAGCAGCGGCTACGCTAGAGAGGATTGTTGCTGATCAGCAGTCTGTTCTTACTGGGTATGGCAAGGGTCTTTCTTGCTTGGGCAGTCGGCAGGCGGAGCTGACAGAGAGAATTCGCCTTCAGGAAGATGCTATGCAGAGACAGAAAAGCCTTCTAATAAGTCTCACCGAGAGTATTAGAGCATTGTCTGCTCAGATAACACAAAGTGTTTCACAAGCACAATCAGTACACCTTCCCCGAGAGCCTAAACTCCAGTCACCCCCAAGCTATGGAGGCAAGGCAGGAAAATGCAAAGATTTCATTGCTCGATGTGAAATATTTTTTAAAGCACAACCCTCACGGAACTCGAATGAGGAATCACGGGTTTCGTTTATTTTATCACTGTTGACCGGCACAGGTCTCACTTGGGCGGGGCCACTTATTCAAGCTAGATCGCCGGTAGTAAATTCAGTGGAGACTCTCGTGAGAGAAATGATTAATGTTTTTGATCAGGATGTTTGTGGTCAGGACGCAGCTACATATCTAATGCATTTGAAGCAGGGCTCTGAGAGCGTCGCTGATTTTTCTATCTTATTTTGTTCCTTAGCCACTGAGACAGGGTGGCCAGAAGCACCTCTTATTACAGTTTTTGTCCACGCTTTGGCTGAGGAGGTTAAGGACGCTCTGGCTACATTAGAGCCTTGGGTTTCTTTAGATTCGTTAGTTCGCGCTGCGGTGTGAGTTGATAATTGCATCCACGAACGAAACAAGGAGAAACGTACTGCATTGGCTCTTGATAGCAACGGGGTTAATGTTCCTTACAACACGCATAAAGCCCCGACTCCGCCCACTGAAATTTCCACTTCTAGTGAGCCCATGCAGGTTGATGGCTCATATGAGAGCCGGGCTCGTAAGCCTGTTCACAGACACATAATTTGTCATCATTGTAGCGAACTGGGACATATCCGTACAAGTTGCCCCGAGCTTAAAGGGAGAGGGGAAGCCCCTCTGGCGGTAGAGGGGGCGCTAGAGGGACAGACCCAATCTCCCACTCGAACTTTTATTTCAGTAAAGTTGACTATGGGGAAAAAGAAGATATTGGTTAAGGCCTTTTTGGATTCGGGGGCTGTTGATTGTTTTATGGATGCGGAGTGGGCTAGAAAACATTCCATTCCCATCCACTCTCTCTCACATTCGCACTCGATCAAAGCTTTGGATGGTCGACCGTTGGGAGATGGGCTTATAACCGAGGTCTCTGATTTTTTGACTATGTTTATCCCTTTTGGCGGTCATTTAGAGAAGATTCATTTTTTCTTAATCAATTCCCCGGTTTGTCCTGTGGTTTTAGGTCATTCGTGGTTGCTTAAACATAGGCCACAGATCTTTTGGGGCAGTCAAAATAACCCAATCGTCCAGTAAGGCTCTGACTGTAAGTCTCACTGGAGTGAGATTCTGGCAAGTCGCCCCGAATTTCAACCCATGGGGGAGGCGCTGGGTTCTGAACAAGATTGGTGTGTAGCAGCCGCGCCGAACCTTGGTTTACCTCCCAATGTTCCAGATGATTATGAAGATCTCACGGAGTATTTTGGCAAACAACAAGCTTCATCTTTGCCTCCGCATCGTGATTACGATTGTGAGATCAAACTATTCCCTGACAAGATGGCAGCGGTTAGGAATTGGCCTGCCCCTCAGAATGTTAAGGAGGTTCAACGATTTTTGGGCTTTGCTAATTTTCATAGGAGGTTTATTCGCAATTTTAGCGCTGTGGCTGCCCCCATCATTGCGCTTTCTAAGAGGAATTCCTCCTCGTCATTTGTGTAATGGCCGGTACTATATGGAGGCCAAGCGCAACGACAGAGAGAAAGAGAGTAGCACGAACACAGTACAAACACAGAGAATAATATAGACCAAACGTGAGTACTCGCGCTTCCAAAGGACGTATAATAGTCCGAACCATGGAAGCAAAGCGAGAAAGAAAAAGGGAGAAGAAACTCCAACAATAAGGAGATAGAAGTCATACAAAACCTGACTACAGATATCTTCGGCTATTGTACGAAGCTAAACACAGACACTCTAGCGAAGTAGGCGTGCCGGACATCCTACTTATATAGATTCCGGGGAAGCGCCGGCCCAGCTCAATCAACCAGCTGGGTAAAGAATTCGATGGCCCAGGAATTCAATATCGTCCCGGGACGAGAGCCACAAAGAAAGGTCCAAACAACACGCACACCTCACAAACCATGACAATTTGCTTGGTCTCCAGCAGCGGAGGCTGCTTTTCAGGAGTTGAAGAAACTATTTAGCTCTGAACCTATTGTCGTTTTGGGTGCCATTTTGTCCCAGCGCCCCCTTCAGGACAATAAGTTGCACCCATGCGCCTACTTCTCCCAGTCGTTGTCGCCGGCTGAATGGAATTACAGTGTTGGTGACCGGGAGTTGTTAGCTATTAAGTTGGGGTTAGAGTGGCGCCATTGGTTGGAGGGGGCTGAACATCCGTTTGTGGTTTGGACGGATCACAGGAATCTCCAGTGTGTCCAGCAGACGTGATTCCCGGCAGGCGCAGTGGGCATTGTTTTTCAATAGCTTTGACTTTACGTTAACTTATCGCCCCAGCTCCAAAAACATCAAGCCTGGCGCCTTGTCACAGATTTATGACCGCTCGGACCGTGATCCCATTTGTGAGCCGGTTGTTCCGGCGACTCGGATTATGGCTTCCATGCAGTGGGATACTGAGTCTGTTGTGCGGGAGGCCTTGCGGCCCGACCCTGGTTCTGGTGGGGAGCCATCTGGCTGTTTGTCTGTCCCCATGGCGGTGCATAAACGGAAGGCTGCCACTGATAGGAGGCGCCGTTTTGCACCTGCTTATCGGGTTGGCCGGAGGGTTTGGTTTTCTGCTAAGGACCATCCGTTGATAGTGGAGTCACGGAGGTTGGCCCCACGTTTCATTGGCCCATTTGAGACCGTGCGTCGCATTCTGGCTGAGAGGCGCCTTAGTCGTGGGGTCCGGTTTTTTGAATTGGGAGGGATGTGGTCCTGAGGAGCGGTGCTGGGTCCCTTCTCGGGATATCTAGGGTCCCACCCTTATTTCATAGTTCCGTGCACGGGGTTCTTTGAGAACGTCTGGGGCCGTCCCTCGGGGGGGGGGGTCCTGTCATGGTTCTGGATGTTTGTGTGGTTAAGGACTTCTCTTTGTGGCTCTCGTCCCGGGACAATATCTAATTCCTTTTCCATCGGATTCTTTACCCAGCTGGCTGATTGAACTTGGGCGGCGCCTTCCCACTCTATATAAGCCGGAGGTCCGCCACGCCTCCTTCGCTAGAGCGTTTTTTGTAGTTATGCGCCATAGCTGAAGATATCTGCAGTCAGGATTTATTTGACATTATATCTTCTCGTAATTTGTGGAGTTTCTATTTCTCTAAGGTTATTCCCTTTTCCTCTCTAATCTTTGTATTGCCCCATTTGAGAAGCTTTATTTATCTCGGTTCCCTAGATACTTCTTCTTTCTCTCTCTATCTTTGCTTCCGTGTTGTCGGATGGTTGGACGTTCTTTTGGAAGCGCGAGAGCTGTTCCTGTCATGTGGTCTGTATCATTCTCTGTGTTTGTATTAAGTCCGTGCTGCTCTGTTTCCCTCTTGCCGCTGCACTTGGCCTCTCAATTCAATCGGCCATTACAATAGTTCAGAAGCAGCACTAAACGCAGTTAGACAAAATCCAAGGCCTATGAAACACTGAAATATATTTTTTAAATATCTCCCCATTCATAAATGTTCTTCATAAAATAAAAAGAACTCACACCCCTTCCCCCACATGTTTAACAAGGCAACGAAAATGGAGCTTTGCCCCTGATAGCATTGTCAGTTTTTTGGGAACGTACTGCACAGTGGCATGAATGAATCAAAAACGTTCACTCTTCCAAGGCAAAACGATTGGTCCCAAAAAATGCAGGAGCTCTAATACCCTTCATGAAAGCTCACTTTTGCATCTAAAAAAGGTTGGAAAAGGATGGAAAAGAATCAGCTGATAGGCACTTCTCCTAAAATACAGGGGGAAGGGTGGGGGCTCTGTGGTAAGATTTTAGACTTCCATATATCACCAAATTTAGGGTCTTTGCAACAATTTAACTCGAGATTGTGACAGCACTCCCCACTAGTAAATACCCCTCAAACTCTCAACTGTGGTACATGATTCAATTCTGTATGTGGTATAAAATAACATGCCCTCGTAACATTAGTTACCTTTGTAGTCTGGCAAACTACCATATATTAGCTATATTTTTTTTTTCCTAGGAGAAGTCTGGGAATCAGGGGGAAGAGGGTGGGACTTTGGAGGGAGGCGGAGTTGATCATGTTCAAAGTTTTACTAAGTGCTGTGCGACATGCCAGAAGGTAAGAATTGCTTTAAGTCAGGCTAATATTTTTAGCCACTGTTGTATTTCAGTAAAATTAAATTCAGATTTTCTTTGCTGGCATGAAAACAAACAGAACTGTGTCACCAAAGAATCGCACAGCAACAAAATCATAAAAAATTATTTTAATACACACCATAATGTGTGTTGCACAAAATAATGAAAAATTGCCAAACTTGTTCTATCTTGAGAAAAATAATCTACTTAAATGCCACAGTATTTCCACAAAAATATAGTTTACATTTAATGGCAGCTCAAGTTATGTTTCAGAAAAACAAAAAACAAAAAAATGTTTGTGCAGAACACAAAAATGGTCACACACAGGAGTCCACCACCCAGCAAATACATGCACACACACACACACACACACACACACACACACACACACGCAGATGTTTTTAGTCTATGGATTAAGCTCAATAGGCACTGTGCATTATAATAGAGCACATTATGAGACTGTATTAGGCTGACAGTCAAACTGAAATTAGTTAGCAGTATAGCCCTTTGGAGACTCCAAGGAGTAGAAAATAGTTTCAAAGTGTGTGGCATGTATGTAAACTGATGGCATGAGATCTCTCTGTTTAATGCACACAAATATTAACATGACACAATAATTAATCATTAATGTGTTTTAGTTTGCTAATCAGTTTGGTAACTGCAAGATTGCCGGTTGTAATCTCCACCTCTGTCTTGAAAAACAAAACATCTCAAGCAAAGAATTAGCCAGTATACTTCCTGAAAACTCAAAAGGCATTTTCCAACAGTGAACACCTCATTAAATGAATAGTGAAAAAAGAGACTTAATGCAAGAAACAGCTGTTCTTTTTTTTTCTGGACATACACAAAAGTAGGCTCCATGTCTAATGAGGCTTTAAATAGTCATTTTTGATGTCCACACAGTACTTCACTCAGAGAATTAAATGGAGCAAGCAGGCCACCTATGTACTTTCCAATGCTACAAGGCAAACTAAATGTCAAATGCTTTCTGCTAATACTCCCTGTTTTTGCACATTACTCAAGCTAAATGGTTTCAGATCATCATGCAGAATGTAATATAAGACAAGGAGAACGTGAGGCAACAGAAAATACAGTTTTTAAATGATCTTATTGTTTTTGAAGGAAAGATACCATTTAACACTGATATCAGCCATGTGAAAAAGCAATTGCCCCCGTAAACTCAGTGGATGGTAGTACCATGTTTAGGAGCAACAACTGCAGTGAAATTCCTAGTATGACTGGACATTAGTCGTATACATCGCTCTGGAGGAATGTTAGCTTTATTTTCGAAGAATCGCTTGAATTCGGCCACATTGTAGGGTGTTTGAGTTAGAACTGCTCATTTTAGGTTCTACGCAGCATCTCAATGGGGTGCAAGTCAGGCCTCTGTCTTGACCACTGTCGCCTTCGACAAGTTTCTTCTGAGCCATGGTGTTACTCATGTGCTCTTGATTGTTGTCTTGCAGCATGACCCCACTGTGCTTTAGCTTCATTATCATACAATCAAAGTGATATGCCATCATAATAACTGAGTCTTGTGGGTGAACAACTCAGTCACTAATATTTATACAGAGACTGAACCATCTGTGTCAGGAATAAGAGGTGGCTAAATTTTCGACCACTCTCTTCTCTCCCTCTCCAAACACAACTCCCTAAAAGAGCTACTTCCTTGACTAAGTTCATCATCAATATGCGGTACACGAAAAGCTTAACCTTGTGTATGTTGAAATATGTAAATTTTGGCACTAGAAGAAAGGTAGCGATTTAAGTTTGAGCATGAATTTTGCAAACAAAACAAAAACCTTCATTCACTATAATTTAATCGGCTTAGTGTTATGATTCTGATCTGTTCTGTCATGATTCTGCCATGTTTGTTATTATCTTCCCTAGTCCCTGTTATGTTTATGATTAGGTCTGTTAGGTTTTGCCATGTTCTGTTTAGTTTTTGTATTTTGCCATGTTTTCGTTTTTGCTATTCCCAATCCACTATTCTGTTAGATTCCGGTCCATGTCTTTGTTCATGCCCTTCATTGCACTTTGTCTCCCCTGTCTGGTCTTTTGTTAAGCTACAGCTTCTCCCCAGTCCTGCGTGTCACATGCTTAGGTGATTTCATGGTTTCTGGGTTTCAAACATTCCTTCCAATCTCGTTTGCTTCCTTCGCCTCTCTTTTCTGTTTTACTAACCAATACTAACAGTTTGTTGTTTTTGTTAAAGTTACTAACCCAGACTAACATTGTATATAATACTAACTTACTAACGAGCACTAGGGATTGTATAGCTGCACTTACTAATTGATTAACAAGCTCTCAGCACTCGCCCTGTTCTAGTCTCCGCCTCTTGCCTGCAATTAGTCTTTTGCTGCTATTCAGCGGATCCTCCGCACCTGCTCCACTCTGTCCTATCTCATTATCTGTGCACATTAGAACTCCCTAACCGGAGCTGTATGTTTTGTCATAGGTTGTCTCGTGTTCCCTGTCCGCGTTTTTTGGCTTTTTGCCAATTTCATGTGATTAGGTTCTCCTCATGTTCCCTCCTTTGTAATTAGTCTGATCCTCCTCACCTGATCCTTATCATAGCATGTGACTTCCCTTGAGTGTATTTAAGCTGTCTTCTCACTGCAGTTCCCCGTCAGAACGTTCCTCTTGTTTACCTGTGCTGCTATCATTTTTCGCCTTGTACTCATTGTGTTACTCTCCTGACTGGACCGTCCGACTTACGATTTTTGGCTCTGCTTTTTTGTACTTTTGTCTGCATCTGTTTACGAACCCTTTTTGCCCGACTACGAGTTTTTGTGTTTGCTGTCCTGTTAACGGTTTGGATTACGCCCACTGGATTTTGGCTTTTGCTTCTCTGACAATCCTGTGCCTGTGTACCGAACCTGTTTTTGCCCGACCACGAGTACTGTGATTGCTGCCCTGGATTTCGACTCTGATTCTGCCCTACTGGATTGTGATTTTTGGATTGTGGACTTTGTACCTTTGCTTTCTGCCCTGTGGGGGTTTACCCCCTCGCTTAATAAACTCTCATCTACTGCACTGCTTGGTTCTCGCGTCTGGTTCCTGAGCGTATCCTCACACTTAGTGCATACTCAGAACAGTATTGGATTTTTCTGAAGCAAAAGTCTCAAATAAAAATTGAAACAAAGTCAAATAATGAGTGAAGAGGTCAATATTCTCGAACCTTTTCATTCACATCAGTATTCTACTCTTAATGTATTTCTCATTGATTTGACTTGTAAAAGCTTTGTAAATGTACCTAGACAAAGAATATTTTTGAGAGCTTCAAACACCTGGATGGGGAGTCATCACGACTTGTCTTTCAGATTTTTCATTACGGTGACACTTGAACGTGACTTATTTTTATCTCTGCTGTATGATCTGATACCAGAGAAAGGCATGCAAGAAATATGGTCTGACCTTTAAAAAAAATATAAAAACTAAAAGGGAGGCTCAAGGAGCAGCCTCGTTCATGCAGAATGCAGAATAAAAATATAAAAAAGATGTAGCACTCTGCCGGGAAAAATAAATTCCAAATAAAATCTGAATCCCCATGGAACCAATGACAAGGATTGAGACTTATTTTCTTTGTATCTGGGAATAAATAGTGTCTGCAGTAAACTGCTTTGGACTGAACTAGCTTACATTCCAGGCGGAGAAACTAACACTAGCAGACAAGATAAGATACAGCAGGAATTGGAACATAGCAGGCAGGCTTAAGTGAGTCTGTACCAATGCTTGGGATTCAATACCAGTGTCTGTTCTCTCAGACATAGTGAATCCCCACCCACCTCCCAGCACAGAAGGACAAATGAAAATGTATCGAACCAGGATATAGGAGCAGATCCCATTTCAGCAATTAAAGTGGTATGGGACAGTGTATATCAGGCCACTTCCTCAAGTACAGAGTGACCTGATACTGCTCTATGTGCTCTCCCCCAAGAAAAAGATGACTGTTTCAGCTGCACCCCCTTAATAATGGTAGAAATGGATGAATGACAACAAAAATAGCCAGACTTTTCACTAGCCATCAGCAGGTCGCAAATCAGACCCAATCATTGTGCCTTACAGTGGAAAGCAGTTGCTTTTGATTGGCTGGCTTTTGACTGATCTTCTGCAACAACTGACATTTGAGTGTTGCTCCATTCGTAATGAGGGCCACAAAATTTTACCATCACTGTCCTCAATGCCATCATTAGGTGACATTATAAAGGACACTATCGATTTGTGGACATTGACCGTTCGTCCCCGTGGACTTTTTGTCCCTATGAACTTTTCGTCCCCGGACTCTTCCTCCCTGGATGGTTCATCCCCAATAATTCTTTGCACTCTTCTTGCATTATAATGCTATCCCTTACCCTAAACCAAACCCTAACCCTTATATCACAGTGATCTGTCCGTTTTCCATTCGTCCATCTGTCTGTCAACAATGGTGGCATTTAATGGTGGTTTTAATCATGTGGGGACAAAAAATCTGGGGACGAAAAATCTTTGGGGAGGAAAAAGTCCAGGGACAAAAAGTCCTTGGGGACAAGAGTCCGCAGATGAAATGTCCATGGGAATGAAAAGTCCAGGGATGAAAAAATTTGGGGACGAAAAGTTTTGTAACCTGAAAGGCTGGGTGGAGAACCTGCATCCAAATGGATTCCATAGAAGGCAGACACTGTTTACTTCACTTTCTGAGCCAGATGTGTGAAGAATCATTGGATAAGCAGCTTCATTGATCACCTGACTGAAAAATGCAACTGTTCTCTCTGAGGGGAGGCAGCAAGAAAATTAAATCGGTGGAGCCCAACAACCAGCGAGAAAAGCTCTTCTCTTAAACATGAAACAAGAAACAAGAATGTACTGCACAGGTCAGAACATCTACAGTACTGACGTGAATGAACAATATTGCACATTATGTGCATACTGAGGTCCATTACCACAACGATCTAATTACAGTCCGGTAACCATATACTAGGCAACACAATTTGATTGTTGAGTTTTACAAAAGTGATCAAGAGCTTTTTTTTGAGTTCTTTTGCCATAAATTCTTGAATGAGGTATAAAAACATGAAGGACATTGGAAAATAGGTGGGTGTTCTCCAGCCAGGCTAAGTTATTAGTCGAGCCCCCGGAGGGGTTTGTGAGACTATTGTAATCACCTTGTGAGTCTGTCTGTCTGTGTGTATGTGTGTTTCCAGGCAGATATCTCCAGAACCACTTAACCAATTTCGCTCATCTTTCACATGTAAACACCTTGGGCTGACCTCACGGCATGACATAAATTTCGGGCTGTTGGGCGAGACTATGAATTCTCTGAATGCTTGTTATTGTTTTAATGAAGAACTTCTCACACAAAACAGGACTGTCTGAAACTTCTCAAAACATAGACTCTTGAGTCAATCCCATACCAAAAAAAAAAAAAAAAAAAGTATATTTAGCTTTATTAAGAAGTGATTATTTCTTTATTAGGGAGCAAACTGCAAAAACATTTGAGCGCTGGAAAAGCAATGTGATCATACTATTTAACACAAAAAATACAGGTATTGACCCAGACAAGCTCAAAGAATACTGCAGAGTTGTTACCTCAGTGGTAAAAACTTTCCTCAGTGGTATTGTCATTGTCATGTCTGTCCCTCTATCCACTTGTGCGTGTGGCTGTCTGTAGCAAAATTACAAAGTGTGCATGCAAATGTGCAATATTTGTTCAGGCCACTACAGGCTGCAGTGTTGTAACATGCACTAAAGGGTTCTTTTGTGCTGTGACATGTTATTATATAGTTTTGACACACCTATAGTTTAATTCTGTAGCAGGATGCATTTTTTAACCAATTTTTGCTAGGTTTGCCTTTGGTGTCAGAAGATTACTGCTTACATAGAGAAGACACATGCCCAAAGTGAAACATGATGTTGAATGTTATGAATCTGTTCACCACAACTGCGAATAAATCATTTTCTCTACGAAGTATACACTAGCCATGTTTCCATCCACACGTTCTTATGCGAATTATGTCATATTGAATTAAAAATGCCTTATGGAAACAGTGAAATTTGACTTGATTTTCAAGATATTGACATGAAGTTTATACGGTTGATCTCATCGGATTTTCTTCTTGATCGGTAAAAGGTTTATGCGATAACCGCTGATGGAAACGTTATTTGCTGAATAAATCTGCGACTGCATCGTGAAGATGTTTCGATGCCGTCGTTGCCTTCTGATAATGGTTTGCTATGTTGCTAATAACTGGCACATAAGTACTATTACAACTTGTGCAATTATCATCATTGGTTGGTGGACGCGATCCATTATTGCTAACTAGTTAATTTTGTCGGCTACCACATTACTTCTGTTCACTCGAAGGTTCTGCGATTCAGTGCGAAAATGAATGGAAACAGCTTAAAATGTCAGAAATCCATTCGATACACCAATTTAATCGCATAATAGCAAGTGACGTCATTACGCACAAGTTTTTATTCGCTTTAATGCTGTTAGATGGAAATGCATTTTCACCGCCTTTATTCGCATGAATATTTTTGGCGAACTTCAGATAATTCGATTGGCAAGTGGATGGAAACATAGCTATTGACAACAAAACCAACCTTCCTCCTATCAGAGAACAAAAACAACAATCCACAACTTCATACTTAAGCAAGACAAAGATCTCTAATAGAGCCGAATACAGAGTATAAGGATTCACTGAGCACTAAATTACAGTTTCACAATGCCGACTGCAACGAGAAGATTGGACCTTGACCAAAAAGTTGTGGACTGGATTGAAAAAGTAGTCAATAAGAGTGGACACATTATTTCCAGGGAAAAGAAACTTCTTCACCAAACCATCCACCCAATTGTAATTGTATGATTTTCCTGAGTTTTAATAGCTGACTATACTGTAGAGCTCATTACATATAATTTACTCATTTGGTCAGTTTAATTGTTGAGTTTGAAGTTCACTGCACTCTCTCCATTTTATCTTGATCAAAGCATGGTACAGCGAAGGCTTCCATTGGGCATAGGCATATACAATGGTGGAGAAAATCATTCTGGCATGCAAAGTTTATTTCTGGGAATTTGCTTGAAGTCTGATGCTGATCTGATCAACTCTCAGTGGCCATTAAACTTGGAAACACTCTAGTTGCAGTGCAAACAGAATTGCCAGCTATTATCTGTACTTCACACCAGTGGGGCTGTAGAAACATTAGCAGTCTGTCCAACTTTGCTTGCCCTTAGAGTCTAAAACTTAAAGAGGATTCAAATCTTTCACTTGACCTGCTGTTCCTTCCCTCTTCATAGCATCACAATAATCTGTCACAACTGTCATGTCTGCCTAATTGTTTTTCTCCCTATTCCAGCAGTCGGTGTGAGTTTTGCGGTCAGTAGGATGATTGTCTCATTAACTCCCTGTTCCCTTAGTGTGATCAGCTGTGGCCACTCCCTTCTGTGACTGATCGTCCTGTGCAAAAAAATTTGCTGGTTTTGTCGAAGTTGGGACTGCATCGTTTTACTCTACAGGCTTACTAGAAGAGGTTACTCTAACCGTTTACCCTAAACTCTAGTTTCCCTCCCTGATGTCTCTTCCAGGGAGCTAAATTATTAGGTAGAATATTATTAGGTCCACCAGGTTCTCCAAGCCTTCTTCACTAGCGATCCTGCATTTTTCTCCCCTCCTACCCAATTCAAAGCATAATGTACAGTGTAGCTTTAAAATCTCTCCACCATCTGTCTACATGGAACAGACCTTATGAATATAAATTACCTTGAGTTTGAAAATAAAATATCTACGTCTTCAGACATATCCACTTATGAAATGAAATGTTGTACATCTGAAACCTCAGAAATGGACAATGGGAAATGCACACCAGCCTATTTTTGAAATTTCAGTGACAGTGCAAATGCTTAACATTTGTATTAATAGTGATATAGGGAGACATTAACAAAGTGCAAGTGTCAGTCCTGCATTGGCTTGCTTGAAGTTGCTGAAATGCAATGATCTCCTTCAAAAAACTGTACCTTCTTCCCCTTAAGGCCTGAACCGTATTATACTGCCAGTGGATGAAATACAGACAGCTGCAGCCTCTTATGCTTCAAATTTTTCCCCTTCATTTCCATGACTTTATAAAAACTGGGGCACCATGCACCCAGGAGGGAGAATTGGGCCATTTTCAGTGTTATTGGAGCTCTGTTTTGCTCCAAAGATGCACAGATATGCAAAAAAAAAGAGATGCACAGCAATAAAAGAAGGTCAAAGAGTAACAAGTCAGAGAAATAAAAAAACTTGGAGGGAGAGAAAGAGAGGGAGGCGAGAGATGGACAGATGAGGAATGATCACATGTTTTAAAAGGGGCCTCCTCGCTCTTTTTTTTTTTCTTTTCTGCCCAAAGGTAGGGACATCCGCTGTCGGATGTCAGTTAATACTCTCCAAGGCTGTGAAACTGTGCAGTACATTATTAGTTAATTGGAAAACAAAGTATTATGTTTAAGGCATGTTTGTACAGTATAGCACACACAAATTCACTAATACAGATCAATTTCATAAACCTGCTCGTTGTAAAACTTAGTAGGGCTGTAAGGAAATAACAGCCATGACCAACTGTTTTAATGCCTTGCAATACACTCCAAATGCACATTTCACAACAGTTTATGGCCCATCCTACAATAGATCAGAGATGGGAAAATAATATTGCACATTCTGAGGAGGTTACAGCACTGACCCTGAAACAGTGCCTGCCCAGACGGACCCAGAGGGCAAAAAATTTGACATTAAGTCACTGCAAACCAGTTCCCACTGTTTAATAAAGACCTTGGTGTTGTACAAATTTACATTAAATTCTAGCTGAAAAACTTGGGAATCTCTTCCTTTCTGTCAAACTTTTTTTCCTTTTTTAAATTCTGCTTTGATGTCCCTCCAGTAGGTTCACCCACCTCCTAACTCTCTCTTTTTTTTGTCCAATAGGGTGAAGGTGATGGTTACAGGCATGTAGCCTTCATTAGGTGTGTGCTGTACAATGTTTTACATATGATTTTCCAGCAGTTTCTCAGGCCTCCATTAAGCCAGGAAAGGCTGTTGAAAAGTCTCAGAAATCTCTCATTATTTTTGCCTCCAATAATCCCTCCATCTGCAGCAGTTGATTGCCCTCCTAGTGCCAGGGAATAATTGTTTTTCTTCCTCTTGGGGGACTCATTGAAATGTCTGGGAGTTCTCTGTAAATTTATCCCGGGTAAATGGGTTCACTGGCAAATCAAGGGAGGTTTCCGGTCTCCAATTTAAAATGAATGACAAGGCAGATTTTTTTACTTTTTTTTTTCCTGCTGGGGGCGGTTCAAAAACTGCTGTTGCTTTGTGTGTCGGTCCAACATTTCAGCTGCATTTGAATTCATAAAATCAGTGTGCCAGCACAAACTGTTACTTTTCTTAAGTTCTTGTTAACATTCCACAAAAAATTCATATGTATTTCAATGTGCTGAAAAAAAATGGTTTTTCACAACTCTCTTAATGTTAATTTACTCTGGTCATTTCATCTTAGCATTGAATTTTAATATGATTAGTTTTGGTAGAAAATATCAGTAATTGAGCATCTGCCAAAACAGTATTTGTTTTCCTGGAAAGAAATCAAATCTCTCACAAAAAGTGTTCAAGCTGTTTCTGAAAAGAGTCGAGGAGAAGCAAACTCAGTGAAGTTTTACACTTTATTATTAATCATTGCACAACTACTCTCATGCACAAAGGTGAAATTTTGGAATCATCATTTATGTAGTTCTTCCTATTTTGTTCCATAAAGTGCTTGTTTAAAAGACAGTTCTTCTTAAAATCTATTAATTTTAATATTTCGTATTTAGTATTCCAAGTATTTGGTGGCAAAAAAGTTAGAGGAAGCCTCTGAAAAATCTTATCTATTGTACTTGTCAGACTTTAAATAAATACTTTCAAGCAAAGTCATCGTTTTCTGGCCATTAGTTTTTATTTTATTTACTCAGAAAGTAAGGCTGTATCACAGTGTGAATTTCCTAAGGGCCACCATACTTGTAAGCCCATAAAGCATCTTGGGAGCATGATGTCACCTGGCGGCTTGACTGTATAACACACGTTGTCTGAAGCACTCCTAAGTGAGAAAAGTGTCATGAAATCTCCAAAAACATCCTGGAATGGCGTATTTTTTACCATATCAGTTTGAACCAGAGCATTCCTCGGTCCATGTTTATGCAAGGAGCGTCATCAACAAGAAAACCTTTCTCTTTTTAGCATCTCAGATTAACACCATCTGAACTCTTGGCCAACTTGGATAACTGAGATATGCATTTGAAGCTGATAGTTATGACAGGGCAATTTTCAGTTCAGCTGGCTTTTTACATATATCGACCAGTGCAAGGGCAATCGTGAAGAACAGATTGTGTTCCGCAATTAAAGAGCACAAAGTATTTTTTTGTCGCAGACACGATCGGTCATTTTTGTTAAGTGACTGCGCTAATGTGATAGAATGTGAGTCAAAGCCTGCCCAGGCCGATTGAGCGAAAGCAAAAGCTTGATGCACATCCAGCCATCACTGCGAATGTATCAGGCTTCTTCACTGTGTGACAGCACCAGCAGAACAGGCCACAGTGCAGAGCCGTGAGGCTAATCGGTACAATTATTCAATCTGCTCGCCAGCTGCATTTCCCAGCTGCAGCTCATCTGCTGGGGAGAAAGGCCGGTGTTTGTAAGCCCTCGGCTGGCTCGGCTTCGCAGGGTTACCAGCCCACACTCAGTAACTGAATAACGCTCTCTGATTTATTTATCTGTGCCATATCTGCACCCCAAGGCCCTGTCTGAACATGCAGACTCCTGCTGTATGGATGAGCCAATCTCCCAGCAGTACTTCAGTGCATTTTGTCTATTCTGTTGTCTTGCATGATGTTGTAATAATAAACACCTGAGCAAGTATTTACTTTCCAATGTTGCCTGCTATGTTTTTGCCCAAATCTTTGTAGCATTTCATTACTACTGTCAGAGAAAAAGCTTTCCCAGAGACTGACTCTGACCAGGCACAGGCATGATAATGCGCAACTGCACTGTAAACCCTGATAAGTGTGGTTAACTCAAATCTTTTGTGGCTACCGATTACCTCAAAAAAATTGTGTATGCCAACTTAATGATCTTGTGTTCACAGCACTTAAAAACGTGTAAATAATAACTTACCTTATTTTCTTTAAGTTCCTTTCACACAATGCAATTAAGTTGGCCTACACAATTTTTGTTGAGGTAATCGGTTTCCACAAAAAATTGAGTTCATCCTACTATCAGAGTTTACAGTGTATTGAAAACATCATTGGAGTTATTGTTTGTATGAATTACAATGGCAGCATCTATGGATTTCATGCAAGTTGTTGGTTAACATAGTAAAAATAATGGGAAAATTGACAATCATATTGACGCAACCAGAAAAGAAAAACAGCAATAGCAACACATCTTGTTTATAATGAATAATATAAAGGTATTAAGACAAGAATCATCTGAGAATCGCACAAATCCACAGCACTTCTATTCAAACGGTGAGCTGATTGAGAGGTTTCACTTTGGCAAGCAGTTTGAATTAATGAATGTGCTGTCTGCTCAGCTACTGCATGTATTGAACAGAAACCATTGGTGACCAATTTTCACGTCAATAGTTTTTTTGTGTGTGTTGGTGTTATTAATTTAACTGTTAGAACTTTTCTATTCTCTACAAACATCTCCAAAAGTTTTCTAATTTTGCCATCAGTAAAATTAATTTTCCTTTCCTTCGAAGTTGGCGTTATCCATAACAAGCTAACTCATTGGCTAGCTTGCTCAAACAAAAAATGAGTGCTTTCTGAATAATACTGAACAGTGCTAGGCAACGATCTTCACTTTGTGTGTATTTATGTTGAGGAGCACTTGGTTATATGCAAAAAGTGCTCATTCACTTGGATAGAAAATGGAAAAAATGTACACCATTCGATGCCTTGAGTCTTGATGAATATAGTGAGGTAACTGTTTGCAGTAAATAACATTGTTTCATTGAAAAACCAATACTTTGAATTAGTGACCAACCTGGCTAAAACGACACCACGGACATCACTTCCTAAGGCTTCTGAGCGTTTTCCATACAGTGCCGAATGGAAAAGTGACCTACCAGCAGTTTATTTTGGCTATATTTCATGGCAGGAGCAGTGTCAGTTCATGTTTATTGACATTTAGACCAAGGTTCCAAACCATAAACAGATAAATGTTAGGAGAACCAAGTTAACCCTTTTTGCAGAAAGAAATTCCAAACCATAAACAGATAAATGTTATTCCAGTGAAGAAGCCATTTGGAAATTGAATTATGTGACCGTTAAAGAAGACTACAGATTTGACTTTCAAGCAATCATCTGATAGAGTGAAGTCAGAAGACTTTTGTGTTCTCAGGTGACTGAGAAATGGACAAGAGCTGAAATACAACTGATCAGATAGGTTAACATACTTACTAGAATTTGTGCTTCATTGAGCTTCAGGAAATTTCTGGTACATGCAAGCGATAGTCTCAGGATCTGCTGATTAAATGTTGGACCTAATTTTGTCAAGGTCACCAAAAACCCAAGTAGGGTATGTTGTGCCTGGACCACTTGTTATTCTCTGACTATTTTATCTTTTTGTCCTTAATAGGTTAGTTTGGAATCCTTCAGGTAATCAGAATTAGTATTAGAATCGGAGAGTTTCATACAATACTCAACCCAAATCGTGTCTTTTTTTTTTTTTAAGGCAGTTATCTAATTTTACCTTTGCACTTCTCATTTAGTCTACCTGGACTTGGTTGGTTAGAGAGGACTGTGCATACTACATGCTCAATTCAAATGGTGGCTGAGGCCAGATGATGCTTTTTTGTTTGAGAACTGTGTACTGAGCTGAACACAATGTCAGCATAACTCAAGGGAGCAAACATTAGGCCTCCTGCAAAGCAATTTTTGCTTTGATCAATTAGATTTGCCAAAAGATAACTGAGCATTCGTGGAAAACAAAATAGATGAGGGAGGAAATAGATAAATTATGGAAACACATTAATCAAAACTGCAAGCTCTGCTGCAATAAAAATGCAGTTATGAAATCTAATTAATCCACAGTCTGTTGTCCATTTTCTAAAGAGATATAAAAAAGATCTGAACGTTTGCATATTTTTTTTCCATCTTCTGCTTGAATTTGCCCAAGGCAATGAGAATGATTGGCATTCCTGGCAGTGTGAACTGCACCGTAGCAGGTCATAAAGAAGAATGTTAAGCAGATGTGTTGGAGTGATGAAGAAATAACTTTGGCAATCTGAGTGAGGGAGTACAGAATTTATTGAGAGCATGGATTTAATCCTTCATTTGATGGTAGACCACATGGTCTCACGGGACCACAGGTATTAAAAGGGAGGGATGCACTGATCCGATATTGGTATCGTATCGGTCCCGATATTGAAGAAAATTCTAGATCGGGTATCGTGACAATGGGCCCGATCCATTCAGTCTAATCCTATGCTGTGCGCTGTGAGTGACGTCATGCGCTAGCAACACGCCGTGCTGTGGCCAGGCCAAAGAGAATAGATTAGGACAAGAGGCGAAACTCTGGTGCTTTTTTGACAACAGCCACTAGGTGGCGTCTGGTACCGCTGCCGCCATTTTGGGATGAAAAGCCAGGTGCCGCGCACTGGCCAGTATAGCCAAATCCGCTTGTTTTAAGCGACTTTGGGCTTAGCTTTTCGTAAAGTCGCTTATAAATATTGGTTGTCGTGGGTTGTGGTTTTTTGGGCTTGTTTATAAAGTGTAGTCGCTCATTTGGGCTTGTTGCCAAAGCAGAGATGCCAAGTCTCACGCATTTGGCGTGAGTCTCTCGCCTCTTAGTCTGGCATTCACGTTCCTGTACCGTAGTCAGCAATTTTTCAATCAACGCACACTGAAGAAATTCACTCATGGAATTTAAGTCATTGTGCATTAAGTTAATCAGTTTCACATGCATTGCGGTGGATTTCCCCACTAGTGACACAGAAATCGATTATGACTCGGGAATTCTCACGCTTGTCTTTACTGAGGGATTGAAAGCAATGAAATTGCATAAAGACTTTTCAAATAGTCTTATTTCATTTAAACAATTTTTAAACGATCATGAAACACATGCATTGTTTCCAATCCCCGAGTAAAGAGAAGCACGAGAAGTCCGGAGTCATAATCGCTTTCCATATTACTTGTGATGAGGTGCACCTTTACGCAAGTGAAACTGAAACCTCAATGCATAAGGATTTTAATTCCGCATGAGAATCTCATTGATAAGCGTTCATTGAATAATTGTGGACTACGGTGAATAAGCCTAAAGAATGCATGAGACCTACGCCAAATGCGTGAGACTTGGCATCTCTGCCAAAGCATGAAATCAAGTTCGAGAGTGTTATATTCAAGCAGCTGGTTTGGTGTCATTGAAGCGCATTGCTTCCCCCACCCCCTTACCCCATAGACAAGGCACAGGGCTAAAATAAACACCCGAGCGGACACCTGCACCTTTCTCCCATCGTTTCTGGCTACCATCTCACAACGGTAAATGGCATCTTTTTGTTTTCGTCTTGTTCCATTAAAAAATTTCAATTTCAGGCTTCTTTGGTCAGATGTACCAATACACAAATTATACTGAAGCAGCAGATCTCATGTTGTCACTTCGACTAATTTAAAGAACATTGTAATTCCTTATTAATATGTAATGGATGAAACTGCTTGTGAAAGACAGCTACGGGAGCATAGTGCACTAGCAAGGCATAAAATGAATGTCTCAACTCTTGCTACGCTCGACTTTGTAATTTAAATTTATACCAAGTGCACTTGGCAGAGCGTGGTTGTACCTGTGCCTGGTTTCATGATGCTTGCAATTTATAATGCATTGGTATAATGTCAGCCCAAAGGAGACAGCTAATTTCACTGATAGCGATAGCTACTGTTTGTTTTTCTCAGTTTCAGCTCCTTTATTATTTTACATTGGGTGTTATAGTCTTAATTGCACTGACTGAACCAGGAGACGTTTTGTTATATTTTTTACATATTTGGCCAAGCTAGTGAAGCTATTGGTTTATTCAGCTGCTTTTACAATGGATGTTCAATTCCTTTGCACAGAAACATTGTAAAGAGCTTATTGCTGTTTATTTTGAATGTCTACCAACCAAGCAAGTGAAGCTATTGGGGTTTTTTTTCTCAATTTAAGCTCCTTTATTATTTATTTTTACATTGGGTGTTATACTCCCAATTGCACTGACTGAACCAGGACAGGTTTTGTTGTATTTTTTAGACATGTTTGACCAAGCTTGTGAAGCTATTGGTTTATTTAAGATTGCTGTACTGGTGCACAGTTATTAAATAAATAATTCAGTACATTTATATCTGTTTATTTGTTTTTAAAAAAATGAAGAAAGAAATGTTTAAGTCTGATGTTGCTTTGAACAAAAGAATGATCCCAGCCTTTTCCACACAATGAGACAAACTGTTTGTTAGGTAATTCAGCGCTGTTTTTCTTTATGGGTATCGAATTGGTATCCGCCAATACTAAACCTCAGATATCGGTATCGGTATAGAAGTGAAAAAAGCGGATCGTGCATCCCTATTAAAAAGACTGGAAAATCGCACAATATGCAATTTAGGACTTCACAATTTGGAAGGACTTTCAGAATTACCAGCAAGATGAGCATAACAATTCAATATATTATCAAAATTATGAGGACAATGGCTGTAACTGTCATCAAGACGAAAATTTGGATTTAGTCATGAATATCAGAAAATACAGTATATCATATCACACACCATAGTATAATAATTAATATATTGTGATAATATGATAAATATGAGAGCAAAGACTTAAGACCAACAATAGGTGAATAATCATGTTTGTAAATATTTGTAGAACTTTGAAGATCAATACTGCCTTACAAAGCTGAAGTGCAGTGAATACGTGCTGAGAAAAATGTGAGTTTTGTGGTCTTGTAATGAAATGAAGTATGGATTAAGGATTTATTTAGATAAAATTATACCATGGCGAGTCAATTAACCATAATCTATTTAAGATGTGCTAACTATTCATTTTTTGGGACAGCAAACAAACTGTGAAGCCATTTTGTCGTTACTGCACTTGGCCCTTGTAGGGCAGAATAACCGTAAATGAGACCTTTATTGGGGTAATGACCATAAATCAAATCAAGAATACAAAATGCAAATCTTATCAAGGATATAGGTATTTTCAGGATAATCACATACTGTATGTCACCAGGAATTTTGTGCTACACAGATAATCAATGATGCAAATCTGCTAGCCACTAGTGGAATACAGTAAACTCCGACGTGCCCACTACTGGTGAAACCGCAGGCATCAGTGGGGAGCAGTGGCCTGAGCAGCAGGTAATGCAGTCCTCTGAGCAGTAACATGGATCCCATGAGTCTTAAAATGTCTCCAGCCATTAAATCAAACTGAGATGTTCCTCGTTAAGCAGCAGGTTCTCTCTTAAAGCTCTGTGTAAACTGGGCATCAAAGAGATGAGTTTCTTCCTATCCCCTGTCTCTTCCCAAGAGCTCTCCAGAGGTGATTTTATCCTGCAAAGCTAAATGGACAGCTAACCGGTGAGCTGAGCTCACGACTGCAGGGCCATGCAGGGTCCTGATGAAAATGTGCTCGACACTTCTTGCTCCATGTTGAAGTGCAATGAAAATAATGAATGTGCTTCGAGTGAAAATAAAACTGAAACATCAATCGAGCTCTTAGACCCGCGGGGACGATACTTCTTACGTGTGCCTTCGTGTAAACAGCCTCTTTGTCTTCCACGTGGTTGGCCATGAGCGCAATAGAGAAAGTGAGAGAGACCTGAAAGTCTGAGGCCTCTTGTGGACACTAATGAAAGGCTGTAGCTAGCACTTTGATTCAAACCCTCTTCAGGGACATGATGATGAGCACAGGGCCATTTGTCAGCCCTCCAGCCTGAAGGACAACATGAGACAGGAGAGAAAGATCTCATTCTCTCCACATCATATTGAGCCTAACAGACTGGCGATGCATTATTCAAGCGATAATATAATGTGATTCATGTCTTATCTTTAGTCTCATTTTGAATTTGAAAATAATGGCATTCGGCCTTTACATGGTTCCAGCTGTATCCCCACAATAAAAGATAAAATGCCTTTTTCCGGCCAGCAGCAATGGTAACAACTCCTCAGAACCAATGTGTGAGAGTAAGTGTGTTGCTATATACTGCCTGTTTTAGTCCATGCATTGTCCTGCTTTTACAAGCATCTGTTCGCATGGATATGTATGCGAGTTGATGCGGCTCTATTTTTAAGCAAAATTAAACCTCTTTCGGAAAGACCACAGCCTGATTGGTTTGAAAATTCCCAGAATTTCCAGTTCCATTCTTGTAATGATAAAAAACTGCAGTCATCATATGCCCCATGTGGGAAAAAACATAAACAAATTACCAAATAAATAAAATAAAGCCAGTACAGCCAAATATTATGCCGGCATTGCAACAGCATTTAAGTCTGATAGTCCACTGACACCATAAACGGTGGTGAGCAGATGGCAGAGTAACTACAGTCAGTTATTCATCAGAAATGATACTGTTTTTATTTTAGTGGCCACACAGTTTTCCCCATCACTCTGAGGGAGCCAGAGCTGTCAGTCATGTTGAGTGGCAGGTGTGATAAGCTGAATGGTTCAGTGTGAGCAAATAGTGCAGTCAGAAAATCTCAGTGTCAAGCAGAGCTGTGATGCGGATGTGGACGACGGTAAAGGGTTTTGTGTGTGTGTGTGTGTGTGTGTGTGTGTGTGTATCGGGGGGGGTTGGATGCTGTTTCCACCCTCTACCACTGCAGGCACAAGGCAATATTTGATGACAAGCACAGTACTCATTGGTTTGCAATGAAGAGCAACAGTCACAGCATTAACATGAAGCAGGAATGACTGCAGCAATGTGATACAATTGTCTGGGTTCTGCAATGCAGGTCTTCGTGGACTGTTGGAGCATAATGTTTCAGAGCAACAACTGAGAGCACCACTGAGAAGTACCAATAAAAGCAGCATCAATGTGGTCAAGATAGCAATGAGGGTCAACAGTCAGGCTTGCTGTATGAAGCAGTGAATTGAGCGGCAAAAAGATTCCAAGTACAGAACATACTGTATGTGCACTGAGGCTGTATCCTAGAGCTTAAGTTCAAAGGCAACATGAATGGAAATGGTGAGAGGTTGGACAGGATGACACTTGTCTGTTGAAGTGAATTTTCAGGCCAAGCCTAGAAAGATAAAGGCAGTATCAGTGACATTACGCTACCGACTGATATAAGCATCTCTCTCTGCCATGCTGAGATCAGAATGTAAGACAGAACAGAAAGACCTGAAGAGGCAGAGCTTATCAAGTAAGTGGAGGTAGTTGACTGCAGCAGTCCAGCTGGCATGCAGGGCGTGATGATGGCTTGGATGTTAGAGCACGGCATTATATATTTCAAAGCTCTACTGTGGCACAATTTTCTCCCAATTTTCCTTCCACACTAAGAACCAAAAAAATTCTGCACCCCACATCACTGCTGTGCAATTTGAGAGGAGCCTTTCAGGTAAAGGGCAGGTTCATCTTCAGTGTAGAAAGTTGGCATTGCCTGCACTACAGGACACAAATCTCTGCAAGTGAGTTAATGCAAGCAGCCATGGCAACAGACAGCTAGCAGGCAGCTGAGGCAATACTACTTAATTTAAGTGTAACAGTTATTTCTTATTTTTAAAAAGAGAGAGATACATATTATAGACAGCCCTTGCAAATGATTTTCTTTACTGAGACAGATAAAAAGGCAGAGCAGGAAACTGGCAGAGAATGGACTGCAGTGAAGTGCGTGTCAGAGGAAGGGACTGAATCTCCACCCATATGTTTGGAAATACAGCAGTCATATTCTTGGTGTATTCTTTCATGACCTTTGCCAAAGCCAAGGCCTATATTTCATTTTGTTCATTAGTGTGAGCATCATTCACAATTATTTTAGGACAGGAATGGATGGTCTTGTATACTTACTCTGATTTAAGCCTGATCTCGAGGCATTCTGAATTTTGTGCATTCACCTCTGAGGTGCGTGGGGCTGGAGGTAGCCACAGATACAAAGAGGCAGACAGCTATTTGCTGATAAATTCAGAATTGGGTAATACCCATTCATCATAGCTCAGAACAAAAAAGACATCAACACATTCATAAGCTCAACAGAAACCAAAATTTAAACGCTGAGGCAGCCGAAGGTCTGTCCAACAGACACACGCAACTTCAGCACCCCGCAGTTTGCCCTCAAATCCCACTGTAGTCATTTTATAATAAAGCTCGCTTCATTAGGCTACCTATGCTGATTGACAGATGCGGCAATGCATCCCTGCCTGTACATAGGGACATTTGTCACACCTATGGCTGTGTCGACCAATCAACATTTAGCTTTGCCGGTGTCCTAATCACCAGTCTCCTCCTTGACAGTGGCTCCTCATTCTCTTCATCCCCTCATACTCATGCCCTTCATCACCTGTTCCTGAATTTCCTCCATCTCCGGCCCCTCGTCCCCTTCATCACCTGCGTTCATTACTACCATCTACCATCTCCTGCCCCTCTTTCCCCTCATCAACTGTCCTTAGCTCCTTCATCCCCTGGCCCTAGTTCCCTTTATCCCTTGCTCCTCATCTGCTTCATCCCCTACCTCTAGTTTCTTCTATATCCGCTTTCCTTTTGCTTCAACCCCTGCCGAAGGGACCTGTATATTGCAAAAGTGAGCCATCCTATAGCCACTCTCTTTCTAAAGATTCACAAAACTGCAACTTGCCAATGCAGTGCAAAATTATATACAGCTCAGTCTTACCACATTAAACCCCACTGTGACCAAGTGAAGTTTTACCTTTATCTCTATGGCCCCGCAAATGGTCATAAACACAGAATATGCAGCTCATGGAAGCATTTTTAAAAAAGAAAAGGCTCCGGCAAAAAGTTAATCAGGTTCTTGTGTCATCTCCGGTGACTTGTCTCGCTGCTCTGGTTTCCCTCGTTCTCAGTGGCCTTTTTTGAAGGTAATTACATTATTCACATCTGCGAGAATTCACCAGCCCGGAGGCCTGAGGAGAGCAAGCTGAGACACAGAATGGATTCAGAGGTCTTGCTGGGAAGCTGGCAGATCTAGTGCGGATTCTCACTGCAGGGGAGGGAAAACTGCCTGTACAGAGGAAATGACTCTCAAATCCCTTTATGTATTTCTTCCATTTATGATTTATGAAAGGCAAAAGAGAAGTCTTGCTCCTTGGTTGTAAATGTGCAGTAAATGTCATTGATTAGTTTACAGGTGTAAAAATATATGGCTTACAGAGGCTGTAATAATACAGTTGTTGCTTTTCAGCTGCTTATACATTATTCAAAAAGGCCCAGAACACAATGTTGTGGATGAAATCATCTCCCTCAATTTTCTCCTTCCTTTCTCTCTGTATCTCTCTCCTTCTACCTCTCTTCCACTCTCAATGTCACACTCACACATACTCATGCACAAATGTACACAGATGGACACACAGATATAATACTATAATTCTTGAACACATACACGCTGCAACGGCCCAAAATGTCTCCAACTGCAGAAACTTGCTGCATTTTTGAATATTTGTTTTCACTGACTGAAAAGCGCAATTGCCTTCGTCAGCCACTGTAGGTAGATCTTGATTCTTCAGACTTCTTCTGCGAAGATGAACAAGGCTCCAATCTAAGCGGCTACGTTGGACATTTAGACTATAACCATGGTGAAAAGCGTCTTTTTGAGTCAAATTTGAATGTTGGGGCTTATGGACACTTGGATTACGCCACACGAGCAGTATGGAGACATTTAAGTGTTTTTACACTTGAAAGAGTGGCCCCCGCTGACTTCAGTTGATTTGGATTTGTCTTCAATGCAGTTTTTCTTTGAAACTCCAAAAGTGCTTTGAGGACGAAAGAAATTCACGGACCCTTCAGTTAGCCTTGTGGTGAGTAGGAGATGAGTGAATGTTCATTTTTAGGTGAACTATCACTTTCAGTAGTGAAAAAAATCAATTTTCTGAAGCAAAAATTCAATATCGTATTGATACTATGTCATTCTACTATCAATCATAGACCACAGATATTAAAACAGCAAGATGCCCTACTATTGATTTACGCGTAGATGTGTCCCTCGACGAATTCAGTGCTCACTTCCAATTTCCCTCTGAAATCCAGTCACTTCAATGCTTGCTCAGGCTTATCTGCATAAAGCACATATATAGTTCACACCCATGTAAAACTTTCCTGGTAATTATCTCTTGATTGACATGTTTTTTATCCAATTCATGACAGTATAAACTTTCCACAGTAATTGAAAGACTTTGATTGCACTCTAAGAAAAGTATTTCAGCCCTTGTGTAACAACAAGTCAGGTTGTATTCTCTTGACTGTGCACAGCTGAAGGACGTGAATGCATTGGGAAAAAAAAGACTTCCAACCTAGAAATGCTTAGTAACAAGTAAGAGATTCAAATGTGATGCGGACGTGAACAATGGGAGTTATTCCGAACGGAAGGACTGAAGGGTTCCTTGTACCAGATTTCTGTTTCTGTGTTTCTTCTGCGGAAGGAGGAATTGATTGGAGAGGTTTTCTTCATTATGAGAGAGTACAATGGAGTAGCATGGAGTGCTCATGGCTAGCTAGCTAGCTGTTTTTTTATTTTGGATTTACCATAGCCATGATTATCACAGAGCTTGAGTGCCATAATGGTTAATAAGAGCAACCGTTAGCCTTTGTTAATAATACTGCATGCAGTGCCTGACAAAAGTCTTGTCGCATAAAGACATAGTAACTAAAAATAGCAAATAACTTTATTTCTAACCAATCAATTGTTACAATAAATGGTCCATTTTTATGTCAAGGGCTTTCACATTAATAATTTGCTGCAAAATGAAACCGTCAAAAAGGGTTCTGATGTTCACAGCCTGGCAAAGCCCATAACGTGTTTTTGCTGGGACAAAAGTCTTGTCGTCTCTTCAGATGATGCAACAAATCACAGATTAGAGTTTAACCTATGACAAATACTGTAATTAACACATTCCCAGATGTGTATAGAAATAACCCCAGCGCACCAGACTTTCATATGAGGTGCGACTAGACCTCTGACAACATGCCAAAGATTCAACCACGGACCAAAGTGCTGATCATCAAGAGCCTGAAGACTGAGTCTGCTGCTGAGGTGGCAGACATCTTTAATGTATCCAAATGTCAAGTGGAGGGGATAAGAAAAATATTTGAAGAAACTGGTGATGTTAAGTGGCAAGTGCAGGTCAGACAGACCCCCGTGATGACAACTGTTTGAAAGGACCGTTTGTTGCTTCAACTGTACAAGGCTAGCCCTTCTTCAACTACAGCAAAGCTACATTAGGAAATGTCACCAAAAATCCCGGTATCTACAAGAAGAGTTTGTCAAATTCTCTCTCAAAGTGGTTTTCATGGCCGAATTAGTACACAGAAGCCTGCATTAAACAGAAAACAAATAACCTGCATTGCATTTGCCAAGGCCCACAGCTTGCAGAAAGGACTGATACTGGAAAAGTGGCTGAAAGTTTATTTTTCAGATGAATCATCCATTGAACTGCATGCCAGTCGCCGTACAAGACCTGTTGGAACCCTTATGGACCCAAGATTCTCCCAGAAAACAATCATGTTTGGTGGAGGAAAAATCATAGTTTGTTGTTACAGCCAGTATGGGGGGGTGAGAAAGATCTGCAGAGTGGATGGCAACATCAACAGCCTGAAATATCAAGAAGTTCTTGCTGCCCAACTCATACTGCTGCTCCTTCTCATACTTCTGTCTGCACATCACAGTTCCTGAAAGCGAAGAAGGTGAAGGTACTCCAGGATTGGCCAACCCAGTCACCTGACATGAACATTATTGCGCATTTCAGGGGTAAGATGAAGGAAGAGGCTTGGAAGATGAAACCATAGAATCTTGATGAACTCTGGGAGTCCTGTAAGACTGCTTTCTTTGCCATTCCAGATGATTTCATCATCAAGTTATTTCAGTCATTGCCAAGACGTATAGATGCAGTTCTCCAAGCTCATGGGAGTCTACACAATATTAATTCTTTTTTCCAAGGCACCATGAATTTATGTTCTAATATTATGGTGGCATATTTGTGTATTCAAAATAAAATGTATGTATAATTTCCACATTTTTTTTCAATGCGACAAGACTTTTGTCCAAGCAAAATCTGACCTTTCTGTACTAATTAAATAATAAAACACAATGAATGACACAAAACTCTATTTTGATATATTTCGCATAATCTAGAGGGCTTTGCCTTTCATATAAGCCATTTTTTGATTCCAATTGATCAACTACAAGTCAGGTTATTATTTGTTGTTCCTACAACTTGGATAAGTGACAAGTCTTTTGTCAGGCACTGTAGTGGCATTTTGCTGAATGTGGTGATTTGTTTTAGAATTTATGCTGCATTCAACAAAACAGAATGCCTAACGTTAGGTTTTCACTCATTTAAAATGCGAACAGGTTGAAGACTTTGGTAAATCCCCTGCTATGTTCGTTGCACCGATTTTGGTTTGCTCGCGCGCATTCACTTCACGCACGAGTTAGCCCATGTCTGCAGAGGAGTATTTTTCCCACTATTTGGGAAATCCACCCTTTCAATAGCAATTCATCCCGGTGCAATGGCACCTGGCTTTTAAAGGGCATGAGAGATGACACACTCACACATTTGTTTATTTCATGTTACGTCTAAAACAGGCTTAGGATTAATTAAGAAACTAAGTACGACCCCTTTGAACCTTGCGCCTTACTCTGTGCCCTGATAACCTGCCGTTTAAATAGCTAAAATGGATTCAGACACACCGCAAATGCACTTGCGCCATGCCCTTCAAGCCATGGACATAGATCGTGAAAATAGGGCCCAAGGTGTCACCCAATATCTGGTGGTGATACTGAACACGTTGTCGCCAATGTCCTTAATGAACATGATGAGCACGAAAGCCTGACTAGTGCAGTTGATCTCTCCTGTTTGACAATGCCGGTTGAAGCAGACGAAACGTCCAGACCCAACTGTAAAAAAAAATCAGGAAAGCCAAGACCCCATCGGATCAATCAGATGATGCCATCATGAAGTTTGTACAAGACAGGTCCAAAGCAGCTGCCAAGAATGAGAAAAGAACCGGAAGTAATGTTTGGGAAAATGGTAACAACATCACTTATTCTGCATTGTCAAGGCAGATCTGGGGACTCGCGAAGCTGAAGATACGCCAGGTTTTCTATGAAATAGAGCAAAAAGATCAAGAAACACAACCGTCAGCAACGGCAAGTATGCCTAGCTACAATGTGAATTTTCAAGACCCTCGATGTCAACCAAACATCCCCTGGGCTCCTGCGCAGGAATAAATGTCATTCAATCACTACTTAAAATATTGGAACTATAAGTTCATTTCATAAAATTTTGATGTGTCGAATGGACACTTTTTTTTTTGGTCTAGACCTATGGAAGGGTATAGTATTGGCTGTCAAAAGATTTAAGTGAATGGTTTGACACAAAGCATTCCTGATGATGATTCATTTGTTTATTTACTGAAATAAAAGGCTGGTGTTGTGGCTGTAGTGGCCAGTACAAAGAATCGTCACACAGGGGTCCTGTGTAGCCGAATGGGATGTTTTTTGTTCAGTTTTAATTTAACCACTGTTGCTCAGAATCACAAATAAAACAGATCAGGTATACATTTCTTTTGTAACTACAAGGAGTGTCAGGTTATTCTGCAGTTATCCCAATCTGATTCACTCTCACTTTCATGTGGTAATTTTCTGTCAACAACTTCGTTCTGCCAAGGTACACTGCCATGGTTTGTCTGAAAATAAGTCATGAACATGAACTCACGAAGCCTGTTGGCATCCCTTGAAGCCCTATTAGCACTCAGTCTTTCTACTGGTAATAGGCTCGTGTCACTACGTGTGATCTGTCACTATTTTCTAGGATGCAACTCGCCATCCTCACCCACATAATTGACAAACTGCGGATCAGGGTTCTGCCGATGCTGGTCGGAATCCACCAACCACCATTCAGCTTTTCCCGACCGGCACTATTTTTTCAAAGATCAGTTAAAATGAGCGCATCCAGCATCCAATAAAACCGCTAGAAACAAAACATAAATGACCTTCAATATGCTCCCCCCTTCTATTATTGTCAGAATAGCTAACTTTTGTTTTCGACCCGTGCTAGTTCTCAATCATTTTCCTTTATTGACGCATCTTCAAATGATCGTAATAATCCATTGGCAAACGAAAACACGGCTTCACTCCATATGCGATCTAACAGCAATGAAATAATGGGCTGAATTCAGTACAGAAACGTAATTTACTTAGTAGTAGATGCTTTACAAAAGACAAACTGCTCTGAAACTTCTGTGCTACCTTTTCCGCACATCAGGCTATTTAACTTGTGCTTCATGATCGTTTAAATTATTTTTTTAAAAACTGAAAAACTTCCATGCATAGAGATTTCAATTCCATGTGATAATCTCTAAAATACGCCTAATTGAATAATGACTGACTCGCGTTCCAATGAAATATCGCCTCTCACTCTCGGTACAGCAAGGGTTGATTTTAAAAGTGGGACTCAGCAAATAAATATAAAGAGCATGAGACTCAAGCCATACGCGTGCAAGTTAAAGCCATATGCGTGCAAGTTGTCAGGCATGCAATTTTGCATAACGCTGATTTAAATGCAGCAAATAAGCATCAGACTAATAATTGTCGTCTTACCTAAACGGGGAGAACTTGCAGCACCTGACAGTGTGGAGTGTTCTCGGAGTGAATCTTTTGTTAATTATGAAAATGAGCGAGAACAGGTCACGACGAATAATTGTTTTAAACGGATGTTCTGTGGCCCCCAAGTTCCCAGTTCCCAGATGAATTGTTAAAAGTTTTATGAATTGTTCAAATTTGTTAAGCTTCATTAGAAATGTTTGAAACATAAAATACAGTTGTTAAGTCGTATTCAGAAATGTCATGAAAAGTATTTGGATACAAAATAGAAAAAAAAGTTTATGAATATGACATCTATCTATGAAAATGAGAGGCAGCTCGCATGCACCATGGAGAACATCAAAGATATCCTTTGACTCTCCGTCTCTGGTGACAGAGAGGCAATATTTGCATTCATATTGTCACAAAAATTTTTCCAGCTCGCATGCACGGCGCGCTCACATTACATATGACCACCAACTCTCAGATTAAACCTACGCCCCTCACTGACAAGATCATTCATGAATAATGTGTATTGTGCTTCATAGCTTGTGGAAGGCAGATTGTCAGGTTAGGAGATGGCAGAAATTTTCCGTCCAGCACTCCTAGCGTCCTGGGCAGAACCCTGGTGGATGTACGTATCAGACTTCTGGAGCTGTGCCTGCATCACTCGATTTCATGTAGTTGTGAAGTGCCGTGGTTACTTTGATGATATTATCAAAGTTGTGCGGTAAAGTTTCTGTCGGTTTCTGAAAGAAGCGCCACTTAGCTGCTTCTATTCTGAAGGCATTTTCTGATTTCCTGCGAGCTAAGGAAATTCAGTAGTTGAATATCCGTTGGCCTTTAGGTATTCCATGCCCTGGAAGGGTAAAATGTCATGTCAACCACCAACTCGCTATGCAAAGGATCATAGTAGTACATAATTGTAATATCTTATATACCTATTTGTACACTCTTGAAATGGTTTTTATTGGTCGCAAAGGACTTACCAGGGTTAGTCTCATCATGTGAGTCTGCTCTGGGAACGCCTCATCACCGACAAACACGCATGGGCAAGACACTTGGGATCCCTGAAGGACATCTGGGTCTGGGATGCCCAAAGTACCACTTTACAGTCATCGTCCAAAATCTGTATATCCAAAAATATCACTATCACATTCTCAGCCATATGCACTAACGTCTACGATGGAGAATTAATATCTTGCGTCCACTACAGCCATCAGGACGATGGAGAAGCAGTTCTTATAATTAAAAAAATCACTTCCTGGCATAGGTGTTGCCTTTATGGTCACGTACGTGCTATCTATGGTGCCTGGAGAAACCGGGAAATTTCAGTACAACCAGAAGTCACCTGCTACCTGTGTCCACTGGTCTTGTGATGGAGATGCAACAAAATCATCCTTTAAAGCTTCCCAAATGGCGATGCATGTTTCATGGAATGCTTTGTTTACGGTGGCTTTCCTAAATGGTAATTGTCTGCTGTGAACTGACACTTGCAAGTATTTGCAGGGTCAACGAAAGTCGTTCTGCTGCAGACTCGGGGAAGCTGTGTGTCTTGGTGTGTGTGATATGCGGTCCTACGCTATGCGGCAGATCATCAAATCTGTCCATGGAAAGTACCTGAAGGGCACTAACTTATCTTGCATGTCCTGGACTTGGGAATGGTAGTCCCCGTTGTCTGGCCTAGTTTTCTAGAGTGGACAACCATACCACTCCCTCCTCTGCTCCCCCGTTTGCTTGCGCTTTTGCCTCCGTAGCCGCTGTATGACTAAGACGTTGTCCATCTTGAGCACTGGTTCTCAAATTCAGTCCCAGTGCAGTTATAGTTGTAGGTTTTAATACACAGTTAATTTGTCCTAATAAGGTGCCTTTCATGTTTAATGCAGTTATTTACCAGAAATATCCATGTGTGCTATGAAGAATAAAAGGCCCTTTGACAGATTGTGTTTATATTTCTATATTGCAAGCAATTTCAGGTAATAAAAGTCTTGAACAGAACACATTGGACCACAGCACTAGAATAGGTGATATGTGAAGGCCAGCAAGAATATGCTGTTTCACACATTTTTGTGGAGGACAAAGGGTAGTTATCAAAGACTCTCTTCTGCTGCTGGATTTTAACAGACCTTTGAACAATGATGGTGATAACACAATATAGAAACGATTCTCAAGTCAAGTCCACACTTGACCCTTAGCCCACAGAAAACAGCGGCGCTTCTGGATCATGCTCAAAAATGGCTTCCTTTTTGCATGATAGAGTTTTAGGTGGCATCTGTGGATGGCACGGCGGACTGTGTTTACAGACAGTGGTTTATTGAAGTATTCCGGGGCCCATTTAGTAATGTCAATGACAGAATCATGCCAGTGATGAAATTAAAAAAAAAAACCTACCACAGACTTGGAAATGCCTCGCTCAGTTTCTATGTAGCCCAACATCCCACCAAGTTCCAACATAAGTTAAACAACAATTAACACAAAAATTTGTGAAGAACTGTTTTTCTGACCCCTTCCCAGATTTATAGCACTGCCAAACTCAAATTTTCCCATAAACGCTTTCTTGTAAATGTTAAATCTCTTATTCGGTCTCCACTTTATCATTGAACATAAACTGGGTGCAAGCTACATACTAATATCCAGGAACCGATTGTCTTGGGTCAGCGAAATGATTGAGCTGGAACCAATAAAACAGTGGCATGTAGCCCCAAAATAAGGTCATCGTGCTGCACATTGCACGATGAGCCAAAATAGTGTTCAGCTTTTGGCAGTTTTACCCTCATCTCATCTTCCTCTCTACTTTTTCTCCCATTAGTGTGCTTTTTCTTTAACTGCATTTTCAGTGATGTTAAGACGCTGTGAAAGGCTGCTATACCTCAGCTAATGAAAATAGCCTCCTATACTACAGAGTACTCCTTGGATATTTGAGTGATCATATTTTTTTCCCATAAATCTCAACAAAAAGAAAGAAAGATATTCACATCACATCAAGAGAAAGTATGCAGCATAACCACCAATTGGAATAAAAAAATGCAATTATCTAGTATGTGTCTAATGGAGGTCCAACATATTTGATTATTAACGCTGATAGAATAACATGTAAAGAATGTTACTGTCCTCGACTGAGATTTATGTAGCTTTGCTGCTAATGAAGGACCTTGGAATAAACAAGAAGGACTGCAAACATAAAGCATCTAAACTAGGGCTTGAATCCTTACCTAACAATGACTTTATAAGTCGGGGTGCACTATCAGGGAGTTCAGGAATGTGGCTGCTGCCCCACATGCATTGCTCCCAACTTTTTATCTCTTTCATTATTCACCATAGTAGTCTGTAATTGTTTGTAGTTAGACTAAAATTGAGGGGCTCTTTTTTGGGATTCTTGAACTTGCTATTGACTCACTTCTCTAGTCCATAGTTTGTGAAGGTGATAGACCATATTAGAATTAACAGTTTGAACTAACCTGTTTGAATTTTTGTTCTTGTGGGTAAGATGGGAGACGTGGTCACACTGAGCACGCGCAGCATTTCCAGGAATCTGCATCACACAGGAGGATTTTTTTTATGAAAAAAATCTAAAGCCTCCATAAACCATAAGGACATAAACTAATCAGGAGACATATTTTCATTTCAACCTCCACTGGAAGCATCTTAAAGGGTTTCCATGGGGGATCCATGTTTCCATCGCCATAACCTAAGGCCATTTCAGGGAGGACACTTCCATCAGATTCAACCATTTATTATATAATGACATGTATTTGAGTTTGGCGGTGACTGCTCTAAGCTCTGCAACAATCTGAGCAAGGATAACACAGAGGGCTCTAATTTCTTGGCGCAGTACACGCAGTGGTAATTTCGTCCAGTGCAGCCCGCGCAGTGGTAATTTCGTACTGTGCAACACCATGCACAGCCACTTTGGCAATTTGCTAGACGGACATGCGCCAAGAGCTCGCCAGTTCCAATCTGGTTTACTTTCGGTGCAGTGGTAATTTGGCTGACCAGCGCGCAGTGCGCACACGTCACCGAAACCTCACAGGCAGGTTTCCAGAATGTCAGGTACATTTCAATGCAATAAATAATTACAGCAACCACTATTTAATGTAACTATCTGAATCAGCACATAAATTATAGTATCTACATTGATTGTCCTGATGTCAGATCAAAGGCGGTTGGCATGCGTAATGGAAACTCCACCTGACACCCCTCAGAGTGTAAGTGAGTATTGATATTAAATTACTTACTTGCACCGTAGCCGCTTTTTTTGCGGAGTGGCTTTGACCGCAAATACCTGTCTGCAACGTACGAGAGAGAGAGAGAGATGTGTGTGCATGTGGGCGTGTGAGTGCGTGTGTAGGCTATGTGGGTATGTATCCTTCAGCTGCTTTCACACCGGACACGGAACAAATTTTTCGCGCGACAGATTACATTCAAAGTCAATGCAAAGACGCGAATACACGCGAAACGTGTGTATACGCGTCTTTGCATTGACTTTGAATGTAATCTATCGTGCGGAAAATTCGTTTTGCGTCCAGTGTGAACGCGGCTTTAGAAACACAGCCTAGGGCTCTAATTTCTTGGCGCAGCGCAGGGTGGCGCAGCGTGGCGTAGCGTGGCGCAGCCCACGCAGTGGTAATTTCGTCCGGTGCAGCCTGCACAGTGGTAATTTCGTGCGGTGCAACACCGTGCGCAGCCACTTTGGCAATTTGGTAGACGGACGTGCGCCGAGATGGGTGTGGCGGCGTAGTAGGGGGAGGTGTCACATATTCATCAAGTGACAATTTCGTTGAAAAAGTCTTCGCTGAAGTTGCGCAGAAAGCTCGCCAGCTCCAACCTGGTTTACTTTCTGTGCAGTGGTAATTTGGCTGACCGGCGCACAGTGCGCACACGTCACCGAAACCTCACAGGCAGGTTTCCAGAATGTCAGGCACATTTCAATGCAATAAATAATAACAGCAACCACTATTTAATGTAACTATCTGAATCAGGACATAAATTATAGTATCTATATCGATTGTCCTGATGTCAGATTAAAGGCGGTTGGCACGCATAATGGAAACTCCACCTGGCTTAATCAACGCAGCTGAATCTGTGATGCAAACTAACGACTTCACATCTTTCTCAGCCAACCACAAACTCCCTATATATAATGCTTGTGTTCTATGCTCAGTAAAGTCAATGCAAAGACGCGAAAGTCGGACAGGGTTTTAATATATCTCCGTGTCCGAAAGTCATAAAAGTTCTCATTTTTCGAGTATTCCAGGAATTATTAGACGTGCAAACTTGGCCATGTTTGTGTTCGACCTTCACAAAATGCAAATTGATAGGTATCGACTTTTCTTGGTCTTTTTATTTGTGTGTTTTCTTCCGTTGAAGATATACAAGTCTTTTTTCGGTCTCTCTTTTGAAAATTAGTCAGATGGATCGAACAGATTCACGCTTTATTTCCACACCAGAGATAAAATAGTGCTTGTAGTCAGTGAGCAAATAAATTCCATGACCATTGACAGTGTGAATAAATTATCGCATGCACGATCAAGACTGTCCGAGGCGAAATGCAAAATACTCCATGTATGGCAGCCAGCAAAAAGTAAAAGTATTAGCATGAGAACAGATTTATAACGAAATAAAGGATAAAAATATATCACCAACAAACAGAGCATCCAAAAAAGATGGCCCGCAAATAAATAAATCGCTGTGTTCATTGGATGTTCTGTTTGTTGTTAAAATGTTTCTTTTTATTCTTTATTTCGTTATCAATCTGTTCTAATCGTCCTCTTTTTTTTGGCTGTCAGACACGGAGTATTTTGCATTTAATGTCCGACAGGCATTGTACATTGTCCCGCGCCAATGTCGACTCACTTTATTGAGCAGAGCTTAAACAGAAACATTGATTGAAATTCTCGGTACTCATCTTGAAGAACTGAGCCCTCTTATCAAAACATTCACCTTTAATATCTAAAACATTCAGTAGATTTGAAGAAATTAAAAACAATAATCGACTGTCGGACACGGAGATATATTAAAACCCTGTCAGACTCTCGGACACGTAGACACTGCGTTCAACGCATCTGTTATGCGAAAAATTCGTTTCGCGTCCAGTGAGCGAGCGGCTTAATACTAGGCTACTATTTATTGTCACTTAGGTTTTATCGTTTTTAGTGGGGGAAAGGAATACAGCCTGATTGCTATGATCTCGTACTGAGTTAAGATCACATAGTGAAAATAAATGTGTAACGTATCTTGCATTGTTGTCCATGCATGTTAATCCCAAAATTTTAAGCAGCAACAGGGTGTAATAATAGGAACACGCTATCCATCGTTCCCAATGATGCAGGCAGAAGTCGTATTCATTCCAGCTTCATAAGTTTGAATGATCTGACGTAGTTTCGTTTTGAAATTCCATTCAAGTTCGCTAATGGTAATAATTCGAGAATGCCCTAGCTAGCCAGCTAACTCATATTCGTAATGCTTAATATAGACGTAAGCGGTGCAGAAAACATGCCTGAAGCAGCAAAGTAAAATGCAACATTAACGCATCATGCAGACATAGGACAGAAGCTTCTATATTCCAACATATTAAAGGTGAGGAGAGGAGCTCATTTGATTGGTGAAGATTTGACTCGGCTGTGTTATACCCAAACACGCCTTCTTTGCTGCTTGCGCCGGCAGGAGGGACCGAGGCGGGACAGAGGAGTACTTGCGCCAGGCTATGCCGGGCACGAAATGGCAACATACGCCTGGACACACCCCGTTGGCGCGGCGCACCACCCATTCGCCGCGCCTGCGCCGCGCCTGCGCCTGGTCTACGAATTTAGAGCCCCTAAATCTGGGCTGCATTTATCTAAACATTATTATTACTTTTATTGTTGTGTACTATTAGCCTACTAAAGGTAGTCTATAGGCTTACACAACTGTTAAGTGCACCCCTTCTCGGATTCGTTCTGATTGCAGAAGGGCTACGCAATTGGGCAAATGTTGACTCAAGTTGCTGTTTTCTCATATAACGTGTTTGTCAGCATAATTGTACGTAATAAATTCACATGTATTTATTGGCAATTTTTAATTTTATTCATTCAAAAACAATATTGTTGATTCCCTCTTTATAATCGCACAATATTATGAAATGGCCTCACATTTGCACCGCCGTGAAAAAAGCGGTGGCCGCGGTTCTAGGGGGGGTTTTGAATTCCGCGGCCGCTTTTGCATCATCAGCCCGTGGAGGTGTGAAGTACGATTCAGGAACCACACGCGAGAATCGAAATGCCAATCTTCGTAAAACTTTATTCGTTCCAAATCGTGACCAAAAAAGCACAGAGATTGCTGTACCGGAGGAATAATCAACAGTAGTCGAGGGACAGGCAGGGGTCAAACCCAAAGGATCAGAGTTCTCACGGTACATAAACGTAAGGCAAAAATTCAAAGTCCAAAAACAGGCAATGGTCATACACTGGGCATCAGTAGAAGGAATAGTAGTCAAAACAGGCAAGGGTCAAAAAATCCAAGGTATCAAACAAACAAGGCTAGGCAATCTCGTGGTCGTACGGAAGGGTGTTGAAGAAGAAACAAATCACAATTGGCATACAAGGCTCTCTGCTCAAAAGGAAATGATCAACGTTCTGACAAAGTCAGAATCGCAGTGAGGACTCTAAATAGACAGAAGGGAAGTCACATGCTATGCAGGGAACAGGTGAGATGGATCAGACTAATTAACAAAGGAATGAACAAGAGGAAGTTCCTAACCACATGAAATTGGCGAAAGCCAAAACGCGGACAGGGATTACACAGACAGCCTATGACAAACAAACGGCTCCGGTTAGGGAGTTCTAAACACAGAGTGAGAGGCAGAAAAGTGTTTAACAAGGTGCGGAGAATCCGCTGAAGCACAGCAAAGCAAATTGAGTGAAGGCAAGGGGCGGAGACTAGAACAGAGCGAGTGCTGAGAGCTCGTTTGTCAATTAGTAATGTGCAGCTATACAATCCTAGTGCTTGTTAGTAAGTTAGTACTATAAACAATGTTAGTTAATGTTAGTAATTTATCTAAAAATATAAACTGTTAGTATTTGTCAGTAAAGATAGAACAGCAAGGCGAAGGAAGCAAACGAGATTGGAAGGAATGATTGAAAACCCAGAAACCATGAAATCACCTGAGGCAGGGAAGCACACAGATTGGGGAGACAGACTGAACCAACTAGACCACAAGACAGGGGGAGACAATGGTGCAATGGAATACAGCAATGGCAAGAACAGAAAACCAGAATGTACAATAAATGTAAAATCATAAAAATAAAGACATGGTAAGCACAAAAACATGGCAAAACAGGGCATGACAGATCAGAATCACAACAGGAGGTCTGTTCGCGTGACCATATATTCGGCCACTGCGAGCTTGAACCTCCCGGACCGGAACATCAGCTTCCTCCTGGCTGAAGTTTGGCCATCTGGTGTTGCTGCTGTGTCCTACTTCATCCATGTCGAACAAAATTTGCACTGCGCCTCGCCCACGGCACTTTTAAAGGTGAGGAGAGGAGCTCATTTGATTGGTGAAGATTTGACTTGGCTGTGTTAAACCCACTCACGCCTTCTCTCCTCCCTCTTTGCCACTTGCACCAGCAGGAGGGACGGAGGCGGGACAGATGAGTACTTGCGCCGGGCTGCACCGTGCACGAAATTGCAAAATGCACCTGGATACACTCCGTTGGCGCGGCGCTCCCCCCATTCGCCGCCTGGTCAACAAATTTAGAGCCCAGAGTCTCTGAGATCACAAACCCCTCGGCAGAGCCTGAGATTATTTATGTTTAAATTCATATGCACAATATGAACAGTGGTTGCTTATGATAAACAATTTTATGTGTGAACGAGGAGGCTGGAGAGGCGGGGGAGAGGAAATGCAGATCTGTGTTAGGTTAGATTAAGAGCAGTGTGGAGGGCACGGATGTGGAGAAATGAATGAATGCTACCTTCGTTGTAAAAGCTCGCCGTTTGGGAGAGAGATGCTGAATTCGAGAATGATTGAACAGAAAGGGGCTTGTGACTAGACCTGACTTCCCTGCCTGACTGAACTAATGCTAAAACTCCATGAAAACACTGAAGGCACTTTCAACACCAACTGCCGAGAATGAACGCCACTCGGTTGCCCACCTGAACTCTGTCTTCCTCTTATTTAGCTCTTTAGCCAAAATGTTGTCATAAGTACCTCACACTTACGGGAATCAAAATGAAACTGCCATGCACTCAGCTTTGGTGCATGGAACTACTTGTTCTTAATAGTCTAATGGCTGGAGCCTCAATTTTTTGCAAGACTTAAAATGAAGCCCATTAAAATTGAAAGCTTGTGCCAACTAACGTTATGGCAGAGTAATTGACAGTGCATTTTGCCATTAAGCAGGTGATTGTAATTGCTCATCACCAATCCAATCTCACTCCCTCAAGGGATCGTGAGCCATTTCCCTTTCCATTAAGTTCTGACTGATGAAATTGTTTGCATGCTTTACTGCCATCTACTCCACGGGCATCTGTATCCTGGTGATGAGTGATTCACCACTCATAGGAGCTTTAGAAGCACACCCACATCATCATATGCATACCTGTCCCAGGCTCTAACAGAATGCAGATGTGCAAGTAGTTTTGATATTAAACAGACAGATTCTCTATAATAAAATATGTTGAGTCTCCCTGGTGCCAAGCTGTGCCGGTATTAAAAGGTCAACGCATAAGTTTAACAAGCTGCCATTAACCGAAAGACTAAATAGAAGGTGGGTGTAAAATTTTATTCAAAGGCAATCTGAGTAATATGTTGGCAATTTTAACACACATGCCAAATCACACTTTGAGCAAAACTGACTGTTTAATTAGCTTCATAGGGGAAGTAAAAGAAAAAAAAAAAGCATGAATTTTATCTTTTGTTTTTAAGTTGAAGAAAGCTCATTCCTTTTTAATTGTGGAGGTGTGGAGGCAGAGTCAGTTAAATTGTTTTCGGAAACTTTATTGCAAAATAGGGTTAGAGAGTACTATTCCATAAAAGCACATCTGGAAATAATATGTATTTAAAAAATGCTGTTCATAAAGCAAAAATATTTAGAGGTTTTATTTTTGACCAATGACATTCAAATTATAATGCAAGCCGCAAACTATGAACCATATGTTAACTCAGCAGCTCAAAAGTGTACTTTTTAATTGATACAATAACTAGTGCCTTGTGTATACAAGGAATCATCATTCCTATTATTGTATCTCCCCAATGACGATAGTCGGGAGATACTATGGTTTAGTTCCGGGGCCGCTGCCACTGCGCCCGCAGAGATTTTCTGTTCCGGGCTCTGGAAGCGACAATTATTAAAGGAATTTTTTCTAATGTTGCACAGACGAAGATATTTATTTGATAATGCTCAAGACCGATTTTCGGCAATTTTGGACGTCCAATATGGCTGTCGGCGGCCATTTTGTCCGAAATTTGGGGATTGGGGAGATACACGACTCGGCCCCCGTGGCGACCGAGTTATCTAGTTTGATTTCTCTTTCAAGTTAAATGCTACTTAAAAATGAGAGGGCTCTAAGTACAGCGAATCTTATTCAGTGCTAGTATTAACAGAGTCTGTACAAGTTAATCAGAGAATATACATTTCCTATTAATTAAATACGCTGCTTAGCTAAAAAAAAACAAAAAAAACAAAAAAACTAATTCAGACACACTAATATTTTATTGGACCATCTTTAGCTTTGATCATGGTGCACATTCGACCTGGCATTTTTTTGATAATCTTATGCAATGTTACTGTCAAGGTGGGCTCAGGAGCAAAGAACAGGACTGGAATGAACTAAACGAGAGTTAACTGAAGTGGAAACAGGAGCTGGACAAAGGAAACACAGAAATAAACATAAACCAGAACTAGGGCCACAAAGTAACAAAAGGTATATTAAACTCAAAGCCACAGAGACAAAACTCAGTCCAAGATTATTATAAGGATTAATCAATTAGATTTGGAAACTCATACATACCTAGTCCTAATAAAGCGTCATCCTCTCTTCGTCAAAGACCATTGATTTGCGGAAACGGATTTTCGCATTTTCGGTTTTTGTGTTTGCTCCCTTTGCCGTCTTGAATTATTTTGCCATTTTTGTGACTGACATATTGCTTTCTGAAAAGTCTATTTTTCTGAATACTGTACATATTTTGTTTCTGATTAAATGTTTTAATATTAATAAAAAAGCTAGATCCCTGTTCACTTTTATTCAAAGCATTTGGGTATATAAAACACCATCTGCTCAATTTCAATGAGGGGCCTTGTTATTCAAGAGTCTTTGGGTTGGCAGTCTAATTTAGTCTAATTTTTTACTTGGACAAGAAGGTCCACTTGTGTCACTCACTTGCAGCATTAAAAAGAGGAATCTGACAATTAAAAAGTAGAAGTGTGGGGCTTAACTGCTGTTTTCTTTCTCAAAGAGTGGCATAATTATAGTAGTTTTCTGAACTGCTTTTATTTTTATCATTTTCATCGAAGGTCTGTTCAGTTTGCTTTCTTTCAAAGTGGTAATATTTTTTGAGATAAAGAAAATGTAATTAATTTCCATTGTTCTTACTAACTTCTGCCATGAATGAGAACATGCAGAAGCTGATGTCTGCATTTGTGCTTTAATGTAATTCAGCCCATCATCCAAGATGCCAATCAATGTTATTCAAAATTTAACCCCGCTTATGTAATAAGTAAAAAAAAAAAAAATCAGTGGCAAATGTCAATTAACTTGTTTGAAAGCAAGTGAAATGAAAAGCATCAATATGGCCTTGACTGCAGGGCAGTTAACAATGGTTGATTACTTCAGGTTCATCCTTAATAGGTCCTGACATGCTTTAATATTTAATGCTAGCTGCCACTGTATTTGTGTTTCTTGTCTTTTCTCAGATGTTGCATTGTACTTCACTGCATCCTAAGGACTCTACTTTCATGGCATTTTGCTTGAACCCATTCACACTCAATTGAACAATTACGGGAAAGAAACATCAATATTCTGCGATTAATGCTGACACACTAAGACACTGAGGCAAATGATATTGTTTTTCCATTCTTCAACATTGAATGTAATTCTACACAAAAAATCCCCTTCCCTCGCACTTTTCCACAGTTTAGTCAATAATCCTTTTGACCATGTAAGCACATTTAAAAGCATGGATTCCATAAAATTTATACTCTATGTCGATGCACTGAATATTTTTCATTCTACTTTGTGGAAGTCTTACTTCTAAGAGGATGTCACTGTGTACCACAGGGCATGTGTCAAATCTGGAACCAATTGTGTTGATTAAATATTTTTTTAAATTAACTATTCTCCTATCATCAACAACCACTAATGTTGTGGCTTGCATCCACTCAATCCTGCTGTCTCCATCAACTGGCAGGTATCAATTTTAGTTTACCTTAAAACATCTAATTTTTATAGCGTCTGTTAATATTATTATTAGGCTAATCCAGTCTGGAGCAATGTTTTGATACCATGTATTTGGTTGTTCTCCACAAGCTTTTTCGCTTCTCTCAAAACACCTTGGTTGAAATTTTACTCTAAAATACGCACTAAAGTTGAGAGTAATTTTTGGCTTGGTTTTAGAGTGGATATCTTTTGAAGAAGGAAAAAAAATTGTGTACAAACTGTTTGTGTAATATACTGTACCTAACTCTTCTACATTACACACCGTCGTGCTTTTGGCTTCTAGACAGAAGAAGCACTAAGCCTGAGTGTGACAGTCACCACAGGTAGGCAATGTATTATTTACCTGACTGTGCAGAGAGCAAAATATGTGCACTTGACATACAGGGCAACCTGGACAAAAGAGGAGAGGGGAAATAGGCTGGCAGTTTTGTTGCGTTCAGCTGGGATGAGGGAAAATTGCATCAGCGGGTAGGTGTCAGGATGTGTAGGGGGATAAATACACATCACAACCAGAGTCCAGTTTGAGGGTCAGGAGGCAGCCGGCAGTGTCACACAGGTGAGGTAATCACCATGACGACAGTGACATCATTGCTTCTCCATAATCAGTGTGATCTGTAGAACAAAATATCTCATTTCTCCGACTTTAATAGTCTTGCAATTCCAAACCTGCCTTCATGTAGCATTAGTTAATGCGCGCCATAATCCAAGGAATGAACTCTCACCAAATAATGTAAACAATGTGCACATGTGATGAATATTGTTTCAGGAATACACCCCGATGCATACTAGGGTTAGACGTGAAAATATTCACACTGCGGAGGTTGCATTAGAATAGTGTTTTTGGATGTTTGAATGCACAGTAAATAGTAAATGAAAAAGTACAGAAGTAAATAAATAATAGTAATCAAAAATGGCCGGGAGGGCATGGGGGTGTTGGAACAGATGACTGAACTACTACATCAAACGCCCATCTGTCATTTTCTGTCCACAGAGTCAGTCACCCCTTCTAAATGAGATGAAAGTTTTCTTTTTACATTTGAAAACTGGAGCACCAAACTATCCTTCCTGACACTCTGAGTAGACCGCCATTCTGAAACAGTAAACAAACCCAGTTTGTTTTCCGCAGAGACGAGATGTTATGCAGGTCATCTACTTCGTGTCTGAGGATATGCACACAATGTGTTATTGCTGTTGACAGCTTCCCTGACCTGACAATCAGCCTGCATGGGTAACCAAAATACTCTTTAAATGCACTTCTGTGAAAAAAAAAAAAAGTCCTCAGTGAGTTCATGTTACAGAGCAGCTGTTGGCTTGTATGAAATATTTGAAAAGAAAGTGACTAATTGCACACTGTGTCAGAGACCATGTTTCAGCTGGGGTTAATAACGCTATGTCAGCTCTCAGATTTCTGCACATTCTGAATCTTGACACTTTCTACCTAAAAACTATTTTAACAATGTTTTGCAATATTTGAAAATTTTAAATCTGCCACTTTGGAATATTGCCAGCTTAGTCTTGGAGTCAATAATTTGGCCTAAGATATCTGTGAGTACAAAAGCAGCATTGAAACGTAGTGATGGAAAAAAAAAATCTAAAAAAAAAATCTTACAAATGATTTTTAACCTGTTTTTAGAATTAAAACATTATTTTCTATTACCCTTCCTTTTCAGGAAAAAAAAAAAAACTGCCGCTGATGTGAGAATTTTGATTTTGAAGTAATTTCACTTGCCCCATGGACAAATCTAGGAAAGAGTGAAAATTATCTTGTACCAGTATTTTTTTTTTAGAGAGAGAATAAAGGTATTAGAAATAAATATTTTAAGTCAAAATATAAAATTAAAATGTTAGTTCAGTTTATTTATCATTATTTTATTTTATTATATTTTTTTTTTGCATTGCACTGTATTAATAAGCATTTAAAAATGCCTTTCAAATGCAAATGCTTCTAAGACCTTGCTAATTTTGGAATCACCTATTGTCTGGCTAAATTCACCAATACAATATCACAGGTGGCAAAAGCTCAAAAACTGATTGGTACCTTTGAGACTTTCAAATTAACCCTGCCATTCAAGCTACACTCACTCAAGCAAGAGAGCTTTATCATAACAGTTCATTCATGACAACCAGGAACATGGAAGAAAGCTGGTATGTCATGATTTTGATATGAATTTAAGGTGGGTATTACCTCAGCATCCTTTGCAGGCTAAGCCGTCCAGTTGTTTTCATATAACACGTGCACTCTATGTCCACAGGGCACAAAAATAACTCATTTCATCCCATGTAGTTTTTATTTTAAATTGTAGTAGCAAGGGCTGAGACAAAGACTGGTAAGGTTGGTCTTTGCCCGTTCATTATAGCCTTTGAATAGCTATATTGCTACTCACTCTGGAATCAAACCACACCGTGGTATCAGATTGAATCTAACCATGTCAGTGACACCTGTGGCCAAAAGCCTTGCGAGAGCAGGGGATAGTTGGCTATGCACTGCTTGGGGATGTGGGAGGGATATAGTTGGTTTGTGTTTGCATATTTGTGGGTCAGTCGCCTCCTACTGACCTTCCAGCAGTTTTCGGTTGCTACCTGAGCAAGCACATTTTGGTTTCCTTCGCCATTGTTCTGTGCACAGGAGGCCTGCGACTATAAATGAAAAGATACAGCAGCTGACAGTCATGAGTTTTGGAAAACCTGACATCGTGTGTAATTATGAGAAGATGGCACCATTGCTGATAACAGGCCATTTGTGCATTTGCTGCAAAAGGCCAAAACACTTGAGTGATTATGTAGTGAAGCATCAAATGTTAATGCTGTTTGCACAAAATGATGCGACACAAGGTCCTGTAAACAAATACAAATGAATTATATAATAGCTCATTTGTGCCACGAGAAACAAAGACCCATAACACTTGTTATTGTAATTATGATAATGATTGGACCACGTTTGCGGTTCTAAGATTTCAAAGCAATGGTTAATCACTACTAATACATTTTTTTTATTGTATTACGAATTAAATTATCATTAAGTCTCTTTGAAAGTATACACAGTTTAGTGTAAAAAAATGTTCTGATGTTCCAGAACACAGTTGAGCTGAGCGAGTATAACAGAGACAGGAAAAGATGTATTTGAAGAAGCTACTGATTAGAGCCAACATACACATACATGAAGAGTTTCCAAAATGCAAAATATCCATTTTACTCATTTTGAGTAAATCAGCCTTTTCTAAGTTGGCGCCTATTGCATTTTACTGAGAAACAAACTTTGACCGTGAAAAAATACACCTTATAGCATGAATTTCTAAAAATTGATTTTTGCCCCATGTGTAAGAAGCACAGGGCTATCGGTCTATGGTATCATCTCAATTTTTGTAATTTCGGCGCTTATCACATTTTGGAAACAAACTCTTCATGTGCTCAAACCAGTCCAATACATATACTGTATGAATGTCCATACTTCTTATTGATCGTCGCACATCAGAAAATAATACGCATGAAACAATAAAGTATAGAAGTTGCAATATGATTCTCAGAGTTACAGGCTGACCAAATGATAATGTTTGGCTACAAGAAATAGTGTCGAGGCCTAGGCACATCATAAGTAGAAGAAAAAATAGGAAAACCGAAAATTCAGCCATCGTACTTTGTGAATCTATAATTCATATATATTATTGCTCAAATATTAGTTCAGTTGGAAAAAGTTGGGTATGGTAATGTTCTTTGTTGATTGATAGAATTTTAAATGCAACTCCTCTTCATTTATTACATTTTTATCCAAACGCAATAAGTGAGAGTTTCTGAGGGAGTGTTAAAATGAGGAAAAAAATGCTACTCTCTCCTATTTAATGAAGCACAAGAAGCAAGCCTGTGGGTTAGTTCAGGCAGCCGAGTCAAGTTGCATTTCAGTTACATGATTTACATTGCGCAAGTCAGACACAGCTAGTGCTCTATCCCAATAAGGTGGTCTATTTACAGTAAACCAGCAAAGTCTGCTTATTCACCCTCAGCGCTTCCACACTACTGCTGCTCACTGTCAGCTACTCTGCTGCTGCAAATTTTATCCCACCTCCACCCCAACATTCACCTGTAGACACTGAGTACAGGTCTCACAGGCCTTAGATCCTTATTGCTACTCCCAGCATCTCTCGGCTCACTCAGGCACGTTTGCATATGCAGGAATAATCAGATCAGAGCCTAGATGCAGTAAAAATAGTTTACTTTATCCATTTCATTGGGACATTAAATATTTCCATGAAAGAGTTGGTTGACTGAAATACTTAGTGTGTATATTGGCACAGAGACAGGTGCATTTAGACTTCTGGTACGCAAGTTCAAGCTAATTAGAGAGAGGCCACTTGGGCACCTTATATGCAGTGACCCCCAACTCCATTCCAGCATTCATGCACTCATACTGCTTCTTTTCTGATAGCAGCCTTCCATACCTTTCATTGGTCAAAAGCTTTCTCTTTAATGAGTACTTAATTGATACATGCATTACGGTCTCTTAATTTAGTTGATCATTTTATTTTTTCTTTGAGCATACCAGTACTGGCCAGCTACTTTAAGCCTAATATACAGTTAAAAATGTATGATTATTGACAAGGTCTTTCAGAATGTGCATAGAAATAAAGCAAATGATCTAATTAGGCCCAATTTAGAACTTGTTTGATTATTCTATCAAAATAAAAACATTTATACCTACAAAATTAGAGCATGTTTAAAACTAAAGCTTGAGAAAGGCGAGTGAGTATTTCAATAAATGATTCAAATTAAAACCAGTTTCTTCAGAATTCAAACACTTCTTAGTGATCTCCATTTCCTAAGGGTTTGGAAATCCGTGGTTCTGTAATTGTGAAAATAAATTGAAACTTTGCCCTTGCTATAATTCTCACAATGTTATGTATCTATGTCGGAGCTTGCCAAAGACAAATTTCTGTTACTTGTGACAGACGATAAAGGTTTATCTTATCTTTTGTTGGTCTACATGCTTTTTCAACACTGTGAAATCACAGAACACGCTAATAACCAAATCAGCAAAACTGACTGTAATTGGTGGATAATATTCTTTCCTTGCTTTAAAACGCACAAGCTACTTTGAGGAATCAATCTGTGATTGGCACAGCTCAGCATTACTTTTATATCTTAGGTGATGGCACGATTTTATCAACTCCTCTCTGCCCATCCTTGACGGTCAGATATTTTATTTAGCCTCCGATGACTACAAAAACCCTAAAGTAGAATCACAGAGAAACTTTCCTCAAATCCAACCTTAAATATGCCCTCATTTCCGAACAATGCAACGATGGCTTGTTGGGTTTAATATATGAATGCCAATAGCAGTTTCATCAGGTATTTACTGTACATACCAATAACAGTAACAGTTTTTATGAGCCCTCAGCTGTCGGTCAACCGAGTGGTATTGTCGTCCCCTGCGGCGTCTGTCTGTCTGTCTGTCCATCTGTCTGTCCATCAACTGCTTTACCACTCTAGTGCCTTCTGGTTTGCTTCTGGCTTTCTCATTTTTGGGTGGTTGGATCTACGGATGCTTCACAAACTTATCGAATTTCCACTCTTAGTTTGGCCACCAGGGGGCTTATTGTGAAAAATGAAAAATTGCCATAACTTCCTTATTATTTCAGCTAGGACCCTCAAATTTTTACTGAAGGTACATGGGATCACCCTTCATCACATATCAGACGGGTTTTTGATTTGACCAATTTTTTACCGTTTTCTTGGTCGAATAGCGTAAATGCTGCTGATCTTTAAATTCAACGACATTACCGCTCAAGCGCCTTCAGGTTTGCTTCTAGGTTTCTCATTTTTGGGTGGGTGGTATGTCTATGGATCTTTCACTTACCTATCGAATTCCAGCCAATTTCGACTCTTATTTTGCCCACCAGGGGGCATATTGTGAAAAATGAAAAATGGCCATGCCAAGGTTATTTATATCAGCGCTTGGCTTCATTACATATATTATTTCTGCAATCAGAATCCAACTAACACCCGATTCAACTTACATACGCAGCCGAGGGGTCTTAAGTGCGATTAGCTCGGTATTTTTTAATACATTTTCCTTCACAAAATTAAATAAATTTTTTTAAATATATGATGAAAAAATACACCACTGGAAAGTTCAGTATGAGAACTTATTAAACTTATGAGATACCACTTTGGTAGGTTTTCATTCTGGTGCAATTGCAAAGATTCAAAGTGACACATGGAGTTTCGTGTAAGGAGGCAGGAAGGGAAAAGTGTCAGATGAGGATGAGTATGCTGTAGAGAGGAATTAATTAAGCTGTTCTATAAAAACTCAATGTTTACAGACCATTATCCTCATGTGCTAATGACACAGCAGGTGCAAGGAGTCTGTTGGAAAGGAAGGGGGTTCTTGGGATAGAATTCCCGCGTGCACATTTAATGAAACAGAAAATGGCACGGACAGGCGTGAAGGGGACCGCCTCCAATCCTGTTACACGCACAGTGCTGCTTCACTGAGCCAGTAAGGACTTAATGATCCTCAAATCCTAAATTAATCACATGCTAACAAACTCAAACACTGCATGCATGCATGCATGCATGCTCAAAAGTGTGCACCTGTCACCTTTTCATCCTCAGCCGTCAGAGCAATTTTTTGCAAAAAAAAGAGACTGCTTTTTAATGGATTTAAAAGGATTAAAAATTAAATGCAGTTAAAAAAGCAAAGGGTCACCATTTATAGTGCTTAATTTGAAATCCTTTGCCAATTAGTGATCGAACCTCTTCGGGGCCCCACACATCTCGCTTCCACCTACCTGCCCCCATGCTGTCCGTCCCCCACCCCATTTCAGGAAGTGATAGGGCCAAGAGCCCAAACCCCCATCAGCCATCCGTGCTGGATTTATCCAGCTCGCTTCTTTCTGCAAGCCCGGGCACGTTCATATTGATCACACAATTTACCCTCATCACAAGTGCCTCTGTACTATGTAATCATTTTTGATACTGTTTCATAGAGGAACTTGGGCTGCTGGTGACTCACAATTTTTGTCACTTTGAATTCAATCTACTTCATCCTACTCAACAACATTTACGGTCATGTTAATTTCTCCCACTCTGCATTTCCCACCAATATCATATGCACGTGAGTCTTTTAATGTCCAATCAATTCAGTTTGTCATTCACCCTCTGTGCAGGGGTCAATCTACTGAAAACCAGACTACCCAGTCCACAGTTTTTTGCTTTGAAGGAAGGGCTTGTGATAGCTGTCATAGTACAGTCAAATGCAGCGACAAGATGGGTCATACCACTCGATGAAACAGATGTGATCTGCCACATTGCAGAGATTGACATTCCCCAGAACCCGCCCCCCCAAGTGAGACTCCGCACCAATGTATAAGTGTAATAATTAAAGCCGTGGTCCCATCATCAAAGTGTTATAAAATAGACATTAAATTTGAGAGACCATTTGAGAATTTAAATTCATGTATTTGCAAGAGAATACATTTGTCATTAAAAAGGTGAGACAGAAAAACCTTTTCTCAAGAAACTGATAACTGAAAGACGTGTGAAATGTTACACCAGTTGGTATGAATTGTAACACCTATGATATTTTGGCTGAAATGCTGGTGCAGCTGAGATAGTCTTACACTATTTTGGCTCTGCAGCTGATGTCATACTTTAACTACTACATTTGAGTACTTAAAACAACACCTGAATAGGCAGGGAATAGCAAGTCTGTAACCAGCAGTTGTGTACTCAGAATCCTGGTGGAATTTCTGATGAAAAGATGAGTGAAATATCGGTGAAGACGCTGGGTTTGTAGCTTTGTAAAATTGCAGGATTCTTTGAACTTTTGAATGGGATGCATAACATACTGTGAATCTCTTCAGCAAATACACCTTTGCAACAAAAAAACTGAATGCTCTTATGCTAGGTTCCCACTATCATTCGCGGCACGATTGAAATCGTGGTCTTAATCGTGGAGTAGTCGTGGTGATCCTATCAGATCTTATCAGATCTTGAGGTCAGTCATGGCAATCGTGTTGATCATAGAAAAGTTTTGGACGGTTCAAAAATTTCCCAAGATCAACACGATTGTCAATCGTGATCATGGCATCATCTCGTATCCTGAAATTTTAAGCCGCTTTCACACTGGACACGGAACAAATTTTTCGCACAACAGATTACATTCAAAGTCAATGCAAAGACGCGAATACGCGCGTTTTGCATGCATGCATGTCTTTGCACTGACTTTCAATGTAATCTGTCGTGCGAAAAATTTGTTTCGCGTCCGGTGTGAAAACAGCTTCAGAGAAGTTCCACGATCAGCTATGAAAGGCCAATTGTGGCGTTTGTAATGGAGCTCACGACAGTGGGAACTAAGCATTAACAAACAGAATGCCAGATAGAAAACATGTAAATTATCTATGTTTACTTTTTAAGGATTTATGCTAGAAACATGCCGGCAACACAGGTGGCAACTGTTCGCCTCGATTGACAGTACCATCCAGATTCATCATGCTTCTGCAAACTCTTTCATTCAATTGCACAGATGATACTCTAGCTTACACTCACAAAATGCTAATTGAATAATCCAATGGATAATACAACCCCAATTCCAAAATAGTTGGGACGAAGTGTAAATTGTGAATAAAATCAAAATGCAATGACTTTCATATCACATGAGCCAATATTTATTTACAATACAACATAGATAACATTTCAAATATTGAAACTGAGACATTTTACATTTTTATCCACAAAATGAGCTTATTTCAAACCTGTAAAGGCTTCCTTAAAGAAATTGTGGAATACTTTAAAAACAATGTTTCTCAACGTCAAATTGCAAAGGCTTTGAAGGTCTCATCATCAACACTGCATAACATCATCAAAAGATTCAGAGAAACTGGAAAAATCTCTGTGCGCAAGGGACAAGGCCAAAGACCTTTACTGGATGCCCGTGATCTTCGGACCCTCAGACGCCACTGCATCACTCACCGGCATGATTCTGTCATTGACATTACTAAATGGGCCCAGGAACACTTTAAGAAACCACTGTCTGTAAACACAGTCTGCCGTGCCATCCACAGATGCCACCTAAATCTCCATCATGCAGAAAGGAAGCCATTGTTGAGCATGATCCAGAAGCGCCGCCGTGTTCTGTGGGCCAAGGCTCATTTAAAATGGACTGTAGCAAAGTGGTAAAGTGTCCTGTGGTCAGACGAGTCCAAATTTGACATTCTTGTCGGAAATCATAGGCGTCGTGTCCTCCGGGCTAAAGAGGAGAAGGACCACCCCTCCTGTTATCAGTGTTCAGTTCAAAAGCGAGCATCTCTGATGGTATGGGGATGCCTTAGTGCATACGGTGTGGGACACTTACATGTTTTAAAAAGCTCCATGAATGCTGAAAGGTATTTAAAGGTTTTAGAGCAACATATGCTCCCCTCCAGACGACATCTCTTCCAGGGAAGGCCTTGTATATTTCAGCAGGACAATGCAAAACCACATACTGCAGCTACTACAACAGCATGGCTTCATAGTAGAAGAGTCCGTGTGCTGAACTGGCCTGCCTCCAGTCCTGATCTTTCACCGATTGAGAATATTTGGCGCATAATTAAACAAAAAGTCCGTCAAAGGAGACCCAAAACTCTCCAGCAGCTGGAAGCCTGTATTAAACAAGAGTGGGATCAAATTCTAATGGCTAAACTCAAGAAACTTGTCTCCTCAATGCCCAGACACCTCCACCCTGTGCTAAAAAGAAGAGGAGATGCTATACCATGGTAACCAGGCCCCTGTCCCAACTTTTTTGAGACCTGTAGCAGCCATCAAATTTGAAATGAGCTCATTTTGTGGATAAAATTGTAAAATTTCTCAGTTTCAACATTTGCGATGTTATCTCTGTTCTATTGTGAATAAAATGCTGGCTGGTGTGATTTGTAAGTCATTGCATATTGATTTTATTCACAATTTACACTTTGTCCCAACTATTTCAGAATTGGGGTTTTACATCAGGTCACAATGTATAGACAAGGGTACTATACACCAGGTCAGCAGCCATACCACTATTCGATCTGCTCCAGCTGCGTGGCTGAAGCTAAGCAGGCGTGGGCTTGGTCAGTACTTGGATGGGAGACCACCGAGGAAAACCAAGTTGCTGCTGGAAGAGGTGTTGGTGGGCCAGTAGGTGGCGATCTTCCCTCTGGCGGAATAATCCCCAATGCCCCAGTGCAGTGACGGGGACACTGTACTGAAGGAGACGCCGTCTTTCAGATGAGATGTTAAACTGAGGTCCTGACTCACTGTGGTCATTAAAGATCCTATGGCACTCTTCGATAAGAGTAGGGGGTTCCCTGGTGTCATGGCTAAAGTCCCAACCTGGCTCTTTCCACCTGCCACCTAATCATCCCCTGATCCAATTGGCTGTGCAAATTGCCCTCTCCCTCCCCACCTCAACCCCCAGGGCTTGATTTCAATCTCAACGGGACTTCCCTGGTTAAATAAGGGTTAAAAAAAAAGAAAAAAGGTCCCGCTGCATTAACATACGCACAGGAAGACTATGCTTTAAAAAGCAGTTGGTGTTAAAACCGTTCTTACAGAATAAATATGGTACTATAAATATATGGTCCTCATTGTACTTCTGTTTATCGGTCAGATGAGTTAATACATGACATTTAAACACCAGTCTACATGGTAATGATAATAGGAGACTATGCGCCGGGTCACAGCTCACGGAGAATGGAAGCTTGTGCACCAGGTCACAGTATTGGGACATTGCCCTTCCGAGCAGGGGTCATTCAACACAAAAAAAACTTGAATATAGTGAATGGCTTGGAAGGTATCAGCTAGTATTCACCACAGAATGAACATAAGATATTCTTATGTTATTTTTTTTCCTCCTCACAATGTTAGATTGAATAGAGACAGAGTTGGAGTGTACCTGCAAATCTGGCCCATATAATGTGAGTGGGATAAACGATTCAGGGGTTTCCCTAGGAAACTGGGTCAGCTCTGGGTTACCAGGGGTTACGTAGTGGACCCCCTCAATCAAATAAGCCCCTATAAATCGCTTTTAATACCATGGAGCCTTATGCACTTTTCACTTTTTCCACTCTGCACATTCTTATATTCCATGGTGAATTTCTTATTCAGGAGCTCTCAAGCAGCAGTTTCCAACTGACTTCTGTTGTGAAGATCCAAATACTGCAAATGAGAGGTTATTTTCTCAAGGCTTTTGGCAGTATCTTGTTGTTTGCAAAAAGTGTATGTGAATAGGATGTCGAGAAACTTCGGAAACTGCTTGATATCCTGTTGCTACTCTTTTTTGCAACCTTTAGTGAAGTACCATCCCGCATGTTATTATCACATTGGATTGAAGGGGCTACTCCATAATGCAATCTGGTGTTAAAATGAATTGTGATTCTTGATATTGTGTTGAAATTACAGCAGTTACACCCAACAACCAAAGTAAAGTCAGGGCATGCTTGCAATAGCAATTTAAATGAATTATTGAATTCTTTTGTGTGAGACAATATAATTAATTCCGACTCCCTCTTTCTCTCCCTCCCTTTGTCACTGGGCAGACAATGTGCCGTGTGTGACAGCCTTGTGGAATTTCCTCCCAGAATGCTCTATTGACACATCGGTTTCCACAGTGGCATATCCGTGTTTCATAAGCAAACCCATATTCTTATTTTCTCATGGTAAAGTTCTTTGATCTGCACACAAACATGAAGACAAATATGGCGTGAATACACGTATTTATGACAGGGGCCCGATGCAGGCCAGCAACTGACTGATGGCAGGGCCCTATAGATAACAGATTCATGAATGGAGTAGTAGAGTTTAGAAGGTCTGATTCCATAGGGCCCTGCATTGAAACAGTGTTAAAATTTGACTGGAAATTTGAAACTGTAACTACATAATCAAGTGTTGTTATAAGACATTTATTCAACATACAAGCATCAACTATTGCTGATTCTTACAAATTGTTACTGTCTTGAAATGCTGTTTTTAACAACCGCAAAATAAGTGCAACTAAAGTGGACAAAATCAATTGTTCTCACCAAAAAACTTGAATAAAGTCCTTACTGCGACCGAATCTTAAAACAAGCCTTAAAATTCTGATCACATTTAACAGAAAGATTAATTATAATAAATAATAAACAAAAATAATAATAAATAAATTTAACTCAAGAACCAACCAAGAGATCCAAACTGATCACTTTACAGTCAAAAGGAAAATTGAATACTCTACTTCATTTGCACTCTGGAATCAAATAAACACTCATTGGATAGTTAAAGCAAGCAGAGGAGTATTACTCCCATGTTAAGTTAAACTGTCCAGTCTCTCTTCAGATCAGTGCTCATGAAGGAGAGGTCACAACTTGCCTACTTTTTGTGGCACAGACTGCATGTTAGTTCACTACACGCCATCCTTCTGGGTCGCTCAAAGAAAACTTCCAGGGCTTTCTGGTAGTCCATCTCAGCCACAGGTGGTCCATTGATTTTGATCCGCATGCATGCTGTCAGGCTTTTCCCCTGTCGCCTGTTTCTGAGGTCTGTCTTGATCTATCGAAGAACAATAACATAACAGCCGTTACCTATTAGAATTGGCCAAAACAAAAACTACTTGGGAAACTGTATACCCACAAAAACTGCTAACAGAGACGTGAAAAGAAAATAATCACAGTGTATTGTTTACCCAGTTCATGGCTGAGAAGTCTCTCTCGCAGTTCACACATTGACACTGGAATTGTCAGTGCAATGGCAGAGAGCTGAGCCAGATTTGGATAGAGGAGCTTCAGTTCATTAAAGTCAGAAGCCAGCTCCTGCATCACTTCCAACTGTGACATCTCCTAGTAGGCTAAAGCAAATGTTTTAAAGAGTAAAATTTTTGAGTAAGAGAAGATTTTTATCAGACAAATTATCGCAAATTTTCATTAACATTTTGCATCTGCTGTTCACCTTTAACATTCCCTGGCCAACATGCACCTTGAAACTGGAAACAGAACCCCAGTGGTTTCGTTCATTTACCATAACAGGTGGCTGCAGTTTTTTCTTCATTTGGTCTTAGTCATAGTAAATACATATGATAAATCTTGGTGCTTGGTCTTGTCTGGCCATTTCCTGGAGGAACCAACCTTTTCCATCACATGTACCTTAAACTGGTTTTCTTTGATATCTTGCACAACACCGGGAAAAATTTCCCCATCATACTCGACTACCCACTAATCTCCAATTTCAATGGGTTCCAACATGTTGGAACTCTGAGTGGGAATATTTCTGACCTCAAAAGAAGAAATGCTGACCACGTCAAGAGTGTGAGTATTGCCCATTTCAGAAGAGTCAGAAATGCTTGCATCAGTAGTTAGGAGGAATGTAGCTACCTAACCCTCCTCTGTATGCATGTGGTGTACGCAAGCTATACCTTTAATGCCAGGGGCTTCTGCAAACACTTCCGCCAGTCGAAGGGCTGAATTTTGGTTTTCATTGTCATGAACAGTTACATTGTTGTGTTATTTGCTGCTGAAGAATTGTTGACGACGGTATGCATCCTGGTTTTGACTGACGTCCATACATGTCTCTTTACAGCACCACTAATCCCATCCACTGGCCCCTTCCCATGAAAAGCAGCAAAGTAATTCCAGCGGATGAGAATGTCATGCTTTTTCTCAAGGATGTTCAGGGCAGCTGAAACATAAAATTTTTTGAATTGTGCGGCAGGGCCATCAGACCAAACTGACACCATTTTCGCAGGGGCTGGAAGAGTGTCCAGGAGTATGTCAATAAATGCCAAGAGCTTGTCCTTAGTATGAGCCAAGTCATCGGAAACCAAGACACTGGAGTGCATTGAACCAGAATGCCAGAGACCGGCAGTGAAAAGTGTTATGTGGTGCTGCTGCCAATGGGCACTCTGTATTTCATCCTGATAGGCGCATATATAATTTTTAGAAAAGTCTACCTGATGTAGTGCCTTTTCTGGCTAGCTATCGATAGCCTCTTGTTCCTGCTTGCACGTGGCTGCCTACTGGTGTTTTATATAGCAATGTTCCATGAACTGGGGCAGAAGAGAGCAGATGTGGGCTCTCAGGTCCTCTGTTGTTCCCTCGTCTAGCACTTTACTTGGCCTGTTACCATCATCATTCTTCCAAACAAACCAAGAAACAGGCTCCTCAGCCTCTAGTGTAGCAGTGGCCAAAAACAGTTTTCCAGCTTCCCATTCTGCACACTCATTCAGCCAACACGCTCTTGTGGCTGGTCTGAAGAGGAGCTTTTCAGGAAGGGTATGGTCATGAAAGGGCAATATGCCCTTGCAGAAACTACACAAATGCTGTCAGCAGATGACAGCTGGGTGGTGGCGTTACATGAAAGGGTATGGGCTCCAGAAAATCAATAGGAGAACCACTGTAGCTCCTGGAATGTTCACAGCAACTTTTACCTGATTGCCATTAGAAGTGTTTAACTCATTGATGTTTTGAAAACAGTGAAGTTTGGCCAAATGATGGTGCCACAAGAACTGTCATAGTGTCATCAGAACAATAGGATTGCTCTTTAATGCACCAAGATGTTCACAACAAAGTTGATTTGATTCCCATTTTAAAAAGTTTGATTTACATGGAAATGTGTTGTAATTTCACCAAATGGCAACAATACAGCTAAAGTAATTGAGCCATGAAAAATAATAAGCTTCCTCCTGTGTGCACCAGGAATGCTGACAGCAGATTTGACATTAAAACTGTTTGTTATTGACATTATAAAAATGAAAAGTTTTGCCTAGTGGTGGTGCTTCAGGGAAGATGATAAGGTCACCAATATCACCTCTATACACTGGGAACAATCACAGAAAGTTTGACATAATTCTCATCAAAACCATCTTAGTTACTGCAGTTGTAAATATTAAATTTGGCCAACTGGAGACACTGCAGGAAACACTGCATAGCCACCAGAATCAAAAACATCCTCCTCTATGCATGGCTCTAACACAAAGGATCTGTGGTGGTAGAGGCAGTGTCCAAGGTGAATCTGTAATATCACTGAAAACTCCATTGCTGGGATACACTGTACATATTTATCTTGCAGCAATACTTAAATGTACTTTAAGCCTATTATATGAATGTAGTATAAGGTGACCAGACATCCCGGTTTTGCCGGGACAGTCCCGGTTTTGAGTTGCATGTCCCGAGTCCCGACAAAAGCCTGTCGGGATGCTAAAATGTCCCGGTTTCCACCAACCACTATGAAATGTCCCCTGTTGTCAGCATTTACATAGCCAACATGGTCTTATTATAGCCCGATCATTAACTAAAAAACACATTGAAAGAATAAAGCATCCAGCATATGATTTCAACAATGTGTGTGTGTGTGTGTGTGTGTGTGTGTGTGTAGCGTAGGCTAGGCTACAAACGTAGGCTACGCCAGCAACGTTACATTGTACAAATAACACAAAGTTATAATACTTAACCAGTGACGTGCCGTCGCAGGTCAGTTAGGGCAGGCAGAATCCTTACCGTTCAACAAACGATAACTCTATTACTTTGCTTGATTAGCAATGTGAGGATTGATTAACTAATTTACAAGACTAAACGGCAGAATGGCGTGTCAATTCCACCCACGACATTATTGCTCAGTGCATCGAACTTAAAATGCTCACGAGACAGCAAGTTTGTTCATATTTGCTTAGAGGAGGCTAACACAATGCCATTAACAAATGTTAAACGCAGTGTCTACGTGTCCGAAAGTCGGACTGGGTTTTAATATAACTCCGTGTCCGACAGTCGATTATTGTTTTTAATTTCTTCAAATCTACTGAATCTTTTAGATATTGAACGGGAATGTTTTGATGAGACGGCTCGGTTCTTCAAGATGAATACCAAGAATTTCAACCAATGTTTCTGTTTAAGCTCTGCTCAATATAAGTCGACATCGGAGCGGGACTTAGTGCATTTATTACAAATTTGGCGACTGTCGGACAGAGATCCCAAAATATGTGGGGAAATTACCTCTTGTTACCCGGTGGTGTTCGTTAAGGGTGGAAGACAATTGAAATAAAGACTTGACCAGATTGTGATTGAAATATAGTAAATTTATAACAGACAAAGAGCAAATTACAAACCGCAACAGAGGGATGTTCTCAGCCACAGTTTGGAGAGCGCTCTGCCTGGGCGTTGCCCGGGCATCAGTTCTTATAATCCACAGTCCTTTAGCTGTACATCAATTGGCTGTAGATCTGTCTATAACCGCAGTCTAATCAGCTCCCTCCTTTCTACATAGTATTGTCCAGTCTACTTTAGACAGGTCACAGAAAGGCGGTTACGGAATACCTGATGCCACTTTGGACTGCGCTTAGGGCGTTTTCTTTCTTGGCAGAAACTCTGCATTCCTGTGCCACTCTTGACCTTGGTCCTCTGTACAGTTCCTCTCACACAAAGACACACATTCTGGGTAAATAGGTTTATAAGCTTTGGGGTATTGACATAAAAGATGTTTTAAGCAGCAAAAGATAATAATAATACAAAAGATGTTTTGTTTATAATACTGATGATAATAAGACGATAAGAATGCAAAGGATGTTTTGTATTATTCCACAAATACTCCGTCTCAGACAGTCATAAAAGTTCTAATTTTTCGAGTATTCCAGCAATTATTAGATGTATAAACTTAGCAATGTTTAGGGGGGGCTTTTTGGAGACTGTTCCAGTTCATCCCTGCCTATATTGATAGTCTCTCTAATAATTTTCATTTGAAAATCATTAAAATCATTTTATTCTTATTGAGCTTCATGAGTCAAAATGGTTGATCTGAGGTAAAAACATAAATTTTAAGATTTGACTGTGCACCATTAACTTGGCCACTTGGAAAGCAGCACAGAGAGCTTGGAGAGCCACTTGGAAAGGTTTTTGGGGAGCCACTTGGATAGCTGTTTTATTTGTTTCATAGACCATAGGTGATTTTGAATATCACACTCCGATGTTGCACACTTTTAGTCAAGGAGTTTATGATCCTGGAAATGTATCATTTTATGTCACAGGTTGATGCAATCCTTAATTGGTGGTTTGCCTAATTAGCAGAGACAATAGGGCCTTGTATGTCACGTGTGATGGTGTTTATTGTGTTTGAATATTATTTTGAAGTGAGTGGCCATGCACATGTGTGTGTGCACCAGTGGTGTAGGGAATTTGTAGTGGATTATTGTTGCCATTATCTTTCTGCCTAATTGACTCTTAGACATCTTGCTTTAGGACAAATTTGGCAAACCCCTTTCTGTTTTATTACTCTGCTCATATTTGGGCAGTGTTTCATCTCCCTGCTTGTGTGACTTAATCAATCAATTAGTGGCTAAGTGATTTGATGACTGGCCACACCTTGTTTAAAGAGTATAAAAAAACCAGTTGGTGTGGGGCGAGCGAGGACTGAGCACTACTAGGGGGGAGCCCTGCTGCCTGGAGCCTGCTGCCATTGGGTCCAACGCGCACTATTACGCTGCAAAGGGCCGTAATTGTTTTGCTGCTCTGGTCCCAGATTTCCAGGACCCTTTGCCTGAATGCTGGTGTCATGCAGCTGAATTCCAATCTCGCGCCGCTATTGCTGCTCGAGTGGCCATAATTGTTTTGCTGCTCTGGTCCCAGATTTCCAGGACCCTTTGCCTGAATGTTGGTGTGCTGCAGCTGAATTTCAATCTACATTCACCATTGCTGTTAAAAGGGCCGTAACTATATTTTACTGTATTCCAGTGTGAGTGTCCTCTGCTGCCTCTGGTGCCAGTGCTCAGTTTATGACTCTCTTTTAGCTGCTGGAGTAACTGCCCCGGCATTCTGCAGTCCAGTGTTGTCCTGGAAGCGGGTGGCTGCCCTTGAGATCCCCCTTAACGCTTGCTGTTGCTGTCTAAAGTGCTATAAGGACCTTTGGGTGATCTGACGAATGCCACAACCTTCCTGACGTGGATTGAATACTATCGCCTACCCACTTCAGCTGGGGACACTCAGAGCTTTTCCTCTGTCTCAAGGACTGTAGAGACTGAATTGTGTGGACTATTTTAAACCTCCCTAAGTATTTCTTATTGAGTGTTATTAGCCTATATTAAAGAATATTTTTTTTATATTTAAATTTCGGCTGTCTGTGTTTCTGCTGCTGGGACCTGGGTCATTGGTTAAAGCTGGCCATTAGGTGACATTTACCTCCCAGCCGTTCCTCATTTCTTTGGTTTTTTTATCTCAAGTTCAGTGCAGAATTTTCATGAGGATTTTTTGTGTTTGCAGCCCTTATTCTCTACTAAAATTATGAAAATAAACTGAAATAAGAAGGTATTCTAAATGTTGCATGTGTCCTTATTCATTTAAGCCATTTTTCATCACTCTGTGAAGCTCAGATCTTGAATTATAAAGCCTTTTATTTGGTACCCCCATAAATTGCCAGATTTGGCTTCTGCGCAAAGGGGTTAAACACAAAATCCAGCGTTCATGGTGGGCAGCGAGGACCAGATTAGCCCTTGCGCTCAGCTCTGTGCCCATGAGCTCCTGTTACCATGTCCTGAAAACAATTAGCAGCTCAGCGCTCATCCCAGACACGTCTGTGAGTGAGTGCCACTGGCAACAGAGAAAGAGCAACTTGCTTCAAAACCCAAATGGCACTTTGTCCTTTACAAATGGTTGATCACCTCTGGGTCTCGTGGTCAGGGAGGGCTGGTGGGCAAATTTCTTTTCTTTTGGCTCATTACACTTCTGAAGGAATTCCTTCATGCGCTCCTTCTGAGAAAATTTGCTTGTCTACCTCACCTGCGCCATGTCTGGCCTAGAATTTGACAGGAAGTATAAGGCTAAAGCTGAGAGGAGACAATGGCAACCACTAGCCGAGTATCAAACAGACTTGTGACAAATTCCTTTTCGTCAATTCTAATTCCAATTCCTTTTTAAAAATATTCTTCAATTCCAGTTCCTTTTGGTCAATTCCAATTCCCCAATTCCTTTTCCAATTCCTTTTTACCTCGAAAAGTTCAATTCCAATTCCATTTAAAAAATATTCTTCAATTCCAATTGAAGGAATTGACCAAAAGGAATTGGAATTGAAGAATATTTTTTAAAAGGAATTGGAATTGGAATTGAACTTTTCAAGGTAAAAGGAATTGGTAAAGGAATTGGGGAATTGGAATTGGAATTGACCAAAAGGAATTGGAACTGAAGAATATTTTTAAAAAGGAATTGGAATTGGAATTGACGAAAAGGAATTTGTCACAAGTCTGGTATCAAGGTACAGTCACTGCCCAGTGTGCACATGCTGATGGCTGTCATCAGCCCTTGCAGAAGGCATCTGGACATAATTGAATTCTAGCTAAATACCTGAAACTGGAAATCACCAATGGAAGACATTTTTTTTAAATATCATTAAACCCGACCAAACTACTTTTCAGACTGCATCATATGATTGTGGGCATATGTGTGAAATTACTTTCAACAGTGCTTCATTGAACAATTTTCATCAAAATGTCTATCACTTGCTTAATGTGTTTTTTGTCAGAGAACAGGGCAGATTGACAGTTAGGTACCGGGACCTGCCACAAATTAGCTGCTTGTCTTCAATTACTGAGTTGATTGTTTTGAATATCAGAAATGCACAATTATGTTAAATGCAAATATTTTGAAAAAGTCATGGAATGAGATAAGAGGTTATTGCTTACACAGTGTTGGATTAAATTTGATTTTCATTTCATGGCATTAGCTTAGTCTTAAACTGGGTATGTAAACATTTTACAATTAATTTTATGTGGTTGTGTATCCCATTAGATCTGACGGAATTTTGGTCACCATCCAAAATGCTGTCCATGCAATAAATGACCACATTGAAGCAGAGAATGAAAATCAATGTAAACAAGGAGGCAAAATGGTAGCATCGGGGAAAATATAAATCGTTCCTCTTTCTCGCCATTAACCATCAAGGCCGCCGACGGGGGGGATGGGCAAAGGGGGCAAAGGGGACTGCTATCCCCAGGCATCAGACCGGGGGGGCATGAAACTGACCCCTTGATTTTAAAATAATCTGCTGGACAATTCATCATAATAAACATCTGTGAAGATTTAACATTGTATTTCTCAGTTACATAAAAGCTTTATATATTGTATTTTACTAATTTTCCTTGACAAATGACATAGTGGTAAAAATAGATTTACACCCCCCCCCCCCCCAATGCAAGTGGTTTGGTCCGTCTTTAGCGCCGCAACACAAGACTGATGACATGAGCTACCACACACGCTCGCTTGCCTGAGATCCCTCAGTTATTGAAATGCTATGGTTAAATACTTTGTATTTTCAATGTGCTGTGAATAAAGTTAAAAAAAAAAGAGATCGCTCAGTTCTCGTGAACGCTCGTGCCTTGCAATCAATTTCCAAAATGGCTAGTACAAGTAAACAACCATCGGGTTCCAAAAACAGAAAGATAAAGCGGAAAAGGGAAGCTGATGCAAATGAGTTGAGGGGCTTTATGGCCACATATTTGAAAAAGGTTCAAGAGAAAAGTGAGTTTACTTACTGGTAGCTAGCTAGGCTACCAAGCACTAAGTTATTCGTAGCCTAGGCCATATAACAGACAATGCTTCAGCTCTGACAGAAACGGTCGAATCTGGAGAAGATGAGGCTAGCGTTGGAGAGGAGAGACAGACTGAACAGCCTGCACGTAAAACTTGCTGCGGTGAAGATGAGAGAGAGAGAGGGATATGGGCTGAGGGGGTTACAGATGAGACTGCCGGAGAGGAACGGAAAGGAGACGCTCGGGTGGTGACCCAGCCGGTAGGAGAGGCAATGGGAGAGGGTTGGCCTACAGAGCCTGCCCTGGAGACAGAGGGACAGGATGACGTGTCTGTGAGCACAAGCGAAATGGAAGAGTCTAATTTCAGTGATCTGGTTTATGGCCGGATAAAATGTCAGATTCTGACAGGGTGAACGTTGTACGCATCTTGGCCAAGACAGCCCCTTTAACAGAGATTGCAAAAGAAATTCCAAAAGATGCAGCGGGTAGGGCATTCCCAAATTACCTGACTTATTCTAAATCACCAAATGGCCGTGAAAAGATGGAGCGGGACTGGGTAGGATATAGCAGTTCCAAAAATGCTTTGTTTTGCTTACCGTGTCGACTGTTTTCTTTTGAGCAAAAGGCAAAGTCGTGCATTTCACTTAATTCCAGTGATGGGATGAAAATTCCCAATGTTAAATGGCAAAGGCTTTACAAAAAATTTCCAGAGCACAAGAGAAATGTTGCACATAAACAGTGATACTGGAAATGGAAAAACCTACAGCACTCTGTCATACATGCATCTGGAGTTGACAGCCAGCAGCAGAAAGCCACTGAGTTAGAAATAGAGAAAAACAAAGCACCTAACCTATAACTTCTGGAAGCAAGTCACTGACAGAATATCACTTATTATGGGCTGTAGTATCTCACTCTCCCCATCGGTTTGCCTGCTCGGATACCTCTCAGAAATCAACCCACCAGTTCAAAATACAAAACCCATACTCATTGCTCTAGCTGTCGCCAAGAAGACTCTTCTTCTAAACTGGAAAACAAGGAAAAAAATAAACATAACACAATGGTTAAATCTTCTCAAAGAGCACATTTCCATGGAAATTATACCTCATGAGCAGCAATCTTCATCACTTGAAAAAAATGTGGGCACCTTTTATAAAATCTTTAAATCTGCCTGCAAACTAATCCCATTTCCTCATATTAATGTACATAGACATCATCCCCTGAAATATTCAAACTCAGTTTTATCCTGTATAAATACCTGGACTTGTCATTCTTTTCTCTCTGTTATGTCTTCGAATTTTTTGTGTGGTACTGCACAGTATTATTGGTACGATTGTTATTATGATTGTTTTTACTGGCATCTTTCAGACCATATTGTTTCCCATTTGATACCTATTTCACTTCCATTGATTGGTTTTTTTTCCCCTTTCTCTTGTCTGCTGTATTGTTCTCTTTTTCCTCTTTCTCTCGTAGTTCTTATACTTGCATGTCCCCCTGTCTGTCTGATAGTCTGTCCTCTGTTTATGCACGTGTTCATTTTTTTATTTATTTATTTTTCTGTTGTTGTGTTTTTGTCCCCCCCCCCTGATTGGGTTAATCCTTTTTTTCTATATAATAAATAAAGCTGACCTCTCATGGGGGGAGTGGTGACGGGAAAAAAAAAGAGAGGAAAACAAAGCACTTCTTAAAAGGGATAGTTCGGATTTTTTTTCACTGCAGAGCCAAAGGGATACCTTTATGAACCGGAATATACTGTAGGGGGGGGAAGCCAGGAGATAACATGGACATGCGACCAGGACTGCCTGTTGCCCTCTGTTCTTAACATAGTGGGGTAATAAAGACATAAGAGTCTATACTTCCTCCACAGCTGGCATCGTCTCCAGCCAGGCATGGCTGGGAACAGTGGGGTAATAAAGTCACCAGGGTCCAGATGTCCTCTGCAGCTGCCCCCCCAATTCCACCACAGAGATAAGGGGCCTGATACTGGACACTTCAGCATGGGTGTGTGTGTGTCTTGAGCACATCAAAGGTGGGGAAGGAAGCGCGCCCTGGCTTGGTTGCTGCAAGGAATTTCCCTCACAGCAGGGTGTGACCTGTGCCCTCTGCCCGATTAGTGCCATAATGACCTCTTGTGGACACACTGTTACCTGTGCCCTTTCAGTTCATCACTGTAACTGTTCTGAGTTGACAAAAACCCACTGTTACACCGTTGTAACTGCCCGCATGTCATCACTGAATTACTGTACTATATCTGGGGTAATAGTGATGTGAATTTCATCATGGTTCAGTTGGATGAAATTTCATGTAATTACTCATCATAATTCTCTATGTAATCATGTTTGGTAAATAAATTCAAGGAGTTGAATGAGATGCATTTCATATCCACTGTATTTCAAGGAAACATAGTTTCTGTTCTCCAGCAATAATTTGTCCTGAACCAGAGTTATCTCTTGAGGTGTAGTTAGAATCATCTCTCCCCTTTGCGGAAGTGCTTTTTGACCCCGAGGTCTGTCTCCAACGTCCTCTCACTTCTCTAAGAACTTTTATTATCTCCTTTGAATAATAATTGTTTTCTTATTTCCTCCGAGGAGGAAGTCTAAATTACAATTTGGGCCATCTGTGCGGGCTGATCAAAGGCGTCATCAGCCTTAAATCTAAGAGAGACGACCTAGTCGGGGAAGCTCGTAAACGACTTCCCACACGATTGGTCCGTACGCTATTTCTATCTTAGTGAAGCTTCGTAATTCGAACTCCTTGTACGCTTGCCACGTGTGTAGCCTTTTTCGCCAGGTATGACTTCACTCTCATTTTCTAAATCGTTTGTAACTTGTGATTGATCTAACTGCGATTTGTTTGATTTAAGCTCTTGCCTACCTGGTGAATAAACTATTGTTATATTCCTTTAAACTTGCGTGGTATCCATGACTCTTAACACTTGTACATTCTTTCTAGCCACGTTACGCCGGAGACTTAGGTGTTAAGCTCACCCAATGACTGACTGATCAGCGGCTTTGGGATGAGATTTGGTTTTATTAAGTTGGAGAGACAATCATGATCTACTTACATAAAGGGTTTATGTATTGCCGGTTCTGGGATTTTAGCCTTAAGGAAACCCATGGACAAAAAGTCGGTTATCTGTTAAAATTCCCTGAAGGAACCCATGGGCGTGCATAATCTGGGTTCGCAGTATTCATGCCAAAAGATGCTGTTGCTGTGATGTTTGACTTCCAATCCTCTAGTATTACCAACGAACCTAAGCTGCGGAAATAATGCCAAAACCCGGGGGCATATATTTTAGTGACACAGGCCTTTATTTACGAGTCCGGGAGGTAATCACCCTGAGATTCACGCAGGTTCTCCCTAAATTATAAATTTTAATTCTAAATGGAGTCAGATTTTAAACGAGAGTAACATTGTAATCGTTATGCTTAGTTTGCCCAAATCACTGATAAGTCTGATGTTTTGTTCAGCTTCTGCGAGTGTTCCAACGTGCACCTTGGATTATTTCGCAGCGGCCTTTTAGGTTAGATGGTTCCGTGATTTCGACATAGCCCCGTTTTTGAACGGAGAGTTACTGAGAAACCTTCAGGTAAGTCTCAGACCAGGTCCAAGGCGGGACGCATACATGAAAGATTTAATCGACGTGTTTCATTGCCTCATAGCAGCCAGAATCACCACGCATAAGCCTTCACCACCCGGCTCCTCCGCCGTTGGTCGAGCTGCGAGCGTCCTACAATACTGATGCCGAACTTCATCAGATGGAGTTAGAATGGGCAGAGAGGGAGAGGAGGGACAGCGAAGTGGCTCAAGCCGAAGTTGGACCCGCAGCTCTAGCTGCGAGAGACCGGGCGAACGACAATTGGTGGAGCACTTGTTCTAAGTGTCAAATAATGCCGACGGAGGTGGAGAGCTACTGCTGCCACGAATGGTACCTCGTCATGCCACCGCTGCAAGATCTCTCTATTGATGAGGAGGCCAGCGTACCAGCTTCTTTCTGCATCACTAATCATCAAGACTTTCCCGCAATCCTAAATGCTGGTGTCTTGCAGACCTTTTTCCACATTCCAAAAATCAACTGGAAGAAGCGACCCAGGCCAGCTGGACCTGATGGTCAGCTGTCCTCAGAGTAAGTGTTGACCATCTCTCATAAAAGGTACTTCAAAATTTTATTCTGAAGTTGCCCTGAGGTGAGCTTCTGACACCAGATAAACTATGAAAGAATTGCAGGGCATTGTTAATTCATGCGTGGGCACATTGTTCGCAAACTAATCGTGATTTCTCCCAAGATTTGTGCTGATTGACCGATGCCCACGATACAAATGCACATGTCCATCTTGGGGTGCATTCAAAGGAGAATGTTATGCAAAGTTTTCGCATGTTGAATGATACGTTTGCTCGTGACACTATGAGATCAAATTGGCGGAGAAAAAAAATTCCAAGTACCTACCTCAGTGCAACTAGTACCTTACCCATATAAGTTGTGCAGGTCTTTTGGTAGCTGAATTTTACTACCTGGTATGTTGTGGTGACCAGCACCCCCGCCAGATTGCCTCCTTGTCTGTGGGAAACACTCAATTGTATAGCTATGTCTTTTTAGGGCATACTGTGTTCTTTAGTAGAATGAGTGTAGATAGCACTACACCAAATAGGCTACACATCATCAAGCATCCAAAAACAGTCATCACATTTATTAATTTCTTGCAATTAATATACAGGATTGGTGATGTTATATGACTCACAGATGTGTCATTGTTTTCAGGTTCATGTACAGTATGCACTGACTTATCATGTTACTTATCATGTTGTGTTGTTTGCCATTTCAGACAGTACAGGCTGGTTGCCTATCGCATCGTGATAGAATGGGCCCTAAAAGGAGAGTACCTAGTGGAAACGCGCCTTATGTGACAAAATTCATGATTTTATCTGTTGTGATCCTTGAGAATACATATTTTCTAATATGCCTCTGAGACATTTATCTGTGAATTCATGTATCTGTTTGAGAAAAGTAGCCTACATTATTTATTTTACAAGCGATCCCTGAAACATGATATGATTTATCTAAACAACACTAAACAAGTGTCACATAAAGTGTCCTGTCAATGTGTTTTTTCATCATTCTATTTTTCATTCTGTTATTGTAGCCTATTAATTAACTCTATAGTCTACTTGGGGGGGGGGGCATTGCGAGACCATTTTATCCCCAGGCATTGGCGAGGCTGATGGCGGCACTGTTAACCATCACTGAGTAGACAAATGTCACACAATTAATATAGAAGAATTCAATATGGGCTTCTGTTATACCCTTGATTCCCAGTGGGAGTTAACTTTCACTGGGGAACTGCTGCAAAAAAAGTGTGAATAACGTAATCTACATATTTCACACTCTGGGATGTAATTAAAGGGAACTAATTGTCTTGGGAAAACTGGAGGATGGAGCCAAGAAGAAAGGAGGCAGAAAAAGAGGGAGAGAGGGAGAAAAGGAAGTAGAAGGGGACTCTCCAAGGAGGAAAACTACACCCCACATACACATTCACGCCAAACTGATTAAGATAAATGCTCAGGGTTAGTGATTGGTAAACATAACAGTGATGTTGGCATTGTTCTTGCAATTTCATTATTCGTAGCTCACATTTAAATGCAGTGGTTAATTCATTGTGCAGTTGGCCAATTTTTAATCATTGCTAAATATTAAATGCCTTCAAATCGAATTAACCGAAAGTGTCATTTTTTCCCCAATGTTATGCATAACTTGGGAACATACTCATTGAAATAATTATGCAAAGCTGCTAATTCACTCCATCAAGTCTTGCTAAAATTATATTGGGTACATTTTTACAGCCTTTGTACTCAGTTTTGACAAGTTTCAAACAATTCTGTTGAGTTGATTCCTGGGTGGCCTGATGGGGACATCATAACAAGGCAAGACACCTAGAAGTAATACAACTTCTACTCCTACCACTACTAATATTAAATAGATAGTTGATCGCCCGATTATACCTATTCTCTTGCGAAATGGAGATGCCCCCATCAGAATCACCTGCTGGATTGCACAAGCACTATTGGTGTGTCCATAAAATAATATAATATAATATAAACCATGGGTCAGTTGAATACGCAACTGTGATTGGATGAAGTACATTTCAAGGGTGTGCATTACTTTCAAATAGATGCATGCCTGTGTATGTGTATGTATGTATGTATGAATGAATGTACTGTATGTGTGTATGTATTTACTGTATGTTCATGGGTATGTACGTATAGTATGTGTGTCCCTTACATATCTCCACAGCTGTTCATACCATTGGCTTCAAACTTGGTGAGTGTATTCCTAAAGGCCCTTGGAAGTGAATTATTGAATTTGAGGTAATTTGGCTGGGCGGTTCTCAAGGAATCAAGTGAGCTCCTTGCACTAATACCGCTCAAGTAGCAATTGAATAGGGACTGCACTGGTTTTGCATCAATTTGGTAGCCTTTACCTGTACTAATCACCATAGGTCTTGTTTAATTCCTTGGTATTCCACAGGAAGACTGGAGGTGGACACTGTTAGGCAACTGTTTGTGGGACCAAATCATCAGTTCTTCTTGCTGTCATGGTATACAGCATGTCTCCATGGCTGTAAACAGGCCTGTGCTCGTGTCAGTCTCCCTCGGCTGGGAACAACAAACGAATGCATGCGATGACTGCATTAATTATCCAAGAAAATTTATTTCAAATTATGACACATGATACAAGCAAATGAAACCTAAAACTCATTACCCTGAATTCCAAAGACAAATTGAACATGAGAAAGGCTATGAATATGGAAGGACATGAGGCCAGAGAGGAAGGAGCACAAAGCACAGGACAGCTGGTAAATAACACTGAATGCAAGTGAGAGACATTGTTCGCAGATTCAGACAAAGGGTGTGCCAGAAGCTTTTAATGAAAATACAAGAACACATCTACTTGTATTAAAAAGCACAGATAAGAATGGTGCAAAGCAAAATATCATAAGGAGCAGCTGTGGAAATATACAAAGCAAATCATGTGAAGGCCAGGATTAGCTCTGAACCGCACACTCAAGTTGGGCAGGCAATTAATTTTTCAAATGGAGGTATCCTGAATATAAGTGTTAGATAACCTTTTTCCTTCAAAAAATAAACTGACCGTTTAAAAACAGTACAATCTGTAAACATAAAACACTTTGTTTTTTCAGGTTCTCCTTGTCTTATTTCACAATATTGCTTGAAGATTTGAAACCATCTCTTGTGAAAAATATGCGAAAACACTGGGAATCACAAGGGGATACACCTTTTCAAGGCAACACAAATGAGTTTTAGATATTAATTCAGAGAAACTCTTGGTCACTAAAGCAATGTAGAGAGGGGAAAGGAGCGCAAGTCTGTCTGTAGTTGTGGCTTAAACAGCAAAGCAGCATGGTCATTGTTTCCATAAAAGTAAAGTTCACACAGGTATTGATAAACTATGTAATAATCTTTGTGCATGAATGATAATGCAGAGCCCCCATAGTGAAGAGAAGACGTGCTTTCATAAAAGTGCTCCAAAGACATTTTACTCATCATGACACAGTATTGTTGAATATGAGAAGTATCTTTTTTTATTATTATTATAAATTTGACATCTCCAATCCCACCCGAATCTGGAATGCCCAATTGGGGAACTATGTACAACACTTGCTCGTATGCAACCCCTTGTTGCCAATTCAGGAGAGTGCAGACAGTTCGCGGCTCTCCTCTGATGCACGTGCCCGTCAGCCACTGCTTCTTTACATTCATTGGTTGAATCCTCGCAAGTTCAGAGCGAGGGCAGAGGATACCCAAACATGAACAAGCTTAGAACATAGACTGTATAAAAAAATGGACGCAGCACCCGGGTCTGAAAAGTGAGGCCGATGCGGAAATCTCAAAAATTTGCATTATACTTAATGGCCCGCAGATGGCGACGTTGGTGGTTGCAGAAAGAAGTTCAATGCTATTGAAGTCTATGAGAAAATGACCCTACTTTGCCACCTGATTTATTATTTCAATAATGATTTTCCACATCATTTTGTGTTATCTATTGCAAGTTTCAGTCTCCTTCGATATATCGTGATGTTCATTTTGGTAAATTATGGACCCAAGTGGACTAGAATAAAGGATAAAGCCAGAATATGCTTTAGGGGTGTGGCTATCCTCTGGTCCTCGTCCGATACGGTCAGATCCAGAGCCACGGTCCTCCCCGGATCTTCAATTAACACTCTGGTCCAATTGCAAATTGCTTTGTCCATCTTTTTGCACAGTCTATGGCTTAGAATCTTCCTTACGAGCGCCCGTCTTGGCCAGCAGGAGGCGCCTAAGCAACGAACAACGGAACTATGTTATATTACCCTTCCCGGCAGACCCTTCCCGATTTTCATCCCTGTAGCGCAATGGCCAATTATGCGCTACGCTGAAAAAGCTGCCGACCACTGCCGGTTGGTACGACCGGGCCTCGAACCCGCGTCATGATAGTCACTTCTGCTTTGCAATCCAATGCTTTAACCGAATGAGCTATCCAGCAAGTCACTATGAAAAGTATCTGTTCATACATTGTTTTCATATTCTAAGATGCTCGTCATGAGCATTTCAAACCAGCCATCCACACAAACACCTACTGTGTCGGCTCATATCTTATAAATACTGTCTTGAAAGAGAGGGAACACGATAATTTTAGTGCATTAGAGTAATTTCCGCTCCCATAAGTTAACTGAATATACAATGTAAGAACCAATTTTACTTATCCGCACTTAAGTCCTCCCCCATCACGAGGTCAGTGGCCTTCTCAGTAAAGCCATAAATTAAGTGATTTCCCTCACTGCATCACCTCATTCATCTCTGCTGACAAAGCATCAACTGTTAATGAAGCGCAAATGAACAGATGATCACAAGTGACGTTCACATGTGACTCTAACACTAAATTCAACCACAAAAGTGGTGATAGGGGATGTTGGATTGAAGGTATACGAGACATAATAATTTGAACACTTGATATTTGAACTAAATGTGATGCCTTTTGAATTAGTGCAAAAAAAAATTGCAGAAAGGTTGTGAATATCTCAAACACACACAAAAAAAAACTGATGGCTTATCTCTGTGATAAAATGTTATAATTGTCAGTAAATTCAGCAGTCTCATCTCATCAATGGATAATGCCAATGATGTTTGTCTACTACAAATCCAGTTTGACTGTGTGCTTCTCTTGAAACATGAAATTGGAACAGTCAAGATCTGCACAATAACAAGGGATCAAAAATCCTATCAAGCCTCAGAAATTCCTTGCAGGTAAGTTGAAAATAATTAAAACACAATTCCTTACATAATCTGGTGGCCCATGTTTATAAGATCGTGGCAATATTAAAAATATCAAAAAACAGCCCGCGCACTGCACAGAAGTAAGGAGACAACTTGGATACTTAAAAAATATATTTAATAAAAAGTGCTCAAAGTGACAAAAATGAACGTTTCGGTCCCATAGACCTTCGTCAGCAATGATATGTCCTCAGCACGCCTCCTTTTTAAATATACACTGGTTATTAGAAGTTAATTAGTTGCACACTTGGCTTGTAAGTGATAGTTATTAATTAACTTGGTAAATCAGATGGTACATCAACAGTACATAAGGCTGAGGACATAAACAAAATGACAGGCATGGTTTATCCACATATACAATAGAAATCAATAACAATCAATTATTAAGCAGGGAATAAAAGTATAACAATGTCTATTGACAATTTACAATGACAACTGCAACATGCGACAATGATTGAATTCAATTAGGGGCAAAAATCTCAATTAGATGTCTCAGTCCACCTGATCTGGACTCTGTCGAGGTACAATTGTATTCTAGGTCATATTAAAATGAATGAAGTTCGATGAGATGACTGGTTTGATTCCAAGGACCACTTATCAGTCCTATTTACGTGAATAGTACATAAAGATGAAAAAAATTATAAATTTACCGTTTCAAGACTAGCCAAATTGGTGTCTAACAATCGAAGGGCAATTATAGAAAACAGGAAAGATTAAGCTCTTCATTCAGTCCATCTGGGTGCAAAGTTTTTAAATAGTAGATCCTTTTGGATTCCGATTGCAAGAGTTTCAAATCAATATCCCTGCCTCTGTGAGTTCTCACAATTTGTTGGATTACGCAAAATAAGAAGTTGACGGAGGGTGATTCATGTTATTAAAATGTCTTGCTGTTGGAGACTTTGTATCTTTCCTGCGTATTGCACTCTTATGTTCAATAATCCGTGTTTTCACTGGTCTGATTGTTTTACCTATTTATTGTAGCCCGCAGGGGCATGTGAAAAGGTATATTACCCCAGCGGATGCACATGTAAGGCATTGTTTGATTTGATAGGTTCTCAATGTGATATGACTCACAAATGTGTCAGTTCTCTTGAAGTTTTCGCACGCTACACAGTTTCGACAAGGGAAGAAGCCAGTCATCTTATCGAACTTCCTCTGGGCCGGGGCAGAAGGAATATACGTGTCTGCTCGTACGAGGAAGTCTCTGACATTATTCGCTCTGTAATGACAGAAAAGAGGGGGGTCAGCAAACAAATGTTTACAGACAGGATCAACAGATAATACATCCCAGTGTTTCTTTACAATGCTCTCAATGCCCGAAGTTAGATGGGAATAAGTAGTAGTGCATGTAACCGAATAATTTTTCGAATTCGTATGCTGACCTGATCGACTCGTATCCATGTTCCGAACCTTATTTAAGGCTGTATCGAGCCAAGCCATAGGGTAAGCCCTTTCACGAAAATGCATGTACATCTTGCGAGCTTCTGCCTCAAAATCCTCAGTTGTGGTACAAATGCGTTTAAGACATAAAAATTGAGAAAACGGGAGACCCTTTTTCAAAGGAATGGGGTGAAAACTAGACGCATGCAAGATACTGTTCTTGTCCGTTGGTTTTCTATAAAGGGTAGTATAGATCTTACCATTCTGTATCCGGACAGTAGTATCCAAAAATGAAACCTTTTTAGTGTTATACTCCAATGTGAATTTGATCGTGGAAGACATGTTATTGAGAAAGATGGTGGCATCTTAAAGGAGACCACAACAAAAGCTGGAACAATATTCTGAGTATGACCTGGAGTTCCGTAAGTGATCAAGCATTATTTTCAAGCACATTTCCCTACTCACAAATTTTGTGTGCGTCCCCAACTTGCCTGTTTACAGCAGTGTGCATGATGTAAATTGGGCCCCACTGCTCTCCTGTGCATGAGGCAGTGTATTCTGTTAAGCACACTATAATACACCTGCAGCAAAACATGCGGCAGCCGGTGCAGTCATCGTTGCCAGGAGCCAGATTTATTTTTTCAGCGGATCACTGCTGTTGCTAAACACCAGTTATTGGGCAATGAAATGTCTCATAGGCCACATATTAATTCAGTATCATTCCAGTTTATTTTAATCTAAATGACATTACATTATATGTACTTGAACATAATATTTCCCACCTTTCTTATTTCTTCGGCACATTCCCTTTTCTTCCTGCAAGACACTGATGACTGGTGTTGTCGCCGTTCACAATGTGCAAACTGGATTGGGCTAGCATGGGGTATTAGTTCACGCCGTTTTGTCATGGGACTGATGCTATATGCCATAGTTGTAACACTGTGACAAAAAAAGTAATACTGGAAAAATATAAAAACAAGAATGCAGCAAGAAAAAAATAAACGGGGGGAAGAATTGGAACTTCGACCCTTTCTGGGACTTATCAGGCTGAAAACCCATTGCAGGTCGACATGTGGATAGTGTCATTGTGATAAGTAAATAAAGCATTGATTTAGAGACCAATAATTCTGATGTGCAGTGTCTATTTTCCTTCCCTCCTGCTGAGTGACTAGGCTTACAGATGGAGGAAGGCCTCTACCCAACAACAATAGTGACAATAAATTTTTTTTGTTAAACTGCACACTAGTTTAGAAAGACCCAATTCTTTAAAGAAGCAGTTTTATCGTGACTGGATTGGCTTTCTCGCACTAAACTAACAAAATATCAGGGGAATCAGGTCACTATGTTCTTTCTCGAAGGCTTAGTCAGAGTAAATTAATGGCGCAACACTGCATATGCATTTAAAATAAAAGCAAGGCTACAGTGTCAAGATTGCTTATTCAAGAACTCCATTAATACATTCTTTACTGTTACTTCTCTGTATCTCTCACGACCTGTGAAGGCTTAGCCCAGCTTCATTTGTACAGTGAAAAAAATACACATAGAACAGTGGGCGAGCAGACAATACAGTATCTTAACTGAACTCGCTGACATTCCTCCTTTGCCCTTAGAGTCTTTACAAACCTCTACCTCCCACCTGCCACTACTGAGCTCCATGCCAGTGCACGTGCGTTTCCACATAGAGATCGATATGTCATAAAACTCATTTGCAGAAGAAAATTTGAGCAGGTGCGTTGGGCCAGCCAAATGCTCCTCGCTCGACACGTCTCACAAAAAGTCAAACAAAACGGTGATTGTAATGAGGATGCTGAGATATTGTTTACTTTAACAATATTTTAGCCTGTCTGCAAACAAGTCAGTCCGCTGTAATTTAAAGGGGGATGAACAGCAGAATCTGGAATCTAGTCTCTCTCTTGCATTGAGTGAACCCCGGATGCTCCAATATGAATTTTTTGCCTACCCTAGCCATTGCATGGCATCAAGCAGTACACTGAGAATCAATGAGAAAAACAAAGAACAAACTGGGCCTACATGTAAGGACTCAACTCACTGAAAATCACAACGTTACAATGCTGTCACATATAGCCGTTTGTATTTTGCTTTTTGAGAAGTGACAGAAAGACAGGCAATCATATCAATCAATGTTCCTGATTGCAAGTCATTCCAGGTCAGGAGCTGTTGACCATCGATTTGAAAGCCGTCACGCAGAATTCTGATTTGTCGATTTTATATGTGACTTAAAGTAAGCCCTGCAGTGTTCATGTTTTTGCTGGTTAGTGCTTCAGCTCTTGATTTAAGTCGCTGATTGGAGAAAATGAAGACACAAAAACACAATAAAAGTACTGTAAAGAGCATCAACAGGTGGTAATGAATAAGACCAAGCAGGCCAGTCACAAGACATAAAACTTTACAATAAGACGCTCACACTCTTACTCACAAGCCAAAAACTCAGTTTTCCCAGTCCATAATAAACAGCGAGAACGGGGTCCCCGAAAAACGCAGTTTGCATGTGGTCAAAAGGCCATAACGCAAAGAAAATGCAAGGTCTTCAAAAATGTGTCTACATGTGGACAGGGCCTATGAGTTACATCTTAAGAGTGATTCACAAAGCGAGCAGCTCATCCGAAGGACTTGGGTAAACTCCTAGTCTGTTGTTTTATTGTTTTATCTATTTTTTTTAAGTCAGCCCTGTCTTATTATTCAATTTTATTCATTTTATTTATCTAGTTTTAATTTTGTTCTTTTGCTTCTTAATATGGGGTTATGTTTTTTTTAGCTTTACTATTGTTTTGTTTTATTTTCTTGCCTGTTGTATTTTTTCTGTATCTGCCTCTTCTGTAAAGCACTTTGAGTCAACTTCTGTTGTTTCTAAATGTGCTATATAAATAAATGTGACTTGACTTGACTAGTAGGGGATGGGGTTGACCTCGTTGTGATGTACGACTCACTTTATGCACACGCTTCTCCACAATGTCCACAGTGATTGGTTGTTTGGGGACGATGAAAGTCATTTGCTGTCAACACCAATCCAGCCCATTCAATCATCATCAGAAAATGTCCGCAATAGTAGCGCGTGGGAATGATGTTTCCCATTGAAGTAAATACTTTTCTCAAAATGCCTGGTTCATTTTAAACCACAAACACTAAATTATTGACAGTCATGTTTTCATGAAATTAAACGTGTATGCTCATCATTAATCAATTTGCGTTGACCTATTTGTAGCCTACGTGAGTCACCCAAATAGAGGTTTTTGATGGGGATAACCACGGCCAATTTTGATGGCTATCACTCGCGTAAAAGGAAAGTGAACTAAACTCAGGATCAGCTTTTATCATTCGTGCAACTTGGCAATGGGGAAAAGAATAAAGGGATATTTGGATCTGACAGAACATTGCAGGCAAAACGAGTTGTGCAAAATGACGGACATACCCATATGAATTCCTTTGTTCCACTGCTTAAACGATCCAGTGATAAGTGCAAGAAATGGCATGCAATTGCATGCCAGAGCAGAGACTGTAAAATACAAGTAGCAAGTATCCTCTGCAGATTCGTTTCACAGCTTCAGACTACTCCTTAATGTATTTTTTATTTTGAAAATTGTTAAGAGATAAATGCATCAATGGAAGTACATGTCCTGTAACATTTTAAACAAATTGATTTCTCTGCAAGAGGCTCTGCACTAAATCCACTTTCACCAATTACCTTTGTGATGTACAATATTCTGGCTGGGGTATTCTGATAGCAACAATCCAACCTCATTTACTATCCTGCAATAATTCTTCTGAAAATATTTAAACATGTGCATGCTTTATAGCCGCGAGTCAGAATGACACGTAGAATGGAGATCTGTCAAATGAGGCTGCTTTCAATGTTCAATATCATGATGTTCTTCTCAGGACAACAAAGCTAGTTTTCAGCAGAAGCCATTAGGCGTTTTAGTGCTAGTTTTATCGCTAAAAGTCTTTGTGAATTAATTTTACTAAAATAAATAAACAAATAATGAATAAATAAATAAATAAATAAATAAATAAATCTTAATGTTCAGGCCTTAATTGTCTTCATCCTTCTCATTGTATTTTCCACCTCTGTCAGCCTAGGTGATGCTCCCACACTCTCCCTTATAAGTGACAGATAAAGCTAGTCAAAGGCTTTCAATATTAGCAGTGGTGTCTGCGAGTCTAACGTAACACATTAGACGTTTAATGACCACCCACTCCCACATACACGCACATTATTACTGGGCGCAACACCTGCTGTCTTTTATCACTATTATTGTGTACTCAAGAAAAAAATGGTCTGTGTGGCTTGGAGGAAGACTGAAAAATAATGAGCAGACTGTAACGGAGCATATGTATTCCCTGTGTACAGGCCAATCTGTTTATTTAAGGATAGTTCACCAGGAAAATACTAAATGCTTGCCCTTTGCTTTTCTTTAGGGTCAAAATTCTGCAAAAAAGGGGGGATTATTCATAACTGCTTCTCTCCCTCAAAAGCACAGGAATGCAATAAAACTCAGCCTTACCCCATGCCTGATGGGAATTCATATTTTCTTTGATTTACTTGGCATGCCGAGATGAGTTTCCCTTACGGTTGATAGGCTAGTTAAGATAATTCAGTTTTATGAGATAATCCTGGTTTGCTCAAGAGAGTTTGGGCTGTTTTTTCGCACAAAGGGCTTTCTGCTTTCTCCTCTCTCTGCTGCTGAAGGGAGTTCTGCCTCGTCATCCGCTGGCCCTGAAAGCGTTTATCGATACACAGCCGAGCGTTAACCTGATTGGAGATACTGATTCACTGCCGCTCCGGTGCTTTCTCCTCTACTTAATTCAGGACAGGCTCTGTGTCCCGCCAGCTGATTACATCATGCCTGGCAGCTGTGCAGATACTCTGTAAAATGGCTCTCTGATGTCCTCCAAAATTTGAAGTCTCTGGGAGAGGAATCTGTTCTTCACAGTTGCAGAGGTTTATTTCTTGGAGGAAGTGAAGATTATAGAAAAAGAGAGACAGAGAAAGAGGTCGCTGAGAATTTGAGGGAGAAAGTGACTTTCTTGGGAAAAAGAAATGTGTGCGAATTCTAAAATCAGCATCTGTATGTCAGAGTTTGCACTGATACTGTGTAACATTCTGTGAAATTATTTTTTTGATTGCAAAAAATCTGAAAATCTTTGTTTTATGTTAGTTTACTGGTGTTCTGATAAATTATGCCTTTTACATCAGATGCAGTTTACGTTCATGGCTCAAAAAATGTTAATTCATCTTAATTCTGACACTTGTAAAAGAATTGAGATGAAAGTAGATAATGATTTGGTGTTTTGATTAAAACTAATTTTGCCACAAAAGTTGTAATAAAACCTTTTGAGCTTTTCGTGACAAGCGTTGCAATAACCTACAGACAAAATAAATACCAGAAGGTGTGTAAAAGAGCTGAGGATTTTTTTTTGTTTGTTTGTTGTCTTGTTTGCTTTTTTTTTGGCAGGGAAAAACAGTACCTCCTGAGAGCTAAAGCCAAAAAGCAATTTTTAAAAAGTCTTCTGACGAACAATAATAACCTGTTTTCGAACAAGAGTCCCTCCAAAGTGGGGAAGAAATCTTACTGTTGACTGTTAGTGGTCAAAGTCTGTGAAAGGCTGCTTTTCTCCACATTAGTTTAATCAACTTAGGGAGATGAAATGAGAGGAGAGAGCCAATTTTCCAAATAAAAGGCCTGAATAAAATATATTCTTGTTTATTTTATGTTAATTGTTATCTCTGCCAAGGAGGTTATGTGATTGGTTGTGTTTGTTCATTTGTTTGTTGTTTGTTGGTTAGACATATTTGCATAAAAAATATCCCAAAATTGGATTTTGGCCCCAGTCAGAGATGATGAGATTTTGGGAGCGTAAAGCAGACTGGGTAGTACAGCCACCCATACACACGGAATCAATGTAAAGCGGTATAAATTCATTCAAAAACTCTCTGTCCTGTGAGCAGGCGAGGGGCCAGATGTGTCAGAAACTAATGGTGTTGACAAATTATTAACTGTTAAGCAGTGGCAGAGGTTTCCTATCACAGATTGATCTTATTTAATATTTGTGGTAGTTGCCTGGATCCCCGGAGGATTATGGGCATTGTCTTTTTTTTTTTTTTTTGGCCCCGATTTCCTCGCTCTGCATCACTGAAATTCTTCAATAAAACCACTGAAAACCAGAATTGCCCTATCTCTCTGTGTCTTGCTGTTCTGTTGTGCGATTGACATTATAGATCAATTCAAGTATTTGAATTCATGCCCCAATATTATCATTTTTTCAACTTCATATAAACTCAGTAGCAAATTTTCAATCAACAGGTTTGAAGCAGAATTCTCTAAAATGGAAATATTTCAGTCAGAATGGAGATGTAAAACTAATGCATTTCACAGGCAGAGCACAGCTTTTCTAACTTTATCCTGGAGATAATGTAACCATTGTACTGCCCTACAAAGGCAAAAGACCTTAACTCGCCAGAGTGTGAAACTGAGAAAAATGACTTTAAAGTTTTTGTTTTGTCCAGACAAAAGTATTATAGGTAGGATACTCAAAATCTGGCAAGTAGTTGTTATAATGAAGAAAAGTGTGCATACAAAAATTCTTGTGCTCAAGTCTGACCTTTGAACCTTATTTGTCACTTACTGTGCTCTGCCTTTGTATCATGTTCTAAAATTAAGGAGCCGTGCAAAGGCAAAAGGCAGTAACTTGCATAAATTCAATATTTGGTTGCTGTTTTCTATACACAAGACCATTATAAGAGCACTTACCTAAGGTCTAACCATCATGACCTTTGTTTTGAATGATTAAGAATGAATTAGATACATTTAATTGTTGCTATACAGAGATGTGGTGACATTACATCATATCTCCATGATAGAGAATAGCTCCAGTTTGGTGTGCGGCACCAGAAACAGAATGCCAGCAGATAAGTTACTTTGCGTTATACAGTATGAATAAATACAGGAAATTATTTTTAATTATTAGAATAACAATTTAATTGTTAAATACAAAGCTTAATAATTAAATAAAAAGCTTTAATATGTATTAAAATTCATAGATGTATTTAACACTCCTCAAAAAGAATTAGTGTCATTAAACACGAAGTGTAAAAAGACTGCAAGGGGTTTGGACACTTTGAACCTCTGCCATTGAGGGGAGATTCAGATAAATCAGAGCAAAATTTTCAATCAAAAACATTTTTTTAAAAATCCTAGAGTAGTGGCATCTGTTGGCCCCCACTACACAGACAGATTAACTCCAGTCCTTAAGAAGGCAACACTAAACACTTTAAGATTTCATTTTTGCTGATATTTTAAGACTGCTCTGATGGTGATTTTAATCTTAATTTATTCAATTCTATTTTAGCCCTAGAGTCATTCACATTTCCATATATACTGCTGGTTCAAGGTTAGTTCATTCATTGTCAAAATTAGTTCATTTGTTCAACTGTTCTCACTCCTCATCGTCTATGTTGCAGACAGGCAGTGAGACCCAGAAGGCCCTTCTGTTGGGGGGCATAAGTGGACAGAGATTTTTTATAATCTCAATCTTCTTGTCCTCTTCAATTCCTCAGTCATGTGGCCTGAGGAGAGAGGGTACCTTCAGGTCAAACTTCTTCTGCAGGAAGTCCAATTCTATGAAGTCATCATCAGTGTGGGACATCTTATAGAAAAGGCTCCTGGACCCACGCCGCACCTGAATTTCAGCCATCTGGCTTAACTTGGGTGCCTTCTTGGTTTTGACAAAGGAGTGGCCATCCGTCCATTTCAGCAGATTTTCATTCTTCATTTCCACTACCTCCACTTTCCTAGAGTTGCTACTGCTCACCACATTTACAAAGTCCTCAAAGTCATAGACTCCACCCAGCTGCTTCCTCATTTGTTACTCCACATCATGGTGGAAACTATCTGCACTCATAAAAGTGTGCCCCTTCTCAAAATATGTCCTCTCTTGCTGTAGCGGCAGACTTAATGAAACATGCTAAGGAGGACAACAGGCACCAGTTTTTCTTCTGGGCTGAGCAGTTGTCCACCCAAAAGATGTTGTGCCTTACATCTTGCTCTTTCTCCAAGGCTGTCATGTAGGCAGAGACAATCTACCCTGCACTCCTCCCTGCCATGCCCTCATGCCAGACCACACAGATTGTGTTCTTCTTTTTACTTCTGTGGCTAACTGAAGTAAAGGTCTCATGGAATGCCACATGTCTGGTGAACAGTGCGGTTTTCACCCCAGGCATCCATGGCAACATGATCACCTTTTGCAGGTCCACGCTCCTCACAGACATGTCACCTGGCCAGTCCTCTGCTGCATCTGCTTGATATGCCTGTCTGCTCTGCAGAGCAGACTCTTTATGTTGATGCCAACTCTGGCATTGCAAGCAGTCCACATCACCCTCTCCACCATGTTCACTCTTTTTGTGCTGGTCATACAGCAGACACTCTTCATACTCCTCTTCTCCAAACTTTGCAAAGCTGATGTTTTTTAGTTGACTGCTTTACGATACATTTCATAAGAGCAGCCGTTGCCCTTTTCCAGCCAGTCAGCATACATGAGTTTGATATTAATGCCACGCGGGAGGTAGCGACGATGTGGGGCATGCTTCCTTCTATAGTGGCTGACCAAAGGGTGGAATGACTCAATGAGATCAAATAGCGGCTGCAGGTCCAGTTTGTTGGCCGGTGTGTGCTTTCCTCTTCGACCACTTGGGATGACCTCATTACCTATTTCCCTGCTCATCATACTCAGGAACAGGCTATCGTTTGTTGGATGATATCCCAAAGTGGCCAAAAAGAAAGTTATGCAAACCTGCTGTGGGACCTAATCCTCATTCTTTAGCCTGTAAACAAAGGACCTGCTACGCCGACTCTTTCCTTGTTCTACAAAAGATCTGGCTGTTGGTAGCTGGCTGATGCTGAGGAACATGAATGCTCATTTTTCTGTGTAGTCCATGTTCCAGTACATGCCCCAGATCTTCTTACGCTACTCCTTACTGAACCTCTCTGAGCACTTTCTTCTGCATTTTTGGCCACATGGCCACTCATTGGTGGGGGCTCATTGGTGGGGCTGTCTGGAGCAGGCAGAGAAAAGTGGCGAGGGCTCCGGTGTCTGGAGCAGGCAGAGTGGCGAGGGCTCCAGTGTCTGGAGCAGGCAGAGAGGCAGTGGCAAGGGCTCCGGTGTCTGGAGCAGGCAGAGGCGAGGGCTCTGGTGTCTGGAGCAGGCAGAGTGGCGAGGGCTCCGATGTCTGGAGCAGGCAGAGAGGCAAGGGCTTTGGTGTCTGGAGCAGGCAGAGGCGCGGGGCTCTGGTGTCTGGAGCAGGCAGAGGGCGGGGCTCCGAGGGCTCCAGGCATGTCTGGAGCAGGCAGAGAGGCGAGGGCTCTGGTGTCTGGAGCAGGCAGAGTGGCGAGGGCTCCGATGTCTGGAGCAGGCAGAGAGGCGAGGGCTCTGTTGTCTGGAGCAGGCAGAGTGGCGAGGGCTCCGGTGTCTGGAGCAGGCAGAGAGGCGAGGGCTCTGGTGTCTGGAGCAGGCAGAGAGGCGAGGCTCCGGTGTCTGGAGCAGGCAGAGTGGCGAGGGCTCCGGTGTCTGGAGCAGGCAGAGAAGCAGTACCTGGGCTCAGCGAAAACTCCACAAATGCCTCAGTGGTATTCGTGTTGTGCTGCAGAACAGGTCATCTGACCCAAATGCTGGGAAACTCATGTCTAGACAGCTGTCAAGGATTGCCCATGTTTTTTCCTGACCATCTTCTGGAAAATTATTGCCTCTACAAGTGTCATAAATAAAAGTGACAAATTATTATTAGAAAATGGAAGTCACTAAAAGAGGAATGTAAGAAATTATGGCAAGTATTTGACTGATTTGAATGAATATGTGTAGGCCTACCATTGTCCAGACTAATTTTTTTTTATTTTTCTATCTCGTTTCGCTCCTTAGCCACAGAGACAGGGTGGCCAGAAGCACCTCTTATGACAGTTTTTGTTCACGCTTTGGCTGAGGAGGTTAAGGACGCGCTGGCTACATTAGAGCCTTGCGTGTCTTTAGATTCGTTGGTTTATACTGCGGTGCGAGTTGATAATCGCATCTGCGAACGAAACAAGGAGAAACGTACTGCATTGGTTCTTGATAGCAACGGGGTTAATGTTCCTTGCAACACGCATCCAGCCCCGACTTCGCCCACTGAAATGCCCAGTTTTAGTGAGCCCATGCAGGTTGATGGCTCATATGAGAGCCGGGTTCGTAAGCCTGTTCACAGACAAATAATTTGTCATCATTGTAGCGAACCGGGACACATCCGTCCAAGTTGTCCCGAGCTTAAAGGGAGACAGGAAGCCCCTCTGGCGGTAGGGGGGGGGCGCTAGAGGGACAGACCCAATCTCCAGTTCGAACTCTTATTTCAGTAAAGTTGACTATGGGGAAAAGGAGAATATGGGTTAAAGCCTTTTTGGATTCGGGGAGCTGTTGATTGTTTTATGGATGCGGAGTGGGCTCGAAAACATTCCATTCCCATCCGCTCTCTCTCACATTACTTTCGATCAAAGCTTTGGACGGTCGACCGTTGGGAGATGGGCTTATAACCGAGGTCTCTGATTTTTTGACTATGTTTATACCTTTTGGTGGTCATTCAGAGAAAATTTGTTTTTCCTTAGTCAATTTCCCGGTTTGTCCTGTGGTTTTAGGTCATTCGTGGTTGCTTAAGCATAGACCACAAATCTTTTGGGGCAGTCAAAATAACTCAATCGTCCAGTGGGGCTCTGAATATAGGTCTCACTGTAGTGAGATTCTGGCAAGTCGCCCCAAATTTCTCCCCATGGGGGAGGCGTCGGGTTCCGCGCTGAACCTTGGTTTACCTCCCAACGTTTCAGATGATTATGTTGATCTCGCGGAGAATTTTGGCAAATAATGAGCTTCGTCTTTGCCTCCGCATTCTGATTATGATTGTGAGATCAAACTATTCCTTGACAGGTTTATTCGCAATTTTAGCGCTGTGGCTGCCCCCATCATTGCGCTTTCTAAGAGGAATTCCTCCTCGTCATTTGCTTGGTCTCCAGCAGCAGAGGCTGCTTTTCAGGAGTTGAAAAAACGACATAGCTCTGAACCTATTTTCGTTTTGCCCGACCCCTCCCTCCCATTGGTGGTAGAGGTTGACGCTTCGGAGGTCGGGGTGGGTGCCATTTTGTCCCAGTGCCCCCTTCAGGACAATAAGTTGCACCCATGCGCCTACTTCTCCCGGTCGTTGTCACCGGTTGAACGGAATTACAGTATTGGTGACCGGGAGTCATTAGCTGTTAAATTGGTGTTAGAAGAGTGGCGCCATTGGTTGGAGGGGGCTGAGCATCCGTTTGTGGTTTGGATGGATCACAGGAATCTCCAGTGTGTCCGGCAGACTAGGCGACATGATTCCCGGCAGGCGCGGTGGGCATTGTTTTTCAGTCGCTTTGATTTTGCGTTGACTTATCGCCCCGGCTCCAAAGAATCAAGCCTGGCACCTTGTCACAGATTTATGACCGCTCGGGCCATGATCCCATTTCTGGGTCGGTTATTCCTGCAGCTCGGATTGTGTCTCCCATGTGGTGGGATGCTGAGTCTGTTGTGCGGGAGACCTTGTGGCCCAGCCCTGGTTCTGGTGGGGAGTCGTCTGGCTGTTTGTTTGTCCCCATGGCGGTGCACTGGACTTTTCTTTATGGCTCTCGTCCCGGGACGATATCGAATTCCTGTTCAATCGAATTCTTTACCCAGCTGGCTGATTGAACTGGGGCGGCGCTTCCCCGGACTCTATATAAGCCTGATGTTTGCCATGCCTCTTTGCTAGAGTTTCTGTTTGTAGCTTAACACTATAGCCGAAGATATCTGTAGTCAGGTTTTGTATGACTTTCTATCTTCTAATTATTGGAGTTTCTACTCCTTTTTTCTTTCTCGCTTTGCTTCCGTGGTTCGGACTATTATACGTCCTTTGGAAGTGCGAGTAGTTTCGTTTGGTCTGTATTATTCTCTGTGTTTGTACTGTGTTTGTGCTACTCTCTTTCTCTCTGGTTGTTGCACCTGGCGCCATATACTACCGGCCATTACAGGCTCGTCTTATATATTGATTCAGCTTCAAAATACAACACGGTCTAAAAAAAAAAAAAAAGAAAAATGGAGATCAATTGCTCTCGGTACTTAAAGGATGAAATGATTAAATAGATTTATTTTTTTTTCCTATACTCAACTGACCTGGTTAACAGAGGAAAGGACATCTCACCTTCCATCACCAGAACAAAAGAGAATGTTATTCATTCATTAAAGCAGTGAAAATCAGTTTTGTTTCTTTCACGTCTGGCCTGTCAAGCCAGAGCCAGTGAAGTGAAACGTGGTTTCCCTGTTCTTCTACATCAGGGCTCCAAGAAAAGTTCCTGTAAGAAGTAAATTCCTTATATGCCCTTCCTGAACTCTGCTAAACCACGGGGTCTCTGAGCAGCATCACTGCTTTCTGGAGATTTACACTTCTTTGGCAGGCTGCCTTATCCAAAGCCACTTACAGCATGAGAGAACATAAATGCATCCCCCTGATTTATCTGAACTGCTGTGTAACAGGGACAATTCCCACATTGTAGAGCTGCTTCACTAGAACACAATAATGTGCATTAACTGTGCCAGTGCAGCACCACGATACAAATCGTAATAATATACTGAGAAACATCAACAGCTATAAAAAGCCTGACTTAATTATATTTGATTTGAATGCCAGAGAAAGGTGGGATGCAAATGAGCAAAGTTTTTTTTTTTTTTTTTTCTGTTCAGTCAGGTTTGGAAAACTTGCTGCAGTTTTTCTGACCACAGTGGAAAGTTAATGACAAAATAATGAATCATAATACATTATTCCAAAAGCACTAGATCAGGCATCCTCATCCTCTGGACCTCAAATACAAACCCAGCCCAGGTTTTCTTTTATCCCAGGAAAGTACAATAAAGGGCCTCTAAAGTCGATTCTCATTGTTTTTGTTTATCGGCCAATCAGCGAGCCGCACCTGCGTAAACGACCCGAAATAGAAGGATTATCTACGCATGTACACAAAACATTGGTTTATATGAATGAAATTGGTCATGTGACAATGCAAGATGTCAACAAAAGCAAGTGATTTGTTAGTAAACACTGGACGTTCAAAGTCCCATCTGAGAATCAACCGTAGATGCCCTTTAACACCGAGTGCCTCTGATTGGCCAGACTGTCTTTACACCTGACTTCCAGGTAAAGGAAGGGAGGAAAGGTAGCAGGTCTCTGACCTTAAGGACCATGATTTGAGGACCAGGGCACAAGATGATCCATTAGGAGATGATGTACGCGCACTATCAAAATGGCAGGTTTTTGAGGCGTTACAGAATTAAGACATTATCTACTAGATCCTGATCATAGAGCTGCTTTGGCACCTACATTTTGTGTTTTAGAAAAGCAGTTCTACAGAGTGGAATTCTCTCTGTTACGCAGTAGTTCAAATAATGTCATCCAGATCCTCATCACACATAAAGTATATGCCTGGAGCCTTTACCTGTGAGAGGACCTACCAGAACCTCCCTCTTGTATGATTTCTCACTGAAGATGGGGAGGTTATCGGTCTGATCAATCACTGACACCTCCAGCAGGATCAGCCCCTCCACAGTCTTCCCGCTCTGGTCTGTGGCAGAAAATTGAAGCTGTAAACGGGAAACAGAAGGTAGTCAAGGTAATACTAGGCTCATCCAATCCTAATGGACATTTGACACGGATGAGACATGTGGATTCAAGAAAAAACTGTTTTTATCAGTTAACTTACACCACAGAGGCCAACACAGTAACACACACCATATACTGAAGGTCAGTGCTCATCTAGGGATGTGGGATCATTACAGAGGTTGTGCCTTAGAAGAATATCAAATGTGTAAAAATTTCTCATGGCACACATAAGAGGGGAGAATAACTAGACCAGACTGTCCTGAACAGAATAGGCTTCCATGTGGATTACAGAAGGAAAATAATGGCAGGGATATTTGATATTACTGATGCTACTGCCTTTGAAGTCTGTGAAGGAAGTCAGTTAGAGGTAAAAACATCAAAGGCAACACCTCATGTGTAGCACATCTTTTACAGAGAGGCACTGTGTGAGTGCAGGAGGGAGCTCTATAGCCTGGAAAACTTAAAAACTTTTAGTTCATGTGAAACAACTATCCTGTAGACTTTATTTCTTTCTCTTGCTGCAGTACAAGAATATAAAAAGGATAGGGACTGCACTAGTAAAATTTCTGGTAGGCCAGCTGTTGGAGTTCACTGAATTGGTCATAGTTCTGAGAAGCAGTGCCTCAAGGTGCGAAATTAAATACTGGAAAAATTCTAAAAAAAAAGTTCAGTGTCCATGTCCCTGAATCAGCAATCTAACCCCAGCCTCCGGGCAGTTAGGTACTCATAGAGCTGATTGGTAAAGCACACTACCTTATTTTCTCCTAAATGAGGCTGATGTTGCTTACAGCCACCTGGAAATAAAGCAATAAATACATTTTACCAAAAAATATCATTCCGTCATGCATTATGAGGGTAATTACATTACTGTGACGATGGGTTGAGCTTATGGATTGCCAGGGACCAATCCTTTAGTGTCACAACCTCATCTGCAAACAATTTACCTCCATACATTGGCAATGAAAGGCACTCACATTGAGGTTTAACACCCCCCCTCTACCCACCTAAACCCTAACCTGACCCCAAACTACTATCATACTTAGATTTTTTTAATGATATAAACAATATACAATAAACAAAGCTTCCATTTTGTCAGCTCTGTTATTTTCCCCAGCATATTAGCCCTCTCATCTCTTATCCTTGCACTCCTCTTTGTGTTACAGCAGCTGAGCTGTGGCATCAAGGGGCTTCTTGAAAAATTCTGGAGACACAGGGTAAACAAACCAAATGCCCTCATTGACTCCACCAGCAAATACAAACAGCCGGAGGCGGAAAGCTTGAGGCTCTTAGAGTGCATAATGTGAATCTTGCAAAACATTCTGTTTTTCCAACAGCAATGAGACCATGGCTTCAAGGAGGGAAAACCCTATGGCTGTTAACTCTATTCACTTACTGAATGTCCAAAGGCCTACATCTTTAACACACGCCCAATGGGGAGCTTCTGTCGGGCATGTTTCTGGATACAAACTTTGTTTTGGCAGCTCTGTACAGAGCATTAGTTACCGTGTTAAAATGTTTGAGAAAAAGTGCAACAATTTTACCTCTTTTGTAATTAAACCTCAATACACTTGTTAATCATGTAGAAAAAAAATACCTGTGGAATTTCAATATCATTAAAAGTTTGACGCTGCAATGGAAGTTCATGTTCAATGAGACAATTTTGTGAATGCAGTATTTTTGAGGCTAAGTGTTAGATCAACTCTCATTGCCTTAGTTGCACAGAACACAAATGAGAATCAGACTACTCGGTTGCGGCTCTCCATTAATTAAATGATGCCAATCAATAGTGAGCGATGAAGCTCTCTTTTAAACATGCACAAAGAGTTGATCATCTTTGATATGACACTCGCTGATGTGAACAAAATGAACAGAGAAATCAATGGGCATTACCATTTCAAAATGCATGAAAAGTTTGGTTAAATCAAGATAACAACTTTGCAAAATGACTGATTGCCTAATGTGAGCACTGAGACTTAGGAGGAAGCTACTCCAGTACTATACTTCAATCAGCCATAAACCTCCCCAACCCCAACGCACCATCACTCCCTCTCCACAAATAGCACATCCTTAATCTCTCAGCGTATCACAGTTCCAGCCAGAGCACCTCCATTGAAGGCTGTGGTCTTTCCCACACAATACCACTGCAAATGGACTGTTTATCATCCCATCATGAGCACTTACCCACAATCTTGATGTCATTCCCTCCCCCTCATTCTAATACCTTAGAATACACAGTCTAGTGCACTTAATTGGACATGAATCCTTCATAACACAGAATAGAAAGTAGTTTGTGGCATTTCGCTCTAAAATTCCCTCAATTACACTTACTGAAGCACTGATCCTTCAAACGGTACCATCAGGTGCTCTTACATATTTTACTTATTGAAGCACTGATCCTGAGGGTTGATTTAATACCCTGAAGAAGACATGTTGAAAATGTTGGTAAAACACAAAATAACGTGTCAAAACTGGGAAAAAGCCCTATTCTCAGCTCTAAAACGCTGTGGGCATGTCCACTAATGCTGCTGAAACCTCAGGAATGCATTTACAGAAGCACATTTAACCTTCAATAAAGTGTAAAAACCCAATGTTGCCATTTACAAAATCAAGGTAGTCGGAGTGTTTACAGGAGCCCAGTCTCATCCCAACTTGTCACATAGTGATGCTACCTGATGAAGCGTCAATATACGACAGAAATGGAGGCTTTTGGCGTCCATATTTGATGCCAGTTTAAAACTAACCCTATCCCTTAACCCCTAACCCTTAACCCAAACCCTAACCCTAAAAGTCCAAAAAGGACCCCAAAAACCTCTTTTTTCGTATATCAATGCTGGATCAGATAGCGTCACTATATTATGAGTTGGGATGAGAATATGTTGTTTACAGAATTGGGGAGATGGTATTCTGCAGAGGTGTTCCGCTGTGGGATCTATTCATGTGTCCATATCTATTTATGCACTTTCTTCTTATTTAGCTTTGAAAAAGTGCAGCGATTATGTCCTAACCCCCCCCCCTCCACCTTCCGTCTACTGCATTCTTGTCTTAAACTCATATCCTAATTGCAATTCTGAACAACGGCAACTTGACAGAGACACTGTGATCTTTAAAAGGCTGTTACTGCCTTAAAAAAGTAGTTGAATTTCATGTATAAATCTCGATTGATAAATCTAAAAGTCACATCAACTCTGACTGAATACATTTTATTTCAACACAATCATTTGCTCTTGATTGGACTCTGGCTGTGACAATTGAATTAAGGACAATTCTGAGCTAAATTGTGCACAGTGGCTTTGTAATTGTCAAAATCTCCCCCCAGGTACCTCTTGGCATCTGTAACACATTACTCATAACCGGGCTAGTTCCAGGCCTGCATCAGGACTGCATTTAATCATTTAAAATGGTCACAATGCCCAAGGTGGCCTTGGAGCTGTCACAAGGTAACAGATCACTGGCTGTTAACTATTGGCAGATAGTGCTTTAGCAAAATTGAAAATGTAGATAAAGTAAAACCAGTAAAGCATTGAAAAGACAAATGAAGAGGAAGGATTCATTTTTCAGACCATGATTGAACAAGTTTGCCTGTTATAATTCATGAAGTACAAGGCTTAACCACTTTCTTTTACATCCATTTTCACTTGGCTAACTGTGATTTTTGATTGGTTTTGGGTAGTCTAACTTGACCACCATCGTTGCCAAAGTTACTGTCTTATAGGGATGGAGTATGCTGTGGTACCTCCCCTGAGGGACCTCCCAGACCCCCCCACCCAACCCCCTTTGTTCTGTCAGCAGCAGAATCCTGTGATTTAAACCAGGCGTTTTTTTGTTCTGATTTTTTTTTTTTTTTTTTTACATAAAGTGTGTCTCTCATCAAATTGATCTCAGGCGTTTTTCTTCTATTTCTCTCCATGTCTTGTTCTCGTGCTTTTTCATGGCAATCCGCTACTGTCATCCAATAGAATTCAGCTCCTTCATTTTGCTTTTAGTGGGCGCGTATTGGTCTTTTTCTGCATGTACAAACCCCAATTCCAATGAAGTTGGGACAATGGGCCTCATGCAAGAAGCGATATAAGAACACAATTTCTCTTTTTTTGTTCATATGCCCGATTTTTTATTATTTTGTGCTTACCCATTGATTTCTGGGATGCACCAATGTTTTCTTATTTTTGCGCTTCTCTTAGGTAAGAAAAATTTTACAGTGGTCGAGAGCACTCTTACCGAGATAAGAAAAACTGAAAACTGTTATCTCTGTCCACAAATTGCTTGTCCAGTGCACGGCAACACAAGTTTTAAAACCTAAACATTAAAAATGCATCATGTAATCACATTTTGATTGTTTTATGTTTTTTCAAATTATGATGATTCTATTATTTAATTCTTTGGCTGAAGAGTTTGGCCAGTTGATCCTAATTAGGACGAAGCTATAAAAACCCTTGGATACTTGCGTGCATTCTGCTTCTGAATGGCTTACCTATTGCAGTTGGACGCTTTGGCCATCCAGGCCTTGCGCTCTGAACAGCGGGTCTTTAGAGATTGCGCAGATCTGTTTGCTGAGACAGATGAATGGCTGCTCGAACCAAATGTGAAAGCAACCGTACTTGAGCACGGAGGATTACTGTTGTGTGTTACGGCTCTCCTCTTCAAACAAATGCACTGGCGAAATCCATTCATACGAAGAAATTCAATGCTTGCTCGAAATGTAGGCGGACGAAAACATACAATCACAACGGGATACTACATGCAAAAATTTGGAGATTTATGAAATAATTTGTGAGTAGTTACATTCGCTTGGTTATCACAGAATAATACATCAGTGCCATGACAAACTAAAGGAAGTGCGGCACCGATATTTCAAAGTGCAGGACGCTGTGGGAAAGTCTGGCAGCTCAAATTATGAGACACGCAGCATATGCATTCGCAATATTAATATTCTAAACCCCCCAAAATATATTGGCACCTCCTTTTCAAAATCGTTGCCTATTTAAAACCACCTAGGCGCATAATGCAACGCGCTGAATCGGAATTTTGAGATCTATGCGAGCAGGTATGTTACGATATTACCAGTATGAAAGCTGACCAGCGGGGGTAGAGGGAGGGGGACAATCGTGCTGTGGCACTGAACGGAACAATCGTACCAAGTGTGAAAGTGCCCTCGAGCACCCACGAGCAGTCTGCTCTTTGCACACGGCACGTCACCTACCCTTATATGGTGTTTAGTGGGTGTCATATTATGCTAATTTGAAACAACCGACGCCTTCCGATTTACAATCAAGTGGGATTCAACATTCTGCACATCTGGGTAAGAGCAGATTTGGACGGTAAGATATCAAATATGAGTATATTTCTCTTCTTTTTTCTATTAGCAAAAAAATAAGAGAAAATATAAGAGTAATTTAAGATAATGTTGCAGCATGAGGCCCATTGTGTAAAACGTGAATGAAAACAGAATAGAATGATTTGCAAATTCTTATTGACTTATATTCAATTGAGTATGTAGGACACTCGCAGCTCGACCAACGGCGGAGGAGCCGGGTGGTGAAGGCTTATGCGTGGTGATTCTGGCTGCTATGAGGCAATGGAACACGTCCAGTTAAATCGTACATGTATCGTCCGCCTTGGACCTGGCCTGAGACTTACCTGAAGTATTCTCAGTAATTCTCCGCTTCAAAACGAGCTATGCGGAATCACGAAACCATCTAACCTAATGCCGTGCTGTGAATAAAACAAGGTGCACGTTGGAACACTCACAGAAACTGAACAAAACATCAGACATATCAGTGATTGGGGCAAACTAAGCAAAACGATTACAATGTAACTCTCGTTTAAAATCTGACTCCAATTCGAAATAAATAAAGGACTGAAACATGCGTGAATCTCGGGCAGCTTACGCCGCCAGACTCTTCTGTAAAAACCAGTTACTCAACTGACGCCCCGGGTAATAAGCGCAGTTGCGGGATCTTAGTTTAGTGAGAGCTCTAGAGGATGGAAGAAATTACCATGATAGTAGCAACTTTGGCATAAACATATCATGAACCCAGATTTATGCACACCAGGGGCCCTTAAGGGGATCGGCCAGGCACCGGCTTATAAGCCCAAAAGCCCTTAAGGTCAAAATCCAGGACCGATACTACATAAACCCTTTATATGAGTAGACCGTAACTTGCAATCCAACTTAAAGCCCATCACTACCTTTAAACATCAGCTAGCTAGTCTGGAATGATAAGGACTCACCCCTAAGTACCGGTCGTAGTGCGTGGCTAGAAAGGATAAAAGGATTAGGAGTCACGGAGACCACATGCAACAATGATTTATTCACCAGGTAGGCAAAAGCTTAAATCAAACAAATCAACGTCAAATCAATTACAATAAATTCAGAAACAGAGAGTAAGGACATACCTGGCGAAAAGGCTACACACGTGGCAAGCGTACAAGGAGTTCGAATTACGAAGCTTCACTAAGGTAGAAATAGCGTACTGACCAATCGTGTGGGAAGTCGTTTGCGATCTTCCCTGACTAGGTCGTCTCTCCCAGATTTATGGCTAGTGGCGTCTTTGATCAGAGCGGCTCAGCCCGCACAGATGGCCCAAATTGGAATTTAGACTTCCCCTTCGGAGGAAATAAGAGAACAATTACCATTCAAAAGAGATAATAAAAGCTCTTAGATAAGTGAGAGAATTTTGGAGACAGACCTCAGGGGGGGTCGCAAAGCACTTCCTGCAAAGGGGGAGAGATGATTCTAAATACAGCCCAAGAGATAACTCTGGCTCAGGACAAATTATTGCTGGAGAACAGAAACTATGTTTTCTTGAAATACAGCGGATATGAAATGCATCTCATTCAACTCCTTGAATTTCGCTGAAGAGATACATACCAAACATTATTACATAGAGAATTATGATGATGTAATTACCATGAAATTTCATCCCAACTGAACCATTCCCCATGAAGTTCACATCACTATTACCCCAGATATAATACAGTAATTGAGTGATGACATGCGGGCAGTTAGAACGGTGTCATAGTGGGTTTTTGTTCAAATTGCAATTCTCAACTCAAAACAGTTACAGTGATGAAATGAAAGGGTGCGGTAACAGTGTGTCCAGAAGAGGTCACTATGGCACTAATCGGGCAGAGGGCACAGGTCACAACCCGCTGTGAGGGAAATTCCTTGCAGCAACCAAGCCAGGGCGCACTCCCTTCCCCGCCTTTGATATGCTCAAGACACACACACACACCCATGCTGAAGTGTCCAGTATTAGGCCCCCTTATCTCTGTGGTGGAATTGGGGGGGACAGCTGCAGAGGACGTCTGGACCCTGGCGACTTTATTACCCCACTGTTCTCAGCCATGCCTGGCTGGAGACGATGCCAGCTGTGGAGGAAGTATAGGCTCTTATGTCTTTATAACCCCACTATGTTAAGAACAGAGGGCAACAGGCAGTCCTGGTCGCATGTCCATGTTATCTCCTGGCTTCCCCCCTACAAGTACACTACAAAGACAAGATATTTAATGTTCAAACTGATAAACGTTATTGATTTTTTTGGAAATATTGTAGTGGCCGGTAGTATACGGAGGCCAAGCGCAACGAGAGAGAGAAAGAGAGTAGCATGAACACAGTACAAACACAGAGAATAATATAGACCAAACGCAAGCACTCGCGCTCGCAAAGGACATGTAATAGTCCAAACCACGGAAACAAAGCGAGATAGAAAAAGGGAGAAGAAACTCCAATAATTAGAAGATAGAAAGTCATACAAAACCTGACTATAGATATCTTAAGCTATAGTGCGAAGCTAAACACAGACACTCTAGCGAAGGAGGCGTGCCGACTTCCTGCTTACATAGATTCTGGGAAAGCGCCGCCCCAGCTCAATCAATCAGCTGGGTAAAGAATTCGATGGCCCAGGAATTTGATATCGTCCTGGGACGAGAGCCACAAAGAAAAGTCCAAACAACATGCACACCTCACAAAACATGACAAATATTCATTCTTTTTGAATTTGATTTGTATTATATTAGCAGTTTTAGTGTTCAGGGAATGCTGAAGGAATGAACCTAATGGGGTAGATAATGGCCAGCGATAAGGGGGTGTAACCTGGCAGATGCAATGGTCAGTGGCTCACACTCAATTTTCAAAAGCAAAACAAAACAAGCAGTGATTTATTTTCCTGAGCTATACAGACTCGCATGTGCACTGAGTGTGAGACTTATGTCAAGACCCCTCCTCCCTTAACACATCATTTAATTACCCTGAGGCTGAGGTGGGATTTACTGTCCTCCACTAACAGAAACCAAGATATGGAATATCAGTCCGAGGGTTCGAACAATTCTCACGTGATATAGGTTGATCTGGGCATCTGTAGGGTGTTGTTCTCCACTCTGTCTTTGAATTGAATGCAAATTCCTACATTATCCCTGGCTTAGTTGACTGCTGTAGCTTTTTCACATCTGTTTATTGGTGAGAAAACTGCGTTAAATTTGGCTTTTACAAAACTCTCTACGTTTGCCTAATCTGCCCGTCAGCATGCACTTTAAATTTTGTGCACCGACTGCTTTATCACAGATAAAATTACCCCCCCCCCAAAAAAAAATAGGTGCAGCATGAGTGGAGTTTGATTTTCTCCCTGCGTTTGGGTAGGTTTACTCCTGATGTGTTTCCTCCCACAAGCCAAAGACATGGATGCGTCAGGCTAGTTGCAGACTCTAAATTACCAGTTATTATGAATGAATGGTATGTGCTTTGATTTCTTACATATTAACAAGAGTGTGGCAAGTGACATGAGATGCCTGAAAAAAGCTGGAAGTGTTGGTCAATAGTAAAGAATCACACAAACAAACTGCTTCTGCTACACTCCGAGTGAATTTGTCACATAAGCTGAAACAAAAAAGGGGTAATATTAGGGGCACATTTTTTTTCTATCCCCAAGACATATTATAATGAGCTCAACAATTCACAGCCAGGTGAATCTCCATGAATGGTGGGCACATATGCATGAGCATGGGGAGTGTTTATGAGATAGAGAAAATGTGTTGAGATATCAGAATGAACTAGCTCCACGAGCTACACTCTATTTGTAATACTGTTCTTTGATAATGGTATCAGTGTCTGTTCCAATAGGTCCTGCTCCACAGAATGCATTAGTGTCACACAGGCAGGTAGTTATGAGTGGGATACTCCACCTGCAGGAAAACTGAGTCTGCCTACAGAGGGATATTTACCATACCACTGAATTTTGGGAACCGGGCCCTCAGGTTAAAAAAAAAAAGACCCCTTTTAATGATCATTTTATTAATATTATTATTTAGTCTTTTTCCAAAATAATAAAAGCACATAATGAGGGAGGGATAATTTCATGATTAAATACGTAGCTGGACTGGCACACTACATCAGAAACAAACACTGGAGGAACCAAGAGCATCCTTTTAGACCCAAAATCATCAGAACAAAAATAGATACAGAGTACAAGAAACCCGCACGAATGTACTGTATGTATACAGTCACAAACTCAAACAACAGCAATTATGGCAAACACATTCATTACAGTGACACAATATTGCAGGATATCACATCAGGTGCCTCAGGGCACAGTAAATTTGAAATGGAGAAGGGCCTCCTGGGTCCTTTTTTTGATTTGATTTTTGTTTTTATTTCGGCATGATTGTATACTCATTTCATGACAATTTCAATACAACATGTATCATAACCGAAAGGGTCAAGGAGAAGCGAGATCGCTTGTCAAAGTCCCGCCCCCAACTTCCAGAAAAACAGTTTGATTATGGTTAAGATATCATAGAGATTCATATATCACAACAGAGCTGAGCGCCCATTTACACTCGATTTAAATGCCACAACATAAGATAATAAAGAGTTGTGAACATCATGAAGAATTTTAATCACAATATAGCTGAGTGTCTATGCAAGTTTAGATTTGAGAGTCACTCTTGATTTAATCCATTAGACTTGGTCCAGAGAAACCTGAACTCCTTTCTTCATCAGTTGGTTTGTTCCTAGTGATTTGGAATAGGTGGAAGGTGCAATAATACGGATCTTTGCATGGATCTCTTAGTTAGTCATCATCTCCGTCGACTTGGTTCACCCTTGCCTTGTCGGATTTAATGACCCCTCGCAGTATATTTAGTCCGTCCTTGGCTTCCTTGACGTCAAATCCAATTTTATTGAGCTTTATGTCGAGGATAACCATGCTTTTCAAAGTTTTCTTTATCCTGTGGTCGATCAAAAACAGACCGAGCCCCAATGATAGCAGGCCCGCTATCATAAATCCAACTAGATAGATGTCCTCTACATCCTCGATGTCCAGGACTGCCAAACACAGCGAACGCCACTTTCCCCATGCATCCATGGTGTAACCAGCCGGGAATGTCCCATCTGGGCATTTCGGTTCTCCAGAACCTGTCCGCCTCGTGGAGATAATTTTGTCAATTGCATTTAACGACCAGTTTATAAGGTCCATGTTGGTTACAGCTGTCTGTGGTAATGTGCTGTGACGGTTTTCTTTAGACAGGTGGCCTGGTGTGTTCAGCAGATGCAATGGAACAGATTCAACAATAGCAGTCCACATATTTAGTCTAAACAACCCCTATTGTTTTTTGCCGCTATGGTTCCGTTTAGTTTATCCAATGTCATTTTGTTGGATAAGTTTATAGTTGTTCAAACATGCACATTTCAAAAAAGATACTTAAAGACCTTCAAATTGTCTGCCTTTCTAATACCGTCTTCAAGTATATTCCATGCACTGACTCCAGCCACAGATAAGGAGTGCTCACTCCGAGTCGACTTGACCCTTCTCTTCTGCAACAACATTCTGCCTCTTAGATCATGGGTACATTCACGTTCCAAAAATAGGCATTGTATATTTCTAGGCAATTCTTTGTGGTATCCTAAATATACAATTTGCAAGGAGTTGAATTTTATTATATCCTGTAATTTAAGAAACCTTGCCTTAATAAACAAGTCGTTTGTATGTGTTCCATAAGGAACGTAATGAATAATTCTAAGGGCTTTTTTTTGGAGTTTAAACAATGATTCTATTGTATTATTATAAGTGTGTCCCCATACTTCAGCGCAGTAATGTAAGTGGGGTGCTATGAGTGCTGAATAGATTATTTTAAGAGACTTGTGTTTTAATAATTTCTGCATTTTCCAAAAGAATAGACACGCTTTTAGCTAACTTTCTTTGAACCAAGTTTACATCGGTTTCCAGCTCAAGAGATTATCTAACATAACTCCCATGACTTTATATTCATTTACCCTTTCAATGCTGGTACCATTTACCTTTAAGTCTATGTCATCCTTCAGGCCTTTTTTCCCAAACATCATAAATTTGGTCTTTGTAAGATTTAGTGATAATTTGTTTACATTAAACCACGTGTGAAGTTTAGACATTTCAATTATTAGCCAATTTTACAATTGTTTAAGATCGACACCTGAGCAAAAAATAGTCGTGTCATCTGCGAATAAAATTAGTTTTAGGATATCGGACACCTTAACAATGTCATAATTTTCAGTGGGTCTGTCCATTATCTGAGCAAAGACTTAAGAGAATGTAGGTAAATCCTTTACACTCTTTGTGTAAATATAAAGTGTCTTTATATGATGTTAAGAGGAACTAAAACATACCTGACTTTTTTGTGGTTTTGGCAGTTTTAGGCACTTTAAATGACTCTTTCCCCGAGTACATTTGTAACAGAGCTCAATTTTTGTTGAAAAAAAAGATCAAAAACCAGCCCAGCTGCAATGCAATTTCCCCGATTTTCAAAAAGCTAATTATGTATTAATTTAAGCATGTGATGTCACTCTGAGGCTAGTTGCAGCTCTGGATTTGGCGTGGATATACAAGTGCATATATTCCGTGCAAAATATCCAAGATACTGCTTCAACTTTGGGTTTGTTTTTATTACATTTTATTCAACAAATATAGAATGCCTCAATCTTGTGTAGTTGGAGGCTGTATGAGGAACATTGTCAAAAAAATCTCAATATAAATGTCAGTGTAAGATCTTGCTCACTGTAAAGACATTTACTGTGCCAATGACTGAAACAAGTGACATCACCGATGACCTGCAGAATCACTGACAACTCCAAAAAGCCACAAAATTTATATTGCATTCATGAGTCAATGCTGTAGAGGATTTATTGAATATGACTAGGTGACTATAAAACCAGAGAGTTGACGATGTACAGAACTAAGTGCATGTTATAATTAAATCCGTTCAGACGCCGTATTTCAGGAGAGTGCAAAGAGAGGCTACTGGTGACTCCCCATATTCTAAACTGCATATTTTTGTGAACAAGTTCATTTGCATGTGCTTGAAATGATGCTTTAAAAAATCAGTTTGCCAAATGGGGGCATTCGTGTTTGCTGTGATTGCCGTTTCTTCCCCTCAGTGGTTTGTCATCATTTAGTGACAAGCTATTCTGAGCCATTAGGCTATATACAGTCAATGCTCTGAACAGCTTTAATTATTTAGTTTTTCACGGGCTTAAATTTGTTTTAATTGTGTACTCTCTACCTCTCTGTATGTCTTTGTGCTTGCGTAAATAGATAGCACCATCCTGCAATTCGAACGCAGCCTCTACTTCTGACTCTGACTTGAATAGCTACAGCTGCAACACAAACCTTATTTTACATAAAACAAAATCGATGTAATTTCGAGCTTTTGTTGCTATTGATTTTTTGTGAAGACAAAGACACTATGTGAACAATCTGATAACGGCTCGATTTAAGCCAACAGTTCTGTGACTGTATGTCGCACTAAGGGTTGCTTGTACACTTTAAAGGTAGTGCACATAGTGGAACTGAGTCTCAGAATAATGTCAAGTAATCAAATATACGATTGCGCTTTTTGGTTTTCAGGCATTGTTGGTGCATAAACAAAGTACCTCTAAAAACTTCTCTCACCCAAATCTCTCAAATTGATTTTTTTTTCAAATTATTTAATCCATAATCCACCAGTAAAACACAAAAATATCGAAACTTCAAACCCCTTTTTAGTTGCTCTTTAAGGTTTGTCTTGGTGCATTGTTCAATTGAGTATGTGCGGCTGAGTTAAAATTTTGAAAGATGTATGATTCTTATTGGAACAAATTTGTACAAATGTCTCTTTTTTAAGGTCATTAAATTTTGTCACCCAAGCTTATAATCATTTAGACCTTTCTAACAACAATGGGCTTAATTGGGTCCCAGGCCCCCCACCCCATATGCAGGGATCATCACAGCTGCCAACTTTTAAGGTATAGCCTCCTCCGTAAAAAGATAAAATAATTTAAAAAAAAAAAATTAAATAAAAAATTTAATAAAAACCTTACATGTACTGCACCTCTATCCAAGGACAGCGCTTCACTGTCTGTAAAACTTGCATTTATGTTGCAATATTTAAGAATGGGCTGAATTAAATGGCTAAATGGTGGAAGTTGTGGTAGTTTCAGTGAATGGAAAGTCCCCGACTTCATTTACTGATAGCCGAAACAAAGGAAGGAGTCCTTGCGTGGTAGTCAGTTCCTCTCATTCAACAAAATGATCAACTCGCAAAGAATAAATCATTCAAGAACGGCACTGCCTTGAACCCACCCAGCCAGAGAACAGCTGAACCGATAGCTATAATATTCAAAGACTCACAAAAGAGCAATACTCACACACCATCCATCAATTCTGAGTCACCATCATCACCTGTTTTTTTCAGCCATTGAATACATTCAGTATTCTGCACTTGCAAACTGAAATTTTAAATCGATCACAGCTTTAACTCATCCCTATGGAATACTTTTATATAAAATTTTTGCCTTTGTACGGAATACTTTTCCCAAAAATTACACAATATAAAGTATAGAAGTACAGGTGGCCCATGATCGGCATTGTCAACTGATTTCATGTTTTCATTGGACTGCGAATGGTCATCCACGCCGCTGGCCCCGGCTTACCGTAGGGAATGGTAGAATTAGCCGCGCCGTTGGCAGCAGCTTGCCGTAGGGAATGAGTTAAAATGTGATTCCACTGTTCTTGTATGAGTCCAAAAGGCATCACAGGGATAGGGATATAGTTAATGGTACCATTGGCATGCTTCTCAATGCTTAATGTTTGATTATAATTAGATTCCAATTTCCAACATCTGATCACTTTCCATTCAATATGTACATTACACAGGATTACTATTTGACTACTCTAACAGCTAAATAATGCTAATAGAGGAAGCTGTCGAATTATGCCTGGTCTGAGATGAAACCACATAGCTCTCCAGCGTCCTTGGCACATGTTAATGTCAATCAAACGCTAATTAGCCCTGCTCTCAGGTGGGCCTAAACTTCACTGTCTAATGCTCTCGCATTCTTAATTCTGAGCAGAAATGCCCTCTGTGCCTTCCATCCAGAAAACAATTCTGTAGCATTGAAAACCAGCCAGGACAGCCAAAGTTCCTTTAAATTTGACCTGACACGTTTACTTATCCACACAGTGAAGGGAGCTTCGATCAGAGTGTTTATATTTATGTTACCAAGCTGATGATGCTCTCACCAGACTTAGGGGTCAACAATCACTTTTTTGAGAAATGAACTGAAAATCAAATAATGACTTTGAAATTCATTGTATAAAATTAGAGGTATTCTTTCCAATACCAGAAGATGACATTACTTTTTCCAGAGCCAAATTAAATTAAAATTCACCTCTGCCCCCATACAAAACATTCACAACTCATGAAGAAAGTCTGGAAAAGCCCATAAAGAAAGGAAGAGACTTAAGTGAGGACGGGGCTCTGATAATTGACTACTCTTCATCAAATTATGAACATCTAAGCAGAGCTTAGGGTAGTATAGGGGCTTTCTCATATGTTGTATGATCGGTATAAAACAGGTCCACGACAGAAATGTGAAGTAATTTATGAGATGCTAATGCATATGTTCTGGAAAATTCATGTATTGTACGACGGAAAAGGCTGTTGCAAACCCTCGTAGAATTTTGAACAAGATCAAAATTTTTTTCGCATCGTCGGTGATTCTCTATGTCAGGTCCATTTCATAGGTCTGTCGTGCAGTGCCCCACAAGGTTGTTCGACTGTGTTATGTTAGACTTACAAATTTCGTTTGATTTTTGGGGTCATCTGAGGTCCTCATTATCTTTGGAATTTCCTAAGATAAAACTACGGCTGTCTTACATTAAACCCAGGACAGTCTTCCGAATGTTCCACCACTGTACGTCCTTTCCGCAACTGTCATAAGTTAATCGTATGATTACAATTCTAACCTACGTCAGTTGCACGGCTGTGTTGAAATTTTTTAGGACATTTGCCCACGATAGTAATACGACACATGTTGTTATGTGACTGCTACTATGCAACCTTCAAATCCTCCTCTCCCAAATTTACATCAGTCTCTTCTGTCATGGACCTGCTAAAATCTGTCTCCTGATTGGTAGAGAACATGGACTGACTGAGCAGGTAACAGACCTGGTTCACGGATCTCTGCTGTTTTCTTGTTCATCCTGTGGGGGGTTATTGATAGCACTGATGGGGGTGGGGGCAAAGGGGTCTAGGGAGAAGTTTGTTTTTTTTGCTTGTAGTATATCTGCCCCACAGACAAGAATGGGTGGAAGGGGATGGGGTGACCGTGGATTGAGTTTTGGAGCAGCAGGTTGGTGCATTTCCATCCTCCTAGTCTTAATCAATATTTCAGTTTGCACATAAGTAATCCTGACTGGAAACACATGCAATGCAAAATTTATATAAGCCTAAGACCTAAATTTAGTACAATAATAAAGCATGCCATAGAAGTTGTTCTGGGGTCCATTTCCCTAAAGCATAACTGCTAACTAAGTTGGAAAATTACATAGTTTGTCCATTCACTGTCAGTGGTTTGATCTATTAAGTTAGCATCTGTGCTTTCAGGAAACGCACCCCTGATTGGTCTGAAGTAATGTCTTTTTTTCCAGAGATACTATAGAAAAGTATGTCATTGAAAAAAATTATATTATTTAATTGCATGAAAGAATCATACTTTTATTTGTGATAAAAATTAGGATTTTGGAAATATTAGGGAAACTTGCTATCTATATGAGCTGAAAAATTCCTACCGGATAAATGTGTATATCTTAGATCCACATCTTGTTCTGAATTCAGCAAATGTGTGATTGTGCCCTATGTGGTTTCTGATATATAGCCAATTTTTTTTTTATCATCATGAATTTTGTCCTGGGGCACAAGAGAACACTGTATGGTACAAATTTCCTAAAATAACCAATAAAAGTGAAGGGATTTTTTTTTTTTTCATTTTCAGCCCACACATACTCATGTTCCAAAATGTAGAACTTGCTCTGAACTATTATCAGGTGAGACCAAGTGAAAATTATTTGCTTCAGAGACCCTCCTGCATCAGTTTTAATGGATTTCAATGCATTTACAGGAATGGAACTTCCTTTTCGATGATAAAGATTGACTCACATACAAGTAGGATTCTCTCTCTCTCTCTCTCTCTCTCTCTCTCTACACACACACACACACACACACAGGGAGAAACAGAAAGACAGCCACACATACACTTATCTCTAAATTACGTGTAAGGAATCACTGGGATGATGAGAAAAGTATTTACAAATAAAATAGAGTTGCTGTTGTTATGTCTGGCAGACCTGGTGGAATAACTGATCTGAACTTTTGAACCAGCGCTAATCGAACTTTTCTTGCAGCAATCTTGCAGTCTTTCAAGACACAAGGAAGAGAACAGATGGAGAGCTAATGGCTCATCCCAAAAGAATATATCATTGATAGCAGGTGATTCAATATAATCAGTTAGAGATTATGGAAGAATTTTCATAGAGCCATCCAACATTGAGAGTGGAAATAGTGCTGACATATTCTTACTCAAGTATGTGTATGGACCCAAATTCAAGGGATGAATAAGCCAGAAATCAGAGTGGAGTTCTCTTTTTATGTAGGAAAAAGACATATCCAAACAAAAAGTAACTGTCCACTGGGTAGGGAACATACAGGTGACAATACAGGGAGTAACTACAACTAAAAATTACAAGCTGCTAGGCTACAACTACTCAGAATTAGAAAACTTGTTTCCATGGGATACAGATGCCCCTGCATCTGTTTTCAAACGCCTCAAAAATATCTAAAGTTTGAAAAATTCAGAAACAAAGTATGGGATGGACACCGTTTTGATCCCCACAAAGCACATGGTGTAAGTTCAATGAATTCTGTTGAGCAGTTGTTGAGAAGAAGTGAATAGACTGCACCCCCATTCCAGCAAAGGGAGAGGGACACTTGACAAAATTTCAAAAGTTCAAACACCTGAAAAAATCATGAAAATGTAAAAAAATTCAGAAACACAGCATAAGATGCACACCTTTAGTGTTCCTGCAAAGCAAATGTGTAAATTCATTGAATTCTGTTGACTGATTTTGAGTGGATAAAAGATATTCCCATCAAGATGATCAACCCTGTACGGACATATGTACATAAGTTCATACATACGGATGTATGAACAAAATGGGAAACTCCTATATGGCAGGGGCCAACACTAATTGCAGGGAATCTAGAATCTGAACAGAGAACAAACAGACTTGAATCAGGAAAGTTCAGCCAATCTCATACTCCTTGAATATTTAGCCATCTAAAAAAAGGGCTGTTCTCCCATATTGCCTGAATAAAAAATTTAAGCGACCAGAAACGTTGGAACCACGATTCTGTGACAAGACTAACAGTGCTCCTGATTCAAAAAACAGTGCGTGTGTCACTAGAAACTGAGTTTAACCTTCATTTGCAGTAATGAAGAGTGGTGAAAATCTTAAAACACTAGCTCCTTTCAAAATTAAGTAATATTTTTTTCTGTTAGAAAAATCCAGAACCTAAAAAAGATCTTTGCTCTGATAAACCCAGTTTTTCAGATCACAGGAATGGCTGGAGGATTGGGGACAAATTGGCTGTAAAACCCAGATTGTGAATAAAAATACAACCAGACAACCACAAAAACCCTCATCCCCTGGCAAGTCTTCCCTTCCTGGTAAAAGTACAAGAACGTGTTTGTCTCTCTGTTCCAGGACTATTTTATTCTTCTTGAGTCCTTACAATTGGGTTTCCACTGTAACAGCAGTAAAGAGACAGCTTCCAAGGCACCAATGGTCTTCACCATGCAGCAAATTGCTTGAAACAAAATATTTTACAAGTTTTTTCTCATCCCTTTTTTATCCAAAATGAGTTCAACATCCATTGATAGTTTCTCGCCATCTGTCTCTGCAAGGTCTCCACAAAAAGAATGTCACTAAAACTGCCAAATCCACCACAGTAACATTTACAAACTCTTACTGTTATTGCATCCCCGATTCCATTCTTGACTGGCATCTGGGCATTGAGGAGACAAGTTTTAAAAAACTTGAGTTTAGCCAACAAGACTAAACTTTGATTCCACTGGCTCCAGTTGTTTAATACAAAAATCTTTGCTTCCAACTGCAAATAGAGTTTTGGGTAAATTGTGAATAAAATCAAAACGCAATTCACACCAGCCAGTATTTTATTCAGTATTTTATCAGAGATAATATGGCAAATATTGAAACTGAGAAATCAATCTAATGAAAAAATGATCAGGACTGCTCAAAAAGGCAGGCCAGTTCAGCACTCGGACTCTTCTTGAGGAGACAAGTTTCTTGAGTTTAGCCATGGTGTTGTAAATACAGGCTGCTGTATGTGGTTTTGCATTGTTCTGCTGAAATACATGCTGTTGTAATAGGCCTTCCCTGGAATAGATTTCATCTGGAGGGAGCATATGTTGCTCCAAAACCTTTATATACCTTTTCGGCATTCATGGTGCGTTTTTAAAACATGCAAGTGTCCCACACCATATGCACTAATGCATCCCAATACTATCAGAGATGCTGGCTTTTGAACTGAACGCTGATAACAGGAAGGGTGGTCTTTCTGCTCTTTAGCCCGGAGGACAAAGACGCGCCCATGATTTCCTACAATAATGTCAAATTTGGACTCGTCTGACCACAGGAACTTTGCCACTTTGCTACAGTCCATTTTAAATGAGCCTTGGCCCACAGAACACGGCGCTTCTGGATCATGCTCAACAATGGCTTCCTTTTTTGCATGATAGAGTTTTTTAGGTGGCATCTGTGGATGGCACGGCGGACTGTGTTTACAGACAGTGGTTTCTTGAAGTATTCCTGGGCCCATTTAGTAATGTCAATGACAGAATCATGCCGGTGAGTGATGCAGTGGCGTCTGAGGCCCCGAATATCATGGGCATCCAGTAAAGGTCTTGGCCTTGTCCCTTATGCACAGAGATTTTCCCAGTTTCTCTGAATCTTTTGATGATGATGCACTGTCGATGATGAGATCTTCAAAGCCTTTGCAATTTGACGTTGAGGAACATTGTTTTTAAAGTATTCCACAATTTTTTTACGCAAGCCTTCACAGGTTGGAGAGCCTCTGGCCATCTTTACTTCTGAGAGACTCAGCCTCTCTAAGACATCCCTTTTATAGCCAATCATGTTACACACCTGATGCCAGTTAACCTAATTACTTGCTAAAAGTTCTTTCAGCTGATTCTCATATATATTAATTGCTTTATCAGTCCTTTTTTTGCCTGTGTCCCAACTTTTTTGAGACCTGGTGCAGCCAGAAAATTTGAAATAAGCTCATTTTGTGGATAAAAATGTAAAATGTCTCAGTTTCAACATTTGAAATGTTATCCATGTTCTATTGTAAATAACATATTGGCTCGTGTGATCTGAAAGTCATTGCATTTTTATTTTATTCACAATTTACACTTTATCCCAACTATTTAGGAATTGGGGTTGTACATCCCACGCCCAATATATCTACCTCTGGTCTCTTTGACCTTCTACAGAATAATTCATCTGGAGGAGGGGGATTAAATAAACTTGTTCTTCCGTTTTATGGTCGTATTATCAGATGTTAATCTTTAAAATTCACTGTTTGAGCAGTAGCTCTGGATGCCTGTGGTGCTGTCGAGATGAAGATGCAGCTGTTGCATTGGTTGCTTCTTCATACGTATTTCTAAAACTGTCATCATGGGCTAATAAAACTTCAGGCTTCAGGGAGAGAGGGAGGGATGGAGAGAGAAGAAGCAGAGGGAAGAAAAGGAGAAATAAGGGAGATGGGAAAAAGATCTAGTGAGGAGAGAGAAGAGCATTAACAAGGGAAGAATTGAAAAGAGGCGGAGAATGACAGGGGAACCGAAGAAGGAAGACAGTGGTTTAAATAAAAATGAGCCTCTCCAGAAAATTCTACTGCCCATATTTTCAGCAAAGAAGGCTGCAAATTAAAACTGCCAAGCATGAACACTGGGGATACGTTGTAAAAGCTTTGCTGCATGACAGCTCCTCACACCACTGTACACAGATTTATCTTCCATTTGTGTCACATCCCATCTGATAAGAGGCTTCCAGGCCCAGGACTACTGAACAGCCATAAATCCCACAATCCATCATGGAGAGCTGGCATGGTGAAGCCCATTATTTGAGACCGGTTTTGTTCTAATTGCTTATTTTTCATATAATTCCTGACTTTTTTCCTTCCTTGTCTTACTCTGAGCTCATATCATTGGGCAGGCAAGGAAAGTAAGTGAGAACAGGAAGTGCAGACCAGGGAGTAATAGAAATATGATTAGTGAAATGGAACATCCAGCTCCTTTAATTGTCAGTTTGAAATGATCACAGTTGCAGGCGTGGCCCCCACGACAGGTGGGGCGCAGTAGCTCTGAATGTCAATCATTTACTTGTCACATATTCAGTTAAAATAAATTAAATGAAATAAAAAAAACACTTCTCCAAAAAATAGTCTTGTCTTTCCTTGACAAGGTACCTTTGAGAGAACTCTCATTTCATGGATTGGATTCTCCTTAATTATTGTGGACCTTGATCAATTTCCACATCAGCCAAAGGAAGGAAGGGAAGATGGGAAAAAAAAAAATATGACTGGTACAGCAAAGGGAGGACAGACTAAAAAGAGGGTGGGTGGCCTCTGTCATCCAACCCCTGGAAAATATTATGGAATCACTGCACAAAGAGGATATTCATCCAGCTTTTTTTTTTTTTTTTTCATACCAAATAAAAAAATTGCAGACATGACACAAAACATTGTTTATTAGCTTAACATTCAGCATTCATGGAACACACATCAAACATTTTAGATTAAATTATTTTAAAGGGATATTATGTACATACCTCTTCCAATATCAGCTGGGCAATATGTAATATGTAACCTGTCACCCTGCCTTAGAAGCCTTTGATTGCTGGACTCACATGACAAAGGAAAAATTATTTAAAATCAACATCTTATATCTCATATCCTCCCACAGAGAAGCAATAACTCTCATTTCACAACAACCCAGTGAGGAACTGCAGACTGACTGCATCAGAAACAATAACTTTATAATTGAGTTAAGCAGCACACTGTGCACAACTAAATACCTCCTTTTAACCAATTTGAGTTTACGGCAAGGATGCTATGCATTGCAGGAGTTCTTCATGGATTTTGGCTCTGCACTGCATTCTTTGTACTCGCCCAGCAGAGTATGACTGCATTGTGCAGAAGCAATGTTGTACAGAAAACTCCAAGGCAATGGTTCTGAAAAGCTCTGAAGATCAAAAGATCAAAAACCAAGAGATAAAATATATGTATTTGAAGAGTGAGAAAATGCAATTGAGAGAAAAGAGAGAAAGAAGCAGCGTGGAAAGATGGGATGTAGAATTGGAGGCCGAGTTCCCCTGGCTGGAGGTCCTGTGAGCCATTGCCCTTGTGTTTAGTCGGATACATCGTTTTCAAAGAGAAAACCTCAAGGCCCTGGTGGCTTTTGTCACAGCAGGAACTTAACTGGAGGATGAGAGTAAACCTAGAGACCACGCAGGGCCATTAACTTGCCTATCACTGCATTCACTTCCTGTCAGTATTACTGATGTCTTTATGACTGACTGGAATGAGCATGGCTGATGTCCAACCGACTTGCCAAGCTTAGAGTGAAGTAGATGTTCAAGCTCAAAGCCTCAACCTGTCAGGTTCAAATCCAGTTTTATATCAGTGTTGAACACTGGGGCACATAATTTTGAAATGTCAGGCTTCCTGATTTATGCATGGATCATGGAGAATATCAGCGGTGTTGATCACAGTAGATAAGGGTGCCTGGGGACCAACTGAACAATGGGCACAACAGCAATACAAGCCAAGTGAGTCGAGTATGACACACAGTTGCAAATGAATTTACATGACTGTTGACCATGGATTTATTCTCTCCCTCATTATCTCTGTCTCTAAGTTAAAGGGTCAGAATCATCTCAATTAACGGCAATACAGTTTCCGGATATTCATGTTAAAACTTATCTGAATTTAACTGCAACAATTTCCCTTGTCAGTTTCAAACAGTTCCCAAATGAGGAGTTCAGTTTACCTGGTTTTCACCTCTGGGCTTCCTGAAAGTGAGGCAAGGTTGTGACCAAGTCATCATGTCCAAGTCAAATCAAGTCACTGGTCATTAGCTCAAACTCAAAGCAGACGAGGGAGAGCAATGAGGAGTGAAAGGGGGCAGGGTAACAAATTAGACAATGAGCTAACTAATTAACAAGCAGAGTGGGGAAGAGAGAGAGAGAGTTAAAAGCTTAGATACATTTAGGATCAGAAGGGGGTCAATGTCAACATGAAATGCAGCTCATGGCTCTCTCAGCTTTCCCTACTCTGCTTGTTAATTAGTTAGCTCATTGTCTAATTTGTTACCCTGCCCCCTTTCACTCCTCATTGCTCTCCCTCGTCTGCTTTGAGTTTGAGCTAAGGACCAGTGACTTGATTTGACTTGGAAATGATGACTTGGTCACAACTCTGAAGTGAGGAATTCTGAATCTTAAAGGTCTGTAGATTGGGTGAGCCAGCCGGTTCAGAGCACTTTGATGAGAGAAGTTATAGGATGAATTCTAATCAGATTGTAAGGACTTTTTCAGGGCACCGGACAAGTTGCACGGGAAAACGGCAATTATGAAGCTGGTTTCAGATGCAAAAATGAAGTTGGCTTTATTACGCCTTTGCTGTCCCCCAGCAAAGGGGGATAAAGGCAAAAATGCAAGCTAGCAAGAACTGTTGCTCCAATATAATATACTACTGTGCTAGTAAGGTTAGCGCAGCGCAGTTAAGAAATAGAATAAAGATTCGTTAGAACAAGTTTAAGCATCTATACAATACAAAGCAGTGAACTACAGGCTTAGGCAAGGCAAGGCAAGTTTATTTATATAGCGCATTTCTTACAACAAAGCATTTCAATGGGCTTTACAGATGATAAAGAGCATTGTAATTTAAGGAAAATACACATTTAAAATATAGAATAAAATAAAAAAGTAAGACAGAATATCAATTTAAAAGCAAGATAAAAACAAAGTCTAAAAATAGATTTAAAAAATAAACATTTAAAAAATTTTAATGATATGCCTCACCAAAGAGCTTAGTCTTAAGTTTGTTTTTAAAAACAGAAACAGTGGGAGCATTTTTAATTTCAACTGGTAATTTGTTCCAAAGTTTAGCTGCAAGTACACTAAATGCTGCCTCACCACTCTTGGTTTTAGTGGTGGGCTCCACAAGGAGATTTTTATTTTGAGACCTGAGTGACTTGATTGGGGCATACTGTTTGAACAGGTCATGTATGTAGTTTGGCCCACTACCATTGAGAGCTTTAAAAACAAGAAGTAATGCTTTAAAATCAATTCTATAGCTGACTGGAAGCCAGTGTAAGGGCCTTAAAATTGGGGTAATGTGCTCGCTCCTTTTAATTTTAGTTAACACCCTAGCAGCTGCATTTTGTATGGTTTGTAATTGCTTTATAGTTTTCTTTGGAAGTCCGGTTAAAAGGGCATTGCTGTAATCTACCCTACTTGTGATAAAAGCGTGGATTAGTTTTTCTAGATCTGTTGCTGAAATAAGGTTCCTTAATTTAGCAATGTTCTTTAGATGAAAGAAAGCTGACTTAGAGACTGATTTCACATGACTGTTAAAATTTAAATTGCTATCTGTGATGACTCCAAGATTTTTCACAACACCCTTTGCCTTCAGTCCCTTTGTTTCAAGCAGAGTAGCAATCTTGAGTTTCTGTTCCTCCTTTCCAAATATAATGACTTCAATTTTGTCAGAGTTCAGCTGAAGGAAGTTTTGTGACATCCAGTTTGTAACCTGATTGAGACATTGATAAAGAGAGTCAAGGGGCGCATAATTGTTTGGAGACAGGGCAAGGTAAATTTGAGTGTCATCTGCATAGCTGTGATAACACTATGAGTTTTTCCTGATGATCTGGCGGAGTGGGAGCATGTAGAGATTAAACAGTAAGGGGCCTAGGATCGATCCCTGAGGGACACCACAGGTCGAGGATGCTGGTATTGAGGAACAGTGTCCTATAGCAACAAAGTAGCTCCTGTCGTGTTGGTAAGATTGTAACCATTTTATGACAAAGCCTGAAAATCCAACCCAGTGCTCTAGTCGATGCAGTAGTATACGGTGGTCAATGGTATCAAATGCTGCACTGAGGTCCAGTAGTTCCAGGACAGATGCTTTGCCTGCATCAGTGTTTAGATGAATGTCATTTATCACCTTAACAAGGGCAGTTTCGGTGCTATGATTAGCACGGAAGCCAGATTGATAGTTATCAAAGTAGTTATTTGTCGATAAAAAAGCAGTTAATTGGTTAAAAACAGTTTTTTCAATGATCTTCCCAATGAAAGGTAGATTGGATATCGGTCTATAGTTGCTCAATACTGAAGGATCCAAGTTATTCTTTTTGAGCAGGGGCTTTACAACTGCTGTTTTTAGGGACCTAGGAAAAGTGCCAATTTGTAACGATGTATTTATAATCTGAAGCACATCTGCTGTTATAAGGTGAATGACCGATTTGAAAAAGCTAGTAGGTAAAGTGTCCAGTTGGGAGGTAGCAGAGCTGAGATTTTGAACAGTTTCAATCAGTGTTCCATAGTTTATAGAGCTAAATTCTGACATTAGGTGTATGGGCTCTCTTTCAGTGACTGGCAGTTCTGAAAAAAGAGTTTTTGCAGCTGTGTTGTTATATTCAGTCTTATTTTTTCAATTTTGCTATTGAAAAGGGATGCAAATCATCACATTTTTGAACTGAGAGAAGTTCTGGTGCTAGGTCAGTTGGAGCATTTGTTAACCTTTCGACAGTAGAGAATAGCACACGAGCGTTATTCATATTTCTGTTAATAATGTCTGAGAAGAAAGCTTGCCTTGCTTTAGAAATTTCATAATATACAGCCGTAGCATATCTCTATAGATTTGGTAATCAATGTGAAGTTCGGACTTGCGCCATTTTCTCTCTGTTTTCCTGCAGTCCCTTTTCATTTGTTTAACCATTGGATTTTGTCTCCATGGTGCACTTTGCTTGTTGTTGACTTTTTCAACCTTTACTGGAGCAATGTCGTCCATAATTTGGGTCATCTTTACAGTGAAGTTGTTCATCAGGTCATCTACAGAGTCTGAGGTTTGAAGTTTGTTCTGCGAGAGTGCTTGCTTAAAAAGGGCAATGGTATTATCATTTATGACTCTCTTTCCTACAGTCCTAGACCCATTTTGAAAATGAGGGGACATACACACATCAAAGAAAACACAAAAATGATCCGATACAGTCGCTTACGCGACTTCGCACCGAGGCAGTGCAAAGCTCTTCGTTTTATAGGGCCACTAATTACACGGCAACAATGATTAACAGATGTGGGGAATCAGATGGAGCGTGGAATGCGGGCCAGGTCTTGTTGAGTCGGTGATTGAGGGTGCTGGAGGCGGGATGTTACACATGTGACAGTTGAAGGGTCCTGTCATTTGACGATTTGGTCAGAGTGTTTGACTCTTACCCGATAGTCTGGGGTTCAATTCCCCACCCGGGCCCTCCTTCGGCCTGCCACACACAGACACACAAAAGACAATGCCATGCTCATTCTTCAGTCTTAGCCTGGCAACAGCTCTGAAACATGCTACAGGTGCACAGTTTCCCCATTACCACTTTAGCTATTTTTTCTTCACCCTTGGAAAACATGTTCATACAGTAGAATATATTTAATTCATATTTTAAAACAGGCAGGGTGCTAGTGGTAAATAAGAGGGAATTAATGGCACACTCAAAAAAATTAAGTGTTAGATTTACTTCAATTTTTTATGTCAAGTGGTTCCACGCAATTGCTTTGCATAACCTTTATTTGACTTCTAACATTTTTGGCCAGTTTAATTAATTGCATTGAGTGGAATGTACGTATCTCAGTTTTGAAGAACCAGTTGACTTAACATTATTAAGTAAATCTAACATTTCATTTTTTTGAGCGCAAAGAGAGAACAGTCATGCTGAATGGGGCTTGCAGCATCTGATGCTATCACTTTTTGGGCCTGCTGTGCTTTGATGTCTCTCTCTCCTCTGTTACATGACTTTGGGAAAGCCCTTCTGTGAAGTTTAACTGTCTCTGAATAACAAGGATTACTATGCCAAAATGCTGCAGGGAGCAAAAATCCTTCAGCTCTAGCTTCACAGATTTAACTAAAGTCACTTTGAATAAGCAGACTCACTATGCCTCCACATGCAGGCGTTCTTTTCTTATTCTCTGAGTTTCTGAACAATTCTTTAAATATGTGCACTTAGAGACCACATGTCAGGGAGAAAGCAAGAGTAACTATCATGCCATCATTCATTAGCGCCCCTTTGTTCACTCAGAAAGCCGTGAACAGTGTCCCAACGATAGAAATTACCTTTATTTTCCTTCACTTGCGTTAGATAAGTCAAGCACCCAGCGCAGGAGTCCTGTTCATCTATTGTTTCTTTCCATTTCAAGTGATAATTTAACAGCCTTTCTCCAGTTGTCAGCCTTATGCCATTCAGCACTTTCCAGGCAATTTTTATTCACCAAAACTAAATGTCAGGAAACCAGGAGAGGAGAGAATGAATGAAAATGCATATCAGACAAGCACATTTGAGTGATCTGAGCTAATCACAGCAGAACAAATGTTCCCTTGGCCTTTAAAGTCCACGTTTTGTAATCTATGACCAACTCAATATACTTTGAGCTAGATTTATGAAGACCTCTTGTGGAAGCTCTTTGTATGCGCAAAGCCAATAACATGGCCAATCACTGCATTGCACCAATTACTGTCTATGATCGGGTTTTGCATTTGCTAAAACATTTTTGAAGTACTAAAGGTCTTATCTGACTCGTTATCAAGTGCAAAAAATAATAATAATAATAATAATAATAAAACAAAACAAATTGCTATGCATTGAGTAATGCAGCTGAAAGTCTTTGAATATGTCTTGGAAATATGTTTCCCCTGAAGGAGAATGCATTTCCAATACAGACTGACTGTTATGATCCAGACCAGGAATTAAATATGGAGGGAGAGAACAATGAAATAGCAGGCTTTTTTTGATTGTGGTACAGTAAGACAGAGGGGCGGAGCCCAGAGAAGAATGGTACAGTTCACTTCAGATGTAACAGGCAAGGTGTGGGGGTGTTGCCTGTGCCTGGCCAGTGGCTTTCCAGGACAGCTGCCAGATGGAGTGCACACTTTGCCAGAGCCAAACTGTCAGATGGCAGGATGGATAAATTTAGCTGGAACGTGGTCCCAATCCTGATTTCCGTAAAAGGCTTGAAAGATTGTTCCTAATGAACTGGGCAGAGGAAAAGACTAAGAGTAAATTAACAGGAATGTGGTCCCAATCCTGGAGGCCATGAGAAAGGCTTGGAACCTTGTTCCTGTTAACTGAACTAGGAAGAGAACTTCTGTAAATCACCATCATCAAAAGTTACAATTTAATTTCAAAAGACGAAGAGCCATACAAGAGAATACTGAATGGTTGCAAAAGGGCATATTGGAAGTGACAATCCAGCAGCATGCAAACTCAAGATTGGTGGTATAAATACATCAACGCACACGTGAGGAGGGGTAAAAATTAAGAGGATACAGCTGGTGAGGGACAGCACAAAATACGTAAACTAATCAAAAGACAAATACTTCTAATAAACATGCATGCTGCTTTGTGTTGCAAGTTGCTGGATTGTAATTTACCTTTTGTGTTTATCGCCAGTCAGTATTGTCAGTAGAAAACTCTTTACCTTTTCTAGTGCAACTTATCCTTTAATGACAGTTGTTCCTGAATACTTTTCTCTGAACTTAGTCAATTCCAACAAGCTTCCAAGCCTAATAAGCATCCAGCACTGGCATTGCGTTCAAGTTAACCCAGCTCAAGTCAGTTTGTCAGTCCAGTTTAATAGGAACAAGCTCTCAAGCGTAATTAGGGTCCAGGGTTGGGATTGCATTCTTGCTAACCCTTCCAAGTCTGTTCCTCTGTCCAGTTTGTTACGAACAAGCTCCCAATCCTTCTGCTGTCATCAGGATTGGAACCAAGTTCCCCTCAAGCTACTCTATCCTCCAGTGGTACAGTTCAGAGCTGGCAAAGTGTGCAGTCCATCTGGCTGCTGTCCAGGAAGCCGCTGACCAGCAATTGACAGCTCAGCTTTGCCCACAACATCTGCACTGAACTGTGCTATCCAATTCTGGGGTCCCATGCCCACCACTTCATCAGCAATTCCATCCACTTATACCATATGAGCTGTCAATAAACTTTCTGTTGGATTGCACTCTAACTCCGTACTTGATTCCGGGTCTGGACCATAACAATGTAAGCACTTTGTCAGCATTACAGTTTTTTTTTTCATTTTAAAATGCCACTCGATTTCTGCAAAACATTTTCAGTGTTGGAAAGAAAACAGTGTAAGAAGAGAAGTACATCTTCTATGGCATATTAAACCATAAAGAGCATAGGTGCCGAATGGCTTTTCAAGAAGCATAGCAACAAATTTACGTAAATCAGCGCTATTTCAGGAGGAATGCGTTCATAATCATGGAGAGACACAAAGTCACTAATGTGGAAAGGAAAGTTCCTCATTACTTCATTTTTCATCGAGTCACTAAGCCATGTAAATTTAAATCGGCCAATCATTCGACCGATTACTAAAAGCTATGATCTCTGCCCTGGGCCCCCCGAATGGATGCTGATTTTTATTCAAACTATAATTTTGATCCCAGGGTAATAGCTGTCAGTATGGCTAAATTTTACTATTCTTAATCACATGGGTCTAGAGGAATTCTTCAACCTTTGATGGCAACATTATGTCAGAAATTACCAAGTGTAAAAACTCCTTATTCATGATATATTTGAAACAAGCCCATGTAAAGGGAAAAATGCCAATGATTAAAAAAAAAAAAAAATCATTTGGTTCCTAACGTGAAACCATAGACACACAGTCACAAAAATTAACCATTTATTAGGCAAGTGAATGACACAGACTGAAACTTTTAAAGTTTGATTAAGTTCAGGCAAAATCATTTAAGAAAACTTAAACACTAATTTGAAGCTTTTCTCATTGCCTGACTTATTCTATTTTAAAATTTTATCATCTGAAATTATTAGCAATAAAAATAATATGGACAATGGTGTTTTTGAAATAATTGAAGTTTTAACAAAAGCCAGCATACACGAGGTGGGGAGAGGGGGTGTATGTGGCAGGGCCGATGTTGAGAACCACAGGTCTTAGTGAGCAACAGCCAACCAATACAACATAATAAAAATTACAACAGACAGGCAAGTTATTTGTCAAACAATACGTAGACAGCCAGCCAACACAATGAAAGACCAGCTAAGGTCTTGCATGTTGAAGGATAACAGCCAGGGAAGCAATGTTCCCTTGAGCTTCTCCCAACCCTGTTTCTAATATTAAAGATTTTTTTCTTCTGAACTGAATTTTCTCCAGACTTCTGTTGTATCAGGAGAAAAACAAGCCATCGTAGAAGCCAACTTCACAAAGCTAAGTATCCACTGCCTGTTTGGACAAAGCTATGGTGCTGTAGGCATATTGCCAGAATGCAGACGCTCCTCAGGGAAATTGATGAAGCAGTCTTATTAAAAGCCATACAGGCAGATGTTGCAGAATGAAGTAGACAGAGCAGTGTATTTGTTTTCCGCATGTCATGGGGAAAGCACAATCAATCTCCAGGTAAAAACTTTGAATTTCCAGTAATGAGTAAACACATAGTGGAATTCCGGAATCCTCTGTCTAACAGTGGTGAGAGGGATGGACAGGGGGCCAGAAGTTGAGCTCTCAATCTGTTCATCAGTATTCAGCAGGAGTTCGGGTAGCCTATGCATCAGTATCAGAGACACAGGATGATGAAGCTGCTGCAGGTGGTATACAGGAACAGGGGAATTACTTATTACAGCCAAGTAAACACACTGCACATACTGTACAAACATCAACACATAGACATGCATGTTGTACAAAAGACTGAACAATGCTGAATAAGGTTCAGTGGCTGTCAGTAACTCACAAAATAACAACAATAATAATACATTTTTACAAGTCTAAAGCATATAGACTCTAATCTGAACTTGTGAACAAGGACCTTAGTAAAGAACAGCTGGCCCTCTCTGGGTTTGGAACCCAGAACGAGTCATACGTACATTTCAAACTTCAGAAGACGTGCAGGCTGCAAAGCTGTAGCCCAGGGATCGAAGCCAATTACCTGATGTCTTCTGCAGTGGATTCTCACTGTGATTCACAGTAAAGGAAAGGGGGAGAATTTTACTCCTGACCTCTCATTAACACACACGCACACACACACGCACACGCACGCACACGCACACGCACACGCACACACACACACACACACACGCACGCACGCACATATTGCTCTCTGACTCACGCAACCCTCTTTTTTCTGGCCATTTTTACCCCACTTAATGCCACCTGCTTCTCAATTCTGCCCATTTTAATTTGAGAATCGAGTAAGGAGATGCATCAGTATCACAGCGTGTGGGCTAAAAGAGAACTGTTGGTTTATTAAATTTTAATAAGGCTCTCCAGGCAGCTTTCCCTGTAATTGCTTTGTGTATTTCTCCGATGGGGATCTCATTCTTGTTAGAGAGAGTGGGCTCACAGCTGGTGATGTCATTTGGGTAGAGATCCCACCTTCTTGCCATGAATCTCCCAGATCACCCCAGTGCCTTCCTTTCCCCAGAGATTATACCCCTTCATTTATGTGTATTGGAAAATGCAACGGCCCTATTTATTATCAATGTGCTTCATTCCAAAAACTCCAGTACCTTTTCCCCCATGGCAGGGTCCAGATGCAACCACACATCATGAAACATTTTAGTTTTAGACGTGTCTCATTATCATAAGAGGAGAGTAATTGCACTCTGAGGGGAATCGATTGGTATTGAGCATTGTGGGAAATTCAACCGCAGCCTTTGTAAAAGGTGTGTAGATGGATGCAGATTTTCAGGCATATGGAACGTTGGGGGAGGAGACTGGTGTCTGACAGCAGTCAGTTTAAGATGCTAATCTTTCATCGAGCCTAACTCCCGCTGATGATACAGAATCATGCAGTTCCAGGAAAAATTTGCATCCAGGAGACTAAATGCACCTACCAGTATAAATATGAATTCTGAATCTGTTTCCAAGGCAAACTGTGTGTCACACCTCCTCGCACAAGAGACAGCCATACATATATATATATATATATATACATACAGAGAGCATATAAAATATTGGAAACATTCATAAAAACTGAATGTCTGCTAACTAATAACAAGTAAGCCCACAATTTGCCAAAACCTTTGAAGTCCATTTTGGAATGCTGTCATACAATGGATCCGTATGTAGTGGGTTGGTAGCGCATTCTTCAAGATGGAAGTTTTCGCTCATTTGAGGGAGGAAGGTCTTGTTTGTGGGGAAAGCTAGCGTGTCCCTTTACATTAGAGACTGCCAGCTTCACTCCAGTTCATTGCGCACCTGCTTCATGAATGTTTCTCCGTCATGCTGTGTTTTTGTTGTCCTGATTTTGAGAGCAATGCCAACCCCAATCAGGGTGCATCAACCCAGCGTAAATTAACCCGTGAAAATTGTGTTCACCTCAAACTCTCAGTGTGCATGTTATAATTAGTTTCCCCAGCAGTGTATAATTACTGAGGCAGAGAGAGTCTGTCCAATCAAGCATGGGCCCTGCAGGACAAACACTTTTTTTTTTTTTTTTTTTCGACTGATCACACTGCCTTGACTGTATCAACTTCAATTCCAAATTCATGTCCGGGCGAAGTTTTAAGGGGAGAAATATACAATAATTTGTTTAATATGGTGGAGGAGCAGTGGTACAGAACCATTTATTCTGATAGGATACTATTATTCCACTTGGAAAGGGAAAAAAGCAAGTGATGTAAGTGCCATATAAAAGAGTGCAAAACAAAATTTGAACAAACCTGGAGCCTATTTTAAGCAATGACAATTTTCAAATGTATCAGTTGTTTTGATCTCCATCTACCTGTTATGATTCTGCTCTGCCAGTTGTCTGTTTTTGTTATTTTTCATTGTTATGCAGCTTTTATTTATTAGTCTGCTTCCCAGTTTCTGTTTTGCCGTTTGTTTATTTTCTGTTTTGTGCACCAGTGTCTACCCCTGTCTTGCGATCAGTGTGTTAAATTCCGTCTCCCCAGTCCGCGTGCCCACATGCTTCGGGTGATTCAGTGATTTCTGGTATTTCACTTACGTATATGACCATTTAGTAGTCCGGCCGTTTATTTCGCAAAATCGACTTGGACCCCAGGCGTTTATAAGAACCAGGCGGGTATTTGCAACAGGCCATTATTTATTTTTGCACTGACCCGCACCAGGCCAGTTCGGCTTTCCTACACAGTTATAAACTGACTGAATTTAACCGTTAATTTAACGCATTGTCTCCTTGTCATTTCAACTGTAAGTGGAGTCCTGCGCGCGTTTAACCGTGGTTTACACTGAACATGCACTGAACTCTGTGGTAAACTTATTGTAAAATTACAGTTAAAATAACTGGCTGAAAGGTGCCAGTTAAATTACCTGGTAAAAAAGGCTTCAGTTTATTTGTTTATTATTAACAGTGTATTTGCGGAAACTGAAACTGGCGCGGTTTCATTTACATACTTTCAGTTTTGAGACTTCTACATTGATCCCAGTTGGGGCAACACGCAATATCATCCTGTTATCCATCGTGTTAGGGCAAAGACGGACTAAATGAAGGCAACAAGTAGGTATGAACACTTCTGAATGAAGTTGTTCCGATCTTAATACACAAAGCATACATATAAATTCATGCATATAACGACTAGTTTCTTCCAGGTATAGACCTGAGTCAGACTCGAAGGCACAGCTGAATGTAAACGCTTTTTCTTTGAATGAAACGAAAACGTAGGTAACTGAGCGATAATATAAAGGGCAAGGCAATCGTAGCGCTTATTCTTTAGCTTTGCCAAATAATGAGCATAAATATTGTTGAATAAAAATTCCTTATTCGTGTCCTTTCAGTATGAAAAGATAAAAAGGAACACGGAAAACAAGTCCCCTACCCAAAAAAATAATAATTGTCGACACCCATGTTTACTGTTTACATGCGTCTCATTGGACATTTATACATACACAAGATGGGAGATATTCTGCCGTGTCCGCTTTGGTCCAGCCAATGACGTTGTCCACTCTAGTTTTTTTAATATCTCTGTGCCAAAGACCGTCTGCTATTTTTTTCCCCCACATCTTTATTGACGTCAGATATACATACAAAGACAAACCGAAGCTTGTTTTAGCGTCTGTGTTACCGCAACACGGGGTAACACAGACATTTATATACAATAGTGCAAATAATCGCCCGGGCGTTTAATTGAACCGGTGTTTAATATGCAAAATGAGGTTGGACCCCCGGCGGCTTTTTGCACACAGACGGATATTTGCACGCGGGTGATTATTTGGTCATATACGGTAATTACTTCGATACTCGTTTACTTCCTTCGCTCTGCTTTCTCTGATTACTAATAATACTAACATTTATATTTTGTATTATAGTCACTAATCTAACTAACCCGCGTACATATTACTAACTAACTAACGAGCACTTGGGTTAATTTGTAAAGTTGCACCGCTAGTAATTACTACTAACGTAATCTCAGCACTGGCCCTGTTCTAATCCCCGCCCCTTGCTTTGCTTTCCTTGTATCTCCCTGTGTTTCCCCGAAACCTCTAGCATGTGCTTAATTGCTATCCTGCACTCTTTTATCTGTGCACGTAGAACTCCTTAACCGGAGCCGTTTATCTGTCATAGGTTGTCTATGTGTTCCCAGTCCGCGTCTTGGCTTTTGCCAATTCTTGTATTAGGGCTCCCTTATGTGCTCTCCTGCATTGCTCATTATCTGTCACTCCCACCACCTGTTACCCCATAGCATGTGACTTCTGTTTGATGCATTTAAGCCCTGCATTTCTGTTCCTTCCCCGTCAGAAAGTTGATCTTTTCTTCTGTGCCGAGAGACCCGTACGCCAGTAGATTTGAGATATTTGAGACACCCTTTGCCCGACTGCCGATTTCTGCCTGTGCCCTTTTATTCATTCTGTTTGTTGTTTTGGTTTAGACCCTGCCTGCCCCACAATTTCTGTTTTTGCTGCCCTGGTTTTTGGATTTTTGGACATCTTTTTCTCAACTCTGATTTTTGCCAACTGTTTATGTACCATTGCCATTCGGACCCACTGTTACCGAACTCTGCCTGTCCCAAGACCCTGATTTTTGGATTGTGTTTTGTGCCACGGTACTTCTGTGATCTCTGGCTTGAACTCGGACTGAATAAAGGATTTCGACTTTCACTACTGCTTGCTTCTAGTTCCTAGGCTGTATCATTACAATACCGGATAGGAAGCTACATTTTTAACAAGGTAGAATTAATTTTTTTGGAAAATTATTTTGAAACTCCTCTTCAACAGCTGAACTTTGGGGGAAAAAAAAAAAAACAAAACTTTGGATGGAAAAAAGAGAATTAATTAATCCAATACTTTCTCTCAATTCCATTACCCATTTTAGCCATTTTTTTCAGCAGTGCACCTAATTTATTTTAAGATTGCACTTAATCAAAATGTTTTTCAAAAGAATAGGCTACATTTGCAGGGAAGCGCAGTTGCACACTGGTTGCCGCGATGATAATAAATTTGTTAAATTACCAACACTTCTTACATCGAAACATTGGTAATTGAAAAATTTTATCAATTAGTTTCATTGAAATAAAATCTTTGAGGCCTTTATAGTCCAGCTTCTGGGAAAGTTGCAGAAAGGCTACAATATGAGATTGTATGAACGGCAATTATCAAATTAATTGCTTAGAATCGTAATCTAAACCTTACCTTAATACCATTTTCAGCATCATTTACAACATAACATTCTACAACCCCAATTCCGAAATTCTTGGGACGAAGTGTAAATTGTGAATAAAATCAAAATGCAATGACTTTCAGATCACATGAGCCAATATGTTATTAACAATAGAACATAGATAACATTTAAAATGTTAAAACTGAGATATTTTACATTTTTATCCACAAAATGAGCTTATTTCAAATTTTCTGGCTGCAACAGGTCTCAACAAAGTTGGGACACAGGCAAAAAAGGGCTGAAAAAGCAATTAATATTTAAGAGAATCAGCTGAAAGAACATTTAGCAAGTAATTAAGTTAACTGGCATCAGGTTTGTAACATGATTGGCTATAAAAGGGATGTCTTAGACAGGCTGAGTCTCTCAGAAGTAAGATGGCCAGAGACTCTCCAACCCATGAAGGCTTGCATAAAAAAATAGTGGAATACTTTAAAAACAATGTTCCTCAACGTCAAATTGCAAAGGCTTTGAAGGTCTCATCATCAACAGTGCAAAACACCATCAAAAGATCCAGAGAAACTGGAAAAATCTCTGTGCGTAAGGGACAAGGCTGAAGACCTTTACTGGATGCCCATGATCTTCAGGCGCTCAGACGCCACTGCATCACTCATCGGCATGATTCTGTCATTGACATTACTAAATGGGCTCAGGAATACTTCAAGAAACCACTGTCTGTAAACACAGTCCGCCGTGCCATCCACAGATGCCACCTAAAACTCTATCATGCAGAAAGGAAGCCATTGTTGAGCATGATCCAGAAGTGCAGCCGTGTTCTGTGGGCCAAGGCTCATTTAAAATGGACTGTAGCAAAATGGCAAAGTGTCCTGTGGTCAGACGATATTCTTGTTGGAAATCATGGGCATTGTGTCCTCCGGGCGAAGGAGGTGTGGTCTTTCTCAACTTGTTATCAGCGTTCAGTTTGAAAGCCAGCATCTCTGATGGTATGGGGATGCATTAGTGCATACGGTTGTGGGATACTTGCAGACAATTGTCCAAGTCCCTCCTATCCGAGTCCCAAGCGAGTCTCAAGTCATTTGGTCCAAGTCTCAAGCAAGTCCCAAGTCTTTTCTTTTGTGGGCAAGTCAAGTCAAGTCGAGTCACAAGGCTATGTCAAGTCAAGTCGAGTCGAGTCACAGGTTATGTCAAGTCAAGTCCCTCACCATTGTCCCCCAGCCCACCCACAAAGCACTCAGGTTTATATCTTGAAGAGAAAAACCTAATGTCAATCTCAAAAAAGAGAGTGCAGACTAGTCTGCATGGCTGAACCAGCATAAAGCTGTTCATTTATCCATTACAACATTACATGCCTGATCATTAAGACCTAGGTAGATGGGAAAGGCTACATTCCATTACAGAAATGGCATGTTTGATACAAAAAATTGTTTATTTTGAACATTTTGCAAAAACATTAAAATTCATCAGAATTAATCAGTAGCAAAGTAGCAAAAATGTAAAGAGACAAATGCCTTATGGAAACGGTGAAATTCGACTTGATTTCAAGAATATCGACACGAAGTTTATAAGGTTGATCTCATCAGATTTTTTTCTTGATCGGTAAAAGGCTTATGCGATAAATGCTGATGGAAACGTTATTTGCCGAATAAATCTGCGACTGCATTGTGACGGTGTTTTGATGTCGTCGTTGCCTTCTGATCATGGTTTGCTATGTTGCTAATACAAGGCACATATGCACTATTACAACTTGTGCAATTATCATCATTTTTTGGTAGATCCATTTTGGCTAACTAGCTAATTTTGTTGGCGCACACACCTCTTTTGTTCACTCGAAAGTTCTGCGATTCTGTGCGAAAATGAATGGAAACAGCTTAAAATGTCATATCTATTCGATACACCGATTTGATCGCATAACAGCAAGTGACGTCATTACACACAAGTTTTTATTCGCTTTAATGCTGTTAGATGGAAATGCATTTTCACCGCATTTATTCGCATGAATATTTTTGGCGAACTTCAGATAATTCGATTAACAAGTGGATGGAAACATAGCTAGTGAGCAGTGCAGCACTATTCTCCCGACTCAATGTAGCTAGCCAACGATAACTAGCTAACGTTAGGTTAACTGACGTTAGCTGGGGTAAACAAAACACGACCGACTATTCCAACACGCGCGCGCACACACACACACACACACACTTCACGTCACACGCACGGCTGCTAGCTATCGGGTTTCACTTACTTGTCATCATGGGTCTTCAGGTGACGGACAAAGTTTGAAGTGGTTCCCTCCTTGTCACTAATGGTTGTTGAACATGTCTTACATTGAGCAGACCTTCGTTTTCCATCGGAGTAGAAGTTTTTAAAAGCAAATTGAATTGTTTTGGGCGTACTAGAACTCGCAGCTGCCGTTATTATCCATGCAATCAAGCACACTGATCATCAAAAGTGCGTGCTCCCGCTTCAGACACAAAAAAAACAAAAAAAAACCGAAGCCTGTCTGAACCAACCTGCTAGAGCGCGCGCCGTGTACTGCACACAAACGGACCACTCTTGTCGTACGAGAAAGAATAATATCAACGTGAAAAAAAAACATACAATGAAAAGAACAAATCGTCCGAGTCATCTTGCCTCAAGTCCAGTCGAGTCTGGAGTCATTGTCTCCTAAGTCCGAGTCGAGTCTCAAGTCTTTGCCTTCCAAGTCCGAGTCGAGTCGCAAGTCGTCAAATTTGCGACTAAGTTGACTCGAGTCCGAGTCCCTATGACTCGAGTCCAATTGCCTGGACACTTGCATGTTTGAAAAAGCACCATGAATGCTGAAAGGTATATACAGGTTTTAGAGCAACATATGCTCCCCTCTAGACAACATCTATTCCAGGGAAGGCCTTGTGTATTTCAGTGGGACAATGCAAAACCACATACTGCAGCTATTACAACAGCATGGCTTCGTAGTAGAAGAGTCCGTGTGCTGAACTGGCCTGCCTGCAGTCCTGATCTTTCACCGATTGAGAACATTTGGCACATAATTAAACGAAAGGTCCGTCAAAGGAGACCCAAAACTCTCCAGCAGCTGGAAGCCTGTTTTAAACAAGAGTAGGATAAATTCTAATGGCTAAACTCAAGTCTCCTCAATGCCCAGATACCTCCATTCTGTGTTAAAAAGAAGAGGGGATGCTACACTATGGTAAACAGGCCCCTGTCCCAACTTTTTTGAGACCTGTAGTAGCCATCAAATTTGAAAGCTCATTTTGTGGATAAAATTGTAAAATTTCTCAGTTTCAACATTTGCTATGCTATCGCTGTTCTATTGTGAATAAAATACTGGCTGGTGCGATTTGAAAGTCATTGCGTTTTGATTTTATTCACAATTTACACTTTGTCCTAACTATTTCAGAGTTGTACTTCAAGGTGGAATTTCTAGAAATTTCAGTTAATTGCCATCCAGGCAATCTCATATTTTGGCCTTCCTCTTTGACACAAAGCTAAGCCTTAATCATAAATGGAAACTGAGCTTATTGGTCACCTATTTCCCCATAAATCAATTTGATTAATTGTACGATTCTTAATTGGAAATAGGTTGAGAGTTAACTTACATCACGGTAATTTTTACAGAAGCAAACTTAACGCGCGGACCTCAGTCAGCAAAACTGCATTTTTAAAGAACATTTTCTTGGGCGCATCAAGCCGATTGGACACTGGAGCATAAAAAAACCTGTTTTGTGAGCTACTAGAATTCAGAAGCTACGAGAGATGACAATGTTTTATGTCACCATTAATGTGGATAGGAAAATGTTTGGTTACTATTGCATGCAACAATAATTCAAGCTAGGGGAAATGGACGGTAATTCTACTGATTGATCCTAGCAAATGAAAGAATTAACACTTAGTTGTTCATTAGGACATGTAAATGGGAACAGGTTTGGAGAAGTAATGCGCTTTAAGGCGAGGTGAGAGCAGGGTTATAATCCCTCCAATGGCAAGTCCAGGGTGGAAGAGGTTTTATCTAGCATGTGTCCCCAAAAAAACTGAAGTTTTAGGAAGCTGTGCAGGGTGTCTGTGTAGGCCAAGCGACCATCTCCAGTTTAATGTAAATTATGGAGCACCTCAGGGCCAGCCACTAGATGAGTAACACTGAAGACTTGAAAATCATTGGCCATTAGTATGTTCTATTAAACATTGTGTCAGAACCCCTTGTTTTAGGTGTGGGTGCCTTTGTTCTCTTCTGTGCCCAGTTGGTGTATTCACTATGTAAATATGCGTGTTTGCATCTTCCTATTTGTGCACAGATTCCAGGACGCTGTGCATAGGCATCTTACATGCCATCCAATGAAAGTCTGCAATCAGAAAACAAAAGGGGCCCTTTCATCCTGGATTTCTGATTTAGAGCCAATTTCACTTTTTGAGGGTGACTGTTCAAGCAGTCAAGCAGAGTAGAAGACTGTTGTTTTAACTTGACTCATTCCCCCTGGAGAATATATTTAATGTAAATAAATGGATGTATTTCAAATACATTTGCATTTAATGTTAGGAATGGCCATAGCATTCCATCAGCCTAAAATAAGATTGGTAGTTTTTTTTTTCTGCTAGTGCTTTTTGTATCTATTGTCTGAAAATGACTAAATGGACCGGTGACAAAATCCTATGGAACCAGATTCTTCTCAAAACATGGAATTATTCTAGCGCAGCTAAAGGGAAATATATCTGTAGCATATATGGAGGATATTATGCTAGCAAATTTCAGTAGGTTAACCACAATAAACATATTTCCCAAAGCATAAAAATCTCAGCTGAAAATGTACTTACATAACAAAAAGAGTAACTATTAGGAAAATAGTCTTAAGAAAAATGCACTTCCTGAAATATTGAGTCAACAAAAATAACGTATACAAAACAATGTGCAATAACATAATTTATATTTTCCTTTGTAAATTATTTAATTATCCAATTAAATCTGCTTATAACCAATGAAAAGTATTAACTGTGCACAGCATATATGATTACAGAGGTAGGTCATAAAGTCAACTGGCAAATACATGCATTTCAACATGTGAAATTAAAATAATTATTGCTGATTTTGCCATATGTTTAATTTAAGCATCAGCAAACCGACACAGACCCTACACCCTACTGACACACTTAGTCACGCAGACCGAGCACGAACAAACAGACATTTTTTTCAGAGAGTCTCCTGCACAAACAATTAAAAAAAAAATACATAAATAAAGAATGCTTGTTCCCAGCAAGTTTTACTTTCAATGAAAAATAGTTTCCATTTGTCCCACTCAAGTCGAACAGTGACAGTGATACGACCTGAACCTTGATGAAGAAAATACCATTCTCTCTATTTTAAAAATTACTTTCTCACATCAAAACTTTGGAAAGGTTTGGCACAGTGGCCACTTCTTTTATTATGTAACTATGGGAAATTTCCAGCTGTGTATAGTTTGTGCAAGATCAGTCAGTTTTAGAATGAACTTTCTTCTGTTTTTCCCCGATTTAATAGCATTCCCTCATTTCATGTCCATTCTTTCTTGAATTCTTTCTTAAATAATAATAATTTTTTTCTCCTATAATAAATGTAATAATTAGTACATTTCTAAGTGAATTCTGCATGACCCAAAAAAAACTGTTAAATTTTAACAATATTAAATTTTAATTGTTTGAGGTTGTATAATAGTTGATGTGCGTGCATGTACAAGCGTGTGTCCACATGTAAGCTCATGTAGGTGTTGGTAAGAGGAAGCACATGCTTAGTCTTCTGTGTACGTGTGCATTTACATCTGTATTTATCGAGGTAAATACACAGGTGTGAATAACAGCAAAGCACTTGTGATGACAGGTGACTGATCCAGTACAGGCTGAAGTGAAATGAGATGGGAGGTGAGGAAAGGCATGAACTCTGGGAGCAGGGCAGTTTTACCATGCACTGCCACTGAGGTTCTCATCAGTAAAGCCAGTCATGCACACAGAGGGACTCATTTCAGTTCAACTGCTCTGAGACACAACAGTCCCATTACTCTTGCTTATGAACTCAACATCAGAAAAACAAGTGCCGGGAGAGCAAGCAAACGCACTCGTACACACCACAAATCATGCACACAAAGCCTCACACTAACACTAACAGACACACTCACATAAACAAAAACTGACAGACACATGCACACACATATACACACTTGCACACACCACAAATCATGCACACAAAGCCTCACATAAACATGCAAAAACACACGCACAAACACACATACACACACCACAAATCATGCGCACAAAGCCTCATATAAACATGCACAGACACACACTCACACACACACACACACACACACACACACACACACACACACCATGTTATGGACAAAAAGCTTTTCCATCACACACACACACACACACACACACACACACACACACACAGAATGGTGCAGCACACTTGTTTGTCTCCAGATATTTTGCAGAGTCAGGGTTCCTCTGTAGTCCTTTGGCTCTGCAGTATACACCACCCATAAATAACTAAGAGCAGGGCATGTATCACCCATAAAGCTCCCAAGTGTGTGTATTACCTGTAAAAAAACTGAGGTCTCCAGCTATATTAGCCTTACATAACCAGAGACTATGCGTGTATTACTCATAAAAAAATTCAGGGCTGTAATGGTCACATACTCTACCTAGTGGTTACTACTGCGCTTCCACAAGGTTATTAAGCACTAACCATTACTCAAAAATGTAATAACAATGTCAAGAAAAATAGAGCTGCCAAGCTGTTCTAAGCTTCTATTGATGGATGAAATAAACCCTTCTATGCTTCTGCCACAGTTTAGAAACTTCCTAATATTTTTTTTCAGTCCATTTTGGTCAATTGGACACGAAAGGCAGAGATTCAAAATCATTTCAGCCTCAAATTCTGAATATGTTATAACAATTCCTTGAGGAGCACTTGTTTCATGGTGTGTAGAATATTACCAGAAAGTGCACAATAATGCACATATTACTCAAAACTGCACTGCATTGCAGCAGGAAAAGCTGCAATCTAATTAAAAAGTTCTCTTGCCTCAGGTTGCATTTTGAGGAGACTAAGAAATAAAAACAACAAACATTACAATGGTGGCATGTATTAATAGCTATAAACAGCAAAATGATGGAGTCTGGAAATCCTCTTTGCGAAATTCTAAAAAGCACATTAATATCTTCCGCAAGGCACAATACACAACCCAAGCTATAAACAAATTTAAGGTTGCAGACTGACCATTAACATTACAGGGACTTAGCTGACGCCCTTATCCAGAGCGACGTACATGAGTGCAAAAGTTCAATACAAAAGAGCAGAGCTCCAAGGAGGCAAGTTAAGTGCCAACAGTTCAAGTGACAAAGAGCGCTTAATGAAATAAGTGAGTGGAACAATATTGAACAAAGAGTAGACAACAAAAGAGACAAGTAAAGTTAAAAAAGTAAACTAAATGACAGTCAAGGAATGTGGACGTGACATCAGGAAACTGTGACGACCAGAAACTGATCTGTCATGAAAAAGCTTCTTGCCTAAAACAAACTGTCAATCAATGTAAATTAATTTGCTGTTTTGTTTGGTGCAAAAGACCTTTTTGATTGAACAGTGGGTTGGGAGAAGGACATTTGTGATTGTCTTGTAATACCACCTGGACACTAAAATCTGATGCAATCATTTTTGTTAAGGCTATCAAATTAGCATTAGTATACTATTGTGACAATACTGGTGCACTGGGTGGTGTGCACTGGTGTAATAAAGAGAGTAGAGGAATCAGATGCAAGGCAAAACACAGAGCTTTTAATGACTGATGCAAGACTTCAGTCAAACAGGATTCCACACAGGAGAGAAACACACAGGCACAATTATCAAATAAGACGAACACCGTCTAACATGAACAGGAATTCTAACAGAGAACAAGAATCAGTATACAACACTGACCACTCCTCAGCTACACTACTAAGGCCTAGTCACTAGAAGCTGGGAGAACAGGGGTATACAAACACAGACTTCGATAATTGATAATAAACAACAGGTGAAAGTCATTAATGGAAGCAGGAGCAGGTCAGTGGTTAATACTAATGCGAAGTGGAAGGCAGGCAGAGCGTCACAAGTACCATTCAGTTCTAGGAAAAACTGTTTTCTGCATCCTCAGTTCCTCTACTTTTACATATATTCAATTGCCACTTTTTTTGCCCAATTGATTCCACAAAGTGACATTGCTGCAAATGGGCTGGCAGTAATCAAACCTGGGTGTGCCTCAACTAATTTAATCCTATTTATTGTTAAATCTTAATGACTGACTTATTGAGTAACAAAGGGAGAAATAGCCTTTTTCACATAGGGCCAGTAGTGTTGGATATAAATATACATTTTTTTCCCCAAGCAATACATTAAAAACTGTATTTAGTTTTACCCTGGTCGTCTTTATGGTATTAAATTTTGATCTATAACAATTAAATTTGACAAATATCCAAATATCAAGAGCAATCAGGAAGGGGCAAACACTTTTTCACAGCATCATTGACCACCGTTGATGTATTTAATTCTTAACTTCAAAATAATTTCAAAAATATATTACGAATGCCAAGCATGAATTAAAGCTTCTTCAAACAAACCTCATTTCTAATTCATCAGAGTGTTGACAACTGCTGTTCTCCACAAAGAAATGTGGTATCAATTAATTTCCAAACTGTTCCGTTTGCACAGACCGGGGTCAGAGGAATACCAGTCATATCTGCCCTCAATACTCAGCCCAGAGGTACCCGATCAACCTGCATAGAGGTCCCTCTATATTAATCAAGTGCCGACCGCTAGATGAACCTTCCAATACCCAGGCTAATGCACTTCCCGATTCAGACTTGATCTTAGATCATGCAGGCACCTTAACTGAATGAGCTGTCCAGCACATTACACATTACATTATGACACATTACATAAATGAACAGTCCAAATCTACTGGATAAAGACAGTCTCACTGTAAGTGTACCACAATATAGCAGCACATAAGGACAGCTCAAGGTCCTCTCATGAGTTCAGCAATGATACGTATGAGGTTATAATTCACTAAAATATGGTTTTCAGATGCCCAATTTCAAAGCTATGTCAATCTGCGAGAAACTGGTGGAACTTGAGGAAATGCAAATGCTCACCTCACAGAATCATACTTTACTCATCACCACCAGCAGTGTCTAGGCATTATTATATTATTTTACTCCACATAAGTCATTGGATCATCGTTGGGTATTTATATAGGTGTCTGAGGGCCAAGGACTATATTCTATATTCTATAAACATCAACCTGTTTAACTCCCATCACTTTCCCTTGTATTTTGTCTCTCCTGATTGAAATGTTGAAAACACTGTTTTTTAATGTTGGTCTTTTTGATCTATTTGAAGGAGACAAACAAAAAAAAAATTTTTACAAGTAAGAGAGTCATTCGATAAAAGGAGTGTTTTTTGAAGCAAATTGCATCATTTGGCTTCTGAAGGTTACATTTGATATTCTGGGCAAGCCTCACTTGAGCTTTGACTCTGTCAGTACCACTGGCACAGGCATCTGTAAACATGAACAATCCAGGGCAAATGAAGTGTGCACAAAGACACGCATGCCCCAGCATGCCTATGCAGTGTAACAGAATGTCTGACAGCCTGTGAGATGGAACACTTCCGAATAATAAACCACCGACCCAAAAGCCCCAGCTTTACCAGTGGCGGGTGGCGAGAGACAGATGGGCCCCTAGAGCAGCCCCTAGAGATGCAGATGAAATATGGAGTGATGTGGAGATGTCAAGAGAGTTATGCGGCAAATGGACAGAGGGACACTGATTGATGGATGCTCTGAGAAAGACCGTTTTTGGTAGAGGGGGAAAAGGCTGTGAGAGGAGGTGGGGTAGGACTCTGAGTAACCACCTTTACAGTTCCACATGGGGTATAGCAACATCCTCAATGGGGCACGCAGAGGCAGATAGCCGTCCACTGATGACATTTATCCAACAAATGCTGTCAGTGTCAGAATTGCTTAGCAGGATTATATTCACATGAAAACAATTAAAGAATCACAAATGGCAGAATGTTTATTATTGTTGGCCTTGACCAACCGGTCTTTGCCTGTTTTTGTATATGCATCATTTGCATGGGCTCAAATGAATATGAAACACGGGCAGTTGTGCACTCATAATCCATTCCAGGTATTGGACTTGGAGGCAAGCTGAGCATGCAGCACTGAACTAGACCCAGTATTTGCTTGTGCATAACTGTATGTGCGTTCCCTGTATGCTTGCAGACCAAACACAGCCAATCAATCGCTACTGTTTGCAGATGAATAATCTTCTTCCTACCTGTCCCAGAGGAGTCATGAATAGATCATAAATAACGCATGTGGTCATCTGAACAACAGGCCTTATTTCCTGCCTTTAGGGAAGCCCTCATACCTTCTGCTTCAGGGCCTCAGTTCAAATACAGCATTAGGCAAAATATTACACTTAATCAACAAAATGCTGTAATGTTGGCTACATATAGATTTTTTGAGGCACAGCTAGGTGCTCTCATCAATGAGTATTGACATCCAGACTAAGGTTATAATTCAGTAAGAGTGCCACTAAAGCAATCTGGTTTATTGCGCCCAGAATTATATTTTCTTATGTTTCAGACCACTGAAATCTTCTGGCAAACACCCATACGAAAGCAAAGAAAAGACAGATAGTATCATCATAGGTTCATATCATGCTTAGCCACATGATTTTTAACCCTTAATGACAAGAACAACTCTATGTTTGTTATTACTGAAGTGCTCAGCGCGTCCATATGGCACACGTAGAGATTACAACACCAAGCGCTTTTCTATATTTCCACTCGTATCTCACATGAAAAGCAAAAAATCGATTGATTCTTCATTTCGCAGCAAACACAGTACATATCGCTTTTTTTATAGCTACAAGTATAATAAGAGGAGCAATACTGCTATAGCCAAAATGTTGCATGGGCCACAATAAGAATTTGATATGAAGCCATTTTTATGTTATTTATTATTTTTTATTCATTTGAACTGTTTTATCTGGTATTCACCGTGGCGCTTACGTTATATATTGTAAACAAATATACTGAAGATGGAGGATGAAGTTGGGATGCAGCAAAAGGCTGGCGAACTGGAGGAGCCCAGGAACTGAGGCTCATCCTAAAATTCAAAGGACTCATATGGCCAGCAATACAACAATAAGCTGTTTGGCCTTCCTCAGGATGAGTGGGCCGTTGACTCCCCAGGATGTTTGCTGAGTGGTGTCAAGGGAAATGGGGTGTTTATGGTTGTGTCTGTGGAAGACTGGGGGGTTCATGACGACACGGGACAATAAACAGGACTCTGGCGAAGTGAGGTGGGTGACTATCACAGTTCTCCCCCTGTGAACATCCTCCCCTGCCCTGGTCATGCCTTTTATTAAACTGAACCTTAACTCATTAATATTATATTATTACCTATACTGTATAATTATATATTGCTCTCTCCATATACTCTATATATTATGATTGAGCATATTATAACAGAACATGTTATATTATTTGACTTATATTGAAAATGTTGGAAGGAGCTAAGTTTGTTCAATTGTGACCACATTGACCGTGTACACGATAATTTAAATGAAAGAAGGGGTAGGGATTCATAAGCTTATGCTTCCCTCTACTCCTTTTTTCTGAACATAAGACAGAGCTTGACACTTGTTATTTATTATTATTATTATTTTTTGTTTTTTTAATTATTATTATTATTTTTTTTTCATTGGTTATGTTTTCTGTTGTATACTAATGTCGAAATGATCAGGAAAATAAATTTCCATTCATTCATTCATTTGTTTAAATATTTTGAAACTCTGGACCTTTCTCACATGTTCAGTATACTACTGCGAAATGACATACACTCATAACCAAAATCGCTTTTACAATAATTCAGTTTAAAGAGTTTTTTCATGACAACTGCGCCATATTAATACATATTCATATTGTGTTTGGTATTGATGATCTAAGAAAAATCCAAAGAGTTGGACGGAGTATGTTTCATACCAATTGAAATTATGGTTTAATCACTACAAGAAACTCCCGAAGTTTTGTTCAAAGTAGACAATCATTTGGTTTTTTCCTCTCTCTGCTAATTTATGGCCATGCCGCCTGGATTAAAGATCAGATTTGGCTTAAAACAAAGAGAAACAATCCATTCGGGGAAGATCGCAGACGACTACCCACACTTGCATCTCTATGCCGTGTTTATCTTAAACATGTTAGGAAGATTGTAGACAACTTCCTGCACGTGCTGCTGTAGCCGTGAGAAGCCGACAAAGTTTCGGAAGACTGTATTCAGCTTCCCGGGCGTATTCTTTGCGCACGTATCTGAACCAGGTTGGGTAAGATGTTATTATGCTATTAAATTATTATATACAAATTCTAAATTATGTAATGGACTTATGAAATTTACTATGTGGACCTACCTACCTGTTGAATAAACTTTTCTTTCGTATTAATGAATTGTCTTGTTGTAATTTATGTGGTTTTTATGATTTTAAACCCATCTTGGTTTCTTTTAGCTAAAATTACGTCTAAAATACTTAGGGGAAACGATGCGCTGACTGAGGCCTACTGATCAGAGGCCAGTTGCAGTGAAAGTTGTTAGGGAGTTTTAGTAAGTTAGAACGGGGGCCACGTTCGACCGCTAATGGGACTGGTGAGGTATTGGCTCTGGAGGTTTGGCTTAAGAGGACCCATGGGCGTAATACGCCGGTTCTTGTCAAATTCTCCTTAAGGAGCCCGATAGACACGAGCTGACCCGGGTCCGTAACTGTCACGGCGGAAAAGTACTTGTGTATTATGGTGGTACCTGTCTAACCAATGTAGGGCTCCCCGAACTGAGATTTTGCGATTGTGCTGGTCCGGAAACATAATCGTGTAAGGTTGGCAAAAGATCGAGTCTGCTATTATTATTCCAAGCTCCACGCATATGTAACAAAATTTTGTAGTCTTAATTCATTTTATGGAGTCAGATAAATTGTTACCAATTTGCCATGTTCCCTGTTCCAACGAACAGAGATGTTGACCAATGTTTTCTTTTGATTCACACCAGCCAAGGAAGAACGTGCTGAACCTTCACCTCCTGCTCAAAAAAATTAAGGGAACAGTTAATCATCATAGTTTAAGTTAGTTAAACTATGTCAGTCAGTTAAACTTAAGGGATATCAATCTGTCCATTTAGGAAGCACAAGTGATAGTGAATCAATTTCACCTGCTTTGGTGCAAATGAAATTGACAACAGGTGCAATGGAGAGGCAAAAGTAATACAACCCCCAAAAAGGGAATGATTTTGCATGTGGCTGCCACAGACAATTGCTCTCTTCTTATCCTTTCATACAGTTTTGTGTTCTGCCAGTGTCCTTGTCACAACTGGTAGCATGAGGCAGTACCTGCAGCCCAATCAGGTTGCACAGGTAGTCCAGCTCCTCCAGGATGGCACACACATACGTGTGGTTGCAAGAAGGTTTGTTGTGTCTCCCAGCATAGTCTCAAGAGTATGGAGGAGATACCAGAAGACTGGCCTTTACACAAAAAAAGAGCTGGACAAGGTATCAACCCAGCAGCAGGACCGGTATCTTCTCCTTTGTGCAAGAAGGAATAGGAGGAACAAAATGATTTCCAGCAGGCTACTGGCATACATTTTCCTGACCAAACTGTCAGAAACAGACTCCGTGAGGGTGGCATGAATGTCCGACATCCACTAGTGGGACCTGTGCTCGCAGTCCAGCACCATTCAACTCGACTGGCATTCACCAGAAAACACCAGAATGGGCAGGTCCGCCATTTATGCCCCGTCCTCTTCACAGATGAGAGCAGATTCACACTGAGCACGTGACAGGCATGAAAGAGTCTGGAGATGCCGTGGTGAGCGTTATGCGGCTTGTAGCATCATCCAGCCTGACCTCCATGTGATAGTCAACAGTATGCAGACTGCTGTTAGATACCAGGATCAAATCCTTGGAGCGATTGTTAGACCTTATGCTGGTGCAGTGGGTCCTGGGTCTACTAGAATTCAAATTAAAATTAATCATCTTTGTGTAGAAGCTTTTGCTATTGTGGTTTAGATGCTTCAAATTTAAAGCCATTTTCCAGGAGTACTTTTTAAAATTCTGCGTTAAAATTCAAACCCGGGAACCAAAGTGTTAAACGGGATTCCTGGATACAATCCGGAGGGCTGCAGCCCTTATAAGAATAACAATGCAGCTTCAGGTCAGTAGGAAGATGGGCCAAGTTCATGTGCCAGAGCTGTTCTCTGAAGCTGCTAAGACACCGATGAGCCCCATTATTAATTAACTCAAATAATGAGTGAGGAGTAACCCTAACCACATATTGACATCCTCCTACTCCCAACAGGTGTACCCAATGTACCAGCAGCATCAATAACCTCATTAGCAGGGAACAAATGAGAGAATGATCACATCAGGGATATACACCAGCTCGCTGTAGTGACAAACCTTGTCCGCCACTAGTGTCCAACACAAAAGCACATTTCATCTTACAATCATGGTTGCCAGTACTGTAGTACAAAGCTCCTGACTTATATGCTGGTAAAAATGTGTGCCTATATTATGAGTCTGTAACTGTGCTAATTCATCAGACAACATACAACAAGTGAGCCAAATTTGGTACCAGCCCGCCCCTGCTGTTCCCTTCATGCTGACAGCCACATATCATCTCTAACCAGCACAACCCCTCCCTGACCTCAAAGAAATCTCAGCTTTGTTCTTCAGACACAACGGCATGCTAATGATAATTCCTTTATCAAGAGTTATTCTATGAAGACTGGCCTGCTGCATTAAATCATTAATTTGAACAGTGGAGTTATTACACAACAGTAATGACTTACTCTGCGTGAATCTTCACTGATCAAAGCAGCTCAATGTGCAGTCTGACTTAGAAAAGGAAGCTCTCCCTTGAGCTCTTCTGTCACCTCACTATTTTCTCCATCATTAAACCATATCAGTTGACTCTATTACTCCTCCAGTAAAATCATATTTTTCCCTATTTGTCCCAGTGGAAGAGAATGGCCCTGCTGCACAGCTATCACAAGCATAGCTCCTCATCAAACAAGCATAGAGGTGGCAGAGTATAATGCCTAGAGGGGGGTGTTAGTAATTGCGGGGGTAGTTTCCAGTACTGCAGTTGGACATCTTCCATTCAGCTGCATGATATAGAGAGTAAGGGACCAATCTAAGCTGTGCATGTTGCTCTGGATAACTGTGGTTGCAAATGTTGCAAGCACCCCTGAAAACTGGCTTTAAATTTGAACCATCAAAGCCACATTATGAAAGCATCAACACAAGTGATTTGTATTCATTTGAATGCTTATTAGAAATGTGTCTGCTTGAGAGAGACAGAACTAGCAGCACTTTTCAAGATAAGTTTAGAAAGCAAGATGAGGATACAAGAAGAGTTTCCAAAGGTGCCAATTAGTTGCTGCCCAAATTTCAAAACATATTTAACGAGGCAAGGACGAGGTGTCAAAAATTATAATAATAAGCCAGTATTGCCACATTGAAGACAAAATGTATTCAATGCACAAAATTCTGAGGCAGACCTTTCTGCCTCAACTCCTTTTCTGTCGCATCATCTATTCAGAAAAGAAATCTGTCTAGACTCACTGACAAACTCCAGGCCTCACACAAAAGTCCACGTTGCAGTTTGACTCAGATAAAGCAAACTCTGTTCAGGAAAGTACACTGGATTTTGAGGTGATTGACTGTGAAACATGTCTGTCCACATGAATGTCCAGACAATGACATTACCCATGAGAAAAAATTGCGTAATTTGTTCCATCACATGCAGGTGGAGTTAGTTGCAGTTGCACCTTTGTTCTAAATACTGGACCGTTTTTCTTTTCTTTTTTTTTTATAAAGATGTTTATATTTGATCATCGAAAACCAAGTAAAAGGGCCTAGGGTCCAGAAATCTGATGTTCCCCTTTAACTCAGCGCATGCCAATGTTTTCTATCTTTTCATAATCTGCTCAAAAGGCATCAATTTATCTCTCTTCCTTTGGACCCCATGTACTTTGTCTGTTTCATCAGTCCACAGACCAATGTAGCAGCAGTCCCGAGACTGTACCCTCCATCAACTCAATTTCAGATCTCATTTCAAGGTACTTTATTGCTGTGACATGCAATGTCGCTAACAGATTGGCAGCAGAAAATGGTGGCACAAACAATTACACACCAAAAAGTGCAGTGCAACATGAACACTACGAATCAAAAGGCTTTTGCACCTCAGCAATTTTCCAGCAGTCAGATATGACAAAATGATATCCTTTTTGTTTTAGAAATCTCAAACTTAAATTGACCAAAGTGGTCACCTTTTGCTGTCACTGACAAGCAGATTCTTGCCAGAGATGGTTGCACTAAGTAATAAATGAAGGGTTCCAATTATTATGCATCTTTCATTTTGTTGAAATTTATTTTGCATTAAATTATTGTGATGATTTTGATTGTTTCCATCAAAACATTAATAAAGTATGTCACGTTGGTATTTTCGGTTCTTTTATAATTATATTGTATATATTTTTTGTATTGTTTGTGCATTGCCATTCAGGGGTGTCAGTAATTTTTGAGGCCAATGTCGCTTTTCCATGTCTGGTATTTTAGGCTAAATGAATGAATGCTATGTAATTATTTTGGTTTGCCACTGAATTAACCCGTTTAATCCCACTGGTCACATTTCTGACCAATATTTTTATTTATTGATTTATTTTTACTTCTAGAAGCATTAAACATGTTGTTGTTGGCTTTGGACAAAAAATGCAACTTTTAACTTAACCATCTTGAAATAAGAAAATACATGCAGTGTGTTATGCGCTAGGGCGGTCTAAGGAGTAAAATGCTATGCACTTACATTGCAAGGAAAAATTTGAGATTAACGGGTTAATGCATCTACTTTACACATGTCTGTGCAGGTACCAACTGGGCCATTATTCATCTGCACCACTAATCAGGTGAAATACCAAACCCCTCAGTACCTACAGGCAATCAGCAGCACTGAGACACTCAAAGATCAGCACAAAACACACTTCAGTAGTGATTAGTTTTATACGAGAATATGTTGTGATTAGTTATGTCGATGCTGAGGGTATGTATGGATGCTCTGATGTGTGTGCTATTGGTTCAGTGCAGGACATGGTTGCAAACAACAATTCACATTACAAAAAGTTTTTAAGTTTCAGCATTTGACGACCACAATGGAAAAATTATCAGTCACTTTTTCACGTTGTGGAGAAATGATGAATTAAAAATTTAAAACAATCTTAGAAACAAAATACTGAAAAAATATGCAAAAAATATTAAATCCGTAAAATATTATAATAATGCATAATATCATTATATATTATAATAATATGTAATATATAAAATATGCAAAAATGCTAAATTTGGACTGATCATTTTTCCTTTGTGGTCTTCATTTGTGAAACAGTATTTTTATGCATTTTACAGAGCCACATAGATTTCAAAAATGTTTTTCATCTTTTAGAAATCACAATTCTTTTTTGTGTCTTTCCTCCAAGATAGAACTCATAGTATATTTTCCTTAAACAATGGTTTACCTCCATTTTAAGTTGTGCAACAGGTAATGATGGCTCGGAAGGCGGAGACAACTGTGTGCAAAGCCTGAGGCAGACTTTTACATTACTCTACTGAAATAAAGGCTGAGTTAATTAGAGTATCTGGTAGTGTAGGACCATCATAACTGCGAAAACCATTCCACCAGGTGTGCCTTAGATCTGTGCTTTACAGAGCCTCTCACCTCATTTTCAATGACCTGCTCCATCTCTTCCTCTCTCATGCTTGTACTTGCATCTTACTACTTGGCAGTGAATGTGAGCCGTGTAGTTTCTTTGCAACAGTACAGATCTATCAGTTGATTACTGATCTGCTATTACCCTTCAGAAGCATCTATTCATATAGTAACTGTTTTCCCTTTCCACTAATCTCTACTACCATCGTTTTACACCCATCCTCTCTCTATCCATCCATCTTTATCATGCTTTTACATCCTTTTTCAAAAGTCCTATAACTCAGAGAATAATTGCAGTGTGAAAATATCTTTTTCTTAAGACATCTGCAGTGCACAGTCATAAATGTTTGGTTGCTATTTGTTCTCATTTCCTCCCGTCTAATTATTCTTTTGACTTTTTGTTCAGTTAGTATTGTATGCATCCCACTCACATCATGAATCACTTAAATCAAAAGCTTAACTGAGTAATACAATCAGAGGCATACTGTGGTCTATGACTGCAATATAAAATAATCTTTTGCTCTCACACAATTCTATACTTCACATTTCATGTAGGGAGCCATATACCGCATATGCATTGAGAAATATTTTCTCAATATACACATTGTATGTGCCGTACTGCAGCTTAGCACTGGCACAGTGAAAAATCTTTAAAATATACCCTTTTCCAAATGACCAATGGATGTGTCGCTCAACTGACATCTACTGATTAAAACATTTTTAATTAAATGTGTGGCAGTTATTTTTTAACGCTCAGCTTCAATAAAGAGACAGTAGTATAAGCCCTCTCAATTTCAAGAAAGGTAAGCCAATCACACAAGAATATATCCTTTTAAAAAAAAATCCAAGGTCAATGTAGCACGAAACTAAATGGAGACTGATAAATATAGACAGTTAATTGTTGAGGAGCAAAAGCACTGTCCATCTCGTTTTTTCTAACATAAAGTTACATTAAAATTAAAGATGTAAGCCCATTTGTCAGTACATACCTACAGACCTTTAAAAAAACATCATCAGTACAGCAGATAAGAATAAATTTGCTTTATAGAAACGGTCTAAAAAAATCCAAGATTACTTTAACTGTGAATCCAAGTTTCATCAACAACATAACATGAAGGCTCATTTAATGTTCCTGAATGCAGGTCGGAGCTATCTTTACCACTTCTGGTGTACTGCTCAATCCCCTTCTAGAAAGTTCTACAGTAAATTCACTCCGTGAACATGAGGCAGCTGTTGCTAACAACGCCCTGCATCATTTTTGCTGAATAAAATCCAATACTTTTTTTTAACTAATTTTGGGGCGCTGATTCCAAAAAAAGTGTCTATATTGCTCTAGCTCGTTTTCTCACCACATATGATGTCCATTTCATAGCATTGTCACCTTCGACAACCACTTGTAAGGTCAAGAATTCTTGTATTATTCCTTAATCATCAGAAAAACTGCCACAAAGAAAAGACTTCCATGTTCCTCTGAACCAGATGAGACCTATTTGTTCGATTCTCGCCTGATTTTCACATGTATGCACGATTCTAAAGATGTTGTTTTATGCCTAAACCGGATTTCAAGCTTAGTAATATGGCTACTGACAGAAGAAAATGCAAACATGATCCAGTTGTTTTCTGCAACGTCTGTGGGTGTTTCACTGCACCCATACAGCATCAAAAAAATTACGGACAGCTACAGTATATGTGATATAATTTGGAAAATCTTCATATATTTTGTGAAAAATTGTATATGATTGAAACTTTTTACAAGCATTTTTTAACTCAGCATCCTCAAATTATGTTCAGTGAGGCCTTGTTGGGAAATCAGATTTTTTTTTTCAATTTGCAGGGTGGCATAATCTTGATTTCCAGTCATGACAGAAGTGTGAACATTGTGGAGCCACAGGTTGATTATTAATTGAACACATTCCAAAACATACTTCTGCAAAAAGGGCTTTTGGTTTCTAAGGTCTCCTTGCTCTTAAGGTAACTTCTAGTTTCTGCCTCCGTACGCCCAGAGAGCACAAGTACTAATGGATTTGAATATCCTAAATGATGGTGAACCTTTGTTGATTTCCAGATCAGGCACAAGGAAGGAAAGGAGGGAAGAAAACATAAAGCACTTTGAAAGAACACCATGTCACTGCCTCAACTCCACCCACTCTCAAGGCATCAAGGTTTTGTTCAAACGGGTACTGAACCTCAGCCATGTCTGAAGCGGTCAGAGGAGATGAATCACTTTAGTTCAGGCTGTTCTGGGAGAGAGCTCAACGCTTTCCCTGCTGTTGGTACGTCATGGCAAAACTACCTTGTATTGAATCCCTGTGGTCTGCCACAGCTTTTTTTTTTTTTTTTTTATAAATTTGGCATCTCCAATCCCACCCGAATCTGGAATGCCCAATTGGTGAACTATGTACAAAGCTTGCTCGTATGCGACCCCTTGCTGCCAACTCAGGAGAGCGAAGACAGTTCACGGCTCTCCTCCAAAGCACGTGCCTGTCAGCCACTGCTTCTTATACACTCATTGGTTGAATCTTCGCAAGTTCAGAACGAGGGCGGAGGATACCCGGACATGAACAGACTTAGAATCTTCCTGACGAGCGCCGTCTGGCCAACAGGAGGCGCTTTGAGCAACGACAAAGCTATTTAGCTATTTCCCTTTTCCGGCAGTCCCTTCCCAATTTGAAACCCTGTTGCGCGATGGCCAAATGTGCGCTACTCTGAAAAAAGCTGCCGACCACTACCGGTTGGTACGACCGGGGCTTGAACCCGCGACGTGACAGTCACTTCTGCACTGCAACGCAGTGCCTTAACCGAGTGAGCTATCCGGCAGCTACACAGCTTATTTTTTAAAGGCATGTAACTTGTTCGTGAAATTATTCAGAACAGGCTGAAAAATTTCCATTTTCACTGTTTCAAGTTCAGAAAGAACATAAGCGTTCTAATTCTGAATAGCCCAATGTGGTCTAGTTCGGAATAACGTTTGAAGAACATTCACTAAAGTTATTACCGAGCAGTGAACTTTTTCTACCGGCATTTAGAAAAATGTATTATATCATGTCTAGAAAGCATGTGGAGTATTTGTCGTAATTGTTTATGAAATGTGCGTGTGTTAATGCTAAGCATATATGCATGCATCAGTGCCTGACTGTATGAACATGAATGAATTTAAATTTGCTGTTTATATAACTGGTGATAATTTACAGGCTTATCTTGCAAGGTTGATGCTATCAGCCAATTGTCATCTTTTTTTCTGCAAAGTTTAATCTCCACATTTAACTCTTTTCTACCTAATTTTGTGAGTGCCTGGCGACAACCGTTGGCCTACCCCATCTATCTTAAGCTGCTAACAGAATTATGTTCATCTTCGAGTTAGAAAACTTTATCAGCTCACTGCTCTTATTTATACGACAATTATATGCCAGACACTGGGAAACACAGGGAGGAATGTAACATACTTCCCTCTTTGGAAAAAATCATTAAAGACTGTGAAAGTATTCTTTGTGAAGTGTTCTCTTATGCCATCTGTGTCCTTTCCGTAAAAAGCAAACCATATTAAATGCACTATAGGAAAACAAAATTGTTAGTGCTATGTTCCATCCAAATCTAGGATGTTCTACACACGTCATAGTCTGTACTCATGGTTGGAGAGATATTGTATCTGGTACAATAATGGTATACATAACCTCAGAAACATCTGTTACACTCATGCTTAGCGTGGTAATTAAATGAAAATGGCAGAATTGTTTCGAGATGGAGAAAAACATATCAAACAAAAATGTTACGCAATGAATAACAAGATGAACAGCGATGCAGAGTGTTAGCAAGAGCACAGCGACTGCATAAAAATATCTGTTACATACGATTCCCTGTTAAGAATAAGTTCTCTCAGGTTTGCATCAATTACTATCAATCTGGAATGCTACCACATCGTAAACATAGCACATCATGAAAGAGGTTCACTCTCAACTGCTAATATCCAATACATTTTTTATTACTATTTTTTTGTTACTTCCATTGCATTGTGTGCCAAATTCACAAATACTAAGGGTACATAAATATTTGAAATTTGACCAATTGGTTATTTTATTTTTTATACAGTCCCTAATGTTTTTTTTTTCCTCTGAGTGAGAAAATGTTCTCCGATGTTTTTTTATTTCCTGTGTCCACTGGCGCAAAAATCTCTCCTATGAGTAGAAAACCCACGCTAAGAGACCAGTATCAATCGATCCACAAAAAATTTGATTGAGTACTTGAGCAAATTGATTCCTGATGGATGCAAAAAGTATTAACTGAACTGGCAAGTTTCAACAGAGGAAATGGGAATAGGCATATCAAGACTGTTTGGGAGTGGAAAGTATTTCTGAAAAATATATGTGCGCTGGCAGTGGAAGCTCATGGAGAGGTAATGGTGGGTATTTATCTTTTGACTTCCCATAGTAGTAATCCTATCCATCACGTTGTGAAGGAGGGGAAAGGGGGGTGTCGACCACTAAGCCCTGTTCGCAGAAGGGTCGTGAATGATGGCAAAGAACGGCAAAAGCCATTAACATCCGTGCAATGTTAACGCAACATCCCCCTGTCCACAGATATGCCTATTGTGAGAGAACCAGATTTCAGTACAGTAAACCAATATTAATACCATTTTTATATACTCAACTAACTCCAAAGACCCTGACTTCCTTTGAGACCTCAGTGCCATTAAGTGGCAGGCCATTGAGCCCTCAAAACTAGAACAGAATAACAGCCACAACATATTGAGTGAGGGAGATGTTAAACAATAATTATACAATCGTAAGTTGCCTTTCCTGATCTGCAGGGGGAATTCTTCATATCCCGACAAATATTGATAAATTTTACACTCACTTTTAGAGAGGTCATTTATAAGTAAAAGTAAAAGATGTGGGGCAAAAAAAAAAAAAAGGTTCACTGCAGCCACGCCATATTTCTCAAACAGCAATAGGTCCATTGCCTGTGATATTGCAGTATTGCTTGTTCCATTTCCTCACTTTTGATAACTGGTCTGCAAATTCCAAAGATCTCCAAAAAGAGATTTGACAGATTTTGCTTGGTCTATTTTTTCCACCTCACTGTTTTCTAATAATGCTTTCCCCTTCGATTTATTCAGGGCAGAAATGATGTCTCCCACTGTTTATTCCTCAGGCGCCTGCTGAATTCCAGGTAAAGAGGAGGAACCATTCAGACTTAGTCAGATGCGGACAAGGAAAGGGCAAGCAGTTTCCATGGTGTTCCGCTTGAAATAAATATTCTTTTCAGCACTTGATAAACATTCAATCTTCAGTAGTCAGGAGGGTCAACTTATGCAAAACACTTTGAGTTCTTTCTGTTTTTGAATTGGGAACACGTACAGTGGGAAGAGAGGGCAGAACAGCCCTATTCTTTTCGACAAAAAACTTTCCTGGTTTTATTATTGTGCTGTTGTGCTGTTGGACTGGGTCAAAAATGACAGGGATGAACATAGCAGGAAAATAGAATGCAGGGTATGAGGAAAAAGAAGCTGTCAGTGTGCTGTACAGCCCCCTGTCATGCGTTTCTGTTGTGGTTTATGTCTTTAGCCTTGCTCCAGGAAACGGTCACAACCTCAATCATCTTGGCTGATTGAAAAGGCCGATCAACTTATTTATGTCCAGCTGGCTTTGTGCTGCAAGCTCTCTGAACCTTATTTAAACAGCTGTGTGCTGCTAACATACAGGGGGCGAATAGCTCATAACTCCACACCGCCTTCAGCTTCTGCAGTCTTTCTCCTACGAGCTGTGTTTGCAGCTTCCGTGAAATAATTTGAGCCTACAGCAGCTAAAGGGGTGTTCAGTCACCTGATCATTCTGCCTTCCCAAACTGAAGCCCACCTTTGAGGAATATGAATAAAACATGCTTTTTTCTCTTTTTGTTGTACATATTTTATGCATTTAGAAATCCTATACTCAGTATGTTGTCAATTATTATCACTGACTACTAAACCATATGACTTTTTTTTTTCCATTTCTCCTCATTTTCCTCCAAGATGTAAAGTCCTGATGTTCAACCAGCAGACTGTTCCAGGAGTATATATCACATTTCTTTATGAGGGATTGCAGTGGAACATAGAGGTATGTTCTGTATATATCTAAGGAAGCTTACCTAATCAATGTGAGCTTAGGCAAGGTTATCATCAGGAGCCACATTTAAACTCACCTACACTTGAGTTGATCTTTTAGTGGGAGTCGTAGTGTGGGAGGGATGTTGGCACCATCAGCATTATGAATAAGGAAACAAACCAGCAAAGCAGCAATAGGTCTTCAAAACAAGACAGTGCAAACCCATTGCATGCTTACTTTTTTCCCCCTCCCCTCAGGCTCGTAAGAAAAGAGCTCCAGAACCATCCCTTAATCTAATGTAAAAGACTGAATCCATTTCCTGTTTTATGATTTTGCATCACCTTCATAGATTTAGTCCTGACATTGCTTGAAATTCATTGCCATGCATGACTGTGCCTGGGAAGCTGTTGTTGAAGCTATCTAATGCCTGAAGCGGGGTCCTTCAGATCAAACAGACAGACAGTGACTGTATGCCCAGCAAAGGCAAACAGCCTTCATCAGCGGAGCCATTCAGAGAACAGGAGGCAGAAGCCCAACAAACACTTGTGTTCCTGTGAAACAAACTGCTAGAAATGGAGCTGACAGAGGAACTGGCATTCATAATCCAGAACCAGGGATACTATAATAGTTCAACGATTCCCGGAGTCAGTGAGGTCAGTTTTGCAGGGCTTATGCATTAGCTCTCCAAAACAAACTCAAGCAAATGATTCGGCTCATATTTTAATTGGTGTTGGTATTTTATAAGGTGCCATTAAACCTAATTCTTGCTAAATTCAAACATATCCCAGGCAGAGATTGGCAGTACTGGCCCACCTGCACCTGTTGTTTGTGTGTGAAAGTGTGAAATAGTAACATATAATTTTTTTTTTTACAACAGCTTGACAGGATGAAAGCCAAAAATTGTTTCCTTCAAATGATATTTATTTATTATTAGTCTGTTTATTGCACTTGGACCTTTCAGCCTAGTGTCTCCCAGTGAATCTTGTACTATAAAGAACTGGGATCTTTATCTGAGGGACATCAGAGATGTTTGGTTATGTGCAGAGACCTTTGGGTCAGTGTGACTCATCCATTTCAGATGCCTGCTGATAGCCTCCAGAGGAAACCCTAACCGTCTTTTCCCTTTTTGTTTGATCTTTCTGCTTTTTTCCTCCCTCCCTCATAACAGTCTGATGCAAAAAAGAAATGAAAACCACTGGTAAACTGGAGACTGTATAACAGAGACTGTATCAAGCATCAAGGTCAGAATGGTGCAGCGCCGCAGTCTTATCACTTAATTTTGGACAGTTGTGTATACGTGTGTATGTGTCTGTCTGTGTGTCTGTCTGTGCATATGAGCCTGTGTGTGTTTTTGCACACATGCGTATCTGTCATCGTGTACACATTTGTGTGTGCATGTCAGGCTGCGTTTGAATGGAGAATGTATCCATGTGCATGTGTGTGCGTGATTGCAGAGAGAGAGGAACTGAGATAGTGGTCAGCAGATCACAAGCATATCGCCATTATGATGTGTGAAAATAATGTGTGCTCTTAAATATCTGCCCATAGTAATTATAAGAATTAAATTGAGAATTTTTAGCACAGATTCTTGCATTCCCTTTAGATCATCTGTATAGCACCATCCTTTTTCATTATCTGGATTTTTGTTTTTCTCACAATATCACAAAAAAAAATCAAATGAGGTAAAGAGAAGCGAGACAGGAAAAATCCCCAAAGCAATAAATACAGACACTCTGGGCTTATCTGATGAAAGATGAGCTGGAATTGTAATATGCGTATTGGCTGTTTTCAGCACTTCTAACGGGTCATAACTCGTCAGTTTCTGATCGTAGTTGGTTGATTGCCAGTCATAGCGGGTCTGAGGCTGGTTAACGTCAGTTAAGCTAGCAGAGCAATCCAATGGTGAATCTAGAAGACTAGATGACTATAGTTTGGTCAGCAGGTGAACAGTTGGTTAACTAGCTTGAAGTGCTACACATGGAGCTTGCACCATCCTGACCAGCTCGGGCAAGACTTTTTTAAAGGGGCAGAATATTGTGTGTTTGCTGGTAGATAATGGAAATATTACATTTGAATTAAAGTTTGAATAATTGACAACTCCATTTTCTTGAATGGAGAAAGAGCGAGTTGAATAAGCAAAGCATGAAGTGTGCTTTGATATAAAAAAGAGACAAACTGAGAATAAAAAATATTTTATAAAATTTCAATGGTGTGCAACATTGCTTCCGTTGACCAGTAAATACCCTTTTTCTTTTCTTTTTTTAATTATTTCAATCGATAAAATCGGTTAATGCCTGGGAAGTCACCTTTTGACTTGCTGGTCAAAATGTCCTGTAAAAATTTTAATGCAAAGGAAGCTAAATGGTATATAGGCCTGGCAAATAAATGAGCACAATGCATGCAGTTTTAGCCCATTTTTGTTGAGATTCAAATCTGAAAAAAAAAAACACTTTTTTTTTTAAGGCAGGGGGTGAGGAATACTTGATTAGATAATAATCATTTCTTATCAAAATATCAGTGCAGTTGTATTACTGAGTCATGCTGAAATTACTGTGGCTCGAAGATGTCTAAGCATAGTACACTCAAAATCTCAGTGATGCTGAACAAACATCAACCATCTACCCGTCTACCAAGTCAACTCTTTCAACATCCTTCTTAACCCCTCCTGATACACACAGAAACAGAACGGTGAGTATAATTTATCTTACATGTATGTTTAAGACTAGGCAAAAAAAAAATGCACATATAGTATCTATCGTCAAGCTATCACCATTATTAAGCTACGAGGCAGGTGTTGTTCATGGTAATTAGTCAAACTGGTCAATTTCAATTTGCTGATTAAAAAATGAAATTGTTCCAGGGATTTTGCTCTTAGTTCACTGATAAATTCCTTCTCTCAACTTTTCAGGAATATATTAACTGAGCCAAAATTGACCAAAAGGGAAGTCAACTAGCCTCTCCTCCTGGTGCTGCCAAGAGACACCATGCTGATGATTTAACTTTCGTGACAGCTTGGGAAATCCTCGTCTGGAACTTCCTGAAGTTGTGCCCTGAATGGGCCACAAGAATTATCCGCATGCTGCCAGGCTCAAATGGACCAGCAGAGGGGGATTCCCTCTAGCGGAATTGCAGCATTACCTCTGATGGTACAGCTGTGCTTCATTAACGGGACTAAAGTGGAAAGCAATTTCCCCCACTGCATTTACTTGCACTTGCTGAAGTGAGAGCACACTAATTAAAAAAAAAAAACTAATTAGGTTTTTCTATTTTTGCAACAAAAAGTGGGTAAATACTGGATGCATATGAGTCAATGCAGATAGAGCTATGCTGTATGTATAAACAAGAGCATTAAGCACTTGGGAGTATGTACTATGCACAGCCCACGCATTGCCGATTACATCTGTGCTGACCTGTTCCTCATTGTCTCCGGGGTTATGTCCCTGTTAATCGCTCCAGGGTTCCGTCCCCATCATTACTGTACTGCTGCCTATAAATTACCAGTCGTATTGCAAGACCGTCTTCACACAGTGAATCCTGATCTGGGCCATTACAGTGACTTATGATTCTGAATGGAACAGACTGCATAGAGTGGTCCTGTCCTCATTCTGGGAAAGTGATAGAGTGCCATATCATATGGTATGGTAACAAGTGCTTTATAATTTAGAGTGTGAAGGAGTAAGGAGTGACACGTCATACAGCTCTGAGTGACACAGGCTGGTATAGAGTAATACAGCTATGATTACAGCCCTGAGTGGAAAGGGCTGGTGAAGAGTGGTGCAATCCTTATTTGGATTGGGACAGGCTGGACTAGAGTGATACATGAGCAATAAATGAAAAAAGAAAGGTACAGGGTTTGCCATGGCAATAGAAAAAATGGGGTCCCAGGCAATTTGGGCCATAAAAAACTGAGTCCTTCACGTTCTGAGCGAGTCCCAGGGATGCAGAGGGGTTGAAAAAACTGAGTCGAATATGATATGAGTCATTGCATGAGTCCCATTTAATATTGCTATTATGATAGATTTTTAGATGTAAATTCATTAATAACTTCCAATTTACATTATACAATATTTCTTTGCATTTGATTTTTGTTCTAGATGGCTGGTGAACTTGCTTGTTTGTGGTCTTTGTGAATGCATTTGGCACCATTAGATGTAGAAGCATGACCTTAACCCTACTCATGTTTTGCTTGCACATATAAACCAAGCCCTCTGCCTTACCTATATCTGAAATTGTGCTCTTTGTAGTCTTTGCACCATTAACTTGTGTGATTGTGCTGAGCGTAATATCATGTAGAGAAAGTAAAAACATCCACATTTACTCTATTCTAATAATCCATATAATAAGAAGCAATTTGTCCAGTCTTAAGTCTGGGGTAAAAGCGGGAGAGGGGTCACAGGTAAGTACGTACTTGGAAAGTATAATATACTCAGTCAAAAAAGAAACTTCACACTCGTTTGGAGGTCGATAAGTTGAACATACAAGAAAAGTGGTTTTAAATAATGATTTAATTCCATTCTGTGCCCATTAAGGACAGTGTACCATAAAAATCATGTTCATAATGTAACCAGTTCCACCGGAAATGCTACGGAAATGTAAGAGAGTAAAAATGGTAAGTTACAACTTGATGAAAGCATGTCAATAGCTGTCTGTATGTCCCTCCATGAGCTGTTCACAACTCTGGATGTGATCGTCTCCTCATGGATTGAATGATAACGTCTGAACACAGCTTGGGGATCTTAAATAATTGAACCAACATGGCACCAAGTTCCTGCAAATTCTGTGGAGGGTTCCTTACTTGCCGGAGTCTTCTGCCCAACACATCCCATACATGTTCTATGGGATTAAGGTCGGGAGACCTCGAGGGCCACTCCATGACATTGATGCCAGCATTCCTAAAAAATTCTAGTTAAATTGGCCGTATGAGGTCTGGCATTATCGTGTTGGAATGTCAGACCTGGGCCATGAGCTGCCATGAATGGCAAAAGCTCTGTATCCTGCAGCAGTTAGGTTTCCTTGAATCGACCATCAGTCCCGGACTGGGCAGGACCATTAAAGGCACCCCAAACCATAACAATACCATACAGCCCTGAATGGTCCACTCCACTTCCTGCACACAACACTGGGCGTTGCGTTCACCGCGTCTCCTCCAAACTCTAACTCTCCCATCAGCGGCAGCAAAGTGAATCTGGATTCGCCACTAAAAACGACCCTATTCCAATCACGCTGAGTCCATCTCAGATGTCGTTGTGCCCAGAGAAGCCGTTGACGTCGGTGTAACTGGGTTAAAATTGGTCCACGATATGGCCGCCCACGTGCATGGAGACGAGCAGTGCGCAGGCGATTACGTATGGTTTGGGCAGTCACACGACCTCTAAACAATTCATTCCTAGTGGGCGTTGCAGTGAGAAATCGATTCTGCAAATGGCGTAAGACGATTTGTCAGTGTCTGCTTGTGTCGGGAACCGTGGGTCTACCCGAACGAGGTCGGTCTGCTGTGGTGCCAGTTTGTTGGAGAGAGTGTCTGAAGATCATGGATAGTCCGTCGACTGCATCCCATAACCCTGGCAACGTCAGTGACCGACGTTCCTGTATTCAGCATGCCAATGGCACGTTCACGTTGAATGTTTGACAGTCGTGGCATTGCAAATCAACGGATAATTAAGAACTTGTTTTTCCGAGATGTCACTCTACCGTGCTAACATGGGTTCAATTGCACGTGTCTCATAAGGTCACGTGACTAGGAAACACGAGGAAACGTGCTTTTACCTTGATGTATGCTCGCACGTGCTGCATGCTTGTGCACGTCGGAAACTGCTGTGTGTCATGATGTCTTTGACAACGCATTGACCCCTAATAATAATAATAATATCTCTTGTATTAAGTTTCAAGAAAATATTTAGAAATTTTGAGAGTGAAGTTTCTTTTTTGACTGAGTATATATACAATATACAATACATGCACCATAATGTTTCCAGTCTTATAATGTCCTACTACTAGATGTGGGTAATGAGGGAGTAAGAGATTGTGTGCATATAATCATATAGCATGTTAAATACGACAAGAGTATTAATATTTACACATCAAGAAACAGGAACATCCCATCATTATTTTTGTGATATTTGTGGGAAATAGGATATTTGGTAGCATGCGTTCAGGCAACATATAGTCTCAAGCATCCTGCCTCCTCTTCAGGATTTCAATACGGAAAGAAAGCAACCCCACAATGTAGCTGTAATGGCCGGTGGAATACGGAGGCCAGGTGCAACGACCAGAGAGAGAGTAGCACGGACACAGTACAAACACAGAGAATAATACAGACCAAACGAAAGTACACGCGCTTCCAAAGGACGTATAATAGTCCGAACCACGGAAGCAAAGTGAGATAGAAAAAGGGTGAAAAAACTCCACAAAACCTGACTACAGATATCTTTGGCTATAGTGCTAGAGAATTAGATTGAACAGGAATACGATATCGTCATGGGATGAGAGCCACAAAGAAAAGTCCAAAACAAACGCACGAACATCCAGAACGATGACAGTAGCAGTGACGTGCTGTCAGAGGTTAGTTTGGTGAGGCAGAATCCTCCCCTTTGATTGATTAGCAATCAGACAATTAACTAGTTTAGTACTTTTATCACAGGATTTTGTGAACCTGTTCCCACGTACTATTCCTGATTGACAATCAAAACAATTAAGACCAAGCCTATAGGAAGCCTGTATACTCAGAGGAGATAATGACAAAAAGATTCACTCACGTATACCTTTCAATTCGAGACTGCAAGGACGGAAATCTGAATAATCAATTAGGAAAAATTCTCGGCTCTCGGTAATTCTGTATATCGTTTAAACATTTTGTTAATCGGATTATGAAAGAAGACTGAAAATAAACACCCTTTTTTTTTGTTTTTGGGTGTAAAAGCGCATACTTAAAGGATATTGATTAATTGTATATTGATTAAGCACTGAACTCTGCATAAGTCGAACTGGTTTAATATTTGTTGATGACATTGCTTCGGCTTCCTGGAAGCAAGTACGCGCAAATCTGCTGTCTAGTGGGCACTTCAGGTTCGACATACTGAGTAATAATGCCGCGGAAACTTAAACTGGCCCATCATTCTGCCGAATAGTCTTACTAAACTAGTTAATCGTCTGATTGCTAATCAAGCAAAGGGAAGGATTCTGCCTCACCAAACTAACCTCTGACAGCATGTCACTGCAATGTAGTCATTTCTGTGTGATGAATGGGGAGGGCCCAAATATGCAATCTGATTAACACTGTGCTAAGCGGTTGTGATGTAGGCTCAAGAATTATATAATGTTATAAACATTGTATAAACTTTAACAAGAGCCATTTACTTCAACAGGCAACCAAAACAAAAATATCATTCTCAACAGTGGCAGCATGCTACGTACATCCTTCTGGTATCGCTTGCTCACTCTGTATAGCGTCACAACTTATATCTACTTTATAACAGTTCCATCTAGTGGTGTAAAGTTAAAGTAGCATAACTATAAATGAGGGAAGGCGTCACAGTCAGACGATAATCAACCTCAAATGGCGATTCACGTGTTCGTTTTTTTATCTTTTTTCATTTTGTTCATATTTTTGCGCCCTTACAAACTGTGTCCAGGGGACCCATGCAGATTTGTATATTTGCTTCCTTTTCTGTTCTGAAGCGTATTAACACGATGAGGACGGCGTCATCGTGAACCATGAGGTACTTTGGACAACTAATGTAAAAAGCTAAATGACGCAAGGGAGAAGTGGTAGGGAGACAGATTTACAAAATAGAATAATTTGAAATTCAGTTCTGAGTTGCACATGTGTATGCACAATGGCTGGGCAAAAAAAAAAAGAATAATTAATATTATATTTTGAATATAATATTATCGTGATATCATGTACAGTAAGTGTTGTCTTTTCTGGTTTTAAGGGCTACATTGCAGTTATGGCATGCAGTTGTCTGCACTCATTAGACTGCTCTAGCTGTAACCTGTATGTGCTTGGTCATCACATCCACATTGCTTCTGAATGTTAATCAAAAATCACACTGTGTAAATATTTTTTGTAAGTGCAAATAGCTAACCCTGCGATACTGACACAAAATCGTCAGACGTATTCGGTCAAAAATATTCAAACTTGATTTTGTCCATATTGCCCAGCTGTAGGATGTGCAGTCTTTGCCACTGTAGAATCTGGAAATATAAGTGACAAATGGCTGATAAGCTCGGTCCAGAGCCAGGCCAAATGGGCAATAGAACTGTAGACATTGCATATTTCATTTTACAAAAGATTGTTCCATTTCTAAACCCGTAAAATTCGTCTGTGCCTTTGGGTTAGGTTCTGAACAGGCACCTCTGTAAGATCTGGGATGAGATGCGTGGGGAGCCCAAAACACTGTATGCGAACAAATGGCTGATAAGCTGACAGTCCAGAGCCATGCCAGATAGAGGTTAAAGGTTTTGTGGACTTCCTCCCCAAAATGCTTGCTAAAGGTGTTAACAGTCTTACTGTTCCTCTGTTTTGGGGGGTTGTTAGAGGGCTCTGGCTTGACAATGCCCCTGTGACCAAGCCTATTAGGCCTAAATCTTAAGCTAAAAGTCCAGTTATATTAATTTGTTTCAAATAATCTAAACCACTGGGAAGTGCATAATGTGCTTATATGTTAAATCATGTTCTTATATATCCAAATAGCACTTATATACTTATAACCCAATTAAACTATATATTAATTCATCTTAAGACTTTTTGTTAAACTGCATCATATTAAAGAATATTCATATCATGTTTTTTCTTTGGGTATTCTCGGGAATCTAAAAGGTTGAATGGATTATGTTTCATTCCCATTGAAATTATGGTTCGTTCTCTTTTAAATTCCTGAGAATTTGGTCAGAATTCTCTCTGGTAATCACCCTATTCTCCTCTAGTGCTGAAGTGTTTTATTACCCAAAAACCGGATTCGACCCCCCTTCCAATAATGTTTATGGCCATGCCGCCTGGATCAAAAGCGTGATTTGGCTTAAAGCAAACTAGTTAAACCATTCTGGGAAGATCGTATCCGAAGGGTCCCTCACCAAACTAACCTCTGACAGCATGTCACTGATGTAACATCGTATTTGAACTTCCCGCGCCCAAATATGCAATCTGATTATCCTTTCCTCCAGGTATGACTTTATTCTCCTCTTCTAAATTATATAACTTGTAAACATTGTTAAACGTTGATTTGTTTGATTTAAGCTTTTTGCCTACCTGGTGAATAAATTAAATCATTCCTTTAAGTGGCAGCATGGTCTCCGTGACTCCTAATCCTTTTCCACTCTTTCTAGCCACGTTACGACCGGGTACTTATATCTACTTTATAACAGTTCCATCTAGCTAGCTGATGTTTTAAAAGGTAGTGATAACTTTTAAATTGGATTGCAGATTCAGGTCTATTATATAAAGGGTTTATGTAGTATTCACGTGGGGATTTTATTTTTTTCATTTTGTTTGGGCTTTTAAGCCGGTGCCTGGTCGATCTCCTTAAGGGACCCTGTGGTGCACATAAATCTGGGTTCATTTTATGTTTATGCCAAAGTTGCTGATCATGGTAATTTCTTCCATCCTCTAGAACTCTCACAACTAAGATCCGGCAAAAAAAGCTATTACCCAAATCGAAGTTGAGTAACTGGTTTTCAAAAGAGTCTTACGGCTTAGTTGCTGAGATTCATGTGTGTCCCTAAACTAAAAATTCTAATTTAATTTGGAATATAATATTTAACAAGGGTATAACTAAATTTGGTATTTTCTAAATTTATTTTGGAGTGCAGATTAATTGCAACAGTTGTCTGCACTCATTAGACTGTTCTAGGAGAAAATATATCCATTTTATTGTGATTCGCATGTTAGCCAGGGCGTCACACTGTGATATAATTTTTGCCAAAATAGAACCGTTGAACCTTTGCCCTACAATTTCCGCAAACTGGTTATTGTTTTGTGGGTTTTACACCACCATGCCGATTTTTAATCTTTGGCTTGAGAATGAAATTCTCTACTGCAATCTTAACTTCTCTCCTGGGGAGGAAATAGGGAAAAAAAAAAAAAAACTATTGTATGCCACCATTCTAATCTGGGATTCATTATAATGTATCCCTGCTAGTGACAATCCTCCACCCCCTGCACCCCTCATGCACCTCTGCTTAAATCACTTTGCTCATTTCTTCAGTTTATTAACCTGTCCCACATTTCCCCTGCTAATTACAAACAGCAATCAGAAAGAAGACAGCGTACAGATGGGCGGAAATCACATCACCATGAGGTAAAAGAAACGGAGAGCGGGAGAGAGAGACAATAGCAAGTCTATGGAGCAATGACAACTCCTTTATCTGCTTCACCTCAAAATCTGCTCCTGTTTAAAATGGATTCCTCTCCCACCAAGGGGAATGAGAGAGTGTCATAGTCAAGGATAATGATGAGCTTTTTGTTTCTGATATCCCTCATAATGGAACCAATGTAGTACTAATTAGACCTGACCTATTAAAACATGCAGAGAAGGATTTATCACAACATACAAAATGTCATTTGGCAGAACTGGGAGGATAAGTGTGACAGGTATTGTCTGGTAATTTATGGTGTGATATTAAGCATGAAAAAGTTTAAAGGCATTTTTCAGAAAATCACCTCCACCCCTCCTCTCTATTAACTGTGTCCAGATGAAGGGTGCCAAATTCTGTTGTGATAGGCCCGAGGAAAGGAGGATCAATGGATTCAAATCTCAATGAGCTGCATATTGCAATGATGAAAACCCAAAGTCTGCCTGCCCAGAGATCCCTGAAGGGTGTTTGATCCAAAGCCCTGTCTGAACCTCCACTGATATTACGGAGGGGCAGATAAATGTCTTACTCTTCACCGACTCAGTGTAAACCTCAGACAACTAGGCACCGAAACTTACAAACATCACTTTCAGAGCCCTTAATCACATCTTTCATTCTCCAACATCCCCACCCCTGCTTCTATCCCACGATACATCTCACTGTGTACCTGAAAGAATAATTTATGGTTTATGTGTCCACAAAAGCTTTCAGCTAGTGGATGCTTTACATGATTCGAATTTCATTATCTGAATAGTTAACACGGACTGCACCACCAAAGGAACCTTCGGGTGTCGACTGCGCATGTGCTAAACTGAGTGTGCAGTAAAGGTTGATTCAGTGTTTGTAGAGTGCATGCATTGAGCTAGAATACAGACACGCATCTGCAAAAGAAAAGAGATTGTATAAATTGAAGAGACTCTTCTGCGGGCTAAAGCTTTTTTTTTGCAGATGGGTAAACCATCACCAGGTTTAAATAATGCAGGATCCGCCCCCTCCCCTCTCTATGGACCTCTCATTCAGCTTAAGTCAAAGACCTTCTTACAGTCAAAATTTACTTTGTTTTGACTGAAATAACTCCATAATGAAACAAACTTTTTACACTCTGTTCCAGTTAGTAGAGTGCAACGGGCGTGTGCACAGTGCACCCCTTCCAACATGCTTCAAAACACATGCCACTTCTCCATCAACCAAACAGCAGAGCAAAATGAATATGCAATATTTGCTTTCGATAAATTTATGTATTTATTTATTTATTTAGTTTATGAATAAACTACGTTGTAAAAATTTACAATGAAACAGCAGTTCCTCTCAAAATCAAATGACACTTTTTTTTTTTTTATTTATTGCGTATTAACCATATCCGTGGTTACAAGAAAGACTTCAGCAATTGTATGAATAATGTCACTTCATGAGTAAGGCGATAGTGACAGCAATATCTTTTGATCAATAGGTTAATCGTTATTATCAATCTCATCAGCAGTTAATGGCTTTAGAAATTAGCAATGAATGCAATTTGTCAGACTTGTCTGCCTGTTTCCTCTGTGTGACTTCACTGTATGATTTACAAATGAAAGCAGTGACATTTGAACCGACTCGGTGATTATATCTTATATAAATAATGCAGTGATAGTGAGCTGGAGATTAGCACAAATAAGAGGGTGGTCACACAAAGCTGCTGACTTACATAAGTGGAAAATACAGCAATATACTTCGCTGTTAAGGTCTGTCATTTGTAAATGCGCATAATAAATACTTTTCAAAGAGGACATTTCGGGAATTTGAAGTAACTGGCAATAATGAATAAATTTGACCATATGTGGCAATCTTTATCAATATTTTTTATCAATATACGTATTTTAGGACATTTGCCGAGAGTTGTGTTATGACTTGAAAATCACAACAAAGAAAACCAGCAATGACAACTTAAACAAATTTATTCTTCACTGATAAAAAAACCTTCTACAAATAATCCACTGTTCAATCCTATAATAACACTCTAATGCCACTATGTAACTCTGTTGCCAAAACAGAAACTCTGCCCTCCTGTCCAAAATCACAGCATTTATATAGACTAGCAACATTCTGGAAAGATCTACAGGATTCCTGGGTAATCCCGCCCCCTCCAGGCAGGAAGATGCCAGAAGCTTCTACAAAGCACTAGTATATTTCATCACAAAGAAGTAGTATTGCATCAGATCATGTTTTTCTACAGACATACCACCAGAGAGTGCCAAATGATGAACAAAATAAACAAATAGCTGACCAGTAAGGCAGCACAAACAGTATGTAACAAATCTCCATTTACAAATGATATACAGTGCTTTACATAAAACACTCATACATAACACCTCCCCTCTTTAAGAAAACAAAGGTCTGCTGAAAGCTTTCTTTTGTTAAAATTAACACAGTTTTATAATCAGTATAATCTTGAACTTTCCACAAAAAGTATCATTGATCATTATAACAATTATATACACAACAACCAGTGCAATTTTCACAATCAAATAGAAAAGTAAAATTACATGCGATAAAGTGTTATTCCAGATGGACTATCTTTTCCCCTAATGTGAGAAATATCCAAATCATACTCCTGCAAAAGCAAACTCCATCTCAGTAATCTTTGATTCTTGTTTTTGATCTTATGCAAGAATGTGAGGGGATTTTGATCACTGAAGACCTTGATGGAAGTAGCTTAACAAGTCAAATAGACTTCAAAATGTTGTAAAGCCGAAACAAGTGCCAAACATTCTTTTTCAATCGTTGAATAGTTTTTCTGATGTTTATCAAACTTTTTGGAAAAGTAACAAACAGGATGATCTACTCCAACAGTGTCTTCTTGCAGTAAAACTGCGCCTGCACCAATATCACTGGCATCAACAGCCAACTTGAACTCCTTTTTGAAATTAGGAGATAAGAGAACTGGTGCATTTTTGAGGATAGTTTTCAGTTGGTCAAATGATTTTGACATTTTTCATCCCAAACAAATTTTGCATTTTTCTTCAGTATATTTGTCAAAGGTTCAGAAATGATAGAGAAATTTTTACAGAATTTTCTGTAGTAGCCAGCCATCCCTAGAAATCTCATTAGTTGTCTTTTAGTTGTAGGCTCAGGAAATTCAGTGATAACTCTTACTTTTGCATCAGTTGGTTTAGCTTGACCCTGTCCTACAATATGACCTAAGTAAACAACTGTAGCTTTACAAAAGTCACTTTTAACAAGGATAATAGTCAGCTTAGCATCACTCACTCTCTGAAAGAAGTTTCTGATGTAGGTGAGGTGCTCTTGGAAGCTGTCGCTGGTGATGATAATGTCATCAATATAGGCCTCACATCCTGGTAGTCCAGCGTTCACTCTGTTTACCAGACGTTGGAAGGTAGCCGGAGAATTTTTCATTCCAAAGGGCATGACCTTGTATTGGTACAATCCATCTGGTGTGATGAAGGCAGAGATCTCCTTTGTTCTGTCTGTTAGAGGGATCTGCCAGAAGCCCTTGAGGAGATCAAATTTGGTGACATACTTTGATTGTCCAACTTTGTCAATGCAGTCATCAATCCTGGGAATAGGATATGAGTCCGTTTTTGATAGAGCGTTCAGTATGTACAAACAGTATGTAACAAATCTCCATTTACAAATGATATACTGTGCTTTACATAAAACACTCATACATAACAGTTGCATCAGCCTACTGTTATGTACGAGTATTTTATGTACAGCACTGTATATCATTTGTAAATGGAGATTTGTTACATACTATTTGTGCTGCCTTACTGGTCAGCTATTTGTTTATTTTGTTCATCATTTAGCACCCTCTGTTGGTATGTCTGTATAACAGTCTATTTGTAGCAAAACATGATCTGATGCAATACCACTTGTTTGTGATAAAATAGACCAGTGCTTTCTAGAAGTTTCTGGCATCTTCTTACCTGGAGAAGGCTAGATCACCCAGGAATCCTGTAGATATTTCCAGAATGTTCCTAGTCTTTATAAATGCAGTGATTTTGTTCAGTTGGAAGAGTTTTGTTTTTGCATCAGAGTTACATAGTGGCATTAGAGTGTTATTATAAGATTATACAATGGATTATTTATAGAAATTTTTGGACCTAATCAGTGAAGAATAAATTTGCTTCAGTTGTCATTGCTGGTTCTCTTTGTTGTGATTTTCAAGTCATAACACGACTATAAAGAAAAGTTTTATGTCGCAATGATGATAATGTCACCCTTCTCTCATAATCGACACACTGTTGATATGCAGAGGGAGAAAAACTTGCTCTGTTTACTGAGTCCCATGAATGCATGACTTGATCATCATCTTGGAAACAGTGAGGCTGCATACCAAAGGTCTCTGAGCACTTTGGGGGGCAGATGCCACAATGTTGTTTTGGAAATATGCGAGTATGGTTCGACTGATTTGTATTCATTCCAATAGGAACCAATGTGGACATGGACTGGAGGGGGGACAGGGAGGGTAGAGAGAATAATAGCATTGGGGTGTGGGTAAAATGAGCTTAGAGATTCCGACTGCTTCAAGAACAAGAGTGCAGATTCAACTTTAAACTGCATTTAACTGCCAACTGGAAATGCCCAAGTTCAGCGAAATCCCTGTTCTCAAGAACTGATATTATCCAGGTTTATCCATGGGAATTTCTGCAAACCACAGAGATTATATTAAGTGGCATTTAACATCTCATAAGTTCCTTCTAGTTCTTTCAATATCCGGTGATCTGAAATATATTACATTGGCATTTGGAAAGTTCTGGTGTGCTCATTGTCCATCTGCCATTTGGTATAAAAATCCTTTGCTGACATCTAAAAACCTCAGAAGATTGAAAGGGATATTCTCTGCAGCACAATACCTTTTCAATCATTCTCACAGCATATTTATGCAATAAGAATCAAGTGCTCCCTCCCACCCTCCTGGCGCTAAATGGAAAAAAGTTAGTGAGTCACTTATCAGACATTTTGAGAAAAATGGGGAAAACATATCCAACGCCATCAATAAGACTATGCCTTTTGCCATTCCTTTGTTTGGTGTTTTTGGAAACCTGTGCATTATTTCTATGCAGTTCCATTGTCTCATGATGCGGAAGAAGCCAGTAAGTCCAAAATAACATCAAACTCAATTTCTTCAATAGTCTGATTTAATAGCCTTTTCCATGAAACGCTAGCCCCGGCCCTCCCAACCACCAAAATAAAACAGCAAACTTTTTTCTTTTTAAAAAAATTCTCAGTAGTATCGGTGCTATTGATGGCTGTTATCTGGGCAGTCAGTTCTTCCCTGTCTTTATATCTATTTTTAAAACTCCTCATCCGTCAAGTCCTTGGTTTATGCACATGCCTACACAACTGTTTACCTTGATGCAAAATGCACACACCTCAACGTACAGTGGTGAAGTGCGTGATCTTATTCTGAGAGAAACTTCAGTGTGGGGACCTCTGCTCCTCAGACAGCTCACTCTATTTGACACACTGTGGAGGTGATTCTCCAGGGCTAAGCTCTGCTCGCAGAACCCAACTTGCAAGTCCTCCTGAATCACAAATAGTCTACAGGACAGAAAGCGAGCAGAAAAGCTCACAGCAGCGTCACAGATGTTAAATCATGTGATTTTATTCCTAGTCTCCACATACCCACTGGTGATGAAAAGAATCTTCTATGTGATAAATGTTGCAGTCCTTCACAAATGCCTGTTGCAGCCTGATCTGCTCCAGCATGGCGTGAGGGGAGTGGGATTTTCTTTTGGTTATTTCCATATATCCACAGTCATGTCTCGCATCCCTGTGTTTGTGTTTCACTGTGATTCTGGCCTTTCTTGTGATGCATTTTCTGTAAATGGACTGCTTGGTTTCCTCGTTAATCCTCTTACCCTTTCCCATGCCTGTTTCTCATCTTATCTTGATGGCAGTGTGCATTTAGGTTCTCCTGTGTCCTTGTTCCTGGCCTGATTGTCTCAAATCTGCTTTGTCGTGATTGTGCTTTCACTGAAACTCAGGCTCGGCAAACTGCAAAGGCCACAAAAAAATTCATCTCTCTCACTTCCGAGCAATTCATCGCAGGTCAGGTGCTAAAATATTTCCATATGGTTTTAAAAGCAGCACAAGATGAGATGGAAGTTGATATGATGGGCACAGAGCAGCTCAAATACCTCTCCTTTCTGAATATATTAACCTTGAGATGAAATGCTAAAGCTCTACTCAACCTCTACATCCCTGTGCTCTTTGATATTTACGGTGTGGGGCGCTTCTATAAGCATATGATGAAATACTGTGCAACATTTGCGGGGTATATAAAGGAAGCCTGGAGGATGGCGGGATAGCCAAGTAGTAGGTTACTTGACTAGTAACAGTAGAGGTGCTAGTTTTAGCTCCTGGAGATTCCGGCTTAATCTTTATTTCTCTCACCCTCTCACTTGCAACCATTGATGGTGTATTTATTTATTTATTATTTATTTTTTAATATATGACACATGGTCACCCCAGGTTTCTCTGAAGGCCAACAGTCTTTTGAGGTTTTACTAGACACTGACCACTTCACCACAGAGCCATTTTGTGGTACTGAGTTCTACTTCCCCCTGAGTCAAATTCTAAGGAGATAAAGGTTTGCATTATTTCTCCATAACCAGTAATGGTAGTGATAAACTGCACCTAACACTTTATTAATTGAAATTGAAAAGAGTAAAATAAGTAAGAGAGGTTAAGTGAGAGCATTAAATTGGCTAATCATGCCATGCTGCATTGCCACCAAGTAACCAAAGCAGAATAAATCATTGGGGAAAAACCACCAGGCACTCCCAAACAAATCATCAGCCATTGTCTTTAACAGAATAAATAGGATAAGAACATCCTATCGGCTGCCAAAGTGTGAAATTAAAACAGACATTTCCTGGTGTTGGGAGGCAAAGTCAGCACAATAATTTAGAAAATGTGTTGTATGGGTCAGACAAACATTTTCAAACTTCTCAGCGCCCACATCATTTCACCACACATGCAAAGCCACCACGGTGCTTGTTGCTACTTTTGTCAGCGAGTCAAATAAAGCAGGCTCATTGTACCAGCCAGTCAAAATGCAGAGCTGTGCTGCTGGCTTCACTGCTCATTTACCCTAATTTTTCCAAGAGCTACAACGTCAAAAAATGCTTTCGCATGTTAATTGTATATATATAAAAGTTGACATTTCATGACACTAGGACTTCGACGTTTTTTTGTATGACTTATTGTTTGCACTTATAAAGTATTTGATGTTAAAAAAATTAGAGTGATTCACCTATTAGTTTCAATAGAATCATGTAAGAAGTAAACTGCCATCGCAGATGAAGTAAGAATTCCCAACTTAAACCGCAGTTATCTCAAAATCACAAAGTGTCATGAAAAATCCATTTTTACTTGATGCGTTCACATATACTCCACAACTATACCAACATAATCATATCTCAATTGAGTCAGCAAGGCTGATACATCAGGTGCTTTCCAGAAGCCAATCAAACACAAAATGGTGCTCTTACCTCCTGCCGTCCTCTCAAAAAAAATCTATCCCAACACATCTCCCCAAAAAGAAAAAAAAAAAATTTTCCACTTTATTCTCGCAGCACGCAGATCCAGCATCCAGGTTTTAATTATGCAACTCAGTCCAATGGGAGGTGGTTAAGAGGCAGAACTGGCAGCCTTCACCAGGAAAAATAGCTGTACCTCCTGGCAGGGCCATGGCAGGGGGGGTGCGAGGCCCTGTGCCGACTTGATGCGCGAGGCCCTGCTCACGTGCACGCGCATTAATCATGTCAGGCTGCAAGCACATTGCTGTTCTAGTTATACCCAGTGAAATGACATGCATTTTTAGACTAAAACAGCATTATTGTGGCAATAATTTCAACTATGATTTTTTGGATATCATAATCTTTCAAAGGTAAAAAAAAAAAATCAACTGCACAACGATTGGCTTTTATCATCAAATCAGCTCAGCTTTCACTTTATATTGGCATGTTGAAGTATGACAGTGCGTCACGAATTAAATTCAACAAACACTAATACCTAATGGCTCACACTCAGTGGTGACAATCGCTTATTTTGACTCATTTCTATGAAAAAATCTCAAGATTAACAAAGGCGTAGTATCTGCTGACACCCGCGACAGTTTAACATTTGATTACGATACTGTATATATTTCTCATGCTAGTCATTCACAAACGCTCTGCTGCAGTATAACTTCAGATTCCCACTCACCATTCATTGATTAGGTGATGGTCACTTGCCTTGCCTTTTAAGCCGCAAGCTCAGCAATTAAATCCTTATAATCCAGCCTGGATGCAATGTCTTTTTCGATAGACAGAAGGGCGAGCCCGCATAGTCTCTCCTGCGACATGGAGGCCCGAAAATAGTTTTCAATAACTTTGAAAAGCTTCGCAACCCCGATGCCAATTATTGATATCATCAATAAGACCCTGAGAGCAATCTCACAGTTAGGAAAGGCGAGTGAGCAGCCAGACAGAGCATGTTACGTATGACGACATAAAATTAAAAAAAATTTTTAAAAATCAGGGTAAGCTTTTATCGATATGAAATGGTAAATAATGAAACTAACACAGAGAATTGTCATTTAAAGAGCATGGTGAGTCAAGTGCAGTGATGCAAAATATGTATTAATTTATTTTTTTTTAAAAAAAGCACACACCATCCGCGAGGCCCCCGAAAGGCGCGAGGCCCTGTGCGGTCCCACTTCGCACAGCCCTTGCGACGGCTCTGTCTCCTGGAAAACCATGCAACAACCTGCTATGTACGTCTGCAGGATGACCTGGCAAGAACAGCGCCCTCTAGAGAATGGACCCTGAGAGCTCAGGCTCTCTGCACACCCCACCACCAGTCATAGCCACTGTTTTTCCATACAAGCAGGAGTTCTATAACCAAAGTAATAAATTTGCTCTCATTCTCAAGGGATTTACGCCTGAGAATAAATAGGCTGCACAGCTTAATTCCCGAGGGCCTGAAACATGCACATTAGTTTTGGCCCTGGCCCATTATATGGCTAAATTTTCTGCACAGCCCAGTGCTGGTTTTCAAGTACATCAGCTCACAGGGGGAATATTTACATTGTGAACCCATGCGCAACAGCTTAAGTTCATGACTCTATAAAAAAATGCCAAACCCACCTAATGAGTGTGGCTAAATTTCCATGGAATTTCAAGCTCATCTGTGGGAATAATTATATAATTGTGAGGGGGCGCATAGTAATAGTCCAGATAAATCTGGCCCTGGTCTTTTATAACAACAAGACCAATATGACAAAGACAAAAACCAGTTCTAATTTATTTAGAAGGCCTCATCATGTCTCCTTGACTGCATGTTACAGCAGAGCTTCACAATTAGCCAGGGTGAAAGAGAGGGGGCAGAGGAGTAGAGAAAAATGGAAAGCAATTAGAAGATAGAAGAATAAGAATTAAAAGAGAGAGCTGAGCTGTTTGGAAGCCAGTGAAGGGCTGCATTAATTGCCTATCTTATTTTTTAAGGTTTTTATTTATTTATTTATTTATTTAAGATAATGGATTTTTTTTTTTTAGGTTTTGATTAAAAAAAAGGGGAAAAATGCATTTTTTTCAACCACACAAAAAAAAAAAACAGGCAGGCAATATCTCAGTATCTCAATTTGGCAAAAATATGACTAAGGCAATTATGCTATGAGGCTAACGATATGTCAGAGTTTTCCCACTGCTTGTTATAGAGCTCAGCACTATGTTTTTACTGGAATGAAGTGTCATGGTGGGGAGCCATGAAAGCAACTAGACTGCTCAGAAAACTCCAACTAAGGTGCTGTTCTCATTTTCCCCCAGAGGTGTTGCCAGGATGCCAAGCTTGGGTGGGCATTTGTCCTCTTTGGGGGGGGCAAAAAAAGAACCTCTAAATCGCCGTAAAATACAACATGCACAACATCTTACAACTTCATATATATATATATATATATATATCAGTGGCGGCTGGTGAATTGGCGATAGGGGAGGTTCAAACCCATCCCTTGAAAATAACGATTGGTCACGACCTATTTTCAATCATTCATTTAAATTACCATTACAAAAGCTCAGAAAACTCTCAGCATTAACACGTGTGGTCAGTTTTCATTAATAACGCACACCTGTCAACTCTCATGCATTCCGCGTGAGTTTTAGTGGTATATTTACGTTCCTCTGCTGTAGTCAACAATTATTCAATCAACGCGTATGTGAGAGATTCTCACACGGAATTGAAGTCCTTGTGCATGGAGGTTTATCAGTTTCACCAGCGTTACGGTGATTATGACTTCTTACGCTTTTCTTTACTCAGGGGTTGGAAGCAATGCATGTGTTTCATTATCGTTTAAATAGTTTAAATGAAATAAGATCATTTGAAACGTCTTTATGCAATTTCACTGCTTCCAATGATTTCTGAGTAAACAGTCCCTCCTCATCCATATCCCCATGATAGTGCCCACGCAGAGCAAGTTCACTAACAGTGAGAAACTGAATGACTTCACCCATGCTTTTAATGTGGCATCTGTTCTTTTCTACTTGGGTATGACCCAGCAGGTGGACAATATTTTCACCTGTCTCTGAACGGCGCTGGTACTCCTGCCAGCCACGCAACCATGGCCCTGGAGTGTGAGATGCTTGTTTCGTGTTTGTACAGTCTTTATCGAGTGCTTTTTCCCATTTGTGTAGCCGCGTTTAGTAAATATGTCCTCATGATCCAAATTAGAACTAAATTTGCGACAAGCGAAGCAAAAGCTGGCATCGCGCAGTACTGAATATTCAAGCCATGCAATGGTCGAGTTTGATACGCTTAGGATAACTGCTTAAAATGGGCTGAGATGGGCGATCCATATTTAAGTCCGGAGGAGTGGACACAGAGCCGGGGGCCTGAACATGGGGTGAACAGACGTTAGCATGCAGAGCTGCTGGAACATGGTGCATCTGCTGGTGATTCACAGGCAGTCCCGGACCCCGGCACGGATGTAACGCTCTGTTCGGTGGTTGCACGGCTGCTGGTAGAGACAGCACTTGCTGGAGTGGGAGCTGCTTGTTTTTTAATGAGCCACCTATGCATTTCTATTGGCAAATGTTCGAAGTGCTTATGATACAGATGTTTGAAATGTTGAAATGTGCTTATGATACAGAATTATTGTTGCAACAACCCCAGTGAGTGACTAGCAACTCCAGACTAGCTGCGAGCTAGCTGCCTGGGCTCACTCGGTAGCCAACTCAGGTTATAACCACACGAGTCGACACACAGATACACAGATGACAAAATAGTACACAAATTACCTTAATGTCAAACAACAAGACTGACAAAATAAGCAGTGGAAAAAGTAGCAACAAAAGAGATATGGGCGAAGTTTTAATTCCCTGAGAGAAGCACAGGTCCTACTTCAGCAGTGTAGACGAGACCTCAGACTGAGTGAAGATGGCAGTCTAAGAGAATGGGAGGGTCCCTAGTAATTCAAGAGTGCCCATTGCTTAGTTTCACATCAGAATAGACTGGCAAAGGAATCCACCAATCACACATAGTGATAGATAGATGAAGCATACGTAAAGCTCTCTCTTAATGGCTGTCTACCTCCAGCTGTGAATCAGTTTGATATTGCGTGTTTGCTGTCAAATAGTGGTAAATCAGTTTTTTATCTTTAGTTTTCATTGGGTGGGCTGAGCTTTTCTCAGGGTGGGCACTGCCCACCCCTGCCCCCTCCTTTTGGAGGCAAATATTTAAAGCTGTGTGTGTGTGTGTGTGTGTGTGTGTATGCATGAGTGTGTGTGTGTGTGTGTGTGTGTGTTAGAGAGAGAGAGAGAGAGAGAGAGTTTTGTGCACAATTAACAGTTAAAATATTAAGTTGACTGGCAGCATCAAGGACACCCCTCAGTTTGTGTTAGTTCTTTGGTACTAACCCTAGTGTTTCCCCAAAGATGCAAAAGCTTAAAAAACATTGCTTATTAATCTCTATCTGCAAGTCTTCCATTTGCACTCTACACAGAATCTGTCCATATGACCTTTGCTGACATATTTCCTCTCCCTATTCAGTAGTTCTTCACTACCAGGACAACCATGAGCCCACGCACAGTACTCTTACAGTGAAGTGTCTATTTGTAAATATAAACAAGGAGAACAACATTTCCAAGATCTTATTATCCAACCAAAGTTTCCTAAAAGGTGGGCTACTTTCAGTAAGAAGAAATTTCACAGAAGAAGTACATGCTGCAGTCATCTCATAGCTGAAATTCCAGACAGACCACTCAGCTGAGTCATCAGGCAGATTGTTGGCTAACTGTGCACAGTATCAGAAGAAATGGCAAAAAAGTCTCTCAAAGCCACTGAGCTTGAGAGGCAAGAAAAAACTAATTTCATTAAATTACAGTATACATATTCTATATAACATTTTTTAAAGCTTTCTTTAAAAAATGCTTTGTCATCAAGTAATGTAGATATTCAGACCCAAGACTGGACAAAAATGGTTGACTATGGATAAAACAACTGAAATTTGAAGGGAAGAAATGGTATCAAGGCAATATTAAACCCTTTTTTCAAACCAGAGTGTCTTAACTCAGAAGCCACTGCTCCCACTGGATTCACAACCAATCCTGAGTGCAAGTATTCCTATGACTTCAGGATATTAATGAACCTGCTCTCACATTAGAACACAATTCCTTTCCCTTTTTTTTTGCATTTTAAAAAAAAAAAATGAGCACTCAAGAACTCTGTAATTAACACATTCCCATTTCAAATTACAGGTCTTAGCTCACTTTTATGCCCTGTAATATTTAATGAGTTATTCCCTTTGGTGGTGAGGACTTATGTGCTGCTCTTACAATGGAAAAAAAAAATTAATGACAAATGAACTAAAACTAAAGAAGGAAGAGGAGATGTGTTAACTGCCTTAATTAGGTAGTTTGAGTCATAATAAAGAACATTAGCGCCAACACGACACACGACTACATTCCAACCTAAATCGAAATCTAGATACACTACCCATGTACTTACAAGTCGGCACCAAAGCAAATCATAACTTCACCTACAGGCAGTTAAATGCAACTCCTTCACTGTTCTAGCCTAAAAATGCAGACAGTAAATCCCGCATGATACTCTAAGCTGCTTCAATAATAAAAAGTGGCACAAAACGACTAAGCTGAGACCAACTGTACTGATGCAATGACTAGACAAGATAAATTCAGGGACCTTTCTTGTCCAAGAGCAGACAGACTTCACACTGCTGTTCTCCTGCTGTCTCCAAATCATTGGAGACTGGGCTTTTTTGGTCCTACATGGTCAATGCTCCATAATGAAAGGCCGTGATTAGGTTTTCCCATTCTTAGGTCTGATGGATTTTTGTCAGCATCCAGGGGCTTCAGCTGCACTGGTGCCCCCTATCTACTTCCATGGTGCCTGCAGACAAACAGCTCTTATTATTATCCACCCCCACCATATAGTGCGGGGGGATATAGTTATCAGTATGTCCATCCATCCATCCCTCAGTGCGCGTGTCTGTCTGTAATCATTTTGTTTCCATGGCAAAACTCGACTACTGTTCAATATTTCTTAACAAAACTAGTTGTGCGTATTAATCAGGTTGTAAACTAGTGCCATTTGATATTTTGGGATTCCTGAGATTAGATTTCAGGGGCCGGGGGAATACCTCATCTTCTGATGACTCTTATGAGACAAAGAGCTGCCTCTCATCATTTGAGCCACCTATCATTCGCTTACAGATTTATGATCGTTTTCAAGAACAGTTGCACTTTAACTCTAGTCCTTTCCATGTGTGTACAGTTGTTATACCAGCAAAGAAACATCGTGGCTCTATTGACAAAGAAAATCATTTAAAAAAATTACTACAACGTAACTAAAAACTGTTATGTATGAGTGTTTTATGTAAAGCACTGTATATCATTTGTAAATGGAGATTTGTTACATACTATTTGTGCTGCCTTACTGGTCAGCTATTTGTTTATTTTGTTCATCATTTGGCACCCTCTGGTGGTATGTCTGTAGAAAAACATGATCTGATGCAATACCACTTGTTTGTGATGAAATAGACTAGTGCTTTCTAAAAGCTTCTGGCATCTTCTTGCCTGGAGGGGGCCGGATCACCCAGGAATCCTGTAGATCTTTCCAGAATGTTGCTAGTCTATATAAATGTGTTATTAGAGAATTGAACAGTGGATTATTTTAAGTTTTTTTTTTAACAGTGAAGAAAAAATTTGTTTAAGTTGTCATTGCTGGTTTTCTTTGTTGTGATTTTCAAGTCATAACAAATTGGAGGTTCCACCGAGATAAACCATTCATTGGATCAACGACTGGATTCACCAAAGATTAAAGCTGAATCTTGTGACTATTTGAAAAACCAGCAATCATGACAGGAATCAATTGTGCTGGCAAAGAAGAAGGACTTGCTGCAAATAGCCTCAACCCTTGGATTATCTGATGTGAAATCATCAATGAAGAAACAAGAAATATTGAACATTTTGGTGCAACATTTCATCGATGAAGATATCTTTGGGGAAGAAGCAGCAGAATTGATTAAAGATGTGGAAGTGCCTGCAACAGAGCTGCAAAGACTTGAATTTCAGTTATGCCTGAAAGAACTGGAAGAAAGAAGGTTGGAGAGGGAAGAAAGAAGGTTGAGAAGGAGAGAGAACTGGAAGAAAGAAGGATGCACTTGCAGTATGAATTGGAAATGTAGAAAATAGAAGCAGGTACTGTTACAAAATCTTTTGGACTTTCTGATCATTTTGATGTGGTTAAACACGTCAGACTTGTTCCTCCCTTCCTAGAAAATGATGTAGATCAATACTTTACCCATTTTGAGAAAATTGCTGAAAATTTGAAATGGCAAAATGAGCATTGGACAATGATGTTACAAAGTGTTCTTACTGGTAAAGCTAGGAAAATCTATGACCAGTTATCTGTCCAACAGTGTTCTAATAATGATTTTGTCAAATCTGCCATTCTGAAGGGTTATGAATTGGTCCCCGAGGCTTACAGGCAAAAATTTAGGAATTCTCGCAAGGAAGCCAGTCAAACTCATGTTGAATTTGGCAGGTTGAAGGAACAGTTGTTTGATCAGTGGTGTAATTCCATGAAAGTTGAGAAAGATTTTGACAGAATGAGGCAACTTATTCTGGTTGAGGAATTCAAAAGGTGTATCCAGCCTGATATCAAGACTTTCCGTGAGGAGAAACAAGCCATTACTTTGCAAGATGTTTCCACCCTAGCTGATAGTTATGCATTGACTCATAAGTCTTCTTTTGTCCAAAAATCCACTTTTTCTAAATTTCAAGGCAAGTCTCAGTCCAAGACTTCTTCTAATAACACTTCTAATGATTCTACGGCTACTTCTGAGAGGAAACCTTCCAGTGAGAATCAATCCTCTGATTCTTTACCTTCTGTGTCTTGCCAATACTACAAAAAGCAAGGTCACCTTATTTCTGAGTGTTGTGCTCTCAAGAAGAAACAACAACGAGAAGAAACCAAGCCAACTGCTTTCACTAAGAGAGAATCTCTTGTATCAAAGGTCAGTTTGCCTGATCTTCTACCTTCTGTGTCTGATTCTGTTATGGAGAGTTATGAGCCATTCATCACCGATGGTTTTGTCTCACTTTCACATGATTTTTCCTCATCTGCTCCTGTTCGAATTCTAAGGGATACTGGGTCTTCCCAATTTCTTATTCTTGCAGATATTCTGCTTTTTTCGGACAAATCGTCTACTCAGGCTAATGTCCTTATTCAAGGAGTAGAATGTAGAAAGGTTTTACAAGTGTACCTCTCCATAATGTTAATCTCAAATCAGACTTAGTCTCTGGGCCTGTTACCATTGGTGTTAGGTCTTCTCTTCCTTTCAAAGGTGTTCATTTGCTTCTTGGTAATGATCTTGCTGGGGATAAGGTTGTGCCCTACCCTGTTGTAACTGACACTCCTTTGATTGATCAAGAATCTGAATCTATAGGGGAGGAAATTCCAGACCTCTATCCTTCATGTGCAGTTACTCGTTCTATGGCTAAAAAGGCTATTCAAGATGATGCTGACCTGGACTTCAACCGGGCTGACACCTTCATTAGACAGTCTTTTCATCAGGAACCTTCCAGTCCTGAGATGTCTGGGAAATCTTCAGACTTGTCCTTGTTAGGTCATTCTAATGACATTCTGTCTCGGAAAGAACTTATTCAGGAGCAACAACAAGCTCGTGATCTAGCGCATCTTCCACCACAGGCTGCAAGTGAACAAGAGGCTACTCAAGTTCCTGTCTGTTTTTACTACAACAATGGTGTGCTTATGAGAAAGTGGCATCCACCTGATGTTTCTGCAGATGAAGAGTGAATGATCACCCATCAAATTGTTCTTCCAAAGTCTTATCGTCAAGAAACTTTTAGTCTGGCCCATGACAATCCTATGTCAGGTCATTTGGGTATCAAGAAGACCCTTCAACGTGTCAGGAATCATTTCTTCTAGCCTTCCATGAGGTCTGATGTACAGGAGTACTGCAAATCCTGTCATACTTGTCAAATGGTTGGGAAGCCGAACCAGAATATTCCAAAGGCCGACTTAAGCCCATTCCCGCTTTTGAAGAACCTTTCAGTCGGATCATCATTGACTGTGTTGGACCATTGCCGAAGACTAGATCTGGTTGTGAGTACCTACTGACTATCATGTGTGCTTCCACCCAGTTTCCTGAAGCAATTTCACTTTGTAATATCAAGGCGAAGACTATCAACAAGGCTCTTACCAAGTTTTTCTGCTTTGTTGGTCTTCCTAAGTCTATTCAGTCTGATCAAGGGTCAAATTTCATGTCTGGCATATTTCAACAAGTTATGCATGAGCTTGGTATTAAACAATACAGGTCATCAGATTACCACCCTGAGAGTCAAAATGCTTTGGAGAGGTTCCATCAAACCCTGAAAAACATGATAAGGACCTACTGCCTTGACACAGAGATAGACTGGGATGAAGGTGTCCATCTTCTTCTGTTTGCTGCCCGTGAAGCTGTTCAGGAGTCTCTTGGGTTCAGTCCTTTTGAGCTTGGTTTTGGGCATACAGTCCGTGGACCTCTGAAGCTTCTGAAGGAAAAGTTGCTGGCCGAAGATGCTGTCCCCATGAACTTGCTTCAGTGTGTCTCTGACTTCCGTAATCGTCTTTCTAAGGCTTGTGACTTTGCTAAGTCTAATCTCAAAGAAGCTCAGGGCAAAATGAAAGCCAGATATGACCTTCATTCCCAAGATAGAAGGTTTACAGCTGGTGACAAAGTCCTTGCACTTTTACCAGTGCCTGGAAACCCTCTAAGAGCCCGATATTTCGGCCCTTACACTGTCCTTAAAAAGGTCAGTGATCTAAATTATGTCATTTTAACTCCTGGAAGGAGGAAACAAAAACAAATATGTCACATCAACATGCTGAAAGAATACATTGACAGAGACACTCAGCAAAAGCCAGTCAATGTGGTAAATACGATTGAACTGGAAAATCCTGAGGAAGATTGTAACTGCTCCTTGGATAATGAACCTGGTCCAGCCAAACTTGAAAATTCAGACATTCTTCAAAATTTTGACAGCAAGTTGTCCCACCTGGATCCTTTTCAACAACAACAGCTAAAGTAACTCATATTTGAATATAGTCACATATTCCCTGACGTTCCATCAAGGACTGATATGGTTTACCATGATGTCATCCTACAAGATGATGCCAAGCCTGTAAAACAGCATCCTTACAGAATGAATCCAGAGAAGCAGAAATACCTTCAACAAGAAGTCAAATATCTGCTTGAAAAAGACTTTGTTGAACTAAGTAACAGTGACTGGAGTTCTCCACGCATCCTAGTTCCGAAACCCAATGGAACACATAGAATGGTGACGGACTACAGGAAAGCGAACGCTCTATCAAAAACGGACTCATATCCTATTCCCAGGATTGATGACTGCATTGACAAAGTTGGACAGTCAAAGTCACCAAATTCAATCTCCTCAAGGGCTTCTGGCAGATCCCTCTAACAGACAGATCAAAGGAGATCTCTGCCTTCGTCACACCAGATGGATATACCAATACAAGGTCATGCCCTTTGGAATGAAAAATTCTCCGGCCACCTTCCAACATCTGGTGAACAGAGTGAACACTGGACTACCAGGATGTGAGGCCTATATTGATGACATTATCATCACCAGCGACAGCTTCCAAGAGCACCTCACCTACATCAGAAACTTCTTTCAGAGAGTGAGTGATGCCAAGCTGACTATCAACCTTGTTAAAAGTGACTTTTGTAAAGCTACAGTTGTTTACTTAGGTCATATTGTAGAACAGGGTCAAGTCAAACCAACTGATGCAAAAGTAAAAGTTATCACTGAATTTCCTGAGCCTACAACTAAAAGACAACTAATGAGATTTCTAGGGATGGCTGGCTACTACAGAAAATTCTGTAAAAATTTCTCCATCATTTCTGAACCTTTGACAAATATACTGAAGAAAAATGCAAAATTTGTTTGGGATGAAAAATGTCAAAATTCATTTGACCAACTGAAAGCTCTCCTCAAAAATGCACAAAAAGTTCTCTTATCTCCTAATTTCAAAAAGGAGTTCAAGTTGGCTGTTGATGCCAGTGATATTGGTGCAGGCGCAGTTTTACTGCAAGAAGACACTGTTGGAGTAGATAATCCTGTTTGTTACTTTTCCAAAAAGTTTGATAAACATCAGAAAAACTATTCAACAATTGAAAAAGTGTTTAGCACTTGTTTTGGCTTTACAACATTTTGAAGTCTATTTGACTTGTTCAGCTACTTCCATCAAGGTCTTCAGCGATCAAAATCCCCTCACATTCTTGCATAAGATCAAAAACAAGAATCAAAGATTACTGAGATGGAGTTTACTTTTGCAAGAGTATGATTTGGATATTTCTCACATCAGGGGAAAAGATAATGTTATTCCTGATGCACTATCACGCATGTGAATTTTACTTCTCTATTTGATTATGAAAAATGTAAATTTTACTTTTCTATTTGATTGTGAAAATTGCACTGGTTGTTATATATATGATTGTTATAATGTTCAATGATACTTTTTTGTAAAGTTCAAGATTATACTGATTATAAAACTGTTAATTTTAACAAAAGAAAGCTTTTAGCAAACCTTTCTTTTCTTAAAGAGGGGAGGTGTTATGCATGAGTGTTTTATATAAAGCACTGTATATCATTTGTAAATGGAGATTTGTTACATACTATTTGTGCTGCCTTACTGGTCAGCTATTTGTTTATTTTGTTCATCATTTGGCACCCTCTGGTGGTATGTCTGTAGAAAAACATGATCTGATGCAATACCACTTGTTTGTGATGAAATAGACTAGTGCTTTCTAAAAGCCTCTGGCATCTTCTTGCCTGGAGGGGGCCGGATCACCCAGGAATCCTGTAGATCTTTCCAGAATGTTGCTAGTCTATATAAATGCTGTGATTTTGGTCAGTGGAGGCAGAGCTTTTGTTGTGGCAACAGAGTTACATAGTGGCATTAGAGTGTTATTATTAGATTGCACAGCGGATTATTTGTTGAAGTTTTTTTTAGAAGTGAAGAATAAATTTGTTTAAGTTGTGATTGCTGGTTTTCTTTGTTGTGATTTTCAAGTCATAACAAAACTGAAAAAACACCTGCACCGTCTAACTCCCAATTAATGAGGATTTATACGTGGATGTCATAAGGAGCAGACATTCAAGGGGTAGTAAAAGACTTTCCCGTATAATTTGTCTGCCGTGCAAAGGCAAAACACCGTAACATCACTTTTGGTCGAAAATGAGTTATTGACATTTTGGGGGTATTGAAGACCTGCTTTATCATGCGGATGAATATTTTGAGTCAATTTGATTGTTTTAATGAAAAAATCAAGGTCTGTGTCAACAGTAACTCCGAAAATCCCATGAGAAACCATGACAGAATGCCGTAACTGCTGTTATGGTGCTTAGCCTTTGTTTCGGGACGCTGACGTTGAGTTAAGGTACTCTGCCTTTGTTTAGCCCCACATCAAAGCGATGTTACTGCACAGCCCTGAAGATACGATACTCTGCCTTTGTTTTATCGCCCACCAAAGTTTGCCGCGCTTGAGTTACAGTCAATGTATTGTCACCAAAATCCAAACTCACACACACATTACACCTGAATAAAAGTATACTGCCACTGAACAAGACTTTGTCGAGTGATTTTATATATTATGTTTAAGAATGGCATACCGCTCTCGAGGAAAACTGATGGTGGAGATGGCTTTCAAACGAAGACTTAGTTTTTTTGAGGATTTGAACTTTACTTGAGTTTTTTTTTTTTTTTTAATCGGGACTTTTACTTTTACTCTACGACATTTAAAACATAAAAAGTATACTTTTACTTCCTTACTTTGACAATGGCTACTTCGTTACTTGTTACAAATTAAAATATTTATGCAATTTATCATTTAAGGATTATCTGGATTTGGCTTGTTCGAGAAGAACAACGGTGCTCGGCTTCTTTGTGCAGATGTGTCCGCCAGCGGACATAGCTCTGCAAATTTATGCACGCAGTTACAATATGCTGTCACTAGATGGCACACCCAGATCAGTTATTGAATATTCACAAGCAAGCCGAGCTTAAACACGGTTTAAAATATGGACGAGTTCACTCCCATCCCTGTTTTTCAGGAGTTGCCTGAATTTAACTCCTCAGCTAAGCCTGATGTGCAAACTGCTCAGTATACAGTACCTGCCAAAAGTTTGGAAATACCCACATTTCTCTTATAATACATGTTAAATAGGCACTCTTTATTTAGTAAAAAAAAAAAAAAAAAATCTTATTCTTAAATCCATCCAACTAACCAGCATTTTGTCGTCATATTTGCGGCGCATACTCACTTTCTGTTTTTTTTACTAGAGCAGTTATATGGCTATAATATGTTTGCTGCTGAGCGGCCGTCTAAGTTGCTAAAGATGTGCTGCACTTGTAGTTTGCTCTTCATCGACCTTTTTTGCCCAGTTAGTTCCAAAACAGCTTGTCTTTAATTTGGCTGTTGGAAAATGTAAGGAGCTTGTTTGTCTGCTTACTTTGCAAAATATGGCTTCTTTTAGAATTCCAAAATTTTTGGACACTATTCAAACAAGAATATTGTTCTCTTTTAACTTCTGACTGATCACCTCTTACCAGATTCAATTTGAGATTATGTAGAGAAGTCAAGCCATTTACATTTCTCTAAAAAAAGAGTGCTGTGACATTAGCGAAGTGTGTCCAGACTTTAGACTGGTACTGTACTTGCCCTTTGTCTTTGTATCTATCCAACAATTCAAAAAAATTATCTCTTGCTATAGAAACAATTGTTGTCCTCAGTAGCAACCACTTCAGCTACAGTGAGCCAATGGTATCTCAATTAGTAGTTCAAAGAAATCAGTTTCCTGAAGCAAAAATTTGACGTGGTGTTGATCCCATGTCATTCTACTATTAATTCTAGTCAGTTATAGCGGTTTTTTTTAAACCGCCAGTAAACTCGAAGAAAAAGAAGAAGAAATATATAAAGCAGAGACTGCTTGTTTGTTTTTTGAATACTTTCATTCACCTAAAAGTTGATTAAAGAAAACAAGGAGAGGACAATGTGTGGTTGTTTTGCTTCTTTCTAAGCGTACAATGAAAAATACTCTGTACTTGTACTTGCACTTTTGATACTTAAGTATATTTTTTTCACAAAATGCTTTTGGTACTTAAGTACATTAAATGTGTGTTATGATTCTGTTCTGCTCTGCCCATGTTCTGTTCATGTTTTGCATTTGCCTTGTTCCATGCCATGTTTTGTTTCTGTTTATTCATGCATTTCCTGCCATAGTCCAATTCCCCAGTTAGATTCCGGTCATTGTTTTGTATTTCACCAAGCATTGCACTTTGTCTCCCCTGTCTGGTCTTGTGTTATGTGACAGCTTATTTCCCCTAGTATTGTGTGCCACGCTTTCAGGTGATTTCATGGTTTCTGGGTTTTCAATAGTTCCTTCTAATCTCGTTTGCTTCCTTCACCTTGCTTTTCTATTTTACTAACAAGTACCAACAGTTTGTTATTTTGTTAAAGTTACTAACCAAAACTAACATTGTATACAGTACTAACTTACTAACGAGCACTAGAGATTGTATAGCTGCACCTTACTAATTGATTAACAAGCTCTCAGCACTCGCCCTGTTCTAGTCTCCGCCTCTTGTCTTCACTCAATCTACTTTGCTGCGTTTCAGCGGATCCTCCGCACCTGCTCAACTCTGTTCTGCCTCTCATTATCTGTGCACGTTAGAACTCCCTAACTGGAGCTGTATGTTTTGTCAATAGGCTGTCTCGTGATCCCTGTCCGCGTTTTGGCTTTTGCCTATTTCATGTGATTAGGTTCTCCCTCGTGTTTGCTCCTTCGTAATTAGTCTGATCCAATTCACCTGTCCCTAATCATAGCATGTGACTTCCCTTGTGTGTATTTAAGCAGTCTTCTCACAGCAGTTCCCCGTCAGAACGTTTCCCTTGTGCTACGCTTGTTTTCGCCTCGTATTCTCTTGTGATTCACTTCTGACTGGACCGTCCCTGATTACCGATTTTGGCTCTGTTTTGGATTGATTGTTTGCTTCTGTGTATCAAACCCTTTTTTGCCCGACTACGAATTCTGTGATTGGTGCCCTGTTAACGACTCGGATTTCGCCCTGTGGATTTTTGATTTTTGGATTGTGGATTTTGTACCGTTGCCTCCTGCTCTGCGGGAGTTCGCCCCCTTTCCAAATAAAATCCCATTTTTCTGCACTGCTCTGCTCTCGCGTCCGGTTCCTGAACGATACCCAACAATGTGAGCTACTTTAAGACTTTTACTCAAAATTTTACTCAAAATTTTCTTATGGGTGGCTTCAACTTTTACCAAAGTAACTTTCAGTTATGGTACTTCTACTTTTACTTATTTTTTTCATGTACTTTATACACCTCTGCTAATTTTTTTTTGAGGAGTGTTAAATACATCCATGAATTTTAATACATATTAAAGATTTTTGTTTAAATTTTAAGCTTTGTATTTAACAATTTGTTATTCTAGTAATTAAAAATAATGTCCTGTATTTATTCATATTGTAAAATGCAAAGTAACTTATCTGCTGGCATTCTGTTTCTGGTGCCACACACCAAACTTGAGCTATTCTCTATCATGAAGATATGATGTGATGTCACCACAGCTCTGTCTAGCAACAATTAAATGTCTGACTCATTCTTCATCATGCAAAAAAAAATGTCATGATGTTTAGACCTGAGGTAAGTGCTCTTATAATGGTCTTGTGTTCGGAAAACAGCAACCAAATATTGAATTTATGCAAGTTACAGCCTTTTGCCTTTGCACGACTCCTTAATTTTAGAACATGATACAAAGGCAGAGTACAGTAACTGACAAATAACGGTCAAAGGTCAGACTTGAGCCCAAGATTTTTTGTATACACACTTCTCTTCATTATAACAACTACTTGCCAGGTTTTGAGTATCCTACCTACAGTACTTTTGTCTGGACAAAGCAAAAACTTTAAAGTCATTTTTCTCAGTTTCACACTCTGGCGAGTTAAGGTCTTTTGCCTTTGTAGGGCAGTTGTGTTATTGATTTCATATTATCGCGATTTCATACTATGCAGTGGCAGATACCCATTTCTTGTCTGCTGTAATCCATCGCGATGAGAGTTATGCTTCAGAATGATGTAGTCCTATAGAATATTGCATGAATTAATGATACAGTTGACGTTACCCGTAAGCCGTGATGATGACTTTGGAAATGCAATATGAATCGGCGTTTTCTTGCTTGTTTCATGGTCATGCTTTTGTTACCCAGTATTGCGAAAAGACACATGTATATTATATGTCCATTTTTTTTCATTTTCTTCAGTCTGTCCCTAATTTACTCGCCGCTAAGATTAAGAGCATATTTTACGTGTGTGTTAGAAAGTGCAGTTGAGTATGGATTGTTTTCAGCTGAGCTTAACGAGCCATCAATGGACTCAAGGGAGAAATGCTGCAGGGGTTATGGGCTCATTCCCCATGAATTACAGGAACCTACAGATCTGTGCATCTATAGATCATCTATAGCGTCTGATTCATGCCCTTGGTGTACCACAGGACATACACATATACTTGGGTATAATTTGTGTTTGTGCGTGTATGTGTGTGTGTTCAGACGAGCGATTACTATACAGAGTAGTCTGAAAGTATTGCTTGTACAGGGACCTAATATTTGTTTTGGCTCAGAGCTCCACCAAACTGGATTATAAATTAAACATTGTATGAGCTTAAAGCACAGACAGCCAGCATTAATGTGGTGGTATTTACATCAGGTGAATTACTGCCCACAGGGCATCATGAAATCCCCCACTTCAATCACTTCTAATCAGATGGGGGAGGAGAGAGGGGTTTGACTATGAGAATATATAACAAGGAGAAAAAGTCACTCACTTCTTCCAAGTATGCTTAAGATTAGATAGTATTTACTGCTGTGTTAAGCCTAGAACTTAACATATTGATACAGATGATGTATATGCTTTTTAGCCCATCTTGGATAGTCTTGCTTCTACAGTATAGAGATACTGGAGCATAATTTAGAAAGCTGTTCCAAATATTGACAGCTCGCAGGATGGAAGCCTGTGAATAATGTGAATAATGAGGCATGCCTCTAGAATATTCCATGATATATTAACCAAGGGGCACCACTGAGAGGGGTCAAAAATGAAGAGGAGCGGCAGGGAAGAGCCGTGCATAATTATGTGGGCCGGCAAGACCCTGAGTGCAACATGCTCGCAATGAGCAACACTGAAAAAATAAAACAATGGACCAACATCAAGAAATTGTAGTGATCAGTCACACGAACTTATTTGATTCTGATTCAATGTAAATAATTTACTCAGTTAACCGCATATTTTTTCAGTTCAACCATAAACATACATTCAAAGGTTTACTTTCGGTTAAAAAAAACAATTCATTTTTAGCTATTGGAGAGAGAGAGAAAAAATTCCATTAAACAAACGACAGCTTCGTTGTTCTTTTCTCAGCATATGGGCAAACAAGCTGGCTGCAGCTTATGAGTCAGGCGGCCAAACATGGAAACAGCGCAGTAGCTTCTGACCCAGTGACAGAATGAAAACCTCCTCAAAACCCAGCACAGCTGCCCCAGATACCTACGGGTTACTAAAGTCTTCCAGGAGCTGAACAGGTTTCCCTGTGCAAAACAATTTATCCTGTTACAAACTGACAGCCCCCAACACAAAAGGTTATTTGCAAACCCTAATGGATTCAGGCCATCATTAGGCTATTGGGCTCTGATAAACGATTAATCCATATGGCATAGGTGGAGGAGGAAAGTCATTAAGCAGAGCAAAGCCAAATGCCAGTAATCATGAGCGTAATTGACCATGTTTTAATTGTTTAACTTTGCAAACTGTGTCCATGTGGCACTTATCTGGTAATGAATGTTATCCTGAGCGGGCAGTGTTTTGCTGGTGTGGTAAGCGGTGAGTGTTACAGTAAAGGGGAAATTTGTGCCCGCTGAAGCGTGCAGGTTGATAAAACACCATTTGTGTTAAACAGAGAAAATAAATATAATCTGATTCCTGCAGATGTGAGAGTCTCCCCAGAGATACAACTGGCTCAGCTGCCAACATTGAGGGGGGGAGGGGGGATGTCTGACAGAAAGATTCCTCAGCTCATGAAGGCACTTTTCCTGCACCTTTTTTTTCTCTCTCTCTCTCAATCTTTTACTGACCCCTTCTTCTCCCTTCTTTTCCCTTCCCGGTTCTCTCCCTCCAGATTAAATCCCATCATATCTTTGCCCACATTGGCTGTAGGTCACATCCCTCTGCGTCTAACCCCCTGATCTTACAGGAATCCCAGGAAACACAACGGGTTATCAAACTCAGGATTGACTCACATTCAATCTTTTGCTTTTAAATATCAAATCCTTGCAAAAATTCATCAGCAATTTATGCGTTTATTTTTGTTGCCTGTCGATTTATCAAGTTAAACAGAGTAGTTTTCAGGGTGAAACTACTTTCAGTGTTGGAACCCCTCTCCAGAGTTCTTGGTTACAATTAATCAACAGTCATCTCTGAATTAATCTTGTAGACATTGTGCAATTAAAATGAAACTAATTTTATGCAAATAGGCCAGATCACTGATATTACACCAGTAATGACGTTATAATGGGGATGGATGATTGTGGGTGCAATAGTAGGTTTATTGTCTTTTCTGGGATGGCTCAAATATATTCCAGTGGATGAGCAGTTTTTTCCCAACGAAATCACATCGTCCCTGCACTCAGTAAATAACAAACAAACCAATAAAGTTTACTGAAACTGCGCAAAGCAGACACACAACATGCAAAGGGCTCATCATATTTTCTGTTCATCCATTTCCCAGTAAATTCTAGAAGTCTCTTATCATTCTCAAAAAATATATGAAGAGTTTGTTTCCAAAACGCAATAAGTGCCAAAATTACAAAAATTGAGATAATACCATAGAGCGATTGCCCTGCGCTTCTTACACATGGTGCAAAACCCCGTCATTAGAAATGCATACCATATGGTGTATTTTTTCATGGTCAAAGTTTGTGTTTTTCTATAAAATGCACTAGGCGCCAACATAGGAAAAGCTGATTAACTCAAAATGAGTAAAATGGATATATTGCATTTTGGAACCAAACTCTTCATACAAAGTTACCAATGCTGAAGCCCACAAAACAAGAATCATTTGATAAAAATACAGAAAAACAGCAGAAAAAAGTAAAAATCTACCTACATTGACTGTCCATACATAAACTCAAAATTACTTATGATTGTTTGGGAGGCCAGTCTCTCAACCTCTAGGAGGCTTAGGTTGCGAAGAAACTGTTTCTGATCTCATCCGTCAACCGTTTCAAACTGAAGCCGAACCAGGTTTCTCTGGTCATTGCTTCTGTGTGATAAGGATATAATAATGGTCTTCATGGATTTTCAAGTGCTTGGTTGCTCAAAACTATTCTGTAACCCATGCAAATTAGTGGCTCAAGACACCTAAATGCACCAATTTATTCACCCTGGATTACCAACTTATGACATATTTTGAACAAAACAATGCTTACATATAGTCATACAATACAGCTAACTTTTGATGTAATTCATGATTGATCCATTTTCATACCAATATGATGGTACAAATGTTAATAGCCAAAACAGACAATTTGCTAATTCTAAACAAAGTCAACCAATTTGGGACAGGCAGTCCCTTTGAGGTTTAATTCTGGTGACACAAGACATTTTGGTAACACTTTACTTGAAGGTATCGTCATAAGAGTGACATAACACCGTCATAACTGTTACAAGACACAGTCATGAACGTGTCATGAACATTATGTCAATGTCATAAACGTTTATGACTCAAGACAACCCAAATAATGTCAACTTCTCTTAACAAAAACCGAATGACACCTAATGACAACAGTCATAAACGTTTATAACATTGACATAATGTTTATGACATGTTCATGACTGTGTCATGTAACAGTCATGACAGTGTCATGTCACTCTTATGACGATACCTTCAAGTAAAGTGTAACCAACATTTTTAACTACTGAATACGTACACTTAGTATGAGTGCAATAATTATGTCCTTCGACAATATGAATTGTTTAGCATTGCGGGGCGTCAAGAAGAAGGGTACATCCAGTCTTGACATCTGTGACAGAACACCATACACAGCACAGGACGCAGACACCCAACACTGAGAGTCGTTCCAGCGGAAAACCAGCCGGCACATAGAGATGCATTTACTTAAGCATCAGGAAACGAGGACTAAGACTCATATAAGACATCAAATAATTCAGAAAATATATTTTTGTTGGGTCCTGTACTTGTAGAATTACTGCTTCAGGTCAGGAGTGACAGTCTTAAGGAAGGAAAGACTTGAAAAGCACAAGCCAAACAGGCGTGCATACCTCAGTATGGTTTTGGGTTAAAAAAAAGAGTGCATGCTGTCTATTTGATCTGGAGAATTCTGAGGGGTGCTTTAAGCTTGTGAGGACATAGAAATGTCAACACAAAAACACAAACCTGCACACAGGCAAACGCATGCTGAGATTTTTCCGAGGCCCCTGTATAGTATTTACTGCAGATACCTTTATCTCATTATATATTTTGTAAAACTCCTGTAAGTGTGGGGGAATGTACTAGTACCTGTATACAACATCCGTGCAAATAATTTTGTGCAAGTGTATGACTGTGCTCATAAGTTTATATTTGAGTATATGTCTGAGAATCTGTGCATCTGAGTGTACAGCCATGCGCTTATATGTAAATGTGTGACCTGCATGCACTTGTAGGTGAATGTGTTTATGAGCATACTGTATATAAATATTAGTGTATGTCTGAATGTATGTATTATGTGTGTGTGTGTGTGTGTGTGTGTGTGTGTGTGTACATATCTCCATGTGCTGTATTTGCCATAAGAAATACAATGGTAAAGCACAGGCCACACACCCAGTGTTTGAGCTGGATTTGAATGCTGGCCCCATGGATTTCCAGACAGCAATGTGACTGACAGATGAGATAGATGATGAGTTCTCAGCATGACAAAGTCACAGCCTGTGCACAAGTCATCCAGGCTTATGCTCAACACTCTTCCACTTGCCCTCTGCAGGACATAGAAAAAAACATTGCATTATTCAAAAATCTCTCCCACATTCAAACACTGCACAGAACACTACACTCTAATGCCACACAATATAATATAATGGATCACAATGCAGTTACAAAAGCTACAGTACAAATCATTGTATTCCACCTCATTGAAACGGAACAACTGTTAATGTTGCCTTATAATTAATAATAGTAACAAATCCAGGTCACACTTTACATGAAGTGTTGTTCATAAAGGCTTTATACAGCATGTATAATACCTTCATAAATGAGACATGTTTTTGTAAATCATACATAAGCAAAGGTCATGCCTTGTCAAGAGTGAAATAACACATCCTTATTCAGCATGTGATGCCAGATGTGATATAACTGACCATGTCACTTAGCTAGTGGCTAAATGCTATAAAGGGTGACATTGTCAGCTAATTGACTTTGTCACTGTCACATCTGCCATCACATCAAGGGTGTTATTTCACCCTTTACAAAGCATAACATTTTTTTTTTAATTATTTAAGTGTCACTTTCTTACATTTTCTCATCTCATCAAGGTAACATATTGTAATAGAATCATTGCTCGAAATCAGAAATGCATACATTACATTGACACACACACACACACACACACACTACATCATCATTATACAAGGTATATGTAAAACATTTTTTTTTTTTTCCCCATTAGTTCACAATGCATTGTCAAAGGAGGCTTACATCTCCATTTCGTATCATATTCATATATGGTTCCCAGAGCTGAGCAAAATCTTCCTGCTTGCCCTCAGCAATGTAAGGTAGTCTTTCCAGGCCAATACAGCCTGAAAGTTCCTTTATCCACATACTCAAGGATGGAGCTTCCATACTTTTCCAACATAGTGCAATAGCCCTTCTAGCTTGAAGAAGTCCAAAATCCAGAGGTTTAATCTGCTTTAATGTTTGTACAAAATCCTTCGAATATATTCCAAGCACACAAAATTTTGCTTCCAGTGGGACCAGGATATTAAACATTTCTGACAAACATTTTATAACATCTTTCCAAAACTTATAAATCTTTGGACACACCCACATAGAGTGAATCAGGGTACCTTTCTCATCCATACATTTAGTACAAACATCTGGGATGTTACCGGACATTTGATGGAGCTTGACCAGGGTTATGCACACTCTCATTAACCACTTATACTGAAGAAGTTTAAACCTCGTATTTATTGTTTGTTTTTGTGCTTTGAGACAAGCATTGTTCCAATCTGTCTCATCAATGTCCTCTTGTATATTAGTTTTCCAGGCTTGTAATTTATCTCTTCTAATATTGTGATAACCTTGTCTTTTTTGTACGAAGGCTAACATTTGCTGACATATGAAGACATTATGACTCATTTATGAAGGCATTATACATGCTGTATAAAGCCTTTATGGGCAACACTTCATATAAAGTGTGACCCAAATCTACCATTAAAGATGAGTTCGACTGAGATTTGGAGGATGTATTTCATAGTAACAGAGCATAATGTCACTATGTGGCAAGTCTAACGGCAACCACAGGTGTATTTCTATAAAGCGTGTGATCCAAAGATCAACTACCAAATTTATTACCATAAGCAGAGACTTGTCAGGCATGCTTTCACTCACTTTGGCTACTATCCTGTGATCAAAGAATGTACACTGAATTAATTTGAAACTTTGCTCAGTGTATTCATTTTCAATGTCACTCCTCTCTCTCTCTTCCTCTCTCATACATACACTCTCTCTCTCTCTCACAGACACACACACAGACTATCTTTTTCCACCTCTCCTGTTATCATGGAAAAAGATGGCAAGTCACCTATTTTCATCATAAGTCAGGGTACTAACTAAATAACATTCACAATACAATTGTCATCTTTTTTCTCTTTATTCTAGACTTATTTGTTTGCTTCAGTGCAAGCATGAGCACATGGTTAATTGGTGCACATGGCCAATGCATAGCCCCCAAGTGACCCGCATCTGGTGGGTCAGACCAGCAAATTAATACCAAAACCTGTGGACCCGCGAGGGAGTGAAATAAACCCGCAATCAACGCAAGAGATCAGAAATTCATTTTCTTGTCCCACCCCAAAAAAATGTACTTCTGATGAACAAGTCTAAATCATGACGCTGCGTTATGTGGAAATCGAGTTCTAAATGCATGTACGCAGAGGTTAAATTGGGCCAGGGTTGTTCGCGAATCAGCCCAGCACAAGTCGAAATTTTTCTGTGTTTGGGGTTTGGTCATGGACCAGCATTTCAATCCTTCCAATTTGGGACCTATGCAATGGAAAAAGTAGTTGCGCTTACTATTATATGCCACAGGATCCTGAGGAGCCAAAAGCTAAAGAGCACTTAGTAGCTTCTTGTTTCTCAAGCTAGCTGTGACAAATAATAGTATGTGCTCTTGCTAAAATGTTTAATGTACTAACTAGCTTCTGCCATTGTTTTGTTTGGTGTTTTTTAGAAACCTGTGCATTATTTCTTTACAGTACCAGTGTGAAATGCTATGGAAGATGCCAGTAAGTCCAAAGTAACATCAAACTCATTTTTCTCAAAAATGTTACTAACAAGCTTTTTCCATTAAACACTAGGATAACACGGATAACATGCTGCCGGATTAGCTCACTCGGTTAAGGCGCCGCAATTGCGGTGCAGTAGTGACTACTATGGTGCGGGTTCGATCCCCAGTCATACCAACCAGCAGTGGTCGGCAGCTTTTTCAGAACAGCGCACGATTGGCTTAAGTGCTGAAGGCATGCAAATTAGGAATGGACTGCAGGGAAGGGAAATTAAAAATGATTGCCTTGTTCGTTGCTCAAGTGCCTCCTGTTGGCCAGCCGGGCGCTTGTGAGATTCTAAGCATGCTCATGTTCGGGTATCCTCCGCCCTCGTTCTGAACTTGCGACAGTTTCGACCAATGAGTGTAAAGATGCAGGGGCTGACAGGCGCGTGCTTCAGAGGAGAGCCACAAACTGTCTGTCTCTCCTGAGCTGGCAATAGGGGGTTGCGTACAAGCAAGCCTTGAACATAGTTCTCGGATTGGGCATTCCAAATTAAGGTGGGATTGGAGGTGCCAAATTTATTTAAAAAAAAAGAAAAACACTGATAACATCCTTTTATTTTAAACAACACAAATACAGTATCCCATCGGAGGCTGAAGTACAGTACATCAGACCCTTACTGGAACCAAACAGGGCTTTCAATTGGCTGAAATATGTGAGAAGGAAGAAATATGTTATTAAATTTGATGAAGTGCGTGGTGATCATGCATCAGAGTATGGGGGCCAATGAGCTTATAACTGGCACGTCATCTCTGCAGGGCTGGCATCTGCTGCACTACATTTAGCAGCCAGCAGTTCCTTGGTAATGTAGGGATATATACCGTACAGTAAGTTTCGGGCTCCTGAAAAATGACAGGCGGTGACAGCCACCTTCCTACATTACCGTTTAATGTGTGAGCCCACAATACAGTGTGTGATGTGTTAAGAATGTTTTTCACTGAACAGTCCTATGCTGATGCAACAATCCCTACAAGTGAATGAAAGCAGTGCAGGGTATAAATAATACCCTTCAAGTTCAGTTCAGTATACGGTCTGCATGCACCTTCAATCCCCGCTGAAGAAAATCATAGCTCATTCCCTTATCTTTTACTTCACCTGCTCATGTTTGGGTTTAAATGGCTAGCAATTTACCAAGCCGGTTTAAAGTATTCCTAAATAAAAATATTAAAAATACTCTGGGCATTGGTAGGACTAGGGAGCTCTTTGCCAGTATGTCAGAAAGCCAGAGAGAGAGCTTGAGAAAGAGAGTGATAAAGGGGGAAAAACACAAGATTCTGCCAATCCTGTAAGCTCTAAATTGTGAATCATGCCTGGTGTTTCATTTAAAAACAGGAGTTTATATTGGATACACACAACCGCCAAGGTAGAGAGGAGCACCAGCTCCTGCCCCATGATAAATAAGCACCATGTAGGAATCCAAAGAGGGTTTTTTTTAATGTAAGGGTAAAGGGATGAAATTGGCAGGGGTTCAAAGGGCTAGGAGTGAATTCTGAGAAAACTGGAAAGTTCAGTGGCGAACAGGACAGAGTAAATATGGAAGGAGTTCTCCTTTTCTTAGTTCTCCTTTAGTTCATGTTGAGATATGTGCGAATGAGTGAATAATGTGTGTTTGGCTTGGCAAGCTGTATGGGGTGTGTCTCAGCCTATTTTCTATTGAATGCTTGAGGGAAATGAGCAGAACAAAAAAGCACAAGGTATGGTGGAGGTTAGAGGGGGTAGTGGCAGGGTGTCATTTAAGCATAATGGGCAGAGCATAGAACATACCTCAACCACCACTCTGCCCCAACCATTGAACAATTAAGGAGAGGTACTGCAGCCCTGTCTTTTTCCAGTTCCACAGTAAAGGTGTGTATTAGGATAGAGACTCATGTGAGCGCTGTGTTAGAAGCACATCAAACAGACTGCCAGTGGTCCCGTTAACTTGAGAACAGTAGCACAATAAAGCTATCTCAGTAAGAGTCAGAGAGTCCAGGGTGAATATTGAGCCAACTGATGCCTGTCTTTGTTTCATGTGCTTTTCCAGATTGTCTTGTGCCTGCTTTGTGCTTGCCGTTGCTTTTCTAGCAGTTTTATCCAGTTCCAGCTGCCATGATCCCGTGTTCCTTGCTCTCGTACCCACTCCAAGCGTTTCCTGCCTCCTGTGCCCTGACTCTCTTCCTGCCCTGCTCCATCTCCATCTATGCCCATCTCCTCTCCCTCCTACAGGGTGATTGCCATGCTCTAATATAAGACACAAACGATGCAGTGCACAGGTGGTATAGATGTGTCTTGAGGAGTCTGCCCATTAAATAAAAACCACAAAACTTTTCATGAATTATTTTTTCTGACAGATTAGACCTCTGTCTAAACTGCCTCATCAACTCTGACTCTGGGTTGCTTTTTGAAAACTGAGCTCCTGAATTCACTCACTGAACCATACAAAGATGCATATAATCTGGGTTTTTTTTTTTTTTTTTTTGGTAAACTAGTGCGTTCTGCTTACTTAAAAATCTATTCATCCAGTGCGCTCAACTTGCTGTACTAGGAAATGTCTGTATTTGGGAGAGCAGCAAATTACCAAAGATCATTGAGCAGAATGGTGAATAACGACCACAGAACCTGTAAACACTTCCTAGCTGTGGATGTCACAAAAGGCTGTCTGAGATACTAAGCACTGCACCGGTTCAATCCCTTCTGGTTCTGCATAGGCTAGTGCGGTAACACTTTATAATAATGGTACATGAATCATGTAGTTACCATGCATTACTTCGTGCATGAATCACTCATGAGTTCATCATGATTCCTGCCTGATTTGATACATGAATTCATCATGACTCATGAGTTAAAATGAATTCATGCTTACTCATGTCTAAATTCATGCAATGACATCATATCAACTAAGGCATTACTTACTGTAATAAATTAATCATGAATCAAAAGTAACTAAGCATGATCATGATGAGTTCATGGTTCATTAAAGACAGTCGTTTCACTTTTGGCAGAATTGAAATAGACATTTTCATCTCGTGAGTTCATCATTTTTGTGCCCCCTCAACTAAAGTGGTGGACAAACGATAGTTTTCATTACAACAGATGTATCAAATGCTATTGCTAAGAAATCATTGAATGACATGAATTAAAGCTTTTCTCATGAGTGAATCATGTTTGTGCCCCCTCAACTAAAGTGGAAGCTATACAGTAGCTTTCATTACAACAGATGTGTCAAATGCTATTTGGAAGGAATCCTTGAATGACATGAATTAAAGCCCAATTTCTCATGAGTTCATCATCTTTGTGCACCCTCAACTAAAGTAGTGGTTATAAGGTAGCTTTCATCACAAACAAATGCTTTTGGCTTTTGGTGTTGCTTGCTGTTTTTCTGTGGGTGTCGGTGTGAGAGCAGTTCGGATTTGTTTTTGATCCATTGGCATGCAATTTCAAAGATGCGCTCTGCTTTCAGTTGCGGAGCGCAGCGACTTAAGCACTCCGGAGTCCGGAGTGGCGAGCAATTTTTTTTTCCATCAGAGTTTTCCATTGACTTGACAGCACTTTTCGACCCTATCTGCATCTGTCTGCGTCTGCGGAGGTGAGGAGGTGGGTCCAGGGCTGCGCTAAGGGAGAATGGCGGAGGAGCTGGGTCAGAGGTCCGGGGTGCGAGACACTGGCTTCCGCGGTGGCGTTCTGGGCAGAAGAGGGACCGCACCTTTCTTATCTGCAGACCTGGGCTGCACATCTCTCTCCCGAGGCTGCGGGAGAATTTGGCTGCTGGGCCTGGGCTAGGCTAGCCTACATTAAGATGACTCCTGGCATGCTGTTATGGATCAATGAGCAGTGAGTCTGATCTGAACTGTAAATCCCCACCCCTGCCCTTCTTTTTCTTTCTTTTCTCTGACTTTTGACATCATTTCTCGACATTTTTTACACGAGTATCTCTATGTATGTGACAAATAAATATCCTTGATCCTTGATTCTTTCCCAATAGCATTTCACAAATTTGTTGTAATAAAAGCCACCGTTTGTCCATCACTTTAGTTGAGGGGGCACAGACATGATGAACTCATGAGAAAGTAAGCTTTAATTCATGTCATTCAATGATTCCTTAGCAATGGCATTTCACACATCTGTTGCTATAAAAGCTACCGTACAGGCCAGCAGATACAGCCTAATACCCATGAGACGTCTCGTGTATCTCTCGTGGATTTCTCGCGATAATCTCCTCTTCAGGTTGCGTGCTATCATCAATCTTATACTCTGCCGAGACAAGCTTCGCAGTTGGCGGGCCGCCGAACCTGCACATGTAATGTAGTCCGAATTAGGCCTATGCACAGTTGTTACTGAGAATTAATTTTTATATGCGGATTAAATAGATATAATACATTGTTGCGTTGCTGCGTTGTTGTTGGTAATCGCTAATCACTAATCCGTGAAAATCGAGGGTAGTCTGAGCAAGTATACGATATCCAGCAGCAGTTGAAGAATCACTTGGAAAATCTCAGTGTACATGTTCCGCTGGTCTGAATGAAACATAATGTGCTACATACATGTGGATTGTAATTTTGCATTTATTTCAGCCTGTTTACTGTTTCATCATTTCATCAGGTCATGTGGTAGAGGGAGATAACTCATATTATGTTTGCTGTTTAATAGCCTTCTGTTTGACGATGTTGGTTTATTCTTAAACATTTATACTGTAAATGGACCGTAAAATGTTTTCGGTGCACATCTCATTGTGTCATAAATAAAGCAACAAATCTATCGATTCACATGTCAAATTATATTTAAAGCGACACCTTGTTGCCAGAGATGCCAAGTCTCACGCATTCGGCGTATGTCTCTCGCATCTTTTAGGTTTATTCACCGTAGTCCGCAATTATTCAATGAACGCTTATTAATTAGATTCTTACGCGGAATTAAAACCTTGTGCATTGAAGTTTCACTGTCACTTGCGTAAAGGTGGACCTCACCATGGAAACAGATTTTAACTCCGGACTTCTCGTGCTTCTCTTTACTCAGAGATTGGAAACAATGCATGTGTTTCACGATCGTTTAAATTGTTTAAATGAAATAAGACCATTTGAAATGTCTTTTTGCAATTCCATTGCTTTCAATCCCTCAGTGAAGACAAGCGTGAGAATTCCCAAGTCATAATCGATTTCCGCATCACTAGTGGGGAAATTAATCGTAATGCACGTGAAACTGATCAACTTCATGCACAATGACTTAAATTCCGCGAGTGAATTTCTTCAGTGCGCGTTAATAGAATAATTGCTGACTACGGCACAGGAACGTGAATGCCAGAGACTCACGCCTAACGCGTGAGACTTGGCATCTCTGCAACTGTTGCAGTATCCTGAAAACGACAGAGCTCACATTCCATGTCTTTTTTCCTTCAATTGGAATTGGTTAAGTGTACAGTAATTATTAGTTTGATATTTGTTTTGCGTATAGATTTTTCCGATGTAATGTACTGACATGCAAATTATCACCGGCACTAGGCCGATTACTTTTCCTACGCACGATATATGTGACTCGAACATTTACACTGCGGCGCGATATTCTCGTGTCTGTCTCGTGTATTTTTCCCGATAATCTCGCGTAGAAATGGCACTGTCTGCTGGCCTGTACGGTACCGTTTGTCCACCACTTTAGTTGAGGGGGCACAAACATGATGAACTCATGAGAAAGTAAGCTTTAATTCATGACATTCAATGATTCCTTAGCAATAGCATTTCTCACATCTGTTGTGATAAAAGCATGTATAGCCAACACTTTAGTTGAGGGGGCACAAACATGATCAACTCATGGGAAGCTAATGCATGAAGTAAGAATGAATTAATAGATTAAATCAGTATGTACTAATGCATGAAGTAGTACATAACGTCACTGTAATATTGTATCTTTATAATCAAAAAGTGATGGTAAGTCCAAGTAAAATATCAATTGCAATTCTGCCAAAAGTGAACTGACTATGTGTTTGTAGGCCCATGAATTCATGAGCACTAACCTGCAGTTCATGTTGTTCAATATTCCCAATAGACTAACATTTGTACATTTATACTGTATGTTGTGATGATAGCTACCATACGTCCTCCACTTTAGTTGAGGGGGTACAAACATGATGAATTCATGAGAAATTAAGCTTTAATTCTGCCAAAAGTGAAATGACTGTCTTTAATGAACCTTGAACTCATCATGATCATGCTTAATTACTTTTGATTCATGATGAATTCACTACAGTAAGTAATGCCTTAGTTGATATGATGTCATTGCATGAATTCAGACATGAGTAAGCATGAATTCATGTTAACTCATGAGTGAATCATGCATGAAGTAACGCATGATAACTATATGATTCATGTCCCCTTATTATAAAGTGTTACCGCTAGTGCAGTGAATAATACGAAACACCGCTGAGATTGCTTCTCTTCTTCTGCAAATTAAGTGAAAACAAGAAGATTGCGCAAATGATTTAGATAGCAGAACAACGGTCCAATAGGGTTAACAACCTCATTCTGCTCACAGCAGCTTTCAAGTCTTTTGCAGTGAAAAAGCATAGTCATTTAGGTGCGACAATGAAGAAATACTTGCCATTTACAGTGATGTAATGGCGCTCAATTAATGACACTATGGCTTTTAAAGCCATAAACAATAAAAGCCTGTATTTCTGTCTTTGTGTTGCCATGATCGAAAGTAGATTTCAAATTTGATCTCTGAATAGATTTGATATTTCTTGTCAGTGGGGTTGAGAGTCTGAGGCTGGCTCAACTTTTACGCCCTGGCAGTATACTGAAAAAGTGATCACGGGTTGCTGTTTATGTTGAGAGAATTCTATCCAAAATTAGGCTTTTTTTGAGTTTTCTGAAAAGTTGATTTGCTCAAAAACAAAAAATTCAGCTGAGAAAACTTAAAACAATTAGATGTAACAAACTGATGCAATATTTTCACTTTGATCCAAAGTCTCAATTTTTTTTTGTACTTTGCATCATTCATTAGCAGTGTATTCAAGTTCCCATTGCATCTCAGTGGATAGTTGCCAAGAACAACAAGGCAGTGGCAAGCAAGCATCCTCTTTATATTCCTAATAAAAATGAGTGTTAACAAGCTGTTACAATGCCTCCAAGCTTAATTATTTAACTCAGCTAACTAATTGCACAGCTCCGCTCCAGACATTTCCTGGCCCTGGCACTGAATGGTGCTGGTATTCATCGACATTGTGTTGTTCGGCAAATCTCATCAGCCACAGATGCTGCCGCACAGGCTTGAATATTACAGCGAAGTGACCGTGGTTTGCACATGGCTAACTGAAGCATTAGCAGTTTTGCTTTCAGAAATATTCCAGCTAAAAGACTCAATATTCTCTGTTAAGGCCTCACTGGCTCTGAAACAGGGAAGTCTGTTTTATTGGACCAGGGGCTCAAAGAGAAGGAAAGAAGCCTTTCATCTCTCAAAACTGTTTGATCTCCCAATCCTGAGAACATGCAGCGTGATCAGTTGTGACAACACTCTGCTGCAGTTTGGCCTTTGTTAGCAACCCCAGACAACTGCTGCTAGACAGGTCTCCTCTTTTCTTTCAGCCATACATTATCCTACCTTAGGAATAAGGACACTGTGCCACAGGGTGATGTTTGGAGCTGAGCCAGCCCTACATCTGTGAATGCCCATGGCTGAGTGAGCCTGTGAATAGCTAAAGAAGTTACCATTGGTTCCCTAGCAGAGTGTACTTTCCCCATGACCCGTTGTTCATTTCCCACCATTTCATTTAACTGAGAAACTCCATCAAGAAATGTTTCTCTTTTTCAGTTCCTTCGGAGAAATACCAGATAGAACATTTGCAAGTGAGGACGTCTAGAGAGAAATAGGGGTAAAGTCCCTGAGCCATTTTTCTGGTTGGGGGGCTTTGCTCAAGGGCCCAACAGCTGATTACTGCACAACATTATCTCTCCAGATCAAGTCAAAATCCTAAGCCTTCACCAGGGCTTTGAACCTGCAACTCAGTTACTCACTGGGCAACCTACCACTAGGCTACCCTGCTGCCCCACATACTGTACTGCTGAAAAAAAAAAACAACTTCTTCAAAACTTCGTGGGACAACATTTCACAGTGCAGATGACTATAGCATATTGAGGAATTAAATGAAGGATTTTTCTAGGTAAAGTAGTGGAATGAAAAATAGGCTGAGATTGCTTCTCTTCTTCTGCAAATTAAGTGAAAACAAGAAGATTGCGCAAATGATTTAGATAGCAGAACAACGGTCCAATAGGGTTAACAACCTCATTCTGCTCACAGCAGCTTTCAAGTCTTTTGCAGTGAAAAAGCATAGTCAGTCATTTAGGTGCGACAATGAAGAAATACTTGCCATTTACAGTGATGTAATGGTGCTCAATTAATGACACTATGGCTTTTAAAGCCATAAACAATAAAAGCCTGTGTTTCTGTCTTTGTGTTGCCACGATCGAATGTAGATTTCAAATCTGATCTCTGAATAGATTTGATATTTCTTATCAGTGGGGTTGAGAGTCTTAGGCTGGCTCAACTTTTACACCCTGGCAGTATACTGAAAAAGTGATCACGGGTTGCTGTTTATGTTGAGAGAATTCTATCCAAAATTAGGCTTTTGAGTTTTCTGAAAAGTTGATTTGCTCAAAACAAAAAATTCAGCTGAGAAAACTTAAAACAATTAGATGTAACAAACTGATGCAATATTTTCACTTTGATCCAAAGTCTCAATTTTTTTTGTGTACTTTGCATCATTCATTAGCAGTGTATTCAAGTTCCCATTGCATCTCAGTGGATAGTTGCCAAGAACAACAAGGCAGTGGCAAGCAAGCATCCTCTTTATATTCCTAATAAAAAATGAGTGTTAACAAGCTGTTACAATGCCTCCAAGCTTAATTATTTAACTCAGCTAACTAATTGCACAGCTCCGCTCCAGACATTTCCCTCCCTGGCACTGAATGGTGCTGGTATTCATCGACATTGTGTTGTTCGGCAAATCTCATCAGCCACAGATGCTGCCGCACAGGCTTGAATATTACAGCGGAAGTGACCGTGGTTTGCACATGGCTAACTGAAGCATTAGCAGTTTTGCTTTCTCAGAAATATTCCAGCTAAAAGACTCAATATTCTCTGTTAAGGCCTCACTGGCTCTGAAACAGGGAAGTCTGTTTTATTGGACCAGGGGGCTCGTAGAAGGAAAGAAGCCTTTCATCTCTCAAAACTGTTTGATCTCCCAATCCTGAGAACATGCAGCGTGATCAGTTGTGACAACACTCTGCTGCAGTTTGGCCTTTGTTAGCAACCCCAGACAACTGCTGCTAGACAGGTCTCCTCTTTTTCTTTCAGCCATACATTATCCTACCTTAGGAATAAGGACACTGTGCCACACAGGGTGATGTTTGGAGCTGAGCCAGCCCTGCATCTGTGAATGCCCATGGCTGAGTGAGCCTGTGAATAGCTAAAGAAGTTACACCATTGGTTCCCTAGCAGAGTGTACTTTCCCCATGACCCGTTGTTCATTTCCCACCATTTCATTTAACCGAGGAAACTCCATCAAGAAATGTTTCTCTTTTTCAGTTCCTTCGGAGAAATACCAGATAGAACATTTGCAAGTGAGGACGTCTAGAGAGAAATAGGGGTAAAGTCCCTGGAGCCATTTTGCGGTTGGGGGCTTTGCTCAAGGGCCCAACAGCTGATTACTGCACAACATTATCTCTCCAGATCAAGTCAAAATCCTAAGCCTTCACCAGGGCTTTGAACCTGCAACTCAGTTACTCACTGGGCAACCTACCACTAGGCTACCCTGCTGCCCACATACTGTACTGCTGAAAAAAAAACAACTTCTTCAAAACTCGTAGGACAACATTTCACAGTGCAGATGACTATAGCATATTGAGGAATTAAATGAAGGATTTTTCTAGGTAAAGTAGTGGAATGAAAAATAGTTGGAAAGAAAACATTGAAAAACTCATATAAAAGCTCAGACTCAAAAACAAATCTTGATTGTTGCATTACAAATCTATTGTGGTGGCTGCCCAGTTCCTTGTGGACCTGACTGCACACATCGTAAATGCGCACACATGCATGCATTCACACATGCACGCACCCGTGCACACACGAACACAAAGTGCATATCCCAACATACAATGGTTAAGGTAGCAACACGCCCTGGACAATTGGCAAATTGATCTCATAAAATTCTCTCTCTCATACGTGTGGGCAACAAGGGTTTTCATTTGGCTGGGCCGACATGAACAAGGAGAGAACTTGCAAACTCTGCAGGTAAAGGTCCCAGGTTGATTAACTTCTTGTTTTGAGGCAGCAGCACTGCACTTTTAGGCCACCCATTCAGCTATTATAAAATGGCATTTTGTGCTACATATTTTGGAAAGCTGATTGTTTTACTCTGGCATATGGCTTGTTTGATTGTTCACTGAGGATTGCCTGTTCAAATGTACAGTTACAATTGCAATTACTGTCTCCAAACTCAAATTTGATAGAAGAATGCTGTTTGAGTTGAAGGACAACCGCAAGTGCAGAGTAAAGCAGGCGTCACACTGTCCCGAAATTGACACCAGATGGACACACGATAAAGGAAATGTCCAAATTCGGATCTGATCGTAAAAACATCGGGCCATTCGTGAGGGCATCTTAAGCCATTGTATGACCGCCGGTTGAGTTTCTCAGGCTCCGGCAGCAATTACGTAAGCGGTGGCAAAATCTTTGGCATGCCAAAAAATTGCCGGAAGACCTTGTGAAGGTTCATTTTCGTGTTGAATTCGTGTGTCCATTTTGCCCTTCGTAAGGCCATTGTGAGGGCATCTTGTCAAATCGTGTCATCTTCGTCTTTACTTTGTGTGATCATCGGTGCCATCGGGTATTTTTCGCCTCATAAAGACAATACAAAGGAAACAAGAAGCTGCCCAATTGTCTTAGGAAGGCAACACGACTAAGTGAAGCCCTCGCAATGCCGTCGTGTAGCCATCGTATTATAGTACGATGACATCGAGATGGGACCACGGTGTCGGTGAAGACAGCCGAATTTGAGTAGCTCAAGCGTTTCACATGTGTCATGGTAACGTGGACATATAAAAGGTCAGCCTCAGAGCATCTTCCTCAGTCAGTCCCGAGCAACTCTACAGAGCAGGCACGACATATATTATATATGTTATGAACAAGAAATGTTAAGATAAAAAAGTATGACGTTAAAAGCAACCAGTTCATTATCAGTTATCAGTTTCATGAATACGTTGGGCCTTATTTGTATATATTTAGAACATGGCACTCTTAAATACTCGATTCTGATTGGTCAATCGCCAAAATTCTGCAGTGTTTATTTCCAGAGGTATGACCGCTGTGCTGCTGTCCGTTGCTAGTAATATTAATATTTTAATATTTTAAATGTTTTTGCCATATAAGCGGGATAATGTAGCCTATAGTGAGCTGTGCGTCGGGGTTCTATTCTTCCGTCGGGAGTTATTTTTTAACAAACACCGGCTCACTATAGCTACATTATTCCTTACAAAACTATAGTTTACTAAAGAAACTTACAGTAATCAGTCGTAAATTTACTATATTACTCTGTAGTAAATATGCAAGCCATCGTGTGGCCTTTGTGTGTCCTGTGGGTAAACTACTTAATAAAAATTCACATCTTTTTGCTGCCTTCGTGTGTGGTTCGGGTGCCATCGTGTGACCTTCTGTAGGCATTGTACTTGCTTCGGCTGTAGATTGGCTTTTGACCAAGTTTGGGGCCATCGCGCGAAATTCAATATTCGTATGGCCATCGGGTGTCAATTTCGGGACAGTGTGACGCTTGCTTAAAGGATTTCACAAATTTCAATCATAATTATAAAACCTGCCATAGTATATGAGACAGCTTAGTTCAGTTCATGAAAACACACAGTCCAGACTTAATCAAGGGGTGGGAATAGCACTGCAAGTTGCATATGACTGTAACTTAGAGGGGACTTGAAAAAGCTGATTTGTGTTTGCTTGTGCCTGTAGACACTACCATGGCACTTATATACTCATTATCATAAACCTATATCATTTCTTATAAGGTCTGTCCTTCATTTGAAATGGTAATGTTGATAGCTTGCTAGGTATGCAAACACCCCCACAAATTATTGTGCAGACATACACTTCAACTCAATTATGTTCAAGTGCCTCCACAAATTAAGATCTGGACTGAACTTTTCCTTTGTTTTGGGTCTCTTCAAATGGGCAGCTTCAGGCACAACTTGTCCATGGGATTCATCAAGGGAATATTGGAGAAAAAAATAATCCATACATCAACTTCAACCCCCCTCCCCCCACCCCTTCAACCCACTGGATACAATCTCAATGCCCCTCCCCGGTCTAAGTTCATCTCCAAAACGTTCACACCCCAAGACTACTACCTTGCTGTTTATATTCATTCATTCTTCCCTCCCTGCAGTTATACAGACAGATTTGCTCTGCATGTGCAAAAAGTGCTATGAGCCATGAGCCTTAAGCCATGTGTTTGAGAGACCAGGCCAAAATATATAATTTCAACGTTTCACCTTCTGTCCCCATATTACACCAGTACACATAAACCCAGTGGCTGTTTACAAGCTTCCCACAGGATTAACACCCCCCTCCCCCGACTTAAAAAAGTGGGCCAATGGGAAAAAAGTGGGCCAGCTGGGTATACCTGGTAAAATACCATTTATTTCAAGTTTTTAACCAGTACCCTGACTGGCTCACTTATTTTTTATGTATAAACATTCCGTTTTTATACCTTGTTGACAAAACTAAGACATGAATGACAGTTTGAGTTTAAAGTTTAAATAGAAAACCTTCACAGTCTGTGCCAATCATAACAATTATAAAGTCAATGACAAAATAGCGCATAAAATAATAGTTCCTCATGCCTGATTTGGTACATAGCTTAAAGCCCGCCTCCAAACCGAATTCCTACTGCTAAAGTTGTAAGTACGGATACTTCACCAGTGAAGACTTTCTCTTCATAGGTGTACGTTGAGCAGCGTGCAGAGACTCACAATTTTACCTACATTTCGTTTTATTCATTCAAACGAGTTCTGATCCATGTATCATTTTTTAAAACCTATTAGCAAGCCTTGTGCTGCTTCAACCTCAAGTGATGCCGTAACCCGCACACCAGAAGCTATGGCTATGGCCCCAGCTCCAATGCCCTCCACAAGCACTGCCCCAAACCAGTTCCCTTTCTGATTTGAGGGTCCCTGCTCTATAAGCTCAACAGGATTTTCTTTTAAATAGATTCTGTTATTTTCCACCCATCCATCCATCCATCCATCTGTTTTCTGCTGCTTATCCAAAGCCGGGTCAGGGGGTAGCAGACTAAGCAGAAAAGTCCTAGGCGTCCCCCTCTCCAGCCACTTCCTCAAGCTCCTCCTGGAGAACCCCAAGTCATTTCCAGCCTAGCTAGGAGATAAAGTCCCTCCAGCATGTCCTGGGCCTGTCTTGGGGCCTCCTCTCAATTGGATATGCCCTGAAAACCCCTTAAGGGAGGCGTCCATGAGGCATCCAAACCAGAAGCTTGAACCTCTTCAACTGACTTTTCTAAATGCAGAGGAGCCGCGGTTCTATCCCTAAGGGTCAGCGCAGCCACCCTGCAAAGAAAGCTTATCTTAGCCACTTCTTTTTGCAATCTTGTTCTTTCGGTCGCTACCCAGAGCTTGTCACCGTGGATGAGGGTTGGAACATAGAGCGACCAGTAAATCAAGAGATTTGCCTTTAAACTCTGCTCCTTCTTCACCATGAAGGACCGGTACAATGCCCGCTTTACTGCAGATGTTGCACCGATCCGCCAGTTCATCTCCTGCTCCATCCTACCCTGATTCATGAACCCCGAGAAACTCAAACTCCTCCACTTGGGGTAACTACTCACCCCCCACTCAATCCTCCTTTTTTTTCTGGAGAGAATAATGACCTTGGACTTGGAGGTGCTGAACCTCATTCCAACCGCTGCACACTGTGTGAACCACTCCAATGAGTGTTGGAGATCGCAGCATGATGAAGCTAACAGGAAAACATCCTCTGCAAACAGCTTAGATGCAATCCCAAGGTCACCAATCCAAGCACCCTCTGAACCACGCCTGCACGATGACACCCTATCCATGAAAGAAGTAAGCCTGATTCGAGCCTAGTGGCCCATTGGGCTGGTGCCTGACCCCGGTTTCATGGCATGAAGCGACTAGGAGTATTTCTACTTCCCCTGGATGGGATGCCAGTCCTTCGCAGATACTCCCCCAGCTCTTGGTCAAGTTTCCCTGACTATTTGCCAAGTGACCATTTATACACCTGGGTAGAGTGAGGCGTGAAGTGGAGTGTAGGAGTGAAGTGTTTTGCCCAAGAACACACCGCGAAGGCTGTGGTCGGGGCATGAACTCAGGACCTTTTGATCCCAAGTCAAGTCTACTTAACCACTGCACTACTGAGTCTCCCCTCCTATCCATGAAAATCATGAACAAAAAAGGTAACAAGGCACACCCTTGGTGGAGTCCAACACCAACTGGAAATGAGTTTGCTTTAGTGTCGAGAATGCGGACACAACTCCTGCTTTGGTTTTACAGGTATTGGATGGCTCACACTAACGGCCCCAGATCCCCACACTCCTACAGCACCCCCCACAGGATAGCTTGCGGGTCACAGTCATAAGCCTTCTTCAAGTCCACAAAAAACATGTAGACTGGAGGGGTAAACTTTCAAGACCCCTCCAATATCCGTGCAAGGGATACTGAATACTCCAAACTGCTGTCAGAAGCATATGCACAGGCATAGGCATTCCTTGGGAGGCTGAGCAGTATGATCCCCCTGTAGATGGAGCACACCCTCTATTCCCCCTATTTAAAAATCAAAATCACCACCCCAGTCTGCCAGTCCAAGGGTATGGTACCCAAAATCCACGTTGAACAGGCATGCCTGCTATAGCAGCCCAACAATGTCCAGAGCCTTCAGCAAATCTCATCAATCCCTGGTGAGTTGGCACTGCGGAGCTTTTTGACCACCTCAGTGACTTCCACCTGGGAAATGGGCTAAGACTCATCCAAGTAAGTCTTCTGTCTCTGCCTCCTCCATGGAGGGCATGTCTGTCGAATTCAGGAGTTCTTCAAAATGCTCTTTCCTCTGCCAAACAAGTCAGCAGTCGAGGTCAGCAGTTACCCACCCCTGCTGAACATAGCCTGGGAAAAGCCCTGCTTCCCCTTACTGAGTCGTCTGATGGATTGCCTGAACCTATGCGGCTGCAGCCTTTCCAGCCTGTCGATACTGGTCTACCAACTCAGGAGTACCCTGAGCTAACTAGGCTCAAAAGGCCACCTACTTCAGCTTGACAGCCTCCCTCACCGCTGGTGTCCATCAACGGGTCCTTGGATTGCTGCCACGACTGACACTAACAACCTTCAGGCTATGGCTCATGGCTGCTGTTTCCACACTAGAGACTTTGATCAGGGTCCACTCAGACTCCATGTCCCCCAGGATGTGGGTAAGCTCTTCCAGAGGTGTGCGTTGAAAATTATCGGGATAGGGTCCTCTACCAAACGTTCCCAGGCAACCCTCACAATGCATTTAGATTTACCAGGTCTGTCCAGCAGTCTCCCCTGCCATCTGATCCAGTTCACCACCAGATGGTGATCTGTTGACAACTCTGCCCCTCTCTTTACCAAAACATATGGCCGTAAATCTGATGACACAATTACAAAATCGATCATCAAACTTTGGCTAAGGGCGTTCTGGGACTAAGTACACTTAAGAACTTATACTCAAACATGGTTTCTGTTTTAGGTAATCCATGATTAGCATGGAAATCCAATAACAAAACACCACTCGAGTTCAGATCAGGGAGGCCATTTCTCCCAAACACTGCTCTCCAAGTGTCTTCGTCGTTGCCAACGTGAGCATTGAAGTCCCCCGGCAGAACTTTGGAATCTCCAGTTGGATTCTTTTCCAAGACCCCGCCCAGGGACTCCAAGAAGGCTGAATACTCCAAACTGCTGTCAGAAGCATATGCACAAACAACAGTCAGAGTATTCTCGGCCGCCTCGTTCACCGGGGAGAATTCCATCACAGCAGCACTCAGGCGAGGCAATATAAGCATTCCCACACCTGCTAGCTGCCTATCACCTTGGGAAACTTCAGAAAAGGAGACCATTCAACCAGTGTGGTGACATTCCATATCTCGAGCCAATTTCCATAGCTGAGTCACAAAATGCCAGCGTCCCTGCCCCCGTCTGCCACCCAGTCCTCAATGCCCCCGACCCCTACTCCTCTCCTTGTGGGTGGAGGGCCCATGAGGATGCAGCTCTCCTCAGCCTCTTCGAGCTGTGGCTGGCCAGGTCCTGGGAAAAACCCGACCACCAGGCTCTCGCTAAGAATCTCCTCTCCCAAGCCTGGCTCCAGGAGGGGACCCCGGTGTCTCTATTCTGGGCAGGGTTCTCATAATTCTTTGGGAACTCATCCATAGGGGTCTAGTGAATCGGATATCGTCTGGCCCCTCACCTGGGATCAATTAGCCATGGGATACCCGACCAGGAGCTCCAGGCAACATAGCTGCCAAGGTCCCAGAGGCACACAAACTCCTCCACCACAATAACGAAGCGATTCTTGGAGGAGTTCCGTTATTTTCCTCCCTTGAAGCTTAATCCTTTCATTACCATTGTCGCATTTCCGCGACAGCGCTGATCCCGCATCACTTACCATTGTCGCTATTTTGCGCCTAAAGAAAGTCCCTCACAAAAACTGTCGAAGCTCCGCAACAAAACACCCCTTTGGACGAGTCTGGTATCGCACAACACACCAGTGATGTCATCAGGCTTCCCGTAGTTCCCAATCCTCCGGTTATACACAGTCCCTCGCTGACTTCACCGCCATTGCAGGCAGTGCGTGCTGCAGCACATGTATCTCCGTTTGTACACAAATGGACGTGTATCTCCGTTTGTACAGAAATGCGCGTGTATCTCCGTTTGTACGTAAATCCCATGGAGGAGAAATCATCTTGTCTTGACAAACCGAAATACGGTTTTTATTCTCATTTTCTGTTTTTACTTTTGGGAAAACTAAGCAAAGATATGTGTCAATGGAAAGGTAAATGTACTTTGAACATGTTTTCTGTACATAAAATTGTCAATTTCTGGCGTTTTTAGTTCGAAAAAGGGGGTGAAAATCCACATGCAATATCATGCTGTGATAGCACGAAAATTGACGGTAAGCAAGGGTTGTCTTATTCCCAGTAAGCGGTAGTGAAAGGGTTAAACTCAATGACAAGGATGTTTCCACCTCCAAACAAAAAAAAAAAAAAAAAATACACTGAAGAGGAATTTTAACATTTTCTTCTTGTTTGCCAGTTAAAAAAGCAGCTTCTTCTAGGCAACTGTCTCACAGGGCAATATGCCTGAGAGGTTTTTTACTTTTGCAGATGCTGATGCACTATTAAATGAAGCTATTAGCTGAGGCATCTCGCTCTCAAACTAGAGACTCTGATTAACTTGTCTTCGTGCATATTTTTTTGCATCGGGCCCCAACTTTCTGTCTCGTTAGGACCTGGTTTGTGTTGTTCATTCCAGACAGAGGGGCACATATATCACAGTATACTTTTTTGAATATCTGAGTTTGTTGGTGATCATTTAGAAGTAGTAAAAACAAATAAATAACGAAAAAACAAACAAAAAAAACAAAAATGCAGATAATTTGCACATATAAATATATTTTATTTTCTCCTTTTTACCTCAGTAAAATAATTAATTTTATGATATCAAGTTTTGTGGCAGGAAAAGTGTCCTTGGAATGAAGACAAATTCAGTCTTCATGGACTTGGACAGGGAGCACAGGCTGCTATGCTGGAAAAAGACAAAAGAAAAAAAATTAACCACTAAGATGTCTTTTTCTTGTTTTAAGATATAAGCATGTGGCATATGGCAAGTGACAGCGTGACAGTGTGCTACTATCTGCAAGGCGCACTCCTGGGGGAAGGAGCACCCCACAGATTCTTGCACTAAAGAGCATCAGGCCCTGTAATTGCTCTCATCTGCCGCTCACATTGAAAATCCTTCCACTTGGATTTATTAGTTCACTTTTAACAGATTCACTGTTTGTTTTTGTGACAGACTTGCCCATCATATTGTTTCCAATACTGACAAAAAACAAAGATGTTAGAATCTGCTATTCTATTGCAAATGGATTTGAAACCTTCTGTTCTGTGAAGACAAACTAAGTTCCCACAGGCAACACAACAAAATTTCTGCTGAAAATTAAGCAAGTAATTCATACATATAATTTCCTTATGATTGATCTTTATTAATTAATCATTACTGACTATCAGTTACGTTCTTATCATAAATCATTATCAGTTTATTGATAAAATGTTCAGACCTTTTTTTTTTTGCTCCAAAGAACTACATTTAGGACAATAAGAAAACGTGCCATGGAATTTGCTCTGATTAGTCTAACCCAGGGCTGCCCACCCCTGTTCCTGGAGATCGACCATCCTGTAGGTTTCTACTCTGTCCCTAATTAAACACACCTGATTCAGCTTGTTCGCAGCTCGTCAAGATCTCTAACTGGGAAAGCAGGTGTGGTTTGCTTTGGTTGGAGGGATAACCTTCAGGATGGGCAATCTCCAGGAACAGGGTTGGGCAGCCCTGGTCTAACCTGATGACATTTTTTATAGAGATACTGCAGACAAGTCTCTAACATTATACCTTTGATTTTTCAAATTGCATGAAAGAATAATGCATTTATTTGTGGGAAAATTTGGGATTTTGGAAATATTAGGGAAAATGGTGTAATTAGTGATGGTGTAATTAGCATGGTGGCCGTACCCCCAACCTCTTTGCCGGCCACTACTTGGGGAAGGCATTGAATTTAAGAACTCTTCCCCAAGCATTACTTCAGCAAGCACTGTCAACCCATTGAAAATCAAGGGGGACACGTAACATTATATTGTAAATGAACCTGTTCTTTTTTAAATGTATTTCCCACACCTCAAAGTTCCATAAATACCAGTATGAGCCAGCATGGTGTATGGTGTGGAGGTCTCTGGGCAAGGACTTGGGCTGGGCAATGCTTCTAAAATAGCTTTCAGAATCGCTAATGATGTAGGTATACCCTCTCCTGTATACATCATCAGAACCAATTTTGAAAAAGGAATGCAAAAATCTAATCAGTATATGTGTAACTCTTTTCAAAATTACAGATAGCATAACAAGAGCAGAAAATGTTTAATAATAAAGTTTAAATACCCAATATTTTTGCAGAACTATCAAGAATACATGTAATAAATCAACATTAATTGCACCGGATGCCACGATCATTGTCTTTACCAATGACCTCATAACATCCGATTTCCCTATCTGTAGGCTACCTACATAGAAGGCTTGAGTGACTCACACAATCTCCCAGTTCTTGGGTGTAAAGGATATTGAATACAGTATAAAAATACTTCTTTCGGACATTGGCCTGATGTGTTCTGTGTCAGCATGAGTGATTAAAGCAATAGCTTCAGAGAACAGAAATGGAGCTTGTTTAAAAGATATGGAATTCCCATGAAAACCTCCAGAAAACAACAAACATTGAGCCTGTTCCCACACCCAGTCGCAAGAGTTCACATTTCATTCTGTGGCTCCAATCAATATAATATCCTCATCCTACAGCATCCAAGATGGAGGTTCCCTGACAGTTTCTGTTTCTAATAAAAATGAAAATCAAGCTGTTGTGCCACTGACCAGGGACATCCTCCTAGCAATCTCTGACAGGCTTCATAAAAAATGATGAGCTTCAAATATATAAGCTGGCAAAGCTTATATAAGCTTTACAAAGAGCATTATCCCCTTGGGGTACCTCTTTCACAAAGAAAATACTATATAACCTTATATAAAAGAATATTCAGTAAAACACTTAATAATATACTTATTAACAATGCATTTTGCTTTGCTTTCCTGTGTATTGAGTCTAGACTGGCATTTTCAGTTCATTAATAAGGGCATTTTGATTCTGGGATCAAAAACTCACCTGGGTCACTTTTTTTTTTTTTTTTTTTTTTTTTTTTTAATAAATTTGGCATCTCCAATCCCACCCAAATCTGGAATGCCCAACTGGGGAACTATGTACAGGACTTGCTTATATGCGACCGCCTGCTGCCAACTCAGGAGAGTGAAGACAGCAGCTTTCCTCCTTAGCACGCGCCTGTCAGCCTGCTGCTTCTTATACACTCATTGGTTGAATCCTCGCAAGTTCAGAACGAGGGCGGAGGATACCCGAACATGAACAAGCTTAGAATCTTCCCGACGAGCGCCTGGCTGGCCAGCAGGAGGCCCTTAAGCAATGAACGAAGCAACCATTTTATATACCCTTCCCGGCAGTCCCTTCCCGATTTGCATCCCTGTAGCGCAATGGCCAATTGTGCGCTACTCTGAAAAAGCTGCCGACCACTGCCGGTTGGTACAACCGGGGCTCAAACCCACGCCGTGATAGTCACCTCTGCTTCCCAATGCGAAGCTTTAACCGAGTGAGCTATCCGACAGCTCATACATTTTTTTTGACTGAGTTTATTATTATTATTATTTTTGATAAATAGCTCCATAACTGTTTATAGACCCAAATAAGTTACATATTGTCTGGATTGAGAGATGAAGTGCATGTAAAAGCTACCAGCCATAGCTGCCCAGTGATACTGTAAATCCCTCCCATGTAGCAAGTATTTACCCTAGTTCACCAGCCCATATGAGAGAGATTTAAAGGGAGAGCGCTGTTAGAAGAGTATTGGAAAGGCAAGGGTGAAAGGCGACCTTGGAATATGCTAGCTAACTGTGGTCATAAAGCAGCTGCAACTGAGTACTCCATTCAGTAGGATCTTCAACAATTAATAGTCTAAAGTTCCTCATTGTAATCTGGCTTGATCTCATGAACAACAGGATGTACGCAAATTATTTATATGCAACTGTATTATGCAAATTATTGTGATGCCACAGTACTTTGCAATATTGTGATGCCACTGTAATATGCAAATTGACAAGGTACAGTAGTTTCCAAACCTGTTCCTGGAAATCTACCATCATGCAGGTTTTCACCCAATCTATGTACTTCTCACTCACCAGTTAGAGATCTATGTACATTGTGCTTCTAATTAATAGAGTCAAGTCTGACAAATTAGGGTTAGAGTGAAAACCTACACGATGGTAGATCGTCAGGAACAGGGATGGTGATCATTGCCCTTTGTTATTAAGAAATGAGCCAAGTCAAACATGACAATTAATGGAGTTTTTCATGGTTTCATCAACCATGAACAACATATCACTGGTCAGGAAATTACAAAATAAATAAATAAATAAAATTAAAAAAAAAATATATATATATATAAAAACACTGAAGCTCTTTACATTACTTTTCAAAAAAAGAAGAGACAGTATTGTTCCACTCAGTTTAGATGGCTTCAAACAATTAATTTGTGATTTTAAAAATCTTAGCTAATTTTAATTGATGTGAGACCAAATATTCTCTAAATTTAGCTAAAATATGAGAGTTATAGACCTCCTGATGTTATTTGCGGTATGAGCAAGAGCATTGTCTTATTGGAAAATAACTTTTATCACCCCTTTGAAAACAACTGTTCAACTGTGGGGAGCAAACCTGCAGTGGCAGAGCTAGAACTGGGAACTGGGGCGGGGGGGGGGGGCACAGACACGTCCCTTTCAGAACAGAAAAATAATTTACTTATTAATAGGCCAATGCCTCTCATTGATTGAACTGGTCCACGTTCCAATGAAATATCGCCCTTCACTCTAGGTATTGCGTGGGTTGATTAAAAAAAAAAAATTGGAATTCGGCAGTTAAAGAGGCTATAAAAAGCGTGCGGCTCAAGCTATTTGCATGAGAGTCAACAGGTATGCAATTTTGAGTAACGTTGATTTAAATACAGCAAATACGCGTCCAGATGAATGATTGTCGTATTACCTAATCGGGGAGAACAAGCAGCACCTGTTAAGTGTGGAGTGCTCTCGGAGTGAACCTTTTGTTAATTATGAAAATGACTGAGAACAGGTCAGGACTAATAATTGTTTTAAACGAATGTTTTGTGCACCCCAATTCTCAGTTCTGGCTCTGCCACTGTACTGAATTTAGCCCATTATTTCATCGCTGTTAGATCGCATATGGAGAGAAACCATGTCTTCAGTTGCCAATTACGATAATTGGAAAACGCGTCAAAAAAGGAAAATGATTGAGAACTAGCCAGGACTTATCGTTGTCATACCGGGACGTGTCTGTGCCCCCCCAGTTCCCAGTTCTAGCTCCACCACTGCACACCTGCAATATTCATCTGTTCTCAGCAGTACTAATTAACTTATCACAGTAATTCCACACTATGACACCTCTTCCTCTGAGCCAAACTGAGGTTGAGATGTATTCACTATTACTTTTCTCACCACACCTTTGAAGACACTTCTTCAGAACTTCACTGTAAAAAACTAATTATAACCCTACACCTCTGTTAAACCCCTCCTCAAATTTGATCCAAAAACCTAATTCTGTTCGTGATGTTTTTCTAACAAAGCAGTGGTTTATTAACACATCCTCATGACAGCAACCAAAAAGAGATAAAAACAAGTGTTGTTATCAGTATTTTTGAATTTATTTAACAGTTTTAGCTGTTTTTTTTTGGTCTCTCAGGACCATGAATTTCAATCAGTCATTATGACAGCATGAACATGCAACTGATTGTTTCAAAATGTTATCTTATTCTCTTACATCCACAAAGAAACACTTGGACATAGAGGGTCTGAAGAAGGTGCTGTATATGTCCCAACATAAGAAAATCTGCATCTGTGAAGAGGAAATTTATGGAAAACACTCCCTGGCCCATTTTTAGCTTACCGGCCCTATGGGCCGATTAGCTATTGTTGTGGTGTGGCGTCCGTCGTCCGGAAAATTTTTTATCTTTTTTTTGGCTCGATGAATTTCCATTTAAATTTGCAATAACATACTACTAGACCATATCTCCAGACTTTTTCTCGGATTTTTGATTGAATCATTTTTGTCTGTTTTATGGGCCCTTGAAATTTTGGCTCCAATGTTAAAGATAGGACTGAGAAATTTTAAAAAATTATTTCTCAAAAACTGCATTTTTCTAAATCAGGCAATCAACTTACCTTGGTACCATCAATGTACAGTGCGAGCGCCATTTTGACTGAATAGACGGAAGTGGGTCTAGTAGGGGCGCTGTATTTTATGAATATGCAAGATAGCCTGTGGAGGCCAAATGGTTTTAGATAGAGATTAAGTTTGTATTATCGACATATAGGAAGTCATATATGACCTATACATTGGCTGTGTTAAAGTTGACCTCAGATGACTTTGAAAGGTCAAACTCAAGGTCAGGGAATATATTAACAATGTTAAAAGATATGACTTGAAATTTCAAAAAATTATTTCTCAAAAACTGTCCGATAACTTTTTTTCTAAATCTGGCAATCAACTCACCTTGATACATTTTATGTACAGTGCGAGTGCCATTTTGATTGAATCGACAGAAGTGCGTCTAGTGGGGGCGCTGTACTTTAACATTGGGTCTTATGGAGAATGGGCCAAATCGCCTGTGGAAGCTAAATGGTTGCAGATAGAGATTAAGTTTGTATTACTGACATATAGGAAGTAATATATGACCTATATTTTGGCTGTGTTAAAGTTGACCTCAGATGACCTTGAAAGGTCAAACTTGAGGTCAAGCAAAATGTTACAATTTTCAAAGGTTTCTCGGCTTGAAAATATTGAAGATTGGGAACATATGTGCATTGAACACTTATAGGAAGTCATGCATGAACTTTCATTTGGTGGCCTTGAACTTGACCTTCGGCGACCTTCGAAGGTCAAACTTCACATAGTGAAATTTGAATGACTTCTATCACCAAAACTATTACAGATAGAGCTTAGGTTTGTATTGCAGGCATATAGGAAGTCATGTATGAAGTGTCATTTGGTGATATTAAACTTGACCTTCAGTGACCTTGAATGCCCAAACTTCACAGTGAAATTTCAATGACTTATATCAGCAAAATGGTTACAGATAGTTTCGGTTTGTATTGGAGATGTATAGGAAGTCATACATGAACTTTCATTTGGTGGCCTTCAAAGGTCAAACTTCACATAGTGAAATTTCAATAACTTCTATCACCAAAACTATTACAGATAGAGCTTAGGTTTGTATTGTGGCCATATAGGAAGTCATGTATGAAGTTTCATTGGGTGACCTTGAACTTGACCTTCTGTGACCTTGAACGGCCAAACTATACAGTGAAATTTCAATGACTTATATCAGTAAAATCGTTAGAGATTAAGTGTAGGTTTGTACTGGAGAAGTATAGGAAGTCATGTATGAACTTTCATTCGGTGACCTTCATATTGACCTTCGAAGGTCTAACTTGACCTAGAGAAAATTCAATGACTTCTATCACTAAAAAGGTCACAGATGGAGCCTAGGTTTGTGTTACTGACATAGGAAGTCACATATGAACTTTCATTTGGTGACATTCAACTTGACTGTCAGTGACCTTTGAGGGTCAAACTCCACAGTAAAATTAGAATGACTTCTATCACCAAAATGGTCACAGATTGAGCCAAGGTTTGTATGGAGACATTTAGAAAGTCATATATGAAGTCCATTTGCTGACCACAACTTGACATTCTGTGACCTTTAAAGTTCACAACTGACATATTGAATACATATTGAAATATTTTAATGACTTGTATCACCAAAACCGCTTCAGAGCTTAGGCTTGTATTACAGAAGGTCTTATAAATGTATGTGAACTTTTATTTAGTGACCTTGACATTGATTTTCATTGATTTAAAATGTCAAACTTCACATGAAATTTTCATAACTTGTATCATCGCTGTAAAACGGCTTGCCGGTAAGCTAAAGGACCCTTGGTCCTATTTAAAAATTTTATTCATTCATTTGTTTGTTTTTTATTAGGTCTTCAAACTGAAGGAAAACTTACAAACTGTCACCTTCATTTCTCTGTATGTCTGTAAAAGACTTTTAAACCTTAGTCACACTAGAGGCGGAATGAGCCGGAATGCCGTCGGAATGAAAATTCTTTGTACATTGCTGGATATTCGAAGTGCGTCCTAAAAATTCTGACTGCATTTTGAATGCATTCCAAATATTCGGGCCCATTTTTGTGGCCGGCCCGAATGTTTTGCTCATGCTCAAAACTTTCCAGGTGCATTCGAAGTGGAGAAATATCGAACGGCATTCGAAGTGTATTCTAACTGCGCTTTGACTGCATTATAAATATTCTTACGGCATTCCAACAGCATTCAAAACATTCTGACTGCATTCGAGGGAGAATCGAAACGGCAAGCCACGTCAAATCCTGCCAGAATGCGCCTTTAACCCCTTAACACTCCGACGGCCCGAATACGGGCCCATCAGGGAAGTTCAAAACAAGGAAAGATTTCAATTTACCTTGAGTACGTCCTTTATAGGCATTTTAAGAAAATGTTACCGGAGTGGTAAGGGGTTAATGAGCCAGAATGCACCTTGAATGCATTTAGATTGCTGCAGGAATCTATTTCGATATTAAAAAAATTCAGCTGGAATGTGCTTCGATTGCCATTGGAATCTTTCGATTGCTGCTGGAATCAGTGGCGGCTGGTGAACTGGCTTAAAAATAATGATTGGTCACGACCTGTTTTCAATCATTCATTTAAATTACCTTTACAGAAACTCCGAAAACTCTCAACATTATCAGGTGTGGCCAGTTTTAATTAATAATGCATACCTGTTAACTCTCAGGCATTCGGCGTCAGTTTTAGTGGCATATTTACGTTCCCCTGCTGTAGTCAGCAATTACTCAATCAACGCATATGGGACACTAACGTTACATTCTAAGTACATTCTGAGTATTCGAGCTGCATTCTGTTTGAATTCTTGGACGTTCCAACCATATTCGGTGGCCATTCCGGGAGCATTCTGACTGCATTCGAGGTGAATTCGTACAGCATTCGAGGCACCTTCCAACCAGACTTCGGGTAGAGTTCAGGCAGCAATTGAACCGCACTTGTACGGCATTCGAAGTGTATTCTAAATATTCTGACTGCATTCTGACAGCATTCTAAATATTCCTACTGTGTTCCAACTACATTCAAGCTGCATTCGAGAGCTAATACACCCAGAATGTGCAAGAATCTGAGGCGGGTTCGAAGTGCATTCTAAGTATTCGAACGGAATTCTTTCAAAGCTGTAAGAATTTTGGTCAATTTGAAATTCCCGCTGGAATGTTGCGCGAATTCTTCATTCCGGCTGGTTCTGCTTGATTCTTGCTGATTTTGAATAAGTGTGACGGGGGCTTCACTGTTAGCATGCTCTACACCTCTCAGAATCATGGAACGCAACTATTGTAAACCAAAGAAATAATGTATTTTCTTTACTTTTGTAACTTTTGGAGTGAAGATAGTAGTGCCTTGAACCACAGCATATTCATAGACATACGAAATGGTTATCTGCACATATGAAGACCCAAGATAATGGCCTTTTTGTCTTCATTTTTTCTGAAACTGAAGGCTCTTATATTTATTGATTAAGCATCTATTTACACAGAATTAGGGCAATTTAGTTTGACTTTTACTGAGAGATGTATTTACTACAAAACAGAAACATACTCAATATATGATCCTCATATTGATTGGGGCTTAACATGATAACGTACTTAAAGCAACATGATAATGTGCTATAAATTAAAAAATACACATTTCCCTCCAACAGCTCTTTCAAACATAATTCAATGTTTTACCACCCAATGTCTGACAATACATTGCATAAGTGTATTCTCAGAGTATTATGTTTGAATGCCATTTGACCTGCATTTGGAAACATCACACTGTATTTTAAATAAAACACGCTTATGTGCTGAATATAAGTGCTGCCTGGTAGAACTAAAACTACTTTAGTTCTCTGCATGTCTCATTTAAATGTCTCGTGTCTCTGAGCATTTAAATTTAACACCTGCAAAGCTTTTTTGAAACTGCAACTGCAACCTATAACAATTAAAGCAGGAGCTATATCAGCAGTTCTTTCATTACACTGTATAATCTGTAACAAGAAGTGACAATTTGAGACTTATGAAATGAGCCACAACTTATTCCTCTGTATTGTGAACAGTATTATATACTCAGAGCCATTAAAAACACATGGGTGAGGTATGTACTGCATTTGCTGCACATAGAAGAATTAATCGGTTTTTATTGCTTTTCCAGTGAGATACGAGCAGAAATAGAGAAAAGCGTATGGTATTGTAATCCCGATGTGCAACACATGGACATGCTGAGTACTTCAGAAATAATGGATATTGAGTTGTTTTTGAGTATACAGTGATGCTTGACTTGTTCTTTTTGGTGTGTTCAATAGCTTACATAAAAATTAAAAACAGAAAAAAAAAATGCTATGGCATCAAGAAAATGGCACGGCTTACGGCACAAGAGAGAGAAAAAAGACCGATCCCGCTCATGGCAGCTATGAATAACTGCTGTAGTTCAAGAGCGACATGTCCGCTTACAGCCTGTATGTGACAGATTCCGGACAGCAACCCAAAATGATTGTGAGATGAGGGGACTTGTTTTTTTTGTTAGCTTTATGTATTCAAACAGAAGTTTGTGTGTGTGTGTGTGTGTGTGTGTGTGTGTGTGTGTGCGCACTTGTGAGATTGTGTGTGTGCATGTTTGTGTACACAGATGCAAGAGAGGAAGGAGCCAGAGACAAGATTGCAGGTTGCTGCATTTATCATGAACACAACACAATAGAAACCTTCTGCTCTTAGGACGCAAGAAACAGAATCAATACAGACTGCCCATCCAAAAAAAGTTGCACACTATAATATTGTGTTGGGCCACCTTTGGTTTTGACGGCGCATCTTCATTGTGGTATTATTGTGACAATCTTACACAATGCTACAACATTCATTTCCAACCATTTATTTTTGGCCAAGATGTATTGACGATGGGTAAGTCAAACCACTCCATTAACCCTTCTCCAGTTCATCCCAAAGACTTTAAATTGGTTAAGGTCTGAACTAGAGGTGGCCAAGTCATATGAAAAATGATTCCTCATGCTCAGTGAACTACTCTTACACCGTTTGAGCCGGATGAATCTTGGCATTGTCATTCTGGAATATACTTGTGCCATAAGAGGTTAAAAAGTTAATTGATGGTCATTCAGTACATTCAGGTAGTCTGACCAGTGCTGAGCCTTGACCTGACCAACTGCAGCAGCCCCAGATCATAACACCGCCTCCAGAGGCTTGTGCAGTGGGCACTATGCATGTTGGGTACATTGCTTCATGGGCTTCCTTTCCTATCCTGACGTGCCCATCACTCTAGACTAGGGTAAATCTGGACTCATTAGATCACATGACCTTTTCCATTGCTCCTCAGTCCAATCTTTATGCTCCCTTGCAAATTGAACTTGTTTATTTCCGGGGGCGCGGCTCTGCTGCTGACCCTGTGTTTCACCTGCTCTGGCATGTCTATTTTATTCGTGTTTTTGTCCATTTTTAAATTGTGTGGATGTGGATATCTGAAAGGGGAAATGAAGATTATGCTTGGAATGATTCTGTGGCTGGCTGTGTGCCTTTTTGGATGGCTATTTGCCGCAGGACAAAGTTTTTCCGGAGGAAATCATGGCGTCCTCACTTACACACATGAATGCCTGCTGTCTCTCAAACCCCCAGCTAACTCGAGGGGTACTCTAAACTTGGACATACTGGACAGCTATACTGAATTAAAAAGGATCCGTAAACAAGGAAGGTCCAAAGCAAAGAAAAGAGGTTCCAGAGGAGGAGTGAAACAAAGACTAAGGAAACGCGGCTGCAAGCATCCCCTGCCGGTAATAACTTTCTCTAACGTCTGCTCTTTGAGTAGCAAAATTAATGAACTGACGGCGAAAGTCCAGTATGACAGTGATTTTAGACAAAGCAATCTCATCTGTCTCACAGAGAGCTGGCTAAGAGAGGGGATGATGAATCCAAATTTGCCCGGTTACACATTGATAAAGGCTGACAGGGACAATACACTATCACGGAAATCACTTGGTGGTGGCATGTGTCTTTTTGTTGACAACTGATGGGCCACACAGTACACTGTTCGGGTGAAAGTCTGCACTTGCGAATATGAAATTCTGGTGGTATCTTTTCGTCCCTTCTACTTGCCCAGAGAATTTGGCCAGATCTCCATCATATTAACCTATATACCTGGACCAGACTTTGAAGGGGCGGCAACTAAGATTGCGGAGAGTTACAACAACGCGCTATCCAGATCAGCTGATCAACCCGTCTTCGTACTGGGGGACTTTAATTCCTGCGACTTGTCAAATCATCTGCCCACATTGCAACAGTACGTAGATTGCCCGACCCGTCTGACACGCACCCTGGATAAGTTTTATGGCAATTTACCAGAAGCCTACAAATCCATCTGTCGGCCTGCCCTGGGAAAGTCTGATCATAACATGATACATCTGTTCCCACGGTACAGGGTGAAACTGAAATGGGAAAAGCCAGTGCATAAGGATATACATATATGGTCAGATGATTGTAAGGAGGAACTGAGAGACTGTCTGGAAGACACAGACTGGCAGATCTTCTTTGACTCGTGTGGTAACCCTCATGACCTGACAGACACTATCATATCTGTGAAAGTAACATCATTTGTACAAAAACAGTTTGAATTTTTCCAAATAATAAGTTATGGGTAACCAGTGATTTAAAGGATTGCATAAATCAGAAAAAACTTGCTTTTGTTAATGGGAACACAGAACTTGTTAAAGAGAAGATATGTGAATTAAGAGCTACAAAAGTAAATTGAAAAAAGCAAAAATAGAGTACAAGGACAAAGTAGAGAAACACTTTTACTCTGGTAGTGCTAAAAGAGCATGGGAAGGTCTAAATCAAATGATGGGGAGGGAGGCACAACAAAAACATGCCCCGTGACCCACCTCTCTCCATCCTGAGCAAATGAATTCAATGTATTTTATAGCCGATTTGATAAGACAAATTTCTATACTGAAGAACTAAAAGATTTTAGGCCCATTGCACTCACCTCTATTTTAGGTAAGTGCATGTAAAGAGTTTTAAGTAGACATATGACAGCCTCTATATCGAACGGCCTTGACCACTAACAGTTTGCATATAAAAACAAGAGGGGCACAGATGATGTGACTGTAACCTTGTTCAACACCATAACAAAGCACCTACAAGCTCCCACACACTATGTTAGAATTCGTTTTATTGATTTTACGTCTGCTTTTAATACTATGCAAATACATATCCTTTTGCAGCGACTCATAGATCTAGGGGTTAACGGTGGCATTATTCATTGGATCAGAGACTTCCTCTCTGATCGCCCACAAAGAGTCCTTGTAAATGGTAGTGTTTCAGATGTGATTGTATTGAACACAGGAGCACCACAGGGTACAATTTTTTCACCCTCTCTTTTTTCTGTGTACACAAATGAGTTTAATATCGATCATGTATTTTTTCGTTTATTTAAGTACGCAGACGATAAGGCGTTGGTTGCTCTACTGCAGGAGGGCGATATCGAAAGAGAGAATCTGTATTTCAATCATGTACTGAGCTTTCAAAATTGGTGTTCAACCAGCTCCTTAGAAATAAATGTTCTAAAGACCAAGGTGTTAGTCCTACAAAATAACAAAAATATAATGAAGCCAGTAATCAAACATGGGCAAATGGTCGACATGGTTGATGATTTCAAATACTTGGGCACATACATTGACAGCAGTCTTACTTTACAAATCAATACGGATCACATTTTTTAAAAATGTTCACAACGCCTCCACTTGCTTTGGAAGCTCAACAATTTTGGAGTGAGTCAAGCTATTTTAGAAACAGTGTATAAGAGCCTGGTGGAAAGTACCTTATTATTTAATATGATCATGTGGTATGGAAATCTGAACATCAAATGGAGAAACAAACTGCAGAAAATAGTGAACATGGCCTCCAAGATTCTAAGGAAGCCACAGAAGCAGTTGAGTAGTCTCTACGATGAATTAATCAGAAGTAAAGCTGAGAAGATCATTAATGACTCTTCCCATCCTCTGTATAATGAATTTGAGCTTTTACCTTCAGGGAAGCATTACAGACTACCAAGAGCAAGGAAAAATCTCTATAAAAAGTCCTTTGTCCCAGATGCTGTCAATGCAATAAATAAAACTAGAAGGCGGTAGCTATTTACCCTTACTCCTGCTCCTTACCTTTGCTGAGGATTTCTTTGGCACTGCAGATTCTTTGAAAAATTGCGTGGCGTACTTTATTCGTATGTTTTGTGATGATTGTATAGCTATTGTACTTCAAATGTAGTCATAATTTTTTGTTATATTTTATATTTTTCTACTCTGCAATGTTTTATTATGTTCTATGTGTCCTACTGTCTTGAGACATGTCAATGGTGGAACCAAAGATGAATTTCCGCTCTGTGGACAATAAAGTTTTCGTATCGTATCGTATTTCCCAATTAGCCTTACTAACAAGTGGCTGTCTAGTGGTCATACAGCTGTTTAATCCCAATCCTCCAAATTCTTGTTGCATCATGCATGTGTGACAGTTGATGGGTCCTGTCACGAGAATGCCTCCTAATAAGTGTGCGCCCTGGCTATCTTGCCAATGAACCTGGCTATCTTGCCAATGAGGTTCAAGTCCCCGCCCGGGCCCTGGCCTCCACATTTGGCGTAATCGTCTGGGGATCAATGGATGGCAGCATGCATGGACTATACCCCCTGAAAGAGTCTGAGGTTCCAGTCCCGCCCTGGCCTTGCTCCTGGCTCTTTGGCTGCCTACACTGGAGGTTCCAGGGGGAAATGGGGAAATGCTCTTGCCTTCATAGTTAAACATAGCCATCTGTTCTACTATTGATTTTTTAGTGATGAGACTTCACCAAACATTTTATAGATCTCCAATCAGGATCAGTCAAGATTTTTCCCCATCCCATTTTTTCCGCAAAGTTGACAGTTCACCACTATTCTTCCAGGTTTTAATATATTGTTGGACAGTTCACAACCCAATTCTGGTAATTTCAATATCCCTGGCTGTTTTCTTTGCTTGATGCCTGCCAATAATTTGCCCCCTCTTCAAACGCAGTAACATCTTTTCAACAACCATGAGACACATCTTCCGAAATGGTTGTTAAAAAAATGAGAAATTACACACTGAACCAGTCAGTATTAAAATAATTATTGCCAGCTGAAACATATTCATGACTGCAACAATGATTCAATCAAAGACTCTTGAGTATTTGCATTTGCTTATTTAAATTAAAATTATAACTTGTTTTTTTCTTTGGATGAGCAGCATACAAGAAAAGCTCATCAAAATCCAAGGAGCAAGGCTACAACTAGACATAAGCTACCACACAAACAATACACAATAAAAACATAACATCCAGTATATAAGAAGTTAAACTTTCACATAGAGAGGTAGTTATTGGAACTAGAAATGAACAAAACAGAAAGAAGAACCAACATATGAAGAGCTTGTTTCCAAAAAGCAATATATCAATATTGCTCATTTTGAGTCAATCAGATTTTTTCTCTGTTGGTGCCTATTGCACGTTATAGCAAAACAAAAACTTTGACCATGTAAAAAAATACACCTTATAATATCAATTTCTAAAAACAGATTTTTTGCACCATATGTAAGAAGCTCGGGGCTATCTCTCTATGGTATTATCTCAATTTTTTGTAATTTTGGCACTAATTTTAGAAACAAACTCTTCATATGCATGTTCCCATGTCACCAAGAATGTGCTTCAGGACCATGGACAGGGTCCGGTAGCGTGACTGCAGCCGAGGCTGTGCTGATTTCAGAACCATGAAACATGAACTCTCAACTGGGAAATAAACTAAACCACTGGAGAAAGAAACCTTGAAAAATTGACAAAAATGCAAGAAAAGGAATAGTTCAGAGTTAAAACATACGATAAGTTTGAGAGGCTTGAGAAGTTCCTGCGTGTGGTCTGCAGGCCTTTCAAATACAGATGTGTTCTGATGTGCTGGCAGGAGGCAGGCATGTTGACCGTGAGAGGATAAAAGAAACATGCTGATGGGAAAGGCAGCTGGAGGAAGGGCATAGAAGAAACGTTTCTTTGCTCAGTTTGTTCCGATAGACATATTCTTTATGCTCATTATCCCTTATGCCTCGCTGTGTGTGGCGCTCTCTCTTTACATTGTGCTTTTTCTATTTATGCATGTGAAACATGCTGAAAGGCTTGTGGGATGCTCCACACCTTCTTTGATTCCATGCTGTTCCATGCTGATCAGGCACACAAGAGGGACAGGCAAAGATGAAGCTGGAAGGCTGGGCTGAAGTCGAGAGCCGAGGTGTTAGTCTGGCGTGAGCGGAGGACACTGGTCTGAGGAAAAAAACTCAGACAAGGACAAAGACGTTAATATAGACACTGGAACAATTGGGTAGCAAAGTCGCTAATACATAGTTAAAGAGTAAGAGATAAATACACAACACGGGAGATAACAGTCTAGCAAAAGAAATAGGAAAATCAGGAACTTAAATCCACAGACAATTTAAAAAGTAGGTACAGGTGAGTGAGAGCATGGGGATGAAACAGGGCCAAAGCCATGCAAAAATAAGTGAAGAATTAGACACAACTGACAAAAAGAAACCAAAACTGACACAGACGACTAGTCTGCGGGGAAACAGTAATTAACAGTATATTCAGGACATGACACAAATATTATCAGTTAGAATATGAATAAATAAACAAAGGGGCATATTATTGAAAGCAGCATAAAACCAAACAAGTTTGACGGACTCAAGGTGTCACAGTAACCCATCCCCCAACCCCCCACGCCCAAGAGGTACCACCTGGTGAGCCAGTGGCTGAGCTTGGATGCTGGCATGGGAAAGCGCGGACCAGGGAGGGGTCTAATATATCCACGGGTCTGTAGCTCTCCCAGTCCGTACCCCAGCCATGCCCCTTGCACCAAACATCCAGGATGTGGTGCACTGCGTAAGAACACGAGATGGTATAGTAATAGTATTTTAATAATCACAGTCCAAATAAAGCACAGCCGTACCCCATTATTCAAAATCACCTATAATGGTAATGGTTCCATTCCCAGGCTGCATCATTCTTGTACTTGTTCTACATGCCTTTTTTGTTTTCTGTTCTTTTATGCATTCCCTTTTATAATTGCGTTTGTTGTATTCTGTCGCGCTCCAGTACCTCATAAGTATTGTTCATTCATGCTTTTCCCTGTCAAAGACATTTGCCTTGCTATAAAATAGCAGCAGGACTTTTTAATATTCTAACTGAACATGAGCCTATTTTACAATTGGCCTGCTGCTGCAATGAAGCTGAAATGTAAATTGGCGCACAGCCATCAGGAAAGGAAATCTCTTTGAACTGCTGATAATATGTTTATTGGCTCTCTCCTAACACACAGCCTTTCTTCTTATGCATATAACAAAACCATGAACCACCACCTGTTTGTTGACACGCAGAGAAACAAACTCTATGATTATTCCCATTCTCTCTGCAAAAGTTAAAACAGCGCAGAACAAAGGTATTCTCCAAACTGATTTTGATGCAAGTGACTTAAACCAAGAGACTGATTTCACACCAGGAAGTCAAATAGGCCTCCGTACTTTCCAAATTAATTGGCTTTGAAGTGACCACCACTGCCGAACCAAATTTAGGCAACTCTGTGTGGTCTTTCATCTTAAATTTGTGCTGAGCTCAGACAAAGTTTCTGCAGGCTGAAGGATATTTTGCAGGGCACAAAAAACAGGGTTCAGTCACAATAGCACGTCAGTGTGCAGGTGATATATTTTGTGAGCTTTCATTCCCCCAGAGGTCCATATGGTTGAGCCATAATTTTTTGGGATGGTGCAGACCTGTGGTTCATGGTGTACTCATGCACTTGCAGACATTAGACAGGGAAATATAAAATTTGAGAAATACAGAGCAAGGCAAAAAAAGAGGATTCCCATCTTCCTTTGGCTACTCAGATATCCTAGGCCTAAAAATAATAGAATAACTAGGGCTGGGCGATATGGACTAAAAGTCATATCTCAATATTTTTTAGCTGAATGGCGATACTCGATATATATCGATATTTTTTTTGGCCGTGAACCGGGTTTACAGTTCTAAGGCTATTTGACCATGACCTCCAGCACGCATGTGCAGTTGTATCATTTTTGGACTTGGTTATATGTGTGCAGGACTAGGAAAAGGAGTCACTTGGGATTTTTTTTTCCATTCTGAGATTAACGGGGTATCTCAGTGATATCCCAGTGATAGTGATATCCCAGCACTACTGTACTGTCAATTTACCAAAATTTTCGGTGCACAAATTCACCCAATTTTTTTTCTCAAAATGAAAAACTTGGATCAATCTTTGATTTTGTTGGAAAATCTCAATTTTCATAAAATGACCCAAGTGACCCCTTTTCCTAGTCCTGCACACATATCGGTAGGCTTGTTACTCTCATTTCTAGGTGAACATTGTTATTTAGCTAACTAGCTCCATTTGGTTATGGAGAGGTACTGAATGAATATTTGTGAATATAGTTTGTTTGCAAACGAGCCACCGGTAGTCAACTACTCGGTTTACTGTGGATTTAAAATCTGCAAAAGTTTGTTCAAACGCGAATGAGTGGCGAAGTCACTGCGTAAGCTTTAAGCAATAAGCTGGCTATTTGCGCTTGAGCTTATCAACTATAAACTCTTGAGCATATGCTTCTCAAGCTCAGGCTAGGGCGCACGCCAGTTGCAGAATAGACACTTGCTAGGGGGAGGTGCGCGGTTCTCAACAGCTTTGTTTACTACCAAACAAATTTAATTTCCGTTTGCACCTTCGTGGTTGCACATTCCCATTTGCTATATTTGAGCATTGCGCTAATTCCATGACTCTGTCTCTCATTTGCGTTTGAACAAACGTTTACGGATTTTAAATCCACAGAAAACCAAGTAGTTAATTAACGGTAGCTCGTTTGCAAACGAACCATATATATTTACTAACTGATTCCCCTTCTGCGGCGCACTCCGTCTCCATGTTGTCGCTGACTGTAGATTAGAGTGGAAGCAGAGGGGGAGGGGGGATGGCTTGTGGTCACAGAGCGAGGGAGGCGGAGCAGAAAGGTTGTGTGTATGAGACAGGGACACGGAGCGGGAGAGGAGAAATAGGTGCAAACTTGCGGCCCATGTATTGTCATTTTAACGCAAAATGAACTATATCGATACAAGCGATATTGTCCCGTGTTATATCTCGTTTAAAAATATATCGATATAGATTAAAATACCGAGATATCACCCAGCCCTATAAATAACCATGTGTTTTGGTTGAATATATCCTCGCTGATGGAAAAATAAAAAAATAATAATTAAAATTAAAATTTAAACAGACCAAGCAAATAAGCAAGATGATACATGTACTCTTGGCTCCAGTTTGTGTCCTGGCCTGGGCTTGAACCAGGAAATGGCTGGAGTTAGAACGGTCTAAGAACACATTCAGGGAAAGAGGCAGAATGATCAGGAATCTAGCGACAAGGAAACAGCAGGTAAAATATCAAAAGAATGAAGGTTCACACGCATGTCCAGGTCACTGGGTAACCGCAATTCTCCACTGAGATTGAGACTTTATCCAGGTACTTGGGTTTGTAAATACACACTCATCAGAACACAGCCCACTTGCCATATTTTGCTCTGCTAAAGCCGCTTTCACACCAGACGCAAAACGAATTTTTCGCACGCCAGATTACATTCAAAGTCAATGCAAAGTCTTTGCATTGACTTTGAATGTAATCTGTCGTGTGAAAAATTTGTTTCGCGTCCAGTGTGAAAGCGGCTTTAGACTGCTGCTCACTCCATTTCAATGTCTCACATAATCCAGCATACAGCTGTGTCAGTTACTGCACTCACCCTCGGTCAGTCATCACAGTGTCCTGTCACTTACAGACAATATTTTATTTTCAGCCCTGGAGAGGGAGATAAAGAGGGACACATCTCCCAAATGTGAAGTTTTAACGGCCAAAAATGTAACATTCCCCAGAGAAATATGCATACGTATACGCGCACGCATGCATGCACGCATGCACATGTGGGCACACACACGCACGCACACTTTTGTGCTTTTGTTTTGAGTGGACATCCCATAGAGGTGGGAGTACCTACCTACACACACACTAATACACACACGCACACACTCACGTGCGCACACACACAACTCGTGTTTTTTTTCTAGTGGACATCCCATTGAACCTTTTACGATCCCAAGTCTTGCGCTTTCTCGGACATTTGCGTTCAGTTTCCGGTGAGTGGGAGTCCATCTCAGCAATCGTAAAAAGTCACATTTTGGGCAGCAATAAGCCAATTTACCCTCCCAAATAAGTGTGGATAATGACTGAAATGTTAAGATCGGTGACTGGCAAATAACATGGTGATACTTTTGTACAGATATGAAAGTGAATACCTGTTATTACGCTACCTAGCTACCTGCGAATGCCAGAGGGAAAGTGTTTGTCATTTCTAAACCAATAAGGCCTGCACCTCAGTTGTAAATGCGCCAGTTAGGAACACTAACTCGCTTAATTTGAATCCCAGATGCATTTATGGATCCAAAGCACAGACTTTGCAGGCTAATATCTGACTTACGAGCTAATATCTGAATTTTATGGATCCAAAAACAAGCTCTGGAGAACTTACCATTCCATTAGCTATCGCCCTGGCTGGGTGCAGAGAACTTTTCACCGACACTGGCCAGCTATCAAACTAGGCCACCTATTTTCGCCCATTTACTCGGGCAATTGAACAAGGAAATGTCTGTTACTAGTAACAAATTCGTAACTTTGGTAATTTAAGAAAAACACTCATTGACTAATAAATTAAAGCTTGTCTTACCCCCAATGAAATGATCAGAGCAGATTACACTGGACTTGGATGGCGTCCACTGATCTTGGGATCGGAGACAGCCTCAGTTTTAGCTTTAGATTTTTGCCTTTCAGTGGGTATGAGGATGCTTTTATTGGTGACTGTAATATTTAACTGAAAATAGTAAAACCAATAAAGCAAAATTTCAATGGACAGGAATAATACAATCTTTTCACTCCTCTCACTTTTTCTTGACTGAAGGAATTCGCACAGCCAGGTGCTGTATAAAAACAGCTCATAAAATGGTTTGGGGCTGATAAAATGATTAATCTCTTGTCCATTGGGGCTTTATGAAAAAAAGTTTTTTTAATTTCTTCAAGGTTGTGCCTCCTTTTCAGGAGCTTAGAGAGTTATGTTGCTATGCTTAATTGGTGAAAAGCATGCTTGTTGCGTTGTGGATATGCTACACCATACAGTCTCCTTGGTTGATCTCAAAAATTTTGTCCTCTACTTGTGTGCTATAGAGCCTCACCACTGAGTTTTAATCAGCCGATCCGTCTGCCTCCGTGCACCTTGAGAACCTCCCACCATTCATCAGTGTAATGACAGAGCTCTAGTGCTAAACTGACCTGAGAGGGAGAGTAACTTGGCAGGATGTTGGAGGACAGAGGTTGAACTGGGTCAAAAAGGGGACTTTTCACAAGTATTACAGAAAAAACACTTGTTTCAGTGTTATATTCCATGGCCTGTGCTTCCCCACTGGAAATGAGAGTGTTATAGTATGTATGTCGCAGCTCAGGGGAAAGGTCTAGATCAGTGGTTCTCAACCTTTTTTGACCAAACGCCCCCCTGACCTTACCATGATCCCCCCACACACAACGAAGTGATACTGGGTTTCACTTTTTTCCTTCTTTTTATATCAACCATTTCTATAAAATATAAAAATATATCCATTAGAAACATTCTAGGAAGCTGACATGTTCTGAAATAACATTAAATTTGCCCTTGTTCTTGTTTAGGGTGAAAATGGATAAAGTGGGACAATTTCTGAAATTCCATGTTCCTATTAAGCAGATTTATTATAAGCATAGGAGATGTGCTGGATAAAAAAAAAAAAACTAACATATTAAAATTGGTTGTAATAATTAATAGGCCTAATAGTAATAATAGTAGTATGTATTTGTAATAATAATAGAAGGCCTATATATTTTATAATAGTATACAATTTTAATATTAGTGCGACACCTTTTGCTGTTCATTACGAGAAAATACGCACTCATTTGTGTGAAATGGCGACCAATTTCACCAAGAGACATACATCAGCGCCAAATATCGAACATTTGCACGTGCCGCTGATTCAGTAACGTCATTGGCATTTAAATATATATATACTCAAAATTTGATAGGGATCATAGGAATTTTTTTGTGAAATGACATGCAAATTTGGTAACTGCCACTGATGAACAATATATTGGATAAATGACATGCAGTCAGACACAAAACACATTTGCAAGTGCATTTAATGACATTAAATGAGCGTGCAGCCTCACACTTTTTATTTTCACGAACACTTCATGGTTTCACCTCTGACATGTAAAGTGAAAACAGACAGTGTTCGTTTGATGTTTCATTACCACAGTTAATGTCAATAACGGGTATGGCCTCCCCTAGCTTGAATGACGGCTTGACAATGTCGGGCCATACTGTCAATCAGAACCCGGATGCTTGCAATTGGAATGTTGTTCCACTCTTCAACAAGGGCATTTCTGAGCTCTTCTAGAGTTGTGGGTTGTGCCCTACGACCGGAAATGGCGACCTGCAGCATGTTCCACACATGCTCGATAGGGTTTAGGTCCGGCGAACGTGCGGGCCAGCCCATGCGGACAATTGTCTCCTGCTCTAGGAATTGATTCACCACCCTAGCACGTTGGGGACGGGCGTTATCATCCATCAAGATGAAATCAGGGCCAACAGCACCAGCGTATGGTCTTACGTACACATTGAGGATCTCATCCCTGTACCGTACCCCTGTCATCGTCCCTCTCCCCATGACATGCAGGTCCGTTCTGCCGTTCCTGCTTATTCCTCCCCAGATCATAATTGATCCGCCACCATAACGGTCGTGTCCGTTGATGTAGGCATCATTAAATCGCTCACGTTGTCTTCGCCACACCCATTGCCTCCTGTTAGTAAAGTCCAAGCAATATCGGGACTCATCAGTAAAGAAAACTGGAGCCCAATCATTGTGTGTCCATGTGACATGATCGTGAGCCCGATCCAAACGGTCACGCCTATGACACACGGTCAGTGGGATTCGAACACATGGCCTTCTTGAGTTGAGGCCGGCAGTATGAAGATGATTCCGTATCGTCTGAGTAGATACCTTGACCCCCGAGGCGTTATGAAGGTCATTTCGTAGGGTGGTGGCTGTCCAAAAAGGATGACGTCGTGCCTGAAGTGTGAGAAAGTGATCTTGTCGTTGTGTGGTCGATCTCTGACGACCACCCCCATGACGGTGTGCTGCTGTACCAAACGTTTGATGCCGGTTCCACGCTCTGTTCACAACGCTTTGGCTGACGTTAAGTGCATTAGCAACGTGACGTTGTGAGAAGCCAGAGTCAAGCATTCCGATCCATCTTCCCAATTGCTCTGAAGTCAATCGACGTCTAAGACGTTGAGGAGACATTGTTATTGCTAAATGTAATGCTAAAAATTTGGGAACTTCCAAATTTTCACCAGCAAGCAACACACACGTCTGAGTTGAAATGGTGAAGTGTTAGGCAAAGCCAAAATGTGAGGCTGCACGCTCATTTAATGTCATGAAATGCATGTGCAAATGTGTTTTGTGTCTGACTGCATGTCATTTATCCAATTTATTGTTCATCAGTGGCAGTTACCAAATTTGCATGTCACTTCACAAAAAAAAATTCCTATGATCCCTATCAAATTTTGAGTATATATAATTCATTTTTGGACAATCGTTAGCCTCATTAGGCACAACAGAGAAAAAAATACTTTCATTTGCGTTTATATGAAAGGCACACTGTCTTTAAAGTCATTTGCGACAATCAACGAACATTAAAGTGCATGTAACATTTTTATCACTGTTGACTTTCAATAACATTTCTGGACCGCGTTAGTGCAGATAACACAAATATTCACGCGATTGTACAACCAACTGAGCAGTCTTCACATCCCACCAAGCAAGAATACGTCCAAACGACGTCTTTTTGAGCTCTTCCACAAACGTCTAAATGACGTCCCCTGAGGAGCCAGAATTAAAGTTTTTATGACGTCTTTTTACGACATCCTCTGGACGTCCCATATTAACATCCACCAAACCTCTGCACAAGGTTAAAAATTAGTTCAAATGAGGTCATTCTGGGCGTCTTTTCAATGTCAACTGCACACTTATTTTAGAGATACTTGACAAAAAAAAAAAAAAAAAAGTTTCTGTCTCCTCCCTCCACCTACCTTGCGATGCCTCCCTATCTCTCCGACTGCTTTATTAGCTCTTAGCTGTCGCTCTTGAGCAATTGTTATGACAAGCAATGGTCCTTTTCTGTTCTGATCTGGCAATAAAATTTCAGAGAGCTATTAGATAAACAAACGCACACAATACCCCATCTGAAGAGTACATAGAACACTCCTACAACCCTCCACTATATCAAGCAATGCAATAAAGAGTTATTTCCTTTGGAAAAATTGAGCCATGCTAATAAGATGGGGCTAACAGTCCTCACCTGGGCCCGCAGACTAAGATTCAAGATACAGTACAGACACATCTACATGTGACCTCAATCCCTCTCCCATCCCTCTCTTTTCTCTACCTCTGTTCCTGCAACTCTCTAATGTGATGGAAATATCCCAACTATGATCTGAGGCACATGATTGATGGGTAATGGTGCATAGATGTTCGGTGCAAAGCAGGGGCAGTAGAGAGTGAATGGTGCAGTGTTAATTTCTTCTAATAGAGAAAGCGCTCTGACATTTGGGCGAAGCTTGGAAGAAAAGAACATGGCCCAGTCTTTTGGCGACTAACAGTAGTGTCCTGCATTATTCTACACGACCCCATTGTGGTTATCTTGTCTGTCGTCTCTGCCTGCCATTATGATGCAATATAAAGCTTGCTTTTTTAGTCGCATTAAAGAAAGTAAGGGGTTATTCAATTAAAAATTTTAAAACCAAATAATGCAAACAAATAACAAATATTGTGAATATTTTGAACAAAGTTTCTTTCAGATAATCTTTATTTATACGTCCGTAAGCTGTGGTAAAAAAAAAAAAAAAAAAAAATCTGAATAACAGATAGCCTAGTGGTAAGTGCTTTGCCCAGAAATCATCAAGATGCTGGTACGAGCCCCCCTCTTCCAGGACTGAACTTCTGAGGGACTTCAAGGAAACTGAAATCACTGGTTAGAAATGCCATTCTTGGAAAGAATAAAGTGCAGAAGCGGTAGTCGCTGAGAATGAAGCATGAAATTCCTTTCGACACCTTGAAAAAATTATTGAAATTTACAGGTGTAATGCTACACGTGAATTACACAGGATTTTGAGTTTCTACTGTATACTTAAAAAACGTGTATATAACACGTGTTTTACACGTAACCTTACACGTGTTTCACATGTGAAATTTTTCGCTGGGAATGGTGTACAGCAATTGGCATCGCAGTGTCTTAAAATCGCCTCTGAATAAGAAAATGGCAGTGATAGGTAGATACTTCTAGATTTTGCCCATACTATCAGTAACTTATTGTGTATTTTCAGCCAATAGCAATGCCATGCAACAGTATGCCGGCTAGGAGGGTGCAGGAGCATGGTGTTGTATCATGTGGCTGTAAATCTTTCAGCACGCATGCCCTGTATGTGTGCGCATGCAGGGATGCATGTGCATATCAGTGTGTGTAAGCATGTGTGTATGAGTGTGAGCAGACTGGTATTAATTATTAAGCATCGACCAGAATTTATAAAGGTTTGTATTAATACGGGCAAGTAGGTGTGCTTGAGTGAGATTAAAGACCGTTGCCAAAGAACAAAACTTTTAAATCTGGTATTGTGGCTGAATTCCAAAATTCCACCTTCTCAATGCAGTAATTGACTGGGCGATCAGTTTAAAAGTTCCACAATAACCAGCCATTCAAGCACTGTAAATTATACATTTCTGTCAGTACATGTTCCGATCTGTTGAAAAGTTCCAAAATAATCAGCCATTCAAGTGCTGTAAATGATAAATTTCTGTCAGAACGGGTTCCATGTGATATAAAAGGAAAAAAGCTATCAAAATGAAATACAAATCAAATACAGAAATAACACTGTCATTACTACGGTGGCTACTCAGTTCCCAATATCATGCAAAGAGAGGCAGAGATGTCAGTCATGTTGAGCGGCAGGTGTGATAAACTACACTGTAATGAGACAGAGCATAGTGCCCTGGAGCTGGTCCTCATAATCGTGCATTATGATTCAGAGCTGTGATTCAGATATGGATGGGGTGAAGGGTGGAGTGGTTGCTGCTCTCACAGAATGCTGGGTTGACTCAGATAGTGAGTGAGAAATTGAGTGATTCACAGTGTGAAGCAGTGGACCGGGCTGCAGTGTGGGACAGTGAGGTAGAGTTATGCGACATTGTAATGAGAGCAGCAGTTAGAAGAGCAGTGTGTCCAGCGATGTGACTCCGTGAGCAGAGCAGCAATATGGAGCTGTGCTTGGAGCTATAGTGCAGATATCTATCATGGCCATGGATGATGCCATAGCCAATCTAAGTCATGAGAAGAAGACATACTGCCCTGAATTGGTCACCAATCAATCACATAGCAGATCAGAAAAGGAGAACTGTTCTCCTTTTCAGTTTCTGCACCGTAGTGCACAGACTTTGTCCTCCGCAGATTTGCTGAAGTTAAGTGAGATTTTCTTTGCTGCTGTGTTTGCTCTGTGATCCAGTCCCAGGTGGGGCCACTGTCTGAAGTGGTAATAGGCTGAACAAACATGGGTGCTGAATTCACAGCGGCCAAGAAAAGAAAAATCACCAAAGAACCTCATGAAAACATCTCAGAGACTGAATTTACACGCAGCCCTCATTCTCACACCATTCAGTCAGGCAGACTTCTGTCTTTTTCCAGAGTGAGCTGGTTTTATGGACCTAAAGACAATAAGGAATTTATTTATCGCTTAATAACACTTTCATCACACTATTTTATGGCTATATTGTGTCATTCTTACTCTTCTAATCAGGTAGGGATCAAGTCACAAACTATTCACATGGACAGTCATATCTATGGGCTATTTAGTCTTCAAATTTCTTAAATTGCATGTCTTTGGACTGTGGGGAAAAAACTGGAGTGCTCAAAGAAAACCCATACAAACATGCAAACTCTGCATCCACCAGGTTTTTCTTCCAGGTCGCTCTTTCACTGTCAATAGCTTACTGTGAGGAGGATGTTACAATTCTGGTCTAACGGTTTCTTTCAAATTTGACGACATTTTGCTTTAAGACTAGCCGATAACGAGCTATCAGATCACGAAAACAAGGTATACGCCTCTCCAGTCTTTCCTAAACCTGTGACCGGCAATGCTTTTCTCCCTTGAGGATGCAAAATGTTTACAGGCTCTCTCCTTTTATTGCACTCGGTGTTGGGTATCAAATAGTCCCTGTCTGAACTGCAGTGGTATGTGATCTACAATATACTGACATGTCACACCTCCTCCTGTAGTACCATGCGTGTTTTACCAATAAGAATTGCCTTGTGGCCTTCTGCAGAACTGCCTGACCCATAGTAATGTGTGTACTGTAGAGCATGATAAAGCCATTAGCCTTGCTGCCACGCAGTTTGGTCTGTAAAGGTAGTCTGAGCCAAGTGGTTATAGCGGTTGACTGCATCTCAGAAGGTTCATAATTCAAGGCCTGGTGCAGCTATGAAAATATTGGTGCAGTAGGTGAGCTTGTGAGCAAAGCCCATAACCCCACATTACTTCTGGGGGTTAGAGTCTCTATAGTCGAATCAACCGTAAGTCACTTTGGATTGATAAAACTAGCAGCTGAATAATGGAAAAGGGAACTAAAGAATCAGTGGCTGTCCTATTGTACACTGGTGACAAAGTTGCCGGATGGTCAGTGGCTAAAATCATAAATGGCTGCCATGTAGTACCATGTTGCCTGTAAAGAGGCAGTGAAGAGGATGACTCGAGAAATTGGAATGACAAGATGAATGATTACCTACTGTCAGATATACTGTATGTTATTGATGATTTACTGTATAGTCATTAATATGTTATTAAACATACATGAATTCTTAGATGGTAATGATCAAGGACAGAAGAGATATCAGGGAAAATAAAAAGAATCAATATATGCACGAGGGCTCAAACATTTGCACATTTTTTGTGTGACAATAAGCTGATTTGCCTGCCAGAGATGCATTTCTAAAATGTCTCATTATGTCTCATGAACAGAGATTTTTACTCATGGTTCAAGTGATCCAGTGTCATATTTACACTTTTAATTTGTACTGCAATTTGTCAGTGGTTAGCCACTGAATATGTTGGCACTCAAAAAGATAGATTTTTAGTTTTTTTTTTTTCTGACAATATCAGCAGAAAACTCCAACATCATGGGAACTCAGAGTTTGTCACAACCCTTGTATGACTGCGTTTTGTTTCCCTTCCTATTCAACAACTTGCATGTCCATTGGAAGCATGGACTATCTCAACACGCCAAGGACAAAAACTATGTGTAACTGAAGAGTTTTCTTATACACTGCCTGTCCAAAAAAAAAAAAAAAAGTGTCACCGTTTATATTTAAATCAACAAATATTATGATTGGATCATTATTGCAGTCATTTATCTGTTTCATCTGGCAATAATTATTTTAAATTTAATTGATGAAGCACAAAGCTTCTCATTTCCCAAAAAATTATGTTGAAAGACGCATCCTTTGGTGGTGGAAAAGATGTTACTGTGTTTCAGAAGGGTAAAATTATTGGCCTGCATCAAACAAAGAATACAAGGAATGAGAAATATAAATAATAATTTTTACGCATGAATTTGCCACCACCAAGTCCTGACCTTTACTGCTCTGATGTGCTGGAGAAATGTGTTGGATGTGCTGGAGTGGTTCAACTATCCCATCTCCAATACAAGAATTTTCGTACTGAAATCCTGAAAGTTGTATAGCAGAAACGATCCAAGTTTGCATAAATCACAACTCTTTACTGAGACCGCCTTCATTCCGAGTTTAAGCGCTGCAGGTATGACAAAGGTGCATAGGAGAGTATATGCGGAACCCAAAAGCGGACAGCTGGAGGCGTGTAAATTTATCATCAATTTAAGCGCAAATGGAAGAATTCTGCCCAAAGTGTTTCTGGTAAAACACAATGGGCTCTAATTTCTTGGCGCAGTGCAGGGTGGTGCAGCCCACGCAGTGGTAATTTCGTCCGGTGCAGCCCGCGCAGTGGTCATTTCATGCGGTGCAACACCGTGCGCAGCCACTTTGGCAATTTGGTAGACGGACGTGCGCCGAGATGGGTGTCGCGGCGTAGTGGGGGGAGGTGTCACATATTCATCATGACGCAGTGACAATTTCGTGGATAAAGGCTCCGCCGAAAGCGCGCAGAGAGCTCGCCAGCTCCAACCTGGTTTACTTTCTGTGCAGTGGTAATTTGGCTGACCGGTGCACAGTGCGCACATGTCACCGAAACCTCACAGGCAGGTTTCCAGAATGTCAGGCACATTTCTATGCAATAAATTATTACAGCAGCCACTATTTAATGTAACTATCTGAATCAGGACATAAATTATAGTATCTATATCGATTGTCCTAATGTCAGATCAAAGGAGGTTGGCACATGTAATGGAAACTCAACCTGGCTTTATCAACGCAGCTGAATCTGTGATGCAAACTAACGACTTCACATCTTATTTATTTTAATGGGAGCGACATTACCTATAGGCCTCGCTAAATCTCTTCAGCTCGTAACAAAGTGACTGACAGGCTAGTTTGGAAATTACTGAAAGTAACAGCCTTCCTATCTATTTTAACGTTAAGCCTGATCATAAACAAAGTGTAATTCTGTGTTTATTGACGCGGTTCGCTAGCTAGCAGACATGCGGGAATCTGTCTAGTTAGCTTGCGGTGGCGCACTCTGACCACTTCAGTCGTGAATGTCAGTGAATGAGTTGACATTAGAATTAATACTGTCGATCTAGCGGTGACTAGGCCTACTTTTTTGTTAATAGGGTAAGCTGTTCTTGAATGTAAGGTTAAAATGTATATTAGGCCTACAACATTAACGATGTTGCTATTCCACCAGCTATCTTGTTGATGAACATTTTCCAAATAAAAAGATTGCAAGTCATATCCTAATAGTAGGTTAATAAACACAAATGCGATTTTCAGATGAGTCTCTTAAACTGGTTAAAGAGAAAGGCGGATGGTGACCACAGAGGACCTAAGGTTAGTGAAGGAAATTAGGGCAGGCAATGTCAAATTGGCTTCAATAAATTTCTGTGTAAAGCCACCCCATTTTGCTAGTATCTTATGTTACAAAGAAAAGCTTAAAATCAATACAAAAATGGTAATTTGTGACTAGTTTACGTTCAAGTTCAACTATGCTCATGCTTTATAATCAGTGTCTAGTGTCAACAGATAACTTGAATCTGTTGATTGTTTGGTAATTGTAATTTGCCCAGAAAACTCACCAGAAGTCCCCATTTAAAGTGCAATTTTTCAAAATTTTCTTTCGGGGGAGAATTCCCCTGGACCCCCCTACTGTTGCTAGATTACCGACACATAGCACCGCTGCTACAAAAAATTCTTGTGGAAACACTTGTGAACGTCAAAACTTTCCGAAAATGGTGGTTTAAAGATGACTTTTCTATCGATTTGGACAACAAAGGAGACATTTTGTGCCTGCGAAACCTGTTTTGGCGTAACCCGTTTGCATAACCTATGGGTTACGCAAAAAAAAGTGCTTAACCGAACTATGGGTTACGCAAGGTACATTCCATGTAACCCGTTTTCTGGTTAAGCAGGTTTTTCAAATTTCGAGGGCCAGGAGCTGCTTCTCAGAATGTGAGCTTAAAGGTAGAGTCTGGAGTTTTGTCCGTTGCTGTTTGTACACACAGTAGTCAAACTAAGCTCCTCCTCTCGGGCTCAGCGATGCCCACCCCCTGCCGCTGCCTGCCTTGCCGATACACACCCACCCAGCCCAGCACCCGGCTTGCTGTATTGTATTGAATCAGGATCTGTGCACCATGCTACCTGCAGGAATGAGTGACGAGGTATCTTGCAAATATAGTATCAAATGTTTTATAGTGTCCACATGATACTGTTTGTGCATTTGAATAAATGGCTATGCTTATAATAATGCTAATTATTGACTAGTAGTTTAGATGTTCAGTCTAGCTTGCTAACTGACAGTTTGCAAATGTATAAAAGTATTTGTGTTCTGATAATAACATAATTACAATGTCTAGTTATACCGAGTTACGTCCTTCATCGAGAAAACAGATAATTATCATATGACGGTAATATGCCCAGATAGAATTTAGCTAAGCTTCCAGAGCTTCTGACACAGACTCTGATGTCAGCTATGGACCAGCGCAGCCCCGAGGGAGAGGACGAGCAACCGGAGGTCGAAGCTGAGGGAGAGGTAGAGCGAGGGGGTGAGTTAGCAGCACAAATGTAAAGGTGTTTGCAATGTTTGATCCTCGGACTTAGTGTGTACATAAACTTCTTATACCTCCACGACAAGCTACGTAGCATGCTGCTAAATAAGCAGGCTAACATCCCGTGTTTGGCACATACCTGTCCAACAGTAAGCAGGCCAACTCCACGTCGCTATTCAGCCCCAGCCTCTCCTTCAGGGCTCGGAGGCGGGTGAAAGCCATGCCGGTATTCACTCTGGTTTTCGAGCGTTTTGTCCGCTGCATGTTTAAATCTCCGTGTATTTTCTTTTTTTTTTGGCATTGTCCGCCATTGCTTCGGCAGTGACTGCTCCAGTCGCTATGCTCTATGCAGGCCCACAGAGGGACACGCCCTGAGCTCTCTCATTGGCTGGAGAGAACACACCGCCTCTCCGCCCAGAAACGTCCACGTCCACAACAAAACAAAGTAAAAAACCAAAATTCAGGCAGGGGGAGGGTGCGCTGCAGACGCAGTCACCCCCACGCAGGACTAGAAGCCCATAGGTGATGATTAAGCCGGATTTCATTTGTATAAGTCTAGTGTTTATTTTTGAGCAAAAAACTCCAGACCCTACCTTTAAGAAAACTAGCATATTATCGATCAAGCAATCATGTGACAGCAAATCAGATGACATTCGTGGGCACGCATGTGATTCTCCAGCGTGAGAAGCTGCTCCTACAGAATCCTTGTATCATTCGTTCATTCGTTTTTCAAAATAAAACAAAAAACAAAAAAAAAAAAAGAACTTGTTTTCTCAGTATTCCTTTCCAAACCAAAAAAAAAAAAAAATACCCTGGATAACGAATAATGAGTTTTTTCCGATTTGCAATTTTTTGTTTACAATTGCACAAATGAAAAAATGGAAAAAAAAAAATAAAAAAAAAAATAGGCGTTTCATCCCATTTCGAAATTTACAACACTCTTTAAGTTGCGTGCCCGTAAGTGAACTTGACAAGGCTGCGACTGGAAAGAGACCTCAGCAGTCTTCCCCTCTTCTACCCTGCAACCAGAGTTTAAAAAAATCATATAAACAAATCAAATAGCCTGTCGTGCCGTATATAATTTAAGAAGAATAATGGGTGAATGAATAAATGAACTGAAGTAATTTTATTTGCGCCAAGAAAACTTAGAAAGAACTAATGTGGAATCACAATGAAATACAATTGAAATTAGATTTGTACAGTTTTGCGATTTTTGAGGTCACTGGTTTCAACGGTGGTTTTTTTTGGCTTGAGTTCGTACATGCGAGTAGTTTTTAAAAAAAAAAAAAAATATATATATATATACAGGCCTACGTTCTGGTCCGATCCATAACCCGTCTGAGCAGATGTTGGTGCCAGCGGACATGGAGCTGCTCTATTTATGCACGCAGTTACACTATTCTCTCACTAGATGGCACACCTGGATCAGTTATTGAATATTCACCAGCAAGCCGACCTTCAGAATATTTAGTCAGTGCTCTATTCGCTGAGAAGTGAAATTCCGTGACAGAAATTTATTTATGCCTGAAAACCTGTTATAAAGTGTATTTTTTAATGCCCTTTCCAATGGTGCAACTCTTCATGTCGAAATCCCGAGCACAAGTATGTGAAAATTATGCCTAAAGGTGGGCATTTTACCATTGAATTTGAGGGTACCGACCGAGTTGAAAAACTACAGTATGAAGTCAAAGAGCACCAGTTTCAGTCAAAAGCCATAAAACCTAATTTTACCATCAATCTAAATCATTCTGCAACAGTTTTAAACCCAGGCATCAAAAGGAACACGGTGTTAACCCCTTAAATGCTGAAAATTTTCTGTGTTTTTCGTTAGAGTAGAGACTATTATTTCAAACAGCTTGTACAAAAAGCTATTAGAGATGCTCTCTCCAAGCTCAAAGAAAGTCTCGAGGTAGTCTTTGCTGTCCAAAGCTAAGCGTATCCCCCGTTTCTTCCCTTTCCTTGAAAAGGCACTGAAGAACTGGATGCAATCATATAGAGGCTGATGCACGATTGGTCTTGCACGCCCACCATGCCACCAACAGACATCCAGCCGTTGTCATACAAAGTCCTGACTCTGATGTTACATTGATCACAATAGCTCATCTGTCAGTGTTCCCTGATCATTCTGTTGTAATGTTCCACACTGGCTTGGCTTTGGACGGCAAAGACCACCTCGAGACTTTCTGTGAGCTTGGAGAGAGCATGACAGATGAAATTAGGGATGGACTGGAAGGGTTTGTGTGCCATCTGTATTGTGTAAATGTTACATCTATGAATGATGCACGGTACAGACTATTCTGTACTAAATCACTGAGCGAGCAGAGACTACCCCCTTGCCAAGATGCTTTGCAGCAGCATATTCTCTGCACAAACTACCAAACATATTTAAACAGACAGGCCCTCTGTCAGATTATGGACATTCCTGATCCTGCTGAGTATGGATGGGTGCTTCCTGATGGCATGATGGCTCCAAGGTGGTACACTGGAGATTTGGCACCGCAGGGCCTCCTGGAACATGAATTCTGTCACTGTGCAACGTCCAGGTGTGCAACAAAGCAGTGCAGGAGTCGCAAGAGTACAGTCAGATGTACTGGCCTCTGTGTTTCATGTGAAAATACTGAGGAGTGAAGTGAAATATGAAAATATAAAATGTACATGGTTGCTTGCTAGTGATACTGGACTGGTACTGTTTCTCTTTGCATTGATTAATTTAGCAACCCATCACAACAGTATTTTATTCTGAATCAGGAATAAATTAAACAACAATTTCCTTATATCAGGCTTCCTTATTTTTCTTCCTGTGAGGATCCTATTGTCACTGTTTTGCTTTATACTACATGCATGTGAAAATTTTACCTGGAACACTGTTGTGGTGCAGGGAGCCAGAGAAAAATCACTGAAGACAGTGAAGTGAGAAGAGACCCCATTTGACTGAAACTTGGTTAAACTACAGTTTTGGTCATCAGAAAGACTAGTAATTCTAATAATTTCCCCCTTCAGTCCAACTTTGTATCTGTAATAGCTTTTGTGTACGAGCTGTTTGAAATAATAGTCTCTACTCTAACGAAAAACACAGAAAATTTTCAGCATTTTAGGGGTTAACACCGTGTTCCTTTTGATGCCTGGTTTCAAGCTGTTGCAGAATGATTTACATTGATGGTAAAATTAGTTTTTATGGCTTTTTACTGAAACTGGTGCTCTATGACTTCATACTGTAGTTTTTCAACTCGGTCTGTACCCTCGAGTTCAATGGTAAAATGCCCACCTTTAGGCATAATTTTCACATACTTGTGCCGGGATTTCGACATGAAAAGTTCCACCATTGGAAAGAGCATAAAAAATACCCTTTATAACAAGTTTTCAGGCATAAGTAAATTTCTGTCACGAATTTCACTTCTCAGCGAATAGAACACTGATTAAATATTCTGAAGGTTGGCTTGCTGGTGACTATTCAATAACTGATCCGGGTGTGCCATCTAGTGATAGAATAGTGTAACTGCGTGCATAAATAGAGCAGCTCCATGTTCGCTGGCACCAACATCTGCTCAGACGGGTTATGGATCGGACCAGAACATATATATACTTAGCTCCATTAAAAACGCACAGGTAAGGTATGTACTGTATTTGCGGCAAATTGAAGAATCTATTGATTTTTATTGCTTTTCCAGTGAGGCACGAGAGGAAATAAAGAAAAGCGCGTGGTATTGTAATCCTGACGCGCACCATGTGCACACGTCAAGCACTTCAGTAATAACAAACATTGAGCTGTACGTGATGTGCACAGTGACACTTGACTCGTTCTTTTTGGTGTGGTCAATAGGCTACATAAAGCCAACAAAAAAAAACCGAAAAAAGCTATTGCGTCAAGAAAATGCAACGGCTTGTGACACAGAGGAGAGAAAAAGAGCCTTTGGCATGTTATGGGCAGGTCTCACCCGCCGAGAGGTGGTGCGTCATTTGCACTGTCACCATTCAACAATCAGTCGGCTGTCTATTCGAGAATGGAACACAGGCACTGTCACTGACCGACCCTGCTTAGGGCAGCCACGAGTGACGATGGCGGCTCAAGAGCGCCACATCTGGTTACAGCCTGTACGTGACAGATTCCGGACAGCAACCAAAACTGATCATGAGATGAGGGGTCCGAGATGATTGAGGGTGAGCGCAAGTATCGTTTGATGTTGTCTATGTGAGCAACACATGCGTGCACACGGGCCCTACGGAAAACCCAGTTTTTGCCCATTTACGCATGGCTGCCCTTACCATAGTCAGTCAGCGACAGTCCTTGTTTTCTATTCTCAGACAGAAACAGAGAAATGAAGTGCCAAAAAATGACAGAGGCAGGTGCCCACAGTCAGAGGTGAAGAGTTCCTACTCTTGTTGATGGGAAAAAAATTGGTTTTCTGTTGGGGCCGTGTGCATGCATGTTTTGCTCACGTAGACGGTGTCAAACGGTACTGTGAGATCCTGTTTACCAGGATGATGCATATGAGGGTGAAGCGGAAAGTGAAAGCTGCCCCTACTTTCTTGGTTACATTGAGGGGGCGGAGTTTGAAAAAAAAAAATGGCAAGTGGAGTTACCTATCTGCGGCAAGTTAGTTAATTTTAAAATTGATACAGGGGCAGATATCACTACCATGTCACAGACTGCATATAGGTCACTGCATGAACGGCCTCAGCTGTTTCAAACATCAATTGACCTGAGAAGCCCAGGGGGAGCACTGCAGTGTGGGGGGAAATTTGTGGCGTGCACAGAGAGAAGGGGGAAAACGTACAAAATTTGGATTTATGTGATAAAAGGGCCAAATGCCAACAATCTATTGAGTCGCAAAGCTGCATGTGAAATGGGCCTAGTTTTTAGAACAGATCAGGTTAGCGAAGATATTTTCGGGGACATTGGACTGCTTAATTGTGAACCTGTCATGATTGAGCTTAAACTCAATATTCAGCCATATGCCCTCAGCACGCCACGCCGGGTCCCTTTCCCTCTTATGCCAAAGGTGGACGACGAGCTGCAACGCATGCAGTCCTTGGGGATCATCACGGAACTGACCGAGACCACAGAGTGGTGTGCGCCCATGGTGCCTGTGGTCAAAAAGAACGGCAAGGTGCGGATCTGTGTGGACCTTAAGCGGTTAAATCAGGCTGTTTAGCGTGAGCGGTTTATACTTCCTACGTTGGAGGACATAATGCCCAAGTTAGCAGGGGCAGGGGTTTTCACAACGCTAGACGCATCATCTGGCTTCTGGCAAATTCCGCTAGATCCCAAATGCGTAAAATTAACCACTTTCATTACTCCCAGAGGCCGGTTCTGTTTCCAGCGGCTCCCATTCGGCATCACATCGGCACCAGAGATCTTCCAGAGGGAAATGTGCATTCTGCTGAGGGACCACGAGGGCACGGTCGTCGTCATGGATGACATACTCGTGTATGGCAAGGACCAGGATGAGCACAATAGAAACTTGGAGGCAGTACTGCAGACAATCAAAGCTTCTGGTCTGAAGCTCAACCAGGAAAAATGCCGCTTCAGCAAGAGTGAGTTGCAGTATTTTGGGCACATCATCAGCAAAGATGGCATCAAACCAGATCCAGGCAAGGTGAAGGCCATCGAAGACATGCAGAGCCCTGAGAACGTCACACAGGTGAGACAGGGGCTGGATATGGTCAATTATCTGGGGAGGTTTCTGCCCAAACTGTCATCTGTGCTACACCCGGTGAGTGAGCTGCTGAAGAAAGATGCAGAGTGGCAGTGGGGGGAGCCCCAACAGCAAGCCTTCATCAAAGTAAAGGCGATGTCCACTGCTCCAGCCCTGGCATACTATGATGTAGCAAGGCCCACCATTGTGACCGCGGACGCTAGTAGTTTCGGGCTGGGGGCGGCACTGTTACAGGTTCAGGGGAACAAAGTTCAGCCTGTTGCGTTCTGTTCCAGAACTCTTACAGATGCAGAGAAGAGATACTCTCAGTTAGAGAAGGAATGCCTCGCGGCGGTGTGGGCCTGTGAGCGTTTTTCCCGGTATCTGCTAGGCTTAGCTGAGTTTAGCTTACAGACAGACCACAAGCCCCTGGTCCCCCTCATTAATGCATATGATCTGGACAAAGTGCCACCTCGATGCCAGCGGCTTCTCATGCGTCTAATGCGTTTTAACCCCAGAGCAGTGCATGTTCCAGGCTCACAGCTGGTGGTGGCCGACGCCCTTTCTAGGAACCCACTCCAGGACTGCAGTGGGGAGACACGGACAGGGATGTGCGTGCGTATGTCAAAGCAGTGATTACAACCAAACCGGTTTCGAGCACCAAGCTGGACATGTTAAAGCAGGCCACGCGTGATGACAACACAATGCAGAGGGTGATCGGGTACATCAGAGAGGGATGGCCAAGGCACGTGCCCTTTGATCTGCACGGCTACCACGCTGCGAGGACATCGCTGTCTGAGGCAGACGGGCTGCTCCTGTATCAAGACAGGATTGTAATTCCCCCTGCGTATCAGGAAGACGTCCTACACAGGATTCACGAAGGGCACCAAGGCCTTACAAAGTGTCGCGAAAGAGCCAAGATGTCTGTCTGGTGGCCCAGTATTGGGTCAGACATTTACCAGAAAGTTACACAGTGCACATTCTGCCAAATCAATAAGCCCTCACAGTACAGAGAGCCCCTACGCACGACACCACTGCCGCTCAGTCCATGGCTCAAGATAGGGGTAGACCTTTGCGAGCAGGATGGACAAAATTACCTAGTGGTAGTTGACTATTATTCCAGGGACATTGAGATCGCCCAGCTACGGACCACCTCCAGTGTACAGGTGATTGATCAACTAAAAGGTATGTTCGCACACTGGGGCATCCCGGGGGAACTCATTAGTGACAATGCCACACAGTTTACATCAGCCGAATTTAAGCAGTTTTGTAGGAGCTATGATTTCCACCACACAACCAGCAGCCCCCACTTTCCCCAGGCAAACGGAGCTGCGGAAAGGGCCGTTGGGACGGCAAAAAGAATTTTGCGCCAGCCCGACCCACACTTAGCGCTGATGTGCTACCGCGCCACACTGATTGCTGCCACAGGTGCGAGCCCCGCGCAGCTAATGATCGGCCGCCAGATCCGGACCACTATGCCGATGCTGGAGAGGAAACTCCAGCCGCAGCTTTTCGACCACAATGAGGTGGAAAAGAATGACAGAAGGGCAAAGGAGGCTTACAAGTTTTTCTTTGACAGGAGACACTCTGCACGTGCCCTGACCGAACTGCACTCAAGGGAGAGGGTACGAGTCAAACTAGATGGGCAGAAGGGGTGGAACACGCCCGCAGTTGTGGTGAACCCCTTAGATGAGCCACGCTCCTACATGGTGCGTACGGAAGATGGGGCTGTCTTCAGACGGAACCGAAGGCACCTGCAATCTGTGCCTGCCCCTGTGACGGTTGCAACCCAACCAGCCCGAGACAGCAACAACTTGCAGCAGGAACAACTCAGCCCACCGGTCGCCAGCTCATTGGGCACTTCCCTGGAGCTAGATGTGTCAGCAAGGCCCCAGGGGTTCACCATCACTTCTAGTGGCAGAGTTGTAAGACCCCCAAAGCGGTATGATGTTTAGATACTGAGTGAACGATGGGGCAGAATAATCCCCTCACTCAGTAGAAGGGCTGGGCAGTCTACCCCACCCTTCAGGTTAACTTTTAATATTGAAGCGCATGTCTTCATTGTTGGCAGATTATGCGGTTCATTAGCAAAGTTCTAGCATGCTAATGTCACTGCCATATTTTCTTTTAGTTTTCCAATTTAGCTATGTTATTGTTACTATTGGAACATACCTGTTCTTTAAAAGGAGGGAGATGTGATGAGAACTACTGTGCCCAGCATGCAGTGGACATAAGGGGAGGGGCGCGGGAGTTCTGGGGTATTGGCGGGACTCGGAGGGGGTCTGCAGGGGGTTTTTCGGCACGTATGATTCTGTACTGAAGAGAATGCATCTGGCTAAATAAAAACGCAGTGTTTAGTGTGTCTCTTTCTCTTGCCTGTCGAATCTGTTCGTGACACTCTGTAACTGATATTCACTGCAAAGCTACAGATTTTCAGTTCTGACACATGCACAGGTCTTAGGTTATTTGCATCCAGTAGTCATCAGTCTGTACACTTAGTGCCGCTGCAAATAAATTTCATTGCTAGCTGTACCAGCCAGAGGCACGTCCGCATCTACAGTACATAACTAAATAGCTGTCCATACAAAACCACACCACGGTCACAAGCAGCCCTCTGTGCATCAGTGTAAGCGTTGAAGAAGGTAAAGTACAAATTCATATGAAGTCAGCTTATTACAACAAGTTTTAAATTACTCTCAATTTCAAAACACGGTTAGACGATTTGTGTTCCTTCACCTCTCAGATTTTTCCAACTTTTGTCATAATTGAGAGGGAATTCCAAAATTGATAACATTTAAGGGACAAGTTTTCACTCACATCAGGTGAGGTTTATCACTGTTGGACTTGCCATTAGTGGGAATTCTGCAATATAGAATATTTTATTTGACCTTTATATTTATTTGTACTGAGACAAGAGTCGAGTGGGATTTAAGCCCTGGTGCGAGAACATAAACATTCTGATGATGGTGCTGTTGCTGTAGCTCTGCTGAGCAGTCCTTCACTCTGTATCTATGGATTTGGGGGACACATAGAATAAAATGCTGTACTCAGCCCAGTGAAGGAAGACTGCATTATAATTCAGCAAATAAACTAATTTGTGAAAAGCAGGGTATGCTCCACACAGGAGAATTGAATGATGATGCCAGTAAGGGAGCTAAACACCATTTATCCCCAGATTCATATCCAGGGCTGCTGTCAGCTTCTATTTAGAATGAATGATAGATCATTGAGTTGCAGCTTTCATTTCCTGTGCTCGGGTGGGGGTGGAGGGGTGGGGGTGGGGGGGGGGTGGAGGGGGCAGTGAATGAGATGGAGGGGGGGAAAAATGGAGGCACAGAAAAGGGAATGAGAGAACAAGAGCAAAGTCAGAGGAAAAAGCCCATGTGAAATGGAAAGGAAGAGTGGGAGGTTTCATTAACTCATTCCCTATGGAATACTTTTATATAAAATTGTCGCATTTGTTCGGAATACTTTTCCCGAAAATTGCACAGTGTAAAGCAGTGAAGTACAGGTGGCCCATGACCGTGATCGTCAACTGATTTTGTGTTTTCATCGGACTGCGAATGGTCATCCACGCCGCTGGCACCGGCTTATCGTAGGTAATGGTAGAATTCGCCGCGACGTGGTCAGCGGCTTGCCGTAGGGAATGAGTTAAAGAAGAGGAGGTGTAGTTGGAGTGGCAGGACAGGTTCCTTAGGAGTGAGGAGGAGAGTAGTGTTTTGAATTCTGGGACAGAAAGATGGAGAAGGCAGGTCTTGGCCATTTCTCGCAGATTAGGCGTCTTCTGGGATAACATACACTCATCATTTATCAGGTCTGTGAGTCAGAAGGCAGACATGGCACATTCTGGAAATGGGTCCGGCAAATTTGCACGGCAAAAGCCTTTTTTCCCCCCCTAAATTTAGCTTGTTTGTCCCCATGTGTGCCTGTAAAGAATTCCACAGGTGAGAACACAGCACACAGTAATATTCAGATTCTTAAGGTTTCACTAGCAGTTGAAGAACATTAATTGAAAAAGAAATACATTATGACTGCAGAATCATGCTGAGTATCCTCTACTCCAGGACTAAGGGCCCTGTATGGTACATTTCAATTAGGATATCACTCTCTCCTCCCTCCTCGCTTTGGGCCAGTGGCCACATGAAGAATGTAATCTGTGGTGATTGTTGTTCCGCTCAGTGCAGCATTTAATCATTTTTTGTCCTCAACTTCAAGTTGCTAATAAAATGTGTTTCACTGATTGAAATGGAGTCTAGTGAGTTGCTTTCAGCATTGAGTTTTTGTGGTCAAAACAAAGTAAAAGTTGACTATAAGATGGCCTTTGGCTTCAGTTCAATAAGCGGTCCATGATGGGGGCAGTGGGTGAAGCCTGCATAACTCTAAGGGTACATGAGGACACAGTGAGACACATTTAGGGAGTGGGGCAGGGATGCTGGAGGTGTTGCGGAGCTCTGACTGGGATGCTTGAAAGTTGTGGCGTCTTTTTTCTCAAAGCAGCACATCTTCACACTAAGTGGGGGGGTTCAACCAATATTCAATGCCAACCATGTTCCGGATCAGACACACCCCAGGGGTCTCAGGGCAGCCATACTCCTGGTTTTAATTATTGCTTTCTTTGAGTGTTTTGAGGCCATGGATCCTCCAGCCCCTGAGCCGGATCATGAAAGTATTTGGCAGGCTTAAACAAATTCGATAGCAATCGATTGAACTGCTAGTGATAGAAGGGTGGGGGTGCTTAATGTTACCCAATAAATGATGAGGCTATGCCTGTCGCACCATTACTCCCAGTTCTGGCTCATGCCATTTTATTGGTTGTGATAAATCCTTCTCCCCAGGTTTTACTCGGACGGTCAAAATAAAAGACCTTTATTCTTTTATTAGTGATATTGATCATAAATAGCTTTTCTCTTATTTTGACTATATCACTCTCTTGTTCTGCAAGGTGGGGGAGGAGTCAATTTAACTGAGATGCAAGAGCAACAAACTGTCACCATATATAGATGTTCTTCCCCTGTATGGCAAAGTTAACCCTTCACTTGCCACCCTCAGCTTTGTTTGGACCTCCTACACTACTGCATCAAGGGGAGCACAGGGGAAGACCAAGTCACTGTCTACGGGTGAGACAAGTCCACATGCTGGCGTTCATGCGTTGGTTTCAAGTTGGTCTCAAGTTTCTGTTTTTTTTTTTTCTGCTGTTATATCTCGAAGAGTGCTTCACAGACCAACAATGACAATCTACAATGTGCAAGCATATTTCTTTTTAGCTTAAATAAATAGAAAATGTTTCCTCTACAGATTGGACCATCGAGTGGTCACCATGTTAGCCAGGCTGCACTGAATATTTTAGACCATACAAAGTAAAACCCTAGTCACAGTAGAGGCGGAATGAGCCGGAATGCTGTCGGAATGAAAATTCTTTGTATATTCCTGGATATTCTAAGTGCGTTCTAAAAATTCTGACTGCATTCTGAGTGCATTCCAAATATTCGGGGCCCTTCTTGTGGCCGGCCCGAATGTTTTGCTCATGCTCAAAACTTTCCAGGTGCATTCAAAGTGGAGAAATATCAAACCGCATTCGAAGTGTATTCTAACTGCGCTCTGACTGCATTATAAATATTCTTAGGGCATTCCAACAGCATTCAAAACATTCTGATTGCATTCGAGGTAGAATCGAAACGGCAAGCCACGTCAAATCCTGCCAGAATGTCCTGAATGCGCCTCGAATGAGCAAGAATGTACCTCAAATGCATCTCGATTACTGCAGGAACCTATTTCGATATTAAAACAATTCAGCTGGAATGCACTTCGAATGCCATTGGAATCTTTCGATTGCCGCTGGAATCAGTGGTGGCTGGTGAACTGGCAATAGGGGAGGCTGAAACCCATCCCTTAAAAATAATGATTGGTCATGACCTTTTTTCAATCATTCATTTAAATTACCATTACAAAAACTCCGAAAACTCTCAACATTATCAGTTGTGGCCAGTTTTCATTAAGAACGCATACCTGTTAACTCACACATTCGGCGTCGGTTTTAGCAGCATATTTACGTTCCCCTGTTGTAGTCAGCAATTGCTAAATCAACGCATATGGGACACTCGTTTTACATTCTAAGTACATTCTGAGTATTCGAGCTGCATTCTGTTTGAATTCTTGGACGTTCCAACCATATTCGCCGGCCATTCCGGGAGCGTTCTGACTGCATTCGAGATGAATTCGTACAGCATTTAAGGCACCTTCCAACCAGACTTCGGGTGGTGTTCAGGCAGCAATTGAACTGCACTCGTACTGCATTCGAACTGTGTTCTAAATATTCTGACTGCATTCTAAATATTCCGACTGCATTCCAACTACATTCAAGCTGCATTCGAGAGCTAATACACCCAGAATGTGCGAGAATCATTTTAGGCGGGTTCGAAGCGCATTCTAAGTATTCGAACGGCACTCTTTCAAAGCTATAAGAATTTTGATCAATTTGAAATTCCCACATGAATGTTGCGCGAATTCTTCATTCCGGCTGGTTCTGCTTGATTCCTGCTGATTTTGAATAAGTGTGACGGGGGCATAATGCAGAAAGGTGCAGAATACTCTCAGGACTCCAAGGGTCAAAAGAGGAACAGATTTTGAGGGGAAGCAGGTGAAGGAGTCGACAAAACTCTTTCCATTTGTCTCTGTCTTTTTGTCCCTTTTTTCTCTTATTCTTCACTTTGTGCAGATCTGGCTTCTGTCCAAACGAGCACCGACTGCTCTATGATTGCCATTTGTGTAATTAACAGGGGAAATGAGGGATGGGTTGATAAACTCAGAAAAAGGCACAGAGCGATTGGAAGTGGAGACAGGTGGAGGTGGGGAGCTGTCACTAGCAGGGACACATTCAGACAGCCGACAGAAAAGGTGGCATGTGGTTATTTCTCTCTTTTGCCCCGCAGATGAGACTTTAATACTCAGACCAGGGATAGACATTGGTATGGTAGCACAGGCTATGTTTGAATTCATGCTCATGGATAATTCAAGGGGAAACTGCGTGGGCAAGCTGGAAGCTGGCGATAATGTGAAGTTCGGATTGCTAACAATGTGAGGTTAAAGCTGCTGGAAATGAGTTTAAAGCTTCTTAAAATTAAAATTATGTGTGACAGTGGGATATTGTATCGTTTAAAGGGACAGTTCGGATTTTTTGACATGAAGTTGTGTGAAAGCACTTATTTAGGAAGACCTCCCCAAGATGCAACATTACCACACAGCAAACCAACTTCATATATTTATTCTACATAAATTGATGACGTTGCCTACTTAAATATTGCCATAAAAATACACGGGCTCCATAACAAAAATATTGTATGAGAACAAAGTAGTTTATCACAAAATTGCATCAATATTATATTTACACGTTGCTGAAGATTATGGGAATTATTCAGGCGCGACATAAAAAAAGGAAGAGGCTATTCACCCCGCTGCGGGGTGAATTGAGGGAAAGACATTGGCTATCTGCCCCGCAGCGGGGCCGACAAGAGAAGCAGTTCTGCTATTTGCCCAGCTGCTGGGCCACTAAAAGATTTAATTTTGTAATCCTCCCGCTCTTTGAAGTTTTGCGCGGTAGCGGTGCAGGGCGAATAGCTTCGTCCTAAAAAAAAAAAAAAAAAACAGGTAAATAAAAGGCTACCCATTGTTCAGTTTTTCCAACGAGTTTGTTAATTTTCCATTCAATAAGAAGCAGAACTCCTTTTAAAATCAAAAGCACATTTTAAATTGAAGAAAGGTTTATAGCTTCAGAATCATCACGCCCAATAAATATTTTGACCAATGTCATTAACTGGCGTATATATTTATATATAAATTATTAAATCAATTTATTTTAGGTAACGTTATAGCTTAGGTAGGCAAGATGACCAGAACAACGAGCAGCACTGTGACTTGGGGTGTCATTATTTATCAATAGAAACTTCCATAAAATGATTGGTCTTGTGTTCCAGTGGGAGTCGAGCGATAATGTAAAAAGTAGGCCTATAATAATAATAATAATAATAATAATTTTAGCAAGTAACGTTAGATGGCAGCATTGATCCATTTACGGAAAGCCGAACTACTAGGCGCTACTGCGCTGTTATCAAAGGATTGCGTTTATCAGTTAAATTAATGCACTGTCTCCTTGTTATTTTAACTGAAAGCGGAGTCCTGCGCGCATGTAACTGTGGTTTACAGTTTACATTCACAGAACCTGTTATGAACTGATCGCAAAATTACAGTTAAAATAACTGGCAAAAAAGGTGCGAGTTTATAACTGTGCTTACTCAAGCCTTAAACCCTGCTATTTTCAAATTCAGGAAAAGTCATATCAAGCAATGAACGAATAGCGACTGGGCACAACACTTCCATTTCTTTTTACTTAACTAGTTCTATTTTGATACCAATATTTCACCTATTTTCAATACGATCATAAATATATTTAGCTAATGCAAACATTTGCTGGTAGCTATATGCTGGAATAGGATCTCGAGCAATTTTTTTCTGCTTTGCCATTTTTACCGTAACGTGTTCTCTTGGACGCACCTAGCAAAAAAGACCGTTCTTTACGGCGCTCAATGTGCTGCCCTGGAGCAACTACAATACGGGAAATTCTTTCACTGAGTTTGACGAAGAATTATTCTTTTACAGTCGTAGCAGTCTTTGTCTCCGAACAATGATAATGTTGACGCCTGGAAAAAGGCCAGCAGAGGGCAGAATCGAACCACAAATGATCCATATCTAAGTTATGCACCCTACTGCTGTGCTACAATTTTGCTATGTCATGCAGAGTTATTTGAGTAAATGGCTGAATCATTTAGTCCAATGGAGATTTTAGCGAAGGCTTTTCTTACATATTGCGACTTCAAACAAAGGTGGTAAGTCCAATCTACAAAATGGAGGTACCTTACGAAAGAGGAGAGTCTGCTGAGCAAAATACGTCAAAATTGTGTTCATAGTGCCAAACATGGGAACACAAGCAAGTTAGAAAACTGTGCGTTCAGCCTTCACTACCTGAATTTTCTCGTCTCATTTAACATTGGAGTTAATGGGGTTTCAGTGAGCGATCCCGTTGCTTTTCGGCTCATACAGCCAAAACTGTTTGTCCCATTGCTTCCATAGTTACATTTTCGTGACCAGCACAACTTTTGCTACAACTTGGATATAAAAATATTTATGTGGAGTGAAAACTGTAGGAGTTAGAGCAAGTTGAAGAGAAGACTTCTTGACGGTTTTACAGCTGTTCGCCACTCTAGCCGTGATGTCACCACACTCTAAGCTCCCGGAATCTATTGTAAAATTTTTATTTTTTTTTTAAATGATGTAAGTTACAAAAAAGTTGAATGGTAAAGAAATTATCTAAGCTTAGCTTAACATTTTCCAGTTTGAATGAAGTTTCTAGCTAAAAGTATGACAGAGTGAAAAAAATAGCTGAAAATAGCAACATTTTAAAAAATCTGTTTCATTGTTTCTTATGGGACAAAAATATTGAAATAAAAATTAATAACTCAATACGTATGATAGATATCAAGAAAATGAATATAAGCAACATAATTCAGAACAAGCTGAATTATGTAAAGTTTGAATGAAGTTTCTAGGTGAAAGTATGTAGGAGTAGTTAGCACAGAAATCAGAGAATAAAGAAAGAAAGAAAGGAAGAAAGAGTGGGAAGAACAAGTGTGTGCAAGCTTCCAGCTTGCCCACTAAATATCCATCATATATCTCCATTAGGGTCTGCACCCTGTCCCCAACCAAAGAACCTTATTAAAGGGGACCTATTATGCTGATCCTTCTTTTAATACATATTAGTAATGTTATAATGTTGGTTGTCCATGCTCAACCTCTGAAAAGTTTCTAAACATAAGATACAGGGGTTTTGCCGTAATCCAAGAACATGATTTCATGAGCGTGATTTCCTCTCTGAACAGCTCCTCCCGAGATCTTCACGAGATCTGGGTAAAACCTGACGTCAGGTTGTGCCATCCAATTAGTACAGACCTAGCCAGAGCCAATCATGGCGCTGGACCTGCCCACACCGGAAACTATTCTAGCAGGCGCTAACAACGGCAGATCATACTATGCCTTAGTAGCATCTTCACTTTTGGAAATACAAAAGAAGAACCGCAGATCACTTGAGGTGCAATTTTGTCAGTATCTCTCCCAAAGCTGCTTGTCCGTTTACTTTTGGACACAAAGAAAAACAACGAATTTCTTCCAAAAGACGATGCCACCAGAAATCAGTGGGTAGCTTTTTTTGTTTGCTGGCAGCAAAAAGCCACGGCCAAAGGGAACGTTAGCTGATTGTGCTCAGCATTTCACCAAAGACAGCTTTATCAATAAAGGATAATTCGACACAGGATAAGCGTTTCAGCTGCTTCTCAAACCTGAAGCAGTTGCATCGATCAAGCGCTTCGGAGCCACACGCTGTAAATAACGATATAACAGCAAATAATGTAAGTGAAGCTAACGTGTTCGGGTGGCTAGCAGGACCGCTAGCGATAGTTAGCACTAACAACTGGCCTCAAGTGCAGGCTTTCTAAAATATCTGAAGATAAAGCCTGTATCGGTCGCGACTGTCCTTGACTCACAGACACAGAAGCTGTAAGTTGCTTTTACTGCATAAGCCAACCTGACGTGATAGCCAGTTGATTGTGGCTGTAGCACAGCGGCTAACGTAGCCAAGTTACTGTTGCTAATGCTTGTGTCCTAAATATGCAAGAGTGATATCAGGGGAAATTCTACAGAAGGTGTGTGAACATAAACCTCATTTGAAGCTAACTTTTAATACTTGTTTGTAATTTGGATGCTTGGTACAACTGTTCTCAGTAACAGAACTTGCTGTCTGTAAAATCTGTCTTGCAAGGGTTTGTCTCTGTGGTTCTGACCGCTCGGTTACCAGCTACTGCATGTTAGTTTGCCTGTCCTGCTAATTAAAAATGCTCCTGGTTAACTTACATGCAGTAATTCTGATCAGTATGCTTGTGTTACTTCGGTAAGCATCAACGTGGCAGTTTCATCATAACGTTGCCCGATTGTAGCCTCTACAGTTAGTGATCGCTTCACTTATCCATCACCGGGATCAGCAGGATACTTCACAAATGTCTGAGCAAGCTCTCTGGTGCTACTGTGAAAGCAATGCGAAACGCAGAAGCTCTACCGGTTTACAAATGATTTCTCTGCACTACCTTGACATAATTTCATCCCCCTTTAGAAATTGTTGTGGCTACTAAAAAGCCGAAAAAGGCGGAGATTAAATAGGTAATTCTTTCCTGTAGAAGTGATCGATTCGCTAGCTCCACATAAGCAACTTGTCCGCTAACGGAACGTGACGGTTTGCAAAACCTGTATTATGTTCATAACATAACCGAGCTCGACTGTATTATGTTCATAACATAACCGAGCTCTCTCTAGCTGTCGCGTACTATCCATAAAGCTGCTTTCACATCGGACCGCGAAAAAGGAATTTTTTCGCGCGACAGATTACATTCAAAGTCAATGCAAAGACGCGAATGCGGGATGTCAAGCCGCTTTCACACCGGACGCGAAACTAATTTTTCGCGCGACAGATTACATTCAAAGTCATGACCACTTATCAGCTACTGCATGTTAGTTCCCCTGCTCTGCTAATTAAAAACGCTCCTAGTTAACTTATATGCAGCGATTCTGATCGGTATGCTTGTGTTACTTCGGTAAGCATCAGTGTGACAGTTTCATCATAACGTTGCATGATTGTAGCTACTACAGTTGAAGCTAACCGGAGAGGTGCTGTATGTGTCTGCCGAGTTGGGCTGCAGTTAGACCAGACGTAGGTTTTGCAAAGCTTGGGGTGAGTTTTTGGGTGCTTGTGAAACGATCGCTTTACTTATCCATGACCGGGGTCAGCCTGATACATCCCCAATGTCTGGGCAAGCTCTCTGATGCTACTGGTGAAAGCGATAGGGAAAAGCACAGGCTATAACGTGTATGGTATCACAAACGATTTCTCTGCATTGCTGTCGATTGAATATTAAATAGGCGACTGAATATGAAATTATTTCCTGTAAAAGTGATGATTCGCTAGCTCCACATAAGCAACAGTTCACGCAGACGGAACTTACGGTCTGTAAAACCTGTATTATGCTCATAACATAACCGGAGCTCTAGCTTGCTCTCGCGCACAATCCATAACGCGCCCATTCTCCGCAAGGAAACGTTTGTCATTCCGACGCAATAAGTAAACCATTACCACGGGCAATTTCCGAACAGGCCGTTAAGCCTGGAGCTTTCGCCCCTCCGTCATATACCAGCGCAGAAGCTGTTTGTTGTTCCACGCTAACAACACACCACAGCTATGCACACGACCCAGCAGGTCCTAATACACACCGAAGCAGTCCATAAGCTGTTGGTCCACTTTTAGCTGCTCCTCACTGTCCATGTTTCCCTCTAAACTCAGACCCACCGGTTTCTCACGGTCTCCGGTCTACACTTGGGCATGTCGACCCGTTCTACAAATGTGTCTATATGGGGTGGATTCTAGCTTCCCCTGCATCCTAGCTAGGAGTAGAAGAACTGCGGTACTCACCAACTGTTGCCGTAGCAAACTGTAGCCGATAGAAAATTTGAGCTTGCGCTGACAGATATTCGCACTGCGTACTCCACTTTCGCCGCTGCGTTTGTTAGAACAAGATCATGTCATTAGATCTATATTCAAGTATAACGTTAGATTGCGGAATTTGCCCGCCGCTTCCTTATCAGATTGCAGGCGTGTCTCAGGTTTCACTCTGGGGGCCGGACATGGAAAACTGCGTTCTGCAGCCTCGTCCCGCCCAACTCCGCCCTCCACAGAGCTGGCCAGTCAGAAGAAAGTGGGTACACGGGGAGTGGGGGCCATAGCGGAAGAGCCACCCCAGTGAGGCGTTTCAGGCAGAGACTACAATGTACTACAAATGCAGTTTTTTGAGGATGGCAGTATGAGCGAAATAAATACCCTTTTTTTACTTTGCGCGATCAGGAGTACTCTAGGGGAGTCAAAGACCAAAATATAAACTTGGAAAAATAGCAAAATAGGTGTCCTTTAAGAACACAGCCCCTTGTTTCACAGTCAGTCCGAACTTTCGTACTTTATCTCGCCTTGCCCCTGAGCTGTTTAAATCAATCACTCTATACAAGTTTTCACCTCTTGGCATCACTCAGTCATTAATCAACACCAACATGTCCTGAATGCCAGTCATCTTCATTATTTCATTCTTGTGTCATTCTTTACCAGCTCGTCCCAATCCAAATTGGCATTATGGCACTCTTTACCAGCCTTTTCCGTTATGAGTCTGAGCTGTAACCACCTTTACCAGCCTGTTTCATCTCATTCAGAGTGGTAATGTACTGCAATCTTATAATGTGACTTATGCCCCACTCTATACCACTGAATTTGCACTGCTCAAAATGAAACAGAATGCATTGCAGCCTGATCCACTCAGAGTCTGAACTCACAGTTGACCAAAGCATAGCAGTTGCAGTTTTCCATGAAATAAGATAAAGAAAATGACATGATTTGATTCATGACTGTGGATGACAGGTGTAACTCTATAGGATAGGAGTGACTTTGGATGACTCAGGAGGTGTAACTCAAGAAGACAGGTGAGATTGGGACAGGGTTAACTTGCACTTAGCTAGGACTCGCATTGTCAGATGTAACTTGAGCAAGTTACCCGAGTATAACAGCCAGGCAGACTGAATGTGTTGTGCAATGTTAATGATATTATGAATGAGGGATAAAATACTTACAGTATGTTCAGCTGTGCTATCTTCTGACACTGTGATGAAGCCTCATTTGCCTCGAAAAATATTAAAGCCACAGCAAGATGCTTAAACAACGGTAGGTTCAAATACTATGATACTGTAACCAAAAATGTGTATTATGTGGATTTTTTTCTTCATAATGTCGGCACGCGCTTCAACAAACAATTTTGATGCACCCAAATTTCCCATTGTTCCTAGTCACAGTCGCATTTGCATTTTTAAGTTTTACAATGTCCCCCTTTTGTGGCTTCCCCCCCCATCTGTGGCTGGATTTTTACTCTAATATACTGTTCTTATTCCCACCACTGGTGTGCAGTTGTCTACGCGTATTAAAATTGCTTCCAAATCTCCTTTGCTTCATTGACAAAATCCCCCTTGTCAGAGACCATTGAATCAATTCATCATCATTAAAATTAATCCTTTGGTTACCAAACGCATCCATGTTTTGGAAGTTCCAGACCATGTAAACTAGAAGAGGCAGATTTTCTCGGTATATTGGAGTGAGGATTGATAAGCTAAAATGCTTACTCTTTTGTTAGATCAGCACATAAGTCAGTGGAACCATTTATTTGGTTCCTTAAGGGCTACTGTACCATATATACCATTGCATTATGAGTAAAAAAAGGCTAATTATAGTGAAATTCACTGAGACACGCAGCAGCTATCTCTGTGTCAAAGTAGTTAGAGGGATGTTTGTCTCAGCTTGCTTGTTTTGTAAATTAAAAACTATAGAAGGTTTTGATCTCTAGACTGCTACAAATGTATAAATGTCAATATGTATATATTTTGACCAATCTGAACAATGCTGTACCATCAAACCTATGGGCCTTCATTTTCAGGCTGAGGGTCATTATCACAAAATTAAAAGTAGTCTTATTATATTTAGCGTTCTTATTTTCAGACAGAACCTTAACATGTTTTGACGGATGTCTTCCGTCTTCTTCAGAAGAGTCACTGATGTTGTGAGTGACGTGTCTTATTAGATGATGCCCGCTTCCTGATTTCAACTGCCTCCATGATCCAGCGTTCATATCGGTTGTTCTGTGTGTGGATGATTTTGGCCTTGTCCCAGCTGGATCATGGAGGCAATTGAAATCAGGAAGCGGGCCCACAGGACTATGAACCGGGACGAGGGGGCATATATGCTTTCCCACACCTGGAGTACCATCTTGGAGGAGCGGCCAGACAGCAGGAGGCGTGGCCGCCCTGTCAAATTTGACAGGGCGGCCACGCCTCGTTAACATCAGCTGATAAGACACGTCACTCACAACATCAGTCTTCTGAAGAAGACGGAAGACATCCGTCGAAACATGTTAAGGTAGGATAAAACCTTTTCTGTCTGAAAATAAGAATGTTAAATATAATTCGGTACTACAGACAGTATGAACCTTTTTGGACTAAAAGTAGTCTTTTTGCAGTAGTATTTGCATGATAAAATGGCTTATGCTGAGTCCTCACACTTCCAAACGATATATGGTACTCCAATGTAGCACACTATTTTATCGTATAAAAATGAAATTCACGCCAAATTTCACAAAATGGGTCATTGATGGCAGTAGCACTCACACTTTTCATGCTCTATGACTCATAAACAGTTCCATTCTGTGAGTAATGTACGAATAGGCAGCCGTAAAATGGCAGAAGTCTATGCTCCATCCACTGCTGTTGCATCAGCCCTGTTAATAAAAAGCATCATTGATGCGTGCCCGTTCTGTGCTCTATTTATGTTGAAATGTGCTTTGCTAAAAACTGCAACTGTTAAAATGTGAGGAAACGGAAATTGCTAGATAACCAAAGTCAGCCATGATAGTGGACGCGGGACTTGCATTTGCTCGGGACTTTAACGTGGAGTATCAACTCTGTTAAAGGTCACGAAAATTCACTTCCAATAGAAACTTTGCAACATGGTCAACATTTCCACCCATCATATCAACCCGCCAAAGGCAGTTTAAATGTGAAGAGTTGTTCAAATGATCAAATAAAGACTGAGACTCAATGGAGGGGTTTAAGGCAGATGTTAGATGCAATATCCTGAAAAATTAGTTCAATTTTATGTCAATTTTGTCTGTGAAACATTTAATTTGTTAATAAATAAGGTCAATGGCATATGAAACATTTAAATTCCCAATCAAATTGTGCTCAAACCTATGTTTGAGTACATTAGAATAATTTTTAGCTTTTGACATTGAAGCAAGTGAAGCGAAGAGGACGCCTTTCATACCAGAATGGTGACATTTATCCCAAATGTACTTGGGGCTGTTAGTGAACTGGATCATGAGGATGTGTAACAATGATTAATACAACTCCAGGAGGTTGCACCAAAGCTGCTCTTGGAAGAATACATGAAAGAATGGAATAAATCCTTAAAATGGAGCTGGCAATTACAATATTATTTCATCGATGTTCGAAATTGGATGTCTTACGTGTGTAAATGAAATCTGAGAAAAGCCAAAGCAAGAAATTTGGATTAAAATTGATTCAATCTGTAAGTTTGACAAATTCAAAGTAGAGAGATGAGTGAAATGTCTGACAAATGCATGATACATAGCCACTTTGCATTTGCAGTTGGATACCGGGGTGGAGGTGGGATGTAAACCTTTTGGAACAGGCAAGTGTGATTCAGCAGCAGAGTGATGCAGCGCAATACCAGGCAGAGACATGTTATGCCGCAAAGGCAGATCAGGAAAGCAGCTTAAGTTGCTCACCAACCTGAGGGGCATGTTATGATTCTGCCATGTCTGTAATGATTCTGCCATGCCTGTTATGATTCTGCTATGCCCTTATTATGTTTTCTGCCTTGTCTGTTATGTTTTTGCCATGTTCTGTTCAGTTTTTGTTCCTTGCCAGGTTTTTGTTTTTGCCCCGCCAGATCCACATTTCTGTTTTAGTCCGGTCCATGTCTTTGCCCATGCCCTCCATTGCACTTTGTCTCCCCTGTCTGGTCTTTTGTTAAGTTACAGCTTCTCCCCAGTCGCGCGTGTCACATGTTTAGGTGATTTCATGGTTTCTGGGTTTCAAACATTCCTTCTAATCTCGTTTGCTTCCTTCGCCTTGCTTTTCTATCTTACTAACCAATACTAACAGTTTGTTATTTTGTTAAAGTTACTAACCAAGACTAACATTGTATATAATACTAACTTACTAACGAGCACCAGGGATTGTATAGCCGCACTTACTAATTGATTAACAAGCTCTCAGCACTCGCCCTGTTCTAGTCTCCGCCTCTTGCCTTCTCTTAGTCTTTGCTGCAATTCCGCGGATCCTCCGCACCTGCTCCACTCTGTCCTACCTCTCATTATCTGTGCACGTTAGAACTCCCTAACCGGAGCTGTATGTTTTGTCATAGGCTGTCCCGTGTTCCCTGTCCGCGTTTTGGCTTTTGCCAATTTCATGTGGTTAGGTTCTCCCTCGTGTTTGCTCCCACGTAATTAGTCTGATCCAGTTCACCTTTCCCTAATCATAGCATGAGACTTCCCTTGTGTGTATTTAAACAGTCTTCTCACAGCAGCTCCCCGTCAGAACGTTTCTCTTGGTTTGCCTGTGCTACGCTTGTTTTCGCCTCGTAATCTCTCGTGAATCTCTTCTGACTGGACTGTCCTTGATTTCTGATTTTGGCTCTGTTTTGGATTGCTTGCTATTTCTGTGTATCGAACCTCCTTTTTGTCTGACTACGTATTTTTGTGATTGGTGCCCTGTTTACGACCCGGATTACGCCCTGTGGATTTTTGATTTTTGGATTGTGGACTTTGTACCGTTGCCTCCTGCTCTGCGGGGGTTCGCCCCCCTTTCCAATAAAGATCCTATTTTACTGCAATTCCTGGTTCTCGCGTCTGGTTCCAGATCGTTACCTAATAGGGCAGAGCAGTGTGTGATATACATGAGAGTATCTTGCCATGCCCGGTTTCTGTGGACCAAAAATGCTTCACAGCATAGAAGATTTGTTTGCATGTGATACATGATCATGCTCTGTCAACTGCTTTGTCAATGCAAATATGCACATATTTTTGGTATACACAACAATCATGAATTAATAGACAAGACTGTGAGGTAGCATCATTTTGACCTTCAAAGAGTTTATTATGAAGTCCCTTCAGTGTGTTTTGCCTTAGCCATTTGTAAGGACAAAAATAGCAAAACAATTGAACAGAACAGAGGTGTAGATACTACCTCTGGCCGTGCATTAGTAACAGAGGAGTGGGACAGACACAAAGGTCTCTGCTCATCAACCAAACAGCACTACTGTTGCTCAGAAGGGCCGTTCTCAGATAATGATCCCAATTCTTTATAGTACCAGACTCACAGGGGCACAATAAGCAGAAAGCTTTGTTTTTTTTTTTTTTTTTTTTAGCTTTCAGCCTTTCCAGCCATTGTCAAAATGTGTCCACTTTTCACAAGAAATGACATGGGACAGGACTGCCAATCTCTGCTTTTTTCCTTCTATTTCACAAAACCTGGTTTCAGGGTGCCTTTGAAAACATCAACACCATTTTACTTTTGAGCCCAGACATGAGCTAACATTTTTTTTTTTTCCCTGGAGAGCAAAGAATAAGCCAAGCTAATCTGTTCTCACTGACTTGGTGATCTCCCTGATTCAAAAAGGTAAAGGCAGGTTTCCTCTCTTGGGCACCTGGTCACTGGTATTCAGTTCATCAGGATCTGCTTCAGTTATTTGACACATAGGAGAGAGGCTTCCTTCGCATAGTCATGGACATCAGTGACTTTCAAACAATGTAATAATCCATGAGAGGAAAGTAGACTATTAAGTGGGCAATACATTTGGTCACTGAGGTCAAGAGATGATTCTGTAGCTCTTTTCTTTAATGTTAAAACAGGTAAGTGCATTTCTATTTATAGAATTTGAAGCTGCAAGTAACAATTTAGTTAGATCTGTTTATAAAACATCAACAAGTTGGAATCATAGAGTTAACATAATGAACATTTGCCAGCAAGTACGGGAACACCATGCATTGCATAAGCTACTGTTGGTTGGCAAGCCCAATCTAACTGCAGCAAGGCAGCATTATGCCTTAAACACAGTCAAAAAGACATAGAGGCTTTAGAGAAAGTTCAGAGAAGAGCCACGAAGCTAATTCCGGGTATTAAAGATGAAAGCTATGAGAAAAGGCTGAAGATCCTTAATCTCTTTAGTCTCAGGAAAAGGAGACTAAGGGGTGATTTGATTGAGGTCTTTAAATATGTTAAAGGGATTAACAAAGTGAATTATGTAGGATTCCTTCGACCAAGTGTTGTTAGCAGAACTCGGGGTCACAAATGGAAGCTGACTAAAGGTAACTTTAGCACTGATATTCGGAAATATTTCTGCACCCAAAGAGTAATTTCGGTGTGGAACAGCTTGCCTGACCATATTGTTGAGGCAGAGACCTTGGGAGTTTTCAAGAGCAGGCTTGACTTAAAGCTAGATACCATTGAGGCATTGAGTATCTGAAGTGATATATTCACGATGGTACAAAGAAACTGGCGAGCCTAGTTGGGCTGAACGGCCTGTTCTCGCCATTCATGTTATGTTATGTTATGTTAAAATGTATGCAACACATCGCTACCATTACAAAGCTTGGTGCAGAATAAAGTCAGATCAGTTCGACAATTTAAAAATGCAAAAAAATTTCTCTTCAGTCGCAGGTGAATTCTTTAATTACAAATTTAACATTTACATTAAAATTTCTGTCCCAAATCTGAATTTAGAATGAGAAACTTCTTTTCAATTAGCTACGCAAATTTGAGAAATGCAAGGCAAAATTTCAGTCAGCAGTCGAAGATAGATGGACCCCCACATTCTTGTTCTCAACATATCACAATGCAATGCATTCTCATACTCATTCATTTACACTCTTAGATTACAAATGGAGTGCTTTTTTAAACTGACTGGCCAACACATTCTCATCTCAACTCATCATATAGTGATGCTCGAGTGACGTTCAGCACAGACTGCGATATGCATTAGGAGGTTTAACATAATGCAGAATAAATAATTTCTTATTACTTGGTCACATATCATTGCATGCAATGGCTGTGTAAAGTTTGTTATGCATAGACATCACCTGACAGTGGGTATCTTCCCTGAAGATGCAGCACCAGTCCTGTACTACAAGTAGAAATCTTCTATATCCTCTTATTTTGGGGACTTTTAGCCCTCAGTCTACTCTTCAGCATATTAAATACATGTTCAGTTTGATTCAATAATGGCTGTTTGCACAAATGTTTGTTTTAAAATAGTTCACTGTAGCTATGGCTTATTATACCAGAGTTGTAATAATAATATTGACATGCTAATATTTGCACTGCATGTTTTCATCAAACGGTTTAATGGACACCTTACTTATCTGGTGTCTTTACCTGAGATACATTTTCTTCATATTGGCTTTGAAAGATCTGAACATTCAGTTGAAATGTTGAATTGAGAAAAAAAACAGTCCCTCTAAATAGCTCCAAACTCTCTGTCAAACCAAATGACAAAAGTGCTTTGGGATTACAAACTCATTCCTGAGGTAAGTCAGACATTTGTGGCAGATGATCAATTAGCTGTTTTTTGTTTTTTTTTTTGATATAACTATGACTTTAAGTGAATTGTTAGGTGACATTCTGATGTTACCTGGAATATGGTGTTTGTGGCAATGCTGATTACGCTTTTGTCTTTGCTGACTTTAGTATCCGCGGGCAACATAACAGTACCAAAGTGCACACGCACGTACGAAAGTAAGTACTGATAAATAGACAAACACACAGATGGATACAAATGTGTGCAAATAAACTTACAGATGCAGACAAAACCCTAGGCACTCCCCTCCCCTCTGGAAAAGCAGGTAAACTATCAACATCCATCTGCAAGCTGGTTGTGTGTAATCGGCACCACAGTAACACTGTGGGAACAGCTGTTGTAGGTCGGAGCTGAGATGAAGACATCTCCTCTAAGCACAAGAGCATTTTATCAATTACAGGGCTATTACATGCTGGCAGTATCACATCGCCCGCATATCCTCTCTCTGCCAGGCCAACTGCCTGGGCCTGGGTTTTCTGAAATAAAAATAAGCTAGATTCAACACCGAAACAGCTGCTTATGTAAACTGCTTATAGTTCTGTCAGTCAGCCCACAAATAGCCACTATGATAGAATCACATCTAAGCTCTGCAGCCTAGCTCAAGGAGGATTGTCAGGGTGCTCCAAAGGTGGGTTGATTCTCGGGTGGGAGGATGTTAACTAGCAGCAGGCAAGAGTGATGTAGCAGCAAGTAAATTCAATAACAACAGCAGAGAATGATGCATCGCAGCGGTGGAGCATGAGAGCACATAAAATGGCCCATGTTACAGAAGGGCGGAGCAGTGGAATATATACATGGGTTAGTACTTGAGAATGAAGGTATATCTTGAGCTGTCCCCCCGACCTAACTCCGCGAACTGCGCCCCATTTATATAGGTAGGTAGTTAAATCTTTATTATAGTCACACTCTCACAAAGGCTTATGAGTGACATTACAATGATAAAATACAAATATTTTAAAAAGCACACACGCTAGTAGGCCCTATGTCTGAGGCATCACACTACATGACTGCAGATATAAAGTAAGCGAGAACGTGAATAAGCCGCCTAAGCGCAAAAACAGAAGCAGAATAGAGTAGTACGATACAGCAGACAAGGGGCAAAAATACATTAACTACTATTTACAATTAAAAGCAACAATTAATCAACAAAAATATTACTTGAATATAATTGCTTGACGTGTATTGAGAATTTCATAAGCATACTTTGCAACCTTATAGTACTGGTTACCATCAGACATTACAAAAGTGAATTTAACGATGTCAGAAATACTTGAGAAGGAAGCATTAAAATTGATCATATCATCAAACAGTTGGGATCTGATTTTATCATACATTGGACAGATCACAAACCAGTGAAACTCATCTTCAATGCAAATTCAGTTACATACACTACAAATTCTATTATTAACAGGCGTGTTTTGTAATGACCAGTCTCAATTGTGATTGGAGCACAACCAAACCTGAATAGAGCAAAAGCTCTCTTATAACATTTCTTCAATACTGAGTAGTACCATAATTTGATTTAAACGTTCGATAAGTATGCAGTTTATTATGGGCATTCGGATTGCTTCTGCTGTCATTAAAAATAGCATCTTTCCAACGTGTTTCGACAAATGATTCAGTGGCGTCTGAAACATGATTGACTAAATTACCAGTGTCAATTTGCTCAGCAATATTAATGAATGAAACAAAATCAAAGTTTGTACACTTTCTGCAAACTTCATAGCACCAGTTATTTATGCCCTTATTGGCGAGATGTTGAGACCAAAGAAACACTTTTAGTGGGTAACGATTATCATCAAGTTTGGAAAGACGACCCACAATCTAGCTATTGACTGCATCTGACGTTCTAAAGGGGAAACCTATCCCGTATCACCAAGCAAAGCATTATTGGGGAAATATTTACCAACACCAAGAAAAAAGCAGCAAGCGCGGTAAAACACAGAATGGAGGAAAATTCATAAACACCCCACACCCCGCTGTCATAAAATAAAACTGAACTAATAAAAGAATCAAATAGCTTGGTGAAAGAATTGAAGTTAAAACCTCCCAGAGCTTTCACTTTACTGATAACCATTCTCAGAGCTCTAGACGCAGAAGCAGCAAGATTTTGGGTAGAAACATGGAAATCGAGATATTCGTCAAACCATATACCCAAATTCTTATAATCTTCAACAGTAGTAATATTAGAATTACAACATGTTAATTGCACATTAGATCTTTCACGACGCTTTGTACGGAAATGAACTACCTGAGTTTTAGACTCATTCAAACTGATACGCCATTTTTTGGTCCAATTTGAAACACAATCAAGCATTTTTTGAAGAGGATTCTCATCCTCAGCAAGCAATACAATGTCATCAGCATATATTAACAAATCAATTTTTGTATCGAGTACCGGACAACACAATTCAATTGTTTTAACTCATCAACAATACAATTAAGGAATACATTAAAGAGCACTGGGGATAACAAACAACCTTGTTTCACACCGATTTCTACATTAAACCATATTGTCATGTGATTATTAACTTTTACAGCACATTTCACATCATCATATAAACTTTTAATACAATTATAAAATTCACCATGGATTCCAATACTTCTTAGTTTCTACCATAAACAATCACAGTTACAACGATCGAAAGCCTTCTTGGCGTCAATAAAACAAGCAAATGTATCTTTCTTACAAAGAAGTCTGTTCTGTATTATGGATGAGAACGAATATAAGTGATCAAGACATCTGTTCTGTATTATGGATGAGAACGAATATAAGTGATCAAGACAACCACGATTTTCTCTGAAACCATTTTGTTCTTCATTAATGATGTTATTTACTTCAAGCCAGTCAGTGAGACGTTTCCGAATCACATCACAGTATATTTTGCGCACCACCGAGATTAAGGTAATACCTTTTTAATTCATAGGATCTCCTGGATCCTTATCACCAGATTTAGGGATTGAATCTATTAATCCAAATCTCCATTTTGATGGGCAAACACCATGAGTAAAACATTTACTGAACACAGCATGAAGAACAGAAGTTGCCGTGTTATTTTTCAGTAGTTCTGAAACACTACCATCAATACCAGATGCTTTTTTGATCTTAGCTCTACCTACTGCATCAACAACTTCATCAAGTTCAATATGCTTATTGAGACATGTTGCAAGAGAGTCATTACTACTAATGTTACCTTCGAGGTCTTTCAAACTGGTTTTAACATTAGATTAAAAAATTATCATCAAAGTTACTATCGGAATCAGCTTTGAAAAGTGATTCAAACCCATTACACCATTTGTCAAGAATATCTTCAGTATTTTCAGTTGTTTCACCTGTATCAGTTACTACTTCCATCGGAATTGCATTGTTTTGTTTTTCAACTGTTAACACCAATTTTACCAGTTTCTTTCCAGAACATAACATGATCACCATTTAACATTTCATCAATTTCATTGATCTTACTGTACTGAAACTCACGTTTGGCTTTTCTTCCTGCCTTATCAAACTCTTTATGAGCACCCGTGTGTTGTAAGAACAGGTTAACACGCATAGCAGGTAATTTACACTTCAACCATGACTTTTGTTCAGAACACACATTATCCCAGATTACCTGGAGAGATTCATTCCACCATGCTTTGGGTGAATGTCTCATACCTTTGTTTTTATTACCAGTACATGTACGCTTTTTCTTGACATTCGTTTCAACAGCATGTTTTATAAAGTGTTCAAACTTGTCATAAACACAATCAATATCACTTTGATCACCTTGTTTGGTATCAATATCTTTGATCAGTTCATCTCCCTGTGACACACTCATCTCATCGAATAAAAAAGTGGATGGAGTTTCACGCAAGTCATACATTTTAGCAAGATTCTTCATGTCATTATTTACACTATCAACAATGTTAGTCTTACAACAGAACATATTATTGGTTTGAAACACCCATGATAACAATGAATGACCACACACAGGAACATTATACTTATGGATTAAATCTTGAACAAGTGACCCTTCAAACTCAGAGAAGCTTGCAAAATCATCATATGGTACAAGGCAGTAATCAACAACCAATAATATATGCATGTAAAGGCCATGAAATGTAATTTGATGACAGATAGGGAAAGCAGGAAAGTGTGAGTGATTGGGAATAGAAGGAGGTATTTGCTCCAATACAAATTCTGAAATGAGTCATCGGGTGATGTCCCTTCATCACCACACCAGTTGCTCTCTGAGCACGAGCCATGAGAACCTGAACAACTGGCAATGGCAGTGGGTACAAAAAGGGTGCGCAGGCTGTAATTTATCCAGAACAGAGCTTATGTAAATGTCTACACTTGGGGCATCACTAGAAACCCGGATAGAAGCCAAGGGACCCGATGCCCACTACAGATAACATTACCTTCCTCCTGCCATCACAGAACAGAGTGCTTTTTTTCTCCTTTGGTTCAGTTTTCTCTCTGAGTCATGGCAACATCACAGATGGCCTCATTCATATTTTCCCCTTCACTGGAAAAAAGAAAAGCAGCAACTTGTCTTTATCTTATTCAGCTCGTTTTCCAGATCAGATCAATACCTTCTTTCTGTGCCTTGCCCCTGCTGGTAAGGTTCTTAAAGTTATTTGTTGAGAAGCTGAGAGACATGTTGTCAGTCCTTTGGGAGAGCTGACCCATGAATAGCAGCTATTAATTAGGCCCTTTCTCACTCTTGTGTTAAAAATAAAAGGTTTAGGAGGGGGTGAATATTTCTGCTTTATAGAAACATTAGTTTTTTTTTTTGTGTTTTTTTTTTGAATGGTTTTTGATGTTCTTGAACTCCACTGCTTGAGGTTACCAGTAATGAATTTTACATTTACAATTTTCAGTTAAGAACACTGTCATTGCAGTGGCGTCTGCATTTTTCAGGGCAGGCCTGGTGGGGTGGTAGGTGTTATATTATGCCTGATACACTTTCTTTCTGTGGTGAGTGGTCAACTTGTGTATTTGCTAAGCTATGTGGTGCTTGCAAGATTTTCCAAGCCCAGACTTGCATTTCTGGACTGTTTGTAGCTAATTGCCTTTTGCCTCTTGAAGACCCCAGATGAACTGATTTTTTTTTTTTTCCTTTTTTTGTTATAGTATTGTGTCTAACTTGCCAGGAGGATATGTTGTGAACCAAATTCATTCATTAAAGCAATTCCTGGGCCCAAAACACTGCCCAACCTTAAGAATACGGCTTCATCTGACCCTGAAAAGCAGACATTGATCATGAAGGTGGTCATCAATCGCTATCAGCCGTGGTGGCCACATTGCTAGTTAGACATTAACCCTGTCCTGGCCATACAAAACTGAAAACCACACAAACCACATAACACAACCACAACAACAATTAAACCATGAACACAGCATTACTAAAATACTGTACCAATTCAAACCTGAACATTTAGAGTTCCATGAGCCCTGGCCCTATATCGGAATAGAGCTGTTACTAGTCAGACTGACTGCCTCCTGCAGTCACTACAGTATAACTGAGAGACTGCACCAATCAGAAGTTGATAATGAAAATCATTTGTAAGTTTGGAAATGTTTGTTACACTGGGTGAAATGCTGACACGAGTCATTTTGTTTTTTAGGTTGAGAATCTTAAGAATTTTGGCAGCATGTTGTTCTGCGTTATGGGAGTTGAAATGTAATTCTTTGTGTGCTCTAATAAAGTGACAGTCTTCGTGATTTTACAGTTGAGGGTTCACTGGAGGTTGATGTTGTGTGTCTCTTTGTTTTGGGAGTTCAGTGAGTTAATATATGCTTCTAGAGTTGGTGGTAAATTGAAAGTTGGCATTGTGTCTCTAAGGGTGTTGCCGGTGACCTGCGCGTGGTTGTTAGCTTTTAACCTGCCAGTCACTTGTGCAGCTGTAAGAAGAAGCCTGAAGGTGATATCAGCAGAGAGGAGTAATCGCGATCAAGCCCAGGTGCTCCCGCCCCCAAACGTCCTGGCTTCTTCGGGAGCAGAGTGTATCTCATTCTCGGATCCTGCTGTAACTGAGTGGGCAGGTTGCAGGATGATACTTTGAGGAGACAGACGCCCCACCACCAGCTTCTCATCATCGGGAAGCCATTTGCACCTTCTTTTTGCGAGAGCGAGGGGTTCACACACATCTCCAAGCACCAAAAAGCTGTCAACTTTAACTTTCCCTGATACTGCAACTTATATATTATATTATTTCAATTTTTGCTTGCAGTTCTCTTTTTTTGGCTTTATACAACTGCTGCTGTATTTGTAGCTTGGAATGGGAATGTGCCAGAAATATATATTCTCAGTGGGCAACTGATGCACTTTACATCAAAAAGCGCTCCCTTCCATTGCTGGAAAATAATTTTTAGTTCTTAACATTTTATCATTTTATCCTTTTTTTTCTTTTGAGCAGGGTGGACTTGTGGCTCTTGTGGCATGCTGTATTCACTGAACATCCAAACTGAGGTTGCATTTCAGAAACTATGCATGCATGAAAGCAACAATATGCAAAAGTTTGTTCATTTACTTATTTTATTTTTAGTTAATTCCATCTGAAATCACTGTCCATCCCTACCCTAATTTAGCATAAAACAAGTGTTACAATACAATAAGCCAACTTCAGTACTTTAAGTCATGTAACTTTTCAACTGTCAATTATAGATACATGAATTTTGCAGGATTTGTTCCTTGGTATAATATGTCTCAGATTACCAAAAATCAATACCATAACATATGTATATATTTGTTAATTATAAGCCACTCATTTGCTGTATGTTCACAAATGATTCTTAGTAGGCCTACTAAGTTATACTGAGCTTTATCCTGCGGAAAATTTTGGGTTGAGCTTTCACTGAAATGACAAAGTTTTACCTCACTGCATTGCTCGTCTGTGGCTGAGGAGCTAAGCTCTGTTATCACTTTTGAACCAGGGGAGCCAAACACAATGATTAAAGCACCCTCTTGCATGGAGTCTATGTATGAATCCTTCACTATCAAAAGCAACAGACACAAACCAGACACGTACGCCAACAAAACATATACACACACGCCAGCACTAGTGCTGACAATGAGGCAGCTCACATACTGTATTAATCCTGAGATCATATAATTCCCGGTCTTTCAAGGGTTTTAAAATTTTAGAAGTAAAAGCAGCTTTAGATTTGGCTGTCTTCCTATCCCTTTTGTGTCATAACTGAATCGTTGCTTAAGTGATGCTTCCCGTATTCAAATTTAATTACCTCTTTTTTATATCACATGCATAACTGGCAAATGATATCATCTTATACCAGGTCTAATCTCTTCAGCATATTACAGAATTAGAGGGCAATTTGCATCTAATGTACAGTATTCTCAATTAATTGGAAATGTTTCATGTCAGGGGGAATGGGATCACAAGAAATTAAACACGATGATTACCTAATGACCCAAACACAACCAAGCAATAAAATATCTGTTATGTCTGGATTGAGCCTATATAAAATGGGAGAGTCGCAGAGCTGGCAGTGTCTCTTTGTTGCTGAAATGCTTGGTATCTCTTCTGCATTTTAGGGTAACATGAAAGCACCACTGAACTAGAGAGTCTGTTAATTCAAATGTCTGAAACAGAGACACACTGTAAAAAATTTCAAGCTTGTTAAACTCACAAAGGAAAGCTTACCAGCTGCCTAAAAAATGGGCATACACTCAGCTAAATGTGAAAGTTCAAATCCAAATATCCATGCACAGCCTCGAAACGGGTGCTGGTAGGTCGCAGGATTATCTATAGAATCATAAAAGTGACCTATTGTAGCGAGTAAGGACTCATTGTCTGAACCTTATAGTCAATTTGTGGACTCTTTTATCAAATATATTGTGAAAACATTACCATCATATATGACAGATACTACTGATGTCTTAAACTTATTGACTGACATTTCTATGCCTGAATATTCTTTTCTGGTAACCTTTGATGTTGAGGCCCTATATACAAATATCCCACATGAAGGGGGGCTGAAAGCCATGGACTTGTACTTGGACTCTAAAAAGGGTGAATTGCCTGTTGAACTTCTAATGAAACTCACAAGGTTCATTTTGAAATCCAATTTCTTTATGTTTAATAGAAAATACTTTTTACAATGTCAAGGTACAAGTATGGGATCACCTTTCGCTCCCAATTTTGCAAACTTATACATGGGGCTATGGGAGAATAGATATATTTTCAATAACAACCTTATTGCTACCAATGTATTGTTTTTTTCGTGGATTTATTGATGGTATTCTTGTGGGATTTGTAGGCAATGAAGATTAACTCAAGGCTTTCAATGATTATATTGATAGTACTTGCCCCAATCTGAAATTTACTATGGAGTATAAGTCGACAGAGGATCCATTTTTCGGATCTATTAGTATCTGTAAATGTGGATAGGAGACTAGACACCTCCATCTAGACACTGACAAAAATACCATATTACATGCCACCAGCTTCCATCCTGACCATCTAATTGATAACATCACTTATGGGCAGTTCTTCAGGTTGAGAAGAATATGCAACAACGAAGATGATACAAAATTAACGAAATGGCTGAACGATTCAAACAGAGGGATATAGTCCGTCTCTTATTGATAAAGCAATAGAAAAAGCAAATCAGAAAGAGAGGGCAGAATTGACCGATCCCAAGCCCTGCCTTCCATTGTTACTGTTGCTAGGTCGGACAACTAACCAGGAAACTTCAGCCTTGCCTGAGTTCAAAACGACAAGCATAGCGGCGCCGGTTCCGTTCGCTGATGTGTTGCATGCGAGTCGGTGTTATTTTGGCATCAACATTTTGTCTCCCTAAATATGTGCTTTTTGGAGGATGAAAAGCGGCACACTTACTAATGAGAAGGTCGAAATGTGACTCGGTGTCAACGTTTAAGTGCGAGCAGAAAAGTTAACATGACCGAGGCTTTTAATGACCCTCTAATAAGATATGTGCTTGGAAGTTATCCCCATTATAAGGAACGTTGATGAATGTCCGTGTACATTATCAAATTACTCTCTGGTTTCCTCGCTTCATTGTACCCTGGTTGAACATATTTGCCGTCAACCAAATTGTTCATGTTGAATCATATGGCTAACGCCGACATTGTTAAAAGGAAACGCTAGTTAACACTGGCTACTCCTTTCCTCAGCTTCATCTTTGCCCCTGTCCCGTTAAAACACTGCTCTCAGAAATGATCACTGCACAGCACAGATCGAGGAGACAGAACAAACTTTTTTCTCCTGATTTCTAGCTAACAGCCAAGCCTTTCTCCCCTCCTTGTCTTTTTGAACTCTGTATAAACAGACAAAGCGACTTGTCAACTGTTTTAAATATTATGCAGGTAAGAAGTAGTGTCGTTGAATGTCAGTTACAAGCAGCTAGCTTGTTAGCCACCTTGTTAATTTTATTAACTGCTCAGTTAATGGAGTCCCCGCGACGGTAAGGGTACCAAGGTAGCTCGCTGGTGACCGTTATCAATCGCTGGCGTTTGTTGTTAGTCAGCGGTCTATTCAAGTCAATGGGACGGCTAATTAGCTAGCTAGCTAGCATGAAACGTTTTATTACAGCCCTTCAAATGAATATTGCTGCAAAAGGCATGAGAATACAACTGCATAGGTTTGTTTGATAGAAGTGCCTTCTGTAATCTTCTTGTGTCGTAAACTGTAATTATCTTGTGAGATTTATCACCAGTGAAAAAGACACTAATTTCACAACTGTTTCAGATCTTTTTTTAAATTCGTTTAGGAATACATTAAAAAGCTTATTTTGGTTTTGGAAATGGAATAAAAAACACGCCTTTAACACGGTCGGCATATCGAGAGTCTGTTACATGTTACATCGTTTTACCATCATCAGAAACCCGAAATGCCTGGTTTGACGGCTGTCTGAGGTGAAAGTTGTCTGAGGTTCAGTCAGACCCCTGCTTGCCCCATTGTGACGTAGCCGAAAGTGGGCGGGGCTTGGGATCGGTCAATTATTACGTTCTCGACCCACACAACATGATGAGGAAAATGGAGTCACCTTTGTATCTGAATATTCAACAGCCTCTAGACAAGTTAAAAAGAGTATTAATGAACACTGGAAAGTCCTGGAATGTGACCCAAATTTAAATCATTTGTCTTCGTCTAGACCTTGTTTTGGCTTCAAAAGAGGCAGAAATATTAGCGATATGGTGGTAAGCTCTATGTATCAGGAACCTATACAAACCAATTGGCTCTCCCAGCAAGTATATGGGAATTACAGATGTGGTAAATGTGCTCATTGTGCTAACACTTTTGATACCAAAACATGTAACCATCCACATTCTGGAAAGAAATACGTTGTTTATTATCAAGGAATTTATCAACTATGTATCCACTCATGTGATTTATGTGCTGATATGCCCATGTGGCTTGCTGTATGTTGGCCAGACTAAACGAAATTTAAAGTTGAGGATCGCTGAACATAAGGCAGCTATAAGAAACAACAGCCTTGACTATGCCATCGCTGGACATTATAAAGAAATGAGTCATGGTTCTGTCATCTGCCTTAGGTTTATTGGTATCGAAGTTTGCTACCTAATCCTAGAGGGGGGAGCATTGTGAAACAACTTTTGAGAAGGGAGGCCTTTTGGTAAATGAACTGTGCACTATTGAACCCTTGGGTATGAATGAATCACAGAACTTGAGTTGTTTCCTATAGACCCCCCTGAAGGTTTCTTATGATTGGTGTTTTTGCTATGGTATCTGCCTGTTTGTCTTTTTGCTTGCATATATAATTTGCGATGTTGTGGGATTTTGAACTATGGTGTATAGACAGTGTGTTTCTCTATTGTTGTATTCTCTATAATTGCTCTTGTTTATGTTGTAATTTTGAGGGTTGATTGACTTCATGGAATTTGGGTGTTTAAACACAACGCTTTTATTATGAAATGGAGATGGTACATGTTTCTATGACTATTTGCTCATCTTGGGCCTGTTAGGATGTTTGTGACGACTTTGTGTAATAAGCTTAAGATGTTGGCCACTTGCTCAAAATTTTATTTATTTTTTTTACTAGAGACTATTCATTATCAATGGTTATTAATTATTTAATGTATTTGCATTTATACACGGGAGGGTATCTCACCTGGTCATACTGTATTTTGAAAAATTATGACTTTTAAGAACCTATGGTCATGTGACTGGAAGGTGATGTAGTCACACCTGAGTGAGCTCAGACCATATCTGAGACAACCTGATGACGCTACAGGCGAAACGCGTTGTTTGCTCGAAATAAAAACTAAGTAAAGTCAACACGGTGTGCAGTAGCCTGTTATTCACTTTTATGATTCAGATAAATGTGAGTCAACTCACCTTGAAAATAAGCTATATTTCAACTCACAATTCAACTCACACGCCAATGGATAAATTTAAGTTTAACTTCTTAAAATATATTAAACTTGTGTTCAATTTATACACCTTGTCATGACAAGTGGAGTTAAAGGGAAGAAATAAGCTTGCAGAACTTAATGGGGCTAACATTTCTTTACAATGCAGTTTTTGTGCATTGTTGAGAAAACTGAGCCACGTATTTTCCCATTTATTGCCACCACAGCACTTTACCTTATGTCACCTTCTTCTGTTCTGACATCATGCCTCAAAAGACATGAAAGTCTGTAAAAAGGAAAAATAATTGAAAAATTCTGATTGACAGGTGACAAAAGATGCAGACTGTAAAAGTGGAGTGGCACATTTCCTTGTCCAGCCCAAATGCTGAATTTAATTGAAGTATAGCTGATTTGTATATTCATTTGTTGTGTTTCACCCATTAAGAAACATTTTCCAACCAAAGGGTTTCATTGCCTCGTATCCTGGAAAACCAAGAAAAAATCATGAAAATGTATCACACTACCCCCTTGCATATTATGATATACTGCAGAATTTTAACACAGGCTCACTGTGATGACAACTGCTTTCAATTTCCACTCTCTTTGAAATTTGAGAATTGAGATCTTACCCTATAATCCTGCCAAATCTGCAAAAGCAAAATGCAGTCAAATATGTTTAGTGGAGATAACAACAGAGGGAAAGAAACATGCCTGTCTTTCCTACATCTAGAGTTAAAAATATTATGACTGGCCTGGATGTGTCTCTGGAGACAGAAGAGCGCATTCTTTTTCTAAAGGTGTTGCAATTCACATGACAAATTTTGATTGATTTCCCAGAATTAATGCTAATGATGATTACTGCTACCACAGAGAATTATGATTTATTATACTGCATGTATTTGTTCTGTATGTATTCATGGTTGCTGTGCCATAAATCAAAGCACTGTAGCAGTTAGAATTAATGCTGAAGCATTAATCGATCTGATTCATCAACCAAATACATTTATCATCTGCTGACTTTTTTTCACAGTAAGGTGGTGTTTTGTGGAATGCACTTGGATGTCCTCAAAAATTTTAGATATTTATGGGATGGCCTAATGTCAAACAGCAGACAGGTAAAAATCACATGCAAGGCACTGAAAGTGTATTACTTACATTGCCTAAAATTTGTAGCAGCTCAGAACTTTTCATGAAAGTGGTATTCAGCATTCACCAGGTCTTAAGGACAGAACTCATACGCCCCCCGATGTCACTTGTTTATACCAAAAAGGAACACCAAAATTTAGCACAATTGACCATTGAAGAGCTGTTGGTTGACTGCATGCGAGAGACTGGCCAAGTGGGGTTGCAAATGCATTTGGGGTGGCCGTTTCAATGATCAGTTGTCTATGGACTGGATTTCAAGTCTATGGCAGTACTCAGGGCAGCAGGAAAACACTGTGATGATTGGTATATAAATAGACATATCTACCATCCGCATCTGCAGCAGACATTGGTTCCTGCAACAAAAATAGCCCGAAAAACTATGGAGAGGCAAGGCGTAGCCTGCAGGGGATAAATAATGTGATGCTGGCCGGCAGATTGACAAAAAAACACCGACAGGAAGACATAGGCTGCAATGTATGCAATCGGCCCAGCAGTGCTTGAACTAGACATGGCGATGTCACAAACTTTGATGCAAATATTTATCACTTAAATAATTTTGAAAATAATGATAATACAATTCCTCACTCAACTTGCATTTCTTATGTTATTCAGCATAGAAATTAAAGTATTAGCAGCATGCATCCTCTCATAGTGTACTTTAAGTGGGCTTCTAAAAAATAACTGATGGAAAATTCTGACTGGGCTAGACTAGCGATATGCCACATTAAGAAAATAACTTAGTTAATGATATCAAAGGCATTGGATACTTGACATGAAGAAATGTTTAGAATTAATCACATGGTTATCATTGGTTTCCACTGTTTACCAATATTGAATTAAATGGACATGGTAAGCATCTTATCCAGTTGTCCAAAGAACACTTTCAATCAAACTTTTACATGTAAGTATTTCCTATGATAGATGCAACCATAGGAAAAAGGAAGTAGAAAAGGACCATTGTGGTATAATAGCTGATACCAATATTATAATGGTGACTGAAGGCAAGAGATGTGCTCATATTCAGTACTTATTGTACAAGCAGCTCTGAAGTTCAATTATCTTGATGAAAAACCCCTTTGGCCCTGTGCTTGCCATTGTGAAGCCGCAGGTGAGAAATGCTTGTAAGTGTTGAGAAAAAAAAAAGAACTTTGCGACACACAAACCATTAGTGATAATCAAAGACATATGCTAGAGCAGAAATCACATTAGATCCTATAAAAGAACTATCCTTTCAAAAATGGCCGGTTAATTGAACTTCAGAGAATATTCAAAGAACAAGCAGGTATCAGCAGAGGAATTACACTTAATCTTCTTGGAGCCTTGTGCTTTTCCCAGACCTTTAAATGGGTAACATTTGTGCACTTTCAGTTCCTTTCTCTCTGAGAACAAAAGAACTGGCATTTATTATTATGGTGGAAAAGATACATGTTGCTGTAAAAGTTGATCCAGAGAGTGAATGGATTTTTCCTCCCTCGAGGACATAAAAAAGTTGTGAAAATAAGCTTTGCAAGCAGCTCCTCAAACAATTTTTTTTCATGATGCGTTTGTTCCATCATGGGATTGAGTAAAGAGCTGTATCTTAACAATAAGACAGGAGTGAGACAGGGAGAGATGGAGAGGATTTTGGCTTTGATTTATTAGTTATCAACTAAGCTTTTGGGAAATGCACCCCAGGTTCATTTGGAAGTGAGTGGCGCCAAAAAACAAGAGAGAGTGAGAGAGAACATTGTGCTTGTTTTCCAATTGTCCCCCCTTTCTTGTGTTTATGGCTGTCATACACTACAGGCCAAAAGTTTGGAAGCAAGATCAAATTTGTACAAAAAAAGATCATAGTTTCATTGGCATACTTTACATAATAATCATGTTTATTTTGTTGCAAAGAGTCACTTATCAGAATACATTTTTACTCAAATTATCAGGTATTTCCTTTTTTTTTTTTTTGTTTAGACTTTGCTTTCTTCAAAGTAACCTCCTCTTGCTTTAACAAAAGCATGGCATATACGAGGAATTCGTTCCACAGGTTTTTTAGGTATGTGCCAGGAATCGCATTCCAAGCTTTCTTAAGTTCATCAATGAGAGACTGCTGATTCGAGGGACGCACTTCTCTGATAGATCGATCCAATTCGTCCCACACAAGCTCAATTGGAGAGAGGTCTGGAGACTGAGGGGGCCAAACCATCTTTCTAAGAACACCTTCCTCCTCTTTTTTGTCTAGGTAACCCTGACAGAGCTTGGAAGAACGCTTAGGGTCCTAAGGGAAGAATGCTTTTGACCTGTATTGGCCTTGCTTCCAAACTTCTGGCCTGTAGTGTTGGCTTGTCTACATTCTAATTGTCTCTTGCTCTGTATGTCCAGCAGTCCCAATATGAATATAATGGTGATGGCAGTGATTCAGCCATGATAATGTTACTAATGATTCCCATCCTAGTTACCACAGACAAATAAAAAATAATTGTTTCATGTAAAGGACATTTGTGGCAGCAATGCAACAGCATGGATTAAGAAAGAAAGGATTTTGGAAGCACTGCATGGATCGTTGGGTAAAAAGTAGATTAAAATGCACTACGCACTAAAAACCTCAGGGAAATGGAGAGAAATCAATTTCCTCATTTAGACAAATTACAACACATTGAAAATCATGGCTACTGAAATCATTAACAAATCTGTTAGAGGAGGTGACAGACTTCAACATCTTCTCCAAAGGGAAACATTTTGGAAAGTTACCCTGAAAGCTACGGCCTTCCCAAGTCTTAATGAGGAAATGGATCTCTCTGAGTTTTTAATGCGTATTGCATTGAGTAGGCTTTAATCCCATTCGTGGCTGATCACTCATTTCATTTTATCCCTTATATTTGGGTACCCCCATTTCCTTTTTTTTCTCTTTTTTTTGAGAACTCAGCATGTCTTGCTGTTATTGCATTTTGATGAATCAGTGATTTCATTGTATTGTCTCTGTTTCATGATCTTCCAGCCAGGCACAGGTGTGTCCTATGTCTTAATCGCTGAGCGTTACCACACTGAGTATACATGCATGTGTCCATTGTTGTTTGGACCATACACCCTGTGGAAGGCTCCTTCAAGGCCGAAATGTGTACTATTTTAACAAGTACAAGGATTTTTTTTTACTTGAATCATCATAAAATTAATGCAACAGCATGTTTGGTAATAGGCTGGTAATATCAAAAGAGTCCAAGATGGAAAACCTTATTTGTCCCATTTTAGCTTATGTCCCAAATTACCTGACTTCACCCTGTATGACTGTGGCACAACCCCATAGTTCACTTTCTATCCATCCCATTTTTGTGTTTCAATTGCCTGCACCTTTTCAGGAATGTTACTTATACTCACACAGTTTCTTTCCCTTATTATCCAATACTTTCTGTCCAATGTGTCTGTGATTGAAGTAGAATGCTAATTTCTTTGCTCTCCGTACACTTTCACTGGTCCACATATTGATTTTTTTTTTTTTTTTGTGCACAGTCCACCAAGAAGGCACTAACCATGCCAACAACACACTGACTGTCGACCGAGAGACAAATTTTGCAACCGAGTGGCAGAGCTGCAGGACAGGAACAGTTTTAAAGTAACATAAGTGGTCTATTGCAAAAAAATTTATAACCAGCAACACTTATAAATTGTCATAGAATATGCTCAGCAGATATACCAAAACAGCTGAAAAACAAGCAGAAACAAAGTAAAGAGAAAGTATAGAGCATCACCAAGGAAGAAATTGAATGTCTGGTGATGTCTACAGATTCCAGGCTGAAGACAGTCGTTGACTGGAACAGACTGACAATGACTATTTAATTTGTGATTATGTTGATTTGGCCAATTACATTTGAGCCCCTAAAATTGGGTTGGCTATGTACGTTGTATAAAAATGTCTTTAATTCCTACAAGGTTCATGCAATTAAAGTCTACACTGCAAACGTATCTTGATTGTTTCTTTTCAGATCCACTGTGGTGGCATGCTGACCCAGAATGATGGAAATTTTGTCACTAAACAGCGATGTGACTAAATATTGCATTCAGAGTAATTCTAGCCTACTGGAGAGATTAATATCCCGAGTTTCTGGCTGACCTATTTTCTAGAGTTTAGAGACCTCTCTCTCTTTTTTCCCCTTTCTTCTTCCTCATTCCTCCCCCTCTTCCTCATCCCTGATCTGTCTCTTGGATGACACCGGCAGCTTTGTATGTATTGACTTTTTTCTGCATCACTAAAGCCTCTGGGAGGTTTGCTTTTGAAAAGAGATGGATAACAGAGAACCATTTAGCAGATTTAAGCTGTAAATGTATACAGCTTGCCTCTGGAATGATCAAATGTATATTAGCAATGTATAATCAGAGGTGGATTAGTTTTAAGGACTTTTACAGTGCTTCAGTTAAGCCTACTTATTGAAAAACACTCTTCTTGAACTCAGAATGTATACGTAGATCAATTTTGTTTAGCTTTGTTTGATCTCATTGCTGCAATCAATTTACATTTAGCATGTCCATACACAGATTGTTTCACAGTAGATCAGATTGGTATGCCAAGCTTTTATCTTTGTGTGTGTGTGTGTGTGTTTATTTATTTATTTATTTATTTATTTATTTTTGGTAATAAGTTTATAACCTTCCCTTTTGAACATTCAAGAATATTATAACTTGATTAAAAAATAGCATAACAGGTCCCCTATATGGCCAGTTTATAGTCCAGCGACAGCAACCAATGACGAGCCACGAATGTCGCTGGACGCAGCAACATTTGGTTTATACTTAGGGCATAGTGAGATCACAGCGACAAGTCACTGAGGATGTCACCAGGGCTTGAAATCAAGTGAACCCTGAATGAAGTGAACATATTGCCCCGGTCTGTTTTTCAGCCCGGTGTATAAAGTTTCAGTCACATTTGTTTGACTGTCCTGCTGTGTTTGTGCCCTGTGTCTCCACATCTGAAATCTGAGAGAGAAAACCATCAGGACTGGGCAAACACACTGCCCTCTTGACAGAAGCTGATCACAGCTTTCTTAATGAGAAGATTGTGAGTGTTAACGTGATAGTTTCCCAGCCTTCATCTTATGGGGATGATTTGGCCACTGAGTGTATGCACTTAGAGACTAAAACTAAAACTTTGGAAATAACTTGAAAACCGTGGCGACAAAGGTGTCTTTGCTTTCGTCTCTGAAGTATAATAAGCTGAATTGACTAAATAACTAGAACCGATGCTGAAAAATTGTAGCTCCCTGCAGTATTTTGGCTCATTTATTTATTTTTTGTTCAGAGACACTTAAACTTCAGAGGAGGGCTTTTGCTAAGTCACATAACAGAATAGAGAGGGATATCAGAGTCAAGCACAGCAGCTGCAAAAAGTGATGGTTTTCACATTCTGCGGCCTCCATTCAGGATGGCCACTCTCTCTTTACTATTAACTCCCTTTTATTTCACTTACAACCTTCATGTTTTTAAAATATACATTTGATATACTCCATTTGTTCAAAGGTAAGCAGTTCTCAGAAAGTGCTATCCAAAGAGCAAGACAAAAGCAGCATAAGTGGGGATTATGCATACAGAAGCAGTAATAAAATTTAACTCCTGCAGCGTATTTCTGAAGTGCTGAAATGGAACACAGCCTTGCTGACAGTGGAAAATGAGCAGGGCACACTGTCTGCCTATCAAAATCAGAGTATCTTATGATCTCATTGAACATTTAAAGACTCACTTTTTTTTTTTTCTCTGTAGGAGGCCTGATTATCACAGCGCATATACCATCTCCCATGATCCTTTCATGGAGCAGGATGCATGCCCCTTCGACTGATATTCTCAAAAGCGCATTACAGGTTTAAAACAGGATTTGAACCTTAAGGCCAGGTTACCCTCCGGCAACAGAACACAGCAGCGACTGAATCTAGCTGTTATTTATAATGTGTGTGGCTATCATCTAGAGGTTGCTGAGTAAGTTGCTGAAAACGTCACTGGTGCTTAAATGAAGTGAGCTTTCACCATGTTTTCACCATACCGGAGCTGATATGGTCACAGCATCTTCCAGGAGCCTCGTTAGCAGTCAACATTGCTGGACCAAAGCGGTCTCGGAGATGCATCACACGAATGCCATGGTCCTGCGCATGCATGGTTACACGTGGCTGCCCCTGATCTCGGGTGCTGCCTGTCTGCGTACATTGTATTTGCAGATGTAAAACAGTTGCACAATGCACTCCAAAGTGTACCACAACTCTGACTGCACTCATTTCGGCCATCAGCATTCCAATCGCCTGCTCCCTGAATTGTGTCAATCATGGCATCATGACTGTTCACAGACATAAAGTTTTTAAGCTAGAATTTTTATTGCCGTGATAGTCACTTCTGCTTCACAATGCGGTGCTTTAACTGAGTGAGCTATCCGGCAGCTCTTATCCTTCCATGTTTTAATAAATTGTTAGACAGTTCCTGACCCAATTCTAATGATTTCAGCAATCTCTTTAACTCTGCGGGAGTTCATGTAGAGCTGTGGGAACAGAATCTTTGCCAGCACAGCAATCCAATATGATTGTGTACTACAATAATGCAAGCTAAAATACTACTGTAAGTGTAGTTTAAATGGGGAAAGTATTCAGCATGGTTATATGCAATAAATTAAATCAGATTAAATCAGTTATTCACTCTAAGGATACATTGTGAGGAGCCAAGCTCAGAAGCACAATTAACTTGATTTTTTTCATTATAATTCATGGTGAAGTCATGATGAAACCATTTTCAATAACGTGTTTAATAATAAAATACGAGGGCTGCAATATTAATGCAATTTAGCAGTGTCAAATGCACAAGTACCGGCACACCCCCTCACACTTCCACACAGTTAGACTTAAATGAGCCCTCATAATGCAACTTGTAACGGACCTGGCTCCTAAGTCTGCTCTCTTTTATAACATATCAACTCCTGAAAGTGTCGAAGCTTCTTAGGCTCCCATAAAGAAATAAATGATAATTTGGTTTGTACAGTTACATGCACCTGGTTGAACAGAAATACAGAGCGATTTTCTCATGAAATTTAACTGGCTTATCCCCTACTATCCCTGGTGAGGCTACGCTGATTGTTGCCTCGCACGTGTGGATCTCTGGCCATAGCAGGTAATGGCATGGTTGGGATTCGAACACCTGACCACAGGACTAACAAACAAACATCTTAGCTGTTTTGAGAGAGTCCACTATGTTTTTGTTTTTTCTCAGCAGAAGTATTTTTGGGCCAATGAAAAAGTCCCTGAGCCTGGGCCATAATGCTATACGATGGCACTGCCACGGTTTGCGGGGGTACATATGGTTTTCATTGAAAATGGAAAGGGTTAACAGTATACAGTCTATATCCACTAACCTTATAGCTTAGTTATCATCATCATGATTATTGTTTACTGATTTGAGCTCCATTAAGAGAAGCTCAAGATGCACATGGTACACCTGTGGTCGCAGGTGACTGATTTTTGTGGTTATACTGCTGGAATGCCTTAAGGTGTTAGTAAAAGAGGAACGTTCTTGTTAACAATATGTCAAAATGTAAACTCATCTGTCCAATGTTCTGCCATTCCAGCAGCTGATGAAAACTTGGATCTGTTTGATTTGAAACCTATTTCAGTTTTACAAGTTCATAAAGCTCTGAGAGACATTGATCACAAAAAGTCTGCGGGTCCAGACAAGCTGGATCCTTATCTCCTTAAGGTGGCAGCTGATATTATTGCTGAGCCAATCACTCATATTTTTAACTTGAGTCTTCTCTCAAACTCCATCCCTAAAATTTGGAAAGCTGTCTACGTTCTCCCTCTACTTAAAGGTGGAGACCCTTCAGAGATGAACAATTACCATCCTATTTCCAAACTCTCGGTCCTGGCTAAGATCCTTGAATCCCATGTAAATTTACAGTTAAAACAGTTTTTAGTTGATAACAATATTTTAAATGATTTTCAGTCGGGTTTTAGAAGTGGCCATAGCACTCTCACTGCTGCTACAATCGCGACAAACGATATCATTGGTGCCCTGGATTAATTTATGTTGCCGCCACTAGGGGCAGTATTTCGAGGCTAGAAGTGGTGCTTGATTGTGGACACTAATGAGGAAGACGAAGACGCATTTAGGTCAGTAAAAATGTGCACAAGCGTGGAATATAATCACATATCACCATAATGTTTATATACACGGGGATTTTTGATAACGTTGCGAAATTGTTGCTATGCATTGGTGTGTAACAGTAATGTTAACGTCACACGAAGCGTCCGATCACGAAAATCTCCCCAACCGTTTATTTTTCGCAGTGTCTAGAGATACGGCAGTTTTATGGGTATGACAGTCGATTTGAAGGGATTAGGATAAGGGTTAGGGATTCTGGTTAGGGGAAGGGTTAGGTTAGGGGTCAGGGTTAAGGTTAGGGTTAGGGTTAGGTTCAGGGTTAGGTTAGGGCAGGTTTTGAAATTGGGACTGCCGTACCTCTCTACATTGAAATGCATTGGAAAACTGCCATACCCGTAGCAACTGCCTTTATTTTTAGAAAAATCCGCATTTATGAAAAGTGCTCCTGTACATGAATATTAGTGTGATGTTTATTTCGGATTAAATTTTGAATGCGGCAGAGGGTTGACAACATGTTCGAAGACGGCAGTAGTTTTAGTTAGCAGATTATAGCATAGTTTTAATCCAATAGCTAGAGCTAGCAGTTATGCACCCGCGTTTTTTAGGCAACGTGTTTCTGGAAAATAAAAAACGTACTAAAAGTCCCGAATCTTAAAGGGGCAAGGTTCTTAAAGGGGCAACGCCACTTTTCCATATTGTGTTTTTTCCATACTAAGCATGGCAGGTCCAGCAAGACTTTTGGGTAAATGACAGCAAATAATTTATTAGGCTAAATTGAAAATATCAGGGAGATATTAGCCCAATGTTTTATCTATGACAGCCTTCCATACCAAAGTACACAGAAACTCGCATGAAAACAGCCAACTCAGATCAGTAGGTCTCGATGCATAGCCAACTTTAAAAGTAAATCTTGGCTCAAAAGAAGTTGGGCACCCTTGCTCTACATCAATGCCAATACACTGCAATATCAATGAACTTAATGGACTGATACTAAAAATGATACTTCCATCACCATAATCTGAGAGCATATTATTATCATTGTGGAAGATTTTTTGTTGCTTGATCTAAACAGAGGGCCATCTACCTAAGAATTTGTCAGAGCTTTTCTAGAGTGTCTTTTAATCACACTTGCACATACAGTACAGTTTGTTTAATTTTGTACATGAATTAACTCAAGTGACTGGAATATCTTAAATAATATTCTTTCTGATATAATGAAAAAAATCAAAATTAGAAAGCAAAGTGAAGCAAATTTACATATACTGATTGCTTACATTACTTTGTTTACTGTTGTAGCTCTTTAGTGTAATATAATGTACATTTCAAAAATTTTATCTTTTTATTCATGTAACCTGATAAGAGTTCATTGTTTCTTCCCACAAGACACTATTTGCCTCAATACACTCACATTTTTTTAAAAGGTAAGCATTAAACAGTGGCACAATTTAGTGCCTTTTATAATCTCAAATTCTTGGCCAAACTGCCCTGAGAATGCACCAAATTTGACAATTTTTCAAAAAATTTTCCAGGGGGGTATGCTCCAGGACACCCCTAGGGACTTCGCACCTTCGGCGCTTGTCACTTCGCCCATGCCAAAATATGTTCAGTCAAAAAAAAATTTTCCACTTGCACCCATGAGAAGGCCATAAATCTGTATTTCTTGAGATAACTAAAGGTGTCCCTCAGGGATCTATTCTGGGGCCTATCCTGTTTTCTGTTTTCATAAATGATCTTGGTAAAGGCATTCAAGCAACAATTCATTTATATGCTGATGATACAGTTATTTACACCCATGCTCCTTCCATAGTAGGGGCAGTGCAAGAACTTCAGGCTGCTTTTCAGACATTACAAACTACATTAATGAGCTTAAAGTTGATTTTAAATACTCAGAAAACAAAGGTTATAGTCTTCTCAAAAGCTTGCCAGGTGACTATAGCACTTTTACATCTGAAGGTATTTCCATTGAAAGGCTTCCCTCGCACAAGTACCTGGGTATATGGATAGATGACAAACTCTCATTTAATGTTCATATTACTACTCTAATCAGAAAGCTTAAAATGAAGATTGGCTTTTATTTTAGAAACAAATCGTGCTTTACTTTCAATGCTAAGAAAAAACTTGTGGAGGCTACTTTCCTGTCTATGATTGACTATGGTGACATATTGTATATGCATGCAGCCTCCTCCATCTTACGTAACCTTGATTCAGTGTACCATGCATCCTTACGTTTCATTCAAATGCAAAGTCCCTTACTCACCACTGCATTCTTTATGATTTGGTAGGCTGGACATCATTGACCATTTGCAGACAACAGCACTGGTACATTTTCATCTACAAAGCAATATTGGGCAAACTTCCACCCTACCTCTGTAACCTTCTCTGTGTTAACTCTGGTAGTTACCAGCTTTGCTCCTCTAAGTGGTTACTTTTCAATATACCTCAAGTTTTAACTGATTTGGGAAAAACTGCATTTTCCTACTATGCACCATGGGCTTGGAACAATCTGCAGAAAGATCTTAGATTAGAAACACACATATCCATTGATAAATTTAAGGGCATCATAAAGAATGTGGTGGCAGAGACATGTGCTTGTTTCTCTTGAGAGGTCCACTATGTTTTAACTATGCTTTAATAGTTGTTTGTTTTTTTTTTATGTTGTACTTTTTATATTTTAACTTGTTGTGATCGGCTGTTACCTTGGCCAGGTCTCTCTTGTAAAAGAGATTCTGAATCTCAATGGGACTTCCTGTTTAAATAAAGGAAAAAATAAATAAATAAATAAACAACTGCATTGCTCTGTTGACTGGTACCAAGGTTCTGCTTCAATAGAGAAGCCCCAACCCGCATTTACCAGGAAGATGACCTCATGTCTGGTCCCCATTTTACAATCCCCAAAACTCTTTAGATTGAAGGGCAGCAGTTGGGGGTGAAAAGATCAGTCAGATTTTTCCCCACCCCAACCAATCATTCCCTGTTTCTCTTTGCACTGCTGGTCAGTTCACTGCGCCTCCTGGCCTAAATCCTACCACTTCCCCTTGCCTTTGGCTCCACTTTTGTGAAACACACTTGTGATTGTGACATATGCCCTATAACAGTCAGAATTTTGGGTCAGCCAGTCAATGAAACAACTTGACATTCAAATACCTGCTCCATTTAAAAAAAAATCATCTCAGAACTTTACTGGCACTTTTCATTGGATTTATTGCATTTCAATTAATTTCCCAAATTGAACAAATTAAAATGGGATAGACACTCAACTGCGGCAGCAGTCAAAGTCCTTAGTATCTCATTGAAGGGCAGATAATTGCCCAGCTATCTCCTCCAGCAGCATGTATGGAAGCATTGATGTACTCAGATCGCAAGGGATGACGTTTAAGACGGGGTATCTTTCCCTTCTCCATTGACTTAGGTAAGTCAGATATGCTATAAGAAGTGCAGGGCTGTAAAAATAATTTTACACGCACTGCTGAATTTGCAAGAACAGTGTTTCAGCTTGTATGCTGCAAGTGCCAGAAACAACAGTGACTATGAAGCAGTAAATGTGAACTTGTCTCGTTCAGCACCTCAGTGTCCCCACTCTTCAATTATTACCTCCTGCATAGTGGCTGGTACTATGCAGCACCTGGATAGACAGCAAGAGCATAACTTGCAATATTATTAACTGGTGGGCTCCCTTTATCCTCTTGTGATATTAAATGATAATGGGCACACCAGGCTTGAGTGCAACAGAAAAGATGCCAAGCCTGGGAAATATGAGAGAGTGTGGATGGCTAGCACTCAAGGTCCCTGCAATGGCATGTTGTGTGTGTTTGTGTGTGTGTGTGAGAGAGAGTCTGTAAAGTGAGTGCAAACAAAAAATGAATATTAATATGCCTGCCAGTGAGTCCTACCAATGCTGCCTCTCACAGTCAAGGCTGCAGACAGCTTCAGAACAGCCAGCAGTGTGTGAAGCGCCCTGCCAAAGCCAATCACCGTGACACCACCATATAACTCTGCATATATTTCCCGATTCAGGAGCATTGCAAAGACCAAAGGGCTTGACACCAAATCCGAACATTACTAAAGCACTGATCCTTAGGTGCAGTGGACCATAAGGTTTGTTGACAGAGCCTCATGGAGGAAATTGAATCTATTTTTCAACGCTCACGCTGAGAATTTCTCATGTGCAGAGGGGAAGGCTGTGTTTTGTCACTTAGCTATGTGCAGGGCTTTTAAGCCGTTTTGTCCCAGGATTGTGAATGAGCCTGTGTACAGTGTGCGTGGTTATACATGTTAATGGGCTGGAGTAATGAGCAGCCCTGTTTTACAGTGTTAGCTGTTAGTTTCCTGACACAGGAGGCTTGTATTTTCTTTGTTATGATTATGTACTACTGTGGGAGGGGAGGGGGTGGGGAGGTATGAGATACGCTTCACATCTTTGTGTTAGTGTTCTACAAGCTTTCACATCTTCGTTATCTTAAAAAAGTGTCTTCCACTCATCTAAGAGTGGTATAAACTGCTCTTGTTGTTTGTGCAGTTACCAGTTATTCTTACTTTGTGTGCGTGCGTGTGTGTTCGTGTGCTCTGCTGTCTCTTCCCTTCCCATGCTCCCCAGGCAATTTCTTGAGCTGTCTGCCCTTGTCAGAAACTTCACAAAAGGGTTTATCAGTGCTGGCTATGCAACCTGTTCCACTCAGCTCAGGTCACTGTAGCAGGACTAATGTGTTCAATCTGAGAGCCTCTCACAGCCTGCATTAATAACAAATACACTCTCCAGTAGAACCCAAACACTGAAAAAGGGCTCTAATTACATCAAACATAGTCAGCAGCGCTATGATGGAGACACTTAGAGGGAGAGAAATGAAACGAGGGAAGATGGTTGTCTCTCATACTGTACCTACAGACTCGCAGATGCATACATTACAACTTCTGACATAAACATTCAAGCACACGGGGACCAAACACACTTGCTCTTGCAAAGACACACATGTATGCACACTCAGCTCATACTCATATTTATACAATTAATAAGTGCATTGAAACACATACATCTGCACATACGCACAGACCATCTTTAAAAAAAATATTCACTAAAACACACTCAGACTCAAACAAACTGACTCATAAATATGTTTGTGGCAGATTGTAAGCAGCATTGTTTTTGAATAATTGAAGTTTGCTGAGAGCTCCATTTGGGATACTTACATAGAGTGAATTACAATAAGCCAGCCTGGTGTAACAAGTACTGTATGGAGAACAGAGTTTCTGTGCTGAGGTATGTGAAGTTCTAAGTTTGGTGAGGTCAGGGAAGTGGATTAAGGCAGTTTTGGAGATAAACTTTATTTAAATTTTAAAGGAAAGTCAGAATAGACAGTAGAGATTTGGAAAGTTGTAAAGTTTGCTGAAAGGTGTGTTTTGTATACTCATGAGTCATAAATTACAGTAATCCTCTCAAAATGTAAAAACATGGATTTTTTTTTCTTTTGGAATGGGTGTGAGAGGGTCTGTGCTTTGAAATGATAAAAAGGTGAGCAAAAAAAAATTTCTGAGAGAAGGGGGGGGGGGCAGAGAGGGTAACACTGGAACTGCTGAACAGAGGTGTTGTTTGTGCCAAAAAAGACTACTGCTATACGAATGCCATTATGTTGTATTGTCTGACCATGGGGAAGGAGATATGCAGAAAAGAAGAAGACAATGCCTTGAATCTTTTTTGGGGGGGGGGCCCTTTGACCATGGGACCAGAATCTCATCTGAAAATTTTTCACAGAAGTATCTGTCTCTTTTTTAAATTGTTAACCAGAAACTTGAGACGTAAACAAGGAAAGTGCCTTTAGTTTGCAGTGAAGTACTCTGAATGAGAAAATGCCTCAAAAACTCTGCAAGGAACCCAGCACCAGGATGCAGAATGGGTAAAAGAGATAGTGTAAGACTTTTGGGGAGTAAATCACTCTTGGGACTCAGATAGGAGGTTGTGATAGAGAGAGACTTACCGTTTCCAAGGTGGCGGAGATAGGATCAGAGAAAAGACGGTAATCTGTTTCATAAAATCATCTGAATCAATCTTTTTCTTTGCTGAAAACATATTAGCTGCTCCAGGCCTCAACATGCTCCTCTTGCCCTCATACTCATCTGTTGGGCAGAGACACAGCCAACCCTCTGTCTTAGTCCCTTTGCTCAGGCCCATCTTTATGACTCATCTGTCTATCAATTACAAGGCCACACTGCCACAATCAAGGATTCTCTCCTTACACTCTCAGAAATGGGGTACAACTGGAGTCTACTTCCGTCCCTCAAGGTACAATCTACGCTAACTTACCTCTATGGGTACCACTGGCTTAGCGGTGCAGGGGGGCCCCGCAGTTCAGGGGGCCCTACTTGATTTTCCTACTTGATTTTTTCCCCTTTACATTTTCTATCTACTTGGGTTTCCGTCAATGGGAGCAGGGCGCAGAGGGCGGGGCCCTGTCCGTTTGATGTTGCTACGCGCCCATAGACTGTATATAAAAGATAATATATAACTCATATATAATTTTTTATATACAGTCCATGTACGCGACCCGTCATGTGTATCGTTCCAATATTTTTTGCTCATCTGCGATAGGGCTTGCCGGCTGATCATCATCTTTGCCAATGCTCATTGGCTGGTTGGGCAGCACCCAAACAAAGCAGGAAGTAACACGGCGCAAAATACCCAAGTGCTATTAAAATTAAACAAAATGAGAGCGAAAGCCGAACAGGAGAGGGCCAAGCTACCAAAAATAACATCACTGTACCAGCAGGTAGCAAAGGTAGAATCTAACGTCGCTGCAGATACATCGGCAGTAAGCTCTTCACCCTGGCCAGCCACCGCTAACCCCTCGGTTAGCTCCGAGTCCAAGCAGACAGCACAGTCAGGCCCCCAATCCCTTTACAGCCGAGCCAGCTGGCTCACCACCAGACCCGGCCAACATTTACAACCCGCCGCTCAGCTATGAGTCCAGGCAGACAGTGGACAAACAGCCCAGCCCCATTACAGCCGAGCCGAGTAGCTTTGCCTCATGCTTCGAGACAGGTGGAATAGTTGAACGTTTTATCATATGCTAATTTTTACCATAATTAACGACGCATTTTGACCAAAAAAATTATGTCAGCTGGCTGGTGAGTAACGTTAGTGCAGTACCCTTCTAAGCCAAAAATACAGAACGAACTTTGCGAGCATAAGCACTGATGAAATAAAGCTATGAAAAACAGCTACTAACTGGGTACACCCAGAGCTGCAAATGCTTCCGATTCTATTCATTTTCAATGGAAACCGGCGTTTAGTGCTGCTAATGCTGCAAAGCGTCCGGTGTCCATAGAAAATGAACAGAATCGGCAGCTCTTTGTGTACCCGCAGTAAACGATGCTGTATCCATGTAGCTCTGTAGGAAGCTAGCTAGCTGGCTAGTAACGTTAGTGCAGCATCCTTCATCGGAGCAAGAAACACAAAGCAAACATTGTTTGCATTACTGTATTGGTTTAATCGAGTTTCGACTGGATCGCGAATAATTTTATGAACTCGCTAGCTAGTTTTGTTAGCAAGCTATCTGATAGACTTCAGAAGCAAGCTAGCCACACAGATCTACGTGAAAAACAAGCTGACAGTTCAAGGATAACTATGGTTTTCATGTAACCTCCGTAGCAAGCTGACAAAGCTCGGGATCATAAAATCCATCGGGAGAAACACTAGTAATGTTTATAAAGCGCTCAGATTGCTTTGTTTATTAGTGTATAAAGGATCTTAAGATGGGCGTTAAATTTTAAATTACTTGTACAACTGTATTACCAAAACCGCTTCAGAAGTTTAGATTTTCTTAGGATTGTATTGCAGACATATGAAGTCTTATAAATGTGTGTGAACCTTTATTTAGTGACATTGACAATGATTTGAAGGTGAAATATCACATTAAAATTTCATGAGTTGTATCATTACTATAAGATTGCTTGCTGGTAAGCTGCAGGACCCTTGGTCCTTCTTTTTTTTTGTTCTTTTTTTGGCTACTTTTCTTTTGTACAGAATGTTGTTTAAACCGTTCCGTTGTGTGAACTTAAATGATACGAATATTCTATAATTCATTAATGTTACAAAGCCACTTGTTAAAATTTGTGATGCCTGAAAAATAAACATTTTTTAAAGCATTAAGTGGCCACAATGTCTATCCCATGTCACTCTATTATTGTTTTAAATAGGGCTGAGGGAGGGGCCCCATAGTCTAACCTGCAGGGGGGCCCCAAAATATTGTGCAACGCCACTGATGGGTACCTCATTTTTTTACCTCATTTCTTCAAATGTGAGGAAGAAGGGTCAAGCTTTTAAAAAGTCTTTGATTAAAAACATGAGATGTTTGTCTCCTGCAGATAATAGTATTTCCTCCTCACTTTAATGAAGTGTGACCTTCTTTTCTCTCTTGTTCTTTATGGCCTTTTCTAGGCTTTCTTATTTAGCCAGAGATGTAATGTGCTGAGTCGGGGGCACAGAATAATATTTCAAAAGTGAGGGTTGGGGCATGAAGTTGAGGTCCACTAGAGCAGTGGTTCTCAACGTCGGTCTTGGGGACCCCATGTGTGTGCTGGCTTTTGTTTCTACCACAATTGCAATTATAGAACTTTAACAAGCTGTGACTGTCTTAATTAGGTGCTTTTCATGTTCAGAGTTGTTAATATATCTCTTTAGTCAAATGTTACATAGGAACATCCATATATGCAATGAAGAATAAAACACCCTTGAAGATAGTGTGTTTATTGCAATACTGCAAGTAATGTCAAGTAACATAACATGTCAAACAGATCAAATTATACACTGAGGAAATCAATAAACCCCAGATTAGGCTGCTGGACACAACTGTTTCAAGTTCTTTCAAAAAGCTTCAGGTGAACTTAATCAGATCAACATAACACAAAACTGGTTTGTTTGTGGACTACATTTGTCTTGATGAGCCAAATAGTTTTCACTAATTAGGAGCCAACTACATCATTAATTTGATTGGTTACATTGTTTTCTCTCATTTTATGCTGTTATTTCCGATATACTGCAATGTGCGAATGGTATTTTGAAATTCTTGATGGCAAATAGATATTTCTGTTAAGTTGTGGGTTAAGATGGCAAATAACTGCTCTAAACATTAAATGCACATAATTAAGACAAATTAGCAGCTTGTTAAAATCCTATGATTGCAACTGTGGTTGGAACAAAAGCCAGCACACACATGGGGTCCTCAGGACTGACGTTGAGAACCACTGCACTAGAGAGCGTAGCTACTTAGAGTCGACCGACGTTTAGTACACATGGGTAAACATGATCGTTATTATTACTAGAAGTAAGTATGTTTATAGAGCAAGCAATAAAAATCTTAGAAAATTGGACTGATTAGTATGCAAAAAAAAATCCTTCAAATAATTCCTCATTATTTCGCATTCTGATTTTTGTCGGTGAAATGTTCTTTTTTAATTCAGCTCCAACAGCATTTAGTCCAATAGTTATACAATGATATACTAAAGAGTGAATAGACATATTGAAAAAGTAAACCAGGGTCTGATTATAAACTATTAAACTCACAGAGGTAACCGGATACCTCTGACTCTATTACTGTGTTGGTTATCCCCCTTTAAAACCAAATCACTTTTACCAGTGCTTTTAACGGTTGGCAATTATTGATTTAGAAACTCCTGACCGGAGACTCCACCTAGACGTAAAATTTGCATGAGCTTAACTGACGGCTTATTCATAGTCAAACACAGAAACTCGCTGTAAGAGAAATGAGTGAGTGCACAGCTCTCTGACTGAATGATACAAGCACAGTTCTTTCAATCAATAATGTTCTCTAATATGAGTAGATTTTTTGACAGAATGATGTGAGCTCAGTTATTTTACCAAATCATATACGCACAGATCTCTTGTTGAATAATTGTAAGGCACAGGTCTTGCCGAATAGTATTTGTCCTCTTCTTTGACTGAATGATATAAGCATAGTTCTCTTAACTAATGATATGAATTCAGTTCTCTGGCCAAATGGTAAGCACTGTTCCAAATGATAAGCACTTATTACTAATATTTCCACATATATCTTCTTCAGGGCATTGAGAGATGATTCAATACCCTGAGGACTTAACGTTGAAACTATTGTTAATTAATTATTATTGCATCATGGCTATGAGTGTGCAACTGCCATGCTTCCATACTGGTCTGCATTCTTTCTCCTAATTAGGGAAAGGAAATTGCAACCATTTTGGAATTATCATGCATTTTAAGGTGAGGTGGCTGAAAGACTTTTACACCTCCTACGATATTGTTGCTTAACGGCAAATGGAAACATTTTGAGATTTATGCCTGTAGCAATAATTAGGCAGTCAAACAACTAAGTTTTGGTTTTTTATCATCCTTCTTGATTGGTAAAAGAAGAATGAGCTTTTCAAAATACCGGTCACTGCAAGCTGTGATCCGTCATTGAATTTCAGAATTGTGTAGCTGAGTACTGAATATGATTAATGCCCCAGAAGAGAGATTATGTGGGTGTTTTAGGCATGGTAAATGTCTCTTTGTCACCAGATTGGCTTTTCCCTTTGGTAAAATATGCTTATGTATTCTGTAGCGCCTGACCTTCTGGAATATACACTGACATCATTATCAGTAAATGGTATAACAAATAGATTTTTGAGTGTGTGCTTTCTTGTATGTATTCTCTGCCTCTTTCAGTTGTGAATAATTCAACGCAACAACAACATGCAATGGCAAAGGTACACTCTTGTGCAAATGAACTGGATAAAGCAGGCTAGAGTGGGAAAAACCAAACAAGACAGGCATTTTATTACTTTAATAGCATCTACATTCAGCACTCAGTAAGAGATCTTGTTGCAGGGATGGGTGGACACCAGGCACGAGACACAGGAACAGGCTCAGGAGTTTTATTCAAAACAGAAAACAAAACAGGCACGATGGCCAACAAAAAACTTGGCCCAAAGGGTTGCAAAAATCAAACCAAGGAATACTTCACAGAGCTTACAAACAAAAAATACAAAACAAGAAAACAAAAGCCACTAGAAACTCTAGGGAGGAATACCAATAAACAAAAATAAATGAAGACAGCAATGGCACACGGCACATGCGAAAATACAAAGCGAGAACTATGGTAAAGACTAAGAAAACAAAGGAGCACACTAGAAAACACTAAGAGAATACTATGGCTAGAAACGGGCATGAAAACGAGACTCTGTCTGCCAGCCAACTCCGGCCTCTCCCAGATATAGCTGCCAGAATCACGAGACAACGAGGATCACCTGTAGACCGACAGGGAGAAACAAGATTGCTTAATTACAAGGCACGAATGACAAGAGAGGAAAACCAGCAGAGTAAAAACGAGACAACAAAAGCAGGTAATTGCTCATTAAGAAAATGAGCGTGTTGCAGCATATAAGAACCCAATAAGATACTATGAGCAGTTAAAGTGTTAAACTAGTTAATAGTAAAGCACAGGTAAGAATGTAGCGAAAGCAGGAAGCATGCGAGTTAAATCCCTATCTAAATTAGTAATGGTTAGTACGTGCCTATCTAATGGAAACACCCCCCGTGACTGATTAGTAAGTTGTTAGTAAAAAATTAAAATAATTAACAAGCATGAAGACTAGGAAGCCTGGAAGGAAGAAAGGAACGAAAGAAGTTTGAAACCGTAAGCCACTCCCGAATGTAGTGTGAGAAGTAAAACATGGAAATAACCATGCAGACACTGGAGAGGCGGATTGGCTGGGCAGACCGGGACCTGGCCAGAAACAAAACATGGAAAAGTAAAAACATGAACAATAAACATATGAACTATGAAATAGGAATCCTGATGCAAGAAACTGTTAAAACCATTGCAGTGTCCTGGCAGACGGCACAGGACACTGGAATCACAACAGATGTGTCCTCCAAGGTTCTTGATAAGCTTTTCCACCCATTTCGGCATGGAGCTGACCAGGTTTTTCCAGGTTGCCTTGATTTCTTCGTCGTGATGCTACACCTGGACAACAGCATCGATGACTTTGGCTTTTTATGTGCAGTCCTGAAGCCTTGACTGCCTTGAAGAAAATTTTTTTCATAATATACCTTTCTGTAAAGGGAGGTACTGTGTCCCAAGTAAATCGTGAATAGATGCGACAAATGGGTCCAGTATATGAGGCAGGTGTGATTAAGCTAGGATGATGTCTATTCCTGTAAACTAGGTATGAAACTCCTGACCAGAGACTCCACCCAGACGTACAATTCCCATGAGCTTAACTGACAACAAATTCGTAGTGAAACACAGAAACTCGCTGTAATAGTGAAATGTATGAGTGCACAGCTCTCTGACTGAATGATACAAGCACAGTTCTTTTAATGAATAATGTTCTCTAATATGAGTAAATGTTTTGACAGAATGATATAAGCTCAGTTATTTTATCAAATCATACACAGGTATGCACAGATCTCTGGTTGAATAATTGTAAGGCACAGGTTTTGCCAAATAGTATTTGTCCTGTTCTTTGACTGAATGATATAAGCATAGTTCTCTTAACAAATGATATGAAGTCAGTTCCCTGGCCAAATGGTAAGTACTGTTCCAAATGATAAGCACTTATTACCAACATTTCCACATACATCTTCTTTAGAGCATTGAGAGATGAATCAATACCCTGAAGACTTAAGTTGAGACTGATGGTAATTAATAAATTAATTATTTATTGCATCATGGCTGTGAGTGTGCAACTGCTGTGCTCCAAAACTGGCCTGCATTCTTTCTCCTAATTAGGGAAATTAAATAGCAACTATTTTGGAATTATCATGCACTTTAAAGTGAGGTGGCTGAAAGACTTTTACACCTCTTACAATATGTTGCTGAAAATCTCAGGTGGGAGAAGTTAAAACACATTTGCCATTCATTTCAGGGATCAAGTCAATGGGTTTGTCCACCAGCGTTAAACAAGAGAGCTACAAGTAGGAAAAGAAAGCGTAACAAGTTGATGGATGACATGAGCAGATTGGTATGAAAGAGAGCTTGAACAAGAGAGGGATGGACGAAGAAGAAAGAAATCCTGAGATTGGTTTGTTGACTGACACAGTTTGAGTCAAAAAATGGTTGGCAGGTTTTCCGTTGGCATGCTTCTTGTTTGTTTGGTTCTTTTATTATTGTTGAAGTGTGTGCTGAAAAAAGAAAAATAGCCAAGAGCCAGAGATGGAGGGAGCTCTCATTTATTTAGTAATGCAGCTGACCAGTGACCCAACACCCTGACTGCAGTCACCTGAAAGTAAAGCTGGGAAATGTCTAGCAGCTTCAGAGATCTGTTGGGGATGTTGAGAGTCTGGTAGGCAGGGGAGGTACGATGGCAGAGTCCAGCCATGGTGTCATAGGCAGCAGTAGTGGTTGAGTTAGCCTTCTCAAATGTAATCAGAAACATCAATGTTTGTTCAATGTTAAATGACAAATATTGTCAATCGACAAACCAAATGCCTGCAGATGCTTTAGGCCTCCGCACTGCTACAATACTCCCCATTATAGGAAGCTAGCAGGTTACTCTCATTCCAACAAATCAGGCAGGCTATTCCCTACTCCTCAGTACAACTGTTTTACTTTCTTGAACTTATCCTTTATATTTCAAAGAGGGGCATTGCCCAGAAAGCTGTATAGTGTAAATGCAATCACACATGCAAGCGTTAGACAGAATTAAAATGACAACAAAATAGTTGTGACAAATTGAAAAAAATCCTTAAGCAGTTTTCTTTTATGCATGAAAATATGTACACTTGTTCAGTCATGTTTTGGAAATGGATCCTTTGAAATCTCACTCACGGTTTATCTTTCTGTTCATTTTACTTACATAATACACATACCGTATTGGTAAACCATTGTCAAGGTTGCTAAAAGCTAAAAGCATAGATTGCTAAAAGCAATCTGGCAGGCCCTAGGACCATGAGCCTTAGGGAAAACAGACTCAAAATGCCAAGGCTGGGGGTGACGAGTGAGTTTTAATAGCAAAAGGCAAATAACAAAACAAACTGGAAACAAGGTTCCAAATCATAAAGATACAAACAGGAGAGGTGACTGCTGACATTCTCACAGACCCGCTTGTGGGAAGTGAATGCAGAGCATCTAGGGCTGGCACCTGCTAGTCTTAAATACTCTGCAGATAGCTCCTCTCTAATGGGCCACAGGTGGAGCCCATTAAGGTGGCAGAGCAAGAATGTGGAAGGGGAAGGGCTGCAAGGACCAACCCTTACAACCACTGGCTGAATTTGGCTTTAGATGGAAGGTAAAACAGAAGTCATTCAGTTGCAGGCTGAAATAAATTTCAGCAAATTTCAGTAATTTCAGTAAATTTCAATAAATGCAGCTCGCCTGGTCGACAACCTCCCGAGGCACTCCCACGTCACCCCCCTGCTCACGAGGCTCCACTGGCTCCCTGTTGCAGCTCGCATCAAAGTTAAGTCATTAGTGCTAGCCTACCAGGGAGTCAACAGAACAACCCCAGCATTCATCCAGAGACTGTTCAGACCTTACACGCCTGCCAGAGCACTCCGCTCTGCTACTTCTGGTCACCTGGCCCCTCCCCCCAACACTCCTCCCCCTCCCGCCCAAGGCTGCTGTCTGTCCTGGTACCTCGTTGGTGGAATGATCTACGAACGGCAGAATCCTTGAGCACCTTCAAGCGCCACCTGAAAACCCACCTTTCAGGCACCACCTTTCCCCTACTCCACTGCCCTGCATCCCTTGATTTGTTGCCCTTTTACATGTTCTTGTTGCACTTAATTTTGTTCCCCGTTTTCCTGATTTTGTTACCGCTTTACTTGATTTGGTTGCCCTTCATTTTTGTTGCACTCCATTTTGTTGTTGGTTTACTTGACTTTGTTGCCCTTTTGTTGCACTTGACTTTGTTGCCCTTTTGTTGCACTTGATTCTGTTGTCCTCCACTCGATTTTGTTGCCAGTTTACTTGAGTTTTTGCTGTTTTAGTTGATTTTGTTCACTTGTTGCCCTTTGATTCTGTTGCTGTTTTACTTGGTCTTATCAGTATATTTGGTGATTGCTTATTGGTTTAGATCCGTAACAACGGAATGTGTTCTGTCACTTACTGTTAGCACTTGTACTCGTCCCCTAGGAGCTCTGCACTTTTGTACTGATCTTTTGCACTTTTGTACGTCGCTCTGGATAAGAGCGTCTGCTAAGAACCTGTAATGTAATGTAATGTAATGTAAATTGCAATCATAATGGCCTCCCCATTGCTGATTTTAGTCTCCTTGGCTAATGGGGCGGAGGCTGCATCATAGGTGGGATGCATATTGTATATTGGCCGCAGCTTAAAAAAAACTACAACATTCAGCAGACTGCTATGAGCACAGCTGAAAAATAATGATCACGTTCAATCAATACTCGATGCTGCATCACAGGTGTTTCACAACGTTTAGTTGCCCACAGTCTATTGTGCACTTAACAGCCAGAAGAAAAATAAATAAATAAAATAGCAGAAAATGTACCATTTGTTTACGAGCTGGCATATTTTTTGACTATCTTACTTAGACGTTTACAAAATTGAATGAATATTGCATTTATCTACCACTTTACTCACTGGGACTCAAAGCCCTCTACAGGCAAAAGGGGGAAATCTCCCTTACCATCACCAGTGTGTAGCCCCTCTTGAGTGATGCAAGGCAGCTAATTTGTGCCAGACCGCTCACCACAAATCAGCTTAGGTAGGGCAACAGAGAGAACATTTTTGACAGCTAACTAAATCAGGATCATTATGAGGAAGCTTGAAATAGCCAGGTTTGGAATTTAGCCATGACACCTGGGAACCCTCTTCTTTTTGAGTGTCGCAGGATCTTAAATGCCTGCCGAGAGTCAGGACCTCAATTTAATGAATTCATCCAAAAGATAGCATCCCTCATCGTATAGTGGCCCCATCACTGCACAGGAACATTGGGTTTTACCTGAAAAGAGGGATGACCGCCTCATACTCCCTCACCAACACTACTTCCAGCAACAAAAATATTTTCCCATGAGGTCATTCATCCCAGCACTAACCAAGCCAGGACCTTCTAAGCTCCTGCTATTTTATAAGAGCAAGATGAATAGTATTATATCTGGTTCTAGTCAAGCCAACTGGTAAGCAAACGTTAACATTATCTAAATATCTATGATTAGCTAGGTAGAAGCGTAAGGCTAGCATTACAGTTAGTGATGTTAATCCAACTAGCTTGTCCTTTACTTTGCTAGTTAGTTAATGTTAATTATTTGGGAATGTACAGCCAGAGATACTCTGTGTGAAAACATGGCGTTTTACTGTAGATGTAAGAGGCATGTTAGTCTGGCCATTCAACCTGTTGTCCATTCACAGGTGGAGACTCCTGACCATGACTATACCATGCAGCCTTGTCAGTTTGTATGTAAGATGAGCCAAAAACAAGGTAACATCTGAGGCAGAGCTGATGCATTGGCATTTGTTGACTGTGACCATAAATTACATTGCAGAATGCAGATTACAACTCTCCAGTTCACACCACTTTCTTTCTTTCTTCCCTTTACTCTCTTCAGGCAAGGGTACACTCAATGTCTTAATAATCCTATGCATGCTTGTGCAGTCCAGAGCGCTCTTCATGCCATGCCAGCAGACCACCTGACCTTGTTATGATGACTCCAGAAGCCACTTCAAGCATTGCAGCCACTGGGAATGGAGTGTAGAGATACCAACAATGGCCGGGTAATGAATAATGTCTGACATGTCCTTAATATCTGGGAAAAGCATTGTTTTGATATGAGAGCACCTGGGCCCTCTCTCCTACACTGCCAGCTAAAGTAAGTGAGGATTCCAGTGTATTTCTTTGCACGCAATTCAGCTCAGAATTGGTGTTGATCTTTCTTCAAAAGAGAGTCCAATTGAGATAGAATAATGGAATGAAATAAAGACTGTGAGAGTTGATGAAGCACAGATTTATAGACCCAGATTTTTTTTTTAAAGAATTCCAATGCTTTTCTAGTGCAAAAGCAGCCAAAAAATCTTAATATCTCTGTGAGGCTTTAGTCAGGATTCAGTGGCTATCAGGATATGAATTAGAATTGCAATGCTCCGGGACTTTGCTCCAAATGCATTCATAAATTGAAGATTATTTGAATTTTACAGATCAGAATTGAGAAAAGTATTATTATACCCAATGTACAAAAGCATGTGATGAGTTTCACTGGAGAATGCAACAAACCCCAAAACTTTGTGAACCACTACTACAAGAAAATCATAATTGGCGGGCTGGTAGTCATTCCAAGTTCAGCCCTCAGCAATACACCATTTATGCTAGTTTTTAGCATGGTTGAGCATCAGCTTTCATTCCAAAGTGCAATAAACACCCCCAGCAAGTTTTTTCGCTAACTGCAATATTATCCACATGGCCAGTCAATGATGGAGAATCCCGCTCTGCCAACAGGCTCCGATTGTTAAGTGACTTTTTTTTGGGCAAAACAAAAATATGAGTGTCATTTCTAAGCTGCAAACGGAGCGGAAAAAAAGATTCCCTTATTTATCTGCCGAGAATGCACTTCCCATCAGTGAACCGAGTTTATGGCTGCATTGAGCAGCAGATTCTCAAAAAGTACAGTATAATACATGTGGAGGAATATTATGAATTATGAAAGAAACATGGAAATATTTATGCCTCTGATATTGACTGGCAGGCATTTGACTTCAAACCGCACGTCAGTGGATATAATGGGTTTTGGCCAAATAATCACAACAAAGTTCACTTTTCCACAAAATTAATTGTTCTAAGATTTAATTGCATCATGGTATAGAGCGTTAACTTGCTTATTAACAACTGAGAAAGCTCTTTCATGCTTACTTTTCCCATGACAAAAATTAGCGTTTTTTTGAAAAATGCTTCAAATGGATATATTGCATTTTGCGATGAAACATGTTTTAACTGATATTGTCCTATTTGCTTGTGGATTTTAGAAACACCTGAAAAATAGGGGTTAAGTCATCAGTGTTTGTAATCACTCCTGGCAATTGACTAATGCCTGCACCTGATCGGATCCACTGTTTTTTCCAGATATAGTGTCGCAGATGCGCTGAAAAAATTTGGTTAAATCTGTGAGGTTGCTTCATACTAAATTAATATGCAAAAACGCACTGCATCGCACAATCCAGTAGGACTGCACATCACTTCTATCAGTTAGCTTGCTAACCAAACTAGCTAGCGCGTTAAAGGTCCCCTATTATGTCAGCAGGTCCACAGACAATTAGTTATTACAAGCCATTTCAAACTCTTTCCCCTCTTGACATCACATGGGGAAGTAGCCAACCAGAGGCAAGAAGAACTGATCAACTAAAGCAAAATAGTCAATCAGATTTCATTATTCTGGGTGGTCACTCCCCCTTGTGATGTCAGGGAGATTTCGAACTGGCTCATAATGGCTAATTAGCTGTGCACCTGGTGGCATAATAGGGGACCTTTAATACAATTATAAGTAATTCAGTCAAAGCCTGATAAAGGCTCGATTTCAGGAACAGTTATGCTGGCAATGTTTGTTTTGTGTTCTAACGTTACTTGCGTACACATTCATTTAAAGTCTACAGTAACCAGCTAGCTAGCAATAGAGCTACATGAAAACCAAGGTGTTGAGCAACCCATTTTTCGTGTAGCTCTGTAGCCAGCTGCTACTGCAGATATCAAATTATGTTGACTGGGAATGAATAATTTAGGCTTTACCTTTACTAGCTGGTAACATTCTGTAACTAGGTCCTGAGTTTACAAGTGGCACTTCAGCCTCATCGCATCATACTTAATTAATATGAAAAAAGACAACGCATTGCAGGGTCCTATACACTCCTGTAAGATCGTACATTGCTTGTGGAATATGGCTTAATCAGTGAGTGGAAGTTTAATTGTTGTTATACAGGACTTATTTAATTTTATGCAGTAATGAGGTGCTTCCTAATAGATGTATTGCACTGCATATTCTTTTAACGTTTTCCGAGGAATGTCTCCCTTTTTATCAACCTGTTTGATCTTGGTGCTCAAGTACAGAAGCGGAAGATGCCAGTCTTGTTGCCAAAGCCTTACTCATAATTTTAATATCCGTGTTGATGAGAGATAGTGGAAAGTCTTGATTTTAAGACAGTAAATGCAGGAATGTGTTTCGTGATAGGAGGGGTAGTTTGAATATTCTCCATTGTCCAGGTGCTATAGTCACCGGATATCTGTCAGTCAATGATATAACTTATAAAGCTTAATTGTAATTACAGAATATGAAGGCTAGCAGGAGGTTGGTATGGAGTAGTGGTCAAGATCTGGGTGTAATATAGCATGAAATGACCCCCTAGAATAATATGGAGGTTGTAAAAGTTGGATGATCTGGATAAGAGGTCCTGATAACAATCTGTGCTGGGGTCATATATAAAAGCTGTTGTTAAACTGTCTTCCTCAATGTTGTCTTGTATGATAATGAAGCATCTTTCACGTTCTGCATGTTGTTTGAAGAGAATGTGGTGTGTTAAAGATCTTGTTTTAAGAAATTGAAGACCTGTGTGCAAGAAGTACCTAAGTCACAAAATAATACTTTTGAGATTTTGGGGGTCAAAGTTTTCAAAACACATTGCAGATCATGACAATGGACAATGGAAACGCACCAATACACAAGACTTGAGCGCTTCTTTACAGAAATCTTTGGTATCAGATGATGCTCTGGCCATTGTGGCTTTTAATACTGGTGTCAGCTCATTTTTTGCAAAATGTGACTTAAGTACTTCTTGCACACAGGTCTTCAATTATATTCTTAAATTTATTTATTAATTTTATTGCGAGAAGATGTGCAAAAACACATAAATGCTGATGTGCACTGGTGAAGCAAAAGTTCAGTGTTGGTGTAACTATTCTGTGCAATTTCTGCCAACATTGAGACTCCTGGGAGAACCAATACAGAAACTTTGTTCACCCCAACCAAGCATCTGGAATAATTTCAGGATCGTCAAGTTCTGAATTGTCTGCTTTAAAAACTAGGGCACTCCCTCAGAGAATGGTTTGATTTTGTTGGTGTTGAGCCAACTGAAATTGTGTAGGCTTGTGGGAGAGGCTGTTCTGCAGATGTTCGTACTGAAATGATGTAGGCTCTCAGAGTGTCAGAATAGGGTGAGTCAGTTATGGATCTACGCGTCTGTGACAACAGCTGTTTAGCTGCCATCAATCTTGATTTTGCCCCCCCTCACACTGCGGTCCTGTTCCTTACACATCATTCTGTTCCACCTGTCTGATCCAATGACAACTTTCAAATTCACTGATTCCTCTGTCTGCTGCAGTGACATGTCGCTCCATGTCAGGCTCAATTATTTCTAATGGAAGCTAATGATGGCAATTTTGACCAAATGAGCACTTCAGCATGTCCTGTTCTGTTCTTTGTGGTTTTTGCAGCATGATGCCTGCATACAACACTAACGCAACCTTTTGGGACATATTTCATTCATCACAAAATGCCTGATTACAAACTCAATAGACAGTATATTCCAACCTTAAATGGTATTGTTTGTTCTCATGCACATAATTCCCAACAATTAATCCATCAAACCTTTCATGTGAACTACATTAAAAATCTGAAATAAGTGCTTGCTGCCAGAGGGAACAAATCTTTTAACTGTATATACTGGGATGCTGTGAGTGGGATAAGTTCAATAGATGTGTATTATGTGAATGTCTTAAAATATTTATATAATGATAAACAATGTATATATTTCATATGTGGCCTACAACACATAAATATTTCTTCATAACACATCAATGCACATTTGGTTGGGTTTGTAGCATAAGCAGAACCCTCCACAACTGGAGTATGAAGCATATGTCGTATATTCCAAGCATTTCGCTGGTTTGCTGATCCACATTATTGTACAAAGGTTTCATGCTGGCTCAAATGTACAGTAATGCAACTGAGCATGTTTACTGCAGCAAATCAGTTTAAATGCATCATGCAAAGCAGTACTGCTCCAACTGGCAATCAAGCTGTCAACCTCAGTTTCAGGCTCTTCAGAGCTATGCCTTCCCCCCTATATGGAGCAAGCAGTGCCTAACTATGATGATGAATGTGCTGCAAAATACATTCTTGCTTGAAATGAGGAATAACTCAAAATGATGAGGTGAGCTAAAGGGGTTCTAACCAATGCAGGTGGCATGTCCTAAGCAATGTACGTCCTCCATAGGCTGAAAATGCGGTAGCTTCTCTCAGCGACCTTCTCTCGCTCCCTTCCTTTTAGTTTCCTACGGTAGGTCATTGCTACGTATAAACTTGACATTAAAGAAATAAAGCTAGAAGATGGAAGTCTATTGATCACTTTGATCTGGTAGGTTAACAATGATTGACTGATGCTGTCAGGGGGATGTTAGCAAGGTCACTATAAATCAGTATATTTGACTCCACATCAGGAGATAAAATCGATAGCCATACTCAGAATACACTGCACATAGTGTATGCAGGAGATGTTTATGATATTGAGCGGGTAGGGATGCTCTGCAACAGAATGAGTTTATTCAGCAGCTGACCTTAAGCAATAAATAGGTGACACTAGAGATTGCTCTGTTTTTTCAAATGAATCATGTTCTCATCACTGCTCTGTTGGCATACTTTGTGTGTGTGTGTGTTTTTTTCTGCTTCTTCTTCTTTGGCAGCAATGTCAGATATCTTTCTAATTAAGTTACATTACATGGAATATTAATGCTGATATATTGTAAATTGAAAAGAACTCGACAAGAATTGAAGTCCACTGCAGCGCTTTGTGTTGTCTGTCATCGCCACGCTGACTGTGGGGCAGGGTTGGGTTCAATTACTTTTTTCAATTACAATTGATTGTAATTGTAATTACAATTAAAAGTACTTTCTGGACAGAATGTTCAATTACAATTACTATTTGATTAAAAATTCTATTAAAATTAAATTACAATTACAAAAGTAATGGATTACAATTACTGTAATTGTAATTGAAAAAGTAATTGAACCCAACCCTGCTGTGAGGGCAAAGGAAGTGAGAGGTAGATGTGGACTGTGGCCAAATTCAGCCCTGGCATCTGTTCTCCACTTGTACTAATTAGAGGTTGTGGCACCTTTCGCTGGAAAGAGAGCAGCTACATGCTTCCATTGACTGGAGTATATTTTTGCCTTGGTCAATAGAAATTTTAGCCCATGCTTCTTCACACAGTTGTTATTGTAACGGTGGGTCTATCGCATAATCACGTGAATAGCTAGTTATTATAGTATGCTACTAATTTATGTGAAATAGGAACTTAATGGGTGAATGTGACAGCAGCGTGTTTACAGCCTTGTTTAGATTGTTGTATTGTAGCATATCTATTGTTTATGTCATGCAATGCCAATCTTATTGCTTACAATTTGGATTTGTTTGCGACAGTAGAATGTGGAAACAATTATTGTGTCCATTAGGGCCCAGCTAAATCAAGCATACCTGAGCAATTGAAATTAACCTCTGTAGAAATACACTGTAGAGTAATCTATTAATGACAAGAATCACACATTTCATTTATTTTAGAAATCTTTATGAACACTGTAATTATCATCATTATAATGCAATTTGTAAACCACTGCACAGCAATGATGCTTGAATTCTGCCATATATTGCAAAATTGTGACTTTTGGACAGATTCTCATAATTATAGAGGCATGGATTTCAGTTGGTAGTACTCCTAATTGTGTTGTTGAGGAGTTTATTGGTCTATATAGGCGAGCTGAGCACTCCTATACTCTTAGAATTGAAGAAGCTGTAGAGGACAACAAGTTTCATTGCTTGCGTGTAATTAAGCTGCCCATTAAATATTTTAAAATAGGCCACCTCAAGCTCAAAGGTAATTGATCTGATCCATCACTGCAGTACCCTTAAGTTATTTTTTTTTCTTCTCGTAATCTAAGGTGTGGCACCCTAGTCTGCTTGCTTTATGGGAAGGTACTTGGGGTTTCTCAGTTTAACCATGATAAATTCTGAATTCTTATCTCCTGACTGTCATAATCTCCTGTCTGCACGAACAGATAAGGCTGCCAACCACAACAGAATTTCTGCTTGCTTTTGCTAACATTTATGGTGACCTTAAGTCACTGTCCTTACAGTACAAGAAAAGTTAAACGAGTTTTGACCCTGTTTCATATTCTTCAGTGGGGAAATTATTCACACCTTTGGTGTTTGGTCCTTATTCCTTCCGCGACAGACATGGTGTTTGGGGGTAAACCAACAGTAAAAAAATACAAAGTTTGGTAGCTCATTGTAATGTGCATTAATGTCATTGAGTTTAAGTTATCTCTCCTGTAGCATCCTGTGCAGCAGCCAGAGTAAAGTTGACTGCTTTTGATCGAGTTCAGAATTTTGTAGTCATTTTGTACAGCACATTAACATTGACCTCCATTTCAGGCTCCGTGCTCGGGAAGAATGCAGCTAAACAGCAGGTGGTGATGCTTTTTATTTTACCTCAGCAAGGGCTGGTCAATGTGTGCGACTTACAAGCGTATTTTTATGGGCAGAGTGTGTGTGTTCGTGCACTGCAGCCTCTTTGTGTGGATTCCTGTTCTCAGGACAGGTGACAAGACAGGGCCATGAGTGTCCAAATCCTCCTTCCCCGTTCTGCACCGCTGGATACAATTTTCAGAGCGTCAGAGAGCAGGACACACTAATATGGGCCACCAGATAACCGGCAAACCACTCACACAAAGCTACTGTGCACAGCAACAAATTCACATCCGCATTAATTCATTCACACACGCGCAAATGCAGACACGTGCACACATCCTGTATGACATGACTTACTTGCCTATTATTGTCACTTTTTTTTGAATTTTAATAGTGTTTCCCATCAGACAGAGGTGTTTTGCTAATATGTAGCATGTCACCATCTGCAACTCTCTTAGTTTCGTGGGTGCCGCAGCAAGAGGTCATGAAAGGGAGAAATTCAGCAGAAAGCACTGATGCTGTTTAATTGCCTGAATGGCTTTTTGATTATATGCTGTTCTTTCTCACCCTGCAAACTCATCCTTCTTCTGTAATGCTGTTCAAATCCTTCAATCAGGCCACTGTCAATGCCAGATGCAGGCTACAACTGGTCAGCTAGTGTTAACGGTCTGGGACTGGAAAGGCAGATCTACTGTGGAAGAGAAATTCCTGGCTCATTCAAGCCCACCATGCAAAGCTTATACTGGTGGAGGTAATCCTCGTGCACACCACACATACATCTGTGAGTTCAGGACGTAAGCCCTAAATCCCTCCCCATAAAACTCCCATAATGCACTGGTTGTAGGACTGCAACTGTCCTCTGACTCAGCAAATGGGCCCAGTCTTTTATCCCAAAGCAAATAATTGCTTAATTTGACCAATTGAATGTACAGCGCATCCTTAAATGATCTAGTTGTGCCCCTTGTCGCAGGCCTAAAGGCTTCCCCTCGGACCCACTGCTGGCAACGTGGGACAATTAGGGATGTCATGCATCATACTTAGGAAGAAGAGAGAACTCATATGTTTAAGGTCATCCAATTCAATTTGTGTCAGCATAACAGTACAGGGTGAATTATGTCATGCTGAAAGAAATGCTCCTTCTTGGAACTGCTTGACAAAATGTTTAACCCTAATAGCATTAGTATTTGCCTGCTTCTTGTGATAGTTGTTTTTTTCAGCGAAAACTTTATATCAAGGTCCTTGTAATAAGTGATAATTAATTGTTAACAAGCCACTTTTAAGACTAAATAAGGTAGTTATAAACATAAAAAAAGTCTATATAAGTGTTAAGAAAAGCATAATTCATAAATTTTTATTGCTTATAAGGCACTTATTGGCTCGTATTAGAAACTTATTAACAGTTTAAAGAACAATCATATGAATTAATTAGACGTTTATTAGTATTAATCAGACTTTATAAGGGATAATTACACAGTATTTAACTTTTTTTATTGGCTTGAAAGACACTTGTAGGAACTTATTAGAAAATTCTTAATGTTTATAGACAGCTTATTAAAAATAATGAGATGTTTACTTATATTAGCAAGGTTATATTGTGTTAATTAAAGGCAGGGTAAGTAAAATAATCAAATATAGTTTTTGTTAAATTTTTTGAAATGGTCTTTGCACCTTGTCAGCAATAAATGACTTATGAATTCTGAAAAAGGACTGAAAAAGATCAGCCATCTATAGCAGCTGTAATCCTGTATAAATGCCAACCAATGACTACCTCGCAGTCCAGTTGGAAAGAACCAATGACAAGCCTCCTCACCTCCCTGCGTCTACTCTAGCCTTATCGTGTACACGCTTGAACTCAAAGTGCGTAATCACTGCCGGAGGAAAGTTGTTCTGGTTTAATTAAATCAAAAGAAGAAGAGGTTGTTTGAAGTCTACCGGAGAATGGTCGTGGCTAGAATGCATTGCTAAAATGACGACTAGCAGGTGCCCTAACACCTGCCCAAAAACTTTCGATTGTCTACAGTGCATCGTTGAAGAGGCAAATATATACTGAAGGACTTCAGTTCTGCATGTATTATTTAGTGTGATACCTGACCAAACGATAATGCTCTGGGGCAATTCGAACTCTGCCAAAACTACCACGGCCACGGTACTTGGGGCCACTCGCCTGCCAAAAAGGCTGGGAAAACAAAGTCCTAAGCAGAAAAGGCTTCGACTAAAAAGGCTGCAGATACAGCAAGAGGACAAACATGGGTGAATATCGGTGTATGTTTTCAGCTATGGAGGCGGCAAAGGGAGTTGAAAGGCCTGAAAAGTGATGCAGTGGTTGCCGTTTTTCTATTGGACAGCTAAGTTGTTTTGTTTTTGGTGAAGGATTAGTTGTTTCCATGAATTGTTCAGCCAATGTAACTATTTCTGTTATGGTGGTCATACTATTCCAATGCTAATGTCAGCTTCCCTGTCTATCCAGGCTAGTAAGTTACATTAGCTAATGTACAAACCCCAATTCCAATGAAGTTGGGACATTGTGTAAAACATGAATAAAAACAGAATGCAATGATTTGCAAATCTAATAAACCCACATTTTATTCACAATAGGACATAGACAACATATCAGATGTTGAAAGTGAGACATTTTACCATTTCATGAAAATTATTAGCTCATTTTGAAATTGATCATAATTAATAATTACATTAATCATAGCGACTGGGAGCACTTCCGTTGTGTTGATGTCTAAATGCAGCGTTGTTCTCTCTTGCATTTGCTTTTGTGGTGTGCCTGTTTTTGAGTTCGCATCGTTTCTGGTTTTGCTGTGCGTTTCTCTGATTGAAGATGTTCTGGGCCGATGCAGTGTGTTTGTGTTGACGTGGCTATGCAGCATTTTTCTCTTGGATTTGCTTTTTCGGTTTGCATGTTTTTGAATTTGCATCTTGTCTGTTTTGCAGCGCGTTCCTCCAAATAGAGATGTTTTTGGCGGTTGCAGTGCATTTACCCCTATCAGCCACCATACAAAACAACAGGCGGTCAAACAAAATATTGGAGAGTAACCTTTTTTTTTTGACCAGGCAGTGTGCATACATATGTAGGGGAAGTGAAATTTCATTGTATTTAATTGAATTATTTCCAAATCCAGCAGTTTTAACAGTTTGACACCCTCGCTTAACATCTGGCACTCTAAATACCAAACACAAGTGCATCAACTTACAAAACCTCTCACTTATCCATTGTGTAAAATTAATTAAGTAAGTTCAATTAATTAATTTTTCGTGGTCACATGGCTCTAACTTGGTGTTCTTTGTTGTCTCAGGAATTATAGGAGTGTGTGCTCATAGTTTATCGCCCTCTCTTTGACTTCTATGACCCTAAATTTGTAATCCTTGGAATGTCTGCAGGAGGGCATGCAGGGCAGGGCTAGAACAGTCAAAATTCCTACTGTTAATAAGGACCCATCACCAGGGAATGCACCTTTCAATCAATGTCAATACCAATCAAAGTGTTCTGTCTTACTTTCTAGGGTTTGTTCAAAACCTCCAAAGCTAAACATTAGTTGCCTGACACAAATATGACCTGGTGCCTCACACCCCACATTTCATGAATGTCTAAAGTGGTGCAAAATTACCATTCAGTCAAATTTGAGTTGATCAAGTGATTTTAAAAGAATACATGTAACGCGCAAAATTCAGGCTGAGTAAGTGAAATTTTGTTTAATGTTCACGCTAAATTACCATGCCTAGTGATTTTTTTTTTCTTTTGTTGCTCGCAAGAGTAAACTCAATTCAAGCCCAGAAAGAAAACTATTATGACAGCTATACCTTTAGATGTTATACATTTGTCACTAATGGAAAAAAAAAAATGAAATGTTCATACATTTACAAAATTGTTCAAAAAGGCCTCACCTGCCAGCTCTTGTTATTCTTGTAAACTCTCCAAGGGAAAGCACAGCAATATTCAGACACTTTCAGGGAGAAAACATAATGATGTCGTGGGGATGATAGTGAGAGCACAAAAGGTTGGAAGGCTTTGAGAATAGTATTGTACTCTGCCTGCTAATGCACTGTGGCTAGAACTGGCTTTCGTGGCATAGAGCAAAGAACATCATAACAGTGACCGGTAGGCACTCAGGAGCATCAGACCACAGAATAAAAGAGAGCGGAGGCCAAGGTAGCTTTTCAAATGGCCTGTTTGATGTTCCCAGATATGAATGGATGACCTGCTGCTATCATTGCTGCTGAGAAAGGAAGGGTTGCTAGCATGCAGCGCATAAAACTAAACAATGTTTCATTGTTGTGGACAGGGACATTAATTGACCTTTGCGCACATACTGTGCTCTTCCCAAATACAAAGACACATACATACACAGTGGGAGAATGAACTTGAACACAACTGGGAGGGTAAATGCATCAGAAGTCTGAAAGACAGTGGTGCACCATGGGTAGGAGCTACAGTACATGCAATATTGCACTGTGTAGACATGGTAGATACACGTGCTTTTTGATTCATTTTGTTTTTCTGGAAATTGGAATCTTAATCAGGTTTTTACTCACAACTTTTTCCACATGGGATATTTACAGCAGATGTGATGTATGTGCTTAACCGCTGGATTTTGTTTGGAGTAATATGCTGAGTATTTTCACAGTGAGCCCTCCTCTTTGCACCAATGCCAGAGATGAATCATTAAAAATGTTGCCAAACCTTTTTTTTTTTTTTTTTTTTTAGATTTTTTTTTGGGAATTTTTCCTTTATTTGACAGTTATGCAGTGTAGAGAGACAGGAGAGTTGGGGAGAAGAATGGGGGAAGACATGCAGCAAATGACCTGAGCTGGAATCGAACCCAGGTCGCTGCGGGAAGGACACAGCCTTTATGGTACGCGCGCTTGGACCGATGAGCCACCGGGGCGCCCCAAACCATTTTGACTATAAGTCCACGCAGAACCCTCTTTGGACTGAGATGCTCATGCAATGGAGAACATGCTAGCTAAAGCAGCGTATGTTAGAAGAAAAACATACAACTTTTGTGTGACACTAACTTGGCTACTTCTCTTATGTACTCAGTTTAACTGGTAAACATGTCCCCTGTGAGACGCCAAGGCTCCACCATACCTGACAAATCTTCCACATCTTGAAAGCGTGACTCCTTCGGTTTAAAGCGAAAGGAGGACAGGAAATGACACATTAGCTGCAGGGAGGAGAAGCTGGCGCAGTGACTCAGTGCTTGGCATCAGATCTGCAGCACAATGGTAACAACTGGCTCCAGAAAATGCGTCCTTTTCAGACGTGATAGATGAGCGGTACAGTGAAGGCCGCCAACGGGGGGGGCAAAGGGGACTGCTATCCCCGGCATCAGACTGGGGGGGGGGGGCATGAAACTGACCCCTGATTTTAAAAATAATCTGCTGGAAAATTCATCAAAATAAATATCTGTGAAGATTTAACATAGTATTTCTCAGTTACATAAAAGCTTTATACATTCTATTTTGCTAATTTTCCTTGACAAATGACAAATAGTGGTAAAAATAGATTTACACCCCCACCCAATGCAAGTGGTTTGGTCCGTCTTTAGCGCCACAACACAAAACTGATGACGTGAGCTACCACACACGCTCGCTCGCCTGAGATCCCTTGTTGCGTATCTTTCTGACTTTGCCCCTAACGGTGGCTGGAGGTGAGCGCACTTTCAGTAAACTTAAATTAATAAAAAATCACTTGTGCTCCACCATGTCACAAGAGAGACTAAATGGTTTAATGATGATCTCGATAGACCATGAAGTGGCCAAGAGAATTGATTTCGATTATATTATACACGACTTTGCAACTAGAAAAGTGCGGCGCCTTTCATTTGTCAAATGAATAGGCTATGTGAAGCCTACTTTATTTTTTTTTGTTTTTGTTTTAATTGGCCTGTCAAAACATTTACCTAAGTATGTATGTAACAATATTCATCATTTTATCTGTTGTGATCCTTGAGAATACATATTTTCGAATAGGCTTCTGAGACATTTATCCAGTGGCGGACGGTGGACAGAGAACAAGGAGGGCGATAAACATGTCTTTAAACTGCTTATTAGTCTTGATCTGTTTTCAGTCAATTTCCCTGGTAAAAGACACTTGAACTCTCCCCTCTCAGGTTTAGCAATTGTCTTCGTTAAGACGAGAAATCAAACGCACCAGTTGAACGCAAAAAAGAGCGCATTTCAATCTTTTTCAGTTAAACAATCATTACGCACAGGTTTGACGACTTGCTTAGGATGTGACAAAATTTAACGCGGAAAATCCACAGTGGTTTTTTTCGTGAAGAGTTGCCTATTAAGGCATGTGAATTAAACATTTTATAGAATGTATTATTCACTGGCCTAAACATTTCATTATAAGGGAAACTAACATGTTGACCAAGAACAATGATTGAAATTGGGTCACTAATCTCATCCGTTTCAAGGGATGTTTTCCGCCCCCTCGGTTTTCCATCCACCGCCCGCCACTGCATTTATCTGTGAATTCATGCATTTGCTTGAGAAAAGTAGCCAACATTATTTATTTTACATGCAATCCTTGAAACATGATATGATTTATCTAAACAACACGAAACAAGTGTCACATAAAGTGTCCTGTCAGGGTTTTTTTCATCATTATATTTTTCATTCTGTTACCATTTTATCCCTACTTGGCATTGGCTTTTAGGGCTGATAGGCTGATAGCTGGGTACAGTATGCACCATTTCAGAGTATTCTCTTGAAAAGAGATGGCATAAAACAAAGCAAGGGTCTATCCTGAGTGACAGTGTGATAATCTGTCCAGCATTTAGCTGGCCTAAAATAAAACTCTGCAAATATATAAAACTCTGGATATAGTATTTTTTTCTCTCTCCTTTGCCTTTTCCAGCTTTGTTTTTTTTTTTTTTTTTTTATCTCTTCTATTCAAAGTTCTTTTATCATTGGGGTAAACAATCCTGTTTTTCAGAAATGGGTACTGTTCATGTCCAGTCAAAGTTTCTCACACATGAAAGCAAAAGTATTGCAGTCCCTCTCCTATATGTGCCTGCTGCTGCCTGAGACCTGAGAGCTGTATCGATTCATCAGCTCTTTCACACAACACCTGGCAGTGTTGGGAACTCAGGTGTGAGTGTGTGTGTGTGTGTGTGTGTGTGTGTGTGTGTGTGTGTATGAAAATGATAAATATAGAGGCATTGAAAAGGAAAGATCTAGTACAAGGAATAAAGAAAAGTGAAAAAAACTCCAATATATAAAGGAATTAAAGAAAAAATTGCAATATATAAAAAAGAGCCACTGACAGGCTCTGGATTTGATATAGTGGTCTAGATGGTCGCGCAATGGTCTCAGATGTGAAAAGAGACTACAGTTTCTGTCAAAGGGACAAGCATGAGAGAACTTACATCAGAGGTGATAGAGAAACATTTCCCCCGTAAACAATCAAATTGTTGTATGAATTGTATGTTCTTCTTGTTCCATTAATTTTCCCTGTCACTTGTCTCTTTTTCTTCCTTCTTCCCCTTCCTGCAGTTTATTATCTCCCTTATCCCTCCATCTTACTTTTCACAGTCCACACTTTTACTCTTATCACCCTTTTTTTCTTATTTCCCTTGTTTTCCCACCCTGTGCTTTCATAATAGACAGCTGAGCCAAAACCAGCTCCTCTTGAAGTCATTTAGCTAATTTACTTGAGGTTCATTGTAATTTATTCGAACACTTCAAGAGTGTGTGACTCATGCACATAAGTGCAGGACACAAAAATCATTACTTGTTTTGTCTCCCACAGGAAGATTCAACCTTATCTAGACAGAGTGCAGTGCTGGCTTTCATTCCAATCAATCCATTATGCACATTTATGAAGGTTCTGCAGTTTTGATCGAGAGACACTCTCTCGCTGGATTCTAAACTGGCCTTTGCTCTCCTCTAAGCTAGACCACTGGTACTGTTGAGTCCAAAGGGACAAGATAGCGAGAAACGGAATTGAGTAAAGTGAGCCAACAGAGGTCATTTTCGAGCAACATTTAATTTCCAACGTCTGTTTTGCGCCAAGGCAGTGCCCACAGGAACTAAAATTGGTTGCGCCATGTAGAAGGCAAACCTTTTCAGGGCACCTGAGCAAGGCTAACTTAGTGAAGCTAATGAGCCCCAGCAGGCTACACCTGGATATGTGTCATGCGGGCCTCAACACCACAGTGGGGATGGACAGTGGCAGTTACCTCAATTTCTTCCTGCGTGACACAGTCGTTCCTACCAGGGCTGGCCCCAGAAGCCCCAGTAAATGCTTGTATTTTACTCACCACATGAATAAAAGAAACTGAATACATGCACCATGATTTAATGATTTGAACCATTTACTGATTATAGCAGACTGTTGCTCAGGCTCATCTCTGATAAGTGTTTTTTTTTTTTTTTTTTTTCATGCCTGAATGTTTAGAATGAGTTGATGCACTACATGAGTGATTCTCACTCCTGTTTATTGCAATTGCAAAATAGCGCTTTGAATCCTCAAATTTCCATTGAAAAGTCCTTAATATAATAGCATAATGCTAAAGTAACTAATATATACAAATATAAGGTCAAGGCAAAATGCAGATAGATTGGCAAGGATGGAATCAGATTATTGACTTGCAGTCAAGTACATTTACTTTGTTCGGATGTAAGTTCTGAGCATGCACAGAAATTGTGACACAGCTCCTTGAAGCCATTCTTAACCCCTTTGAGCAGAAGCCAAATCTGGCTATTTATGTGTTACCTTATATAAGGCTTCATAATTCAAGATTGCAGCTTAACAGACAGGAAAGGAATGTCTCGACTGAGTCAGGATATTTGAAATTAAGCATTATTACACTCGAGGGTGTGCTTGACCGTCATTCTTGTCACGGCAGTGATGCGGCCAGGAACGAGGTGCTTGCGCTGAGTTCCGTTGGTATCACTGAAGTGACAAGAATGAAGGTCAAGCACACCCTCGAGTGTAATAATGCGATTATACATTTTATTTTGTTGGTAATAGTTGTATAATCAAAATTTATTCATACTGTGGGCATTTCGCTCTCAAAATCTAAAAATTTTTTGCTAGTATTCTCTCCGTTTCCGTGGAAATACATGAGATCTGACTTTAACTAGTCCTTGTCAGCCAGCCAATTTGGGCTTATGTTTTCTAGACATCGTGATTTCCCAAAACTGAATAAATACCGCACATAGCAACACAAAACTGCTTTGCTAGCTCAATCATCTTGTAACTAGAATATCCGCTGGAAAAAAATCACTTTTTTCATGGACTGATAGTTATACTTCTGCTGACATCTCAGTCATTTTTAAGCTAACAGGTGCCGTGACAACGATTTAGCTGATCTTGATAGAACGAACTTTTATTAACGGTTATATTTAAATATGGGCAATGGCTTTCCAGTGTCGGCGCCAGAACAAAAATCTGTCTTTTAATAAACTCACTAGCAGATGTTTCATTTCAGCTGGGGGTGTGTCACTCCAATTTAACGTTAGCTCCGATTAATGTGGCCAAGCAGCCAAAGTAACAAAAGTAGCCTGTAACATGAAGGCTGAACAGAGTTATATTATTTCAACCCCACCTTTCGGGGGTTTTAGCTAATCACCTTTTCAGGCCATTATCAATTTACCTCTGAAATAACGACGACAGTTTTCACAGATGTGTTGATTTATTAAATGTGCATTTCAATGTAGAAATGCAAACAAATTGACAAAGTAATTAAATCAATGGCCTAGGCAACTAAGATAGGCGGAGTAATATTTTCAGTGGAGGTATTTTTCATTTGAGCACAGGCTACCCGTACTGTCTTGCTCATTCTTGCTCAACATTCTAAACGTTTAATTGACCTATCAAATTGCTCAGTCGGATCTACATGCTGTATAACATTTAGAATTCCATCGTATTTCAGTTTATTTTCATGATTTTGCTAGAGTAAAAGGGCTGCAAACACAAAAATTTCATTTTGAAAAAAAGGGCTGCATTGAAAATTGTAAAAAAAAAAATAAAGCAGAAATTGAAAAATTGCTAGGTCTTAAAACTATACATTTCTGGGATCATAAACTCCTTAACCACAAGCGCAAGTCATCTGACAATTGAATTCTAGATTACTCTCTAGGGCCCAAATAGGGCAGCTATCCAGGTGGCTTCCCAAACTCTAACATCCCCCAAAATGGTGCACTGTCAAATCATAAAATAATCATATACTTAACACAAATCAACTTTTGTCGAATGAAATTCAATATTTTCTTGTTGAATATCACATGAATTCATTAATATAGGTGCAGTTGCACACCAATGGTCACCAGTAACCTCTCCAAACACAAAACATGCCTTTTCTGCATGATGAAGTTTATCATTTGAATTTTGTAAATTTTTCTTCAGAGTCCCACTAGGCAGCACGCATACACATTAAATGAACTGCTTATTTAGCGGTAAGAACATTCACCCTGAATGAAAAGCTAGCAGTTCTCACTTCCAAACTCGTGACCTCATATAAACACTTATCACACCTTATAAGGAACAAGTATAACTCACCAACTCAGTAATATCTGAAATGTACCTTATTTTAACAGAATAGACATTCCATTATCAGGAATAATCAGCTAATTTTGTGCCCCAAATTGAACAGAATGGTGCAATGAACGTACCAGGAGGTCGACCGAAGCGCGTGAGCTGCTTGCATTTTGAAGAAACGAAAACCTCGGCATTCGATTTAGTTGAATACGGTATAAATTCTAAAACAAAAAGAGCAAAATGCACACTGAGCAAAATGCAAACAGAGTAGCAGTACAATCTTTATCATTGAAATCCTTCCTCCAGTGACAGATGTGTCGGGTAGAAGGAACCCTCCAGTCCTGTTTCATTCGAAATAATTCCCATTGACCATGTCCGTACCTCATTTAAATCCCGTTAATGTAATCGAACACTTCAGGCCGGTTTTGGATATCTTTTTAAATTTGAAATCGCGTCATTTTCAGCTGTGCAACCATGCCCAACATTAGGAAAGTACAACCCACCTGACTTTTACACACAGGTTTGTATTCTATTATTATTGTCCAATTATTGTCTTTCAGTTACTGTGGAAAGTTTAAACACTCTGGAATTGAATAAGAAACTAGTCAATCAATACATTATTATTACCTCGGAGGTTTCACGCAGGCGTGAACTATAAGTGTGCGTTATGCAGATGAGCCTTAGTAAATAACTGAGCTATTGGCTATCAACATGAGTACTTACAAGGATATAAGGGAGTGCTGAATTCATTGATGGAAGATTCCACGCATAAATCCATGGTAGGGAACTATGCATTTTTTCATATGTGATGACTGTAATTGATAGTAGAATGGCATAGTATAAATACCATGTCGAATTTTTGCTTCAGAAAAACTGATTTTTCTTTCCTACTAATTGGGATACCATTGGCTCACTGTAGCTGAAGTGGTTGCTACAGAGGACAACAATTTTTTCTGAACCAAGAAATCATTTTTTTGAATTGCTGGATAGATACTGGAAAACTGCTGGAAGTCCTGGAAAAAAAAAATAGCTAAGTAGAAGTAACATAACTGAAAGTGACTTTGGTAAAAGTTGAAGTCACCCACAAGAAAATTACTTGAGTAAAAGTCTCAAAGTAGCTCACATTAAATGTACTTAAGTACCAAAAGTATCTTGTGAAAAAAATAAACTTAAATATCAAAAGTGCAAGTACAAGTACAAAGTATTTTTCACTGTACGCATAGAAAGAATCAAAGCAACCATGCATTGTTCTCTCCTTGTGCTCTTTAATCAATTTTCAGGTGAATGAAAGATACAGTATTCAAAAAACAAACAGGCAGTCTCTCCTTTATATACTACTTCTTCGAGTTTACTAGCAGTTTAAAGAACCACTATAATTGACTATAATTGATAGTAGACTTACATAGTATCAATACCATGTAGAATTTTTGCTTCAGAAAACTGATTTTTCTTTACTACTAATTGGGATACCATTGGCTCACTGTAGCTGAAGTGGTTGCTACAGAGGACAAAGATTTTTTTCTGTAGCAAGAGATCATTTTTGTGAACTACTATGGGAAGTATATTGAGCAGTTTGCACATCAGGCTTAGTTGAGGAGTTTAATTCAGGCAACTCCTGAAAAACAGGGATTGGAGCGAACTTGTCCATATTCTAAACCGTGTTCGAGCTCGGCTTGCTTGTGAATATTCAATAACTGATCCAGGTGTGCCATCTAGTGATAGAATATTGTAACTGCGTGCCTAAATTTGCAGCTCCGCGTCCGCTGGTGGACACATCTGCACAAAGCGCTTAAGATACCCTGCCGAGCACCGTTGTTCTTCTCGGACACGCCACATCCAGATAATCCTTAAATGATGAATTACATTCATATTTTAATTTTTAACGAGTAACAAAGTGGCCAGTGTCAAAGTAAGAAAGTAAATGTATACTTTTTATCTTTTACAGTTTTTTTAAATTGCTAAAACACATTGCACAAAACTTTCCTTCATTTTCCCAAAACTCTAAACACAACACACTTTTCTAAAGCCAAAAACCACAAAACCACACCTTCTCTTTTCAAAACTCAAACTTTCACATCAAAACAGCTGCTCAAAGCCTGCAAAAATTTAAACACTATATGCATCATTACACACTACAACAAAACAACTGAAAACACAATGTTCAGTGTGTGAGAATGTTCTTTTTACGTTTTTTCACAACTGCCAAAGCACATTTCTAGAAACCTTACAGTATTTGTTCTCAAAATATATTACTGTAGAGTATTGGGCATTCATAGATTTGTGTGTTTCATGTGAAAAGTATGTAAATCTACAGAAAATACAGCATGTACACTACTGTACCACAACTCAATGCAAACACGACAGAGGATCCATCACACACAACAACACTCATTGAAAACACAATGTTCAGGGTGTGATGGTTTTTTTTTTTATCAACGGAACTATACCACCCACAAACACACACACACACACACACACACACACACAATCATTGTTCGGCATCACTTCGTCGAGCTGGGTCGGGCCACAGGACCTCATCTACATCGCAGGCAATATTGTCCCTTGCCAGGCAACGTGGGAAGAATGCCCTTGCATGGCGGATCCAGCCTTGGAAGGCCTCCACAGGCACGTCGTCACAGGCCAGGTCCATAGCCCTGAGAAGGTTCTCTCTTGTGTAAGGTTGGCGGTCATACACCTTCCACCTCCATGATGAGAAAAACTCCTCGATGGGGTTGAGGAAAGGTGAGTAAGGTGGCAGACAGACATTGAGGAATTGTTGGTTGATGTTGAACCACTCTCTAATCTGGTTTGTTCGATGGAAACTAACATTGTCCCAAATGAGTACATAAATGGGTTGATCTGCAGGCCCAGGATTCTGTTGTTGGCGGTCCTGGAGGATGTCTCGCAGCTCTGCCAGGAAGGTGAGGAGACATTGGGTATTGTATGAGCCAAGGAGGGCATGCCAGTGGACAAGCCCCTCTGAACTCATGGCAGCACAAAGAGTGATGTTACCCCCACGTTAGCCAGGAACCTCAACGATAGCTCTTTGGCCCATGATGTTACGGCCTCTTCTCCTTCGTTTCATGAGGTTGAAGCCAGCCTCATCCAGGAAGATGTACTCATGAGGTCTGGCCATCGAGTCCAACCGGAATATCCTCTGTGAAAAAATGAAAGTGTTCTCAGGTGTTCAGAACAACAGTCAATACACTAGCACAGTATTGTACAGTAGTACTGTAGGCCACTGAGCAACACAGTATGTGCACCCACTGTACTTTAAACTGTGTACATGGATGTATACTTACTTGCACATACTCGTAACGCAGGTCTTTGATACGATCAGAGTTGCGCTCAAAGGGTACCCTATAGGCCTGCTTCATGCACACCCTTTGGTGCTGGAGAACTCTGTGTATTGTGGCCAAGCTGACATTGTCAATGTTTTCAAAGTTGACATTGTCAGCAATGACTCTGTCCCTGATTTCTCGGATTCTGATGGCGTTGTTCTCCCGTACCATATCCACAATGAAGGTTTCTTGTGCCGGTGTAAATATGGCAACCCTCCCACCTCCATGTGGCATTCTTTCAACTCTCGAGAAATAAACATGCATTACAGTACTGACTTGTATGTGCTCTGCTGTAAAGAAAAAAATGCTTTCAATAGAAGCATCAATGGACATTTTTTGCAATATAGCAAGGATACTGAGATGAAACCAATTGTACTCCACTATACTGTAAAAATCTACTGTAGTGACCAACACAGCAATATAGTACAGTACAGTACCTGTTGCGTTCTCTGAATGCACGGATAATGGTGGCCACTGAGAATCTACTCAAGTTTGGACGGACTCTTAGTCCTGCTTCAGCCATTGTCATGCCATGGACAATGACATGGTCAATGACTGTTGCTCGCATCTCGTCTGTAATGACGGTGCGAGTTTGTCTTGCTCTCCCTCCTTGGCCTGCTCCTTGGCCTGCTCCTCTCCCTCCTTGGCCTGCTCCTCTCCCTCTTCCTCTGACTCTGCCTCTGTCCATTGTGGTGTACGTTTTGAGCCTTCAGTAAACTGTGCACTCTGAACTGGCTTTTATAGGTGTGGTCACATCATTTGCAACAAGTGTCTTCAATTTTGAGTCGTTATGTTAAATGAATGAAGCCAGGTGTGTTCATTGTGTTCAAATTTTGCAGACTGTGGCAAGCATTTTGCATCACATGAGCTTTAATTTGAGAATTTGAGCAGAGTTTTTTGCAACTTGTGTTTTAGCAAGACAAACTGTGTTTACATTTATGAGAAAAGAAAAAAATTTATTCGTTTTGTGAATTGTGTCTTCATGTGAAATGTGTTTATGGTTTTGGCAAATGGGGGCTAGTTTTATTAAATGTGTTTAGAGAACTGGTCATTTGGTTTAGAGAATTGGGTTTTGTGTTTTATCAATTTAAAAAAACTGTAAATGTAGTAGAGTAAAAGTAAAAGTCCCGGTTCAAAAAAAAAAACTCAAGTAAAGTACACAACCTCAAAAAAACTACTTAAGTACTGTAAAGAAGTACATGTACTTCATTACTATACACCTCTGGCAGTTTGCACATCAGGCTTAGCTGAGGAGTTTAATTCTGTCAACTCCTGAAAAAAAGGGATTGGAGTGAACTCGTCCATATTCTAAACTGTGTTCGAGCTCGGCTTGCTTGTGAATATTCAATAACTGATCCAGGCGTGCCATCTAGTGATAGAATATTGTAACTGCGTGCATAAATTTGCAGCTCCAGGTCCGTGGGCGGACACATCTGCATAAAGGGGATAAACAATATATTTGGACTAAGATGTTTTATCCTGAACTGGCCTGAAATGTAAAATGACTGACCAGCAGGTGCTGGGAAATACATACAACATATAACAATGTTGCATTTCACTGATTTGAAAATTGCAAATTAATTTGGGGGTAGACCCACTGCAAATTTAATTGCAGATGCTGTAAAGAGAGATAAAAATAATCAAGTAATAAAATTTAAAAAAAGAAATCAGTTCTCACCTTGACTACAGAGGATTGTGGAAAAAAATGTGGGGTGGCACAGTGGCACAATGGGTAGCTCTGCCGCCTCACAACAAGAAGGTCATGGGTTTGAATCCAGTTTGGGGCCTTCCTGTGTGGAGTTTGCATGGGTTTCCTCTGGGTACTCTGGTTTCTTCCCACAGTCCAAAGACATGCGCATCAAGTTAATTGGAAACACTAAATTTGAGAGATCTGAAATACCAAAAGAAAATACCTGGATGTAGCTTTTTCACTGAAATTTCTTACAGTTCCAGGACCGCCAAACTTCTGGTGTGCAGCTTGCGTAGCGGTGTGCATTTTACGCTAGCGCTTAGGCCTATTGCATGTGCATAATAATACTAAACGACAACGATCTTGTCATTTGCATCAACATGTTAACCGGTGAAGATACTTGATAATGAGCAAATCATTAGAATCAGCTGTGCAAGCGGGCAGAGATCTAAAACATGCAGGAGAGGTGGTACTTCAGGGGAGGTTTCAGAAACACTGATCTACGTCATCTGTGATTCTTCACGGTAACGCCAAACATTATACTACAAATTATATCAATCACCTGAGTGCTGCCATGGAAGGCCTTTCTCGAAACTTCAACATTCGGTATCGCACAGCCTAGTATCCCTAATCATTTGTACTAATGCAACTTTTCCCCTGCAGCTGCATGAAACTGGAAGCCACTTGGTCACCACACATTATTTTCCCTCAGGAGAATGATGTCCAGTGGTGGTCCTCATCTCTAACCTACATGCAGAGGAATGGAGGTGTCAGAGACCCTGTGTGTCTGAACAGTGTCGAGGGATCCTTCCTCCTGCTCTGTCTCTCCTCTGCCTCATCACATGACTCTCTGTGTGCACCTATCATGACATGACCTGGGAGTGAACATACTTAAGTTCCCTGTGGTAATCAAGTCGATGATATCATATATAGTCTGACAGTTCAATGTGAGTACAAGTGAGACAAGAGGAAAGGGCAACATGGAGAAACACAACTGCTCCTTCCCGCTCCCTCCCATCCAGACACACACACCTCCTCTAACTTAATGGCTTAACATTATGGTGATAACTGTAATTACTGGAAGGCAGGCATCTGCATTTAATGCCAGACATTTTAGCCTGTTGCTAATTAAATATGAGAGCCTGGAAGGGAGTCAAGTTGGAGTGTTTTTAATGGATAGCAGAGATTGAGTGCATCATCCTAATAAGTTGAACGAGGAATGGATCCAAAAGTTTTTATGTATCGCCTGTTTATGAAGCATAATATGAGTCATTCGAGTATTTAACTTGAATCTTAATGCTAGTGGGCTTTGTGTGGGTGCTCTTGCACACATTGTCAATTGTATAAAAGATTTAAGCTCAGATGGGAAAAGCTCAGTAGTCCTGAGTCTGTAAGCATCAAACATTTTCAGAACCTAAGGCTTTGTTTCCTCCCAAGAATCACATCAGTCTAATTAAGATTGACGTGATAACAAGCAGGACAAGGGCAGTGCTTTCAAAAGTCGGAAATGCGTTTTACATTTAAAGAGAATTACAGCAGTCAAGTAGTTTATTAAATTAAGATGGACGGGCCAGGGGCGCCCCCGGTGGCACATCGGTCTGGGGCGCGCACCATGGGGGCTGTGTCCTTCTCGCGGCGACCTGTGTTCGGCTCCGACTCGGGTCGTTTGCTGCGTGTCGTCCCCATTATTCTCCTCAGCTTTCCTGTCTCTCTCTACTCTGAAACTGTCAAATAAAGGTAAAAATCCCCCCCAAAAAAAATCTTTTAAGATGGACTGGCCAGGAACCGGGCAAGGGCAATGTGTTGAAAATTATTTTGAAAGCCCTTGAATAAATATTATATTTAAAATGAAAAAATGCTTTAGTTGAATAATTTTATCAATGTGCAATTTTTGCCACCCAATGTGACAGAATCAAAGTGAATAAAAATGAGAGAAAATGGGACTTTTGCCAGGTGTTCAAACTGGGAACTAGAAATAATTTTATTTGTAAATAGAAGAGATGCCCTTACATTTAAAGAGCACCTTTTCCAGATGTTCTGCAGTTGGGACAAACTCTGTCTCTTTGAATATCTCAGAACAACAATTCTAGGTGGTCTTACAGTAGAATGCGAGGCAACCTTGCACGGTTGATAATTAAGGTCTGTATGACATAAATTACCCTGCTGCTGTGTTTGTGCTCTCACACACACACAAACACACACACACACACACACACACACACACACACAACCTCACTGTAAACACGCACACACATGCACACTCACACATACAACCTCATTTTAAACCGAAGCACAGAAAAAGGTGTTCTCATACATTTCATTTCTCCAAGCAGAAGCTAGTTGAGAACATACATTGCAAGCACACAATACCACAAATTCCCAAAAAATATTTATATAAGGGATAATGTACAGCGAGCCGGTCATTATAGCAAAATAAATTCCGGCAGGACCCCGAGACAACTTTTTTAAACATGTTGCTGTCATCAAATTCAGAATCAGTGGATACTTTTCATTAAAAAATAGAATTTCTCAGTTTCAACTTCTGTTATGTTGTCTTAGTACTATTTTCAATCAAAAATAGAGTTTAAATGATTTGGAAATCATTTCATTCTGTTTTTATTTACATTTTATATTTTACATCCCACCTTTTTTTTAAATGGGGTTGTACCTCTGACCGTAGCCTGTTTGAACTCATACTTTGTGCCTTAGGACTACATTCGTACATCGACCATGAACATTGGGCACTGTGTGTCCAAGCATTGTTTCATTATATTTGTTACATTAGTAACATTTGTTACGCTGAATTCTAGTCACTGGTGTCTTTGCATGTCATGGCTCTGGTTTCCCGCTGGATCAACAAGTGTTACCATCTTTGTTGGGCTAAGCTTCTGTAATACAGCAGTGTGTAAGCTCCGCCATTAATGAGATTAATGATTTTTCTATCAGAAACCATATGCATTCAAATTGCATTTGTCTATGTGCATGTGCTAAGGTCTAGCAACTTTATAAATGAAAATAAAAATCTAGGCCTGATTTATTAAGCATTCATGGTTATTTGGAAAGCAATGCGCTAATTAAGCCATCTGTGAAAACTCCAAAGGAGCTCAGAAGTTCTCGCAGACAGGTGTTTTCCTTGTCTTGAGGGCACATTAAAACTGTGAGAAGGGAGGGAGAGAAGGATTAAGATGGTACTATGCAAAGCAAGTACCAAGTCCCAAGTCAGTTTAATTGCATTTGCAAGCCTGTCGAGGGTATACTTTCTTTAATCTGTATAACTGAAGTAATTTGTGCAATTTTACGCTGAAATCATTTCTCAGTTTAACACCTAACATTGCACCGTTTACACAGCCTGACTACATAAAACTAATTTCTCTAGCTCGCACTTCACAATTGATTGCAAATGGAAGCAAAAAAAGTATGAAACAGTGTCTAAATTTTCACCAAATCAATCTCATGTATTATCAGCTGCAAGGAATTTCTGACAAGCTTTTTAAAAGAAGAAAAACTATGTGGTAGCAATGTTTCCATTCAGCTTGCCTCAGTTCAGATTTGCTGCATGAGTGCTGCAAAATAAAAAAAAAAAAAAGCACAATGCAAACTAAGAGTGGGCATGGTGTGCAGATAATGAAAATATAAAATTTAGTGGCTGAAGAATGCAGGGTTGTTTTCTCCTAGCTAGTACCAGAAATTTCAGACGCACCAGGATTACAGCTGTCAGGCTCCCCTGAAAGAAAATGAAAGAAATTTTGAGATATTGATAAGCTCATTGTGGACACTGCATGGTGGAGTAACAGAGCGACTGGCAGAATCTTATGACTCTATTTTTGTGGCAGGATGTTATGCCTGGTGACATATTGTATGATTATGCACTAATTTCTCACCTTTGCCCTGACAACAACAGCTCTGCAAAAACTAGTTAACCAGTTACGGGCTAACTTGACACTTAAAGTGTTATTGCTTAGCAATTTTTCATTGTAATTGCATGAGGCTGCAATTATAATTCTTTACTTGGAGACATAATGCATTCAATGCCTCTTCATTGCACTGAACATCTTTAGGTTCTGGTTTCCTTTAGGTTTTCTGATTTCCTCTTTTCTTGATGCCTTTTAGTCCTGATTTGGTCTGTGTGCGGGTGTGTGCCCAGTCCTCACAAAGAAAATGCTTGGATAGGCTCCTATGGTCCTAATGAATGATCTGCATAAGTTTTTAGAAGATGTCCTCACTGAGGTGGTAAACCCTGAAATCTGTGTGACTGCCAGTGCTCTGGGGTTCTCCCTTTTGGTTACACTCAGGTAGTGCAAGTAAAATTGTCCATAGAGGCAGAACAGGCAATCCAATTTTCTGATTGGCTAAGGCTAGGGATTTTTGTGATTGGCTATTTCAGTCCTGTGACACCATGACTGTACAACCAATTCCAAAATAGTTGGGACAAAGTGTAAATTGTGGATAAAATCAAAACGCGATGACATTCAAATCACACCAGCCAGTATTTTATTCACAAAAGAACAGAGATAACATAGCAAATGTTGAAACAGAGAAATTTTGCAATTTTATCCACTAAATGAGCTCATTTAAAATTTGATGGCTACTACAAGTCTCAAAAAAGTTTACCTGTTTACCATGGTGTAGCATCCCCTCTTCTTTTTAAGACAGAGTGGAGGCGTCTGGGCATTGAGGAGACAAGTTTCTTGAGTTTAGCCATTGGAATTTGATCCCACTCTTGTTTAATACAGGCTTCCAGCTGCTGGAGAGTTTTGGGTCTCCTTCGACGGACTTTTCGTTTAATTATGCGCCAAATGTTCACAATCGGTGAAAGATCAGGACTGCTGGCAGGCCAGTTCAGCACATGGACTCTTCTACTACGAAGCCATGCTGTTGTAATAGCTGCAGTATGTGGTTTTGCATTGTCCTGCTGAAATACACAAGGCCTTCCCTGCAATAGATGTTGTCTGGAGGGGAGCATATGTTGCTCTAAAACCTTTATATACCTTTCAGCATTCATGGTGCTTTTAAAATATGCAAGTGTCCCACACCATATACACTAATGCATCCCCATACCATCAGAGATGCTGGCTTTTGAACTGAACGCTGATAACAGGAGGGATTTTCTTTCTCCTCTTTAGCCCGGAGGACACAACGCCCATGATTTCCAACAAGAATGCCAAATTTGGACTTTTATGACCACAGGACACTTTGCCACTTTGCTACAGTCCACAGAACACGGCGGCGCTTCTGGATCATGCTCAACAATGGCTTCCTTCTTGCATGATAAAATTTTAGGTGGCATCTGTGGATGGCACGGCGGACTGTGTTTACAGACAGTGGTTTCTTGAAGTATTCCTGGGTCCATTTAGCAATGTCAATGACAGAATCATGCCGGTGAGTGATGCAGTGGCGTCTGAGAGCCCGAAGATCACGGGCATCCATTAAAGGTCTTAGGCCTTGTCCCTTAGGCACAGAGATTTTTTTCCAGTTTCTCTGAATCTTTTGATGATGTTATGCACTGTCGATGATGAGACCTTCAAAGCCTTTATAATTTGACGTTGAGGAACATTGTTTTTAAAGTATTTCACAATTTTTTTACACAAGTCTTCACAGGTTGGAGAGCCTCTGGCCATCTTTACTTCTGAGAGACTCAGCCTCTCTAAGACATTGCTTTTTTTAAGCCAATCATGTTACATATTTGATGCCAGGTAACTTAATTACTTGCTAAATGTTCTTTTAGGTGATTCTCTTACAAATTAACAGCTTTTTAGCCTTTTTTTGCCTGTGTCCCAACTTCTTTGAGACCTGTTGCAGCCAGAAAATTTGAAATAAGCTCATTTTGTGGATGAAATTGTAAAATGTCTCAGTTTCAACATTTGAAATGTTATCCATGTTCTATTATAAATAAAATATTGGCTCATGTGATCTGAAAGTCATTGCATTTTGATTTTATTCACAATTTACACTTTGTCCCAACTATTTTGGAATTGGGGTTGTATTTATTATGCCTTCTGCACAGCAGAGAGGCACACAAGAAGCAATACAAAACAAAACAGGAAACGATGTTCCTTGATAATGGTATTAGTAATACAAATACTGGGCTCTACAGTGCCTGACAAAAGTCTTGTCGCTTATCCAAGTTGTAGGAACAACAAATAATAACCTGACTTGTAGTTGATCAATTGGAATCAAAAATGGCTTATATGAAAGGCAAAGCCCTCTAGATTATGCAAATATACCAAAATAGAGTTTTGTGTCATTGATTGAGTTTTATAATTTAATTTGTACAGAAAGGTCAGATTTTTGCTTGGACAAAAGTCTTGTCGCATTGAAAAAAAAATTTGGAAATTATACATACACTTTATTTTGAATACACAAATATGCCACTATAATATCAGAACATAAAGCCATGGTGCTTTGGAAAAAAGAATTAATATTGCGTATGACTCCCATGAGCTTGGAGGACTGCATCCATACGTCTCGGCAATGACTGAGATAACTTGATGATGAAATCATCTGGAATGGCATAGAAAGCAGTCTTGCAGGACTCCCAGAGTTCATCAAGATTCCATGGTTTCATCTTCCAAGCCTCCTCCTTCATCTTACCCCTGAAATGCTCAATAATGTTCATGTCAGGTGACTGGGTTGGCCAATCCTGGAGTACCTTCACCTTCTTCGCTTTCAGGAACTGTGACATGGAGGCAGAAGAATGAGAAGGAGCAGCAGTATAAGTAGGGCAGCAAGAACTTCTTTATATTTCAGTCTGTTGATGTTGCCATCCACTCTGCAGATCTTTCTCACCCCCCCATGCTGGATGTAACAACAAACCATGATTTTTCCTCCACCAAACATGATTGTTTTCTGGGAGAATCTTGGGTCCATGAGGGTTCCAACAGGTCTTGTACGGCGACTGGCATGCAGTTCAATGGATGATTCACCAGAAAAATAAACTTTCAGCCACTTTTTCAGTATCAATCCTTTCTGCGAGCTGTGGGCCTTGGCAAATGCAATGCAGGTTTTTTGTTTTCTGTTTAATGCAGACTTCTGTGTACTAATTTGGCTATGAAAACCACTTTGAGAGAGAATTTGACAAACTCTTCTTTTTAGATACTGGGATTTTTTGGTGACATTTCCTCATGTAGCCGCTGTAGTTGAAGAAGGGCTAGCCTTGTACAGTTGAAGCAACTAACGGTCCTTTCAAACAGCTGTCATACCGGGGTCTGTCTGACCTGCGCTTGCTATGAACGTCACCAGTTTCTTCAAATCTTTTTCTCATCCCCTCCACTTGACATTTGGATACATTAAAGATGTCTGCCACCTCAGCAGCAGACTCAGTCTTCAGGCTCTTGATGATCAGCACTTTGGTCCGTGGTTGAATCTTTGGTATGTTGTCAGAGGTCTAGTCGCACCTCATATGAAAGTCTGGTGTGCTGGGGTTATTTCTATACACATCTGGGAATGTGTTAATTACAGTATTTGTCATAGGTTAAACTCTAATCTGCGATTTTTTGCATCATCTGAAGAGACGACAAGACTTTTGTCTTAGCAAAAACAGATGTTATGGGCTTAGCCAAGCTGTGAACATCAGAACACTTTTTGACGGTTTCATTTTGCACCAAATTATTAATGTGAAAGCCCTTGACATTAAAATGGACCATTTATTGTAACAATTGATTGGTTAGAAATAAAGTTATATGCTATTTTTAGTTACTATGTCCTTATGCGACAAGACTTTTGTCAGGCACTGTAGTTACAGCAACAACGTATTACTAAAATAGAAAAAGGAAACGGGAAACGAGGTTCCTTAATTATAAAGTTAAAGTGATGATATCAACAATAAACAGCACTAAGTTAGAGAATTAGAATAAACATGCGAAACACAGAGGATAAGTCTATACAAGACTAGCAATACAACACAGACATGTGGCTTACGAGACTTGGCAAAGACTAAGCGCGAGGCTTGGTCTTAAATAACAATGCTACCGCACTGAATAATGAATAACAGGGTGCATACGATGGATGCGAAGCTGAAGAATGCCATTTGGGTCTTAATAGACCGATGAGTCTGGAGGCTGGAGGTGTGACCTTACACCACTGATAGGGTTAGGGATAGGCTACATTGAAAATGTAAAAATAATACACGCGATAATGTAGGGATGACAATTATGCATGGAATTAAATGATCCAAAACTTTTGCTGAATTCCATCTCCCATTTCAGCATTTTTTTTTAGATGTAAAATGGAAACATTTTTGTGTCAAACCCCAACGAAACATAGTCGCTAAACGTCATCACTTGCAAGCCAAGCTATTGTATGCCTTTTTATGAGCTACAGGATGTCATCACTACAAGAAAAAAAAAATCCTCAGACAAAATCCTTAATTTGAAGAAAGTGATTCATTGCATTGAGACAGATAAAACAAAAAGCATGATTGCTTTTCAAATGACACGTAATGGCCTACATAACACAGGAGTTTACTGGAAAAAAAATATATAAAACATACAGGACATCTAAACAATTGTCAATTCTTATTGTATTGTAACCATTTATGATTAATTCCTAAAATTCTCCTTTATTTGAGTACTTGTTTGCTCCCCCAATTCAAGCAGTTGTTTGCAACTGGTTAACTTGGCCCACTGGTGTAGTAATTTAGGAGACCTCATATTCTATAAATTGATAATTGTTAATCGAAAATGCTGTGCTATTTTATTTGCCTTTTCATTGAATTTCATTCAAATGTGATCTGAAAGTAAACTTGTAATTCTGAGCAAGTGGCTATGAGATAGTTAACATGTTAAAAGTAAGAGTAAAATGGATGCATCGTTATCCATTTATTTCTTTCAGGAGATTTGTGCCATAGATGAACCTCAGTCAGAATCCACTCATGATCTGGAAAGTGGTTATATCCCATCATCCTGTAATTCCTCTGAAGATGAAGGTGTTAAGATGAAGTCAACATTCAAAAAAATTAAGTGATGAACTCCAAGGACTCAACACAACTTCTCTTACCGAAAACTGAATTCATGCACACAAAGAACTCACGGACATAGACAACAGTGATGGAGACTGCGATGCAGGTAACAATGCTGACACTGAGGACACGAATGAGGATTAAGATAAGCGTAGGTCACATTGGGTTGCACTGAAAACCTGTAACCAGTGTGAATAGCAAAAATGGGATAAGAAACATTATTCTGCATACTCCGAAACACCTCAAAGAAAAATGGCACGATATCTAACACGGAAGCGCAACACTGAACTAGAATGTGTTTTTACTTTTAAAAACAGACGTCTCCCCCCTGGCTCCCTTCCCTGCCTAACCCAGCACCTGCTCCCCCTTCCACAAAAAATTTATTACATCCTGTAGGACAGATAGGCTACATAACAAAAGGCACCACTTCAGAACCTGAGTAGTAAGCATGCAAAGTTTTGTTAAGATCACGCAAACGGTTTTGGAGTTCCGCTTCAGAAACGAAGTGGGAATGCTGATGCCGATGCAAATGCGAACCAAGCCTAAAACAATATGTCTCCCCTCTCCCTCCAGAGGGGAGACATAAAAAGATGCAGCCCTAGTAATATGTCTCCCTCTAAAATCAAAGAAACATCATCAAATAGTAGAGCAACTTTGCAGGAAGGGCGATTAATTTTATAACATTAATGTGCTAGAGAAGGGACAGGGCACAATGGTAACCCACAGATTACCATCAGAAAATGCACATGCAGAGAATTATTTGCCGTGCAACATGTTATGGGCTCTTCTTAAAAGCGGAGCTATGGACACATGAGAAAGTGTGTTGTAAAACAGCGGGTGAGATAGAAGATAAGTCCAAGAAAAAAGGAAGATTTCAAACTGCTGCTTCATCTCTTCCTTCGAGAGGAGAGGCATCGCCAAGGTGCTCAAAAATTGTTAGCAGAATGGTAGTTGATAAGGTGTCCCTTGAAGTAAGAAACGACCCGTTTATATCTAAATTTGGCGATAGATCGCTGGAGAAACATGGGAGCGATCAATCAAAAGATGGTTATGTCAGCCAAAAGATTAGGGGGTTGGGTAGATTTGTACTTGCTGCTAAGTCCCTTAACCGCAAAGTGCAGATGCTACAAGATGTTTTGGTGCCGCCCAAGTTTTCTACAGCAGTGGAAGCAGCCTATAAAGCAGGGCTATTCAACATTATCCAGAAAGGGCCGGTGTGGGTGCAGGCTTTCATTCCAACCAAGCAGTTACACACCTGATTCCACTAATCAAGCTCTTTAGCAAAGACTCTTGGGGTTGATTAGTGGAATCAGGTGTATAGCTGCTTGGTTGGAATGAAAGCCTGCACCCACACCAGCCCTTTCTGGATAATGTTGAATAGCCCTGCAATAAAGCATTTAGTTTTACCATGTCTAAGTACAGGTACAATACTCCATTGCTTGCCTTAAAATTAGGACACTTACTGCAGGCAGCCTGTGACATCGTGATTGCACAGCATGTAAAGGCAGAAGATGAAATGGCTGCAGGCAGAGTGAGGAGCTTCTTGGGCTTCGCAGCTGCAGAGTGGGATCTCTTTGCGTCACACGGTGCACCAAAAAACTTGGGGGAGGACCGATGGAACAAAAAAAAAAATGATCCCACTCACAGAGGATGTGAGGAATCTCCGTAATGTGTTGAAGTCAACAGAGGAGGAGGCATAAAAGAAACTCCTGGAAGGACCTGATCCGACAGCATACAACACTCTCAGAAAATGCCTTCTTTCGCAAATCATTCTTTTTAACCGAAGACGGCAAGGTGAAGCAGCAAAATTGCCTCTGCAGACCTACAGGGACAGATCCAAAGAAGAACAAAATGAGAATGTTTTGTAGTGCCTCTCTAAACTGGAATTTCAAGATTTGAGCCATGAGTTTACCAGGTTGGTGATCAGAGGGAAGAGGGGTCGAAAAGTGCCAATGCTTCGTACGAACAAGATGACAAAATCACTCTCTCTTCTCATTGAAACAAGGGGTGAGGAAAATGACATCAGGGACAGCAATGAGTATGTTTTTGCAAGACAGAATTCAGAATCCCGTATTCAAGGTTCACTTGTTCCCTGTTCTGCTTGCAATATGTGAATGTGAAATGAATGAGGTGAATATAACTAAAAATGCAGTGTTTTTCATCAAAACAGTTGCTTTGCCTGCAAATGTAAGAGCTGTACAAGTCTGTCAAAGCGATGTGGAAGCCTTTAGTGAGAAGTCTTTGGAATAAGCAGAAGACTTGTACAGAATGAATTAATCTGTTTTTGTTTCACTTAAACAATCAGTTGATTATCTTGTCATTAAATGTCAAAAACAATTTAAAATGTCCACGAGAGTCCAAAACCCTAAGATGTTTAGATTATTGTCTTATAGAACTAAGGAAATACACTACATTGTAGAAACTAAACCAGGGAAGTGTTTGGTTAGAATTATTGAGAAATGATTACTTCATAGTCAAAGTATTACAGGTAGGGAGTATGATGCCATATATCATTTAAATGCCATTAAAAACATTAATATTATAAGTATTGATTTGTTGTTGACAGGCTTTTCTCCATCTGGAGTTGTTTTGGGCTGTTGAAACATGTTAGCCCTCGTCGACAACAGCAAAAATTTACATTGAAATGAGATGAAATGGCCGCAGATTAGCAAGCAAGTGTTTCAGCTGGCTACCAGCCCTTATCAACAGCTATGTTTATTTATAGGTTTAACCTATAATGATTCACTTCTAAACTAAGTCCCTACAGCAACAGAAAATCATACACACATTAGATAAACTTTCATTCACTCCTCACCACGAATGTAGCCACAAAGCAAGTTAATTATCGGAGCTGTAATACTAATAATCAACAAATTCTTTACCTGTTTAAAATAAACAACAAATACAAGTCCTCTTTCGAAAGACGTGATCTACACTTTTACACTCTTGGGAAAAGAAAATAAAGCAATCATTCGGCCTGCGTCTGGGCAATAATTATAAACTGTAAACAGCACTTGGGTTTGTTTATCCCGCGTACATCCCAGCATGCCATGCGCGCCCCGAGATGTTGATCTTGTCTATTCAGGCGTGCGCAAAGACTGACGTCGGGGTCAATCTTAGGTCAAGTTTCAGGCATGAGCAGTTCGGACGTTGATCGTGCGTCGCTTACCATGGAGTGAGAATTTTCCCTGTGTGCGAATAGGCGCAAAAAAGATAAATTTTTTGACCGCGATTCAAATTGAATAAAATTCATAAAAAATGTCAAATTTCATAAAAATAGGGTGTGTGAACGCCATGTTAGAGGTCTGTCTTCTCCCACACAGGTGAATCAAATGATCAGCTCGTTACCCGTGAAGTTGCTTGATAATGAGCGAATCATTAGAGTCATCCGTGCTAGCAGGGAGAGATCTAAAACATGCAGGAGAGGAGGCACTCCAGGAGAGGTTTGAGAAGCACTGACCTACATCATCTGTGATTGTTGATGGCAACGCCAAAAGTTATACTAGAAATTATATCAATCACCTGAATTTCGTCATGGAAGGCCCTTCTCGAAACGTCGAGAAAATGACCATTCCTCAGCTGAAAGCTTCTTAATATGGCTTCTGTGCTGGGTATCGTATGGCCAAGTATTCATCACCCCACACGCTAATGTAACTTTCTGCTGCTCCGCAAGACCGGAAGCAACTAACTAGACCAGAACCACTAACTAGACCAGAAGACCGGAACCACCGAACTATCCCATAAAGCATCCGAAATGAGGCGTGACTGCAACATCACAGTGTTTTTGTTTGTTTTTTTTTTCGTATTGATGATTGTTTGAATTAAAAAAGGTCTCTTAAATGGAGACGTTGTGTGTGGAATAAACTGCAAGTGAATTTTTGCCACTGTCCTCAGTTTTTTTTTTAATTACTGATTTAAGACCAGAACACAGCTATATTTTCCTGTTAATGACTTCAAAGTTTATTTAATTTTCATTTTAGTTAAGGGAAGTTCACTGTAGGCCTAGCTCTCATTTTGGGCAGTACCCTTTGCTGTCAAATGAAATGATTCAAAAGAAGTAAAACTTACTGAATGCTCTGAAAAGGGGGGTTGAATATTATTCAAAACAGCACAAAAAATAAAAACTAATCAAGCCTTAGCGTTAGTTCAGTCAGACACGGGATCAGGTTGGTCGCAAGTCTGTTTGATCAAAGCTCATTTACTCAACCCAGGCATGGTGGAGTTTAAAGAGATCACGCTGCGTGTTTTCAGAAAATATGCAAATGCTATTTTTTCTCAATTTAGCCCAGTACTGTGTTTTCCAAGTGTAATTATGCAAATCTTGTTAACATAGCTATTGTAAATGCAGAGCTGCCAACTCTCACGCATTCAACATGAGATTTACTGGCATATTCATATTCCCGTGTTGTAGTCAGCAATTATTCAATCAACGCAATGCATGTGTTTCACGATCGTTGAAATTGTTTAAATGAAATGAGACCATTTGAAATGTTATGCAGTTCCATTGCTTCCAACCCCTGAGTAAAGAAAAGCGAGAGAAGTCTGGAGTCATTATTGATTTTCATGTTATTAGTGGTGGAATCCACCGTGACGCATGTGAAACTGATAAACCTTCATGCACAAGGACTTCAATTCCACCTGAGAACCTCTTACAAATGCACTGATTGAATAATTGCTGACTACAACACAGGAACGTGAATACGCCACTTAAACTCACGCCGAATGCGTGAAATTTGGCAACGCTGTGTAAATGGCTGTTTTTTGATAAGGCTCTTGACAGAGTTTGTAATAATTTATGTCAGTTACCAGTTTGTTTATCAGTTTTATTCTTACCATGGAAGGATTATGAGCTGGACAATTTACTTGGTTGTACGACTGCTCTTTATTCCATTTTATCCACTGCCACACACTGCCTTTCCACAACTGCGGAAGCGCATTTGCACTTGCCATACGACCTTCAAATCTTTTTTTCCTTTTTTAAATATCCCCTCCAGCATTGCCTTTTAGCTCTCCAATAGTGGAGACAAACATTTCTCTCAGTTCAAGAAGCACCAGGTAACTGTGAAAGTAAGTGCATTAATGGTAACCAGTATTATGACCTCTATCTTACACCCAGCGTAAAGCGCGTATTTCTGCTACTTTTGCTACCGACGCAAATACCATTAACCCGCCCAGCATCCAGTCTGGCTAAGTAGGGAAAGCATTTGCGCCAAATTGGCACCCATGGGTGTGTTGGTCTTAAAATGAGGTGTGGTCAAGCGCATCACTATCCTGAGACCACAAAAAGCAATTGCGCTATTGACAAACAAAACCTGGTCTAAAGTAAATGGTCAGTTTTTGACTGCTCATTTCAGGGCGCAGAGTCAGACATTATTGTAACATCCTGGATGTGTTTAATGTGTGCAGTGTAAGCCCTTGGATAATGTGCCCATGGTGTGTTTAAGTTGTGCGTGCACTGAATTGTGTTTGTGCCTATGTCCTTGCTTCCTGTAAGTGCTGTAGCGCATGTAGAGCCTGTCATACACTGCAGGGGATTGGCTGAGTAGCCGGGGGGTGGGTATGTCTGGGTACTAGGAAAAGAGTTACATGTTGTTGATTGCTCGGAAGGGTGTTCGCGGTTTATTTTCAAAAACAGCAGCCCCAGTTTTGGCGTGGTCGTAGCCTGTTCATAATGACCTTTGTCGATTAAAAATAAAGAGATTATGATGTGAAAGATTTTTTGTCAAGGTATTTCAAAAATGCATGTCAGAATAGTTAGTGCGACCGACGTCCGCACAACAGGGCATGCTGTGATACAGCTATTTAATTCGTCAGTGAACCTGTTCCATCAGGTAAAATGTGATTCAACATGTGCAGTTATGCATGTAGATGTTCGCAAATTCTTCTGGATAAACCCACAACTTCTTGATATTGGTGAGCTCTGTCATTCCTGCTGTTCTCCAGATGCTCTTTCCTTGGGTGGCTGTTCGGGGACAATCATTACTTGACATATCGTCTAAAACAGTATGTGGATTTTCCTTCCATCACACAAAACACAATCTGTAACAGAATGAATGTTTGAAGTGTTGAAAATGCGCTTCAGATCTTTGGATAAGTCGTGCATGGGACGACCCATTGTCCGCATTTATCTGAAAAAATCTATTTTGAATCTGACCTGATTCATTAATACAGTGCCTGCAACCCATCTGTCCTGCTTCTATAATCAAATATAAACCCCAGATTTTAATTGAAATGTCATCATTATTATTTACAGTTTATTTACAGTTTTTACAGTATTTACAGTTTATTATTTACAGCTGAAAAATGAAGTAGCCACAAAAAAAAAAAAGCTGACCCTTTTAGTAATGGCAAAAGCATTGTCACCGTCCATAATTAATCCAAATTTCTTCCATATATCTGATTTGACCTTCAATTGTCAGCCAATCGGAAGCAAGTTTTTTTGAGCTTGTCCTCCAGCAAAATACGCCCGGAAAGGTCATTTGTCAAGCAGCTTGTTATGACCTAAAGTTACGTTTAGGAGTTAAGCGACCTCTAGCGGTCATTTAAATAACTACAATCTGGTTTCCATCGTCAGCATCGCCGTCAGTAAATCCCTAACCTAACCCTAACCCTAATCCTAATTCTAACCCTAACCCTAACCCTAACCCCAACCGTTATTTTAAGTGTAAATGTGACTGAAACTGTATCTGGAACTCAAACTGTAACTCTACAGTACCTTACTGCTGCCAGTAGGGGCGCGATTTTAAGAAAAGCTTCTATGAGTCGTAAATCACAGTAAATGAGAATAATCCACCTGTTTGAGCGTATGGTTGGAGGACAGGCTGTTTTTCTCTCGTCGGATATTATTCAAGTTACGGTAGAGTAATCAAAATAACATTATTTTTGTCTCTTTCTCGCATGCTGTTTATCTTACAGGTTTTAATTTCTGTCGATCCTTCCCCACTAGTGCGTAATTATTGTTTTAATTGCGACTCTAAATAAATATCTGGGGTTTTTTTTTTTTTGTTTGCTTGTTTTATCCACAAGTTGTAAGGTAATGTAATGTAAAGTTCAAATGCAGCCCCTGAAATTCACTATGACTATTTTTAACATCAGGGTATGAGTAAAATAATTTTGAACAATATTTAAAAATTTTTTTTATTACATTTTTGGAGATTACTGTGTTCCGGTTTCCATGCTTTCAATGATGGTTTACTCGCCTCGCGCGCTTCAAAGACCCTTTCATCTGCAGCTTACACTTTGTTTTTTGTTTTTATTTTCCCTGCTACCAGGCAAGTGCGCCCTTATAATAGCAGATGGCCAAGGTGCTGAGGCATCTGGCTTTAAAGGACACGGGAGATGACACTCTGATTGGCTTATTTCGTGTTACGCCCAAAACACCCTATGATTAATTAAGAGATTAAGTATGACCCATTTGAACCTTGCGCCTTGCATTGTGCCCTGATAACCTACCACTAAACCAGCAAAAATGGATTTGGACACGACCTAAATGCACCTGCGCCACATATTTCAGACTATGTGCTTAGATCGTTAAAATAGGGCCCAAAATCAAATCCCAGGCAGGGCTCGAAATTGCGACCAAAATTAACACTGTGCGACCCAGTGATGTGCGGTCGGAGGTTAGTTTGGTGAGGCAGAATCCTCCCCTTTGCTTGATTAGCAATCAGACGATTAACTAGTTTAGTAAGACTATTCGGCAGAATGACGGGCCAGTTTAAGTTTCAGCGGCATTATTACTCAGTACATCAAACCTGAAATGCTCTTGAAACTGCAGATTTGCACTTACTTGGTTACAAGAAGCCAGAGACGTGCGGTGAGGTGAGGCAGTGACCCAAACTTTTATCACAGGATTTTGTGAACCTGTTCCCACGTACTATTCCTGATTGACAATCAAAACAATTCAGACCAATCCTACAGGAAGCCCGTATACTGATAGAGGAGATAATGACAAGATTCATTCACGTATACGCGTCAATTCGAGACTGCAGGGATGGAAATCTGAATAATCAATTAGGAAAAATTCTCGATCTCGGGAATTCTGTATATCGTTTAAACATTTTGTTAATCGGATTATGAAAGAAGACTGAAAATAAACACCTGCTTTTTTTTTGTTTGGGTGTAAAAGCGCGTATTTTAAGAAGAATACATTGTATATTGATCAAGCATTGAACTCTGCATAAGTCGAACTGTTTTAATATTTGTTGATGACATTGCTTCGGCTTCCTGGAAGCAAGTACGCGCAAATCTGCTGTGTAGTGAGCTTTTCAGGTTCGATGCACTGAGTAATAACGCAGCGGAAACTTAAACTGGCCTGTCATTCTGCCGAATAGTCTTATTAAACTAGTTAATCGTCTGATTGCCAATCAAGCAAAGGGGAGGATTCTGCCTCACCAAACGAACCTCCGACCGCACGTCACTGGGTTGCTCAGTGTTAAAGCAACACTAAGGAACTTTCATTTTTGGTTGAGTTTGGCGGTGCCTGTGGACCAAAGCGGTAGTGTTTTGCCTGAAGGACGACCCCATTTCCCATGAGCACCAGCGCGTAGCATCGTAAACATCCTGATCTCCCGGTCCCGTGCAGTTGTTTTGGAAATTAACTGAAGACGGGTCCAAACTAGGGCTGTCAGAATGAGCCTAAAATGCCGTTCGAATATTCTCGACAATTAAACACGATATCGGAATAATATCGAATATATTACTTTCTGTATTTCCCACACAAAATAACGACATACGACATAAGGACATACTAACATAAGATACATCAACATAAACATATATTTGATGGATAATAAGCACAGATTAAAACCTAGAATTTCCTATGTCTGTAATAAGCCCCGACACAGTGAGTCTGAACTCAGGACCCCGACGCATTGCAGAGCTTATGAAATGACAACACACCAGGCTCATCCAAGTTCGAACGAGATGCCAACCGTTCAGTTTTATTCCGTGAGACAGTAATTACTATAATTAATTACAGTACAGTACACAACATCATTAGCTCCCTCACCCCAGTAAAATCCAAAACTATTGTCCGCAAGTGAAACTGCATTTTAGAAAGCACATTTTCTCATCTCCGGTTTTTAACATTAGGCTACACAATAAAAACCAACACCCGCTGCAGGAATGGTAGGCTAACTCGAGCTTCCATATAGTTTGCGAACAACTTTTGCTCGGTCCTCAGTTTTACCGTCGTCAACTGACCCAAACCAAAAGTGTTTCCAAATGGTGCTTTTTAGATTCTTCAGGGTGTAAATCGGTTATTTTCTGAACAGTTGCAGCTGGTGAACTGGCGATAGGGGAAGCTCAAACCCATTCCTTGAAAGTAATGATTGGTCGTGACCTGTTTTCAATCATTCATTTAAATTACTATTATAGAAACTCCGAAAACTCTCAACATTATCAGGTGTATTCAGTTTTCATTGATAACACATACCTGTCAACTCTTACGCATTCGGCGTCAGTTTTGAGTGGCATATTTACGTTCCCCTGCTGTAGTCAGCAATTATTAAATCAACGCATACGTGCGAGATTCTCACGCGGAATTTAAGTGCATGGAGGTTTATCAGTTTCACCTGCGTTACGGTGATTATGACTCCGGACTTCTTACGCTTTTCTTTACTCGGGTTGGAAAAAATGAAATTGCATAAAAACGTTTAAGATGATCTTATCTCATTTAAATAATTTAAACGATAATGAAACACATGCATTGCTTCCAAGCCCTGAGTAAAGAAAAGCGTGAGAAGTCTAGAGTGATAATCACCGTAACACATGTGAAACTGATAAAGCTCCACGCACAAGGACTTCAGTTCCGCGCGAGAATCTCTATGCCTTGATTGAAGCAGGGGAACATAATTATGCCACTCAAAACTCAGGGCTAATGCTGGCTGTCAAACCAGCATGCACATGCGCAGCACAAAGATGTAACAGTTTCAAGACAGTCAGCCGTCTCTGCAGTATAGCGCGTTGGTAGCCACCCGCTATACACTGCACACACTGACAGTGGGTTAATTATCTTGACGTGACTTTTTAAATATTCTATCATTAATTTTCACATTCGGTGGTTTGTTTTATTTATAGAAAATCTATATGTATTCGAATATGGAATATTCATTGACAGCCCTGGTCCAAACTACGTTTCTGTTTCCAGCGGCTGTTTGAGGGATAAATAGCGGCTAAACAATATCATATGACGATGTTGAAAATCAGAAATGTTTAAACAAGCAACAATCCCTGTAATTTTAGCTACAATCAGCGCAAGGTTCTAGTGATAAGCAGGACTATGAGAAGTCATAAGTCAATGCACACGGGTTTTGTTTTACTGATTATTTAGAGCAAGCAACGCGGTTTGACGCGCCGACGCATTTGATAGACTTATTTTGCAATCACTGTACTAAACTCAACAAAAAACACAAGAATCCCGTTTGTCTCTGAAACTATTACCTAACAATCATCAGAAACTACTTGGTCAAGTACATACAAACTGAGACGATAATCGCACAATGATTCAGTATGACTGATCTTCCATCTTTGGTACTTTCCACAGGAGGAAGCTACATGTTTTACTCAAACATTTATATTTGCGGTTTGCAGTCATCGCTTGCGATGCTCAAATCACAATGATAATACTAATGTTAGCTATCGGGAATTTGCATGTTAGCAGTAAATAGCCACCTGCTTGATAGTTCGCAGCTCCACAGTGACACGACCAGCCACACAACAAACTCAAAAGTACTGTAATGTTATAAAGAAAAAACAATGAGTAACGTTACTTACTAGTCCAGCAGTAACAGGGCCAAGGCAGCATCGGGGCGGACATCCTCCTCGTCTTTGAGCTCACGCCAGCGAGTGAAAAGCCTGGCCAATATTGATCCTTGTCTGGGCTTTGATTCTGTTACTCTCTCTCTTTCGTTTTTTAGCCTCCTCAGACAAAACTTTTAATTTCTTTGGTTTTCTTGCTGCTTCCGCCATGATAGCGGTAATCCCACATAGGCGTTCGCATTGACTTCCGTGTTTTTAACGAATGAGGAAAGGGGGAAGTGAAATATGCCGTAAAGCAGTCAGCACATTTGTAGTTTTTTGTGTGCAGGGGTTCCTACCATCCACCTCGAAACTGCATAGTGCCAGTGAAAGTGATACAGACGCCCTCAGGCGATGACGGAGGTGTCATTCACCCTGTTGTAAGTCGATGTACCATCACAGAAGTTCTGAAAATATTATATGAAGGTTGAAAAGTTACTTAGTGTTGCTTTAATTATGCGACCAAAACGTTCGCGATTTCGAACCCTGCCAGGGGAGCCAGGTTCCCACGGTTAGAATTTAAAAAAAAACTATTACAACAGAAATTGAGCCATGTCTTATATATAACGGCATAGAAATGAGTGTGCAGGATCTTAAGAGCTAGTACTCACTCTCTTGAATAAGTGTGCGGCATCCCGTGACAACAAGTGTGCATTTTGTCTCATGAACAGGTGCAGTCGAGCTCGAGTTGGCGCAGTTATTCTGAGATGGTCGTGTTTTTGGGAATATAAGAGGGAAGAAGACTCACAGACAGCTAAGCACCTAAAAACCTACAACTGTCATAATGATTTGCTTCCTGTCCTAGTGTCCTATGCCTATATGCTCATGAGGACTTAGGTTAGACTTCCCACAATTCAAACCTACAAATTGATGCCTCTCTGTGGAAACTGAATCTCTGCAAATGAGAACTAGACATATGTCACATACAAATTTAAAATGCATCACAGTGTCTTGATCCAAAGTGGCTGTCCACTGGGAAATAGGTACTGAGCTTTTTTGAAAGAAGAATATTGATAATAATGAGGTCTGTGGAATTTTCCATTCAGGCTTTACATTCTCTGTGGACAGGGGGCAGTGGGGCGGATGTGGTAGAGGGGGTTAGGAAGGCAGGATCTTTACTCAAGTGACATAACTAGCTCTGAACCGGAGTGAGGTCTCCGTAGGGCAAATTCGTGAAACAATTACATGGAAAAGCTGCCAAGGGAGCCTTATTAAAATGGCATAGACCTGTAGTCCTCTGGTAGCCCACGCATTGCAATGCTAGAGCATCATTCTTAAATGACATCAGGAGAAAAGTTATTCAGGAGTTGTGCAATGAGAGACAGATAAAGAGAGAGATTACATGTGCATGTCTGTGTGACTGAGAGAGAGACAGAGAACAAACACAACATTTATTTTACTTTAGCACCTGATCCAGACACGATCAAGCTATGCCACCATTAAGGAGTATGTTAAGTGGGTTTGGAAAAAAAAATGAGAGGTTTCCCACTTGCATCATTTTGTTAAACCGTTATTCAACCAGCAAAATTCCATTGAGAACATATTTTATAAGGATACCTTGGGAGAAATACCTAATAGAACAGTTGTAAGTGAGAAAGGATAGCCCCTAAAGCGGTTTTGGGGGTTACAGACCTTGCCCAAGGGCCCCATGGCAGTGTTCTTCCGAACTTCATCTCTCCAGGTCAAGTCAGAATCCCAAGCCTCAGAGGGGGCTCAAAGCAGGCAAACTACCTGAAGGCTACCCTGCTGCTCTTTGAGTCTGGAGAGAGGAGACCGGGTCATGACTGACCTGTGAATCTACCCCTCATCATCTGTAACCGTCTCCAACTGATTTTTTTATTTTTTTCAGACTGACAGTTGAAAGAGTGAATATCTCCAATTTAGCTCATTTATGTTTCTTCCTGCTTTCTTCACATCATTTTCATGCTTTTCTCTCACCAAGAGGGAGAGCTGAAGGTGAGAACAGTTGGGAAGAAAAGGAAGACTGGAAAAAATAAGTGATGTGAATGAGCCCACAGACAGGAAACATATCCCTCTTCCTCTCTGTAATTATTCAGTAGAAGATGTAATACATGCCTGCATTTATACATCATATGTCAAAATTCTGCATTCCTAATACAGTTAGTTACTTAGCTGCTCAGCTACTAATACCTTTTTAGTACCTTGATCGCTAATGCTTTGAAAGCCGTGAGCCACTATAGTTGTCATCTAGTGGGATGGCAGGAGGAGAAATCCTAAAACAGGAAAAAATGACCCAGTGGGAGGACATCTCAGGGGGAACAAACCATAAAATCTGGCCAACACTCCTAAGGTGGTCCTCAGACCCTCTCCATGGCCAAATTACAATTCCATCCACATTCATACTCTTAAAAAATACTTCAAAATATTAGTTCTTCGTACAGCTAACCTCTACAAAACATAGCTCTGAAAAACTGTTCTCTTCGCACACTAGATTTTGGCAATGCCAAGTGGTATGGATTGATGGAGATGCAAAATGTAACTTAAAATTATTGCGGGAAACAAGCCATCGGGTTGGAGTAAGTTATGTATAATTTTAAGATGGAGAAACAGCTACTACAGTTGTGGGCACACTGCATTCCAATCCGTACAGCAAAGTGACAAAGGAAGAACTGAGGACATTCCGGGAGACCTTAGGTGCGGCAGCGGGTGGTTTTTTTTTTTGTGACCGCAAAACAAAGGGAAGTTTGATGAAACGAGTGTAAATATGCACGCGGTAGTAATAAATTTGATTTTCTATAATAATTACGCACAAACTTATTTTCTGGTCTGTCTTTAATTAACTTGCGTTTCTTTTGTTGCTCTGTAGCTCGTTGCGCTCAAGTGCAGCATCTGTTCCAGGAGCGTATACACCCGGAAGTAGAATTTGCACGTAGACTCCCATTCATTTTCGCCTACTTTAAAATGACATTTTCGAAAACACTTGCGTGCGAGTCAGTGTTATTTTGGTATCGCTGTGCAGAGCGACATTTCGTCTCCGTAAATATGTGTTTTTGGAGGATGGAAAGCGGCACACTTCTGATGGGAAGATCAAAATGTGACTCGGTGTCAACGTTGAAGTCCGAGCAGAAAAGTTATGTTAACTTGACCGAGGCTTTTAATGACCCTCTGATAAGATAATTGCTTGGACGTTTTCGCTGTTATAAGAAACGTTAATGAATGTCCGTGTACGTTATGAAATTACTCTCTGGTTTCCTCAATTCATTGTACCCTGGTTGAGCATATTTGCCATCAACTGAATTGTTTATATTGAATCATATGCCTAATGCCAACGTTGATAAAAAGACGCGTGAGTTAACTCTGGCTAATCCTTTACTAAGCGACATCTTTGCCCCTGTCCCGTTAAAACACTGCTCTCAAAAATGATCACTGCAGAGCACGAATCAAGGGGATAGAGAAAAGTTTTTTCTCCTGATTTTTAACAGCAAAGCCTTTCTCCCATCGTCTTTGGAACTAAGAAGTATTGTCGTTGAATGTCAATTACAAGTAGCTAGCTTGTTGGCCACCTTGTTAATTTTATTAACTGCTAAGTCAATGTAGGCCCCGCAACGGTAAGGGCGCCAAGGTAGCTCGCTGGTGACCATTATCAATCGCTAGCGTTTGTTGTTAGTCGGCGGTCTATTCAAGTCATTGGGACGGCTAATTAGCTAGCTAGCACAAGAAAGCAAATTTTTTCTATTAAAGTTACAAATTTACGTTTCTACATTAACTTATGCATGAAACGTTTTATTACAGCCCTTCAAATGAATATTGCTGCAAAAGGCAGGAGAACACAACTGTGTAGGTTTGTTTGATAAAAGTGCCTTCTGTAATATTCTTGTGTTGTAAATTGTAATTATCTTGTGAGATTTATCTCCAATGAAAAATACACTAATTTCAGAACTTTTTAGATCTTTTTTTAAATTAGTTTATGAATGCATTAAAAGCTTATTATGCGGGTCTTCATGATGTAATTCTACATGGCAGTCACTGCCTGTATAGCTAAGTAGATGAGTGACCAAGAAACACTACTAGATCCATAGCAACTTGTCACAAAGGAAAAAATAAGATATCAGTTTCTGTGTCACCCCTGTGTGAGCAATGGGCTCAGTCTGGCCACCCCGATGAAAATTGTCTGGCTCCGCCACTGGTCGTACTGTTAACAAAATAGAAACAGTAACCACTGACAGAGATGAGCATCTCTGATTTACTCTTGAAATCCACCATCTGCAATAGTGGAGCAGCTAAAGGTGATTTTGGGCCAGAATCATGCATTTGATGATACAAGCATTAACTTTGGTATGAATGTTCTATATATGTCACTTTTTGAGAAAAAAGTGCCAGCCATCAAAAATTCCAATATGACCGCCATTTTTTCAAGATGGCCGCCGGTGTCTGGAAGAACAGCTATAAAGCATAAAAAGAGTTTGCTCTTTTGAATTTTTTTGTAAAATTATTAACAAATTTGTCTTCTTTGACCTCATTTTTAGTGCCTAGACTGATTTCTTGCATAATAAAGCATTTTGCAAAGTGGTATATGGTGTGGAAGGCGGGTTCTAGGCCTATAGGAGAAGCAAAAACTCAGACAATATACAACGTACCTTATACAGAGTAATACGGGTCCAGTACAACTTCTTCTGTAGACCAGGCAAGACTTGATCTCTTTGCATGGAGGCAGAGGCCATCTGACATAATCCCACCATTTCAAAGTGCACTGAAGGAACATGCAAAATGAGCTGCGTATCAAGCTGGACATCTTAGGACAGTGCATCCTCTGCCAGCCAGAACAGCAGTGTCCATCCAACTGGGAAAGGTCAAAAGAAAATGATAATTGGAAGGTTGAGTGGACTACTCTTGAGCCCATCTCTAAGAGCTGCCGGGAGTTGACGAAGCGTGGATGCAAGACAGACTGTGGTGAAAGGTGCAAGTGTGTAAAGAATGGACTAGCCTCTATTGCACTCTACAGTTGTCACTGTCTGAGTTCTTCAGAGACAACAGAACACTGAATGCTATGGGGGTAGGGGGTTCCGATCAAGCAGTCCTATGCCAAAAACACTACATACCGTCGCATCAGTCACGATAGTAGGATATTTGGACAAAATGTTGCAGACTTTTGGCATATGTTTCAGAGTAGGGAGTCATCTGGTGGCCATCTTGGAAAATGGCCACCATATTGGAATTTCAAGTGGCTAGCACATTTTTCCCAAAATATAATGTAAAATGAATATTTCCTCCAAGTTTCATCTGCTCCACTACAATCCTATTTTTGAAAAAGGTGGGGCAATATGGAAAATGCAAATAAAAAAGGAAAACTGATTTGTTAAGTAATCCTTGACCTGTAATAAACTAAAGTACAAAGATAAAAATGGCGCACTGATAATATGCATCAGCAGGAAAAGAATCTGTGAGTACAGGGATACAAGAAGAAATTTTTTTTTACTCTAGAATGAAAACGCTCGGCCAGATGCAAGCTCAGACATTACAATAATAGCAGTTGGAATGGGAGCATCATCACGACAGCAACCTAATCTACATTAAATTCAATGAGATTACATGAATTATTCACTCTCAGAACACACTGCAGCCAGCATAGTGCTGGCACACATTCCATTTCATTTCTTCTAATCTCAAAATATGTCATTTTTCAGATAATGGCTGATATATGTAGGTCTTTTGAAGTACTCAAACATGGGTTCCCATTGGGTGCCAATATATTTCTATAATCCTCTGAATAATGTGGTTATTTACATTATCCCTTCAAGGAACGTCAGTAGAATGAAAGTCATTATGAAGAAATTCCCAATTCAGGAAATAATTATTACACTCGGCATACAGTACATCAACCCTAAAATTAATGAAAGCATGGAATCCCTAAAAGCAAGCAAGTTCAGTAAAATTTGAAATTCAGTAAGATCCTCACTTCTTTTCGTTTTTTGAAGAGGTGCGGTCCACCTAACTGAATGCGACCCTTTGTGCATGATAAATGACAAACGAGCAAACAATCTATATTGAAATATAAATTGAAAACAGTTTCCACTAGTCTTTGTTTAGTTTTTTCTTCTGCTTTTTACTCACAGAATTACACATTAAGATCGTTGAATGGTTCCTCAATCTCAAAACAAATAAGCCATTCATTCTAAACATAAGAGCCATAAAATGTACAAGAGCTGCAAAACTAATGCAAATTGACTAGCTCATGCTCCAGGGCCAACACACCTGCTTGCACTCCTATAAGACTGGGCTTAATTGAGCCCTTTTCACACACTTAGCAACAAAGTTGGCTCCCTTGTCTTCTCTCTTTTCTGCAAACAGTGTCTTCCCTTCCTAGGCCTGCATAAAACATAAAATTGTAGATAATATTTGGCCACTGCCAAATCTGGCTCACATATTGGTGACATTAATTTATTATAAAAAAAATAGCATTTTTTCCAGTTCAATGCTCAGATAAAATAAATGAGAGATAGTACAATAGTAGTTGCCAATCAGTAGTATTACAATCAGGACATGCCATACATTTCTCATTAGTCCTCCAGGAAAAAAAAAAAAATCCTCTAAAAGTCAATGCGTTGGTGTCAATTGATTGTGGCAGATCAGAACTGGTGGACACTTTTAGTATCCAACAATCATCATTATTGCCTCATTGGCTGTGACGGCTGCTCTGCAGAGAAGTAAGGACTCCTCTACAAACCAGACAAGTGACATCACGACAATACTGTCCCTGTGGTATCGTCCCTAGAACTGCCCCAGGGCAGTGTGGCAGTGAGGCAGTTGGGTGGGCAGTGAGGTCATTTTCATTTATTTTCCTCTCCGTGCACTCATTTTACACCTCACTGTCTCTTTATTCTCATCACTCAGCCTCCCAGGCCAGCTTTAGCCCCCACCCCCACCCCCACAACATCTGGAGGGTTCACCTATACCTCAGACACATACAGTGTAACAGTCGAGGATAGGGGTCAGTTCCATTACACCTCAACCAGTTTGGGAAATTTACATTCAACTACTGATTGTATTACATTGAAAAACACTCTGGCAGTAACTCGCTTCTATCGTGTCTTAGAGAAGGGTGACTTATTATCTTGCCATCCCCTCTCACAGTATGTCTGGCAGATTTGGGGTACCATGATTTCTGAGGGCATTTTGTTGGTTGTATCTTTCCCTTCTCCACCATCAGCCCAGAATGAGATATAAGATGCATTCAGTACAGGCTTTGAGTTTAGCCCTCCCCTCACACTGCTGAATTCACACTGACTCCTCTCCCTCCTCCATGCTCTGAGGGCACCATTACAACAGCGACGGTGATGAAGCTGATGTGGACCTGCCCTGTCAGCAGTTCTCCACCTCTCCGTCTTCACACCTCGATTATCACCTCCAGTCAGGCGGCTGCCTCTTCCCGACATCTGGAGAGGGAGAGAGATGGATCAGGAGAGGGAGTCTCTCTCGCCGTCAGCAACAAGCAGAGGAAGGGGAAACAGAGGATCTGACCTCTGTGACAAAGCACCTGACAAAGTCCTTTCCAGCTGGAAACAAACTGTCGCTCCGTTAAACTCGCTTTGGGTGCATTTATAGCAATAGTTCACAGTATGGCTTTTGTGAAATATTATTTCAGTTTTATATGTGATGAAGGGTATTTTAGATTTTCAGAGGTTTGTGATGATCTTGCAGCTTTACAATGGCAGACGTAGACTATTATGTTTGCGGCCCAAAGCACAAAAATGCACTTCACATAAACTGCACAACTGCTCGTACTGAGGGATTATGCCTCCAGAGGTTGTGCGTTTGTAATGAGATTGTTATCCAGCCCGAAGAGGAGATGTATAGTTTTAAGTAGCAGTTGTCCGTCTCTCTGTCTGTCTGTTTACATTTGTGCGACAGTGCAGTTTCATCAAATTACGCTAAATTTTAGGGAAAGGTGTGCAATGGTCCAAGGATCACCGGATTAAATTTTGGATCTTACTGGGTCAAGATCTCGGACACCAAAAATCAGGGTGGGATATGTTGTGCCTGACACCATTTGTTCTTTATTTTTATGTATTTTTAATGTTGGTCACACAATATTTTAATGTTTGCCTATAAACTAGAAATAAATCATTATTAGACAGTATTTTAATCATCAACAAGTCCACGTTTGTTTTTCGTTGGTAAGTCCCTTACTAAAGTTTTTATGTTTATATGCAATAAACTTCAAGCAATTAAAAACATTATAAAAATTGCATGTGGTTACTGGTGTAGGACCAAATAATTTACAAGAAATTATTTATATTTATAAAGCTGAAGCCAGAAAATTGAGTTTTCGTAAAATTTGAGAGTGATTACTGCATGCCCACCCTCACCGCACCCCGCATTACACTTAAAAATGTCACAAAAATAAACCCAAACTCCCGGCTCAAGTAAAATTAGAATGCCTTTAAGGAAGCAATGTGTGGAAAAATAAAGGAATCTGAGTGGAAGGTGTGAGTTCAATACTCACTGGCTACAAATGTTAGAAAATAGAAAACCACCACCACCCACTTTCATTTTCTTTGGGTAGGCTGCTTAGTTACAGCAAAAACTTTGCAATTTTTGCAGAATGTATTTAAATAGCCCTGGTCACGCAGCAAATTACTTCTATTAGTGCTGATTATTGCTTGAGAGGACTTTGCCACTGCAGCAAGTAACTAGTGGAAGGATAGCACAAGCAGGCCCTTGTGGGGCTCTGGGATATTTTTAGGAAGAACAGGGCCATCAGATCTCTAGTCGCTGGTAAGAATCCCACATCACTCCAACTTGGATCAAAAGGGTGCGTGAAGGAGTCTGTCCCATCAGGAGATGCAGGGGGTGCAGAGAGCTGAGCCTACTTTGCATGACTTGCTTAAATTGCAGAGGGGAAAGGTCCATGAATAGCTTTGCAATGGATGATAGCAGCCATTTTATGCGTACCATCCATCACTGGAGTAGTGCACAAGCAAAACAGCCCAGGCAGTGTGTCTGATGCACATATCCCAGCATCCCTTGCAGTGCCCTTGGGGATAGAAAGTGATGTATTACACAGGGAGGGGCAGAGGTTGTAAGCAGGGGTTGCTTTGGGCGCTCAATAATTTCCCTTTGGTTACTGATATGAAGGCTGATTAACACAGTGTTACGGTATTAAAATGCCATCCTTCTGTGTCACTCCATTAGTCAGCTTGGTTAAAAAAGACAGTGATAAATGGTCATTCCATAGTTTGACTGTTGGTAGTATATCTCAATTTTTTCTTTCTTCTTTTTCAGTATGAGCACTATATTTTTCCCAAACATGGAAAGTAATTTACTGAATGAAGCTGTCTACTAAATTGTATTATTATTTCCAGATTCACTGGCTTTCCTAATCCTTATTGCAGAAAATTGCATTATCAGTCAGTATCAGTCATGCTGGGAATGATGGTTTCTTTCATCGTCTGAAAGTACCGCAGATTGTTCTCGTTTGGCTGGAATGAGACTCACACAGGGTCTACGTGCAGCTGTCTGATTAAAGCTGTGGTCTTCCTGGTTACTTCCTGGTTTGAGGTCCCAATGAGCTGCCTGACTGCTATCAGAAGGCCAGCTGATATTCTCTGGCAGCCAGCCTTTCTGCCAGCTTGTTTGTCTCACAAAGGCCTTGAAGCTAAGAAGACTTTGCCCGGGCTTTGCAGCCAAACATTTGTGACAACTTCCCTACACGCATCAGAGCGTCTGAGGGTCTTGTAAGGTGGCCAAGCTGTATAAACATCCAATTCCATAAAAATATCATAAACTTCATGATTATTTGGATTATTCTTACATTTTGTACATCATACATCAATATTTTTTTAATTAAATGAATATTATATCAATATGATTATAATGGTGACGTGCGGTCCATTTGTATTTAAGTATTAAATTGTCTCATGAACACCAGGTTTTGAAATATGTAAAATACTATTGTGCAAAGCAGCGAGACAGCTGCAATTTTAAACCGAACAGAACGGTAAAATATGATATTTGAAAGTTAATTCTTAAAATGGCCATGGCCAATATCGAACATGTGTAGAAAGATTACAGCTTACTCTAAAGCCATGGTTCAAAAAAAAAAAAAATACATAAAATCACTGTGCCAAGTTTTATGCTCTGAATGTCCTCATTTTTAGATTTGACCGTTGCCTCCCTTGACAAGCATAGAAAACAAGAATCAAACATGTGGTCGATATTTTCACAGAGATCTGATATGTAATGGATAGCTGTAATTTAGTTTCCCACAGCAGTGACAGACCTTACAGAGGGTATCTTCATTGCCACAGCCAGGATAATCTTACCATATTCACATGGCTCACTGTGACAAAACATGAAAATATGATGCTATATATACAATTAAAGCCTGTGTACAAACATCGAATCAAATAGAAGTGACTGAAAACAGTATCCCCATGCACAACCGCGCAACTCCTGAAGTAGATTTTGTCATTAACAATGACAAAAAGATGAGGAGGTCTGACGAGAAAATAAATCAGAAACACTGTTTATTAAGACACACTGTTTCTTTCTCTATATATGTGTGATAGTTTCTTCCACTTAAATCTCCTCTGTTGTTTTTACAACCACCAGAAAAAAAAGGTTAAACTCCATTAGTTATTTGGAAATTCAGTCCAGACTCCTTAAACACAGAGCTGTCATTTCTGTCATCAAATATTTGAGTTTAAGTTGGTGGAGAGAACTCCTCTGACACATTTGCACGATTTTAACTGGATGGATTGCGAGTTCAATAAAATGGAATGTAATCGATTTGAGAGCGGTCTCAAGCTTTGTGTTCTCGAGAACTGGAGGCTGAATTGACTGAAGAAGCATGCTAAGCAAAGGAATCAAGAAGCACTGAATTTTTTAATGTAAATGATTTGCTATAAACTATTGTAACTTGTGTTTCTTTGTAATTACTTTCCCCACAGCACATTTTGTCTAGTTTGGAATATTTTAGCACTTTTCTCACTGCGCCAACAGTAGTACATTTTTCTCAAGCACAGCTGAATAAAACGAATCAACTACCACTTTTGAAATGAAGTGAATGAAATGAAATGAGTGATACAATAAAAAAAAAGTTTCTCAACTTTGCAACATTTAGTTTCTTAACCCTTTCGCAGGCAAATTTTGGCCCAGATGCATACCCCCACGGACGGATTAATTTTGGGTTTTTACCAAAATATGATTGTTATTCAAAATAACAATAAAATAACACCAAATCTCATAATAAGTTTCCCATAACTGATGTTTTTATGTTTCAATCCTCTCCAGAATCGCTAAAATCGTTTGGATCCAAGTCACTCCCGCTCTCTGGATATTCAAACTCATCGTCAGAGTCATTCAATAAAGCAAAAACTTCATCCACGTTGTATTTACGTTTAGAAACATGGCTAGAATGCCGGCTATTTGTACTAAATCGATGCCATGTTCACATGTCCCACAATTTGACCGGGAAGTAGTCTCGTATTTAGCGTTTTAGGAAATCCCATGCCTCGTTCACGGCTAAAAATACAGTGCTGGGTGACCTGAGAGACAGCCAATGGTAATGAGTGTAACTAACAAGGGAATTCCCGCAATCGGGGAATTTAAAGAAGACTTTATAAAACACGTTGGTTAAAACGACAAAAATGTCGCTGTGCCTGCGAAAGGGTTAATTTGCATGAAACCAGTTCACAAAAACTCAGACATACTACCAACCATTTTTAATTGCTGCCGCAGGTACCAGTCTTATTGTTTGCCTTCATCAGTGACACACCCCTTCAGGTTGGTCAAGGAGCCCATTGAGAGCTCCATTTTGAATTTTTTGCCAGGCACACACCAAGCAGACTGTACCCCAATTCTCCAAGGTCGAAAGCATCAACAGTTGGCTTAGTGCATTCTCGGCTTTACGCTGTGTGTGTGCATGTGTGCAGTGGTTAAAGTGGGATTTGACAGGTGGGGGAACCCTTAAATTCGGTGTTGCGGCGCAGAGGGGGAAAATGACACAAATGATTGCAAATAACTGTATTCGCTTTATTTTTGGCCTATTGGGACTATGACATTGAGAAAGTCCCCAACAATCTGGCAAATTAAGTTCAATGTGAGTGCTACCGCTTTGGGCTGAGCTGATGATTGGGGCTGTGCTACTACTGCTGATGCTGGGCTGGGCTGTGCTGTTCACCTGGACCGTGGCTGTGCTGCTGATGCTGGGCTGGGCTGTGCTGTTCACCTGGACCGTGGCTGTGCTGCTGATGCTGGGCTGGGCTGTGCTGTTCACCTGGACCGTGGCTGTGCTGCTGATGCTGGGCTGGGCTGGGCTGTGCTGTTCACCTGGACCGTGGCTGTGGTGCTGATGCTGGGCTGTGCTGTGCTGCTCTGCTGAGCTGTGCTGCTGAGGTTGTGCTTCTCCTTCTGAACTGTACTGCTGCTGAGCTGGACTTGACAGCGCTGCAGATGCTGGGTCGAGCTGCACTGAGCTGCTGATGTTGTGCTGTGCTGCTGGGCTGGGGCGGACTGCCGATGCTGGGCTGTGCTGCTGTGCTGTGCTGTGTTATGCTGTGTTACAGGGCTGTGCTGGACTGCTGCTACTGCTAGGCTGCGCAGCTGATGCTGGTCTTCTCCTGCTTGGCTGTGCTGCTGCTGAGCTGGGCTTGACAAGTTTGCTACTGCTGGACTTAGCTGCACTGTGCTGTGGAAGGACTGGAGAGCCACAGCTGATGCTGCGCTGAGCTATGACCTGGGTTGTCTTCAATCCCCTAATCATAGTAAAAATATTGAATTTGTCAAGTGATAGAATCTACTAAGGGGACACGTTATTTAAATTGGCAGCGATGGCAAGAGCAGTGGATGGAGAAAAAAAGTCTGCTCCAGTCAAGGGCGTAGGTTTGCATATGGACGGTAGGGACATGTCCCTACCAATATTTTGGGAAGCCAGATCGTCCCTACCAATATTTCAGCGAAGTCGTTCTTATCATCTTTCCAAATAAGCCATATTAGACCCAGTTGTGGAGGCTACGTCTCCAAGACAACCTATTTACGCATTCTAGCATTTGATTGGTTGAAAGGGAGGGGCTACCTGAAGGCTAAAAGTCAAGTGTAAATTGACCACTCCAGAGCCATGGACCACTCTAATCAGGTCATGAATATTCATTTTTGTCCAAAGTGGGGCTTGAGACGTGCAACTGTATCGCCGGCTTTGATTACATGTTGTTTGCAATGGCTTGCCCGTTAAAATTTGGCATTTGTTCCAGATTTTTCTTCATCGCGCAACTATAGCACTTTTCCCATGGACCAACTCATGACATATATTTGATATTACCTAAGGTACGTATCACTTCCATGGAAATTTCATTATCTGAGAGCGCAAGAAAAAAATATCCATGTAATGCTATAAATATTCAGCCAAACTGAATGCCAAGTGTAATGCTGGGAACTTGAATCGGTGCGGTTTAGCACTGTAGCAGGCTAGCTAACTGCCACTCTCATAACTAAGTGTGCTTGCAGTACCGTTACATAACATCACTTTGTTAGCTGGCGAGCTAACGGCAGCTAGCCAGTCAGTTGACAAGGCCACAGAAAAAAAGTCGAGAAATCCCGCGATGGTGCTATTATTAATGTATTATTTTGTATGCAGGAACCATGTCAGCAAGCTGTTGAGGATACAGGTGTATCAGAGCTTCAGGTGAGCTCCTAATTATAAATTATCGTATGGAATTATAGGGAAAGCATTAAAGTTAGTCTCATGATGTTCAGGTAATATAACCTTTGAAAGTCAAAATGTTTCGACCAACTTTGCCTGACACTGAGAAAAATGATACTTTGAAACTACTTAAAAAAATTACTGTAAGTTTTTACACCTAAATTTATTAGTTTCTCTCAAATCAAATTAATGATTTAATTTCAACCCCAAATCTTGATTTGATACTTATCAAAATATTTATCTTTATCTTTACATTCACATAAAGTAAAAAGATCATTAATCATAAGGACCTTAAACTAATTTTTTACTTTGTAACAAGTAAATTTATCGGTTTTTTTTTTTCAAATTCAATTTATGATTTAGTTGAAACCATAAATTTTGATTTCATATAAATTTAAATTTTTACTTTGCCATAGTCAACAATTTACATTCAGAAAAAGTAAAAAGATTGTTTAGTATAAAGACCATTCACCATTTATTTACTTTGTGACAATTTATTTTTTTAATTTAAGGAAACCTAATATTTATTATTACATTTAAGTTCAGTTTTTACTTTTGAATGAACCAATTAAATCACTGTAATTTGTTACAAAAAATTTAATTAATTTTTCTCAAGTTAAATTTCTAATTCCATCCAACCTAATACTTAATTTAGTGTACTTACTATGAATAAAGACAGGAAAGTATTCTTCAGAAGACCTTAATTTATTGTGATGTCTTTATAAAACACGCATCTCTGCATGAAGAACTGAAAAACATCAAAAACATAAATAAAATCCAAATCAAATTTTGCAGCCAATAAAGCTAGCCAGCATGTTTGTTATAAACCAAGGATGGGGAACAAAACAGAACAGTCTTTTCCATGTTTACTACAAGTGAATTCCCACATTACTAAAATGGTTTGCACATCTTTGATTTAAAAAGTCAGATATAGAATGTAATAGTGATTTGTAAAAATAGAGCTTCTAACCACATTAAAACGGGGCTATCCCCTCAATGTATGAATGTCATATTGTTTTTGAACTACAAATGTGATATAACCTTAACCATATAAAACCTTATAAATCCGTTACATGTAAAATTGCTTTGTACATCAATCCTTTAAAACTTGACATGCTGTATGTTACAGCGGTAAAGAGGACGGGTAAAAAAAGAGCTTCTAAATGTGCAAAAACTTGGCTATGCAAGAAACAAACTGGGAGGGTGCAATCTATAAAAGGCTTGTCTTAAGTGCACAAGTCAGTTCAAGAAAAGAAGAAAAAAAAAAACAAAACATCACCATTACTAGTTACATTAATAGTGCTAGTCACTGTAAATTTAGCACTGTTCATATTTTCAGTGTCAATATCAGTGCCACATTACACAAAGAATTCTGTGAACATAGTCAAGTCTGTCTTTTCTTCACATTTAACAATGACCCCTCATTATCCTAAGATCTATTTGAATACAAGCAATAACAGAACAACGTGCTGTATACCATCATTCTTATCGCATTCATCCAGTATTCAGAGCTTGACACTGAGGCTGCACACTTCATTTAATTTTCTTCGGTTCTATTTCCATAAATATTTTCCTCAGCTTATCGAAAGTGTATTTGAACTCACCTGGATAGCTCAGGTTTAGAGCATAAATGAGGCCAAATAACATGGCACATGCGTGTGGAACTGATGGCAGCTTGTTCAATGCCTTCAATGACAATCCCGATGTTGAGTGGAGGCTGGAGAGGATCATCCTCTTCTCTGATGACAAAGATTGCCATGGTACACCCTCGAGCTCTTTTTCTGCTGTATCCTTCTGAGCAACCTGACAAAATACAAGACCATTCATTTAAGTTATTCTCATAAAACCAGAGTCCACCTTATTTTTTGCCGGAACTACAGTAGGGCAGTACAACATTGCAACATTCTGTCATCCAACTTCCTTTTTAGAGCAGAAGTGACATTATTTTTTATCAATCAGCTTTATCATCCCTTACTTGCCAGCCTGCTCTATGGAGAGATTTAATAACTGGAAGAAGAGAATGAATATTAATGTGTGTGTAACACTTATGTAAAGCCACACAGTTATATGAAAAACCTCAAAAAAAAAAAAAGTTTAAAAGAGCCGCCTTTGAAGTGGTTAATAGAAAAATTACTTACCAGATACTGTTTGATGAGTTTGTCCACTTCTTCCCCAACATACACAATAAGGCACTTCAGCAGACACTCTCTCTTAAGATTCACCTCAAGGCTCTAGATGTAAGCACAAACACATACATACACATATTGCAAAGTTATTCTTTTCAATTTTGAGACTTGACTGAGGATGCAAACACTAAACCAGTGTTTCTTTAAAGGGGGTATGTGTACCCGTATGGATACTTTGGAGTACTGCAGGTAGTACAAGATTTATTTTTTATTCATTTATAATGTTAATTTGAATGAAAAAGAACCTTCTGACATCCTCTGAGATATAAGTGGTAACTTTATGAGAAAAAGCTCAAATTTCAAGAAAAAGAAATTATGAGATAAACTCACAAATTTATGTGAGAAAAATTAACAAAATTGGTTGTTTTTTTTTTCCTCTGGGAATGTAAAGCTTTAATCTGTTATTTCTCAGAATATTACCCTCTTACCTCTCTGTAACTATTTCCATTGTTCAATCCAACTCTTATAAAATGTGTTGAAAAGATTAACAGTATAGCTTCTATTTACAATGTTACTATTTATGTAATATAAGGCAAATTTTAATGTACTGAGGAAGCACACACTTGATCAAGAACTCTCAGTATGTTCTGGGTCTTCTCTCTGAGGACTCCTCCCTTCTCTCTGACGACTCCTCCCTTCTTTCTGACGATCTCCATCATCTAGCTGTGGTGCTTGTCCAAGGAAGCCAGGAATCGTGGTGTAAGTGGAACAGTTGTGATCCTCATGAATTCAGCATTGACCTTAAAAAAAAGAAAGAAAGAAAAAAAAAGTCCAAGCAAATATTGCTACATTAGATATTACAACTGAGTGCAGTGTGAGACCATTTCCATCATCAAAGGCCAAAACATGCACTTGGTCATTATATCATTTGATTAGCAATTGTTCAGCACACCTGAAAAATGATTAGCAAAAATTAGAAAGTAGTATAACAGATTTTAAAAGACAAAAGGATTTCTTTATTCTTTCCTAATGACAAATTACAATTACAATAGAAATACAACTCCACTTATTTCTAAAAGGCATCAATTTTACCCTGAACAATAATAATTTAATACAGCACACTTCCGTTTCCCGATGAAATTTCTGTAAACTTCTTGTAACCTGCAGCTGTCTTAGTTATACCTTACTGTAGCATAATGTTGTTTAACACCTGATCAGAGATGTGAAAGGACCCAATCCCGTTAAAATCCAGTCACACAAGGCACTCTCCAACTCAGTCAAATTTTGACATCTCAACATCATGTATTTGAATGATCAGAGATCGTTGTGCATGTTTTGGGAGACGGCAGTGGCGAATTTGCAATTCCCTGAACCACAGAGCAATGGGACAAGTTTTTATGACTTTGATCAGCTTACCGTGATGTTTGGGTGGCTGAAGGCACATTCGGGGGTGTGAAAACGTAAAGTGTGTACATCCAGTCAAGACGATTCCGAGTTAAAGCCGCAAGTGGAGGTCTGATCCTGAGGCAAAACCCAAATCACATCACTTTAGTATAGCAGTGATTACAAAGATTCCCCTTAACTAGCGTCAGCCAGATTGGAAGATGGCTAGCTTTATAACCTGAAGAGTAACATAATACGCAGTAGCACACATAACAAGATAATTCAGCTAAAACTAGCTATGAAATAACACGTCTCAGGCCCGAACTGTCTGTTTGGTCTTTAGGGAAAATAAGCTGGTATTCAATGTTGAAAGAGATCGTCTGCATGCGATGGCATTGAAAGTGACAAATCAGAGCTATAAAAACTACTCCAATAGGCATCATAGCATAGGTTTACTAGCCAGCTAGCTGTAGCTAAGCGATTGCTTTCACACTAGCTACCAAACTAGCTAACGTCCCAAAAATGTAAACGTTTAATTGGGTCGCACGAAACTTCCGCGAAACCTCAGATAAGTTCACGCCCATGACAGCTGGGCAAAGTGAGTAAAGTTGGGGCAAGAAACAAATCATATCGCCTTGATATGATGATCATTTACGAAGATTTTCTTTAGTTAATGTTAGTTAGCTGACTAACGAACTACGTGGATATATCCAAAGATCAACGTACGCGACGGCTCCGGATGGCTCACATAGCTGAGTCTTGCCGTAACGACCAGAGATGATAGAGCGTATGCCTGTACCAGAGAGCCTCTCGAGCCCAAGTGCATGCATGCGCTCCCCAGAAGCTGATTGGATGGTATGCAAATGAGGAACATCATTTTCAAGCCAATCAAAGTTGTGAAAACTTCTCCTGTTTCTATGTGGCTCGGGAATTTGGAAGTTCGCCAGTGAGTCTGGATCCATAAAATATCATTAGCTAAGAATCACATTTTTTCTTTGCGAAGGGATTGTTATGATGATTAGCATTTCGTCAAAACTGCTTAAATTTGATTCGCATTTTGCAATGCGAATCTGCCTAATCTGATCACTGCGATGCATGAACGACCCCCCCGACTGATGCCCCTGGAGCAATGAGTAAATGCGCGGATGGCGGTCATGGCCGCAGATACGTTTCGTTTATTTTTTATTTTCTGGCTCAGACATGCCCAGACACAGCGCAGAACAGGTGCTCTCCTAGTTTATCCAAGCACTAATAAAAATTATTGGAAATAGGGGCAACAAAAGCAACTCCCTTTGCATGACAAATGAATGCGAATAACAGCATTAGCATTGGCTAACGCGCGCAAGGTGACAGTTACCATGCAAAAATCCAATGTTGTCCATCCTGCCACTGACCACGAATGTGCATGGAAAACAAATTTTCCCCTTAAAAACATCACAATTTTAAATTCTTTCCTTGTTTTAAACAGTTTGGTTGCCAGGTCTCCACTTGGGAAGTAAGGAATCAGCCGACTGCCAAGACGAAGCGATGCAATGGCGGACAGACATTTCTAGACGAGGAGCAACCTGGTGTGACGTCATGTGGTCATGTGACATGAAAACCCCTGGTTTAATGTTAAAACTTAATTTAAGTAAGATTGCTCGTTTTAATTTTAGCTGTAGGAAGTATTATATGCTTTTAGGCAAACTGAAAAATGTAAGATTAAACCGGAAATCATGAATTTTGATTAAAACAATATACAAATGCACATTAAATGAATGTCACAGTCATTTCACTTTTTTCAGTGCAGTGGGGTTATTGAAAGAAAGAAGTTATCGTAAATCATAAATCTAACATGATCCAGTCCGACAAAACGCTTGGTTTGCGGCTCGTCCAATTCACACAGTCAGTGGTCCATTTTGTAGTGTTTATCTTGGCTGCAGTCGCGTTACCGCACAGAGAGATGCTTAATAGACATAAATTGCCTATAATGATTTTAACATTCTCTAATAATAAAACATACCATTATGTAATTCAGAAACTTATGAATTGGTAAGAGTATTTCAATTGTTCGATATTGCTAACCTTCATAATAAATGTTCATAACATTAGTAACAGTTGTCAACTGTAAAGAAATCAAATCTAAAGTATTTGGATGGCAACAAAATATAAACTGAAGTTTACATATGTGGCATCTGTCTACTAAGATTATGGAGGCAGTTTGCTCAGCATCATAAAAAAAAACAAAGAAACTCTCATTCGGATAATCTCCGTACACAGAAAAGGCAGTATCTGCACTCAGATTTGCAAAATTTTCCCAGCTTGCGCGCTACGCGCGCTCACATTACATATCTGTCCCTACCAATTGTCACATTAAACCTACACCCTTGGCTCCAGTGAATGCTCTGATGAGCCACTGAAGAATTTAAACATGAAATATTCTGTCCAAATTAACTGTCTTAACATTTTTAATCAAATAACACCATGATTCTACTTAATACTTGGTAGACTCCATAGACTTTCCACTGGCTGATCTTTTTCAGACCAATCCTTACCCTTGAAAATAATCAGTGATCCTTCATTTGTGCCCTCTCTTATCTTCATCCTCCTCCATCTTTAACAACAAAATAATCAGATATTAACATTTATAATATGTTTTCCAATGGCTAAATAAAATGAACACAATCTCTCAATTAGCATTAGCTGCTAACGGCCAGTACCAGCCATAGGTAGGCTACTAGCTAGCTTCTACCTTGAAGCAAAGAGTATGGAAGCCTTTGCTTGAAGTTCGGCTAACGTTTGCTATTCGCTTAATGAGACTGACATAACGCATCATGTGATAATACCGTTTCTGGGTCAAAATAAAAAACTAAGCTTGTTGAAACTCACCATCAAAAACTGATGTTTGCTAAAAGCACTGTGGCTAACTCACATAGCTGGAACCACTGACTGTGAATAGACAAACCACGTAAGTAGTCAGGCTTCGATTGAATCTCAAATAATTTTATGCTCTAATGCAGTTAGCAACTATGCTTTTGGGAAACGCATCCCTGGATAGTACAGGAAGCTGCGATGCTGCCAGCATAATGTAGCTTGCTTGCTTGCTTGCTAGCTACATAAAAAATGTGCTGCTCAATGCAATGATGTTCAAGTAGCTCTGCCGCTACCTAACTGGCAACTGTAGAAGAAAGATATGCGCAAGTAACGTTACTGCTGAGCCAGAAACAGAAGCCAACATTGCTCACATAACTATCGGTGCAATTGAGCCTTTGTCAGACTTTGACTGAATCGCTAATAATTTTATTAATGCAGCTGGAAAGCTAGCTAGCTGGAAAGCAGCCTGGTTAGCATTTTGCACATAGCCTAAAGCAGCGAACGTTAACCCTTTTTAAATTTTAATTCTTTTAGTTGGCCGGTTTGAATTGTTGAATATTACAAAACTTCACCATCGACTTCAACTTAAGTTAATACACTTACTTTGGCAAAAAACGCCTTTCAAACATCGACAATTCCTCGCAGGCTGGTACGCGACTGATGCACTCACTCAAATGAAATACAGCATACGATACAGCTGCGTTTTAGTGAAGGCGGGGCTAGCAGAGACTGATGTTGCACTCTGATTTGTTGAGCATCTTGTGCTTTTGAGAGAGTGCCAGGCAGGCTGTAATTGAAAGCAGCATGCGAAAATGATCTGTAGTCCGCGGCGCTACTGTTAATCAAATAAATATTTCCTTTCAAACTAAGGTGGCGAAATGCAGTTCCAGACTGTTCCGGCCCACTTTAACCCCTACACGTGTGTCTTCTGTTATCTCTTCCCTTCCCACATTCCTCCTGTAATTTCTCTTGCTAACTGACTGCCCTTGTCACACTCTTTGGGGAGAGGTTTTATCTGTGCTGGCCACACAACTGGTCACCCTCAGCTCAGGTCACAGTCGCAGGGCCAATATTCTCAGAGAGCTTCTCTCATGAATGATAAATACAACCTGCAGCTGAACCTAAACACCTAAAAGGGCCCTAATCATATCAGGCACATGAAGCCAGCAGAATAACAAGGGAGATGCTCAGAGAAAGAGATTTTAACATGTCTCTCATTCTTGTGCCCATGCATGCACAGACTGATGCACACAATGATGCGCGCACAGAAATACATGAACACACGCATTTCCTGAACACGTTCAGGCTCAAACAATCATACACATAGACATCCACAATCACATTTGTGCAGCTGCTTAAACATTAGTGTCAAGCAGAAACTCTTTGATGGGATCAAATGAAAACATACTCGCAAACAGTAATAAATCTAATGTACACTTTCAAGCTTTCACACTTCTATACAGACAAGCACACCATTAAAATCTTGGGCACATTTGTGTGTGCCAAGAGAGATTGCTGCAGTGCATCAGCAGGTAATGCAGTAAATAGTGCCGTATAGATGACGGCCATTCATGAGCAGAAGTGTAATCATGGTAAGAATGTTCTACCTGTCTGTGCAGCAGGATCTATAAGGTGAGTAAACACTCTTCAGAAGATAAAAAGAATGCAAAAGCCTGTCAACAATATAAATGTTTTACTTGCAGAAGCTGGCAACATACTGGCAATTTTGAGTGGTCTATTTGATAAATGACAAAAATCATCATAAACAGAGGTAGAGAGGGGTATAACCTAAATAAGAATGATTTTTACATTTCTAACAATCATTGTTTTGACTTTCTCAACTAGTCTGCTCAACTCAGTAGTCCCTCTCATTTCCTCTCTGTCCAGAAGTCCTTTCTGATGCTTCACTGACAACAAATACATTGGTGAAAATAGTAGTTAGCATGCAGAGACATGGCTTATTTCCATGGGCTGTAGGAGGTCAAAAAATACTCCAGGGTGAGCCAACCATAAGACTAAGAAGCAGTGGAGGTACGACTAAGCTGCTACCAAACAGATTCCCACCTGCAGCTGAGACTAACAGGCAGGAGTATGGCAAGCCGTTTTATCATTTAATAGCTAGACTCTATATGTATTGCAGATATCCGCAATTCAATTCTTCCTAGTAAAAAAGAGCATTTCAGATATCTACAATGACATTCTTCCTATCCACAATTGTCATTTCCGATATCCACCACGTCATTCTTCCTAGGGTAAATGACATCACTTTTGCCATTCACGTGAATGGGGTTTCTCATTACAGATATCTACATTTCAGTTGCAGACATCAGCAATGTGAATTACGGATATCTGCCACTGAATTACGACTAGTTGTAACTCCAGTCTGAGATATCTGAAAGGACAATGTACATCTTGAATTGAGGGCAATTAAAGATATCTTGAACTGGAATTTTGACTAGTCAAAATTCAATTGTTGATTTCTCAAACTGGAGTTACAACTAGTCATAATGCAGTGGCAGATATCTGTAATTCACATTGCGGATGTCTGCAACTGAAATGTAGATATCTGTAATGAGAAACCCCATTCACGTGAATGGCAAAAGTGATGTCATTTACCCTAGGAAGAATGACGTGGTGGATATCTGAAATGACAATTGTGGATAGGAAGAATGTCATTGTAGATATCTGAAATGCTCTTTTTGACTAGGAAGAATTGAATTGCGGATATCTGCAATACGTATCCAGTCTAGCTATTAAATGTTAAAACGGCTTGCCATAGAAGAAGAGTATAGCAGCAGCGAAAAGCCTCTCTCATGACATCCCGATTAGTTCTTGCCCATCAACCTCATTATCAGCTGACTGAGATCAACCTGTGCCCTGCCCCCTTCTACCCAAGCTTGTCTGTGGAGGCATGTTCAGCATCAGCTCCAAATTACCCCCTTTAACCTACTCCTCCCTCTTTACCCCTCATCTGCCCATCAGACACCAGGCTCTTCTGCCACTATCAGTCATTCCACTGCTAACTGACTGCCCTCTCAGTACAGACAGGAAAAAGCAGAGGACCGAGAAACAGACCCACTGTCACTTTTCTGATTCACTTTCTCTTCCTGTCAGGGGCCTAATAGGAACTGTGCTGCATATAATAGCTAATTACTGTCCGGAGCACTGCTTAAAGGCTGACATTGTGATGAAGAGTTGTCAAAAAATTTGGATAAAACCATCAGAGGCCTGTCTCATGCAGATTACCATATTTCTCCTCACTTGAATGCAGTTCCTTGTTTGATTCTTTTCAAGCATTTTCTTGTCCTTCCCCAGGCTTTCTATTTTAGCTGGGAAGGTAAAGTTCTCACTGGGGGTCAGATTCATTTAAATTCAGTCAGTTCAGAGAAAACAAATCAAAATTCTATTCAGTAAATACCTTTGATGTTCCATGAGGAGTTATAACAGTATAACTTTTACGCTCAGCTAATGGGTATATGGTGTAATTTTATTTTTGCTCACTGAATTCATGCTCGATTAAATTTATTTTTCAGTTAACCCCTCTATGCAGGTGTAGACGCCAGCTTACAAGGAGCTGCTCCATTTATGCACGCAGTAATGAGTAAGTGTACTGGCTGTTGGCAATTTGAAGAAAAATGAACAAAAACAAAATTGAACAAAATTCTAAACTTTGTCATGGAGAAGAAGGATGTTTTTGGTTTGGAGAACTGGTGACCACTGATGTCCATCTGTGCCTATATTGATAAAATCATATTAAATTCCACTAGAAAATCATCAATTCATATTGAAAATCATGAGTCAAAAGTTGATTTGTGATAAAAACATGATTACTTTATGATTTTACAGTGCGCAGTTTTGAGGGCTTTGACAGCATGAGGAGCCACATGGACAGCTGTCTTATTTTGCTTATGAAGAGTACATAAATTTGAGTTTCACACATAGATGAAGTACATTTGTGGTCAAAGAGAGTTAATGATCCCAGAAATATATTGTTTAAACTCACAGCCATTTTTCAATTCTCAGTATTTAATTTCACTGCTGAATTTTCTTGAAGATTTTTTTGTGTTTGTGGTCCTTACTCTGAACTAAGATTATGAAAATAAACTGGAATGAATTATAAATGCTAAAAATGTCTTGTTTCATGTAAGCCATTTGCCCCCTCTATGTGAAGTTCAGATTGTGAATTATAAAGTCTTAAATAGGGTAAGGCATGTTTAGCCATATTTGGCTTCTGCGCAAAGGGGTTAAGGAATTCAAAGTAAATAGAAACATACGGTGCAGAATCACAGTTGCAGATATTATGCTCTGAACTGGACAGACATTTTCACTACTTAGGATCACATATCAGAACAATGTGCAGGAATGTAGGAATATACCTGGGAACCCTTATGTAAAATTACCACAAAATACTACAGTAAAAATACTGTAGATTACTACAGATATACTATAGAGAAACTATAATGAATCTGTAGTTTAATATAGTGATGCTAAAATAAATCACAAAAGTCAAACTGTACTATAGTAAACTATAGCAATGATATTCAATTACTATAGTATATTTGCAACAAACTATAGTTTACTGTAGTAAAGTGTGGTTTACTATAGTTTACATCAATTTTACTGTAGTAAACTATAGTTAACTATAGTAAATTTTTATTAGGGAATATACTGAAGACCCCAATTCAAAGAAAAAGTATTGAATATGAATGAAGATTTCTAAGAAGAAAAAGGACACTGGGCAGTGTTTAAAGAATGCACTTGATTTGCTTTTTGCACTTATCATGTTTGCGACAGCCAATTCATAAATTTGTCAAATAAATAAAATAAAAAAATAAAACAAAATACAGTTAAAATAATATTAAAATACCACACACAGGATACAACAAGACTCTTAATATTTTGGAATGGTTCCTCTGCATATAACATACATGCTGAATAACTTGCTGCATCACCACCTTTGTATTTAGCTGACAATGCTAAGTAGAATTACCATGATCACTGCACTATGTTACTATATGTGATCACGAAAGATGCACTCTTAGTTCAAAAGTACCAATGAACCCAAGTGCAGACAAAGAGACCAAGACTAATTGGTAACACTTTACAATAAGGGTACAACAATTAACGTTAGTTAATGCAGTAACTTGCATTCACTAACAGGTAATTAACATTTAACTAATGCACCTGGTAATCATTTACAAATGATGTTCACATCAACTAAGGCATTCATTTCTAAACTATGGTTTAATAGTTTGAAGTTCTACATAGGGGATACTTAAGGGATGTTTTCAACTTCACAATAAGGGATACACAGAAAATTAATTAATGTTCAATTATGGTTACGTAATGCTTATTCAGCTCTCTAACGCATGAGTTACCTACTAATTAACTGATAGTTAATGAACTAATGTTAATTAATGTTAATTGTTGTACCCTTATTGTAAAGTGTTACCGATTAATTTCATTTTCACTGAAGGCACAGCCGGCAACGGCCAACGCTCGGCTGGACTGGCAGAGGCAAATTAAAAACTGCTCAGTGACTGGGAAAGGCATGTAAGCTAAACATAAAAAGTAAATCAGCTAGTTGAAAAGGCTAGCATGCAGGCTAGCAAGCAGGGCATAAAGCTGCAAGATGCAAGGTCAACAATCTGACAAAGGGATTGATGAGGGTCTGCACATATATAGGCCGGTGATTGCAGATCACAGTCAGCTGGGCTGCATGACATGTGGTGCCTCGAATCAACCTGGGACAAGGTATAGGTTTACAGAGTAAGAGAGCTGAGAGGAGTGGGGGAACACAAAGACAAAAACCAAACCCGCCAAGCACTCACATGCTAAAACTAAATCACTGAAAATGAAAGGAAAATACGCAATCATGCACACAGGAAGCTGACAGGGGAGTGGTCGTGACAATTTTGCACATTTATGTTTGTTAATGTTTTTCACTTGCAGTAATCCCACCATTAATTCAGAATGTTTACAAAATTGTATGAAATACTTATAGTTTTTGATTTCCTGCCTGGGCAAGGGCATGCAATATTTTAGGAATTAAGCTTTGCTTCAGCTTGTATCATGAAGGACCACTACCAAGTTAGCTGGCTTAGTTACGGCATAAAGCCTGGTAATAGTTCTTTTTACTTTTTAGTCTGTCTGCCAAATTTGGGTGGGGGTTCCAGGTTTTACAGTCTATATAACTCAGTAATCCTGCTTTATGACAAGCATCCCTGATCTTGTTTTTCCCCTCAACTTTATTGAATGTCACCAATCCAACTTTAGGCTAATTTGTATTTCACCTTAAATATTGCCAGTAAATACCTCCTTGGCAGAGGTAATAAGTCCATAAATTAAGTTATTTATTTATTTATTTATTTATTGGTTTGCATACAATTAAAGGGCATCTAAAGTCGATTCTTATTGTTTTTGTTTATTGGCCAATAAGCTAGCCGCACCTGCGAAAAGGAACTGAAATAGAAGGATTATCTACGCATGTACGCAAAACATTGGTTTATATGAATGAAATTGGTCATGTCACAATGCAAGATGTCAACAAAAGCAAGTGATTTGTTTGTAAACATTGGACATTCAACGTCCCGTCTGAGAATCGACTTTAGATGCCCTTGAAGAATCAACAATTGAATAAAAGAGATAGAAACAAGTAGTTGTGCAGATAGAGACAAGAAACCCAAGATGGGCTTATACGAGGTCTCATTCCTGAGAAGAACATAATTCATATAAAAATAGCAAAAACAAAAATAAAATAAAGAAAAAGAAAAAGATTCCAGATAAAATTACACCAAAGCAAATGAAATAGAACATAGAATACTGTAATGTGCTAGCATTGGCAATATAATGCTGTATTAAATATATGCTTGTTTATGGAATTATAGTGTGACAATTTTCAATTAGATTTATATAGTTTACTATATAATACATAAATATAAATAATAGGTGCAGGGCAACAATGATAAACTTAAAGAATTAAAAAAAATAAATAAAATTCATATATATACCATATTCTGTAAACCAGTAATAGTGATATGAATGAGAGAAATTTGTAAAGGTGTGTGCGTGTGTGTGCGTGTGTGTGTGTGTGTATGCGTGCGTGTGTGTGTGTGTGTGTGTGTGTGTGTGTTTTGTGAGTTATGTGAGAGTAAGATTCAGCAGAGAGTTTCTGAGCTTAAGTTTAAAGATATTAAGTGATGAGGATTCCCTGGCAGTAGTGATATGATTGTTCCATAGTATAGCTCCTCTGTACCGAATTGAGAACTGAGTATTCGTGGTACAATGGTATGGAAGGTGAAGGTCATTTGAATGTCTTGTTTTATGTGTATGAATTTTATAATTAAATTTAAAGTATGCCTTGCATGGTATGGGGAGCGAATCTCGGATATATATATATATACATCTATAGATAAAAGAGCATATTTGAAATGTGTTGATATCAAATAAGTTATGTGCAATAAAGTGGAATGAAACAGGAAAAAAGTATTGAACATGCTAACTGAAATTTATTTAATACTTAGCAGAAAAGTCCTTGTTGGTAATGACAGCTTCAAGATGCCTCCTGTATGGAGAAACTAGTCGCATGCATCGCTCAGGTGTGATTTTGGCCCATTCTTCCACACAAACTGTCTTCAAATCTTGAAGGTTCCGGGGGCCTCTTCTAGGAACTCTGATCTTCAGTTCTTTCCATAGATTTTTAATTGGATTCAACTCGGGGGATTGACTGGGCCATTCTAGCAGCTTTATTTTCTGTCTTTGAAACCAGTTTCCTTGGCTGTGTGTTTGGGATCATTGTCTTGCTGAAATGTCCACCCTCGTTTCATCTGCAGCATCCTGGTAGATGGCAGCAGATTCTTATCAACAATGTCTTGGAACATTTTTCAATTCATCCTTTCTTCAATTATATGAAGTCTGCCAGTGCCATATGCTGGAAAAACAGCCCCACACCATGATGTTCCCTTCTCCATATTGCACGTTGGTATGGTGTTTTGGGGGTGATGTGCAGTGCCATTTGTCCCTTTGACCTGCTACTTAGTACGTCACCCCTCAGCCGCTGGTTGTATTCTGCCATGGAACCAAATGATTAAAGCTGCTAGTCTTTTGTCAAATTTATTATGCTGGTGAAGTTATGAGCAAATAATTGAACAACTGTGGAAGGCCACTAACCAGGGGTGTATTTCCCAAATGCAGAGTTGCTAACTTCATCTGTTTGCTAACTACGTTAGCAAGTTACATAGTTTGTCCATTCACAGTCAATGGTTCCAACTATGTAAGTAAGTTACCATCTGTGATTTCGGGAAACGCACCCCAGAATATCCATTAAAAGCATATGAAAAGCCTGTTAAACTCATATAATCGAGAAGGACCACCCGCGACTTCTTTAAGGCGTGCCCCATCTGCAATCGGCACAAGGACTCCCATCAGGCTCCTGCTGGACTCCTCAAGCCCCTTCCTGTCCTATATCGACCTTGGTCCCATATCTCCCTGGACTTTGTCAAGGGGCCTTCCACCCTCGGACGGTAATACTGTCATCCTTATGGTGGTCGACCGTTTCAGTAAGATGGCTCACTTCGTCCGTCTGCCAAAGCTGCCGTCAGCTAAGGAGACTGCGCAACTGGTCCAGCTACATGTCTTCCGTCTGCATGGCCTCCCCGTGGATGTGATGTCTGGTCGGGATCCTGTATGTCCTTGTATGGCTCCCAGTAAAACTATCATGTCTGTTCGAAAGGGATATTCCTTGCTCTTCAGAGAATTTGGATGCTCCTGAAATTTTGTATTATCCTCCACTTTCTTTCCAAACCCCTCCCTCTACATTTTTCAGGGCACCTACGATTGCCATAGCCGCTCCAATGGTTTTTGTGGTTTCGGAAGAGATACAAAATCCTATAAAAATTATTCGTCATTTCCTTAACCCTGGTTTAACTGCGTTAAATCTGAATAATGAGGACCGTCCGACAAATATCCTCAGGTCCTTTTCTATGTATAATGCCCTGAGAGATTACGCCTCTCAATTATTGTTCAAGGGTTCTGAATTCATTATTCAAGAACTGTGTTTCATGTAGTAAAAAGTTACTGCTGCATAATCGTGGAGTGTCAGGTCAATGCCACAATATGGCAGCAAATTGCACTGCCTGATTGTTTTTTGGTTCTCAACAAGAGTTGGTTAAAAATCTTCAATATTTGTAATTGAAACACACTTCTGGAATAAACACAGCCTACTTCTATTCTCTTATTTTTGCTCTTATAATTTCACAAATAGAAATATTTCTGACTGTTTATTAAAGAAAATGCTCTATCAAGGTTCTGTTTGACACTGCTGTCAGTATTTAAAAAAATGCACTGCCTCCCCATGTGTTTATTTTCAGAAAAGGCCTCTAGCATGTACACACACACACACACACACACACACACACACACACACACACACACGCACACGCACACACACACAATATTCCACATGAACCACTAAGAGAATGCATTACATGCCATTCCCTGACCGGTCTGAAGGTATAATCCATTCTGTAATCAGGTCAAGCAATGGAAGCCTGATGCCATGAAAACACAAGCCTGATCCTGGATCAGCAGCCAGCCTCTTCTATGTGCTTACAAGATTGGACGTGGCTGCTTCTTCTCAGCACCACCCTGTGTGTAACACTTTCAACGGTCTTTTTGGGAAATTTTGTTCAGGGATAGCGAATTCTGACTCTGGAGTACCAATTACTGTATCTTGACAAAGGGAGCAAATTATACTTGCAAACAAACAATATGAAGTAAAGCCCAAGGTAAAATGTGTCATATGTGCAGTCTGGAACATTCTTCTGTCATCATTCCTGAATTTGTAAGATTATTGAGCTGAATATTATGTGTTTGTTCACTAATCAGCCTGCTTGGCCAGGCAAATCAGTTATATGGAGTTTCATTCAATCTGTTAATATATTGTGGCTCTGAAGGGCTGAGCAGACACCAAATAAAAAACCAGAAGAAACTGTGGCAATCCAAAAGTACTACGGCAACTTTTGGCAGGTACTACTCATTTTTCGGAAATACAGTACATCTAGCTCTCTGTTTTACTTGTCGAATCTGTACTCCAGACTTACCTTTACTTTGCGATGTTAAGTGAAGAAAAAAGTAAAAATTCCCACTATGGCTCAGCTGGAGTTTGCTTTCTGCGTGAGAGTCGCAAACTGTACGCATTTACCTCTTAACTCAGTTTTAAATTGACAGCAAAGCCTGGTTTGAGAGAAGGCTGAAATATTAATAAAACAAATGGTGTCTCTCTCCTGGTGTCCTTAGCGCAGTCATGATATTGTTCCATTTTTTTGTGACACATGTCGAGTCCTCAGCTGTTTGATGATTCATCACTCGGTACATTGAGACCCATAAATGCAGACATGTAGCACAGCTGCGGGATGAAGGGAGGTGGCATAGGTGTAAGTGAGGTTGAGGATGCTAACATAGATGGGGTTACAAAGGACAGAGACACTATGTTAATGAGTTCCAATATTGTACTTTCCCAGGCTGCTCGTTGAACTATATCCACTATTATTGCCACCCTTGGTAAATATAAACATAAGTGGCCATTAATTAATGCTTTTTTAATTCATTCTCATCCCATTAGACCAATGTCTCCTGTGTAACATTTGCAGTGTAGCTTGTAAACATCCCTGCCAATCATTGTCTGTGCTTAATTTGTGGTAATTGCTCTATCATCATTGATAATTGAGGTGGTTCAGTCAGGATAATTGCTTACACATGACTTGACAGTAAGGCTGTCGACCTCTTGTTGACGGAGGACTGAAGTGCATAAGAGGAAATTGGAAGAGACAAACCGTTGACCCTACTCATACACTGAGGGTGTGCCTCAAAACTTTTTGCTCTACTTTTCCTTACCTCTTCTCCACTGCTACCACTTCACTCCTACCAGGGAGTCATATGGAGAAATGGAAAGAATTAAGGAGTGGAAGTCAAAGCTGGCTTCAAGTATTCATGAAATGGGCTTATCATAAGCATTAATTTTTTTTTTTGCCAAACCCACAAAAAGTTCCATAGCCAAGCTGCTCTTTTATGCTGTGAGCCCATGTAAAGGTGAAAAATAGCCAGCGGTTTCGAGTAGAACCTTCCGCTGAATTGTTGGTAACATATATAGCAGTGGAAATGGTCAGCATGAAAGCATTCATGAATGCCTCCACAGGTTTCTGAAATAAAGCTAGCATCTATGTGTAGAGTCATGCTTGTTTACCCTCTTAACTAACACCCCTTTTTGAGCAAATTTACTCCCAAACTAAAATGCTTACTGCTCTCATACACGTTTGACTACAGGCATATGGCACCATCTGAAAGATTAGATTAACAGTGAGTAATCAATGGTGAGAATTACTGAGATTATTACTAAAATTGAGTAACAACACAACACAAATGTGAATTTTTATGTGGCAGAAAAAAAGATTGTTTTTCCTTTTTATCTGCTAATTCAGAACTTGAAGTAAAATGTTTTCTACAATTACAAAGACAGATCTCACTGTTTTTCGATTCATCTATGCAAATATGCAACGTTTCATTCCATTTCAGATGTGAGTAAGGTTATTTTGTGGAATGTGGTAGTACAGATAGTTTGAGACATTTTGACTGCAGTGATTCAGGACATTTGATGTGGGCTTGTACGCATAAAGATAAGGCTGTGGTGAATACACCAGCCAAGGAAAAAGTGGAAAGTACAAGGGAGGAGGGTTGCCGTATGCCTATAGTCTTCAAGGCAACGCAGAGCCATGGAGTCAAACAAATTAGAGTTCCAGCAAAGGCACGGGTAAGATAGGTGGATGGGATCGGGGGGATTGTGCGAAGGAACACAAGGTGAATAGGTAAGTCGAAGGGAATCAAATTGCAGATAGAGAGGGGTGGTCTGAGGTTAAAAGAGCTAAGAGTAGCAGGCAGCAGAGGAACACAGGGCTGTCCTTATTCTTCATTTTTTCTTTTGAGATGATGATCTTACCTCCAAGCTCACTTAACAAGCATAGAACCAAGGATATCGAGAAAATATTCATGCTCTTTGACCTAATTTGCAGAAACCGGTTAAATGTAACGTGTCTTTAAAAAAAAAACATACTCTGATAGTAGCAATAAACTTGAATGGAAGCTATGGTAGAAATGGTATTGTGCTCTAAGCCGTGATGGCTGGAGAGCTGAAAATAGAGGACTCACAGAACATCCCTTCAAACAAATGATTGGTCTTGACCTGTTTTCAATATATATATATATATTTTTTTTTTTTTTTGGATTTTTATTTTTATTTTTATTTTTTAATTGTCATTATGTGAACTCCAAAATCACTCAACACCATCAGGTGTGGCCAGTTCTTCTTGTTAAGGTGCGACAAGAAACAATAAGAATGCAAAATTGCAATTCAATCAATACTATTCAATAGTGGATTGAATAGTATTTTCTTTGCCATTATTTAAACAATCATGAGAAGCAGGTGAGAGAGCCTGAATTGTAGAAATGTGACAAAAGCAAGCGCAGAAGTTGGCAGAGAAGTTAATCTTGCTTTAAATGTGAATAAACAGTTTTAACCAGCTGCAATAGTCATGCTGGTGTTGTTTTCAGTTGGTATTTGTGTATGTCATCCGTGCAAACTTCAGCAAAACTAGTTTGAAACCACTATACCACTGCTATGGAAGATTTTTTTTCCATATTTGTGCAGGTGTTTTTACATTTGTATGTCTGTCTGTCCGTCTGTCCGCCTGTCTATGTTTCTGTTTGCGGACAGTTCTTGTAAAAACAATACTGCGGCAAAACATTACAGTGAGTCGCCCAGATAAAAAAGAAAGCTGAGTTTGAAGATGAGCGTGGTTTGAGTGCACACTCGTTGAATGCGTTATAATGAGGACTGCTGTACTGAATACAATAGCGGCATAACTGTCTCAGCTGGTGCAATCCCAGATAGTCTGAAACTCTGAAATTAATTTAATATTTAATCCCCATGACATAGCATTAAGTAGGAAGCCATGTTTTTAACTGTTGATGGATTGTTCTAATCAGAAAACTTGTTAATCAAAGAGAATTATTAAAAACAGTTGATCAGCTGTCTTTGGTTTCAACCCATGGGACTAATATTGGAGCTGGGGTTCCTCGTCTGTCTGATGAAGGTTTGGGGATAAGGATGTAAAGTTTCTGAAGTTGTTCCAGCGTGTCTTCTGAATGTAAATGTTATTATGCAGAAGAATTCTTGTGCTCAGAACATGCAGTAAATGCACATAATATCAGCACAGACAGGGTGACCACATTTGGTTTCTGCTCGGGATTTGGGAGTTATTTGAAAGAAGTGAAACTTGCAAGATGTTTTGAACGTAAAGAACCCAACAGTGCACATGCACTGTTATAAACTGACTGAATTTAAATGTTAAATTTATGCATTGTTTCCTGGTTATTTTAACTGTAAGTGGAGTCCTGTGCACATTTACCTGCAGTTTAAACTTAACATACACGGAAGTCTGTTGTAAACCTATTGTAAAATTATAGTTTAAATAACTGGCAAAAAAGGTGCCAGTTAAATTAACTGGCAAAAAAGGTGCAAGTTTATAACAGTGTGGGTCAAATCTATATAGCATAGGCTGAGTGTGTCCAGCCTTGAACACATTTACATACTTTTACAAGAATAATGTACGAAGTAGAGAGGCAAAAACTAGCATTATACAACCCCTGGCAAAGAAAAAAAAATTATGACATCACCACACTTTGAGGATGTTTATCCAGCTTCATTACTTCATAGCAAATAAACAAATTGTAGACATGACACAAAACAATTTTTGTTTATCTGCTTTACATTCAGGCATCATAGAATACACCTCAAACAAATGAGATCATTAGATTACACTCACTTCCATTGCTGAATGTATCCATGGGTTGGAAGTGTATGGACGTATTGGTGTTAACATGGGCACAAACAATAATGGGCAAAATCAGGGTGGATATTGAGGGCAAAGTCGCCGACAACTCAAAAAAATGGAAGTGGATTGCATGCTTTGTGTAATTTCGAGGATGAACTCATAAGCAATTTGGTAGCATCCGCACTGTGTCATAAGGTGGCAGTGCTACTCCCCTAATGAATTGCTGAGAGCTGCACAGAGATTTTTTTTTGGGCACATGCTCTATCTGCCACTCCAGAAAGAAGGGGGCTGGGCCTCATAAACCTAAAGAGCAGAGTGGCAGCTTTCCAACTGCAGGCTGTGCAGAGGTTGTGATATCATGCAAATGTGTGCCAGAGGGAACTAGCTTGTCGTCTCCTAAGATGGATGAACGGAATAAGGCTGGGCCTCCATTGGCTTCTCATGAAGCCCTGCACTGTGTGCACTGATGGCTGTACAGATTCTGATGCATTGTCACTGAGGGTCCAGAATTATCGATGGACCTCCCAGGATTGGGGGATTATTCCAAGCCAGTGGGTCTGAGAAGGGCCCATTTTTGAAAATTCACTAATAACTTCTTGAATGATATTTTCAAATGCACTGAAGAGCTTCTTTCACAGAGCTGTACTTCATGAGTTGGATCACCTGTGGAGCCCAGTTGGGTGGATGATGGCGTCTCCCACATTCAGTGAGAGCTGCTCAAAAACTCATGGGATATGGAGGGTGTTGCTTGTCACAGTGGAGGAGGAGCGTGAGAACAGATTGGCTTCCCAGGGGGGAGCTGTTAAGCTTCTGTTCCTTGAGTTGCAGGTGTCTGCTGAAGTGGGAGAGTGGTAGAGGGTGGGAGGCCATGTACTGTCATTTAAAAGGGAGCTATTATGCTGATCCTTCTTTTAATACATATAGGTAATGTTATAATGTTGGATGTCCATACTCAACCTCTGAAAGTTTCTAAACATAGGATACAGGGGTTTTGCCGGAATCTAAGAATGTGATTTTGTGAACGTGATTTCCTCTCTGAACAGCGCCTTCCTAGATCTTCACGAGATCTGGGCAAAACCTGACGTCAGGTTGTGCCGTCCAATTAATACAGACCTAGCTAGAGCCAATCACTGCGCTGGACCTGCCCACACTGGAAACTATTCTAGCAGGCGCTAACAACTGCAGATCATACTATGCCTTAGTAGCGTCTACACCTTTGGAAATACAAAAGAAGAACTGTAGATCATTTGAGGTGCAGTTTTGTCAGTATCTCTCCCAAAGCTGCTTGTCCATTTATTTTTGGACGCGAAGAAAAGCACCTATTTCTCTTCCAAAAGATGATGCCACCAGAAATCAGTGGGTAGCTTTTTTGTTTGCTGGCAGCAAACAGCCACGGCCAAAGGGAGCGTTAGCTGTTTGTACTCAGCATTTCACCAAAGACAGCTTTGTCAATAAAGGATAATTCGATGCTGGATAAGCGTCTCAGCTGCTTCTCAAACCTGAAGCAGTTGCATCGATCAAGCGCTCGGAGCCACAAGCTGTAAGTAACGATATAACAGCAAATAATGTAAGTGAAGCTACCGTGTTACGGGTGGCTAGCAGGACCACTAACGATAGTTAGCACTAACAACTGGCCTCAAACGCAGGCTTAGTAAAATATCTGAAGATAAAGCCTGGATCGGTCGCGACTGTCCGTGACTCACAGACGCAGAAGCTGTAAGTTGCTTTTACTGCATAAGCCTACCTAACGTGATGGCCAGTTGATTGTGGCTGTAGCACTGCGGCTAACGTAGCCAAGTCACTGTTGCAAATGTTTGTGTCCTAAATATGCAAGAGTAATATCAGGGGAGCAAAATATACCAAACATACCAAAAAGAGCTGGACATCTTTTTAAAAATCCTGAGCAAGGCTACCTGGCACACTGTCAAACACTATGTGGAAAAACATGGCTTCCATGTATCTCTATCCCCATAGTGCTTGGTTTTTCAGACTATAAAATTTTTGTAAAGTCTTTTGGTTCCCATCAGAATATGAAATTGTGCCCACACACACACACACACACACACGCACACACGCACATGCATGCACACTCACACCCCAGAGCATTGTGTCTGAAGATTAACAAGAATGATTAATTAGGCTTTGAAGAACAAAAACAGTAGTCTGCTGGGGCATCTCTGTAGACTATGGCTTCAATTTAAAATACATTTTTTAAGACTTTCTTCTCTGTTTACATGTTAATGTGTTTTTCAGTTTTATGACAATAAACCACATACAAATTGTTAATCAACTGAAAAACACATTTATTCATTTGTTCCCCTTCAAGATTGGCTGAATAGAGATTGTACACATTGGATTGTGCACATCGCAATTCCTTATTATTTAAATGCTTACCTGGGCAAGTCAAGTATTAGGAAAAAGGCTCAAACAGAAATGCATCAACTTGAGCCAAAACCTGTAGGCTTGCAAGCAGTACTAATATCATGAAACCTCCAGCTGTCTTCTGCTGAAGTTCAGCAGGCAGCATAGTGCGTCAGGGTCACGGCCAAGAGGCCGAATTTTTGGAATATTTACTTGTTAATACTGCAGTTAAGTACTTACCTGTCAGCTGGCTGATTGAAATGAGACATTGCCTGCTGCACAAACATCAACTCAAAACGTGCCAAATTCTCATAGAAACTTCCATTCATTCATATCTGCCACTGCTCTACTCCAAGGTGGGCAGTTTAAACTGCTCTCCTGTCTTTGCTGTGAATAATGCCTCCACCCAAATGTCCATCAGAAGGGAAGTATCCTGACACTCTTTGCTCGGTGAAGCTTAATAGGATACAGGGTTTGTCAGGACCAGAGCCAACACAAACTATCAATGCATTTTTCTGTTAATACTGCAATTAACAACTTAGACAGGCTCACAGACTGAATTATGCCTGCAGGTGTTACAATAATTCTTTCCTGTAAGCAGATGGATGTACTGTAATGTTGCTTTCGTACATTTTATTCTATTAGAAATCTTGCTGCGGTTTTAAAGTGCTTAAGTAATGTAGGAAAATATGATCATTCAATTTAATTGTCATTAAAACAGTGAGAATTCGTGTAGGAGGATGTTCACTGTTGGGGCATATTAACTCACATCTAGTAGTAAATGCACTTGGAATATAATGAACACTGCGTGGGTCAATGAGAGGAACTAGCAGTGCAGTTACATTGCAGTGTTGCTTTGTTGAGCTTGTACATCTTTATCATGTTATGTATGAGTATTTTATGTAAAGCACTGTATATCATTTGTAAATGGAGATTTGTTACATACTGTTTGTGCTGCCTTACTGGTCAGCTATTTGTTTATTTTGTTCATCATTTGGCACCCTCTGGTGGTATGTTTGTAGAAAAACATGATCTGATGCAAGACCACTTGTTTGTGATGAAATAGACTAGTGCTTTCTAAAAGTTCTGGCTTCTTCTTGCCTGGAGGGGACCGGATCACCCAGGACTCCTGCAGATCTTTCCAGAATGTTGCTAGTCTATATAAATGCTGTGATTTTGGTCAGTAGAGGCAGAGTTTATGTTTTGGCAACAGAGTTACATAGTGGCATTAGAGGGTTATTATTAGTGTTAAGAAGTAGACAGGCGAACACCAGATGCAGGAACTGAAGTGTTTATTGAAACACAAAACACTAGGAGAAAATTGGCAGACAAGCCAGAAATAAAACACCATACACATGCACTGAACGATTGGGAAAACTAAGGTACACTGCCAAAGGCAGGGGGAAACAAAGGTTCTCACTCAAAGAGCGGCTAAAACTAGAAAAACAAAAACTGGACCTAACTAGACTGACGGACACACTGGGAGACTTAAACAAGGGGCAGACAAGACGTGGGCGCAGCAAAATACAAGACTCGGGAATCATACAAAGGAAATACTCGGAAGGCACAAGGAGCTGAGATTTCACCATGCAGAGTCTAACACAGTTCCGTCTGATGTCTCCTCCCATCTCTGCCACATATATAGTCACGAGAGGAGGCGGGGACTCGGAACGCAATCTCGACTGGAACAGAAACACATGGGATTAATAAACAAATTAACGAGGACCGGGTAAACCATAATGACTCGAGACAAGACGCTGAGACCATCAATCAAACTAGACAGTTTAGATTAAGGTAATCTAAACGTGACAAGTAAAAAGCACCACGAGAGAAGCAAAGGAAAGCACAGCTTTAAATGCAGTTAATCAGGGAAAGCTTAGGCAGGAATTACTAAAGCTAGAAACGCTCGCACTCGCTAATGAGTTCATAAAGGTTAATACTTCGTGACGAAATATTTACAATCACCCTCAAATGAGTGCTGGTTAGTACGGGTTAGTAATTATCCTATCAGAGAACGCATTCACTCAGAGTTTAGCGAGACCCAGAATTAAGCACAGGTGGAAACAATGAATGAAATACCACAGCCGAAACCGAAAGAGGAAACGTGATTGGACAACGAGACTCAGGCATGCTGAAGGCTGTCATGCGACATCACTGGAGATTGGCAGAGAGGGAATCGATCAGACGGCAGAGTAAAAGCTGAAAAATAAAACGAAGTAAGGCACGGGAGAAAAAGCACAAGCACAATGACAAAACAGCACACATGAGGCAGAACCATAACAATTAGATTAAACAGTGGATTATTTGTAGAAGTTTTTTTTTAATCAGTGAAGAATAAATTTAAGTTGTCATTGCTGGTATTCTTTGTTGTGATTTTCAAGTCATAACAATCAAAACTCAAAAACTCATAAAAAATCCATCTTGCTCACCATTCTCTATTCCCTTTCTTATTGTCCTTCATTCCTTCCTTCCCTATCGCCATTCATATCATCACACAGCAAATTTCTCTCCATCCCACATCAAGGTTTAACTGCTAGACAGTCATTGTGAACCTGTCATGAGATTTCAGCAGAAAGAAATGATGACACAATAAGAGAGAATAAATTAAGGAAAGAATGAGCATGTTTATTCAGTAGCTTATGGCCAGTCCTCCAATGGTGCGCCAGAAAGTTTCGAAGAGCAACTTTGTGGGTGGTTCAACAGGGAGCACAGGCATTTCGTTGTGATAGTTGCATCTGTTTCCCAGGACATGTGAATGCTTGGGCCCTGAATCTGTCCTGCAGCGTAAATGGCTGATCCCAGGTCTTATTAACTTTCCAAATTTTATTCTGATAAGAAGCAGTATGGTGATGGCTATTTATTTGTGAGTTTTTTTTTTTCCCAAAAAAAAAAAAAAAAAAAAATTCACTCCCATTGCAGAAATACAATTGACTCAGTTTTTTAAACTGGCTCCTTTTTTTGCCAGTTATTTTAACTGGCACCTTTTCTGCTAGTTATTTTAACTGTAATTTTACAATCAGTTTGTAACAGAGTTTATGTTTATGTAAATGTAAATATGTAAATGTGTATGTTTACTGTAAATCACAGTTAAAAGCACACTGGACTCAACTTACAGTTAAAATAACAAGGAGACAATACGTTTATTTAACTGTGAAATTCAGTCAATTTATAACAGTGTAGAAAGCAATGCTTTGTGCAACCGGCACATCAGTTTGATGTGGTTAGTTCCAGGCATGTGTGCATGCATACGTGCCTGTCTGCACAGTCTTGCTAGCATACGAGCATGTTTGCATTCACATGCTTATCGTTTATGCAGCTGTGCTAATCTCATTGGCTCAATCCAGGGTGAATGCAACGCTGAGGCCTGCAAGTAGTGATACAGTGAATAGTTTTAACTGTCTCTGAAGGCAGTTGTCATATATATAGACTCATTTCATCCTGGTCAACACTCTCAGGAGAAGCTTGATCAGCAACTGTTAAACTGTTTCTGGAGGGTGAGAAGGCAGCTGTGTTGTGGGCAGGGTGGAGAGAACTCAAAATATTGTGAGGCTTTGAGAATAAGACTCTATACTGTATTATGCTCTGCGGACGCAGGTCACATGAAGTTTTGCAAAAGGCCCATGTGATTTTGCCCAAATGTGAAAAGGGCATCAGCTGCTGTCAGTTTCACTGAAGACATAGGGGGGCTAGAGGACAGCTCATTTAACTAAACTACATTTCATCACTGTGGTGAGAGAAAATAAGTTTTCTCTGGAGTTTTTCAAACATGCTCAGCTGTTCCCAGGCACATACAGGACATCTGCAGAGGGGAAATGAACAGAAGGCCTGTCTGAGAGTAAAATGGGTCTTATGTCTGAAAGACAGCTTTAAACGATGGGCTGGAGCTCCAGGCAGAATTGAGGCTTTAGTAAATTGTAAATCTTCTTGCTTTTTAACTTGCTTGTATTAATTGCAATTCAAATGTTTCATCTTTGAATCTTTCCTTTGCATTGTTCACTTTTTTTAAAGAGGGATATTTTCCACAAATGTGAGCTTGGTGATTAACTTTTAGAGTGTGCTATGTTTAATGTGCCAAGTATCATCACAGCAAGCCCTTTGCGCAGTGCATGATACACTGTAAAATGTAATAAGTTGACTTTACTTAAAAAAAGTCAGGAAACCGATTGCCTCGAAATTTCCAAGTATAGTTGAAAATTACTTTTAAGTTGTTAAAGCTGAACAGAGTTGTGTTTGGACAACTTGTATTGTGACAGTAAACTTGAGTGTAGTTTACTCCAGAATTATTAATTAGGTTGACCATAAAATGTAAGTAAACACAACTTAAAAACCTGATTTATGTTAAGTAAGGAGTACTCACAAAAATTAGTTATCCTTACAAGTCTAAGCATTCACATTACTACCAAGAAATCAGGAAACTGATTGCCTTAACATTTTCAAGTAAGCATTACTAAAACATGTCAGCTGTTGAAACAAATAAAGACAACAGTTTGAAGGGAAAGCTGAAACAGTTTTAATTTTTCTGTTAACTAAAGAAAGAAACTTGTTTTTGTTTATCTTGCATGTTGTCAAACTTAAAACTTGTTACCAATTTGGCGGTATGTCCAGTATTTTAAGTTATCAAATTATAAAAAAAGATCTGGACTGCTTATGCTATTGTCACCTTAAAATAATGGCCCAAGTCATAAATGTGAAAATAACAGAAAAACAACCAAAACTAGCATCAAGAGCTGATTTAGGCAAAAAAAAAAAAAAATCATTTGTCAGAAATGAACTTGTATTTCGATATAAATGAAGTTATACAAGGTTTCTGAAGCTTCTGTTAATGAGCAATATTCTTAGTTTAAATTAAAGAACTGACTTAGGCCATTATTTTAAGAAGGTGACGTTATAAACAATTCAACTAAAAATGAAAATGCATTTTGTTGGAATGCACAAGAACGATAAACAAAGACCATTTGTTAGTCTTAAAATTTTTTTTTTTACAGTATTGCGCAAGTTTAAAAGGAAACATAAAAGTTTTTATATTTACATGCAAAGAGAGTAAAACTGCTCCCAACCAAGCTATCAATTTACTGCAGAAAAAAACATTGTTACCCACAATTTCTTAATCTTGACACAAACTTCAGCTTTTTCTCACTTACTGCATCAGCCGATTTTTGAGTGACTGTATTTTTGGTTTTAGGGATTTATGTCCAAGTGAGAGAAGTACTCTTTGAATAAAATCAAAGGTGTTCTTCAGTTGTTGAGGGTACTCCAAATTTAGGGCATAAATAAGTCCAAAAAGTAGGCACATGGCATCTTGCGGAAAATTTTCAAGGTCATCCATCACGACTGTTCCTTCCAAAATGATTGAAGTACCAGAGGCATCCAGGTGCAGTGAGTGAGAAGAAGCCAGGCCGTCCTCAGGAATCACTGTCAGGATCCCGATGGAGGTGTGGGACGTGTCTGGAGGGTCATCGCAGTCCTAACAACCACAGCAGCATTACAACCACGAATACATGTCTAATGTCACCTTGCATTATGTGGTTGAAAACACAAGACAGAGCCATTAAGAGGAAGCTTTATCCTGATATTATTTAACATTTAAGTAAAAGCACATGCTGCACAGCAAGTACTGAATATGCATTCATAATTAATAAATTAATTCATTGATAAAATTGATTCACTGAATGATTGTAAAAGAAATACTTTTTCAAAAAGGCAAATGACATTTAAGTAAATAACAGTAAAGGCAAACTGGCATATAAAAGTGTGAAAGAACCTGATAACAACTTGTTCATAGAGTGGCACCACATCAGAGTGAAATAGAAATTTCACGAGGTTGCAGTGACCCAGATCAGGACCCTTTGGTGGTATCTGCTCTCCTTCCAAAGGGTCCAGTTGCAGCTTCATAGTCACTCAATGCAAAACCCTAAAACCTTCCATAATGGAAAAAGAAGTACACCCAAACAAGTATCTATACACCTTTACCTGTCTGCTTGAAAGGAGGGGGATACAAATATCTCCAATAACCCATTAAAATGTTAAACATGGATCAATACAACTATGTTCTAAACTAGGCTAGTTGCTGTTGTACCCTTTTATGCTGGTGTTGCTTTCCCACTTAATATTGCTCACAACAGTGGCAGTGCGTCAGCTGTAGCAAAGGCATGCTCAAACCTCACCCTTAATGACCTAAACCTGTCGAATTTACTTTTCTTGATTAGCATGAGTTGCTCAGACCAATTGGTAGAATGACAATCAATGTATTTCTGATAGCATAGTTATACACTGCAGCACAAAATTGAGGCATTTTCTTTCGCACATAAATAAATGACAACGCAAAATATCAGTATTTTTTTTAATAAATTCTGCCCTCAAGTAGCTCATGAAACGGCTTAGATTTGCGTGGTTTGCGAGGCTCATTTAGCAGTAAGTTGCAAGAATCCGTTCTTTTCTACATCAATCACCTCCATGTAGAAGGCATATTTGGCATGTTACGCAGCTTATTGCTTAATAAGCCTCGCGAACTATTGTACACAAATCTGTCTTTTCTCAAGCTACTTGAGCACAGAATTTATTAAGACATGCTGATATTTTACGTCGTCATTTATTTTTATGCCAAAGAAACGCCTCATAATTTTATGGAGCAATGTATAACAATGGTATCTAAAATAAATTTGACAATCGTTAAAGACCAATTAGTCTGATCAACTGTTGCTAATCAAGAAAAGTAAATTCAACAGGTTCGGGTCATTAAGCACAGAAGGGTGAGGTTTGGCGTCCCTTTGCTACAGCCGACAACGCCGCCACTGCCTCACAACCTCCATATTACCGAATTGCATCACTAAAGGGAGACGCAAGAATTGCCTCTTTTATTCACAAAAAAAAACATTCTCGCTTTAAGGTGCTTCTTAAAGTTTCTGGGGCAAGCAGCTGGGGCAGAAACATATTGGTAAGTTGCGTCTTGTTTTTCTTATCTTTCACAGCTGCATGATGGAGTTTGGAGTTGGAAAATAAGAAAAATTCTCCTTTCACTTCAAAGTAACGGTATTTAAGGTGTGAAGAATATGACACCAGTTGTGACCCTGGTACCATATGCACCACACAACAACCAAAACCTTCATACAAAATAACATGCAAGCCTTTTCTGAACTTTCACTTGCAACATGAACATTCATTCCCCATTGCTGCTTCTGGACATTAAACTTGCTAATACCACTGTAGGCTGATGAGTGAACTGGTATGTGACATCCAGCTTTCAGCGGTCTCACCGGTACCAAACTGGCAGATACACAGCATTCTGTGGCGGTGTAAGCACACTGTCCAAGAGCACCGGTGATAAAGAAGCGCTGATGTTGATAGAAGGGAAAGATTATGACATTATATTTAACTACACGTTATACTTTATTTGGTCATAGGAGATATAAGTAGAACCCCATTACTTTCAAGCAGATAAGTGCAGATGTACAGATACCTGCTAGAGTGTGCCTGCCTTAAAGGCATTTGGGATTCAGAGCAGCATATAACAGACTGGGCATCCTGTGGTGTAGATTTAAATAATCAGGACTTGAGACTACTTACAAAGCATGACATAAAGAAGTCTTTGGCATCATCTCCAAGAAGGACAGGAAGGCCACGCAGTACTGCTGTTAAGCTTCCCAGTAACATCTGTACTCTGAAACCATTTCAAACACACAAGTGCTCAAACATAAGTGATCAAGGACAATCAATTAGCAACTAAGCAAACACAATGTGCATGGTTGCACCATTCAATTACAACATAATAAAAATTACTTTGTGTCTGAAACTTACCCCTGGTGTGACTTGTAGCAGATACTCCTTAAGTGTTTGGCCAACACTTCCCCCCTTTGACTGGAAAATCTCAAAGAAGCGAGGAGTATATTTGTCAAGCTCTTTGAAGAATTCTACCTTCAGGTTTTTTTTGCTCGACAGGCGACAGAACTCTGCAATGATCTAAAGAAAAAAGTTGGGCCAATTAAGACTGAAGATGTAGTCATGTTGCCGCTACAAACGAAACATTAGATCACTCTGGACAGAAAAATTACTTTGGGACAGGGATTTAAAATGATCAATTCATAAACTCTTAAAAGATTACCTAATATCCCCAAATTTTAGGATTACTTCTTCTTCGCATGACACTGAAGCTAGTTCTGACTTAAAAGACGCACAAAAATAATGAATTTACATCAGAGAAAAAAAAAACTTTTTTTTAATTGAAAAATAAAAGATGGAGAAATCTAGATTACCTGACTCTCTGTAAAGAGAGCTGGCCACCTTGCCATTGCATCTTTCACTGGAGGCTCCAAATTTACAAACTCCTTTCTTCTCATGGCAAAAGTAGAGTCCATGTTCTTGGATATCAGAGCAGCAATTGGACGACGTTTTTTCATCTCTTCTTGAAGTTCCTTTCGCTTGGACTCCAAACTAGTCTCATCTTCACCATCAGGAAAATTAGGTAGAAAATTGATTTCAAACCGCTTGGGTCTTTTGACACTTCTCTGAGGTGTTTGATCTTTTCTTTTCCCTCCATTTACGGCCACATCTGTACAACCAGCTCGGCGCAGTTTTTGTGCGGAAGTTGCCCATTTTGAACTTGATGCTATTTTTCCACCCATTACATCCATTGGAGGATCCTGGTTCAGTAAGGCATGGGTGTTTCTGAATCAGTGCTGCTGCAACATCACTGAATTCTTCATCACAGGGATACGCCTTGAAGGTGTATATTGTCTCCATAAGTTTTTCGAGTATCTCATGCTTCATGTCCCTGGGAACTTGTAGATATGTCTCATCTCTCATATACTGGAGATTTGCCTGGCGTAATCTGTACTCAATGTCCACAGGAAAAGAAGGAATGTCAAAGGTGTCTGGCCATGGTGACCCGAGTAAGAGATGACTGACTCCCAGGGGAGGATGAGGATAAGATCTCCGTGTCAGCTGTACTTGGTGTGGGTGTTGGCACCTGGCTGATTACCTTTAGGGTGGGTTTGTCCGCAGGTCAGCAATATCAGTGAGGTTGACGAGGGAATTGTTAAAATCTGGATCCTCATACTGAAGAAAAACTTGTACTGAAGACCCAGCTTCTCCTCAAGCTGCTCATAAAGTGAGTCAAGTGTCTGTGGTTTATCATGGAGTGTAATTTCCTAATGTCATGGTCATGTACGATTATCCTCATTGTGGTCCTTCTCTCCATTGTTTGTTGTGACTCTAGAAAGGATCAAAAATGCACATCAGTTACCTCTTGACACTGGATATCAAAATCTTAAGCATTCAATCAGCACAAAATAAAATGCCTAAGGGTGACAAATTTTCTGCCCTTAATTTTGTAGGCTGCCAGAGGAAATTGGTCATTCAGATCAGAAAGCATGTTGACGGACAGTGATGACACAAGAGTGCACAGCTCATAAGAACGCAGATGCTCAATATACCATGATGTCAGATGTTTGCACACAAACAGAACATCACTGTTAATGACAATAATTTTCTGAATTTGCCTAAAATCAGGAAGACATGAACACGAACCAACAGATACAATCATATCTGGACTGTATTTGATGCCATCAATGCTCACAGATAATGCCACAAGGACAGTGTTCTGAGTAGCATAGCTCTGTTTCAGCGTGTTCTGAATTTGCTCAGGAAAGGATGAAACTAAAGAAACTGTCACCTGGTCCATCTGGATAGATGGCTTGAAAAATGAGGAGGAGTCAACATGGTATGCCATCATTCTTTGATGCCGGACAGACAGAGTTTGTGAATACGTTTTTGAAGTTTTTTGTGTTGCGAATGACTTGTTTGAAGAATTTATGCTTTCCTTCAAAGCGCATTGTCCACATATCTCTCAGTGGCCCAAACATCCTCATCAGCTGTGAATAATGTTCGATAAAATGGTGCTTGGGGCGCAATGTGAAATGAGGAAATACTGTTAAAAGTAAACCTCTGTGCTCTGAGATCTTGGCATCAAGAAAATCAAAGAGTATCTTCTGTTAATCTGAATGACATCGTCAGTTCCACAATGTCTTTCAAAAGCATCAAAATCCCCCATGTTTGATCATTCTCTGGTACATCAAAACCAATCATGAGTGGGAGAAGTCTTGTGAGTGCCCAGTTCTCATGGCCATTCCCGCCAATGGTGCCTCTAGAGGCAAATGTGGCTGGGATGGTCTGAGGCTGATCAGGTATGTCAGTAAATTTGTAAGGAAAATGTTTGATGGCTTCGTTCAAGGACTCAAGAGTAATATACTTCCTGGAGATCAAATCATTAATGCACAAAGACATCTCAATGGGGACGATACCCTCCAAGAGGTCATGCATTATGTCCGGCGGAAAACCAGTGACAGTGTGGAAGTGCTCCAACTTTTCTCTCAGAACACAAGGACCTTTCACACCATACTCTTTTACCAAATTTGGATCCTTCAAAACTTCAGAAACTTGCCTGTCATGATTCTCGCTGGTTCTGTGCTCGAATGCTCCAGACCGGACCTCTTTCTGCTGAATGTCCCTCTTCTCTGCCATACAAAATCGACAAAGGGTGCTGCACCACGAAACTCTCCTGAAAACCAGCCAAAGAATGAGCACCCAGGTTATCAGCTGACACATAAAGCACTGTTCCTTTCACACACTCACCTAACTGCTCAACATAGACACCATGTTTTTCAAGAGTTACCAGGTCTTGAACCAGTGGGTGAAGGACATCTGCATAGCCGTGCTGTTTGATTGCACTAGCTTTGCATAAAATTGCCAGCTGAATAGAGTGAAGAGAGGAGCGATATTTTGAGGAAAGATTTGCAAGAACCCAATAAATACTACACAGTTTGTGTTTCTTCTTTGAAGTGCCCAGAGGATTGGCAATCTCAAACTCATCGATATAAAAGGCCAAGTACAATCCTCAAGGTTTCAGTTATAAAGAAATCATTCCCACGATAGTGAGTGCCATCTCTGTAAGTATTCAATCCATCAACATTGTCATCATGGTGAGAATTTTATCTAGAACATCAGCTCTGTTTAACAGTTTTTGTAACATTTTCAGAAGCGGCACATAAGCGATTGATTGAGAATCTTTGTCAAGCTTGTATTCAACTGGCATCACCATTGGAAATTCCCTCTGAAAATATGATGCTCTTTTATTGGCTGTAGAGAGTGATTTGCCAGCATCCGTCATTTTCTGGAACAGATTGTTCTCTTTGACAGCATTCATAATGTCTCTCACAACTGTATCAGTGTCACTGATGCCATGGGCATTGAGAATTTGCTTAAAAGCATTTTGTAAAAGGGGTTCTGAGAGAAGAATAATCTGGTTCATTTGTTGGATTATCTCCTGTATTGCCATGTCAGAAATATGCAAGATTGCCTGCAGCTTAAGAAAGAGTGCGGCTAAATTATGCTCCAGTTGATCCTGTAAATGATCTAAATTTTCAATTTGAGCTTCTTTCTCATTTTCCTCCCAGCCAAAATCTGTCGGATCATTGGAAAAAGCCTCATCTTCTTGTACATTGTGTGACACATCTAGATCTGAGTCATGAGGTGCAGTGTGCGAGACAATGTCAGGCTTCAGCTGCTTCTGACTGGGAAGCCTATGTTCTTTACATTTATGAGCATTAAATGTTGAGTAGACATTGCTCTCAAAAGTGCAATTTATATATGGGCACTTCACCGTTTCCAGTTTTTTTTTAGATGTTGGCGCAAATGGGAGAAAAAATTTAGTTCTGTGCAGGGTTCTTCAAAATTGCAAAGAGGACAATGAAATATCAGAGGGATTTCATCAGCTCTGCTCATCTGCTCATCATGTATTTTATGGGAGTGATTTCTTGTCAAATGCACTTTGAGGGCATTAAATGACTTGAATGAACACAGACAATCTGTGTGGAGGCATGGAATAGGAGCAGTTCTGGCATAGCTTCCATGTTTTTAAGCGATAGTGCTTGAATAGTAGAGCCCTCTTCTCAGAAGAAAACAAGCAATACTTACACTTCAATGCATAGCAAGGTTTGTCTGCAAATATCAAAACCTAGAAAAGAAACAATAAAAGCAGTAAGTAAAGCTAACTGACACACAAACAAAATGCATGTGTAAAAAGCTAGTAGGTAGCAATCAATTCAATAGAAGGGGTAAAGATTTTTTAAATCCTAGGCCAGTTCTGCTAGTTTTCTACCCCTCTATTTAAACGCCAATAAGATCAGAAATACTTGTCCCAACTAGCCATGCCATACTGTGTGAAAATTCTATTTCTTTCTCGGTTTTTCTTCCATAATGAGAAATAAGAACTCAATAAGGCCCACTCATTACGCGTTTCACGTTACTTCCAATCATTTGAAAAAAAGCAGAGGTCCGTTTTCACTTCTGCATACAGCTGATAAGAATTGCCATGTGTCTCTGAAAATGACGCCACGTCCCATACATGAACACTGGTTGGACAAAAGAACCAAAACAAGCACGGAGGACAGTGACAAAGCGAACCAATCTATCGTGAAAGAAGCTTCACAATGGTCGAATTATATTCTTAATCTCCCTATTGAATTACACAACCGGTACGAGAGAAAATTGTGGGGAAAGTGAATCATATTCAACCACCACCAATGAAATCAGAACTTTTCGGCTTCACTAAATGTTTGCACTAAATGTTTGGGTAACAAGCGAACCATTAAGGTGCGTAAAAACGTCCAGCGTGCACCGAATCGAGAACTTTAAGCGCTGTTCTAAACGTGGTAACAGCACATAACCGGGCCAGGCATATTACTAATGACGCACCAGGTTGCTAGCTAGCTTGCTAGGGCACACATAACATATGCATTCGCTATATTAATACTTAATATTAAATTATAAACCCCCCTTCTACAAAATACATTTCTCCCAAAATGTATTTGTCCCGGAAAAAAATTGAGGTTAGACAAGGAGCTCCTTCCGTAGCCTCCTCCAACGTAACGTTAACCAGCGCGGAACTCAACGTTACCTCTTATGGTTTATTAAGCAACTTGAATAATATCCACTCTGTACTAAAACCGAGCTGAGAAATGTAAGTTAACTTAACAGTTCACGTTCGTTACCATTATGTTACCTCACAGAGAGTCCATTTACTGGGCTAAATCGAAGACATAGAGTTAACCTCCAAACTTAACTAAAGGATAAAGTAGCTTATATGGCAAAAGCTTGACTAAGTTGGCTAAACAGATGGCCAGTGAAATTTAACATTTCGCAAAGTTAGCTACAACTTACCTTCACAAAACTTGACGGACCTGGGGTATCCAGACTTGATGGTGCGAATCCAAAGAAAAAACGTTATCATCCGCCTTGAACATTCACCCTTGACCTCTTTCAAAATGCGTCTTCAGTGGCAGCTGCGTAATAACCGAGATATGCAGATGGGTCTTCCTCACTCAAAACTTGACAAGTAGAGGTTACTTTATCTTATGAGTTTGACTACTTTCCCCACCAAAAATTTGGCTTTACTAAGTTTCCATAAGTAGAGTCAACAAAGTAAGCAGAAATTAGTAAAGGTCACTTATTCTTTTAAGTAAGGTATACAATTACATTTTACAGTGTACCGTGAATATTCCCAAATGACTTTGAGTGTCTTGATCCGCTGAGCAAAAGTCGAAGTAGAACAGGTTGTGCACGGATGTTCTCAGATAATAGCTGGCAACTGGGCAAATGGATCTTTTTTTAATTTTTTAATTTTTGCCATCAGACAGTAGCTGTGCTTGTGTCTTCAAGCTTGACTCCTTGCAATGACTTGAACACTGTAACTGGTAAACACATTCAGACAAATGACAAGGCTTCTGGCAGTGTCAAGAGAGAAAATGAGAGGAATTGATTCCACATCTGCTCTTCATTTTAGAGAAAAGAGTTGATTCTGAATACAAATCAATTAAAATTGTTTCAGCTGAAATGCTTTTAAAAAGTCGGGGTTGACCAATTTCACTTGCACTAAACCTTAATGCTTACATCATTAAATTAAAGCTCAGTGACAGTAAGAGCCGCCAAATTCCCTAAAGCCAGATGATGAAGCAAGTGAAGTAAAACTCCCAGTAGAGTGACACACTCTCAAATGTTGGAGAAAAAAAAAAAGCGTTCCATGTGGAAGAATCTCTGGAGGAGCCTTGCTATAGAGCAGGACCCAATGTTCTGCTTGCAGACCTGTTCTAACATTGTGATAAAATGTTCTTAACTGATACAAGTAAGATAGAAAAGTCTGTCCCCGCAGCCGCGCGTGTATCCTTTGTATCTTTGGAACTGTACTTCATGGTACTTATATCAGTAAACAACAATCATAATACAATAGTAACCAAGCTGTAAGGTGTTTAGACATAGAATGTCAAATGTGCACCTTTTCCATTTCTTAATGCATACCTTTTGTTGCACCCTGAAACAGCAGCAGTGCCTTACTATACCGTTATCAGCCAAGACCTGGGAACTTTCTAATTGGCCCAGAATTCTTTCTGCCAAGGAAAACATTAAGCTCTGTCTAAACAAAGTATAATTTGTTTCTATATAAGGTTTGCAGCCAATTAGTATGAAAAAAGCAGAAAATGATTCAGTGGGTTAACACTACCACCTATTCTGGGGCCAATCTGTGTGGAGCTTGTGTGGGTTTTCTCCCACTGTCCAAAAACATGCATGTCAGGCTAACTGGAGACTCTAAATTTACCAGGGTTATGAGTGTGTGAGTGAACGGTGTGTGAATGTTGTGTGCACCCTGTGCTGAATCATCATGCTGTCCAGGGTATGTTCTTTTCTTTCTCTCATAGTCAGCTGGGATAGGCTCCAGCTCCCCCAGGACCCCAGTGAGGAAGAGGAGTTTTAGTTAATGGATGGATAGATGGATGGATGAGATGCGGCTGGATCACTTGCCTGAATTACAGCGAATTCTTGGCCCAAGATTGTAGCTTTATCCGTGAATAAAACATTTATTAAAATTATTTATTTATTTTGTTTGCAAGCATTATAAACAAGATCTACACCAAATTTGAAATTGATCAGGCTCTAAAGTGATGAGGAATTGAAATCTCTATGGCAGCAGTGGACAGGACAGAATGATGATCGCTGATCCATAGTATCCCCGCATACTTTCGATTGGACATAGAATTATCAAATGCATTCAGTGGGCTAAAGCCTGAGCTTCCGGAGGATTCTGGGATAAAGAGTAATGCTGAAGTTCACTCTAACAATTGGCACAGACAGCAATGTCGAGGATACTGGATAGATCCAGGATAGTAGTCATTTCTAATGATAACAGGAGGATCTATAATGTAAGTCAGTGCTCATATACACAGAAAAGACATTAAACATTTTGTAAATAAATTATCTCAACTGACATTTCCAGATTGGCATGTGGATCACACTAAGGCGAGCAAACGGCAGACTTATTTAAATTACTTATCAGTAGAATTTTGTACAGAGAATTTCATTATGTGAATACTGTATATCTCCCCTTATGGCTGGTGATTCAGAGAGCTTTCCCTTTGTGGAGATTATCCACATTTCGGAGATAGGGTGATACATGCTTTATATACCACTTTTTATTTTTCTACTTCACTACTCCGGTTATCTTGCATCTTGGCCATTTTTCAGTATCTATTTATATATTTGTTTTATGATATAGGAATTACCGAAAAACTGTATTCTTGCAGATTTAAAAAAAAAAAAAAACAATGCATAGGCTTAAGCCACGTACAGTTTATTTAATGTTGCTTTCGTCCTAAAAGTTTAAGAAGGAAGGCTTGCTGGGAAATTAGTTCGACCAATGGCTTTGCTTGTCCCCAGTTGCGTTAACAGTCTAAAAACGCGTTTCGACTACGAGCTTAGACAAAAATGTCAGAAAGCAGTGGAGAGGTGGAAAAGCTTCGAGAATAATGTAAACAACCATTGGAGCCTTGGGCTTTCAATCCCTAAGAAAATTGAGCAGCTGTTTGTCCACGATGATCTTCATGTAGCAAGCAGTTTTCATTTGGAGGCGGAACGGAAAGCGGTAGGACTGACATTAAATTAATAGGCTATCACAAGTATGTATTCGGTTAAAATTCACTTGAGCTTACAAAAGGTCCCCACTGATGGACCAGCTGCTGATAACTTACTATGATTTGTTGTTTTACGGTGGCAAAAAAATTTTTTCCTAGAATACAGCAAGCAAGACTTTCAAATTTTCCTATTTAACACCCTGTCTTGACGTTCAGAATCACCTGCCAGTAAACTTGCAACCAGCGAGTACTGCAGTTCTGAAGCTAGTGAGCTATTCTATGCCCCGTTGAGTCTGTAAGATATGTAACGTTATTTAAAAAGGTTATGTATGAATCAATCCAAATAGTGCAATGGTCTTATTGAAATAAATGGCCCAAAGTCACATTCCTTTTTCACATTCATTCATGTAAATATATTATTATTAATAATAATAATAACTTCTTCTTTGTCATGGTGGTGCAGTGATTAGCACTGCCACCACACAGCAAGAAGGTTGTGGGTTCGATTCTGGCCTGGGGCCTTTCTGTGTGGAGTTCCAGGGCACATAGGCTACGACTGAGCTTAATTTTAACTTTTGGTAAAAGCAAAGTGTTCGCGTATGGCGGGCCGTCATGTCACAATCAGGTTGGGCCGCCATGGCCAAAAATGCCAGGGCCGTTTTTTTTGTCCCAGCCCAGCCCTGACTGTAAACCACAGTTAAATGTGCGCAGGACTCTACTTACAGTTAAAATCACAAGGAGATGATGAGTTAAATTAACAGTTAAATTCAGTCAATTTATAACAGTGCATGTACAGTCCTATAGAAGGTCAATGTGGCCCTGCCTTCCATTGGTCAACCTTGAGATATTGGAGCGATGTGAAGGATGGTGAAATTTTAAAAACAGAAAAAAGTGATAAAAATCATTGCTGATACCAACCGTTTTCTTGTCCATCTATCTGAGCTAACTGCCAGAATTGTATCTTTTAGTTTTTTGAAAGTGAGGTATGACTGGCTTGCTAAGCTTCTGCCCGTAGGCGCAGATTAGAGGTTGTGAAGTGTGAGACAGAAGGTATGGAGTTATTCAGTGTTCAAGCAGCTACACTTTTCTTCATCTCTGTGCTGCCTCCCTCTCTTCTGGCACCTTTCCCTCCGTCAGTATCTCTCTTGCTCCCACCTACCTTCCTCTGGCTTCATCTTCCTTTCCTTCCCTCTGAAAAGAAGGCAGTTTTATTCCCAAATTGGAAAAATAAGTTGAGTCACGAATAAAGTTCATCTTTCTGAGAGCACTCACTCCTGGGGCTGTGGGTTTGTGAGGAGATTAGCAAATGTATTCCCACAGAGCAGACTCCTCCGCAGCCATTGCAATTTATATTTTATATACAGTATATGTAGAGTAGTGCAGAGCAGAGCATCCCACATTACATTTGAACCTATGTCCACAGCCTTACAAGCATTTGTTTTTTGCCAATGTGTTGTAGATCAACCAGCTGCTGTCCCTCATGCCTCAAGCAGGCATGTACACTTTGGCAAACATAGGATTTTTAATCAGGGCTGTCCGCAATACAGGCTTCCATAATAATAATAATGAAAAAAAGACGTGACTGTCTAACCTCAGGGGGGTGGAGAGATGGGACCATTCGGGAATTCTCCCCAGTATCAGTCTGCTATAGACATCCACCTCAATGGTAGTGCTATTTGAAATGGGTGCTTTCACAGTTGTATATCTTTTTTGTGAATACATGGTCCACACCACCAGCAGTGGCAGTTCTGCATCCATATCATTCATTTGCAGATTCAGTCCCTCGGTCCGAGTATAAACCCAATAGTCAGAGCAACTGATAATCTACATGGATATGATTTGCAAGAGCAAGAGGGACAGTAGAGAACAGAAAGGGTACGAAAGAGAATAAAACAGAATGATTGAAAGATCTCTGAGTAAAATGAAGAAAATCGGGGATTTCTGATCAAACCCCATGTCTTTTTTTCATCTGCGATAGAAAGGAAATAACACCATAGGCAGGGGCGCAGGAGGCACGGGGGATGCCATAGACATGCCCCACGCAGTTTTGAGAAGACGGCGATCCGAAGACGGCGAAATTATTAGGGTACACTAAATAAGACCTTTGACTAACTGATCACATCCCCACTAGCCAGAGCTAGTAAAGAGATGACACAATCTCACATTTGCTCAGCTACTAACAGTTACATATCTAAAATGTCTGATCATTTTGCATAGTTTGACAATAATCACAAACTACACTATTCGCTTCTGTAGGCCATTTCCTGTTCGCCCAATTTATAACGTTAGATAATTCGTGAGCGATCAACCAACTGAACTGCCACTGCTAATATTCAACTAACTATCTGTTTCTTTACGACATGACGGTAATATTTCAGATTTTGTGATCGATATGCTAGAGCAGAAATCAAAAGGACTGCATCATGTTGCTTAAAGCAAGTGGGAGTCTAGAATGGTATCCAAAGTTCAGGCAACTCTTTTCTCATATGGTGCAGTTTCTAATGGAACGTGACATTTCATCTAAAACAACTGAATATCTGATTTCTTCTACGCAGCAGGTCGTGTCCATGAAATTCTCAGGTAATTCATGTATACTGACACAGTGAAAACGCTTTACCCATATTTAATAACCAAAAAGGAAAGCAACCAATGTTTTTCCATTAAATTTTAATACGAATAGAAAAAGTATTTCATTGTCCATCACACTGTTTCATCACAATGTCTCAACAAATGTTTTCGATACACCACTGTGAATGCACGGACCCTCCCCAAACTGTCAGTAGCGACTGTGTCCTCCCTGTGCTTGGACACGTGTAAATGGCGAGGCATCGTTTCACACAAACCTCGAACAGTTGCTCGGGAAAGTTCCTCCACTCCCAGTGGCGGGTCTAGAACTGGGAATTGGGTGGCACAGACACGTCCCTTTTAGTCCTGGCAAGTTCTAAATCATTTTCCTTTATTGACACATTTTCCAATTATCATAATTGGCAACTGAAGACACGGTTTCTCTCCATATGCGATCTAACAGCAATGAAATCATGGGCTAAATTCAGTACAGAAAAATAATTTACTTATTAATAGGCCAGTGCTTCGCGTTGATTGATCTGGTCCGCGTTCCAATTAAATATTGCCTTTCACTCTTGGTATGTGGTTTGATAAAAAAAAAAGTGGCACTCGGCAGTTAAATAGGCTATAAAAAGCCTGCGGCTCAAGCTATTTGCTTGAGAGTCGACAGGTATGCAATTTTGAACAACGTTGATTTAAATACAGCAAATACGCGTCCAGATGAATGATTGTCATCTTACCTAATTGGGGAGAACAAGCAGCTCCTGTTAAGTGTGGAGTGCTCTCGGAATGAACCTTTTGTTAATTATGAAAATGACTGAGAACAGGTCAGGACTAATACCTAATTGTTTTAACACATTGACTGCCAACTACGAGATAACTCGTAATGGCGGGTCAGGGCCGGCGCAAGACTTGAAAATTCGGCGGAAATTATCCATCCCTTTATTGAAAACAGTTAGTCCTGGCTAATTCTAGATGGTTTCCCTTTATAAACACGTTTTCCAATTCAATAATAATCAAGTGGCAATTGAAGACACGGATTCTCTCCCCCATGCGATCTAACAGCAAATAATGGGCTACATTCAGTACAGAAAAATTATTCAATAATAATTAGGTCTATGCACTGGCACTCAGCAACGGTATTTTTTTTTCGAGCGAGAGCGGCATTTCAGAACTCTTTTTTGCGAATGAAGGTAATTCTGGTGACAAGTATACGTGGTTTCCTCCGTTTACATTTTCCAGTCTGACAGCTGTGAAAGTTGTGACCATGCTGCAAAAACAGGTGTACGTATTTCTTACCTTCATTTGCAAATGAGTTCTGAAATGCGTTTCCTCCGTTTAAAAAAAAAAAATTTCCAGTCTGCCAGTGCATAGACCTAATTATAATTAAATTATTTTCTACTGAATGTAGCCCATTATTTGCTGTTAGAAGAGAAGCCGTGTCTTCAATTGCCACTTGATTATTCTTGAATTGGAAAACGGTTTATAAAGGAAACCATCTAGAATTAGCCAGGACTAATTGTTTTCAATAAAGGGATGGATAATTTCCTCCGAATTTTCAAGTCTAGCGCCGGCCCTGACCCGCCATTACGAGTTATCTCGTTCTCGTAGTTGGCAGTTAACGTGTTAAACGGATGTTTTGTGCACCCAATTCTCAGTTCTGGCTTTGCCACTGTAGCCTACTGAATTTAGCCTATGATTTCATTGCTGTTAGATCGCATATGGAGAGAAACCGTGTCTTCAGTTGCCAATTACGATAATTGGAAAACGCGTCAATAAAGGAAAATGATTGAGAACTTGCCAGGACTAAAAGGGACGTGTCTGTGCCACCCCAATTCCCAGTTCTAGACCCGCCACTGTCCACTCCTCCTGTAGTGCTGCTGTCAACTCGGCGACGTTGCATGGTTGACGTTGATGCTGACGGACACGACGACCCAGTTCATCCCACATGTTCAATGTGGTTAAGATCGGGTGAAATGGATGGCCAAGGCAGAACATCGACCCCTGCTTGTTGAAGAAAGTCTCTGATGAGGCGTGCAGTATGGGGACGGGTGTTGTCCTGTTGGAACGTGAACGGTAATCATTGTTGTCCATGGTTGTTCAACAGTGGTTGGAGAACTGGTCTTGAAATCTTATCCGCATATCCCTGTGCTATTAGACCTCCACAAATCACAAGTTCAGTCCAAAACCTCACATTAATGGCATCCCAGACCATGACACTACCCCCACCAAACCTCCCCTGAACACATCTGTCTTGATGACGTTCATATTGCCTCCTATACACTTGTTGTCAGCCATCAGTAAATGAGACACAGAACCTCGATTCGTCTGAAAAAACCCAACGATGGAAGACTCGTGGCAGCTGAAGATGATGACGTCGAGCAAACTGGAGTCTGTTGTCTCTATGACGTTGTGTCATGATGTTGCCTCGATATGGCCTCCAGCACCTTAACCCCTCAGCTCGCCGAATCACAGTCATGGCATGGATGCGGCATCCGTGGCATCATGTTCTGAGCTGTCTGCTGCTGTTTGGAACTGGTTCCTAAGATGGATCCGCCGGCTGTGTCAGTCCTGTCGTGCTGTCGTAACCGGAAGTTGTCCTGGTAGGGGGTGGTGGTGAATGCTTCCTGTCTGTTGGTAGCGATGCTCCAGTCTGTTGATGGTGGATGGACTGACCCTGAACCGGCAGGCAGCCTCTCTTTGAGATGTTCCCCCAAGCAGCATCCCCAAAGCTCACTCCCTCTGCTGTTCTGTAAGCCGTGGAATTCTGACACTGATGCTGATGGGGATGAAACACTGTGCTTTTTTTTGCGTCCAATGTCTTGCTTTGCACTTGCATGTCATTCAAGTGATGCATTCAACCTTCTGCTAATGACATGGCAAAGTTACGTTTTGGAGAAGTGATCCCTGACAGATGCACAAACTGGGTTTGAACCCAGACTCGCACAAATTCCAGCTTTTAACCTTCATACCACTATATTTCTTCTGCGGTAATTTTGATGGCTGCAAAAAAATCAGCTACAATTTTAAAAATTAGCTGTTGCGTTTTCACTGTGTTTCAGTATATTTACAAAACTTATCTGCCTGGTTGTTGTGAGAACACTTGTGATCTCCAATCGATAAGGCTAACAATGATTAGCCTCTGCTTGCCTTGAAAAATCGTTGATGCATTAGCTAGGTGATTTGCTTTGTAGCTTGTCCGTTAGTTTTCGCTGTCAGCAAGGAGATACCAACAGACGTATTTTCGAAATATAATGGGTAGGGGTGTCTTTGACTAAGGATTTTCATAGTCGAATCTGATTCGTCAGATTTTGCCCATAGTCGACTGATCATCGAATTATGTTTTTTTAAAATAAATGAATACATATTTTGCATCACTGCACTTGACTCATCATGCTCCTAAAATGGCAATTCTCTGTGTCAGTTTCATTATTTACCATTTCATCTCGATAAAAAGCTAACCCTAATATTTTTTTTTTTTTTTTATTTTATGTCATCATACGTAACATGCTCTGTCTCACTGCTCACTCGGCTTTCCTAACTGTGAGATTGCTCTCAGGGTCTTACTGACGATATCAATAATTGGCATTGGGGTAGCGAAGCTTTTCAAAGTTAAAACAAATTTAAAACTATTTTCGGACCTCGATGTCGCAGGAGAGACTATGCGGGCTCGCCCTTCTGTCTATTGAAAAAGACGTTGCATCCAGGCTGGATTATAAGGATTTAATTGCTGAGTTTGCGGCCCAAAAGGCAAGGAAAGTGACCATCACCTAATCAATGAATGGTGAGCGGGAATCTGATGTTTTAAAGTTATACTGCAGCAGAGCGTTTGTGACTGACTAGTATTAGAAAATATACAGCATCGTAATCAAATGTTAAACTGTCGCGGGTGGCAGCGGATACTACGCCTTTGTTAATCTGAGATTTTTCCATAGAAATGAGTCAAAATAAGCGATTGTCACCAGTGAGTGTGAGCCATTAGGTATTAGTGTTTGTTGAATTGTAATTCGTGACACACTGTCATACTTCAACATGCCGATATAAAGTGACTGCTGAGCTGATTTGATGATAAAAGCCAATTGTTGTGCAGTTGATTTTTTTCCTTTGAAAGATTATGATATCCAAAAAATCATAGTTGAAATTATTGCCACAATAATGCTGTTTTAGTCTAAAAATGCATGTCATTTCACCGGGTAGAACTAGAACAGCAATGTGCTTGCAGCCTGACATGATTAATACGCGCGCATGTGAGCAGGGCCTCACGCATCAAGTTGGCACAGGGCCTCGCACCGCCCCCCTACGGCGCTGACTGTAGTGGGTGATTTATTAATGCGTAGTAAGTATAGGTCTACTGTTTCAACGTACACGTCATTTTTAATTCTTTAGTAACAGAAATTAGGCTGATTTTGTATCAAAATAGGCTATATACAACAAAAATAAAGACATTCTATGGAAAGATTTATGCTCAGCAGCCTGGGCACCCCCATGTAGTCAGAATGGTACAATCTTGGTCACATAACAACATTTTCCGACGATTCGACGACGAGGTTGATCGTCGAATCAGACTCCTGCGAATCGAATCGTCGAATAGTCGACTATTCCAGGTCACCCCTAATAATGGGTCTTAAGGCTATGCATTGGCAGCACACCTGCAATATAATCAAATTCGGGGTCTCCAAAACAGTTATAACTCTACGGAGTGTTTTTTTTTTAACGATTTCCATTTCCATTCCCCATTTATTCTCATTCATGCTTTGTTAAAATGTTATTTTTCATTTTAATACTAATAGCTGACTGTAAGGTCAAACTAAGTTCAAATTACAGTTTTCTGGGTACAGTTAGTATAAATCAAGAACCAGTATCTCCTCACATAATATGTAACATTACAGTGGCGTATGATCAATAAATGTTCATTTTAAACATATTGTGGAGAATGGATGTTGTACTGGTGGTCTGTTTGGCAATTTCATACCAGAAAAAAAATGAAGTGGACCTAATCATTTGATCATGCATATGAGTGTATATGTTGATTTATGTTAACCCATTTAAACTGGGACAGCATGTGCGCATTTTAACCTTTAAAACAGGGGACGCTGTTACACATTTCTTTTTTTTTTTTTTTAAAGATTTTTTTTGGGGATTTTTCCTTTATTTGATAGTTGTACAGTGGAGATAGGCAGGAAAGTTGGGGAGAAGAATGGGGAAGACATGCGGCAAATGACCCGAGCCAGAATCGAACCGGGTCGTTGCGAGAAGGACACAGCCTTTATGGAGCGCGCGCTTAGACCGATGAGCCACCGGGGCGCCCCGCTGTTACACATTTCTACCCTTCAGGCTGGGAAAGCGGATACGTCATTTTGTAATTTTCATTACTTTTCCGACCATTTCCGGGCTCATAGCTGTTCTTTTACTGGCACTTTATACTAGGGCAGATGCCATAGTAACACTTCAAGACACTTTATTTTTTATATTTTTATGTTTATTTTTATTTTATTTGAACAGACACTTTATCATGCCTGCCACCTAGTAGCGGAGCTACGGGGGGGCAAAGACACGTCCCTTTTAGTCCTGGCTAGATCTCAATCATTTTCCTTTATTGACGTCTTTTCCAATTATGGTAATTGGCAACTGAAGACACGGTTTCTCACCGTATGCGATCTAACAGCGATGAAATCATGGGCTAAATTCAGTGCAGAAAAATAATTTACTTATTAATTGGCCAATGCTTCGCGTGATTGAACTGGTCCGTGTTCCAATGAAACGCAGACTTTCACTCTCAGTATTTCGTGGGTTGATTTAAAAAAAAAAAAAAACAGTGGCACTTTCGGCAGTTAAATAGCCTAGGTTATAACAAAGCGTGCGGCTCAAGCCATTTGGCGTGAGAGTCGACAGGTAGGCTATGCAATTTTGAATAACGTAGATTTAAATACAGCAAATACGGCGTCCAGAGGAATGATTGTCGTCTTACCTAATCGGGAGAACAAAGCAGCACCTGTTAAGTGCGGAGCGCCTCGAGTGAACCTTTTGTTAATCATGAAGATGACTGAGAACAGGTCAGGATTTATAATAGTTTTAAACGGCTGTTTTGTGCAACCCAATTCTCTGTTCCGCCACTGTGCTGAATTTAACCCGCGATTTAATCGCTGTTAGATCGCATGTGGAGAGAAACCATGTCTTCAGTTGCCAATTACAATAATTGGAAAAGACTTCAATAAAGGAAAATGATTGAGATCTAGCCAGGACTAAAAGGGACGTGTCTTCGCCCCCCCTGTAGCTCCGCCACTGCTGCCAGCTGTTCCAGAGAAAGAAAAAATGTTTGTTATTCTCTAGTGCAGAGCTTATACTTTTATTTATTAGGCCTCTTTATTCCATTTGAGTTGTGCCTGTTATGTAGATAGAGATTTGTTATTTATTTTATTGGTTTTATTATATTTTATAGTTTGTTATAGTTTGTTCAGTGTTTTAAATATTGTGATGAAGATTTGTACAAATAAAAAACATAGTTCTTATGAAAGCCACAGGTGTAAGCTCTCAAATACTTTTTGAATTTTGTTTCTATCTGCTACAGAGGCTGAGATATCAGCTTTTTACTAGACGTTGACACCTAGGTGCTGTTTTCCAGAAAACCTCAGGTTTTAGGGGTTCTTTTCAAAATCGCCCAGAAGTTTTCATAGGCGTTTTTTTGAATAGGCCTCAGGCCTAAAATGGGTTAACTATTGGTCATCCGTGGCTTCACAAACTATCAGCATCCCATGGTATTTTTAGAGAGGTAAACCATTAGCCCAAACAATGTAGAAAAACTCAATCAAAATCATAAAAATAGAATTCTGTAACCTTAAAAGTTGAGACCTCCCACATAGTAAGAAGCCAGTGGACCATTGGAAGCAGATCTGGTGTTTCGCTGACATTTTGCTCATTGGTTTGAGGAAGGTCCAGGGGCAGGTTACTGACAAAAAGTGAGCAGTTTTGCCAATTTTGATCAAAAAGCCTTTTAAATCATTAATTTATACCTCTGAATTAATTTTAATAACAATTAATGTTATGTTCTTAATATTCAGGCAAGGTAAAAATGTGATGGTGCATGGTGGTCTGACAGTTGGCCAGAAGTGGCAGTCCAGTATCTGAAAATCTGATTCTGCTATCTGGGCTGTAGTGCGTGATTTGGTCCCCTCACTTTGAAAATATCTCCTCCGCCCCTGTCCGTTGGGGGATGTCAGAGGGTGTTTACCTTCAATTAGCAGATCTGAGGTCTCAGGTGTAGGCTAATTGAACTGACTCTCATGAGATTTCATCGTCTGAGTTCTGTATAGATAATCAAACAGTCCTTAGACTAGTCTGTGTCTTCAATCCCACTGTCCTCTCTCTGCATGACAGGCGGTGTCTCTATCACTGGACCTCTGTGAGGGTTAGTGGCTGGAGAGAGGTTCGATCTCATTATCAAAAGAATGAACAACATGTACAGCGTGTCGGTGCATTGTACACCAGCAGTGTGTTTGTTTTTCCACGTCTTCACAAGACTTTGTGCATGTGCATGTGCCTGTGACTGTGTATGTGTATAGACTCGTGCTTTTCAAAATCCTGAGAATATTGGTTTAAGATGTTTTACCACAGAGAAGTGTTGCTGCATATTTTATTTTATTTTTTTAATTTTTCCTTTATTTGACAGTGATATGGTGTAGAGAGACAGGAAGGTTGGGGAGAGGAATGGGGGAAGACATGCAGCAAATGACCTGAGCCGCAGTCGAACCCAGGTCGCTGCGGAAAGGACATAGCCTTTATGGTACGCGCGCTTAGACCGATGAGCCACCGGGGCGCCCGTGTTGCTGCATATTTAATATTGAGCAACATATTTTATCTGGATGAACTTTGTATTAAGAGCAGGAATTTTCAATGGAAGAATATCTCGCGGACTCGTTAGTACGTGTGTTTGAGCGCAGAGCTTATGGTGCTGGAGCGCATTAGACTGTGATTGATTCAGGATTTCAGCATCATTAAGCTTGCTCAGTGAAATGGGACTGCGGGCGAAACAGGAGGCGATCCCCTTCAGGCTCATCTGTGCCATTTTCTGTTTCACTGGATTTAAAAAAGGGGGGATCCCATCCCTCTTTACCCCCCTATCATCTCTCACAGCCTGCCCCACTGAGGAAATGTGACCCCCTCAGTGACATTTGCTAAATGAAATATAAATATTGAGATTTTTATGGCCAGTGCATTTTTTTCTTATCAGCAGCGCCCTCATCAAGCCTTTTCCCTGCCTGTTTGCAAAACTTCATTTTTGATTCCTGCCATCTCAAATATAACCCTGCGAAATGGCATTTTCTAATTTTCCATAAGTTCATTTAAAATTTTTTTTTTAATCTTTATTTTAATCACACTTTTCGAAAGTTAATTTGGGGAGACATGAACTCAGTTTTTGGTACATATGCCTTGCAGTTCTCGCCATCATTTCACTGTTGACAGGAAAATTAAGACACTGAGCGACAAGCTTTGAGAACATTACTTTGCAAAATGCTATCTAAGAGCAAAAAGATAGGCAGTAGAATATAACTGGAAACTGTATGACCTCAATTTTCGCAAAGAGAACAGAGAGAGACGTCCGACTAATCACGCTTTCCTTCTCCATGTGGTTTTATTTGTTGCTTGTGAGTTCTAATTAAAACCAAAAATCATCCACTAATTGCAGCCAGCGAAGCCCATGATTTAATAGAGCCGTAGCAGGTCCAAGAGCAATGTCGAGAATTTCATCAGTAACAACTTTCGGATTCACTACAATTACAGATTAACCATAGAGATACAACCCCTTTTGGAACAGGGAATAACAAGTTGTTAATAGTGCACCAATGTACACCAACAAAATACTCCAAACAACTCCTTTATTGGGATGTTCACTTGCAGGGGTCAAGCCTCTCACTTTGAAGCTGTAAATATTTTACGTAAATTAAAAATTAACCAAACAAGTTGTGCGCAAGATCTCATTTGTTCCTCACTTCAGGAACTATTGATTCCTCCTTCCTTTCTCCAAAAAACCAAAAAAAAAAAAACGCAAATGAATGCCGGAAGATTGGCACAATACAGTCTCCACAGTACAAAAGTTTTTTTTTAAATATATTGAGAGTCACCCTTTGCTTATTCACAGGACATGTCTGATAAAATACTTCATCTCATGATTGAAAGGGATACATAGGCCTTTTGCTTCATTTGACCTTATTTCTAACATATGGATGGAGATGCCCACTACGCCCAGAATTCTGCTCAGAAACATATAATACATTTCCGACTGAAATAACACGGTGAAACTACTATCGAATAACAACTTTGTATCATGCCTCGATTTTACTCTTTTTGGTGGCAAAAGGTGCAATTTGCTGTACTGGACATCGACCATGGGATCCACATTGATGATGGACCATTTCCCCATTCTCACAGGGATTTATAATACACATGTGCTACCAAAAACTGCAAAATCACTGAAAGGCCCTCAATTCTCGTGAAAGCCACTTGGTTCTTTCAGATGGTTCTGAGATCATTTTAGGGAAACAAATAAACTGTCTGACCATGTTTGTTACAGCCAGGGCCTTGAAAGTCACAGGTTTGGCACTGGTTTTTCCTGACTGTAAGGGGCCCAAGTCATCACACATGCATAACAAATGAGTGAAAAAATTTCCAATTTTTTCTTTCTTGCTGAATAGATGCAAGGTGTCGCCACATCACAAGCTGAGTAGCCATCTTGTAGCAACTCTTAAACGTGTTAAAGAAGCATCTGGCCTCTCATTAAGCATTCCACAGCTAAGATCATTATTGACAAGAATTTTTATACAAAGCACTTATTATTATGCTGACAGTTAAGATAAAATGTAGCTATTAAAATATATATGCACTCCAATCTGTTGTACAGGAAAATTTATTGTTTTAGGTTATGGGATTAATGTTCTGACAGTTTGTGAAGTGACAGTTTATTCCATTTATTTAATACTTCAATTTGCTCTTATCCTCATTTGAGTAAGAATGCAGTTAACATTATTCTCCAACTTACTTAATTGAATAGCCGCACAATTATAGTATAATTGAGTTCTGTAGCACTGCTGGCCCTACACCATTAAAATTCTGTCATTAAACCGTGAATCATTTCAAAGACTTTATGGCAAGTAATCATTTGAATTATAGAATTGGTACTTATTGGCATTAGATCTCAGATCATGTTGTGCAGCACTTTTGTCAGAATTGCTGGTTTTTAAATGTGCTGTGTAAATTATTTTGACTTGACATTAGCTATTGCTTTACCAGAAAATTCCTTGAGAAGTTTTTATTCTTGAGCTCCGTATAGTGGGTCTTTATTCCTAGTGGTAAAGCTGAAATTTCATTTATTTTTTGTTGATTTGCATTTGTTCACAGGAGCTCGAGTTGAGTCAGCTTCCACAAACAGCATTGACATGCACCACTTCATTAAATATTCCCTCATCAAGGGCTTTGTTATTCAACAAATCCGCTGATCGCTTGTATTCAGTAATGGTGCCATTTCCCGGGATTACACAGAAGCTGTATAGCTGCCTTAGAGGTAGTTTGGAAAAAAATGTTTGGTTCACTGCAACCTGTGCAAAACTTCTAGATCGTCCTGCCTGTTCTCAGGAGATACACTTGAAGACAGGGGGTGATGAGAAAAGGAGGACTTGTCCTCAAACGTCTCCTGAGCAATGAGACTGGCAGTTCACTCATGACCACAACAGAATATGTGGCAGGTTTAGGTATGCTGAGTCGAGAAGTAAATACATATTTGACCTGAGGGATATTTTCATATTTAATTCCACCCTGTCTTTCCTGTTGAATGAATAATGATCTGATATCACAAACCCCAGGTTACATTAGGTTTACAAAATTGATATCAGCCTTTCAGTGTCAGCAGAGATGATCAGCAATGGGGAGTGCAATGTCGTTTCTTATTTCCCACTGACTACTATTGCTTAATTCACTCATTAGTTGTAAATTGTATAACGTGGACTCTGCAGACATTGGCCTCCTTCCACGAAGAAGGTTGAATGGGTTTTACCCTCCTGCAGTCCATTTTCACAAGAGGGAAAGGACATGGAGATTTTAAGGACAAAATTGAGATAAAAACTTTTTAAGCCAAGAAAACTGTGCACTTTCGTGACAAGTGAGTAACTTCTCATTTCTTTAAAAAATCATGTCGGATGATGTATCCCTCAGTAGCGGAAAAGATGCTACAGTATTTCAGAAGGGGAAAATTATTGGCCTGCATCTAGCGAAGAAAACAATGAATGAGGAAAAAAAGCGTGAGGAATTCTGCGTCCTAAGAGCCAAAAAGTGACGCTTCTAAACTCTTTGTTCTATTACTCGCAGAATTATATGTAAGTCATCCACCTACAGTGAAACTCACCAATGTCAAGCACCAAATGTCTATTACAGAGGGGGGAAAAATCAAGTATGAAATGTTTTCTTTTATAAATTGGAACAATGACTGAATAAACAAACCCCCTTGAAAATGATTCAGCAGAAACGCTGTCCCTCAATTAACTGATGAGTGATATACCGTATTTTTCATATAAAAAAAAAAAAATCAATTTTGGTTTAAATGTCAATTTACTGGCTTTGTTACGGGGTTCCCGTAAGGGTAGGTCATTTTTTTTTAACCCTGTGGAGATGGGGTGCAGACATGAAGACAATATGACGGTACAGTCTGCAAAGAGTGGTGGAGGCAGTGTGGATCAAAGTCATGTCCTCTTCCCATCATGTCTGCCCTCCATCCACAGGTTCTCAGTTGAGATAAGGGAGCAGCATATCTTTTCTTTGATCTGAATTCTCTGCATTCCTATGAGTAGCCTAATCTCTATGGCTGATTTTAACACAGTGGTAGCAAGTGCAGGTTTCGTTTTGTAGTGATGACATAAACACAATAGGTGACTGTCACAGCAGTTAATTGGATGAAAACAAAGCCAGCTTGTTGCCATCATCTCATCACTATTATTCTACTCTCCAATCTTTAACTCTCAGCTTTTGTTTGCCTGATAATTGGGTGCAAGACACAGCTATTAACTTTCAATTTCCTAGTCAGAGCCTAATTAGCAGCCAAATTCCATTCACCTGTCTTGCCAGGCAGAAACATATCACAAACTTTCAAAGTGTAAAAAATTGTATTAATTTTTTGACAGACAAACAATGAACTACAGAACGTTGAAAGGAATTCTGAGAGCAAAATTCAAGTTACGAACATCCACTGTGACAGTCCATGATCTCTGATACTCTAGTCTCATTTACACAACTTATCAAAGGCTCAATCTATTGCTGTCTTTTAAAAACTTCTTTTACACTGTGTACTGCAACTTGTTCTCACTCAGGAATGCTCCGTTATAGGAATATTTGTGGAGTGCATTTTTCTTATAAATTATATCCACAGACAGCTTGATCAGGCCAGCATTATGTGCATATCACAGACCTGTCGACAGGCACTAGGTTCCATCGCAAATTTAACACAAAAAACTTGAATCTCCGTCAGGAGGGGGAGCAAATTACATGGAAACTCTACATATTTAACGTTAGTATTTCCAAGCCAATATTTGGTTAAGCTAATGGTTTTTCATTAGGCAATGGATGAGGAAGAAAATGATGTCATGCTTGCGTTCATTTTAATTTGGCTTGTGGTGGAGACTGGAGTGGGGGCTGAGGACAGGGGTTGTGGTGCTCACATCCCGCCCCTAGAACACCCACACTTTTTAAATTGCTGCTACGCCCTTGGAACAGGGCCCAGTGGAGAATAGCACAGTTCAGTCTTGATATTATGGGCGAAGCAGTGTAGGCCTTGCCAATTTCTAGCCAGTGGCTTTCCAGGATGACTGCCAAGTGAGTGCACTCATTGCAAAAGCCAAACTGTCAGATGGCAGGGGGGAGTAGCTTATGGAGAACGGTGTTCCAATCCTGATGACTGTAGAAAGAGCTTGTGGCTAATAAACTGGAAAGAGGAAAGATTGGGAAAGGATTAAGAGGAACGTATTCCCAATCCTGGAGACCCTGAGAAAGGTTTGGGAGTTTGTTCTAATTAACTAAACAAGGAAGGAAGCTTGCGTAAATTACTAGCATACATGTATAAGGTTAGGTTTTACTTTCTAACGACAAAGTTTTAATGGTAAATACTGACTGGTTCTACTGAGCGCTTCTTTTTTTTTGGGATCTATTAATTTTTTTTTTTTTTTTTTTTAATTCACCAATAAGTGCATACAAACAAATATGTGACCAGACAAATAAATAGGTAGTGAGTTGTGGTGTTGATTTACAAAGTAATATACATACAATAAAATTAGACAAAGAGAGATCAACAAAAGGAATAGAAAAGAAGAGAAAAATAAAAAAAAACAAAAAAAAAAGGGGGGGAACCACAAAGGAAGGAAAGAGGAGAGGAAGCAAATAAATAATAACAATAGTAATAGTAATAATTATAATAAAATAGAGAGATAAGAGCCGAAAGACAATGGAAAAAGAGAAACAAGGCAAAACAGTGTTACAACCAAATGATCCGAAATGAAGCAGAGTTGTATTTTGGCAGTTATTTCATGATGTGTTTGTTATATAAGTTTCCTTAAGGATTTACACAGATTTCCAGATTCAAGTTTTCAGTTTTTTTTTTTTTTTTTTTTCATCCCTTCTCCTCTCCATGAACAAGCCTTTGTATATCTATGCTGTGGCATCAACTCACCGGCATCGAGATGGCAGTGAGAGTTGTGGAGTAGATGTTGTTAAATTCTTGTAATTGATTCTTGTGGTTTGCTGACTGTTGTTCCATTGATATGTGTTGTGTATAGAGATCTAACCATTGTGTTGTTGTGATATTTTTTCTGTTTTTCCAGTTGAGCAGTATTGTTTTCTTGGCGATAGTTAGGGCCACAAGCAGGGGGATTGTGATTTGTTTTGAGTTAGTGTTGAGTTCTTCTAAATTTCCAAGTATGCAGACGGTGGGGGATAGTGGGATAGTGTGGTCAAGGAATCGGGATAGGGTGGTGGTTATTTGTTTCCAGAAGTTGTGAATTGGTGGGCAGACCCAGAGTGCGTGCAGGTGGTCGTCGGTAGTGTTGAGTGTGCAGTGAGTGCAAATGTCTGTGTCTGTGAGTCCCATGATGTGCATCTTGTGCTGTGTGAGGTGTGTTCTACGGATGATTTTATACTGTATTAACTGAATTTTGGTGTTGCTAGACATGGAGAATATGTTGTTGCAGACTGTGTTCCAGAATTGACTGTTGGTGTGGATGATGAGGTCTCGTTCTCATTTGTTTATTGGTATGTGATGTGGGTCATTGTTGGAGGATATGAGTTTATATAGCTTTGTGAGTAGTTTTTTCTTTGACTGTGCTATTTTATTGATGCTATATAATAGTGGTGGAAGTTCTAGGTGGATGTTTGTGATATTTATTTTTGCGTTTATTGATTCTTTGAGTTGGATATATTGAAGGAATTGTTTCTTGTCGATGTCGAACATTTCAGACAGCTGTTAAAAGGTTAGTGAAGTGTTGTTATTGAAGATGTGGTGGAGGTGTGTGATTCCTTTTTCTTTCCATTTAGTTCCTATTAGGGGGGATTTGTTTGCAGTGAAGTCTGGATTGTTCCATATGGGTGTTTGAGTCGTGGGTGAGAATGTTGTGTTTCTTATTTTATTGATTTTCCACCAAGCTGTCAGAGTTGCTGCAATTGCGGGGGTTTTGAAACAGTTGTGTTTTCTGATTGTAGTACAGATAAATGGAAGGTCTTTGATTGATATGTCTTGGCAGTCTGTCTGTTCTATGTCTAACCAGGGGTGATAGTGATGGGTTGAATGGATCCATTTAGTAAGGTACTGTAACTCATTGGCTAAGTAGTAATGATGGAAATTTGGTGCTTCTAGGCCTCCTTGTATTTTTGACTGTTGTAGTGTGGTTAGTTTTATCCTGGGCTTTTTGTTTTTCCAGTAGAATGATGTTATTGTTGTGTCCAGTGTGTTAAACCATTTTGACGTTGGTTGGATGGGGATCATTGTGAATAGGTAAGTGAGTTTTGGCAGTATCATCATTTTTATTGTGGCGATGCGTCCTATAATTGAGATTGGTAGTGTCATCCATCGGTTTAGGTCATCTTGTATTGTTTTTAAAAGTGGTGTGAAATTCAGGTGAAACAACTCAGACAGCTTGGCGGAGAATTTTATGCCTAAATATGTGATGTTGTCAGTAGTAGGTGGTAATTGGGGTATGTGTGGTGTAGTAAGGGATGTATCTTCATTAATTGTGAGGGTGGTTGATTTATTCCAGTTTACTGTGTAGTCTGAGATGCTGGAGTATGAATTGATAATTTTGATAAGTTCTTTGATTGAATTAGTGGGATTTTGTATGAACAGGAGTATGTCATCTGCGTATAAACTGATTTTATGAGTTATGTTTTTAGTATGAATACCAGTAATATTGTTATTTTGACGGATTGCGGCAGCTAATGGTTCAATGAAAAGTGCGAATAGTGATGGTGATAGTGGACATCCTTGTCTGGTGCCTCTGTGAAGTGTGAAGTGTGGTGAGATGAGGTTGTTTGTAATAACTGCTGCTTTTGGTTGGTTGTAGATTGTTGTTATTCACTGAATAAATGACTGTCCAAATCCAAATTTTTCCAGTGTTTTTATGAGAAATGTCCAGTTTACCTTGTCGAATGCTTTTTTTCTGCGTCTAAAGAGAGAATGACGTTTTGTGTTGACTTTGTTGAGAAAAGTGGATAAGATTGAATAGACGGCGTGTGTTGTTTGATGAATGTCTTCCTTTAATGAATCCTGTTTGATCTGGGTGAATGAGAGATGGGATGACTGATTCAATTCGAGTTGTTAGTGCTTTGCTGATTATTTTGATATCCGTGTTAATGAGTGAAATGGGCCTGTAGCTTGAGCAGAGAGTTGGGTCTTTGTTTGTTTTGAGTAATACTGAAATTAGTGCTGTGTTCATGTGATATGGAATTGATTGATTGCTCTTAATTTCATCTGCCATTCTAACAAAAAAAAAAAAAGTGGTGATACTGTTTTCCAAAAATGTCTATAAAATTCAATGGGGTATCCATCGAGTCCAGGTGCTTTATTGTTTGTAATGATCTGTAGTGCTTTTTCATATTCTATGGGAGTAAGTGGAGCGTCTAAAATGTCTGCTTGTTCTTTTGTTAATGATGGTAGTTTGAGGTTATTTAGAAAGTTGTCTATTTCTTTTGGATCCTTTTCTTTACTATTGCTATATACTAAGCGCTTCTATCAAATTTCAATTCAGCAACTTGTAACTCAAAAGAGGGATTATAAATACGCCACACACACAAGAAGTCTGGTAACTATTAAACGACAGCTGGGGATGAGGAGAGCATGCAAGATGCAAACCAATCAAAGTGAGACATCACTTCTAATAGACAAGCAAGTCGCTGAATGGGAGGAGACACAGAAGGCATTCACACAATGATTACGACACGTCAGTTTTATCTCACTCAAGACAAATGCAGGCAAGTACTTTCAAGCCATAGCTGTTATTGGAAATTGCTTTATGGATTAGCGGTAGATGTCAAATGCTTGGTTGTTGTCTTGGACAAAATTACTGAATACATGATGCATTGGTATTTTTTTCTATGGCTATTAACTGTGCATGGTTAGTGTGTCCCTTCTGATAAAGATCACTACTCCCTTTAAAACTATCATTGGGGAAGAGGATGTGGAGCAGGAAGTTATTGAACTGAGCAGGAGATTTAATATCAAATTCACAATAGGAACCAATGGACATGAACTAAGAGATGGTTGACAAAACAAGACACTTGTTTTGAACTAAGACAATGCGGGTGACTAAGAACACAAAACAGAATCACGAAAACAGGAATACACAAATACTATCAAAAGCCAAAGTAACAAATTAAAACCCCCAAAGTATCAACTAAACAAAAGCACAAAGTAACAAAGGAACTAAATACTAAACACAAAAGGCAAAAGACCAAAATGCCAAAAACCCACAGAATACAAAGAGACAAAGTTCAGTAAATACAATATATAAATCGCGATAGTAACTTTAACCCGGGAAACACTGGAGCTAGGAAATACAGGAATACTGAAATACGCAAGAGCAAAAGGACTAGGAAACATAGTAGCAAGTGAAACCGGAGTATAAATGATGATGCCCAGTGACCACTGAACAGAAACTGGGAGCTTAAATAGGCACAGACACAGGTGAATACAATCAGAACTCTGGTAAGTTGGAACGAGGAAGTGGAGACTTGATTGCAGATGGGGGCGTGGTTACCGGGCTGCTAGGCCGGGATGTGACAAAAGTGTATTGTTAATATGTATAATATTTCTGAGAGAATTGGTCTTTGCAGACTCTATATCGTGCTACGATGATAAGTTAGTTACAGACTGGTTTGAACCAATCAAAAGTTTTCCACAGAGAAATCATTGGCTGAAATCAGTAAATCAGCTGTGATTATAGGCACGCTATCGAGTCATTCCGGATTAATTTATTCCAATTACATGTCAAATAGTCTGTTTACATGAATAGTCAATAACTGCATCACACAGATAATGGATTTACATGCTTCAAATGTAATCAGAATGTTATCCCCTCTCCCATTTTTCATGCTCATTTATTAGGAGTAGTGATGTTGTAAATGCAGCCAGCTAAAACTTTTTTTTCCCATTTCAAATTGACCGATAAATTGTGGAGTGTTAAGGTAGCCTAACAAAATATTGTAGGATGTGATTTTTTTTTTTAACTTGCAGTGTATATGACTTAGTGGCCATATTGTTGCGTATCATTTGTAAATTCATTCTTAGCGTTATGTTAATTGTTTCTTGTATGCTCATGATATCACGATCACATCTCTGCCTGATATCCTGGCTGGTGTCTGCTGGCCTGAACTCAATACAGTCACAGCTCCAGTTACGTTCCTGGCAGCTGAGTGGCTCTATTCAACCAGATATCCGCACTTTATTTCAAAATATCAACAAACTTATCTAGGTAACTGAGTTATTCCTGTACATGTATGGAGTAAGGCCCTGGGTGCATATTTTGATGTTACTTTGGTATGTGTAGACAAGTAAAAGTATTAAAATTTGTGTGTGCGCAGGAGAGAGAGGTGGGAAATAGACTAAATTAAGGGGAAAGGTTATTACAACATCATTGCCATAAAGGCTATTTTGAATAATATATAATCAGCAGTGCGGCAAAGACTCTTTGCTATATGAACTTGCATAAAGCAGTCGATTTTTAGATCCATACAGCATTTATTATCATTCATTCACACTTGCCATTTACAAGCTAAGAGGAAAGTTTGTTCTATTTCACCTTTCACAATTTATCAAGGAAAGAAATAAAAATGGATTTGAGAACAGTTATTTCTGTCCTGGCATCATTCCCACTACCCCGGGAATTAGAGTGATACTTTGCTGGTTGTGCAGTGCAGCGCATTGGATGACTCAGGGCTCTCAACTTTCCCGCATTCGGCTTGAGTTTAAATGACATATTCACGTTCCCGTGCTGTATGTCAGCAATTATTCAATGAGCGCATTTGTAAGAGATTCTCAGGTGGAATTGAAGTCCTTGTGCATTGAAGTTTATCAGTTTCACATGCGTTCCGGTGGATTTTGCCACTAGTGATATTGAAATCAATTATGATTCCGGACTTCTCACGCTTTTCTTCACTCAGGGGTTGGAAGCAATGGAATAGCATAAAAATGTTTCAAATGGTCTTATTTCATTTAAACAATTTGAACGATCGTGAAATGCACGCATTGTCTTGATTGAGTAATTGCTGACTACAGCATGGGGACGTGAATGAAGCACTAAATCTCACGTTGAATACGTATGAGTTGAGAGCCCTGGTGACTGGTTTTTCACATTTTTGCGGGCCTTGTCAGTGAGAGTGTAGGTATTCTGAGGTTATGAGACAATAAAAAATTAATAAAAATGAAAATTTAACTATGGAGCAATGGGGAAAGTCATGTGGTCTTAGAGTCCAGATTTTCCTGATTCATGAGTAATAGGTGCTTCAGGGTAAGAAAGGAAGCCCATGAAGTGATGCACCCATCAGCTCTCTGTGCAAAGCCTTTAGGTTGCAGTGCTGTGATCTAGAGTTCCTTCAGTTCATCAGGTCTTGGCTTAGCAATGTTATGCAGCAATATCATGTAGTCACCAGACTTCCTGAATGTATTGATTGAACAGGTTATCTCATCAATGGCTTTTTCAACACTTCATGGCACAGGCGTATTCGGGGATGACAATGCCAAGATTCATCCGGCTGAAATTGCAAGAGAGTTGTATAGCAATGAGTCATTTTCACACTAGAATTGGCCGCCTAAGAGTTCTGACCTTAACCATTTGAAAGTCTTTAAGATGTGTTGGAAAAGGCTGTACAGAGATGAATTTGTGTCGTGATCAAAGCTTGCTCAATTTGCAACAGAACATAGTTTGGACTGAGGAGCAAAGGAAAAAGATAATGTGGTCTAATGAGTCTAGATTCCAGAATCCAGAGTGATGGGCATATTAGGGTAAGAAGGGAAGCCCATGAAGCGATGCACCCCTCGTGCATAGCGCCCTCTGTATAAGCCTCTGGAGGCAGTGTTATTTATGAATTGGGCACTTCAAATAGTCAGGTCTAGGCTCAGCACTGTTCTGCAGCAATAAAATGAATTCAGAAGACTACTGAATGTACTGAATAACCAGTAACCCCTCAATGGACTTTTTAATCCTTGATGGCACAGGCATATTCCAGGATAACAATGCCGAGATTCATCGGGCTCAAATTGTGAAAGAGTTGTTCATTTAGTTCAAGGAATCATTTCACACATGAATTAGCCACGTCATAGTCCGGACCATAACCAGTTGAAAGTCTTTGGGATGTGCTGGACAAGGTGTAATGGTTTGTGGGTGATTTGACTCACCCATTATCAAAACAATATCTTGGCCAAAAATGAATGCAAATCTGGCTGAAAATAAATGTTGCATCATTGCATAAGATTGTCGCAACAGTAACACAACGAATGCGCGCAGTGATAAAAGCTAAAGGTAGCCAAACAAAATATTGTAGGATGTGATTTTTTTTTTTGAACTTGCAGTGTATATGACTTAGTGGCCATATCGTTGCTTATCATTTGTAAATTCATTCTTAGCGTTATTTTAATTGTTCTTGTATGCTCTTGATATCACGATCACATCTCTGCCTGATCTCCCGGCTGGCGTCTGCAGGCCTGAAGTCGACACAGTCACGGCTCCAGTTACACTCCTGGCGGCTGTCCATGGTCCTGAAGTACATTCTTAGCAACATGGGAGAGCTTTCCGTGGGGAGAATGCTCATTTTCCTAGTTAACCACATACGGAATGTGTCTTGGGACAGAGCGCTATTTGCACAGCTCTGCTTCCTGTGCAGATCCTTCACTCTGTGTTTGCTCATTTCTAGTTACAGAGCCTGTCCCTCTGTGTGAGAGTTTATCGTCTTCTTGTATGTATTATTTTTCGCTCCTGCTCTCTGCAGTAGCACAGGAATAGTTCGAGCCTTGTACTGAAATCAAATAAAAACCGTCAATCATAACCAACCTTTTAAAAACTATCCAGGTTGGTCGCCCCCATGTCGCCCCCGATCGCCCACATTTTTCATTTTGGCTTATTTTCGACACAAAATTGTCTATTGTTTAGTGAATTATGTTACCATGGCAACCAAAAGCAATAAGCACCATGTCCTAACCACTGCCAATATACATATCAAATATAAAAGAAATAGCTTTAAATTTGTGACCTGTAGAGCAGGGCTCTTCAAATCTGGCCCTCAAATCCTAATACAGTCCTGGTTTTCCTGCCTTCCAGGCAAGTAAGTGAACAATTAATGCTGCTGATTGGCCAGATTGTCATCTCACCTGACTTCCAGGTTAAGGGAGTTGGAAAACCAGCAGTTCTTGGCCCTCGGGGACCGTGATTTGAGGAGCCCTGCTGTAGAGTGTTCACAAAGGAAACCCCTTCGGCGGCAGCAAACGCATGACGAGGCCAGATCTTTAGTAGCCCCTACTTCGTCCAGGGACAAGAATAAAAATCAATTTGAATAGATTAAAGCCACAAAAAGTGAATGTGCATTATTAAAAGTATGGTTGTATAATTAGTTTAACTGTCTTTAAACAGAACCTAAGATGAGATAAATGGGGAGAGTGTAAAGGGAAAATAAGCTGGATTTTGATTTCCTCTGCTATCATGGCAACAAGCCACATAACCACAAGAAAGCAGTAAACCCCCACTTGTGAGCTGGTGTTTTGTGTATAGAGCAATGGGTGTGCGTGATGGGCAGTATGCTCGGGAATGTTCGTGGCACGTGTTTTGTCAGTCTCCAATAGACTGGTCTGTGTTTTTCTCTTTCCCAGCTGAGCCCAAATGTCAGTGCACTTATTCTATCAGAACAAATGAGTGCGTCCTTCATTCACTCCTGGCTGCCCCTGCTGTGGAGCTGACATTTATATTCATAACCCTCTTGTCTTGTGCCTCAGATCCTTGCTGGGAGATTTCCATCACATCAGAGAATTCCAGGAAGGGGACAGGGGTGACTGAGAGAGATGGAGATATTTTTCTGGTCGTTCTGATACTGACATCTTCTGTGCCCTTCAGCCAGCTGTTTTCGTGGCTCTTGAGAAAGGTCACATGGAGTTGTCCCAGCGCAGCGCATTCCACCTGAGCCTGAAGTGCACTAGCATCTTAATGAGTATCAATATGTCAAAAGGAGTCATCTGTGTTAAAGTGAAATCATTCATTTGAGAGTGAAATTTAGACAAACTCCTGCACGGTCGGGTATTGTGTTCATAGAGGAGCAGCCGGCAGGTGTTTCTCTCTCTTTGTTTATTTTTAGTAAATGAAGTGACCCAAAAGTGGGGAAAAGATGAGCTTTTCCTCTGCCTTGCTATCTCATTCAAGTGAAATGTTAGAGATGGTGGTCAACCATGGTCCTGTAATGTCAGGGGATGTGCTGGTATTGATTTTCACAGACTACTTCAGAGTTAGTTTTGCAATCATCTACATTTGTCCATCAATTTTGTACTGAATAACAATAAAAACCACCATACACCGCAGCCTTCCAGGAGCAGGTTTGTTGACCTCAGCAAATATGTCTTATGTAATAAAAAAGCCATGAATAAAGTGGCAAGCTATTATCAGTGAATACAGATATCAATGACTCATTTACTAGTGATTCACAAAGCTCTTTGCAGCCCCAAAACTAAAGTGAAACTGAAGAGCCTAGTGCTAAAAGTGCTGAAGTCACATTTTCGCACATCAATGTGAAATGTCTTTTATGGTCTCCTAAGTCGATTTTCTCAATTTTCTCAAAATGGACATTTTGTGACTTAGGCACATTTAGCACTGGGTTCTTCAACTATTCTTTCTGTACGCATATTTTCATGTTTATATACTAGTTTTCTACTTAGTTCATTGCAAAGACATTTAATTGTGTTTTAATAGGTGCTCACCTAGTGCTATATTGTTCATGATATAAAGTCCAGAGGCACTGTATTTTCAGAAAGATATCTCCCAAAAGACACGCAACTATAAATTTCTCTAACTAGATAGTGCTCACCAAACATGAAAAACCTAATTTTAAATATACTTCTTTGGTTTAACCCTCATCCAACCAAGATTTTCAAGTCCAAGACAGATTTTTTCCTGTCGCACAAAAACGTTAACAGATATGATCTAATGCTTCAAGGTAATTGTTTATTCATCCTTTGCGCTCATTTTCATGAAAAAAGGATGAGGGTACCTCACCCCCCCGGGGGTAGGGTAGACCGTCAAAGTCGAAGGGTGGGGGGGGGGTGGTTGCCACCAGGGTCAGTTTTTGATACAAAATATGCTTACAAATTAGTTGCAAATAGTATGCTATTATTATGTTTCATGCTCAATGAACTTTGTAGACCACACTGATTGTCATCCTTATTGATTTATTGATGTAGCTTGTCCTTGTATTAGTAAATCTTGGAATTACAATGACCAGCAGTGACCAGTAACCTTGAAGTGATCTTCACCTAATAATATTAGAAGTGCATGACCGACATACCTTTACTTGTGTGTTTGACTGGTTACTGTACTGTATACTATTGTTATACTGTGCTATAGGCCTACAATTATGCAAGTTCATAGAATAGTTCATAAAGTTGTTCTCATAATTCATAGATTAACCTTTTATGCAAGTGTGTTCTATCATAGGGAAAAACAAAGTAAAGGTGAAAAATGTTCAGAAAACTGTTTTCCTTTTGTGTGTGTTTTTCCCAAAATAAGTTATTTATGACATCATAGTAATGTCAAATTTATGTTACTCATGAGTTTATAACATTTATAATAATACTAAAATATTAGTATCAGTAGTTCTAGAGGTTACAGAAAGTTACTTATTTTCAGCTAAAACTAATAAAAATATTTAAAACCATGGATTTTTGTCATTTTGATGTTTTGTCCTAATATGGTGTTAGTTATGACGTCATAATGTTGAAATGTGTTTTATTTGTACTTGATTTGAAGAGAGGACATCTGTAGCTGTACACTGATACCAAAAAAGATGTTTATCGCTTCGGGGTTGTAGTAGAAAAACCATTGGTTGGACGAGGGTTAAGACATTTACTCTCTTTCATCTGGCAAGGTTTTCTGCATGAGTCAAACTACTCACAAATTACCAGAATCCTCATTTGTCAAGGCTGTGTACAAAGAGGAATGTTCATAAACCATGCTTATAATTTCAAAGAAATGTTTGAGATTTATCAATCCGTTTATGAATTTGCTGAAATTGAAGAACTGTAAACATGCTCAAAATCCCGCTTGCGATCAATGGGATTCACTGTTTCTTATTGTAACACAGTGTCTGTGTGCAGTTTCTAAAAGTAATTTAGTGACTCTTTGCTGTTTCTCACAGTGATAAAGCATCTGTGTTGTTTCTCACAGTTACGTGGTCATATTGCTCTCTAAATCAGGCTCTGTAAATTGTGGAATTGCCAGTCGATTAATTGGCAGGACTTCTCTTATTGCTGGGAGGTTCAAATAGTTAGATATATAGACATGGAAAGGATGGAGTACAGAAATCCATGGCGCTGCACATCTGCTTATAAATTGCCAAAGGATCTGAGGCAGACTGAATTTAAGGGGTCCAAAACACACTTGGTATTGTAAATCACTCTTTTTAGTCAATGCTTCTAATTGTAAACACAGTGGATACATGGCTTCTGAAGCAAACCATATGCTAGTTAATTAAAAAGACAATCCTCAAATGTGTTACATGAAAGAGATTTGTTTGCCTCTTTTCTGTGCATTTTTTGTGACAATTCACAACAAGCACCATGTGAATATTTAGATTTTTTGACCTGTGTGGGATACATTGTGACTTTGGAGGGTAAGTAATCACTTTGGGCATGAGGCAGCTACTGATTATGGAAAATGAACTGTTTGACACAAGAACGTTGCAAAACGAGCAAAAATAGCGGGGAAACAAGGAATTGAAAACCAGTACAAATTGGGGTCCTCATAAATTTTTGTTGTTTATTTTTTCTTTTTTTTTTGCCCAGTCAATTGGGGTCCTTTCTGAATTTACAAGACCACAGCTATGAGCAACTCTTGGAATTTTGCATATTTTGTTGTTTATTTTTCTTCTTTTTTATTTTGCCCAGTCAGCCACCACTTGGCAATCACCTTTACTATCTTGCTAAATTGATTAAAAATTACAGGGAAGAGACTGCAAAAATTTAAGAGACAATCATCCAATGGTGAATAAAAATAATATATAAATAATAGCAATACTGAAAACTAACTGAAAACAAACTAAAACCAGAAACTAACTAAAACAAACATACAAATCACTGATCTCTAACACATATAGTGTTAAGAAGGAACTCAGGGTTAATGTATTCTTTATGCTTTGTTACGTTGGATTTAGTTGTAGCAAAGAACAGTACATGGGTCAATGAAAAATAAGCCTTTTAAAATGTTTTAAAATAAATCTTTAAAAATGTACAGAATACATTTATTTGAAGTTGGAAGAGTGTGTTTAAACAAGTCTTAATGGTTGCACAACATTTACAGGGTTTTAGTACAGTTTTAGACTGTATTTGCAATTTCACCGGCCAAAAAATGTCAGGTGGGGCAACCAAAGGTTTCTTGAAAAAAAAAAAACCGCGCTTCCCTCTTTTTTTTTTTTCTAAGTGATTTTTTTAGTAAGTATACCTGAGAGTGTCTACTCTGCCTAAAACAATTTTGTAGTTGAGCTGGGTATTAAAAGTAACTTATAGATTCTTTATTGTAGGGGGCTGGTATTTTGGTTTTCCAAACAGTTTAAGAACAATTAAACTTTATTTGAAAGATTCAATATAAAATTATGCCCCATATTAATATTAATTCATATTTTAAATTACATGTTTAATACATTTCACATAGTGACGGTTGCGCCACCTGACATTTTGAGGGTTTGAGATGGCAAAACATAATATCATTTTTATGATAAACTGGAAATATATTCAAATTAAACAGTTTTTATAGAAAATGCTTATTTTGAATCATTTAAAATTATTTTAAACCAAAGTAGCGCGCTAGGACAAAAATCTGCATGTCACGTCATTGACCCAAATACTAAATAGCCTCATGCTGTTTTATTTAATCTGTGATAAGGAAAAAGCCATTAAACTGCCGGCTACTTCCACATCGATAGGACCAATAAACAGCAGGAAAAAAAAAAAACATAAAAAAAAACACACACCTTTTTGAATGTTTCGCAGGGAGTTCACTTTAACAAAGCTATCAACAGTCGGTTATTTCAATTCCATTTTTTGACAAAATTGTTTCGTGTTCTGACTTGTCATCATAAAAATTGAGAGGGGAGATTTTGAGCTGCATAACTGTATCAGAAGATGCACATTTAATCCAAGAGTTTGGTTGGATGTTTCAAATTGTGCATTTCCTAAGGCAGTCAGTTTGTGGAGATCCACAATATATTTTTTTTCCTCATCCGCAGATCACTTTTAGTTTCAACAATGAAGGAGATAGATGAGCATTCCTGGTATTTGAATTAACCAGAATGTAATTTTCCCATAAGTAGCTTAGCATTTCTAAGGATTTTATATTTTCCTGCAAAATTGACAGGGCCTTGATGTGGAGGGGCCAGGCCACAAATTGAATGTACAGAATTGAACATGACAATTAGTTCTTGTACGTTTCAAAACTTTGTGTACAAAATAAGTGCCTTATTGTTAAAATGATTATAAACCAGGGAAAACACTGCAAACTATAAATAATTTCAGTCTAATTTGACAAGTGGAATGAACTGACCTCTGTCATGTCCTCAGTTTTTCTTAATTGTTTGCCGTAGCGATCAAGCCATCCTTTTCAGTGTCTCCTCCAGTTATCCTGATTGGTTATTATTTTAGCAATGTCTTGTGTTTAGCTCTTCCTCTCACCTGTTTTCTAAAGTTTTATTGTTGTGTGTCTTTAAGTTCCTGGTCTGTTTCCCCTTTGCTGGATTGTTCTTCTCCATCCTTGCCGTTAAGTACAAAGTAACACTAACCATTTCATAAGGAATTTCTTCCTAGGGTTTGTGATCCTGATGAGCAGCTTGAACCAATCTCCCTTACACCTTAGATCAGGGGTGTCAAACTGGTCTGTAAAAGGGCTGAGAGTCTGCAGGTTTTCAATCCAACCAAGCAGAAGCACACCTGATACAACTAATCAACTGTGCAGGCTGAGATGAGTTGATTTTAGTTGTATCAGGTGCGCCCCTGCTCGGTTGGATTGAAAACCTGCAGCCCCTTCACCCTTTTACGGACCAGTTTGACACCCCTGCCCTAGACCGAAGGTGTGCGCCTACCTGCGTGCCCTGGTTATTTTGGCTTGCCATTCCAGTTACTGACCTCACACCAGCCCTTTCAAACTCGCTTAAGCCTGACCCCCCAGCATCCAGGTCGCTCTAGCCCAACTTCGGACTTGGTCCTGACCAGGTCTATTCTGAGTGCTTAGAGGAAAGTCATTCAGTTAGACAAGTTTAAACAACTGCTTTTATCTGCATCTGGCTCTTGCTCAGTTCTCCCTGACTGAACTCAACTATTGGTACTTGTATGTTTCAATATTTTAGTTTAACATAAGAGGCCTATGGTAAAAATACTAAAGGGAAAAGAAACCTGGTTGTGTGCTGTAATCACATTTTCCGGGCAATCTTTACTCTGAGTATAAAGAGAAGGGATGCAGGCAGAATAAGAAACAGAGAGATTAAGAGTTTTCTATATCAGGCTGTGTACTGTGCATTCCCAGAAGCATCTCGCATACTGCATGCTAAATCCTGAATGATTGCGGTTTTCCAAAGCAAAATGTTTATAAATGCAGACCTCAGTGCTTAACCTTTAGAAAGAGTTTACAATGATCCAGTTTTCCGTTTCTTCTCTGTCCACTTCCTGCCCTACAGCAGTAATACACACGCACACCATACACAAATGTGCAAACACGCAGGCATGTATTAACATCCATTAATATACATATGGTCGCAATCATAGAAACACACAATACACACAAGCACATTAATGAACTCAGTGTTTGTGCATATCTGTGCATGCGTGAGTGCGTGAGTGCGTGTGTGCGCGCGCATATAAGCACGCACATTTGTATGAGTTGCAGAATAACTCTACCCCTAACATAACCTTTTTGAATTGAGCATGTTTATTCTCTTATGCTCCAGTTCGATTGAGATCTCATTATTTTCAATTGTTTCAATTGTACCTCTCATTTCAGCATATATACGTCAACATATCCGAGCACGTGGGGCTTATTACTTTTCCTGTGTCAGGTGGTGTTCAGGAACCAGTCGCGAGAATCCAGCAATGCAGTTGAAGTGATTTTATTAAGCGAGGGGGTAAACCCCCGCAGGGCAGAAAGCAACAGTGCAAAATCCACAATCCAAAAATCACAATCCAAGGGGCAGAATCCGAGTCGAAAAACCAGGGCAGCAATAACAGTAATTGTAGTCGGGCAGAAAAAGCGTTTGATAAAAGATGCAGACAAAAATACCAAATCAGAGCCAAAAATCGAAAGTCAGACAGTCCAGTCAGAAAAGCAACACTATGAGTACAAGGCGAAAACAAGAGCAGCATAGGGAAATGTTCTGACAGGGATCTGCTGTGAAAAGACTGCTTAAATACACACAAGGGAAGTCACGTGCTATGATTAGGATCAGGTGAAGAGGATCAGACTAATTGCGTGGGAGCAAACACGAGGGAGAACCTAACCACATGAAATTGGCAAAAGCCAAAACGCGGACAGGGATCATGAGACAGCCTATGACAAAACATACAGCTCCGGTTAGGGAGTTCTAACGTGCACAGATAATAAGAAGCAGAACAGAGTTGAGCAGGTGCGGAGGATCTGCTGAATTGCAGCAAAGATTAAGTGAAGGCAAGAGGCAGAGACTAGAACAGGGCGAGTGCTGAGAGCTTGTTAATCAATTAGTAAGGTGCAGCTGTACAATCCCTGGTGCTTGTTAGTAAGTTAGTATTATATACAATGTTAGTTCTGGTTATTATCTTTAACAAAACAACAAACTGTTAGTACTGGTTAGTAAAATAGAAAAGCAAGGCGAAGCAAGCAAACGAGACTAGAAGGAATGGTTGGAAACCCAGAAACCATGAAATCACCGAAACATGTGATACGCAGTACTTGGGGAGATGCTGTAGCTCAACACAAGACCAGACAGGGGAGACAAAGTGCAATGCAGGGCATGAGCAAAACATGGACCGGAATATAACAAAAATATGGATATGGCAGGGAATACAAAACATGGCAAGGAACAAAAACATGGCAATGATCTAGACAAAGCAAAACATGAGCAGAAACAGAACAGAACATGGCAGAAACATAACAGGTCATGGCAGGATTCATAACAACCTGTTTATAACACTTATGTTATTCCACCCTTCACAATTGCAAATAAAGTCTGTTAGCGCTTAGCTTTAGACAATTTTCTTTTTTTTCTTTCAGTTAAATATTTTCCAATCTGTGTGGCAGACCTCTTGCATTAATTGAGCATTAAAGCCTCTCAGTAAAATTCACCTTTTGAATCCGCAAATTTGCTTGGTAATTATTCCGAATTTTCATTATAGTGAGTGTTTTTTTATGGTCACTGAATAGCTGCTTCCTTTGCTTTATTTTATTATGCACATGCAATGGTAGAATGATTCCATTGCTTTCTAGAAGGCTATTATTGTACAAACTAGTATAGTACCCATGATCTAATACTTTTTTCCTGCTCAGATGGCTGAGTCTATCCCGAAATGAGAGAAAAAGGAAATACCCAAAACATTACAATTCATCCAGGGCTAAGCATACCATTCACTCACTGCGTGCTTTTATTATTTTCCTGGCTGTACATGGGCATCTCAGTGTCACAGTGAGTAACACTGTTGCCTCACAGCAAGACGGTTGGGGAAACTTTCTGTGTGGAGGTTAGATGATCTCTTTTATTGACGTATTTCATTGGTTACTTCGGGTACTCTAGTTTTGTCCCACAGTCAAAAGACATGCATGCCTTTGGACACTCTAAATTACTTAGAGGTATGAGTTTGTGAGTCCTTCACTGCTGAGAGTACAAAGACTGGCACACAAACCTTGAAAGTAACGGTACGTGCTGTTAAACCATAACCAGTCACTAATTTTTATTGTCTAATCACAACTGGAAACTTTTATAATGAATTTCCCGGACTTGGATTTTTAAAATGACAGAATTTGTGCAAACATTGAGGCTACCATGAATCAGGGATATAAAGAGAGCAGATGAACATAATATCAAGCTCCTTGTCCTTTCCCTGTTTTTTTCAAATTAATCAGATTGTGAGTTATTTGGCTTCAGAGAGGCTGATTAAGACCAACATCACCAAAGTGATGAGAGTGTAGGAGGTTAGATGGCTGAAGTTCATTTCCTTATTTTCCCAGGCCCGTGATATCTGTTCTCTGTCACCCCTCTATCCTCAGTAAGAAAGAAGTCTCTTGCCTTGTCTTGCCCTCCCTCAATGCACTTGAAGAGATCTTTGTGATAAACATTGTCACAGAGAAAAAGCTTTGAACTTTTCTTGTGAACCTTATTATCCAGGCTGGAAGAGATTCCATTTAATTCTGGGCTAGTTTCTCCCAGAATGTCATTCAAGTCTCTTACATGGTGCAAAACAGAATTGAGTGGCTTTTTAAAATGATCCCCCCCCCACCCCCCCGGAAATTTGCAGAAGCTTTTCCCCTTCCTCGGGTCAATTTTTGGGGACATTCTAATCTATTCCCTGTGTCAGAGATACTCCTCCCTGTTAGAATATGATTCCCAAGTGTGTCATCTCAGTAAAAGCTTCTCATACCACTTATGTTGTTGCCAGAAAACTGCATTCTGCCATCTTAATGGCTCTTGCCGGCCTCTGTGAGGAGACTAAAGCGGATACTGGTGCCTTGCTTCTATTTATATGATAATCAAGCACTTCAGCTTGTCCACCTGTGGCTTTCCACTCAGTTTCCACACTCATCTATGGGGACGTTACAGGAGAACAGGTCTCTGTGTCATGGTTTGTGAGATGTGCGTGTTGTTTGGACCTTTCTTTGCAGCTCTCGTCCGGGGATGATATTGAATTCCTGGGCCATCGAATTCTTTACCCAGCTGGTTGATTGAGGTGGGGTGGCGCTTCTCCAGAATCTATATAAGCAGGATGTCCAGCACGCCTCCTTCGCTTGAGTGTCTGTGTTTAGATTCGCACTATAGCCGAAGATATCTTTAGTCAGGTTTGGTATGACTTTCTATCTTCTTATTATTGGAGTTTCTTCTCCCTTTTTCTATCTTGCTTTGCTTCCGTGGTTCGGACTATTATACGTCCTTTGGAAGCGCGAGTACTTGCATTTGGTCTATATTATTCTCTGTGTTTGTACTGTTTTCGTGCTACTCTCTTTCTCTCTGTCATTGCGCTTGGCCTCCATATACTACCGGCCATTACACTCTGACCAGTGTGAGTTACCCCCTGCACAAAAATCTCTTACCTGTGTGGGTTACCCTCTGCACAGAGATCTCTAACAAAGACCGTCATTAAAAATGCCACCGATTTTGGATGTCGGATAATTTTTCAATAAATCAAGAAAAACCCCTTTTAAAGGGGTAATTTGCCCCATGGCAACAGTTGTTGTCAACTGATTCTGAGCCCTTAAATTTATGTGGATATATTCATTCTCAAGATTCCATTAAAAGTGTGAACCATCCATCATTAAACATTGAAAATGAAACTTCGAACAGCTCTTAACACTTCTTGCATTACAATTAGAAACTGAGTGAGACATTTAGTCCCTATCAGTTGTTAGAGCTACAGCGGACTACAACGGAGGAATCTGCTCGAAAAATATGGGTCCACTCACTTCTCCGCCGGGCTGTGCAAGTTGCGTTCGCCTCACACAGAAAATTGCGGAGCTGGAGGGAAGAATTTCAACCCTATGCCAGATTAAGGATGAAGAACAGCTCATCGATTCCCTGGTTGCTCCAGCTCTCGCTGCTGTGAGTGTCTCAACCACGGCTGAACAAGACTCAGTGTTAAACACGGTGACACGACGGAAGGAGCTCTCTGAGCTCTGTACAGTCTCTTATTTAGTGACTGTGATGGTGGTGGCATATGCTAAGAATAATTTTCATGCTCATAAAACCATTCAGTGACCCCTTTTGCCCTGTAAAGCTTGGGCTATTGTCATACTGGAAGAGACCACTCATAGGAATGTTTCATCATAGGATATAAGGGTGATCACATAACTCTGCATTGATTTGCAGTATCTCTTCCGCTTTTAAGGGGCTGAGTGGGCCAAAACCATGCTAGGGAAATGAACAGGAGCATCTGCCTACGCTATGTTTGTCCAAACTTTTATTCAGGTTTTTTCTTTTTGCTTTGCCTGGTCATCTATCTGCACATGGACTGTGTGGTTACACAGCTTTAAAGGTAATCTATTGACCTCCTGTGGTTCAAGCAGAAAGCACATGGACCGTACCTCAGCTCATATGCAAACCTCACATGCCTCAGCTAACCAACTCTCTTTCCCTCTCTCTCTGCCACACTGGCTTTAATCCTGCTCACTTGCTCGTTTCTTTTTTCTTCACTCTTCTCTCTCTCTCTTTTCTCTCTCTCAACTCATGGCTACAAGAGCCCCAGAGACACTTATATGTCCCAATTCTCCTTCCTGCGAGAATAACGTCCCATAACTCATAACAGCCATAGAAATGAAGTGGAGAAGTTTGGAGTGTTCGAGGCTGCGGCTCTCTGTATTTTGTTCCCAGTTGCTCACTTGTTTAGGTGTTATGGGGAGCTGCTATGCTTCTGAAGGGGTTGTGTTGGGTATGTTTTAACATTGCAGTGACCTTACACAAGCCTCTCCTGGGCTTCTATTAGCACGCTCTCCTCTCACCTCTAATATCGAGTCTCTGAATTAATACTCAACTCTCGCCTAGTTATGCCCTTCAGATCCCAGACTTAAGTCCCAACATCATCAAGTCTGACCCTCAGATTCCCCAAACCCCACCCAAACTAATCCTGGCTTTAGATACCCTGCCTCTTTGAATCTTTACAAACCCCTCCTCTTGTTTTCTATTGCTGCAGAAATGTGCTTTGCCTGTGTTTAAGAGGCAAGGGGGTGAAACAGTAATAAGTTACCAGGGCTGATGAAAAACAGCAGAAGTCAAAAGTCATTATGGAGGAAGAATAAAGTACATTTGAACTTCGAGAGTGCAAACTTTTTAAATTGCTATGTGCTTTTGTTACCAGCAGGTGTAGGTTATCTTAAAGCATTTACATATTCTAGGCATAGGACCAAAACAACTTGCCCGACTCAATTATGTGTTTTCAGTCTAAGGCTGTGTCCTACCGCGGCTCCTCTGAACTGTGTGAATTTAATGAATTTAAAGTGCTGCCAAAATCTGTATATTAAAAATGTGTATCAAAAGTTTTAGTTGGCTTTATCTGTGAAAATAAAATAAATCTATATCACCCGGTTACAATCCAGACCAGGAAACAAGTGGAGACGTAGGCATGCAACCCGACTGGTTGTTTATTGACAGCAATTCAAAAAGGGGACGTAACCCCTAATGATGAAGTGAAGGCAGAACTCCTGATAACGCAGATGTAACAGGCAAGGCTGGGCTGACAGTCACTGGCCAGTGGCTTCTGGGATGCAGCCAGATGTAGAGCAGGCTTTGCCAGCAGTGAACTGTCCCATAGGATGAGAAGCTTGCTTGAGAGATACGCGGCCCCAGTTCCAGACCCGGGAAGCTTGTTCTTAACAAACTGGACAAAGAGAACGAAACTTGGAATAGATTAACATGAACGCGGTCCCCAATCCTGGCAACCAAGATAAAAGATTTTCTTAATTACTAAACAAAGATGATCGCACTCTTATATTACTATCATTAAGAAGTAGAAGTAAGTAAGCCTGTTTCGAGCCAGTGGCCCATCGGCCCGGTGCTTAACCCCGGTTTCTGTGGCATGAAGCGACTAGTAGTATTACTACTAATGACGGGATGCCAGTCCATCGCAGGTACTCCCCCCAGCTCTTAGTCAGGTTTCCCTGACTATTTGCTGGTACCCATTTATACACCGGGGTGGAGTGAGGCGTGGAGTGTGGGAGTGAAGTGTTTTGCCCAAGAACACACCGCGAAGGCCGTGGCCGGGTTTGAACTCAGGATCTTACGATCTCAAGTCAAGCCTACTTGACCACTGCGCTACCGCGTCTCCCGCTATCATTAAGGATTACTGGACTGGATGCTATTGACTGTATAGCTAATGTGACAGTCCAGCAACTTGCAAACTCACAATAAGGGGTATGCATAAGCCTGCACAGACTTAATGGAATGAAGAATCCAAGTGCATAACAGCTGGCAGAAAAGGCACGCTGGATGCACGCAACAGGCCAGACGTTTGGAAGCAAGGCCAATGCAGGTCAAAAATTTGGAAGCAACTTCAAGTTTCTGTTCACAATGCCTTTCTTCAAAACCAGCATGAAATCTATGGATTTTGGGATGTATTTTCTGCATGATTTGTCTTTTCTTTCATTGATATGCACCATCTTCCTCTGTTTACCTTTAGGTATTGTATACACTGATGTTACCAGACCATTGCTGAATAAATGTCAACAAAAGAAAGGAGGGGCTTAGTTTTTGTGTTGAGAAGATTTGCATGAGTCACAACTTCAATGAAAAAGTTAAAAAAAAAAAAAAAAATCACAGTTTGCATTATTCACTTTATGTCATGGTTTACAGCCCACCAGATGCCAACGGCAATCCGGCGGGCACTAGGACCATGGGCCTAGTAATATGGGCCTGATAACGTGAGTAAAAATGTATTCTGATAAGTGACTCTTTATATAATAATCATGTTTATTTTGTTGCAAAGTATGCCAATGAAACTATGATCTTTTTTGTACAAATTTGATATTGCTTCCAAACATTTGGCCTGTAGTGTAAACCAAACACAAGAGAGAATACAAGAGATGAACAAGCTGCTGGACGGCAGGAGACGAGAAAGGGATTTGAACGAGAGTTGTAAAATCACCCTGTATGGCATAAAATATGTTCATTATCTGTATAAGTATCATTCATACTCCCTGGATAGGAGGTATAAAACCTTGATATGAAACTGTATCCTCATTCAACTACAGATTCCTGTACTCCAGTCAATGACCTTGACTGAAGTCTATGTGCAGAACTAGATTATTTCTCAACGGTCATGACTATTTTCTAAGTCACAAAAGTAGGTTCTAGGGCATATGTATATGCATTTTTACATTTCCCTTTGTACATTTCTGATTTTTCAGACATATATTCTACTGTACATTTCTGATTTTTCAGACATATATTCTACTGTAAATTTCTGATTTTTCAGACATATATTCTACTGTATATTTCTGATTTTTCAGACATGTATACTACTTCACATCATCAGAATATGCAACAGAAGGCATACATCGGTAAATTCGATATAGGTGGTCATTGGCATTCATATTCCTGAGATATGCTCCATGTATACTGATGGTAAAGAGAACAATGGAGCAACAGTGTACCTGAGGATGAGAAGGGATGTTGAAGTCCCTGGTGGCAGTTTTCTTTTCTCTGTTAAGGGGAGAGATTTTCATCCTCTTCCAGAAGACTCTCAGGGGATGCACAAAGGAGGGTCAGACAGACTGCTGATCTTCCTGAAGCCCAAGAAGTTAACTGCTGGCAGTTCTGTTTGCAATGCATTTTTAATTATCACTGAGACAGAGAGTACCATGCCAGCATCTGAATTTACAGCAAGCAGGCCTCCTGTGACCAGTACAGCACCCAGCTATACCCAGCATTTTCTTTCGTGCTTATTGGTTGAGGATAACATTGCTTTTCTCAATGCTCTGGACAAGGACTAATTTTATTTTAGCCTATCAATCACCATTGATCTCCGGAGGGATTGAGCTGAAAGGAGCAAAGGAGTAAAAATAAACAAGTGTAATGGGGGTGCTTTATTGCGGCCTCAAAAAAAAATTGAAAATGATATTATTTCAAGTCATTTTCCCTGACAGTAAGGTTTTGTTTGGGGCATTTTTTTTCTGTTTTTTTTTCTCCAATATCATCTCTTAATGTAAAATAGTGACTTTTTGTCACTTTAACTATTTTTGGTTGGCATTAAGGTGTGAGATTACTGTCTTGCTTATCGATATATTTGATGATACTTATATGAGGAATGTGCCACAGCATGCAATGCGTTGCATATCTCTGTTTATTGTGCTTTGTAGCTGCAGACCAGTCAGAGAGCCCATTCTATACCCAGAACCACCACCAAAAGTGCCTGTAATAGGCATCTGAGCATCAATGCTGGACCTTTGAGCAATTGAAAAAGGCCACCTGGTCCAGTGAGTTCCATGTGCATTTGCCGCGTATGTGTGCACAATTTACCTGGGAAAGAGATATCAACAGGATGCACTGCTGGAAAAAGACAAGCAAGTGAAAGGAGTGTGATGGTCCGGGAAATGATCTGCTGGGAAACCCTGGGGCCCGGAATTCAAGTGGATGTCAGGTTGACAGAGATGTTTTTCTGGGACAAGGGAGACCAACAAAATATTAGGCAGATGACTATAATGTTGTGCCTGACCACTGTAAGCATCCATCTTCTGATGCTAAATACTGGCAATAAATCCCAGTTACAGGTGAAGATGAGAGCTGGATAATGCAATTGATATAAAATAGCTGAATAAACTGACTATTTTAGCCTCCGTAGGGAATCATCATTTGTGAAATTGTTAAAGATGAGCAAGGAATCATATTTATCACTTGTCCAAATTATTATTTAAGGCACTGTAATTACTTTTCTCTCTCTGAGAAAAACAGGAACAGGACAGATCCATCCATCCGTCCATTCTCTATACCGCTTTTTCCTCACTAGGGTCACGGGGGAGCTGAAGCCTATCCCAGCTGACTCTGGGTGAAAGGCAGGGACCCACCCTAGACAGCTCGCCAATCCATTGCAGAGCGCACACACCATTCACACACACACACACAGCAGCAGCACACAAGCCTTCGACTCATACCTTTGGGCAATATAGAGTCTGCAATTAGCCTGACATGCATGTCTTTGGACTGTGGGAGGAAACCGCAGTACCTGGAGGAAACCTATGCGAACACAGAGAGAACATTGCCCATGGTTCGATTTATATCTACACCAGGATCACAGGAATACCAAGCTCCCGCACAGGTAGCAGGCATGGTTTATTTCACCCATATGCTGTATTCTCTCTTATAGGAAACTGGCATAGGGATGACGGTCATAGCCTTTGAGGACGACAGTGGTGACGGCCCCAATTAGCATCATGTGCTGATGACAAAGGCCATGCTTGAGCCAACCAGGTCTCATGAATCAGACCCAAATTGCTCAGTGGAATTTAATATAACTGCTAAACCAATCAACAGAAATTTAATAAAAAGTTATTTTAATTTAAAGTTATTTTTTGGTTATTTTACCTATCTCCATCTTTCTTTCTGAAGGCTGCATCAAGGTTAAATATTTTGAAATATAGCTAAGTCTTTATGACTATTCTGTTGCATTCTCACAGCAGAGGCCTTGTCATTGTTGCTTTTGGGTGTTATCTAAAGTAGCCATTGCTAATGCGGCTTTGGCATGCAGTTTTACCACACCAAAACAAACTGTCCTGTTCTATTGCTCTCCATGGACAAATTCAAACTTTCTTATTTCCTCCCCTCACTTTGACCTGTCTCTCAATGTTTTTCTACAGTTTTACATAAAATTAGCTGCTGATTTCTTTCATCAGTTCAGAAACCTCCTCTTTATCTCATGACCAGAGAATGCAGTTTTGGTCAAATGCAGAAGATTCTCCCCCCCATCCAACCCCCTCCCCCTTGCTATGTGAGTTACCATCAGAACAGCGTACCAGTTCGGAACAGGCCTCAGGACCATCTATGTTCACTCTTTAGCAGGTTATGCCAGGAGAGTGAAATACATGCAAGCCAGCAGCTGAGACCAGGTTATCTAATAAGTCCTGGAAATATGCAGAATTTTGTACTCCGATTCACCACAGCCCTGTTCTGCCAGAGTGAGAACATTGTTGCACTCAAACAGACACACACACGCACACGCACACACAAACACAACCACACACAAACCACAAAACAAGATGTGGGAAGGGATGAAGGATTAAATCTACCCTTTAAGGGGAGACCGTTTGTATTAGAAGGTCACAGCTTCTCCAAGGTTCTCCCATGTAAATAAATTCAACCATCAAGAGAATATCTGCTGAAGGCCATTTTGAATTAGCCCTGCCTTCTGAGGGGTAGATGTGCATATCATGGCCTAGTTGAAGGAGCTGACAGCGGGATATGTAAATATGTTTGTTATCTGCCCAAGGGACTGTATTGCAGCCTTTCATAAACAGGCTCAAGCATTCCTGTCTTTATTAGCTCGGATGAATAATGAGGGGCTGAGCACTGCAGATAACAAAGGCAGACGAGGGCTAACAGCTGGGGTTTCAAACACACTGACATTTCCACCTATAAACACGCATGCACGTGCTCTCTCACATGTGCTTGTTACTTCTTTCTTGCTTTCTCTCAAACTCCCTCTGGCTTTCTCTCTGGCTCTCTTGCTTGCACACAAAAAGGTGTTGACACTGCAGTGCATGAACTGCATCTGGCGCATACTGTAGCTGCATATACACACACGAGCATGCACGCAGACACATACACGTGTGCCCCACGCACGCGTGCGGCACACACACACACACACACACACACACTCATAGACTGCAGTATATTTCTATTTCATACAAGTGCCTGTATTATACTGTGTATATGTGCACTTTGGGGCAAGGAGGGCCTGGAATTACAAATGTACTCTTGTGTAATGTTTGACTTACCCCACACTAAAACACCTCATTTACAAGTAAACTTTTGCTATTGTTAATTGTTATTTTTTAACAAAGAAACTGAAACTAGGGAAATAAACCTGCATAATGTCCTTGCCCTTGTGCACAAATTTTAAACCATGATAAGGATTAAAGTACATATTTTGAAATACAAACTAAATCATTTCTGGAAGTAAAAACATTTCTAAATACTAGATTTTTTTCACCTGAAATTACAATATTTAGTGATCAACCAGACCTGTTACAGCTCACGACTGGTCTGATAACAAGCTTACAACAGAAATGGTTCGCAGCCAGACAGAGATTTACAACTTGCAGAGCTGTGAGCCTGAAGTGGGTGGAACTGAGGAAAAACTCCAAAAAAAAAAGGAACTAAAAAACTAGCCCTCAAAAGTTGAGTTTATTCTTATTCACATAATTTATTTTATACAAGAGTACAATAATGGTAACATGGCTTCTCGAGATAAAATACTCTCATGGGTTTGCTTCTTTATTCAGTTTTGATAATCACTTCTTGGTCTAGTTCATTTGAACATATAAGCAACATGGATACATGCATGACCTCAATGAGCAAATGATAATCGGTAAAATAATTTGCTCAACCTTGAGGTCATATTGGAAATGTATTGCTGCACAATGATACAATTTCTCCCTCCACACTAATGCTACAGGTTGCCAGTGGCTACACAAACTGTCCTAACTGAGTATTCTAAAGACCTAAAAATTTGTGGCGGCTAAAAATCAGGGGCTCCTGGGGCAGTGAAAAGTTTTTAAAGGCTGAAATTGTGATCACTTAGAGACAATAATGTCAAATGAGAGCAGGGATGGAAAGTCATTTTTCAAGAATTTTCGATGGAATGGCATTTCATTTATTCCTTTCTTTTTTGTTTTATTTTCAATTTCTCACATTAACAAAGGATGAACTCTGCTCCACCAAGTTTGTTTAGAGCTTTTTCTAATCTACTGCTGTGCTCAAAAGCACGTTGATAACACTTCAGTGAACAGTGATTGGTATTAAACATTTCACAAGGCCTTCTGGGCAGGACTTTCATTCCCTCTCTTTTCATCTCTCTCTGTCTTTATTCTAACTGGTAAACTCATTTTCTTGTGTTGTTGAAGAGACGCACTTCTCACTTCCTCCCAGTGGTAGCTGGTGAAAAGAAAACAGAGGAGGCACAAAACATCCCTTTTAACTTATGATTGGGCTTGAGCTGTTTTCAATTGTTATTTTTTAAGTTAACATTATATGAATTCTGAAGACACTCAGCCCAATGAAGTGTGGCCAGTTCTCCTCATTAACCTCTTTGTGCAGAATCCAAATCTGGTTTTTTATGCGTTACCCTATTTAAGGCTTTAGAATTCAAAATTTGAGCCTCACAGACTGGGGGAAAATGGTTTAAATGAAACAACATACTTGTTGCATTTAGAGTTCCATCGTATCTCAGTTTATTTTCATTATTTTGGCACAGAAAAAGGACTGCAGACACAAAAAATCTTCCTGAAAATTCAGCAATTAAATAATAATAAAAAAGACAATATATTCCTGGGATCATAAACTCCTTGACCACAAGTGTACGTCATCTGAGTGTGATATTCAAAATTATCTGCTGTTTCTGAGCAAAATAAGATAGCTCTCCAAGTGGCTCTTCACACTCTCAGAGCCCTCAAAATTGCGCGCTGTCAAATCTTAATAATATTTTAACACTAATCAACTTTTAACTCATGAAGTTCAGTAAGAATGAATCAATTTGTAGTTAGGTGCGAATGGACATCAATGGTCACCAGCAACTTCAACCAAAAACATGCTTCTTCTCCATGATAAAGTTTAGAATTTTCTATATTTCTCCTCAGAGCCCCACCAGCCAGTTCATGTACACATTAGAGGAACTGCTTATCTTGCCTTGCAGGGGAAAGCTTACTGTTGGGTTATCATATCTGATCATGCAGTACTGCCCCTGCCCAGCCTCCTGTGCCCTTCTGGCCATTGTTGGAACACAGATTGATGCATGTAGTGGGGACACTGAGGTACTGAATTACCTAAGAGAATATTCCAGTTCCCCACAGGCACACCATCCATCACATCTCCTGTCAAACACATCAAGATTAGGAAAGAAGGATGGGAGAAGGAGGGTAAGATAAATCCCCTGGACCTCATTTAAATAAAACTGTTAAAACAGAGGAAACTGACTGCTCACCTCAGTGCTCCACCAGAAACAAATGAGTCATATTTCTGTCTGTTAATGCATGATTTACACATCCTGCCCTTTTGCTTGGGCTATCATGAGACATGTACTCTTTCACCGCAGATATCGATTTGACGGTCATGACGAGGATGGTCAAATGAGATTTTCTCTCTGTGTAAATTCTCACTGAATAAATACTAGTTCAACAAGGAAACTGACTGTTTCTGGGGAAAACATAAAAGCTTACATGGCCAGACAACATGGGAAATGTCAAATTGGAGGGAAAAGAGATTGATACAACCATAACTTTCAATCACTCATCAGTTTTCAGCTAACAGCACATATTAAACTCCCTGAAACTGCAGTGTCAAGGGGTTTGCTCTTAATGTTCCAACAAGTGGCTTGATTCTCAATTTGTGGCTTTTTGAGTTTAAATACGAGGCTGTACTACCAGGCTATTCAACATTATCCTGCAAAGGCCGGGGTGGGCACAGGCTTTCATTCTATCCAAGCAGTTACACACCTGACACCCCTAATAAACCCCAAGAGTCTGCTAGTGAGCTTTATTAGTAGTATCTGGTGTGTAAGTGCGTGCTTGGTTGGAATGAAAGCCTGCACCCACACCAGCCCTTTCTGGAAAAGGTTGAATACCCCTAATGTACTATAAGCTTTAACTGAAGAAGATTCACAGTGGCTCAGTAATGCATACCCTTATAGGCCATTAGGGAACAGAGAACCACACAGAGAACCACAGGAAATTGAACCTCTGTCACTATTCCATTGATAAAATAAGCACTTCATTGCATGTAGTACTTAGTGAGTTTGTTTGCCTTGTCTTTCAATAGAGTAACAAATGAACGTGCCTCAGTGTGTGAGGGTGTGATAGGGATTAGATACTCCTGTTCAGCACCGGGCTTAACACTGCATTTGTTCTGTGATAAGGATGTTTTCTTGTGGTTTTCCTAGAATTATTTTTTCTACTTTTATCTTCCTGAGAGTTTTGTGAATTGTGCCTGCCTTTGTGAAGATAAATACACTTTCTACAGGACTCAACTATCACTAATTCACAGCCTGGCAAACCAGCAAACAGATCCACACATTTTTATTACCCCATGTGCATTGATTTTTGTATAGAACCCTGATGGTTCTTTAACCACTTATACAATCATTATTTTCAATTAAGATCCGTTCTTCATCACCTATACCTTGTAGAAACATTTTTACCAGGTGAAATCTCTCTTCCTGGGTCAGACTGGCTTTCTGGGCAGCCTGGCTTTTGCTAGAATGGCCTGTGTGATTTTCATACTAATGGGCCAGTCTGACGGCCGGCTTGTAATATGAAAGTGAGAAAGTGAAAAATGCATTAAGAAATACTAGTAGTCGTTCTACCAGCCTCCATCAAAATAGGCAGGCCCACTTTGACCAAGGGAAGTTGACCTCCCAACTGTCATTTAGTTATTGGATTCTGTGGAACCTGGCCAGAACCCCCGCTCCTCCACCCAAAGTGAACTTGTCCACCTCAAGAGCAAGTCAGAAGTCCAGAACCAGTTCATTGTCCCAAGCTATGTACAGTCTATACCATTACAATGTAGTGAAAAGTTTAAACACACTTCACATGTTATAGTACTCTGTTTTAGTGAAATTCAAGCAGTTTAACCTCAGAAAAGCCCTGAAATGACACACTTTGTACACTTTATACAGGATAGTGTCAAAAATTGTGGAATTAATTAAAAAAAAAAGCCAAAAGAAACCAATATCAAATTATTTCCATTTTCCAACAAGTGAAATAAACTAGTTTCAATCTTGTTGGTTCAAAAGGTCAGGGAAAAGCAACCCACAATGGACTGCCCTTGAAGGGAATTTTATTTTTATGTTTTATTGTCCCACAAGAGCAATAATTCTTATCGCAAATTTTTTAAGATTTAGATTTTTAGATTTAGTTATCCTTGTCCATGTTCGTCTGTACGGCTATCCGTATGTATGGCATTGTAAAGGGGATGTTGTATACCCGCTTCTATAAACTACTGGACAGAATTCAACAAGCTGTGGTAAATACTTTCTAGAAAGATCTAAAATGCGCATCACATATTTTGTTCGAAAAAAGTGGATAATTTCACAATTTTAGGGGCTTCACAAGCTCTCAGTGGCAGGGGCATGCATGTCCAAGAACAGAAATTTTCAAGGTTTTTTTTTTTTTTTTGAAAAATATGACGTATTCATTTTTAGTTCTCTATGCTTTCGGTAGCCTTTCACGGCCAAGCTAGTCTCTCCTGCTAAATCATATACAGATTGTCAGTTCCTTATAAGATGGCACATCACATTCACGTGGTATCACTGATCTTCTCCTCACTGGCCCTATCATTCATTCATCACTTACACCTGACGGCAAATAGCAGCCTTGTCACTGCTCACAATTAAATCCATGCCTGTGCAGCCCTTCAGTTGCTCTCATTCTTGTTATTCTCGCCCAAGGAATTCTTTGTGCTTGTTTCTATGACCTAGTATGTTATGCACAGCTTTTTTTTATTGTACCAAGTGTTTTTTGTTGGCGCCCGCTTTAATAGGCCTGGTTTTCACTCACATTTGAGTTAGGATGGAAGACTTTTAATAATAATCTTTAAAAAAAAAAACAATAATAATAGCCTTATATACCCTAAAAGTTGCTCTTCGGCCCGCATATACAACTGGCCTTTTGTAACCTTCACCTTTAACTTGATGACCCTCAATACCTAATAATGCTCAGCCAATCTCTATGAGGAGCTCCCATGTTAATGTAGTGAAAATATCTGCATTCCTTTAGTAGATATAGCGCGGAAAAGATATTTCTGGTGAACGGTGTCACTTGGACCCAGGCACAAATGCAAAAATGGGAAACAGTACACCTCTTGCCCATTGTGTGTGGCAGAGGTGTGTAATAGTAATAATAATAATAATAATTGTTATTATTATCTTCAATTGAATATGAGTTGTCCAAGGAAATTTAAAAAGTGTACATTTTGAGGTGACTGATGTTAATAATCATTGCTCAGTAAAATGTGTAGACAAAACCACCTTTCCACATGACCTACACAGTATCCAAGCAGACCAGAACAGGCAGTTCATTTAAATGGGCTCACTGATATTTGGAGAGGGGCCACTGGGAAGGATTTTAGCATAACCCTGCTAATCGGTTATCACCTAATAAAAACTGACAAATTTAATATCCACCATGGGGATGGAGGATTAAACTGCTATAGCAGTGTTTGGGGAGATTTTCTACAGGTAATTTTCCCTGGGAGTGTTTGACACAGGGGAATAATGAAAGTTTTGCTCCAGCGTCTGTTACTGAACAATGAGATAGGATGGATAGACCCAACTTAACCTCTGTGGGAAAGTCGGAGGACAAAACTGAGAGGAGTCAATGAGCTTTGAGCTCAAACTAATCTCCTGTTATAATGAACTGAGCTGTCCCTGGGGGTGGAAGAGCAGCTGAAGCTACATATGGGGGAAGGAGTCCCCTGGACTTTGCAGGTTTGAATCAGTACAGTAGGGTTGTTGCTCTTGATGTGCACGATGTGACATGAATCCCCACATATCAAATCACATAGGCATAACATTATGTGTGCTACACTCAGCGCTGCCGTCAGCCTAGCCAATGCCCGGGGATAAAATGGTCTCACAATGCCCCCCAAGTAGGCTATAGAGTTAATTCATAGGCTACAATAACAGAATGAAAAATAGAATGATGAAAAAACACGCTGACTGGACACTTTATGTGACACTTGTTTAGTTTTGTTTAGATAAATCATACCATGTTTCAAGGATCGCATGTAAAATAAATAATGTAGGCTACTTTTCTCAAACAGATGCATGAATTCACAGATAAATGCAGTGACGGGCGGTGGACGGACAACCGAGGGGGCGGAAAACATCCCTTGAAACGGATGAGATTAATGACCCGATTTCAATCATTGTTCTTGGTCAACATGTTAGTTTCCCTTATAATGAAATGTTTAGGCGAGTGAATAATAAATTCTATAAAATGTTTAATTCACATGCCTTAATGAGCAACTCTTCACGAAAAAACCACTGTGGATTTTCCGCGTAAAATTTTGTCACATCCTAAGCAAGTCGTCAAACCTGTGTGTAATGATTGTTTAACTGAAAAAGATTGAAATGCGCTCTTTTTTGCGTTCAACTGGTGCGTTTGATTTCTCATCTTAACGAAGACAATTAGCTACACCTGAGAGGGGAGAGTTCAAGTGTCTTTTACCAGGGAAATTGACTGAAAACAGATCAAGACTAATAAGCAGTTTAAAGACATGTTTATCGCCCTCCTTGTTCTCTGTCCACCGCCCGCCACTGGATAAATTTCTCAGAAGCCTATTCGAATATTCTCAAGGATCACAACAGATAAAATCATGAATATTGTTACATACATACTGAGGTAAATGTCTTTACAGGCCAATTAAAACAAAAACAAAAAACATAAAGTGGGCTACACAGTGGCGGAGCTAGTGGGGGGGCAAAGACACATCCCTTTTAGTCCTGGCTAGTTCTCGATCATTTTCCTTTATTGACGCGTTTTCCAATTATCGTGATTGGCAACTGAAGACACGGTTTCTCTCCATATGCGATCTAACAGCGATGAAATCATGGGCTAAATTCAGTACAGAAAAATAATTTACTTATTAACTGGCCAATGCTTCGCGTTGATTGAACTGGGCCATGTTCCAATGAAACGCGGACTTTCACTCTCGGTATTTTGTGGGTTGATTTAAAAAAAAAAAGTGGCACTCGGCAGTTAAATAGGTTATAAAAAGCGTGCGGCTCAAGCCATTTGCGTGAGAGTCGACTGTTAGGCTACGCAATTTTGAATAACGTTGATTTAAATACAGCAAATACGCGTCCAGATGAATGATTGCTGTCTTACATAATCGGGGAGAACAAGCAGCACCTGTTAAGTATGGAGCACTCTCGGAGTGAACCTTTTGTTAATCATGAAGATGACTGAGAACAGGTCAGGATTTATAATTGTTTTAAACGGATGTTTTGTGCAACCCAATTCTCCGTTCTGGTTCCGCCACTGTACTGAATTTAACCCACGATTTAATCGCTGTCAGATCGCATATGGAGAGAAACCATGTCTTCAGTTGCCAATTACGATAATTGGAAAGCGCGTCAATAAAGGAAAATGATTGAGAACTAGCCAGGCCTCATTGTTGTCAAAAAGGACGTGTCTTTGCCCCCCTACTAGCTCCGCCACTGAGGCTACACATAGCCTATTCATTTGACAAATGAAAGGCGCTGCACTTTTCTAGTTGCAAAGTCATGTATAATATCATCGAAATTAATTCTCTTGGCCAGTTCATGTTCTATCAAGATCATCGCTAAACAATTTAGTCTCTCTTATGACAGGGTGGAGCACAAGTGATTTTTTATTAATTTAAGTTTACTGAAAGTGCGCTCGCCTCCAGCCACCGTTAGGGGCAAAGTCAGAAAGATACGCAACAAGGGATCTCAGGCAAGCGAGCGTGTGTGGAAGCTCACGTCATCAGTCCAGTGTTGCGGCACTAAAGATGGACCAAACCTCTTGCATTGGGTGGGTGGGGTGGGGCGGTGGGGGTGTAAATCTATTTTTACCACTATGTCATTTGTCGAGGAAAATTAGCAAAATAGAATATATAAAGCTTTTATGTAACTGAGAAATACGATGTTAAATCTTCACAGAAATTTATTATGAGGAATTTTCCAGCAGATTATTTTAAAATCAGGGGGTCAGTTTCATGCCCCCCTAGTCTGATGCCCGGGGATAGCAGTCCCCTTTGCCCCCCCCCCCGGCTACACCTATCTTGTACATTGCTCTAGAAAAAGAGGTTTATCTACCGTAATTGTAGTTCACGTGGGAAAGCACACCCCTCCCTCCACTGGCCACAGTCAGAAGGAAGATTTCCACTCTGTCATGTTGGCCACCACAATTCCAGTGAATTAAAACCAATAAATAAACAGTATCACATCAATTTGAAATGGTTTGCCAAAAGGAAAAATGACCTCAAGTCAGCATCAATGGAGCATGTAAAGAGTCTTCACCTCTTAACGGTAACTTTCCTCCATTTTGGGGGAGACAGGGGATGTAAGCCGGAGTTGTCACATGCTTTTCTGATTCTCAGATATTTTATTTTCTGAAAGAGCAGTGTTAACCAGAGTGTACGATCAACACTAAATAAAGCTGAAAGCTTTTTGCCTCCCATAAGAAAACTCAAGAGGTTTCTTTAATTAAGCTGAATTTTTTTGTTATCATTAACTCAGGGAAAAAAAAAGACTCAGATTTTAATTCTGCCTTGTGAAGATAAAATGATCCAATTAAAGTTGAATATTGTTACGAATAAGCGTCTTGCTTATTTTTATCCAGGCAGGTGCTAATTTGTGTGCCACCTCTCTCATTAAGGGAATTAAAATTTGTTATTGATTGATCTGCCTCTGTGACCGATCATTGATTGGCTACAAAGGTGGTGGTGGATTCGAGAGAAAGTAACAAATTCATACAAAATTGTACAGCTACATAGGCCTGAGCTTGAATGTAAACACCCACCAAAATGGGGAAATTACCTGTCACCATCAGCCCCAGTTGTCCACCCACGTAGCTTTGAGTTTATGTGTTTTGAACTGTGTAAAACAGTACAGACGAGAATTATTTGGATACAGTAATGTCACAATATTCAGGACATGCACTACATTTGTATGAGTTAAACTTTTCTAGTGTGGATTAAAAGCTGAACTTAGTCCTTTTATAATATGAGATTACCCAAGCATCTAATACATTTAGTATGGAAATTGACTGAACAGATGCAGATAAACTGACTTTTTAAAGCAACATGATGCAACTATCTTGCCTTAAAATACCAGCTTCAAAATAATTTTTTGGCTTGTAGTAGGGAGAATGGTGCATCTTTCATCCCCACTCTATGCCCCAAATGCCTGTTCTATCACAAGGTGACTTTGGATGATCAGGTAGGGGAAAAGTGCATAGCACTTTACGGCATGTGCACCGTCATACCGTCAACTTTGGGCCTTTAGCTTGCTGTAAGATGAAGCTAGCGGAGTATTCTCAGTCTATAGTCCATGGGCATCATGGCTGAGCTAAAAAGACCAAAGACTTTTAAAGAAGAAGATAAAAGGAGAAAAAGAGAGAGTGAGCAAGAGGTAGACAAAAGTGAATCTTGGACTGGTTTTTAGTCAGAGCTACATGAAATAAAAGGTTGTGGGACAGACTCCAAGCTTCTTGCTGGAAGTGATATTACGTTAGCTGGCTTGCTATGTCCAGCGTTGTTGTCCTTGCTTGACGTTCGGCTGTGTTTGCAAAGTTGTCTAATCACTATTTTTTTTTTTTTAAATCACAATCCAAGTCAGCTCATTTCGATAGAGATTTATCGCTGACAAAACTTCTTTCTGAAATTAGTACTGGTAATTTTTGCTCGTGTCGGTTCCTGTCTAGCTGGCGATGTTGGCTTGCTTGTCACCGGAGTTTACTTCACCTTCACCATTAATAAAAGCAAACACATTGTAGCTTGCCATACTCTTCCGAGGAGCGACATTAAAGCTAAACCGGCAATCATAATTAAGCTTCCAGAATCGCAAACATAAAGCCGAACTACTAAAGCAGGCGAATGCTGAAAGGGGCGGGGGTGTATATTAACAACACTTAACCAAGAAAAAAACCCAGAGAAGCGCGCAATTTGAAGAGGAAAAAACAAAATCCAGGCTACATGGACTCGGAACTGCAGAGTTTTGATTAGACTAAATGGAACAGCGAACAGGCAAAGGTCATTGTGGTGAAAGAATTAAAGGACCTGGAACAATACCGATAAAATGCCTCGGCCCATGTTCATAAGACCAGTGACTGGTTTAAGGATTACTAATATGGTTTTAACAAGCAGAACGGACGGTGACTTCTTGGGAAAGACTTGGTTGGACTACTAAGACACTGTTGGACTCCTTGGGTGAATAAAAAGCAAAGGACTGAAAAAGGTATGTGGGTTATTCAAGACAAATGTACTGGGCGCGTGTCTCCTAGCCGATGGAAGACACTTGATTTGCATGACTAAGTTTCCAGAATGACTCTCCGGAGAATTCTTCGGAGTTAACACGGAGCGAAAAATGTTTGACTTTGAATACATCGTCGATCCGGAAAATCATGTATTTAATCAAATCAATGACACTTGTAATTATTATACTAACGATCTATTTAATGAAAAGTTTGAATTAGACAATTCATTTTCTTTGATACATTTTAACTGTAGGAGTCTTTACTTTTAGAAGATTGATGAGTATCTTTCAACATTTAAAAATAAATTTAAAAGTGATAGCCTTATCAGAGACGTGGTTGAATAAGGAGAAAGGTGCTGACTTCCACATTGAAGGTTATACTCTGCATTATATTAATAGAACCAACAAGAGGAGGGGGTGTGGCCCTGTTTGTTGATTGCGACCTGAAGTGTAAATTAGTTGAATGTATGACAACAGTAGTCGGCGATTTAATGGAATGCATAACTCTGGAAATACAAATTGAAAAGATTTTGTTGTGACGTGTGTATACAGAACACCAGGGTCAAGTGTGGAAGTATTCAAAGACCATTTAGAAGAAATAATTAGCAAGTGTAAAAAGAAAATAAAACGTTTATAATATGTGGAGATTTCAACATCGACCTCCGAAATGCATCTAAACATAAAATAACGTCAGACTTTCTAGATGCACTATATAGCAGAGGGCTATACCCACTGATCACAAAACCCAGCAGAATCACCTCTAACTGCTCATCACTAATCGATAATATTTTCACTAATGTTTTGGAGAACACTGTTAAAAAGTGGGCTTATGATAAATGACATAAGTGATCATTTACCTGTTTTTGTAATATATGATTGTCATATAAAGAAAAACGATATGCAGAGTTTCAAAAGATATGTTAGAGTTAAAGTGATGAAGCAATAAACCAGTTTAGGAATGAGCTTCTGAAAGAAGAATGGAAAGGGTTTATGTTGAAGATGTAAATGCAGCTTATGATTCATTTTTGAATACCTACTTATCACTTTATGATAAACAGTGTCCATTAAAGATTATTAATCATAAATGCAATTTTCATAAAAAGCCTTGATAACAAAGGGCTTACAAAATTCTTGTAAAAAAGAAAAACAATCTTTATAGAGATTTTATAAAATTCAGAACAAGTATTGCTGAAAGGAAATACAAGGTATATAAAACAGGCTGACAACTATTATGAGACTAGCCAAAAAGAATATTATAATAAAATATTAATTGATAATAGAAATGATATTCGACTTGGAAAATTCTTAATGGTATTATTGGGGAACAAACCTGATAGCCCAACCTGGTTATTTTATTAATGATAATAATCAACTGTTGAAAAAATATGAATGAGGCGGTAAACGAATTTAATGCTTTTTTTTTGTAAATGTCGGACCCTAATCTTGCCTATTCTATAAAAAAACATGGTGATGGACAAATAGAGGCTAACTGGCATGGAGAAAGCAAAGTGTTGCTAGAAGTGAGTGAAACTGAAATCAAATCTATTGTTGCATTATCTAAAAATAAGACATCAACTTAATGATGGGATTGACATGATTATTGTGAAAAAAACTATTGATTGTATAAGTAAACCGTTAAGTTATATTTTCAATCTTTCTTTTTGTTCTGGGGTATTTCCAGACAGAATGAAGATAGCAAAGGTTATTCCACTTTTTAAAACAGGAGATAAACACAGCTTTAATAATTACAGGCCAGTGTCCTTGCTTTCACAATTTTCAAAAATACTTGAAAACTGTTCATACAAAAATTTGATACTTTTTTATTGAAAATAATAAATTACTGAGTGACAGTCAGTATGGCTTTCGGGCAAACAGATCCACATCATTAGCATTAATGAACATAGTGGAAGAAATTGCATCAGCATTAGAAAGTAAGAAATACACAATAGGGGTTTTCATTGATTTAAAAAAAAGCCTTTGATACAATAGATCATAATATCCTCATATCTAAATTGCATACTTATGGTATAAGAGGAATAGCTCAGAACTGGATCAGCAGTTATTTGGATAATAGGCAACAATATGTACATTTTGCTGGTATTACATCTGATCATATGAAGATTAAATGTGGAGTCCCACAAGGTTCGGTTTTGGGACCTAAACTCTTTATTTTATATATTAATGACATCTGTGACACATCAAAATTATTACGATTTGTGTTGTTTGCTGACGACACAAATTTTTTTTGTTCAGGAGAAGATTTGCGTATGTTGACAGAAACTATTGCAAATGAAATGGTCAAGCTCAAAAAATGGTTTGATGACAATAAGTTATCACTAAACTTGAACAAAACAAAATTTATGGTTTTTTAAATCGGAGAAAAGAGAATGTTTCACTGTGTATAGATGAAATAAGTATAGAAAGAGTGTCTGAAATCAGATTTTTTGGGTGTTATAATGGATGATAAATTGACATGGAAATATCATGTATCACATGTGAAAACTAAAGTATCTAAAAATGTTTTTGTGCTCAACAAAGCAAAGTATTTGTTGGATTATAAGTCAATGCGGATTTTGTATTGTTCTTTAATTTTGCCGTATTTGCATTACTGTGTTGAAGTGTGGGGCAACACATATAAGAGTAATTTAAATCATTATTTATTTTACAGAAAAAAAGGCAATGAGAATTATTTTTAAGGTACATCCAGGAGAACACACAAATGCACTGTTTATTGAATCAGGGCTGTTAAAATTTAAAGATTTAATTGAACTGCAGACTTTATTAGTTGTGTACCGGGCAAAAACCGAACACTACCAGAAAATATAAATTTAGGAGATGAGCAACATAGAAGGAAATTTAACATTAAGCATCCGTTTGCACGGACTACGTTGAAGCAGATGTGTATCTCTGTAACTGGGGTAAAACTGTGGAATTCCTTGCCAAATGATTTAAAGGGCTGTATGAATATCTTTAGATTTAAGAAAATGTATAAAGAAAAGAATAATTAGACAATATGATGGTGTTAGATAATTTGTTTCTCAGATTGTAAATTATTGTGTTTTTGACCTTTGTGTTTGTTTACTACTATACGTATGGTTGCTAAGCAACTGTGATTGGCAGGCCATCTTTTCTTTTCTATTTCTGATTGTATATTTGAATAAGGGGCAGGTAAAATAAGATTTTCTTCTCCCTGCTCCTTTCCGTCATGGGTTATGTAAACTGCTCAGAGCTGAATATATTTTGTGAATTTCTTTTTGTCTCCAATGCCATGAGCGGAACAAATAAAATGAATGAATGAATGAATGAATGAATGAATAAAACTGCAAAGCCATATTTGCATAAAATCTGTTAATATAACACTTTTCCAGTCAATATGGTCATTTGGCTTCTAACATCGACTTTTCTGACTTCAAATCCAGCTTATCAACAAATGAATGTGCTACAATTTCTGTAGAGAGTGGGCAGTCGAGGACGTGTATTTACGACGGTGGTGTTGCAGTTAGAAACTGTAGGGGGAGTTCTTTCACAACAATACCAATTTCCTCATAATGGGGCTATGTGTAATAAAGAGTGATTGCTGACAGCAAGCCTGGTGTCTTTACGGCTCTTTACTCTGCAATGCCAGTCACCCAGGGGGCACATGCAGTTAGTGATTAAGGAATTCTGCTGCAGCAGAGAGACACTGCCACCATCTAGCAGTAAGAAATAAGAATTTTCCTCCCGTCATTTTTTTCTGTCTTTCAATAAGCATAATCCCCATTCTGTCATTCAGTCTATCCTTTTATGTACAGTTTCAGTGATGCAAAATATGTTCCACCTTAATCCTCTATCTCGGCCCCAAGGCATGTCTTGTTATCAGATCGCTTTTTTATTTTATTTTTCTCTCTCTGCGTGCATGCACACACACACACACACACACACACACACACACCCTCCACCAAGTAGCAGAGAGACAGTACAAGATATTAGTAACTTTTGTGTCTCTTCCAGAGGAGACAAGAGGCTTTAAGAGACTGGTTTTTTATGGCCGAAACGTAGCTAAACTTTTATTATTTCTGACTAGTTTTATTCAAAACTGAATAGCTGATGTGGATGTACTGTATATTCACAAATGAAATGAAATTAATCTGTGTGGGCATGTATGGCTTTATTGGATCCAGTTCTGTAGTATTTATTGAGGATCTGCCTGCAGTTAAAGGCAGCAGCTGGATGAATTCTGAATTCTCTGCGGCTATATATGCACTCATTTTCAGTTAATGCTTCAAAACTCATTCAAGACAGAATATGAAACAGTATAATTTTTCCCTGACAGAATTAGCCAACTGACCATTAATGACCAAAATATGTGTGATCATCGACTGTTGTCCATTTGAAACTGTAGCCCGGGTTTTCAAAGTTTCCAAAGAAAATGGATTCCTATTTAACATTTTCAAATGCATGCTGATTAAGAAGATACGTATAAGGAATGACTCATATCCTCAACTTCCCTGGTTAAATAAATTTTAATTTTACTGAGACAATCTATAAAAATAAAGGATAAATAAACAAGTAAATAATTGTGCATACCAACAGAGGGGTTGTTAAATATAATGAGGTTTGTTATGGAACGCGGTATTATATTCATAAGCTACTGTACATGAATGAAGCTGTTTTCCTGTCTTTCTTGGGAGCTTTCAATTTTAATGAGGTGACCTGTATAAATAAATGATGAAAAAAAAATTATGTAGAGAGGATAATGACAGGGAAATAAGAACAATCATAAGTAATAGGGTGGAGAAAGGGAAAGGCTTTGCATGCTTAAAAGCTCTTTGAGTGGATCTTAGTAACATTCATACGATAATGTCACTTTTCTAAAGACCTTAACGAAATTTATTTCTTTGACTCTCAGGCTATGAATGTTTTGGATCAGTAGCTACCAGCAATGTTCCTGGAGTACCCCTGCCCTGGACATTTTGGATGTTTGGTGTTTATATTTAAAGGGGATGCACCCTCTCTGCTCCTCCTCTCCCTCTTGTAGGCCTCCTCCAAGCCCTTCGTGCACATTCATGCGTTCAATTCACCAAGCAGTTCATGGAAACACATTAGGAGCTCCAGTATGTCTAACTGCAAGAAACACTGGCCATATCAAAAGGTAAACAGTAAGCATTTACATGTTACGGACTGAAATACCACTCTATCTCAAAGTCATATTGATTGTGCTTGGTAATCGAAAGATGATTAGGAAACGAGGCTGTATATCAGCCAATTGAATGAGCAAACTAACGTTACCAATATGATGCTAGCATTAACTACTGAGCCTAGTAAGTAATCCCACTATTTTTTTATTTTTTTAAATTTGGCATCTCCAATCCCACCGAATCTTGGTGAACTATGTACAAGGCTTGCTCGTATGCGACCCCTTGCTGCCAATTCAGGAGAGTGTAGACAGTTCGCGGCTTTCCTCCGAAGCACGCGCCTGTCAGCCACCGCTCCTTATACACTCATTGGTTGAATCTTCGCAAGTTCAGAACGAGGGCGGAGGATACCCGGACATGGACAGACTTAGAATCTTCCTGACGAGCGCCCGTCTGGCCAACAGGAGGCGCTTGAGCAACGAACAAGGCAACTATTATGTTCCCTTCCCAGCAGTCCCCTCCCAATTTGCAACCCTGTAGCGCAATAGCCAATTGTGCGCTACTCTGAAAAAGTTGCCGACCGGTACAAAGCGGGGATCGAACCCGCGACGTGATAGTCACTTCTGCTTCGCAACGCGATGCTTTACCGAGTGAGCTATCCGGCAGCCCCAATCCCACATTTTACAATAGCAACCTAACGACAAAGAACATTTGACTTTTTACCTTATTAGAATGGACAAGATGAGAGACTTGGCTACGATAACTACACTCCAGGTACAAAAATGGATGAGGGAAGTGGATATGTGGAACCGGTGGCATTGAGCATGCATTAACGGTGCCAGTGGGGCTTGCTACAGCCTTAGTCACCAAGGAGGTCCATATAGTACTAGTGTTTAGAAAATCAAAAGTGATCTTGCAGCCTGGTGTAAGTGTTAGGCCTCTGTGCTGCAAGAAGTGGATGGAGGGGTGTTGACTGTTTCCTAACCAGTCTGCTCCTAAATTCTTACTTGGCACATGACACAGGACTGTATTTTTATTAATATGCAGTAGTTTTATCCAGTGCCTCAGCCCCCTTTTTTCTCTCTCTTTCCGAGGATCTTGATCGATTACCCTGGGTCCTGGACCATCCAAGCCCTGTCCCTCACCATGAGCGCTGGCTGCTGCTGTCCTGATCCGGTCCTGATCCAGTTCTGCATCCTCGACATGCCACTTCCTGGAGCTACCGATGCCACTATTTAGATGGATTTTAATGGAACTCGATTGCCATTTTATTCTATTATTACTTTATTTTGTTATTAATTAGCTAGCCCGCGGAGGATGGGCTTCCTCACTATAGCCGGGTTCCTCCTGAGATTTCTTTCCACCTGGGAGTTTTTTCTCACCACTGTTTGAGGATTTTTCTCCCTACTGGGAGTTTTTTTTTTTTTGCCTCATTTGCTGTAGTGGGGAATAGGCTGGGCACTGCACTTTCATTTATTTAATCTCTCACTGTAAAGCGTCTTTGTGACAGTCTGTGAAAAGCGCTACACAAATAAATTGAATTGAATTGATAGACTACAAAAAGACAAGCTAGTTTGCATCACAGTACACCAGAATAAAATCTGCTTCCCAGCCACTAGCTACCAAGCCACTGGCTGTTTGTGGACTGTCATTTGCACTGCCTCACTTGGCCAGGCTTTGCAATGCAACAGTCATTAGAGCTACAGTTTCTATAACATGCAGAACTGTATTCTGTTATGGACAGATCTCTTTTACGTCATTAGAATTAGATCTCAGTCTCTGCAAATAAATCTCCAGACTAGTGCTACTGTAGAAGCGTGCTAGGAAGCTACTTACCAACAAAATACCAGCAGATCTAACAAACACTTATGCACGGTTTATGCGGGTTGCAATTATTACGAACCAAATTATTACACCACCTTCTTGGTTGACTGCTTTTCTGGGATTGTCTCTGGCATTTTTTTTCTGCTGGTGTAACATTTGTGCTATTGTTCATGACGGAGGAACAGGACATGAAGATGGACAGATTTTGACATTTCTGGATTTTCACAGTCCTGTGCCAACGACAGTTTTGCCACAGTCGTATGCTTACTTGTCAATGCGGTTCTGGGTGCAAGTGCACCCCCTGCTCCTCTGCTATTTCTGCCCCAGCCCAGAGTCAGTCATCAGCAGTGGGAGGTCATAGTTTGCCCTTTTCAGCCTTAGCAGCAGTGTGACCTTGAAGTGTGTCTGAAAACTGAAATTGTGCACAACTGCTGGTGGGGGCGAAACCATCCACTTTTACTCTATTCCTCTTTGTATAACTTAAATATATTCATGCACAAATAACAAGCTCCAGAATGTTTGGGACAAACACATTTTTCTTTATTTGGCACTGTTTTTCACAATTTTGGATTTCATCATACAATGCATAGGCAAGCTTAATAGATGATATTTAGACTGGCTCCGCTTCCTAAAAAAAATTATGTGTTTAATAATCACTTGTTCAAAAGCATTTGAAGAGCACTGTTATTGCAATAGTGATCAACTTTAATACGTTTGCCTATGTGGGGCCATCCGTAAATCCCTAAATGGTCCTTGTGACAGGCTCTCCAGAGATAATGTGCATAATTATCAGTGGTTTTAAAAACAACTGATGTCAAGGTCTCCCTATTAGTTTCACCTAACTGGGGCCTTTGTTACCCGAGGAGAGCAAAAATTGAATGGCTTCGCAGTAAACCCAATGCATGAACACCTGAGTATGCAAGCGTGTTTGTATATGCTTGTGCGTACGCCTGTCTGTCCTCATCTGCCTGAGAGGAAAGAGTAGGCTACAGCGTTCATAATATTTACTGATATTTTATTCAAAAAACATCTTTACATCTTTGATAGTCAATTGTATGATACAACACCAAAATGGTTTGTTCAATATGTTAAAAAAAAATTCATGATAAATATGACAGTGCAGAGTTTTTGTGTGCTTTTTTTATATTAACGTACACACTGTGAGATTTAATCATTGCTTTTGCGCATTTTAGGCATTCAGGATTCAAAGGATTTCCTCACAGACTACAACATTTCCCATTGCTGTGCGTTTGAAGACGGGCACACTTCACAGACTTGATGATTCAGGTGATCCCACTACAGCTGTATGGCATTTAAATTAGGCGATTGAGCTGGCCACTCAATATTTTTTATTACCTTTCCAGAACGTTCCCGCCATAATGTTTTGGGTCATTGTCTTGAGGAAGCAGGGAATAAATAGCACAGATGCTTAAGTACTCGGCTTGTAAAGATTACTCAATACTGTGATCATTTAAACGTGAACAGACCGAGGTGTTGTGGCAGTTACACATTCTGTTGTGCTCATCTTCATTTCGGCTCATTCTTTTGGTTTTTTTTTTTTTACACTGAATTCAGTTTTTTTTTTTCTCCTTTTTTTTCTCAAAATTCCTTACCGGCTGAATTAATTGGGTTGATAATTTGGATCACCTGTTTTCAGCAGTGTTGGTCTTAATTTTTGATTGAGAGCAGTTGTGGTGCCTCTCTCTTTGCCTAATTAGGGTGGGGCTATGCCCTTTCTTTTGAGTTTTTAAGGGCAGGACTTTGCGTAGCTTCCAGGGAACATTTTGACCTTACCGGCAGTTGTGATAGTAGTCATAGTTTAAGGGGGAATAAAAAAGAGAATTATTTGTGTATGTGTAAATGAATGCTTTTTTTCAGTGATTACAGAGAGTTTGGAGTTTGTAGACCACTTTAGGGACTTGCCTTTGGCTAAATTTTGAGGTGTTGGGAGATATTGCTGAAAACATCTTATTCCCCTGCTTGAGGGTTGTTATTGGGGCCTAATTTGCTCAGTCTGAATAATAATTGCCTAGCCTGTGGGCTTTCTTCATTGTATTTATCTTAAACACCAGAACCTCTCCAAAAATTACAGGGGAAGGAGATGTATTTCTATTTTTGAGACATATTTGTTAAATAAAAATAATAAAATAAAATTTGCCTTATTTTTTGAAACAAATTTTTCTCCTACTTGATCAGCTGAGGTTTCAAATTCAGTGCCACTTCAGAGTAAATTTTTTTTTTTTTTTTGAAGTCTTTGAATAAGAAAATGACATCTAATGGATTTCCCACATCAAGTTTAAAAAAAAAAAAAAAAATTTTTATGAAAAATACTTGATGTAAAATTCTACGTTTTAACCTGCGTGCATGCAAAAGAGAGATCTAAGTGTTTCTTGTGATCTGGAATTTAAGCCATGCTTCTATGACACACATATGCATAAGCAAAAAGTATAACAATCCAAACTTGAATAAAGTAGGCATGTAGAAGTCTAGACAGCTGAGACCAGTAACACAAAACTCAAGCTAGTTGCAGTACGGTAATCATATTGCAGTGTTAACATGACAAGCTATTAGTAAGAGTTATTTGGTGGGCATGTTTAGTTTTTCAATTTGTCAATGACCGAGAAAAGGTTCAAGTCTTTATAAAATGGATGGCATTACTGATTGAAACATGTAGAATCTTACTGATCTGCTGTCAGCTGAATTTTTTCGAGGACTCCCATCTCTATGTCTTCCTTGTGACCGCATACCACACCTTTGCTGTCATAGGCACCAATCATTTAATTACATAATTTTTATTTCTGACTGCATATTAACTTTCTTTCAGTAAAGAAACATCGAAAATAAAACTGTGATAACATCTGAGCATTGAGAGATACCAGTGTTGAAACGCGGTGGTGTATTTATGGTTGATATTGGTGGTTACTGACGAGTACTTCAACGTGAAGTGCACATACTGATGTTGTTTTAGCTGCTCCTACACACACTCCTAAGAGCCCTAGATTGCACAACATCCAAATCTGCAGACACTGATTTTGCTGCTGATCCATAAACAATAATTCCACAGTCTACTCTTGATCTTATTAGAGGTACATCAACATATTTAAGGGAAACAAAATCAGACCCACACACCACCCCTGCAAGAGACCTCATGACATTGGTTACTTCTTTACATTTATTAACCATAATTCTTACATACTCGCTCCATGTTAATTTTGTATTTAAAAAAAAAAAATCCTAAAAACTGAAAGCTGTCCACAGTGTGCTTTAGCAAAATGCAGGGTAAAAAAAAAAAAATTGAGCAGACACTTCCTTGCTACCAAATTTTGACAGGGCCTCCACCATCATGATAAGCTGAAAATTCAAATATTCTGTTGGGAAAATATTGTGTTATGTAAAATTTTTTTTTTTTTTATCAGTGAGGCTCCTGCATGTATGTTTTTATCTCATGTGTGAAAAATGGATAGTCTCATGGATATCCTTTAAAATGCCAGGGGAATAGATTATCAAGACAAACAAAACAATGTAGTTATTAATAATAGCCTTTATCTCTCCACAAAATCATTACAGACCTAAGTGCATATTCCGTAAATGTACACTACATGTAGTACACTGCCCTATAACCAAGTGTCCATTTATATAATACTTATGGCTTCATATCCTCAGATATGGTAAGAATTGAAATGCATCACAGCTCAGTAAAATTTATCTAAATAACTTGCGTGGGATATGTCCTTGATCCGGTAGATATTGAATAACTTGTCAAATTTGGAGTGACAAGTTTCAACCACCTGCTCAGAGAATTGACCCAAAGGCCTGTTGTGGTGCTCAATGAACTCTGGAACATGAAGGATCATGATGTGGACCTTGCTGGTAACTGAAATGTTCAAATTCTTGTATGTCCTGTCAAATCTGGCCACCTTTTCCTTGAACAATGGGTCCAAGGTCAAACCTAGACATGCATTCATTGTGGGTGATTATTTGCTGATCCCTGTTTAATGCTTGGATGGAGAGAAAGCTTCCAGAACAGAGTTTTTATCGCCAAACTCAATGTATGCCTTCAATGAACTCTTGACAAAGTATTCCTTTCAGAACTTCTCATGCCTGACATTTGCTACACGTAAGGAAATGCGCTGGTATTAGTGTAGCTCTCTCAAACACAGTAAAATCCAAGGAAATTGGAGGAAAAAGCAACACAAGAAGTCATTTTAATAGACTAGCCTACCCCTAAGAGATAAGAGGGCTCTATAGGAGAAAGGCTCAGGAGTTTTGAAGCTTTTCTTGTCTGTCACCGATGGATCCAGGAAAACTCCAAGCTGTATTAGTCACAGCAATGGAGACCTGCAATTTCTCCTCTCACTTTCACATTACTGCAGTCTTGTTTGATGTGAAATCCAGGGCAGTGGCTCCTCATGTGAGTTTATTTTCTCTCCAAATACATCGCTATCAGCTGGCAGGGATGTATGCCGATCCTCACTCAGCCGTGAGCTGTTAGAAACATCTGGAAAGGATGGAGGAGAGAGCTCAGTTAACTGAATGAACACAAGCAATATGCTGAGGATCGGCACAACAGCAATCCTCAGCATATGGCTTCGTCCAGCAGAATTTTGTCTTCCGACTTGCAGTGCCAATTTGTGAAATGCTTCGATGCCAACAGATGTTGCCAATGATCGTCCAGCTGCTGATTGCTTATTATTTTCCCCCCCAACCACCCATTCCAACTCTAAATGTGCCCGAATCGCATCAATCAGAATGCTTAAAAAATAATGTCTCTGTCGCTGTCTGCCCTGGACTCTAATATGAGTCGGCTATTAATTAGAAACAGTCATTGGACATTTAAAAGTTACTTGAGGAGGTAGAAAATGACAATTATAAACATTTTTAATTTGTCCTGCCAACAAAATATGAATGTATCAGGCATGAACTATATTAAATATCAGAGGAAATCCAGAGGAAAAGTTGATTTTAAATGTTTGTAATCAGAATTGTGGCATTTTCTTCAGGAAAAAAAAAAAAAAAAAAAAAATTAGGCTGGAACAAACAGAAATCTGGGTCCCAATCCTAGATCCAATTTCTCCTCCAAAACTTTGTGTTCAAAACTACAGCACAACCATTAACAAAGGGTCAGACAAGATCAGCACAAGGACTCATTTCCTGTTGAGAAATTGAGAGAATGTGAAGAGGGAAAAAAGATGGAGAGAGGTACAGCTTGGAGAAGGAGAGATGGGATAGTATGGAGGAGGGAAACGGAAAGTGAAAGAGGGAAATGATGAGGGATTGAGGAAGCGCTCATCAAACTTGGGAGAAATTAAGGGATAAAGGGACAGAAAGAGAGGCAGAAATGGGGGTAAAAGAGGCTGAGAATGAGATGAGTGAATAAAGATGTAATTACCAAGAGAGATGGGATAGAGGAGAAAATGGATCTGATCTCCCGGAATGTATCTCATTACAGCAGCACTACCCAGCTCCATTTCTCTACTAAGCCCAAGGCCATAACTGATTGGCTAAACAGAAATACACTGGCCAAATAGTTATTTCTTCATCTGGACTATTCCGAATGATGAAATGACTTCAGATGAATGGCAGCCAATCAAATCCATGTCAGGCCTGTAGTGTCACAAGAACCCTTCATCTTCCCTGACCAGGTCATATGCAGACACGGCTCCAAAAAGCAGGCCTGAGTTCCATGAATTCAAGGAGTTTAAGGTGTGTACCATTTTACTTAATAGACTATTAAAAAAAAATCAATGGGGCAGCCTAACTAGATGGGAAGCACCAAAGGTGTGAACAGAGGCGGCTGCTGAGCTGAGAATAGAAAAGTCTTGACCTGATTTTAATTGTTAATTTAAATTGGCACTATGTGAGGCCTCCGGTTGGCTCACAGCTAAGACGTCTATCTGTGGTTGGGTGTTTGAATCCCAGCCACGCCAGTACCGGCTATGGCCAGAGGTCCTCGTGGGCAAGGCAAAAATGAGTGCAGCCCCGCCAGGAATAGTTGGGTTAAGCCGGTTAAAATTTGTTAGGTCATTGCTCTGTAGGGATCAATTCTGGTTGGCCAGGTGCATGTAGCTGTACGAACAAAAGCGTACGCTGACCACGTGATCCTCCAATGGCAGAGGCAGTTTGTAATTGGTGCTGCGAGGGCTACTCATCATGCGAGGCAGAGGAATCACCTGCCGTGGTATCTGTCTCTTGAGTCAATGGCAGCAAGTTGCTTAGAGATGAACTAAGCAGTTCGGCTGTGTTTGGGTGGGGGAAAAAAGGGGGTAAATCCAAAAAATATATAAACATACACGGGTCAGACCCACAAAATGGGAACCAGTGCCCTTTTTTATGTCTTTGGTCCAGGAAATGTTCAAATTTGCTTTTATTATTATTATTATTATTATTAATTTTTTTTTTTTTTGGAAAACATGATAGATGGACAGAGCTCTGTTATGGTCCAGACCAGGAATCAGTGTGGAGACAGACTTGCAATACAACTGGTAATTTATTGGCAGCATTTTACAGAGACAAAACCCCGGAGGGGATGAGAAGCAGTTCAGCACATGCGTAATAAATAATGCTGGGGCTGCCGATGCCGCCCATTGGCCTCCAGTGTGCTCCCAGATGTTCAAGCACTTGGTAGCACTGGACTGCCCACAAAGATGAGGTTGATCCTTGTAGAATTCCATCCTAGTCCTGGCTAGGGGAGGGCAGGGGGGCCTGAAAATAATTCTTTCACATTGGCCCATCATCCCACATTTCCACCACTGAACACAGCCTTTGCACCTCATTGCAAATAAAAAGCTTAATCATTATCCCCAATTAATGCAGCAGTAAGTAGCAATCAATATTGATGCTGAAATCTATCAGATGTTGGAAATGTTCTTCCACTATGACTGAGCAAATGTAACCATTCAAAAATGTGTTTTGCATGTAATGGAATGATGGTGGATGCTGAAGAAAACAGTTTTTTCACAGTATAATAATCTCCATTATGAGAAAATAGTCATACATACTCTTCCACTCTTGTCAACCAAGCACTGATGGTAAACTCGGCTCAGTCCTGTCCTTTTCAGTTAAGCTAGTTTCTGACACAGACTAACTTTTGTATTCTGGGGTAAACCTCCCTTCCTCTGTTAGATTTTACAAGATTGCACGCGTGTGTGTGCGGGGAATGAGGTAGGGGCTTATATAGCTATATTTGTGAGAACCAACTCCTGATAAGCCACATGTTGTGAGGACATTTGGGGTTGTGCAGACATTTTAGGTGGTGCACAGAAGATTACAGCTAATTGGTTGAAGTGAGAGTCTGTGTAACATGTCCTTGGAGAGATTTCTGTCAGCATCATTGATGCCGCTCTGAAGACCTTGTAACTGACATCTGGTGAAGAATATCATCACTGTGATATTTCCTGTGGTGTGACAGGACTCAATGACAGGATTGGTGACTCATAAGTCATTTGCGACGATCTAAGCCAGAGCAGTGCTCTGAGCATACATGCTCAACTCTGTGTTTGTGCTACAATAAGCACCGCACCTCATGAGACCTGTGTATGAGGATAGCTTGAAGGGGAGAGGATTGTTGATCCTTAACAAAGGGATGATAGAGAGAGCAGTGAGTCCAAAGATGAGAACAAGAAAAATAGCTTGGCTCCAGGCATCCTCTATGTTGTGTCAATTCAATGAACAGCCCAATCTCCTCATCGTCTTCAGAAAATTTTCTAAGTGACGAACCAGTATCATGTCAGGCCACAATGCAGCTACAAAGAACCTGAGAACTCCTTTCGTCACGCCATCGTGTTCAACATTATGACACTGCTCAAAGTTCATGTCACCTTATATCCTGAAAAAACTGACCATCAGAGGTAATTTTGCAGAATAATGTTGTGTCAAACCAATTCAAAAATTTTTTTAGCATCGATAATCATGTAATGAGCCTTCAAACATGCATTCATGCTATGCAAGAGTAAAAAAAATAATAAAAATTTACAACACCTTTCAATTGTAATAAAAAATTGTTGTTTTCAGTGTTTTTGTTTATTACCCATATTTAATCTCAATATATTTTAAGACCACAAAGGAAAAATGAGTCCAAATTTAGCATTTTTGTATAGTTTATATAACCTTCTATATTATATTCATCTCCATCCTCTTCACTAAGCCATGTCTCTGTAATCCCAGCTATGTCATAGCCCTCACTAATCATAACAGCCTCAAGTTCTGGAAATTTATTTTTTATGCTTCTTGCATTTAGATAAAATTATTTCAGGTTATCACGAATGCTCTTCCCCTTCGATTTCCCATGTGCCCGCTGCTCCAAGCCCCTCACTACGCTTTGTTGCTTTAAAAATATATCATCAATAGTGCATGTAACGCTGTCAGCTTCCATCAGGGCAGTCTGCATTTCCCTCTGTATAACACTCTCTAACCTCCCTTCCCCGAAAGTCCCTAGTTTAAATAACTCTGTGCTACCCTCAACATACGCTGACCCAGTGCAAAGGTACCCCTCCGGTTCAAATGTAGCCCATTCGGTTTGAACAGGTCACCCCTGTCCCAGAAGCAGTTCCAGTGCCCCATAAACCTATACCCCTCTTTCCTACACCAGGTTCGTAGCCACATGTTAAACCTCCAGATAAAATTCTGCTTCCCTCTGCTTGCACGTGGTACGGTAGAATCCCGGAGAAAACTACCGTGGAGGATCTGCTCCTAAGCTTTTCAGCTAATTCTGGAAATTTGCCTTGCAGAACCTCAAACCTACCCTTACCTCGTCATTTGTCCCAACATGGACCATGACAACTGGATCCCTCCCGCTCTGGCCAGGAGCTTGTCCAAGACGCCTCCAGGAGGTCTCCTACCTGGGCACTAGGCAGGCAACACACCGTACGAGACTCCTTGTCACGCGAACAGACTAAACTGTCTATTCCTCTGAGTATTGAGCCCCCCACTATCACTAACTCTCTTTTCTGAGGGGTAGAGGCCAACAGCGTGCCCTGATGCTCATCAGTCCCCCCACTCTCAGGGTCAGGGGCCAATTTGAGTTCCTGCAAGGGCCGGAATCGGTTGGACACCTCAACCACTGGAGGAGCTGTCGCTGCACGCCCTTTCCTGCACTGACGTCCTACAGTCACCCAACTTTCTCTCCCTGCCTGCTCTGGGGTCCCCGCACCACCCTGCTTTGGCGTACACACCATTTCTCTAAACGACATACTACTTAGTTCCTCTAGGAACTCTACTGATTGCAAACTATGTTGTGCCGCCAATTGGCCCTGAAGATCAAGGATCTTGCTCTCCAGATGCTCAATTAGCTGGCACCGGTGGCAGACAAACCCACCCTGGAAATCTCTTTCCAAAAGTGCGATCATCCTGCAACCGTCACATAGTTTTGGCCAAATTTTGAACCCCCTATCTAATGACCTCGCTCACCCTAGATAACAAAGAAAATTACTAATGCCGAGACTGAAGCTCAGGAACCACAATTAATTTATTAACCTGAGAAGCCCTAAGCAGCAGTCACAATAGAAACCGTGGGGAAACTGTGTAAATGGATAATAAGCCTCTTTTAACAGGGGCTTAGTTTCAGTTAACAGAAATGAAATACCAAATTGAGACAAACTCTATATGTAATAAGCACTCCTAATAAGGCGACTTGAGTCTATCTAGTCCCAGTACTATTAATATACTAACCTAAAAATATCACAGGGCTTAGCTGAGAGCCCAGATAAACAGCCTGGCTACAACGCCCAGGAGAAACTGGAGGAGGAAGGAGGCGGAGCACTCCGGTAAACCTTACCGTTTAAATTCCAACCTAACCGAACGGACGACTCAAGTGACTGCTGCCCCACTAATTAAATACTAAATCTCAGATCCCCAGCCAAAAATGCGAACAGTAATTATCAAGCTAGCTAGCCACAAATACAACCAAGGGTAACCGAGAAAAGAGTAAAGCCCCGGTTCCCTTTAATTAAAACGGACCGAATAAACAAGTCGTTTACTACGTGAGCGAAATAAACACGGTATCTTCCCCAACAAGCTTGTCTCTAAGCACTCAAACAAGCAGTTAAACTTTAATCAGATGATCAAGGCACCGCAACCGGAGGAAAATACAAAGATAACATAATTTGCAATGTGTTTAATCAGAAGAGCCCTTCGGTAATAATGAAATGCGAAAAAGACAAAAGCCTCAGTTTGCGTTAATATTCAAGCTTGGAAATCGTTTATCTTATTAATCTTGGTCAGGATAGAGAATGAAGGGGACTAAAAACCCGGTGAACATCAATATTTATTGGCTAGAAGACTGTATGAAAGGCAAGCCACCAAGTATGAAACCAAGCCAGTTTATAGTTAGATATCCAGGTAATTCGATAATATTCTTGGCATTTTTCCATTGTGGTCTTCATTTGTTCTCATTGCCTGCACACTACTGTAAATCCCAGCGCTTAGCATGCTTGAACATGAGCTTTCATTCCAAAGTGCAATGAAGGCCAAGTCAGTTGTTCCGCTAACCGCGATATTATCCACGCGGCCGATCAGCGATGGAGAATCCTGCGCTGCCAACAGGCTCCAAGTGTTTAGCGACTCTTTTCTCTGGCAAAACAGAAATAAGTGTAATTTCCATGCTGTAAGCTGTAAGTGTCCAATTGAATTGGTGAATTCAATGAGGGCCCAACTCCATGCATTAAATGTGTGGAGTTGGGCCTGTATTGAATTCACTGAAATTCACATTCCTCATATTTAAGATAAACAATAGGCTTTAGCTCACAGGTCATTTGTGGCTGGAGTCCTGTTGCCATGTAAATGGCAGGTTCAGGCACAGATGTACACCAAAAGCTCAGCTTTTGAGAAAATGAATGGTAGGTTTGGTCTCACGAGTAACAGTGGACCTAACATTTTCAGTAATGGGTTTCTTTTGCCCGTAGGGATGATTTTATTGTTGCATCAGGTAAAATAATAAGTTCTTGGACAGTTAAGGAATGATTTTCTTGCTGCGCATGGAAAAATAATAATAGGCTTTTGGATAGCTGGAGAATTATATTACTGCTGGATAATGCAGAGGTAAAATAATGCAGGGCAACTGAAGCAGAAATTTGGGAAGTCTAAAATACAAATGCAGGCATTAACACTCAGGCCAGTCGCTGAATAATTTCCCAAATGTAAAGAAGCACTTCGAGTCATTTTTATCTCAAGTAGAAGGGGATTGATTTTATTGTTATGCACAATAAATGTAAGAAGTCTGCCACACAGATTTGGAAAGATTGCTCTGAAACTAAATGTGAGTGTTCTCTAATGCTCATTGCTAAAAGACTTACCGCATAATTCAGGGCTCTTCAAATCTGGCCCTCGAATCCAAATACAGTCCTGGTTTTCCTTCCTTCCAGGCAATTAAGTGAACAATTAATGATGCTGATTGGCCAGATTGTCATCTCACCTGACTCCCAGGTAAAGGGAGGGTGAAAAACCAGCAGTTCTTGGCCCTGGAGGACCGTGATTTGAGGAGCCCTGGCATAATTGGTTTTCTTTGAAGTGACAGAACAATTCTACTGCCACACTCAGGTCAAGTAATGAGTCTATAGTGCTGTGTGGGAATGTATTGAAGATAATCCCAGACCTGGGAGTTAAAATTAGCGAGCGAGTCAGGGATCTGAATCAAACTGTTGTGCAGGAGGCTGAACATACGACAGTTTGGGTGTATTTCTGAGTGAAGTTTAGGGTCAAGTGTTAAGTGCACTGCTTTCAAAAGATAAACACTGTACTTGGTTAAATACAATTATTATATTGTCTGGTGCAACATTGTAGCATATTTCCTAGATGAGTGTGAACAAACCTCCTTCTGCACAATGTACTTACAATTTAATTAAGTCTTGCAGACTCCAGGCAGTCTTCAAGTGCTCAGGATTTACAACCAGGTATTAAAAATGAGTCTTTATGTTCTTTTAACCAATTCTTTTGAGCCACTGAAATGTGGGGCAGGTGGGGTAATTGGGGGGTGTGCATAAGAAGGGCATTTCCACATTATTTATGGCAAAATTCTTAAATTAGAGCAGAGAGTCTATCCTTGAAGCACTTGATTGATTCATTATTCATTTCAAATCAATCATAGATTCCTACAAAGCCAAAATGATGAGTCTGTATATTATTCGTCTTTAGTGTTGAAATACATGTGAGTCCCAGTTCGTGAGAGTATGTAGAATTCCGGACATCAGTCCACAATTGAGTTTACTGACGGCAAATGGCAGAAAGCCAGACCTGGATTAGATTAAAATAAGTTAAACTCGGTAAAGCATCGCGTTGCGAAGCAGAAGTGACTATCAAGTCGCGGGTTCAAGCCCCGCTTCGTACCAGCCGGCAGTGGTCGGCAGCTTTTTCAGAGTAGCGCACAATTGGCTATTGCGCTACAGGGTTGCAAATTGGGAAGGGACTGCCGGGTAGGGATTACAATAGTCGCCTTGTTCGTTGCTCAAGCGCCTCCTGTTGGCCAGACGGGCGCTCGTCAGGAAGATTCTAAGCCTGGTCATGTCCGGGTATCCTCCGCCCTCGTTCTGAACTTGCGAAGATTCAACCAATGAGTGTATAAGCGGTGGTTGACAGGCGCGTGCTTGGAGGAGAGCCGCGACCTGTCTACACTCTCCTGAATTGGCAGCAAGGGGTCGCATAAGAGCAAGCCTTGTACATAGTTCACCAATTGGGCATTCCAGATTCGGGTGGGATTGGAGATGCCAAATTTAAAAATAAATAAATAAATAAATAAATAAAAAATAAGTTTAGCAACACAATTTCAGTTGGCTTTGATCAAGAGGCGTGCTTTGAGCTGCATACACAGCAGGTCTCCAGGGCCAGGATTGAGAAACAGGGTTGATTTGCAGTGTAATGAAGGATGTATATGTACACAGAGTTTAGCAGAGCAGATGAATGATACATTACTTTCTCAGTAGAATTTGTGCTGGAACATGTGAGAAAAAGTTTGCCTGGATTTGTTCACTAGTTCCAATGCAATGTATCAAAATGCCAGGTTTAAATCAACAGAGGAATATTTAGTGCTCTAAAGCTTGCTATTTATGTGAACAGGGTACAGTCCAGTCAATCAGCAATCACAGAAATACTTCCAATACTTCCGGAGTATAAAAGCTGCCAGATGAAGCGAGGTAGCTTGTCCCCCCTCAAGGTCCATGAATATTTTTACACCAGATCAGAGTAAATTATCCACCAACTACTGTTTATCTGCCAACTATCGTCATGCTGCAAAATGGTCAAGTAATTAGCTAATTGGTGATAAGTATATTGTCAATCCTCTGAAATCTTTCTGAACATGAGGTCATTCCAGTAGATAGGCATCTTAGCCAAAAGCATGACGGATGGCCGGTTCATGATTTTTATTTATTTAGGGTTTTTTTTAACAAAGTAAATTATTTCAAACACAAACTAAAATACAGGTTTTGATCCACAACTTCCACCCAATTTGAAAGTTTTGCACCATTTTAGCAGATTTATCTACATCTAAGTCCCTGTTTTGAACTCCATACTGTCGTTTATTGCCAATGTACAGTGCCTGACAAAAGTCTTGTCACTTATCCAAGTTGTAGGAACAACAAATAATAACCTGACTTGTAGTTGATCAATTGGAATCAAAAATGGCTTATATGAAAGGCAAAGCCCTCTAGATTATGCAAAATATACCAAAATAGTTTTGAGTCATTGATTGAGTTTTATAATTTAATTTGTACAGAAAGGTCAGATTTTGCTTGGACAAAAGTCTTGTCGCATTGAAAAAAAATGTGGAAATTATACATACACTTTATTTTGAATACACAAATATGCCACTATAATATCAGAACATAAAGCCATGGTGCCTTGGAAAAAAGAATTAATATTGCGCATGACTCCCATGAGCTTGGAGGACTGCATCCATACGTCTTGGCAATGACTGAGATAACTTGATGATGAAATCATCTGGAATGGCATAGAAAGCAGTCTTGCAGGACTCCCAGAGTTCATCAAGATTCTATGGTTTCATCTTCCAAGTCTCCTCCTTCATCTTACCCCTGAAATGCTCAATAATGTTCACGTCAGGTGACTGGGTTGGCCAATCCTGGAGTACCTTCACCTTCTTCGCTTTCAGGAACTGTGACATGGAGGAAGAAGAATGAGAAGGAGCAGCAGTTTAAGTAGGGCAGCAAGAACTTCTTGATATTTCAGTCTGTTGATGTTGCCATCCACTCTGCAGATCTTTCTCACACCCCCATGCTGGATGTAACAACAAACCATGATTTTTCCTCCACCAAACATGATTGTTTTCTGGGAGAATCTTGGGTCCATGAGGGTTCCAACAGGTCTTGTATGGCGACTGGCATGCAGTTCAATGGATGATTCACCAGAAAAATAAACTTTCAGCCACTTTTCCAGTATCAATCCTTTCTGCGAGCTGTGGGCCTTGGCAAATGCAATGCAGGTTTTTTGTTTTCTGTTTAATGCAGACTTCTGTGTACTAATTTGGCTATGAAAACCACTTTGAGAGAATTTGACAAACTCTTCTTGTAGATACCGGGATTTTTGGTGACATTTCCTCATGTAGCTTCGCTGTAGTTGAAGAAGGGCTAGCCTTGTACAGTTGAAGCAACTAACGGTCCTTTCAAACAGTTGTCATTCCGGGGTCTGTCTGACCTGCACTTGCCATGAACGTCACCAGTTTCTTCAAATCTTTTTCTCATCCCCTCCACTTGACATTTGGATACATTAAAGATGTCTGCCACCTCAGCAGCAGACTCAGTCTTCAGGCTCTTGATGATCAGCACTTTGGTCTGTGGTTGAATCTTTGGCATGTTGTCAGAGGTCTAGTCGCACCTCATATGAAAGTCTGGTGTGCTGGGGTTATTTCTATACACATCTGGGAATGTGTTAATTACAGTATTTGTCATAGGTTAAACTCTAATCTGCGATTTGTTGCATCATCTGAAGAGACGACAAGACTTTTGTCTGTAATGGGGAAAAAAAAAAGCCACTAGATGGCAGTATTGACTTTTTTTTGTTAAGCCCAGTCTGGAGCTAGGTTAGGCATGTCCTGGGCATGCCTCAGAGGGGGCTGGACAAGAGTATATAAGAGAAAAAATTGAGAGAGTGGAAGAGTAGTTGGAGAAATTGCAAGGAGAAATTGTGGAAGGATACATTTGACCAGACCTGTCACTCTTTTCAAGACCTGTGAAGCTTTTTGTGGATTTTTGCCTGTGTTGGAGCATTTTCCTGTCCCAGGATATCGCAACATAGCAGCCCATCTCAATTACCAAGGGACTGTAACTATCTTTTTTTTAAATTTCAATCTTGGTCAGTAGGGTAGAGTGTAGATTGGTTCTAAGTGTTTGTTTAATTAAATCTGTTGAAGTTTAAGAATTTTGTCTGTCATCCCTTGCTGTCCGTGACGTCATAACAAATTGGGGCCATAACATGTTCTAGCAAAAACAGATGTTATGGGCTTAGCCAAGCTGTGAACATCAGAACACTTTTTGACGGTTTCATTTTTCACCAAATTATTAATGTGAAAGCCCTTGACATTAAAATGGACCATTTATTGTAATGATTGATTGGTTTGAAATAAAGTTATATGCTATTTTTAGTTACTATGTCCTTATGCGACAAGACTTTTGTCAGGCACTGTATAGGTCATATCATACTACCTGGCAGCCAGTTATCAGGTTACACTCTACATGATGTGCTACAGGGGAGGCTCTATCCTCAGCACCCTACAGACTAGAGGCTGACACGGGAGTGTTTTTTCAATCCTGTCCCGTAACAAAGTCAAAAAAATAATCCCGTCCCGTCCCAATCCCGAAAAAATCACTCCCGATCCTGTCCCGTTACCGTTTTTTCTATTTTAGAAAAAACAGTCGTCGTCACAGTCATGTAAACGATTGTGATGACAGACGGATCCTGTCTGCCCCGCGCGCATTGCAAGCTGAATGACAGCTCGACAGAGTCGAACTTCATAACATCACAACGTGTAACGTTACTCAGGTCTACTTTGCAAAGAGAATCAGAATTTGGAACAAGCCACATAACGTAGGCTACTGTAATAGGCTAGGACAACCTTCAGCCCCCCTGTGATTACTCATGAAAGAAATACAAAACCACTAAATAATTAAGGCTGAAGTACAAGTATAAATAAAATAGTACACAAATGTGTCAACATTTTAAGTGTCACGAGTAGAATTAATTAATTAATTAGGCCCTGGGTCATCTTGATTATTGCAGTCTGCATTCAATACAGTTTACAGTGTCATGGCCAATTAATAGGAAAATGAGAGCACTGAAGGTGCTGATGCCTCGGTGCTGACAGCAGTGACAAGTTTGTCCCTTAATGAAGCTATAAAATTCTGTGTGGACATGTCAGAGTGCCCTAGCTGTGCATCTATGCTTGACATAAGCTATGTTTCCATCCACTTGTCAATCAAATTACCTGAAGTTTGCCAAAAATATTCACGCGAATAAAGGCAGTGAAAATGCATTTCCACCTAACAGCATTAAAGCGAATAAAAACTTGTGCGTAATGACGTTACTTGCAGCTATGCGATCAACTTGGTGTATCGAATAGATTTCTGACATTTTAAGCTGTTTCCATTCATTTTCGCACTGAATCGCAGAACCTTCGAGTGAACAGAAGTAGTGTGGTAGGCAACAAAATTAGCTAGTTAGCAATAATGGATTGCGTCTCCCAACAAATGAAAATAATTGCACAAGTTGTAATAGTGCTTATGTGCCAGCTATTAGCAACATGCAAACCATTATCAGAAGGCAACAATGGCATCGAAACACTGTCTTGATGCAGTCGCAGATTTATTTGGCAAATAACGTTTCCATCAGCAGTTATCGCATAAACCTTTTACCGATCAAGGAGAAAATCCGATGAGATCAACCGTATGAACTTAATGTCGATATCTTGAAAATCAAGTCAAATTTCACCGTTTCTATAAGGCATTTTTTTTATTTGATATGACTTAATTCGCATAAGAACGTGTGGATGGAAACATGGCTATTCTCAAGTATTTACCCACCAGTGGCCGGTTGACATAATGAGTTGATAAGCAGCTTCGTAGGACCACTTAGCGAGACTGCGGTTGTTAAGCTTAGTGAAGCCCAGCAATAACTGAAAGCGTTGTTCATTTGCACACTGTTACTGTGTGGGGGGGAGAAATCATTTGTGATGTTTTATAAAGTTCATACATTGGGTGGTAGTTAACTGCATCAAAAGAACGTACATTTTTCGATTAGAAAATGTTTATCATTAAAAACACATTTTTGTTTGATTAAGGATAGAAAAAAGAAAGTAAAGAAGACCTGTTAATTTTGACTCCCGCTCCCGTTCACTCCCGTTTACATTTTTCCTGTCACGTCCCAATCACGTGCCTAATAGATAAATTGACTCCCGAATCACGGGAATCCCGCGGGAATCCCGTGTCCCGTGGGAATCCCGAGAAACTGTCAGCCTCTACTACAGACCTTAAGAATCAGTCTACAGATGTATCAGTGCCTTTTTTAATGTCCTTTTATACACACAATACCATATTTCAGTCAGTAACCTCTGGACACCCAACAATGTATGTTATTCTATGAGATGTTCTGCAATCACATTACACCCTATAGGCTGCATATTCTTACAAAACAGATGTAATACCCTCTGGAGGAGAAGAGTCACTCATTGTCATTCTGGCTTTCAAGAAAGACTGGCTAAACAAATTAGTGATTTGTTAAGCTCTCAAAGTTTTGGGAAAATGTAGTGGCATACATCTTGATGCAAGGCAATTAACTAATATTTTCCTTCTCAGTTTTTTTCAGCATTTTTGGAGGACCACTGCAACACTTAGATCCCACAGTTCATCCATGCAGTAGCTATAGGCCACGCACTAAGGGCTAGAAATGATCAATTCATTCACCATCTCTGATGAAACATTTGTTATTTTTTCAGCATGACTCTAAATATGCAGTACAAAATGGTAAATTCAGGGCAATTTTCTGAAATGGTGGTTTTCCACTTTGGCCCTGGGGGACCCCTATTTATGTTAGTTTTTCTTCCAACCGCAATTACTGACTCAAGCTGTTCATGTTTTTAACTGGGTGCTTTTCATGTTTCAAGTGATTATTTACCCTCTTTAACCACATTATCTATGCCACGCATGCCATGAAATATAAAAGTTTTACGATCCCAGAGTGCTTATGGTGCTATATTACAAACAGCTATGCAAAAGAGGACTGGAAAAGGTTTAACTGATCAAATTAAAGACTGCTGGGAATCTCTTGACTCCCAAATAGGTTGTTCTTTCATTATGTTTTGTCATTAAACATATTAATTAGCCTACGGCTGTCTTTGCATTATTCATTTTCAAAAAAGTTTTTGTAGCTGTGTGTCCAGAATGTCACCAGTTTGGGAGTCTGTTGTGCAGAAAGAGTGTGATATACAATGTGACTCTCATTTGAACCTTTTAACCCTAGAATAGAATTCTGCCTTGAATAACATTGGGAGTACAGTGTGGGTTGACAGCACAGATAAATTCTATTGTCTGATATCTCTAAGCATATTTTCTGAGCATATGAGTCTCCCAGCTATGAGGGAACCTATTCTAACTGGACTGGGAGAGGCGCGTTATTCTAACTAGTCAACCTCCCCTGAGTTGCCCTTTTTTGTGACACACTCTTGCAGAAATACAGAAATACAGACACACATTCACACAGTCAGGGCTGTAAATATTAAGACTTACAAAGTTATTGTTTTGCCTCGGTGCGCATGCGCAAGCGAGGTATACGGTAGTTCTTTTGTGTGTCATGCATTCAGTCATTCTGTCTGTTACCGGGATTGCTGCTACGCCAGTCAAAATCAAGTCCTAGAATATGGCTCTATGGGTTAAACACCATTATCTCTTGGATTTAAATTTGCCAGATTTTTGAGATAGAGCTTTGTTTTCGAGTTATAGCACTATTTGATTACCTTGATGGCTGCTGCGAGCGATCCAGACTTCAACGAAGAAAAAGCTCTTCACAGTGGATCGCTTTACCACTTGTGAGTTCGATTTTTATCACAGCAATGGCTACTGCTGATGGCAAAATTTGACAAACGGAGCACAATGCCGACAGTGATTCATGTAGACACGCATTGCGCACTGTGTTTAATACAGCACTGCGTGGATTTTCGAACTTACTGCTGTATGAACTGCTGTATGAATAGGACACCCACCACCAGTTGGACAGGGGTGTGAATTACATTCTGTCAAAATGACGGACGGCCTTCAAAATGTTCCATCATTGTTAAAAAAAAATCCGTCCATGACAGAAAATATTCGGTTAACGCGACCTCTATCCTGCATAGTATGAAAGGTGCTTCCCTCCAAAAACCTATTGTTGTTCCCACAGAGTCTGAATTGCACTAATTATTGTTCAGTGTTAAATAGACCCTGAATAGTGTGAAAGGTGTTTCCCTCCATAACTGTACATTAATGTTCATCAGACTGCCACTGGTGGGTAAATACTTGAGTATGTCAAGCATAGATGCACAGCTAGAGCACTCTGACATGTCCACACCCAATTTTATAGCTTCATTAAGGGACATACTTGTCACTGCTGTGAGCACCGAGGCATCTGCACCTTCAGTGCTTTCATTATTTCAGTTGTCAATTGCAGTCCTTTGGAGTTGAAGTTGAGCAGTGAATATGAGCTCAAACTGTGGCTTTAGGATTCTTGCATGCAAATTTGGTGAACGATGAAGGAATTACAACACTCTTTAAACGTGGTTCTCCCTTTTTCAGGACCAACAGTTATTCGACAATCAACTAAGTAGTCCAATAAGTCCAATAAGTAGTCAATTTCAGTGGGGCAAGCCAACATTAGACTGAAAAGGCAAAACAAGAACATCAGAGAAATTGCAAAAACTGTTTGTGACCAAATCAACCATTCGGTACATTCTCAAAAATTTTTTATTTATTTTTATTTAAGATTTATTTAAGCAGGGGGCCTCACTGAGACCATGTCTCCTTTTCAGCAGGGCTCTGCATTACAAACAATTAAAATAAAACAGTTTACAAGGACATTTGTAGTACCAAAATAAATAAATAAATAAATAAATAATACAATGCCATTATTAAAGGGAAAACATTAATTAAAACAACAACAACTCTCTTGATAAAATGATTTGATCAAAGTTTTAAAATGCCCTAAAGGATCCAGTTCATTCAGTTTCAGTTCAGCTTGCAACTGATTCCAGGTGTGTGGGACATTATAATAAAAAGCTGTCTTACCGGGCTCCGTTCTAACACGAGGAACATTCAGACAAAATGAGTCCTGTGACCATGTCCCATGGCAAGACTAGCTAGATAAAGAGGGATTTTCAATAAAACACATTTATAAACAAATAAAAACCGGTGGTAGTCTCATCTAGCTTTCAATGACCCCCACCCTACTGATTTGTATAAGACACAATGGTGGGTGCAGAAGTGAAGATCAGTTGTAAATCTAATAGCAGAATGATAAATAGAATCTAAAGGTTTTAAAACAGAAGTAGATGCACTTCTATATATCACATCACCATAATCAAGCATGGGGAGTATTACTGAGTGCACAATCTTCTTTTTACTTTCGAAATTAAACAAGCCCTATTTCTGTATAAGAAGCCTATTTTACTCCTTATCTTTTTGGTTAAATTTTCAATATGCATATAAAAAGTCAGCTTGTCATCCAGCCAAATGCCCAAGTATTTTTATAATGGGGACATGCTCAATTTAACTACCCTGCTGGGTACAAATATGAAAATCAAGGGGGTCCTTTTTTTCTAGCTTTGGTGAATACCATGAACTTGGTTTTGTCCTCATTTAAGACGAGCTTCAACTCAATTAGAGATCTTTGAATAGTTAAAATCATGCTGCAGATTAGATTTGGCCAGCTGAACTGAAGAAGCAGTCGAGTAAATGATGGTATCGTCAGCATAAAAATGCAGTTTACAATGATCCAAAGATAAGCCAATGTTATTAATATATACTATTCAAAAAAAGTAGGGGATATTTTATTTTGAGATCAAAATTTTCACATATACAAAGGGATACGAAACCATGTTGTATAGTTCCTTACTGAGGAAGCATTTCCAAAGAAATTCATCACCCAAACACATCAATGACACTCTCACGATCTGCACGGGATGCTATTGATGATCAAGGGGTTGTGCCACAAATTTGCATGACTCTGAATTGGAAGGTTAGAGCCACTGTAAAGGAAGATTTTGAAGAGAAAGCATCAGATTATCAGTGGTTGAAGTCGTTAATTAAACAGAGACCATGCGCCGTCTAACACAGGAGGAGAGGTTCGTGCCCTTGGCATGCTACAGGTTGGCATAAGACAGGTCGTTGTGGCAAGGGCAATGAATGTTCCCCAGTCTGTCATCAGCAGATTATGGTCCAGACATCGTGCTACAGGGTCTGTTCAGGATAGACCACGATCCGGTCGACCAAGGGCAACAACTCAGGCTCAGGACAGATTCATCCGCACTATTGTCTTGAGAAATCGTATGGTAACAGCAAATCAGATAAGGTCTCAACTTCAAAGGGATACTGGCTTGGTAGTGAGTGGCCAGACCATCAGGAATCGTCTGCACAGATTTCACTTACACGACCGGCGTCCTCGTGTCATTCCCTGTTTGAGGGATCGTCACATTAGGGCCAGACTCCAATGGTGTCGCCATCATCAACGCTGGGATAATCGCCCGATGGAACAACGTAATGTTCTCAGATGAGTCGAGGTTCACTGTGGACTTCCTTGACAGACGCAGGAGGGTTTGGCACCGACGTAACGAACGTTTCCATGACGTTAACGTCATTAGACATGATCCGTATGGGGGTGGATCTGTAATGGTGTGGGAGGCATCACTGCTGCCGGCAGAACAGACTTGCATGTTGTTGCTGGACGTGTCACAGGGCAGTACTACCGGGACAACATCTTGGCACCCCATGTTGTGCCGTTTGCGCCGTTATGGCCGCCGTTTCATTTTCCAAGATGACAATGCCAGATGTCATAGGGCCAGGATCGTTACAGATTACCTCCAGCAGCAGAATATCACCACATTACCATGGCCAGCACTCAGTCCGGACCTTTCCCCATCGAGCATGTCTGGGACATGCTTGGACAGCGGCTACGCCAACGTCAACAACCTCCTGCCAATGTCCAAGAACTTGCTGCAGCATTGCAACAGGAATGGAATAACGTTCCCCAAAATGACCTGGGACGTCTCGTTAGGAATATGCCACGCCCGGTTCGAGCTTGTCTAGCCAACCGAGGGGTTTTACCCGCTACTGACTCTGTTTCACAATGGTGGTAAATTTGCTGTGTGACCCTGTGTTTGTGTCGACCCTTATTCTGGAGAATCTGTCCTTTACTGACTGTACACAGGGTTTCGAATAAATTGACAAATGTTTCCTTAATGTTTTTATGTCATTTGTTTCCTTCCGGACCTCATGATCTGCATTTCATGGTACTTGTAAATCCAATATCCCCTACTTTTTTTGAATAGTATATAATAGATAGTGAATAACAAAGGGCCAATAATTGAACCTTGCGGAACTCCTCTGCTGATTTGAGCACTTTGAGACTGAATGTTTTCAAATGAAATATATTGAGTCCTATCCTCAAGATAGTTTTTAAACCAATTACATGCAGATTTGTCAAGGCCAATGTCTGATATATAGGTCTATGAAAACGGCTGCACAATGCTGTCTGTTATCTAGTGCTCTTACGATGTCATTTATAACTAAACAAGTAGCAGTAAAAGTGCTATGCCCAGACCTGAAACCAGATTGGTGAGTATTTAAAATGCAATTTTCCTTTAAAAAAGATTGTAATTGAGAATAAATTAGGGACTCCAGAATCTTAGCCAGGCAAGACAACCTGGATATTGGACGGTAATTATTTAAATTACTTGCATCTCCCCCCGTATAATAAAGGGAGAACATTAGCAGTTTTCCATACTTTTGGGATGTTGCTTGTCATAATAGAGTTATTAAATATATGAGTCAGAGGTTTGGCAATGAGTGAGGCACAGAGTTTCAAAACATATGGATCTAATAAGTCATCCCTTGTAGACTTATTTACATTAATTTCATTAAGAGCTTCAAGAACTTCCTCAGTTGAAACGCAATGTAAAGAAAACACAGAATTATTATTCAACAAATAAGAGGTTGTAGGACAGGTAGATAGATCAGAGGTGCACTGTTTATCATTGGTCTGCTCAGAGAAACTTGGGTCTGCTACTTTGTTCTTCTCCAAAAGATAGCCTGCTGAAACAAAATGCTGATTAAAAGCATTACTTATTTCAACTTTACCAGTAAATTATCCCATGAGCTCAGTGTAAAAGTCATAATACCATGAGAAAACTCCATGAGAGTAAATGCAAAGGGTTTATCTCAAGATGTAAACCATTGGTTTTCCTGAAAATGAGAACCAGATAAGAAAAACATGTTTCACACGATAGGATAATGTGTAAAAGAACTAAGAACAGCAATGCTATTGGTATCTTGTGTGTGGGTGATCTGAACTTACATATATAAACTCATGATCAAATGGTTATTTGAACCAATAATACTGAGATGCAAGCTTTTTTCAAATATATGAATACAAATTACAGCATTATAAACTCTGAGGAGTTGCTGTGTTGTATGCACTGACCATTCTGAGGACTGCATCTAATGTTCTGTAAACTGAGGTCAAGCTTGTGAAATTAGTGATATCATTATTGTCGTAAATGAGGGGGAAAAAAACTGACAAGAATGTTATGGTGTTAGGCAAGATTTAATAAATTGGACAATGGAGCAGCGTTCGAATGGACGCAGAAACAAATTCAGACTTTTAAAATTTTTAGAGCCCCCTCTTACAAGTTGCTTTTTTTAATTTTTTTGTCCTGGCCCTCCAAATTTCACAAATGTTTATCTGTTCCCACCATGTGATCCCAGAAATGAAACCTTCATTTGCGTATACGTGATAGACCTAGAATCTTGGACTGAAAATGTTTTAAGGAGAAAAGCGTGAAGCAAACAGCGAGCACCGATATCCAAAGGCAGCTCACCTGCTGGCACAATATTGATGTGCAGATAAGATTCAGTTCCTGCTCTCCACTCCACCAAATCCCGATGAAGTTTGTCTCTCTCTCTCACGGATGCACACACAATCTCTCATACTCACCCCCCCCCCCCTTTACACCCCCCCCCACACACACACTCGAACAGAAACTCTCCACTCAAGAAGACACACACACACACACACACACACACACACACACACACACACATATTTGAACACACACTCTCCACACACAGTATTTGCCAATTATCATTTTTATACAATTTTGCTTCCTTTTGAAAAATCTTGCTGGTCTTTGGTATCATAGTGACAAGCACAATTCATTCATGGCACTGTTCTCTCCCTCATTCCATGTTCTTTTTCCCTACAATTCCCTGATGCGATATAAATCTCTCAACAATGATCTGAGGTACATGAAAAGTGGGTTATGAATATAAATGTCAGGCTTGTATCCGGGGCAGCCAGGAGTGAATGGAGCAGGTGTTCATTCATTCCAGTAAAATAAGCACACTGACACTTGCACTCCACAGGAAAAATAAATAAATAAATTAGGCCAGTCATTTGGAGACTGAGAGGCATCAGGAAGATATCGGAACGCACTGCAATACATGTGCTGCTCTACCCATGTTTGTGTTTCCTACCTGCTGACGATTTATTAAGAATACAAGTATATTTAGGCTTCAGTTTTCCCTATCTTCCCGGTCCTTTCCCAAGAGCCATTTGGAGATGTTTTTTTCTGGCAAAACTAAATTAACAGCTGGCCATGGAACAGAGCTCAACCTGACTGGCCTGTGCTAGATTCAGATTGGGTTCAATAATCCTTCCTTCCCATTGAAGCATCAAAAAAATAAGAATTAATGAAATTTGGTCCCGCAACTTGGCTCACAAGCAGAATTCCACTGACTTGCACCCCAAATGAAAAACTGCTTTTTCCTTTGATCTGGAAAAATGGAGAGCGAGAGTGGTCTGCAAATCTAAAGGGACTTGTTGGGATAAATGAAAGGCTATCTGCGCTTTGATTTAAACCCTCTTCAGGCACACAGGGAGGAGAGCTGAGCCAGTTGTCAGCCCACTAGCTTATAGGATGATGAAATGAGAGTGAATACATGACTCGACTACCAAAACGCATTCTTTTCACATCATGTTATGCCAGCAGACCAATGGTACAATGTTACAGCAACAACACAGGGCTGGTATTAAGCCAAAATAACTGCGTAGCAAAAACGCTGCACAGTCTCTAGAAGTCTGTAGCATTTTGTAGCATCTTTCGGAACTGTGTAGCAAAAATAAAACTTCACAAAAACATCTGTATATGCATTTTAACTTTTTATTTTCAACTCGTAGAACACTTAGCTAACAGCACTAACACTAATCAACATCACCTAATGAAGACCAAGGCAGTTGAGTTACAGTAGCATTGCAGTATTGCATACATGCCAACTATCTACCGCTTTTGGGGCATTTTTTTCAGAATGAAACGCCCCAGAGGCGGTGTTAGCATTTTTTCGAATTATTGGCTATTATCCCAAACTTTATGGACAACAATTTGTCCTTTAATTCTAGATGGTTTTCCTTCATTAACGTTTTCCAATTCAAGAATAATCAAGTGGCAACTGAAGACACGGCTTCTCTCCCCCATGCGATCTAAAAGCGACAAAATAATGGGCTACATTCAGGACAGAAAATAATTTAATTATAATTAGGTCTATGCACTGGCACTCGGCAACGGCATTTCAGAACTCTTCAGCGAATGAAGGTAATTTTGGCGACAAGTACGTACACCTGTTTTTGCAGCAGGGTCACACAACTCGCTGTAAAAAATAGACAGCTGTCTGATTGAAAAATGTAAATGGACGAAACCACGTACTAGTCACCAAAATTACCTTCATTCGCTGAAGAATTCTGAAATGCCATCGCCGAGTGCCGGTGCAAAGACCTAATTACAATGAAATTATTTTTCTGTACTGAATGCAGCCCATTATTTTGTCGCTGTTAGATCGCATGGGGGAGAGAAGCCGTGTCATCAATTGCCACTTGATTATTCTTGAAATGGAAAACGTGTTAATAATGGAAAACCATCTAGAACAAGCCAGGACTAATTGTTAATAAAGGGAGGGATATTAGCCCAGGTCTAACGCCGCCGCTGTAAACGCCCCAAAAGCGGTAGTCTACCGCCAAAAGCGGTAGAGTTGGCATGTATGGTATTGGACTTACCAACTGGGTACCACTTACAGCAACATGTAGTAACTCAGTAACTGAATAGGAATTAGTAAGTTTTAGTTGGTCCCACCTGGCTCAGGCTGTGAATGAGTGAATATTCAGGACTGATTTTTCTCATACATAATATTTTTACTGTGAAAGAAATTAATACTGGTAATTATTATGAACCAAGATGAACATTTAATTATCAAAATAAAAATTGTCATAATCTAGAATTAAAAGCACTACAGGAATTCAAGGTACAAATCCAAATGTACATGTGTTCAAAATATGAAAACAGCATTCCTTAGACATAAATATACAACTCTTTTATATATATTTACTGTTAGATAAAATTCAAAAAATTGAATTTAAATTAACTATTAAGAATTTCCTGACAACAAACACCCGTAAAAAAAAAAATCATTTATTAATTAATGCTCGTGCTTGTAGGCTGATGTGCGTTTGATTGCGCAATTCCCCCGCCGATTGCTTACACAAGATGGCAGACACGTGTTATGTTTTGCGGTTGGTTCAGCCAATGACGTTGTCCACTCTGTTTTCTCTTTTTTTTATATATCCCGCCCCCCCCCCATTAAAACATTAATTATAATGTTTTCTTTAGCTCTGTGGGCGGGACTGGCGCGGAGGAAGGAAAATAATGTGCTCATTCCACTCGCTACCATGGTTTCAGAGTCGCGCAGTTATGTTATCCATAGTGTGGTGGCGGAGGCCGATCAGGACGACATTAAGAGACTGTAGGAGCCCGTTTTTGTTCAAAACTGGACGAAAACTTTTTTTCACCTTATCCGAAGACTGTATCGCAAAATATGCGATGGGGATTTCAAAAGCCCCATTTTTAAAAAAACTGATCGCATTTTGTGATGCGATACCACTTATCGCCAGCCCTGCAACATGATATGCATCACAGTTTTTTAACTTTTACTCTTAATCAGATTCTAATCGAAGTTTGTATACATTTCTGTATTTATTCCAATATTGCCACAGATACAATAGGCGTTTTGGGATTTATTCTGCGGTGGCTCTGGGCAGATGCTTCTTGTTGAAATCTTGTTAAAATCTTCTTGTTGAATCTGCAGTCTGTTATACATGATTATCTTTAAGTAATTAATTGGACTCTCTTGATTGGAATGACCTTGTTCGTATTTTTTGACTCCAGTTTTTATATTTATGATTTTGCCAGGAGGATCAAATGCCTTCAGAAATGAAATTCATGCTCAATTGGATTCAGGTCTGCTGATTAACTTGGGCTTTGGATAACATTACACATCCTTGTCTCCAAGAAGTCATGTAGTGCTTATGCTGAAGGCTTCGGATCATTATCTGTACTGTGAAGCGCCAGCCATCCCCTGAGTTTTGAAACATTCGGCTGGGTGATCAGATAATTGGTGGCAGTCTTTATGGTCACACGATCAATAAAAAGATGGGGACCAGGTCTGTTGGCAGCCATGCACTCCCATGCCATAACACTGCCTGCATCATGTACAACAGAAGAGTTGATATGATTATGAGTCATATCTTCCCTGCCCCAAACTTTTCTTATTCCATAACTCTTGTATATGTTGATCCATGTCAATTCTGTCCATTTGATAATGTTCCAGAACCATACAGACAATTATGTTTCATGGCAATCACCCCCCCACCTTTAACAGTTTTTATACTTGGCCTTCCGAGAATTTTGATATGCTCTTTCTTTTTAAGAGTGTAGCAAATACTTGATTTTGCCATACAGTGTTCTTGTTAATTCTCTGATGGGTTTGCTTTGATCTTTTGGCCAAAAGAGAGGAGGGTTGATTGATTGTGACCGCTCTTAAGATGAACAAATTCCAAATTCTAATGCCACACTTAAAATCTTTTCGAAGGCATTTATCTGCACACTGATAAATGAAATAAGGAGGAAAACACACGCGCGCGTACACGCACGCACGCACACACACACACACACACACACACACACACATCCTTGTCCGTATATCTTTGTTAGGATATTACATTATCCTCCATTAATTTCTTCTGTGTCTGTACAGCCTTTCCTTAATGTTAACAATAAGCAATGTTTACCTAACCCAAATTCAAAACAAAGGAAATTTTGTACATGCTTGTGAATATGCATCATCTGATGAAATTTTTGTGTAATGTTAGTTTCACAGAAGGATCATGAAAATATAAATTCACAATATGTCATCTCATGCAATTTTTGTAATGTGATTAACAAGACCACCACGATGGCAAATATCAATGAGAAGGGCTCCAACTTGATTATAAACAGAGCTGATTATAGATATTAAATTCTAATCCAATTGAATGACCATGTCTAAAGGTCAAGGGGATTTTCATATCAAGGACGAGGGCAGTTGACATAATGATCTTAGAAATTTGAATAATGGGAATGGGCCGTATTTAATGAGCACACTGAAGTGCTAGCCGAAAACTGCAGCTGTGTTAACAACACTTCAAATGTACTTGTTAGAGGAGCAGTGTGGGATCAGAGGGTCTGAATATGTGGATTTTCTTTACACAATAGCACACACTAGTGCCATTGCTGTCTTAAGCTGTTGCTCCCCTACTGCTTATACATCGATTGGCCAGACAATAATTTTGTTACAGTGGCACCTGCTACGGGGTAGAACAATTTCAGGCGAAAGTGAACAGTCAGCTCTCGAAGTTTATCTGTTGGAGGAGGGGGGAAAAAATGAGCAAATTTAAGGATCAAAGAATTTTGACTATGACTGAACTGTGATGACTAGTGCTTGAGTCTGAGCATATCAAAAATGGCATGTCCTGTTGGATGTCCCCAGTATGCAGTGATTTCTAGCTACGAAAAGTGGTCCAAGAAAAGATAACTGGTGAACCAGTGACAGGATCATGGGTGCTCACTCACTGCTTGTGGGGAACGAAGGCAAGCTTGTCTGGTTTGATCTGACGGAAGACTTACTGTAGAACAAATTACTGAAAATATTGATGCTGGTTATGATAGAAAGGTGACAGGACACACAGCTTCACAGCTTGTTGCATATGGGGCTCTGTAGCCGCAGACTGGCCACAGTGCCTATGTTGCCCCCGGTCTATTGCCAAAATCACCTACAATAGACACTTGAACATGAGAGCTCAACCATGGAGCAATGGATTAAGGTGGCCTGGTCTGAAGAATCATATTTTCTTTTATATGATGTGGGTGGCTGGGTGGTTGTACATCATGTACTTGGGAAAGAGATGGCACCAGGAAGCACAATGAGAAGAAAGCACACTGAAAAGACTTTGAAGATGAGGGTTTCAAATAGGCGGGCAAAATCACTGCATTAATTCCTTCAAAAGCAGTAACATCACATTCTAGCATATTAACAGTAGTTAGGTGTTGCTGCAGCTTAACCTCTTAGGAGCTAGACCCTGACTTCAGGCCTGTAGATACCCTGCTGATACCACTTAGACCAACATAAAATGGCTCTCAGATGCCAGGCTGCTCTTAAGCTGGGGTAGGCAATGTAAATAGGCTGATATCCTCACTTGCATGTTTTTCCCAGCTCTTCTCAATGCTGTTCCCTTTAGCACAGGACATGAAGTAGAGACACAGGAAATCAATCTGGTGGCCAAAAGAGCTCCATCTAATCAATGGGGGCAAAAAACGATGCTGGCTTTTGCTGTGTGCGGTCAAAAAATATTCACATTGCAGTATTAATGAGCCGATAGCCATATTCATCAAGGAATAATGCATGCATATTTCTACATTTTTATATTGATCGCAGGTCCTCATACTATTTTAATTTCCAAATGAGGGGATCTGGACAAACATTTCACTTAAGTGTTTCAGATCAATATGTAATGAATGAATGTAGGAGTAGCGAGACTTGAAAAAGTTCCTATATCCTGGAGAGCAGAGCATCAGAATTGCTTGAGATATCATGGGCATGAAAAAGAAAAGGAGCCCAGAGTCTTCAAACCGTTGTCCCTTCAGCTCCCTGAGAGTTACTGAGGGAAACATGTTCTCACATCAATAACATGCCATTATCGTTCATCCACAACAGTTTACTAATTACAGCACTAATATTGTATTTCACCGAGGCTATCAATACACCTTCATTTAAATGAGCAATTTCCAGGTATTCTGATGTATTCCCTTGGGTACCAGTGAGGAAGTGTCCATTTAATATTTTCTCCTGCTTTGGTACAGGAAATTGTCTTGTCAGTCTCAAACTGAGAGAGAGGCTCTCTTTGGTGGACAGAAATGATGAGTTGTTTTGCGAATAATCATGTTACAGGGCACAACCCCGAGCTGCTGACCTCATTGTGCCCAAATGGGAAAATAATCCAGCCTGAATAAAAGTTGGCTGCCTGCAAGTACTGCCACTGGGCTAACTAACATTTTGGCTTTAAATATTAACCCTCTGTCATATTTCATACTTGTAGGCAGTAAGAGTTTAGCATAGAAATTACCTTTGAATTCTTCCTTTGGGCCTACACTCAAAAGGCTTTGCTCTCAGCCACCTGATGCTAATGAAGGGCCTTTAAACACTGCAGCATGCAGAAATTCACTCAGGAAACAAAAAGGCAAGACAAGTTATCTTCCCCAAAGAATAACTTCATGCTCTGCAGCCATTTTTATTAGTCAACACATCAATAGTTATTAAAAGATACAAATTGGGTAGCTGTTTCTTTTCAGACACTTAAGTGCTTGGTTTAGGAGGCATTCTGACTACACTGATATTACTCTTTATTTATCGGGCTGATTAATGCCAAATATCAGGAGAAGGTTTATGTTTGTACACCATGCACTGAGCTGCTTTCACTGGTTGAGTCAGAATTATGATTGACTGTTGTTGCTATGTGGTATAGTTTGCAATGTGGCTAGTACAAAATCTGTTTCTTCTTATATTGTTATTGATTATTGCACCTTTACTGCTACTTATTACATTAATTATTTATTTATGCCTGAGAATTGTCAAACTGAATTGCTCATTTTGGGATAAATAAAGTTATTCTGATTCTGAATGTTGTAAAATTGGTGTACTACAACCCACAAGATACAGGTTTGGTATTACACACGTGTAATGCAGCTTTCTAGTGTCGCAAAAGGTCAGATTCTGTTTATTGGCAAAATGGTAACGTTACCAGTCCTCCTGCTGGTAACCGTTAACCATCACTAGCATTAGTTTCTAGTTTGTCATTTATAATAATTCGCTAGCTAGCATGCTCGCACTTTTTTCCATTAAGATAATAAGTAATATGAGTAACTGTTATCATAGAAACATAAATTTATTAGTTTAATGGCAAAAGTGTTAGCAAGCTAATTAAGAGAGAGATTCAATAATTTATTACCATCTCAATTAAATTGATTGGAATTTGTCTTGGTGTGAGCTCAAACCATGCAAATACATAACAACAAAAGCAAAATAAATTCACATACACATGGATATATCCAAAAGTAATCATTAATATAAGATGAATATGCAACATGAAACACTCTATCAAAAAGATTTTAAAAAACTCTGTCAAATGTACTCAATAAGAGTAAATAAAAGCAGACATACTCTATCAGAGTAAATATAACAGAAATGGCCAGACAGTAAAAACCCACTTGGTGACACAGTAAGATAGGGTGTCTTAGTTAACACAGTTAAATAGAGCTCATGAACAGGCCTGAAGGTGAGGAGTTTAGGGCCCTCACTGCCTCAGGATATGTGCTGTTACAGAATCGAGTGGTACTGCTCTTAACACTACGTAATCGCTTTCCTAAAGGAAGGAGAACAAACAGTGGATTAGTAGGGTGAGAGGGGTCTCTAATAATTTTCAGACCCATCTTAAGCATGCGAGAATTATAAATGTCACAAATGCGTGGCAAATCTTGGCCAATGATTTTTAATGCCATTTTCACCACTTAAAGTTAAGTTAAGCTCCTTCCTATCATCAGCTGAGCAGTTACCATACCACACTGTGATATAGAATGTGAGAACACTCTCTATCACAGCTCTGTAAAAGTGAAGCATTCCAGCCTTTGATACCTTGAATCTTTTGAGCTGCTGCAGAAAGGACAATCGCTGATGGGCTTTCTGCACAATATAACTAATATTAACAGACCATTTGGGAGAAGAAGAAATGGTTGTCCCCATGTGAATTAGGCGAATTATTCGTCCCATAGACTTGAACAGACCGCCAACTGGAAGATAACGCTTTTCTTTCATTTTCCAAATAATACCACGCTGATATTTATGGGGTAAATAGGATCACAAATTCAAGAGCCGGAGATATCAGGTTTATGATCTCTCGCCGAAGGCTCGTAATAAGGGAAAATTACTACTGTTGTTTCATAAATTTGATATCTTGTGCTCACTCATTAGAGATTCTCTATTTATCCCATACATTATTAAAAATCAGGGTGATACAACATGTGATATAGCTTTCTCGCATTGCAATAGGTCAGATTCCGTTCATTGACAAATGTCAGCTAATATGTTCACAAAGGTAACTAACCAATTCTGCTAGGAACTGTTCACCATTGCTGGTGTTACCCTCTAGTTGACGGTCTGTTCTTGTCAACTGGATGAATAATTTGTGAGCTATCATGCCAATGCTTTTGGCCATTAAAGTTGTAAGTTACATACAACCCCAATTCCGAAATAGTTGGGACGAAGTGTAAATTGTGAATAAAATCAAAACGCAATGACTTTCAGATCACGAGCCAATATATTGTTTACAATAGAACATAGATTACATTTCAAATGTTGAAACAGAGACATTTTACATTTTTATCCACAAAATGAGATCATTTCAAATTTTCTGGCTGCAACAGGTCTCAAAAAAGTTGGGGCACAGGCATAAAAGCGGCTGAAAAAAGCAATAAATATATTAGAGAATCAGCTGAAAGAACATTTAGCAAGTAATTAAGTTAACTGGCATCAGGTGTGTAACATTATTGGCTATAAAAGGGATGTCTTAGAGAGGCTGAGTCTCTCAGAAGTAAAGATGGCCAGAGGCTCTCCAACCTGTGAAGGCTTGCATAAAAAAATTGTGGAATACTTTAAAAAAAAATTTTCCTCAACTTCATATTGCAAAGGCTTTGAAGGTCTCATCAGCGACAGTGCATAACATCATCAAAAGATTCAGAGAAACTGGAAAAATCTCTGTGCGTAAGGGACAAAGCAGAAGACCTTTACTGGATGCCCGTGATCTTCGGGCCCTCAGACGCCACTGCCTCACTCATCGGTATGATTCTGTCATTGACATTACTAAATGGGCCCAGGAATACTTCAAGAAACCACTGTCTGTAAACACAGTCCGTCATGCCATCCACAGATGCCAGGAAGGAAAAGGAAGCCATTGTTGAGCATGATCCAGAAGCACCGCCATGTTCTGTGGGCCAAGGCTCATTTAAAATGGACTGTAGCAAAGTGGCAAAGTGTCCTGTGGTCAGACGAGTCCAAATTTGACTTTTTTTTTTGGATATCATGGGTGTCATGTAATCCGGGCTAAAGAGGAGAAAGACCACCCCTCCTGTTATCAGCGTTCGGTTCAAAAGCCAGCATCTCTGATGGTATGGGGATGCATTAGTGCATATGGTGTGGGACACTTGCATGTTTTAAAAAGCACCATGAATGCTGAAAGGTCTATAAAGGTTTTAGAGCAACATATGCTCCCCTCCAGACGACATCTATTCCAGGGAAGGCCTTGTGTATTTCAGAAGGACAATGCAAAACCACATACTGCAGCTATTACAACAGCATGGCTTCGTAGCAGAAGAGTCTGTGTGCTGAACTGGCCTGCCTGCAGTCCTGATCTTTCACCGGTTGAGAACATTTGGCGCATAATTAAATGAAAAGTCCGTCAAAGGAGACCCAAAACTCTCCAGCAGCTGGAAGCCTGTATTAAACTAGGCCTATGCTGTCGGCGGCCGACAGCAAGGGGTATATCCCCGAAATTCCCCAATCCTTGAAGCCCCCTTTATTAGATTCCCCTTTAGTAGACCTACAATATGAGGCAAATTTTAGGTCTGTGCAAGTAATTGTTTCAGAGATATGGTGAAAAAACTGATTTTTTTCAATATATAGCGCCACCTGGTGGCAAACTAGGAATGCATACTTGCCCAAAAACTAATCAGTTCATCCTCTCTACCATATCTACCCAATTGCTAAAAATGAGAAGCCAATGTAAAGTATTTTGTGAGTTATCGCGCTAACGGCTAAAATCTGCGGATGTGGCGGCGGCAGGTGGGCCGAAACCATGATATCTCCGAAACTCGTATTTCGGGGATATAAGAAGATTAGGATCAAATTCCTATGGCTAAACTCAAGAAACTTGTCTCCTCAATGCCCAGGCACCTCCACTCTGTTAAAAAGAAGAGGGGATGCTACACCATTGTAAACAGGCCCCTGTCCCAACTTTTTTGAGACCTACAGCAGCCATCAAATTTGAAATGAGCTCATTCTGTGGATAAAATTGTAAAATTTCTCAGTTTCAACATTTGCTATGTTATCTCTGTTCTATTGTGAATAAAATACTGGCTGGTGTGATTTGAAAGTCATTGCGTTTTGATTTTATTCACAATTTACACTTATCCCCAGTTCCAAAATAGGTGGGACAAACAGAATAACTGTTATCATAGACGCATGAATTAATTAGTTTAATAGCGATAAGCGCTGGCATGCTAGCTGGTGAATTATTTGTCCCATTGACTTGAATAGACTGCCAACTAGAAGCTAAAGCTATTTTTCCATTTTCCAAATGATACGAGGCTGACATTTATAGGATGAATAGGATCTCAAATTCATGAGTCCGAGATATCAAATTTATGAAACTCGAGTGGTAATTTTCATTTTTTCCTCACTGATGGCTTGAAATAAATGAAAATTAATACTCTCATTGCATAAATTTGATATCTTGGGCTCACTCATTGGGGATCCTCCATGTATTACCAGGAATTTGCATATCACTGGTACATTTCTGTTGAAGAAGAAAAGGATAATAAAACATTATTCATTGAGATCTATCTGTCTCTATACACCCATGCATCCTATAAAGTTAGATTTTTAGTGCTAATTCAGGTCCATAGTCTGCTGTAGTTTGCTTGAGTGAGATCACGCACTCTCAACTACAAAATTTGCAGTCTATCCAGCGAGTATACACCCAACCTGCCCGCTACAAATACACGCAGGAAACACATATGCAGTCAAGTGCAACGCCAAGATGGAAACACAAATGTAATGACTGCAATTAGAACTCAATCTGACTCAAAACATGTGAAACAGACCAAAATTTATTGCATTTTATTGATTTCATTTTTTTCTGTCATCGTCCCAGAGTTAAACTTATAGCATCTAGCTGGGGCTGTTAAAGATGTGGTGACATTTAAGCTCTGTACATCCGTACATAGAAATTTCAATATGAATGAGCACCTCTTGTCAATCAGAAATGACTCATGAAAGCCATCTATATGGAAATACATAGCCAAACTGCCTCGTTTAATGCAGGGAGGGAATCAAAATTTTTGAAGGTGCATGCTTTTAAACAGGCAGTCGCTGGGTTAATGTGGGAGCCATTTATCATTATTACGACAATTAAAATGGGGAATTGAAGGAAAGCTGAGATGAATCACTTGTTTTTTATGACAACAATATTATTTGACATTTAATGCTTTCCTCCTGCTTAGATTCAGCAATGACTTTAGCACAATATTACAGCACAGAGACACAGGCTGGTACAGCCTCTATGGGAACACAAGGCAGAGAAAAAGGTTGCTACTCTACAAGGCTAAAGGTCACTAGCCAGGCACGGCGCCAGGATTTTTTCTCTCCCGGGGCTAATGGGGGGCTAGACCAAAACTTTGGGTGCTAAGAAAACAGTAGATTTTCGTGACTTCAGAGTTATTTTTTAATATTTTATTAGACAGTTCTTGTTTTTTCAATTAAAGCAGATAATGGTGTTTACAGCACATTCAATATAAATGTAGTTTTTGATTAAATTTGCCCAAAGAATATTCAACAAAATAGCTATAAGCCTAATACAAAAGACCAAAGGCAAAAACATCTTTTTCGCCAAAAAAGGTGAAAGACTTCAGCACTGGAAAGCACCATCTGAGCCACAGTTAATAACACCACAAAACATTCAAAATGTACTAATGCATCGATGAGAATGGCAACGCATTTGACCTTGTCACTGTCAGCTGAGTTGTGCCCGCGGCAAATTTGTAAATGGTCGTCTGACAAAAACTATCAAAGTGCTCCACAATACGCGAAATTACAAGTAAACTGCAGCTGCAGAAGTCCAATATTCTATTTTTATATTAATACCTATATTCATGTATGAAATCGGTGGTTGGTCCGAGTGCAAGATGATTTATTCTCATGAGAGTACAATAAAGATGAGATAAGCTGCGGTTGTTATAGATTTATAGTCCGTTTTCTTTGAGGTTCCGATAATTGGCCAGCGGTCAGCAGAATTGTATTTTATCAATTGCAGCAAATGTTCAAAATACTGATTCAGAAACTAACTGGTAACGCCTCCCCAATGTACTCCAGCGACGACCATATGCTTATCAGCGCAATGCCTCAGATAGGAGTTTGTGTCACGAACGGTCACAAAGCAGACTGTGAGTTTTGGGCTAATAATGTCGGACATCGTCCTCACTCTCAAAGTGCGTTTCTATTACCCTTTGAAATGCGCAAAATCTAAATAGCAAAATTAAAAAAAAACTGGTAATCGAAACACAGTGATATCACAAAATTTGCCCTCCGATCTGCAGTATTAGTCACTGAAGCCAAGGCCTAATAAATACACCATTGGACTTCTGCAGCAGACCAGCTAGTGTACGAGTGTAATTTCACGTATTGTGGAGCACTTACATAGTTTTTGTCCGACGAGCATTTACAAATTTGCCGCGTGCACAACTCAGCTGACAGTGACAAGGTCGAATGCCTTGCCATTCTCATCGATGCATGAGTACAGCCGAGCTGTGATTGGCTGATGGCACATACAATGGTAGCACAGCCAATCTGTGATTGGCTGATGTACGTAATGGTACCAGCCGACCTGCAGAAAAAGATTTCGCAGCCTGAGGTGCAGTGCAAGCGCAGAGAGTAGCCCCCTCCTCCCTACCACACACACACAAACCACGCGACACGAGCACGCAGCCAGCAATCACACTGGGAACAGAATGGCGAGTAATTACCTTTTACATAGTTTATTTATTTGAATAAAGGAATAACTAATTAATTAATTAATTTAAAAAAATACTTGGGGGGGCTTAACTGGGGCTATGTAGATTTGTGACGGGGCTATAGCACCCCCTAGCTCCAGTGTAGCGCCGTGCCTGTCACTAGCACATCCAAAATCTCATTCGAAAATCAAGGGGATTTATCTGGAGTTTGCAGCTGTTCCAACCTCCACTCTTCTGGGATCTCTTTCGACCAGATGTCATAACATCATTGCAGGGAATTGCTCTCATTCCAGCTGGAAAAGACAGTAGTGAAGTTGAGCAGTGATGCAGGGCAATAAGGCCAGACTGTAAGTCTGCTTTCCAGTTGATCCCAGTGGTATTTTATTGGGGTTGAGGTCTGGGCTCTGTGGAGGCCTGTAAATTTCTTTTACACAGATCACAACAAAGGCAGTATAGACTCAGCTGTGCACTTGGAATAGTCATGCTGAACAGGAATAGGTTTTCAACGAAATATTTAGAAGTGCAGAACCATGTAGAATCACATTCAATCCTATTGCACTATGATGCCTGGCTCTAACCTTAAAAACAGCCCCAGAGCATGCAGTATTTGCATACTTTTAGCCATGAACACAGTGCATAATCACAGGCTGGTATAACCTTTTCATATAAACAGCAGAGATACAGGCAGGCAAAAACACCATTTATGTTAAACACAACTTGTCATACAAAGTCATTAACACTTTCAAACTCCTGAAGACAAAGCTGCGATGTGGTGAAATGCATGAGGCTAATTATTTACTTACGTATTTATTTTGAAACATCCCTGAGAGTTTTATTTCCTGCTGAAGCTTGCTGTCACTGAAGATGCCTAATGCAGAGGCTGCTGAGCGATTCTTCCCAGAATGCTGCCAGTGAGTGTATGTCCTTGCTGTGGCCTACCCAGCTTATCATTGCATTGCTCTGAGAGGGGTTGGAATAAGGAACTGAATTGTTAAATATAAGACGAGAAAACTGCAAGCACACCAGTTATTTCACCAGTGTGAATGTCAGAGAATAAGATAACAGGGCCCTGAGAATTCACCTCACCAATTTAAATGAAGTGAAAACAAGAGAAACAAAGTACAACATGCTGTAAAGCTGGTGAAGATTAACCTGAAGTGTAATAATGTTGTAATATTTCAAAAATGAGGGTCAAGCTGGAAATAATTGGGCAAAGAGGTGTGAGATTATTTTGTGTGGTAATGAGGTTGAATTGCAGGGTAAGTATCTCCTGGGCTGTGCTGCACTGTAAAATTCTTGCTATTGCCAATATGCAAAAAATACCCGAATGTGGCTTTTTCGCCGAAATTTCTTACACTTCTATTAAACAATAGCGATCGCACAGCTGCGCTTCTCTTGGGGTACCACTTGTCCAGCATGTTGTAGATCTCTCCCTGCTCCAGCAAAGGTGAGTGAAATGATCAGCTGGTTATAAACCCGTGAAGATGCTTGATAATGAGGGAATCATTTGAATGACCCATGCTAAGGCAGGGAGAGATCTAAAACATGCAGGAGAGGTGGTGCTCAAGGACAGTTTTGAGAAGCACTGATCTACATCATCTGTAATTCTTGATGGTAACGCCAAAAATTATGCTAGAAATGATATTGATCACCTGAATATCGCCATTGAAGGCCCTTCTCGAAACATCGAGAAAATGACCGATCCCCAGCTGAAAGCTTTTTTGACGGAAAACGGGATTCCTTGCCAAGGAGCTGCACGAGACCGGAAGCGACTCTGCTATCAAACTATCGCACAATGCACCGCAAATGCGGCTTGATTACATCATCCAGGTTTTTTTTTTGTATTGGCTGTCGCGAGAATTTTTATTAATTTCAGACTCCAATAGCAGCACAGTGTTGCACTAGCATAGTATAACAGGAGCTAATATGTCTCTCCATGTACAGAATGCTTTGTAACACGCGAACACACAGTATCCAGTCTCACTCTCTCATATAGACAGCAAAGTCACGTGTTTTTCTTGGTGCCAGCTATGCGGTAGCTGCTTTGTAAATGTTTTTGAATTGCTTCTGTAATGGTGTCATGAAATGCTAATGTTGATGTACAGGCTGGAATTTGAGTACACTGACCACCGTCAAAGGACATGTAAAGGGCTGTGGCGAGAACAGGTTCATCTGGGCAGAAATGGTCTTTTCTGCAGGAATTTGTAACAGCTTTCAGGATATTGCTATATTGCATGATAAAATTGCATGAGTACACTTCTAATTTGCCTGATGATGTATTGATCTTTGTGTATGAGCTTGTGTGTGCATATCTGCCAGTGCCTGTTTGCAAGACGTACATCTCTCCGGCATCTTTTTTTTTTAATTTTTAGTCAGATGGGACTGATTTTTTTTTTCCCCATCTGTATGAATATGACTTTAATCTGCACACTTTATTAGAGATCAGAAACCATGCTGTGAATCACCGATCCACACTTTAAAGGCCAAATTTTAGCAAAGAGAGGGGGGAGTACTGTGGCTGTGTGGGGGAAGGGGGAGCACAAATAACTCTCTGTAAAAACCAAATACCTGTTGTATGTTTTACAAAAGATAAACTGCATTTCTATGTGACCAAACTATGCCTTCCTTTCAGAGCAAGTGAGCCTAAGAGTGAAAGTTATGTGGGGGATAAAATGAGGGATAGGACGTGAGGAAGAGATTAAAGGTAGAAGGGAAGATGGTAAAACAAGGGAAAGAGAGAGAAGGAACTCTATACTAATGTGATAGAGAACTAAGACCCAGATGCCTACATAACCTTAAGCACTTTGCCCACTGGTGGCGTTTGACACTGCACTTCACTGCCAGCAGGCGATACACTTTATTCTCAATTCTGACCGCCTCAATTCTGCGCCTACTGGCAGAGGCTGAGTGGAACTGCTCTAGCTGAACCCTGCTTTGAAGAAGAAGAAGAAGAAGAAGAAGAAAAAAAAAACTATTCCGCTTGTCAGGTATGGGAGAAAGGGATGCGAAACTGGCATCTTAACATCTTAAATTACCCTGAAATCTCAATGCTAACTAATGCAGGACTGATTTGACCCTCTGAGATATCACTGGTACACACACCTACATCAGTTACTTAGCAACTGGAATAAGACGCAATGGCAGCTGACTAGGATCTTGCGTGAGCCCACTGAGAATCCAAGAAGTCTAGAGGCTACCCAGCCTGTGCTACGATGCATGAAATAGGCAGTCCGCCAAAGCACCCTGAGTGAAACTCAGAAACCTTAGCATTCATGGTTGTTGTCTCTGGGATGCTTTTGCTATTGTGCCCGCCTCTTTACATTGTAAATATAAAGCAAGTCTCATCTTTTTATCCTCAGTAAACCAAATTTGACTTTTGTGATACAGATGGGAACTATTTACTGTGTGTGCGCGCACGTGTGTGTGTTATTTTTGGACTGTTCTGATTGTGCAGCACACACAGTACATTGAACTGCTTGCTCACATTCAGGAAGAAATTATTTCTGAAGAAACAGAATCTCTGCGCTTCATTTTTAAATATTGCATTTGTATATCAGTTACTGCTGGTCGGCTAATTCAGGTCAAAACCATCTTTGACTAAATATGTTGTTTAACGACACTGTCAGGATGCGTTTTGTCTTTAAATGTCGAAAAGAGTGCAGTCCCTCAGAACTTAAAGCAAAGACTCTGTCTGCAGCTGTCAGTGGGCTGAGCAGAAACTGACATTTAAGTTGTATTCTGTCAGTTTAATGTGGTTCTGTGCAGTCCTTTCTAGTTTTCTCTATGATTTGTACAAAAATAAAAATCTGCCTTGTCATCCACTTTCACTTTTTTCATCTGTAGTGAGAAAAACACATCCATAGACAGACAATAAATCTCATAGGGTTCATCAGCTTTGACAGTGTGGGGGATCAGATTGTTCTGATGACTCAGCTGTTAAGACTGAATAAATTAGCCAAGGCAGCAGAATGCTATAATTGCAAAAAGTATGATATCATGGGAGTGTTTACTGCTTGTTGTCAGCTTCCTCTATTCATTAGAAGAGCAACAAAAGTGAAAACAGCAACATTTACCTGGGCTTCTGGGCTCAGTGCGGATGGGAATGGCTGGTCTAAGAACAATGAAATAGGAAACATGGAGCTGACTGTCATTTTTGCAATTCCACCTTGATCTACAAGCATTGACCGCATTAATCCTTTCAGCCTGCTGGGGCCCATTTTTCAGCCCGCAGCAAACAAATGAGTGTTTTGCTTCATCAGCCCTGCTCGTGTGTTGTGAAAGCTGATGTGACTAACCTTCCAGACATGTCTGCTGTTTTTTCGGTTTTCTCTTATCTTTTTTAATACATTTTAAAAAGTTCAACGCCAAGTTAACCATGAACCATGAAATAATACCCAGAAAATTCTACATTTTTGAAACTGAAGTTTTTATCAGATCTTTAAAGTGCAGCTATTATTGTTTTTCATTCTTTTAATGTAATTGGGTGAATCATATAGTTTTTTTTATATGTGCATGTAAAAGGTCTGCATCGGAAAACAATTCAAAGTCACCTCTAAATGAAGCTCTCTCTGCCACAAAACACACTGCTTCAGAGCTGCCTGAAATGCCCGAATAGCTTCCGGCCATTTATTTTGTCAATTAGAGATGTCACCAATTGAATTTTCAGGCCAAGAAGATAGTTTGGCACGCCTTTCAATCAAGCGGTTTACGCCCACAAGCTCATTTACACTCTAGAATGGAAATCCATTTATGGTAAGGGTCGTGAAATTTCCAATGCAGGCGTGAAGTGGTTGACCGATAAGTGAGTGTTCAAGTTCACCAATCGCAGCACACTGGGGTTTTCGGGAGGGCAGGGCCAGGACCTCAACAGAGTGTTTCACGCACAAGTACTGCAGAAATGGCCAGCATTAGAAAACTGAAGTGTTTTTTGACAATGACACATTTAAACCTTTTTTAGTACACTTCAAGAATACAAGAGTGACCAGCGAAAAGTAACATAATGGGCATTCGATTTCGTTGAACACGGTATAAATTCTAAAACAAAAAGCCACATTCAGCAAAATGCAAACAGAGTAGCAGTATAACCTTTCTTCATTGAATCCCTCCTCTAGGGACAGATGTATCAGGTAGAAGGAGCCCTCCAGTCCTGCTTCATTCGGAATAATTCCCATTGACCATGTCTATACCTCATTTAAATCCTGTAAATGTAACCGAACAGTTCAGGCCGGTTTTGGATGTCTTTTTTTCTTTGAAATTGCGTCATTTTCAGCTGCGCCACCATACCCAACATTAGGAGAATACAACCTACCTTACTTTTATGCGCAGGTTTGTATACTATTCTTATTGTCCAATCAATGTCTTTCAGTTACTGTGGAAAGTTTAATCTCTCTGGAATTGGATAAGAAACTAGTCAATCAATACATTATTACTGCAGAAGTTTCACATGGGCATGAACTATAAGTGTGCGTTACGCAGATGAGCCTTAGTAAATAATTGAGTTATTGACTATCAATGTGAGTACTTACAAGGATATACGGAAGTGCTGAATTCGTCGATGGAAGAGTCTACGCGTAAATTCATGGAAGGGAACTATGCATTTTTCATATGCAATGACTATAATTGATAGTAGAATGACATAGTATCAATACCATGTCGAATATTTGCTTCAGAAAACTGATTTTTCTTTACTACTAATTGGGATACCATTGGCTCACTGTAGCTGAAGTGGTTGCTATAGAGGACAATGATTTTTTCTGTAGCAAGAGATTTTTTTTTTTTTTTGAACTGCTGGATAGATACTATGGGCAAGTATATAAAGCAGTTTGCACATCAGGCTTAGCTGAGGAGTTTAATTCAGGCAACTCCTGAAAAAAAGGGATTTGAGTGAACTCGTCCATATTCTCAACCATGTTTGAGCTCGGCTTGCTTGTGAATATTCAATGACTGATCCGGGTGTCTCATCTAGTGATAGAATATTGTAACTGCATGCATAAATTTGCAGCTCCATGTCTGCGGGCAGACACATCTGCACAAAGGGGTTAAGGAACCTCATTTTGTAATTCCTTTCTCTATTTTATAGTAATACATTGTCACTGTAGCCAAAGCCCAGTTTTGTATTATTAATAGTAATATTCAGGAACCTTGTTTCCTTTATGTTTTGTATTGCTTCGTGTGTGCCTTCCTGCTGTGCAGGAGGCATAATAAATACAACCAAGTCCATCCTTGCACCTGAGTCCAGTCCTCAACTTCCTGTCCTCCGAGCACATCATCAGTGTGCGAAGCACAACCCTTACAGAAGACTACGGCTTCTATGGATTCAGCAAGGATCCCTTTGCCACAAGAGGTTGGAGAGTTCGCGGCCCAGCCCTCCCACCTCTATCATTTGATGGCAGAGCAACAGAGGAAGATTGCGCGCCTGGGTGCTGCCCTGGACAAGCTGGTTTGCGGGGTCCGCAAACTGACCATCTCCCACGCTCCACCGCCACCATCCACCTCTATCCCTCCTGCCGGAATGCAGGCTCCCTCAGCCGTTCCCCGGGTTGACTAGCTGGAGCGCCTGCCAGAGCACTATGACGGAAACCCCACTGCGTGCAAAGGTTTCATTCTTCAGTGTGCCCTCTATTTCACGTACCATCAAGCCCTGAGTGAAGCAGAGAAGTGCAGTGGTGACCCGCCTCTCTGGCAATGTTTGAAACCAAGTTTATAATAGTCCAGTTCATGGCCAAACGGACATCACTTTAAGAATGTTTATGTTAGAATTTGTTTGCCTATCATCTTTTGACACTGTATTGTATTTATGAATCTATTGTTTTCATAAAACCACAGAAATTTTAAATATTGATTTTTTGTTTTGCCGACCGATCCTCAAAATGTCAATATCAAGGAACAAATAAGACATTTAATTAACACTGGTTCCCTGCATAAAGATATCCATTTCAATGATTCAGTGGTCATATATGTATTTTCTTGGTCAATCGTTTAAATATACAATATGCATGGTCAATTGACAGCAAACAACAGTGAGATTAATATGCGCAAAAGGTAATAGTTTTTTTTCGTCAATTTTCCAGTTAATTGCCATTTTTATTGACTGATTTTTAAGTAGAAAGCAGTAGGAGCTTTCTAACAATGTTGTTAGAAAAAACTTTGAATCAAACTTCCAAAACAAGCACAATTGCCAGTTTGGTTGTGTCTTCACAACTGTGTGCATCGCTTGGTGGAAGCATGCGGCACCAGACACTGCATTATTTGTAATGCGCAATGGAGGAAAATTTGAAAGTAACCTTCAAACCTTACTATCATGAAATAAGAACATATGCTGTGGAGAGTACCTGAGTAGCAAGTGCTATTTTATTTTGAGCGTGGGAATATTATAATAGTCTCCTCTGATTAGAAGTAAACATATTATTAATCTATTCATGTGTCTATGTACAATGTGCTGTACAAAAACAATAGTACACTTTCAGCCATTGTGCTGCACTGAGCTATTGAAAGGGGATAAGGATTAAAATGCTGAGGGAAAGAGATTTTTGTAAAACACAATTCAGCCCAGTGATCCTCTTTCCCTTTTTCTCTCTCTTTTCTCACCCTCTCCCTCCATAGAGACATGTTGGGCTTTTGATGACAGGAATTTGTCCACAGAAACAGAAAGAGGGAGGCGTGAGCAGGTAGAGGGAGCGAGAGTACACAGGGAGAGAAAGAATTTTCATTCAACAATCCCAGCGGCAGTGCTCTCGAACAGTTCATACAGAAAACAAATGAGCAACAATTATTTTCCACCACAGCTCCCTCCTTTTGTCATTCTATGACAATAAAATACAGAAAATTATTAAATAAATGGCCATTCTAAGCTCAGCTTATGACAATATTTAAGGATATTCTTGTGGCATTTCATGCAAAGCTTCGATTCTCCTGGCAGCTTCTTCAACATCATCAAGTGTTGCTGTGCAAATGTAATTACCTTGAGCCAAGTAAGCATATTGTTACCCAAACATGGAAGTAGCTATCTTAGTAAGCAATGATCTTCTTGACTTAGGACCCAAGCTACAACCCCAATTCCGAAATAGTTGGGACAAATTGTAAATTATGAATAAAATCAAAATGCAGTGACTTTCAAATCACACCATTTTTATTCACAATAGAACAGAGATAACATAGCAAATGTTGAAACTGAGAAATTTTTACAATTTTATCCACAAAATGAGCTCATTTCAAATTTGATGGATGCTACAGGTCTCAAAAAAGTTTGGACAGGGGCCTGTTTACCATGGTGTAGCATCCCCTCTTCTTTTTAACACAGAGTGGAGGCGTCTGGGCATTGAGGAAACAAGTTTCTTGAGTTTAGCCATTGGAATTTGATCCCACTCTTGTTTAATACAAGTTTCCAGCTATTGGAGAGTTTTGGGTCTCCTTTGACGGACTTTTCTTTTAATTATGCACCAAATGTTCTCAATCGGTGAAAGATCAGGACTGCAGGCAGGCCAGTTCAGCACACGGACTCTTTTGCTATGAAGCCATGCTGTTGTAATAGCTGCAGTATGTGGTTTTGTATTGTCCTGCTGAAATACACAAGGCCTTCCCTGGAATAGATGTTGTCTGGAGGGGAGCATATGTTGCTCTAAAACCTTTATATACCTTTCAGCATTCATGGTGCTTTTTAAAACATGCAAGTGTCCCACACCATATGCACTAATGCATCCCCATACCATCAGAGATGCTGGCTTTTAAACTGAACACTGATAAAAGGAGGGGTTGTCTTTCTCCTCTTTAGCTCGAAGGACACGACGCCCATGATTTCCAATAAGAATGTCAAATTTGGACTCGTCTGACCACAGGACACTTTGCCACTTTGCTAGTTCATTTTAAATTAGCCTTGGCCCACAGAACACAGCGGTGCTTCTGGATCATGCTCAACAATGGCTTCCTTTTTGCATGATAGAGTTTTAGGTGGCATCTGTGGATGGCACGGCGGACTGTGTTTACAGACAGTGGTTTCTTGAAGTATTCCTGGGCCCATTTAGTAATGTCAATGACAGAATCATGCCGGTGAGTCATGCAGTGGCGTCTGAGGGCCCGAAGATCACGGCATCCAGTAAAGGTTTTCGGCCTTGTCCCTTTTTCCAGTTTCTCTGAATCTTTTGATGATGTTATGCACTGTCGATGACGAGACCTTCAAAGCCTTTGCAATTTGCCGTTGAGGAGCATTGTTTTTGAAGTATTCCACAATTTTTTTTATGCAAGCCTTCACAGGTTGGAGAGCCTCTGGCTGTAAGATGGGAAAAGAGGGTTGGGACACCGCAGACGCTGATGAGTGGGGGAGCCCCAAGGCTGTTAGCGGCAAATGGCTGATAGCTCGGGAACTGGGCCTCAAGGAGCTCCAGAGCCATGCAAGATAACAATAAAACTGTTCGGACTTCCTCTGAGTGGGTCTAGGTCCAGGATGTTTGCTTAGCCTGCGAGTTGAAGGTGTTTATGGTCTTTCTGTGTCCTTGGTGTTACTCTGTATGGGAGGGGTAGTTGCAAGGCCTCTGGCTGACAAAATTCCCCCTGTGGAAGTAATGTTATTATCCTCAGTCTTTTATGAAACTGGACCTTAACTTATTTATTTAAAATAATCTAACCTCTGGGAACTTCACAATATGCTCATATGTTCAATATACTGCTATGAAATTACTTCTGTACTTATAACCCAACTTACCTGTATAATAATTCAGCTTCAGACTTTTTCATGACAACTGCATCATATGAATACATTTTCCTGGCTTGTTTGGTATGTATGTTTTTGTTATAATTCGAGGAAATGAATGCAATATATTTCACATCAAATGAAATTATAATGCATTCACTTTCAGAAACTCTCTAAAATTGGTTAAGGTATAATCTCCTCTCGGGTAATAATACTGTTTGCTAAATTACTTTACGGCCTCCAGATGGGGAAAGCCCAAGTTTCGGTTTCGACCCCCCTTCCAGGCAATTTATGGCCACGCGGACGGAGTGAGTTTAAAGGAGAGAGAAACAATCCATTCTGAGAAGATCGCAGATGACTTCCCACACGTGCATCTCTATGCAGTGTGTAGCCCAGAGGCGGATTGTCTATTGGGGCGATTGGGCGACGCACTGCCACGAGAAAAAGAGATTTTTTTTTTCCCCGGGTCTACCACTGTTCTACACTTGATCTCCCTTTGAATGGCATTGTCCAATCAGGATAAACTAACGTTTCCAATAGTCCAGCCCCTTTCGGGGCAATTTCACTCAGACTGAAAATTGCCCCAGGGGTCTCTCATTGACTCTCGTGTAATGTCATTTTTTGGCCAGTACAAGGCCTTTCAATGCAATCTCAGTGGGTTCCGGGAGAGCTTGCCCCAACGTGCTTTCGTCATACGTAACAGCAGTGGTTGTGGGCAGAGCTGGTCGTGGGTATCCACCTAATTCCTGTTCTAACGATACGCGCTGCCATGAGAACCGAGACGGTCTCCAACTTCCGGTCATTGCTCGCTGTACTGAAGAGAGATCGGCAGGCTGAATGCGTTCAGGCTCCACTTGTTCCGTTTTTGGTTGTACCATCAACTCAAAAAAAGATAAAAGTTTGTATGGAAACAGAGTGCTTCATTCACAAGGTGATTAGAAAAGATTGCCCTTGCCCAGCACCTTACAGTCTACACTCGATGCCAGCGAGTCAGCGCTAGGAATGGCTAGCCGCGCGGAGACTGAAGTATCCACCCAAGAGGATATACGTGTGGTCACACCATTTTGTAAAAAAGCGCCTGACGGATGACCATCCCGTTCCCACTGTATTATACATTATACAGTCCCCTGATACGTTAATTCAAAGATCCGTCCAACAAGTATGTTTTTTCGAAACCCAACAAAAAGCAGTATTGTCAGCCAGTGGCCATTTTAGTTTTCTGGTGAAGTTACCAGCGTTTGCCATGTAATTAGTGGCCATCTACGGTCACATGCAGGATGTATATTGATACCCACACATTTAGCAGTTATACAGGCGAACGTTAGCACTTTTGAACAAGTTGACAATGAGCAGTGGAGGGGTTTACCAGTAGCGTTAGTGAATATTGAAAGGTGCATAATCGTAATCCTGGCTTCTGTAAAAACCTCATCTTTAGCCGACTATATTCTTGTGGCAAATAGTTAGCTTGTCAGCTACAGCAGTTGTGAAGGATTGGACTGAGATCTTTATTTCGTTCCTTGCATTGGTGATTTCTAGCATGCGAAGTGAAGCTTGGGGACTGTACCTTCGTGCTCTGAATAATGATTGTTGCCCACAGCTAATGTGATATCATTCAGTAGTGGAGCGGGTGACGGCTGGGTTTTTACCCTTGTGTAAAACAAAGAAACTGCTCGCCAGACTATTTACTGAATCAAAAGCATTTTGATACACAGCTGGCTAGCTAATCACTTCCTGCATATGAATTGCAACTCGCTGTCTTGTCACGCTTTTTTTTTTTTTTTTTTTTTTGGCTGTAGGAATGTGTAGCCACCCAAATAGTTATTAATAGTGATTAATTGTAGTGATAAATCATTCTTTTTTTTTGAGTTGATGGCTCCTGGCTCTGTGACTTTCTTCACCACAGTTTATCATTGCAACTGAAGTAGCTAGAGGAAAACTTTGTTGTGTGCTCGCAGTGCTGCTCTCTAGTGGACATAACGGGCATTGCTATAAAGTAAATTGAGGCGATGATCTTGCCACCTACCTACCAGTATTTGTACCATCTCTACATTCAGTCTATGTATGTTACTTCCACAAAATGGGTATTTTGAATTATATGAATTAGTGGGAAAGTGGAGTAATAAAGGCAAATGACTAACTTCTAACTAGCTAACTTCTGTCCAGCTCTTTCTGTTGTATGTTGCCACCTAATGGACATAACAGGCAATGATTATGAGTCTATTTAACAGGCCCAAAAAGATTGAGACACAGTCTGTTGATGTATTTGACAAATAGCTCATCGGTGTGATTATTCGTAAAAATTGCCCCCCCTGAATTTTTTTGTCAGGAGCCGCCACTGGTTTAGCCAATACCATATAGTCAGGGGAGATCGTATCCGATCTTTCCCCTGCGCACATTAGTGCGTGTGTAGCATATTCATCTGAAAGACTGTATTCGGTCTTTCCCGCATGTGCTTTATATGTGTGTCGCCAGTTATGACCTTTGTCTTTGTCTAAATTTGTGGTAACGTGTATTTGGTTTCTTAATTTAAGTTCTTGCCTACCTTGTGAATAAATGATTGTTATTTCTTTAAACTTGCGTGGTCTCCATGACTCTAGTCCTTTTACATTCTTTCTAGCCATGTTACTGTGGATACTTAGGGGTTTAATCCCAACTGAGGACCGACTGGCCAGCGGCCCGGCATGGGAATAGGTTTTAATAAGTTGGAGAGGCTATCACGTTCTACTCATTTAAAGGGTCCATGTAGCGCCAGTTCTGGGAATTTAGCCATAAGGGAGCCTATGGACGAAAAGTCGGTTTCCGTTAAATTCCCTTAAGGAACCCATGGGTGTCTGCATAGACCTGGGTTCGTAGTCTCTGAGCCAAAAGAGGCCTTTGCTGCGGTGATTCCTTCGATCCCCTGGTATTACCAACGTACCTAAGATTCGGCAATAATGCTAAAATCCGGGGGCATATATTGAATAACGGAGATTTTCATTTAAGAGTCCGAGGTGTAATCACCCCAAGATCCACGCATGTTTGCACTAAATTCTAAAATCTAATTCTAATTGGAGTCATTTACACCAACCAAAAAGTCCACGCACCAGCCGGAAGTTCGCGCTGAGCCTTCGCCTTTGGCAATTTCCGTCGTTGGTATTGCTGTGAGGTTTTATATGGCCATCTTTACTTCTGAGAGACTCAGCGTCTATAAGACATCCCTTTTGTAGCCAATCATGTTACACACCTGATGCCAGTTAACTTGATTGCTTACTAAATGTTCTTTCAGCTGATTCTCTTACATATTAATAGCTTTTTCAGCCCTTTTTTGCCTGACCTTTTTTGAGACCTGTTGCAGCCAGAAAATTTGAAGTAAACTCATTTTGCGGATAAAATGTAAAATTTCTCAGTTTCAACATTTGAAATGTTATCTATGTTCTATTGTAAATAACATATTGGCTCGTGATCTGAAAGTCATTGCATTTTGATTTTATTCACAATTTACACTTTGTCCCAACTATTTCGGAATTGTAGATAAGGGAAAAATACACAAAACTCCTTTTAATCTGGTGACAATTATTTAAGCAGCTGGCTTATCCTCAGATACAGAAGTGGAAGTCGACGATTGGGAACAAGAAAGATCAGGATTGTGTGTCCATGAGGACCAGTCAGGGAGCAATTAGGCTTTGTTCTCCTGCCAGAGTGACATTATCTGATGTGTCACTGTTCCAGTTGGAAAGATCTTGTTTTTCTTCTTTTGTTGATAGGAACTGCCCTCCTAGTTCTAAGAGTGCGATGAACCCAGACGCCAATACCCTGCAAAAAATGTGCTATAAGAATCCAATAGGACAGTGCAATAGAATTCTATAGAACTTTAATACCTCGAGTCCTATAGAAAAAAAGTTCAATAGAAAATTTCTATAGGAAACACTTCCATAGAAAATGTCTATAGAACAGCTCTTGTAGAACTTTTTTCATTTCTTTTTGGCATCTTCAATCCCACCCGAATCTGGAAGGCAACAAACAAAGCAACCATGTTATATTATCCTTCCCGCCAAACCCTTCCCGATTTGCATCCCTCTAGCATAATGGCCAATTGTCCACTACTCTGTCCGGGGCTCAAACCCAGACCCTTCTGCTCCGCAACGCGGTGCTTTAACCGAGTGAGCTATCCAGCAACTGCAAACTGAATTGCTTTGCTGAACCCAACAGAGGGCCCGTTGTTGTCGTGTATCTCAGGGTCTTAGGGAATTCAAAAGGAACTGAGTGCCTTCGCTGAAAAGGAACGCCATGTTAGTAATCCTGTTAGGTGACCATGATACATGTATAAAGATGGTGGGAATAAGTCTTAGCAGACCTCAAATTGTATTCAAATTAATTCTAAATCTGCATATAATCTGCAATCACATGCATGTAAATGGAAAGGAATAATTTGAATTTTTAAAATTAAGGGAAAAGTTCAAAAGCTCAAACTTTCAACATAATTCTGTCTTCGTAAGCAAAAGAGGAACACGAGTTTTCCATTATAGCATAATAAAGTTGTAATGCAACAAATTCATGTTACATTGTACCATATCTCATTTTTTTTTAATTTGTTTTTTTTTTAAGGGTGTCAATATGTGAATGCAGTGCTTCATATGAATTGTCCTGGCCCTTTTACTTTGGTTTTCTTTTCCCCAAAATAGTTGGACGCATGTATAATTGTGGGGTATTTCACCTGAAATTATCAGCCAATGGGAGGGGGGCCGTACCTTTTAAATGGGAGGAGAGGGGTTTATGAAAAAAAGGTTTAGATCAAAGGAATGGACTTACCTGGCGGCGGAGGCGCGTTTTTTAACTTCACCTGAACTTTTGCCATCCGGCAGGAATATACATTTTTGCAAGGCTGGAATGTTCATTTTTTGTGGGGATATATATTTTTTCGCGTTGGAAGGGAATGAGGAGAGCGATGCACCCCATTGAAGTTTGACTGCGTTTCTACAATTGCGGGTGGTGAGCCAAAAAGGAGTTAATTGCAGGGGCTGTCCATATCCTGTTTGGAAAGTTAAAATTCTTCATTTCGGGACTTGATTGGGGTGTCGGGGATTCAAGGGGTTTTTTAGCGAACAACTGCCTGATGAGTGGACTGGGAAAAACTCCGTGATCAGATTGTCTGCTTCGATTCGTTTAATTTTCTAAGTGGTTGTGGGACTTGTAGGAAATTGAATATTTGTTCTGGGGTGCGCTTAATTTGTGTGATGTATTTGTGCATGGATGAAATTGTCTTATTACAACGGCTATGTTTGCATGAACGAAGTGTCGGGGTTTTTTTTGTCCATAACGCAGTGATATACTTTCTCCACCCTTGTAAAGCGTTATTGTAGCGTTGTCTTAATTGAAAGAAAAAAGGCAATTGTTACAAAGTGGTGGCCAGTACGGGGAGATGTAATTCACTGTGTTTGTATTTTGTTTGGAAACCATCTCAGTATCTGATCGCACGATTTAGCGGTTTTCAAGCTGTCTAATTCTTGTGTAGTTCTGTTACGCGCAGTTCAGCGCAGAGTCGCCGGCAGAGCACTTGATTAATGCTGACGTGTATAGAAGCATTCATTCACACACACGCATTTTCGCATCATGGCTGAGTTGGAAGATAGCCCTGATGGTATTGAAATTCCCAGACCGCATGTGACTGTAAGGGAAAGGCGGGCAGATGTTGCTGAGGTATCCTCTTTATTGCAATCCATGTACTTGGAGGATCATTCGGAGGCTAAAACATCAGAACAAAATAGCGATGATGACGATGATTCTGGTACTGAGATGTGCGCAATCAAACAAGGGTTAGAAAAATTAAGAGGGATTTGCAGGGATTGGATACTCGAATTAATGAACTGGCAGAGTCCGCCCTCAGCAGGGAAGGAGGATTGCGCGCATATGTTGATGGGGCAAAAAGGGAATTGAAAACTTACATTGATGGTAGATTAATTGAAATGGATCGGGAGATTGTATCATGTCTACGTCGCCGTGATCGCCAGTGGGGACAGGAATTAAAAGATGTCGCTCAAAAAAGTATGCGAAAATCATTTAAGCCGAGTGCAAGTTTCTCCCCTGTGGAGAGGCCTGTGTTAGAAGCAAGCAGTGACATTCCCCAAGCGTTGGCTGCCTCACATGTCCCCGCCCACCCTCCAATTCGCATGGATTTCCCTAAATTTGGGGAATCTGCAAGTTCAGCGGAGGTGACAAATTTTATTGAGCAATGTGAAAATTTTTTATCACTCAGACCTCTCAATGATCAAGAATTACTGGGCACACTTAATGCGGTGTTGCAGGGGCCTGCTCGTAGTTGGTGGGTGGCTGCACGTGGTAAAATAAAAAATTGGGACATGTTTAAGCAAGCTTTTTTAGAAGCCTTTTTGCCCACTGATTATGAATCAGAAATAGAGGAGCAGCTCCGTGCCACGTTTCAGACCCCTACACAATGCTTAAGAGACTTTGCATATGATTACCGTGCTCTTTGCTTGAAATGGAGGCCTGAAATGTCTGAGGATGAACTTGTACGTAAAATCTTAAATGCCTGTAACCCTCGGTTGGCTAGTGGTATGCGGGGCACAGTGAGAACAGTAGAACAGCTGGTGAAGACGGGTTCTATGATTGAGAGGGACTGGGCATCTAACAAAGACTACTGGAATAAAGTGCAGGGTGTTGCTGAGCGTGAGCGAAAAAAGCCATCCACTCAACAGAAAGGCAAAGACAAAGCCCCTAAAGAGGGTGATATGTTAACAATGCACGGAGTTCCTGCCCTATTAGCTGTGCCCATACAGATTAGGAATGCTAGAGGGGATGCAGTACTAGACACAGGGTGCACCTACACACTTATGAAGGAGAGTCTGTGAAAAAAGATCTCTCACGAGGGCGAAGTATTGCAGGGCTGTAGCCACCAAGCCTTTGTAATGGCCGATGGGCATGCAAGCAGAGCCGTAGGCAAAGCAGTGCTAATGGTAAACCTGCATAACACCATCCATAAAGTGGAGGTTTATATTCTGAGGGATGAAAGCCTGTGTATGCCTGTGTTGTTGGGTCTGGATTTCCTTGTGACCAGCCAGATAACTCTACAGCCCCATCTTGGGAAGTACAGCTTGCCTGGAGGAAAGCCCCATAACTTTCTTATGAGGAAGGAGGCCATGCAATGGGAAACTAGGGGCCCGTCAGCAAAATTTTACATGGCTGTTGCAGCACCAGATGTTGGGGAGCCATCTAGAAGTTTCAATCTGGATGTCCAACCTGAAGCCGTAAGACCCCTGCTGCAGGCGTGGCCTACTGTCTGGACTGACAAGTTGGGAAACACCGGGGTTGTAAAACATTGCATCCATACTGCCGATGAAGTTCCGGTGAGGAAGAGGGCTTATAGAACATCACGCCAGAAACAAGAAATCATTTTGATTTGAACAGCATGTGTTGAAGATGTTGAAGGATGACATCATTGAGCCATCTTCCTCAGCCTGGGCCTCCCCTGTTGTGCTCGTCCCAAAACCAGATGGGTTGTTCAGGTTCTGTGTAGACTATAGGGACCTGAATCGGAAGACCCACCACGATGCATACCCAGTGCCTCTTGTCCATGAAATACTGGAGTCCATAGAAGGCGCTGCTATTTTCAGCACACTGGACTTACAAAGTGGGTATTGGCAAGTGTCCATGGATGAAGATAGCAAGAAAAAAACTGCTGTAATTACACCACAAGGGCTATTCCATTTTAAGGTTATGCCATTTGGACTCAAGAATGCTGGAGCGACCTTCCAGCGCTTAATGGAGCAAGTGCTGGGGGAGCTGAAGGGAAAGTTAAAGCATGTTACAGTAATGCCTTACATTTATATTTTTGAATTGCTGCCGACGAAATGGAAAGAGGTCTTCATATACTGTAACTGAAATACTGCTAAGTTGTGCAGTCAGTCAGTCAATCAATCGTCTGATCAGAGAATCAATGAGTTGGTATGTGCCTGGTACCCCATGTGCTAATAAGCACACCTTAAAGTTAAAAGGAACAAGATTTCCTTGCTACTTCAGTATAGTGGGTATCACTGCATATTGCACATTTTCATACCAATAGTCCGGTCTCTCACTTCTAGAACCCGGGTACACATAAGGTAAATATTGACCCTTCGACAGAGCATTGCAAGGAGTCATAAGATTTATTTTTATTTTTATTTAACCCTTATTTAAGATGTCTTTCCCATTAAGGGGAGGAGAAACCTTTTGGAGAAAAATTGTCATTTTTGGATAGAAATCATTCATACTTGGTGTGTTGACAGTATATGACCTGAAATACACAAAATATGAATTTGACCTAATTTGCATAATTAGGTCATGTGATTCAAGATGGCCGCCGCCCCGATTTCACCATTATTTCTTTGCCATATATCTCAGGACTGAAGCAAGATATTTGAATCAGGTTTTTTTTTATTAGATTTAGTTATGTTTACACCTTTTCCTGAACTAGAATAAAGCATTTACACATAATACTAGAGATTTAGTGGGGTAAAAGAGGATTTTGCCATTTTTCGCCCCCTCGATATGAAATATGAATCACCATAACTCACAGACCCAAAGTGCTAAACCAAAACTTTTAGTTCAGTAGACTTCCTGATATGTACACAGACCTCTGTCAAAATTTCATGAGAAAAGCTCCACAAATAAGTGAGATATAGTGCCTTAAATGATAGCAATCGGGGCAAAAATCAGGTTTTGAGAAAATCCAGGTTAAAGTCAAAGTACACCTACAAATCATTCTAACAGTCAACTTAGAACAATAAAATGCCCCTGAAGCATAAACTTCTCCCTCCTGCTCCCTCTGATTGATTGTCCTTTTCTTGAGCAGATTGAAGTGATTTTTGGGTTTCTCCTCCCCTTAAGCTTTTGTTCTATTAGAAGGTCCTAAAGACCATCAAAGTCCTATAGAACAGGTTTTTCAACTAGGGTGTTCTATAGGAAGGTCTTAGAGAACAGCAATAATCTTATAGGACTTTCTTTTCCTTAGAGGTGCTCTATAGGTTTCTAGCAAATTCCTATAGAATACACGGAAAATCCTATAGAAAATGCTGTTCTACTAAAATGTTCTATAGAGTTCTATAGAATTCCATAGAAGTCCTATAAAACATTTTTTGCAGGGTAGACAGGTGAGGGCAAAGCAGAGCTAAACGCTTGGGCCTCTGCCGCCCTCCGACTTCTTCTGTTTGATCTTAAAAACAATAATTTTTCAAAATTTTCCATGCACAAATAACTCCAATTTCTGTTCTGTTCCTTCACCATCTGCTGAAATTAGTAAATAGCCAAATTACGTTGTCGTATTACTGCAATACTATTATTCTATACCACTGTATTCTTATTGGAAGATCATTTACACTTTGGATCCTACTTATTACTCTTTACCTCTTTTAGTCTAGTGAGTTAGTGTTCTTCCCTCTGGGGTCTTTAACTCTCTACTTTTCATCTGCATGAAATACCTGTTACCTTGTGTAGTATTATTACTCTTGCTTGAAATACCCCAAACCTTGGGCGGTATTGTTAACCTGTGTGAAATACCCAGAACTTTTTGCGGAATTGTTATAATTTTTCAGTGAAATACCGGAAACTTATGTGGTATGATTAACCTGTATTATCAACAGTAGAGGTCTTCTTCTACTGTTCCTCCTGTTTGTCCTTTTTGGTACCCAACAATGAGAAGCTTCATCCTATGGTTAGGGTTAGGATTAGGGGTTAGGGGTTATGGTTAGAGTTTGGGCAATCTTACTTGCCCTTATTTCAGATTGACCCTAACCCCTTTGCACAGTGGTTCCTCATTATCTATCTAAAACAATGTCAGGTCTCTTTATTTTAGCCACGATATGCTCTGTGCCTTCATTCTGCAGTGTATGTCCCAGACGTTTACTTTCCTTCTTTGTAAACAAGCACCACATGCACATGTGTACATACCTTCATTGTGACGTTTGATCTCTACCTCTCAGTATGTTCCACTGATAAGAGGACACAGGCTGTACCCTAATGCTTCTCCATTAAAATGAATACACTGTCTCAAGCAGAACACAAAACAACCCACTGTGATCTTGAACAGTTCACACAGAAAACAATTGAGCAATAATAATTTTCCACTACACCCAAATACCACTGATGCAGCCACATCAATGCAGCCTGTCAGATAATAGGAGCTCTACTGATGCAGTCCCCAATAGACTAGAACAGAATTGAGCACTAAAGCAAGTGTGACGTGTACATGTGAGTGTAGGAGCCTAATTTCAAGTCTAAAGTTTTAAATTATCACAACTTTCTGCCTGCAAATTTTCCTTGTTCGTACTGCTTAACCTCACTTGGTAATGCTTTGCCGAATAAAAAAAAATTCCTGCATTAAAAAAAAAACTTCAAGATTAATTGAATATGTTAAGACAATGAATAAAATAATTACAATTTGCTTGACTGTATCAGGGTGTATTTATTCTTTAATGAAACACGTTTAAAAAAAAAAGAAGAAATCTACACAGAAATTCCTTCAGAGCACTGTTTTAACTCTTCAAAGCAATAACTGTGTGTGTGTGTGGGCTGGGGTTTAATTAATCAGCTGAAATTAGTTTAATGCACAGCCAGAGAACACATTTGTATTCACAGCCAAAAAACACACCCAACAATTTTTATTTGCTTAGCTTTCAAAAATGGTAATCAAATAGCATTTTTTCAGCCAGGCAACCAAAAGGCAAGCACAGTGCAATATCGATTGACCAAATAAAGTAAATGTTTTGACACAGCATTAGTCTGAGGAGAACATAACAGTCCTCGCAGACAACTTGGCTCACGCAAACGGATCGTCTGTGCTTCCAGCTGTCATGGTTTTCTGTCTCCATGGAATGGGCTGATTTGGGCAGGCTGAGGTCGGCTGATTTGGGCAGGCTGAGGTCAGCTGACCGTGTCTATAAAAGAGCTTCTCATGGTAATTACCTTCAGCTGTCAAACACTGTCCCAATTTCCCTGTTCAGAGGCCTTGGTATCAGAGCGTTTTACTTATCCTGATACAAATGCCTGAGAGACTACCAACACAGTGCATTTCAGCAGTATTGAGGGCAAGTTCCTTTGTAATTCAGTTATTTCAGGACATTGACTAATAACCAATTTGCAAATGCAAAAAAAAAAAAAAAAAAAAATTAATGTTCCATATAAACATCTCTCAGTTGATTAATTGAATTCCAGTTAATTTCCTTAATTGATCGAATTAAATTTGAATCGACCCCAGCTGTGGTTGCAATGGTGTTATACGAAGCTCCTTCATTTGGGCCTCATGGACTCCGTCACCACAGAGACTGTCTTGTGGTATTTTCTTCGCCTCAGCAAATTTAGCCTCTAACAATTCGTATGGTGAGTGCAGTATATTCATAATTAGGTAAGCCCAGAGTGATTACAGATTGTCACAGTATTTAATTGCAATGCATCAACTCAGAATGGGAGGCTGCTACAGCTCTGTGCTCAGCAACAGCAACATGATTCAAGCAATCTTTATTAACTCCACAACCCGTCACTTCCTCCATATAGACAATTACACACAGTGCTCACACACATCACAATAAACGACCAGATGGAGTGAATTTTACCAACCTCATAAACACACACACCCAAAAACCAAACCACAGAGCACAAGCAGACCAGTGACCCTTAACATGGCACTACTGAATATAAGATCTCTTTTAAATAAAACTTTAATTATTAATGATTTGATTTTAGACAACAACATTGACTGCTTGTTTTTAATAGAAACATGGCTTTCCACAAACGCTCCAGATATACTCACTGAAGCCTACCCACTCAATTTTAATTCCTCGTTTTCAATTAGGGGTGCATTTCCCAAAAGTGTTGTAGCTAATACGTTAACAACTTGCATTGCTTGTCCATTCACAGTGAGTGGCTCCAACTATGTAAGTTAGCATCTGTGCTTTCGGAAAACGCACCCCAGGACAGGTTAGAAAGGTGGCAGCAGAGCGTCCATTCATTCTTCAACTAACAGCAACACCTCATTTGAATATCACACTTTTGTTTGTAGCAGCATTCCCATACTCTGTATGATGGTATACAGACCACACAAACCATGTCCCTCTTTTATTTCCAATTATTCAGAACTGCTTTCAATAATCCATACCACCTAAGACAGAATAAGAACTTCTGGAGATTTTAAAGTGTTTATTCATCCAAAAATAAGATTTAGACCACAGAATCTTAAATATAAATACATCCTTTGTGCATTGGTCATTTAAAATTTTAATCAGCCGCTAAAATTTATTCGCATTTTAATCACAACAAATTGCGATCATCTTGGAAAGAATTTATCTTTGGCGATGACGTTACAGGAGGAACCAAGCTAGTGGTAGAGAATAAATTATCAACGGTATTGGACTCAGTGATTCGTAATTGTGGATTATTCCCTTGGGAAAATGCTAAATATCTGCCTTGTTTATGGCCGTAACAATAAGGTTGATGCAAGCAGAGGCATCATGGTCCATAAATTTCCGAACCACCCCACAATTCGAAAGGCATGGGTGGATTTTGTGAAGATGAAACAAGCGGATTTCACAAAGCTCAGTGTTGAGGCCAATTCTGCTCCCCCATCACGTCGTGTTCCTCTGTCGAGAAAATTTTGTCATGCTGTTGCTGATTTAAGAAAATCATAAAAGAAGTAACATAATCAGCTTTCTCTTAAGAAAGTTATCACAGATGACGCCTCAAAGTGATGAATTTCGAGATTCGGCCATCTCCTGCGATTTGTCCTTTCGCAATATTGAGGTCTTCGGCTCGGCAGGGATCACACAATTACCCATGCTTTAACGATCTGTTCTACGGTCAAATTCAGAGTAAAATCACCATTCACTCTTCACACTATTTAGGGATGTCACTGCATCATGTTATTTGCGGAAATACTATTTGACAGGGGAACTTAATCGGACACAACATCGGATCAGGATCGCTGATCTGTTCTGAACACTACTGATGACTGCTTTTACCAGCCAGATCCCGAGTCACAGGAAAAGTCTGGATATTATTAAAGGTTAGTAATTACTGAAATCGCTGCTTCATAAACCATCAGTCAAAAACCAGCCCAAACTGCTCTGGTCCCCAATCTTCCCCATCTATTTAGTTCTCAGAAAAGCGAGTTGATAAGTCCAGGGTGCCGGTCAATAAGCTCATCCTAAATTGAGTGAAGAAACTATTTTATGCAAAAAAAAATAGCGCGCTGTCGCGAGCGGGACCCCTCAGCCTTGCGCTTGCCCTGCCATGGCGGCCATATTGATTGTTGCAGCGGGACAGAAATCGATAGGGAGCTTCCTCTAATCACCCCCAACATACCACCAGAAAATGAGAGCATTTGGCCAAGGCTTTTTTCAGCTATCGTCCGGAAACGAGAAGTTAACGGACAGACAGACAGATGGACGCCGCTCGCCACGACAATACCCCTCCACGACTTTCTTCGGCTGAGGGGTAAAAATGACTCGAAACAAAACTAAATCCATCCTCCATCATGAGACCTTAACTGAAATCGAGACTTCGGCCATGATAGCGAAGCCAGAACAAGACCAGAAACTGCAATTGGAGAATGAAAAAAGGTAAGCTTCCAGTCTGTTCAAGTGAATGGGATGAATTTGCTAGCAAGCATGCTAACGCTTTTCGCTATTAAATTAATATATTCAGGTTTCAGCGACAACTATTGAACGTGTAACTTAATACTTAGATAGGAAAAAGCTTAAGCATGCTAGCCAGCCAGGGGTGAGTTTCCCAAAAGCATAGGTATAAACTAAGTTAGCAGCTTACATAGTTCTTCTAATCACAATCAGTGGTTCCAACTATATAAGTCAGCATCTATGATTTCGGGAAACGCACCCAAGCCGTGTGAACAGGGCCTCATTTGACCTGCATGGGCCATGTTGTTTGTCGAGTGTGCACTGTGGAATCAGAGGTAATAGACTCTGAAGGTCTCATGTCATAGTGTGAGTAGGCTACCTATTTTCGGATACCTTTCCTCGTCATGGCCCAATAAAAGTCTCCGTAAGTAGTTTCGGTTCACCATGCTGACAGGCTGATTGTCACGCTGTTCATTTCCCCCCTCTGATGAAAAATATTTTTTTCATCAATTTATGGAAATAATATTCTTTGATAACATCTTGTTTTCCTATTGTTTTCAGCTTGACTTCCGCATTTGGAACTCCTGTCACGCCACAACCGCTAATTATCAAATTTGGGTCAATCTTCATTTTGTTTTCGGAAATCTATGCTTGGACCTCAAAAAGTCCCATTTTTGAGAAAAATGGGCAAGGTGGGGCATTTAATGAGCAGGATTCTGTTCATGAACTATTTGGTCAAACATAGACCAGATTAGTTTTGTTTTGAGAAAATAGGATGAATTTTCACGTTCATATACTCATAAATAATCAGTCAGACCCCATCGCCTCAGAATTTTTAAACATTTTTAGTTGTATGAATTCTCCTCAACATTCTCTTGAACACGTCACTCAACCCACTCGCAACAGAGGACACACCTTGGATCTTGTCATAAGAGTAGCCTGTCTACCAGTGTCTCCTTTGTTGTTGATCAAGCGTTGACTGACCATTTCTGTTTTTTTTAAACTTCTTTGGTTTTATACAGCAGGTTGTTTCAGAGCGAACTACCCCTGCAGTAGATACCATTGACCACCATGGTTGTCCATGGTTCAACCACAATTAGTCCTTGTCATATAACCATGGTTCAGCCATTTGACATTTGCCATGGCCAACTCTCAGACTATGGTTTCTGACCACGGACCACCATGACTAAACCTTTGTCAACCATGGTTAAGCTGTGGTTTATAATGTCATGTCTGTTATCAATCTAAAAACATTTTTTCTAAATCCATCCATTCTCCCTCTCATACCTAAGGGCAATTTAGCATCTCCAATTAGCCTGATACACATGTCTTTGGATTGTGGGAGGTAACTCGCACGATCAGGGGGAGAACATGCAAACTCAACACAGAAAGGCCCCAGGCTGGATTCAAGCCCACGACCTTCTTGCTGTGAGGCAACAATGCTAACCACTGTGCCATGGAGCAGTTCTAAATATTTCACTAAAATATGGAATACGTAGGGTTTTCAACCAACTGTAACAGTACTTATGCATCCTATTTTTGGTTAAAATAAAATGGGAAATTTAAAAGATAAAAAAGAAAAAAGTCTTAGACATTTTCAATTACAGTTATTTTGTAAACTGTCTTATTAAAACAAGGCCGAATGTTCTCTTCAAGATACTTAAGTCATCTCTACAAATCTAGTAAATCTGCAATGATTATTTATGCAACGTGTGTCATTTTTAGCTTTTATTAAAATGTTTTTGTCTTCTTTAATGGATTGTTAGAATTTTGATTTTATAATATGAAGGTACTTGATGGGACAGTCATTGAAGTAAGGATTACAGTAAATTACATCATGTTCTCTATGCCATAATCTTACATAACTAAACTATCTTAACCCTGGTGAAATTACTATGGTTAAACATGAAAAACTTATTGAAAATTTTATGAATGGTTACGTTCCTATCTGAATATCTTTAGCATGGTTGTTATTTGACCATGGTAGGCAACCATGGTCATCCATGGTCTGCAGCCCAATTTACCATGGTAGAGTAACCATGGTCATCCGTTGTGTGTAACCAGGGTCGACCGTCCATCAATCCCTTAAACATGGTCAAAAACAATTCCAAACTTGGTTGAACCATGGTCGTTCTCTTGCAGGGGTTATGAGGAAACACTATCTTACCTCTGAAGCGACTTCAAATTTTATTGAGATGTAACGTGATATCGCTGCTAACTTTTTACTTTCTTCTTGCTAATCCATTGTCAAAGTTTGGACCTCTAAGTCAGTTCCCTAGGAACACCTCCAAAGCCGTTATCGGTCTCTAGGGCTATGTTCCTACTAAACCCTTCAGACTCCAGGACTACCCCCTCCTCTGTTCTGGGCTGCAGCCTTTCTCTCCACTATTACCATACTCCTATTCATAAATAAATACTTTTTTTGGACTGTGCCCTGAATCTGCATCTGGTTCCTTGTCTGGATCATAACAGTTATTACCCTTCAGCCCCTAAGGGGCAGAGGGGTATTTTTGTCACGTGCAACGTATGTCTGTCTGTCCATCTGTCCCATAAATGTTTGTATTCCACACGATAACTTGAAAATGCCTTCGTCAATTAACGCCATTTTCACAGTGTTGCTTGGTCTTGTGTACCTACAGAAGCCTGTCAATTTTGACGGCCATTGGATGTTCAGTATGGCTGCCACAACCACCATCTTAAATTTTGTATTCCACACGATAACTTGAAAATGCCTTTTTCAATTTATATTCATTCCAAACAATCCAGGGGCTGAGAGGTAATGCCTGCTTTGCAGGGCTATTATTATTATTATTATTTATTATTACTATTATTATTATTATTTTTTTGTTGTTATTAACTTAAGCATATCACATAGGCATGGACAGCAGGATAGCTGCTTGACTGGTTACTGTAGAGCTGTTGGTTCAAGCTCCTGATGGGTCTTGAGACTCTAACTTGTATTCGGACAGATGATTTCGCAAACAACTCTGTTGGGTCCTCAAGCAAGGCTCTTAATCTCATCTCTGCTCCAGGGCTATATCTCAGTTTTCATGCACCATGTGCATATTTGGATATTTTCTCCAAGTGACTCGGCTTCTCTATCAGTGTTCCTATGTAGTCCTCTTGTAAAAAGCCTCATTTTAAACCACTGCTCCTCCCTCCCTCTGATTAGATCACAGCGTGCTGGTCTGTACTCACCACATCACAGATAATCTCATTTATAGGTCAGCCCCACAGGGGTGCTGAACAGCAACCTTATGTGTGGTTTCAACTGTTTACATCCTCCCAGCTGGAGGAGAGAGCAGTGATCTAATGAGATCTGGCCAGACATGGCTACTGCCTCCCACTGGCAATTTTCTGACAGAAAAAAAAGCCAGTTTAGAGCCTCCTCCTCCTCCAGAACCAGACTCAGGTTTTCTCTCCTGGTGATCTTCAGGTGTTCCTTGGCCAGCCAAGCAGTGAAAAATGGACCCTGTTCTCTTTACTCCCCAAATCCCTCCACCTGGAGTAGTTGCTACACTTTCCTATCAGTTTAACATGTAATAAATCAAAATTCATCAACAATATCATTGCAAGATGTTGTTTGTTACGCACTTATATAACATCATTATAGCCCCAATAGTTCAGGTTATAAGACTGTTTCATGATCAAAAAAAGCAGGAAAAAAACTGAATATTCTCTCCCAAAACCCATTTAATGTTGCTAGAAATAATTTTATTAAAATGTACAGTTATTAAAATAAAAATGATAAGTATTTTTTATTAGAGAAATATTGTCATTATGAATGTGTTTTAAAAGGGAGGAACCAATATTTGTGCTCTTGCTTGTGACAATACGATTACCTTCCAAGATGATCTTTCGTTGACATTTTTTAAACTTAAAAATTCAAAACGTTAAAACTTTAGCCTTGAAAGCAGGTTCCTTCATTTGCATGTACATGTCATACCTGCTTTTGGATGAATACCTAATGCTCAATTCAATGCTGTGTGGCCTTTACCTGATTATCACAAGTGATTGGATTTCCACAATCGACAGATTTTCGTGCGCCTAAAATTTGCTATTAGTGGTGCTGATATCTCTATCAATGCCTCCATGTGGCTACTAATCCCATGAGGCAAGAGACACAACATCCAGATTTTTTTTTTTTTTTTATCCAATGGAGATTCAATGATTGTGCCTCTGTTATGATTCTGCCATGTCCTGACCATGTCTTTGCTTATGTCTTGATCCTTGCCATGTTTTTGTTTCTGTTTTTGCCTGTATTTCTGCCTTAGTTCATTCCCTCTGTTAGATTCTGGTCATTGTTTTGTATCTTGCCATGCATTGCACTTTGTCTCCCCTGTCTGGTCTTATGTCATGTGACAGCTCATTGCCCCAGTATTGTGTGCCACACTTTCGGGTGATTTCATGGTTTCTGGGTTTTCAATTATTCCTTCTAAATCTCATTTGCTTCTTTCGCCTTGCTGTTCTATCATGACTAACCGTACTAACAGTTTGTTATTTTAGTTAAAGATACTAACCCAGACTAACATTGTTCATAGTACTAACTTACTAATGAGCACTAGCGATTGTATAGCTGCACTTTACTGATTGACTAACGAGCTCTCAGCATTCGCCCTATTCTAGTCTCCACCCCTTGTCTTTACTCAATCTACTTTGCTGCGTTTCAGCGGATCCTCCGCACCTGTTTAACTCTGTTCTGCCTCATTATCTGTGCATGTTAGAACTCTCTAACCGGAGCCATATGTTTGTCAATAGGCTGTCTTTGTGATCCCTGTCCGCGTTTTGGCTTTCACCAATTTCATGTAGTTAGGAACTTCCCCTTGTTCAATCCTTTGTAATTAGTCTGATCCAACTCACCTGTTTCCTATTGTAGCATGTGACTTCCCGTTTGTGTATTTAAGCAGTCATTTCACAACCTGCCATTGTCAGAACGTCTCCCTTGGTTTACCTGTGCTTTGATCATTTATGCCTTGTACTCTCTGTGATTCTCTTCTGACTGGACCGTCCCTGATTTTGATTTTGGCTCTGAATTGGATTTGTTTGCATCTGTGTATCGAACATTTTTTGCCCAACCACAAGTTTTGTGTTTGCTGCCCTGGTTACAACTTGGATTACGTCCCTGGGATTCAGATTTTTGGATTGTGAACTTTGTACCGTTGCCTCCTGCTCTGCGGGGGTTCAGCCCCATTCCTAATAAAGCACAGGTTTTTTGGATTACTTGGTTCTCGCGTCTGGTTCCTGAGCGTAACCTCACAGCCTGTCTGTGGCACAGTCTCTCCCTTTCTCTCTCTCGCACTGAAACCTGTGCAAAATGATTGCCATTCAAGTCTGAGTGTACTGTTGAGGTATTTTCCATTAATAGCCACTATTTTAAAGCTACTTCCCAAGCTGAGAAAGGGTTCAATGCCAATAAATAGCACCGGATGAACACAAGTTATACAAGTGGTCCTACCTTTGACAACTTAATCCTGTGTGTCATAATGCCCACCCACAGGCTTAGATAAAAATGTGAATAGGGATTCCTTGCATAAGGCTATGTTAACTCTCTCTCCAACCTCTCCATCAGTCCTGTAAAGAAACATTTCCAGAACTGATGAGAGATCACTTCACAGCCAAATAAAAAGAACAATGGATTTTCTGAGACAAAGTGTTGGTTTCCTCAAATAAAACAGAGTGACCATTGCAGGAATGGGTTCCATGACCTGAAATGTTACAACAAAAAGATTGAGTGTAGCAGTGCATTGCAAAATCATCCCAACTCTGGAACTCAGGAATTGGATTTTATTCAAGTGAAAAACACGCAGAGCACAGAGGCAAGTGAGAGTCATGTCACTCAGCCCGGTGGACTGGAAGTCAGGTGCAAAAAAAAAAAAAAACTGCCGCATGGTGACGATAATTTTCTACATCATAGATGTTTTTTGATTGAATTGTCAGTGTAAGAGGCAGGAAAAACCATGAGTTTGTGAATGGCAGATGTGAGATATGAGGTGCCTGGCCTCATACCAGGGCAAGTGAATTGAACCTGCTGATATACTCAGAGGCAATGAAAACGCAACACTCTAAATTTGGTTTATTTTTGCTCAGGACCTGAGTAGTCCAATTTGAGTTCTTAAGACCATTGGGGTCACAGTGTGTACCTCGTTACATGAATGATCATGTAACTCAACAGTGTGACTTGGACTCTCATCAATCCATATTGAGTACAACATATGGGATTAGGAGTTGTGCAAGTACAGTGGTTGAAATGAAGGAGGGGTTGTCTTCCCTATATAAAGGCATGATAAAAGCCACACAAAAAAAACATTTTTAAGTGTCATAATGCCACGTCTGTAGACTGAACAACGGAACAGGGCCCTGGGTATGCTAGAGGCGGAGTAAGTGCCCGCAAGTGGCTCACCGTTTTGGGTGTAGTACGTCCAGCATCAGTACATTTTTGGGTGTAGTACGTCCAACTGGGATGAGCTCTTTCATCAAGAGTACCCAGACCTCAAACCAGGCAGCAACTCCAGAATGCACTACACGCAGAGTGGCGACAACTTCCCCAAGACAACCTAAGACGCTTAGTCAGGTCCATGAGGAGACGTTGTACTGCCTGTGTGGATGTTCGTGGGGGTCACACCCGAAACTGACTGTTCTTTTGAGTTCATTTTTAAATGTGTGTTCCGTTCAGTCTTGTTGTGATTTTTCATTTTCAACTTGTGCTCGTTATGTTTAATGCATCTGTTTATTATTGTTCAAATCGGCCCATTAACACATTTAATTCATCAAAGTCAACCCACCCAACATATTTGAATTGTTAAAATAAGAAAATAAATTTGCGTCACAAAATTATTTGAATCCAAACTGGTGTTGTGTTTTCATTGCCTCTGAGTATATATCGGACTGAGATGCCTAATAATGTCACGTCTCAGTAAGTATACAGTTGCGAAGGAACTATGAAATATCGAATGGACAGGTTTAAAGCACAGATGAAGAGATGCAGAGGGTTACAGATAGAGGCGAAAAGGGGTGCAGAATGAAGAGAAAGGGAAGTGGCTCCATATCGACAAACAGGAAGTTAAAGCCAGATGTAAATAATCAGGCCACATCAGTGCTCGCACTGGATTTCTGTACTAAACAGCAAATAGACACGAGCGATGCCCACATAAATAATCAGGTGGGATGTTTCTAACTACAGATCATGATACCAGCAAATGAAATTGAATACTCATTAGGTCAGGTTCACGAGGCAAACTGAACGGGAACGAGGCAATCAATATGGGAGGACATGAAGCTACAGAGGCAGGAGGAACACAAAAAATAAGAAAGTGATTGCAAATAAAACCAAATAAAAAGGAGAAAAAATGGTATTAAATTCATTAAGAGCAGATGCCAAATCACTTAATTTGAACAGTCATTTGAATTTTGTTTATTTGGCGGATAGTTTTCTCCAAGATTTGTGTGCCAGCTCTTTCTTTTGTAACACACTGGCAATTCTATGAGTGGGAGGATGATACAGTAACATAAAATAACATCACATAGCATAACATGAGTGGCGAGAACAGGCTGTTCAGCCCACCTAGGCTCGCCAGTTTCTTATTACTATAGTCAGTCTATCACTTCAGATACTCAATGACTCAATGATATCTAGCTTTAAGTCAAGCCTACTCTTGATAATCCCCAAGGCTTCTGCCTCAACAATATGGTCAGGCAAGCTATTCCACACAGAGATTACCCTCTGGGTGAAAAAAAAAAGTTCCTAATATCAGTGCTCAATTTACTCTTGGCTAACCTCCGTTTGTGACCCCGAGTTCTACTAATAAAACTTGGCCTAAGTACTTTGTTAATCCTTTTAACATATTTACAGACCTCAATCAGATCACCCCTAAGTCTCCTTTACCTAAGACTACAGTGATTAAGGATCTTCAGCCTCTTCTCATAGCTTTCATCTTTAATACCTGGAATTAACTATGTGGCTCTTCTCTGAATTTTTTCTTGGGCGTCTATATCTTTCTTAAAGTATGGTCCCCAGAACTGTACAAAATCCTCTAGATGTGGTCTAATGAATGTGTTGTACAAAGTATAAGAGATGTATGGATTTATACACAATAATTTTGGCTATGTATCCCAGCATCCTGTTGGCATTTTTTTTAATGCTACGGCACAATGGCTAGAACCTGTAAGGGTTTGGTCAACAATCACTCCCAGATCTTTTTCATGTGGAGCACATTCCAGTGTTAAGCCTCCAATTAAGTAATCCTGTCTAATGTTTTTATTACCTACATGTAGAACTTTACATTTAGCTACATTAGATTTGAGCCCCTAGAACCATGAGCCATCCCAAGAACCAAATTGAGTTGAGGTAGTCAGCATTGCAGAAAAACTGAGATCTCGTTTCCCAAATGAGCCAACCCAATCTACCCACATGGATTGTTCAAACAAGCAAAAACGTCCTCTCTGCCAACTGCACTGAGTTGGACCATCCCACAACTTTTCCATTATTCAATGGTAGGGCTGCCAACTTTCTCGCATGTTTCACGCATTCTGAAGGCGTATTCACCGTAGAAAATTATTCATTGAATCTAATTAGATTCTCACGCGGAATTAAAATCCTAAATGAAAGCCTCATCACATGGAAAGCCATGATTCCGGACTTCCGTGCTTCTCTTTACTCAGGGATTGGAAACAATGGATTGGTTTCAAAAATTGTTTTAATGAAATAAGACCATTTGAAACGTTTTTATGCAATTCTATTGCCAATCCCTCAGTAAAGATATGCACTTTCCGTGTCATTAGTGGTGAAATCCTTAAACTGGTTAACTTCATAAGGACCATCCCACTGCGGCATGGGAACGTGAATGCCAAGAGGCGTTATTCAATTGGCAGTGGAACATGGCGGCTCGGTATCTCACTAATGAGGAACTGCTTGCTATGATTGATGATGATGGTGAAGTGGAAGATAATGGAGACCCAGAGTTTGTCCCAAATGAATCAGAAGATGATGGTTCTGCTTCAGAAGGAGGTACCTTTCACTTTAAATGAAACAGAAGGGCATCCAAAACCAACATAAAAAGTGCATAACGTAATTTTACATATCTTGGGTTTATAACATAAGCAGTGTTTCTAGTTCCCAGATACTCTAGATGACACAGGAGGCTGGCAACTTTAAGTCCCATTTTCTCAGAAGTTCCCCAGCATGGGTTGGCCCAGTATGGCTCTTAGGGGCTCATTTAATTTGCAACGTTTCTACCCAATTCTGAATTCTATCTAAATCATCCTGAATCACTTTAGTGGACTCTAAACTGTTCACCAAATGTCTCAATTTAGTATCATCTGCAAATTTAACTTATTTGCTTTCAGTGTTCCTATCAAGGTCATTAATGTAGATGAGGTATTTGCCGTGATATTGCTTTAATGGTTTAAAGGTTATTTTTTCAATTTTACAAAACCCAAAACCAGTGAAGTTGGCACGTTGTGTAAATCGTAAATAAAAACAGAATACAATGATTTGCAAATCCTTTTCAACCTATATTCAATTGAATACACTGCAAAGACAAGTTACTTAATGTTTGAACAGGTAAACTTTGTAATTTTTTGCAAATATTAGCTCATTTGGAATTTGATGCCTGCAACATGTTTCAAAAAAGCTGGCACAAGTGGCAAAAAAGACTGAGAGAGTTGAGGAACGCTCATCAAACACTTATTTGGAACATCCCACAGGTGAACGGGCTAATTGGGAACAGGTGGGTGCCATGATTGGGTATAAAAGCAGCTTCCCTGAAATGCTCAGTCATTCACAAACAAGGATGGGGCGAGGGTCACCACTTAGTGAGCAAATGCGTGAGCTGATTGTCGAACAGTTTAAAAACAACATTCCTCAACGAGCTATTGCAAGAAATTTAGGGATTTCATCATCTACGGTCCTTAATATCGTCAAAAGGTTCAGAGAATCTGGAGAAATCACTGCACGTGGCGACAAGGCCGAAAACCAACATTGAATGCCCGTGACCTTCGATCCCTCAGGCGGTACTGCATCAAAAACCGACATCAGTGTGTAAAGGACATCACCACATGGGCTCAGGAACACTTCAGAAAACCACTGTCAGTAACTACAGTTCGTCGCTACATCTGCAAGTGCAAGTTAAAACTCTACAATGCAAAGCGAAGCCATTTATCAACAGCACCCAGAAACGCCGCCCGGCTTCGCTGGGCCCAAGCTCATCTAAGATGGACTGATGCAAAGTGGAAAAGTGTTCTGTGGTCTGACGAGTCCACATTTCAAATTGTTTTTGGAAACTGTGGGACGTCGTGTCCTCCTCCGACCAAAGAGGAAAAAAGAACCATTCGGACTGTTATAGGCGCAAAGTTCAAAAGCCAGCATCTGTGATGGTATGGGGTGTATTAGTGCCCAAGGCATGGGCAACTTACACATATGTGAAGGCACCATTAATGCTGAAAGGTACATACAGGTTTTGGAGCAACATATGTTGCCATCCAAGCAACGTCTTTTTTCATGGACGCCCCTGCTTATTTCAGCAAGACAATGCCAAGCCACATTCTGCACGTGTTACAACAGCATGGCTCCGTAGTAAAAGAGTGCGGGTACTAGACTGGCCTGCCTGTAGTCCAGACCTGTCTCCCATTGAAAATGTGTGGCGCATTATGAAGCGTAAAATACGACAACGGAGACCCCGGACTGTTGAACAACTTAAGCTGTACATCAAGCAAGAATGGGAAAGAGTTCCACCTGAAAAGCTTCAAAAATTGGTCTCCTCAGTTCCCAAACATTTACTGAGTGTCGTTAAAAGGAAAGGTGATGTAACACAGTGGTAAAAAGGCCCCTGTGCCAACTTTTTTGCAATGTGTTGCTGCCTTTAAATTCTAAGTTAATGATTATTTGCAAAAAAAAATAAAGTTTCTCAGTTTGAACATTAAATATCTTGTCTTTGCAGTGTATTCAATTGAATATAAGTTGAAAAGGATTTGCAAATCATTGTATTCTGTTTTTATCTACAATTTACATAATGTGCCAACTTCACTGGTTTTGGGTTGTATAACGCTTCAGGATTGTTCTTCGTTTGATACTGTGTGATGGCAATAGAGAGAAAATATTTTGCATCATAAGTAATGGTAAAAAAAAAGAATCATACCTGTAAATCTGTTTATTCACAATTGTTTATAATTTGATGCAATATGCACAAAATTGGACTAGAATTTTTTAAGTCCTTTTTGAAAGAGAGTACTATAGATTTCAATGTAAAAAATTCAGCCAGGCATACAGTACTTCAGGAGTTGTAGTTCAAGATCTGCACATTAAAAGGTGTTCTTTAACTGGGTCAGAGAGTGGGGATCAGTCAGAAGCCATGGTTTGCAAGGTGAATGTATGCCTGGCCGCGTTTTACGAAGCAGATTAATTAAAGTGGTTCAGCATCTACTGTGTAAGTCAGGCTCATCTATAACCCTGCCGTGTTCAGCCAGGTGCCAACCCACAAATTACTGGAATGATGCGGACATAAGATTAACATTTTAAAAATGCAAAAATCAAAAAGACTGATCCACATTCAGACACAGAAAGTATTTAAAGACAAATGAATGAAGGGATGGGGGACTGATAAAAGGAGAGGAGTAAAAATAAATGGTCTTTTTTTTCAGTGCGTCAAACATGACCTGTCGGAGAAAGCAGAAGCCAAGCTGATTTTTTTGCAGAAAATAATTTTTAGGCATTTCAATTAACATAACGAGTGGCGAGAACAGGCCATTCAGCCCAGCTTGGCTTGCCATTTTCCTATCGCAAAAGTGAACTTCAGATACTCAAGGACTAAATGGTATCTCGCACTAAATCAAGCCTGGTCTTGAAAATTCCCAGAGTTTTGTACCTCTGCAATATGGCCAGGCAAGCTATTCCACACTCAGATTATTCTCTGCAAGAAAAAAACATTTACTAATATCAGTGCTAAATTAATCTTTGGCTAATTTCCATTTGTGATCCTGAGTCTTGCTAACTGAATCTCCCTGAAGTCACAGAGACACACACACATAGACGCATACATACACACACACACACACACACACACATTACACAGAAATCTCGTGAAACCACCCCAAAACCTGCTTTATTGCTCCATTACTATTAAATGACCAGAAAAATGTTCAACACAGATAATTTGAAGACAAAATGATACTGCACAGATTCTGGAAGGGAGGAGCCCAATTTTCTCTTAACATGCTAATCCACTCAAGGAAAACCTATCTGCGGAAGAATTATCTTATTGCTGAACCTCAGGGTCCGCAGAGAAATTCTGTAAAACAAATAGTCTCAGCCAAAGATTCATAACGCCATCCCTCCACATCTTATCTCTCTCTCACTTCCTCTGCTAGGTGGAAGTTCATATTTTCTTGAATTTGTTTGGCCTGCTGGGATGTTGTGATAAAGTTTTGAGGCATATAACATTACTTGGTTTCATCTGTTCCCATCTAGATAAATTTCTACTGTGTAGAGTTCAGCTGGGGTGTTCTCTTCCGTCTACCTCTGAAGGGGAAGGCGTGTTGTCACCTGTCTACTGAGCAGCCATTTTTCAATGCAAAGATTTGTGCTACTCTGATTGGAGATTGTGCTTCACTGTTGCTGAAGCTGTTTCTCTTTTATTCGATTTGCTATGATGATGAGATGGGGCCACTGATTACATCTATGATCAAAGCTTGGAATAGCCTTGTCTGGGGAACGACATTTATATGTTTAGTTTTTTACTGGTTGATACTACTTGGAACAACTCGATCAGTCTTGGCACTGACTGTATATTTCCAGCTGATAAAATGATGATAGTACTCTTTCATCAATGTTTCAATTTGAGCATTGATACTTTTCTATGGATTGTTCTTTATTAAATTATTTTTCATTCATTTCCTCCAAAAACAAGTTGGACAACATCATTGCTGGTGAAATCGACAGATGGAACTGTTCAGAACTGTCTTACTAGGTTTTATCGTTGCATTGTTACAGAAATTCTGACAGTAAAACATACTAAGCCACATTAAGTCCTGTTATGTGACATATTTTTGGATTACTCAAAAGTATGTCAGACCAGTTGATTAAAAGCGTTTTCCATCACCAAACACCTCAACGGTATCATTCCCAATCTTATTGCAGGGGCTGGAAATTGTACCCTATTTTTCTCCGGACTATCAAAATGTGACTTACTAGATATTTCCTTTGGACGCTATTAATGGAGAGGATCTACAAAAAATGTGGTGTTTGTTTCCAAAAGGCATTATATCCATTTTACTCATTTTGAGTAAATCAGCTTTTCTATGTTGGCGCCCATTGCATTTTATAGAAAAACACAAACTTTGACTGTGAAAAAAGACACCTTATAGTATGAATTTCTAAAAACAGATTTTTGCACCCTGTGTAAGAAATACAGGGCTATCGCTCTAAGGTATTATCTCAATTATCATAATTTTGGCACTTATCACGTTTTGGAAACAAACTCTTCAAATCATGTGCGAGTGAATGGCTGAAGAGTATTTCTTATGTTGCTCAGTATTCCTGACTTTGATTAGCTAAAGGCAATGATGCGTTTCCTGAAGTTTGCTTCTAATACTGAAGCATAGGTGCTACAAGCAGCATCGCTCTTTCTGGAGATCCAGTTTGCATTACATTAATTTAACAGAGCCAATTTTCCACTGCTATTTACTGTTTAAGAGAACATAAGTGCATCCACCTGAGGTATTTAAGTTACTATGTGCCAGTGATCACTTCCGCTTTGGAAACTGCTTCACTTAAGCATAAAATGTAGCTTCACTGTGCCAGTGCAGTGCCATGATACAGTAAAAATCATAAATATACACTAAAAAACGTCAAGTGCTCAGGAAAGCAAGAATTGGCTACATTTCCTTGGAGCGCTAGGAGGTACGGATGGCAAAAGAGCCATGATTCCCCCCCCCTTTACTCATTGATAGATAATTGAAAGCAATGTAGTGGTTTTAATCACTGTGGGAAGATGATTCTGTCACTGCAAGGGCCAATACAGAAAAAGTGTGCCGGAGACATTATTACTCCTGAACCACCAGAGGAATTGCCAGATGTTTCTTCAGTAGAAAAAATGTTTTCAGAATCTCAGGTTTTTGAATTATAATAGAACACAAACATCATCTTGATGAGTCAAACCAATGTACATTTCCAGGAAAGCCCCAAGAATTTACCTGTGGAAAAATCTTCCAGGCCCTCCCCTGCATATCATGTTTGAGTAAAGATTAGCCATGGGCAGTTCCGCCTTCACCGAGACTCGACTCCGGTTCCGCTCCGCTATCTCGGTTACCAATGGAGTTGGTTTTTAGAGCTGGTCAGTAAATAATGTGCTCAACGCTGCTCACCCACCCCAGCTCCTATTGTATCTCAGTTCCGAGTGCAGTCGGTTCCCTCCGAATGCGAGCGGGGTCATATTCTCTTGCAGACAAGGCCAGTTAGGCCACACACAAAGGTGTTGTGACTGCGATTTTACGAGGGACTAGTGTGTATGACTGTATGTATGTGTGTGTCGTGTGTGTGTGTGTGTGACTGTATGTGTGCGCAACGTGCGTGAGTGTAAATTATGACCGACAGTCATCTGTTTTTCTTCTTGACTTCACTGTTCATTTATCTGATGCATCGATCTTTCCTTCTGAGTATCAGTTATTCAGTTGGCAATGACGAGTTTCTGGACGCCATCTTGAGAGTAATGAACGTGTAATAGACATCAGTGAATTGAGCGTGCAAGCAGCAAGTAGTCAGGATTAACGAGAGATTTCCGAGCACCAAGGCCATTCAAAAGAACAAAATTCAGAATCGGAATCAACTCCCTGCTACTCTGTCATTGGAACCGATACCTGATCTAGAATTATGAGTAAGTGATACAGCGGAGTCAACTCTCTGCGTGCCAGAACTGCTGCGGTTGACTCCTCGGTTCTGCTCGGCAGAGGAACCGACTCCTGGACTCCCGCTCATGGAATTGGGCAAAGTCGGGTACTCGGCTCAAACGGGCAAGACTAGTGAAGATGAGATCAACTGTTTTGAGTGATCGCTGACGTGCCCAGAGGGACAGGCCTCTGCTCCGTCTTCATGCACTGGGGTGGTTTGCACCATGGTGCATACAAAAAACAGCTGATGTTTCATCTTTAATTTTTAAAAATATTTTCCTAATTTGAACATTTATGGTCTTTCAGGGTACATTTGGGATCCAGATAGATATGAAACCTTTTTTGTACAAAATATAGTACAGAGCGGAAGGGAATGTTGAGATGTATTTGGTAAAATATCTCAGATTTGCCTGAAGAGAAATTATGTTTTTTACAGCACTGGGTTTTGTTGTCTGAGGGATTCAAATTTGCCCTCAGTAAAGCACGTCTAAATGCCTTCATAGTATGAAGCAGCATATGAGTCTGAAGGCCTCTGGTTCAGAAACAAACAAAAACAGCAGCACCAATCCCTGGCTGTAAGGGGTGGCGGCCATGATTTATTGGTGCTTTCATATTGGCTGAACTACAAATGAAATGCCAAATATGATACATCAGTACACAAGTAGGGTAATGACTGCCTGGATTTTGTGGTTAGTTAGGAGCATTGAGGCTTGGTCCCTCACCAGTGTAGGTTTGACTTTGGATGCAAAGCTTTTTTTTTTTTTTTTAACCCAGGACTTTCGTTTCTGTGATGGGGCAAGCAAGCAAGTAAAGACCAAGAGCGCAATGGTCATTCATTTAAATAGCATTGCTGATTTTTCCAGATACTAGATACAGTGCCATACTCCAAAGAACAAAATGTAAAGAGTTGGTGCCGAATGCAGAGGGGATATTAAGAGGGCTTCCAGATAGCTACTGACAGGAAGTAATACATCACATTGGGGTGCACGCTACGCTTCATCAGGTGCATCTCCCCCGCCATGTCCCTGGATCCAACCACCAGGACACCAGATTTTTAGTTTACAAGGATGCAAACTTCATACCTTAATTTGTAATTTCAGACATGGCTGGTGACACCAAATTCCAAATGCCGTACCATCACAGCATGTTCTTTCCTATGCTGAACAACATTATGCCACCGAGAACTTTCCCATAACCACATAATGTACTGAAAACACAGAACATGTTTTGCAACTTTCTCCATGGCACAGACAGAAGACAGCATTTGAGCAGTGTGGATATAACGCCTCGGTAGCTTTCTTTCAATTAACACCCAATTAGCATTCATTTTCCATATAATTACATTTGATAAGAAAATAATATTTGACATTGATGTCTGAAAAGAAGAAAAGCCGACAAAGCATTACAGCAGACCAATGATGAGAGCACAAGTCAACTAGAGAAACTGGGTGGTTTATTATTTCTGTCCTCCTTACGGCTCTGTTCCTGTGAAGTCACCTCTTTATTGATTAAGGTCAGAATTTGCCGACTGGCTCTGCATTGACCCATTTAATTGCAGAAAAACTCTGCATGCTCAATATCGTAAATATCCCCTGCATATATATGCATACAATGAGTCCTGCTATTGATTTTTATCTGCTAATGTGCTGTTACTAAAATATGCTGATCTACTGTGACCCTCTGAACTTCTGCGGACAGCACCAGTTGATCATCATTAACAAAACGGACAAAGTAATGTATTCACTGTGCTCCCAGTTCCTCAGCTTAATGACTTAATGTAATATTTTCATATATTGGGGGGGCCAAAGGAAAGAGAGAGACAGATACAGACTGGATTCAGAAGACCTGCATTGCCTGTGGAACGCTGTCTGCATCCAAACTCCCGTAGGCTGAACTTCCTTGGCATATTTCTCATACTCTACACAAACAGCAAGCAAATATATAATTTGCTGAGTGCTCGTTATCATAGCCAGGTGCTGCAGGGAACAAACTGGAATGTGTACCACAAAGTGGTTTATGAAAGAGGGCCTAAAACTGAATTTGCACGATTGGTTCACATGCACAATATTTGTGACTGTACCCTTGATCAAAGTACAAGAACTTTGCAAGTATATTGCTAATTGCCTACCCCTTTCCCATCAGATGGAAGATGTGGTCATGCGCATCACCCTAAATCACAAGCCAGTCTGAGGAAAGGATCACTGTGCAGTGCAGCTGTGTATAGTGACCATGACAGAGCATGGTGAATTTATTGATCACGCCTCAGCTCCAGATATTGGCCTGATTGAATACAGTCTTTCCCCAGATGCAAGATTGAGTAAAACAACTGTAACTGGATGTTAAATTAATGGATTCTCTGAGAGTCCTCGAGTAATTACTGTATTTCTATGGTGGAGTTAGGGAGGCAGATGGAACTTCCCCTTCGATGCATGGTGGGTGTATTTAGCCTTAGATGAACTGAGCGTGTGAATGATATGCAGTGTGTCAGGGAGCGGAACAGAAAGCAAAAAAGAAATGTCAGAACATGTTAGAAACACAAGAAATCCAAAACAGTAAGAACTACTGCGCAGTAGTTTTATTATAGGAGAAACCTTTCAGCTCTCACAGGTGAACAACTGGGAATGTGATGACAACACAAGTGAAATACTGGGCAATTGCTATCACAGGTGAATGACTCGTGTAATGCTGGGCAGGTGATAACTGGATATGCTGTATAAACTGCAGGGCATGTGACAACTACATATATGAACTGCAGGGCAGGTTATCAGTCCTCATGTGTAGTTCTCATGTAGGACAGGTGATTTCTACATAATATGCAGTGCAGGCACAAGAGAAAAACAGTGCAGGTCATTATTCCTCATTTGAACCTCGGCAAATAATAATGCCAAATAAGAATGACAGCACTTTTGACGTCTTCTTATGTCAAGTACAGTTCTGACCATAACGCGGTATTATAAGCCCTGGGCAGGTGATACTACTGCATGAGTCCCACAGGGCAGGTGAGGCTCCCGCTGGTGAACTGCAGGGCAGGAGATATATTTAAGCGGTGTACACACCCATTTCACAGAGCAGTAAACAACTGTTTCACGTGAGGGGGCATGGCTATACACATTCAACCATTTTTCTTAGACTGTTGTATGGCTTCACAGGAAAAAAAGAAAACACTTGAGAAAATATATTGATGCACTGAGGACAAAAAAAAAATCAATGAAGGAAAGATAAAAGCAAAATGAAAGGAAAATACATTTTGAGCGCACCTGCTGTCAAAGCACAACTCAGAGATATATGCTATTGAATTTCACTCAAAAAATCTTGTGTATTTCCCAAAAAAGTAATAGTAATCATCTTATGGCTTGAAATGGAGGCTCTGTAGACTGTAGGTAAAATACCCCTGTCAAGAAAACTATGGAGAGCAATCAATCTGTCCTCAGATATTGCTGAAAAAGTGTTTCACCGATGAACTGAAAATGTGAACATTCCTTTCAGATGAAAGTGGCAGCATAATCTGTTTGTCTGACTGTGTAAAATATTCAACTCAGCTCTGATCAGCACCTAAGAATGAACCTTCTTTGTCCTTAGAAAAGAATATATCCAATGTGGACACTCATGCATGTATGTGTGTGTGTGTGTGTGTGTATATATATATATATATATATATATATAGGTCCATCCAAGAAATGATGCTCAGGGGGATGAAAATAAACTCAGTTTTACTTGATAACACTTTATTTTATTGATAGCCCAGTATCTTGGCTTTATGGAATGGTTCATTCAACTCACCAACTCCTAACGGGTCTGTTTTTATCGCACGCGCCGTAAAACCTTCCGAAACGCGTGAAACATGAGTGATGAAATTAAATGCAACATAAAAAGTACAATTAATAATTGTCATATCTACACCAAATTTTGTTTACAAACTACTACAATATTTTAGTCAATCTTTTCCAACTTTTACCTTTTGCACTATATATTCGATGACTCATAATTCTATTAATTTTTAACCCTGGTTTTTGATGTTTTGTACACTTAAAGTAAAATATTGTAGTAGTTTGTAAACAAAATTTGGTGTAGATATGACAATTATTAATTGCACTTTTGATGTTGCATTTAATTTCATCACTCATGTTTCACACGTTTCGGAAGGTTTTACAGCGTGTGCGATAAAAACTGACCCGTTAGGAGTTGGTGACTTGAATGAACCATTACATAAAGCCAAGATATAGGGCTATCAAAAAAAAAGTGTTATTAAGTAATACTGAGTTTGTTATTTTCATCCCCCTGAGCATCATTTCTTGGATTGACCCATATATATATATATATATATATATATATATATATATATAGGCACACATGTACTGTTAGGTAAAGGATAATTGTCACCCTTCGTAAAACTTCAGAAAAAAGCCTGCGTATTAAAAGGAAGTTAAATTGACAATATATGTATATTTAATAAATTTCATTAGATTGATCTCCACATTATATTGTGTCAGTCAATCCCTTCTTGATTCACTGAGATAAACAATTACTAAAGGATGTACAATATACAGAATTCCTTTGCCATGCATCACTATGGAAAAAAGCAAATAACTGTCAGTTCATAAGAGACAGGTCGTAATTACCCTTCATGAATGAGGCGATGGGAAGAAAATACATATACTCGGTTAAGCATATTACTTGACACAGTAAAGGAAAAAGGGAAACAATGAAGGAAAATGTCTGCACTTAAAAATACACATAAAAAACTCTCCAAAAGTTTATACTACCCGCATCTTGGCAACATCGGGCATATTCCAGGAGGAGAGCATCTTTTAGCATTGGCCTTCACAACCCCCTCTCCAAGCCACCAAAGCACCATCTTCAAGGCAGTAACAGTGTTCACTGCAGTTCTCGTAAAATACACGAGTTGGATTTCAGCCTGGAATTTATTAAAAAATAACTTTTAAATTTAGGAACAAACGGTAGAATTTTGCAGTTGAAGTGCGGATCTTATCAGGTCACAAGAAGAACTTATACCTAGTGGCAGAGAAAGCCCCTATGAACGTGGGCAAAACATTCAAACTCATTACAGATAGGCTGGCTGATTCTGAAGCCCAGGGCGTTCCTGCTGTGAGGTAACAGTGTTACTCGCAACATCAGCACAGATGGCTCAGCCCTCAAGCCCCTTATTTCTGTGGCAGCATCTCTCTGGGGTTCCCTGCTATCCTGTCTGCAATAGTTTCCCCTAATTTAAGCAGATCTTCCACTCTGCCGGAAATTTCCGTGCTTTCATATCAGGCGAGGCTCGAGGGCTCTGCAAGTGAGTGAAGTCTGTGCGTTTGGCAAGCTGAGCGGCGGGTGGGTAGTGGCACACGCCTAAATCATAGTTTATTTTGCCAGATTATTTTGCTTTTAACTGTGCCTGTGATAACACTAAATCTCTGGGGTTCCTCCTTCCACTTCCATCCCTCTCTGTCTCTCTGGCCCCTAGCATAGCATTACACTCCAGTCATCCATCAGCCTTCAGCTCCATTCATTTAGATGTTCTCATATGGCAGGCTGTGGCTTTCTTCCTGTTTTTGTCATATCAGCTGCCTTATAGTTTGAGCTGAGGGACATTACGATTTGAGGGAGAGGGCTTTGCCAATGGCAAAGAAGCCACAGTAGTAAACTTTTATGCATTAATTTCATTAATAAACACAGACACGCACACACACACACACACACACACACACACACACACACATATATATTTGTAATTCCATTCTGTGATAATGATATCAGTGTCTGTCCCAGCTGGTCAGGCCTTACTGAATACATTAGTGTCACACAGGTGAGCAGAGATAAGCAGGGGGATTAAGTCTGGCTCCACAGGGACAAGCCAATAAATTTCAGGAACAGCCCCACTTGTTTTCAGGTACAAACATTTGGGCAACCAGCGGGGACCTCTTAATTCTGTTGGGCACATGTCCCAGACTCAAAATGTTCTGCTGATATAAATACAGCACATTACAAACTGAATTTCACACATATGCACATACACACAAACTAACATGAGCAAAAACCCTCAATCAAACGCAGTGAATCCAGATCTCTCACATGCTGTACTGAGATATTTTCACGCATGCAAACAAAAATTCTTTTTTGGGGGTTTCCCGTCTACTTTTGGTGTGAACTGTGTATCGGACAAACCATGCAGCTTGAGTATGGCAGAACCGACATGTTACACACAAATCAAAATGAGCGGATTTACAAAACTTGCTCATTCCAAAACTTTCAAAATTAAAATAAAGATTTTGGAACTATTTTTATATTCAATTCAATTCAATTCAATTAATTGTCCCTTTAGGGAAATTGGTTTTGCAGCCAGAGCAACAAACATACACAAGACAACTGACACAATAAATAAACAAATGTGACATAAAAAGCTGAGTAGTACAAAAGGTTAAAAAGGTGCAGGTGCATACCAGCCAAAGACCTAAAATAGACCAACAGGGTCCCCACAGTGGCTATTATCATTAAGGAGGTGAACAGCAGTAGGGACAAATGACACTTGGAGTCTTTTTGTCCTCCCAGTCGAGGCCCGGAAACGACGGCCCGAAGGCAACAGGTCAAACTCACTCTGTAGTGGGTGATTCAGACAGTCCAGTATAGGGTGAGCCTTCCGCAGGATCTGTTTATTATAGATGGCCAAAAGGCCCTCCTGTTGGCACCCAGAAACTTTGCCAGCAGCTTTCACCAATCTACCCATACGGTTCTTGTTGGCCAGATTCAAGTTCCCGAACCAAGCAATAATACAAAAGGATAAAACAGTTTCAGTTACACTTCTGTAGAAAAGAGACAACATGTTGGTACAAACATTGAAAGATCTCATCTTTCTTAGAAAAAAAAAAATCTCTTCTGGACCTTTTTAGAGGTGGCATCGATATGAGGCTCAAAGCATAATTTTTGGTCAAGAACCACACCAATATTTATAATTGTCCACCATCTCAGTGGCAGCTGCCTTGATAAAGACAGGTAGCGGGCTAGGTGGAGATTTTATAAAATCAATAGCCATATCTTTAGTTTTGGCTACGTTTAGTTGAAGGAAAGATTTGTCGCACCAGGAAACAAAATCATCCACAACCTGCCCATGTCCCGTCTCATCCCCCGCCAAAAGGCTAACAATGGCCGTGTCGTCAGCAAATTTTAAGATGTATCTATTATTAACATTGCTGTGACACTCGTTAGTGTACAAAATATATAAAAGTGCAGAGAGACAACGACCCTGGGGAAAACCCATAGAAGAGGGCAGAACATTAGAATACACACCATTCACCTTCACACACTGTGTTCTATTGGTAAGAAAATCCAAAATCCAGCCAATTAAATTGGGGTCGAGTTCAAAATTTTCAATTAGCCTTTCAGCCTATAGGTGAGGTTGTATGGTATTAAACGCGGATGAAAAATCCACAAATAAGACTCTGGCATGAGTTTTTGGGCCTTCCAGGTGTTTGAGCAACAAGTGCAACAGAGTAACCACAGCATCCTCCACACCTCTACCCATTCTATATACACAGTTGTAATCAAAATTATTCAACCCCCATTGCAAATTAGGTTTACTGGCAAAATTTACAAACTTTCAGCTGTTTGCAATGAACAAATCAAACAAGAACAATTTAAATGGCTCAACCCAACAAATATTTCAAGTGGCTTCACCAAATTCAACACAAAATGCCACTTTTAATGACTACTGCAGGCTCAAAATTATTCAACTCCTTCATGACAAGCATCTTTAATACTTAGTAGAAAACCATTTTGCCGCTATGACCTGCTGGAAATGTGATGCTTAGGCAGATGTCAGCTTTTGACAGCATTCCCAAGGAATCTTAGCCCAGTCCTCATGGACAACGGCCTCCAGTTCACTGATATTCCAGGGTTTGCATGCTGCAACTGTGTTCTTCAAATCCTACCAGAGATTTTTTTTATGGGGTTGAAGTGAGGCGACTGTGATGGGCACTCTAGAATCTTCCCAGACTTCTTCTGAAACCAAGCCTTGGTGGATGTTGAGGTACACTTAGGATCATTGTCCTGTTGGAAGGTCCAATGATGCCCAAGCGTCAGCTTCCCTACAGATGGCATGACATTTTCTCGTTGGATATCCTGGTACTCGACTGAATCCATCTTGCCCCCCACACTTTGCAGATTTCCAGTGCCAGACGAAGCAAGGCAGCTGCAGAGCATCAAAAAGCCCCCACAATTCTTCATTGTAAGCAGGGTGTACTTTTCAGTATATGCTTCTTTATTCCTCCTGCAGACGTACCACTGATTCATAAGCCCAAAATATTCCAGTTTTGTTTCATCACTCCACTGAACAATATCCCCAAACTTCTGTGGCTTATTTATATGGTTTTGTGCATATTGGAGCTTGTGCTTTTGGATCAGTTGTGGTGAATGTCTTGGAGACCTTCAGCATTTAGTATGCGCCCTACTGAGCAAAATAAAACCACAGTGCCTCCTGCCTCCAAGTCTTGCTGCGGGTCTCCTGCAGTCACTCGAGGGTTTTTGACCACCTGTCTCCTCAGGAATCTGGTGACAGCCATTGATAGCTTCCTTTTTCTGCCACATCCTGGTACTGTAGCCACTCCTCCTTTTACTCTGAACTTGTGAACTATGCTTCCAACTGTATCTCTATGAAAATTCAGTGCCTGTGCTACCTTTTTATATCCTTTTCCATGTTTGTGCCAGACAATGATTGGCTCTATTAGCTTTTTGGACAATTCTTTTGACAGCCATATTTCTAATATGCAATCAAATGTCACTGTCAACAAACCCCTAGAGAGTGCAAGTATTTGATGTGTTCTATCTCAACCAAACCTGATGCAACTAATTAATTGATTAGCTACATTAGGTGTGCTTGAGACAACACCTGATTTGCAAATATGCTCTTATGAGGGATTCTATTCGGGGTGTTGAATAATTTTGAGACTGCAGCAGTCATTAAAAATGGCATTTTGTGTTAAATTGGGAGAAACCACTTATAATATTAGTTTTGTTGAGCTATTTAAAATGTTCTTGTTTAATCTGTTTATCACAAACAGCTGAAAGTTTGTAAATTTTGCTATTAAACCCTATTTGCAATGGGGGTTGAATCATTTTGATTGGAACTGTGAATATATATAAAACCAAGATTGTTAATACTGTATGCTATGCTCAGTCCTGTCATATCATGTATGCAAACTTTTAAATAAGTATTTAAAGAAGTAGTAATATTTTTGTGATATTAAGAATTTACTTAACAGCGGCTGAGCACATTTTGGAAAATCATTCCTGAAAAGTCGACGACACACTGACTGTACATTGAATCTGAGACACCCAGATAACCTCTCTTTGCATGCATTGAACACAGTGAGCATCACTGAGAATCTAAATCAGGTACAATCTTATATCAGTGTTAAAGTGTTTTTATAAGTACAACAGGGGTTTTCCTAACAGTAAACGTTTCACTGTCCAAAAGAGATGATTTCATACAAAATAATGAGGAAATGCTTTAAAGTCTTTTGAGGACAGTTTGTCATTGTTTATTTTAAATTCATTTCTAACAAGCAACCAATACATTAAAATAAATAAATAAACAGTCAGCTGGTTAACTGAATACTGAATGCCTGCCAAGTGCTTGTTAGCTTTTGACTAGCTGTTTGTCAATAGACCTTAGACTTAACTACTATTCCTCACTTCAATCTGAAATACCTACTTTCTGTGCCGAACCAATTAAATTAGGTGCAGTTCCCACTATTATATCACCATAATTTTTGCTAATGTTCCATTAAATCTGAACTTGTCTATCAACGTATTCTTCACTGAAGTGTGTCTACATCAATGTGTTCATGTTTGTATTGTCACTGCAATTATGCACAGAGAGTTGGTGGTCGATTCAGTTTCAAATCAGTCTATTTGGGAAATTAACTTAATTTTGTTGGGGAAAATCAGAGGTATTATTTCGTAACCCTAAATATAATTTGAAATTTTTTCTCCTGTTTTAAACAACTTGTCTTGGGTATAAAAACTGCAAAGTACAAACATTGTCTGTCCTGTGGAGGCTGTTAGGCACACACCACATCGCTGATGGACTGAGAAGAGATAATAGGGAGGAGTCGTTGGAGTTAACAAGACTCACTATCATGTCATCCTGCAAGATACTTTAACTTTTTGCACACAGTGACCATTAGTCACAGCTGTGGTGCACTGTATGAATCAATGAATTCATAAAAATCAACTTGTCTTGGTATAAAAAAGTACAAACATTTCAAAGGTTAAGAGGTTCAGTTGGTCTTCAGAACAAATGAACTCAAGTGGGATGATGGCTGGCACCAGACAGGCTGTTTTGAGCATCTCAAACTCCTGATCTGGGAATTTTCAACTACATCATTCTCTTGATTTTACAAAGAATAGTAAAGAAAACAAAACATCCAGTGAGTTGCAGTTCTGTGGCAATGTTAATGAGAGAAGGGTAAATATTTTTTTGCACACATTTCACCCCTTAATACCAATTGAGCATCATTTAAATTCCACAGCCTGAGAATTGCCATGATTGCTTTTTTGCACATTAAAAAAAAAAAAAAACCTTCATCTATATGGCCTGCATTATGCACAGAATGAGTGCTGTATTCTCCCTGAGGATATGTAAATGATGCAGCATTCACAGTGCATGTTTATCAAGAGGTGTATGCTCACAGTGTTAACGAGTATTCGTGGGTGTGAGTATGTCCACAAGTATTTAGGCATAATTCTATCTGAAAGTTCTGACTTTTTTTGGCATGTTTATGTCCATGTGTATCTGTGTTTTTGTGTGTGTTTCCATGCAGCCTCTTTGTGCCTGTGTATTACAGCTTTTGCATGAAAGTGCAAATGTGTGAATGCATGTGCTAATATGAAAAATAAGTGTTAGTAACAGCTTTCTGCATCTGTGGGAGAGCAGATGTGTGTGAATACATGAATGTGCGTGTGCGCTCTTGGCCTACATGAGACAGCCTGATCGCTTGTTAAATTTCTCCTAGTGTTTCCCTCATTACTCTGCTGGCTGCGTAAGCCTGACGTAATCAAGACTCTTTCAGGTGTTTAGTTTCCGCTGAAGGTCGTATTTGTCATTCATACAGGCTGCGAGAGCCTCTCTTATTGAATGCACGAGTCCTGCTACTGTGAACTGAGCGGCGGGTGACCAGGTATGTGGCCAACACCGCTGAAACCTTTCCCTCGAGGGTGTGGTGGGGGCAGTCAGTTAGCAAGAGAAACTATCAGGGGAAGGAGATTTGGAAAGAGGCAATGAGCACACACACTTATTCACACAGCCACTCTCACATTCAAACATGGAATTACACACATACTCATGCAGTCTGAATACAAATGGCAAGCTTCCCTAATGAGCAATACAAAGATGGATGAGTTTTTTTTTTTTTTTTTACATAATACGGTCAACTGAAGTGATGTGACATTTTAGTTTGTTTGGATTTATTCTAATACCATTTGCCTCCAGTAATGCTCCTGTACCTTGCATTGATCAAGATGGTCACTATATGCATGTGGTGACACAACAACAGTTGAGTGATCGGCTCTTCCGCAATGCTGCTCACACACATTAGGCATCTCCGGAGCTAGAAAGTGTGTTGCATCAGTCATGCGGTTGCTTTGCTTGTGACAAGCAGTAAAGATAAGACTGATATGCGAATTGTTCACTTGGCTATGCTTGTTTTTTTCACACAAAAGTACAGACACATGCATGCGTATATGCTCATACACCACAAAAAGCTGGAGGAGTACTTATCTATAATTCACCTCACGGTTCGCAGGCTTGTGCATAGAGGTTTACCAGTTTCATTACTAGTGGTGAAATCCACCATAATGCATGTGAAACTGATTAACCATCATGCAGAAGGACTTAAATTCCGCGCGAAAATCTCTTACATATGCGTTGATTGAATAATTGCTGGCTACAGCAGGGGAACATAAATATGCCACTAAAACTCACGCCGAATGCGTGAGAGTTGACAGCTATGCGTCATTAATGAAAACTGACCACATCAGATAATGTTGAGAATTTTCGGAGTTTCTGTAATGGTAATTTAAATGAATGATTGAAAACAGGTCAAGAATTAGGCTATTCACACTCACTTTAACTTAACAAGGAGAACTGACGACACCTGATGGTCCTTAGGATTTTCGGAGTCAAGTAAAATCAATTTTATGATGATTGAAAACAGGTCATGACCAATCATTATTTTTAAGGGATGGTTAATGCTTCCCCTACTGCCACTTCACCAGCCGCCACTGGTGTGAAGAGATATAGTGCATAATGCAAATATTTACCACAGAGCAGGCTGCAAATAATATCATTGAAACATGAGATTTTATGGAGATTTTCCAAAATGTTCGCAGTCTGCCAGGACCTCACACAGTACTATTATTGAACAATCACAATCTTTACTTGAGAGACAGCATATTACTGAAATAGGGGGTAGAGGCTGACACATAAATATCATGCATATTACTACGCCTCTAGTCTGAAAGTTGGCCGGAAATGAAATTGATGAGCCTGGAAGCCAGGAGTATTCACGTAATCACCTGATGATTATTATGAGGGCTGTGGGCAATTTAGCACACTGCAAAAGACCAGATTTATGTAACACCAAATTTCTGTTTTTCTTCCTTTGGAAATAGTAAATGCAGAGTGGTCCTGTGCACCTGTTTCATCAGATGGGAACAAAAAAAGTTGTGCACTCCGTGATTCACAAACTCATCAAGAATGGAAAAATACTACTACTTTTAACCACAAAGAACACTAAAGAAGAGTGAGTGCATCTGTACTACCCAATACACAATACGGGCAGCAAGCTTTGTCATGCTGTAATGACGCTGTGCATGCACTTATGACGTTGAGCAATTTCACAGTTGTAAACGGTATGATGCAACTTGCTTAGTAATTAACACAACCACACACAGTGTGAAAGGGAGTGCTCACAATTAATGGTTTTGCTGACTCAGTGAAAGAAGTTTTAGATGCGTAAAGCCTTCTATGTAAAGCTGTAACAAAGCTGTCTAGCTTTCTTAGCTACTCACAACATACTCTGATTTGCGGAGAGGTGCTGTGCCTTCTATTTGTTAAGTCATGTCATGTGTTCTTTTGTCTTTACTGTAGTATCTTTTAATTTCATTTGTTTAATGTGAGATAATGTGAGCCCAAAGCTGGAGGAAAAAATCAAGGAAAGAAAAGAAAAGTAGAAAATATTTGGAATACATGCTTGTTTATCATGCACAAAGGACCACATCAAGTCTGGCGAAGCATGCTTTTTTTGGACAGCAGCAACAATCAGACTGAATTTAATACCTCCTTCGTATGGTTTCAAAGGGAAATCAAATTTTCATTAATTACCGGATCGATCCTCAGCGTAGAGTGTGAAATATCTCCAGAATTCTGATTTTCCTCATAATGACTTGCATTAAACCATTCTTTGGTGGGATAATTCTAGTTACCACAGTACCCCGAGAATTTAAAATCTAATTTCACACCAAGTCAAAAGCAAGTCTCTGTTCTTCAAAAGCAATCTCTCAGCTATAGCCAAAATACAGCAAAACAAAAAAGCAACAAAGGAATCAAACGGATTTAAATTATTTAACCTTTATTACAACCGGGAAACCCACTGAGACTTCAGTCTCATTTGCAATGGTGTCCGGTTTACACATTCACATGAAAAACAAATACTATATTATAAACAATAATCAACATATCTCATTATTACTGGCTGACGAGGGCAGAGCTGCAGCCAATCCAATCAGTTTTGCTGGGCACTGTGAGAGTCACCGCTCCTTGGTGGCTCCAGTTTGCCTACAGTGTATATGATGCTGATATTCTAATTCTCTCTGGCAGTTTTGAAGCACAGCAGTTGATTTTCTACCTCTCCCAGTCAATTTCAAAGTGGAACATTTCCTCAATGTAATTGAAATTTGCAATTAACTTTCAAGCCATTCTTAGCTGAATGAGAATTTCCTTTCCTCTTCTTTTATCCTCGCTTTCTTCATTTCCTTTATGAAAATAGGTGGCTTGAAATGTGCTAGCCTCCATACCTTCATAAACCACTATAATCCAATAAAAGTGTTGCGCAACCTGGTGCAGTAGTGTGCTTTGTCTGAACTCTCAACTTTATTTTCTCTATGAAAAAATACTCGCTTTAATTGAAATTTCAAAACACCTTTGGTTACTTTAACATATTTTAATCTATATAGTCTCTAGAAACTGCAGCTAAGTCCACAAAACATCAACTCTTATTTGGGTCTATCGACAACATGCATGGAATTCAGCCACATAGCTGCGGCAAGTTTCCCTACAGAACTGCTGCACAAATTCCATGTGTGCTGTTCGTGCTTTTACATTGAACATATTAAAATGCAAAACAATATTTATCATCCATCTTTCCTCAAGCAAACCTGCAGGAGCCTTTAGGGTTGCCTAAAAAAGTGAGCATTCGCAACCATTCCTCACCTGTCTTGTGAGAGACAGATGAGAGATGAGGAGAGAGAGCTGAATGTCCACCTGTGTACACCTGAGAGATGTGAGAGACAGGCTCTGTTGGCTAATTCAATAAGCGCTGACTCAATAGCAGTGTACACTTTGCTCTATTTACTGTTCTCACCAGAGAAAAGAATAAAACTTGAAAAACCTGCTGAAGATACTGCACTTTCAGTCAACAAATATCCCAGGATGAAATAAATCACTCAACCAAAGGAGTTAAAAAAAGAAATCATTTCACTGAATGAAATACATGTTGAGGAAAGAAAAGAGTTGTAACTTAGATTTTTTTTATTTGTACGCTGCATAGAGCCAATTTCCCTGAGTTTACAAGTGCTCAAGAGGAAATTATTAAAAATATGTACTTGATATACTTTTGAAGAATTTCTTTCAAAGACATGTAAATGACAGATTCCTGAAAGACTAAATACATCACTTTCATCTTCCAAACTGAAATGTTCAATTGGCCTGATTGAGGGGGACTATTAGGATTAAACTACAAAAGAATCTTCCCTCGAGATATAGAGTGGCACTGCAGCTCGCAGCAAATGACTAAAACTATCATAAATATAAAAGTGAAGTGGACTCTGTGTGTGTGCGTGCATGCGTGTATGCGTGTGACTGGCTAATCAGTGGAAAACCGTGTGGAGCTGATGTTTGCCATTTAGCATAATTATGTATTTTGGGTCAAGGAAGACCCTCGTGAAAACGGCAAGTTGATAGGACCAATACTTTTTGAGAAATAAGTGGTTTTTGATAAAATTGACTCAGAATTACGGTGCTACCTCAAAAATCACGTTGCTTGCACTGAGAACAATAGAGCAAGATGTCTCATGCCCTTATTACAGTGAACACTGGCCTGGAAATGACTCCGTCACGGGACCAAAGTGAACAATGCACCATTATGATGTCATCATGTTGCTATAGTGTTTCCATGACAAACATCACATGACAATGACTCAGTCACATGACCAAAGTGAACAATGCACTATAATGATGTCATCACGTGCACCATTATGATGTCATCACATTGCTGTGGTGTTTCCATAACAAACATCACATGACCAAGCCAATTCATCCACAAGAGTCATGAATCTCAAAACACAGATGCCAAATTTCAGATGCCAGGCCGCAAGAAAAAAAAAAAAAAAGCATCTCAGTGACAGCCACCTTAAAGCAAAGAGGTTACGTAGAGCTGCTGAGTCTTCACTGGAGCGGCAACAACACCAAAATGCAAATTCTGAAGGAATGAGAGCTAAGACAGCCAATGACACATCCCCCGAAAGACTTCAGCGCCAAACTGCAAAGGCTGAAAGGAGAGAACCCAAAGAGTAATTGAAACTTCACCAGAGAGAATTCAGCAACTAGCTGCAAATGCTGCAAGAAACAGAGCTCAAAGAGAAAATGAAACCCTCACAGAGAGACGTCAGCGCCAAACTGCAAATGCTGAAAGAGACAGAAACAGAAGAGAAAATGAGACCCATGGTGCATGAAGTTTAACAGTTATCTTATGTGTTAAAGTCAACTCTCCCAAACATAGACACGACCACTTATAGAACCCGTGGATCCCCACAGGCAATGTGCTAGTTCTTTATATGCTCTTGAAGCCACTCAACCAGATTGAGCGAACAATAAATATGTGTTATATTTTGAAGTCAAGTAAACTTAGATGTTAAGGTAGTATCTTTGTTAATTTTAGTTTTAGCTCAATTTGGCAACACTGTCATTCTGTCGTTGTCCCATTGTGGCTGCTTTTTTTTAATCACCTCTTTTTAACAACAAATCTTATGTCAACTGAAAAAGATGACTTGATAATCTGCAAATGTACTACATTCGCATGTGAAATTATCACGTGGTTGTAGATTATGAGTTCCAAAACCACGTGGTTTATTTCATGTGATTTTCATGTTGCTTTTTCCACATAGGATCTGCTCATAAAATCCCAGGAGAAATGCATGTGAACATGTGCTAATGAGATGTATTTTCATGTTGCTTTTATCATGTGATCTACATACATGCCAACTCTACCGCTTTCGGAGCGTTTCATTCTGGAAAAAATGCCCCAAAAGCGGTAGTCTACCGGCAAAAGCAGTAGAGTTGGCATGTATGGATCTATATGCACATGTGACGTTTGAAATTCTTGGAAGGGCATTTTAAATTAGTTTAAAATTTCGACAAGCCAATTTCGATTTTCCTAGGGTCGCGAGAGAGCTGGACCCTATCCCAGCTGACTATGGGAAAAAGTTGAGGACCCACCCCGGACAGCTCGCCCGTCCATTGCAGGGCACACACACTATCATGTGACATGATGTGCATGTCTTTGGACTGAGGGAGAAAATCCATGGAAACATGGGGAAAACTTGTAAACTCCACTCAGAAAGGCCCCAGGCCAGATTCAAACCCACAACCTTCTTGCTACGAAGCAGCAGTGCTAACTACCACCACTGTGCCTATTGTTAAAGTAATGGAGGAGTCAGAACAAAGTCATTCATAGTAGCATTCATATTTGACTCAAGTGAAATTATCAGTATCTCCGTTAGGAAACGGGATATGGCTCTTAACATCGGGAATGTCCCAATTTCTGGAATGTGTGTTGACCCTTCGTACGACAAACACTAGCCTGCTCTTCCAATTTCTGATCCAAAAGCATAGTTAACAAGCATGGGGGGCAGGAACTGAAGACTAGAGCCTACAGCTGATATTCTGGGAAAAATATGTAACTTTGTGTTCACAAGGTTGCGGTATTTAAGGCATCACACCACTGACAGCAAACCCAATTTGGGGAAGCATTCCAGTTCCTTCCTTAATCTTGAAAGACCTACATGTTCTCTCACAGCCAACCCCCTCCCCTGCTCCCAACCAGCGGTGACTGGTGAACTGGTGATAGGGGAGGCTCAAACCAATTTCTTAAAATTAATGATTGGTCACGACCTGTTTTCAATCATTCATTTAAATTACCATTGCAGAAACTCCGATAACTCTCAACATTATCAGATATGGCCAGTTTTCATCGATCCTTGGCTCGCAAATGGTTGGACTCTGTCCCATTCATCGTTTTGTAGAGTACATCTGAGTCTAGCCAATTAATGTGGCGGTTGTGTTAAGTTGACAAGAACCTAGATAATATGTGTATGTCACAGGTTGATTCAATCATTAGTTTGTGGTTTGCCTAATTAGCAGAGACAATAGGGTCTTGTGTGTTATGTGTGATGATGTTTACTGTGTTTCTGAATATTTTCTTTATTTTGAATTGTAGTGGCCATTCACATGCGTGTGTGTGCATCAGTGTTGTACTGAATTTTTTGTGGATTTTATTGTTGCCATTACCTTTCTGCCCTAATTGACTCTTTTAGACATCTTGCTCATGGACAAACCTGGCAAACCCCTTCCTGTTTTACTACTCTGCCCATATTTGGGCAGTGCTTCCTCTCCCTGCCTGTGTGACTTAATCATTCCATTAGAACTTGTTGATATTCCCCACCCCTCTACCTATATTTGGACAGCACATCCTGCCACAGACTGATTCCACTAATAAGTAGACGAGAACGGATTATTGTCTCTGCCCTGCTGCCCATGGTTGCACTTAGTGGCTAAGTGATTTGATGACTGGCCACACCCTGTTTGAAGTGTATAAAAACCAGTTTGTGTAATGCGAGCGAGGAGAGAGGACTACTAGATTGGGAGCCCTACTGCCATTGGGTCCAATGTGCACTACTACCCTGCAAGGGCCATAATTGTTTTGCTGCTCTGGCCCCAGATTTCCAGGACCCCTTTGCCTGAATGCCGGTGTGCTGCAGCTGAATTTCATTCTACACTCGCTATTGCTGCCTAAAGGGCCGTAACAATATTTTACTGCATTCCAGTGTGAGTGTCCTCTGCTGTCCCTGGTGCCAGTGCTCATTTTGTGACTCTCTTCTAGCCACTGGAGTATTTGCCCTGGTGTTCTGCAGTCCAGTGCTGTCCTGGAAGTGGGTGGCTGCCCCTGAAACCCCCCCTCAACGCTTGCTGTTGCTGTCCAGTGCTGTAACGACTTTCGGGTGATCTGACGACTGCCGCAACCCTCTTGACGTGAATACTATCGCCCCACCCACTTCAGCCGCGGACACTCAGAGCCACACTGGATCAGAGCTTTCCCCTCTGCCTCAAAGACTGTAGAGACTGAAATGTGTGGACTATTTTAAATTTCCCCCAAGTATTTCCTATTGAGTGTTATTAGCCCATAATAAAGAATATATTTTGTATTTAAACTTTGGCTGTCTGTGTTTCTGCTGCTGGGGCCTGAGTCATTGGTTAAAGCTGGCCACTAGGTGACATGTACGACATCACCAAAAAACACGAAGCCTAGCCTATCGCGTTCATACATATTCTTTACGAGGGTTCTCAAATGCTGTGCAGTGGCATTGATGTAACTGGAAGTGGGCAGACGTGATGCTTCTTGCAACTTCATGGCAATGCTTAATGGGGAAAGTCAGATCAGAAATGTCACGAGTTTAACAAATCTGGGGTTACCACCTGAACATGACCCACAAGGAAGCTCATTCAGCTGTATCCATCAGCTAGCCCCCTAAACATCCCACACTAATTTACCCTGATCCTCTCACATGCTCAGTTTTTTTTTTTTTTTTTGACATACAAGCCCTTCAGCTGAAAATTTACTCAGGTTATCTTGCTCGGATAGTTCACGTTAAAGATCTTGCCCCCACCTTGTCTTACATTTCCTGCAGTTGTGTGAGCCGACGTATTCAGAATAATGACTGAGTTAAGTTCTGTGAATATCAAGACTGTAAAAAACTTAACTCACAACTCCTGACATCACCATGTTGAGTGAAGGAATCATTTTTAGTGTACATTTATTCACTCACATATTTACGTTTGCTCATGGATATGCATTTGCACGTTTAAGGTAATTTTTGTATGTGATTGTCTATATCAACACTTGCGTTTGTGCTTTGCGCATCTTGGTGCTTTTATGTTCTCAGATGATGGAAATAATGTGAGCTATACAGGCACCAAGAATGTACTCCAGATAGCATCAAAGTGTTGGCACTGAGCAATACGCCAGGGGCTGTCTCTTGATCTTAACTATCAATGGCAGCCTGCAGTGTGACATCATGTCTGAGGATAAGCCAAGAGCAAATACCCATCCTTGACAGGAGAAGCCAGAGCCAAGTTTTGCCGAAAAAAAAAAAAGATAACCTTAGATCTGCTGCAAAGGACTGATTGACTACATTAATCAGTTTATCTCAAAAGCACTTTTGTCACCAGATTTGACAAAGAGCAATGAGATATCTATTTGCATTATTCAGACAGAGGATTGCTTTCTGTGTACATTTCGTCTGAATTTTCTGACTTTTCAGGGCAGGATGAAAATGATGAATGATGGGTAAAGACACCAGATTATAGGCAAATATGCAGTAATCCTCTTAAGAAAACAACCACTGTAAACATTTGCATTGTCAGGGGAAACATTATTATCCATGATCCAGTATGCCATACACTGTCTTATGAAGATTCGAGTATGCAGTTTTATTTTCTACATTGTGAGAAATTAGGGCAGAGCATCGAAAGAACCAGAGGTTCTTGCATACTGTAGTTCTTAGGCTAAGAACATACAGTCAAAGCACCAAATAATTTGGTTGTAATTGGGGTTTTTGACTTTGATTTAAGGAGGTGATTGGGTGACAGGGGAAGTTGTTTCAAGAAAAAGAAAACTGGAAAATATTGGAAAATATTAAATGAATAATGCAATTTATTCACATTATGTAGATATTAATATGTTTTTGCTTAGTTGATGCAGTCAAACAGAAATTTCCTGTTTATATTCTAAAGCTGCAACATTGCAGTAACATTATGTATTGTATGTGATTGCTGGAATGATACATTCTGTTGAATGTATGTACTGTAAATACTTCCGAGTGATATCCCAGTGATATTGTAAAAACCATAGTGTAGGCAAGTGCCCTCAATTCTCTGATAAAATGGGGTTTTTTTTCCCCCTAAGCAGTCAAGTCCACCCTCATTAAAAATTAAGAAAGGCTGCATATGATAAAATGCATAGTTATATAAGTACAAACTAATGCCGGTCCCTGCCTATGTGTACATAACTGCAGGATTTGAGTATCACGGAGACACAAAGAAAAGGACTCATATAAAGCAAGACACTTACCATTTAGAATGCCACCCACTTTCAGTTTATTATGATATGATCATTTTGATAATTTAAAAAAAAAAAAAAAAAAAAGAAAATTCAAAATTGTAGTTGTTTCTCTTATTTTTCAATGAAATAACTCCTTGACCACAAGAGTGACCAAGAATGATTCATATAAAAGTGGTCATAAGAACCACTGCATGTCATAGCCCATTATGAGCTGCCTCCGCCTAATGGCAAATCGGATTAAAAATGAATAAATTTAGGATTGATGTGAATTGTATGATTTTGATATGCTTACCTTACTGTTAAGGAAGCATTTTGACTCATATGGCGCTCACTTTTGTGTCATTTTTATCAAGGATGCTAATTCTGCCCCAGGTCTTAAAACTTTCGTTGAATCAGTCACTCGCTGTAAATGAGCACAATGCCACCTTGCAAGAAATGCTGCACCACTGGAAAGGGAAGCTAAGTTGTTGCACTTTAAGGTTTAACTGGCAAATTTGCACCATGGTAACCATTGAAACTATTTATTCTCCTCCAGTCATTTGTGTTAAATCATCTGGGTATACTAAATACTGGTCTATCACCATTTATAGCACAGTTACTGTATATGAAACAAGCTAATCTGCATGCGTCATCTTACATGCGTCATAATTTTGCTATCTTAATTTCGCAAGGTTAGATTTTTAGGTAAGTAAGGACAGTGTATTGAACAGTGCTGTCCAGACGTTTTATTTGATGCGTTTGTCAAGTTGTTAAATAACAAATTTGCTTCTTCCTGTTTTATTTCTAAAATATCTCAAGTTCCATTAAAACCTCTTTAGAGCATGAAAGACTGAGCAGCTATGACACATAGACTTTCAGATTTTCCCATTTAAAGATTAACTGTCTACGTCACCTTCACCAACAAGGGAGGTGATTTTCAAGCAACATTGTTTCCCTCAAATTAAAGCCTTCCGATTTGAAATCTTTGAAAGCTGAGTTCCTGAACATGACAATCTGTTTCAAGCTCTTAAAGTGAGATATGGAACAAGTGGGATCATTCTGTCATGCTTTAATCATCTGTGTGTAAAAGGCGGCATGTTTACCGTTGAGTATTTATTGCATTTTAGTGGGTCCAGTGAAGCAGTAATTGCCATTGCTGGTATAAATCACACTCCAAATATTCTGAATAAATATATCTGCAAGAAATGTAACAAATGTGACAGTACTCAACGGAAGCAATGTTTAATTCAGTTCTCTTATTGTGTAGACTTTAGGCAAGACTCTTTGCAAGCACGCAAGAGAACACTTGAGGGACACATGCGGAAGGCATTTCACATTTTTGGATCCTGATTGGATATGGTATGTTAGGTCTGGACTTGTTATGGTCCTCTTTTGTTATAGCTTGAGTTCACAACACTTTCTTTGCAAGGAAAAATCACAAAATATGGTGTGGGTGGGAACAACACTACCAACACCAACATGAACAACAAGAAAATTTGTAAAATGCATCTTTTTTTCTTTTTTGAAACCAAACTACCTCTGAAAATACCTCTTTTCAACAACAGCCCTGTGCCACCTACTGGGAGGCCGCAAAGCCCAGAAAAACATACCAGAACAAAGTCACATTGTTAACAGTGAGATAGCCGTGTCTCACTTTATCGTGAAAACTGAACAAAATAATAATCCAGGTTTCTTTTGTTGCTCTTCTGGTGAGTTCTTTATATTCCTGCTCTCTTTTATATGTGGCAACTTGTACTTAATGGGCTCTATTACGAGGAAAACGGAGGGAGGTGGGGAGAAAACCAAACTTATCAGAGGATTCTCTTCATCCCAGCCTGAGCTGCATTTTTCACACGACAGCGATTCCATTGTCAGAGGTAATGCGATATCACAAGTCTAGTTTCCACACCTTCCCAAAATCAGTCAGCAAATTCTAAGGACCCCACAGAAATTTTCTGACAGATTCTACTTGGCCTATTTCTCTATGCATCATGGTTTACATTAATGCTTCTTCCTCTGGTAGAGATGATGTCTCCCGCTTTTCTTTCTCTCCTCAGGCAGCAGTCAGAAGGCCTGGCAAGACTCCAGATAAAGAGATGAGAAGTATCTGGACAGAGGAAGATGGTGAGATGGAGAGCAGTTTCCATGGTGGTCTGTCTGAGAGACTTTTTACTTTCAGCAATTGACAAAAGCAAACGTCTGGAATACCAAGTGAACCATATGCAACAGGAAGACAGGGCTCAGAAGGCCTCACTTTTAATAAAGCCTTCCTGAGTTGTCTTGCTATGCCTTCAGTCTTAGTCAAAAATCTAAGAGTGTAAATAATGGACGATGATGGGCAAAAGCAGAAAATGCAGCAGTCTGCCTTCCATGCAGTAGCATTTAGTGTGTCTTCACGGCCTTTGCCACCTTTTGTTTGGTCCTGCTTTACTGTAGAAGACCATGATGACCTCATTCCTCTCGGCATAATGGAACGGCAAAGCTTAAAATAAAGATAAATAATAAATAACTCACACTTCCTTTAAAATATTGTATTTGCTTGTTGCACAGACTGGCAGAACTATTGGCCTGGAGTGCCCCAGTTTGGCTGTAACTATAAAGAATTGTGATATTTATCTCAGAGGTACCCTTCTGAGATAGAGCAGGACTGTTCAGTTGATGAATAGTGACCTGTAGTTCATTCAGACTCCACATTTCAGACACACAGCCAATGTCTTCAAAATGAACACTGCAAAAAATGAAAAGAAAAAAAAAAATACTAGGTAAGATGAATTTACTCATTTTAAGACTTAAAACACTTATTTCTATCATCATTTTTCTGAGTAAGACAAAAAAATTTGTCCTTGATTTGAGGTTTTTTTGACTATCTTGCCAATGGGGTTAGTACATTTTCACTAGTCAACCAATAGTAACTTGTTTTAAATCACTATTTGCTTGTTAAGTGAAAATTTACTTACCCCATTGGCAAGTTAGTCAAAATAACCTCAAATCAAGGACAAATTGTGATAGAAATAAGTGTTTAAGTCTTAAAATAAGTAAATTCATCTTACCTAGTATTTTTTCTTTTCATTTTTTGCAGTGAAGCCTCAGTCTTCCTCCTGTTCATTTCACTCTTTCTTTGCTCCAAAATTCCTTCCAAAACGCACCAGAATGTTGACAATGAGAACACAAACATTTGTGCATTATCATGTGTTGAGCAGAGAAAGATTCTCTGCCGACAGATTTGGATGACTAATGATGACCCAACATGACATTATAAACTGTTTTCAATGCAGATTTTCATTGCATCCTCAAGATTGGTCACACATACCTTCCCTCTGCCGAAACAGCCATAAACTCTGTTGACAGAGCTTTGCAAAAAAAAAAAAAACCAAAACTCAAAAATCATCTGAAATGAAAGGCAGAAAATCTCCTCAGAGGGCTTGACGTTAAACTGATCGTAAATTTCCTGGATCTGTCTGAGACCAAATCTTACAAAGTATAAACGGATATTGTACAATGCATTATACACAAGGATTCTCTAAAATGGCAGTTAATATCTTTCAAATACTTTTACCTCGTCCTTTCATTATTTTTGGATTACAGAAGTTATCACATTGGAATACTCTGCTATGTTCATAATTCATCTACCATTGGACATAAATATCTTTGGTTAACAGCACGCAAATATCAGTGGGATTGAAAGGGATATTTTCTGCAATTTTCTGTCTAGCAAGACACAGCACCTTTTCAATATTTTTATTGCATCGTTATACCCATTCAGGTACTCAAAATGATTTCAAACGTCCTACAAGGCTTCCCACTCCAGGCTGTGCCAGGATGCCCCAAACAAAACTGCACACTCCGTTTGTCTTTACTTATTGTTCACAACATTATTATCATAAATGTCCTTGATGCGTGTAATAATTTTGAATTATGCAGGGTACTGACTTTCAAGCCCCTGTTTGTACCACACAGCTCCACAATTCACATCCACACATAATGCACATACTGCAAGGTTTCCTATTGAAGTGTGCGGTCTCATTCTGAGAAGAGACTTCTGAGTGGAGATTTGTTCTGCTCCTCAGAAAGCTCATTACAGAGTTTTTGCATTCACTCTGAGGATTACCACTTCTAAGCCCGCCTTTGTTAAGGACAGAGACACTGTCGTTCTGATGGCTGCAAAGTATAAGCAAGGCTTACAGAACTCAACCCGTATGTCCTTCAGGAACAAAAATGGTGCGCTAAATAGAGAGTTAAATGCTAGTCAAAAGGTTTGTAGAAGCATCACAGACACAAATGCCAAACAATTTGAATTAGTAATCTCTTTTCATTCAAGCCAAATCAAATGGGAACAGTTTGAGAGCAAAGATGCATTAAAACGTGAGGAAATTGCAAAGCCCTTTGATTGAATATCACTGTTATATGCCCATCAGTAATGCTAAAGTTCAAATCATTAATACTGCAAATCTTTAAGGTGCTCCAAGTCTTGTTACGCGGTTTCTAAGCTAGAACATTTTTTGTCACATACCGCAAACATCTCCTCACGATCCGCTAGCTGCCTGTCCTCTGAATACACTGTAAAAAAAACGCAGTCCCTGTGGACATCCCAGGCTCCAAAAACTGCAACAAAAACAACCTGGTCCAGCCTGGACCGTCCAGCCAATCACCAACAAGAGGGATGGGGGGGCGTGGTTTGTTTTTTTTTGTCTGTTTCAGGAAGCACAGGAGAGAGGGGGAGAGGAGGAGGGGTGAGCTAGTTCTCGGCTTGTTTGATAATAATGTCAACAGAAGTGACGTCACCCAACCGTGCTAAGAGCACCTTAAAAAAAAAAAAAAAATCCGTGGTAGCCCTTTGTGTTCCAACATGAAGTGAGAGGCTCCACATTCTGGATGTTGCCATGTATAAACACCAGGCAGACACCACTGTTGAAGGTAATGAATGATTCCTCTTCCTAGTCGTAAACTGTATAAACTTTAAACTCTAGACACTGTCTTCGTGGAATGGTGGAATGTCTTGCAAGAGGAACAGGGATATTAAAATACTTCCTAATGTTGGTGCTAAATTTACCCATCGTTAACTTCCAATTATAACCCCTAGTTTTGCAAACAGAGCTTAATCATAGTTAACTTTGTTAATCCATTCTATTTATTTAATGGCTTCATTTAGATCATGCCAAAGTCCTTGGTCTCAAGCTTAGAGGAAAAGAACAGCCTTGTCATTTCCATCACCATAACTTGAGCCCAAGGCCAACTCCTGGACTAGAAAAATTTCACTCACTTCCTGGTAATTCACTACCTCACAGGCGTACTAACTTGTTTAAAATGCATGATGGGATGGAGCCTGATGGCGGAAGGGCTAATTGGCACTGAAAAGGAAGATTTACTGGAGTAATTGAGCCACTAGAGAAGACTTGCAGGCATGAACACAGAGCAGCTCAAACATCTCTCCCCACTGTGAATATTTTCACCGTCAGATTAAATACATGAGCTTGATCTCAGCTCCCCAGTGCTTCATCATGTTCAGAGATTCAGAGGGATGTTCACTAAGCATATCAAAACTCTACTCTGTCTCTGCATGTCGGATGGGATTTGGTTGTGTTGAATTTGTCTGTTGGGCTCCGGTTGGTTCACGTTCTGCTACAGACCTGCTCCTGCACCCTGGTACCATGCTCCACTTCCTTTTGTGATAAATTTAGAGGTATAATAAAAGTTCAAGAATAATAATCTTCTGTTTGGAAAATCTTCGGGTGAAGCTCGAGGATCCTTAAACTGATGGCATCACCTCACCATGATGAAAAAAATGGAAATCATTTTCTTTGGCTTCACTTGGACTATAATTTCCACCAATATTCTGTCAACTGGACGTCTCTAGCATGGTGCAAGTGGAGGATGCCTGGAGACCATCTGTGTATGTAAAGAAAGCAAAAAAAGAAAAGCATTACATTGTTTGTTCAAATATTTTACTCATATACTCCCCTCATGTCACCATATCCAGCACTAAATTTTTCCATTGGTCACCGGTCAACAAGTGAAGCCACATCATAATCAAATTGGTGATTAAAATGCAGTTCATTTTGGTGCCACAAAGAAAATGATGTTACATCCAGCAATAGGATGAGATAAACTGTAGCCCTCTGAATGCTATGCAACAACCCACCATGTAATGAGGCACAGAAGTAGGGAAACCTGCTCCTGGAGAGCCACAGCCCTGCATATTTTACATGTCTCTCTATTCTAACACACCTGTGGTGGATGAAGACTTATAGTGACCCCCCCAAGAACACAGTCAAAGCTGTGGTCATGAACAATTAACCATATTTTTTGGATAATAGTACTTTCTAAATGTCAGAAGAGCGAACAAAAAAATGGAACTGCAGAAAACATAAAGCTTTTTGTCAAGGTGACCTGCAGATAACAATACCCTTAGATATTTCTTATTGGCAAAAAAAAAAGAAAAACACAAGCTGCAAGGACTGGAATTATGAAATGGTTCCCAAGCATGGTCCTTGGGGACCCCTGTATCAGCTACGTTTCATTCTTTTTTTTTAATAAATTTGGCATCTCCAATCCCACCCGAATTTGGAATGCCCAATCCGAGAACAATGTCCAAGGCTTGCTCGTATGCAACCCCCTATTGCCAGCTCAGGAGAGAGAGACAGTTTGCGGCTCTCCTCCGAAGCACGCGCCTGTCAGCCCCTGCATCTTTACACTCATTTGTCAAAACTATCACAAGTTCAAAACGAGGGCGGAGGATACCCAAACAAGAGCAAGCTTAGAATCTCACTGACGAGCGCCCCGCTGACCAACAGGAGGCACTTGAGCAGCGAACAAGGCAATCATTTTTAATTTCCCTTCCCAGCAGTCCCTTCCCAATTTGCATCCCTACAGCGCTTAAGCCAATCATGCGCTGTTCTGAAAAAGCTGCCGACCACTGCTGGTTGGTACGACCGGGGATCGAACCCGCACCATAGTGGTCACTACTACACCGCAATTGTGGCGCCTTAACCGAGTGACCTAACCCGGCAGCCCAGCTAGTTTTCATTCTAACCACAAATGTAATCAAACAATTTTAACTATCTGTAAATTTCCTTGAGTTGGCTCTTTTTGTATTTGCTGGGAATTCTAATATTCTAAATTTCAATTACATCAGAAATACTTTCTTATAAATCAAATAAATTTTTTATCTGAGAAACTAAATATATTTCTAATAAATAAATTCTATATCTTTCAGAAAAAAAGAAGTTTGTTTCCAAAATGCACTAAGTGCCAAAATTACAAGAATTGAGAAAATACCATTGAGTGATCGCCCTGTGCTTTTTGCACATGGTGCAAAAAATCTGTTTTTACAAATTCATACTGTAAAGTGTATTTTTTTCATGGTCAAAGTTTGTGTTTTTCCATAAATTGCAATGGGCGCCAACATAGAAAAAGCTGATTTACTCAAAATGAGTAAAAAAGATATTCCGATTTGGAAACAAACTCTTCATATATTGGGCCCTAAATTCGTAGACCAGGCGCAGGCGTGGCGAATGGGGGGAGCACCGAGCCAACGGATGTATCCAGGCGTATTTTGCAATTTCGTGCCCAGCGCAGCCCGGCGCAAGTACTCCTCTGTCCCGCCTCTGTCCCTCCTGCCTGCGCAAGTGGCAAAGAGGGAGGAAAGAAGGAGTCAGTGGGTTTAACACAGCCCAGTCAAATCTTCACCAATCAAATGAGCTCCTCTCCTCACCTTTGAAAAAATTGGAATCAAGAAGCCTCCGTCCTATATCTGCATGATGCGTTAATGTTGCATTTTACTTTGCTGCCTCAGGCATGTTTTCTGTACCGCTTACGTCTATATTAAGCATTACGAATATGAGTTAGCTGGCTCGCTAGGGCATTCGCGAATTATTATCATTAGCGAACTTGAATGAAATTTCAAAACGAAACTACGTCAGATCATTCAAACTTATGAAGTTGGAATGAAATACGACGGTTGCTCATTTATTTCTTCTGCCTGCATCATTGGGAAGAGTATGGGGTAAGGTTACTGTCAAAAGTTTTCGTGCGTGTACGCATAAAAATCGTGCACGTATTAAAAATGTGTGCGTGTTAGTCTATAGTTGTGCATAAATAAAAAATTTGTAAACTCTTGTTTAAGTCAAATCACGCATAGATTATGCAGTGTATAAATTCTCTGTGAGAATACAACTCATAAAGTTACAACTTCACTAAATTACAAATACGGATAGCAGTTTACGGACGTCACTTTCTTCAGAATGAATACGAATCTGAATAGTGTGAAATAACTGTCAAAACTACGTCACAACGTCACAGGTATTATGTATCGAGTGGAAGATAACATCGATTCTACAAACCGCGCATGTGTCAGAAATTCGACCGTGGGTTCAATTTCATGGCGCCAAGATGGCAGACGATGCGGACACAGCAAGGAATCGGGTAATGTTAACCTCTTTTTACTTTGTTCTAACACGATATTCGCAAAATATTATTATATATTAGAGGTCAAGCTACATGACAAACATACCTAGCCATTTCCTGGCGCACTGACACTCCGGAGCCATTGCGCTGGGGGCACCTTACTTGTGGACCTGACAGTTGAGATGTCTGTGATTGACCTCTCTGTCCCTCAGCAGGCTGTGTTGTATTTCCCTGTGTAACTGGCCTGACATTCCCTGGAGAACTTAACCTGCTGTTCAACATCGACACTAGGCTGTGTGCCGTGTTGAGTATATCGGCTAACTGCACCGAGCACAAAGAAACCGACAAAGTTACGTAACTAGAAATATTCAATAACTGATCCAGGTGTGCCATCTAGTGATGTGTTATTTTAACTGCGTGCATAAATTTGCAGCTCCATGTCCGCTGGCAGACGCATCTGCACAAAGCACTTATGATACCCTGCTGAACACCGTTGTTCTTCTCGAAAACGCCACATCCAGATAATCCTTAAATGATGAATTACATTCATATTTTAATTTGTAATGAGGAACGAAATGGCCAGTGTCAAAGTAATGGAGTAAAAGTATATTTTTTATCTTTTAAATGTAGTAGAGTAAAAGTACAAGTCCTGGTTTAAAAAAAAAAACTCAAGTACAAATCCTCAATAAAACTATGTAAGTACTGTATCGAAATACATATACTTCGTTACTATACATCTCTGAATTATTGCTATTGCTTGGGAGGCCTTCTTTTTATACCGTGGGCAGTAACGTGCTCTGAAGCTGCCCGGTGTCCACGTGTCATCCGTAGAAAGCCTTGGCAGAACGTGAAAAACATGTCAGACCTTGATCAGAACGAGAGAAACGTGAGGGACTCCATCAGAACGTGACGGGCCGGGAGGGAACGTACTGGCATTCATGGTAGACCGCGGCCCGAACCTTACTGCGCCTTGGAGCCTCCAGGACTCAGCAGCCCCTTTCCCCCCACGGCCCGTCACGGATAATGTGATAGACCGTGAGAAAACTTGCCAAGACTTGAATACAGAGGAAAAAATGGCCAAAATTTCTCGGTGCACTACGTTTCGGGCAAATGGGGCTGCCGTGGCCGCCGGGAAGATAATGTCAACCTAGCATTATAAGTCAGGGCATCGCCCAAGGTTGAATCTTGCACCATTGTCACGATTACCTAGCTAATTGGGTGAAAAAGTTAATTAACATTTGTGAGAGCAAGTAAAATGAAAAGCATTAATGTGACTGTTTCGTCTTAGTTTAGGCTTATCATGCAAAGGTGATAAGATGTTTATGTGAGGTGCCAGTACATTTGTACTGTCTGTCTCCAGTTGGTTGCAGCCATGCAGTTTACTGCACATGAGCACTGCACTTTCACGAGTAAAACCCACAAAACAATACCAACGACGGAAATTGCAGGGGGCGAAGGCTCCACGTGTTCCTTGGGCTGGTATTAGCACGCGCGACCTCCTGGCTGGTGCGAATCACAATAAAATGGATATCTTTTCTCCGTTCAAAGAACGGGGCACAAAAGCACAACGGTTACAATTAATCTGACTCTATAATAAATTTAGAATACCAAATTTAGTTATACTCTGGTTAAATATCTGACTCCAAATTAGAATTACAATTTATAGTTTTGGGACAACATGTGTGAATCTCGGGTCGATTATACCTCGAACTCTTAAAAGACAACCGCCGTCACTCCATTGATACTCCCAGGTATTAGCACCATGGCCGGATCTTAGGTTCGTTGCTTAGATTAGAGGTTGGAAGTCAAAACATCACAGCAACAGCATCTTTTGGCGTGACTACTGCGAACCCAGATCTATGCACGCCCATGGGTTCCTTCAGGGAATTTTAACAGATAACCGACTTTTCGTCCATGGGTTTCCTTAAGGCTAAAATCCCAGAACCGGCAATACATAAACTCTTTATGTAAGTAGATCATCATTGTCTCTCCAACTTAATAAAACCAATTCCCGTAACCGGGCCACTGGCCAGTCTTCCTTGGTTGGAATTAACCCCCTAGTTATCTGCCGCAACGGGGCTAGATAGAATAAAAGGATTAGGAGTCACAGAGACCATGCAAGCTTAAAGGGAATAACAATAATTTATTCACCAGGTAGGCAAGAGCTTAAATCAAACAAATCAACGTTAAACCAATTACAAATTACACACAATTTAGAAAATGAGAGTAAGGTCATACCTGGAGAAAAAGGCAACACACGGAGCAGGCGTGCGAGAAGTTCGAATTATGAAGCTTCACTCAGCTGGAAATAACGCACGGACCAACGGTGTAGGTAGTCGTCTGCGACCTTCCATAATTACAGGGCTACTCACGCACTGACGTGCGCGGGGAGAGATCGGATACAATCTACCCTGACTATATAGATTGGCTACACACGGCATAGGGATGCACGTGTGGGAAGTCGACTATGATCTTCCATAATTAAAGGGGCTACACACGGCACAGAAGTGCACGTGTGGGAAGTCGGTTGCGATCTTCCCAAAATGGATGTTTCTCTTTGCTTTAAGCTAAATCACGTCTTTGATCCAGGCGGCATGGCCATAAACACCTGGAAGGGGGGTCGAATCTGGTTTTTGGGTTTCCACCATTTGGAGGATGTAATAAAACACTTCAGCAGAGAGAGAAGAATAGGGCAATTACCTGAGAGGATTCTGACCAATTTTCAGGAGTTTCCAAAAGGGAATGAACCATAATTCCAATGGGAATGAAACATACTCCATTCAGCTCCTTGGATTCCCCCGAGAATAACAAGACCAAACATGATATGAATATGTACTAATATGATGCAGTTGTCATGAAAAAGCCTTAAGATGAATTATTATATAGTTAAATTGGGTTCTAAGTATATAAGTGATTTCTTAGCAGGATATTGAACATATAAGAATATTGTGAAGTTCTCATAGGTTTAGATTATTTTAAACAGATAAGGTCCAGTTATATTAAAAGACTGAGGACAGTAATATGACTCCCACAGGGGCATTGTGTCAGCCAGGGCTTTGCACCTACCCCTCCGTACAGAGTAAAACCAGGGACACCTTCCACATGCAGGCTAAGCGAACATCCTGGGGGGAAGTCCACAGAAGTTTTATTGCTATCTGGCATGGCTCTGGACCGAGCTTATCAGCTATTTGTCACTTACGTTTCCAGATTCTACACATGGCACTTCCTTGTAGCTTCCACCTGTCCATGCTCTAAACATTAACTTAATGAAGCAGGCATCCATGTTCTCTTTTGAAAGCCGAAACACTAAGAAACCATGTTTAATAATATTTTCTCTATTCGGGAACTTTGAGTAGGAATGACAACAAAACATCATAGCCGTGCCTTGATTTATTCCATGCTTCCATTCAGTCCAATGAATTGCCAGAGCCACAGTAGACAGAGGAGTAACTTCATTGGAAGAAGCAGATGAAGAAAAACTAAAAGTCTTTCCAAAGTGAATGCTAATCTTGAACCACCAAAAGTACAGTACATTATGTGTAAGAGTTATAGGGTTGTGAAAATGAGCTGGATACTGTGCATGTTGTTTGCAGAGGAACCTCAGTCTGGATACAATGTGTCAGAAGGCCAGTGCGAGTGTCTGATTTGTGTTGTTCCACTGCACAGACCAGGTCAGTCTATGGGTCTAAGCTGCAAGTTACAGCCCATCCTATAAAGTGCACAGGGTTATGACTTATTCGAAAGCCATGAAATTATTTCATCATCTTCTTTCAATTATTTATGGCTGTTTTTATACTGGACTGTGTTCCTAGGGTTCTGTCACTAACGAGACACAATGTATGGAAAAATGTGTTGAAATGTGTTGAAAATTAACTTTAATGACTCTCTCATCTTAATATCTCTCCCTCCACAACAGACATCCTTGTATTTCTATGCTTGTGAGGACATTACATTGACTTCCATTCATTTCTTGTGTCTTGACAGCCTTTCCCAAATCTTAACAATAAGCACCACATGCCTAACCCAAAGCTTACCCTAAGGCAATGCTTATGTGCTGATTGGTTCAATCAGTAGCATCTGAAGAGTATCCGTGTAATTAGGGCTAGCATTGGGTTTAAGGGTATCATATAATGAGGTGGAAAATCAATTGAAGTAATTTCATAAGTAATGTCATTTACAGTAATTTAATAATGTGCAGTAATTTAATAAGGGACATCCTTCCAGCATGGAGTTGCTGCCACCAAACCAGGATGACATATGTACTGGTTTTAGAAGTAACTCAGTGAAAGCAGTTGAAACATGAGCCCAGATTTACATGGAGGTGGAGGGACAAAGGATGGAGTAGTAGTTTGGTGGTTTGAGGAGACAGCAGTTCCTGGTGTGAGGGAAGGGGTGGGGTGCAAGGTTTTCATCTCTTTTTCGTTGCCAATAACACTTAATGAATAACTGACAGGAGAAATTTGAGGCCCCAGTGTTGCGAACCACTGCAGAAAGGGCACAGGTGGAACTGCGTAACTGCCCTGTTATGGCTGTCAGTTATGCAGAATTAAGTTTTAATCGGCCTAACTGTGAGGTTTGAGCCAAGAGGACACAGCTCTATTCCAGCAAGGCCCGAATCACATATTCTTGTTTCTGAAGCTGCACTAGTTTGCTCATAAAATGTCAAACTATAATCCCATGTTTTAGAACAAGCATGCATGAGCAGCCCGCGGATAACAACATTTCATAAATGTCACATGAACAATTTGCTTGGCTGATTGACTAAATAATTAAAGGCTCTAAGCAATCAAAATGGCAGTTAACTGGGTAAAACCACAATTTACTCTCCCTCCTGACCTACTGAAGGAATGGTATTTTACAACCTTTTAAATTACAGATTGAGCAACATATTATTGTATTATTGTTTTTGGGTGAATAATTACAAAACACATAATGCTCAGTTTTATGTAAATTTGCAGCTTCTGCGAAAGCTCTTTATTCTAATATAATGTTGCATTTTAATGGCTTTTGTACAATTGTTTAAAGTTGAAACTATTTCAGTCAGGAAACTGTGATCAGATTCCCATTACATAGGCAAGGCTATGGCAATAATACAATGAGTAACAGATGCGGGTGATCACAGTAGATTGTGGAATGTGGGTCAGATCTTAATAGGGCAGTGATTTAGAGCGCTGGAGGCGTGGCGTTACAATTCCCCTCAATAACTTGACAGTAACAGAAATAATTCCCTTCCGTAATTTGAGAGATTTAAATTTAATTACAGCAAAAAGTATGCAAAAAAGAGGCGATAAGGAGGAGGTAATATACTTTTTTTGTGGCACTGTATTGAGCTTGTCCAGTAATGTATTGTTGTCCATATGCATGTCTTTGAAATATAAGTGAAGAACTTTGTATGTATGAGTGCACGTTTTGTTCCTTTCCTAACTTCATTTTGAGTCCATTTATTAGAGCATTACGAATTAAATGTGTAATTCAACCGTTACAGGACAACATGTATTTGAGTTTGGTGGTGACTCTGCTTGAGTGGTGCCATGGAACAATCTAAGCAATGCAAGAAAATTATCTGCTCAATGCAGGGACATATATCCTATTATTTACAGATGTTTTTTGTTCATTTTTGATTTGTGGAATGAGCGTGCGTGCACGCGCATATGTGTGTTTGTGTGTTGGAGGGGGCAGCAATAATTGTGAGAACCAACTCTTGAGAAACTGAATGTGGTGTGACCACATTTTGGGTGGTCCTCTGGATCACTGAGGATTATGGCTAATTAGTCAGAGTTATGGTAACAGTTAGTTTAGGTTCAGGTTGGGGTTTGGCATAGTTTGGTTATGGTAGGGCGCAGAAAAAGATTAACTGAAACAATGTAAGCAAATACAATGTCCTTGGAAGTATAGCTACACGCATGTGCACGTGTGTGTGTGTGTTTGTGTGTGTGTGTTCTTGTATGTCCATGAGTGTGTGACCGTGTGTGTTTGTGTGCACGCGTGTGAGTTAGATGATGTGTGTATATATATAATAAGCACAACGGGTGGGGGGGGATCCAGAGCTTCTGTTACAGTGGCGAAGAATCAGGCTGCAAGCAGCACTAAGCTGTTTACAAGTTATTAATGAAGCCTGTCCTCCAAAAAAGGTCGTTTGTCAAGCAGCTTATTACAACCTGAAGCTACGTTTAGGAGTTAAGCGACCTCTAGCGGTCATTTGAATAACTACAATCTGGTTTCCATCGTCAGCGTCGCCGTCAGTAAATCCCTGACCTAAACCTAATCCTGATACTAACCCTAACCCTAACCCCAACCCTAATCCTTACACAAACCGTTATTTTAAGTGTAAATATGACTGAAACTGTATCTGGAACTTAAACTGTAACTCTAACAGTACCTTCCTGCTACCAGGGGCGCGATTTTAGGAAATGCTCCTATGGGTCGTAAATCAGAGTAAATGAGAATAGTCGACCTATTTGAGCGTATGGTTGGAGGTCAGGTTGAACTAATGGTGACCTAACAAAGGAGAGACCCTGCATCCAGACCCAATGGCTGTGCTGCCAAGAATTTCTCAAAGACAACCCTATCATGATAAAAATGAATGAAAAGAAGCGGAATATGCATGCATCAAGTAGATAATGAGATTTTAATGAGGAAAATACATTTTAGGCAAAGGGAGAATGGTCACTTGTCTCTCCAGTGTGGTTTCATACACTGCTGAGTGTGTTCAAGAGCTTTGGGCAGAAAAAAGTAATCTGTTTTCTAAAATCAAAATTAGGTTGGCAGGAAATCGAACAAACAAACAAACAAACGTAGCCCACCTATCTCTATTTTATTCAGGAAAGGGCCATGAGTTCTTTAAATTAGTAAGCTTACAAAAAAGATCACTAAGGGATTATTGTTCTGTTTTTCTTTGACCTATTTACACTTTTTAAGTGTCTAGAGTCCTGTTATTACCACTATAATTAGGTTATGGTCACTACTACTTTTATCAGATCTATACACTGTGATGAATAGTTGAGCAAATGGCATACTCCAATGAGATGAGTGTATTAGTTCTTCAAATTTCACTCAAATTCTTGAATACCTCTTGCAAAAGAAATAAAATCACCCTGGATTCAGTTTTAGAATGAATAAATTTGTTTTATTTACTTTCAAAATAAACACAATGAACTGAAATGTTGTTTTCTTGAGTTTTCCCATTTTACTTTTATTTTTTCATTTTTCTTTCATTCAATTAATTGAAAGTTAACTACAAAAATTCCTGTAAGTGCTTTTTCTCTGCACCATTGAGAGTGCATTGAAAAACAGGAATTGTAGAACTGCATTCAGATACGAAGATGAATCAGGATTTATTATGCCTTCACTATAATGCATAAGGCCAGGAAAGGCCAAATACAAAGAAACAAGGTTCCTGAGAGAGAACAATAGTAATGCGGTGTACTGAGTTTAGGTCTATACAATACACGTGAATACACGGGATATAAGTCTATACAAGACTACAGCTGAACAACAGGCTTTTGAGGCTTACGAGACTTCGCACCGAATAAGTGCGAAGCCCCCATTATATAGGCAAGGCTATGGCAATAATACAATGAGTAACAGATGCGGGTGATCACAGTAGATTGTGGAATGTGGGTCAGATCTTAATAGGGCAGTGATTTAGAGCGCTGGAGGCGTGGCGTTACAATTCCCCTCAATAACTTGACAGTAACAGAAATAATTCCCTTCCGTAATTTGAGAGATTTAAATTTAATTACAGCAAAAAGTATGCAAAAAAGAGGCGATAAGGAGGAGGTAATATACTTTTTTTGTGGCACTGTATTGAGCTTGTCCAGTAATGTATTGTTGTCCATATGCATGTCTTTGAAATATAAGTGAAGAACTTTGCATGTATGAGTGCACGTTTTGTTCCTTTCCTAACTTTATTTTGAGTCCATTTATTAGAGCATTACGAATTAAATGTGTACATGCAACACACAGACACAGAACTCATGTAGGTAAAAAGCTCTTGTAGCTCATTACATTCTCCTGGAGCCGCCCTCATGATTTATATTCACCTTGGCACTTTTCAGCCTGCCTTACATTGCATCATAATTATTTTGGAAAAACAAACATTAAACAAAAACATAACCCACTGTTATCATGGCAATATGCTTCCATTTTGTTATGAATGCTGTAACAAATTAATATTGTCATAGCCGCGAATAAGCTTGTCCAAACTATGTTATGTCCAGTCAGACATAATCTAAACACAAGAAATGCAGATTTTCTTATCGCACTGGCATAGTAATCCTGAGAGAATTTAACAACATGTGATACTTAAATAACATCACAGAATAATTATATATTTTCAGTCAGACTAACACATGGTACCAACGGGCTACAGTAAAATCAGGTACAAGCTGAACTATCTTATAATTAGCTGAGAGTTTTCAAACAATTTATGTACCATAAAGTCTTTTTTAAAGTAATAACACTGGAGAGATAAAACAGATTTTTGTCCTCAGAAAGTTTCATAGCTTTTTTCAAAATAGTAATTCAAGGTAAAATTCAATGATACCACTTTTGGCTAAGAGCTATACTGCTGTCTGAAAGCCATTGAATGCCACAATGAAAAACTGAGCTCAGCCCGTTGTCTTCTTTGAGTTGTTAAGATTTCAGTACATTCTTTATAGCAAGGACACCCACTGCTACTAAGAAACCTCTCTTCATCTGTTTGTTTTTTCCCCGTCCTTAGCATTCCGGAAGTCAGCTTGAGAACAAAAGAAACAGACAGAGAAGAATGTGGTTATTGAGTATCAGGGTTGTTTTTTGCTTGCATGTTTTCCTTTTAGCAATTGGTGAAAACAGAAAAATCTGCACAGGTGGCGACAAACTGTGTCGATGAACTCCAAAACCCCGAAAGGCGTATGGAGATATCTTACAAAATGCATAGGCGGCCTGGGAAAAGATGTCGTCTTAAAGGCAACATATGTTGCTCCAAAATCTCAGCATAGTTTTCAGCATTAATGCTGCCATCACAGAAGTGCGGGCTATCCTTTCCAAGGTTTCTGACACAACTCCATACCACGACAGAGCATGGCTTTTGGGTTTGTCGCTCATACCAGTCAATGGTAGTTTGCTTTTTTGGTTCAGGGTATTGCTGGAAAAAACCTGAAACATTGATTTGACCACCATACACATTTTCACTGTGAGACCGGAGAAAAAGGTGTCTACTGCAGATGCTTCTGAGTCCAAAATCAACAGCATTTTTGAACACTGTTAAAATGAGGCTTCCTTTTTAAACTGAGACATTTTAACTGATATTTGTGGATGTAACTGTATATTGTAGAACTTAACCAAGCTTAGCCAAAATTATCCTGAGCCCAAGTGGTGATATCACAGATAAATAAATGATGCTTCTTACTGCAGTGTCATCTGAGCGATTGGAGATCACAGGTAATTAGGTTGCTTTTATAAATAATTATTGAAATGGATGCAAATCTATTTACTCATATTTATTCCATTAAAAATGAGGAAATGTAATTTAAAAAAAATGTGAAACTTCCCTCCTTAAAGCATATTGAGTGACAGAAACAAACAGTGAAGAGGGCAGGTGAACCTACTGAAGGGAGAAAAATTCAAGGGATTTGAAAAAGATAAAATTTTTCATAGTTCCTTTGTTTTGCCAAGGTGCTAGCTAGAGTTTCTGATCCCTGGTCTGTGGTGGGATGGACTGTAAACAAGCAGTGAAAAAATATGCTCGAGGGTATCCTGAAACATCATCAAACTGAGATTTTAGAGGGTTTAATTTTTTTTATGGCCCCATGGAAGTTTATGGTGGTCAGATTTATGAAATTGATCTCTCTTATTTGATTTATGTACATAGCACATCGTGTCTTCAACATAATACTTTCTTTTTCAATTAAATACGTAGAGGGATGGAAAACTAATGAGAAAAAAAAAATTAACCTGAATGGGCTTAGTAAGGGGCCTCCATAAGCTGCCAGATCAGCTTGACACACCTTGGCATGTAGTTTGCATGTTTTTAGCTTTACTGGGGGGATGGAGTACCTTGGTTCTCAGAGATATGCTCTCATTAGGTGTTTTGATGATGATTATGATGATGACGGAGAGCTCTGTCCAACACGTCAATCCAAAATCTCTGATTTGAGTTTAGTTGGAGACTGTGAATGTGGTGGCATATGCTCAGGATCATTCTTATTCTCATAAAACCATTCAGTGACCCCTTGTGCCCTGTGAAGCTTGGGTTATTGTCATCCTGGAAGAGACCACTCATGGTAGGAAAGCTTCATCACAGGATGTAAAGGTGATCACACAGAATAACTCAGCATTGATTTACAGTGTCTCTTCCCCCTTTAAGAGGCCGAGTGCAACAAAACCATGCTAAGGAAATGCTCAGGAGCATCTGCACATGTGTTTATGCACAAATTTATTCTGGTGTTTTCCTTTAATTTGTCATCTGTTTGTTCATAGACTGTGCAGTTTCACGGTTGAAGGAAATCGACAGACCTCCTGCGGTTTCAACAGAAAGCATATGCGCTGTACCTCTGCTCACACATCAGGCTCACATGCCTCAGTAAAACAACCGTCTCCTCCCTCTCTTTCCCTTCTTTCCCTTATTCTCTGCCCCACTGGCTTTTATCTTCCTCACTTGCTCTTGTTTCTTTTTTGTTTTCATGCTGCTCTGTACATCTCTCTCTCTTTCTCTTCTCAAGGCTAAAAAGGGCTCCAGAGACACTTTCATGTGCCAGCGCTCCTTGCTGGGTGAATAACTTCCCATTACTCATAACAGCCATAGAAATGAAGTGGAGAAGTTTGGAGTGTTTGAGGCTGCAGCTCTTTGTATTTTGTTCCCAGTTGCTCACTTGTTTAGGTGTTATGGGGAGCTGCAATGCTTCTGGAGGGGTTGTGTTGGGTATGTTTTGACATTACAGTGACCTTACACAAGCCTCTCCTGGGCTTCTATTAGCACGCTCTCCTCTCACCTCTAATATAGAGTCTCTGAATGAATATCCCAGACTTAAGTCCCAGCAATATCAGGTCTGACCCTCAGACTCCCTAAACCCCACCCAAACTAATCCTGGCTTCAGGCTTTGCATATACTGCCTCCTTGACTCTTTACAAACCCCTCCTCTTGTTTCCCATTGTGGCAGAATGGTGCTTTGCCTGTGTTTTATAAAGCAACTTGCAGTGAACAAGTTAGCCAGGCTGATGAAAAACACCAGGAGTCCAAAATCATTACGGAGGAAAAGTACATTTGAACTTCAAGTTTGCAAACTGTTTAAATTAGTAATGCTTTTGTAACCAGCAGGTGTAGGTTATCTTAAAGCATTTAAATATTCTGGGCATAGGCCCAAAATAACTTGCCTTACTCAATTATGTGTTCTCAGTCCAAACTGTGTCCTGCCAGGGCTGCTTTGAACTATGTGAAATTAATGACCATTTTTGTAGGTGCGCTGCCAAAATGTGTGGATTAAAAATGTATGTCTTAACATTTTTAGTCAGCATTCTCTGAGAAAATGAAAAAATATATTTCACCCTGTATGGCATAAAAACTGTTCATTATCTGTATAAGTATGATTCACACTGCCTGTATAGGAGGTAGAGACTTTGATATAAAACTTCATCCTCAGCGAACAGCAGATTCCTGTACTACTGTCTATGACCTTGACTAAAGTCGATGTGCAGAGCTGGATCATTTCTTGACAGTCATTATAATTTTCAAAGTCACGAAAGCAAATTGTAGAGCATGTGTGCACCGATTTTTGGGCTGGGCCGAGCAGCGGCCCGGCCCTTATAAACGCAAATGTCGCTGTTTGAGCTACTGCGTGAGTGAGTCAGTGACTGACTGACTGAGTGATCAAGTTCAACGATTGGCTGGCCCGCGGGGAAGAAGTTCAGCGATTGGCTGGCTGGCGGAGAAGAGGCGCCCCAGCCATATACTAGGTGCACCTAGTCTCGTTACATTTCTCTTTGTGCATTTCTGATTTTTTCAGGACTATATTCAACATCATTTCATTAGAATTAACATGTTTATGTTTTATATAAGTATCCAATGGCATTCATGTACCTGAGCTATGGTCCATGTGAAATGACTGTGAAAAGAATTTTGGAGCTACAATGAACATGAACCCTGAGGATGAGAAGGGATGTTAAAGTCCCTGGTGGCAGTTTTCCTCTCTCAGTTCAGGGGAGAGATTCTCATCCTCTTCCAGAAGACTCCTAGTGGCTTCATAAAGGAGAATCGGACAAGCTGCTGATCTTCCTGAAGCCCCAGAAGGTAGAGTAAATTGCTGGCAGATATGTTTGCACAACAATCAGAGTTTTCATGTCTGATCATCACTGAGGCAGAGGCAGAGAGGACCGTGCCAGGCTTCCTGTGACCAGTGCAGCAGGCTGTATTGATCCCTACCCTACATTTTCATGCATGCTCATTGGTTCAGGGAATCGTTGCTTTTTTTAAATGCTCTGAACCAGGACTGATGTTAATTTGGCCCACCGATCACCACTGATCTCCGGTGGAGTTGAGAAAATGCACTGACCACAAAACTTCTCAGCTGAAATGAGCACTGGTGTGAAAATATATGAGTGTAATGTGGTTAATGTGCTCTATTGTCTGCTCATAAAAAAGAAAGGAAAAACTAGGAAATGATAACATTTTAAGTACTTTGTCCGGACAGTACAGATTTGTCTTGAGTATTTTTTTTCTGCTTTTCCTCAACATTATCTGTTGTTATAGTAAAATAGTAACTTTTTGTCACATTAACTGTTTTTGGTTGGCATTAAGGTGCAGATGAGACTTCTGTCTTGCTTATAGATCTATTTGATTATACTTATATGAGGAATGTGTCACAGTACACAATGCATTGCACCCCTCTGCTTATAGCGTTTTGTAGCTGCAGACCAGTCAGAGTGCCTATTCGTATAACCTGAGACCACTAACAAAAGTGCCTGCAATGGGCATTTGAGCATCAAAACTGGACCTTAGAGCACTTTAAAAAAGGCCAGCCAGTCCAGTGAGTCCCATTTTCTTTTACATCATGTGCATCGGCCCAGTATTTCTGCACAATTTACCTGGGAAACAGGAATCACCAGGATGCACCATTGTAAAAAGACAAGCTGATGAAAGGAGTGTGATGGTCTGGGAAATGTTCTGCTGGGAGACCCTGGGGCCGGGAATTCAAGTGGACGTCAGTTTGATGGAGATATTTCTCTGGTACAAGGGGGACCAACACAATATTAGACAGATGATTACAATGTTATGCCTGACCACGGTAAGCATTCATCTCCTGATGCCAAATACTGGCAATAAATCCCAGTTACAGGTCAAGATGAGAACTGGATAATGCAATTTTATAAAATAATAATAATTAAAAAAAGATAACTATTTTAGTCTCTGTAGGTAATTATCTGTGGTGTTATTGCTTAAGATTAACGAATAAGGTCATTTATCAGTTGTCTGAATTATTTTTGAAGTCACTGTAATAATCTCTCACTCTAAGTGTAAAGCAGGAACATGACAGATTGAAAATGTAATTACCAGGTAATTATTGTGCCATTCTGTCACTAAAAAAAATTCCAAGGGCTGCTAAAGACGGCGGTAAAATTATATTATCAATGGCTCAGAAAGTGCATTTATGGGAAAGTAGAATAAGAGAATAGAAAATGGAAATTATGAGGTGGAAATAGAAAAGGTGAATGGAAGATGGCAAATCTGCAGTGAATTGGATTTTGCTTTTGAAATAAAGAACATTTCTGGCTTCAATGACGGGCTTGAAAAGATGCAAAGACGCAGTGTCACTTCTCTCACAACCCCTTTGGCTCAGAGCAAGAAAGGAATAGAGGATGAATCAGGCTGCGATTTCAATTAAAACTGAAAGGAGATCGCACATGTCCTCTCAGTCTACCTCCAGTGATGTCAGCCATGGAAATTAACAAAAAAGAAGAATAAACAGACACACCGTGTATTGTGTGTGTGTGTGCCTGTGTGCGCGTGTGTGTGTGCGTGCGTGCGTGTGTGTCTGTTTGTGTGTTTCTGGACGCTGCAAATGTGCGACCAAAATTCTTATTGATCTGAAGAAAGTTGAAATTCTACATGTGACCCCAACCTCAGAGCCACAGAAAAAGAAATTTTCATTCTAAAGCAAATTTTCTGTCACCAGCATTGTGATGCTTTTGTTTCTTCCCAGTCCTGAACAACATGAGGCCTTAGCATAAATTCTAATAGGCCACGGAGTCAAGCTCTCTTATTGACAAAGAGCAGCCGCTTCAACCTGCTGGAGAGTCACCTGTGTGTGCATGACTGTCACCTGACTTCACCATCAGATTATTGCTTGACAGGCAATATGCAGGTTTATATAAGTTGGCATCCTGAGTGTTAGCTCCTCGCACCACTCGCTTGGCAACCGTCCTCCACCCCAGCTCCATCCTTCAATTGTACCATTCAGTAATCTTTTTTTCATATTACTAAGTTGCCATTCTACAGTATAACGTCTTTTCATTTTGAAGTCATTGTTAGTTAGTTGCAGCTCCCTGCCTTCAGTTCCACATTTTTGTGAGCAGGGATCTCTCAGAACAGAGCCATGTCACCAAACCCAATGTATGCACATATGCCTGAATGCCTTCAATAAATCTTTTACTTTTTTAACAAAGTAGTCCTCTCAAATGTTTTAAATATTTTCCTATTAACTGGCCCTGACTCAACATACTTTTTAATGAGGAGCATTTTGGCAACCTGAGTTACACCTCTGAGGGGTAACAGAAACTAATAATATCAGTTGGCACCAGCCCCAGGGCCCTGTGTCGGCTAAGAGAAGCTCAGTGTTGTCTGGCAGCATACAGAATATAGCTGACAGAGATGCAATTGTATTTCATAAGTATTGCCCATGGTTTAGTTTACATCTACACCAGGATCACAGGAAGACCAAGCTGTCTCATGAGTAGCAGTCATGCTTTAGTTCACTCATAAGCCATATTCTCTTTAATGGGCTGACCTCCAGAAACTGGCGCACGGATAATGGTCATCACCCTTAAGGACGACAGTGGTGATGGCCCCTACATGCACTTTTCAATTGTATGCATGTGCAAGGATGCTAAGGATCTGCACATGGTGGTTGGGAGCATATTGCCCCCTTAGGGGTGGTACAGGCTAAACAGCCAGGGATGGTGAAGACATGGAAGACCACGAAGGTGAAAAGTGAGTACATAAGCATCTGTATCCTCCTTTTTTGCATAAGATGCTCATGCATAGAATTCAATCCAGAGTCACTCAGTCCTCTCTCTCTCTTTGTTTACTGGAGGCCCTGGCAGGTAGAACTGAGAGGGAGGCCTTGAAAAGAGGCTGTTTTTAAACTCATGTTGATTTTGCACATTATCTCTGGAAAGTCTTTCTGTCACAAGGACCTTTTAGCATTTTAGGGATGGTCCTGCAAATAGTCAATGTGCGAGAATTAATCGCAAAAAGCGCACAGCACTTTTTGGCATTGCAAATTTCTGAGCTGCCTGCTTGGCATATGTCAAGGACAAAGCGAGATTTTTTGAAGCTCTATTATTTTGTACTTCCAAAAATGGATTACTTTTCTCTCATTTTTCCTCTTTTTGATAGTGCCAAACTTTTTTTACTTATTGGCATTACATATTGCTTTGTTTATTAACCTCTGGTAAGGAAGTGAATTGAGATTGCTGCTTTGTTTGAAGAGTTCATACACAAGCTTCTTTCAAGCCACTTTCAGTGTTCTCAGTATAAGGTGCATATTAATCTGCCTGTGTGCTCTCACTGAGCTGAAAAGATGTTTTTGCATTGCCAATAAATTAAATGTGATTGTAGGACAGATTTCAGGTTCAAGTACCTTGTACTGCACATGGACAATGAACGTGGTCAGTGAAACTGTACTTTGTGGGAGTTATTAAGTGAGAAGGCTTCAGAGGGTAATCACTTCTAGTTCATTATTTATTTATTTGTTTATTTATAATATGTATACTATATTTTTATTGCAAGTAAAAATCCCGCCCCAAAGCCAACCCACCCAGATAAACCCAAAAAAAAACCCATCACTAACCCTCGCACCAACCCGTCCCATCCACTAACCCTCAAAACAATCAGAACAGATAGCAATGCAAAAACAACATCCATGACCAAGAAAAAAAAAAGAGACATGAAGGCAGACATCTTAAAAAACAAAAAAACAACAACCATAATATAGGTACAATGCAATAAAAATATAACCTATTCAATCACCATTTACGCCTCTCAGTTCCCATAGATAGGCTAAAACTGGACCCCAGATCATTTCAAATGTCACCAACCTATCAAATATTTCAAATCTAAGTTTTTCCAAATGAAGAATGTCACCCAGTTCTCTAAGCCACATTTCAAAAGTAGGGGCACTATCTGATTTCCATTTTTGTAATATCAATTTCTTAGCGATGACTGAACCCAGCATCAGTACCTACTTAAGTTTTCCATGGTTCCAATAAGTGCCTTTAGTAACTCTGAATATTGCCACAAGGGGGTTAGGCTCCAAGTTCTTTCCACTTCTAGTTCATGAGACAGTTTTCTTTTAACATCCTTGCGGTCCTTGAACCTCAGCAAATAATTCTGATCCAATTTTTAACACTAAAAGCTCCACCATCTTGAAACATAGGCTGTCTCAATGAGTCTAAATGCTATGTAATGTTATCCGTGTCGGCTATTTTATCGACACAAGCTGGATCATTTCCTCTTTTTGTTTATGTATTTATTCAGGGCTGCATTACACACATGAGGAGGTAAATTTATATTAATATTGGTTTTGCAGGAATAGAAGACCTTTCTTGTTTTTCAGGGCCTATGCTAACTGCTGAAAAACATTATTTTTCATGGAGGAGGACTATTTACAAGGCTGTTGGTCTTGTAGAAGTAGGTTCACTTTGCTTCTTTTTCTGGGCTGTTGATCTTGAGCACACAATGCTGCCTCCTGAATACTGAATTGAGTTCTTGTGCCACCACTTGAGAAAAAAAAAAAAACCCAACTTTCAAGCAGAAGTTCTATCTTCCTGCACAGGCAGGCTTGAGGACAGAAAAGTGACTGTAACTTCACTTTGAATCACATACATAGCTTGGCGTGTGCCCCACAACTCTTGAAGGGAAACACAGTATGTGTGCCAGTTTTGCTGCAGAAAGTGTGATTGTGTTTAGGCTTTGAAAGATGCTTCTTGACAAATGGCAATGACATAGGCCAATGTGTATTCCTTTGAAATCTTCACTTCCGTTCCTCCATGTTAGCACTGGCCCTGTCAAAGAGCTCACTGGGCTAAACAGAAGGCAATTAATAAAGAGACAGGCCTTTTCAGGGCCCTCGTAATGGAAACTGGGTTTGACTTTGGCTGGAAGTCGGCCAGAGGAAGATGGTTTCAAATTAGACAAGCAAATGATCATCTCTAGATCTGTATGAAATGGCACGTGGGAAATAAAAAAAACTTTGCCTGCAATAGGGACACTGGAGCCCCATCCACGAGCCACGCATGGGAAGGGGGCTTGTAGGCGAATGCCTGGTGCCCGTGTTTTTCCCGGGACCTGGCCGGGCTTAGCCTGAAATGGCAACGCAGAGCCGCCTACTCGTGGCCCCACCAACCATGAGGACAAGAATAGGGTTTGGGTGCAGTGAAGACTTGGTTGGCAGACAAAGGATGGATGCGCACCAGATGTTTTGATTATTGTATTGTGCTTTGCAATCATTACAAACTCTTATTTGTGAAAATCTTTGAAGGTTACCAGTTTTGGGAATGCTGGCGTGACCACATCTGGCAGCAAAAATTATCCTATGGGCAAAGTCACTTAGATCATGTGTATTGCATATTTAATGTTTGGCAAGATGAAAAGCTAAGCCTCATCACCGTGTTTGCATGTTTTACCTATAGTTTCAGTCACATGATTCAATGTACAGCATACTTAAGAGCGGGCTGATGGCATTAATGAGATACGTATGTTTCAGAAAAAAAATGGTCTGTGAGAGTATATTTCCCTGACTGGACATTAACAGATCCAGCCAAATATGTTGGACCATTGTGTGTTACATTAATTTTGGGTCACCATTTGGGTGATGAAGAGTTAACTTCAGAAGTTGTCAGCTAGAGCTGATTCCACTCTCAAATAATGCAATGTAAGGAGTGATGCTTGACGAAGCCATTTTCATGAAGTAAGTCATTAATTTCAAGTCCAATCCATATTTTCTGTGCTGCATTTTTTTTTCCTGTCAGTCATTGTTGTCCAGATTATTTTTGTTGCACACCATTATTGTTTATTATTCATTAAATCAGTTTGGTGTTTTTGAATATTACTTGTAATTGGGAGTTTTCTTCATTAATTGTAGGCTCTGTTACCTTAGACACTCAATTTTGTAATGCTAATATAGTAGTGATATTTTAATTAGAAAAAAAGCCAGTTGCATCTTGGTTCTGTAAACTTGCAGTCATGTGCGGATGGAAAAGTTCATGCTTGAGCCAACAAGGTCTCAACAATCGGACCCAAATTGCTCTGTTGAAATTAATATTACTGCTAAGCCAGTCGACATAAATTTAATGAAAAGGTTTTATGGAAACTATTTTTCCTATCTCAGTCTTTCTGACGGCTGCGTCAAGGTTAAACATTTTGAAATAAAGCCATGTCTATACAACAACTCTGTTGCGTTACCACTGCAGAGACACTGGCAATGTTGATTTTGGGCGTTATCTAAAACAGCCATAGCTAATGTGGTCTTGGCATGTGGAAAGATGTCTCCTAAGCCAAAACAAACTGTCCTGTTATATTGCTCTCCATGGACAGCCTGAAATGGACTGTGGCAACTGGCCAGCCAATGATGGCAGTGTTTAATCTAATTTGTTCTGATTTACACTGATGGACTTTCCAATTGACCACATCACATGTTTTATTCATTGGGGTAGTTACAGTTCATCTATAATTCGTCCTGAAAGTAAACAGACGTGTGAATGTATGCTTGCGTACATCTATGTATATGCCAATATCTGTGCTCATGCATTCTTGTTTGTCTATAAGCTTGTTTGTATGTGCATGATTGCGTGTTTTGAATGTGAGCAATAGAACAATTTGTGAGTACAGATAATGTACATTTAGTTGGCATTCCCAAGGCTAGTCTTAGACCTTTTTTCATCATTAGCCTCTGCAGACGCACAGACCAGTTCCACAGTGGCCAATTTTTGAGATGTTCAAGGAGGCAGGGTTTGGGCAGCACAGACCGTGAAAAACCCCACAGATATTATTCCTGCTGTCTTATTGCCAGTGTAAACTTGTACGCCCTCTTTGAAAGCCTATAGCTAATTCATACATCTATGCACACATGTTTATACATGTTCACAAAGTAATCATGTGTAGCCAACCTTATATCCAGTGTCGGAGGATGACAGAAATCCAGTGGTATTTTCTATCTATGGTCCTTAAATGAATCACCAACATTAATGTCATGACTGATTTATCCATGTTGGTAAATGTCAGCCAAACATCCTAGGCCCAAATATCATGTCCTACCTGACAAGCAGCCTCTACCTTTTGCGGTGAAAATTTTATAAATTGTGCTCTGCCCACTTCAGAAAGCACTGAATCATGAATGTACTTCAGTGTACTGTTTGGGCATATTCCACATGAAAATACCTCCTATTTGCTGGTAAACTTTTGCAGTTGTTAATTATTAAAAAAACAAAAACTGAAACCAGGGAAATAAACTTGCGTAATCTCCTCGTTCACAGAGGTAAAACCATGATAAGGATTAAAGTACTTAATTTAAAATGTAAAGTAAAAACTTTCTGGATGCAAAAACATTTCTAAATGCAAGATTTTTTCACCTGAAAGAAACATATTTCATGATCAACCACACCTGTTACAGCTCATCAATGGCTTGATTCCAAGTTTACTAAAGAAATGGTTTGTGGCCAGATAGAGATATACAACACGTAGAGCTGTGAGCCTCAAGTGGGAAGAACTGAGGAAAACTACAAAAAAAAAAAAAAAAAACTAGCCTTCAAATGGTGTTTTTTTCCATGTTATTTATTGTATACAAGTGTTCAATAATGGAAACATGGTTTCTCGGGAAAGAATGTTGGCTAATTCACAGCTCATTGCTATCACTTATGTAATTCACTCTTTTTTGAATCATGGGTCAAAATAGTACCACAGTTTACCTTATTTTGTGGGTATGAGGCTAGCTTACCACAGTCTCTATTAGCATCAAAACTACAGCAAAATTCAGAATCATTGTGAAGCTGTGTTCATTCAATTGAAGGTCTGTGATGAAAGGAGAAGCTGACACCAAGCACCATAACAAAGTAGCAACAGACTATGTGCAGTCACTGCATAGCACCAATTACACTTATGCTTTTCAATGCTGCTACATGGCATTTTGTTTGGATTAAAGCTCATATTTAAATAACAGGAGGATGCAGTCTAATCTAACATTAAGAACCAAGGATATTGCCTTTGAAGTTACATAGTCTCCCCGTGCTCTCTTGCTCCCTGTCTGCCTGTGCATATTCAGAGCAATGGCACAGGGAGATGAATCTATTCATTTTTTTACAGTTAGGTACTTAATGAACTGAAAAAGAGAGAAAAGGTGAGGTGAAGAGACAAAGAGACTGAGACATTACCTTGGGATGTCTACCTTAATGCTACTGCTGTGTGTATTTGGATTCAAAAATATTTTTTGTGGTGAAAGTTTCGCACAGTATGTGTGAATGTGTGTGTGCACATGTGTGTTTGTGTGAGTAAGTGCATTTAATTAGTGCTGGATATAAGTTAGTGCCGGGGAAAAAAATCCTGATTTATCTGGCAAATGATTCTGTTCATCAAGACAAATGGGACGAAAAGTCCTAAGGGGCGAAGAGTCAGGGACGAAAAATCCGAGGACAAAGAGTCCTGTAACCCATCACCAAATGCTGGGTTTCTTCTCTGGTGATGCTTTGCCAGGATTTCCTTGCAGCTGTTTTCAGCTCCTGCTTATTCTCGGGAGCATTTTACCTTCAGCAAGTATAATGAATGCTAAGCTTCAGAGCAAGTGATTAAATTCCCCATTTTGGAACAATCCGCTTTTTTTTTGCTGCTACAAAAGCTTGGATTGCTTTGGAATTATACTTTGGGTCATTGTCAACAGCACTGTGAAGCGCCTTCCGAGAAGTTTTGAAGCATTTGACTGAATCAGACGAGATAAAATAGCCATAAAAAAATCAGAATTAATCCTGTTGCTTTTGTTAGCAGTCACATCATTAATAAATTCAAGGGAACCAGTTCCATGGGCAGCCACACATGCCCACATGTGACCAGCTTCACTGATAAGGTAGTGTGCTTAGAATCATAGACTATTACGTCCCTTTGCTGTATTCCTCACTTACCGTCATTCTGATGCAAGTTGATCTTTGTCTCATCTCTCCAATATGTTGTTGTACAGGCTATATAAGGATGCTTTTTGAAAAACAACCTGTTTTGGAGGCTTGCCAATAGTTTACATCTTAAAGTTAAGTTTGTGAATGTACTCTGGAGAAGTCTGCTTTTCATTGCTCACTTTGACACAGATATGCCCACCTCCTGAAAGATGTGCTTGATCAAGCCCGCTGTTGCGAAGGGTTTTTTTTTTTCCACTAGGGAAAGAATTCTTTTGGCCAATCCACCGCAGTTTTCTGCAGTCATGTGGTTCTTTTGGTGTTACTGAGCTCACTAGAGTTCGTTATTTCTTTTAAAGAATTAACCAAATAGTTGGTTTGGGCTATAGTTAGTTAGCAACTTTGCTTTTGGGAAACACTTCCCTGGTTTTAGATTGATTTTTGTAGCAATGTGTTGAGATTACAGCACCAATCTTGTATGTAAATTGTACCTCAAATCTCATAGGGTATAGCACAGAATATGACAGTGAAGGACTAGCAGAGGAAGGAACGGCTTTGAGAACTGAAAAGGTGTCCACACCTGCTATGCCTGGCAGGAGATAGACTTTCTGCTTTCCTATCAGGCCATGGCACTTATTGAGCAGTGGGGCATAGCCTTCTAAGGTCTCTTTGTGTTGAAGTGATTTTTTAAATTGTTTTTGTCTTTTAAGGACCGTTGAAAGGTGTTTCTGGAATGACGGATGACGTCGTCGGGGAACTTAGCTGAATTACTGAGATAAAATGAGGACCTGTCAGCCCCTTCATTGTTCCTGAATACAACCCCAGAGGGGAAAATGGCAAAGCTAGCTTCCACACTGGCTGTCAAAAAGCTGCCTGCCCAATTTTTGAGCAAACAAGTTGTATGATTGCGTGAGTTTGAGAGTCCGGATATTTCAGCGGTGTGTGTGCTTGTGTTTGTATGTACATGTACAATTGTGTGGAAAGGGTAAACTAGATATCTGTCCTTTTAGTCATTAATGGTTGTCTAAATTTATGACCGCAGCAATGGCGAGTTCCCTTTGCACTTTTAAAGATGTCTTGTTGTAGCACGGCAGTAACATCACTAAGTGCTCAGTTACAGGGCTATGTTGCCACTAGTCACACATACATGCATGCACAAACACACTAGAATACACACGCAGAAAAATGAATATGCAACTATCAACCCTATCACTGAAACTTGGTAACACAACTGAGCTCCCATGCACAGACACACTCGTGCACATTAACACTAAAATATGCCAGCACACTGGTAATTATGAAACCAGATTTTAATTAACAGCAGTGAAAAATGAATTTTGTGCCTTTTTTGGAGATGGTGGCATAATTTAAATTTCACTGTAGCCTATATTCAGGTTTGAAATTTTGTTGGCTTAGCAAACAGTGGTAATAATGCCCTGGATTAGATTAAAATTAATCAGATTTTTCACACATGATGTTGCTTGTTTACTTGAAAATACCAGCCGTTTTTAATTTGTTTTATCCTCAAGCTGGGAAATATACTGTTTCCACCTATAAAGCAAATATTCTTTGTGTCCTGGAATGACTTTGCATTTCAGTAGGTTGCTCATAACTCATATTCTGGTCATAAACTGGGGTTCTAATCATAATTTTTCAAAGCATCTTTTGTCGTAGGTCCAGCAGAGTTTTTTTATTTTTTATTTTACCTTTTCGACTCCGGAGTTGCCATCGGAAGGATTGTGGCACTGCTCTCATCTCGCCTTACAGCCATTACATCTCCCAACCTGTTCCCATTTAGGTTTTCGAATTACCAACTAATTGTTAATTTGTTCAGTTACGAGGATCAATCCGTATCCATTTCTCCTCAGCTTGCATTATAGTTCATTGCAATAATAAGCAATTTCCTGTCCATATTAATGGTAGGCCTAACATAAAACGCCAATGTCTTACAAAGGTTCTGAATTTCTGCAGCTCACAAAACGATATATTTTTCTCTGTGTCTGTGTCCGATCAGGCTTGATACACCTAAGAAAACGTTTCTGAAAATGTGATTTTGCCGACTCAGGTCCGCGTGTTGAGGCTGCTCATGTAAAAATAAAACTCTGTCGACACAACCAGTGACATTACCATAATGCAGGTTAACACTCAACCTATTTCCGGGAAAGAATTGAAGAGTAAATTTAATTGATTTACTGAGCTGAGTAAATGGGCTTCCAATAAGCTACTTTGCCATTACCAACTAAGACATACAGCTTTGCGTCAACATGGGAAGCTGCAATATGAGATTGCGTGGAAGGCAATTAACTGAAATTTCTCCAAATTCCATCTTGAAGTGGAATGTTATGTTGTAAATACTGCTGGTAGTGGTATTTAGATAAGGTTTAGATTTTGTTTAATTAGATAATTGCCATTCCAGAAGCTGGACCGCAAAGACCCCATAAATGACTTTGCTACCTTGAAAGTTGGACCCATGGCATGCATAGTAAATTATTTTAAATGCATGCTATGCGTGGAAGTTTCATGATACACTAATAATGAATTTACTAAATTATTCACTTACCAATGCTTTGACCTTAGACTTTGAATCTACAGTACATAATATCATCAAAAAATTCAGAGAATCTGGAGAAATCTCTGTGCGCAAGGGGCAAGTCCGAAAGTCAATATTGCTCGTGATCTTCCGGCCTTCAGGCGGCACTGCATTAAAAAGAGGCATAATTCTGCACTGGAATTTACTGCAAGGGCTCAGGAACACTTCCAGAAATCATTGTCTGTGAACACAGGTCACAGTGAAATCTAAAAATGCCAGCTAAAGCTGTATCATGCAAAGAAGAAGCCAAATATGAACAGGATCCAGAAACACCACCGTCTTCTCTGGGCCAAAGTTCATTTAAAATGGACTGATGCAGAATGGAAAACTGTTCTGTGGTCAGATGAATCAAAATTTGAAATTCTTTTTGGAAACCACGGACGCTGTCTCATGCACTCTAAAGAGGAGAGGGACCATCCAGCTTGTTATCAGCGCACAGTTCATAAGCCTACATCTCTGAAGGTATCGGGTTGCATTAGTGCCTATGGCGTGGGGACCGTACACATCTGGAAAGGCATTATCAATGCTGAAAAGTATATAGAGATTTTACAACATGCCAAACCACATACTGCATCCATCACAACAGCATTGCTTCGCAGTAAAAGAGTCTGAGTGCTGAACTGGCCTAGTCCAAACCATTCACTAATAGAAAACATTTGGCATGTCATAAAACGAAAAATCCGGCAAAGAATACCCAGGACTGTTGAGCAGCTAGAATCCTACATCTGACAAGAGATTCAGATTCAGACAACATTCTTCTCCCAACACTTTAGCAATTGGTCTCCTCACTTCCCAGACGTTTACGGACTGCTAAAAGAAGAGGGGATACTAAAAAATGGTAAAAATGGCCCTATCCTGACTTTTTTATTTTGAGATGTATTGCTGCCATCAAATTCAAGATGAGCCAATATTTTTCATGAAATGGTAAAATGTCTCACTTTCAACATCAGATATGTTGTTAATGTTCTTTTGTGAACAAAATGTCTGTTAATGAGATTTGCTAATCATTGCATTGTGTTTTTATTTACATTTTACACAGCAACCCAACTTTTTTGGAATTGGGGTTTGTATTTCAATATAAAAATCTTCTTTGTACAACTGAATTTTCAAGAACCAACTCTCTGCCCTGTTGTGCCATGCGTTGCCGCAAAATGAGAAATTTGACAGTGACCTTGGGAAAATAGCATTGAAGACAGCGATGAGCCATATTGTCAGATGTAGTGCAGGCTGAAAAATCTGGCAGCATCTTTTTCCTGAGTTAGCCTATTCATTTTAAGAATGTCAAATTATGTTTTCACCAGCCTTTCATGTGAAATTATTGACTGAATAAAACCTAGCTGTTTCAGGCATGGCACTACTTACAGTACTTCTGATGACAAAACAATAGAAATGAAATAACGCGAAAAAAGAGGAGGACATGAGCTTTACTGTAACATGCTCAATTAATGAGGGAGGAAACATAAAATGAATGTGGATCTGGGATTGAGATATGCCTTGCCATACTGGATTAAGATGTGCATGTCTATATGCATGCATGCAAGTATTTGTGTCTGGCACTTAAACACTTGTTTTGTCTCACCATAGCTTTTGTAATAAATCTGATTGATCACAGCCTTGTCCCCATAATGAGACCAAAATTTCTCAGACTGATAATTAAAACTCTTATCCTCTGTTCCCTTGTGAGATCCTCAGAACAGTCCATTTATTTATTTATTTATTTATTTTTAACTCAAAATCTCACTGAGATAGTACACAAAATCATTCATAAAATACAGGTTTGTGTGTGTGTGTATCCAGACAGATTTAATATTAATAGCTTCCATTACTCTTCACGTTTAAATGCGGCTAATGGTACAATGACCATTCAATCAGTGTTCCACAGACACAAACAAACATAAGTAGAAAGCCTGCTGTGCAGGCACTTAGGTGTCACATGAAAGAACCCCATTTCTTGTTCAATTTGAGGATTTGCAGCCATGTTGAAGGGTGAAAAATTAGTTGGGACAGGGCGAGATTTCATATGATTATTACAAGTTTGTTTATTCTCACGGAAATATTCATATCATATTCTCATGTGATCACAGCTGAAATTTATCTTAAAAAAGAATAGGATTCAAATTCATCCATCCATACAACATAACAGGATGTTCCCCCTGGGCACCCACCTCCACATCCACAGATCAATTCTTCTCTTCCTAAATGGGCCCTCATCTTGATTACAGCACCCCCAGTTTATGTCCTTTTCAAACATTGTGAATTGGGCTGCCCACTTGAAGCGAGGCCAGTGGTCTCTGATCATGTACCACAGAGGCCTAAGAGGGTACAGGTTTTCTTTGTAACTGACTTTGGTACCAGCTGATTTCCCTCATGAGTTTTCTTTCTGACTACGTTTGCAATTAATCAAAACTGCTGATGCTGAGTTTGGTTGCTGTATGATCCTGAAAATTTGAATTGCATTCACAGCTCATACCATCTCAGTCTTATTTGTTTTCCATAATGTATTCTAAGCAAATATTATAATTTTCTCCATTTGCTGCTGCATCCATGTTTTTTTCAATACTGATAACTACTAAAAGTGACTCTCTTCACATTACTTCAATCTGTGCGTAAGAACCTCTTCCAGTGCAAGAAAATGTACATGCGTAATGCTCATTGGCCTAAATAAAATCATTTTCTGTCATCAATTAAACACACCAAGGGGTGTTCAGATAATTGCTACCATACATATGACCATTTCATATTCTTTTTTCATTCTTCTAGGATGGGGAAATATGAGTCTCAATAGAATCAATGGGGATACGAGCAATAAGTAAAGAAGGGAGGCAAGACAAGGAAAACAGAAAGTAAAAGAAATGAGAATAGAATGTCCTATCGAACAGCAGGGCTCAATGGTGTAGAATTACAGCAGGAGGTCTGCTTGCTCATACTCTTAGTAAAGCATTGACTACATTGTGAGCAACTGGTACCTTTTATTAAATGGTGCAATCGTAGAAGCAAGCGAGTGGCTCAAGTGGACTTTCATGATTAAAGGAGCCAGCGCGCAGGGCTCTTTGTGACGGGGAGCTGTTTGCCAGACACAATTTGCACTCTGTCTGCCAGCAACAACTGAACTATCACCATGCTCTAAAACTGGTGAAACTCATTACATGAAAAACATGACAAGATATTGCCAGGGCAAGTTTCCCAGCTCTGACTTAACACAGGCATTGTCTTAACATTTTAGTATTTTACCATCTGCCACAGCAATAAATTTGATACAGCCTGGCATGCAGTGATTGCTCATTATTACAATGACACCTGGAGCTTTGCTTACATTTTTAGAATTTATTCAATTCCATTAGGAAAGTTATGCAGTCTTTTGACCACCTGCCCACTCCTTTGGAATTACATTGCAGTACATCAGGGACCTCAGAGAATTATAACACTTTCTGATTTTCAGATGTAAATGATTAGATAAAGTGAGCTTCTTCAGCTAGAGCATTTATTTATTTATTTATTTATTCTGAGCTCTGCATATTTAAGTTTCGGAAAGGGCTAATACAACCCCAATTTCAAAATAGTTGGGACGAGGTGTAAATTGTGAATAAAATCAAAATGCAATGATTTTCAGATCACATGAGCCAATATGTTATTTGCAATAGAACATAGATAACATTTCAAATGTTGAAACTGAGACATTTTACATTTTAATCCGCAAAATGAGCTTATTTCAAATTTTCTGGCTGCAACAGGTCTCAAAGAAGTTGGACACAGGCAAAAAAGGGCTGAAAAAGCCAATTAATATACAGTATAAGAGAATCAGCTGAAAGAACATTTAGCAAGTAATTAAATTATCTGGCATCAGGTATGTAACATGATTGGCTATGAAAGGGATGTCTAAGAGAGACTGAGTCTCTCAGAAATAAAGATGGCCAGAGGCTCTCCAACCTGTGAAGGCTTGTGTAAAAAAATTGTGGAATTCTTAAAAAAAATGTTCCTCAACGTCAAAGGCTTTGAAGGTCTCATCATCGACAGTGCATAAGATCATCAAAAGATTCAGAGAAACTGGAAAAATGTCTGTGCATAAGGGACAAGGCCAAAGACCTTTACTGGATGCCCATGATCTTTGGGCCCTCAGATGCCGCTGCATCACTCACCGGCATGATTCTGTCATTGACATTACTAAATGGGCCCAGGAATACTTCAAGAAAGCACTGTCTGTAAACACAGTCCGCCGTGCCATCCTCAGATGCCACCTAAAACTCTATCATGCAAAAAGGAAACCATTGTTGAGCATTATCCAGAAGCGCCGCTGTGTTCTGTGGGCCAAGGCTCATTTAAAATGGACTGTAGCAAAGTGGCAAAGTGTCCTGTGGTCTGACGAGTCCAAATTTGACATTCTTGTTGGAAATCATGGGCATCGTACCCTCCGGGCTAAAGAAGAGAAAGACCACCCCTCCTGTTATCAGCGTTCAGTTCAAACGCCAGCATCTCTGATGGTATGGGGATGCATTAGTGCATATGGTCTGGGACACTTGCATGTTTTAAAAAGCACCATGAACGCTGAAAGGTATATAAAGGTTTTAGAGCAACATATGCTCCCCTTCAGACGACATCTATTCCAGGGAAGGCCTTGTGTGTTTCAGCAAGACAATGCAAAACCACATACTGCAGCTATTACAACAGCATGGCTTCATAATAGAGGAGTCCGTGTGCTGAACTGGCCTGCCTGCAATCCTGATCTTTCACCAATTGAGAATATTTGGCACATAATTAAAAGAAAAGTTTGTCAAAGAAGACCCAAAACTCTCCAGCAGCTGGAAGCCTGTATTAAACAAGAGTGGGATCAAATTCCAACGGCTAAACTCAAGAAACTTGTCTCCTCCATGCCCCGATGCCTCCACTCTGTGTTAAAAAGAAAAAGAAGGGATGCTACACCATGGTAAACAGGCCCCTGTCCCAACTTTTTTGAGACCTGTAGCATCCATCAAATTTGAAATGAGCTCATTTTGTGGATAAAATTGTAAAATTTCTCAGTTTCAACATTTGCTATGTTATCTCTGTTTTATTGTGAATAAAATACTGGCTGGTGTGATTTGAAAGTCATTGCGTTTTGATTTTATTCACAATTTACACTTTGTCCCAACTACCTTGGAATTGGGGTTGTATAACGCAACTCCTTAATCAAAACTGGTTCCTCCTGAAGTGATACTTACTTGTTGTCACAACCCTCATGTGAATCCCGCTTGATTCCTGGTCTGGATCATAACAGCCTAATCCAGTGAAGAAGAATGGAATTAGCAGAGATGCCGGTTGATGCTCTGGGGTACCAGGGGGTGCTTCTTGGCCAGCATGAAGAGATGCTGTGCCAGCTGCATTAAAGCATTAGTGCCTTCCTCAGTCAACTCAAGACTTTTACTGATGTCTCACAGGACTCCGCCTCCACCGCTCAAGCAGCCAGCTCTATTCTGCAGCAGATCCTCCCTCGGGCGCTTGCCCATCTGGAGCCATACCTCATGGTCCTGGATTCCTTTGATGGCAACCCCACCACCTGCCACAGTTTCCTGGTCCAGTGTTCAATGGTCTTTGCACTTCAGCCACTGTCCTTACTCAATAAACGCTCCAGTGTGGAATTTGTCATCACTCGCCTGTCTGAACGCGTCAAGAACTGGGCCATTGGCTGTTGGGAGGCAGGGAAATCCTGCATGGTCTGTTTAATTGCTTTCACTGAGGAGGTGAGGAAGGTGTTTGACCGGTCCTGCCCCAGCCACAACACTGCCTAGAAGTTGCTCCTGCTGCAGCTAGGCAACCCGTCAGTGTCAGTCATTCCATCAACTTCCGTACTCTGGCTGTCTTATTCAACACATATTTATTTGGCTGCACTGAGTGGATCCAAGATGAACTAATCAGACCTTCCCCCGGACCTGGACTGCCTTAGCAACCTGTGGCTGCGGGTGGACACCTGGCTGCAGAGGAGGCCAGTAGATTAGCAGTTCGGGTTGCAGGCGCCTGAACCTCCCGAGTGCCTTCATGTTTTGCTACAACCCACCTCTCATCATCCAGAACCCTCTTTCATCACTACCTCCAACCCTCCTTAAGCCCTGGAGCCAAGACAGGCTGACCACACTCCACAGTCCCACGTCAGTCTGGGGGTTTGTCAATGCCAGGTGGACTCTGGTCTGTGCCTGTACTGCAAAAGCAAAGACCACTCCATCACCTTTGGTCCCCTTCGTCAGCCTCACCAAGCACAACAAGCAGTGTTCTCTGGGTTTGTCTACTAGTTCAGCTAACCTTGAAGGGTCACCAGGTCTCCACAAAGACTCTCACTAATTCCAGGGCAGACAGTAAATTCATCCATCTGTAGCCCTACTCATTGGAGTTTCCCTGCTGCACCTGGCTTAGCCCTTCTGGTCACAGGGCCTCACAGAGGAGGCTCTCACCAAAGTAACCCAGACCATCAGCCCAGTCCTCAAGCGCACAGGCAGAGCTCTCGAGGAGAAGGTGGTGTTTCTTCTGATGGCGTCCCCTGATGCACCAGTGATTTTGGGGAGACCCTGGTTGTTTGTGCAAGCACGTGCTGGTGGTGGATTGGTGCCAGGGGGCCATACGAGGTTGAAGCTACTCACGTAAGAGGCCCTGCCCGTGAGTTTCCTCCAGGCCATTTTCCCTTTGTTCTGATCATCCTCCTTCCTGCCCTGTCATTCCTTTCACCCGGCGCCCCATCGACCGCCTGGCTGCAGGCCCCATTTTCCATCTGGGGCCTGAGCAGGCTGTGCCGCTGGCCTGGGTGTCTGTGGTGTCGCAACCTCTGGCTCCTACTGTCTGCCCCATATGATCTCCTCTGCCAGCCTACAGCCCTAAGGGGGCTCCCTAGGTCACTCCTTCCTCCAACCATATGGAGGTTATGCCACCTTCCTACTTCCTGGGGATGCACCTACCCTTCTCTGGCAGGTGCCTGGGCTCCGATGGTGATAAAAGGAAGCGTGGGCCGTGAAAACCTTGGCTAGCCTTGAGCTGTGAGCTGGTAGGCTTCAGCGGGCCAGAGTATATGGTGCTCCACTGTGCTGACCTTGAGCTGCAGCCATCTCCTGTTCCTGTCATGAAGGAGACTCCCTCTTAATGACTCGATATGTACCATTGTATTTTCTTCAATAAGTTAACTAACTAAAGACTTTCAAAAAGTGCGGACGAAATGAGTTACAACAAAAAGTGGAGGGGACATGTCCCCAGCATAACTGACGCCTATGCCAGAGTGTTTGCACATGTGTGTGCATGAAAGAGCGCGAGCAAGACAGAGAGACTGTGTGATAGAGAATGGAGAATGAATCTGCATCAGGCATGGGGCGATTAATTAACTTAATCGCTAACTTAATCAAGGCAACTTAAAATCCCATTAACTGAACTAGTTAACTTTTGAGAAGGGATATTAACTTAACTTAATTGATTTTTGTAGATTAATTGATTTTTTTCAATTAATTTTCAATTAAGTTTTAATTTACTTCATAATTTTTGCAACAATGTTGACCTGATAATGCAGACTACTTATGTATTTTTTCTAAACATCTAACTACCGCAATGATGAGATTTTGTCCTCGTAATAATTATTATGGTTTTACAATGATAAAGAATCTTCACTAATATGATGTTGTTCTACACACTTTATATATATATATATATATATATATATATATACTTTTATATCAGCTGTGTTATGTTCTTGAATTTTAAGGGTAGTAGACATTGAAAGTCTGACACTCACTGGAGATTGCCAATAACCTTTTGTGATAACATTAATAGAATGAAATACACAAGTGTATGTAAATGTATGCTATGAGTTTTTGTATGCTATGTATGAAGTACATACAGATCATGATTACAATATGATACATTGCTGATAATATGATGACTTGTTTTCAAATGTATATATATATATATATATATATGTGTGTGTGTGTGTGTGTGTGTGTGTTGACAAAACTAGATGCAGTTGAAATAAGACTTTATCTTAGTTCTGTAGTTGTTAAGTCTCTCAACATGTCTGAAAATATTGTCGATGGCATGGAAACAAGAAAGTTAACTTTTAACTTAACTAGTTAACTTGTCAAAATTAACTTAACTAGTTAATTTCCAAATAGACATTAACTTAACTTAATTGATGAAATTTTAGATTTAACTTAACAAGTTAATCCAACACGTTAATCGCCCCATACCTGATCTGCATTGAACTACTGTTTAGAGTTATGCTCTTTTTGAAAAAGATAATAAATAAAGGAGAATTTTTGTGGTGAAAATATCTGCCTGAGTGTACGTGCTTGTGTGTGTGCATTCTCATACACTACGAATTTTCAATATCAATTTTATAGATATACTTGTTCAGTAGATATGATGCCAGAACTAGGTATAAATACACCACCTTAAACTTTACATGATGTATACAGGCTAACAGTCTTAAATTGTCAGGCAGGAGGCTGTAGTATGTCTCCTGCTTAAGGATAGCTCTTCTAGTGCCCCTCAGAACAGTGGCCATCATTGTTTTAATGTTCATGCATTTAACATTACTAATAGCACATGCCACATGCTGTTCCACATTGAAATACACTTTCTTTCATGAGTTAAGGAAAATTAATCTGCCCTTTTTTCATTTCAGGGAACTTTAAATGGGATACAAATTAAAGAGATATTTGCTCAGTGGAAAGTTGCACAGTCTTTCAAGTGCTCATATTTGCCTGTTGCTAAATTATACCCTGACTGGATGGACAAGTATAAAATGGCTGCGTAACCTTTCAGAAGAACACATAATTTCACATCTGAACATTTTACTATCTGATAAGATTCTGGAGCTTCAGCCACAGAAGTGATTCACATAAAGAGCAAAATGACTCTTTCTGATGTGTTAAAGTGGGATAAGAGTTTCCATTTTAAAATATATTCTCCTCTAGTGTCTCTCCTAACCATACTGACAGCTTTGCATCATCACAGAAAATTGATTTCAGGGTTCTGTTGTCCTCTCTGACATGAGATCAAAGTTTTGAATGACACTGAATAAGAGAGACGTAGTATGCTTGAATACATCGCAGATACTGCATCTATATGTAAAATGTGATTTTGTTAAGCTGCTTTTCCTTCCTTTAGCAGATTTCACATTTTGTTGAAATCAAAAACCTGAGCCTCGCCAGAAAAATCAGTCATCGTGGTTTCCTTGTTGACACTCCATGTTCACACTATTAATTTCAAGATGCTTGAGGCTGGATTTTTTTCTACTTCCATTTAATTTGTGAATAATATAAAAAAATGAGGAACTAAGGACCAAGGAAGAGTTTTCATCTGGAGGAAAAAAGATCCTTGAGGATGAAAAAGTAAATTGCAAAAAAAAAAAAAAAAAAAAAAAACAACTGTCACAGGTGTGGCAGCCAAAGGAGTCAACAGGAGAACCTGTGAAGGGGGAAACCAGAATTGTCCATGGTTTGGCACATGGCAAACAGAGCTATAGAGGCATGGTTCAGGAACAGGAAGAGGTCGGGCAACAGCTATTAGGTGCGTGTGTGTGTGTGTGTGTGTGTGTGTGGGTGGGTGGAGGGGGGGGGGGGAGCAGAGCAAAGTCAGGGCTGAGGTCAAGACCAGAACAAATGCACTGTTCAGAAGGGAACAGATGCTAATCTTGGGGCAGGATGAGGTACACACAGGGTTGGGGAGACACTGACAAACAAGCAGGGCTGAGGCAGGAACACGGAGCAAGGAATATGAAAGACAGACAAAGCAAACAAGTAGAATAAGCAACATTGTGTGGGCCAAAATAACAGCAAGTGAGGCCAGATATACCATGATGCACACTGCCTCATTCATTTGATTTGCAGTGAGATTTAAAAGCAAGTGTGCAAGAAGTAGAGGTTACACTTTATAATGACCATTGCTAATACATGGTGAAATGATATTAATAGTGATTCAGTTAATAGAAATTTACATTTCACAAACAATGAAATGATCATTTATTATGCATACCTATTGTTCATTTAATTGCTTGGCTACAGTACAATAACTTAAAACTACAGTTTAATTAATTACCATTTTACCATTTATTAATGATGGTTGTTACCAAGTGTTACCAAAGTATATTCAGTAGTTTTGGAAGAGCAAAACATACATAAACAAAATCGTTAGGTGTCATAGGTGAAGTATAACACATGTCCATACCAAATATGAAAGTAGTCGGTTAAAAATTACAGTCTGTACAGCGTCCACAAGGAAATGTCTATGGACGTGGATGCGGTGGCGGAGACGACAAGCATGTATCCATAGTAGCCACCTGACTTCGTCCGGGGGCTGCAATTAAGTCATTCTTCCAATATCTTTAAATTTTTTTTCAGGCATTGAGAGGCATTGAGTTTCTCATCATGAAATCTGGAATGCATTTGCAACTTATCAGTGTTAAAGCACTCAGACATCAGGTGTGCACGGCTCGCTCTCTGTTAGCCATTTGCATTATTATTCAAATTACTGTAATTGAGGCTGAAAATTTTGACAGGGCACCCATATAAAATAAACAGATAAACAAATCCCACATAAAACTTTATTAGATGTTTGTTTTCTTGCATGAATATACAGTACTTTCCAATATTCTCAATTTAAGATTTTTTGTTTAATGTGAGAGCAGGCACACTTTGACCATCGAGAGGAATATATTCTGATGGTTGTCCAATAGGTCCTCTCAATTTTTCTCTCACAGAACAAAATAGTTCTTGATTTAACTTTGTTTTTTTTTTTGATTGAAGTACAGAAGCCACTTCCTTCAATCTTGTGTGTGTGTGTGTGTGTGTGATAGAGAGTCTGGGCATGTACAGTATGTTTATATGTTTTAGGCACCCTAGATTTCTTAAAATTTAAGTTTGGTCTTGGCTGAACATTTTTTGCTTTCATTATTAATGCATCTGTAGATGATAAGCACAATTGAGACATCATATATTATATTAAGCCCGTAAAGCTTGAACCATGAACTAATAGTCAGAAATTTTTAAATTTTTGAAATTGAAGTATTTACTGGACATTTAAACAAAATGTCAAAAAGTTAAAAAAAAAAAAAAAAATGTTTTGAAAAAAAAATTGAAAAAATAATTTGCATTTATGAAATTCATTTTATATCATATGTGACATTTTAATACAGTAAGGTCAAGTTTCAAAAAGTGTTCTCACTGCAACAGCTGGTCTTACTGCGGTCAATACTTAAGAGACCGCATTAACATCATCCCACATGAATAAAATCAGGCTCATTGAATCCACGAGTCTCAATTTCCAATCAAACCCAATTTAATAAATTCCAAGACTTTTTGGGGACCCTAGTATGCCAAAATATTTTAATAAAATGTTTATGAATAATTAATAAAATATTAATAAAATAAATAACACATTGATACTGCATGCAGAAAACTGGACAATAAAAACGTTTCAGTGGGTGCTGAAAATCTTGCAGGCAATGCAAATCTGTATCTAGCCAGGGCTCCTGCAATAGATGTGCGCGGCTTGGAGAGAGGGGTGACAGGGAAGCAGGGAGCTGTTGGGTTATCATACCTGAGCATGTAGCACTGCCCCTGCCTAGCCTCCTGTGCCCTGCTAGTCATTATTGGAACACAGATTGATGTATGTAGTGGGGACACTGAGGTACTGATACAAGTGAGAGAATATTCCAGTTCCCCACAGGCACACCATCCATCACATCTCCTGTCAAACACACCCAGATTAAGTAAGAGAGGCGGGTGAGAGAGGGTAAGATAAATCCCCTGGACCTCATTTAAATAAAACTGTTAAAACAGGAGAGATTGACAGCTCACCTCAGTACTGCAGCTGAAACAATTGTGTCATATTTCTGTATGTTAATGCATGATTTACACATGCTGCCCTTTTTGCTCCAGCCATCGTGAGACATAAAGTATATCATTGGGTATATCGATTTGACTGTCATGACGAGGATGGGCAAGTGAGATTTCCGCTCCGTGTAGACTCTCGCTGAATAAATACTTCAACGGGGAAACTGATTGTTTCTGGAAAAGCACATAAAAGTTTACATGGTCAGGGAATGTCAAACAGTAGGTAAGAGAGATTGATACAGCCACAGCTTTCCATCACTCATCAGTTTTCAGCTAACAGCACATATTAAACTCCCTGAAACTGCAGTGTCAAAGGTCTTAATGTCCCAACAAGTGGCGTGTTTCTTCATTAGTGGCACTTTGAGTTCAAAGATTAAGCTGTGCTGTGATCTTTAAGTGAAAAAGATTCTCAGTGGCTCAACAATGCATCCCCTTATTGGCCATTAGGGAACAGAGAACCACAGACAAATGTACCTCTGTCACTATCTAATTGATGGAATTAGCACTTCATAGTATAGCATTTGCTGAGTAAATGTGCCTATCTTTGGACAGACAATAAATAAATGTCTGTGTCTGCGTGTGTGTGGCTGAGATAGGAACTTAATGCACCTGCTCAGCACCTGCTATAACAGAGCATTTGTTCTGTAATGAGGATGTTTCTCTTTGTTTTTCCAAGTGCTGCTTTTCTGCTTTTATCTTCATGAAAGTTTTTTGAATTGTGCCTGCCTTGGTGAAGAAAAAGACTCTTTCTACAGGACTCAGCTATCGCTAACTCATAGCTGGGCAAACATGCAAGCAAAACCACACATTCTTATCAGCCGCTTAGAATTTATATTTAATTAGACATCTGATAGTTAAGCACAGATTTATATTCAGTGTTTTCAATGAACCCCTTTGCGCAGAATACAAATAATGCCAATTTTTTTCCTGTAAGGTGAGGCGCAAAATGTATTTAGAAATACCAGCAGCCCTTCCATCGCCCGCTACGGAAAGAAACAGGTCCACTGATTAGGGGATGTTGTCCTAGGTACTGTAATTTATAGCCCTTTCCCACTACCAAATCTCTGGGTTATCTCGGGGGTAACGGCATGGCTTAACCCTGAGATAACCCAGGGCAGCTCAAGCATTCCCACTACTCTTCAGCTGCCTCAGGTTAACGCAAAAAAAAAAAATCAGCACTTACCCCAGGGTTTTTAAACCCTACCAGCGACCAAGGTTATGAAGCTAACCCAGGGCAAGCTCGCCCCAGGCACAGTGAAACTCTGGGTTAATGATAGTAATGGGAACACAACTCGGAATTAACAAGCCAAGGCAAATCTCTTGGTTTGGCAGTTTGTGGTGGGAAAGGGGTATTATGGTCAATGGTGAATGGACTGCATTTATATAGTGCTTTTCAAATCATCTGACACAATGAGCTTTACAGTTATGCCTCTCAGTCATCCTGATGGCAGAGGCTGCCATGCAAGGCGCCAACCTGCACATCAGGAGCAGTGCGGAGTTCAGTGTCTTGCTCAAGGACACTTCGACATGTTGTCAGGAGGAGCCAGGGATCGAACCAGGAACCTTCTGATTTCTTGACCACCCGCTCAACCTCTTGAGTCATTAGTTATTGGATTTGGTGGAACCCAGATCGCACTCCCTCTCCTGTGCCCAAAGTGAACTGCTCCACGTCAAGAGTATGTCAACATTCCATTGTCCCTTGCTATGATATACCCTTAAAATCTAGTCAAAAGTTTAAACACACCTTACTTGAGTTATAGCACTCTATTTTTTTAGTGAAATCTAAGTGGTTTAACTCCCGTAAAAATCCTAAAATGACACAAAGTAAGGAAAAAAAAACATAGTATATCATCCAGTATAGTGTCCAAAATTGCGGCATTAATAATAAAGCCAAAACAAACTCACTTTCCCCTTTCCAACAAGTGAACTGATATGAAGCGTATTTCTTGGACAGAGAGGTCAAGAAGAAGCAACCCAAAATGCATCATAAGACTACCCTTGAGGGGAAATTTATTTACTTCCCTACAAAGACAAATTATACTTGCAAATGGTGCTTATTTTGATCCCAAATAAAGAGCGCTAAATTGTGTGCGTACGCTTATAGATTGCGCGCGTTGTTGGTTGGCGTGTTGCAGGAGATTTACTTAGATTGCCTGCGCAAATGACAACAGGCGCAAAAGTGGTCGAGACCGCCCTATTTAAATGAGGATTTTGCGTGTGTCAATGGTTTTCACCATGGAGAGTGTGAGAGAGGAGACTTACCACATGGAGAATCTGAGAGAGCAGACAGATGAAATTTGAAGCCATGGAATTGGAGGTGTTAGTGCAAGAGGCAAATAAACATATTTCGGAGTTACAGCAAAGAAATCTTAACATAACCAAGAGAAACGCAATATGAGGAGGCTATCTGTGACAAGGTCAATGCTGTGGGGAAAACAAGAAGAACACCGGATGAAATTAAGAAAAGATGGCAAGACATATGAAAGACCATAGGAAAAAATCGCTTATAATAAAACCTCTGTAAATAAAACAGGTGGGGGACCGGCAGAGGAGAACCACAAACTGCAGACCGAGGTAGGCCCATACTAGTACAAACACGCATTTCTCTTATTGGATAGCCTACATTTAATTTATTCAGATATGTACCAAATAAAAAAATAAATGTGCGTCATGTGTGAACGTTTAGTTGAACTTGCACTGAAAAAGTGTAATGTCACGATTTACAAAAAGTATTTTTGCTTATGCATTTCCCAGAGGATTTTATTTTCCAGCAGGGGTGCAGAAAAGGGATTAATATTTTTTCCCGAAAAATTTTCTATCTGGGAAAAGAAGCACATTTTACCGGGAATCCCGGGAAATTAACTTGTTTTTAAGGTATAATTTTGGCTACTGTTATACAACATTAGTCATTGTTCAGGCAACACCATACTTAACAAAGAGACATGTGGGTCCCAAACATGACTGATTTAATGTATTATCTGGTGGTATATATAATTATTGAGGCATAAAAACGTAATTTCAACATTAATCAATATTATAACAATATGAACTGCGCAAGCCGCATGCAGCTTGACGTTCGCTGCAGATGAGAGGGTGAAAACGCCTGTGATCAGTCGCTGTCTGACTGAACAGCCTCATGGAAATGATATTTTACAATTTTCACATTATAAAATAACGAAATTCGTTAAGGTAAAGTATTTTGATGTTTTCGGTGTGTGCTGCGCTGTCAGACTGTCGGCTTGATAAAGTCAGCGAGCATTCAAAGTTAAAAGGCAAAGCTATAAAACGCATCCACTCACTGGGTTTGAGGTTTCAGATGGATTCTTCAGGAGATTTTTCTTTATTTAGTGAGAGCCCCATTTCACCAAAGCCAGCTGCATCTCTGTCTGAAGCGTTTTGCATTAAGTATGAATCCAGTGTTCTTGCAGTTTTGAGCTTTCACCCGGGGGATGCTTCAATAAACTTTACTTGTCCGACCGAGTCAGACCATCCATCGAGTGAAAAGTCGGATCTTCGACAGACCTTTTCCTCAGGTGTTTCAATAAAACAAAAGTAGGATGTCCGACCATGGTCCGACGCGGACGGACGGTTCGTCACTGTCTGTTCGAAGTTGCGTGAGAATTTACACCTCAGCGATGCACTGCCTCGCTATTTGGCGTTCAAATATTCTAAATAAGTTAACGTTAAATGAAAAAAAAGAAAAAAAAACAATTCTGATTAGGTAGATCATTAACTACTATTCAGAAATTAATTAACAGCGCACATCGCTGTAGGATGTCAAGTTCCATTTCAGTAGGCTATTAACTGAAGACAGTCTAGCTAATTGAAAGCAGTCTTTTCTCACTGTGCACTCTGTACTAAAACTACGATTGGCAACATAACATGCTATTCATCACGCAAAAGACATTAAAACATTCATATTGTCACGATCGCTCATTTTACAAAATTGAGTTAAGCAGACGGGCGATAAGCAGAGCTCCACTCTCGCTCACACATAAGCAACACAAATACAATGTTTTATAACCACTGAGAACCATGCCGAGACCACTCCTTAGGCAATGTCCCATTAGTGTTCACATAGCATGCATCAAAACACAACTTTTGGTTGCACTTGAGGATAACGGTACCAATGATTTAAAAGTGAAATCTTCACGCGTTGTTAATACATAATGTGTAGTTGTTATAAAATTTCATTCACGGATTTACCAAAGCCCCGTTTCTGGGTGTAGGCTAAATTGGTTTCGCGGGCATTGGTTATACTGTCTTTCCATTCTTAAAATATTTTGGGCTGTCTGCACTTCCAGACAACAGCAAAACAATGCAATATTTTGGCGATATTTTTTTGTCCGACCGAGTTTTAGGACAACTCTCGAGTGGTCCCAGAAAGTTGGACAGCCCAACCAGAATAGAGGATGACTGTTATGATCCTGCTCTGTCTGTCTTGATTCTGCCATGTTCACTATTGTTCCTGCCATGCTTGTTATGTTTTCCCTATTCCCTGTTATGTTTATTATCAGTTCTGTTAGGTTTTGCCATGTTCTGTTTAGTTTTTGTACTTTGCCATGTTTTCATTTTTGCCATTCCCTATCCACTATTCTGTTAGATTCCGGTCCATGTCTTTGTTCATGCCCTTCATTGCACTTTGTCTCCCCTGTCTGGTCTTTTGTTAAGCTACAGCTTCTCCCCAGTCCTCGGTCACATGCTTAGGTGATTTCATGGTTTCTGGGTTTCAAACATTCCTTCCGATCTCGTTTGCTTCCTTCGCCTCTCTTTTCTGTTTTACTAACCAATACTAACAGTTTGTTATTTTTTGTTAACGTTACTAACCCAGACTAACATTGTATATAATACTAACTTACTAACGAAAGCACTAGGGATTGTATAGCTGCACTTACTAATTGATTAACAAGCTCTCAGCACTTGCCCTGTTCTAGTCTCCGCCTCTTGCCTTCATTTGTCTCTCCTGCAATTCAGGATCCTCCACACCTGCTCCACTCTGTCCTTCCTCTCATTATCTGTGCACATTAGAACTCCCTAACCGAGCTGTATGTTTTGTCATAGGTTGTCTCGTGTTCCCTGTCCGCGTTTTGGCTTTTGCCAATTTCATGTGATTAGGTTCTCCCTCATGTTCCCTCCTTTGTAATTAGTCTGATCCTCATCACCTGATCCTAATCATAGCATGTGACTTCCCTTGAGTGTATTTAAGCTGTCTTCTCACTGCAGTTCCCCGTCAGAACGTTTCCTCTTGTTTACCTGTGCTGCTATCATTCGCCTTGTACTCATAGTGTTAATCTTCTGACTGGACCGCCCGACTTACGATTTTTGGCTCTGCTCTTTTGTACTTTTGTCTGCATCTGTTTTCGAACCCTTTTTGCCCGACTACGAGTTTTTGTGTTTGCTGCCCTGGTAACGGTTTGGATTTCGCCCTCTGGATTTTGGTCTTTGCTTCTCTGACAAACCTGTGCCTGTGTACCGAACCTGTTTTTGCCCGACCACGATTACTGTGATTGCTGCCCTGGTTTTTCAACTTTTGGATTTTGTCCCTGGGATTGTGGACTTTGTACTGTCGCCTCCTGCTCTGCGGGGGTTCGCCCCCTTTCCAATAAAATCCCATTTTACCTTCACTGCTCGACTCTCGCGTCTGGTTCCAGAACCGTACCTCACAATGACGGGCCATTTATAGCAACACCCAGAAAAAGACAGACTGTCCTATCCAAGCAGGGATAGTCCGTCGCTGGGTCGGATGGTCTGTCGTGTTTATTGAAACAGCCCCTTGAGCTTTGTCTGAGATTGTAAATGTTGACGCGAGCAGAAAAGATTTGTTCTCTCCGTTGCCTTTCGTTGTGCCTATGCCTCCTCCTCGCAACAATAACCGCAGCCATTTGTGTGCAGTCAAGACCTAGCTTTCAAACGTGCTGAATATAGGCGCAAAAAGTAGCTACCGCTATCAGTTTTAGGTTTGGTAAATCACATTGCATGTGCTAAACTAATCTATTAGCATCTACTCCTCCCATTATTTTGCATGTTCTGGCAGACACGCCTATATTGCATATTCATTGAAGGCAAATGCACTAAATGTATTGCGCGTGTTATTTTGCGCGTTTGACAGAAGCAATCCTTGGTGTGCCCATTTAGTAGATCAGCTTCAACATGTGTTTGCGCGTGCAATCAAGTTTGCGCATGTTTTTACACATGCAAACCTTTAGTAAATCAGGCCCATAGTCTTTGTTTTTCGGTATTTATAAGTGCTATGCTTTTGGTAGCCTGTCATGGCTGAGACAGTCTCTTCAGCAAAATCGTGTGCACAGTGTTAGTTCCTTACTAAATACCACATCATGATCATGTGGTTTCTGTGAGGTATCGTTCAGGAACCAGTCGCGATAACCAGAAATAGCAAAAATGTGATTTTATTTGCGAGGGGGTAACCCCCCGCAGGACCGAAGGCAAAAGTCCAAAATCACAATCCTAGGGGCAGAATCCAGAGTCGAAAAACCAGGGCAGCAATACAGAAATCGTGGTCAGACAAAAAGGGTTCGATACACAGGAGCAGTAATAAAAGCCAAATCAGAGCCAAAAGAGGTAGTCGGGCGGTCCAGTCAGAAAGATAACACAATGAGTATAAGGCGAGAAACAAGAGCAGCACAGGTAAACAAGGGAAACGTTCTGACGGGGAACTGCAGTGAGAAGACAGCTTAAATACACTCAAGGGAAGTCACATGCTATGATTAGGATCAGGTGATGAGGATCAGACTAATTACGTGGGAGGAAACACAAGGGAGAACCTAACCACATGAAATTGGCAAAAGCCAAAACGCGGACAGGGATCACGAGACAACCTATGACAAAATATACAGCTCCGGTTAGGGAGTTCTAACGTGCACAGATAATGAGAGGTAGGACAGAGTGGAGCAGGTGCGGAGGATCCGCTGAATTGCAGCAAAGACTAAGTGAAGGCAAGAGGCGGAGACTAGAACAGGGCGAGTGCTGAGAGCTTGTTAATCAATTAGTAAGTGCAGCTATACAATCCCTAGTGCTCGTTAGTAAGTTAGTATTATATACAATGTTAGTCTGGGTTAGTAACTTCAACAAAAACAACAAACTGTTAGTATTGGTTAGTAAAATAGAAAAGAGAGGTGAAGGAAGCAAACGAGAATGGAAGGAATGTTTGAAACCCAGAAACCATGAAATCACCTAAGCATGTGACACGCGGGACTGGGGAGAAGCTGTAACTTAACAAGAGACCAGACAGGGGAGACAAAGTGCAATGAAGGGCATGGCAAAACATGGACCGGACTGAAACAAAAGTGGATTGGGAATGGCAAAAACGAAAACATTGCAAAGTACAAAAACTGAACAGAACATGGCAAAACCTAACAGACATGATCATTAACATAACAGGGAATAGAGAAACATAACAAGCATGGCGGAATAATAACAAACATGGCAGAAACAAGACAGACATGGCAGAATCATAACAGTTTCACTGGTCTTCTAATCATCGGCCTTGTCATTCATTCACCACTTAGACCTGACTGCCATTAGCAGCCTCATCAATGCTCACTATAAAATCTCTGCCTATGCAGCTGTTCAGTTGCTCACATTGGTCATTCTTGTCTAAGTGATTTTAAGTGCTTTTTCCTATAACCTTGTGTGCTTTGAACAGCTTTACATATTGTAATCAGCTCTATTTGCTGGTAACCACTTTAATAAGCCTATTTTCTTTACTCACAAACTCACAATTGAGTTGGGATGGTGGAATAATAATAAGACAAAGAAAAACTGTGCATGGAATATGTGCTGTAGAAGTACATTTTTAGAAATGCACATTTTGAAATGTCCAGTATCAATGGCCTCCAATCATCTCTCCAGTGAAATGTTTAGGGGAGACAGCGCCACCCTCTAACATAGTCTACATAGCATCCAAGTGGGCCAGGTCAGGTAGTTCATTTAAATGGGCTCACTGATATTCGGAGAAGGGCCACTGGGAAGGATTTTAGTATAACCCTGCTAATCGGTTATCGCCTAATAAAAACTGACAAATTTAATATCCCCCACGAGGATGGAGGATTAAACTGCTGAAGCTGTGTTTGGGGAGATTTTCTACAGGTAATTTTCCCTGGGAGTGTTTGACTCAGGAGAATAATAAAGAGATCGGTTATGCAGGTGAGCTCCAGAGTCTGTAACTGAACTGTGAGATGGGGCCGACAGATCCAACTTTTCCTCTGCGAGGAAGTCAAAGGAAAAAAGTGAAAGGAGCCAATGAGCTTTGAGCTCAAACTAATCTCCAGGTATAATCAACTGAGCTGTCCCTGGGGTGGAAGAGCTGTTGAAGCTATAGAAAGTGATTAGGGAGTCCCCTGCAGTTTGCTGGTTTGAATCAGCACTGCAGGGTTGTTGCCCTTGATGTGCAAAATGTGACGTGAATCCCCATGTGCAATATATCGTATGGACATAATAATGTGTGTGTCAAACCTGTCTTGTATATTACTCTAGAAAAGAGTCTGAACTACGCTGGATGCAGTTCATGTGGGAGAGAGAGCACACCCTTCCCTCCCCAGGTCACAGTCAGAAGAAAGATTTCCACTCTGTCATCATAGCCACCACAAATCTAGCGCTTCGAAATAAATCACTATTTGATTCAGGTGTCTTCTAAACAAAATAAATTAATAAACAATATAACCAGAATGAAACATCAATTTGAAATTGTTTGCTTGATGGCAAAAATGGCCTCAAGTCAGCATCAATGCAGAATGTAAAGGTAAAGGCTTTTAAAGGTAACTTTCCTCAGAGGTGGGGGGGGTGGTGAAAGCAGGAGTCGTCACATGCTTTTCTGGTTGTCAGATATTTTACTTTATTTTCTGGAAGGACACTGTTCACCACAGTGTACACTAAACGCCAAGTAAAGCTAAAAGCTTTTTGTCTCTTACAAGAAAACTCTGAAGATTTGTTAATTAACCTGAATTAATTATTACTGCTAATTAAAAAGGCAGTTTTGAATACTTAACCTCGCTGTTAAGATAAAATGATCCCATTAAAGCTGAATGTTGTTACGGATAATTGTCTTGCTAATTTTTATCAAGGCAGGTGCTAATTTGGATGCCACCATTCACACATCAGTGGAATAAAAATGTGTTTCTAATCAATCTGCCTCTGTGACCAGCCATTAATTGGCTGTAAAGGTGGTGGTGGGTTCAAGAGGAGATTAAAGGATTCATACAAAATTATACAGCTTCATCGGCCTGAGCCGCTGATGTACACCTGGTCTGAATTCTTAAACAAATTTCTGTTTTACCTAAACCACAGGCTATCCCTTCAGCAAGTTCAATGTCTTCCACCTTGCAGCACTGAAGGGAATCAAATTTCAAGTGTCTGGGTTTTTCTTTTGACACATTCAGCTGATCCATGCTAATGGATAAAATCAGATTTGCTTCATTTTGGTTGAAATGAGACCCAAGACGAGGGTAAATATCCATAAACAGGGAAGGGCGACTCCAGTTATAAGAAATAATTCAACTGTACATACACATCTATGTCTCTTTATTCTTTTTTTCCTGGCTACAAATTTCAATTAGAGCAGTCGCAGTGCTGGACACCTTGCTCCACCCTTCCACCACCCATTGCGGAGCACTAAACTGGGCCTGTGCACTCAAGATTACCTGACACAGTAAAATTTTAAATGTAATGGTGTACATATGATCCCAATATGGACCAACATGACTCAGTAATAATTGATTTTACAGTGAAAATTTGACAGGCAGGTTTCCAAGCCCTTTTTCCAAATGTCTTGTCAAACTTCTGGTATCTTTATTTTGGTTACAACTTTCGAGACATCACGTCACATGCATGTTTGCAGGGGTTAAATTGGGTCATTAATTGTATTACTTTCACAAATCTCTATCTGACTGAGTAGTTTAATAAATATGCAGTTTTTCCACAGCAGTAAAGAAAAGCTCGAAAATGCTTGAAAAGTGCTGGCATTTTTCCTTGGAAACCCTGGAACCCTGTTTTCAGACTTTCTGATCTGACGATGGAACCAACTGCTTCAAGTCTAGAACCACGAGCCATGAGTTCTTCACTCCAAGCGGTAATTATTTATTTACGTATTTATTTACTTATTTTTTAGCATTGGCTCTTTTTTATGCTTCCCAATAACCTTGACAAACAGCCCAGAAACCTACTTCTCAGCTTTTCCATGGTGTCAGATAGGAAATGAGTGCAGGAAGGCAGAATACTCTTCTTAACCATTTGGATCTAACCAGAGAGGAGTGAAGCTGGGAATAGTTGGGGAAGTTTGAAGAATCTAAGGTGTGGAACTTGATGTTGGAGGTGAAGCCAGGGGTTGGTGGAGCATAATTTGAAGAGAAGCAAGAATAAACTCTGTATTACAGGGGAAGGCAGTGAGCTCAGTGGAGTCTTACTTGAGGGAGCGCAAAAAAATCTGAAACATTCTGGTCTGCTTGGGAATTATAGCGATTCCCTTCCCATAAGAACCAAACCCATGTGCACAGACGGGTGAAATTCAGAGAGCTGAAGATTGAAAAATGTCTAAGTTCTCCTCTCCATTCTGATGCCTTTTATGAGCAATGGCACATTATTCACTCTGGAGGGAGAACTGGGCCATTAATACTGGAGCGCTTTTCAGCCTTGAAGAGAAACAGCGATGAAATGCATGGCAAGAAGGCAAAAGGGAGCCAGTTGAGGAAAATAAAAGACTCTGGCAGAGGGGGAAGAGAAAGGGATGCTGGGGGAAAGATTATGAGATTTAAGAGTCTTGAGATGCATTTGCTTCCTGCTACAACTGTGGGATTTTATCATAAGCTGTCATGTCCAGCAATACCTTCATCGTTATCTCCACTGTATAATTAGAAAGCAAAGACACGTGTCTTGTATTCAAGACACATGGTGTTCAGTATTTTAGAAATGAATCCAATAATACAGATCCATTTCTTCAACCTGCCTGCCATAAAATTTTAAGGGCCTGGGAGGAAATAAGGGCCACTACCAGCTTAGTTTTAGTGCTTTCTGATGCACCCTTAAGCTTACCATTCACTGAGATCACTGCAAAATAATGACTTAAGCACAGGGAAGGCCACAGCACTGATCCTAATAAGTGCTTTCCCCAAATTACTCAGAAAACAAAGGAACCGTAACTGTACTATCCAGTCCCCATTGTTTAACGATAACATTGGTGAACAAAAGAGAGGACATTAATTGTGTCCTGGAGAACATGATAAGTAATTTATTTTCCAGGGTATCTTCAAAAAAACCCTCAAATTTCTTTCTATTTATCTGGTTCTCCAGTCACGTGTTTTATATGTGATGTGCAGTTAGTCCTCTTATTACGCCAATGATGGCTGTTTTAAAACCCTCAAAATCTCTGTCTGCTTCTATTCCTCTTTCTGTCTCTGGCATTAGAACGTCTTTCTTGTGTCAGGGAATAATTGAATAATGATTCACTCCTCTCAGCAGACACATTCAAAGAGTCTCTACAGGGAGTTTGCTGTAGTTTCACCCCAGCGAGCCAAGGAGCCCCAGATAAGTTTCAAGTTCTTTGTTCTCCGATTTGAGATGGATGAGGAGGCCTTATTCGATGTATTCATTTAATAATCGTATCTAATTTTCTTGCAAATTAAGGCCATGCTTTCTGTGGTTCCTAAATGTGCACTACAATACAATTACTGAATGCTGGATTCACTCATCTAAGATAAAGGTGCCTACCCACTGTGATATAAAAGCTAAATGAATGGCATGCCACAACCAGGATTATTTACTTATTTCATTGTGACGACAGAGATAATGCTCAAATATTATGACTATGCAATGCATTGAAAATTGGCTCATAGTATTTCTTTAACGAGTATTTTTTTTTTTTTTTTTAGCTTTTAAACATACAAGCTAATAATGAGGAATCATAAAAAATTCGCAAAAAAGGGAGAAAATGATACAAATGGCCAAAGAGCAGTGATCTTCAGGATTCCTTGGAATTCAAAATTGCTGATCCATATAATCCACAATAACTTTCTGTGAAGGAGGAGAATGCAAAAAAGACAAACTGATTCCTATGCTTTTGTCTCTGTCTGCCTTGTTGATACCTGAGCTCTGAGGTGAACTCTCAAAAAAAAAAAAAAAAAAAACCTTTAACTCTCCTATTACGTTCCGGGTCAATTTGACCCAACTAAATTTTCAGTGTCTCTAAAAACATGGTTAACATACTTTTTTTTCCAGCTAGATTTTTTCCCTTAACCTTACAGGTAAAACATGAATTTCACTCAAAAAAATTATTTTATGTTCTGTACATACGTTGTAAGCATCGGTGCTGTTTGGGTCATTTTGACCCCAGGACTCATTACTACAAAAAAAACCATTTTGATCTCGTTTTTGTAGTTTTGCTGAAGACTGGGGACATGTTCAAATTAATTTCTCATTAATTTCACATTTGATCTCATTCATATTCCTATAATCATGTAAAATCCATGTTTGATGTATATGGGGAGGACGGGGGAGTTGTGCTCTATTTACTTGGCTGTTAAAATGGTCCGTAAAAAGGCACAAATGAGCAGTGAGGAGACTGGGTAGCACTTTCAGTCACAAACATCGTATGTCATTTTTCATTGCAGAGATTAAATACCTCAAACCAAAAACAGTTTATTAATTTGAATGTAATAGGAGGGGTAAATCATGTGCAGATCCTATTTCACATTATTTTAAAAAATGATAAATGATTACAAATATGGTATCTGGTTTCATAAACACTGCGCTGTTCCCTGATCAGGCCTGAGAAAGATCTCTGTAATGTTGCCTAATAAATAAATTAGTACTTTTGGGAGCTGGCAGTGTGCAGACTGTTTCCTCTTTTTTGGTTTATTTTGAAAGTTTTTTGTCTTGCACCTGTATTTTTAATTGGATGTGCGCACACTACCTCCACTTCACCAAAAGAAATTGGACAATTGATTGCCCAGCTGATTCAGTTCTGGAGCAACATCCTATGACCAAATGAGATGGGAGATCAATTTGTAATATAAAACCCACGCAGCTCGACCAAGGAAGGAAGAGCCCAGGTTGAAGGTTTATGCGTGTTCTTTTGGCTGGTGTTAACAAGCGCGACCTCCTGGCTGGTGTGAATCGCAATAAAATGGATCTATTTTCTCCGTTCGAAGGACGGGGCACAAAAGCACAACGGTTACAATTAATCTGACTCCATAGTAAATTTATAATAATGAATTTAGTGATACCCTCGTTAAATATCTGACTCCAAATTAGAATTAGAATTAGAATCCATAATCTAGAGAAACCTGCGTGGGTCTCGAGTGACTACACCTTCAACTCTTAGGAGACTACCGCTGTCGCTAACATGTACTCCCGGGTTTTTAGTACTGTTACCGGATCCTAGGTTCGTTGATTAGATTAGAGGTTGGAAGTCAGCCATCACTGCAACAGCATCTTTTGGCGTGAATACAGCGAACCCAGATCTATGCACGCCCATGGGTTCCTTCAGGGAATTTTAACAGATAACCGACTTTTCGTCCATGGGTTTCCTTAAGGCTAAAATCCCAGAACCGGCAATACATAAACCCTTTATGTAAGTAGATCATGGTTGTCTCTCCAACTTAATAAAACCAATCTCCAGAACAGGCCGCTGGCCAGTCGTACCTCGGTCGGGATTATTTATACCCCTAGGTATCCGTCGCAACGCGGCTAGAAAGAATAAAAGCATTAAGAGTCACAGAGACCACGCAAGTTTAAAGGAATAACAATAATTTATTCACCCGGTAGGCAAGAGCTTAAATCAACAGACCAAATATCAGTTACCACGAATTTAGACCAATATAAAAGTCATACCTGGCGACAGCTACACACACAGAGTTGGGTGAGTGCGAAATCAGAGACGATCCGCCATAGCTAGAGAGTCTACTCACGCACTTCTTACGTCTTGGGAGAGATCGGATACGATCTTCCCGACTATATAGATTGGCTACATACGGCATAGAGAATGGCTACTCACGCACTTACGTACGCGGGGACAGATCGAATACGATCTTCCCAGAATGGATTGTTTCTCTTTGCTTTAAGCCAAATCACGCCTTTGATCCAGGCGGCATGGCCATAAACACCTGGAAGGGGGGTCGAATCCGGTTTTTGGGTTTCCACCATTGGGAGGATGTAATAAAACACTTCAGCAGAGAGAGGAGAATAGGGTGATTACCAGAGAGGATTCTGGCCAAATTCTCAGGAGTTTCAAAAAGGGAATGAACCATAATTCCAATGGGAATGAAACATACTTCACTCAACTCCTTGGATTCTCCCGAGAATAACAAGACCAAACATGATATGAGTATGTACTAATATGATGCAGTTGTCATGAAAAAGTCTTAAGATGAATTAATATATAGGTAAATTGGGTTATACGTCCAGAAGGGATTTCTTTGCAGAATATTGAACATATAAGCATATTATGCAGTTCTCAGGGGTTTAGATCATTTTAAACAGATTAATATAACTGGACTTTAACTCAAGAATTAGGCCAGTAATATGACTCGCACAGGGGCATTGTGTCAGCCAGAGCCCTCTAACAACCCCCCCATACAGAGGAACAGTAAGACCGTTAACACCTTAGCAAGCATTTTGGGGAGGAAGTCCACAAAAGCTTTATTGCTATCTGGCATGGCTCTGGACCGAGCTTATCAGCCATTTGTCACTTATATTTCCAGATTCTACAGTACCAAATGAGATGGGAACAGAAGGGTCTGGAGGATGTTCCATGATCCAGAACATATCACTGCATCTGTATCTGTAAAGCGTTGTCATGAGTGGGCATGTATAGCTGCCAATGAAACAAGTTCCCTCTTATTTGACTGCTAGGGAAAGCTGCAGAATGAATTCTAAATTGTTTATAGCTACATTTTGCACCCAGAATCAGGCAAAGTCTTCAAAACTCATTTGTCACTGTCTCACAGTGCAGATCAATAATGAATAGAAGCACACTGCGAAGCAACCAAAGATTCTTTTTTTTCATTTGGCAATGAAGTGGATTGTCCGATATTTTCGAAGTCCGTCACCTAACCTGAATAAAATGCAGAATTCATGTAGAGCAATAGGGCAATGTCGTAATGATAATTAGGACTCCCAAAACTGGGAGTTCTTATACTTATAGACCTAACTGTACGCAGCGACAAAATGGAAATATCGCTCATATAGTGAAATTAGTCTTTATCTTAATGGACAAATTTCCTTCTATCCTAGCTTTTTTAAAATCTTTTTTAAGCTTTTGTAATATTGTCATAAGCTTCTGGAGTTTTTGATTTCATCAAAATCTGGCATATTTCCAGAACTTTTGGACGTACTTGGATGAGACAAAATTTAGAAAAACAAAGTACATGAAGTGCTTCTCAGGAGGTTTATGCCCTTCACAGGTAAAAGCAAACACCCGGCTGTGTTTTTTTTTTTATCGCAGTATTCTAAACAATGGAAATTGCTTTCTGGAAACTCCTGGATAAAAATGATATTGTAATTTCCTTGAATTTATTCTTGTTGCATTGTCAAGGCTTCTCAAATAACTGTAGATAAAAATCTGCCAAAACAAAACAGAGGAAAGATGATCTATGAAATGAGATAAAAAATGTCCAACTTCATGTTCAAATGGAGAGGTAAGAGAAATTGAGTTGAGAGAGTGAGGGAGGCATAGAGAGAAAAGGGGAGAATAACAGTATAATGCATCTGAACAAAATATAGCAGTAACAATGGGAACAGAGTGAATGAGCCAAGTAGTCTGTGTGTGTATGTGTGTGTGTGCGTGCGCGTGTGAGATCTCCTTTAATGTAGGTTCCTTCATCAATTCAGCCGCTCATTTACTCTGATTTTCACATCATTAGGCTCTCGGTAATTGACTAGGTGGTACCAAATTCATAAGACAATTAGGACCCAGTATCAACTTGCTGTTTATCTTTGCAGCCCCAGGTGCCAGCCCTCTATCAGTAAAAGACATTTTCTCCATCCACACTATGAGGTAAAAGGACTTTTCGCAAACAGGCTCACTCAAAAATGTTGTGTTGTCACAAAAAACCCAGCTTTTCACATTTTTAGAGAAAATCTGGAAAAACCTTTAAAAATGCTTACTGTGCATTCAAAATGAGGTCAGTCTTCTAACGATTTAAAAATGCATGAGGCCCCAAGTGTGTTTGGGAAATGGGGCATTGTAATGAGAACAGTTGTGCTCAGATGACCAAGGGTCCCAATGAATTCCCTGCACAGCAGCATGCTAAGCATTGGGTTGATTACCTGATCGTCAAATGTATTGCTCAGGTAAACACAACATATACAAGATAAAGGAGCTGTACCCTAAGGTGGAACTTGAGAGATGAGCAAGAGGCTTAGAAACAAACTTTTCCTCTCTTCCTCTCACCCCCCATATATAAAATTCCTGTTTCTCCATTTTCCGCACAACTACTTAAATTGTGATCTTAATGTACATTGTCTTCATTGCAGTACACTCCGCCTAAATATGTCACTGTGAAAAGACACCCCAGATATGTGTTGTATTTCAAATTCACCCACCAAATTGGTCCTTCTGAAGTCTGCTTGTCTTTGTCAATGACGCCAATCCCATTTTATGTGAACGAGGAGGCAAGCTGATACGCAATTAAGGTCAAAGAACTTATTTATTTACTGAAAAAGTCTGCTGAAATTTTTCATGAAAAGCGGCCAATTGAAATCCCTCTTGTAACCTAGAAAACGGGGGAGGGGGGTAATCAGCTCCTCATGTGAATCGCCCTGTCAGATGAAGGCTTGACTGTCAATCTGGAGTCTTATTTACACTCGCCATCGGGAGAGGCAGCTCCTCATCGCGCTCGCTTCAAAAAACCTCCTCCACCCCAGTTCTACCCGTCCTTTATAGCATTCATTAATTATGTTTCATAACTGAGTTACACTGAGCTATAACAATGCTGCTTCTTTGAAGTCATTATTGCTGTAGGCTCTGTTCTACTGGGGGTGGTTATTTTCTGATCCCTACCTTTGCTTCCTTGCTTGGATGGGGAGAAATCTCTAGAGCAGAGCTATGTCGCCAAACTCAATGTATGCTTGTAAGCCTTAAATAAACTCTTATGCTTAGTTCCCACTGTTGTGCGCTCCGTTATGAACGCTATGATTGGCCATTTGTAGCTGATCGTGGAACTTCTCTGAAATTTCAGGTTTGGATACGAGGTGATCACGATTGACAATTAATCGTGTTGATCGTAGGAAATTTTTGAACCGTCCAAAACTTTTCTATGATCAACACGATTGCCACGACTGACCTCAAGATCTGATAAGATCTGATAGGATCACCACAATTACTCCACGATTATGACCACGATTTCAATGTGCCGCAAATCGTGATAGTGGGAACCTAGCATTAACAAATATGTAATACTCTCAGGACTCCTCTTTTTGCCTGACATTTTCTTCATTTAAGGAAATGAACTAGCATTAGAGAAGTTCCCTGGAAGACAGTACCATCTCCTAAGAAAATTGGAGGAAACAGCAACAAATTGAGTCAATTAACCTCGCAGGTGACTGGTTTACCCCCAAGAGATAAGAGAGCTCTTTAGGGAGAATGATGCTAAAAACTTTTCTTGACAATTAAAATCTATCACCATAGAAGGCTGGAAAATTCCAAACAGAATTAGTCACTGCCTTGGAGACCTGTCATTCCCCCACTTTCACATAACTACAGTTTTGTTTCTAAGAACGTTGGCGTGGAGTCATTCACACCTCTGAGATCAAAGAACAACAACATTATACAAGATACCCGCATCCAACTGCTCGATGTTTGCCAAGATGAATATCCTCTGCCTGTACTTTTGTCTATGGTCGACAACACGAGTGCAGCATGTACACCTCCGTCTGATGCCCAGCTTGTATCAGACTTTCAACAGAGTGATACTAATGACCTATTGAAATTCTTGCTAAAGAAACACTTAAAGAAGACCGACTATACTTCCAAGGGCTCAGTCAGGAAGACCTCAACTGGCTTGCTGCCAGCGAAGGCAGGATCACGAAAAGTCAATCAGAAGGCAAGTCACTCACCCAAAAGATCTTGGGAAATGTAACGAGCTTTTCATCTGCTGCCACAGACTACGGAGAGAGGCATGAGTCCCATGGGTCAGCAGATGCATGAAAATCAAATTTGCTGTCAATGTAGCACCTCCAACTGCGAAACAACAGGGCTTCATTTCATCGGAGGAGCCATTCCTCAGGGAATCACCAGATGGGATTGCTTCTTGTAAATGTAATGGAAAATGAGTAGTTGAAATAAAATGTTCAGCAAAGCACCGCAATATCTGTGCAGCAGATATTCCTGCATTAGACCCGAGCTACCATTTCCAGATCCAAGATGGACAGTTACAACTGAACAGATCATCCAAGTAGTTTTATCAAGTTCACTTTCCAATGTAATGAGATGAAAAGTTGGCTATATTCAGTGATCTTCAAAACAAAAGTCAAAAGTTCTGCATAATTGTCAGCAGTTGTAATCCATGTTTAGCGGAAGATATGTGTCTGTTTTGATTATCTCCCACGAGAGCAAATGTCTTTATCACTTATCATACCTGAAGTCATTTCAGAGGTTTCCTCTTAGTGTGCAGACGATTCTTTGAATGTTCATTTGCCCCAAAGTATAAAGGTCCTTTAAAATTGCACAATGTAGAAGTAACAACCACTTGAACAATCATTGAAGAAACTCCGTTCAGTGAAGTCTGGATCTAATGTTACAGAATCCTGAATGTTTTTAGCATTTGGATTGCTTTTTCCACATGGATGCGAAACCTGGCATTGTCACAAGTTTTTTTTTTTATTTCATTTACGTTCAGTCTCTTTCCTACTCCATCATTTGTCTTCCACATGAATGGTTGAGCAACAAGCTTTGCTCCCTTTTCTAACATATAATCTTCAATGTGGAATCCCCCGTCGGCCATGACGGAATCTCCTTTCTCGAGTTTGTTAAGCAGTCCACTGTGCTCCGTCAAATACCTGTCCGAGGCATTCCCGCCCCACAAAGTACCAACGAAGGCTAATGCACTGTTGAGGTTTATACCAACAAGACATCTGTATGTGTTGTGGGACTAGTACTGGGAGAAAGTTTTGTATTGTTCCGCTTTGTTGGCTGGTCGGCCGATGAAGAACTCTGTGCAGTCTATAATCACTCTTACTGGAAACAGTTTTTTGACTGCTGCAGGCACAATCGTTCGTACGGTACCTTGTAATAGCCAGAATACAAGAGCAGGGAGGATGGTTTGGTTCAGGAAGGCGATCCAAGTTACAGTAATCTCAGTGACAGTAGTTATACCAATGCAGAATAAATATGCAAGTAAAAGTACAGACAAGTTGAGTTGCAGCCTGATGAGTGTCAAGATGAATTGGAGGAAAGATGATACACTGTGTTGCTTCCCTGGCTCTGCGCGGTCTGTCCTCTCATAGTTCTTTGTTCCCTGACTGCAATCTGGCCGTTTCCACAGCTTCGCTTCTCTGCTTCCTTCTGTACAGAAGTCCACAGCCCTGGAAACAAAATGTAAATAAGATGAAGAATTAGTACATGCACTGAGTTGACAAAAAGCAGGTTATGTCAACTGATTCATGCCAGGAATGAACTGCCAGTCACTGGATGATTTATCTTTGGCACCATTCCGTGTAATTCTAGAGACTGAGAGCAAAGTTCCCTGGAGATCAAGGGTGCATTTCCCGAAATCACAGGTGCTAACTTACATAGTGAAACCATTGACTGTGAGTGTGAGTGGTCGAACAAGTAACTACACTTTGGGAAATAACCCCAGGAGTTTCAGAAACTAAACTGTCCTTGGGAAAAACACCCCAGGAGTTTTTTTTTTTTTGAATATCAAACCTGTCCTTTATTATTTTCCGCATTTGGCCTTTGGCATCAAAAACCATGGCATGGCCAAAGTTGCTTAGATCATTTTTTTTTCTTGAATTTGTATTAACAGATTACATGCTCTATTATATGTACGTAACTTTATTATTTTCCGCATCCGTATGCGAACATTTGTCTTGGGTTTGTTTATATTGTCTTGTTCATCAAACAATAACTGTTTAGGTTTCCTTTTCCTGTAAATTTGAATTAAAAAACTGAATTTAAAACTAAACAAAGAATATTTACACATGCAGTGAGCTATGGGTGACCAGAAAGGTTAGAAGTATGGATTAACAGTCAAACTCTGAACAAAGAGCTATGGTTGTCAGGAGGATCAATACCCTTTTAGGTAGCAGCATTATGCCTCCTGTCTTGCATTGATCAGACTCATCATTGGTGGTCTGTCAGAATACTGGGAATAACTGTTTCCTGACCAGTAACACGCACAGTGTCTGCATGGTGAAAACAGTGCGCTAAATGTTTCACTGCAGCGGTGAAAAGTTTGATCCTCAGGCCTCTGCAAACCATGCAGATTTCATGTTAGCATGGATATTATAATAGTAAAGACAAGTTCAGGTATGGATGCACGTGACTCATCTGTTTATATGGGTTTGCACACCAGGGCACACACTTGTGCGCTTAAATTTTCTCCATAGGAACAGTTCCCTAATCAAAAAATCCTTCCATGCCGGTGTGATCCTTTTCCTTATCCACAAAAATTACCATGATGATGTCATACAACCAGTGTGAATGCTGTATCTGTCATGGTTCTGGATGTTTGTGCGTGTGTTTCGGACTTTTCTTTGTGGCTCTCGTCCCGGGACGATATCGTATTCCTTTTCAATCGGATTCTTGACCCAGCTGGCTGATTGAACTGGGGCGGCGCTTCTCCAGACTCTATATAAGCCGGATGTTCGCCACGCCTCTTTACTAGAGTGTCTGTTTGTAACTAAGCACTATAGCCGAAGATATCTGTAGTCAGGTTTTGTATGACTTTCTATCTTCTAATTATTGGAGTTTCTTCTCCCTTTTTCTATCTCACTTTGCTTCCGTGGTTCGGACTATTATTCGTCCTTCGGAAGCGCGAGTTTGGTCTGTATTATTCTCTGTGTTTTTACTGTGTCTGTGCTACTCTCTTTCTCTCTGGTCGTTCCACCTGGCCTCCGTATTCTACCGGCCATTACAGAATCATCCTCTGTTACCATTTTCTGATCAAGGAGGCCAATTCTCCATGAAGCAACCTCCCACAAGAGAAAACAACGTGTAAAATAGAAAGAGATCAATGAAGCATGTGATTACAGTTTGCCTGAGCAATGCCAGAGTGTATTCAATCACTCATAAAGCTCTATTCTCATTCTCAAAGCCGGTAGGGAGGAGCAATCACATGCATGCCATTCTTTATACACCATAGTTTTAACTGACTTTTTTCTATTTATTCTTTCCACGGATCCATACATATTTGGACATTAAATGTTATTGTTATTTTATCTGTGTACCACTGAATATTGGAGTTGAAATTAACTAAGGAACATGAACTTATATTCACAATTTAATTATTCCTCATAAACAAGGAATATGAACTTGTATTCCCAATTTAATATTTCCTCATAAATGAGCAATGTGAAAGCAGAATTTCACAGTAGGAGCTGTAACATTTTGTGTACTGTACTGTATTGCCGCTACGAGACACTGAGCTGCCGGTGTAGTTACTGTCCTGCTCCACTCAGGAACTGGCTCAAGACAGTGAGCCAATGGTGTTTGATTTTCCTCTGAAATTCGATATCCCCTTGCCCTTTTCTTGGTTTGATTGCATTTTTGTGGTTGACCCTCAGCTCGTCCCAATTGACTCAGATTCTTAGGTAACTTTACCTGGATATTCAGCTACAGATATTTCATAAAGTATCTGTAAAATTTCTGCAGCATATTAGTTAAGATTCAACAATTCAGCTGTTTCAATTTGTCCGTAGACGTTCAACGGATTATCAACAAAGTATATGTGACGATTCATCAGCATACTTACATATTCTCAGAATAATTTAGTTGAGCTTGAATTACTCATTCAACCTATGCTTTACAGTTTTTTCAGCAGTGCATATATGCAAATATTCAACAAACAGTAAACAATTGGATTAATATTTTGCACATCCTAATGTTCAACTAACTCATGTTTAACCATTGTTAATATTACAAATACTCTATGAACTATCTGTAGCTGAATATTCAAGCAAAGTGTAATCAATTATTCACATTTTATAAGGGTTTTAATGTTGAAGTTCATTAAGATAATCTTATTGCCTTTGATTTCAAGAAGCCCTTAACTCATTGATATTCACTTGATTCACTAAGTCAAGTGTGATGTTTTCATGCACAAAAACACATAAACACAACCTTTACACCTCACTGCAGACAAAAAGGTTTCATCATTATCCCCAATTAATGCTACAGTGAGGAGCAAAAAAAAATCGATGCTGAAATCTATCAGTTGTTGGAAATGTTCTTCCACCATGACTGAGCAAATGTAACCATTCGTAAATTTGTTTTGAATGTGCATGAAATCAATGCTGAAGCAATTTTTTTTTCTTCCCCTCAGTATATTAATATCCATGATGAGAAAATAGTGCTCTGCTCTCGTCAACCAAATGCCAACAGCAAACTCGGCTTAGTCCTGTCCTCCTCAATCAACTAGTTTCTGACACAGACTACCTTTTGTATTCTGCAGTAAACCTAAACACTTCTGTTAGATTTTCCAAGATTAAGATAAGCACCTTGCAATTTGTGTGTGTGTGTGTGTGTGTGTCCGCAGTGGGGTGAGGGGCTTATAAAGCTACAAATATTTCTGAGAACCAACTCCTGAGAAACCATAGATGTTTGAAATTTGAGGTCGAGTGGATATTTTAGGTGGTCCACAGAAGATTATGGCTAAAAAGAGGGTCTTTATATTATGTCCTTGGGAGAGATTTATATCAGCTTCACTGATGCTGCTGTGAAGACCTCATCACTGACAGCTGGTGTGGAAGAAGAATACCATCACTGCGATATTTCCTGTGGTGTGACAGGTATGAGTGACAGGATCGAAGACTCATACGTCATTTACACCCGTCTAAGCCAGAGCAGTCATCTGAGCACACGCGCTCAACTCTGTGTTTGTATGACGATAAGCACCGCACCTCTTGAGACCTGCATATGTGGAGAGCCTGGAGAGGAGAGGGTTGTTGATCCTTAACAAATGGATGATAGAGAGAACAGTGAGTCAGAACATCAAAGATGAGAACAGGCACAATAGCTTGGCTCCAGGCATCCTCTGTGTTGTGTCAATTCAGTCGACAGCCTAATCTCTTCATCTTTACCGTAACCATCTTCTTCTCTGTCTCCCTCCGTCCCTTACTTCTTTCCTGTGCCCTCTGTCAAGTTTAACAATGAAAGCCATTTCCATTCAGATGAACCCGACCTCTGCCCATCTTTCTACTGCCCTCCTGCTCCTCTAATCCTGGACCTGACTCTCAGTTTCTGTGTAACAGCTCTGGAATGCCAGTGCAGGTGCTGATGGGAATGTACTACGTCTATTTACTTTTCTGGTTTTTGCTAGAACGTATGTGCGTTTGATTTCTGTAGTGTATTTTTATTGTGTAAGGTTTTGAATGGTACATGTGCATTGATTCATGTCAGGTGTGTCATGCATTTTTTGTTAAAATTGATGTTGAATTCAAAGAGCAGTATTTGCACAGATTGCCGTTTGTCTATACTTATATTGATGTGTCTTTACTGGATATACATGGCATGTTTGTTATCATATAAAACAAAAGTAATGCCAAAATTCCAATGTTAATTTCTTGTGTGCAATATCACAAAAAGGCTTCATAATTTTTTGACAGCGGCCTTAAAAGGTTTGAATGGAATATGTGGATGATTTTAGTAGTTTTTAATAGTTTTATTCGATCATGTAATATATACATGATTTCAGTAGTATATGTGCTTGATTTTACTAATATGTGTTCTAGGCTGTACAAGTACATGTGCATGGTTTGAGGAGTATTTGTGAGGTAGTATGTGTGGTAAGATGTTATTCAGTTGATTTACTGATTTACTGATGCACATTTGTCTGATTTTGTTATTGTGTTCGAAGTCATACATACACCCCGTCATTGGAAAGAACCTCCTCTTTTTGAATACAATGGATATATTTTCCAAGCTCCACAAATCATATACAAACAGGCTCATACATATACGCATATCCTACATTTGACAAGAACTGCTGTCACTGGGTGGTAACACAACATTTGCACGTGCACAAACACAAACACTCACACATACTCAGACACACACATATAGCACACATGCATGCACTGTTTTGGATTACTTTGGGGCCAAAACAACATTCTCCTTCAGAGCCTCCAAAATCTACAGAGGTAAGGAATCCTTCTTTCCTCATAAAGCTACAGTGTCTGCATCTTGGCATAACAGAAATAAAGCACATGCAGGCCTTCCATTTTGGCTCTGACAGGATGGTTTTGATTCAAACAAGGGCTGTAATTAATGCAAGTCATGTCCAGCCTTGTTTATTCAGAGGAGAAAAATTGCCACTGTCACACCTGTTAATGTCCTTGTTTAAAGTTTCAGCAGAGAAAATAATGATGTGGGAAAATAAAGCAGATGGATAATTGGTGAAATAACTCATAAAATTTGAGCCCATCACATCAGGTAAAGCAGACTCACACACCCACAAGAGCTCTCTGATTATACAAGGATGAGCAGTGTCTTTGAAATGTGTTTACGCACTTCAAAATGTCATATCAACTGTGGGTCCTCACCTGTATTTCAATAAGACACTTCTGTACCACTAGAAATGCCATGTATTCATCCATTATTTAGGTTACAGCTTATGTTTGTGGCGATGTACTTTATACCTTAGTTGGGAATGTGAATGTGAGCTGAAGTTAGTATGGTATACATCACACAAACAAAGAAGCAACCATACATCTACTCTAAGGAGGTAATTTGAGGAAAGGCAATTGTCTGCTATGCGCATGTTAATAACATTTATTTAGGAACAAATAAAATCAGTATTTCACCAACATGCAGTGTATTTTAAAGTATAATACACGTTTGTAGTATAGTAATCAGCTCAAAATCACACCCTCGTATTTGAGGCTCACTACAGTGGTTGCTTAACATGTAGTGGCCCACTAAATGTACATCAGGAACAGGGGAGAATGGGGTAAGATGCCAAGAAGGTAAGATACGCCCTCTTATTGCTCTCCTAACCCATAAATGGCTCCAACGCATTATAGAATGGCTATGCTCTTGTTTATTTTGAAATATCGTTTGAAGAATTACATTTCTCAGAAACCTAAAAGGTGTCTGTCAGGCAATTTGAGTTTAGTTTTGGTTTTTTGACAAAAAAATTAGAGAGTCTGACAGAATAATTTGATTGGTAATGACTTGTGCATGTCCTGGTGATGGGTCCTGTCCCTTCTTACCTGTAAGACTTAAGTCTTCTATTTCTGCCCCGCATGTACTGCTGTAGGCATTCCAATGGTGACACTTTTAAGGCCATTAGAGTCAAGCAAAGGATCATAAGCTGCGAGTTAACACCCCTGCAATTACTAAGACAGCAGAGACCACCGTTGTAACCGCCTTGCGACCATTTCTAAGACAAGGGCACGCCCCCTTGTTGTCTAATTTAATTAATTTTTATTTTTTAATTTCACATGTGTGTTCAGTATTCAGGGTGCCTGCTAAGCAAGGGTGCCTTACTGTTAAAACTGCTGGTTTCAGAAGTTGCACCTAATTCAATTAAACTTTTCTTCCTCAACAGTCATTATGGAGTGTAAGTTGTATAGATGGGGGTTACATAATGCTTCCTCAATTTGCCATACTTCATAACTTATTGTCGAGAAGATGAATTGCTCAAATTCTAGACAAAAAAAACTTAAATTAGGCTATTCATTATGGCATTTTAAAATAAAAACACATTTTGAAAAAAAAAAATATAACATATGATACTGTTTGAAAAAAATTGACTTTTGAAGGGGGGCATACAGTACTTTGTCCTCACACAGCAGACAGATCTTTATGCAGACGGTAACTCACTTAGGTGAGAGATCCTTGATAACCACAGGTGGATTGACTCAAGTCTTCGATGACAATATTTGGGAAGCATAGTGCACTCTGCATTTCCAAGACACTAGCATTTGCTCGAGTATCTCCAGAGTGGTCAGAAACAGCCATTAAGATGGCGGCACTTCTTACGGATGCAACATAGTAAGTGGCATAAGAAGCTTTTACAAAGATGACTCGGACTCTTTCTCATGCAGAATAGTGGAGCAGCTTTGTAACAGAGCAAAGATTCAAATGCAGCCAGAAAGTGGGCACAAGGGACCAAATAGTTGGAATTGATGCATTTAAAAAAAAAAAAAAAAATCCAGCCTGCATTCAATTTCTTTATTAAATGTATATTAGATTTAATATGCTCAGAAACTTGCATAAAGTTGTTCAGAATCTCCCCTTGCTTGGAAAATAATCGTATAATATTGAATAATGTTGAGTTATTTCTATGTGATTCAAGAAAAATGTTTGCTTTTGAAAGTATTTTCTCAATGGTGCCATTCATCACAAAGATGCACTGCATGCAAGACAGGAAGAAAAAACACAAATAGATGCGAGAAACACTTTTATCATTGAATTATGTATGGACAAAGGGGCTTTCACAGGCCAACAAAATTAAGCAGGTTGAGCTTTGGCAAGTCTAAAGCACCTGCACCCTCATTAATTTTGCAGTGTTAATCATTATAAGCCTCTCGCTGGAGCTATATTGAGCTAATACAGTCCCTGAAGAAGCTCTGCGGAACTTTGCTGATTGAAGTCTACTGGCCCATTGAGGGTATTAAAAATGCCACAGCATGCTGCCCCAATATGCTTCTGTGGTATCCACCCCAACTGGGAGGCAACATGCATCATGCATCATTCATTATACATTATATAACCAATATATCTTTTAAACCTTTCATTACAGACGCACGCTGTTTATTGGCACCTTCTCCTGAAATTAGACATAGGTTGCACTTCAGTTTAGACGCGGTTCCCCAAAATAATGCTCAGACTGGCTTATGTCACCAAAAGATAACAAATATTGCCTTACGTGATCTCATTACTTCTCTGCTATCAGAACATGTAATCGGTGTTCATTCAAATACAGCATAATATTGTGTTTGTAAGTATTATTAACTATTCTTCCCAAGGGCGTAGGTTTTTGGGGGGGTTTTTTTTCGCAAATTTCGCAATCATTAAATGGCAATTTATTAGCTAGTTAGTAGATAGCTCGAGAAGTAGTGATCCAGCTAACTTTATGGTCTGATGCCAGTCATACAATTAATGGCTGTACAAATCAGACTTGGAAATGCCTCGCTCACTTGAAGGCCAACATCCCGCCTAGTTCCCACATAAGTTAGACTACAGCTAACACTAATAATTTTTGAAGAACTGTTTTCTTACTCCTCCCAAATTTATAGAACAGCAAAACTCAAATTTTTCCATTATTAAACACTTGCTTATAAATTTAAAATCTCCAAGTCATTGTCCATTCTATCTTTGAACAAAAACTGGGTGCAAGCTAGGTACTGACATCCATTTGTCGATTGTCTTGCATCAGCGAAATGGTCGAGCTAGCATATAGCCCAAAAAGTCATCTTGCTGTACATCACATGATGAGACTGTATTCTCAGTGATGTTTAGAAAAAATACTGAGAAAGGCTGCTATATCTAATCAAAATAGCCTACTTGGACATTTGATTGGTCATAATTCTTCCCATAAATCTCGACAATAAGAAAGCAAGGTATTTTCCATCACATCAAGAGAAAGTATGCCACCAAACCACCTATTACAATAATTCAGTTATCTAACATTCATGTCATTTCACCATGAATGCAATAGGACCACGAATACCCAGCACACACGGGCTCGGATGCAACTGTACCCTCGGTGTTTCAACGAATACTTGAAAAGTATTAGCTAATGCTTGAAATTTGTTCACATTCCACAATCTTCACTGACCGCAGCAAATCACCTCCAGGCACTCACGACACCTGCTCAGTTCTGTTACAGTGGACAGTGTAACTAATTGCGTGGATATCGCGACGTGTGCTAGCTAGCTAGGTCGCAATCTTGTGATTCTGTGCACTGTATTGTTTTCTTGAAACAATGTTAGTTATGTGACAACAGCCAAGATAAACACTTTAGATTAAACACTCAACTGTCTATGAACTGGACAATGCTGCCAACTGCGGATGCACTAAAATTACATTAGACTGGGGCACGGTACATTTACAATGTCGTGTTTCTTCCATTTCCCTCATTGATCGAAAGGTGGTCGGGATATTCTTGCCATGATCAATGATCCCATGATCATGATCCCAAATCTGCACCTATGATTCTTCCTAATTCATGGAAACCTCTATAAATTATCTGGCTCTATTAATGGGAGGAAACTCAAGGAGCTAATGAAATTCATATTTGCCCCCGTGGCCCACTTAATGCCAGTGTCATGCAGCATGTTGCTTCTTGACAAAGCCAGCAGTACAAGCAGAAAGACAAATAGTGCTATCACATTGGGAGAACTGTTGTGTCTTCCCAACTAGATGTTTGCATATTTTTGAGGTCCCCTTGTTCGTGAATAATTGGGAGAGAGAGACAAAATCTTCAGAAGCCATCTTTATTCCAGCCTCGAATCAAGCAATAATCCAAACCCGGAGAACAGTCCCTGGCTAAGAAGTGCTAACTCGGCGTTCTTTACAGAGCAATATTTATGGAGAAAACTCAACTAACTTTGCTCCAATCAAAATAAAGGGGTTGTACCCACCCCAGCCGGCACACGACCGACCTTCAACGTTGAAATTATGTCAGTTGTCGTTTCAACGTTGAAACGCTATTGAAACAACGTTTAACTCTGATGGTTGTAAAAGGTTAACAAAATGATCTCAAATCAACACAGAAATTTGAACAAGATTTGTTTCAACGTTGAAACAACATTGAAACAACATACAAAAGGTAACAGAATTAATAATTGAACTTGTCATACAAAAGAAGTTTCTGCCTTTTAAATTATTATTCTATTAATATTTTTAAATACCACTTTGAAAACTCTATAATACCTTTTTACGACTGACACAATCTGCACTGAAGGGAAAAGTTGGTGGTAAAATGTAATATATTGCGAGTGGATCCCATTTCCCGGTAGGTGGTGGTATACACCTAAAAACAACCCGCCGAAAAACACAAAAGAGAAGAAGAAGAATGACTCACAAGATTACAGTATGAGATGAAGAGACGTTTCTGAAATCCAACGAAGAAGAAGAGGAGTATCGCAGAACATCGAAAAAAATGGCGCGAACACAGAAAAGGTAAGCAGAAATCCATAAAAATGTAAATGTAAACAATACATAAATGCCACCCATCCATTGTCTCTACGTCATGTTCCGTGGTATTTTGTCAGGTCTTTTTTTTTGTTTTATTGTGAGGCCTGATGAGCGCTGTCTTGACCGTTGTCATGCCAAGGCTAGCCTATTAGCTTTGGGAGATAACAGAAAGTTTAGCTAGTCCTGTGTGTTGTTCTCGGTAGATGAGCATTAATGCTTAGATTAGATTTTGGTGTTTTATTTGTGGTTTTCATGTCATGGCAGTGTTTGCAGTGCAACACCAGAGAGGCATTTTGTGATGTGTGTAAATTATGGTTTTCTAACTCTACTATGATCAGTTGACTGCATATTTAACAATGTATCTTCAATTTGATGCACACAGAAAGATTGTGTACTTAAGGCATGTGTTCTGCTGCACAACCAGGGGTGAAAGTAAGCCGGAACGCAGCGGTACGCCGTACCGGGAAGAGATATACAGTCCTCTACAGCCGGTACACAGGGGTACGCCTTGGAAGAGCAACTTTCACCCATGCACACAGCGCGAGCCCTTTCAATTTTCAAGCAAATTTCTCCAAAATAAATGCAAATTTGATGAATACATGAAAATCATCAACAGATTGTGCCGCCATTGACGTGTTGAAGTAGATTTTAGTGCGCTGGACAAACGTTATCATTTGTAGTAGGCTACTCACTTTACCAACCATGATATGTTGCAACTTGTAGGCAGTCTACACTCTGCATTGTAACGGTAGTAACTCGAGTGCTGTTGATTTTTGCAGACAGCAGTGAGCAGTCGTTGTTGCAAGAAAAAAAAAGAGAAAAATCTAAGTAATAAATTGTGAGGTTTCGCGATTAACAATCTAAATCATGAATGACTCTCTGTCATGCGAGCAAGTAGTCCACCACTCACTTCCGCAAACAAACACATGCAGAAAGTAGGAACACTCAATGCGTTCTTTTGATTGGATGCTGGTTGCCTAGGTGATGCAAGGCTGGGTGCTGGGGGTCGCGTGCATAGAGACGACCAAGTAATGTCATCAAGAGCTCAGCGCAAAGGCCGCGCCCCTTTTTGGGGGAAAACAAACGCTCTTATGCATTGAAATCAATGAGAAATAAGCGTGATAATTGAGCAGTAAAATGCCAAAAAGTTGTTGTGTGCCGGGTTGCACCTCCAATAAAATGACCAGTCCAGACCTCAGGTTCTCCATCCTACCTGGAAAAGGGAAGAATCCAAAAAGGAGAGTTAAGAGAAGATGAAGAGTAAAAGCTATGTATCCAGTGTCTTCCCATGTTTATATGTGTGGGAAACGCTTCATAACAGGCCATGCCGCTCTTAAGTACCCTTTAATACGTAAGACTTGGTACTATACTTTAATAGGTTTATTCGCTACAATTTTTATCTTGTTTCACTATTTATTCTTTAATTGCTTAACTAGCTAACGTAAATTAGCGTCAGCCAACCGAGTCAGGTTTGCAGTCTAACGTTATGTGCATTTGTTAGTTATTCTTAACCCCAAACTGTCACAGACTTCGAAATTTGCGGTAGTGAAAGGGCAAGAGGGTGGACCGATCAACCTTAATTTATTATGATAATGCGAATGCTCAGGTTCGGGCAAGGTAGCAAAATAATCGCTAGACATATCAATAAATCAATAAATGAATATAAACAGGAAATTTAGTTAAATAAATCAGTTAAATTTTACACTTGAAAACACATCAAATTACATTAGGGTCAATGGGATCTGAGGTTTTCTATCCCCCAAAAAGGGGCGCGGCCTTGACGTTTGATGAAGTACCCGGATGTGCCGGTCGTCTCTATCCTTTTGACAGGGAACGGTAAAACAGAACTTGTTCAAAATGCAAAGGAAAATTGATTATATGTTTAAAAGAAAAAGAGATGATACAACAGCGGCAGTTGAGGAACAGATGGAGGAAGATGCAGAAGAACAACACGGAGCAGGTAGGCTATGCAGACAGACCTGAGATGGGCCATGAAGTCTATCCTTCTGTTGAAAATGGCTGACAATGTTACTATATCAGAACACAACAGTACACAGTAGGTTGTTATTTTGATGAATTTTTTATTTGTGTAAATTTACTGTAGGCTGTAAGCTAGCTTCTGTGCGGCTCACAGAACACTGCAGCAGCATGAGATAGCCTACATTTTTATTGTTACACTGAATTAAGTAGGCTAGAAGTCTAATTTTAGCAGGCTAATAATTATGTAATTATGTATGTTCGGTTGTTGTTGTTGTGCTGTTATTTCCCAAAAAATGATGTTCGCACTTTACCTGAAAATAAATGTTTTGCCATAAATTATGTTACATGTCTAACATCATACATCACGCACTCAAGGACGTGCACAGAATTTAAGAATCTCAAAGTCAGAAAAGACCAGTGTTTAATATCTTTAATATGATGCGAGCGCGTAAAACGCGCGAGCAAAAAATTTTTTTGAGTAGCACAGTTCCTGCCAGAATCTAATCTTACTTTCACCCCAGTGCACAATTAATGTTGCTATCCTATTGTTTCATGCTTGTTTCTGGAAAAGTTATTAATGTGTGTTTTTAATTAATTGGGTGGGTTTTAATCAGTCATGATTGTGCAGAAAACTGCAGTCTTAGACAGCATGGATGGAGGTTACTAACATTGCAGGATGATGGTAGCTTGACTTGAATCCTTGTCATGACAGACAATGAGATACACAGACCTGCAACGATTAATCAATTTATTGGATTAATCGTCAACAATTTTGATAATTGTTATGTGTAATTTTTTTAAAGAATAAAAGTATAAATTCTCTGATTCTAGCTTCTTACATGTGAATATTTTCAGTTTTTCAGGAGGTGTGCCGGCTGTCATCAGGTTACACTGATTATTGATCAGCTGCAAAACAGGCTGATTGGAAAACAGACGGAACTGGAAATGTAACTGTTGACAGTGCAGTTACTGAGCAGAGAGGCCACTGTTGTTGCAGGATTACCGTACAAATGCATTTTATTTTCATTAATTGAACAAAATATATATACACTGTGTGACAGAACGACTTTTCATCTTAGTAAGATAAATTGTAACAACTGCTTTCCCATGTATTGTTCAGGAAGGTGCCACTTTCTTTCTCCAGGGAATCTCATTTGATTACATTCAGTGTTGTCCTATGATGTCTGTGTAAATGTACAGTAAATCCAGAGGTCGCGTTACACTTTCTGATTGTCCGTCATTGTGACGGACAGGGGCATAAAAATTCCGTCATAATCAATTATTATCCGTCATTGTAATTTTATTTTTTAAAATGATAATCGGTTTTTTTTTAAATAAAATAAACAGAATAATTTATAGGTTACACATTAGCTGACAGTGATTCATGTAGACACACATTGCACACTGTGTTAAATACAGCACTGCGTGGATTTTCGAAATTACTGCTGTAAGAACTTTATAAAACATAACAAATGATTCTCCCCCCCCCCACCGCCCACAGTAACAGTGTGCAAATGAACAATGTTTTTAGTCAGTGGCGGAGCTAGTGGGGGGGCACAGACACGTCACTTTATGACAACAATTAGTCCTGGCTAGTTCTGAATAATTTTCCGTTATTGACGCATTTTCCTATTATCGTAATTGGCAACTTAAGACACAGTTTCTCTCCATATGCAATATAACCACGATTAAATCAGGGGCTAAATTCAGTACAGTAGCGGAACAAGAATAGAGAATTGGGGTGCACAAACATCCGTTGAAAACAATTATTAGTCCTGACCTGTTCTCAGTCATTTTCATAATTAACAGAAGGTTCACTCCGAGAGTACTCCACACTGAACAGGTGCTGCTTGTTCTCCCCGATTAGTTAAGACGACAGTCATTCATCTGGACGCGTATTTGCAGTATTTAAATCAACGTTGTTCAAAATTGCATACCTGTCGACTCTCACGCAAATAGCTTGAGCCGCACGCTTTTATAGCCTACTTAACTGCCGAGAGCCACTTTTTTTTTAATCAACCCTCGCAATACCGAGAATGAAAGGCGATATTTCATTAGAACGCAGACCAGTTCAATCAAGGCAAAGCATTGGCTTATTAATCAGTAAATTATTTTTCTGTACTGAATTTAGCCCATGACTTCATTGCTGTTTGATCGCATATAGAGAGAAACCATGTCTTCACTTGCCAATTACGATAATTGGAAAACGCGTCAATAAAGGAAAATGATTTCGCTAAGCGGTCCTACGAAGCTGCTTATCAACTCGTTATGTCAACCGAGGCTTTCCTGACTGAGATATCTGCGTGTTCACATAACAGAGACGGCGTTTGCAGCATATGACCAATCGTCTACCGGCAGCAGAGCAGCATATTTTACAAATGAAGAGCAAATGATCATATTACAAAAATATGAGGAATACAGGATCATACAGATCAAAGACAATGCTTGAGACAATAGGACACCCACCACCAATTGGACGGGGGTGTGAATTAAATTCTGTCAAAATGACGGACGGCCTTCAAAATATTTCGTCATTGTTAAAAAAAAAATCCGTCAATGACGGAAAGTATTCGGTTAAGGCGACCTCTGAGTAAATCTCTGAGTCAGTATTTTCATGTTGATCCAATTGTAATAGGTTTCAATATATTTGAACAATTGCAAATTTGTGTACAATGCAGTGAAAAGGACCTGCTTTAAAGTATTTTGTGTGTCTGTGTCATTACACCTGCCTTAAGGGACAACATTTACAGAAATGTCTATTTGTTAAATAAAAATCAGTCCATTTCCAAGTGGTATCAAAATGGAATTGAATATTGATATTTTTCAACGCATTGAAATGTGAAATGCCAGTGTTGTGACAACACTAGTGCACTGGCCCTGTAACTTTTAACTGTTAAAATAAAATAATCCGTGTTGAAGAGTAAGATGTTGAAACACTGTCTGTGTGCACTGCTCGTGTGTGTGAACTGCTTGTATCTGTGTGTGTTTTATGTGTCTGTATGTGTATGTGCATGTGTGCGTGTGCGTGTGTGTGTGTGTGTTTGCACTGCTCATCCCCTCCCTACGCGTATGTGAACTAAACCCCAATTTCGAAATAGTTGGGACAAAGTGTACATTGTGAATAAAATCAAAACGCAATGACTTTCAAATCACACCAGCCAGTATTTTATTCACTATAGAACAAAGATAACATAGCAAATGTTGAAACTGAGAAATTTTACAATTTTATCCACAAAATTTCAAATTTGATGGCTGCTACAGGTCTCAAAAAAGTTGGGACAGGGGCTTGTTTACCATGGTGCAGCATCCCCTCTTCTTTTTAACACAGAGTGGAGGCGTCTGGTCATTGAGGGGACAAGTTTCTTGAGTTTAGCCATTGGAATTTGATCCGACTCTTGTTTAATACAGGCTTCCAGCTGCTGGAGAGTTTTGGGTCTCCTTCGACGGACTTTTCCTTTAATTATGCGCCAAATGTTCTCAATTGATGAAAGATCAGGACTGCAGGCGGGCCAGTTCTGCACATGGACTCTTCTACTACAAAGCCATACTATTGTAATAGCTGCAGTATGTGGTGTTGCATTGTCCTGCTGAAATACACAAGGCCTTCCCTGGAATAGATGTCGTCTGGAGGGGAGCATATGTTGCTCTAAAACCTTTATATACCTTTCAGCATTCATGGTGCTTTTTAAAACATGCAAGTGTCCCACATCATATGCACTAATGCATCCCCATACCATCAGAAATGCTGGCTTTTGAACTGAATGCTGATAACAGGAGGGGTGGTCTTTCTCCTCTTTAGCCTGGAGGACACGACGCCCATGATTTCCAACAAGAATGTCAAATTTGGACTCGTCTGACCACAGGACACTTTGCCACTTTGCTAGTTCATTTTAAATTAGCCTTGGCCCACAGAACACAGCGGCGCTTCTGGATCATGCTCAACAATGGCTTCCTTTTTGCATGATTGAGTTTTAGGTGGCATCTGTGGATGGCTTGGCGGACTGTGTTTACAGACAGTGGTTTCTTGAAGTATTCCTGGGCCCATTTAGTAATGTCAATGACAGAATCATGCCGGTGAGTGATGCAGTGGCGTCTGAGGGCCCGAGGATCACGGGCATCCAGTAAAGTTCTTCGGCTTTGTCCCTTACACACAGAGATTTTTCCAGTTTCTCTGACTCTTTTGATGATGTTATGCACTGTCGATGATGAGACCTTCAAAGCCTTTGCAATTTGATGTTGAGGAACAGTGTTTTTAAAGTATTCCACAATTTTTTTACGCAAGTCTTCACAGGTTGGAGAGCCTTCGGCCATCTTTACCTTGAGAGAGACTCAGCCTCTCTAAGACATCCCTTTTATAGCCAATCATGTTACACACCTGATGCCAGTTAAGTTAATTACTTGCTAAATGTTCTTTCAGCTGATTCTCATATATTAATTGCTTTTTCAGCCCTTTTTTGTCTGTGTCCCAACTTTTTTGAGACCTGTTGCAGCCAGAAAATTTTAAATGAGCTCATTCTGTGGATAAAAATGTAAAATGTCTCAGTTTCAACATTTGAAATGTTATCTGTGTTCTACTGTAAATAACATATTGGCTCATGTGATCTGAAAGTCATTGCATTTTGATTTTATTCACAATTTACACTACGTCCCAACTATTTCAGAATTGGGGTTTTACTTGTACGTGTGTGTCTTATGTTATGTGTGTGTGTGTGTGTGTGTGTTACTGCTGCTTACATAATATGGTTGTTGATTATGATTATTGATTATGGTTATTCAACATGATAATTGATCTACTGATGAATATGATGAGAAATATTGAAATATAGTCCTCAACAGAACTCCAGAGAATATTGCAGATAATAGGGAACTGAGAATCACCACCTTTTATTTTAGCTTGGGCTGTTTCCATGCAGCCCTGCTCCAACTCCCGCAATTTGTTCTTTACAGCAGCTAAACCAATCCATTTCACAGGCTCATCTCTTAACGCGCTTCACAGCATCGCACGCTTTATGGCCATCTCATTTCTCTGGAAGCTTCCATTTTCAGTGCAATTGCCTTCCAAACTATATTCTTTTTGTTAGCTGAGAGACTGTGTCCCTTTCCCTTTGTTGACCAAAAATGCAATATCTCCTGTAAATGTTTCAACAGTTATCCTCTTGAAATGTGTATCTCTGTCTGTTCAGTGCTTTTTGATTTTCCAATGCTGAGTATTTATTTTACGTTCTTAGGCCAAACCTAATGCACATTTGTCATTTTAATTGTAAAACCCCATTTCCAGAAAAGTTGGAATGCTGTGTAAAATGTAAATCAAAACAATGCAATGATTTGCAAATCATTTAAACTCTATTTAATTGAAAACAGTGCAAAGACAAAATATCAAAAGTTGAAACTAATAAATTTTAATGGTTTTTGAAAAACATCTGCTCATTTTGAATTTGATGCCAGCAACACATTTCAAAAAAGTTAGCGTAGTGGCCACAAAAGACTGGAAAAGTTATATGATGCCAAAAAAAATACACCTGGTGGAACATTTCACTGCATATAAGGTTAATTGGCAACAGGTTAGTAACATGATTGGGTATAAAAAAAAGTATTTCAGACATTAAGATGGCAATGGCCTCACCACTTAGGGAAAGACTGCATTGGCAAATAGTTCAACACTTTAAATAACGCTTCTCAATGTAAAATTGCAAAGAATTTTAGGATTTCATCCTTTACAGTATTATCAAAATTTTCAGAGCACCCAGAGAAATCTCTGTACACAACGGACAAGACCGAAAACCGATTTTGAATGGCCAATCTTCAGGCCCTCAGGCAGCGCTGCTTTAAATGCAGACAGGATTCTGAAGTGGAAATCACTGTTAGTGATCACCATTTGTTGCTGTATCCACAAATGCAAGTTAAAACTCTGCCATGCAAATATTAAAACAAGATCCAGAAATGCTGTGCATTTCTGCATTTAAGATGGACCGAGGCAAAGTGGGAAACTGTCCAGTGGTCTGCCCGATCAAAATGTGAAATTATTTCGGAAAATTATGGACGCTGCATCCTTCGGGCTCAAGAGGAGGGGGATCATACAGCTTGTTATCAGTGCACAGTTCAAAAGTCAGCAGCCATTATAGTATGGGGGTGCATTATTGAACATGGCATGGGTCACTTGCACATCTGTGAGGACACCATTAATGCTAAACAGTATACAGTATACAGGTTTTCTAGTTTCCTATACTGCCATCCAGACATCTTTGAAAGGGATGGCCTTGCTTATTCCAGCAATGCAATGCGAAACACAGCATTCTGTAGTAAAAGAGGCTAGGTGCTAAACTGACCTGCCTGCAGGCTCAGACCTGTCACCCACTGAAAATAGTTGGCGCATTATGAAAATAAATGACAAAGGAGTCCGCAAAGTGTTGATCAGCTGAAAGCTTCTATAAAGCATGAATAAGAAAACATTTTTTACTCCAAACTACAGCGGTTGGTCACCTCAGTTCCCAAGCGCTTTCAGAGTAATGTTAAAAGATGATCAAAAGTTGATGCAACACAGGGTTAAACATTGCCCCTGTCCCAACTTTCTTGAATCACGTTGCTATCATAAAATTCAACATGAGAAAATATTTTTCAAAAAACTATAAAAAGTCTCAGTTTCAACATTTTATATGTTGTCTTTGCGCTATCTTCTGTCTGCCTTGTGTCCCTTTAGTTTTGCCTTAGTCTTGCCTGGCGTCTGTTTCTAGATCTTGTCCGCACTGCCAAATGGAATCCTCCACATGTCTGCGTTCCAGTCCACGTTTTGTTTTCTCGAGTGAATGCACTGCTTCTTTGCTATTGGCTGCCTGCGGTATTTCCATTTTCCTTATGCGCTGTTCTGGTTTCGGGCCTTTCTCAGCTTAACGTCAATTAACTGTTTTTACTTACGAACATCTTCTAACATTCATGAGAAGTGTTTTTCTTAAGCCCTATTCAGACAGAACGACTATGCCAGCTCTGAAACACCTCTGTAACCCCTTCACTTTCTGTCTGAATGGTGCAAGGCGTCAAAAAAAGGGTACTAAAGTGAGCCGGCCCTAAAACACCTCCTGATGTGTTTCAGCACCGGCAAAAAAGGGTAGCTGATACGCATCACCCTCTGTCTGAATGGGTTAAGCTGCCGCTACTATTTATAGTGCAGTGATTCATACACAATAGGTCAGAGTTCACCGACTTTGCGCCGAAAATGTAGTTCATGCTAATTGTGCAGGTGCAGTGGCTTCTTGGTATGTAAAATTTAATTAATTTTGCAACCTTTTTTATGGTTAACTGTTCAGTTTTCATGTAAACACAGATTTCATGCTAATGTAAATAATGCGTTCTTCTCACCGATTATGGTGTTTTTTTTTGGAGCAACAGTGTTGGAAATAGTACCATATTTAGCCTCCATCAATATCGAATAAAATCAGAACCTTTTCGGCTTACCGTAATGTTTGGGTACCGAACCATTCGGGTGCGAAAAAACATCAAGCTTACATCCAGTCAAGAAATTATGGAGTTTAATTTGTAGTGCTGCTGTACATGGTAATGGCATGTAACGGCGGCAGCTGTGATTCTGATGACACTCCTGCAAAATCTTTTTTCGTAACCAAGCTAAGAATATAAACCAGTTGAAAAGCAGTTGGAACATTTAAGGGTCAGGGTTAAGGTTACGGGTTAGTGTTCTATGAACCCATCACTGTGCAAGTGTGCATGTCACAACGTTGTACAGTCATTAATATTCATTTTCAACTGGTTTCTGTCCTCGCTTGGTTATGAAAAAAGATGTCCCACCGTCGTTGCTACTTACGGCATGCGCAGCATGTATTCACTATATTAAGCTTATATTAATAAACAGGTCGTTTCATATCGCACGAGTAACAGCACGACAAGTCCGTATCAGCACGACTCTCTGTCATAATTGTGAGTGGAGTTCCGAAAGTATCCGCCTTTCCGGTCGCTGTGTGAATGGTTTAAGACGGTGAAAAAGGCGCAGCTGCTAAGCCTATTTTTCACTGTCTGAAAGGGGTTTCCAGAGCGATTCAAGACTGCTCTGAACCGCCTCAGATACACTTTTTTCTATCTGAATACGGCTTTAGACAGGCACTTTACTAATATTATTAATTTAGGTAGGGTGTTAATTGTCATGATTTCCCACTTCGGTATTATTTCAGATCTTGCTTTACTTTGCTGCGTAACTTTTTCACGCTTCCTTCAATCTGCATACTTCATTGGTACTTAGCTGAGCTCGCCGATTTTCTTCATGGGCTTGTTATGTCATTAAGCCTTGTCCAATGTTTCATGTTCATGCTTTGTTCCCTCCCTGTTCTGCTCAGGTGTTCCTCGTTCTCTCATCAGCCCTGTACCTTCTTACTCTGCGGAGGCATTCCAGTTGGCAGTCGGTCTGTTGTTTCCATGCCTGTCCTCATGCCGCGTGTTTCATGCTCTTGATCATATCATGGAGTTTATACTACCTTATTTGTTTCAGCTCATTGAGTGTAGTTTTTTGTTGGCCTTGTGCCCTCTTTTTCCCCTGCATTATTTCTGTTCATTCGTGCAGTTTCTGTTGGCCCACGTGCCTTATTTGTTTAGAATCTTTTGTTCAATAAAAATCATTCTTTGGATTCACGACTCGCTACTGGTGTTCTTCCGCGAATGGTACAATCTTTAATTATATGTAGGGTTTAAATGATTTACAAATCATTGCAATCTGTTTTTATTTACATTTTACACAGCGTCCCAACTTTTCTGGAAATTGAGTTGTAGCATATTCATCAGCAACATACTTGAACATACATTAGAGGTGAGATCAGAGGTGCAGCTAATGGTTACCTTATGCTGGCCTTACACCAAACAACTTTTCAAGTGATTTCATCGTCATAGACGAATTTCCAATGTTGGAATAAACTCATGAGAATTGCTCAAGGTAAGGCTCCCGTCAACTCAATAATTTGGAGTAAGGTGGTTATAAATTTGAGTCTAACCTGCTTTAAGTCATTTTGTTGTCTTATCATTCTCATGAAATAGTTTCGTATTTTAAAAAGGTTTAGTCTTGGCTCATGCGAATTGTTAAGTTCAATGACATAAACATAGTTAACAACCAGTAGATGCACCCTGCAAGTTCCCCAGTCTATACAAAATCTTAAAGCTAGTGACTAAAACAACTCAATGATTTGTGACACAGTGGGCTCTATTTTTGTGCCTTAGCACATGGAAATGTACTGTCTCGGTTGGTTAAGTTATTCACAATTTTATATGTGGCTAACAGCAAATTTGACTTAGCCCAGTTTAGTATTTTCATTTTCTGGGATTAACTGCTCTTCCAGTCACAGAATAATTTCTCAGATTTAAAGACGTACTTGTTGTCATTGTCATCTCAGTTAGTTGGAGCATGATTTTATTTTTATGTAGAGTAAATATAAAAGGTCTGCCACAAAATTATGGAAAGGTTTCACGGAAACACAAAATGCAAGTGTTCTGTAATTCTGATTGCTAAAAGACTTACTAGATAATTGCTTTTCTTTGAGATAACAGAACAATTTTAATGTTACATTCAGGCCAAGTAATGCTCTGAGAGAATAACTGAGGTTTACACTCCCAGACCAGGGAGTTCAAATTATGGAGTGAGTCATGGGATCTGAGTCAAATAGTTGTGCAGGAGGCTAAACATACCACAGCTGAAGGTGTGATTCTGAGAAAGGTTCAGGGTCAAATTGTCACAGTTAATGTGACAAAATATAATTTAGTTGCAAAATATGTGATTCTTTTAAGTGCACTGTCCTCAAAACATTAACACTTTACATGGTTAAATCCATTTATTGTATTGTCTGGTGCAATATTTCAGTATACTTCCCGGATGAAAGCAGACAATCCTCCCACTGTGCTATGCTCTTACATTTTAATTAAGTATTCCAGACTTCAGGCAGTCATTGAGTGCACAGGATTTACAACCAGGTATTAAAAGTGACAATTTAATTTATGAATATGTTCATCTGACAAATTGTTTTGAGTTACTGAAATATGGGGTGGGTATGGAATTCGGCAAGCCTTTTCTACATTATTTGTGGCGAAATCCTTAAAGCCAAAAGTTCATACTTGAAGCACTTGATTGATTCATTATTTGTTCCAAATCGATCATAGTGGCTTACAGAGCCAAAATGCTGAAAATTGTCTCGCTGCCCAACTATGTACTGACCCATTCGTATATAATTCTTGTATATTGTTGAAATTAGTGCGCCCTATTTGCTGGGAGTTTGTAAAATTCAGATCAGTCCACAGCTGGGTTTACTGACGGTAACTGACAAAAAGCCAAACCCAGATTGGATTGAAGTACGTTTAAAACACAATTTCAGTTAGCCTTGATAAAGCAATTTGCTTTGAGCCACATACATGGTTGGTCTCCAGGGCCAGGGTTGATTTACAGTGTGATGAAGGATTTGAATGCACACAGTGTTTAGCAGAGAAGATGCATTATACAACACATTACCCTCAATATGTATGCACTGGAACATCTGAAAAACAGTTTGTCTGGATTAGTTCACTAGTTCTGATGCAATGTATCAAAATGCCAGGTTTGAATCAACAATGGAATCAGAAATACTCTAAATCCTGCTGTTGACATGAACATTATGCTCCTTGGTAAATCAGCCATCGCAAAAATACATCCAGATTATGAAAGCAGGCAGGTGAAGTTTCTTGTTCCCACACAACATCTATAAATATTGCTTCACCTGATTATAGAGTAAAGTGTCCACCTCCCTTTATGCTGTGTAAGGATTAGGTAATTAATTGAAATAAATATATTGCTAATCCTTAGCAGCCTTACTGAATAATAAAAAATGGGCGCCAAACCGAAAAACATGATTAGTGGCTGGTCCATGATTATTTACTATTTTATTTATTTAGTTTTTATCAAAATACTACTTTACATCAAACACAAACTAAAATATAAGCATTGATCCTTAAAGCTGCTGTAACTGACTTGGTCGTTTTTGTAGCTTCTTGTCCGAAGCCCATGTAAGTTGTCCCCGCCCCCCATCCCCAAGCCAGGCACAATAACACGCATCGGTTTCCAGCAGAGGAGAGTAGCGACTCAGTTAGAAAATAATTACAAGATAAAACGACACTCTCAGTGATTGTCCTGTGAAAGCCTCACTGAAAACATGGACCAACGACACATTACATATCCATGCAGAAACTTCAGTATGAATGGCTTTTTGAAGGTATTAGCTAAAACTAGCTAGTGTCCTTTAGCCACACATGCTATCGCTACACAGCTAAGCAAGCTGTGGTCGGCGACAGATGATGACGGTTCATTTATAAACTGACATTAGCAGGATTAAAAACCACCAACAGGACTATCCGAGACTGATAAAACTGCATAACTACAACATAACGACCAGATACTCAAAATAAATGATCTCTGTCGGAATGTGGAGCTATTTAACACTTTTTTAAAAACAAAAAAAATCACTTACAGCTGCTTTAACTTACATACAATTTGAATATCTCTTGCACGTCTTTAAAAATTCATTTACAACTTTTTTACATAACTTATTATTATTAGGGGCCAAGCACTGAAGGTGCTAAGGCACCTATTGTAATTGTTAGAATTTTTCACTATTATTATTATTATTATCATTATTATTATACTTTCTGCCATGGAAGTCTATGGCAGCCCATAGAACCCCTTGGTGGATTTTGATGAAATTTGACACATTGATAGAAAACAGTCCAAGGTATCAAGGCACCAAATTTGGCATCAATCCATGCATCCCTGTAGCACCACCAACAAGCCAAATTTCAAAATACATTTCTGCTTATAACTTTTGAACCATTTGTCCTAGAGTTGTGATCTTTTTTTCCTCTGAATCCTTGGGTCATGGTGAGTCGAATGCACTTATGTCGTTAAAGTCCGCAATATTGGATTTTCCCCATTTTGAATTTTTCGGAAAACCTACTTTTGCAAACTAGTCCTAGACCGTCGAACCTATCACTACAAAATTTGGCATGTATCATCTAAAGAGGGGTTTGACAAAAAGGTACTACAGGAATTTTGCTAGGCCAAAGCACCTGGCGGCAGTCGTCCAATGAAATTGGATGGCGAAGACACCAAACAGGAAGTAAGCCATATCTCAGCAATGCTTCAATGGATTGATGCCAAACTTGGTATAATTTATTGCCAGGGAGAGTACTGGTTACCTACCGAGTTTCATGAGATTCAACCACATGGGGGCGCTACACCAGAAAAACACAAAAAAATTTATTAAACTACCCATTACTCCAGGATGAAAACAGATATGTCAACCAAACTTCTTGTGCATCATCACAGTAAAGAACCCTAACTGGGCTATTATGAACCCAAGGTGTCAGCCATTTCGCTTGTCAGCCATCTTGGTATTATCATTTTTTCAATGGTTTTCTATGGCAGACCATAGAAGCCCTTAGTGCATCATGGTGAAATTAGGCACCATCATAGAGCGCAATGCAAGGTATCTAGGCACCAAATTTAGGGTCAATCCATCATTCCCTGTAGTGCCATCAACAGGCCAAAGTTCAGAGTACATTTTTATTTATACGTTTTAAACCGTTTGCCCTAGAGTTGAGATCTTTTCTTCTTCTGAATCCTTGGGTCATAATGAGTGAAATGGACCCATTTGAAGAAAAATCATCATATGGAATTTTCCGACATATTGAATTTTTTAAAAAACCTACTTTTGCAAACTTGTCCTAGATCATTGAACGTATCGCCACCAAATTTGGTAAGTATCATCTACAGAGGGGTCTGACAAAAAATTACGAAAAGAATTTTGCTAGGGCAAAGTATATGGCTGCACTCGTCCAATGTATTTGGATGGCGAAGACACCAAACAGGAAGTGAGCCATATCTCAGCAATGCTTCATTGTATTGATGCCAAACATGGCAAAATTCATTGGCAGAGGGAATATTGGATACTCACCAGGTTTAATGATATTTGCCCACATGGGGGCGCAACACCAGAAAAACACAAAAAAATATTAAAATACCCATTACTACAGGATGAAAACAGATATGTCAACAAAAAGTTTGGGGGAAAAGACGCATGTGGGTCAGTATAGATTTCATTGAGTGTTGGGTGGCATGACCTGAGCCAGCATAGATAATATGCAGTTGCTGTCGGACCTAAGGTGATTGGCTGATAAGACCATGAAAATGAACTTAAGTTAATTTGGACCGTGAGTTAGCATGCAAACTGAAACACTAATGACAGACTGTTGTCTTGTTCAGGGGTTGTTCTGATTGTTTGTCTACATGGTGACCCTGTCGTGCTTGGCCCCTTCATTGCTGCTTGCAGCTATATTTATTATTATTATTATAAGTAAGTAGTAGTAGTAGTAGTATTATAGTGATCAGCATTTACGTATGTACTACTTCTCTTGAACTTAATTACCCTTTATTTTTGTGTACATGTTTGCAATTACAATGTATATGACAGGTGTACATCAAGCAGATTTACAAGTAAACAGAAACACAAGACAACATTGTTGCAGGATTTCAGGGCTGTAACAAATTAACATTATTTCATACAGCACTGCAGTTGACTGAAGCATCTGTCAAAATGAATAAAAGCGAGCCATTTTAAATCACTAAGATGGATTTTTCCAGCTCAGAGGTGGGATTTACATTGACTACTGCCCACCCCTGCAGACATGGTTTTTACACTTATTAGTGTTCCAATGATTAGTACCTGCAATTTGGCATGACTACTGGCCAGCCAGCAATAATCTTCTTGCAGAGTTGGTTCAAAAATTTCAATAGAGGCGTTTATTGCGTGTTGCGAGGAAAGTCTTTATATGAATACAAGATACAGCATTGTAAACACAAAGCAGGCCGTGTTTATAGTACAAACTTGTCATGCTCCTGGCGTGTCCTGTTAGTCAGTCAGCCTTCCCTGAATACTAGTCGGCTTGTTCCTATTTCTCCTTTTATTTGTCCCACCTGTTTTCTATTTGTGTTCATTGATTAGCCTCACTTATAAACCCCTCTGTTTCAGTTCTCCAGCACGAAGCATTACTTGGTTAAACCCTGTCTGTGTAGATCTGTAGTCACAGAGTTTTGTAAGACTGCATAGCAGTCTCTTGAGTCTGTCATATTGTAAATTTATTAAAGTCTACACTGTTCCTGTGATGCTGAACTATTGCTCAGCCTTATTAAAGGCATTTGTAACTTCGCACTTGGATCCTCTCTCTCTTTACTACGGTGCCGGTGAATATACGGCACCGTCCTGACAAAATCCATCCTGAGTGTTGCATCAACTGTTGTGAAAACTGACCACAAACCAGTGAAAGTAGCGCTAAAGTTATTGTAGTTAAAGAAAAAAAAACTGCAGGTATAATATCATGTCATTAGACAAGAGCAGAACCATTCTGCCTATTAAACAGATCAGGCAATAGAACCGCCTTGTAAATGAGAGAAAAGCAAATTCAGAGGATGACAATTTTTAGAGCTCCCCTGTCCCAAGTTACTTTGTTTTTGTCTTGGCCCTCCTAATTTCACAAGTTCCCACCACGTGATCCCAGAAATTAAACTTTTATTTGTATATACATGATAGACCTCAAATCTAGGACTCAAAATGTCCGCACCTTTCCATTTTCCTCTCACTCTCTGCATCATTCACCAAAAGTAAACAGCGAGAAGTAAACAGTGAGAACCGATAACCGGAGGCAGCTCTCCTGCAGATGCAATATGCATGTGTGGAGAAGTTTCAGTTCCTGCTTTCCACTCCATCAAATTCTGGTGAAGTCTCTCGCGCATACACACCCAATCTGTCTCAAACTCCTCTTCCCCTTACACACACTGACACACAGACTCGCAAATTTGCCCAAACTCTCTCGACGCACACACTCGGTCTTTGCTGATTTTCAATTTTATTCATACAATTTTGCATCCTTTTCATAAATCCTGTCAGTCTTTGGAATTATAGTGACAAGCAAAATGTATCTATGCCACATTCATTTTCTCTATCCCTACAATTCTCTGATGCAATAGAAATTCTCCAACAATGATCTGAGGTAGCCTACATGACAAGTGGGTTATGAATATAAATGTCAGGCTTATAGCCGGGGCAGCCAAGAGTGAATGGAGCAGGTGTTCATTTGTTCCAATAGAATAAGCACATGGACACTAGCACTCCGCAGGGAAAAAAAAAAATACATCAGGCGAGTCTTTTAGAGACTGAGAGGCGTCAGGAAGATTCCAGCTCACACTGCAATGCATCCACTGCTCTACCCCTCCCGCATGTTTGTGTTTCTTGCCTGCTGACAATTTTACAAGAATATAAGTACTGTATATTCAGGCTTCAAAGTTTTTCCTATCCTGCCTTTACTGTCCTTAGAGCCATGTGGAGGTGTTTTTTTTTTTTTTTTTTTTTTCAGGCAAAACTAAATTAACAGCAGGCCATGGAGTAGAGCTCAGCCTGACAGGCCAGAGCAGGGTTCAGATTGGGTTCAATAACCCTCCCTTCCCATTGAAGCGTCAATTAAAAAAAAAAAAAAACCTGTTGGGGACACTGAAATGAATTAACGAAATCGGGTCCCATCACTTATACCACATTCATATTTACGCACCCGATCGCAATCTGGTGCTGCTGTGGATCGGCACTCCGGCTTAAACCCATTCATATCGACCTGAAAACACCGTATAAAAGTCATAAAATGTCCGCATCAAATCGGCAAGACCCATTCATATCGAAAATCTCGCCACCCTATTAGTCGTTATGGTATCGTTTTCCTAAACCGAAGCCTAGGCATGGGCCGGAAATTCCCTTTCGCGATCGCGTGCGATGCATTATGACCTCGTCTGCCGACCAGTTACATCCACGTTTGTCTTTGTTGGCCTTTATTGCTGTGATTCAAAATATGCAATAATATTAACTTTTTACGAGGGGGAAAAAAAAACCGATACGTAAATTAATCAAACTGACGGTGAATGACGCTGATCAGCAGCACACACACACTTTCTGGACACCTTTGCCTTCGTTCGGCGCATGAGCGGAAAACTGTTCAACGAACGCTGACCATTTCCGCTCTGCTTGAGTAAATTTAATACGGTGCTGAGCAGGAGTGCAATTCATATCGCACTTAATCCGATGCTTCTCGGGTGCTGCCCCGGAGCTAAACCACCTCCAGAGGTGGTTTAAATTACTCCGGGGTAAACTACGCCGCAGTAAATTACTCCGCCGTAAATCAATTCACATCAAACTTTAACCTGGTGCTGCTCCGGAGCTGCTGCAGTGCTGATACGGAGTGAATTGTCAATCTGAAAGGGGTTATAGACTCACGAGCAGGATTTCACTTACGTCCCACCAATTTGAAAAACCGGTTTTTGCTTTGGAAAATGGAGAATAAGCATGGCCGGATAATCTGGGGCCACTTGTTGGCGTGAATGAAAGGCTATCAATGCTTTGATTCAAGCCCTCTTCAGGCACATGGGCAGGGGAGCTGGGCCAATTGTTAGCTCACTAGCTTATGGGATGATGAGAATAAACTACTGTTGTACCAAAACTCAATGTTTAAACATTAACTGTTATGTTAAACATTAACATAAACTGCTTGCTTTCCTCTTATATAGCTAGCTACGTAGATAAACAGTATTAGGAACTTCCTTAAACGACGTAGTTGAGTTGGGTGATTGATTGGTAAAGTGAACTACTTGGCAAACAAATACCGATTAAATCAGTCAATATTGTTTCATCCCCGGTCATGACAATTCAGATCCAGTGAGGTGCAGTCAGAGGTCAGTGAGGGGAGGCAGAATCCTCACCGTTAAACAAACGTTAACTCGCTTTACTCAGACTAAACGGCAGAATGACGTGCCAGTTTCAGTTTCCATTACATTATTCTCAGTGCATCAAACTTAAAATGCTCACGAGACAGCAAATTTGTTCAAATTTGTTGTGCAAATTTGGACTCTGAGGAAGACGCTGTGCGTCGAAACGTTAGTCTTGGCAACTCAATAAACTGATGCAAGTGATTCGAGTGCTCCAGTCTGTTCCTTCATTTCTTCTGAATTTGTCCTTTTCTGTGAGCACCGACCTCTGGCAAGAGAGGGGCTGAAGCGCAAGGGATTCCTTTATTTAGCAAATTTGTTCATATTTGCTTACAGGAAGCTAACGCAATGCCATTAACACATACTAAAACCTTTCTTATGCCGTGTTCAATGTGTGGTCGATAATGTTTTCCCCCCTTAAATACGTACTTTTTAATGCTATTCAAAAAAGTAGGGAGTTTATTTCCAGTCTTCTTTCATAAACTGATAAACAAAAGGTCAAAACGATACACGGAATTACTGAGGGAGTTGAGTTTTTTTCTAATTAATTTACATACTTGCAGTCTCGAATCAAAGCGTAAATGTAAATTAATCTTTTTGTCCCTATCACCTCTTAGTCATTACGGGCTTCATATAGCCTAAGCTAGGTCTTAATTGTTTGGTAAAAAAAAAAAAGTTAAAATTTATTGATTGTCAATCAGGCATACTATAGCGATAAAAAGGAGAAGTAACTGCCTCCCCTGAGCGCACGTCTCTGTTCAGGTCTGAGTTGGGACTGCACTACAGCAGGATTTGATATTTTTGAGGTAACTTGAAGTTTAATCTGGTTTTCATGGTTCATTTCTTACCGGGGTAAATCAGCATGTTGACCTCCAGCGGTTCTCAAACTCGGTCCTGGCGCCCCACTGTGTATGCTGGTTTTTGTTCCAACCACAATTGCAATCGTAGGATTTTAATTGTCTGTTTATTTGTCTTAATTAGCTGCATTCCATGTTAAGAGCAGTTATTTACCATCTTAACCCACGTTTTGATGGACATATCCATTGTGCCATGAAGAATTAAAACCCTTGAACATATTGTGCTTATTTTCTATATTGTGAGGATTTTCAAGTGAAAATATAATATTATTAAACAGATCAAATTCGACTGACAAAATCAGTAAGCTCCAAATTAGGTTGCTGACAGTGCTTGTTTTCAGTTCTCTCAAAATAATTTGCCTGAACTTAATAAACATGACACAAAACTGGTGTGACTCTATTGTTTGCCAATAAATAATTACTGTTTGCAACCATGGGCTCTAATTTCTTGGCGCAGCGCAGGGTGGCGCAGCGTGGCGCAGCCCACGCAGTGGTAATTTAAATCGGTGCAGCCCGGCGCGGTGGTAATTTAAATGGCGGTGCAACACCGTGTGCAGCCACTTTGGCAATTTGGTAGACGGACATGCGCCGAGATGGGTGTGGCGGTGTAGTAGGGGGAGGTGTCACATATTCATCAAGACGCAGTGACAATTTCGTAGCAAAAGTCTCTGCTGAAGTTGCGCAGAGAGCTCGCCAGCTCCAACCTGGTTTACTTTCTGTGCAGTGGTAATTCGGCTGACCGGCGCACAGTGCGCACACATCACCGAAACCTCACAGGCAGGTTTCCAGAATTTCAGGCACATTTCAATGCAATAAATAATTACAGCAACCACTATTTAATGTAACTATCTGAATCAGCGCATAAATTATAGTATCTATATCGATTGTCCTGATGTCAGATCAAAGAGAGAGAGAGGGAGAGAGAGAGAGAGATGTGTACATGTGGAGCGTGAGTGCGTGTGTAGGCTATGTGGGTATGTGCCCTTCAGCTGCTTTCAGACCGGACGCGAAATGAATATTTCGCACGACTGATTACATTCAAAGTCAATGCAAAGACGCGAGTACATGCGTGTATTCGCATCTTTGCATTGACTTTGAATGTTATCTGTCGTGCGAAAAATTTGTTTCGCGTCCAGTGTGCAAGCGGCTTAATACTATTATTGTCACTTAGGTTTGGGGGAAAGGAATACAGCCTGATTGCTATGATCTCGTACTGAGTTAAGATCACATATTGAAAATAAATGTGTAACGTATCTTGCATTGCTGTCCATGCATGTTAATCCCAAAATTTTAAGCAGCAACAGGGTGTAATAATAGGAACACGCTATCTATCGTTTCTCTTCCCAATGATGCAGGCAGAAGAAATAAATGAGCAACCGTCGTATTTCATTCCAACTTCATAAGTTTGAATGATCTGACGTAGGTTCGTTTTGAAATTCCATTCAAGTTCGCTAATGGTAATAATTTGCGAATGCCCTAGCTAGCCAGCTAAGTCATATTCGTAATGCTTAATATAGACGTAAGCGGAGCAGAAAACATGCCAGAAGCAGCAAAGTAAAATGCAACATTCACGCATCATGCAGATATAGGGCAGATATAGCTTCTTTATTCCAATTTTAAAGGTGATGAGAGGAGCTCATTTGATTGGTGAAGATTTGACTCGGCTATGTTAAACCCACTCAGGCCTTCTCTCCTCCTTCTTCGCCACTTGCGCCGGCAGGAGGGACAGAGGCGGGACAGAGGAGTACTTGCGCCGGGCTGCACCAGGCACGAAATTGAGAAATACGCTTGGACACACCCCGTTGGCGCGGCGCACCCCCATTCGCCGCACCTGCGCCACGCCTGCGCCTGGTCTACGACTTTAGAGCCCCATGTATCAACAGCTTCACCAGTGAGAAACCTATTGTTTGTTGATTAACCAATTGTTTACAATGATTAAATGTTTGGTTAAATTGTTTCCCTCAGCAGTTATTTGTACTAGTTTTGGATATGGAATTTTTATTCTTCATGACATGTATAGATTTGTCAAATGTGGCTGAAGAGGATAAATAACTACTCTAAAGATAACTGCACCTAATTAAGACAAATCAACAGCTTTTTAAAATCCTAAGATTGCAATTATGGTTGGAACAAAAACCAGCATACACAGAGGGGCGCCAGGACCAAGTTTGAGAACCACTGATTGCTGAACTTTTAACCTGCGCCGAAGCTCGAATGTGTGATTCCCAAACAAGATAGGTAGGGGAGAAGTTTTGACAACTCTGATTGGCTGAAAACAAGTTAAAACCGGCTTTGCAGGTAATAAGCTTCTCGGGAGGGCATACACACTTCTAGGGGGAGGCACTGGCCCTCTTATAATTGATTGTTTTCAACACGATCACGCCCACACAACCTCTAACAGATTTTTATTAGCACAGCAAGCATGCACTTTGGCTGGAGACATTATCATTAGCTGCCTTATGTTGTTCTGTATACAATTGGGAAGTACATTATTGTTGAGATTATATAACCATCTAGCTAGTTAGTTAAGAAAATAATCGTCATATTTAAGCGATGTGATGTGGTTTTTGCCCTAACTTCACTAGCAAGCTTCAACAGTTATTACTCTGGCGTTTACTGTTTTCCTGGGGGTTTGAAGGTGAAGCGTGTGACTTGTATTTACAACAGTGGTCTTGCACGCAGAACCTGAGGGGGCGCAGTTTTGAAAAAATTCCAATTCCCACATAATGTGGCTTTAAAGGCCGCTGGGCTCAGATTCTAAGGTAAATACATATTTTGATATTCTTACTGCTTTGATGGCAGCTGTCAGAGTACTGTTATTGCAAATTCTTACTCAATTTCAGCAATGGGTGAAAAATTACAGGAGATTAAGTGTTCTGGTCACCCCCTTAACCCTCCACCCACCTCATTTCCAGGATGGTTTTACTGTGCTCTTTTCCACCTTATGGGGTACGTCAATATTTTGATCAATTTCATTACTTTCTGATGTATTTTGCATAAAATTTATTTTATTTAACGATCAAAAAATATGGTTATTTTGTTCTACTTCAGTATTAAAGCCCTTTTGAGAATTTGCGCCAGAAATGTGTGTCCCCCACCTTTGAAAGCAAAACTATGCCCATGCACCAACACCAGCAGCAACTGGACTCCATGGGGGGATTTATCCTGCTGCAGCTCAGGGCAGATGCTCCTAAATTACAAAATCTTTCTGCTAAATCCAAGCCCCAAAGACTCTGTCAAGGATATCATTGCATCAGTTGATCTGTACACTCTGTAATCTGTAATGTATGATTACAGTACCAGCGTGGATAAAGGTACCACTAAAGTTAATAAGAAGTTGGCTTCGCGTTTTCGTCCGCCTTTCTCTGATCGGACTGGCGGGTGGCGGAGGATTACAACAGGCATCGGTGTAGTCCCGGTAGGCAGAACTTTGGGGGACTGTCGATAGGGGGAGCGGTTTTTGGGTATGACTGGTGTGTACCAGATGTTATTGCAGGCCTTGAATTTTGGCAAGAATAAACTACACGCAACTGTTTCGGATACGACTTATTTACAAGTCAATCGATGTTTTTGTTATTAGAGTTTTAAAATAACTAATTCTATAAGAGGCAGTTAGAAGTAGGAGTAGTCATGAAGTAGAAACACTTTCCTTATGGATGACAACTTACGAATTTATTGTGAAAAAATATTTATTAATACATTTATAATTTCTCGTTGGATGCCCAAAATTTAAAATATTGCTCGTGTCACTGTAAATGTCAATAATTTGCCATGGCGAAATAGCTATTGGTCTTAATAATGTAAGAAATTGGCTTGCACACAGTTTGCAAATAGATATCTATACCATTAAATCTGAATATAAATGTTTTACACAGTAGGCTATACCTAAGGCGGATAAGTGATCATTTCTCACAAATGTGAAAACATAATCAGTCCCGCTGTGAGAACAGTTTTTAATCCGTGCTACCCCATGACACTTGCAACTGAGGAGAGCTTTATCGCGTTAATTTGTCAGTCACAGCCAAAGTTTATTCTTGAGATTAGCTCTCAAATTATGAGTAAAAGGCAACAAAAGTTAGCACACTTTACGTTCAACCGTTTGATCCGACTGAACAAGTCACCGCTTTCTTGACTAAGAGTTGTTCGGCTGATACAAAACGAGGACTAAAACCTCTGGATTTCCAAAGGCCGAAACATTTCTTGTGGACTTAGGAAAAAGTGACACCGTTATTGTAAGTTACAAGTACATAGATATTTGCGTATTTTATTTCTATTTTCAGAAGCGCGGGTTTTGTTCATAATTTAAATAATTTTAAAGTGGTGGCAAAACATGTTGTTGTTGTTTTGCTTTCTCCGATAACGGCGCTTTAGAACTAAAGGTTTAGTTTCTTAATTCTTATCGGCAAATATTATGGAAAAAATATTATGGCAAAAATACATGAATTTGCAGACATTAACTTTCCTGGAAATAAATATATCACCAAATGCGCGAAAGAAAATCTGTAGCAAAAATTACTTCAGGCGTTTACACTATACTGCAAATATAATGGACATCATGTTGTCCGACAAAAAAATTTCAACGCTGAATTTATTTGGACTTCTTTGCGACGGGGATTTACACTAAGATATGTGTGAACCGGCTGGCCAACTAGCCTTCTCACTCCCTCTACTTCCCGGTTCAGTGAGCAGGGTACGTCTACCTGACTTTCGGCTGACACATGGCCAACGGCGCGTTGGCGAAAGTGGAACCTTTATCCACGCTGGTACTGTATATTTTAGTAATTAATTGGTCTCTCCTCATTGAGATGACCTTTTTGTATTTTTGACAACAGTTATTATATTTCTGATTGTGTAATTTTGCCAGGAGGATCAACAGCTTTCAGCAATGAAATGCATGCTCAGTTAGATTCAGGTCTGCTGATTGACTTGGGCTTTAGATAATATTGCACATCTTTGTCTCCACAAAGTCATGTATTGCTTGTGCTAAAGGCCTCATTTACTGTACTGTGCAGTACCAGTTGTCCAAATGAGTTTTGAAGCATTTGTCTGGATGACCAGATAATTAGTCGCAGAATTTGCAGTCATATCCTCTATACAAAGATGGGGACCAGATCTGCTCGCAGACATGCATGCTGATAGTATGACACTACCTGCACCATGTGGCTGGTGTGATAAGCTTCATGGTAATGATAGAGAGCATTATTTCATGGAGCTGTTTTCTCAGAATCTTTAACTATACTTCGGATCAATGATGCAGATATAGGAAGCATCGGTGACGTAGCAGCTATTCTCAGATGACTGGCGTATCCTTCAGTGATTACTCAGAGTGGAGCCATGGACAGATCAGCAGTGTGGTGCACCTGTGTTTAGCATCATGAGTCGGTTATCACAGCTGCAATGTGGACATCTATCGGCCATCCAACATTTAATTTGCTTATTCATCATTTAATGACATTTTTGTGTAATATTAGTGTGATAGTTGAAGGGTCCTGTCACTAGAAATGCCTCCTAATAAGTACGCGCCCTGACTACCTTGCCAACGAGCCTGGCTCTTTGGCAATGTGGTCAGTGCATTTGACTCTTACTCGGGAATCTGGGGTTCAATTCCCTGCCTGGGCCCTCCTTCAGCCTGCCACATTAGCTTCACAGAAAGATCATGAGTGTGCAATTTTGCAAATCATTTCACGCCATTTTTGTGATGTGATTAACAGGACCACCATGATGACAAATGTCAATGACAAGGGCTCTAACTAGATTATAAACAAGGCAGATTATAGATATTAAGAACTAAACTAATTGCATGACCATGTCGAAAGGTCAGGGAGATTTTCATATGAAGGACGAGGACAGTTTACATAATGATCTTAGATATTAGAATTATAGCAATGGGCCATATTTAATTTCACACCGAAGTGCTTGCCGAAAACTGCAGCTGTGTTGACAACACTTCAAATGTACTTCTTTGACGAGTGTTGTGGAATCAGAGGGTCTGAAGATGTGGATTTTCATTCCAGATGCTAGAGCTAATATTGTCATAATTTAAGTTGTTGCTCCTCTACTGCTCATCCATCAATCAGCCAGAACCTTATCTTGTTTCATTGTTGCCTGTCAAGAGGTGGGATATATCCACCGGAAAAGTGACCAGTCAGCTCTTGAAGTTGATCTTTTGGAGGCAGGATGAAATTAGCCAGTTTAAGGATCAAAGAAACTTTGACAGTGTAAATTGTGATGGCTTGTGACTGGGTCTGAGCTTCTCAAAAATGAAAGCACTTGTACGGTGCCCCTTCCAAGTGTGCTCCAGTTCATTCAGCTTGCTATCCCGAAAACTGACATTGGATCAGTCCCTTCCACTCCGCCCTGCCTCATCCTCAAGTTTCTGTCTGCTTTATGCCTTCCCATAGACTAATATATGGTAAACTCTCTCCAGCTCTTTTAGTTCTTTTTGTTCTTCAGTTTTGCTAAAAAAAGAGGCTATTTCGGTGTATTCAGTAATTCTGCGTTTGGTTTTATTCTGTTACACGTGACCAAAAACGCACCCAAATTTGATTCTGTGGGGATATTTGTGTATTTTAAGACACTGCTCTTCAAAACGCTAAGACTGTTTTCTTTCGACTTAATGAGTGCTTTGTGCAGCTGATTTCTGTTGTGCTGACACGGAATAAGAATAGAACTCAGACACCTCAGCAGCTTCTTCCCTGACAACAGGATAATTCATTACAAAAAATCTGCTATTGCTCACATCTGCAAACAGGTTGGCTCTGAAATATGAGCGGTAATCAGCTCTGGCTCAATTGAGAAAACACAGTGGGCAATATCCCGTTGATATTAAATATCTCGCCTGCATTGTGGTCTATGATATTTACCTGCCTCTGGCGGAGTACGTAGAATGGTTAGGGAAGTGGGCCAAAACTGAAGAACTGAGGTACCACCCGTACCCTTCACCACTTTTGGTTCCTCGTCTGCCTTTGACGCTTTCAGTGGTTTCAAGCATGATTAGTTATTTGGCCAACACACCACCTTAAAAATTAAAATATGTTTTTAAAATAGGCAGGCCAAATTACTGCATCAATAACCTAAAAAGCTGCAATATCACATTCTAGCATATTTGCAGAGCATTAGCTTTGTTAATGCTTTATTTTTGAGGAGTCGAACCCTGCCTTCTGGCCAGTAGATACCCTGCTAAAGTCACTTGAAGAGCAAGAAACATAAAGACCAACATAAAATGGCTCTGAGATGCCACACAGCTCTTATGCTGGGATAACTGATGAAAATCAGCTGAGATGATCGCCTGCATGTTTTTCCCAGCTCTTCGCAGTGCTGTCTCCTGTAGCACAAGACATGACAAAGAGACACAGAAATCAATCCTGTGGCCAAAAGGGCCCCGTATAATCAATGGGAGCAAACAAATGCTGGCTTTTGCTCTATGCGATCGAAATAGATGCACATTGCAGTATTAATGAGTCGATAATCATATTCATCAAGGAATGATGCACGCATGTTTCTATATTTTTATATTGATCGCAGCTCCTCATGCTATTTTAATTTCCTAATGAGAGGATCTTGACAAATATTTCACTGACGATTTTAAGATCAATATGTAATGAATGAATGTAGGAGTAGTGAGAGTTGAAAAGTTTTCTATTTCCAGGAGAGCAGAGCATCAGAAATGCTTGAGATATCATCGGCATAAAAACAACAAAAGGAGCGCAGAGGCCTCAAACTTTTGTCCCTGCAGCTCCTTGTGAGTGACTGAGGGAAAAATGCTCTCTAACATCAATAACCTGCCATTATCATTCATCCACCATAGTCCACTAATTACAGCACTCATATTTAACTGAGGCTATCAATACACCTAAATTTAAAATCTCAACATCCAGGTATTCTGATGCATTCCCTTGAGTATCGGCAAGAAAATATCTATTTTATATTGTCTTTCAGTCAGTCTCAAACTCAGAAACAGTCCCACTCTCTTTGGTGGACAGATATGATGAGTCCTTTTGCTGATGATCAGTTCCAGGGTACAGCCCCGAGCTGCTAACCGCATTGTGCCTAAATGAGAAAAAAAAAAAAAAACTAGCTGAAATACAAGTCAGCCACCCATAAATACGGCTATTGGGCTAACTAACATTATGGCTTGAATGATAACCTTCTGTCATGCTTTATACTTGTAGGCAGAAGGAGTTTACTATACTATTCTTCCTTGGGGTCTTTACCCAAAAGGCTTTGCTCTCAGGTGCCTGATGCTAATGAAGACCCTTAGAAAACAGCAGCATACAGGAATTCACTTAGAAAACAAAAAGCAAGACGTAATCCTCTCCAAAAAATAACTTTCTGCTCAGCAATCATTTCTATTAGTCAACAGATCAATACTCATAATGTGATTCAAATTGGGTAGCCCTTCCTTCTGGGACACTTAAACTTGCTAACGACCTATTTGTCTGTTCTGGTGTCTGGAGAGGGATGGACAGATATTGTCGGGATATTAATGCATGTGTGAATGCATGAGTGCATGGTTTAGGATGTATTCTTGCAACATTGATAATACTCTGCATTACCAGGAATTTGCATAACACTGGAGCATTTGTCTTGAGGAGGAAATAAAAAAAAAAGCATTACTCATTGAGACAGTGGTTTCTTTTAAATGAGCCAGGAAGTACACATATTCCATTTGAGCTCAACTCTAGGCTACTTATAACGCTTGTGAAATCCATTGTTTAGAATGCCTCCTCTTGAAAATATTATGAAGACTCTTACCATTCAGGGTATCTGCAAATACTGCCTGATCACCCATCTGAATTCCAAACTCATCTTCATTAGCTTTTGAGCCAAAATGTTGGCTTTCCTTTAACCTGAAACATAAGAGAGACAACCCAGTACTCATGGCTGAAAAGACAAAGAAAAAAAATTGCAAGGAAAAAAAATTCAACGAATTTGCGTTCGGCAAAACTAAATGAATCCCAACAAATAGCTATGAAAGCTTATACAAATATATGTCATAAGGAAGCTATTGAGGCAGCTTTATGTTGATAGTCACACCATTATGATTAGGAATTACCAAACAAATCTCACTTTTGCAAGTCATGGTGAGCTTTTTCCCCATAGTTCTGATTGATGAAAATGCATGCTACTTTTTCAGGCATCTATCCTCTTGGTAAATGTATACTTCACGCAAGCAATTCAACATTCGGTAATTAAATTTGGGAGTTTCACCAGGGCAACAGATCCCTCGTACAGTCAGGTGCATGAATATTTCACAAAGCTGTTGTTAAACAATAGCTGTGTACCACAGCACAATGGAAATTAAATTTAAAATTTTTGCAGTTTTAATTTGAGGGTATTTACATCCAAATTGAGTGAACAGTGTTGGAATTACAGTACTTTTAATAGGTGGTCCTTTTCTTTTCTGGTAATTGAACAGCTGGCTGTGCAGCTGTTCCATAGATAAGTGTTTGTTATTCCCTCATTTAATTTACATGTACCCCTGCCAAGAGATGCTGCCTGGCAGCCTTGCGGTTGACCCCAGACATCTCCGCAGGAAGTTGCGGACCAGGGAGGGGTCAAGGAAGTGCACTTCACCACCCAGAAACACTCCTCATTGCCCGTACCCTACCCAGACCACCGAGGGTTAGTGTTTGCACCCCCAAAGCCGAATGCCTAGGATACGACGCACAGCGTAGGTGGGGTTGCCAACAATGAGCTGGGGGGGGGGCAGGTAGCTGAGGGAAGGACTGGAACGAGAAAGAAACACAGGCCCAACTCCAAACACATGAAACGCTGGGCACAAAGAAGAAGCCAGCTCCTGCTAGCGACAGAGAATCTCGAATAAGCACAAAGAAGAGGCCAGCTCCGGTTGGCGACGAAGAACCCCGAATGAGCACAAAGAAAAAGCCAGCACCGGCCGGCGACAAAGAAGCTTGATTGATTCCGGAAACCAGGGACTGGTTCATATACTCCACCATAGCCTTGGATTCCTGCGCCGTTAAGAAGCCTCAGCGGCACCCTGGGCAGCAGATCAACGGCACAGTCACAGGTTCCATGTGGCGGAAGCGACAAAGCACACAACCCATCAAACGCCCAGTAGAGGTTGCGGTAAATAGCTGGGACCCCCTGCAAGTCCGGTGGCTCCCCATGGTGGTCGAGAAAAAGAGGTGCGACAGGACCAAGACTGTGATCAGGATGAACTCCACTTCAGACGAATGGGAGGGAGTAGCCAGACAAACAGCAGATCCGGACTGCACTTCTTCAGGAATAAGGCGAGGCCAGCAGACAGGGCATTCAGCCAGAGCACACTGTAACAAAAAAAAAAAAAAAAAGTTGTCTCAACTGAAAAAAGTTTGTGTCCAGGCTGCCTTAAAATTTCAAGTTAACTGAATTTAACATTATAAGTTGAATATTACCTCAACTTGTCATCTCAAGTTCAATGAGCGTAAAATTTTAAGGCAGTCTGGACTTTTTTCAGTTGAGACAACCTTTTTTTTTTTTTTTTTTTTTTTTGCATGCAGTTTATGCATCTGCAGCACAGGCAAAAACTCCACTGGACACTTTGCAGCCATTCCACAGGGGGAGCTAAAGAAGCCGGGCCCGGTCATCTGCCTCACCGCTTCAGGTTCCAAGGGAGCAGCGGAGTGTTTCCAGGAAACTCAGGAACAGGAGCATAGGGCAGTGGAGGGAGAGCATTAGCTAGTTCCATTCTTTGGGCTGGAAATTACTGTTATGATCCACACAAGGAACCACACACAGATTCAAGATACATTCCACAAGGGGTATTTATTAATAGGTGTATAGTAATAATTGAGGGGAAGGTCGTAGTCCAAAACAGAGGAGGGGGCAGTCCAGTGCGTAACCTTACTGCATAGTGGATCTACCCTATGACATTTCTGTACCAGCGAGGTTAATTTGTGACTCCAAAATAGGGAGAAGTCCATGGGGATCAAGCAGGGCCCTACACTGTAAAACCTAATGTTTAAGTTTTGAACATATGCTGAACACTTTTTTGTTACACTTTTTAAACATGTCACACTGTTTAGTTTCAGTTTGAAAGTTATTCATCAAATCTGAAAAAACCTTGATAGCAACATCCAATAAACATCAGTGTTTTGAATGAGAACACTTCTTTACAGAAATAATCACCAAGCATTTAGCTTTTACACACTGGTGTTTAGATTATAAACATGTCACATGTTCCACAGTTTTACAGTCTACAATTTCAGTGGAACATACCACAGTTTTGGCCTTAGCATAGTCTGTGATTAGGTACTAACTATCCTGCTAACTTCTGTTCTTTTACCCGTGTGTTCATTAAATGCCATTTTTGGAAAATCTTGCACAGGTAATTGATTATAACTGGTTCTCTCTCACCCTGTCAGCACTCTTAGAGAGCTACATTGTAATTACATATTACCAGAACCTTCAGAACAATTAACAAGACACTTGTAAGCTGATAGTGGAACCATAAAAATCGGGGTCAGGATTGGATTTAAAGGTTTAGTGTAATGGAGCAGAAAACAGTTGCAGTAATTGAATCAGGTGCATAATCTGTGCAAAAAGTAATTGCCACAAATTATCATCCTGTGAAAACACATCAGACAACAAAATAGCCCCCATTTCCATCCTGTCCTTCCTCCCTACGCTGACGAGAGCAATACCATCATCATCAAAGACAATGCCACCCTCAGAGAATGGCACCAAATGCCCATCTGTGATGTTGCAAAGCAATGTAAGAGGTGTCCTGTATTAAATGTTAATTGAGCAAAGAAGCTTATATACAGGCTCAGATTTACTAGGGGGGAGAGAGGATGGAGTGGTGGAATGGGGGTTGGGGGGTAGAGAAGCTCCCAGTGTGGGGTAAGAGGTGAGGGTCATGGTTTTCATCTCTTTCCCTTACCCTCCTATCAGACTTAATGAGTTAACTGACAGGAGTAATTTCAGGCTGGAAAGCTGTGAGTCACTATGAGGAGGGCGCAGGTGGGTCAGTGTTTCTGCCCTGTTTTGACTCAGTTATGGGGAATTAAATTTTAATTTCTCACTGAGTGACAGTCAGCATATGATAGAGTATCTGTGCTCAGGTGGGGAAATGCCAGTTTAAAAAGGGGCTTCTGGTTGGCACGAAGTGATTTTGACAAGTGGGATATTTTCCTGGATCAACATCCCAATTGCGATGCTGGACCAACAAAAAGCACAGGGCACAGCGCAGCACACTGATGATGTCAGAGGGCTGTGATTGGTTGCGCACCAGAATGTTGGTCCAGAATCGCAATTGGTATGTTGATCAAGAAAAATGTCCCGCTTGGCAAAATCACATCATGCCTGCCGGTTGGCTCATTTGATAAAATAGTTCCTTTACTGAGCAATATGGCCGTTGAATAAATGCCATGATCGCCATTACCAATGATAGATAGTTCATTCTGCTAACAAACCTGAGTTTTAAAGCATTAAAATGCTCTTTCCTCCACACGATCAGTTAGCAACATTATTGTGACAGCTCTGTTAGGTTGCACATGGAGTCAGTTACCCAGTTTTGTGCAGGGGTTGGTTGCCTGTGCTAACATAACATGAATGGCAAGAACAGGCCGTTCAGCCCAACTAGGCTCGCCAGTTTCTTTGTACCATCGTGAATATATCACTTCAGATAACTCAATGACTCAATGGTATCTAACTTTAAGTCAAACCTGCTCTTGAAAACTCCCAAGGTCTCTGCCTCAACAATATGGTCAGGCAAGCTGTTCCACAATCGAAATTACTCTTTGGGTGAAGAAATATTTCCGAATATCAGTGCTAAATTTACCTTTGGTCAGCTTCCATTTGTGACCCCGAGTTCTACTAACAACACTTGGTTGAAGGAATCCTACATAATTCACTTTGTTAATCCCTTTAACATATTTAAAGACCTCAATCAGATCACCCCTTAATCTCTTTAGTCTTAGGAAAAGGAGACTAAGGATCTTCAGCCTTTTCTCATAGCTTTCATCTTTAATACCCGGAATTAGCTTCGTGGCTCTTCTCTGAACTTTCTCTAAAGCCTCTATGTCTTTCTTAAAGTATGGTCCCCAGAACTGTACACAATACTCTAGATGTGGTCTGACGAATGTGTTGTACAAAAGAAGCATCACCTCCTTGGATGGTGATGTGTGCTGTTTCATGCCCATTCAGAACAAACATGGTATTAGATGAAGACAGTCTGTCGGGCACAGAGGCTGAACTGTCTGAGAACCGTGTCATTATCCACTCAGACCATGGAATTTCATAAGAGCCAATCCTCTTAGGCTACATCTGAGACTGCATATCTGCTGATTACATTTGTGCTGCACCCTCCTGTCTCTCCTACTTCCTCATATTGTGTTGTTTTTGGGCTGGGCCAAGCAGCGGCCAGACCCCTACAAACGCGAATGTCGCTGAGTACCTGACTGACTGACTGATCAAGTTCAACAATTGGCTGGCCGGCGGGGAAGAAGTTCAGCGATTGGTCGGCTGGCGGGGAAGAACTTAAACGATTGGCTGGCCGACGATTGGCTGGCCGGCAGGGAAGAAGTTCAGCGATTGGTCGGCCGATGGGGAAGAACTTCAACGACTGGTTGGCCGACTACCGGTCTGTGCATTATAAATAGGCTACATGGGTCTCGGATTTTCGGCATTGATGCTTTGCAGCAGGAACGGAATACTCTGCTGTTGGTGGATTTCGGATTTGAAACGGAGCACCTACTTTGCTGTTGCTGGATTTTGGATTTGACCGGAGTTCTTTGCCGTTGGTGGATTTTGGATTTGTCTCTAGAAGGTAAGTGAAATTTTCGCTTTGCTGACTTACGAATGTGTGCCTAGGTGAAGTCAGACCATTCGAAATTCATGGCTTGAAAAAAGTTCACCCATTTAAAAACGGGCATTTCATGAGTTAAGTCACAGTACGTGTTTGTTTGTTGAGGGCTTTTGCTGGTCAGCGATGCTGCTTGAAAATTCAGTTAGCCAAGTCACAGTAGTGTTTGTTTGTTTGTTTAGGGCTTTTGCGGGTCCGCAATGTTGCTCGAAAATTAAGTTAAGCACCCAGTTTTATTCTCTTGCATGGGCATTTCATCATGAGTTAAGTTACAGTGCGTGTCTGTTCACAGCATCTACGTGTCCGAAATCGGTGTTGCTCAAATTAAGTTAGCTACCCAGTTTTATTCTCATACATGGGCATTTCATCATGAGTTAAGTTACAGTAGGCTATGGTGTTTGTTTGTTCGCAGTGTCTACGTGTCCGAAATCGGTGTTGCTCGAATCAAGTTAGCTACCCGGTTTTATTCTCTTGCATGGCTTTTGCGGGTCCGCGATGTTGCTCGAAAATTAAGTTAAGCACCCAGTTTTATTCTCTTGCACAGGCATTTCATCATGAGTTAAGTTACAGTACGTGTCTGTTAGCAGCATCTACTTGTCCGAAATCGGTGTTGCTCAAATTAAGTTAGCTACCCAGTTTTGTTCTCTTACATGGGCATTTCATCATGAGTTAAGTTACAGTAGGCTACGGTTTTTGTTTTTTCGCAGTGTCTACGTGTCCGAAATCGGTGTTGCTTAAATTAACTACCCAGTTTTATTCTCTTGCATGAGGTTCATGGCTTGAAAAAAGTTAAAAAGTGAATTATGAATTATGAATTATTGAAAACCATCCGACAGTCAGACACGGAGACACTTCGAAGCAGTGTCTACGTGTTCGAAAGTCGGACAGGGTTTTAATATAACTCCGTGTCCGACAGTCTGATGGTTTCAATATAAATCTTAATATAGCGGATGCATATGCTGCGTTTGCCCTAGCTAGACCGGTTTTTAAAAAAGTTCCATTCTATTTTGTTGCATTACATGCAAAATTCGACCATTATTGGGCTAATCTTCTTTCACGCTAGATTGGTTCAGTTTGTTTTAGTCCTCCATGCTTGTTTTTTCTGGTACCGGTTACGAAATTCCATAGAGGTAGAGGAATGTAACACATCTTACCAATCTAGCGTGAAAGAATCGTAACAATGGTCGGAATGTGTTTTTAATTTCCCTATTCAATCTCGCAACCGATACAACAGTTAACAAGCATGGAGGACAGTATCATTTGCAAGATTGAATAGGGAAATTAAAAACAAATTCTGACCATTGTTAAGATTCTTTCACGCTAGTTTGGTACAATGTGTTACATTCCTCAATCTCCCTTTTGAATTTCGCAGCCTGTACCAGAGAAAACAAGTGTTGAGGACTGAAACAAAGCTCTCTTATGTATACCTATTACTGTAGAAGACATGAGCTGCAACTTAATGGCCGGCATTATGTCTACAACATTCAATAGGGGAATGGACGATTTTAACAAAGCGAACCAATCTATGGGAAAGAAGAATGGCCGGATTATTTCCTTAATCTTCCTATTGAATCTTGCAACCGATACGAGAGAAAACGGGTACAATGAAGGGACTTGGGTATATTATCATATTAGCTATGTGACAAAGTGCAATACTCGGTTAGGCTGTTACTGGCGCTTATGAAAATCGTTCATGCTTTCTTTCCTGAATTTTTGTATCATATTTCAATTTTTAAGCCATGGATTAGGCTATATCATTTTTTGGACTGTCTACCATATTTCAGGTAAAATCGACCTAAAGTGCTCATTTCACAACACACCTTTTTTTTATCCGCAGCAACTGAAATAAATACCAAACAATTCGCTAATTGGGGGGCACTATAAAATTCCAAAACTTTATTTCTATAAATATTAACGAGTTCTATATTAACTAATTCTCAAGATCTTGGTGTCAACTACAGGGCCTCTTCGAGAGATTTCAATAGGTCGTAAGTGATTAAAATTAATTGCATTCCAATTTTTTGTTACATAGCTAACCATATTCAACCATCACTAATATCGAATAACGCTTAATGTGAACACGTGGCAATTCCTTCACTCGAACATGTTTATTAAGTGGTTTTACTCAAAACTGTGGATTCTATGTGCTGGTGTATAGCTGCTCTCTATTTTTCTAATTTCTTCAAAAGATGTTTATGACATTGCTGTTGGCCAAAAATAAACTTGACATTGTTGAATTAAATCTTATGTAAGCTCCTTTAATGTTATGGATCCCACCTAATCTCACTCTCTCCCACCCTCACCACCCACTTTGTAAATAATTTCTCAGCTCCAGCTCATTACTAAACAAGCACTTCATATAACTGTGCGACCTTTGCCTCATTTGGCACCCTTTTCTAGGGCGCACATTCTCATCCAGCACTTGGCGGCCCAGCCATATACTGGGTTGTACCTAATCTTGTTTTTTCCACAGATGAAAAAAGACATGAGAGTTGAGATTGTGAATTTTAGATCATTCTCAGTTTCTCAAACTCAATGGACCAGTGGTTCCAAAACTCTGCCCTGGGGCTTCCCTGTGTATGCTAGTTTTTGCTCCAATCGCACTTGTAATTGTTGGATTTTAACAAGCTGATAATTTGTCTTAATTAGGTGAATTTATTTTTAGAGCAGTAATGAATCCTCTTAAGAACAGCAGGTGCTGTCAAAGATGTGCTGACATTTAAGCTCTGTACATACAGGTACATATATACTTCAATATGCACGAACACCTCATGGCAGTCAGAAATGATCATGAAAAGCCATCTATATGAAAAAAATACAGCCAAACTGCCATTTTTATGCAGGGAGGGAATTAGAATTTTTAAAGGTGTGTGCTATTAAACAGGCAGTTGCAGGGTTAATGTGGGAGCAGTTAACTGTTATTATGACCATTAAAATGGGGAATTGAAGAAAAACTGTGATGATTGGCTTGTTTTTTATGATAACAATATTCTTTGACATTTATTGTTTTCCTCCTGCAAAGACTCAACAATGACTTAGGCATGATATTTCATCACGGAGAAAAAGGCTGGCACAGCCTCTATAGAAACACAAGGCAGAGAAAAAGGCTGCTACACTACATGGCTAAAGGTCACTAGCACATCCAAAAGCTCATTCTAAAATCATGGGCATTTATCTGGAGTTTGCAGCTGTTCCAACATCCACTCTTCTGGGATCTCCTTCTACCAGATGTCAGAACATCATTGCAGGGATTTGCTCTCATTCCAGCTGGAAAAGACAGAAGTGAAGTCGAGCAGTGATGCAGGGCAATAAGGCCAGACTGAAAGTCTTCTTTCCGGTTGATCCCAGGTGGCATTTTATTGGAGTTGAGGTCTGGGCTCTGAGGAGGCCTGTAAAGTCCTTATACACAGATCACAACAAAGCCAGGATGGACTTAGCTCTGCACTCGGAACTGTCATGCTGAAGAGGAATAGGTTTTCAACAAACTATCAGAGATGCAGAGCCATGTAGAATGTCATTCTATCCTATTGCAATATGTTGCCTGGCACTGACCTCAAAAACAGCCCCAGAGCATGCAGTATTCACATACCTTTAGCCATGAACAGTGCATTATCACAGGCTGGTATAACCTTTCTATAATCACAGCAGAGATTCAGACAGGTGAAAATTATACAGGAACAATGCTGAAAAATATCGCCTGATATTACCTCTACAGAAACATTACTGCGATCCCAAGACAGCATTTATTAAAAACACTGTGTTGCTCAAAATCATTAGTGCTTTCAAATTCCTCAATACAAAGCCGCAATGTGATGGTATGCACAAGGCCTAATTTTTATTTAATATTCCACTGGGTTTTATTTGCTGCCGAAACTTGCTGTCAACAAAGATGACAAATGCAAAGGCCCCTGAGCAATTCTTCCCAGAATGCAGCTAATGAGGAAAGCTGCTTGCTGCGGCTAACCTAGCTAATTATTGCAAAGCTCTGAGAGATGTAGGAATAAGGAACTAAATTTTTAAATACATGATGAAATAACTGCAAGGACACCAGTTATTTCATAAATGTGAAAGTCTGAGCAAAAGATATCAAAGGCCCCAAGAACTCATCTCACAAATTTAAAACTAAGTGAAAACAAGAAAAACAAAGTAGAACGTGCTGTAAAGCCACTAAAGATTAATCTTAAGTGTAATAATGTTGTAATATTCCAAAAACAAGGTTTAAATTGGTTATAACTGGGCAGAGGTCTAGTATTATTTTGTGTGGTAATGAGATTGAATTCCAGGGTGAGAATCACTTGGGTTCTACTGCCCTCTAAAATTCTTTTGAATTTTAGATTGTAATACCAGCACAGTGTTGCACTGCAATATTATAATACAAGCGCATATTTGCATGTAGAGTATGCTTTCTAACACACAAGCACACGGTATGCTCTCTCTCTCTCTCACTCACTCACACACACACACACGCACACACACAAGCACAACAAAGTTACAGGTGTCCTCTGGGTGCCTACTTTGTGGTATCTCCTCTGTAATATTAATTTAAGTGCTTCTGCAATGGTGTAATAAAATGCTAATGTTGATGTACTGGCAGGAATTGGAGTACATTGACTGCCGTTGAATGATTACCGAAAGGCTGGGGCAAGAACTGGTGCATGTGGTCAGAATGTTTTTGTACTGAATAAACTTATAACATCTCTCAGGAAACTGCATGAGTATAATTCTAATTTGCGGGGTGATGTATTGATCTCAGACAGTTTGTTTGTGAATATATATGTGTTCCTCTGCCTGCTTGCAACACAAAACTTTTCTTTTTTGGTCAGGAACATGATGGTACAGATGTTTTGCAATTGAATTAAGATGATTTTATTCTGCAAACTATATTGGTGATCAGAAACTGTGCTGTAAATCACTGTTCTAGACTTAACCCTTGCACAGAGTCATTGGCGCGGACGGACGTCTAGATGATGTTGTAATTGTAAGCATGTCACTGCTTACATGGAGCATGTAACTGTAGATTGAGTATTCATGAGGAGGTGGTGCCCCTAGAACTATTCAAAAGATGGGAGTTCTTGTCTAAAATGATGAAATAAATGTTGCAGTGCATATATCTTCCCATAAAGGCTGATCAGCCTGGCATATGTTGCTACTGAACCTACCAGGTATTATTTCATTACATATAGTGATTATGAAAAAATTGTCTAACCTCCTAGCAACATCATAAAGCCATACATGCTCAATGAAGGTGAATACAGCAGTGAAGTGCTGCTTAGGGAATAAAAAATACACAATAAATTCCAAAGTTGTAAGTTAGCAATCAAAATCTCCCATGTAATATTACAAGTAATATAAACACAAAATGTTACAGGTGCTCACGCATTAAGAGGTCCCTTACAAAATTCAGCATTTTTTTCCCTCTCTGTTTTGTGAACAGTTGCTTCATCCCTGTTTTGACAACAGCTGGTTTGTGGAATAAGATTGCATTATTTACAATTCACACCGAAGCAAAAAATCTCTGTTTTTAGTTGCTTTATCATACAGTTTCTTTGTATTTGTGGAACTTTTTGTCTCAAAATAGAAAAAAATGCAAGGAAATAAGATCATTTCTGATTAATGCAAGTGTCTTTCTTCATTTAAATCATTTTTCCAGTCTCTGTGATGTTCAAATTCTGAATTAAAAAGCCTAAAATAGGGGTCATGCAGAATTGGAAAGAAAAGGCTTGATTTGGCATCTGCACTGAGGGGTTAGATGCCAAATTTTAGCAAAGAACAAGGAAAGTCCTTTGTGTGTGTTTGTGTGCTTGTGTGCATGGCGGGGGAGCAAGAATAACTCTCCATAGAAACCAAATACCAATTGTGTCTTTTGTGGAAAATCAACTCAATTTCAATGTGACCAAACTATGCCTTCCTTCTAGATCAAGCAAGCCAAAGGAAGAAATGCAGGTGGGGGATAAAGTAAGGGATAGTGTGAGCAAGGGATGATGGATGGAAGGGAAGAGGGTAAAATGAGAAGGAGCAACAGAGGAAAGCGATAGAGAATTGGATGCCTCCATAGCCTTAATCACTTCACTCAATGAAGGCGTTTGACACCACACATCACTTCCTGTTAGCATTGCACTTTATTCTCACTTTCGACACCCTCAATTCTGGGCTGATTGGCAGAAGCTGAGTCAAACTGCTCTAGCTAAACCCTGCTTTGAAGAAAAAGCACTTACCATTCCACATTTCTGCTATGGGAGAAAGGGAAACAAAATTCTGGCATTTTCTCAGCTGTTTTTCTCTTTTCATTTAAAAATGCCCCTAGTCATCCACATTACCCTGACATCTCAAGCCAAACCAATGGGGGACTGAGTTGACCTTCTGACATACCTCCCACACATCAACCTCCATCAGTTACTAAGTTGCTGGCATTAAGTATATAAGAAGCAAAATCAGTCACCTGGGAATTTATGTAAGCCCACTGAGAATCAAGCCTGTCTAGAGGCATCCCAATCTGTGCTATGACACATGAAATAGATTGAGTTAAACTCAGAAGCCTCAGCAATTCATGGTGTTGTGTCTGGAATGCTTTGCTATTGTACCTGCCTTTTTACATTGTTAATATACGTTTGTACAGTAAGACCCTTTTTTTTTTACCCTCAGTAAAGAAAACTTGGCTCATGGCTTTCCTGGTCCAGATGAGAGCTATTTTTTTGTGTTATTTTTGGATTGTTCTGATTGTACACCAGACAAAGTACATTGGACTGCTTGCTCATATCCAGGAAGAGGAAATCATTTCTGATGAAACAGAATCTTTGCACTGCATTTATACATAGAATATGTGTATACCAGCAACTGCGAGTCAGTAAGTAAATGCTTTTGGCCAATTCAGGTCAAAATATCTTTGATCAACAATGTGGTTAAAAGACACTGTCAGGATACATCTTCTTCATTAATGTCTGAGAGACAGCAGTCCCTCAGAATTTAAAAGAAAGACTCTCTCTGCAGCTGTCAGTTGGCTGAGCAGAAACTGTCATTTAAGTTGTATTCTGTCAGTTTAATGTGGTTATGTGCAGTTCTCTCTAGTTTTCTCCACGATTTGTACAAAATAAAAATCTGCCTTGTCATGCAATTTCACTTTTTTAATATGTAGTGAGACAAATACATCCATAGACAGACAGTAAATCTCACAGGGTTCAACAGCTTTAACAATGTGGAGGATCAGATTATTCTAAACACTCACTGTTTGAACAGAAGACGTGCCAAAGCAGCAATCTGCCATAATCACTAAAACAATGAAATCATGGTACTGCTTACTGCTTGTTGTCAGCTTCCTCTATTCATTTGGAGAGCAACAAAGGTGAAAACAGCAACATTTACCAGGGCTTCTGGGTCCAGCGCTGATAGGAACAACTGCTCCCAGCAACAGTGAAATAGGAAGCGACTGTCATTTTTGCATTTCCACCTTGGTCTACAGGCACTGACTGCATTTAAACCTCTCAGCCTGCTGGGGCCCATTAACTAACCTGCTGCAAGCAAATCAACCCTGCTCTGATGTTGTGACACCTGATGTGACCACCTGACATGTCTGCAGCTTTCTTGCTTTTATTTTCCCTGCCTTCTTTTTTTTTTTTTTTTTTTTTTTTACTCATTTAAAAATGTTCAACACTAAATTAAAATGCTCCTTGTATAGGCATTTTCTACGCAAAGCAAGTGAACACTCATCAGGGCAGAAATGTATTTTTGCTAAAAAAAAAAAAAACTCATATCAGCTTTCAGTAAACAGCTATATTGTATATAAAAACTGCATGTGTATACTTCTTATTTGCCTAGTGATGCATTCATCTCAGTTTGTGGCTTTGTGCACATATATATGTATGTGTACCTTTCTGCTTGATACAATTGACATGAATCTCCCCACCACACCCATAGGCACATATAAACGCATGCAGACAAGCACACTTAGTCCTTCAAAAGACTGACTAGCAGAAAATTGTGTTCCTATGCACAGTCAAAAGCCCTGCCTCAGTGCCATAAACAGAACTGAGCTCACTCCTTAATAAGATGCAAATGAGCCAACAATGAGACGACAGGCATCCCTGCAGAGCTGAGCCTTTTCAAAGCGTGAGCTGCTTAATTGTAATGTCATCTTTAGGACAAGCAGAGTGCTAAGACCCACAGGCCAATGTGCAAGTTTGCTGAGTGCACTTGATGTAATATTGTATTTTAATTGTTGGTAAACCTCCGGCAATGCGTGGCAGAAAGAGCAGAGAGTCAAGGGACCATCCATAACTGCTACTGGCTCATCTGCAGTTTCCCTGTGCTTATTTAATCAGAATTACAAGAACATTTGCTCACCCTGAAGGCCAAAAGATGTCCTCTGTTTATCACAAACAGACTTGAGAGCATTGTTTGAAACCTTTTTTGCTAAGAAGACTTTTTGTCCATTTTCAGACCATGAAATATGCAAACAGAACAGTGATAAAAAAAAAAAAAAAGATTTGGCTGCCGCCTTTTTTATCCTGCATACTGTATGGAAGATTTTTGAAATTAACTCACTCCCACAAAAAAAACCCATTTATAAATAGAACTACAAGTGCGATCCAGTTAGCTTCTGATCATTAAGTTGTGTCTGTATGTGATAGAAAGCAGCTCTGAAAACTCATTATTGTTTTGACTGTGAAGTGAAACTTACTCTACCCATTACACGATGCTTTTTAGAGCAAAGCTTAGTGGGTAGGAACTAGGGACTAGAACGCTGCGGTCCTAACCCAGGTCTACACAACATTGCCAAAACAAACCATTTTTATTGAACCCCACAGTAATATCTTGAGTCATGTACATAAGTTTTCAAACATGAACTGCCAGCAGTAATACCGGTGAAAATTCTCCTCCTGCCTAAAATTTTAGGGTTAGCTACTTTCAAGAGAAGCTTAATGTGGTAAAGAGGCTGAAAGTAAAGGAAATATTGACAAGCGAGAGATGGACATTCATAATTAAGCTAGAGACTTGAAACTAATGCCATTCTTTTCGTCAATGCAATGTGGTTCTGGCGCTTAGGTGTCGCGATGACATGACGTGAAAATGACGTCATGTTTTGCCATACATGAATTTTTTTGATTCTGTTCTTTAGACAATATATCTTTTCACCTTTGGTTCAAAGAACGACCTTTCATTTGTTTGTTTGTTTTTCAGCAGGATTACTCAAAGTTATTAACAGATTTCAATGAAATTTTCTGGAAGAGTCAAGGATAGTACAAGAAATAATCTATTAAATTTTTGTGGTGATCTGGATCACAAGGATTAAAGGATTCTTTGGCATTGTTGAGGAATAATTAGGACATTTTAACCCATTAAGACCTAGGGCACCTCATGATGCACTTCATTCACATTTCTTAAAATTTATATATACTGACCAAAAAAAGAAACGCAATTATGTAATCCGGTGCCAAATTTCAACAAACCCATTGAGAAGGATGCTTTTGCTCTGAGTTATTTTTGGAGGTAAGTACTTCTACCATACAGATTTTTGCAGTCACAGCGCGTATTCTGGAGCCACCATTCGTCCAGAACCAAACAATTGGCAATGCTTGGGTTCGAGTACTACCATTGTCCTAACATTCCCATTTTGGTTTTGAGTTCCTCGTAGACAAGGGAGCCGATAAAAGTCTGACCGAAAATGAGTAAAAATCAGATGGGTTATAATGCCACGACTAATGGAAGTTCAAAGAGAACGCGTGATTGGGATGCTACAGGCCAGAAGTCGGGTAGATAGAGTTGCCCGTCAATTCAGCGTGCATTCTGTGACAATTAGTCACCTCAGAACTAGGTTTAAGGCCACTGAACACACGGCCGATCGCCCCAGATTCGGTAGGCCACGTGTTACGACTCCAGTGTCTGACCGTCGTATCACGACCAACTGTCTGCTACACACCGAACCAACCTTCATTTTCTTGAAGGAAACCTCAACGCCGTCCGTTACCGTGATGAAATTCTCCGTCCAGCCGTCCTTCCGTTTGTCTGACGTCACTGACTGACTTTCCAACAGGACAACACGCGTCGGCACATGGCACATATCTGTACGGAGTTCCTTCTGGCCGAAAATGTGCAAATCCTGCCCTGGCCAGCGTATTCTCCAGATCTTTCACCTATAGAACACTTGTGGGACATTCCGGATAGAGCGATCCGGAGACGTCAACCACCGCCAGCTACAGTACGTCAGCTAAGACAAGCACTGACCAAAGAGTGGAACAGCGTTCCACAAGCAACAATCAGACGTCTGGTGATGTCTATGAGACGCAGGTGTACCACGGTGCGCGACGCTAACGGGGGACATACAAGATACTGATAGTGTCATTTGTGTTTCGTAATGTCGAACTTCACCTTGTTAAATAAAAGCCAACATGGCGATATTCCAACCCGATTTTGTGTTATATTTGTTGTCTGAGATTTCCTCTTTCATTTGATACTGATGAAGTGTTGATTAATAGCAGTTACACTCAATAAAATCAAGAAATAGAAAATTGCATTTTTTTTTTTGGTCAGTATATATATATATATATTATATATGTCCCCTTCCGTTTTTAAAGCGAGTGCAACTCAGACGTCGCATCAGGTCTTAACGGCTTAAAGGAGGAGACCGCATTCCGGCAAAGTATATTTCAGCGGAAAATAGAATTCTTGAAGTGTCTAAAACACATATTTTAATTTGATAATAATCCAGTGCAATGCATTTTTTAATCAGCGAGTCTTCAAATTGGCTTCAATATCAGGGGGCAGACATTTTAACTTGGGGAATCTTCTGATTTTGAATTTGATCTTTGGAAACCTCACCTTTAAAAAATGCTTAATAACCTAAACCTCTCACAGTTTACATCTCCCGATTAGCCACAGCTGCTCAGACTAATTGGTAAAAACCAACGACAGTCTAATTTACTTTTCTTGAACTCAGCATTGTGCTCCAGTCTGTTCCTTCATTTCTTCTGAATTTGTCCTTTCTGTGAGCACACAAAGATTATTTTGTGACAGTCTAATTTACTTTTGACAGCATTGTTACACATTGCACCACAAAATTATGTGTCTTCTTCTGTGCATAAATGTCGACTGAAAATATCAATATGTCTTTATAATTTCAGCGCTCATGTTGCTAGTTAAGCAGCACAGATTTGTGTAAATCTTCGAGAATCCGTTCTTTATTCTGAATGTTGTCACGGCTAAAGGGCGCTGTAAGGCAAGCTGCACAGCTGGAAATCCTAAATGCTGCAAAGTTAGCAAAAGTTTTGGATTTACAATGCCATATCAATTATATAAATGTAGGCAATGGAAATTCACATTTTCATTATCATTTCTAATTACAGGTCATGTATTGGTCTTTGTCGCTCAGTCGATAAATAGTTTGATTGTTAATAAGGCCAGCTTAAATAAATACAGCTTGCGGGCAGTCAAGCCGCAAAGGGAGAGCTTACTGAAGGCCCTCTGAACAACTGCATGGCCTAGATGAAAGGAAAGAGAACAAATGATGTCACATAAGAGACTAACTAACGCCACAAGCACCGGGGCACTGATGTTTGATTGGATAATGCGTTCGAAATGCATATTCAACCACTATATGGGGCACTATGTAGTGAATGTTCTATGTTGAAAACAATATAGAGAGTGAGTGAGCGAGTGGACAAGTGTGCATTCTGAACGCAGCCTTAGATTCCCCAAGTAAAAATGTCTGCCCCTTGATATTGACGCCAATTTGAAGATTTGCCGGTTTAAAAATGCATCACACTGGATCATTACCAAATTAAAATTTATAAAACTGTGCGTTTTAGACACTTCAAGAATGCTACTTTCCGCTGAAATATACTTTGCCGAGGTGCGGTCTCCTCCTTTAACAGAGAATTAAAACATAATGGATATCCTTTAAGACTTTATTAAATATTGCAGCAATATAATAAAGAATGGAGAGTGTCACCCAACTCATTAAGAAATCAGGGAGACCCCTTCTCCGGAGCACTTTCCCAACTTGCTTAAATACCCGGGGCACGTTGATTATTACATTCTCATTGTCCAGTTACTCATAATCTGTCTGTAAACTGATGCCAGGTCTTTTATGTTAGCCATGAGATGTTCAGAAGACACATTTCATATCTTAATGCTTCTCCATTTAAACAAAGTACAATGTTTCAAGCAGAACACAAAACAACTCACTGTGAGCTTGAAGAGTTCACTCAGAAAACAAATGAGTAATAATAATTTTCCCCCACACCAAATGCTGTGTGTGTGTGTTGTGGCGCCCCACATACAGTACTGCTGCAGGACGACAGGTGGCCAGAAACAACAGGTGGAGGGGTTCAGCACCATGGCCAGCAGTCAAGCCAGGCACCAGGACAGGACTCCAGGACCTAGGACAGCGCTGCATTCTTGTGCTGACAAGAGTGCAATTATTCACCTGTGGGGCATTGGCAATCAGGGGCAGAATATTTAAGGCGCAGCTCAGAGCACAAAGGGAGAGCTGTGAAGCAAACGTGGGAACTGCATTGTCTTGGTGGTATGCATTTAATGTGACTTTTCTTATGCACAGAAGCTTGCTGGCAGGAACCGGGGCTTGAGCTGGGAAGGAGAGACTGGGTGGAGCTGCTGAAAGCCTGGACTGGAGGAAGGAGGGACCTGGAATGAAACCCTTTCAAAGGAGATCTTCTGTTTGTTTTCCCACTTAAGTTAAAGGCGCCCGCCATGATTTACGTTACCCCGTTTTCTCCCCTTCCCCTTTCTGGCCGATGGAGGGCCACCTGAAGAAACACCAAGTGAAAAATAAAGTCCAAAGTTCTTTTGTTGAAACATCCTGTTCCGGGTTCCTTGCCTAACCAGCCTACACCACGTCCAACCGCCAGGTCCAGACCTCACAGTGTGTGTGTGTGTGTGTGTGTGTGTGTGTGTGTGTGTGTGTGTGTTTTGGGGGGGGCTATTTAATCAACTAAAATCAACTTAAGACACAGCCAAAAAGCACAGTTTAATGCACAAACAAAACACACATACAATAATAATAATAATAATAATAATAATAATAATTTTGCTTCACTTTCAATAAAGGTAATCTGCTTAAATAATGTTGTAGCAGCCAGGCAACCAAAAGGGATGCAAAGAGCAATATGAATTGACCAAATAAAGTGAATGTTTTGACAGGGCATTAGTCTGAGGAGAAAATAACAGTCCTCCCAGACAATTTGGCTCATGCAAACGGGTCATCTGTGCTTCCAGCTGTCATGTTTTTCTGTCTCCATGGAATGAGCTGATTTGGGCAGGTTGAGGTCATCTGACCGTGTCTATAAAAGAGCTTCTCATGGTAATTACCTTCAGCTGCCTGCCACTTTCAAACACTGTCCCAATTTCCCTGTTCAGAGGCCTTGGTATCAGGGCATTTTACTTGAGCTGAAACAAACGGCTTGATGCCTGGGAAACTGCCAACACAGTGCCTTTTCGACAGTATTGATGGCGAGTTCCTTTTTAATTCAGTTATTTCAGGAAATTGACTAACAATCCACACATTACAAAAATATTGTTAATGGTCCATGCAAACATCCTTCAGTTGATTAACTGATTTCATTCAATTTCCCGAATTGATCAAATAAAATTGGAATCGGCCCCAGCTGTGGTTGCAATGATGTTATACGAAGCTCCTTCATTTCGCCCTCATAGACACCCATCACCACAGAGACTGTCTCATGGTATTTTTCATTCCTCAGAAAATTTAGCCTTGAACAAACCTTATGGTGAATGCAGACTGTGTATATTCATATGTAGGCAAGCCTGGAGTGATTACAGATAAGTCAGAATAACTAATTGCAGCGCATCTGCTCAGAATTGGAGGCTGTCACAGCTCCTCTGTGCTCAGCAACAGTAATATGATTCGACTACTCTATATATTCACTCAGCTTCTCCCATCTTGCGCCCCAGTGGTGGAATGACCCTCCCACCTCCCTACGAACTGCTCTATCCCTACCACTCGTCCGCCGTAACCTTAAGACTCACTTGTTTAGACAGTTTCTGACCTGATTCCCCCTCCTGCTTTATTTAAAAAAGAAAATGTAATCTTCCTGTTTGCTTTGTTTCTTTTTTGTGTGCTACTGCCTTCTGTATAGTTCTTGCTCTACATGTTCATGACTTCAGGTGACTAATGCTTGATATGAATTGAACTCGTCCAGTCTTGGGCGACAATGTCAGTGACCTTACTGTATGCACTTGCTGTAAGTCGCTTTGAATAAAAGTGTCGTCTAAATAAATGTAATGTAATGTCATGTATATTCGCAACTGTCAACTTAGGTCGGAGCTGTTGGTGGAATTCAGTCATAAATTCCTTATTATTGCCTATTTGGTTATTAATTGTTTATCCTTTCTTGGTCTTGATTTAGTATTGATTTACTTGTTTATTCAGTCATTAAGTGTTTATCCTTACTTGTTCTCGAGTGACCTAGGTGAACTAGGCCATGCGTGATTGCAACTTTTATAATCTAGCTCGTTCCTATGTAAAAGCGTCATGAAGTGTGTTACTGCAACAGTGTGTTCCTTCTGAAGACTGGAGTGTTCTAGATAAGACCCAAGGAAATGTAAATTTCTGCGGGGGGAAAAACTTTTAGGACTACTGGAGCCAGACTTACGTGGGACGCGCACGCACGCAGCTGACACAGAGGGCGTACATCATGACGTTCTGCTTTTAGATATATTCAAAGCAAAGGAGAGATTCTTTTGTCTTTGTTCTTGCCTGTAACGAAGACCCTATGTGGCACATAGTAAAATGGATCCTATTTACTCTCCTCTTGTCTCAGTGTGATTTCTTACAGGAATGAAAATTAAAATTCCCACAACAGGAGCCACAGGAATTTCCGAAATAACATAACCATTAAAGACAGAAAGAGAAATGGCATCGATTGGGAAATGGTGAAAGGACAGGGTAAAGGGGAGGAAGAATTTGTAGATGTTATAAATGACAATTTTTTGGTGCAGTATGTTAATAAACCTACGAGAGAAGGCAATTTTAGATTTAGTGCTCTGTAATGACCCTGATAGAATTAGCAATCTTGAGGTACTGGAGCCACTTGGGACTAGTGATCACTCAACTGTTAATTTTGATGTCTCATGAGAAGTTAAAAAGGTGTCTTCTAAAACCAAAATTTTCAATTTTAGGCGAGAAAATTTTAACAGGATGCGTTCATATTTAAGCGAAATAAAATGGGAGACACTTCTGGACTGTGAGTCTGTAAATGAGATGTTGGAAAGATTTAAGGGGGTTTTACATGATTCACAATGTAAATTCATACCAAAGGTGACCAAAAGTAATCTGAAAAAGCAGAATCCTCGGTGGATGACCACAGCTATTCGTGGGAGTTTGAGAGAAAAGAGGAATCTTTAGAAGATGTACATAAAGGATAACAATGAGATTACTAAGGCTGAATACTGCAAAATGCGGGCTGTGGTCAAAAAGGAGCTGAGGAATGCTGGAAGACTGTATGAAAGACAAATTGCAGAAGGGGCAAAAACTAATCCTAAGCGCTATTTTCAGTACTGTAGCAGAAAAAGGAAAGTCAAGGAGGAGGTTAAGTGCATAAGGAATAAATATGGATCACTGCTATATGATAACAAGGATATTGCGGATACCTTAAACAGTTACTTTGTTGAGAATTTTACCTTGGAGTGGGTTTTTATTCGGCCAGAGGGCATGTCCAATGCTCAAGATTATTTAGCGGAAATTTAGGTTAGGGATAATGAAGTATTAGACAAGTTGCATAAACTAAAGGCAGATAAGGCGACAGGTCCTGATGGCTTATATCCTAGAGTGCTCGGGGAAGTTAGTGAGATCATCTTTAAACCGCTCTCAGCTATCTTCAGACAATTTTAGAAACTGGATAAATACCAAATGATTGGAAGCAGGGCAATATAATACAATATATAAGAAAGGGGACCTTACTGAGCCAGGAAATTACATGCCGGTCAGTTTAACTTGCATTGCATGCAAAATACTGGAATCTATCATAAAAGACGAGCTGGAATTATTTCTTGAATGTAATAATATCTTGAGAGATGGCCAACATGGTTTACGTAAGGGAAGGTCATGCCTGACAAACCCTCTGGAATTTTTTGAAGAGGCCACTAAGACTTATGATCAGAGCAGGGCTTATGACATCATATACTTGGATTTTCAGAAAGCATTTGATACAGTACTGCATAAGAGACTCATTTTTAAAATGAGCTCCATTGGAGTTACAGGAGATATTCTGGAGTGGATTCAAAGCTGGTTACAGGACAGAACACAAAGAGTGGTGGTCAGTGGAACCTCATCTGAGCTAGGTATGGTGGGGAGTGGCGTTCTTCAGGGATCGGTGTTGGGACCCCTGTTGTTCCTCATCTACATTAATGACCTTGATAGGAATATTGAGAGCAAATTAGTTAAATTTTCAGATGATACTACAAAGTAAATTGGGAGGTTTGGTAAATAGTTTAGAGTCCACTAAAGTGATTCAGGATAATTTGGATAGAATCCAGAATTGGGCAGAAATGTGGCAAATTAAATTTAATGTAGCGAAATGTAAAGTTGTACATGTAGGTAATAAAAACATTATACAGGATTACTTCATAGGAGGTTTAAAACTGGAATGTGCTCCACATGAATAAGATCTGGGAGTGATTGTTGACCAAACCCTCACAGGCTCTAGCCATTGTGCAGTAGCAGTTAGAAAAAGCCAATCGGATGCTGGGATACATTGCCAAAAGTATTGAGAACAAATCCAAGGAGGTCATACTTCTCTTGTACAACACATTCGTCAGACCACATCTGGAGTATTGTGTACAGTTCTGGGGTCCCGTACTTTAAGAAAGATATAGAGGCTCTAGAAAAAGTTCAGAGAAGAGCCACTAAGCTAATTCCAGGTATAAAACATGAATGCTATGAAAAGAGGCTAAAGATGCTTAATCTTTTTAGTCTTAGGAAAAGGAGACTTAGGGGTGATCTGATTGGGGTCTTTAAATATGTTAAAGGGATTAACGAAGTGAATTATGTCGGATTCCTTCGGACAAGTTCTGTTAGTAGAACTCGGGGTCACAAATGAAAGTTGACCAAGGGTAAATTTAGCACTGATATTAGGAAATATTTTTTCGCCCGAAGAGTAATTTCGATGTGGAATAGCTTGCCTGACCAGATTGTTGACGCAGAAACCTTGGGAATTTTTTAAGAGCAGGCTTGACTTAAAGCTAGATACCATTGAGTCCTTGAGTATCTGAAGTGATATGTTCACAATAGAAAAAAAAAAAACTGGCGAGCCTAGTTGGGCTGAATGGCCTGTTCTCGCCACTCATGTTATGTTATGTTATGTTATAATTACATGTAGTCGTAGTAGTAATAATAATAATAATAATAAAACTAAAGCATATCACAAACAGGCATGTGTATGCTGCAGCCTTGCTGTGGGTTGTTTGACTGGTAACTGTAGAGTAGCTGGTTCAAGCTTTGATGGGTTTTGAGATTCTGACTTGTATCTGAGGAGAGACAATCTGGAACAACTCCTTTGGGGCCTTCAGCAAAGCCCTTTACCCCAACACTGTTCCAGGGCTGTATCCCAGTTTTCCTGTACCATCCATGCACATATTTAGATAATTCCTCATGTGATTCAGCTTCTCTATTAGTATTCCAATCCATTCCTCTTGTTAAAAAAAAATCTCATTTATAGCCACTGCTCCTCCCTCCCTCCCTCTGATTAGATCACAGTGTGCTGGTCTGTACTCACCACATCGCAGATAATCTCATATATAGGTCAGCCCCACAGGGGTGCTGAACAGCAACCTTATGTGTGGTTTCATCCGTTTACATCCTCCCAGCTGGAGAAGAGAGCAGTGATCTAATGAGATCTGACAGGACATGGCCACTGTCTCCAACTGGCACTTTGTAGACAGCAAAAACATAAGCCAGTTTAGAGCCTCCTCCAACAGAACCGAACTCATGTTTTCTCTCTTGGTCATCTTTAGGTGTTCCTTGGTCAGCCAGGCAGTGAAAAATGGAGCCTGTTCTCTTTATTCCCCGAATTCCACCACCTGCAGTTGTTACTACATTTTTCTATCAATTTAACATACAATTAGTCAAAATGTATTAACAATATAATCGTAAAACTTTCTTTTGGCATTTATAACATTATTATACCCTAATAAAGAGTCTAAATTAAAAAAGTTGTTCATTTGTTAAAAAACTGAATTATTGCTATCAAAGACCCATTTCATGTTGCAAGAAATAAGTTTATGAAACAGGTGCAGTCAATACAATGCTTAAATATGATAAGTATTTATTGTAAGAGATACAGAATATTAACAATATGAATGGGTTTTACAGGGAGGGACAAATATTGGCGCTCTATTCTGTAACAATGGAATTACCTTCCGAGATGATTTGTCTATGACCATCAGACATGGAAACGCTTATTTTTACTGAGCAGTTGAATTATCGAGCAGCACCAGGAAGTGCTCTGATCTCTTCTGATCCAATAAGGCAAGAGATATGACATTGTAAATTTTTTATTTATCCAGTGGGTACTCAGCAATTATGCCTCTCTGTGGCAGAATCTCTCTCTCCCACCTAAACCCACCAAAAATGCACTGCAGCTCAAGTTTGAGCGTTAGAAAATGATGAGGTTCAATTCTGATAAACAGTGCTTGGTGGATACAGGTTATGCAAATGGTCGTACCTTGGAAAACTTAATCCTGTGTGTCATGACGCCAACCTACAGCCTCAAACTCTGACACCCGAATGCCCCCGGTACCGGGTTCAATCAATAAACATCATAAATACAGCATGTTTCCTAATAGCAACATCTTCATTCAGCATATCCACTTAAAGGGAAGGAATTTGGCGAAAAGCTCATGATGACCATGTTTACCTCAACCGAGCACAATTCAAGCACAATTCATTAAAGGTTGTATCAGCGATTCTGAGCCAAAACATAATTTGTCACATACAGGAGATTTTTCCTCACGAACTGTTAGCAACTCCTCTCATGAGTGGGTGGTGAAAAACTCCGGTCTCTGTAGGCCACCTACAGCTAAGAAGACACTGAGAAAGATTCACAAACTCGTGGGGACCTACCCGCGTCCCTAAACATCAACAAAACTGTTCCAACGAATCGGAGGGCAGGGGTGGGTCTTCTGCCCCAGTTCCGTGCTCATGCACGACAAGTGGGTGGGACTGAGCAACGAAACTGGCAGTGGCACTCATGTGAAGCATGGTGGAAGCTGAATCGAAAAAGAGACGCTCGAACAAGTGCATGTCGATGAAAAAGGAACGCGATCGCAGCTATGCGAAGTCCCGAATGAACATTTGGGAAAGCATACCAACATACCAATTCCGGGAGTTGAATGGTTTTAATTCTGACGCCCAGGTCGCCTCGTTATTACTTGAGGTAAGTAGAGCTGGTGCTAACTCGGCTGGATGTGAATTGTAAATTGTCATCCCAAGCAAAATTGAGGGAAGCTCATGTATTGTTTTTGTAAGGCTATCTTGCATAGATCATGCTAGTCAGAGTGAATCAAACAGTAGAGAGATCGATATTTCCTTTGCTAACTCTTGGTTGGCAAGCTAGTGAGTTTGCTAATTCTGTCTGGTCAAACCAGAGTTTGTGTTCGTGTAATAACATTTTTTCTCTGGTTAGTACTCAGAGTTGAAATTCGGCGATGAATGTATAACCGCGTGATAAGTTTAGCTAAAAGTGGTGATCTATGTGACGTTGTTAATACTCATTTTGTAATGCCGAGCTAAGATACTTGTCAGATACCTTGTTGTAGCTAGCACTAATGGTGTAAATTTATCGTCTGGCAATGGTCGTCATTGTTGCGAGCGGGCATTTTTCACAACGAGCTGTATATGGAAATTTTCCCAGCTGAGTGAGCCATTCTTAAGCTGCTTTCACACCGGACGCGAAATGAATTTTTCGTGCAACAGATTACATTCAAAGTCAATGCAAAGACGCGGAGTTTCACTTTAACAAAAGCGTGTTCATGTTCCAAGCTTCTGAAGGGGAGGGGTGAGCGGCTCTGTTATGTTTCAACTGTCAACAATAGTGACGTCATATCGCTGATACAGCCTTAATTCTTCCTCAGTCCTTAGCTCCCCCTGTCTGACTTTTAAACCCCCAATCCCTCTCCCCTGCCCTGCTTTCTGAGCTTCATGTCAACTTATTCCAGTCTCTGTGCAATGATTGATTTATCAAACTCTTCATTTGCTGCTGCAGATCAGAGAATGTAGACTGGACCAGCTGAGTATACAACACTCAGTGGTATCAGGACAGGTACAAACAAGACTGCGATCATACCGCAAGAGAGATCTCATTTGCCGTATAAATTATTAGCCCATGATCAAACAAGTCCACCAACTTTCAATTTGGAAGTGGGATGAAGCTGAAAGCTTATCTCGCTTTCACACCAAACCCCAGCTGTGCCTGTGTGAGATTTTTTTTTTTTTTTTTTTTTTCTGATCTTGCTGCAGAGTGGTCACTTTAACTCACACTGAAACTCAATCACCTATCTATCATGCTCTCTAATGTGCATGTACATCATCTCGTCTAAGAGCACTGATTTACTGTAACACAGACCATCCTAACAATCTCTATTCCTCTTTTAAATTACAAAGATTTTGTAATATATCAATGTTGGTCAGTGTTATTGGCCATAAATGTGAAAGCTATACAAACAATAATAATTTTGCAATCATATTCATGGTATGAGGTGAAGTGCCACAGTTACTGCTGGTTTTTGTCAGCATTGGATTCAAGTCACTAATTTGATAAACCTCCATTAATCTCATTTCTCCCAACTGAAAGGAGAAAAAAAAACCTGCAAGCACTGTTGTGCACCTGGACTGGAATCTTGAAATCTACTTTTCATGTAAGCCAACTTAGGGCAACCCCTGCCATAAGAGGAATTAAGATATAACAATATCAGGCTTAGCTCCAGTCCTAAACCCATATCTTCACCAATAATATTACCTCATCCTTGGAATTTAAAATACAAAACATCAGCCATCATTTTTATTACACTTCTTTCACTAAATTAATTTCAACAGCATGACAACATCTTTTTTTTCAATTCTATATTGGCCTTTTGTTACTCGTGGAACATTCAGATAACAGTTTTGAGTAGGCTTCTGTCAGTTCATGTAGAATGTTAACATTATTCAGTGGTGAACCAAGCTTGACTTTGTTTCTCTCTGGCTACATTGAGTAAACCAATGCTGTGTCATTTCCATCAAGGGGCCCTTCCGCATGAGTGTTTTGTTTATAGCAATCACGCGTGTTCAATTTTGTACACATTTGAATTTTGTTTATGTGAGTAAGCCTATTTGTGCAGCCTTCAAAATAAAAATTCAAAAAATTACACACGTTGTTTATTATTCAAAATGAAAGGAATTATTACCTCTGCCAAGGAGGTTATAAAATGACCTGCATTTATTTGTTTGTCTGTTTGTCTGTTAGCAGGATTACTCAAAAACTACTGAGCGGATCATCATGAAAATTGGTACACAGGTATATCTTGATCCAAGGAAGAATCCATTAAATTTTGGTGGCGATCCGGATCAAATTCTGGATCTGGTGGAGGTCAGAAATATCTGATTGCTCTTGTTTTATTTTTATGTTTGAGTGAGGTCCCATAAAGTGGGTGAGAATTTTATCCAACAATTTCAGATGGAAAATTTCTTATGCTTCTCACTATGAAGCAGTCCTGCATATTATGCAATTTAATTTTTGGATGCTCTATTCGCATTAAAGTGGGATTCACTATGTTTGATTTAAACTAAGTTTATTTTTAAAAAGCTCATTTACAATTGAACACTTTTCTTGTGTTCGTACGTTAGATTTTTTATTAAATGAGCCAGTGTTGGTGTAGATAATTGCGAGGGCTGACTGCAATAAACAGCTATGTCCAACATATAACATGTGGACATAACTGTTTAATGCAGTCAGCCCTCGATTGGTTAGTTTACTGTGCTAGGTTAATTGCCACAACCAAAATGGAATTCCCCAGCTCTGAGCAGATAATCCCAGGTTACTGATTCACTTGGTAGTGCTGTGAACTGTCACATTCCTTCCCACGGCTGTGAAGGAGAGCTTGGCTGCTACCTGATGTTTTCTGTGCCTCAGAGTTCCTGTCCATTGACCTCGCCTGTGTCAGCCTCACATTGTAAACCCAGATAGTATGGCAAACTCAAATGTTTTGAGGAAACCTATTACATCAAAAAAAAAAAATTAAAACATACATAAGCCAACTTAATAGCATTGTGTGGATGGTACTTTAAAGAACATAAGGTAAAAGTTATTCTTACCACGTTTTTAAGTGCTGTGAACACAAGATCACCGAGTTGGCTTTCACAGTTTTTTTGAGGTCATCAGTTTCCTCAAAACAATTGAGGGCACCACACTATCTGGAAATAATAGAGCATACAGAGAACTGATTTATTATACCTCAATACAGTTCAGGAAACTCTGTGCAATGCATCAGGTGAATTGTGCGTGTCATGTGTATTTGAGAGAGTGAGAAATTGACATTGGAGAAATAATCTTATAAATATGGTAGCGTTTATGAAAAAGGGTCAAATAAATATTGTATCTGTATTTTCAAAAGGATATTGCAATATCTAAGAGTGACAGGTCCCTATGAAACCTTAATACTGCATTTCACTCGAAGCACAATACAGATTTCTGTTCATAAGGAATGAACTGGAAAGTGAGAAAGAGAAACAGAATCAAGCAGTGTTTGTTCATTAGAACTGTGTGTCTGGAGCCAAAAATCAATGTATCAAACCACCTGTCACTGAAGGCAGGAAAAACGTCCTACTGGAAGCAGTTTGCTCCCAATCTACTGGATTTATGCTTCAGGAAAATGTGGTTTGAGGTTTTTTTATTGCCACAAGCACACTCTCCATTTTAAAAAAAAAGCAAGTGTGGGACAGGAAGTTTTGGTTAAACTGTTAATAATCACAAAAAAGTTATATTTTAACCTCTAATCCCTGAACCTCTGGCTCAAAAATGACATGCCCAAAATGAAATTAGTATATCTATAACTACTTGGTCGATTTGAATAATCTTGGTATCATAATAAAGGTAGCACCGTGGGGATTATTATCATGGTTTAAAAATCAGTGTATATGTCATTGAGTCAGCGTAAATGAAGATGGAACACAGGATAAATGAAAGATCTCATTTCTGCCTTACAAAATTTTACTTTTATCCCTTTTGAAATGATTTAGTTGTAGTATGAAACCTCTAAAAAAAATTACAGAACAGAATCTCACCATTATCTGTGCCAAAGCCTATTCTAATCAAGTAAATCAGAGCTAAATTAGAGAGCTTTTAGTTCAGGAATATCTAGGTGGCATCTCCAGATTGGCAATTCGGGCACCTTTTCGGGCACTGTGTGCCAAACAGGTACCAAACTGTAAAACTAATTTAATTTCACGTATATATTACTACAGGCATATATTCCATCTAAATACAACCATTTTTAAAAATTTTTAATTTAAAAAAATTATTATTTTTTAATATTATTATTATTATTATTTATTTTTTTTTTTTTTCAGCCAGGAGCAAACCCGCACATGACTGGGACCATACGGTTATAAAATTAACATGTTTGGAACTATTTTCAGATGTTCGGCAACAGAAGCTGCAAAGTGAACAAGACTGACCCACATTCAGACCCAATGAGCATTTAGAGACACATGAAGGACTGAAAGGAAGTCTAATTAACCTCTTAACTGTCACCTGCATTTTCTCACATTGGGCCCAGATTGGTATACCACATTTCAAATGCTCAAATGAAGGATCCAAAATTTGTTTGAAAATTCCGTAGGGCCCTAATTAGGGCCCAGTGACAGTGAACCGGTTAATGGAGAGGCGTAAAAATTAATTTAATATATATTTTTTTAAATCTATGAAACCTGACCCAATAGAGAGTGCATAAGCCAGGCTGATTTTTGCAATGAGTAACGTTAAGGCATGCAAATTGTAAAGTCTGTTGCCACTGTCTTCAGCAGCTATTTTGTAGATGTGCATGTCAGTGTGTATGTGTGAACATGAATTTGCATATGTATGCACGAGTGTTTGTATATCTGTGAGAGAGCTTTTCCTATGCTAGCACTAACGTATTTTTGTGTGTTCATTCATGTGTCTGTGCCACATGTAAGCATACACTCTCACTCAAAAGTTTGAAATCGCTCCTCATTTGACGAGTTGTTGCTGTTTAATTCAATGAGTGTGTGATGGTAAACTATATGATTAATGCATTGTAAGGCAGAATTAAATCCTAATTAATGTTTAGTCACTGCTAAGAAAATTTTAGGGAATCACTATAGTAATTTTACTAAGATATTTTCAGTGGATTTACAGTTAAACTGATTTTTCTTTTCCGTAGGTATGTCTTTATAGATTTGCACACTTCAAGACCTCTCTTATCTAGATGATACCAAAACAGCTTAATGGAGCTGAGATCAGGAAATTGATCATTTTTGGTTTCCCCTCATGGTTTTTTTTCCTTTCCAGAAAGTGCCAGAGTTTGCATTTATATTTTTAGATGTTGTCTTGCTGTAACACAAAGAGGTGACACGTTTCGTGCATCTGGGGATCAGAGGTGCTGCAGTCACATTTATTTTAAAGACCTGGGTGTCTGTACTTATTTTTTCCCAAGGGACGTGCTTAGCCAGCATAACCACATATTCCTGTGCGATTTACCCAGATATTTGTATACCAGGCTCAGTTATGACACGTGGACCCACATTCAAAAAAGCACACGCACACTCAAAAACACATGCAGGCGCGCGCACACCCAAACACTCGCACAGAAACAAACATAACATGGAAATCCTGAGAAACCAACCAAAAATCCGCTTTATTGCTCCATTACTATTTAATGATCAGAAGAATGTTCAATACAATTTAGTTGAAGACAAAATAATATTGCACAGATTTTGGAAGGGATGAGCCAGATTTTCTCTTTACAAGCTAAATGAAAACTAAATGAAAGCCAACACGCTGAAGTAAATACCTTATTGCCAAACTTCAGGGTCCTGAGAGAAATTTTTTTTCAGCAAATGATCCATACTGATGATTCATAACGGCATCTCTCTGCATCTTTTTCTCTCTCTCTCACTTGTTCTCACAGGTGGGAGTTCATATTTTTTAAATTTGTTCAGTTTTCTGGGAAGTAGTGATAAAGTTGTGAGGCAGAAAAAGTATTTGGTTTCATCTTTTCCTAACTACATAGACCTCTGCTTTGCAGAATTCAGCTGGGGTGTTTTCTTCTATCTACCTAGGGGAAGGTGCGCTGTCATCTGTTCACTGAGCAGCCATTTATCAATGCTAAAATTAGTGCTACCCTGATTGGAGAAGGTGCTTAACCCCTGGATTCCACCGGACGCGTATTTGCAGCGTGACGTGAGCGATGCTATTCTGCTGCGTCTTGTACGCGACTTCATGTTCCACTGAACTTGGAATGTCAGGGCAGCATCCTGCCAGCTGATACAATCGACTTGCTCAGATTTTGCATATTTCGTCATTTTTACCGGCATAAGTGTGCAACGACCTTAAATGCTTTCTGTTATTTTTTCTGCTTTAATTGCATTTAATGTCATTTCCGTCTTTGTTGTGCTGTAGAGCCTACTACAGTCCAGCTGTGAACACCATAGATCAAAAAAAAAAAAAAAAAAACCGTGCCCGTATTTTAGTTAAAACAAAATCACAACTTTGAAAAGTAAGTTATAAACAAATTTTATATCATAGATTTGTGGCTGGTTTCTTATAGTTAAAAGCATATTCCCCTTGATAGTTACTTCCTGCCTGGCACGATCTGGTGTGCGATTCCCATTAGCACAAATACTAACGTAGTTGGATCCAATAAATGTATATGGTCGAACTATGGGAAACGTATCCCTGCTATATTCAGATCAGCACGACTGCAGCTCGCCAGCGGCAGAAATAGACTCGGCACGTATTTTCGGCGGAGCAGCACGGAGAGCCGCTTCTGGGACGCTGCCGAGACGTGCCGTGGCGCGGCTGGTGGAATCACAACCATTGTCTAGAATGGCCACGGATCAACTCCGGCAACCGCGTAGCGGCAGTAATGCGGCCAAGACGCTCCCGGTGGAATCAAGCCTTAACTGTTGCTGTGGCTCGATCTCTTTTTTGGGTCAGGACTCGGCATGGTCCGGCCATTTGTGTCTGTCTGCACCACCTAGAGGCAACAATATCTGCCAGGCAGTAACATCACTACACAGTCGTGTGGATGCTCTTTGAAACTGGTTTTGTGCTGAGTGATGGCGTTCTGGCTATCAGCAGGAGAGAAACAAGTAAACTGTCTTTATTTTTTCTGCTATTTTGCAAAGGATGCTACACATACAAAATGAAAAGAAATCAAGGCAAATTATAAAATCCATTGTGAATCTTTTATACCAGTAAATAAATGTATGATGGTTGTTGCTCCATCCCTGACTAAATATGCATTGTCTTTGATTTGAAGCATTTTTGAGAATAGGGAATGCTGGGGGCTTTGTTCCTCTTCACCCTGCTGTAATTTTTGAGGATGACAAGATGGCAGGAAGGCTGTAAGAAGCTGAGGGAGAGTGAGAACACTGCCACATAGCAGATACCTCAGAAACTTGGTATTACAACCTGCCAACAAGGACAAATATGCTGGAAAGGTTATCTGCTGGAAAGTAAGGCATCACAAGGTGTCACCAGAAGGTGACTGAGGAGGTGATTGCCCTTTGCCAACTGTCATGTCACAAATGGCCGCAATGTGGTAACCTCTAGAAAACGCAGTGACTTCAAGCTCCAAGTTGATTAGTAATGCAGCATAATATATTGTCTGTGCGAGTGATAGAGAGAGAAGGGTTATGTGTTGGAGGCGTGCATGCATGTCACATCTCCACCTAACAAAAGAAAAGATTGTCAGAAAAAAAAAACAAACTGTTCTTGAGGCAAATAGCCAAATATGAAATTTGTCGTCCTTGTGGCGTGTGAGCCAGAGGTAATGGACAAATGTGGTTGCATTTTTCTGGCTTCCTCATTTAATTACATGCCATTCAGCAAAGATTATAGCAATATTTGAGAAATGGTAAATGACACACTTATTTATGATTCAGTAAAGAGATTAACCCCAAACCTCTGACTATTTTCAATTCACTCAATCAGGGAAATAATGTTAAATTCAAGAACACTTAGGTGGTGATGATTCAAGGGCCCATTACTGGAGAGGATCCACAAGAATTAATATGAGAGTGAGTGGCTAAGGAGTATTTCTTATGATCGCTCAGTATTCCTCACTTTACTTTTTCTAAAGGCAATGTTGCTGTTCCTAATTTTTACTTCTAACACTGAAGCACTGGAGCTCCGAGCAGCATCGCTCTTTCAAGAGATCCACTTTGCATTACATCAATTTAACAGACCCCATTTGCCACTGCCATTTACTGTTTAAGTGCCTCCACCTGAGTTATTTAAGTTACTGTGTGCCAGTTACCATGTCCATTCAGGAAACGGCTTCACATAAGCACAAAATGTAGCTTTGTTGTGCCAGTGCAGAGCCATAGTACATTTAAGATCATAAATATACACTAAGAAACGTCAAGTACTATTAGAAGCCTGAATTAACTATATGTGCTTAGAGCACTAGGAGGCAAGGATGGGAAAAGAACCTTGATTTTATTTTCCTCTTTAGTCAGAGCTGGATAATTTAAAGCGATGTATTGGTTTTGATCACTGTGGGAAGATGATTCCGGTTCTGCAGGGTGCTAATACAGAGAAATATGCAAGAGAAATTATTACTCTTGGACCACCAAGGAATTGCCAAATGTTCCCTCAGTGGAAAAGGCATTTTCAAAATGTCAGGGTTTTGAATCTTAACACAGTAGTTCTTAAACTCGGTCCTGGCGCCCCACTGTGTATGCTGGTTTTTCCAACGGCAAAATCTTAAGATTTTAAATGGTAAAATGATAAATGGACTGCATTTATATAGCGCTTTCTAGTCACATGACATGACCCCAAAGCGCTTTACATTTATGCCTCTCATTCACCCTGATGGTGGAGGCTGCTATGCAGGGCGCCATCCTGCACATCAGGAGCAGTGTGGGGTTCAGTGTCTTGCTCAAGGACACTTGGACATATTCTCTGGAGGAGCCGGGGATCGAACCAGGAATCTTCTGATTCCTAGCCCGCCCACTCTACCTCCTGAGCCATGCCGCATACAATTCATTCATTTGATGGACATACTGTATCCATTGTGCCATGATGAATAAAAACCCATTGTGCGTACTTTTCTATATTGTGAGGATTTTCAGGTAAAAACTCTGAACACAGGTGTTTTGAGTTCTTTCAAAATAATTTGCCTGCAGTGAATAAAAAAAACATGAAACAGAACAGGTGTGACTCTATTGTTTGCCAAATAAAATTGTTAGTTTTTGCAACCATGTGTCAACAGTTTCACCAATGAGGAACTAAATGTTTGTTTATGCTGACTAAATGTTTGGTAAAATTGTTTTCCTCTGCAGTTATTTATTCTTGTTTCTCATATACAGCATCTCAATCTGGATATGAAATTTTTATTCTTCATGGCATGTATAGATTTTTCAAATGTGGCTTCAGAGGATAAATAACTGCTTTAAACATAAACGCACCTAATTAAGACAAATCATAAGCTTGTTAAAATTCTAAGATTTCAATTGTGGTCGGAACAACAAAAAAAAAAACAGCATACACAGTGGGGCGCCAGGAGTGAGTTTGACAACCACAGTCTCAACAGCACGCACACATCATGTCGATCCACAAAACAATATACTTTTCCAAGGCAGCCCAAAGCACTTATCTCTGGTAAAACCTTCCAGAACATCCCCTGCACATCATGCTTAGCTGAAGATAGGGTAGTTATCATTGTGAGTGATCACTGACACATCTAGGGAGACTGGTTTTTCCACAGTCTTCATGCACTGGGGTGGGTTGCACCAATAGGGCACTTGAGAAACGCCTGATGTTTTGTGGTCATAAATGCAGCTGCCAACTGCTCCAGTGCCATCTCGGGTCGAATTTGTGGTCATATATTCACGCTACCTCAGGAGCAGGTGTAAAAGCAAATGCCGGATGTATTATATGCCTTTACCATTGGCATCGGATGATAGTCACGGCTGGAGGGCCCTTCAGCACCATATATATTAGACAAAATGTCTGTTGTACCATATGTCGTTATTGACGGCATCAAAATTTATCAGAATGGATTTATGTATGAATTGCAAGGGAAAATGAAAATAAAACATTTAATTTTTAAGTCAGCAGCTATGCACTCAGTTTTTGTGCAAATCATAAATGTGCATAGTGGCATAGATGGGCAGAAAAAATATCAAATTACTGCCACCAGGCAGGAAATCAGCAACAATAACAAATTGGCAAGTCTGGTTCACAAATTTTTAATATCAGTGGACAATATACTTTTCGGCTTAATTTCAACATCATTATTATGTCTGCCCCCAGGAGGGGAGACATATTGTTTTTGTACGATTTCCCATCCGCGTCCGAGTTCGCGTCGGCATTCCCACTGTTTCCGGGCTGCAACTGGGAAACCATTTAAGATATTTAAATCAAACCTTGCACATTCTTTCAAAATTGTTTGTAGATGTGCCTTTTACTGTCTGTGAACATCAATGAGGGGGGGCAGCATTGGGGTGGGGGGAGACATTTGTTTTTTTGCCTTAAAAACAATCTCTAGTTAAACCAGCGAGGGGAGAGCCTTACCTGGGATAAGTGGATCTGGACTACAATCTGCCAACATCAGCCTCAAGTCCCACCGCATCCGCCCCTTACAGACCGTCCAGCACCCAGCAGGCCACTATTATTTGATTCACATGTTCCTCTCTGTGCTAACGCACCAGAGACTCATCCTTGAGGCACTACACAGGGCGTTCAGGAGACAAGGGGCAAACAACCACAATACTGCATTTGTTTACGAAGGCTGGGTCAAACGGGTCAAAGGCAAAAAGTTTAAAAGTCTGAGTACTTACACCACAAATCTAGCAAAACACAATTTTTTTTTTTTCCCACGGCAACTAGAGCATGGCTGCCGAAAGAAAAAGGCCACAATGACAGCTAACCCAACGTTTTACTCTTTCCAGAACTGTTTAGGGCTGCTTCTGTAACACAGGTGTACTCAAGGAACGCCTGTTAGATATTAGTATGCCTTGTAATTACTTCTACGGGTGCTGCACTACTCTCCTTTACTGCTGTGGGGAAGATTCTCACATTTCCTGCCGATGGTAAGCAGATAAAAAATTTATTCCTGCCCTTTTTTTCTTGCATTCGCATCTGAAAGCTCAGCTAATCAGCAAAGCAAGCCAGAAGTGAGACAAAGAATGGAAAGGGGAGCAGACTATTCTGAACAGCCTGGACTTAATAGGCAGGGAAGCACATTGATGGACAGGTCATTCAGAAGAACTGAAATTCAGTTTAATGTTTGAGATAAAATGAGTCTCCTTTGAGCCAATGTGTGATCTTGCATTTTTTTTTTTTTTTATAACATCATGGTGCCTACCTCTGCAGCAACTTATGGTCACTTCAGGTGATAGCAATTTTTAGAATTTCTTGGGATTGTAACGATGTGATTTGATTAATGATTTCATGTCGAGGGTTTGGAGCACAATGGTGATATGTCCAAATTTTGTGATTTAGAGATTTTACCTCCTGTCACACATTTCTATCAGCTAATTCTTGGAGCACAATAATTATATGTCCATGTGCCTCAGTTTTAAACAGAATTCACATTTTCATTTTGTGGTATGTCCAACAGAATCTTCTTATATGAATAAAACATTGATATTTTGATGAATAAACATGAATAGTATTAGAGAATCATCCGTCTTCCATTGCAAACAAACTTAACTTCAATCTATCACCATTGTGTTATGTCACATCAAGTGCTAGAATTGTTGAAGCACGGAGGTGACATGTCCATTTTGGCAATTTTGGCCATGATGTTGCAGTACCACACTTATGAAAACTTACATGTTCAGTATACTTCCGAACCATTCAGTAAAAGGGTGACTGACATAAAAATGATGTAAATGATGTACCTGATTTAATAGAACATTTGCAAACCTAAAAATCAGCTTTTCTCTAAACCTCTAAAATGGACAAATAGCCATTGCACTCCAAACCCTCGATGTGTCTCTTTTGTGATTTAGCCAATTTCTTCTGTCTTTGATTTTGTGGGGTTTTTTTTTTCATTTTTGCAATATAACTACGGAAGCTTATTGCTGCCAATGAAAAAAAAAATTTAGATTTTTTTTTTTTTCCACAGCCTATTGCTGCCAACGGGGGAAAATTTGAATTTTTTTTTTCCCACAGCTTATTGCTGCCAACGGGGGGAATAAAATTCCACAAAATATTCTTCTGACTTACTTAACATCCAAATTTGCAAACCCTCGCTTTGCACTGAATTCACTTCTTGAGCACCCAGTGACTGGAAAACAAAAGATTCAGTTGCCATCTCCTGCCACAGCTGAAAGCCATCTCACTGGAACTGCATGTGCAGGGAACCACGAGTAACCAGCTGGGATTAGTTTCAGTAAAATGGAAAACTTTTGTTTCTTCTGTAAAATAGAATACATGCTACCTTTATTTCTTTTCTCATTGCTTGCCGCACACCCAACATATTGGACGGTTCATGGTCAAACATAATGAATAATGAGGATCAATCAACAGCACTCCTTTCTTATGGTAGAGAAGTACAGTACCATAAAATGGGGTAATAAGGGACGGCCGGGTAACAAGGGACAATTTTCTTGGAAAGTTTTCAAACGCAAATTCAATTTTTTTTTCGACACTCCCTGTCATGATACATTATTTTAATGATACCTTGGTAGGTACTTGAAAATTGCAAGATGAGTTGGATATGATTCTATTGTTCTTTTATGATTGACAGCAATAAAAAGATTTGACACATACTTGGCCAGGATGCTTTGGGAGGAATCAAAACAAATATCTCAAAAGTGTCTCTTATTACCCCATTTTACGGTATATTGCCAAATGTTCGTGGTGACTATTTGGTCTGGGCATCTTTTTCATTAAGGCTAGATCTCGTAATTCTGCTGAGGGAAAATCTTAATGCTGTATCAATCAATCACATACCAGATTATTTTATGCTTCGAGCTGTTTGGGGAAGGCCTGTTCTTGCCACAGCATTACTGCAGTGCTCAGAATGAGGTGCATATGTGGTTTGCTGCCATCACTGTGCAAACTCTTTAATGCTTTTTCGGATGGAATGGTTACAAATATCCAGCGATGCTTTAACATCTAGTGGGAAAGGCTTCCCAGAAGAGTCTGTCGTAGCAGCAACTCCTTCTTAATGCCCACAATTTTGGAATGAGACATTGGATGAGCAGATTTCCCCATTCTTTCGTCAATTCTGTGTATTAATGCACTGGTTGTTTTTGCTTACTCTGGCTGTCATTTTTCTCCTCCACTTTTTTATGCTGGAGAGGTAAAATTTAACTCTGCCCATGTGCATGCTTTCACATAAACTATCTACAGTCATTTCTGATGACAGCGTCATTTGTTTGTAATCAAAAATATCCAAATTAAAATCCTTTGTCTTTCCAAAGGGGGAAACTCCCATCGGAAAGTACAAATCTTTTGCTATCTGCAGCAGAGCGCCTTGAGTGGCACCACCATCTACTCTCAGATTCCGCGAACCCCCCCCCCCAAATCTTGCCCACATGATTCTGCCATCATGCATCCAGCCAAACTCAACTTTCCTTTTTTGCTGTGTCTTTGTCTTTAGTTTGTTCTTAATTTGCGAGGGACTTTGCCCTGTTGAAGACTCCTTGGATGTCTTGATCCCCATGTTCTCTCTCAGTTTATCAAAGAGAGTCATCCTCCTGCTTTCCCTCTCATCCTTTGAATCTCTGCAGTAGTGTCTCACAGCTGCTCTGTCTCCCATTTTAGGAATAATTTTGGCAAGTTCGCTGTCCTCAATCCATGGAATGGTGTTGCTATCAATCTGAAAAATATGGTAGCAAACTTTTACACACTGTAATTACAGAGTTCTGCTGGATTATTATGTAAAAGTAACAAGATGCATTGCATGACTTATTATTTCTCAGGAACATGATACAGCAAAAAAAAAGGGAAAAAAAACTTTTTTGGATGTATGTTTCATATATTCCACATCAGCACAGTTTTAAAAGTTCACATAGATGTGCTGCAGATGTGGTTTGCTTCTCCTTGACCTTTTTTTCCTGACAACTTCCACACCAGCTTGATGTTAATTCACTTTTCATAAAACTTGAAGGCATGTGTTCAACTTTTCACTCTGCTGGATACGGCTCTATGATTTCCAAAAATGTCTGAAGTACTCTGTGCTACGTAAATTAGCCAGCTTTAATTTTTGATTACCTCATGGCAAAGTGTCTTAAATGTACACATGTATACAACATTTAAACCACTCAAATTTCACTAAAACAGGGCAGTATGAAGCAAGTGAAGTGCGTCCAAACGATCCCGTAATTGGTTCAGGGGTAACACCGCAAACGGGTTACTCATTGGCCTTACTGCGAGTTTCACTGACCCGATGTTCCGCTGCTCTGAAATCCAAGCATTGATTTATATTGATAAGAGAGTCAGGGTATTTGGACGATTGCACTCCGCTGGTGTAACCTTAGTTGGGGCTCACTGGTATAGCTTTGAGTTTCGGAAGCCAAAAGGCAATTTCGGGTTACAGTCGCAAAAATTACGCGAAATATTATTTGCAGGGTTGCAGGACAAGTAGCGATTAATTTAAACACAGCAGGCAGTTGATCGCACTCCGCGGGCTACAAAGTCTTGCCGCCCATTATTTTTGTAGACTCCAGCCAAAGCATGAATACCTCGCAACTCGTATCTCACAAATCCTTGCATGACAGGATTTCAAGGTGATGGAGTCAAACTTGTTTTCCTCCCTGCAACCTCACTTCACTCCTTGCATGACGGACAAGGTGGCATAATGAATGTTACGTCAACAGTGCACTGCGTGACACAGCTATATCAGTTCTGTATCCGCCACGTCAATGCAAGCAAAATATGTAATTTTTACCTTCTGCTCTTTCATTTGGGCGAGGGCTTCCTCGGCAACCCCCCTCTCTCTAAGAAATTGAACGGCTTTGTCTTCCTCCGAATCTTCCGCGGCAGCCATCTAGATGGGTGGTAGGAATAAGGGTCAGAGAATTGTCCCAGGTCCTCCTCTTATGATAAAACCAATAAGTGCGCACATGTTCAAGCGCGTAACTTCACAGCGAGCGAAGTCACACGAATTTCTGAAAGTGCATTTACATCTGTAAACTTAAATTAAACAAACAGATCCGTTATACACAATATCTCCTTTGTTGATTTATTACCTTACGTTTGACCAGAAAGCCAAAACTTTATCTGACGTTAGTTAGCTACGTTAATTGTTAGTTGTACGCTAAGCTTGTGTAGATCTGGTCTGCGTTGCACCGAGTGGGAAAATACGCAGTGATTCACTTACTAGCTACAAACTTATACAGAGCAGCTAACTCTTACAAGCGATTTCACGAGATTCTAGGCCTAGCTAACTGTTACCGTTATACCTCCCCTACCTTACTGTTGGCTCCGCTAGCTAGCAAGCTAAATAGCGAACATTGCATATGTAGGAAAATCTTGCTCCCTCCAAAGCTTAATAATGTCAGTGTCCGTTATAGCTAGTTCACTACTAACTAGCTAGCTAGCAAACGAAATGACCATCAGACAGTGACATTTAACTACTCGTAGTCAACTACAGCGTTTGTTCTTCGTCGCTATTCAGTGAATATCAAGTTAATTTGCATGCCAACGTTAACTATAAGTCACGAGTTTCATCGCTTTAGATGGCTAGCTCAGTGATTGTATCAGGAAGTTTTAAAAGGAGTTTTCAAATACAGCAAGCTATTACTTTAGCTGTAACGTCAATTTAGCTGAAATAACATTGCTCAGCCAAATTAGACACCAACACGACATAATTTGCTTCCCCATCGACAGGACTTCAAATACACTTACACTGTACAGACTTCAAAGTGCTCGGAAGTTGCTATTTTATTTGAGCAAGAAGCCAGCTAGCTTGCTCACTGACTACCTGCATGCCGCAAGACGGTCATTTGAGAATGTGAAAAGCCGGTGCCCTAGCTTTAACGGCCACAGCTATGACGCGTTCCGTAAGACACCGCGAAGTTTGCAACACCAGGTTGTCAGCCTGTTTTTGGAGTCGCGTTTTCCTTCTACTACAAAATAACTTCAGTGTCAGATTACAAACTTGAGCGACAACATAAGGACACCTTAATCGCGAATTTTAAAAGCTGTGGCAAGGAAGTTCAGCGACATTGCCTCAGCCATCAACCACGTTTCCTACTAGCCCATATACTCGCTGCCTTACCCTTGAGGATCAAGTATAGCAACTTACATTTTCACAACGCATTACATTATCAAAATTAGCAATCATCACTTGCTTTTGCCAAAGAAGCATAAGACGTGGATGTCTCTCAGACACTACTCAGCTGTCCCACCAGAGGGCCATCGCCCTGTTTCTAAATATAGTAACACAAAAAGCGGGAAAAAAAAAATTAGCTTAGCAACAGAGCTAGCCCAGTATAGCTAGGTTGCTAAATTTTTTTTTTTTTTTTTCCGCTTTCTCTGTTACTATATTTAGAAACAGGGCAATGGTCCTCTGGTTTGTCAGCTGACTGGGCTCGCAATCTGAAGGAGGAGCGCAGATTATGCCTGTTTGCATGAGCTGGGGATGAGAGCTTTTGAAATGCTATAAACAGATGTGGCCTTAGTTAAATGGCAAGTCATCGAGTTTGTTAATTTGCCTGTACATCAAGGATGGTTGTTATAATTCTAAATTGTAAATTTACACATGCATTTCACGTATTTTTGCGCAAGTTCAGAGACATGGCTCAATATATCAACCGAGGGTATTGAAGTTGTTATGCGCTTTAAAAAGGGAAACTTGCGCAATTCACATAGGCTGGAAGAGAACTTCAGGCCAGCAACTTGGCTCAGGGCTCAGCTGTTTTGCAAACTGAAAACAGTGACTTGAATTAATTTAAGATTTTACATGCATTCTCAATACACAAGGTAATTAACAAACTCAATGGCTTGCTTTAAACTAATGTTAATGGCGTTTTCAAAACACTTTCCATTAGCGAATGTTGAACTGGTGAAATCTGCAGTCCTCATTCAGACTGCAAGACTGACAAAAGGGCACCCTCTTTCTAAATAAAGTAACACCAATAAGTAACACCATTTTTTTTTTTTTAAACACCTGGCAGCAACATTCATGTATGAAAAAAAAATATTTTTTTTTTTTTCACCTGGCAGCAACATTCGTGATTGGAAAAAAAAAAAAAAGGGTTCACCTGCTGGCAAAATATGGTCGGACATTACGCATGCCACACTATCTGCAGGTACTTATCCCCATGTATGTTGGCATATTGGTACGCATGTCACAGACATGCATGTCTTGTGTGTTAGCGCTGAGTAAGAATAGAAATGTGTACCTCATTCTGGCCCGAGGCATGCAATTTGAAACAACCAGTGCATTAATACACAGAATTGACGAAAGAATGGGGAAATCTGCTCATCCAACGTCTCATTCCAAAATTGTGGGCATTAACCCTTTCGCAGGCAAATTTTGGCCCAGATGCATACCCCCACGGACGGATTAATTTTGGGTTTTTACCAAAATATGATTGTTATTCAAAATAACAATAAAATAACACCAAATCTCATAATAAGTTTCCCATAACTGATGTTTTTATGTTTTAATCCTCTCCAGAATCGCTAAAATCGTTTGGATCCAAGTCACTCCCGCTCTCTGGATATTCAAACTCATCGTCAGAGTCATTCAATAAAGCAAAAAACTTCATCCACGTTGTATTTACGTTTAGAAACACGGCTAGAATGCCGGCTATTTGTACTGCGTCGATGCCATGTTCACATGTCCCACAATTTGACCGAAGTAGTCTCGTATTTAGCGTTTTTAGGAAATCCCATGCCTCGTTCACGGCTAAAAATACAGTGCTGGGTGACCTGAGAGACAGCCAATGGTAATGAGTGTAACTAACAAGGGAATTCCCGCAATCGGGGAATTTAAAGAAGACTTTATAAAACACGTTGGTTAAAACGACAAAAATGTCGCTGTGCCTGCGAAAGGGTTAAGAAGGAGTTGCTGCTACGATGGACTCTTCTGGGAAGCCTTTCCCACTAGATGTTAAAGCATTGCTGGATATTTGTAACCATTCCATCCGAAAAAGCATTTAAGAGTTTGCACAGTGATGGCAGCAAACCACATATGCACCTCATTCTGAGCACTGCAGTAATGCTGCGGCAAGAAAAGGCCTTCCCCAAACGGCTCGAAGCATAAAATAATCTGGTATGTGATTGATTGATACAGCATTAAGATTTTCCTTCAGCAGAATTAAGAGATCTAGCCTTAATGAAAAAGATGCCCAGACCAAGGAGTCACCACGAACATTTGGCAATATACCGTAAAATGGGGTAATGAGAGATATTTTTTTTTGATTCCTCCCAAAGCATCCTGGCCAAGTATGTGTCAAATCTGTTTATTGCTGTCAATCATAAAAGAACAATAGAATCATATCCAACTCATCTTGCAATTTTCAAGTAACTACCAAGGTATCATTAAAATAATGTATCATGACAGGGACTGTCGAAAAAAACTTGAATTTGCGTTTTTTCCAAGAAAACCCTTTCCAAGAAAATTGTCCCTTTTATGTTGTACTTCCGTCCTGTTGATTGATCCCATTTTCATGGTTTGACCATGAACCGTCTATGTTGGGTGTGTGGCAAGAAAGAAAAGAAATAAAGGTAGCTGTATTCTATTTTACAGATCCTCCATTTTATTCATTATGTTTGACCATGAACCGTCCAATATGTTAGTCCCTGGGTGCTCAAGAAGTGAATTCAGTGCAAAGCGAGGGCTTGCAAATTTGGATGTTAAGTAAGTCAAAAGAATATTTTGTGGAATTTTATTTTTTTTCTCCCCCTGTTGGCAGCAATAAGCTGTGGAAAAAAAAAAAATTAAATTTTCCCCCCTGTTGGCAGCAATAAGCTGTGAAAAAAAAAAAAAATCTAAATTTTTTTTTTTCATTGGCAGCAATAAGCTTCCGTATATAACCACCCAACAGTCTGAAATATTTATCTTAGAAGTGATAATAAACAAGGCATTGACATCTGAAACTGCTGAATTCAGGAAAGGCATTTCAAGTACTAATGAATGGTATAATTAATTCCATCAAGTACCATGAAGTTTTGACACAAAATCTGGTTGGTTGAGACAGTCATCAACAATGAATCAAAACCCTCACAGAAATGGTTAATCAATCACAAAACCCATGTGCTACAATGGCCATCTCAATCTTATCAAATCCCAGTGATAGTCTCCTGTCTGAACTGAGGACGGCACCCATAAGTGCAAATGTTGGAATGTCAACGATATTGAAGAGTTCCTTTACTTTTTGCCAAAAATTGTTGCCTTGGGTTGAAAATCAAACCGAAGGCTCAGAATGTGAGTTAATAACAATTTCTGGGGCTAGGATAGAGCGGCTCTATTCAGAAAATAGTTCAGCACTGCTCTGTTTACCTTATCTTGAATATACACCCATCAAAAAAAAAAAAAAAAAAGATTCAAAAATTATTCATGTTGGATCTGTGTCAGGATATCTCAGTCAGTTCCAAACAAAGCTGTATCCTTGTTAAGAAAACAACGGGGACCAATTTACACAACACATCAGTCAGAACATCATCTGCAGTTGAAAATTGGTATGTGTATCATTGGAGAGTCATTTAATTTAGGGATGAATTACATTTTAAATGCAGTACAGGAAGAAAATTACACAGCACGCATGAATGCCTGTCATAGATCACATTGACTCCCAGCCTTGTTTATACCATGTATATTAGAGGGTTGGGAACCAACTTTCTGAGTAATTAAAAATTACCCAGGACATTTATTTCTTAAGTAGGGAAATTAGAGGTAGCGATGCCAACTGTGGCAATGCACTTTCTCAACCTACAGCTCATCAATAGTTTCAGACCTTGAGGGTTCATGTGCATACTTCATTAAAGATCGTAGTACAGGAGTGCTCAATAACGAGCACATCTCTGCTTACAATATGTTATGGGCTTAAATGCAGAACTAATCCGAGGTCAGGTCTGCCATTGAAATCAGGTTACCTCCTACTCTGTGTTTTATGAATATGGGCCAGACCATTTGTTCATTTTCACTACATTTAATTCAGCGATTGTTCAGTACAAGTTATCCAAAGATGACTTCCAATGACTAAACTTCCAGCAGATCAATAAGAAGATATTAATATGCCTATTCCCTGCAGCCGAAGATTTGAACCCCTATATTGCATGAAGCAGTAGCGTAAGTTCGTCACGATGGGCCCCTCTGCAAGTGATTATGACAGGCCCTAATGCAACCCACTTTTGAATAATTTTTGCAATTGAACATCCCAGAACAGAATCAGTCAATCATTAACCTATCAGATGAAATTATGTATTCAGTGAACTCCTGGCTCCTCTCTTTAATTACCTCTGCCAACGAAGTTGGGGCGGAGATTATGTTTTCGCCCCTGTTTGTCTGTCTGTCTGTCTGTTTGTGAACAACATAACTCAAAAAGTAATGCATGGATTTGTCTGAGATTTCGTGTGTGGGTTGCTATTACATCAAGGATGGACCCTATTGATTTTCAGCACGATCAGTGAAACAGTATGGCCGCCACGGCAGCCATCTTGAAATCGTATGCCACGCGATCACTGAATTTTGATCCCACTTACGAAGATTTGGATTGTGCTGCCTTGGCGGAGGTTTGCACTCTACGAGTGCCTCTAGTTCTGTGATGTAATATTTCCAAACATATTAAAGAAAGCCTAAGGAAAAAGGGAGAACGATACACAGAGCAGCTAAAGGGATACCTCTCTGGATTTCGGAGATTTGCATTGCCTCGGAAATGCTACTTGCATCCAAAGAGTGAACTTCCTTAGCATACTTCCCATAGTCTACACTTACATCAAGCAAGTATGTAATTGCAACACTCCCATAGTAATTAGCAAGGCAATGCATGGGAACGGAGTACAGTATAGTGGTTTATGAAAGAGGGCCTAAAACTGAGCTTGTAGGTTTGGTTCACTGGCACAATGTTTGTGACTATACCTTTTGATCACGGTGCATGAACTCAGCAAGTGTATTTATCTGGACCAGAACACCTAAGTGCATGGAATGTAAGCACATATAAATAGATATTATTACGTAAAAGACATATCATTTTTAAGGTGGCCCTTTTCTGGACACTAGAATTATAGACCATTAAAACACAAAGTGGGGGGCGCCCCAGTGGCTCATCGGTCTAAGCGTGCGTACCATAAAGGCTGTGTCCTTCCCGCAGCGACCTGGGTTTGATTCCAGCTCAGGTCATTTGCTGCATGTCTTCCCTCATTCTTCTCCCCAACTTTCCTGTCTCTCTACACTGTTTAACTGTCAAATAAAGGAAAAATTCCCAAAAAATTAATCTTTAAAAAAAAAAACACAAAGTGAGCAGCCTCACGGGTTCGCAAACACACTCATGCAGACACGGACACACTGACACACGTGCGTATACAGTTATATAAATCAGACTGTAGTTATTTCTCATGGTAGAAGGCAATTGCCTCCGTGTCCATAGGACGGCTCACCACCACCTGCCCATTCATCCTGTTGGTGCTGAACACTCCCTTGGAGTCCTTGTCCACCCCCTTACTCATCAGATGGAAGACGCAGTTGTGGTCATCACCAAAAATCACCTGCCAGTCAGATGAAAGCTTCACTGTGCAGTGCAGCTCAATATGGCAACCATGACAAAGCATTGCTGATTTACTGATCAGGCCTCAGTTCAAAATATCGGTCTGATTGAGTATACTCTTTCTCTAGATCAGGGGTCACCAACCCTGTTCCTGGAGAGCTACCATCCTGTAGGTTTCTGCTCTACCTCCTATTCAGCACACCTGATTCAACTAATTAGCTACTTAACAAGATCACGAGCTGGGCAATTAGCTAATTAGTTGAATCAGGTGTGCTGAATAGGAGGTAGAGCAGAAACCTACAGGATGGTAGCTCTCCAGGAACAGGGTTGGTGACCTCTGCTCTAGATAGAACATTGAGTCAAACAACTGTGACTGGATATTACATTGATGGATTCTCTGAGTGTCCTCCAGTAATTACTGTATTTCTATAGTGGTGTTAGGGAGGCTGATGGAACTTCCCCTTCGATGCATGGTGGGAGTATTTAACCTGAGTTGAACTGAGTCTGTGAATGATGTGCAGTGTGTGCCAGACCAGGCACACAGAAAGGAGCGCAAAATAGAAATGTCAGAACATGTTAGTAACATGAAAAATCCAACACCGTCAGAACAATTGAAGCAAAACCACAGTCCAGCTTCATGAAGAAATTTTCAGCTCCCGCAGGTGAAAAAAGAGGGTAGGTGATAACTCAGGTGAAAAACAGAGTGGGTGATAATGGCACATGTGAAATACAGGGCTGGTGATAACGCAGGTGAATGGCGGGGCAGTTTATCAGTCCTCAAGTGTAGTGCAGGGCAGGTGGTAACTGAATACTGTACTGTATATGACCTGCAGGGCATGTGAAAACTGCATGTAAGAATGGCGGAGCAGGTGATCAGTCCTTGTGTGATGCAGGGCAGTTGATTACTTCATAATGAGTAGTTCAAGCCAGATGATAACATAAGTAAAAGACAGTGCTGGTGATCGGTCATCATATAAATTTCAGTGCAAATTATAATGCCAAATAAGATCGACAGCCCTTGCTACAAATCCTTCTTTGAACAACAGGTCTGGCAATATTGATTAGTACTAGACAAGTAATACCTCTTCATGAATTCTACAAGGCAGATGAAAGCTCTCATTGATGAACTACAGGGCAGGCCATTCATTTCAGAGTAGCACACATCCAGTGCGCTGCGCAGAAAACTACTGTTTCACTTTAGGGGGATGACTATGTCCATTCAACCATTTTATCAGACTGTTTCATGGTTTTGCGGGAAAAAAACATGTCAGAATAGGACCAGCAGAAAGGATTCAAAAACATCAATAAAGGAAAGATGAAGCAATATGTGATGAAAATTCATTCTGAGCACACCTGCTATCAAAGCAGAATACAAAAAAAAAAAAAAAAAACATAAAAGATTTTCAATTTCTCAGATAAAAGTTCTGTGGTCTTCAAAAAAAAAAGTCATCATAGTCATCTTCTGGTGTCAAATGTTGGCTCTGTGGACTTCAGGTAAAATTCCCCTGCCAGAAAAATGATGAAAAGCAATCAGTCTTCAGACACTGCGGAAAAAAAATGCTTTACAGATGAACTGAAAATGTGAGCATCCCCTTCAGACAATCCCAGCATAATCCATGTATCTGACAGGGTGAAAAAAGCTCTAATCAACACCAGAGAATGAATCTTTTTCCATGGGAAAAGTTTATCCAAAGTGGACATGTGTGCTGGCATGTGTGACACGCACGGCAATGAACCTACATACACAAATGGGCTCACATGTACAATCAGGTACAGAATTATTGGCACCCTGAGAACACCTAAAAGAAATGGCAGTCAATAATTCATCCACTAAGTTCCAACATTGGGAAACTATTTTCATATGGTTATAAAAAAGCAGGAAAAGTATACAAGTGTGTATAATCCCCAGGGATGGTGAGGAAAATAAGGGAAGCAAAAAAGAAACCAGGGACCATGATCCAAGATTTGTGGTGATTAGTTGTATCTTGAGTATACCAAGTCTCTAAAAAAAACCATAACTTGTGATGTCCATAACATGAGGGAGCATAGCATCGGGGGGGTGGCTGGCTGGCTGCTTAAAGAAAACAAATAACAAAGAAAACCCTCGCTAAGCGCACACACACACACAAAAAAAAAACTTCTTGAGTAATAATGAGCTGGAGTGACTTCTGGAGTAACTAATGAGCTACTATAGCACGGCCATTTTCAGAAAAATGCACATTTGAGGGGTTCAGTGCTATAACGTTATATGTGCCAATTTACAGAAATCAAGATTTAGATGGTTTTGAATATTGCTTTACTTTATTTATGCAACAACAATACATGTGCTTTACAATGTCAGCCTGACCAGTACACAACATTGACCTGTACACAAAATCACTACAAAGATAATATATGTTCTGTGTAATACCATAAAACATGAGATTGGCATTTTATCAGGTTATTGCATTGAACCCTTCATTTATGGAAAAGAATAGATTAATTAGTAGAAACCACAGGGTCATGAGAAGAGCATTTCAATGGAAGTACAATTTAGAAAATTTGAGTTGCTTGTTGTACGCAGCCTCTGAACCTCAATGCGCCACCCCCGTCTCAACAACATCAGGAATATTCCGGCAAGGGAGCATCACTCGCCTTGAAAACCCTCTCTCCAAACTCCTAAAACACCATGTTCTTAGCAGAAACAGTGTTCATTGCAGTTCTAGTAAAATACAATCCCACATTACCCCATGTTCAGTTGTGCAGAAATTATGTGCAATCAATTGTTCACTAATGTACTAACTTCAATTTCGACCAGTAATTCACTAAAAGTTCAGTTTTAAATGTATGTAAAAGTTAGAGATTTGCAGTTGAGTTGGGGATGTCATCAGATTACCAGTAAAGCGTATACCTACCGGCAGAGAAAGCCTCCATGAACATGAGCAAAACATTCAAACTCATTACAGATAGGCTGGCTGATTCTGAAGCCCAGGGCGTTCCTGCTGTGAGGTAACAGTGTTACTCACAACATCAGCACAGATGGCTCAGCCCTCAAGCCCCTTATTTCTGTGGCAGCATCTCTCTGGGGTTCCCTGCAGTCCTGTCCGCAGTAGTTTCCTCTGATATAAGGAGATCTCCTATGCTGCCGGAAATTTCCATGCTTCCGTTTCAGGCGAGGCTCACGGGCTTCGCAAGTGAGTGAAGTTGGTGCTTTTTGGCAAGCTGTATGGTGGGTTAAGTAGTGGCGCACGCCTAAATCATAGTTTATTTTGCCAGTTTATTTAGCTTTAACTCTTTTCCCCATAATGACTACATATGACACCTATGCTCTTTTCTCCATAATGACCACATACTATGTCGCTTATATGTACAATATCAATGGACTTAATATACATGAGGTTTTCCGATTGAAAACGGGGGTATCCTCAAGGCGTCAAATGTCATCTTCATTGAAATGGCCAGGATCGTCATTTGTAGTCATTATGGGGAAAGGGAGGGGGGAATCTATGGGGAAGAGAGTTAAACTCTCTGTCATTGCCCCAAATCTCTGGGTATCCTGTTCCCACTTCCATCACTCTCTTCCTCCCTGTCTCTCTGGTCCCTTACATAGTATTACACTCCTATCATCTATTAGCCTTTAGCTCCAACCATTTAGATGTTCTCATATGGGAGGCTATGGCGCTTTTCCTGTTTGTCAAATATCAACTGACTTATAGTTTGAGCAAAGGAATATTACCCATTGAGGGAGGGCAGTCGCGCACACACAATTATCAGATAAAATTCCATTGCTAAAATGTTTTAAATAGGTGGGCTGAAAAAAGCAAAAATCAGTTGTAATGAATCAAAAACCGGCAGACCTTAGCTTATCCTCCGGGGGTTAAGGGTTAAGCTGGCAAAAGCAAAGCAGCCTCAGTAGTAGCCATTTGTACATTCATTTAATTTATAAACACACACACACATTTGTTATTCCATTCGGTGATAATGATATCAGTGTCTGTTCCAACAGGTCAGGCTCCAGAGAATACGTTAGTGTCAAACAGGTGAACAGAGATAAGCAGGATACCTGTGGGGGAAAAGTCTGGCTCCGCAGGGATAAGCCAAAAAATTTCAGGAATGGACTCACTGGTTTTGAGATACGAGTACAAACACTGGGGAAACCAGCAGGGTTCTTTTCATTCTGTTGGGCAAACGTATGTCCCAGGCTCAAAATGTTCTGCTAATACAGATACAGATGATTACAAACTCAATTTCACACATCCACACACTCTCACACACATAAATAAAAAACATGCTAAAACCCTAAAATACACGCTGCAAATCCAGATCACTGCTATATACATGCTGTTCACAGATACATTCACACATGAAAACACAAATTCCTTTGTGGGGGATTTCTGTCTACTTTCGGTGTGAAATATGTATCAGACAAAGGCCTTAAATGCATCAGCAAAATCTTGATGTGAGATCACTGAGACAGGACAAAACGCACCTTAAAACCATGCATCTTGAGTATGGCAGAGCTGGCATGGTATGGTATACCAAAATCCAAATGAGGTGCGGATTTACAAAACTTGCTCATTCCTAAACTTCCAAAATTAAAATAAAGAATTTAGAAAATCTTTATTAATACAGTAATATGATATAACCACGACTGTAAATATTACATCACATGCTCAGTTCTGTTGTACTGTATGTGAACTTTTAAAAAAGCATTTCAAGAAGAAGTAACATTTTTGTGATTTAGGCAGAATTCACTCTATGGTGACCAAGCACATTTTGGAAGATCACTCCTGAAAAGCTGACCATACACTGACCATACAGTCTGAGACACCCATATCACCTCTCTTTTGTATCCCTTGAACACAATAAGCATCTGTTTGCTGTGTTAATGAGTCCAATAGGGGTAAATTGTACAGTTACACAGTTACATGTGCCATTAGTGCACTCAAGGCTGGCTTTTTCAATATGTACAGTACTGCGAAAAAGTCACATCTAAAGCAATTTCGTAGGACAAATATGCTTGCAAAAATGAAGAAATTAAAAGTCTCTAATAGCTGAGAAATGAACGAACAGAGCTGTAAACTTAAAAACACAATATTTTGTGTGACTACTCTTGTCAAAAAAAATTTAGGACACTGTCCTGTTGTGCTATAGTTATACAAGATGATTGGCTTTTTGCACGTTCAAAGCAGAGTGGAAAACTTGCCACTGCAGTCTTCTACATACTGACTGTCTCACTTGAGCCTATCCCTCCGAGTAATTGCAGATGGCCATGATGATGTTGAGATCAGGGCTCTGTCAAGGGTATATTATCTGTAAGAAGTGCTTTTAATAAAATATCAACATTTATTTATAAATCTAGTTTTGAATTAGATTTTGGAATTTCAAATAAACTTTATCTTCAGCAACACAAATGTGGAAAACAAAAAATAATCATCTAAAGCCAGATTTACAGTTTCAAGAACTGTGGGGTGCCTAAAACTTTTGGTCAGTACTGGATATTCAACTCTGAAAGAACATCAGTGATGAATGCAATTAATGTTGTCGGAAGTGAATTAACAGTGAACATTATACTGTTCAAAAGAGCACTCATGATTTCAAACATGGCAAATTAATGAGGAAATGATTTTAATTCTTTTCAGGACAGTTTTAACTACAGTATTTATATTAAATTCTTTTCTAACAAGCAACCAATATGTAATAAATAAATAACAACAACAACAACAACAATAAAAATAATGTCAGCAGGCTGATTACACACTGAATTGCACGCTGCCGAGTGCTTGCTAGCTTTTGGCCAGTTTTTCATCTTTAGATCTTAGCCTAAAATGCTAATGCTCTGTGTAACCTGAGATATTTTCCGTGCAGAAACCAATTATACAGGATGCACTTCCTACTATACTATTCAAAAAAAGTAGGGGATATTTTATTTTGAGATCAAAATTTTCACATATACAAAGGGATACGAAACCATGTTGTATAGTTCCTTACTGAGGAAGCATTTCCAAAGAAATTCATCACCCAAACACATCAATGACACTCTCACGATCTGCACGGGATGCTATTGATGATCAAGGGGGTTGTGCCACAAATTTGCATGACTCTGAATTGGAAGGTTAGAGCCACTGTAAAGGAAGATTTTGAAGAGAAAGCATGAGATTATCAGTGGTTGAAGTCGTTAATTAAACAGAGACCATGCCGTCTAACACAGGAGGAGAGGTTACGTGCCCTTGGCATGCTACAGGTTGGCACAAGACAGGTCGTTGTGGCAAGGGCAATGAATGTTTCCCAGTCTGTCATCAGCAGATTATGGTCCAGACATCGTGCTACAGGGTCTGTTCAGGATAGACCACGATCCGGTCGACCAAGGGCAACAACTCAGGCTCAGGACAGATTCATCCGCACTATTGTCTTGAGAAATCGTATGGTAACAGCAAATCAGATAAGGTCTCAACTTCAAAGGGATACTGGCTTGGTAGTGAGTGGCCAGACCATCAGGAATCGTCTGCACAGATTTCACTTACACGCCCGACGTCCTCGTGTCATTCCCTGTTTGAGGGATCGTCACATTAGGGCCAGACTCCAATGGTGTCGTCATCATCAACGCTGGGATAATCGCTGATGGAACAACGTAATGTTCTCAGATGAGTCGAGGTTCACTGTGGACTTCCTTGACAGACGCAGGAGGGTTTGGCGCTGACGTAACGAACGTTTCCATGACGTTAACGTCATTAGACATGATCCGTATGGGGGTGGATCTGTAATGGTGTGGGGAGGCATCACTGCTGCCGGCAGAACAGACTTGCATGTTGTTGCTGGACGTGTCACAGGGCAGTACTACCGGGACAACATCTTGGCACCCCATGTTGTGCCGTTTGCATGTCGTTATGGCCGCCGTTTCATTTTCCAAGATGACAATGCCAGATGTCATAGGGCCAGGATCTTTACAGATTACCTCCAGCAGCAGAATATCACCACATTACCATGGCCAGCACTCAGTCCGGACCTTTCCCCCATCGAGCATTTCTGGGACATGCTTGGACAGCGGCTATGCCAACGTCAACAACCTCCTGCCAATGTCCAAGAAATTTCCAGCTAATAATGTAAGCCTGGGGAATAAAATATAAAGCAGGGCTATTCAACATTATCCAGAAAGGGCCAGTGTGGGTGTAGGCTTTCATGCCAACCAAGCAGTTACACACCTGATGCTAATAATCAAGCTTTTTAGCAAAGACTCTTGGGGTTGATTGTTAGTATCAGGTGTATAAGTACTAGGTTGGAATAAAAGCCTGCATCCACATCGGCCCTTTCTCGATAATGTTGAATAGCCCTGATATAAAGAATAAAAGGCCTCCAAAAAGTTCATTCAAAAACTTTTTAAAAGCTTGGTTCCTCTTTTTCACATTGTTAGGTTTACGCAATACCCTGGATAGTGAGTAATTAACTATTACTTGTAAAAAACCCCAATCACTCCCCTCTCTGGGAGAGAAGAAAAATCAAATTAGCATAACAGGCCTGGTTTGTGTTTCTTGGCTGTCTCACTGTCTGTCCAGTGGGACAAAGGTAGTAAGAAGGGGAATCCTTGGTAGCAGCAGGAGTGCCATATCTCCGATAGACTGATGAGAGATAAAAGCAAGGGTCATCAAATGTTCTGACTAAGATGGCTAATGTGGGCGACTGACACGTCGCCAGCCTTTTGTGTTGGTTTTGTTTACATTGTTCACGACAAACTGAAAACGTAAGATACGTTAACTTTTTTACGCTGTGTGTAGCATGATGCTACACTGAGCATGCTATACATGCTCAGTGACCACTTTATTCGGTACACCTGTACAGCTGCTCAATTCATATACTGCATCTCATCACACAATCTTTTGGCACCTTTCCAATCCATAAAATCAGCAAACTTGATCAAGAGTTTCAATTACTGTTCAAACCCAAAAAAACTGATGAGGAATGATTGTTGGTGCCAGACAGACCGGTTTGAGTATCTCAAAGTGCTGATCCAGGAATTTTCATACACAGCAATCTCCTTAGCTTGCTGAAATGGAAATGAGAGAGGGGAATATTTTTCTTTGCACATATTAGGCTGCTTAATACTTACTGAGCATCATGTAAATGCTACAGCCTGAGTATTGTCATGAATAGTCTTTTGGACATAAAAAAAACCCCCATCAACATGGCCTGCTCTACCCACTGAAGGTCTTTTGTATTCTCTGCAGGGATATGCAAATAAGTTTGCATTCACAGTGCTTGTTGATCAAGTGCATGTTTGACGGTGTTCAGTATTTTTGGGTTTGTGCCTATATCTGTATGTTTTCGAGCATGATTCTATCCAAAAGATAGGACGACTTTGCTGGCATATTTTCTGTGTCTGTGTGTGTTCATGTTTTTGCGTGTGTTTCCATGCAACTTCTTTGTGCCTGCGGAGTACGGCTGTTGCATTAATGTGCGAATGTGTGTGCTTATACAAAAATCAGAGTTTATCACGGCTTTATGCATCTGTGTGTGAGCGGATTTGTGTGGATTATTATTCAGTAATCTGCTGGCTGTATATGCCTGATGTAATTAGGGCCCTTTCTGGTGTTTAGGTTCCACTGCAGGTTGTATTCATAATTCATAAGGGTTGTTAGAGGCTCTTAGATTGAATACATTAGTTCTGTTACTGTGACCTGAGCTGAGGGTGACCAGTTGAGTGGCCAGCACTGATAATCCTCTCTCTCTTGAGGTAAGACAAGGGCTGTCAGAGAAATTGCAGAGGAAGGAGAGGTGGAAAGAGGCTATGAGCACACACATTTATTCAAACAGCCACTCTCACAGTCATGCACACATTCTATATTCTGAATACAAATACAAAGCTTTTCCCACGCGCAACAGAAAAATAAACAGAGTTTTTATGTGAGTGATGTGACATTTTAGCAATTTTTGGATTTATTGTCGTACCATTTGGCTCCAGTAACGCTCCTGTACCTGGCATTGCTCTAAATCAGACATTCCCAAACTCGGTCCGGGGGACCCACTGTGTCTGCTGGTTTTTGTTCCAGCCACAATTGCAATCCTTGAATTTTAATGAGTTACAAATATTTCTTAACTGCAATACCCATACATACATACATATATGGATTATTCACCCTTTCAAGCCACATTATATCAGAAATAGCTATTTGGGCGATTGCTGAAGAGCTGGGGAGCGGCATATAAAAATTGTATAATGTTACCCATTACTTTATAGCATAAAAAGAGAGGAAAATTGTGACTCTTGAAATTGTAGAATCAATTGACTTTTAATTGTTGAAACTGAGGACGTGGTCACTAAAACTAACCATTTATTAGGTAATTAAGATTTTAAAGACAAAGAAAATTATGAGTCAAACCTGTTTGGTGTTATTTTTGTGATTAGTTTAAGGAAAACCATTTGGAAAAAACTTTAAACACCTGAGCTCCGAAGCCTAATTAGCAGCTTTTTGATTCACGACAGTCTAAATTTTGATCTTTTAACACTTACTGCCCCCTAAGCTTCGCTTGCAATTGCTCACAGAATAAGTGCATTATAAACGTGGGGCTTTTACTGTGTAGCCATTTTTGTTGAAGTGGTTTCAGCACTTTCTCTCTGGGCTGAAAAAGCAAGTAATTAAAAAAATTAACAGCTTGTTAATGTTGGGATTGTAAGTGTGGTTGGAACAAAAACCAGCATGCACAGTGGGTCTTCAGGACCGAGTTTGGGAACCCCTGCTGTAGATGGTCATAATTTGTGAGGGTTGACACAACAACAGTTGAATGATCAGCTTTTCCGTAATGTTGCTCACTCACATCAGGTGTTTCTGGAGTCAGAAAGTGCATTGCATCAGTTGTCTGTTGCCCTGCCCATGACAGGCAGTACAGATAAGACTGATATGCGTACTAATTGTTCATTCTCCTAAGCTTGTTTTTCCACACAAATGTACAGACACATGCATTCACATAATTCAACAAAAAGCTGGCAAAGTACATTCTCATAAGTCACCTCACAGTTCCCAAGCTTTCCCTGCTTCCGGTCAGAGTTAAGTCTGGTGTTTGTTTCTAAAGTATTAAGTTCGTATCATGCAAGATGGAAAACCACCAGCCTGAAAACTAAACAGCAGTGGTATATAGTACTGACATTGATATAACCACAGATGTGAAGGTAGTATGCAGTCAAAGTGTTATATCAAGCTTATATCAACATTAGAAATACTGTTATTCAACTCCTAGAAATTATTACCCTTCCAGACATAATATAAGCAAGGACAGAAGTGAAAAATCTGATTTTATGTCAAAAAAGTAAAGAAAAACTTATTATTCAGTTTGAATATAATTAGATTAATTTTCATTGTCGTAATCTTATCACCAACAATGCAATTTTATTTCACAATGCCATTAAAGTTCAATACTATGGAAGCATATAGCGAATTAACAGTGGAAACTACCATTTGGACTTTACTTTCAATAACTTAATTAATATTATTTAACTTTCTTATGTTACAATTATGGTTTGTTTAAACTTTTGTTTGAGATAATATTAACCTGGGCTCCACACTGGCAAGTAATTGGATGCTCTGCCTGTAACATCTGTTCTGAACTGTGCTATCATTATCCGGGGTTCCGCCCCCAGTCTGTACCATATTGCTGCCAATAAATGATCTGTTGAATTGTACGCCTGCCTCCGCACTTTATTCCTGGTCTGGACCATAACAGACAGAGCCTTCTGATATTTTGTCACCTTTTGGTGACCTCTCTACATAACTCAAGGTCAAAAGGTCCTGGTGTCATTTAGATCCCCCTTTATGACTTCCTATTATTTTTTAAGAGTAACCAAGCGGCATTCTTCTGTAGTTTTTATGATATAGTGTAAATTAAGCGATTCTGACTAATGACGTTGACTACCCTGAACTTTGACCCCATCCAATCTTTGAAATTATGCAGTTTTCACAATAGCAATGAAGAGTGTTAGATTTTCCTACTTGAAAAAGGAAACATCTGGCATTGACCATTGACATAAATTAGACCTATTTTTGACAGCATTATGACCAAAATAATTTTGACCTATTCAGTGACCTTGACTTTCATCTGATTCATTCTAAAATTTAATGGGACATACAGGTATGAATTGAAGCAATGATTTTCTCATAATCTTGCTAACGAACAAACAAATAAATAAACTAACTAACAAACCAAGTCAATTACAATACCTTTGCCCTACCCCTTCGGAGAACAGGGTAAGAATAAACCTTGATAACAAACTTACCACAGAGGAGGCTGCAAATTATAACATGAAAACATAAGGTTTTACAGAGCTCTTCTTAAATTTTATGGAGTATTCCAGCAACTCACACCATTGACCACCAATAAGCTTCCAACAGTTTAGTTACTGAACAACCACAATCCCACAATCTTTACTTGAGAGGGAGCATACTGCAGCCCTATTACTGTAACATGGGGTAAAGGATGACACGTAAATATCATGGACAGAACTGCGCCTCATGAAATTCATGAGCCTTGAAAGCCAGAAGTATTCACATAATCACCTGATGATTATCATGTGGGCTGTGGGCAGTTTGGCACACTGCGTGGGTAAAAGACAAGATTTACATAAAACAGAATTTGTTTTTCTTCCTTTAGAAATGGTAAGTGCAGAGTGGCTGGGTGCTCCTGTTCCATCAGCTGGGAACAAAAAAAGGTAATGTGCACAACTATGATTCACAAACCGAAGGCTAGCAGGGTAAAATACTCCTACTTTTAGCCCCAAAGAAAATAAAAGAAGGGAGAGCGCATCTGTACCACCCAGTGCACAATAAGGGCAGCAAGTTGTGTCATACTGAAAAGAGACTGTGCATGCATACAGGATTTTGGTGAAGTAATGAGACTGAAGCATCTCGTAATTTATACTTCAGGCTTAATGCTTGAAAATAACAGGATAAAATACCATTAAAGAAATACCATACCAAAATGTCACCGCTTTGTGCACCAGATTGAGCAAAAGCCAAATCTTATCTGAAGTCCCAGGTTTCACGTGATTCTGGGAAAGTGAGACACTTTCAAGAGTTGCTTGAAAGTACAGGTGACTAAAAAGCCAGGAGTTCTACCAAGTGTTTCAAAAGGATGTACGTAACTAAGTCTAGTCATAAAGGAGTGCGGGCAGGAGTGTCGGACTGTTTGCATTTGCAACAGTCAGTTTGGAATAATTTTGCAGTCTTTGTATTTGAGTATTTTATATGTTTATTTTGAGATAATGTAAGCCCAAAGCTGGAGGAAAAAAATCAAGAAAAAGAAAAGTAAAAAATATTTGGATGCTCACTTGTTTATCGTGCACAAAGGGGTGCAGACAGTGTGGCAAAGCATGCTCCCTCCACTGAAAATGGAGGGAAGCAACAATCAGGCAGAATTTCATACCACCTTTGTATGCTTTGAAAAGGAAATCAATTCTTTCATTAATTATCAGATCGATCTTCAGCGTAGAGTATGAATTATTTCCAGAATTCTGATTTTCTTCATAATTAGTTCCATTCAGCCATTCCCTGGAGGGATAATTCCAGTAACCACATTACCCGAAGGATTTAAAATCTAATTTCACACCAAGTCAAAAGCAAGTTTCCATGCTTTAAAAAGCAATCTGTCAACTGTTGCCAAAATGCAGCATAACAAAAAAAAAAAAAAAAAAAAAAGGCAAAGGAATCAAATGGATTTAAAATCAGTGCTAACATTGATAAAAAATATTCTAAGCAGGCATCACTTATTCTAGATAACTGAATTTGAAGTGAATTATTGTTCTAAATAACTATTTCCATTCAAATCACTCTTAATACTTGAAAATATTTGTCCAAGGCAAGTCCACAATGCTGTTAAGTACGAACAATATGTTGTCACAGCTTTCACTGAGGAGCTTTGGTTACCCTGGGCAGCTCTCATCTCTGTACATTGTAAAGCATTTCCATGGGCCACACAAACAGGCCTTGAAATGCCCTCTGAATATGTTTTGCTACATTTGTGACAGATGTAAATAGCACATAGAAATGCATCAATTAAGCAAAAGTGAACTGTCATAGGTTAACACCTTCATAATGACATTGATTCTCCTAGCTCATTTACGCAGTAAAAGCATTTATTTACTTGCATTGCAGCAGGCTGCAATCAGAGTGCATGGAGTGAAGCAGTAGCAAAGTCTACCTGAATATGACAATAAAGGATATGATTCTCTGCTTGCAGTACTTGCCAGCTAACAATGCAATCTTGCACTATAAAGTCAGCTGAAAGTTCAAATACTGCAACTGGTAATGGGCTGATTTGAAATTATATGCACAAATGTCTCCAGTAGGCCACACAGCTACCATTTTAAATATTATTCTGACTCAATTTCAAAGTTTGTTTGTAGGCTCCATTAGACTACATTGAAAATCCGAGTTGAGAGGTTCTCTGCATCACCAAATTTTAGAAAGGTGTGAAAATGCTTGCAAATGTTACAATACAAGAACTAAGACCCTGCTCCTAAAACAGAGAAATAGAGAGAGAGGGAGAGAGAGAGATATATGACACTATCTATGCCAGAGGAAATTCCGTTCCAACCTAATGTTGACAATGAGTACATGACAGCAAAATAAGTCAACCTGAGAAAGAAGTTTCACAGGGAGAAAACTTAGCAAGAGATATGATCCGGGACATTCTGCCGTATATTAAACTTTCCTTAATGACCTTCAACCATAACTCCCAAAAAGCGCACACTTTAAGAATCACTGCTCCTGGTAGACTGGACATCCTTGCTTTATGAGCTCTTCTCTGGTTTTCACAGGCCCAAAGTCTGTTAAACACACACAAACACAATACAATTGGTGTGCATCCCACAGCTTTTGAAGAATGGCATACTGTATAGTATTTACAGGTTTTTTTTTTTTTCTGCCAATTGAATAACCTTGCTCATTTAGCCAATTTGCTGTACAAACCACTCTCAGTTCACTTGTGAGTCAATTTGCAATAAGCAGTGCCATACAGGGACAAAATAATGACCTTAAACTTCTAAAGCCAGTCATTGGGAACTAAGACTCAATTCCATTGCACATTTTCTGCATATTTGTAAGGCACCAAACAAAGTCACCAGGGAGTGTTCATTTTCTGTGGAGAAACAGTACATGGACACTTGAAGCACCAGATCTGCTCAGTGACCAAGAAGACACACTGATGAGGTGACTAACCTCATTTCCCCCCAAAAAAGGTACAGTAAAGAAAATGCAAATAATAAAAGAAATCAGAGATTTGTAAATGATCCCTGACCTATATTAAATTGAGAAAAATAGACAGGCAGGATTTTGTCAAAATGTTTGACCTTTTCCTCTAGGTTTTTCTAAATTTTCTAAATTACACATAGGTATGAGTACACAAGTGAATGAAATGCGATCTCTGTGATGGATTCAGAGGCTTTCCAGTCTGTGTTCCTGCCTTTAGCCTGTAGGCACAACACAACATAGGCACAACACATCTGATGTAAATCCTGTCTGATAGTGATTTTTACCCATTGACACCGTTTAAAAAAATCCATTGCTGCTATTTTTGATTGTTTTCACTGCTTTTGTATGGAAAATAGCTGCAAATTCAATAGTAAATCAGGCTTCCCTTCTCTGAACATACCCTCTATCTGGGAGCAAAGGCTCACCGCTCACAACGAATTCACAGAATGGTCACAGGATCAAGTAGTGTAATTCTGCAGATTTCAGGGATTTGTATGTAATTGAAATAAAACTGATTTGAATGTGATCTCTAACATTTTAGTTCAGCTTTGTATTTTTTATTTTATATTATTCATTCATTCATTCATTCATTCATTTTTATGAAGCGTTCTGTCAACCAGGATTAAATCTTAGGACTTAATCAAGGTCTGGGTTTCTGAACTTGAGCGTATGTGAGCTTGGTGAGACTGTGAGTTAAGTGCGCTCTGAGCCGGGAAGTCACAGCAGGAATTCTAAACAGACACCCTGCATTACAGAATTGGTGATGCTTGGTTTACTCTCTCATCTCAGCCAGAGCTTGTGCAATTTCAGCTCTTACTGTAGGTGATGTGCTAGAGGCATTTAATTTCCCTTTACCGCATTTTTCCTTCTCCCCTCAGACAACACTTTCTTACAGTTGAATATCTCTGAAAAAGTAAATGCATTTAATTCCTTTTTTAAGGAAGGAAGGAAAAAATTAAAGGGAAATAACAGAAAGACAGGCTGTATATATTGAGGCCACAGAATCTGATTCTATCACATTTTAGGCTCACAGTTCTTTGATGTTCATCTCTCCTCTGTTACTTAACCTTGGGAAAGCCTTCCTCAGAAGATTAAGCGTCTTTGAAATCGGAACAACAAGCATTTCGGAGCCAAAGTGCTGGAGGGAGCAAAAATCCTTCAGCCTTGGCTCTACCAGTTTATGAAGGTTAAAGTTCCAAGATGAAATGCAGAGACTCATTTGTTGCCACACACACTGGTTCTCGACTGAAGTGAAGTACATCTTCTGAGTTATGGTTTTATTATGTCCATTTAAACTCAGAGGCCACATCGCTGGGCACATCTAACCAACCACAGTAAGGAGTAAGACACCCCCCCCTTTCTTTTTTCCTTCACGCCATTCAGAATTTTCATGGTTTGAGTTCAACAAGGAGCAGGAAAACATTTGTTTCACTTGATTGCAGAGACATATTATTATATTACATGAATATGTGGACTGTAGGCAATTGAACTACACCAAAGTCACAGTCATGTTCATTGATTCCCTTTGAAATGATGTATATTTTATGGCATTACCTCTCTGGAAGTGTCCATGTGAAAAAGGGTGGATTGGTCATGAAAGATACATATGGCCAGCAACACAGACTTATGTATGCAGTCCCATTGAAAATTATGCTGAATTGCTTTTAAGTTGCCAAGTTTATCCCATGAGAAGATTCGCTGCACCAGTGCACCTGAGAGTATATTTGCTGTGCACTCACAGTGTTTACAATGTCAGACAACCATGAAATAAAAGTAAGAGGCATTTCACGGGGGCTGAAACTAAAGATTATGTTCATTATCAATTAATCTCCCAAACATATTCATGATTAATCCATAAATCAATTAGTCAACAAAATTTACAAAATTTTGAAAAATACTTCACAGAATTTCTGACGGCCCAAAGTAATGTCGTCAGACAGTTCAAACAGTCTGAATTCCGAAGACTCTGCATTTGCTATAATGAATGACAAAGAAAAGTACTAAATCCTTACTTTTTTAAAAGCTGCTGCCAGCAAAGGTTTAACATTTCTTCCTGAGAAATTGCTGAAACAATTAATTGATTATCAAAATAGTTGGCAACTAATTTGATTAGCTAATTAATTAATCAATCGACTAATCGCTGTGGCTCTTATATGGCACCTCAAAGAAACAGAAAAGACAAACTTACAGGATGCAGTAAAACGCATGTATAAACTCCAGTTCCAATGAAGTTGGGACATTGTGTAAAACGCAAATAAAAACAGAATACAATGATTTGCAAATCCTTTTCGACCTATATTAAATTGAGGACACTACAAAGACAAGATATTTAATGTTCAAACTGATAAACTTTATTGTTTTTTTTTGAAATATTCACTCATTTTGAATTTATTGCCTGCAACACATTCCAAAAAAGCTGGGATGGGGCAAAAAAAAAGACTGGGAAAGTTGAGGAATACTCAAAAAACACCTGGGACCTACCACAGGTGAACAGGTTAACTGGAAACAGGTGAGTGTCATGATTTGGTATAAAAGGAGCATGCTCAAAAGGCTCAGTCATTCACAAGCAAGGATGGGGCGAGGTTCACCAAGTTGTGAACAACTGCATGAGAAAATAGTCCAACAGTTTTAGAACAACATTTCTCAATGTGCAATCACAAGGAATTTGGGGATTTCATCATCTAAAGTCCATAATATCATCAAAAGATTCAGAGAAAGCTGCTGGATTGCTCACTCGGTAAAAGCTTCACGTTGCAAAGCAGAAGTGACTATCATGGCGCGGGTTCGATCTCCGCCTCGTACCAGCCGGCAGTTGTCGGCAGCTCTTTTCAGAGTAGCGCGCAATTGGCCAGTGTGCTACAGGGATGCAAATTGGGAAGGGTCTGCCGGGATAGGGTATTGTAAATAACAAGTTCTTAGGCGCCTCCTGTTGGCCAGACGGGCGCTCGTTTAGAAGATTCTAAGCTCGTTCATGTTCAGGTGTCCTCCGCCCTCGTTCTGAGCTTGCATATTTTCAACCAATGAGTGAATAAAAAGCAGTGGCAATGGGCGCGTGCTTCAGAGGAGAGCCGCGAGCTGTCTCACTCTCCTGAGTTGGCAATAGGGGGCCGCATATGCGAAAAGCCTTGTACATAGTTCCCCAATTGGACATTCCAGATTCGGATGGGTATAGGGATTGGAGAAAAAAATAACAACAACAAAAAAAAAAAAAGACTCAGAAAATCCGGAGAAATCTCTACACGTAAGTGGCAAGGCCGAAAACCAACATTGAATGCCTGTGACCGTCGATGCCTCAGGTGGCACTGCATTAAAAACCAACATCATTCTGTAAAAAATATTAGCATGTGAGCTCAGGAACACTTCGGAAAACCATTGCCAGTAAACACAGTTCGTCGCTACTTCTAAAAGTGCAAGTCAAAACTCTACCATGCAAAGCGAAAGCCATGTATCAACAACACCCAGAAATGCCACCGGCTTCTCTGGGCCCAAGCTCATCTGAGATAGACTGACGCAAAGTGGAAAAGTGTGCAGTGGTCTGACGAGTCCACATTTCAAATTGTTTTTTGAAATCATGGACATCGTGTCCTCCGGCCTAAAGAGGAAAAAAGACCGTCCAGATTGTTATCAGCACAAAGTTCACAAGCCAGCATCAGTGATGGTATGGGGATGTGTTTGTGCCCATGGCATGGGTAACTTGCACATCTGTGAAGGCACCATTAATGCTGAAAGGTATATACAGGTTTTGGAGCAAACATATGCTGCCATCCAAGCGACGTCCTTTTCAGGGACGTCCCTGCTTATTTCAGCAAGACAACGCCAAGCCAAATTCTGCACGTTACAACAGTGTGGCTTCATAGTGAAAGAGTGTGGGTAATAGACTGGCCTGCCTGCAGTCCAGACCTGTACCCCACTGAAAATGTGTGGCGCATTATGAAGTGCAAAATATGACAACGGAGACCCCAGACAGTTGAGCAACTGAAGTCGTACATCAAGCAAGAATGGGAAAGAATTCCACCTACAAAGCTTCTTCAATTAGTGTCCTCAGTCCCCAAATGCTTATTAAAAGGAAAGATGATTTAATATAGAGGAAAACATGCCCCTGTCCCAGCTTTTTTGGAACATGTTGCAGGGATCAAATTCAAAATGAGTGAATATTTCCAAAAAAACAAAAAAAGTTTATCAGTTTGAACATTAAATATCTCGTCTTTGTAGTGTACTCAATTGAATATAGGTCAAAAAGGATTTGTAAATCATTGTATTCTGTTTTTACTAACGTTTTACACAACGTCCCAACTTTTGGAATTGGGGTTTGTAAATTTCAATACAGGTTGCAATTGTACAACTTTTGAAACTTCCCATCGACGGTGTGTTTTTTAGTAATCACTGTTTTTTTTTCCCTCTGGCAACCCGCATTCAGGCAATAAGAGCACAAACACACATAATCAAATGCAAATACACATTATCAATAGGCATATACACCTACTCACTTGCCCACATACACAAGCACATACCCATGGACACACACACGTCGTAATTCCCTCAATGCAGTGCTATAAAAGCAAGGCATAAATGCTAACTGAACCAAACATTTTGTGTCAATTACTATAAAACTAACGACTTCATGGAGATGAGGATGAATTGCCATTAAAATATGCACTTTATAGAGAAATATGTATTTGAAATCATGACCTCTTCTAATATGAAGATATTAAAGATCAGAACTATTGAATGGAACCTAGTTTTTTTTTAATGGAATGTATTTGATTAATGTAATTTAAGAAATTAACTGTGTATGTGGCAAAGAAAACATATGACAAATATAGGAATGGTTGGACAATTTCTGGTTGGAAAAGAAGCCAGCTTTGAAAAGCAAGGTCCTGAAAAATCAAGGGGAGATGAATAGAGGAATTAAATAAGACCACAATCACTGGGTGCTTTATTTAACTCAAATGAGTCTGCAAAAAGCATATGACTCGCAAACATCTAATTGGTTATCGTCTCCTCCGGCAGGTTTGAAAAACGAGGGCCGATGAGGATGAAAAAGCCTCGATATCCTGGGAATGACCAAACCACCTGACGTGACAAGTTGCCAGAGAACTGTTCTACATTGCAAGAACTATGGCTGAGTTTGAATTAAAATCAACCTAAAAAATTATACACTCTGTCAACTATGGTCAATTAACACACTAACTTACAGCCAGTCACCTGTTAGAAAGCATCCCTTTCGACACAGGTGCGATTTTCCCTTGGGAATATTTATTGACAAAACACGGGAATACAGATGATCCAGGCTGTAACATGCTCTGGGTGGCAAGAGAGCCAGTGTACAGTCATATGTGAGCACGTGCACAGTCAAGAGTGGGCAAGTGCACAGTCTGGGGTGCGTTTCCCGAAAACACAGATGCTAACTTACATAGTTGGAACCATTGACTGTGAGTGGACGAACTATGTAAGTTGCTAACTTAGTTAGCAACTACGCTTTTGGGAAACGCGCCCCTGGTCAGGAGTGGGCATATGCTCTGTAAAGAGTGAGTAAGTACACTGTAGGAATGGAAACGGTCCCAGGGATGAGGTGGGGAAAATTTGGACTGTGCTACTTTGACCCAGGCCTGCAGAGGAGCAGCTAAAGCAGAAGAAATGTTAAATGGGGAAGCTAAATGTAAGAGCCACTTTGTGGCTAAGACATTACTCTTTCTCCAGGTCCTCCAGGTTTTATTTTATTTTATTGTACATTTATTTTGGCAGGGGAACTCACTGAGACCTCAATCTCATTTGTGATGGTGCCCTGGGTACACATTCAAATCATCATAAAAACATGAACAAAATACAATATTATAAATAATGAAGCAATCCATATAAAGCATTACTGGCTGATGAGGCCAGAGCAGCAGTTGATTCGATCAGTATTGCCGAGCATCATGAGGGCCACAGCTTCTTGTCGGCTTTAGTTTCCCATGGTGCACATGATGCTGATATTTTAACTCCCTCTGGCAGTTTTGTGACATCGCAGTTTGTTTACTTCTCATAGTCAATTTCAAAGAAGAATATTTCCTTTATGAAATTGAAACTCATAACAAATAAAGAAGCCAATTCTCAGATCATTTCTAGCTTTAAACTTTTTTATCCCAGCTTTATATACAACATATTTCCTTTATTATGAAATAGGTGTTCTGAAAAGTGCTAGCCTCTATACCTCTATAAAACTCTTCAATCTAATAAATGTGTTGTGCAACCTGGAGCAATGTTGTACTTTGCCTCAACTCTCAACTCAATTTTCCCTATAAAAATTCACTCTCCTGTATTGAAAAGTCAAAACAGCTCTGGCCTCTATAACATGTTTTAATGTATTTGAAGTATGTATGAATGTTTTTATGTTCAGCCTCTTGAAACTCCAGGTAAGTCCATTAAACATTAACTCTAATATGGGCCTATGGACAGCATACGTGGAATTCGACCACTCGGCATGAGCAGCCGTTCCGCCCCTGTCTTGAGAGAGAGAGATGTGAGATGAGCTGAATATCTACCAGTACACATCTGAGAAATCTGAGAGACAAGCCCTGTTGGCCTAACAGCTAACTCAATAAGCATTAACTCAATAGCAGTGTACACTTAACTCTTTTTAGTGTCCTGACCAGAGAAAAGAATACAACCTGAAATACCTGCTGAAGATACTGCACTTTCAGTCAACAAATACCTCAAGATGACATTAACCATTCGACCAAAGGAGGTAAAAAATGAAATCAGCATACTGAATTCAATTCATCTTGAGGAAGGAAAAGAGTTGTCACTTCGGTCAAGAGAAATTTATCATAAATGAATCATGCACTTTCAAAGAATTTTTCCAAATATGTATAACTGACTGAAATTGGAACTGCTCTTCTGGCAAAGTTATATGAACTAGAAAAAAAATATCACTCACCAAAATGATTCCTGAAAGGTTAAATACATCACTTTCATCTTTCAAACTGAAATCCCAATTTGCGTGATTGAGGTGACTATTATGATTACATTGCAGAAAAATCTTCACTCAAGATATAGAGTGATCTTACAGCTAACAGAAAATGAAGGCACCTAATTCTTTCATATACTCTCACAGCCACTCAACCCGATAGTGCGAAAGTGAAATTTGTGTTAGATATTGAAGTCAAATAAAATTATGTAAAGTTTATATCCTTATGAATTTTAGTTTTGCTCAACTTGACAACATTGGTGGTAACTGGCTGTAAGGAATTCTTCTTTGATGTTTTCTATCATGCTTAGCGAGATGCCTCGGTGATTTTCATAGATAGATGCCATATTCATAAACTTTTTTTCTATTTTGTATCTGTATACTTTTAATTAGGTTTTTGAATATGACTTAACAACTGTTATTTATGTTTCAAACATTGCTTATGATGGTTAATAATAATGAAAAATTGATAAAAGTTTTCACGATTTACGAGTAATTTGATTACATGATATTATGTTGTATTATGAGCAACTATCACAATCATTATACAGTAATTTATTAGATAGCTCGATAGCTTGCTAAGTAGCGATCCAGCAAACTTTATGGCCTGATGCCAGTCAAACAATTAACGGCTGTACAAACCAGACTTGGAAATGCCGTGCTCAGGTGTTGAGAGCCTTCAGTAAATGCACCCTTTACTGCTCGATTGCCCTCAAGCTGTTCTCGTTTAAGTTCGCCTGATTAACAATCGAACAATTTATCGACTGAACAACCAAGACCAATACATGACCTATAATAAGAAATGATGGAAAAAATAAATGCCTATTGCCTATATTTATATAACTGATACGGCATTGTAAGGATGGAAATATAAATACAAAAAATCCACAACTTTCGCTCAGTTTGCAGCATTTATTTTCACTCAGCTCTCCGTTGTGCCTAACAATGCCCTTTAGCCGTGGCTACATTCAGAATATAGAACGGATTCTCAGGGCTTATGGCTTAATTAGCCTCGCAAAATAATTTTTGTAAATCTGAGCGGTTTCACATGCTACATGAACACAGAATTTATAAAGACATATTGATATTTTAAGTCGCCATTTATGTGCGGAAGAAAATGCCTAATAATTTTGTGGTGCAATGCATAAAAATGCTATCAAAAATAAATTTGACTGTCGTTCAAGTGATTAGTCTGAGCAACTGTTGCTAATCGGGAAAAGTAAACTGCGAGAGGTTTATGTTATGAAGGGTGAGGTTTCAGAAGGGCTTTGTTACTGCCAACAGACCGCTACTGTGCACTCAGTTTCTATGGAGTCCAACATCCCGCCAAGTTCCCACATAAGTTAGAAAACAGTTAACACAAAGAATTGTTGAAGAACTTTTTTCTGACCCCTCCCAAATTTATAGCACAGCAAAATTAAAATTTTTCAATTATTAAGCGCTTTCTCGTTAATGTAAAATCTCTAAGTGAGTGTCCACTCTTATCTTTGAACTAAAACTGGGTGTGAGCTCGGTACTCACATCCAGTTGCTGACTGTCTTGTGTTACTGAAATGGTCGAGCTGGATACAATAAATCAGTGGTATGTAGCCCAAAAAAAGTCATTGTGCTGCACTTCGCATGATGAGACAAAAATAACTTTTGGCAGTTTACCCTCACCTCACCTTCCTCTATACTTTTTCTACAATTGGTGAGCTTTTTCTCTGCATTTTCAGTGATGGTAAGACGCTAAGAAATGCTGCCATAGCTTATCAAAAATAGCCTACTTTTTCCCATAAATCTCTACAAAAAGAAAACAAAATTTTTTCCATCACATCAAGAAAAAGTATTTAGCCTAACCAGCAATTAAAAAAAAAAAAAAAAAATTCAATATCTAACGTAGATCTAAAAGAGGCCCATCGTATTTACATGATTATTAAACATTGGTAGATTAACATAAAAGAATTTCACTTCCCATGACTGAGATTTATTTGGCTTTGCTGTTCTTTAAATTACAAGAAAACCATCAATGAATTTATGTAATGTACAGCTCTAAAATTATTAATTCACCCCTATCTACTCATTATTGACCTTTTTTTCTCTCTTTAGTTTTAGACAACCGCAACCAATCATTTTGCCGCAGGCTCGGTTGCAATTCTACCTCGAATACCCAGCACACAAGGGCTCAGATGTAACTGCACCCTTGGTGTTTCCACCATCAGTGGGCAAGTTTTTCAACATCAGCTAATGTTTGAAATTTGTTCATTTTCAACAACCTTCACTGACCACAGCAAGTCAACTCCATGCACCTGCAAAACCCGCTCAGTTCTGGTAGAGTGGACAGTGTAACTAATTGCTTGGATGTAGCTACGTTAGCTAGCTATCCATTTCGCAATCTTGTCTACTCTCTGCGCTGTACTGTTACCTTGAAACAATATCAGTTACGTGACTACAGCCGAGATAAACTCTTTAGATTAAACCATTGACTGTTTATGAATTGGACAAAGCCGCCAACCGCGGATGCACTAACATTACATTGAACTGGGTCATGTTACATTTACAATGTCATGTTTCTTCTGTTTTGCCCATTGATCGAAAGTTGGTCGGGATATTCTTGCCATGTTCCCTACCCAAATCTAGGCCTATGGTTCTCTCACAGCTATCCCCCTCCCCTGCTCCCAACAGGACCCCAGCTTAGTCATTCCTAGAAAAAGCCATAATTCTTTTATCAGTAAATAGGCTAATGAGTCTTATCAGAAGCTGTCCAGTATTAAGTCATTAGTTTGTGCTGTAGAGTAATTACACAACTGTAATGACTTACTGTGCATGACTCCTGACAGACCACAGCAGCACAATGAGGGATCTGGCTGCGAGAAGCTTTCCTGGGGGCATTGTGTCACACTGCAAACTTCCCCCTCATTTAATCCTATCAGTTGAGTCCATTCTCGTTTAGATGAGTTGAAGAAAATCAAGCTGAGAATAAACAATTATCTACATAGCACACTGCACAGGGAAGGTACGCTCTCATTGATATGAAACAATGCTTACAGATGTGATTCCTGTGTGCTGCATTTTAACATTTCCTATTCAGCTGCATAAAATGATGAGTATGGGATCAATGTAAGCTGTGCATGCAGCCCAGGAGGAAAAGTGCCCACCATGTGCAATAAGTGTATACCTAAGGCTGTGAATTTGCTGAAAAGCGCAAGCCCCCACTCTGATTGACGCTACAAAGTTTCTCCGGATCAATAAGGCCGACAAAAGAACATGCACGCCAAAGGCCATAAATCTCATTCATGCTCATAATATGAATATTGACAAAAGCACATTTTCAGTATTCTCTAATAAACCAAAACATACGCTGATGATCTCCTTAATTCTTTACAAATGGTAAGCATAAACACACACAATAACATACATACGATGTGCATTCAAACACAGACACAAACATGTACGAACATAACTGCCTCAGAGCAAGACACATAACAGTCAACCATGTTAAAAGGCGCATGTAAAGGTTTTGCTTGTAGGCAAGGAAGGACAGTTTATTGAAAAGCACAGTCCGGAGATTTTATTTGATGCTTGAATCAAGACGTTAAATTGCAGATGTACTTTTTCTTATTTTATTTTCAAATTATGTTACAATTAAAGCTCATTAAACCACTTCAGAGAATGAAACACTAAGGAGCTAGGACATACAGGAAAGACATGCAGATTTTCCTGTTTAAAAACCAACTGTCATGTCTTTTCTTCACAAACTTGTGAAGAGCTTTTTGGGCAAGTCCCCCCCCAAATTAAAGAATGCTGACTTGAAATCTGTGAAAGCAGTGTCCTGAAGATGACAATCTGTTTCAAGCTCTTAAAGTGTGATATGGACCAAGTAAGATCATTCTGTCACATCGTAATCATCCAAGTGTAAAAGCCTGGCATGTTCACTGTTTAGTACTTAAAGCATTTCATAGGTTCTGGTGAAGCAGAAATTGTCACTTCTAGTAGAAATCACACTCCCAATCAAGTATCCTTCATTGATTTATTTTACTCAACAGAAGCAATCTTTAATGTAATGCGTTTACTGGGTTTGATGGGGAGACAGGAGACAATACATACTCTTTGCGTACATACTTGAGAACGTTTGAGGGACATGCGAAGAAGGTATTAGGCATTTTTGGATCCTGATTGGATGTGGTATATCAGGACTTGTTATGGTCCTCTTTTGTTATAACTTGAGTTCATAACACTTTCTTTGCAAGGAAAAATTAGAGAATAGTGTGGCAGGCCGAAGGAGGGCCCGGGAGGGTAATTGAACCCCAGACTCTCAAGTAGGAGTCAACTGCTCTGACCACATCACCAAAGAGCCAGGCTCATTGGCAAGGTAGCCAGGGCGTGTACTTTTTAGGAGGTATTTGTAGTGACAGGATCCATCAACAGTCACAATAGGGAGTGGGTGGGAACAACGCCACCAACACCAACAGCAAGAACAAAAGCATTCTTAAAATGCGTTTTCTTTTTTAAATACATAACTACCCCTGAAAATACTTATTTTCAACTACAGCTCTGTGCCACCTACTGGGAGGCCACAAAGCCCAGAAAAACATACCAGAACAAAGTCGCATTGTTAACAGTGAGGGAGCCGTGTCTCACTTTATCACTGAAGACTGAACAAAAATAATCATTCCAGGTTTCTTTTGTTGTTCTTCTGGCAAATTCTTCATATTCCTGCTCTCTTGTATATGTCGCGCTTGGACTTAAAGGGTTCTATTATGAGGAAAATGAAGAGCACAGGGGAAAAGAAACAAACTTACCAGAGGATTCTCTTCATCCCAGCTTGAGCGACATTTTTCACACGACAGCAATTCCATTGTCAGAGGTAATGCGATATCACAAGTCTAGTTTCCACACCTTTCCAGAATCAGTCAGCAAATTCTAAGGACCCCCATAGAAATTTTCTGACAGATTCTACTTGGCCTATTTTTTCCATTAATGCTTCTCCCTCTGGTAGAGATGATGTCTCCCGCTTTTCTTTCTTCTCCTCGGGCAGTTGTCAGAAGGCCTGGCAAGACTCCAAATAAAGAGATGAGAAGTCTTCGGACAAAGGGAGATGGCGAGATGGAGAGCAGTTTCCATGGTGGTCTGCCTGAGAGACATTTAATTTTCAGCGATTGACAAAAGTACACATTTCTAGAATATCATGTGAACCATGGGCAACAGGAAGATTGGGTTCAAAGCCCTCTCTTGGTACAGGGGAGACAGAGAGTGGTGTTGACTTAAGATGAACATGATGATTGTAATGAGAAGCCAAATAAACAGGGATTTTTCATCATAACACCTCTCACACCCCCAGATCTTATCTGTCAGCTGTCTGTCATATAGCAAATAAAGACAATAGCCCGTATTGAATGAAAATAATTTGTCTTCAACTGATCTATATGATTGAATGCTCATGTCGCTGTTTTTACTTAAAATGTTCTGAAGGGTGACTACGGAAACATGTAGAAACAAACAACGATGGAGAGTTTGTTGACTTGCTTATTTCCCAGTGGTCAAAGGTTTTGGGGAAACGTTGACTGAATACATACAGAGGCTAAAATTGGGAAGATGGCACCCTAGATGATCAGGCAGGAAGTTATCCCAGTAATTAACCTCAGTCTCCCCACTTCTTAGTATCTGTCAGCAGAGCTTGAAGCCTTTAATCTGCAGCCAAGTTTTACACTGGGTGTGTGGTGGGGAGACGTGGGAAATCTTAAAAAGGGAGCTCATTAAACATGACAGTGGGTGGTCAAACGGGTGGGCGGCGGAGGGTGTGAATGGCAACGACAGGTGAAGGCAGATTTACACACTTCTAACTCTATCAAAGTTAAAACAAACAAGCTTTGAAAGGAATGATTATTCCCCTGACAGCCTCACTTAAATCCACGGCATCAAACACTCCTTGCAGCATGTATTTCTTGCTTAAAGTTTATGCACTCTATCACACACACACAGGCACAGATATAAATATGTCATATGAAAATAGATCTGAGAGTGACTACAGACCATTTTACAATGGGATCACACAAACTGCTCTTCACCTACTTCTTCCCCTACTTCATTGTTCTGTACGGCGTTTTCTATTGTACAAAAATGATGACGTAAAATATGATTATGTCTTTATCATCTGTGCGCTCTTGTAGCACATGAAAGAGCGCAGATTTGCTTAGTTTGCGAGGCTCATTAAGCAATTAGCAACGAAAATCCGTTCTATATTTTAAATGTGGTCGCGCTAAAGGGCGTTGTTAGGCACGCTGCAAAGCTGAGTGATGGCGAAACTAAATGCTGCAAAGTCAGCAGAGGTTTCGGATTTTTTGCATTTATGTTGCCGTTGCCGTCTTTACAATGCCATATCAATTATATAAATGTAGGCAATAGGCATTCAGTTTTATCATTATCGTTTCTTATTATAGGCCATGGATTGTTCTTGGCTTTTCAGTCGATTAATTGTTTGATTGTTAATAAGGCGAACTTGAACGAGAACAGCTTGAGCACAATCGTGCGGTAAAGGGTGAGGATACTAAAGGACTTCTGAACATCTGACGGCGCGCCGCTGATATATATATATATATATATATCAGTGGCGGCTGGTGAACTGGCTATAGGTGAAGCTCAAACCCATCCCTTGAAAATAATGACTGGTCATGACCTGTTTTAAATCATTCATTTAAATTACCATTGCAAAAGCTCCGAAAACTCTCAACATTATCAGGTGTGGTCAGTTTTCATTAATAACGCACACCTGTCAACTCTCATGCATTCGGCATGAGTTTTAGTGGTATATTTACGTTCCACTGCTGTAGTCAGCAATTATTCAATCAAAGCGTATGTAAGAGATTCTCGCACAGAATTGAAGTCCTTGTGCATGGATGTTTATCAGTTTTACCTGCGTTATGACTCCGGACTTCTCACGCTTTTCTTTACTCAGGGGTTGGAAGAAATGCGTGTGTTTCTTGATCATTTAAACTTTTTAGATGAAATAAGATCATTGGAAGCAATGGAATTGCATAAAGACGTTTCAAATGATCTGATTTCATTAAACTATTTAAACGATAATGAAACACATGCATTGCTTCCAACCCCCAAGTAAAGAAAAGCGTGAGAAGTCCAGAGTCATAAAGCAGGTGAAACTGATAAACCTCCATGCACAAGGACGTCATATATTTTGCTTTTGTAAAACTTGTTTACACAATATCGCAAGAACAAGTTCACCAATTTTGCTAAAATTTAGCACCAACACATCCATGCAGCAGGGGACACACTCACGTTAGTGACAATTACTTGATACCTTTAGTGGATACTGATTTTTTGTTGCCATACATTTATTCTCTTTTTTTGTTTGTTTCTTTATTACCTCCACCAAGGAGGTAATGTTTTCACCCGTTTGTCCGTCCATGTGTCTGTCAACAGAATAACTCAAAAAGTTATGAATGGTTCGGCACAAAATTTAATAGGAGGATAGATGATAGTCCAAGGATGAGTTGATTGAATTCGGAAGTGATCCAGGACATATTCTGGATTCTGGGTCTAGAAGAATTACAATATATCTGCCTAATGTGAGTCTGTGTGATATTTCTGACCGGATAACTCAAAAAGTTATGAATGGTTTGGCATGAAATTTGGCAGGATGATAGGTGGTAGTCCAAGAAAAAGTTGATTTAATTTTGGAAGTGATCCTGAACATATTCTTTAACCAAAATAACATATATGGCATGGCAGAGGCATACCCTCTTCAGAGTGCCCTCTAGTTGAAGTAGATTTCCTACCTTTGCTCCTGCTCACCCTTCCTCATTTCCTGCCTCTTTCTGCCTTCTCATTTCCTGTTCCTTTCATCTGTTTGACATTGTTTTCCTCTCTCTCACTCTTTTCACTTCAGCTCTCTCCCCAGTGCATAGGAAATAAAAGCTGCTGCTCCCTGCTTCATCCCTCATCCTAAACAGAAGCTGACAGCAGCCCTGCATATGAACATGGGAATAAATTGTGTTGTGCTTCATTAATCAATACGATTGGTTTTCCTCAATCAATTCTCCCACATGGACAGGGCTCTGTTTTTTTTTTTTGCCACAAATACCTTGATATGCTCTCATTATTATTTATTACTTCAGTGGGCTGAGCTCAGCATTTAACTCTGTGTGCTCCCCAATGCCACAGATAAAGTGAAAGATATTGCTCTACAGATCTACAGAGACAACACTACACCTGATTGAGTATAAAATTTCAGTTAAAAGAGACACTGTCTCGAGTTATCAAGCTCAAATAAAAATATTCAATGTCATAAATCATGTCAACTTCAGAAAACAAGTGTGGATGCACATGCATATACATGTATACGCAAGCACACACTCTCTCTTTCTCTCTCTCCACAAATAGTTGATTGATACCGTGGAGAAGCTGGTAACAGAATATATAAGACCTCAAGACCTGTACTACTCTAAGAATTGTATCTCTCTCTCTCTCAGTGAACAAGGATTTGGAATTCAGAGCACAAACCTTGGAACTCCGAAGTGAAAATTGGGAAATACCGGAATGATGGAAGATAAGCGCCGCATCCAGACAGGCAGTAGTTGAATTGACTGATTGTGTAGCGTCCCAGCAATGTAACAGCCTTGATAAACACTGAAGAAGCTGCCGATTACAATCTGTGACAGACGAACCAAATGAAATTGCAAAGAATGCACATGAATAAACATTCAGTAAATTAATGTTCTTTTCAAAAATGTTTTGATTGATCAAAAATCATATGGAATGAAAGGCAGGAAATATCCTCAGAGGGGTCGACATTAAACTGGTTTTAAATTTGAATCAGCACAAGACCAAATCTTATAAGCTGATATTGTACAATGCACTATAGACAAGGATCCTCTAAAATGGCAGTTAATATCTTTCAAATACTTTTACCTTGTCTTTCCATTACTATTTGATTACAGAAGTTATAAAATTGGAATCCTCTGTTGTGTTCATAATTCATCCACCACTGAGCATAAAAATCTTCTGTTGACAGCATACAAATATCAGAGGGATTGAAAGGGATATTTTCTGCTTTGCAGGGCACAGCACCTTTTAAATAGTTTTATTACGTATTTATACCCATTCAGTTACTCAAAATTACTTCCCAGGTTCTACAGTATATGGCCTCCAGTCCAGGCTGCATCAGGATGCCTCAAACAAAACTGCTCACTCAGTTTGTCTTTATTTGTTATTCACAACATTATCATCATCAAGGGCCTTGATGCTTGTGACCTGGGTAGTTTGCCCTTCCCTCCCATGTCGAATTATTAAGGATCCGGCCCTCCAAGCCCCTGGTTCTACCCCACTGCTGCACATTGCACCTTCTCACAAGGTTTCCTACTAAAGTGTGTGGTCTTATTCTGAGACAGAAACTCCAGTTTGGAGATTTGTTCTGCTCCTCAGAAAGCTCATTACAGAGTTTTTGCATTCACTCTGAAGATTATCACTTCTAAGCCAGCCTTTGTTAAGGACAGAGACACTGTAGTTCTGATGGCTGCAGGGTATAAGCAAGGCTTACAGAACTCAACCCGCATGTCCTTCGGGAACAAAAATGGCGCACTGAACTGAAAATAAACTGTTAGTCAGAAGGTTTGAAGAAGCATCACAGGCACAAATACTTCACTATGCAAATCTCTTTCCATTCAGACCAAATGGGAACAGACTGAGAGCAAAGATGCATGAAAAAGTAAGGTAATTACATACTCCTATGAAGGTGCATCACTGTTTCATGCCCATCACTAATGCTAAAGTTAACGTCATTAATACTGCAGGCCTTCGAAAACATTTGTGGCAACTCGATATGCTCCAGTATAAAGTGAGAGGCAAAGGTTTTTCCTCTGCATTCTGGATGTTTCCATGCAAACACCAGGCAGACACTATAATTGAAGGTAAAGAATGACTCCTATTCCTAATCATAAACTGTATAAACTGAAAATTGTCGAGAGTGCACACGTGGAATGTCTTGCCAGAGCAACAGGGATATTAAAATACTTCCAAATATTGGTGCAAAATTTACCCATCGCTAGCTTCCATTTATGACCCCCAGTTTTGCAAACAGAACTCAACCTGAAAAATCATGGTTAACTTCATTAATCCATTTTATGTATTTAATGGCCTCAGTTTGATCACCCCAAAGTCTCTGGTCTCAAGCTTGAAGGAAAAGAACAGCCCTGTCATTTTCATTACCATGGTTTGAGCCTGAGGCAAACTTAAAAAAAAACAAACACTCTCTTTCTTGAAATTCTCAACCTCACTGGCATTAAAACTTGTTTCAATATGGCATGATTGGCAATTCATGATAAGATGGAGCCTGATGGTGGAAGGGCTAATTGGCAAAAAAAAAAAAAAAAAAAAAGATTTACTGGAGTAATTGTGCCACAAGAGAAGACTTGCAGGGATGAACACAGAGCAGCTCAAACATCTTTCCCAACTGAGAATATGTTAACCTTCGGTCACAATGTGGCCTCATGGCTGTGTTTAGCAGTTAAATGTGTTGGTTGTTTGGCTGTGACATGGGTACAACAGCCAGAGGATATAAGCCAAATGCTTTGACATAAGAAGGCCTGACTCACATAACCAGTTAAAGAGTGTGGACTTCACTCCAAGGGTTCTCACTCAGCATTTTCTCTTAATTCTGTACATCACCAATGCATGCACGGCATCTCTTATATGCTACTTTCAAAGTCTTCCGCCACAATGGCTAAAATGTAAAAATATGAGAATGTATTTGAATATAATTGCTATTTAGGTGATTCAACATATCAAATGCTGTATGTTCTTTGCTTGCAAAATATGTTCTCAAACTGCTTAATCTTGGTGAAATGAAAACAAAATGACGACATTGTGTTCTGTGGTGCTGATTAAAACATGGTATTCTGTTTACATGTATGTATTAGCGCAAACAGCTGCATGGTACTGCATAACATACTGAATTAGAGAATTAGAGAAAGACTGAGGGTTGGGCTAAATGAGAAAGAATGAGTTGAGAAGGAAGTCACAGACGGAAGTGCTAACATTAAAACATTGGCATAGCTGAACCACAAACAGCTGCATGGTACTGTATAACATACTGAACTAAAGCAGCAGACACACCTTGCTGGATAGAATTAACAGATGTCCGACAAAGAACAAAGTTTTCAATCCGTTCAGCTCTGTTTGCATGCTTTTCTTGTCCGTTTCTCGTTCGGCGAATGTGTTTTTTGTCAGGCGAGGTCCGTTCAATCCAGTGGAAAGTTTTTTGCATTTTGGGCCTCGATCAGCAGCGGAGACAACTTTCACTACCAGATCATTTTCTTTCACAAAGTTTATCCATTGAACGTTCGTTAATGCTATCCGGCAAGGTGTGACTACTGCTTAAGTTACCAACCACACAAGGTTGCCTCGCATTCAACTGCTGTTGGACCACCTAGCATATCAAATATACAAGCACATTCACATACAGTAAGGCTGGCTTATGTTGTGCAGGTAATTTGAAACATATAAAAGACTGTTGTTTTGTGATATTCAGAGAGACTAACTGCACATCTGACTGGTGCACAGTAACCTCTCGTGTTCGCAAATAAAATTATTGCTTTTGAGTTTTCTCTCAGTCTCATTCTCTCTGATGCTGTAAAGTTGGGAGGAAAAATACAAGGACTGTATTCAAGGGCTTTTATAATTCCTTTCAAACACAATAGTTTGACCTTACTTTTGAAAACGGTGCCCTTTCCTGATTCCTGTCAAGTCCATCTTCATTAAGTAAACCACTCGGCTGTTTTAATTCACCTTTAATCTGACACGTATTTCTTACTTTCAAAAGCACTGCCCTTGTCCTTTTTGTTATCACATCCATCTTGATTAAATGAATGTGATTTTTGAAAAGAAACTAAGCCTTCAGTCTGACAAAGTTTCACAGTAACAGACGCAGGATACATGGGTTTGCCTATCTAAGCTTAACTCGGCTGACTGAATGACTCCTATGCACACAGTAGCACCCGCACATACCCCACTAGCATTAACACCTCTCCGTTGTAAAGTCTTTCATTCGATTCCAGTTAAATACTTGTGTTACTCCTATTATTCTTCCTACACAGTTGATACTTCCAGTCTTTACACTGAGAACTTCACTATGTACACTCCTAGCTCATGGTCAGTGTGAACAGACAGCCATGCCCAGTCTGTTGAGGCAGTGGAGGGGCAGAACAGGAGGAAGGATCCCAGGACATTTTTTTTTTTAGATACAAGGACTCTCTGACACCTCCATTCCTCTGCATGTACGTTAGAGTTGAGGAACACCGCTGGATATCGATCTCCCAAGTGAAAGTAATGTGACACATATGACCATGCATGCATACAGATGCAAACGTTCACATACTGGCAGTTGTACTGATCTGTTGAACAGAGATGGAGACAACAAAAATATCATGACCTCAAAAAGAGTAGCAGAGCTGCTTGGGTCAAACTGACAAGCCTGAAAACTCAAAAGATTTAAAACAGAACCTAATTTTTTGTGTTAAATTTGCATTATTAGTATTGTCATCTTCCCCAAGTGTCACAAAAGAGATGCAAAAATTCTTGGCTTAGCAGGGTCTAAGGTGCTACAATATTGAAGCTTTCTCGACACAAATTTCAATTTGGACAAACACCAGCATGCCACTCAGAAAAAAAAATCTTTATCTCTACTTCTCTATTTAACATGCAGTTTTAGGGTCAAATACAGGAACATACCATCATTGATAGATGTGGGGAATATAATAAAAGATGGAATGAATGCCTCGTTTTATGATACTCGTTTCTTTAGCTCCCAACGAAACTCAGTGATGGCTCAGGCAGTCATAGTCGTTCTGTAATGACTCTGAATCCCCTCCCCATCTCATGCACTTACACACACACACACACACACACACACAAACACACACACCCACACACACACACACACACACACACACACACACACACAGTGCCATAGTGCTGAAGTTTTATCTAACCAGGTTGCATGCTTCACAAGGAGAAACAGTAAGAAAGAAGTGAGCCATAATAACGTAATTACCATCTAGTACCGGTCCTGCTAACTGCAGGAACACGCCTGCAGTAGATACCATTGACAACCATGGTTGTCCATGGTTCAACCACGATTAACCCTTGTCATATAACCATGGTTCAGCATAGTTCAGCCATTTGACATTTTTGTTAAATGGCACCTCGGCCAACTCTCAGACCATGATTTCTGACCATGGTCAGCCTTAGTAACAAACCATGGTCAACCATGACTAAACACTTGTCAACCAAAGTTAAGCTGTGATTTATAATGTCATGTCTGAAATCAATCAAAAGCACTTTTTCTCAATCCATCCATCCATCCATTCTCTATACTCACTTCTTCCTCACAGGGGTCGCGAGGGGAGCTGGAGCCTATCCCAGCTGACTACGGGAAAAAGCCAGGGACCCACACTGGACAGCTTGCCGATCCATCGCAGGGCACGCACATCATTCACTCTCCCTCTCATACCTATGGGCAATTTAGCATCTGCAATTAGCCTGATATGCAGGTCTTTGGACTGTGGGGGGAAGCCCACATAAACACAGGGAGAACATGCAAACTCCATATTCGAAATTCGAACCCACAATCTTCTTTCTGTGATGCAGCAATGCTAACCACTGTGCCACCGTGTGGTTCAGTAGTTATGCATCTCATTTTTAGGTTAAGAGAGAATGTAAAATTGATGTAGGTAAAAATAGAAAAGAAAAAAAGTCTTAGACATGTTCAATTATAGTTATTTTGTAAACTGTCTAATTAAGTCATCTTTACAAATCTAGCGAATCTACATTGATTATTTATGCAATACGTGTCATATTTAGCAGTTATTAAAATGTTTTTGTCATCTTCAATGGGTTGGTGAAATTTTGATTATGTGATATGACGGTACTTGATGGGATAGTCATTGAAGTAAGGATTACAGTAAATTACATAATGTTCTCTATGCCATAACCTTAGATAACTAAACTATCTTAACCCTGGTGAAATAATGATGGTTAAACATGAAAAGCTTATTGAAAATTATATTAATGGTTAAGTTCCTATCTGAATATCTTAACCATGGTTACTATTTTACCATGTTTGGCAACCATGGCCATCCATGGTCTGCTGCCCAATTTACCATGGTTCATTTACAACGTACTTGACCATGGTTCACTTGACCATGGTTGAGTAACCATGGTCATCCATTGTTCGTAGCCAGGGTCAACCGTCCATCAATCCCTTAACCATGGTCAAAACTATTTCTAAACTTGGTTGAACCGTGGTGAGCAAATGGTCAACCATGGTGACCATGGTTGTTCTCCTGGATGTCACACATAGTAACACTTTTGATTGTAAACTTTCCATGCAATGCAATCTGTCAGCTTACTAGGTTTTTAGGTTTTTATGAATCGGTAATTCTATCCGATGGGGTATTGACCTCCTCCTCCGTTGTCCACCCATCATTGTCTGTCTGTCTTCCCATCAGTTGTAACCACTCTAGCTGCTGAACCATTATTGGAACAGCCCTCAAGTTTTGACAGGTAAAGCAAATTGGACTTCTCCAGAAGGCTATTTGTTGTCAAGGTCATCAGTCCAATTTTGACCTCATTTTTTGTAGGTCAAACGTCGGCCACGCCTACCAGTGAGGCAAGCCAAGGGGGTTAACAGTGCCAGGCATAATCTTTTCCTCCTTTTTCCCCACCCTAAACAAAGCCAAACTGGTGCAATGAAGTGACCTGCTGCCATCGATTCAGTTGGAGGATGGGATGTTATTCCTCTAACTCATGAGATGACTAGCCCTTGCTTCTTTTACACTATGCAGCAGCACTGCCCATCGCACGCTGCCTATGCTGCTGGAGGATGAAGCAGTCAGTGTACAATTTGCACCTGGCAGACCTGGACTGGCTATTAGAGAGCAATGAGACTGACAAATTTTGACAGGCATAACCCCTATTGTCCCTGGCAAGACTCAGCTAATTGTTGCCCTGCCCATGCAGACTGCGGTAATTGACATGGCTGGGATTTTAACACCCGGCCACAGGCCTTCCAGACCGATGTCTCAGCTGTGAACCATTCGAAAGCCCAGACTAACATCTTTCAGCGCATCATTGAAAGGTTAATTTAATCCCTAAACCTCCTGTAACCCAAGGTTCCAGACAAGCTTTTGATAAAGTCATCAAGTGAACCTGCTATCTGTGATCCATCCTGATAATTTCAACTCAGCTCTCAGATGTGCCAAAGTTAGGAAATGAATTTGTTTTAATAAGTGATTAAATAATTGCGATTCATTGAGGAAGTAGTTACAAAGACACAAGCATTTCACTCATCAATTTAAATATGAAGTTAAGAGTAAAAAATCAAATTGCTGCACATGAAAGTGAAATAGCATTTAACAGTAAGATTTAACAATTTCGCATGAGATTTGTATGCATGAGGATTTTTTTCAGTGATGAAAAAAAAAAGTATTGTACAGAATAAGATAATCTCTTAAGCTTTGCTAAGCACTGAATTTGACAAAATCAGGTCCTAAGAGTTCTTCCTTGCTAGCATGCATGGGCTCATGCTACACAGGCACACACACTCACACCCACTATGTCCAGTATTTTTCTGGATAGTGTGAAGGAGGGACTCACTAACTGTGTGCGATGTAATGATGTAATGCAGTGATAAAATGTCTTCGTTGATCTATGGGCAGCGACGGGACTGCATTAACCATCATCAAATGATCGTAAAAGAGCTGCAATGAAAAAAGATGCCTGAGAGCATCCAGGCCAAATTTTTGTTGATATGATGAAACTAGTAATATCTTTCAGGAAATATCATTGAGGCTATATTGTGCATCATAACTGCATGGGGATAAATTTAATTTGCATGGTTGTGTGTTCATTGCAGTTAGCATATGGCTTTATATGGGTGAGTGTCTTGGTTTGCCTGATGTGATTGACATTAAACTCCCCGGCACCTCTTTCTCCTATGATGGGTGATGAGACAGAAATTTCACATCAGTATGAAAATGACCTTAATCAGCATGCAATATTCACTGTCGGAAACTGTGCTGTGAGTCATTGATCTAGACATTGATGGTCTGCGGAAGTGCAGTCTGAGGGTGGGGGTGTTTGGAGAGGGATACATCTGTACAGACATCTTATGCCCCGGGAGAGAGCACTATAAAATCAACTTTCATTTCAATATGACTGAACCAATCGTCCAATTTTTGGTGAAACTGCCTGCATTTTGGAGGGAGGGAATGAGTGGCGGAGCCAATGAGAGGGAGGGAGAGTGAGATAATGGGTGGGGTTGGGATGGAGGAAGGAAGGGAGCACGGTAAATCGAGAGAGAAACGGAGAGATAGGGAATGTGGGATTGCAGATTGCCTCCCTACCCTCTGTTTCACATGTCGACAGCCTCAGCCTCTAATCTGGGCCTATGGGCAGGAGCTCTGTGGAGGGGGAGCCAGGAGCTGTGTCAGAGAGCTGGGGAATCGATAGAGCTTTGAGGTCTCAGGCAGCAGCAGGCAGACAGAGGAGAGGGATTTCAATACTTTTGCTTTCATGTGTGAGACACTTTGACCAAACATGAACAGTACCCATTTCTGAAATGCAGGATTTTTTACTCCCGTGATAAAAGAGCTTTGAATAGAAGAGATAAAAATACAAAAAAAAAAGCTGATAAAGCAAAAGGAAAATGAGAGAAAAATAGTATATACAGTTTTGCTATTCCTTCTGGGAAAAAATCACTCTGGAGAGTTCTATTTTAGGCCAGTTAAATGAGAGGTGCATTTTCACACTGTGCCACTCAGTAAAGACCCTTGTTTTGTTTTTTTGCCATCTCTTTTCAAGAGAATACTCTGAAATGGCACATACTGCACCACTCATCTATCACGCCTCCAAGGGAACAGTCTGAAAAGGACGCATTTTCTGGAGCCAGTCGATACATTTGTGCTGCAGATCTGCTGCCAAGCACTGAGTCACTGCACCAGCCTCTCCTCCCTGTAGCTAACGTGTCATTTCGTGTCCTTCTTTTGCTTTAAATTGAAGGAGTCGCGCTTTCAAGAAGTGGAAGCTGCGCCAGGTATAGTGGAGCCTTGGCATCTCACGGGGACATGTTTACCAGATACACTGGGTAAATAAGAGAGAGTAGTCAAGTGAGAAGAAACACATACAGCTGTAGTTTGACGCTAACATTTGCTGCTTTAGCTAGCATGTCCTCAATTAGGTGAACATCTCAGTCCGATGGGTTTTGTTTAGACTTACAGTCAAAATGGGTTGGCAATGTTCATGTCTGGCATGAGTGCAATGAGGATGTCTCACTGTGAAAATACTCAGCATATTACTCAAAACAAAATCCTGAAGTTAAGCACATAAACCACATTTGCTGCACATTTTCCATTTGGGAAATGTTGGGTATAATAACCGGATTGAGTTTCCAGCATCAAGAAAAACAAAATGCGTCCGAAAAGCAGGTGGATCTATCATTTCTACACCGCACAATTACATAATTAATATAGCTCCTATCCATGGTGCACCACTGTCTTTCAGACTGCAGATGCATTTAACTTCCAAGTAGTATTCTAGTTCACCACTGTGTATGTACAGTATGTTTCCTGCTGTTTCTGTTATGATTCTGTTCTGTCTGTTATGATTCTGCTATGCCTGTTATTGTACTGCCATGTTTATTATGAGTCTCCCCTTCCCTGTTATGTTTATGATCATGTCTGTTAGGTTTTGTCATGTTCTGTTTAGTTTTTGTATTTTGCCATGTTTTCGTTTTTGCCATTCCCTTCCACTTTTCTGTTATAGTCCGGTCCATGTTTTGCCATGCCCTGCATTGCACTTACTAATTGATTAACAAGCTCTCAGCACTCGCCTTGTTCTAGTCTCCGCCTCTTGCCTTCACTTAGTCTTTGCTGCAATTCAGCGGATCCTTCGCACCTGCTCCACTCTGTCCTGCGTCTCATTATCTGTGCACGTTAGAACTCCCTAACCGGAGCTGTATGTTTTGTCATAGGCTGTCTCGTGTTCCCTGTCCGCGTTTTGGCTTTTGCCAATTCTATGTGATTAGGTTCTCCCTCATGTTTTGCTCCCACGTAATTAGTTTTATCCAGGTCACCTTTTCCTAATCATAGCATGTGACTTCCCTTCTGTGTATTTAAACAGTCTTCTCACAGCAGTTCCCCGTCAGAACGTTTCTCTTGGTTTGCCTGTGCTACGCTTGTTTTCGCCTTGTAATCTCTCGTAAATCTCTTCTGACTGGACCGTCCCTGATTTTTGATTTTTGGCTCTGTATTGGAATTCTTGTTATCTCTGTGTATCGAACCTCTTTTTGTCTGACTACGATTTTTGTGATTGGTGCCCTGCTTACGACCTGGATTACGCCCTGTGGATTTTGATTTTTGGATTGTGGACTGTGTACCGTTGCCTCCCGCTCTGCGGGGGTTCACCCCCCTTTTCCAATAAAATCCCATTTTTACTGCACTACTGGTTCTCGCGTCTGGCTCCAGATTGTTACCTAACAGTTTCAGGAACACAAAGCTCAATTAGTGTCCCTGTCCACAGTATTGAAACATAGCATAGTTTAATGAGCTGAATACAAGCAAACCTTCCATTCTCAACAGAAATGATAGCAGCTGGTCACCCTTTCACTTCTTGCAACATCAGACAGGCCATTTGAAAAGCTACTTTTTACCTCCGCTCCCTTTTATACCGTGCTCTGATGCTGCTGACTGCCTGCCAGTCACTGTTGCGATGTCTGCTCCATGCCACAAAAACCAGTTCTAGCAACAGTGCATTAGCCGGCAGAGAACACAGCGCTATTCTCAAAGCCTCACAACCTTTTGCACTCTCTCTACCCTCCCCACAACACTATTACTTTTTCTGTCTGAAAGTCTCTGAATATTGCTGCGCTTCCTCTTATGGAGTTGATGAGAATAATATGGGCTGGCAGGTAAGGCTTTTTTCAACAGTGTTGTATAAGCATGCATTCTTTTCATTTGTGACAAATGTATTACATCTATGGGTGTGGCTGTCATAATAGTTTTCTATCTGACTTTTAACAGAGTTTGCAATTGTGAGCAACTAACTCTTGGCAGGACAATTTAGCTCCAATATTATACAAAACTTAACTTATTTACTAAACTTGGATTTTGCATGTTAGATGTGATCTTTGAAAATGGGATTACTTAACTTTGACTGAATGGGAATTTTGAACCTTTTTAGCCACTTATAAATTGTGGAGTGTGAGGCACCAAGTCATATGTGTCCGACAACTGGTGCTTAGTTTTGGCAGTTTTGAACAAATCTTGGGTCGGACAAAATACTTTGATTGGTAATGACTTGTGCATTCCCTGGTGACAGGTCCTGTTCCCCCTTAACTACAGGACTGTTGTCTGTTCCACCTCTGCCCTGCATGCCCTCCTGCTAACATTCTTAGGATGACCCATTTAGGCCCATTAAAGTTGAACAGAGGGCCATAAACTATGTATGTATGCCCCTTCAATTCCTGAGACAATAGAGAACACCAAGTTACAGCCTTGTGACCACCAGTAAGACAAGAGCACATTCCTTTCTTCATCTATTCATTTATTATTTTCGTATTTTACTTTTATTTATTTTTCATTTATTTGTTTGTTTGTTTTTTGTACCCCTGATTGCCTCCCAAATTCGCCTATATCACTTTTGGAGCAGTAATAAGACTTTTCAGAGGAATTTGATAAGTGAGCTTCATTGCCATCGACAATATTCATGTTTGGTCTCATTAGAAACAGACTAAACAGACTAACAGACTAATAATCCATGAATTTCTTAATGGAAATTCCTTAGTGCTCAGCTCTGCTCCTAATAACAAAAGGGCATTTTAAGACATGAATGGCAAGTTTCATAAGAGACAGTTTATCAGTTCTCACGCCTTCTGACATCCACAGCTCCACCAATCAGCGCCGCTTCCTTTGATGACCGAGAAGGGGGATGCCTTGCACTACCCTCTTTGAAAACACATAAAAATATGGGCCTTTCCGCTGTACATGGAATTTTTTTCCAAACCAAGACCAACAAGGAGTTTTGACATCTGGACAGTGGATTTGGGATTTGATGTCGGCCTTTTCCATCTGACTGTCTTTTGATTTGTAAACTTTAATCTGGCCTTCCTTTGGACAATTTCAGGAGGTACAGTACAAGCTTTGGTTTGGTGTTTTCTTTATTTCTCTTCTTCCCTAATTGTTCGTGTCTGTGTAATTCTTGTTTAAGACTGTAGGCTCTCGTTCGCAATGTTGTATATAGGTGTCTCTTCCAAGGAGCTAAACTATTTCTGAGTAAGTTACTAGTTAGCTATTTGGAAGGTACAGCAGGTTCTCCCAGGTTCTTCCAGCTCTCATCATCCTTCTCTTTATAAATGTGTCCTTTTTGCACATTGGTGATCCTGCTATTGGCTCCCCTCAGCCCAGTTTGTAACACCCACAGCTGCTAAAGAATATACAACTTAATTCTTAAATTTTAAATGAAGAGTTTTTCTTTATATCTGACTCCGGTTTGCCCTCAGGCGGCACAGCAGATCTCTCTGGCACCTTCCTGATGAGTTCTCTCTCCTGACAGTGCGTGCAACACTATCAGTGACAGTATCACACAGGGCCTGCATCACCGTCTCAAGGACCCAGAATCAGCCAATTAAACACCACTGTAGTTCCAGGTTGCAAACAGTCACATTTACTAGGATGCAGCTTTGACGTTCAGAGAAAAATGCCCACGCAAGCTCCCAGATGAACCCCCCAAATACACAGTTATTCTCCCAAACACCACTGAAGCGCTAACCATGAGAATACGTTTTCCTCTTTTTCAGGTGAAATATCTGTTAATCCTTCCGTTATTTATTCCATCATTTTGCATCACAATTTTTATTTGTGTATGGAGTTTTACAGCAAATTCACAACTCTCAAGCCGCTTTCACACTGGACAAGAAACAAATTTTTCGCACGACAGATTACATTCAAAGTCAATGCAAAGACGTTTCGCGTGTATTCGCGTCTTTGCATTGACTTTGAATGTAATCTGTCGAGCAAAAAATTTGTTTCGCGTCCGGTGTGAAAGCAGCTTCATGCAGCAAATTAACACTGATGTGGGACCATGGGGGAAGACAGGATAAAGCTGCAGTTGAAGATAGAGAGAAAGAGAGAACAAGAACAGGAATGGAGGGTACTTAGTTAAGTGAGATGGGTCTTTTGTGATGGATAGAGAAGATAGACAGAAAAAAGAGAGATTGCAAGAGCGAAAGAGGAAATGATATGTAAAGGTCCACACGCTCAAGTATAGAACACTGATTTAATTGCGGCTCCTCTAATCGACTCATACACTGTTCATTAAATCTAATGTATTCCCTATTTATTGTGTGCATTTACACCTATAAAGGAAGATGAGGTTATTTTCATGGTTCGGTTCCTGTCATTATGATGACAATTACACTGAATGATTAAATTACCTAACATCACTTTAATGCTTTAAATACACATTTAAGAAAAAGGACATGCTTCTACTGTCGCTTATTTATAGGCAAGGATGATAAAAATGTACATTTAAAATAAAAAAATCAATTTTATGCCTGATTAAATTTCAATATTTTAGTAGCAAATACCACCAGTAAGGAGCCCTGAATATAATTATCACCAGCAAACTTTACTTTTCTTGGGTTGCTACACTATTATGATACACACAGCAAGAAGTATTTACAAACTGATAGTGAGACTGGAAGTGTTTGTTCCTCTCCCTGCTGTCTCCAGGTGATCAGCTTACTGCAGGATCAGCAGAGCATTTTTAGACAACAAAACATCCTAGATGTGTTGATAACACACAGATAACAGAAATCACATACTGTGCAATATACTTTCTGTATTTCAGTCAGCCAAGTCACATGTTAATGGCAGCATGCGCAAATAGACAATGACAGTTAGTCTCTGACCTTCACGCACAATTCGGCTGATTCGGTTTGAGCAGTAGAAAGCAGAAAGTGGCAGAAGACATGACTTCATGAATGGTTCTGGGAGAATTTTTAATTTGGGCTCCGGCACAACATTCCCAAACCCAAAATTTACTCATTGAGTTTCATTACTTTCTTATACACGAACAAAAGTATAATATTCTGTTTATCACATAACTGAATTCCGTACAGAAAACAAATGTAATTTCTGATAGCGCCTGCTATATGTTAGCATTGAGCTAACTCTATTGCTCTGCTTTCTTAGTCACGTAGTCACAGAATTTTGTGTTTGAACTAGCAGCGGGTTGTAAACTCAGTAAACTGAGTAGCTGGCTAACGTTAGCTCGCTAGCTAACAAACTAATGTCACAAAATGGTAAATGGTTATGAAAAAGAACTGCATGCACTCTTGCTAGCTAAGAAATGTTAACTTATGTGAGTGGGGCCTAGCTAGCTTGTTACAGTGCTGAGCCAAACCGATTTAACCGACGTTACACTTGGTATTCAGTTTGGCTAAATATTAACAGTATGACGTAGCACAGAGTGATTTATTTATTCTTTTTTTTTTGCAAAGTGATATGTACCTAAACCAAGCTTAATATATAAGAATGCAACAGAGAGGGTAACACTTTATTTTGATGGTCCCTCTGTAGATGCTCAACAAACAGGAAATAACGTGTCAACAACATAAAGGTTGACTTTCAACAAAGGATGATTTGTAGACAGTTCAAATACTATAAACAAACACATCATCACGCCATCTACTAAGTGTCTTACACGCGACCTTAATCCTTATGTTGACGATCTACAGTATGATGCTAATAGATGCTCAAGAAACTTTAACTTGTGTATCAGCAGATGATCAGGTTAATACTTGGAGACGCTCAACAAACTATCAACAGAGTATCAATAGATGATCAGGTCAATATATGAGATGATGCTTGTAGATGTTCAACTGACACTGAATAAAGTTCCAGCAGATGATCAGGTAAACATTCAGGGAGATACTTCGAAATACTCAACTTACCATCAACAAAGTTTTAATGGATGATCAAGTAAATGTGGTGCCGGCATCACCGTTTGTCTGTTTTGGGCAAATGATCCATATGTTTCAGTTAAGTCAGTTCATGCTGATTCCACTCACACTATCAACACATTGTCAGTAGATGATCAGGTTAATATACAGGGTGATGCTTGCAGATGCTCTGCTGACATCAATAACATGTCTACTGATACTTAAATGAATGTTTCTTTAGCATCTCTGAACATGTCACTGTAGATTGTCAACACAAATATTTAGGTTTTGTCTAAGATAGTCTGTAGATAGTATGATGATGTTTTTGTTATAACATTTGAACTGGCTACAAATCATCCTTTGTTGATAGTCAACCATTATAAAGTTAACATGTTTTTTTCTAGTCTGTTGAGCATACACAAAGGGACCATCAAAATAAAGTGAGACCCAGGTTTATCCCCAAAAACCATGTCTGTTGCAGGAAAAAATAAGGACCAAACACCAAAAGGAGTGAATAATTTCTCCACTTAAAAATATGAAACAGGATGAAAACTCATTTAACTTTTATTGTACTGCAAGGACAGTGACTTAAGGTCACCATAAATGTCAGGAAACGCAGACTGATGGTTTGGGAATATCGTGTACAGCAAGCAGAAATGCTTTTGTGGTTGACAGCCTTATCTGTGCGTGCAGACTTATGACAGTCAGGAGACAAGCATTCAGAATTTATCATGTTTAAACCAAAAAAAAAAAACCCCAAGTACCTTCCCCTAAAGCAAGTCACAGCAGAGTGCCACACCTTAGATTAAGAAGAAGAAAAAAAACATAACTTTAGGGTACAGCAGTGATTGATTACCTTTGAGTTTCAAGGTTTACTCCCGCGGGATGCAACAAGCAATCCGGCGGGCACTGGGACCATGAACCCAAAGGCTGAAAAAGGGACCCACTCGCACAGGCTGGTAAGAAAAATAAAAGACATTTAATAAATATACTTTTTAAAAATGAGACAGGGGAGCAGCAGCAACACATACGAGGCTAAAATACCAGAATGCAGCTGCACTGCCAATTGGCAGAGCAGCTCTTAAATACTCTAAACTTCACCTCCACTTCAACGAGCAACAGGTGTGGCTCGTTGAAGTGGAGGCGAAGACAGCAGGAGGGGGAGGGACTGCAGGGCAGAACCATCACATTGAGCTTGCAATCGCCAACTTAGGCTGTTTTTTAAAATTTATTTATTTGTTTAATGGCCAGCTTGATATGATGCAAGCAATGGAACTCAATGTCATCAATAACTTCTCCCATTCTTAGAGCATGAGAGTGCTCAGTTCACCTGTATAGGGCAATAAACTTCTCAAGTAACACAATTAGGGAGTAAAACTAATTAAAATCCATGCCCCTCCAATTATGAGAATCTCTTTAAAAGCTCAAAGTGGATTGTAACATATGGCAGAATTCAAGCATCACTGCTGTCCAGTAATTTACAAATTGCTTTATAATGATAATGATGATGATGATGACAGTGTTCATGAGGATTTCTAAAATATATCAAATGCATAATTCTTATCATTTTTAAGAAAATGTACCATATTTCAACAGATAGCTCCTCAGTGTATTTCTACACAGGTTCATTTCAGATTGCTCAATGTGCTCTCCGCAAATACGGCAAGACGAGCTTGATTTGCCCGGATACTAATGCACGCTGTAATTGTTTCCACAATTCTGCTGTCGCAAACAAATCCAAACTGAAGGCAATTAGACAGGAAATGCATAACATAAACAACACATACGCTGCCATAGAGCAGCCTAAACAAAGCAGTGAAGACACTGTTGTAACATTAACTCATTAAATTAGCATTTCAGAAAAATTAGTAGCATAATGTGATAACTGGCTACTCACATGTGATTATGTAATTGACCCACCAAGATAAGAATAGACTAAAATTTACCTTGACCAAGGCAAAAGACTTATCTCCTGCTATTGGAAGCGTTTAGCAGCTCTTTTTCCTGTTAAAGGTTGCACAGCCACTAATTAGTAAAAGTGGAGAGCAGATGCCAGGGCTGAATTTTGGCCGCAGTTCGCGCCTACCTCTCACCTCCTTTTCCCCCACACTCTGTGTGCCAATGACAGACAGCACAAATAATTGCTGTTGATTTTAATCTTGTCAAATTCCTTTCTATGATAACTAATCAACAATAAAGTGGCACTGACATGAATTTTAAACCCATGAAAGACAATACTTTTTATGTTTCCGGATATTTTTCCTGTCATTTGAGACCAAATACACAAAAATCCGTTCAGCGGGTTGGTTATAATAAGCTTTTTTATTCTGTGTATTTTGCCTCCCGTGGATCGGTTTCATACTGCCCAAGGCCAAGTTCCACTTTGTTCTCGCTGGCATGCATGACGTCACATCAGTGTGTGCGTGCGTGTGTGTCCAGAATGATAATCACATAGCTAACTTTAACCTTGAAATTTAAAATTAGTGGCCCCATGCCCATAATAGGATCCGCAAATCCAGTTAGACTGTAAGTAAATTGTGGGGTTCTTGGCCAATTAACACAATATCACAACATCAACAATTAACATTATTGCTAGAGCGTAAGAATAGTAGCATGCTGGCTACCTATGGGTCATACTGTGATCTGTGGCTAGCTGGCTAGTCTCTGCTGCTTTTGCATGAACAAGGATAAAAGGATGTCTTGTACAGTAAATCTCGCGAACATACTTTAACTCATTGCCGACGAAATACTTTAATATAAAATTGTCGCGTTTGTACGGAATACTTTTCCCAAAAATTACACAATATAAAGTATTTAAGTACAGGTGGCCCATGACCACGATCGTCAACTGATTTCGTGTTTTCATTGGACTGCAAATAGTCATCCACACCGCTGGCACTGGCTTACCGTAGGGAATGTTAGAATTTGCCGCACCGTTGGTAGCGGCTTGCCGTAGGGAATGAGTTAATGCATTTGGTCTCTAGATATCACCTCTCTGAAGCTTATAATGAATCATTTAGTCAACATCAATAAGTTGTGGTCGAGGACATCTAGTGTATATCGCATTTGTAGATGAATAGCTGTGTGGACCACAGCTAACAGTAACCTTGGTCACCCTATAATTGCTGCATGGTATAAGTAAATTGGTGTTTTATTAACTTATTGCTTAAACTGACATGGTTGGAACCATTTATCGGTATTGTACATGGTTAATTGCTTTTGCTGCAAAATAATTGATCGTATTAGTAAGGTAAAATTCCGTGTCGAACTTCCATTTGTTCCGGCTTTTTTATTTGCCAGAACAATTTTAAAAGGGGCGCCAATATATTTTGGGGGAGTTTTATCAGTGAGAAGGGGGTTTAGAATTTTAAATTAATATTTGATATCTCCAATGCATATGCTGCACACGCCCTCGCAACCCGGTGTGTCATCAGCATAGACTCTATAAAAAGATGGACGCAGCGATGTCCTAAGTTATTAGCCCCAAAAACAAAGTCTGCTTCGTGACCGTAGACTGTATGTGACAGGCTCCCATTTGAGGCATTGAGCTGATAAGCATATGGTCGTCACTGGAGTACATTGGGGAGGCGTTAGCAGTTATGGATGCATGTGTCCAGTGGCAAATGGTTTTATTTAGCTAGCTCGTATCAACATCAATTGCAAACTTTCTTTCCTGATGGATTACATAGGATGTGCTCTTCCACGCTAATCAGAAGTCCCGCATGTACATGATTATTCGTACATGTATCAATAGTGTTGGAGCAACCAAAAGCGACACCAATTATTCCCTTCCTTTCTTTACTAGTAGAAGCCGATCTGGGTGCCGTTATTTCAGTAGAAGATACCGAGCAAGACAGGGTGTTTACATTTTCCGCCATCGCTACTCTAGCAAACTCAAATGAGAACCCACAAGATCAACAGCCACCGCGAACACGCAAAAACACTGATGTGACGTCAGATGACTGCTCTCTGCCAGACGGCAAAAGCCGCGAGTTTTCGAGCGATGGCAATTTTGTGCGAGAAGTCTGAACAGTGATAAATCTATTAATATATACAGTACATCAAAATATCAATGTGCTTGAGTGTACTTATGTTTCAGAGATTACACTTATCACCGATGGGTTGACAGGTGTCACAGCTACTTTAATATTCCATGCAATTGAACTTAAGGAGGATTTTTGACATTGCAGCCTTAGAAGAAGAGAAAACACACAAACAAAGTATTCCAACAGACCAGTGATGAGAACATGATTCAATCTGAAAAAAACTGGGCAATCTCTCGTGTCACATCTCTACTGCTTAACCCATTAACGACCATTTTTTGTCCCATTTTCGAGACTCGACACATTTTAACCTGTGTAACCAAGTGAATGTGTTACTGTGACTAAGCTGCTGTAGGTTAATCAAGGGGAGTAACTTGCATCCAGGTAAAGTGTTTATGAGAGTAGTCTCCCTTTACAGCAGTGGTGGGGGCCCACATTTGCATGAATTTCTTGAATCTTTACCAGCACAGTGCTATGCTCTAAAAGGTGAGCGTGCCATTTTTTTTTTCTTAGTGAGGTATAAAAATGTGTCTAAGAACAAAAATAGGAGATTATAGTATTATCCAAATATGTATTTCTTAGAATTATGTTTTTTTTTTTAATATTTTCGACAATCTGTTATCATTTGTAATGGGACATATTTGGGGTCCTCGATGATAAAAGAATTATTTTTCACCAGAATTTAAGCATTACACGTTCAATGTACACCATACCCGATAACAAAATGTTACTTTTACTTTGAAAATAAATTTGGGCATTAATGGTTTAAGGTCAGCTGCTTGCATAAATTCATTTTATTGCAGAGGATCCCTGCCCGCTCAATATCATAAACATCTCCTGAATACACTATGTGCAGTATATTCTGAGTATGGCTATTTATTTTACCTCCCAAGGTGGCGTCAAATATGCAGATTTCCACTGACCTCATGAACATCCCCCAGACAGCATCAGTAAGTCGTTGTTAACCTAGCAGATTAAACAGATCAACAAACTTCAATCTTTATTTCTTTTATGACATATTTATATGGAGCAATGACCTACCATAAGAAAACTAAAAGGAAGGGAAACCACAGCAATTTAAGCTGACACGTGGAGGACTTTGCATTGCATTGCCTAGGACATGCATCCCACATCGGTTTGAACCCCTTTATCTCACCTCCTCACTTTCAGTAATTCCGCATTTCAAGCTAGAATGTGTTTTGCAGCACATTCATCATCCTAGCTAGGTAGTGCTTGTTCAGTATAGGGGGGCCACATAGCCCTGCAGACAGCCTGAAACTGAGGTTGACTGCTTGATTGCCAGTTGGAGCAGTACTGCTGTGCCTATTGTGTATAAACTGATTTGCCGCAGTAAATATGCTCAGTTGCGTTGCCGTACATGTGAAGCAGGATCTAACCTATTTCCAATAATGTGGATCAAAAAACCAGCGAATTGAGATCAGTAGCAGCTTAACAGCTGTTGTTACAGATGTGTGGATCCATAACTGACCCACCACTTTCTGAGATCCCACGTAATTTCAGTATGAGCATCTGCACGATGCCTCTCCCACAAGCCTACGCAATTTCAGTGGTCCCAACACCTACAAAATCAAACCATTCTCTGAGGGAGAGCTCTAATTCTTGGAAACAAACAATTTAGAACTTGAGGATCCTGCAATTATTCCAGATGCTTTTTTAGGGCAAACAAAGGCTCTATTGGTTTTTCCAGGAGACTCAAGGTGGGCGGAAATTGCACAGAACAGTCACGCCAACACTGAACTATACATTTTCCTTCATCAGAGCAGATAAGCAATCACGTTTTTGCACATCTTCCTCCAATTAAAAAAAAGAGATAATAATTCAAGATAATAATTTCTTAAAACAGGCTTCTCAGCACACTATATTCCCATAAAGCAAGTAATGCTGGACATGAAAGATGCTTCATTAACATCAATGGCAACATTGAGAAAGGCAGTATTATGACAGCTTGTGTCTATGACCCCAACACAGACTTTTCCAGTTTCTTTACACCCTGTTCTCCAAAATATCCAACTTTTCTAACTTCTATATTACTTTAGGAGGTTAATTTTCAGCTATACCAGACCCAGATCTTGACTGCCACTCCTACATACCTCCCACTTGCCCTTACTGTATTTGTTAATTAAAATTAAGAAATATGTGTTGTACCATTGACTGACAGATATCAGGTGACTATGCTACGCAGAATATTCGAACTACCCCCCCCCATCACTCAACACATTCCTGCATTGACTACCTTCTGATCAAAAGGGACTCAACACAGAGCTCCGATGACATTCCACTATCTCTCATGAGCATGAATGTGAGGGGATGTGCCTCTATGAGACATAAAAAGGCGTGGATGGACTATTAAGACAACAGTAGCTTCTGATGCTTTATTTTAGTGGCCTCATTTCTCAAGCCTCTCTTCTGAGACACAATCCTTCAGTGCCACCTTTTATGTGGATTGAACTCCCTCCACTACATTGAAAAAGCACATTGAGGGTGCTTTAGCATTAAATGTGCTCAGTGAATACAAGGTGGACACCCATGGGTTAAGCTCCAGCATCTCCAGTGGTGGATACTTGCCTCCAGAAATGTGCTTGGTGATGAGTTATTTATTGGGATTAATTGATCTAGTTTTGTTGTGTACTTCTCAAAGCAAACATTTCACTGAATAAATTCAGCTGATAGTTACACTATCGACTGTAAAGCTATTCTGGTGGATGTTATGTATTGTGGTGATTAATGAACAGTCCTCAAACTCCATTCATGAATTGCTACAGTGATGGTAGTTTTCTGTGGTTGTCTGTGAATCAGCAGCCAGCTTAGTTCATGGAAATGGTATGTCTGGATGTCTGGATGGAGTCTGTGCTCGGGAGTTTCATCCCTAGTTTACAGGCTAGCTTGATCACACCAGCCTCTTAATCTGGACCCATTTGGCACATCTATTCACGGATTACTTGGCACACAGTACCCCTTGATACAGACAGGTAAATTGTGAAGGTAATAAAAAACTTCCCTCCCTACTGGATTATGTTGTTGTAGCTCTGAATTATTCACAAGAGTAAGAGGCAGAAAATGTAAGAAGGCACACGAGCTAGCTCATGCACACATTCAAAAACACATCAGCAATACCATTCAGTGATGCTGCTATCAGTGACTATTCCAGCAGGTGATCCTCAGCAGAATGCATTAGTATATTTTACTCAAGGGAAAACCCAATCTGGCCGCAAAAAGACATTTACCATGCTTTTTTTACCATGTCACTTTTTCTAATACTTATCAGACCAAATATTTCTATTGCTTGCTTCATGAACCTACCTACATGAAATCTAATAATAATAATAATCATCGTTATCATCATCATCATGCTTACCTACATGTAAATATCTGTCGACTCTTACAAGCTGTGCTCTCTTGTGAACCTCAACCTCACACCTCAACCCTCAGTCTTCCCTTTAAAACTGAACGGAAATACCTGTCTGTGCTTTCATTTCAGAAAACAATTATGTTGGGTAGACTGCCAGCATTGAAGTCCAGCTTCGACTTAGCTTATCTGATGCTTCTTTTTGGAGACGCACCAAGGTTTTATTCTATCTGACCTGGCACGTTCACTTATTGTTGCAGTGAAGCAGATCCTCATCATTGATTATATTACAATGCTATTGGTGCTCTGACCAGAATTTGGGGTCAAGTCTATCTCCAAATAATAAATTTGGGAACTGAATTTCAGTGAATGCATTTAAAACTTCACCAGGAAAAATAGAGATATTCTTTCGAATACCAGAGGGTTTTTTTTTGATAAAATTGAAATTAATTTGTCCCCAACTCAGCACATTACATTTTCAGCTAAATAAGAAAGCCTTGAGATGGCCATAAAGAAAAAAAACACCGAATTCAAGTGAGGAGGAAATACCGTTATCTGCATGAGACAAAGATCTCTTGTTTTTAATCAAAAACTAAAAAAAAAAAAAAATGGCACCGCTTCTTCACTAATTAAAACACTTAAGCAGTCCCTTTACATTAATTTGTCATTAAATCAGAAGGGTCCTAAATCAGACCCCTGTGGTTCTCCCATTTTCCTGTCAGTTCTGTCAAGGGCAGCTGCATAGACCTCTCAGATCATAAAGTCCATCACTGCTCCTATAGGGGTACAATGGCATGGCATTGGGCAGTGCCCTCTCAGGTAGTTCAACTGCACCCTTGAAAATGTTTTTGTACCTTTTTAGCTGCTTAAAGCAACTTCGGGGGTAACCTGGTGTATATGGTACCTTTAGGGACAGAAGTGGATACCTGTTGTGCCCTATGTCTGAGAGCATAGGTATGGAATGATTGATTTTGGCAGGGGTGCCTTATAATTGATTGATACTTGAGCGATAAAGATGGGCCTGAGGAAAGGGGCAAAGAGAGGGTTAGCTGTGGTGCCTGTTGTGTCTCTGCCCAACAGATGAGCATGAGTGGAAGAGGAGCATGTTGAGGTCTGGAGCAGCAAACAGGTTGTCAGACAAGTAAACAGTGGAAGAACATTGAATCAGATGTTTTTATGCAAAAGATTACTGTATTTTCTCTGAGCCTATCTCTCTCACCTTGAAAGAGCTAGTCTCTCACTACAATTACCAGTTCCCAAGAGTAATTTATTCCCTTAAAATCTAGTGCTATCTCCTTCACCCATTCTGCACCCTGATCGAGGGTTTGCTGCAGAGTTTTTAGGCATTTTCTCTTTCAGAGTATTTCATTGCAAACTAAAGGCACTTTCCCAGGTCACATCTTTGTTTCTGGTTTACAGTTTAAAGTATAAACAGATATTTTTCCTGGAAAAAAAATTTCAAATGTTATTCTGTTCCTGCTTTTACTGTTGCACTAACAACACAACACCTCAGTAGTTCCAAACCCTTGCCTTCTCTGCCCCTACTTTCCCTCAGAAAAATGTTTTTTCACCTTTCTAACATCTCAAAACTCAGATTTTTGCTCTCTTTTTCCAATGGAAGTAAATATCCATGTTTCTTACATTTCGACTGGATTACCGTAATTTAAAACTCAGGGGTATACCAACAGAGCTGTCAGCAAACTTCACAATTTTCTACGTCTCACCTATACTCTATTCTAACTTTCCTTCAAACCTTATATAAAGTATCTCAAAAATTGCCTTTACTCACTTCTGTGACCTTACCAAACAGAACCAATCTCACATACTCCAGCACAGAGACTCTATTCTCGATTCTTGTTACATCCAGGCTGGTTTATTATAATTCACTTTATGTAAGTATCCCAAACAGAGCTCTCAGCCAACTTCAAGTATTCAAAAACTTTGCTGCTTACAGTTTAGTTCAAAGCTGTGTTTGTGCCAGTTTGTTTGAGTTTACATGTCCAGTTCTGAATGTGTTTGAGTATTATTCAAGATTGTCTCTGCTTATGTACAGATGTGTGTGTTTCAGTGCCCTAATTAATTGTATAAATATGAGTATGAGACTGAGTGCGCATACATGAGTTTCTTCACAAGTGTGTGTGTGTTTGTATCCCTGGGGACTTGAATGTTTTGTATGAGAGACAATCGCCTTCTTTTGTTTAATTTCTCTTTCACCAAGTGTTTCTATCATTGCATTGTTGGCTGTTTTTGTTGGAATTTGAGCCCTTTTTTAGTGTTTAGGTTCTGCTGCAGATTGTATTTGTCATTTATGTGGTCCGTGAGAGGCTCTCAGATTGAATATATTAGTTCTGCTTCAGTGACCTGAGCTGAAGGTTGCAGAGCCAACAATGGTAAAACCTCTTTGTGAAGTGTCTGACTAGGCAGTTGGTTAGCACAAGAAATTGCCTGGTGAATGTTTGAAGAGGAAAGACAACAGCACACATACAGACACATATACACAGATGCAAGGTTAGCTGAGTAAGAATATTACACCAACAGCAGTTTACATCACTCTCAGATGAGTAGAAAACACTATTTTTAACTTAATGAAGATGTGAAAGCTTGTAAAACACCGACGCAAAGATGTCGTGTATCTCATGCCTCGCCACCCCTCCCACAGTTGTACATGATTATAACTATGAAAATACAAGCCTTCTATGTTAGGAACCTGACAGCTAACACCATAAAACAGGGCTGCTCATTATTCCAGCCCATTAACATTTCTAACTGCTCACACTTTTTGCAGGCTGATTCACAGTCCTGCGACAAAACGACTTAAAAGCCCTGCACCTTGCCATGTGGTAAAACACAGCCCTCTGTTCTGTACATTAGAAATTCCAAGAGTGTTGAAAAATAAATTCAATTTTCTCCATAATGAGGCCCTGTCAACAAAACTTAAGGTTCACTACGCTTAAAGATCGGCACTTTAGTGATGTTAGGATTTGATGTCAAGCTCTTTGGTCTCTGCAATGCTCCTGAATCTGGCAATGTACACAAAGTAATATGGTGGTGCCACAATGATTGGCTTTGGCAGGGTGCTGCACACACTGCTGGCTATTCTGAAGCTGTTTGCACCATTGACTGTGACAGGCAGCATTGGTAACAGTCACTGGCAGGCATACTGATATTCTCTCTTTGTTTGCAGCCACTTTACACACAAACACACACACACACACACACACACACACACACACGAGAGACCTCACAATTCCCACCCCTGGCCTCTTTTCTATTAGACCGAAGCCTGGTGTGTCCTCTGTCAGTTAATATCACTCGAGGATGAAGGGAACCCACCAGTTAATAATATTGCAAGTAATTCCCTCGCTCTCCATCTAGGTGTTACATACTCTGAAGTGTGTGGACACAGAGGTGGACAAGTGCTGATGAAAGCAAGTTCACATTCACTGCACCATGGCCACTGTTGTCACTGGCACCTGCTGCACACGAGTTGAGACATTGTCCTTGCAAATTTAGTAGCATGTGCAAAAATTTTCTTTTACAGTCCTGTACTAAAAACATCATATCCATCTTACCTCAGATGAATGAGGAGGGAAAGATACTCCCCCTCAAATCTCATCCCCTGCAGTCAGAGTAAATCAATCCTGCCATACATGCTGCAGGAGGGGATAGCTAGGCAATTTTCCGCCCTTCAATGAGTGACTAAAGGCTTCGGCTGCTGCCTCATCTACCCCATTTTAATTTACTCAATTCAAGAATGTAATTGAAATTCAGTTCACAAGAATGAAAAGAGCTAGTAAAGTTCTGAGATGATTTTTAAATTGCGCAGTTAGTTCCAATTCAAGTTGTTTCATTGACTGGCTGAACTGAAAATAGTAGTGACTCATAAATCTGACTGCTGTAGGGCATACGTCAAAATCACAGGAGTGTTTCTCAAAAGTGGAGCAAGAGGGAAGGGGAAGTGGTAGGACTTTGGCAGGGAGGCATACTGAAGAGACCAGCAGTGCAAACAGAAACAGGAAGTGATCGAGCAGAGTGAGGAAAAAATCAAATCACCCCCAACTGCCATTGTTCAATCGGAAGAGTTTTGGGGCTTTTAAATATTGACCAGACATGATGTTTCCTTTATGGTAAATGCCGAGTGGAGCCTCTTTGTTAAAGCAGCACCTTGGTAACAGCCTACAGAGCAATGCAGTTGAAAACTGGTGCATACCTTCTTAGCAGCATTTGAAGGCATTAAATTAGTACAACCAGAAAAAAACCAGTCACTTGCTGGTGTGTCCTGTCCATCTGGAACTTTGCTTCATGGAACTCAAATCAGTAAAGCATAGTCATGAAGATCATGACCAAGCCATAAGGTTATTGGCTATAGACTGCATACCATGAGTCCCTTCTGTTTCCAATGGCAACCATATGTTGCGCCCGCATAATGTGGTAGTGCTATGGTATACCATTAAAGCCCCGGGCGCAGGGACTTTCTCATTGGCCCAGAAATATTTCTGAAGAGGAAAACATGAAAACATATTAGCTATCTCAAAAAAAAGTCTGATTTGTTCTGTTGTTTTTAAAAGAGCAACTGGTCAGTATTCAAAAAAAGTGAATTCACTAAGAATGAAAAACTGCTAGGTCAATTTCCTTTGCTTGTCTGACTCGACAGCCACTCCAAGGCTTGGCTGAGGAATGGGGCATCAACCATTAATAAAGTAGTCATTTATATTTTTACTGATGGTGTTATTATTTCTGAAAATCTTTTAGATTATTCCTCTCAACGCAAAGTCCACCTCAAATTTGAAATTTAGAAGAGAAAAAAATGTTGGCTCTGTGCAATTGCAGGGCAATTTCTGCATCAGTAGTGGACTCGGTGACAGCGTAGTGACTATTGATCTATAGTATTCCCCAATTTTTTTTTAAAATTTTTATTTAACCCGGGAAGTCCCGTTGAGATTGAATTCTCTTTTTCAAGGGAGCCCTGGGGGTTGAGGTGGGGAGGGAGAGGGCAATTTGCACAGCCAATGAGATCAGTGGATGATTAGGAGGCTAGTCAAAAGAGCCAGGTTGGGACTCTAGCCATGACACCGGGGAACCCCCTACTCTTATCGATAAGTGTCATAGGATCTTTAATGACCACAGTGAATCAGGACCTCAGTTTAACATCTCATCCGAAAGATGACATCTCCTTCAGTACATTGTCCCCGTTACTGTACTGGGGCATTGGGGCTTATTCCACCAGAAGGAAGATCGCAACCTGCTGGCCCACCAACATCTCTTCCAGCAGCTACTTGGTTTTCCCAGGTGGTCTCCCATACAAGTACTAACCAAGCCCACACCTGCTTAGCTTCAGCCACACAGCTGGAGCAGATCGAATTGTGGTATGACTGTTGGCAATATGCTTTGATAAGGGGGATATATCCACTGTCTGTGCTGAGCCAACAAGCTGAATTGGCTCATTATGAAGCTTTATGGGAGCCTTAGAAGCCAAAACACTTTCAAGACTTGCTGGAAAGGAAAGGAGACTGGGGAGCCAGGTGTGTTACAAGTTGCATTATAAGGGCTCATTTAAGTCTAATCTTATAGAAGTGTGAGGGGGTGTGCTGGTACTTTAGCATTTGACACAGCTAAATTACATTAATATTGCAGCCCTTGCATTTTACCAAAAACATGTTATTGAAAATTTTTTCATCGTGACTTCATCATGAATTATACTGGACAAGATCCCATTAATTGTGCTTCGGTGCTTAGCTCCAGACAGTGTATTCTAAGAGTGAATACCTATATTAATCTGTTTTAATTTACAATGTATATTGTATAGCTTTGGTGAATACACTGTTATAAATTGACTGAATTTATCAGTTAAATTAACGCATTGTCTCCTTGTTATTTTAACTGTAAGTAGAGTCCTACACTTTTAACTAGTTTACAGTTAACATACACGGAACCTCTGATATGAACAGATTGTAAAATTACAGTGGTAATAACCCGCAAAAAAGGTGCCAGTTTATAAAAGTGTACTTTCTTCATTTAAACTACTCTTGTAGTATTTTAGCTTGTATTATTGTAGTACACAATCACGATGGATTGCTGTCTTGACAGAGACTCTGTTCCCACAGCTCTAAATTAACTCCTGCAGAGCAGAGGAACTCCTGGAGTCACAAATAAGCAAAACAAATGAAACACCAAGAGAGCACTGTGATTCAAATCTTACCATCTGTTGAATAAAGTTTGACTTTGTTTGATTCATGCGGCTTTATCCAACATCTTGCCAACACTTTATCTGAAAACTAAGAATAACTGAGGAATATCTGTACTGTTGACCCCTCAGAGAGAGAGTGAAACTCACCATGCAATGACAACCAAAGTCCAAGTAAATAATCAAGGCATATCATTTATAGTACATGGATTTCTCTTATTTATCTTAAATCTAAAATATATTTTTCATGAGTAAAACCTCATTTTCAAAGAAAAGTCACGTATGGAAAATGAAGGGAAAAAATGAAAGCACTGCAAATCGTCTAATTTGGCACTGAGCACAGGTAAAATAGAATCAAATACATCATACAAGCATGAATGATCATGAAACTTGTGATGAAGTAAGAGGCAAAGCAGCTGAGAAGTAGGAGTGATTTTCAATACAAGTCTGACAAACTTAATTTTCTGAGGAGAAGTTGTTACTTATCAGGCTCCAGACCAGGAATGAAGTGCGGCGGCAGAGTGCAATGCAACACTGTAAACCCAGATAGTGTGGCAAACTCAAATGTTTTGTGGAAACCAATTACCTCAAAAAAATTATGTAATTGCATTGTATGGACGGTACTTAAAGAAAATACGGTAAAAGTTATTCTTACCAAGTTTTTATGTGCTTTGAAGACAAGATCACTAAGTTGGCTTGCACAATTTTTTTGAAGTCATCAGTTTCCACAAAACAATTGAGTGCATCACACTATCTGGGGTTTACAGTGAATAGGCAGTTTTATTGACGGCAGTACGGTGTGATTGGAGACGGAATCTCAGAGGAAAAAGAGCACAGTTCAACACAGATGTAATAGGCAAAGCTGGGCTCTTGATCACCAGCCAGTGGCTTCCAGGATAGCAGCCGGGTGGGCAGCACACTTCGCCAGAGCCAAACTGTCCCACAGGAAGAATGGATTAACTTGAGGGGGAACTTGGTTCCAATCCTGATGACTGTAGGATTGGGAGCTTGTTCCTAACAAACTGGAGGGAGGAACAGACTTGGAAAGATTAACAAGAACATGGTCCCAATCCTGAACCCTGCTAAGGCTTGGGATCTTGTTCCTATTAACCCTTTGCACAGATGCCAGATCTTGCCCATCCTTGCCAATTGTGCATGACCCCAATTAAGGCTTTATAACTCAAGATTTGAGCATCTCAGAGACTGGAAAAATTATTTCAATGAAGCAGGACACTTGTATCACTGTAAATAAAGTTATTTCCATTTATTTTTTACATTTAGTGACAAAAAAGTGCCACAAACGTAGAGAAACTTCATAAAAATTCAATGCTGAAGTTGTTTTGCACTGACTTACTGAAAAACAAACATGAGCTTGGAGGTGAAACAATACATTTACTGGATCATAAACTCATTGACCAGAAGTCAGCTAAATCTGTCAGTGTTACTCAGTGCCAATAATAATCTGTGAGACAAAATACAAGCTGCCTCCTACTTTTCCAAACAGCTTAAAATTGAGATTTTTTTTTTTTTTTTTTTTTGCTTTGGTGTGAATTATCAATCATGCAATCTCATATGGCCAACCATCTTCACCCATTGTACAAAATTTTGCATCAAAGGCAAGAGAATATTACGTATTATTTTTAAACATTTTTGACAGTCAAAATGAGGGGGCCTCATATATAACACCTGTGTATTTGCTCTCTAAACTAAACAGAAAACTAACTGAAAATTATACATCCATAAAAAACTTGATACAGTCCTCAAATATGATGCTATCTGGGTTACAGGACTCTTTGTCCCCGGACTTTTTGTCCCTGGACTTTTCGTCCCAACTTTTCGTCCCCATGGACTTTTTGTCCCCGGAATCTTCGTCCATGGACTTTTCATCCCCGAGGACTATTGTTAGGGTTAGGGTTAGGATTAGGGATAGTGTACCCTAATACAGGAAGAGGGCTAAGCATTATTGGGGATGAACCATCCAGGGCCGAAGAGTCTGGGGACGAAAAGTTCACGGGGACGAAAATTCCTATGGGATGAAAAGTCCGGGGGAAAAAAGTCTGGGGAAGAAGAGTCCTTGAGCCTGTAATATGGTCCCCAGAACTAAAAATAATGCAAACTTATACTCACAGTCTCTGTGTTAGCAATACATACTGACAACGTCATTCTCTGCTGTACATTATGCAGTACTTCTGAATATATTATCATAATTCCACTGTAGTGCCATGAAGTTTTACAAATGTGGCTATTTCCAATCAATCCACATGCAAATGAATGCTAATTTTGGACATTCTGTAACATGTGTTCACGCTATTTCTCTCAGAATATCAGTGGATCAGGGGGTCGTGACCATATTTTAAACAATTTTTAAAAAAAAAACTGGGCCAAAACTCCTGCAAATGAAATTTAAAGCTGTATTTCCCTTAAAAATCGTACAATGTACAAGCACAACTTAACTTCTCAATGATCATGTTATATCCATTTAAGACATATTTTGAATAAACCTTCCATGCTTTACGTGCAAATGCAATTCCACTGAATTGCTCCCAGGAAAGTGTTCGTTTACAGGGATAAATGCTCTCACTGAGACATATAATGTCAATGAATAATTTTGTTCAAATCAAAGCACTGAAATAGGAAGTGAATTACAGCCAAGAAGCAATACGAGATGCTTCTTATGAAACAGCTACTCAAAAAAAATTCCAATCAGAATGCTTGAAATAGTTTTTGATTTCTGAGAATAAATGAATAAATAAATAAATATAATTTTTCAGTGAAAAAAACTTCTAACTACCCCTCTCTTCAATTATAGGCCTTTGCATACCAAATTTTTGGGATGAATAGTTCAGACATTTAATAAAATGACAGCTTTTTTTGTCAATTAAATTTTCCACACCAATGATGAAAAGATCATCAGTGAAAAATGTTTAACTGTTAGATTTTCAGTTTTTTTGCTACTTTGGAAATACTAAATTAGTCTTTTATAGCTCCTGGTGATATCACCTCGTGTACTGAGCTAACACATTACATCAGAAAGCAGCAGATCCTTCTTCTTGTCACAAATTTATTCACTTGCTTGCAAGTTCTGCTTTGGCTTTAACCCTTCAGTGTCGTGGGCAACTATAGTTGCCCGATGATGTAAGATATCAAAGTCATATGCTGTTGAAAACCTATCATGTGGCAACTTGTTTAAAAGAGCTCCCGCAGGGGAGCTCTTTTAAACAAGTTGCCACACGATAGGTTTTCAACAGCTCAGGATAACTACATTTTTAATTCCTTGAAAATGTATTTGGCGCTCAAAGGATTAACACATGAGCAAAACCAGGAAACTGCTCAATACGATATGGTCAAAACGGCAATTATTCAGCGTCATTCCTTGCCTGTTTCATTTTGTAAAATTAAGGCAGTGGACACACTGTGGTGCAATTTGAGTGTGTGCAATGAAACGCTTGAACATTCTTATTTTCTTGAATGAGCTTGTGGACAGGCTGTCACCTTTCTACTCTCAGCTCTTAACCCAGCTCTCCCCTGATTGAAAATACGAAGATGAGGTGAAATTGAATGGCCAAAGAGTATTTCATAGCATTGGTCACTTTTAAGGTCGACCAGTAATATTTAATTAGATAATTAGATTTTGAGGATGAGGAGAAGAAAGCATCAGAAGATGAAGATCCACAGACAGAAAAAAGCAGAATGACTGCACAGCCCTATCAGGTAGGCTTAGCAGTAGTATTGTTTCATATGACAAATTTATACAAGCAATAAAAAATGGATTTGCAGTCTGTGTGCAAGGTCTGCATGCATGAAAGATGTTTTGAATTATGAAAGGAAAAATGCATTGACAGTTCATACTTGGTGAGTAAAAGCCATTTTAACGTGGCTATCTGAAGTCAGGCACGCATTCAAAAAGATAAGACTTAGTTGGTTCATTAATCAAGACACATGTCTTTGGTGTAAGATGCAATGAATCAAGCCAGCGCCTTTAAATACACATTATCTGATTTAGGATAGACTACACAAATATGAGAATTGAAAGATGATGTGAGCAGGCTAAGAAACTCCATACCCTTAAAAACCACCTTCATTGGATGATTTTGTTTTAAACCAACACTGTGATACACCATGCTGAAATGGCCAGCCAATTTGGAAGAAAGGAGCACGAGCTGGTGAGCTGAAACCTGTCGGGATAGAAAAATCCTGTGAGCATAAAAGAAAAAATCGAAACCTTATAAGGGCTTAGGGAATGCAGTGCGGAATCGGAGTGATTGGTAATAAAAGGTGGGGTCTCTAGGGCCCCCGCACATCTCTGAATCACAAAGTTACCATCATATCAGGAAAGATTTGTCTCAACGGATTATGTGCGATATTGCGTGGAGGATTTTCTCCAATGTGCTGTCCCCCTAGAAGTCTTGTGATGAATCACAGGACGAAATAGGGAGGAGGAAGAGACAAAGTAGTTTTCCTTACATTATAAAGTTGCTCTTATTTTCCATGAGAAACAAATCTAATTCCACTGCTTGACTGCTGATGATAATCATAGTTTTAGATTTTTTTCTTCTCTCTGTTTTCCCCGCCCTCTCCCTTCAAGGAAAACCTCACTGGTGAGGTAAGCAGCACGGCCACTGTGGTGGATGAGAGAAGATTTATTCTCCTGTTGAAGGAAAACCCCTTCAAAACAGTTGGCAAGATCAAGAAAATTCTCCTGGATGTAGGTGTATCTGTCAATGTCAACAACATCAACGGTGGTACTCTACATTGAGGTGGTGTGCATAATTAAAATTATGTTAATGTCCAAATACTTATGGACTTGAATGTAATCATAACTAAAAGTGGGGAAAAAAAGTTCTACCTTTCATTAGACAAACACCACAGATTTCTTCCACAGAGAAATCGAGCAGCAGATATCTTGCAAATGGTGCATCTACACACTGCTCAAAATTTCAAGTACACCCTTAACCCATGTTTGTAAGTGTGTGGGAAAGAGGATGCAAGGTTGAAAATGTTGGTAAATAACTCGCATAACTTTCAACATGACTGTGCAATCAAATTTCATGGGAATGTGCGTGGGTTATTTCCACTGCTATTTCATGAGATATGTGCCATTGCGTGTCTACTCCCTGCCAAGACTCTGAGCTCATCACCTGAGTATGCAGTGAGACCTGGGGAACGTCTCTCTGTAAACCAGCGGTGTTTTCTGGGATGTCTCTAAGAATGGTTTGAGTTGGTGTGTGTGTGTGCCTTCAAGAGTAAACATAAGCTTTCCTGAGAGGACGGGGCGGCTGAGACCTCGGTTTTAGAATCATGCTGGTTTTACAGCAAAGTTATGGTGTGAAGGTAACATATACACCCCTACTGTATCAGCCTCACTTTCTCTTGGATTAAAGTCATGAAAAACAAATATGTCAGCACTACAGTGCCTGAGAATAGAAAATCAAAAACGCTAACAAGCACATACTCACATCCACATACACGCACACAGTACACACGAACACCCACACACACATGCATACACACACACACGTGCGTGTACTCGCACCAGTGAATAGCAGAGACCTGTCACACTACCCTAGAAGTCTGCACTGGCTTGACTCACATGAGCTCATCAAAATGAAGAAAAGTGTTCATCTGGCTTTCCATCTAAGCACTTGTGAAGTCGACATCTCATATCAAATATCTTCCCACAGAGAAACAATAACTATCATTTCATGGGAACCCAGCTTGAAATCGCTGGTGGACAGCATCATAGACCATAATCTTCTAATTGAGTCCAACAACATGTTCCCAACCTTTGACTGTTGCTGAAGTCTTTGCGGCTGACATGGATGAGCGTGGAAGACGAGAGGCACAAAGCCTTGACTTGTTTCGGCCAGTTTATAGTCCAGCGATGAAGAGTTGCCTGACTGAAATAGTGAAATTTTCATAAATATCTTAATATTTCTTGATACAGACAAGGGTCATTTTCATTATGAAAAATTACAAACTTTCCAGTGACGTTCCAAGGATTTGCTCCTGCAAAAATGGAGGACAAAATAATTTTATCACATTTCAATTTGTCCAGTGCCATACTTCTCAAAAGGAGAAAGCAATCATACAAGGCAGCATTCATTAAGGGAATCAATTCTCTCATTAGAGAATTAAGGTTCATAGGGTTCAAAGATGTAGAGTATTAGCCTGATGTTGTACACAATACATTGCAACCAAGCATTATTGATCAATTTTTGTCAGTTGCAGCAACATGTGTCAAACACAGACCAACACATCACCAGCTAATATCTTCGGGTGAAAGACTGACCTAACCCTGTGGTAGGTAATGTCCTGCAGCTTGAATAGAGTCAACTAGGTCCAGATACCCGAGTAAGACGTATCTATCACAACCGACGCAATGACAGGGTCAAAGCTAACTTCAAGCACCAGTGACTGTCACAGTGACCTCAGGAGGACAGCCGCTCAAATTATGAACTACAGCTGGTCATTTGTCGCTGCGATAATCTGTCGCCGGACATTAACCTGGCCTTAAGTTTCAAATCCTGTTTTAAACCTGTGCTCAGCCCTTGAGAACATCAGTTCAACAGATATGCGTCCTGTTCTGTGAAGGGATCATGGGCGATATATGAGCTGTGTTAGTCACACCAGATAAGGGTGCCTAAAGAGCAAAAAAATTAAAATATAATAATTACAATAAATATAGTTGTTTGGCTTTTGGCTATGAGCAGCTGTGAGAAGCTATAGATGGAATAAGTGCAAAGAATTTTACATTTTAATAGGCATACAGCGCCTTGCTTATTCTCCAGTGTCAGCAAGGCTGTGTTCCATTTCAGCACTTCTGAAATACGCTGCAGGAGTTCAATTTCCCCATTATCACTTTTGTATTTATAATCCCCACTTATGCTGCTTTTGCATTACTCCTTGGATAGCACTTTCTTAGAACTGCTTACCTTTGAACAAATAGAATATATCAAATCTACATTTTAAAAACAGGATGGGTGTAAGTGAAATAAAAGGGAATTCATGGTAAAGAGAGAGTGGCCATTTTGAATGGAGGCTGCAGCGTGTAACACCATCACTTTATAGGCCTGCTGTGCTGTACTTTGATGTTCCTCACTATTCTATTATGTGACTTGGGGAAAGCCCTCTTCTGATTGTTTAGAGTTTCTGAACAACAAGGATTACTGAACCAAAATACTGCAGGGAGCTAAAATCTTTCAGAATTGGTTTTACTTATTTAGTCAATTCAAGCTTATCATACTTCAGAGATGAAAGCAAAGACATCCTTTGTCACCACACGCGCAGGTTATAGTTTTTTGCCTGGTTTTTGTTTGATTCTCTGAATACATACACTGAGAGGCCAAATCATTCTGATGAGACAGAGGCGGGGAAACTATTATGTCAACATTCACCCTCTTCTCATTAAGACAGCTGTGATCAGCTTCTGTCAAAAGGGGAGTGCGCTAACCCAGTCCTGATGGTTTTCTCTCAGATTTCAGATATGCAGACACAGGGCGCGAACACAGCAGGACAGGCAAATGAGTGTGACTGGAACATTAATACTCGTCTGAAAAACAGGCCTCGGCAAAATGACAGATAATACATGTGTGGCCATACAAACTCCAATCTGAGTAAGAATGCCTAAACAAAGAAATATGACCTGAATTTTACTTTAATTGTGTAAGTAAAGTTGAGTGTACAGTACAAACAAGCAAAATATTTGCTGCTTTTCCCTGATAGTCATGCTCTGGTCATTCAGAACTTTGAAGGTTCGACATCAAATCCAAATATCAAGAAGGAAGTAGAGAAGACGAATAATGAAAATGGACATCAGACAGGTACATTTGAGGAGTCGACTGAGCTAACACAGTGCAGAACAAATCTGCAGCTAGCCTTTTAAGTTGACCTTTGCACTTATCCTACTCTTCCTCAGAATTCAGTAAATTCTAATGCACAGATTATGCATTTGAAAACACAGGAGCACTCAGGGAAATGCATTTCCAATACATAGTGACATACTGCGATGTTTGCTTTTAGATTCATATCGTTGGTTATATTGAGATATTGCACAGAGCAATTACTTGATTTTTTTATTACATTAATGTAATTATCTCAATATAAGTTGATATATTACTAAAGTTGACTGCTTTTATATCCACTAGGGAAGGAATCTAGTCATAGAAGGACCCCACTGTGCGGAGGCAGGGTCTCAAGGGAGATTTGCTTCAGTCATAACTTAAGGTGCTGGGCAGATTTGATATTCACAGACCATCATTGTTCTAAACCCATAGAACAGTAAATCATTCATATTGAGGCAAGAAAATCTGCTGTTTGGCAACTGTGATATTAATGTGGCAGGGGTCAGTCAGATGACTGGAATCAGAAACGAGTAAATAGATCTGGAAATGTCTCTCCAAGTCTTGTGGTTCATATTTGATTGCCTGTTGCTGAGTCCTATTACTATATGCATGAGGCTGGAATAGCACTTCTAAGCACAGCCACTTACAAAGTCAAGTTTTTATGACACTTCAGTTGCATATGTTTTCACAACATACCCCACAGGGAGGCTTGTATGCACTCCTAACTCTATATATCAAGCCCATCACCAGCCACACATATGCTTATGGGAAGCACAATTTATTATAGGATTTTGTAATAAACAAGAGTTTTGGAGGTTGTGTGAACTGCTTTTAATGCACCACTCACAAACAAAAACCCTGAAGGAAACATAAAGCTAATATGGAACATGTTCCAAGAAATTCAAATTAAAAGCAAGCCCGCTGGGAGCTAAATCAGTTGATCGAGGAAAATGTTTCCTTTAAAGGATGATTCCCATGGCAGCAACAATAATGATAAAAATGCCTTGAATTTTTTATGTCATAAAAAAAAATGGCCGCACATTATATATGCCACTCTATGTACGGGTACATATCCCCTATATTGTTTTGGTATACTGGCACACATGTATCATAGGAGAGAAGCAAGTCTTGAAGCAAAGTTTATGATTATAAAGGAGAATTTTGCAATTTGTGTTGCTATTTAGTTATTTTTCTCAGTGTGCAGGTCTCAGCGATTTATGTTGTTCATGAGTTTAGTACATTAGAAAGGGGGTGTGGATCTAGAACAGTGGTTTCCAATGCTGGGACCCAAGAGATGAACAGTTTTCTCCAAGATGATCTATGAACTACATGATTTAAGTAATCAGGAGCTTTGTGGTCAGGTGATCTGCTCCTCTTGTGTATTAGTGCTGAGTTAGAACAAAAATATGCACCTCTTTCAGGTCCAATGCCCACAAGTGTTCAGTGACATTATAAAAACCAAAAAATATGGACAAAATTAATATTTGTACTAACCACTTATGGCCTATGGGGAAAAGGCTTGCTAAGTTTACGATGATAACACTAGTGTTTACTTGCACATTAAAATAAAAAGCACTGCACACTGCTTGTGTCTAACGTGTCTAATTTCACAGATGGACATGCATTCTCACACTTGTGTTTAGCCCATGCAACAAATGATAGCTCTCACTCGGGACAGCAAATATGCTGTTAGGGGCAAGCCGGTGCACACTTTGGTTGACCCAAGTTCACGCTTGCGAGACTGCATGCACACAATCAGTGGTTAGCAAGTGCACCATCAGAAATGAGTACACCCGCAACAAAAGAAACTTGAAATGGGATCACTGAATGTAAAAAGCACTGAGGTTTGATGCCTTATTCTTCCTCCAGCTCCCATCATTATTGTCAGTCTGGTTGACAAGGGCAGCGCTGCAGCTGAAACAGTCGGTGCTAGCAAGTACCGTGAGCATCGGGGTCAAACAGCACGAGCACCGCTTCCCACTGGCTCAAGTTTCCCTTGGGATTCTAATTTGCCTCTCGCGGCTGGAGCTCTATGTGCCGGTGTTTGTTTGAAAAAGGAATAGTTCTGTGGAACTGGAGATCATGTTGAATGAATTTGGCATTCTGAGAGATTGCATGACCAATTCATCCTTTGTTTTTTTAAATTTGGTTCTACTGCTTTCCTTCATTGCGGAAAAAGGCATCCTGAAATATGCCATGCTGACTACTGTAAGTCCACAATCCAGTAAAAGTGCTGTGCTACCCGGGATAGTGCCTTTGCTCAACTTTATTCTCCCAGTGAAAATTCCTTCTCTTGTTTTAAAACCTCTGTATGTCAAACCCCTTCATTTACAGTATATCAATTGAAATTCTATCAAAAATCAGCTTATTATATCCTCTTAAAACCTAGCTTCAATACTGTTCTAAATCAAAGCAGTAAAAAAGGTCTCCGTTTGTTTGGTTATACACCAATATGTTGCGTCCCTCTTGCTTAAAATTGCTGTACTCATCTGTATTCAACTTGACCAGAACCTCTGAAACTAATGAATTTGCTTGGCCTGCCTTTTAGTGTGACCAAGGTGATGCGTGGGATATTCTATCTCCAGATTTTCTTTTTTTTTTTAAGCAAAGAAAACAGTATGAACTTTGGTCTAGGTGTCTGTTATGTCTGGTTTTACACTTTATGCACTGAAACACTGGGTAATTCTACAACCAGATCTACAAATTAGTACAGTCTAACTTGGAGCACTGGATGCGTTAACCCTTTCGCAGGCAAATTTTGGCCCAGATGCATACCCCCACGGACGGATTAATTTTGGGTTTTTACCAAAATATGATTGTTATTCAAAATAACAATAAAATAACACCAAATCTCATAATAAGTTTCCCATAACTGATGTTTTTATGTTTTAATCCTCTCCAGAATCGCTAAAATCGTTTGGATCCAAGTCACTCCCGCTCTCTGGATATTCAAACTCATCGTCAGAGTCATTCAATAAAGCAAAAACTTCATCCACGTTGTATTTACGTTTAGAAACACGGCTAGAATGCCGCTATTTGTACTGTCGATGCCATGTTCACATGTCCCACAATTTGACCGGGAAGTAGTCTCGTATTTAGCGTTTTTAGGAAATCCCATGCCTCATTCACGGCTAAAAATACAGTGCTGGGTGACCTGAGAGACAGCCAATGGTAATGAGTGTAACTAACAAGGGAATTCCCGCAATCGGGGAATTTAAAGAAGACTTTATAAAACACGTTAGTTAAAACGACAAAAATGTCGCTGTGCCTGCGAAAGGGTTAAGTTGTTTTTTTTTTTTTTTTTTTTTGTTGCCATAACTTGATTAGGAATTCAGTTAGTTGTGTTGGTAACCGTATGTATGCAAAATAATTGCAAAACCCCAATCCTTAGTGACAACATAAAATCATAAAGTTGCAGTAAGGGTAATATCTGCAGGCTAATGCACATTCAAAATGAAAGGATACATAAAGGATTTATAATGGGTGAGCCTGAGATTTCAAATTTATTAAACAAGAGTAGTAATTTTTATTCATTCCAGGCCTTCGGCGAGGAATATATGAAAATTACCACTCAAGTTTTATAAATTTGATTTCTTGGGCTCATGAATTTGAGATCCTTTTCATCCCATAAATGTCAGCATTGTTTTATTTTGGGGAAATGGAAAAATAGCGTTTACGTTAGCTTGTGGTTGGCAGTCTGTTCAAGTCAATGGGATGAGTAATTCACTAGCTAGCATGCTTCTTGCCATTAAATTAATAAATTCAAGCGTCTGCGACAACAGTCACATTTTTGGGCTGGGCCGCGAATAGCGGCCAGGCCCCTATAAACGCGAATGTCGCTGAGTATCTGAGTGACTGACTGACTGACTGACTGCCTGAGTGATCAAGTTCAACGATTGGCTGGCCGGCGGGGAAGAAGTTCAGCGATTGGTCAGCCGGCGGGGAAGAACTTCAACGATTGGTTGCTCGACAACTGACTTCAGCGATTGGTCGGCCGGCGGGCAAGAACTTCAAGGATTGGTTGGCCGACGATTAGGTGGCTGGCTGGCCGGGCGTTTGTCACTTGTATCTCCTGGGGGGGTATACTACGAAGCAAGTTCAACATAGACAGGCTATATTTGAGTGAGCCGGCTCAGCAAACCCTGAACTCGCAATCAGAGATAATTGGTACCACAAAGGTGGTTGTAATCTTTCTTTGTTAATCTCCTTTTCATGCTTTCAACACTGTACGTGCGCTCAACAAAAAAGCGTTTTATGCGTCAATTGACACTATATCCGTTCACAAAATGACCAATCGCGCGCCGTACGTTCTCTGAGGTCATTATCCCTGATCCAGAATCAGTAATACTGCAGGTTATCTACCCCCGCGGCACCAGGGGGCGCTGCCAGCGGCTTAATGGGAGACACACATAGACAGGCTATATTTCAGTGAGCCGGCTCAACAAACCCTGAACTCGCAGAGATAATTGGTACCACAACGGTGGTCGTAATTTTTCTTGGTTAATGTCGGTTTAGTGCTTTCAACACTGTACGCGCTCTCAACAACAGAGTGTTTCATGCAGCAATTGACCCTATTTCCATTCATAAAATGACCGATCGCATTCTGTATGTTTCTCCGAGGAAGCTATCCCTGATCCAGGATCAGTAACACTGCGGGTTATCTCCCCCCGCGCCACCAGGGGGCACCGCCAGCAGCTTAATGGGAGACCCATATGAAGTTTTACACTCTTTGGTTGGACTCTTGAAAGACTGCATTTATGCATGCGCATACTCAGGTGGACACTTGGGAAATTATAATTGAGATATATGTTAGTGCATTCATTCAGGTTGATGTATGCACTTGTTCGTTGAATGTAATGTAAGCCATTGCTGGTTGATTAATAAAATCTTTAAAAAAAAATAAAGAAAATCTCATAGGAGGAGTGGGTCGTGATTATGGACAGTTATGAAGAATGTAAATATATAAAAAACAGCAAAAAAGCAACACTGTTGTTAAGTAATAAGGCCAGAGAGGAATTCTGGCGGAAAATTTCTGACCGTAAGTCCTCTGATGAAGGACTAGTGGAAATCACATCAGTTTCTCAGCCAAATCAAACAAAATGAAATTAAATTATAGAATGAACTTTCTTATTTCTCGGCCATTTCTCATGATCTTGCTGTTGACTACAAGGCCTTTTCGAGAGCTCATAAATTCATTTAAATTAATTGCGTTATATTTTTCTTCTCAGATACTTAACCACATTCATTCATCACCAATATCAAATAACGCTTTATGTAAACACATGGCAGCTCCTTCACTAGAACATGTTTATTAAGCGGTTTTACCCGAAACTGTGGATTCTTTGTACATGACATGCCCGAAGACAAAACATGGGGAAAAAAAGGAATCTTTGAAGTTCGTTCTTACACCCTAACTATTTAGGTACTGCCATGTGTTCACAAAAGTGACGTCACCTTCCCGGTTAGCACAACTGAAACAATAACTTTATTGTTTCATTACGATTCAGGAACACACATATATACTTTATCTGCTATCTACATCTGTTGCTGCTGTTTCTCTCAAATTCACATTCATAAAATCAATAACTGCTACCCTTACTCTAGCTCTTTGTCTATTCAAATGTATAACTTGCTTTTGATATATTTTCCTTACTCAAGACCCCCCCCACCTCCCACTCCCACTACCTCACACACTCTCACTCACTCCCACTCCCTCACTCACACTCTCGCACTCACTCACACTCTCACTCTTTCACACTCTCACTCTCACACTCACCCCACCCACTCTGTAAATAATTTATCAGCTCCAGCTCATTACTAAACTTGCACTTCATATAATTGCATGAGCTTTGCCCCATTTAGCACCCTTTTCTTGGGCCCACATTCTCATACAGGACTTGGTGGCCCAGCCATATACTAGGTTGCACCTAGTCTTGTTAACTTGTTCCTTTACTGGCCAAAGGCGTTTGCATGCTTGCTAACAAATCATTCATCCCATCGACTTGAATAAACTGTCAACTAGCAGCTATCACCAGCAATGCTGAACTGAACAGTTAGCAGCAGAATTGGTAAAGTTACCTTTGCGAACATGTTAGTTGATGTTTGTCAGTGAACGGAATCTGACCAATCGCAACGTATCATACATGCTGTATGCTGTAGGAAAGCTGTATCATACATGCGTGATACCAAAACTGTATTTCATGCGTTGTATCACGCCGATTTTTAATCATTTATGGGATAAATTTTCATATTTGTCACTGTCAGAAATACAAGTGTACAAAGAGCAATGCAGGCAGTGAATGGTTTATACAAACACCAATAAATGTTGCTCACAGGTAAGCAGGTCGGTTTTTAAAAATAAATAAATAAATAGATAAAGACAGTTATATCACTGAGAGAAAAAGAAGTAACATGACAGAAACCACAGTCCAAGAAACAGGAATCTAAAAAAAAAAGTTGTTAAATAGAACCCCCCAATCACAGGACAGACTAGCAAGGCACAGACTAGCTTCCTAACTTAGCAAAGAGCATGGTTTCTGCCAGCCTTCCAATGCTGGCCCAAATAGGTAGCATCGGGGTAGGGGTATAGTTTAGCCTTAGTATAAAAATTAGGCATAGGACTGAAAAGAAGGGTATGGCATAGACAAAAAAAGGATGATTTATTATTATTTCATGCGAACAATTACGACCAAAAAAAAAAAAAAAAAAAGTATTCCCTAAGACATAAAAATCCCTGAGACAAATAAATAAAAACGCTGTACATGTATTTACATTACAATAAAAATGCTCTATCCAGGGAAATACGCTCAAGTGAAATACATTTCCTAACACTTTCGGTGAATGAAAATAAAGTAAACAAAACTTTAATTCAAAAACTGGGAATGAGCTCAGTTCGTCAGGTTGGCCTTTCAATGTAAATACACATTTTCCAAGGAGGAGATTTATCAAGGTATTTAATTAACTAAACATTAATTTAATCTACAAACTCTGTAAGAGATGAAGTCATTAGTTTGACCTTTCAGTGGGCATACAGATTTTCAAGGGAAAATATAAAATATGTGTTTAATTAGCTTATTTATATATCTGCAAACCAACTCATAATTCAGAATTTTACTAGAACAGTAATAATATCAATGAACCCAGTTTATACAACAAAGCGCACAAATGAAGTATGATTTTTTTTTTTTTTTTTGAGGTAGAGAATAAAGTGGACTGGTAAAAACAACTTTAGAGAGTGAATTTCTGTTTTCAGCATGCAAAATCACAATCATCCTGAAAGCTTTCCACCTCACTTAGTTAACTCTAAGTAGGCTAAGGCACTTACTTATCATGCAAAATCCAACAAAGTCCAATTGCCTAAAAGATGGAACACTCTTGAATAATAGATCGCCAAACCACAAGCTCACATGTTACCAAAGTACAAAGGCAAGTGCATACAGATGGGCCTCTGAAGCAGCCCAAAGATGCAGATAAAATAGAAAAAGACGTGGAGATGACAGGAAAGTTATGTGGCAGACGGACAGAGGAAGATAGATGGATAGATGCTTTGAGAGTGACAGCTCTGGTGAAAAGGGGAAAACAAGTGAAGCGCAAGGCAAAGAAGGTGCCTTGACGCCTGTGCGTGAGGTCTGAGGTACAGCTGCACCCCAGAGCACATCAGTGAATCCTTTGGCCAATCCTTTGAGGTCAATGTGACAGTAGCTTATCAGGGGCGCCTTTCCCGAACTCACAGATGCTAACTTACATAGTTGGGCCCATTGGACGAACTATGTAAGTTGCTAACTTAGTTAGCAACTTCGCTTTTGGGAAACGCGTCCCAGGTTTATGACACCATGAAATAATCAAGGGAAATAATTCATTGGTCGGCAACATTTTGTTATTGTTGTCCTTGATTAACATTGGGCTCCAATGAATATGCACATTGAGCAGTTGTGCTCACATAATTCCTTCTCCAAAATGGTCTCGGGCAAACTGAGCATGCAATACTGAACTGCACCTGATATGTGTGTGTGTGTGTGTGTGTGTTTGTGTGTTTGTGTGTGTGTATTATGTATTCTCATTTTCCCTCCTATCAACCTATCCCTTCTGTTTGCAGATGAAAATTTATCCTCCCTCTTATCCCAGAAGAGTGATAAATAGCTGGTAAATAACGCATGTGGTCACCTGAACAGCAGGCCTCGTTTTCTGCATTCAGGGAAGCCCTCATGCTGTCTGCTTCAGGCTTCAGTTTAAATACAGAATTATAGTACATATTTCACTTAATCAACATAACACTGAAACCCTGGTGTATTTATACCTCACAGTTTTTGCATTGCCTCATCAATCAAAACTGACACTCAGACTGAACTTTTCAGTGAGTATGAGTGTTACTAAATCAAAACATTTTTCATAAATGAATGCAAATACAATTTCCAAAACAAAACTTTCTTTCAGAAATATAAATTACATAAAGTGGGGAGTAATTTGTATACGCAAGTAACTATCTCACCACAGCACGACTGTCCTTAACAATAACCGCACTTTCTGAGATGAAACTGAGAAAATTTGTCAAATTACCGGAAAATATTGCATTTTTTTATTTTTAAGAGTAGGACTTTATCACGGTTTTTCATGGCTGTCATGGGGTCTGTTTTATCATGGAGCCCGTCTGCTCTCCTCTCACAGCCACCCCACCGGAACTTTCCAACAAATGTGGACAGAACATTGCCCATCTCTAAAAGCCTGAAGAAATTATTACTAATCATTTTTCTCCAAAAGCAAGCTTTGCATTTGCTGTCCACTGCTCTGTTTCCATAGTGTTTGGGAAAGGCAAAGGAGGTGTAATAACCTCACAGAGACACTTTTTTTTTTTTTTCCTCAGTGCATTAACCTCATTATTTGAAACTTTGGCCATGTTTAATATTTACATACTCATTGTAACTCTACAGTAAATATAAGACACAAAATATGGAAAAGCGTAATAGGTCCCCCTTAAAATAAAGGGAAGCCAGACGACATTGCAGTACATTCTGCTGAAATAATAAAGCGGAATTCACCACCTGGCTTCTGCATGATAAATTAGCATATCTTTGCATATGAAATCTATCTCACAAAATCACACAGACTGCTGGATCAGACTGTATCGCTCATATTAAAGAAAGGTGTAAAAAACTGCAGTTGTTGACAGGTGAAGCTGACAGAGAACAATTAGGGGTGGATAGGGTTTGATCTCGCAATTAATGAGTGACACTAACCAGGTATTTAAGCAATGAGTGTTTTAAGTTTATGCTGCTGTCTTCTTAACAATCTTTGAATGTTCAAGGCTAAAAAGAGTTTAATTAGACCTAAACATACCTGAAAATTCTGCCATTTCATACGTGAGTTTTGGTCGGCAGCAACCAACTTGAAGTCAAAAAACTTACTTTAGCGGCCTGTAAATGGCAAAAATCTTACACCAAACGATAAAATATATGTTCTTTTAAGTACATTTTGAAAATCGGCCGAAAAAAAAACAGAAAAAAAGGTGAGAACAGTCACTGAAGTACAATAAAACACGTATATAATGGATTCAATTGGACCAGCTCATTATGTCCATCATAGGCGAAATCCTCTATATGCATAAAATGGACAAAATCCATTATATGCATAAGACCGATTATATCCGCTTTATGAGTATAACAGAGTATATCCTTTATATACATGTATGAATTTATATGTATGCTTTGTGTACAAAGATCAGAACAACCTCATTCTGAAGTGCACATACCAACTTGTTGTCTTCATTTCGTCCATCTTTGCCCTGACACAATGGATAACAGGATGATCCTGCATGTTGCTCCAACTGAGATCAATGAAGAAGACTAAAAACTGAAGTATGTACAACTGCGCCAGTTTCAGTTTCCGCGAATGCACTTTTATAAACTTGCACCTTTTTTGCCAGTTAATTTAACTGTAATTTTACAATAAGTTTAAACAGAATTCCGCCCATGTTAAGTGCAAACCACGATTAATTTGCGCAGGACTCCACTTACAGTTAAAATAAGAAGGAGACAATGCGTTAATTTAACTGTTAAATTCAGTCAGTGTATAACATTGTAGGAAAGCCGAACTTCATTTCGTTGTTCTGTTGGAACTGCATTTGTGCATGGTGCAAACCAGCTTGTCTGGTATACACGAGTGGTTTTTAATGGAAATGCATTGTGATGGGACTGGACATTTTGTCTGACGTTAGCGAAAATCTGTTGTATAAAATACGGTATATTCCATGTTTATTTAATGGAAAATTATTACAGAAAAATTTGGACTTGAGCTGTTGTCCGGTATGAGCGAGTTTCTGTTTTATATGAGGACAGTTTGGCCAGTTCTACTGTACTGGAATGTCACCCACCACCAGTCAAACTCTTATGGTTGTCAAGGAATGTAGAGTTCACTTGCACACCACGGTCTTGTTGCTATGGAGTGATGCGTCACATGATCAATTCCTGCAAATGGCCTATTGACATTGAATATGAACTCTAAAATTGAAGATGTTGCGTAACATGACCCCTCTTCCTTTAAAATTGTTCAGCCCATTGCTTCACAACCTGACGTGTGTTCTTGTCGTATGTCCAGGAGACTGCATACTGAATCTATACTGTGGATATCCGCAACTCGAGCTTTTTAGTTCTCAGAACAGGCTGTTAACTGTAACACGGAAGAAATTACTTAAAGGTAAGTGTTATTAGCCCAGTAGATCACACAAAACACAGTTTAAATGATTCAAACCTATGTACACTTACAGTGAGTTTTGCTATATGGTCGTGTTCTATCGAAAAAAATCCGAGTAAAATTGGCCTTCATATTGGGTTGCTGGTGTACTAAAATCAAACAACAAGCGCATTTTAACCAATTGAAATCCATTTCACACACTGAGAAACCATCTAACATCTCTTTTTGGCATCATAGTCCATAAGCTGATTTGAAATGATTTTAAAACTAAAATTTTTGATACTAAACACATCAAGTCTCACCTGGAATGGATAGAGAAAAGACAGGGTCGTTCTCTCAACAAAAAAAAATCACAGCTTACTCTCGATCAAAGGGCAGATTTTAGTTAGTTAAATCATGCTTATTAATCTATTGTGTCTATCCATTATTGCTTATTAATGCTTATTAATCTGTCACTTAAAAAAACATATGCAGTGTATTATGACTGTGGACAGACTTCCCAATCTGTCTATACTCAGTGTTGATTACAAACATTCAAAAGCTTTGAACTTGGATGAACTTGTCTGGCAGTTTGCTCACCAACATGAAAATTGCTGCATTCAATGGTTGTAGACAGAATGTTCTTTTGCTGAGCCTATACTGAATTATTTTGAGAGCCCTAATTTCTTATACCTGATCAAAATACTACTAATAAGTCAAAGCAAGCCCTCCTAATAATGATAACTAGCCGATTCCCTTGCTACGCACGAGCTATATGTGCGGCCATTGTTTTTCCATACAAAGTAGGCAGCCTGGGTTTAAAAGTTCATAGAATTTCCTTTTTCAACATTTGCGGCGAATTTTTTTTTTAACACAATAAAAGGTGATTGAATTAGCCGGTTTTACTTGCAAAAGCGGCTTCAAAATGCAGTTTTCACTTCAAGTTCGAAACCTGGCGCATCGTCTTTGTCACACAGTAAAGCTGGTGTATGCGGAAAACAGACTCATTATTCACGGTGGTTTCGGAGGAGATGCGTGAAATTACGCAAATTGCCAACTCAGTAATAATATATAGAAAATAATGACACCAACTGGTCAAAAATGAAAGCTTACAGTGCAGATTTCTGACTTTTTAAGAATTAGTCATTTAAAAAGTGCTGTACATTGTTGAATATAGTTCAATAAACCAAGAGTGTGGAACTTACGTTGAACCTGTATCTTTAATACCTTGTGTTGCGTAGCTTGTAGGGTAGTATATTCACTGTATAGGCTATACAGTGCATACCATCAAAATACGTAATTTTTATGTAAGTGACATGTTTATGCTTAATTATTTGGGCTGATGCCAGTAAGAAAGTCATGGGCTATGTTTAAATGAAACATACTTACTGCACTTAAAGGGGACCTATTATGCTGATCCTTCTTTTAATACATATAAGAAATGTTATAATGTTGGATGTCCGTACTCAACTTCTAAACATAAGATACAGGGGTTTTGCCGTAATCCAAGAACGTGATTTCGTGAACGTGATTTCCTCTCTGAATGGCTCGTCCCGAGATCTTCACGAGATCTGGGCAAAACCTGACGTCAGGTTGTGCCGTCCAATTAATACAGACCTAGCCAGAGCCAATCACGGCGCTGGACCTGCCTACAGCGGAAACTATTCTAGCAGGCACAAACAACTGCGGATCATACTATGCCTTAATAGCGTCTACACTTTTGGAAATACAAAAGAAGAACCGCAGTCAATATCTCTCCAAAGCTGCTTGTCCGTTTATTTTTGGACGTGAAGAAAAGCACCTATTTCTCTTCCAAAAGACGATGCCACCAGAAATCAGTGGGTAGCTTTTTTTGTTTGCTGGCAGCAAACAGCCACAGCCAAAGGGATCGTTAGCTGTTTGTGCTCAGCATTTCACCAAAGACAGCTTTGTCAATAAAGGATAATTCGACACAGGATACGCGTTTCAGCTGCTTCTCAAACCTGAAGCAGTTGCATCGATCAAGCGCTCGGAGCCACAAGCTGTAAGTAACGATATAACAGCAAATAATGTAAGTGAAGCTAACGTGTTACGGGCAGCTAGCAGGACCGCTAACTATAGTTAGCACTAACAACTGGCCTCAAACGCAGGCTTTGTAAAATATCTGAAGATAAAGCCTGGATCGATCGCAACTGTCCGTGACTCACAGACGCAGAGGTTGTAAGTTGCTTTACTGCATAAGCCTACCTAACGTGATAGCCTGTTGAATGTGGCTGTAGCACTGCGGCTAACGTAGCCAAGTTACTGTTGCTAATGTTTGTGTCCTAAATATGCCAGAGTAATATCAGGGGAAATTCAACAGAAGGTGTGTGAGCAAAAACCTCATTTGAAGCTAACTTTTTATACTTGTTTGCGATTTGGATGCTTGGTACAACTGTCCACGGTAATGGAACTTGCTGTCTGCAAAACCTGTATTGCAAGGGTTTGTCTCTGTGGTTGTTATGACCGCTTGGTTACCAGCTACTGCATGTTAGTTTGCCTGCTGCCGTGCTCATTAAAAATGCTCCTGGATAACTTATATACAGTAATTCTGATTGGTATGTTTGTGTTACTTCAGTAAGCATCAATGTAGCAGTTTCATCATAACGTTGCCCGATTGTAGCCACTACAGTTGAAGCTAACAGGAGAGGTGCTGTATGTGTCTGCAAAGTTGGGCTGAAAAGGCTGCAGTGAGACCAGACATAGGTTTTGCAGAGCTTGGGATACATGTTTGGGTTTGTTAACGGCTGCTTGTGATCGGCTCACTTATCCATGGCCGAGGTCAGCTGGATACTTCACCAATATCTGGGCTTTACCTAGGAAATTCTTTCCTGTAGAAGTGATCGATTCGCAAGCTCCACATAAGGAACTGTCCAAGTTAACGGAACTTACGGCCTGTAAAACCTGTATTATGTTCATAACATAACCAGAGCTCACTATAGCTGTCGCGTACTATCCATAAAGCTGCTTTCACATTGGACGCAAAACAAATTTTTCAAGTGACAGATTACATTCAAAGTCAATGCAAAGATGCGAATGCACGCGTTATGGGCGCGTTAGCCGCTTTCACACCGGACGTGAAACAAATTTTTCGCGCGACAGATTACATTCAAAGTCAATGCAAAGACAATGCATTGACTTTGAAAGTAATCTGTCGCGCGAAAAATTCGTTTCGCGTCTGGTGTGAAAGCGGCTTATCGCGCCTATTTTCCGCGAGCAAACGTTGGTCATTCCGACGCAATAAGTAAACCATTACCACGGGCAATTTCCAATAAGGCCGTTTAGCCTGGAGCTTTCGCCCCTCCCTCATATACCAGCGCAGAAGCTGTGTTACTCTACTCTAACAACGCACCACAGTTATGCACACAAACCAGCAGGTCTTTATAATACACACCTAAGCAGTCCATAAGTTGTTGGTCCACTTTTTGCTGCTCCTCACTGTCCATGTTTCCCTCTAAACTCAGACCCACCGGATTTCTTCGGTCTCTGGTCTACACTTTGGTATGTCGACCCGTTCTACAAATTTGCCTGTATGGGGTGGATTCTAGCTTTCCCTCAATCCTAGCTATAGAGTAGAAACACCGGTGTACTCACCATAGTAGCCGTAGGTAGACAGCAAATTCAAGCTTGAGCTGCCAGACTTTCGCACTGCATCCTCCACTTTCGCCGATGCGTTTATTAGGACAAGTTCATTTCATTAGATCTATACACATGTATTGCGTTTGATTGTGGAATTTCCCCACCAATTCCATAGCTCAGATGGCAGACGCGTCTCACGTTTCACGATAGGGAGGCAGACCTGGAAAACTGCGTTCTGCCGAGTCCCGCCCAGCTCCGCCCTCCACAGAGCTGGCCAATCAGAGGAAAGTGGGCACACAAGATGGCTGCCCCCATTCACTAACTTACACACTAACCTACATTCACTAACCTAACCTTCCACAGAAAACTTTGCAGAAATCTATGATCAGAATAACTTTTATATTGTAACTAATGCTTCAATATGAATATTTACTGGATTGAAGCAACTTATAAATGCACAACATTGTTTTGCTTATTTTGTAGTCAAATTGAGTTTAATATGTGTGTATCAAATGTGATACTGTTGAGGATTATATCTCAATATTTCTCATATTCATTAGTAGATCAATTGCCATGTTGAATAACCATAATCAATAATCATAATCAATAACCATATTATTTAAGCAGCAGTAACACACACACGCACGCACACACACACACACATAACATAACACACACACATACAAGTAGTTCACGTACGCGTAGGGAGGGGATGAGCAGTGCAAACACACACACACACACGCACAGGCACATGCGCACGTACACAGATACATACACATAAAACACACACACACACATACAAGCAGTTCACACAAACATGAGCAGTGCACACAGACACATGCACACACACGTACACATGCAGCACACGTACACATGCACACACACACAGACACACACACATACAAGCAGTTCACACACAGACACACACATACAAGCAATTCAATTCACACATGCATGAGCAGCTCACACACACATAAGCAGCAGGCTTCTGTAGCTTTGATTAGTAAGCAGGCTTCTGTTTAGTTGATTCGAAAACATAATCAGGTGATGTATTTGATTTCTGTAGCTTTGATCAATATTCAGTAAAATTATAAGTTGTTACTGAAAACATAATCAATTGAATCATTTATGTATCTACTTGTATCCTATTCATCTGACTGTGTTTTTCCACTCTTAAACTGTAATTTTCCACACCTTTTAAGTGTATATTCTTTCATTTTTTATGAAACAAATGCTTCTGTGCGCCACCAATATTTCTCAGAGAATCCAAGGGAAAGAAAAAAAACTTGAGAGATAACCCAAGAATTGTGATTGGAGCAAAGTTGGTTAAAAAAAACTTTAGAGATAAAGGTGGGTACAACCCATGTATTTTGATTGGAGCAAAGTTGGTTGAGTTTTTCCCATAAATATTGCTCTGTAAAGAACGCCGAGTTAGCAATTCTTGGCCAGGGACTGCTCTCCAGGTTTGGATTATGGCTTGATTCAAGGCTGGAATAAAGATGGCTTCTGAAGATTTTGTCTCTCTCCCAATTATGCAAACATCTAGTCGGGAATACACAACAATACTACAGGTGTTTAACACGTTGACTGCCAGCTAATGGCGGGTCAGGGCCAGCGCCAGACTTGAAAATTCGGGGGAAATTATCCATCCCTTTATTGACAACAATTGGTCCTGGCTAATTCTAGATGGTTTTCCTTTATAAGCACGTTTTCTAATTCAAGAATAATCAAGTGGCAATTGAAGACACGGCTTCTCTCCCCATGCGATCTAACAGCAAATAATGGGCTACATTCGGTGCAGAAAAATAATTTAATTATAATTAGGTCTATGCACAGGCACTCAGCAACGTTAATTTTTTTTCCAGCAAGAGCGGCATTTCAGAACTCATTTGCGAATGAAGGTAATTACGGCAAGTACCCACACCTGTTTTTGCAGCATGGTCACGCAACTTGCTGTAAAAAATAGCCAGCTGTTAGACTGGAAAATGAAAACGGAGGAAACCACGATTACTTGTCACCAGAATTACCTTCATTCGCGAAGAGTTCTGAAATTCCGCTCTCGCTGGAAAAAAAATTACCATTGCTGAGTGCCAGTGCATTGACCTAATTATAATTAAATTATTTTTCTGCACTGAATGTAGCCCATTATTTGCTGTTAGATCGCATGGGGGGAGAGAAGCCGTGTCTTCACTTGCCACTTGATTATTCTTGAATTAGAAAACGTGCTTATAAAGGAAAACCATCTAGAATTAGCCAGGACCAATTGTTGTCAATAAAGGGATGGATAATTTCCCCCAAATTTTTCTGGCGCTGGCCCTGACCCGCCATTACGAGTTATCTCGTAGTTGGCAGTCAACGTGTTAACCCTCAGAGATCCGCAGGAGTGCTGGCACTCTCCCTAAACATTACTTTATTTATGAGGCTCATTTTTTAATCTAGTACAAAGGCAGTGGTATCCCATGAAACTAGGTGACCAAAAGGCATCCATTAGTAGCAAGCACGTCATGCTAGCTCGTGGGGAAAAGGGCCAAGCGATGCTCCAAAATTGGGCTTAATTTTGACGAAGGAAAAACTGTCATGGCCATTTTTACAGGGGTCCTTTTACCTCTGACCTCAAAATGCCTATACATATGAGTAACCCCCTTACAGACATGCTCTTTTTATGATAATCCCATGCAGTTTTGAGCAAAAATAATGCAAGTTTTTGTGTGCAGTGTCAATGTGTTATTTTCACCTCTTGTATTTGGATATTTCTGCATACTGGGGTCCCTAAACAGTCTTGGAATTTCATGAATTGGTTATGACTGGAAAACTGCAACTCGTGTGGATTCAATGAGCCCAATTATATTGATGTGTGATGATGTTATTGTCATCCCCAAAGGAGCCATTTTGTTGGAGTGAGACCAGTTTTAGAAACTTGACCTCAATGTGTAAAAATATCAAATATGATACAAAATGAATTTCATTCGTGCAAATTATTTATTTTTAAATTTTTCTTTTTAACATTTTTTAAAGGTCCAATAAATACTTCAATTTCATAAATTTAGAATTTTCTGGTTATTATTTCATGGTTTGGGCTTTACAGGGTTAAGACCTGGTGAATGGTCAAGAAGAATTCTGAGCAGATTGCTTCAAATTTATGGCTGTGTCGTACCCCTTTCAGTGCTTTGCATGTGATTATTACCAGTTTGCTGTTTGACATTATGCCATCCCATAAATGTCTAAAACTTTTTGCTGACATGCAAGTGCATTTGACAAAACACCACCGTACTGTTAATTTGCATTTCTTTTGTTGTTGAGCATCCATAAAAATTACAAGTTTCACAATCAAATGACTTTTACTCAAATAAAAAATAAGCTGATGATAAATGCATTGGTTGATGAATTATATTGATTAATGTTTCATAATTAATTCTCACTGCTACACTGCTTTGATTTATGGCGCAGCAACCAAGAATGTATGAAGTATTCGTAGAACAGAAAAATGCAAAATAATAAATCATGATTTACTGTGATTGCAGTAATCATCATTAGCATTAATTCTACCAAATCAATCAACATTTGTCATTTGAATTTCCACACCTGTAGGAAAATAATGTGCTCTTCTGTCTCCACTCAGTGACGTAATCTGGCCAATCACAATATTTTTAACTCTGGTAAATGAAGTCGAGACAGGCGTCTGTTCCCCTTCCCTCTGTTGCTATCTCCATGGACCATATTCAACTGCATTTTGCTTTTGCAGATGTTGTGGCAGGATTGAAGAGTTAGATCTCAATTCTCAAATTTCTAAGAGAGAAAAAGTTGAAAGCAGTTGTCATTGAGCCTGGACTACAATTCTGCAGTGTATCATCATAAGCAAAGGAGAGGTGTGATTTATTTCCCATGCAGTTTTCATGCATTTCAATGAAATCCTCAATACCAGCTTTGGTTCAAAAAGTAATGTTTCCTGATGGGTGAAAAATAATCAACAGGCATGTCTGCTAAATGTCAGTTAATTTCAGCATGTGGGCCGGACAAGGGAATGCACCACTCCACTTCTACTGTCTGCATCTGTTTGTCATCTGTCAATCAAAAATTTTCAGTTATTTTTATATTTACAGACTTTCATGTCTTTTGAGGCATGATGTCAGAACAGAAAAAGTTGACATAAGGTAAAGTGCTGTGGTGGCAATAAAAGGGAAAATATGTGGCATTGTTTACTTGACGTTGCACAAAAACTGCATCGTAAAAAAATGAGAGCTCTGTTAAGTTATGCGAGCTTATTTCTTCTTTTTAACTCCACTTTTCATGACAAGTTTTAGAAATCACACACCACCATGGGTCTTTTGATATCTATAAGAAGCTCGCTTGGTACTCTCATCAGCCCAAAGACATCATGGCAGGGGCAAAGAGCACAAAGCAGACATTTATGGAGAAAACTAAGAGGAAAAAGCGAGAGTAACCAAGAAAGAGGCAGGACAAGAGTGAATCTAGCTTGGACTGGCATAGCCTATAACAATTGTCATCGGGGGTTAGGACGATTGGGTCCCTGATCAGTCGTGAGCCCCTACAGACAAAATATTAGAACATGTGACTTGTGGTGGTGGGGCCTAATACGATGTCTTTTCAAGAGGCCCAAAATTTTTGGCGGCACCCCTGTTCGTCATCTGCAAGACAGATGATATTATATAAATAATATAGGGCTGCAAGACACATGCTGAACTTGTCATGCTTTTGGAGGGGTTGCTGCCTGCTGTGCATTTTCTTCACCACCTGAGGGCTATCCTGCTCTCTGATCAGGTGGTTGATTGCTTATTGTTTGCAGCTGTGAAGAGACTACTTAAGAAGCTCTTCCACTGCTGGTTGGTGAGTTTGTGTCACTCTTGCGAGGACTGCAAAGCCCTTTGCGTTTAGTTAGAGGAAACTCCTTGAACGAGTTTAGGATTTGGTGTTTGTCCATCCTATTCATTGTTTGTCCATCCGATTTATCGTTCTGCTCGTCAGAGTATATGTTCTGTCCCGCAGAAGGACTGGTTTGTTGGAGCATTGCCTTTGCTCGCAGACCTCTGTTCGCTTCTGTTCCAGTAGGAAGGCGTGGTTACTCTGTCTCTTAAGAGAAAGCTCTTACTTTCTAGGAGGATTTTTGCCCAACTTTTCTGGGTTGTTTTTTTGTTGGCGGAATCGCCGGGGATTCGCGCTTTTTTTTTTTTTGATTACCATTTGCCCTATTAGTGGTCACTTGCGTTTCTTGGGTGGCTTTTAGAAACCCAATCTTGTGTCGCGTCTGTGTCTCTGTCCCTTTCCCTCCTCACAGAGCTGGCCTTTTTGCTGATGAACTATAGAGTGCTATTAGCTGGCTTGCTATATCTGATGTTTTTGCTTGCTGTTTGGCAGTATTAGCAAAGTTGTTGAATTGTTAGTTTTTCATCAGAAGCAATGTCAGCCCAGTTTTTACATAATTTCCTTTTGTCTTTGTCAATCTCATGCCAAATAAGTCTTCAAAGTTTAGTACGTTGAAAACCAATGTCAGTTATCTAGTAATAAATTCCACAGTCCAATGCATATTGTGTGCAGTGTATACTATATCATGTTGCCAAAAACATTTTACTTGATTACACACTCCTCATTCAAACGCTAAGCAAGCAATGTGTATAGACTCAAAATGCAGAAAGCATTTCAGCAACACTAAAACTTTAATAAACTTGTTATATAAGCATTTATTACTGATGTCACAATACATAAAACTATGCAAGGCCTTAATTTTACTTAATTTTACTGTACATGGTCAGATGACATGGTTCTTTGGCTTCTGATGTCATCTTGCCAGTTCCAGATTGTTCAGCTTGACAACCTATTAACAATGCACACGTACCGCCATCCAAGATGAATTATTATTTACAACCATGCAGTTATGAATTGCATTCCAAACCTGTGCCAAAACACTCACAAACAAACAAACAAAAAAAAACAATTCTGGCATATTGCTGCTTTAATACATGCATAGTAGCTTATTTAATGCAAATTTGGTTTTAATGTTAGCAGTTTCATTGTATATGAGACTCTCAAGTCTACCCCATACAAAAGAAAAAGCATATGACTCCATATTAAGAACTGTGAGTTCTTTTACAGCAGTGAAAGGGAGCGCTTTATGATGTAATTTGTGTTGTTTGCTGCCGAGGACACACTTTTGCTGCATAGCCATTCCATGCTATGAATACGACGGTGGTTGTAGAAGGCTGACAAGGAGAGAACTGCAAGCAGAAATTGGAATAATATAAAAGTTGCAGTATCAGGGAGAGCTAAAGTAGGTAGCTCCCTGGAACTGGAAGACATGTGTAAACCTCTTTCTCTCGCAAAGAGAGGGTTTAACTGCAGATCGAACAGCTTCCCTATGGTGAGCAGCACGGAGTGCAACATCCATCTCCTCAAAATGTCATCCTGCAACTTGCCCACTCGGTTACAGTGGGGTTGGAGTACGAGCCTGACTCTGCTGCCAAAGAGGCTTAGGCATTTGGGGGCAGGAGCACCTGGGTGTGATATCAATTAACCTTCCCAGCTCACATGATCTTCAGGCAGTTTATGACAGCTGCACAAGTGAATGCCAGGCTAAAAGCTGATAGCCACGAACAGGTCCCTGGCAACACCTTCAGAGACACAATGCTAGCTTAAAATTTACCTCTTCCGCTAGAAGCTTGTATTAACTCACTGAACCCCTAACACATAGAGACACACACTGTCACACACCCCTCCAGTGAACCCTCAACCCTTACATTTTCAACCCCAAAAGCAGAGATTAAAGGAGCTGGGTCACGATTACTGGGCATGCTCAGAACTTTGAAAACTGCTCAGCCAAACAAGAAATCAAACGAATTGAATCCACTCCACTGCGAGTCAAAATCTGATTCCATTCTTGTTAATCTGTCTTCGTTTTTTTTCCTTCTAATTATGAATTTTAGATATTCAGGCATTATGCTTTTTATATTGAGTTTTCTAAGGAAATTTGAGGATTCAAAGCACTATTTTAACACTATAGCCAAAGGATATGAAGAATGTAAGCTGGTTTGCCAACTGCCACTAAATATCATAGAGGATATATTCTATGCGGACAGAACATAGACTGTATAAAACGAGGTAAGGTCCGCACGATCGGCAAAAGTATCAGTTGTGAATGTACAAACACAACACAAATTATCAAGGAGAGCGTGGTTCTTGATGCTGCACAGCATTGGCTATTACAGGAAGTTGCCCCTCTCCCTCGTGATTGATGAGAGGACTGATAAAAATATGAATTAGAGATTGGGGATTTTGGTTGATCAAAATTGAGGATCCTTGACCTGCCCTTGTGTAATGTCGGCACGAACATGACAATTTTCACTATCCTGGGGTGTGCAACTTACATAGTTCGTCCATTCACAGTCAGTGGTTCCAACTATGTAAGTTAGCATCTGTGCTTCGGGAAATGCACCCCTGGATGAGGCTTTGCGGTTTTTTGAAAGCTTTCCTAAGCTTTTAAAAATATTTTAACTACATTTTTACACACCATTTATAATTTCATGATTTAAAAAAATGGTTCCATGATCAAAAAAACCTTTAAAAAAGTCTCATGGATTTTTTAAGGATTTTACAGGTATCTCTTGCAGGTAATACACGTGGGACCCTGTAGGGGTTAACATGTATGCCTATTAGGAGTCACAGGACGCCAACTAGCTGGACGGCTGCAGCTGAAACTCACAGTAAAGTCACCCTGACTTAATGTGAAGCCAAAGTGTTCTTAATGAAGATAATTTGAATTATAAATATACAAAACTTTGGGTCGTCACTATAAGGGTTTTTCCTTGCAGTACCTCCCCAGCTGCATTCCTCACCTCTACTTTAACAAGCAACAGGTGTGGCTCGTTGGAAGTGGAGGTGATGGCAGGGTATTTAAGGGCTGGCTTTGCCAGTTACCAGTGTAGCTGCATTCTGTTATTTTAGCCCTGCTTTGTGGTGTAGCTGCTCCCCTGATTTTTGATTGTGGTAATTGTTTATTTTAATATGTTTATTAAAATCTTTGAAATTTTTATCAGCCTGCGCGTGTGGGTCCTGCCTTCCCAGCTTTTGGGCCCATGGTCCCTGTGCCCGTCGGATTGCAGGTTGCATCCGGTGGGACAAAACCATGACAGTCACTTAGCCGCCAAAAATCTAGTGTAGCCTATTTGAAGCAACACCAAAGAATTAGGTTGCACTAATTAATTTGAACGATCTAGCTTGTTATCAGGCTCCTCATCGGGAGGTTGATTGTTCTGCTTTTTCAAGAAAAAAATGGCATTAATGAACTGACAGAGGCTATACATAACAAGTGCTGACAGTTGCATGTGTTTGCTCAGTCATGCATAAGCTGAAGAGGCTAACTTGTCAACAGATAAGTACTTTGATTTTAACATAGTTCATCAATTTAACAAAGTGCGAAAAAAAATGATCAAGCACTTTGTTCAAGTTTTTTGCATTTTACATGCAAAATCGAGCCTGTCCTCCATCAAAATACGGGCAAAGGTCGTTTGTCAAGCAGCTTATTACGACCTGAAGTTACGTTTAGAAGTTGAGCGACCTCTAGCGGTCATTTAAATAACTACAATCTGGTTTCCATTGTCAGCGTCGCCGTCAGGAAATCCCTAACCTAACCCTAACCCAGCCGCAACCGTTATTTTAAGTGTACATATGACTGTAACTGTATCTGGAACTCAAACTAACTGTAACAATACCTTCCTGCTGCCAGTAGGGGCGCGATTTTAGGAAATGCTCCTATGAATCATAAATCAGAGAAAATGAGAATAATTGACCTATTTGAGCGTATGGTTGGAGGAAAAGTTGGTAAAATCACTGCAACTGCTTCTGCCGACTGATGGTTGGACATTGTATGAAAGCATAAGCTGGGGCTCAGGAGAAAAAAAAACAGTAGTGACAGACAAATCTCCACACGCATTTGCAGATCGCCATGGTAGGAATGTAGCTCAAGCCACATGCAAAAAGATTGCCAATTGAGAGGCCACCCTAACTCATAACTGATGACTTGTCTGTATTTCCAGCTCTTGGAGCAGAATATTTTGACTTTCAGCCATCAATATTTATGCATGCATTCAGAGATCCGAGTACACATTTAAAAATAGTGCCACAGGCACTGTATCTCACCTAGATTGTTTGTACTTGCACAGGCTGTTTAATAAAGTCATGAGCAAACATTGGTGTCCTCATAGGTAAGCACATACAGTATGTGCCAAGTTATAGCTTTATTGGTCCAGTGGTTTTGGAGAGGAAGATGTTTATGGACGACGCTCACGGCGACATCAACGACGCCGATGACGACGACGGACAGACGGTCCATGACATTAGCCCACTGGACCTTCGGTCCAGGTGAGCTAAAAATTAGTGTACTCATTTACAGATCGGTGTATGCTTTTACAGAGTGTCTACACATTAAGAAATCTCAATATACTTTCAAGTTTTAATACATATTTGGAGATTTTATGACATTTTTATTTACAGATCTGATTACATGTCCACAAATTCTGAATACACATTTGCGGATTCCTGTACACATTCATGAATCTCTGCAAACATTTACAGATTCTTTCGCGCATTTATGAATCTGATTATGTTCACACAGATTGAGATACAGTTACACAACTATCAACGCACATATGGAAATAGTTTTGCTGCAATAATGGGCTCATATCCACCTTTCCATCCCTCCGAAAGGTTTAGCCAATGAGAGACCAAGGAACACTTTGGCAGTCACATGACCATATTGACCATAACTTAACTAATTTTGTACTAAATTCCCACGCATTTTCAGTTGTTTTCTAATCTTAAATTGGTAAATGCATGAACTACTGTTCCCTGTACCTTTTAATGTTGGTTCTTTAGCAACAAACTTGTTAAGCTCCTTTTTTTATCTTATTGTTGGTTTCTTTTCTACAAAGTCTGTATGAGTCAAACATGTCGTTGACTTTGGTATTCATTATGTTGAGCGAATAAAAAAAATCACTGCAGGTATTACAGTCACTATAATGAGGATGTCGCTTCTTTTTTAGTTCCAGGATCAGGGAAGTTTGCCACAGATTTGATTATTACCCACTGCTAGCATGTTTAGCGAATTCATTTTTGAAAAAGCCTCGCCAACATCATTGTTAGATTACTATGCATGTGCAATAGGTTAGTCCACTTATAGTATCCTTTCTCATTTTCCTTTAGAAAAACCATGCATACTTACCTTTCTATATCCATTCATACTTGTCACTGTGTATCCCTACAGAGGCGCTATACAAACGCTCCATACGGTAAATGAACTTTTTAGCTTGCCTCTAAACTCCCCGAATGGACTTGATATTAAACACATTTCACTCAGCTGGTTATATGTGCCACATGCTCACTGTTGGAATGAAAATGGCAGATTTTGTGTGTAATTTGATCCGGATGTTTATGTATTGATCATTTAGTACAATTTTGTCTTAAAATGTTATTTACCTACAGGACAGTTCTTTCATTTTCAGTTTACAGCAGATGAAAATTGTCTTTAACTTTAAATAAAACATTTCCTGGGGTTGCGTAGTGTATAGGGCACCTGAATTGCTTTAAAACTGAATTTTCTTCACAGTGCATTCTTCCATGCAAGCTCACCACAAAAATGCAGCAAAAAAAAGCTTCTTTTTTTTTCAATAAGTTCATTAAGTAATTACATTCAGCCCATGTGGGCCCCACAATTAGCAATAAGCAGATCACTAGAAATAATCCAGAACTGCCTCCAGCCTGGGCTTGGAATATCCCCACTGGTGCCACTGGGCTTAGTAAACCAAAACAAACATTGACTACTCCCCACAAAAAGACAGTGTATCACGTATGATGTAACACCTCCCCCCACCTGGCCTGCCCCTGGAAAATGCTATACGGTATGGCAACCATATGTTCATACCCATGTGCCTTTGTTCTGTTGTGGTCATCTGGTCCCTTGGTTTTTACTAGGGTTTATTGCGATGCCGAGAGGGTAGACATTTACAAAAGCTCTGCTCTGAACAAACTGCAGCCTGCTCACATTTTGCCATGCATCAAACTTTCATGGAGGAAAGAAAAATATACTGCTTTGTGAGCTACAGGAATTCAGAAGCTTCCGAAAAAAATCTTTTTTATATCTCTATTAATGTGGATAGGAAAAGGCTGGATAACTATTGCTCTGAACAATAATGAAAGCTAAGGGGAGATGGCCAGCAGTAATTCTACCGATTGATCCTCACAACTGAACAAATTAATACTTCGTTGCTAATTAAGAAATGGGAATGGGAATGGGTTTGGAGAAGTAATGCACTTTAAGGGGAGATGAGAGCAGGTCTTTTATGGCAAGTCCGGGGTGGAAGAGGTCAAGCTAGGCTGAAATCTGATCATTAGTGGCTTGCACTGTGTGTTTAACCATCTTACCAGGCAGTAGATTATCCTCGTTGGTCACTTTGCGGTCATTTTGTCCACTTCACAATCATAAAATCCGTTGCACTTCTCTTTACATTTTCTCTTTTTCTTTCCTCCTGTCTTTTATGTGCTCTTGATTTTTGGCAACTGGCTATATTTGACAATTTACAGTCGATTTGACGGGGGTTAGCCAAGAGAGCTTTTGAATTTATGCGGTGTAATAGGCCAAACAATATTTGGTTGGAGGGAAAATAAAAATGTTTTCACTCACCATGTCAAGGAGATTAGGTGAAAAAAAGCACAAGCGTATGCTTTTTTTTTTTTTTTACAAAAAAAAGCCAATTTTGACAAATTACTCCAGCAGACCTCTCATGGTCTGAGGGCCCAGTTCTGGCCCGCCCTGTTCCAGGGCCCAGGACAACTGACCCGGTTGTCCCCAACCTGTCGGCATGCCTGCATAGATGCTAAACTATAATTGTAGCTATTTGTGGGTTGGCTAACAGAAATATAACCAGTTTACATTAGCAGCTGTTTTGGTGTTGAATCTTGCTTATTTTTGGTTCAGAAAACCCTGGCCCTGGCAAATGGCCAGGCACAGAGAGGGTATGCGGGTGATGCGATACCGCCAGCATGTAATGGCCTGTAATTGATAAAATGCTCTTGTGCTCAGGGGAGATGTCTTCATTTCAGCTCCGACCTACAATAGCTGCTCCCACAGTGTTACTGTGTTGCCCATTAAACACAACCAGCATGCAGACGGATGTTGATTGTTCACCTGCTTTTCCTGAGGGGAGGGGCGAGCCCGGAGTTTTGTCTGCATTTTTGATTTTATTTGCACACGTGCTATTTGCACACATTAGTGTTCATCTGTGTGTTTGTCTTCTCACTTTTGTATATGCTTGTGCACTTTGGTGCTGTTATGGTGTCGTTAGAGACAAAAGTCAGCAAAGACAAAAGCACCCCTGCAGTAGATACCAGTGACAACCATGGTTGTCCATGGTTCAACCACTATTCTACCATTCATTCCAGCGAATTCTGCATTTTGATTGGTTAAAACCAGGTATCGATTCACCGGTAAACTACCTTGCACTGGGTCAAGACCTCGCGCTGCGTGAAGAGCTCTCGCTTGATTATCTAGCCGCTTCAATAGAAAACGTAGGCTGTTAATTTCCGTGTCCAAAAAAGGTGACCGCTATGGCGTCTGACATTCCCACTTCAAACTATGATTTCGGAACTTTAGAGTGTTGACAAGAGTCATGGTAGAATGGAGATAAACCTACCGTTTTTTTTAGAGCACTCGGTATTTATCGTAGACTAGATACCTGGAAATTTACATTTGAATTCAAGTGAAATTTCCAGGTATCTATCCGACGATAAATACCTCGTGTTTGAAAAAAACTGTAAGTTTATCTCCTAATTAACCCTTGTCATAAAACCATGGTTCAGCATGGTTCAGCAATTTGACATTTTTATTAAATGGCACCATGGCCACCTCTCAGATCATGGTTTCTGACCATGGTTAACCTTGGTAACAAACCATAGTCAACCATGACTACACCTTTGTCAACCATGGTTAAGCTGTGATTTATAATGTCATGCCTGTAATCAATCCAAAACATTTTTCCTAAATCTATCCATTCACCCTCTCATACCTATAGACAATTAAGCATCTCCAATTAGCCTGATAAGCATGTCTTTGGGAGGAAACCCACATAAACACAGGGAGAACATGCAAACTCCACACAGAAAGGCCCCAGGCTGGATTCAAACCCACTGGCTCCTTGCTGTGAGGCAGCAAGGCTAACCACTGTGCCACTGTGCCATGTGGTCAGAAATAGAAAAGGAAAAAGTCTCAGACATTTTCAATTATGGTTTTATTGTAAACTGTCTTATTAAAAAGAGGCCTAATGTTCTCTTCAAGATAATTCAGTCATCTCTACAAATCTAGTTTATCTTCATTGATTATTTATGCAATATGTGTCATATTTAGCGAATATTAAAATGTTTTTGTCTTCTTTAATGGGTTGTTAAAATTTTGATTATATAATATGAAGGTACTTGATGGGATAGTCATTGAAGCAAGGATTACAGTAAATTACATCATGTTCTCTATGCCATAACTTTACATAACTAAACTATCTTAACCCTGTTGAAATAACCATGGTTAAACATGAAAAGCTTATTGAAAATTATATTAATGGTTACATTCCTATCTGAATATCTTAACCATGCTTATTATTTGACCATGGTTGGCAACCATGGCCATCCATGGTCTGCAGCCCAATTTACTATGGTTCGTTTACTTGACCATGGTAGAGTCGTCATGGTCATCCATTGTTTGTAACCAGGGTCGACCGTCCATCAATCCCTTAACCATGGTCAAAACCAATTCCAAACTTGGTTGAACCATGGTCAGCAAATGGTCAACCGCGTTCTCCCGCAGGGTCAGCATTGCCACAAACGCCATACTCCAGGTAACATCAGAATCTCATCACCTGGCAATACAATAAGGGTCACAGTTATAACAAAAAAGAAAACCCAGATAACCAATGATCTGCTACAAATGATCTGCCACCTCAGGAATGAGTTTGTTATCCCCAAAGCACTGTCATTGGCTTTGACAAACAGGTTGAAGATACTCAGTAGAATGCTTCACATCTTTTTATTTTTTTATTCTTTTCAACATTTTACCTGAATGTTTAGATATTTCAAAGCCAACAGGAAGAAAATGTATTACATTGAGGGACCCCAGATTAGCAAGGAGTCCAGTCTACCGTGTGAGCAAAGCATGCATCACAAATATTAGCATGTCGATTTTATTATTCCAACTCTGGTATAATGAGCCAATAGGCAACAGTGAACTATTTTAAAACAAATAGTGTACACAGTCACTACTGAATCAAATTGAACATGTATTGTTTTTTATATGATGAAGAGTGGACCGAAAGCAAAAAGTCCCCAAAATAAGTAGGAACTGAAGATTCTACTTGAAGTACAGCTTGGTGCAGCATCTCCAGGGAAGATACCCAGTGACGAGTGATGTACATGGATCACAAACTTTAAGCAGTCATTGCATGAAAAGGATGCAACCAAGTATAAAGAAATGATTTATTCTGCATTACGTTATACCTCCCAATGTATATAGCAGTCTGGGCAGAGCGTCACCAAAGCATCACTATATGATGAGTCGGGATAAGAATGTGTTGGCCAGTCATTTTTAAAAAAGCACTCCATTTGCAATCTAAAAATGTGACCAAATGAGTGTTGAATGATTTGCGATGATATGTTGAGGGCAAAAATGTGCAGGTCGACCGATCTTCGACTGCTGACTGAAATTTTGCCTTGCATTTCACAAATTTGCAAAGTTAATCTAAAAGAAAGTTTCTTGTTCAAAATTCAGACACTGAGACAAAAAATTTGTTGTAAATATTAAATTAATTATTCTCGAATTTACCTGCAGCTAAAGTGAAATTTGTTTGCATATTTAAATTGTCAAACTTGTCTGACTGTGGTCTCCACTAAGCTTGGTAATGGTAGCAATGTGTTTCATATATTTTGATGAGGGTTATATCCTAATGCTACCTTGCTGTAGTCAGATTAGGTTAGCCAACCAACAGTAAGCAGGCTAGTTTATTCAATACATGGCATTCCCATACTTGCTAGCTAATGTACATTATGTTGACTCTTTGATTCCAACTTCTTGATGTTTTTCAAACATATCTAACTTCAAATTGTTACTTTTGAATTCTATAAATGTAAATCAACTTCCCTGTGTGAACACTAACTCTAGCATATGTCGTTAGGCTCATAATTAAAACAGTGCTGATGTTTTAAAAGGCGTCCTGAAACCACTTCTCATTAAATATAAAGAGATCTCAAGCAGAGATTGGCAGTCCTGTCCTTACTGAATCTGCTATTTGGAGTGAAAAGCGGACACATTTTTTCTGTGCTTGGAAAGGATTAAAGCCAAAAAATGCTTCCCTCAAATGATATTGATTTATTGTTACAGACTGGGGGAACTTTCTGCTTATTGTGCCCCAGTGAGTCTGGTACTATAAAGAATTGGGATCATTATCTGAGAACGGCCCTTCTGAGCAACAGCAGGGTTGTTTGGTTGATGTGTGGAGACCTTTGTGCTGGTCCGACTTTTCCTCTGTTTCTAATGCATGGCCGAAAACCCCAAGTGGTAGTATCTACACCTCTGTTCTGTTCAGTCTTTTTGCTCTTTTCCCCCTTTTAACAGGCTGAGGCACAACACACCTGAGGGACTTAAAATCAAACTGCATTAAGGTCAAATTCATGCTACCTCGCAGTCTTATCAATTGATTCATGATTGTTGTGTATATCTATCTGTGTGTGTGGGTATTGAAAAAGCAGTTGACAGAGCATGAGCATGTGTACATTATCACATGAAAACAAATCTTCTATGCTGTGAAGTATATTTGGTCCACAGAAATGGGGTACAGCTTGTGGAGCCAGTTATAGCAGACAACTCGCGACATGCCCACAGTCCCATTGATACTCTCATGTACATCACACACTGTTCCGCCCCACAGGTAGGTGGGCTATATAAGCTGCTTTCCCGATCGGCATTCAAGCCATAACATGCCTCTGCCTGCTACTGCACTGCATTGCTCTGCTGCTGCATCACTCTTGCCTGCTGCGAGTTCACGTCCCACCTCCACCCCAGCATCCACCTGTGGACTCTAAATTCCGACCTTGGATTATTCTTGCCCTTGGTATACCTCTCGTTTGGCAGCCAATCTGGGGTCTGTTTCTTGTTTATGATTTGATTGCTCATTCTGTGCTGCATTTTGCCTGTCTGGTCTTGATCTGGATTGAATTACCAAGAGTCTTCATAAAACCACTAAACTGAGTTACAATCTATGCTTGAGCACTGAGTTTGCCCCGTGTTCAAACGCAGTATTGCTCTTTATCATGCATTGGTCAGAAATATCACTCGTCTCTCTACTTTGAATATGTTGACCTTACGCCTCTAATCAATTTTAATTCAAATATTTGACTTTGGCTCTCCTCAGGTTTTGTTTACACACAGATGACATCCAATTTTGTTGATCTATAAAACAATATAGGATTTGCTGGCTCCATTTTTTGAGTATTTATTATAGGCTAGCATGTATTCTTCTAAGAGCAGCTTTGGTGCAACCTCCTGGAGTTGTATTATTCATCCTTAAGGCCCATTCAGACTGGGGCGAAGCGAAAAAGCGGCATGGATTTACGGAATATTCGCTGCACGAAATTTCCGCGTGAAACCATGCACATTGAACTCCGTGCTAAATCTGACCAAAATCCGCGGGTTATAATTTAGTCAAAATGAACCATGAGAGCAGCAGCAGCAGCAGCGACGATGACATTGTTTGTATGTATCTTTACGATTACGTTAGCCTCACGGTCTACTTTTGCACTGACGGTCATCTCCGCAGCCACCGAACATTTTCATTTTTGATGTCCGGACCTGGGGGCTGTTTCAATAAACTTATCTTGTCCAACCGAGTCGGACTATTCGTACCGTGAAAAGTCAAACCTTCGACAGACCATGTCAGTCAAGTGTTTCAGTAAAACATAAGTAGGATGTCCGACCATGGTCCGATGCGGACGGACTGTTCATCACGATCCATTCGAAGCTGCGTCATAATTTACCCCTCAGCGACGCACAGCTTCGTGATTTGGTGCACAAATATTCAAAATACGTAAACGTTATTTGAAAAAACAACTTTGATTTGCTAGATCTCTTAACTACTATAAAAAAGTAAACTAACTGCGCACATAGCTATAAGATGTCAAGTTAAATTTCAGTATTAACTGAATACAAGTCGGCTCAAGTCTATGTAAAATCATTGTGATGATAATTTTGACAAGGTTAAAAGAGTGGTGTAACCTCCAGCTCTCTGACCAACAACAGGGTTTTAGACAAAGACGCAGCACTGCTGATGGCATCTACATAACAAAAAGGGTACAATAAGTATCTGACCATATGCAGCTACCAATATTTGTACTCTTCATCGACCTTAGCTCAGCCTTTGATCATGTCATCAGGAAATGGCTATTTAAAGCTATCTTAATCCGTTTCCCAAGCCATCCCCAAACAACTTGCATCAACATCCTGGAAGCCATTTACGAACATATTACTACAGCCCTGACTGAAACACCTGATGACAAGTGTACAACCACTTCTGGGGTCAGACAAGGAGGCCCAGACAGCCCTCTTCTATTTAACTTGATGATGGACTTTGTGATGCGAATCTACTTTGATGAATGCAAGAAAGTAAATTTGAAGTTTGTTAACTTAAGATACAGAGTGAGATCAACAGCTACTGTAAGAGAAGCAAGGGGGCAAAAGACACACATGGGAGTGAATACCAACGACTGGGTTGGATATGCAGACGATTTGGAACTGTTTTTTCTAAGTCGGGACACATTACAACAAGCACTTGAACTGCTAAACAGCACTCTACATCGGTTCAATCTAAAGATCAATGCTTCCAAGATCAAGACTATGATATTTAATTATAAATATCTTAACAATGCAGACCCCTACCCAACGTCTATTGCCAGACTACAGGATACAGGTATCAAGAATGTACAGACCTTCCGATACTTGGGTAATGACATCAAATACAACGAACCCTCTACAGGTGATGCAGAAATCACGCTCCGCATCAACTTAGCAGAAGCTAAATTTCAAGAACTGAAGACAAAACTTCAGAACTTTAACATCAGCTTCGCAGTTTGAATGCAATTTCTGAATGCTTTTGTTAGAAGTCATCTTACCTACACTGCACAAACATGGAATCTCATCATCTCCCAAGCAAACAAAATTGACGGCTGCTACTATGGTATGCTAAGAAGAATGGTCAAGAATGGCTTCCTCAGAAAAGGTGGAAAACACCTAAAGAAAAAGGACAACAATGACTAGGACGCTGACTTCCGATCTCAATATACAAATGCCAATCTTCATCACGTCTGTAAGACCACTTCAATAACTGACTTCACAGCAAAGCAAAAGGCAAAATACCTCGCCCATATTGCTTGGCGATCCAACACAAATACAACCAAACAACTGCTCTTCAATGACAACCAATATACAAAGACAGGATGACCGTCTGAAACATTGGAGCAGAAAGTTCAGAAGTCACAAAAACTTCCAGCTGATAAATTCTACAATATGGCTCTCAAAGGAATAATATGAGACATGATCGTAAAGATGGCTCCAAATCTGCTAATGCAGATCCAGAGTTAACACTATATATATATATATATATATGTATATACATGTGTGTGCGTGCATGCGTGCGTGCGTGTTCAAGGTCTAACAGAGCTGCAGGACTCTATCAGATGGTAAGGTAATCCCACAAGCCTCCACACGTTTGTACATCAGCTGCATCACTGCCGACAGCAGTAGTGCTGAACATAAGCATTTTATCCTTCATTTATAACATCATTAACATCTCATAACACATTCACTCTGCCTGTCGGTTACGCCCGGGGAACTGTTTCATCGCTCAAGTTCCATCTGACAGTGTGAGCTCTGGCTGAATGCAGAATTCGCTCCTGTCTGAAAAAGTTACCCTGTCCCAATCTCACCTGTCTTCCTGAGTTAGACCTATCCGACAAAGTTAAGCTAGTCCTATAAATTCAGATTCACAGCAGTAATCCAAAGTGAAACCAGTCCATTAGAATTACATCTGTCATTCCAGAGTCACACTTGTTCCACAAAGTTACACCAGTCCTATAGAGTTACACCAGTCATCCGGAGTTATGATTCATGACAGAATCATTTCATTTTCTTCATCTTATTTCCTAGAAACATCAACTGCTATACTTAGATCTACTGTGAACACAGATTCTGAGTGGATGAGGCTGCGTTATATTCTGTTTCATTCTGAAGAGTGCCAAGTGGGCTGGTATAGGGTGGTATTGGGCAGATTGCAACAGGGGTAGTGCATTGTCATTTTCTGAATGAGATGAGGCTGGCTGGTACAGGATGTTACAGCTCCGATTCATAATGGAAAAGGCTGGTAAAGAGTGATATAATGCCAATAAAGTTTGGGAGGGGCTGGTATAGAATGATGCATAGAAGATCTCTAATTCGTGAGCCTGAGATATCAAATTTATGAAACGAGTCGTCATTTTTGTTTATGCCAAGCATTTGGCAAGGAATAAAAAAAAATTACTGCTCGAGTTTCATAAATTTAATACTTCGGGCTCACGAATTTGAGATCCTTTTTATCCCATAAATGTCAGCACCGTATTACTTGGAAAAGTTAAAAAAAGCGTTAGCTTCTAGTTGGCGATCTTTTCAAGTCAATAGGATGAATAAGCTAGCTAGCATGCTAACGCTTTTCGCCATTAAATTATTAAATTCAAGTTTCTGCAAAAACAGCAATTCATATAACTTATAACTTTAACCCTCTGTTAACCAAGTACCTTTCTAACTGTGTAAAAATCATTTCCCTAGGCAAATATGTTGATTATGGGCCAATATTTGGAAAAATAGTTAATAAAAAAATTTTACCCTTTGGCCCACCTTTCCAAAATGTAGCAGATCTGCTACATTGGGTAATAATGCGAAAGGAAAAATTAAAGTGACGGACCATTCAAGTTATTCTCAAATGTTTAATTGGCAATAAGAAACAAAACCAGCAGGGTGTCCAGGCTGTTAACCCTTTCACTTTATGTAGCAGATATGCTACAGTGTTTAATAGAGGGTTAATAGAAAACAGCACTAGCATACTAGCTAGCAAATTATTCATCCTATTGACTTCAATAAACCACAAACTAGAAACAAACGCTAATGATTGTTACTGGCTCCCAACAGGAGGATTGGTCATGTTACCATGTTTGCCAATGAACAAAATCTGACCAATCACAACGCGAGAAAGCTGTATTACACGTGTAATACCAAACCTGTATCTCACGGGTTGTATCATTCCGATTTTTCATCTTATATGGGATAAAAGAATGGAAAAAGGGAGACGTGTGGCATTCGGGACATGCTGGTTTAGATTAATGACTGAGTGATACCAAGAGGTGCAAAGTTGTATAGAGTGATTAATTAAAACAGCTCATGGACAAGGCTGGATGAATGTAGAAATTTCAGACTGACAGTGAAGCAAAGGGCTGTATTCCTGGTATTGGTTCTTTGGTTAGGGACAGGGTGCAGGCCCAGTTGCCGAAATATAATGGATATCCAGAAAAAGTGCATGAACCAATTTCAGCTCTGAATTATACATGAGAAGTAATTCAAACATAGCCTACAATACCACTGTCTATCCCTGGTTAAAGTTTTAAATTCTCACGTGTGGAAGAAAAGAGAGAAATGAACTCATGCCAACTTTCTGTCACCTGTCTGAATGTGTCCCTGCTGGTGACAGCTCCGCAAATCCCATGCCCGCCCACCTCTACTTCCCATTGTTCTGTGCCTTTTTTGAGCTGATTAACCCATCCCCTATTACCCTAGCTAATTACACAAATGGCAATCAAAGAGCAGGTGGCTCACATTTGGACAGAAGCCGCATCCCCACAAGGTAATGAAGAGTAAGAGAGCGAAAGAAAGACAAAAAGACAGAGACAGATGGAAGGAGTGGTATCAACTCCGTCATCTGCTTCCCCTCAAAATCTGTTCATATTTTAACTTTTAATCCTTGGAATCCTGAGAGTATTTTGCCCCTTTTTGTATTACTTTGTTTAGACAAATGCATAAAAATTCTGAGAAAGTGTATGATGTTAGAGCAATCGAGGAAACCTTTTTTTTTTCAGCTGGGAAAAATTTGCTCCTATGTTGTAGATTGTTACTGTTCGTTTATGAAAAATTCTCATATCCAGAAATCACAATTTTTAAAAAAAGAATAAAGGTACTTTAATTTGACCATCCCAAGTAAAACCTGGGGAGAGGGATTTATTTTAATAAAGCAAATGTTATGAGGCAGAACTGGGAGGATCGGTGTGGCAAGCATTGTCTGGTAATTTATTAAGTGGTAATTTATCAAGTAACATTAAGCACCCCCACTTGTCCCTCACTATAAATAGTGTCAATCGCTATCAAATTTGCCGAAGCGTGCCAAATACTTTCATGGTCCGGCTCAGGGGCTGGAGAATCCATGGCTTCAAAACACACTAAGAAAAAAATAATTAAAACCAGGAGTCTGGCTATCCAGAGACCCCTGGGATGTGTTTGATCCAGATCATGGGTTAGCACTGCATAGTAGCAGATTTTTTCCCCCAACTTTGTTTAAAGATGTGTCACTTTAAGAATTAAGACACCAAAACTGTCAAGCATCGCAGTTAGAGCTCTTAATTCGTTCCCCATGAATTCCTCCATCCCTGCCCCACTCCCTAAATGTGTCTCAATGTGTCCTCATGTACCCTTAGAGTGATGCAGGCTCCACCCCCTGTCCCCTCCATGGACCTCTTATTGAACTGAAGCCAAAGGCCCTCTTAGTGTCATTTCCTTTGTTTTGCAATTCACTAGACTCTGTTTCAATCAGTAAAACACATTTTATTTGCAATATAAAGTTGAGGACAAACATTGATTGAATGCTGCCTTGAGAGCTGAACACCATTCACCACAGATTACATTCTTCATGTGGCCACTGGCCCATAGTGAGGAGTGGGGAGAGAGTGATATACTGATTGGAATTTACCACAGAGTGCCTTTAGTCCTGGAGAAGAGGATATCTATCATCATTCTACTGTCATAATTTATTTCTTTCTTATTTTAATATTCTTTCACTGTCAGTGAAACCATTAGAATTTGAATCAGACTGGATGCAGTGTTCTCACTTATGGAATTCTTTGCAGGCACACATGGGGACTAAGAAGCTACATTTAGCAGTAAATAAAAAACAAACAAACAAACAAAAAAAACGTGCACTCTTGCTGGGATAGTCTGACATAAGTGCTCTTAAAGCCATGTGAGCATTCCAAAATACCCAAGCATGTATTCTGACGCCATGCACACACATACTGCAACTGAAATCATGCGCATATGTACCCCTTTTTCAAATTTGATTTAAATACTAGAGACCGCCATGCAATGGGATCATACCATCCGCTCTCCCAACCCCCCTACTACCTCTGCCCTTGATCTGGACCCATCATCAAACATGGCCTTGAACAACACACGTAATAAGTCATCTGACTGCATCTTGAACATTCGTGATGCTTTTGTGATGCTGACAGCTAACGCTGTCGTGGTTGGTAAAGAGCTCCCTAACTTAATAAGTATTCTGAGCAGATGTCAGCTGTTTTCCTTGGAAAACTGTCCAACAATCTTTTCTTAGGTAAAGGCATTAAATAGGTCTGAGACTCCAATAAGTCACTGATTCAGCAATACTGGCCGCAGCATACCACCAAACAGTACTAGGAACTGGGGCGGGGCGGGGCGGGGCGGGGGGGGGGGACTTCCTGCAAGGAGAATATCTTTCTTCCATTTGCACATGCAAACCAAAAGCTTGTACACATACAACTGGAATGCCTCTCACATAAATAGGTGAAAGTCGCTCACACATTAAATTATATTATTATATAATAATATATGTGCATGTACAATAGTATGTGTACTTGATTTTACTTGTATGTGTGCAAGGTTTCAGTAGTCTTTGTGGATGGTTTTAGTGTTTCAGTCAGTATTTTACTGTATGTGAGCATGATGTCAGTGTCATTTCTGTGAGATTTCAAGTTGCATGGGAAGTAGTTTTTAAGCTGTATTTTTTGAGATTTTATAGAGAATGTGGTTTCACTGCTTTGCATGCATAATTTTACAAGTACAGGATAGTGTCCAAGATTGAATTATGTCCTATATGGTGCCTTAAACACATGCCTGAGTGTGCAAGACGTGTTGTGCGCATGGAAATTTATCAGTGTGTTTGCAAGTACATAAGCAAGATTTAGAGAGTGAACCAAGTATATTTGTGTGTGCATGCCTGTGCATGGCGCTGGGGAGTGAGGAATCCACTGCTCTCAGTGAACATTGTTGGTTGCATGGCCTTCCATAAATCACTAGTCATCTGCTGTATGATGTGACCTTGGTGCAAGGCGTTATAAGAAATGATGCTCTGATCAAAAAGGCACTTTAGGGCGCTGTCTCCAGTCTGTGATTGACTCCCGCCATTTCCGCTTCTAATAGCACCCTTCCCATCAATCTGGGAGTTTTTCAGCCATTCATACCTTACTGCAGAATACTTGGTAAAATCTAACCGGCAGTAAAAGATGCACTCTCAAAAACACATTCAACTACTGTAAATAGCAGCTGAAAAGAAATATTTATTATTTGTGCTTTATAAATTAAGCTGTATAACCAATCTGTTAGTCTCATCTGGGCGTTTATGGTTTTATAAATGAAGCGATAAAAGTGATATGTTTGCCTTGTCAGGCTGTTTACTCCGTGTGGCTTGACTGCATGCTTTATAAATGAAAGCATCGATCAGTTAACTATGAACCTTGACTTGGTGCTTATCTCCATTATTAATTAAGCAATGTCAGTGCGCTGGAGATCAGGATAAATGCAAGAGTGATTGCAAAATGATGCAGGTTTACCACATGAGAAAACTGCAGTATACTGTACATAGCAGGACCAGAACATATAAATGTGAATAATAATGTTATCAACAAAAATTTTGTATATCTCGGGCTGCATGGTGGTGTAGTGGTTAGCACAGGTCTCCTTACGTAAAGGAGGTTCTGGGTTTGAATTCTGGTTGGCAAGGACCTTTCTTTGTTGATTTTGCAAGTTCTCCCTGTGTTTGCATGGTTGTCAGTTGGCCACTCTAGTTTCCGCCCAACCTGAAAAAAGATGCACTATATGAACATTCCTACCAGTGTCCCTGAACATTTATCTGGCTTTAGAAGTGGAGTTTGTCCTCTTCACTGTGGCTGATCACTGCTACTAAGTTATCAGGATGGGTGGTAACCAGTTGTTTCGCTACTTTGCCTTTTTGCTATTGTACTTTGGCAACACTGACTACATGACTTGAAGAAGGAGTCAATCTTCTTCTGTCTTTCCCTTTTATGCATTTTTCCCCATACCTTGCAAAACAATAAGAGCAGTAATAATTTTGAACAATGACTGCAATTAAACGTGCGCAAATTTTGTACTATTGTTCAGAAAATGATAAAATTTAAAATTTGATGAGTCATGTAAACCACGTATTCCTTTTGAAGATTAAGAATTAGGCCTTATTCCGAATGTAGCATTTTCTGATTAGCAAGTGAGATTTGCCAACATTATTCAGGTATTCTGAGCATTCCTTGGGCATGTACAGTCCCTCAAAAATGATTGGCACCCTTAGTGAATATAAGCAAACATGCTGTGAATAAAATTTCTTTGCTGTTAATCCTCTTGGACTTTAACTCAAGATATTCACAACAATCAAACCTTTTCATTGAAGTAAATTATTGAACGAAATACAATGTTGACATTAAATTAATATTTTTCTCCAAAATATTTCTGCCACAACTACTGGCGCCCCTAAAAAATCCCATGATTTATATCTAACTGATGTATGTATGTCCAGTCATATTTAACATTTTTAAATTCAGCTATTTGCTTAGGAACTCTTAAGTGGTCAACTATGACTTCCTGTTTCAATGGGGTATAGGTATGACGTGACACAGACCAAATTCGCCGAGTTGTTCGTGACTATGGGAAAGATCTGACAACAGTGACAATATGTGAAGAAAAGTCGTTGGGCCGCGCAAATCAGGGAATGTGGGGAATGGATTTAGGAGTGCCAACAATTATGTCATGTGTTTTATTGTAAAAAAAAAAAAAAGTTTGTTTCATGATAAAAATGTAACATGTCATTCAGTAATGTTAATAACAGTACTTCAGTTTAAGGTTAGATTTTTTTCCGAAAGTTCATGAGGATAAATAAAGACTTTTTGGCATCTGATTCAGCTCATTTTTATTAAACGGTGCCAATTATGTAGTGTACTGGTTACAGTGCATTCGAAATACGTGGCTCACTTTGGCTTTGGCCACAGTTTGTGTCACATGGCCACCCGCTTACGATCAGCAAAGCCTAGGTTTGTGGTTACAGGAAGAAACACACCTACTTTTAAACATAATGAAAGACTTGAATATAAACAGGTTTTTGGATATTCGCAAACATCACAACACCAACCTTTTCACAAAGTTGGTTAAATGAATGAAAGAGGGAGGCTGTGTTCTCACACACGATCAAGACCAACACTGATAGAAAATTTTGAAAAACTGTTTTAATCAGAGTATGCACAGCCGCATGTAAAATGGAATATTTGTGGAATGTTCATTTTCATTCACCACGTAAACGGTTTGGGAGTAATATTGTCTTTAACAGAATAATGGTAAAAAGTGGAAGAATGTTGCTGGCAAAATATCAAGCAAGCCAGCTTCAACTTGCTATCTAGCTGTGAAGATGCTATCTTGCTAGCTAAATAATGCCAGTTACCATTAGCTTGCATTACGTTTGTTTACCACCTGGCCAGCATTTGAAATGATTGAGGGAAATTTCACTTCATGTTCAATGATGAGTGTTAGCTGACACATCACACAACAGGACAAATTTATGAAAGAAAATGTTAGCTACAAAGTAATTAGTCATTTTGTACCACTGACCTGTCATCACAGCCAGAAAGTAACTGACGCCACATTTCTGAATGCTCGCAGCCTCGCAAGTTACGGCTTACTTCAACTGTTTACTCTTCAGCGGCCAAATGGGTTGACCATAGGGCTTTGATTGGTGGGATGGCCTTTTAACCAATCTAACTTGACAGCCAGGTTTTCATGGGGAACACATTCACATTTTTACTGATTTTAATTTCATTTGATCAATGACTATCTCAGGAAAAAGTGAAGGGGGTGGAATCATGTTTCTGTGAAAGTTCAGGTGTCGTAACATCCTAAGCACCTATGGATGCAACGCACCTGCATGATTGATTCAGAATATGCAGCCTGCAATGCTGCAAATGAAATTATTCCATTCAAGAACTGTATACTGCAGATTCTAAGATAATGGTCAAAACAAAGGGGCTTTCCAACTAATTTTTAATTTGCATCTGAAAGAAATCAGAGTGCACGAGGGATTCCTCTGTGTAAAATGGAAACTTGTCTCATTTTCACCCTTTAATCTACATTTCAAACTAGGGCTTCAACTGAAGTAGTATTTCCAGGGTGCAGAATTAATGGGTACTAGATAATGAATGATGGAGAAAGTCGCGGGACATCAAAGCCACTTGGTCTGTAAGAACACACACGCTCACAGACACAACATAGAAACAGGCTCCCAAGCTCTTTTAAATACATTACAGAATAAGAGCTTCATTATCATAACGTACCACTTTGCCATTGGAAGATTATTAACTGATACACTGTTCAACCAGGCACTGAATAATCATGGGCCACTGCTTCTATCAGCAGAGTGAGTTAGCGATTCCATGCATTGAAAACATCCCCTGGAAGATGGGAAATTTCAGGTTACACTGCAACAAAATGCTTATATGGTTCATAACATTGGCTCAAAATGAACACATTGCAATATACACGAGTGAAGTGTGTGGTCTTTTTCCAAGAGAAAGACTTGACCTTAAAGATTTGCTCTGCTCCTCAGAAAACTCATAATAATTACTACTTTCGCTCTAGATTTGCACTTCTCAACCAGACTCATACACTCTGGTGGGGATGGGTACAGACTACACCAGGCAGACCCAAGTCCCCATATCACTGTGAAGCAGAAATAGTCTACCAAACAGAGAGGAAGCAGAAAAAGATACGGCAGCATCACAGATCATGTGAATTCATTACTAATGTCACTCCATGCCTACTGGTGATGAAGAGCCGCTTCTTTGTGATATATGTTGCAATCCCTCAATCCCTCAGGCCTGTGGAAGCCCCATCTGTTCTCACCTGTTGTGTGGGAGAATGGGATTTCCTTCCACATTTGGATATCTCTTTGTGACTAGGCAGGCCCCACCATAGAAGGACATGAATAACTTCTTTCCATAATCTGGTGGAGGGACACTGGGATTGAAATATCTGTCCAAAGAAATATGGTTGCCAATAACTGAGGCTCATTGTTTTCACTGGGTAGAAAAATTTGACTCCAGGAATTATGGGAAGTTGCAAAGTATTGGATCCCATCCTCCAAAGCCATTACTGAATTCTGCTCCTTGCCTTTATGTTTTGCTTACTGATGCTCCATTAAATTTGCTGCAATGATAGATCTGTTTTCAAGTTGTAATGATAGATTTGGCAGAAATGTTCTTCCTGCTTGCCAATGACAGAGCGGTAATTATTTTGCAGGTACATTTTGTGCAGCATACAAAATATCAAATTAGCCTCTCTTGTGTGCTCCACTGAATTTTGTTAGCCTCTCCTGCATGCAATTTTTGCATTTGTGCCAAAGCTGAAAGGCTTTTCTTACCCCTAAATTACACTAGATGCGTGTTTAGCCTGTCTCTGCTCCGCCACGGTAGCGGAGTTGATGATTTTCACTTTAGTCAGTGTGTGTCCTTCCACTGGCTCCGTCGAGTTGCGTATCTCCACTGTCGCAGCACTGGCAATCCAGTGCCCTCTGCAGCAGATACACAAGGCTTCTATTTTTGCCAAATGCCAGAGAATAATTCGGCACAGAGCAGATTGATTTGGACAGGAAGCCAGACACTGATGCAACATTTAAACATCTGAATAATTTTCAGGATAAACTGCTTTTTCTTGATGCCAGATTGCATTATCACTGTTGACAACTGTTGGCAACACTGTTGACATCACTGTGCTTACCACTGTTGACAACAACAGAGCAGGGGTGGCTGGTGAACTGGCAATAGGGAAGCAAAAACCATCCCTTAAAAATAATGATTGGTCATGACCTGTTTTCAATTTTAAGAAAATTGACTACTTGACTCCAAAAATCCTAAGGACCATCAGGTGTTGCCAGTTTTCCTTGTTAAGTTAAAATGAGCACGAATAGCTGAATTCTTGACCTGTTTTCAATAATGTATTTACATTACCATTACAGAAACTCCGAAAACTCTCAACATTATCAGGTGTGGCCAGTTTTCATTCATAACGCATACCTGTCAACTCTCATTCTTTCTTGTGCTGATGTCCACAAAACCAACACACTCTGGACAGAGACAGAAGTCTATCCGACTGGATGGTGTGAGAATGAGGGCTGTGTGTAAATTCAGTCTCTGAGATTCTTTCATGAGGCCCTTTGTTGATTTTTCTTTTCTTGGCCGCTGTGAATTCAGCACCCATGTTTGTTCAGCCTCTTACCACTTCAGACAGTGGCCCCACCTGGGACTGGATCACAGAGCAAACACAGCAGCAAAGAAAATCTCACTTAACTTAAAAAAATATACAAAGGACTTAGTCTGTGCTCCACTTTGCTGAAAATACAAAGGGAAACCAGCTGTTTTGATGAAACAAATAAATTGCAGAGAACTATTTTGTAAACAAATACACATGAATATCCCTTTCAACAGATCCACCGAACACTGCCAAAACTCTCCACCAGGGGTTCGTTTCCCGAAATCACAGATGCTAACTTACATAGTTGGAACCATTGATTGTTAATGGACAAACTATGTAAGTTGCTAACTTGGTTAGCAACCACGCTGTTGGGAAACGTACCCCAGGTCAGGCAATACAACATGAGTTTCGTCCTTCAGACAAATTGAGCTGCGCCAATCAAGTTGGTCAAAAAGACCGTACCTGAGCGCTAAGACTCAGATGGAACTTAAAGCAATTCTTACATTTCTGGCATTTTTACACTTTTCTTTTGTAATCTTAAAATGCTCCTAATAAGCGTATGGCACACTAAAATGTAAAAGAAACCCACCAGGTGTTGAAACTCTTCAATATTCAATTCTCATATATTTCTGATAAAAGTCTGACCAATCATTTTCTTCGGTCCGAATAAAATGATTTGCCGAGCTTTCTGTCTGTCATCCGTCGCAGCATCCCTTCCAGTTGCCTATAGCTGTCACCGCTTGCGAGTTTTCTGGCAGAAAAAAAAAAATGACGCATTTGACTGTGAACAAACGGGTGCTGAAATGCTATAATTACAATAATAACATTAATGGTAGTTCGTCAGACTACAAAGGTAACTAAACGTTACGAGGGCATTTTATTTTATACCACATATATACTGGACAAAGAAAGTTAGGGATCACCCCAAATTTTGAATTTGAAATATTTGATAGTTTGTATTTTTTTCCATATCATATTTTAATTTTGAAAAGTTGGGTGATCCCTAACTTTCTTTGTCCAGTATAGAATGGAATATTATTTCATTACTGTTGGTTAGTTTTCACTTACCGGTGCCTCTGAATCTGACTCCATTGACCCGTTTCACTCTCCTTCATTGCGTGCGGTGCGAGGAAGTGAGCAGCGAGTGAAACGGGTCAATGGAGTCAGATTCAGAGGCACCGGTAAGTGAAAACTAACCAACAGTAATTAAATAATATTCAATTCTATTTGTGGTATAAAATAAAATGCCCTCGTAACGTTTAGTTACCTTTGTAGTCTGACGAACTACCATATATCAGTTATATTTTTTTTTGTAGGAGAAGTCTGGCAATCGGGGGGAAGAGGGTGGGACTTTGGAGGGAGGCAGAGTTGTTCATGTTCAAATTTTTTCCGAGTGCTCTGCGACATCCCAGAAAGGTAAGAATTGCTTTAAAATACAAAATCATCTGTTTGCGACCCCAGTTTCTCACCTCCCTCTTTTCTCTGCCTCTGTACCTGCAATTCTCTAATGTGATGGAAATCTCCCAATAGGGATCTCTGGTGCATGAATAGTGGGTCATGGGTAAAAATTCTGGGGGGCAAAGCAAGGCCAGTAAGTAGTGAATGGTGCAGGTGTTCATTTGTTCTAATAGAATAAGCGCACTGACATTTGGGCTTAGCTGGGTGCAAAAGAACATGGCTCAGTATTTCTGTGACTGACAGCCGTGCCCAACTTTACTCTATACAGCCCCATTTTATTTCTTGTCTGTTGTTTCTGCCTGCCATTATAATACAAGATAAATAATACAACTTAGCAGCTTGATTTTTTACCTGCATGAAGGAAAACAAGTGATTTTTAAGTCGAAATTCTCAAAATTTACGAATGACAATTTATGAGCAATTTCAGTCATTTTCATTCCTTGTGGAATTTGTTGGTTAAAACCATGAAGGACACAGTAATTACGCTGAAACAAATAACCTGCTCACAAGGTGAACCTTAATCCACAATTCCGTAACTAGCCTATCATTCGTAGAATTTTCTTTCAAAATACGTACGAAGCAGAATTTGAAACAATAATGAAATTGTAATAGTTTCATTATAACACAATCTGTTCTCACATGTGGAGAAATATCTTTTTTATAGCTGATTGCCTAAAAATGAGTGATGCGCAAAATCAATTCCAAATCCATTTAAAAACTGATTGATAGTTTAAAATGAACAAACTTTGAAACAAACTTCTATCATATGTTTTCATTTACAACCCCGATTCCGAAATAGTTGGGACAAAGTGCAAATTGTGAATAAAATCAAAAAGCAATGACTTTCAAATCACACCAGCCAGTATTTTATTCACAATAGAACAGAGATAACATAGCAAATGTTGAAATTGAGAAATTTTACAATTTTATCCACAAAATTGGCTCATTCCAAATTTGATGGCTGCTACATGTCTCAAAAAAGTTGGGACAGGAGCCTGTTTACCATGGTGTAGCATCCCCTCTTATTTTTAACACAGAGTGGAGGCATCTGGGCATTGAGTAGACAAGTTTCTTGAGTTTAGCCATTGGAATTTGATCCCACTCTTGTTTAATACAGGCTTCCAGCTGCTGGAGAGTTTTGGGTCTCCTTTGACGGACTTTTCGTTTAATTATATGCCAAATGTTCTCAATCGGTGAAAAATCAGGACTGCAGGCAGGCCAGTTCAGTGCACGGACTCTTCTACTACGAAACCATGCTGTTGTAATAGCTGCAGTATGTGGCTTTGAACTGCTGAAATACACAAGGCCTTCCCTGGAATAGATGTTGTCTGGAGGGGAGCATATGTTGCTCTAAAACCTTTATATACCTTTCAGCATTCATGGTGCTTTTTAAAACATGCAAGTGTCCCACGCCATATGCAATAATGCATCCCCATACCATCAGAGATGCTGGCTTTTGAACTGAATGCTAATAACAGGAGGGGTGGTCTTTCTGCTCTTTAGCCTGGAGGACATGATGCCCATGATGTCAAATTTGGACTTGTCTGACCACAGGACACTTTGCCACTTTGCTACAGTCCATTTTAAATGAGTCTTGGCCCACAGAACACGGCGGCGCTTCTGGATCATGCTCAACAATGGCTTCCTCTTTGCATGATAGAGTTTTAGGTGGCATCTGTGGATGGCACAGCGGACTGTGTTTACAGACAGTGGTTTCTTGAAGTATTCCTGGGCCCATTTAGTAATGTCAATGACAGAATCATGCCAGTGAGTGATGCAGTGGTGTCTGAGGGCCCGAAGATCACGGGCATCCAGTAAAGGTCTTTGGCCTTGTCCCTTATGCACAGAGATTTTTCCAGTTTCTCTGAATCTTTTGATGATGTTATGCACTGTCGATGATGAGACCTTCAAAGCCTTTGCAATTTGACATCGAGGAACATTGTTTTTAAAGTATTCCACACTTTTTTTACGCAAGCCTTCACAGGTTGAAAAGCCTCTGTCCATCTTTACTTCTGAGTAACTCAGCTTCTCTAAGACATCCCTTTTATAGCCAATCATGTTACGCACCTGATGCCAGTTAACTTAAATACTTGCTAAATGTTCTTTCAGCTGATTCTCTTATATAATAATTGCTTTTTCAACCCTTTTTTGCCTGTGTCCCAACTTTTTTGAGACCTGTTGCAGCCAGAAAATTTGAAATAAGCTCATTTTTGTGGATAAAAGTGTAAAATGTCTCAGTTTCAACATTTGAAATGTTATCTATGTTCTGTTTTAAATAATATATTGGCTCACGTGATCTGAAAGTCATTGCATTTTGATTTTATTCACAATTTACACTTCGTCCCAACTATTTCGGAATTGGGGTTGTAGATCTGTTGGCTTTGTTTGGTTCCCAGGTTCTAATAGTTCCATTTTATCAAAGCCACAAATATATCAGTGTATTGTATTAGTTTGCTGCTGATATAACAACTAAGCAATGTCTGCAGTAGTGGGAAATGGCCTCTTACTAAATTAATTGAACAACGTTCCCAAAAAAAAGCAAAGCCAGTCATCTAATGCAAGCCATTTGCATTATCCCTCTCACATACATCACTACCTGCAATCTGAGCTCATCACTAGCAGACAGATTTTAGAGATCAATAGAGACACACTGTGCATGTCGCCTGTGATTTTTCTCCCTTGGCCATTGTACAATGAACCACAAATCTCTGAAAAGAAAGTTGTCTGCCCGCTCTTTATTGTTCCACATTTGATTCAGTGGGTAGGGGAAAAATAATCCTTAATATCTAAAGAGCGCTACTGACGGCTTTTGGAAAAATAATGTACGGTGTACCTCATTAAACACTCTTTAATGCAAACCAGCCCCAAATTAAAATATGGACAATCACCCTTCTTCCTGTCTCCCAGCCTCCTTCCAACCTGGAGTGGGCCAAATTGAAGAGGGTGATCAAAACTCAAAACTTAGGGTCACCTGCTGAAACTAATTTAAAGCTACTAGTGCTTGGACTTGAATGGGGAGGAGAACCAGGCTGTTTGTTAGCCCTCCTACCTGAGGGACCATGCAAGCCAGTGCTCAATCATTTTCTCTCAGAATTTAAAGCTGATGGAACAACAGTCTGCTATTACTGCAATGAGATACAGTAAAAGCCATCACAGTTTCTCAACATCCCTCCTGAATACAAAAATAGCAGTGGTACGTAGACATTATTAAATTTTGTCCATATGATCACTTATTGAATGTGTCTCATCTTCCAATAGCAAAGCAAAAGTAAGATTCTCCTGGGGCTATGAACAAAAATATGTTGGCTTGGCAAGTGCAGGAGTGTGGTGCTATATTATGTGGCTGCGAATTTTTCAGCAGGTACAGTGCCGTGAAAAAGTACAACGTGTTTGCTCCCTTCCTGATTTCTTATGTTTTTGCATATTTGTCACACTTAAAATTTGTTTGAGGATCTGAAACATTTAACATTAGACAAAGATAACCTGAGTAAATAGAAAATGCAGTTTTTAATTGATGATTTCAATTATTGAGGGAAAAAGCTATCCAAACCTACCTGGCTCTATGTGAAAAAGTAATTGCCCCCTTAACCTAATAACTGGTTGTGCCACCCTCGGCGACAGCAACGTTTGTGATAACTGGCAATGAGTCTTTCACATCGGTGTGGAGGAATTTTGGCCCACTCTCCCTTGCAGGTTTAGATAGCTTTTTCCCTTAATGAATGAAATCATCATTTAAAAACTGCATTTTCTGGGGCGCCCTGGTGGCTCATCGGTCTAAGCATGCGCACCATAAAGGCTGTGTCCTTCTCGCGGCGACCTGGTTCGATTCCGGCTCGGGTCATTTGCCGCATGTCTTCCCCATTCTTCTCCCCAACTTTCCTGTCTATCTCCACTGTAAAACTATCAAATAAAGGAAAAATCCCCCAAAAAAAATCATCTTAAAAAAAAACAGCATTTTCTGTTTACTCAGGTAATCTTTGTCCAGTGTAAAATTTTTGTTGATGACCTGAAACATTTACGTGTGACAAAATATGCAAAAACATAAGAAATCAGGAAGGAGGCAAATACTTTTTTCACGGCACTGTATGCCCTGCATTTGTGTGCATGCAGGGATGCATGTGCATATCAGTGTGTGTGCGAGCATTTGTGTATGAGTGTGAGCACACGGGTATCCATTTTATTACAAAGTGTCAACCAGAATTTTCAAATGTTTGCATTTTTAAAGACAAGCGGGTGTGGCTGAGGGAGAGTCGATGCAAAAGAGCTAAACCTGTAAATTCAGAATTCTGGCTAAATTCCAATGTCCCACCCTCTTGATTTAGGAATTTAAAAGTTCCAGGATGACCGGCCATTCAAGCCATGAGGGCGATAAATTTCTATCTCTATAGAGAAAAATGCTACCAAAATTAAATACCGATCAAATATTGAAAATAATACGGTCATTATTACGGTGGCCACTCAGTTCTCTGCATCAGCCAAAGAGAGGCAGAGATGTCAGTCATGTTGAGTGGCAGGTGTGATAAACTGTGTGATAATGAAACCGTGCATAGTGCCCTAGAGCTGGTCCCTCTTAATCCTGCATTATGATTCAAAGCTGTGATTCAGGTTTGGATGGGGTGAAGGAGGGAGGGGTTACTGCTCTCACAGAAAGCTGTGCTGACTCAGATGAGGGGCAAATCATTGAGTGATTCACAATGTGAAGCATTAGACAGGGCAGCAGTGTGGGACAGTGTGGTGGAGTTATGCAACATTGTAATGAGAGCAGCAATTCGAAGAGCAGTGTTTCCAGCGATGTGACTCCGTGAGCAGAGCAGCAATGCGGAGCTGTGCTTGGAGCTATAGTGCAGATATCTATCACGGCCATGGATGACGCCATAGCCAATCTAAGTCATGAGAAGAAGACATCCTGCCCTGAATTGGTCACCAATCAATCACATTAGTCACATAGCAGTGCAAACAAACAATGCCAGTCAGAATAAGCTCCGAAAACCTACTAGGCTTGAAATGCCCCCTTTTGAACTCTTCAGGTTTTCATTGAGGATATTTATATTTATGCAGTGAGGAAATATTTTATCTCCAATAAAGAAGATTCTAGAGAACTTGGCTCATGCTTTCAGTTCCATACCTTATGAACTTGGGATTATGCCTTGAAAATTAAATACTTTATTTTCACAAACAAAGAGTACATGCTTAAAAATAGAGTGTAATATCGAGGCATTTTGTTGCATGATATGAAATCAAAAGGAGCATCAGGACAGTTATACACAGTAGTGTGCAGTGTTGATTATACACTTAACAAAATGAAGATAAATTAGAGAGCAAGTGCTGTTCAAGTGTGTATTTCATGTAATATTGGATCAGATAGATGAAAATAAGTAAACATAACAATATATAGTAATAACATAAATAATAATGACTTTTTGACAGAAAAAGTCAATATCCAGTGTGGCCACCCTTTGCTTTGATTATAGCATTGAATCTTTCAGGCATAGTTTTCACATTTTTAATTTTTTATGTCCACACTCGCTAAACCATTCCATATGATTTGAAGTTCATTCCAAAGAGATCCTTTCGATATTACAACTGATTTACTCAATTGGATAAAGGTCTGGACTTTGAGCAGGCCAAGTCATAACTTTTATGTCACCAGATGTTTCTTTCTGACTGAGTTAATTCTAGCACAACATAGAAGTGTGTTTGGGGTCATTATCTCATTGAAAATAAAGTCCCCAATCAGTCTTTTTCCAGATGGCAATGTGTGCCTCACAAGGATGTTGTGATACTGCTTTTGATGCATAATTCCATCGATTTTTATGAGATCAGCAGCTCCTTTCGAGCAGACTGAACCCCTAACCATAATATTACCACCTCCATGTTTTAGCGAAGGTGTTAAACAGTCATTTTCAAAACATTCTCCAATTCTACAGTGCACATAACTTCTGCCTTTGGGTGAGAAAATTTTGAATTTTTATTCATAGGTCCAGAGAACTTGTTCCCAGTCTATTGGTGTCCAATTGTTGAATTTCTTGGCAAACGCAACTCTTTTTTTTAAGTTGCCAGCTCTTGGCAGCAACATGGCCAATTAGACAATTTTCCTACTGGCATCTGGAAATATTAGATCTTGAAACTTTCATCTCTTCACTTCTGGCACTATTAATATCATCAAGGAATGGTTGTGCTGTCAACTGCCAATTTTTTTTTTTTACTTGTCATACACAGATAACAAACGTCAGAGGCACTAAACTTCCGTTTTGCACCTCTACTGGCACTTGTTTTCAGCGAACTTGTCTCTTTGAAACACTTGATGGTGTTTCTAACAGTGCCATGGCAACATTTAACATCTTCAGCATCATGCAAGGCCACAATGTAGCTAGGAATAATACCAGAGAGCTCCTTCCGTTGTGTCATTTTGTTGAACAGTGTGACACTGCTCAATGTTCATGTCACCTTATATACTGGAACAACTGACCATCAGAGGTAATTTTGCTGTATAATGTTGCCTCAAACCAGTTTCTTAAAAAAATAGAATGAAATGTGCCTTGAAAAATGCTTTCAAGTGAAGCAAGAGTCAAAAATTAAAATTTGCCACAGCTTTCAATTGTTAAAAAATGGATGTTTTCAGTGTTTTTGTGTATTACCTCAGTAGACTTGCAGGAATGATTTTGTTATTGTTATTGTTGTTGTTGTTTTTCTTATAATATTTTTCAATACATTTTCACCAAAAAATTGTAAAGAAGTAATATATTAGGACCCATTCAAGACAAAAAATGGTACTGTATAATCATCCCTGCACGCTACTGTACCTGCTGTCATTTGGTCCATTTTTCCAAAGGACAATTACAATGTAAAGAGTCATTGACAAGGGTTCTGCAAAATGGCTACAGATATTAAATACTAAGCCACTTGAACTACCATTTCATAAGTCATAGGAATTTGCATATTAACTACAAGGACACTTGACATAATGATCCTTGAAGTCTGAATAAGAGGAACACCCAGTGATTAATGTACTAGCTAAAGCACAAGCTCAAAACAGCGGCTCTGATTGAAGGCCTGACTTCAAATGCAACACAATTGGGAATAGTAAAAGACCTGAGAGGCAAAAACCTGTGATTAGACGTGTGTTTTCAACAAAAATTTGAAGAAAGACAGCATCAGCAACACTGACCTAATAGGCTTATCTCATTTTAATTCAGTGTAGTGCTAGGTTTTAGTTCCTTTCTCTTTTGATTTCAATGGACAAATGACATAAAAAAAGAGATTGGATAGCCACACAAGGGAAAGATCACTGGATCTAGACCTCTTACCTGAGCAGTGACATACATACTAAACACACTCTCATTTCTAGTGGGGAAGCACAGGTCATGGAATATATCTCTGGAGCAAGGCAGTGTAATACTTTATGTGAAAAATCCCGTCTGTAACCCCCAACTGCCTCCCCAATACCAGCGCAAAGTCTCTCACTCATTCAAGAATAGCAATTACCCAGTTACTTGCACGTGTGTGTGAACCTTCATGATTTGGACATTAGCAGTTTCCCTGTCAATAGACTCCCTCTCATTCTGTCTCGTTCTTTGAATGGATCCTGAGACAATCCTTCATCCAAACATCTCTTGGTTCAAGCCCAGGCCAGGACACAAACTGGAGTCCAAAAATATCATCTTGCTTATTTGCTTGGTCTGTCTTTGCCATCAGCCACTAAAATACTCTGGGCTAAACCACAGTGGTTATGTATTTATTTTCAAGCCTGTTAATCTGGCTGGCCAAAGGCAGATGGACTTCTTTTTTTTCTGCCTGGCTCAATGCCTCTGAAATGTCCTATTTTCCTGACAAATGCTTGTGATTGCAAGGCTGCATAGGTCTGCCACATCCCAAAAAAATCAAAGCTCAGACTCCTGCCCCTCAGCAGGAATAAAAGTTATAAATATTAAATCACCTTTGCACTGATGTGCTGCTGTGACTGAACCCTAAGTTTTGGGCCTTACAAAATACCCTTGAATCTGCAGTAAATTTTTCTGAGTTAAAAGCTCTGCGTAATTACTAAATTAATGACCACTTTGATTAAAGTTGATTTGCTGGTGGTGGTCACATCCAAACCTATTAATTTGGAAAATACAGAAGGCTAATTGACTTCTTGATGTACGTTGTAAATTCAGTCTCTTGGTTGTAGTCACTTGCATCACAATCAATCCATTGTTTTGTGCTTGTTTTTTGGCGAGTGAACTGGAACAAATCGAACAGAATTTGTTTCTCTGCATGTCAAACAAACAGGTGGTGGTTCAGGGCTTTGTAGTATGCATAAGAAGAAAGGCTATTTGTTAGGAGAGAGCCACTAAACAAATTATCAGCAGTACAAAGAGATTTTGTTTCCTGTTGGCTGCGTGCCTATTTGCATTTCAGTTTCATTGCAGCAGCAGGCCAACTGTAGAATTGGCTCATGTTCAGTTGGAATATTAAAAAGTCCTGCTGCTATTGCATAGCCAGTGCAAGCTTTGACTGGAAAAGGCACAAAGGAACAATATTTGTAAAGTAATGGAGCGTAATAGAATACAGCAAGCAGGATTATTAAAAAGAATGTATATAAGAACAGAAAATAGGAGAGGCATGTACAACAGGTACAAGAACGATGCAGTCGGGGAATGGAACCACAACCATTTTAGGTGATTCTGAATAACTGGTATGGTTGTACTTTGTTTGAACTGCGATTGTGATAATTCTATTGCTATGCTATCCCGTGTTCTTACGCAGTACTTTTGCATCCTGGTTGTTCGGCGCAGGAGGCTTGGCTTTGGTTTGGATTGGGAGTGATACGTCCCCGAGAACCATTCCTGGCTGCCAGCATGGAATATCTTGGACCCTTCCCTGGTCCTTGCTTTCCTGTGCTGGTCTGGAGTTGGCCACAGGGCCGCTAGGTGGCGCCCTGAGTCATTCTCACTAGTTTTACCACACAATCCAGCCGTCTTTGTCAGTTTCTCCTTCAGTGTCCCTAATTGGTTCTCATTATTATATATTATTGTATATTCTCATGTTTTGCCCTTCCTTTTGCGCTCCCCGATCTGACCTGTTTCTGATTGTAAATTGGTGTCAAGAGTATTTCAGTTCCTGGTCTATGTTTTCCCCTTGCTGGATTCTTCTCTTCTGCCAATGAACTACTGAGATGCACTTCCTCACACCTGCTTTTGTTCATGAAAAGTACTGTGCATAATATGCTCTCTAAGTGGGATAAAGCATGTCAATTTTATATTTAACTCTTTGATGTAAATTTTTATGTTCAAATCATGAAAAACTGCAAGTGGTTTTGTACAGCTAAAAAGCCCTGCGTATTGTGCGCAAAAGTGGAACAGGATAGGATTCTTTTTCCATATGAATTTGGTGCCATTGGAAAAAAAAAAACAAAAACAACGGAGACTATTTTATGCTATATGAACAGAATGGGGGGCACTATTGACCTTCAGAGCAGTTTCAGTCCCTTTCATACACGCTTATTCAAGTTAGTGAGTGTTCATTTATTGATGGAAGAGAAATCTGATTTGCGTTTCACACAGTGGAACATTTACACTGCCAAATGTTTCTATTAAAGGTGTTTGTATTGCATAACTCAATTTTAAACATGATATACCATTTCTTATTGCAAAAATTTAAGACTTGTGCTGTAGCAGTGCTATTTTGATGTTATTGTGCACAATTCTGATGACAATTTAGGTTACAAAATAAGGGCAGCATTTCAAATTCCTGGCCTGATAGTGCAGCCCTCTGATCCTGAACTGATACAGCATCATTTTTTTTTTTCTTTGTGTGTATGATAATTGAATGTTGATGCGATCATATAAATGAACAAGACCTCATACAAATGTAAAACAATTTGTAAAATGCTCTTGTTAAATTTCAGACATATTTTTATAGTTGCAATTTTGGAACCTATTTGGCAGTTGTGTCAACATATACAGTATTTGTCATCAAAACTTTGAAAGACTATTAAGAATATTCATTACAGCGATGTGCTTGAATCAGAATTCTTGCGCTGGTCTGGGTGCTGTCTCAGAATTTTCATTTCAGTCCAGTGCAGTGGTTATCAAACTTGTCAAGTATAAAAGACTAATTGCACAGCCTATAATGGTGGGGACAGGAACATTGTGGATCCAATTAAGTTCAGAGCCTGGAAAACTTTAATTAAATAATATTGTTTTTGGTTATCATCCTTGGTATGGGCGATTTTCCCGGTGTAAGCTTTTTTTAGGGAAAAGTTTGGCTGCACCTGATCAGTTGCATGGGATTTTCACTTTGCTCAAAGACATCAAGGGACCTAATTTTGTGATCTACACACAGTTGGCAAATTCAAGTGGTAATGGTATCGCAGATTGAAACCAGGTGTGTCTCTCTCTTTTTTGGTATTTTTGTTACAGGAGGCGCAAAAAGGGTTGGTCAAAGATGAATTTACCTGCGGCTGTGGTGGGAGTTTGGTTCTATAAAAGCCAATGAAATCAGCTGCTGTCATTCTCCTTAAAACCATTCCATTTATCCCATAGCGAACTAGCAATTTCATCAGGAGATGAACGAGCACCTAGCTTGCATTACTGCCTTCTCCTTCAGTCCTCTAAGACTGCACACCAATGTTGTAAATGATTCAATGATTTGAGATAAAAAGCAACGCGGAAACTAGCGTCGATAAATTTTTTTATGACAGTGGACCACTGAAACCATATACAAAACTACACCATGGTATTAAAACAAGGGCGAGACTGAGGTGAATTATTTGTATTTCTCCCACACAATTATGAAATTCACTTGTCAAAATACCCCTTTACCCTCCCTTTCCTACCCTGCTGCCATTGAAAAGGCATTATTTATATGGCGTCCTCCAAAATCAAAGTGAAAATAAAGAAGGGAAAGAAAACAATATGAACAATATGTGAGCAAACAGCTCCACTGTCTGGAATTTATATCCACAAAACTACCTTTAAGCAACAGTGTTTGAGTTAAAATGTGGCCTGAGCAAGTTCAAATGCAAGCAATAGTGCCAGGTTTATTCATTGGCACATCACTCAATGCGCAGTTTAACCCTCTTTATTTCAAATGCGTTTACAGCGGAGCATGAATATACCAAATTGGGCCAAGGTGATAAATTGTGAATGAAGTTACCAACACAATCACAAAGGCATAAAATTAAAGTGTAAATGTCTTCAACCAGTGTATATGGACTTGTATACCTTGTCGTGAAATTTTTAACAAAAGGTGGAATACACTGATCAGCTGTTCTCCACATGATTTTTCATATTCTGAAACTATCCTCATCAAATACCATCAGGATAACATGATTCATAATGCTCAGTTGATTTGAGCCAACTCAATCATTCAGGCAATAGCCTTAGTAATATTATCACAAACTAATTCATTCCAAAGCTTACTGCCTCGGTGGAATTCATCCTTTGCAAAAATGTTTTATGTATTAAGTAGAGATGCGTCTTCACTTAATTTTTGCTGATGAACCCCTTGTGCACACAACCTGTTTTATCAGAAACCTTGCCATTGGAGGCTGAGATATTTCCGATTTCATTAATATTGGCATTTTTACCAAATTTCCTAAATTTGTTTAATATCTTTGATTATTCAGATTCAGATATTTGAATTCCAATTTTGTTTGTCAGAAATAAGACAATACACCTTGAGAGAAGAAACACAATGTAAGAACAAAATGAGACTTTGTTAAATTTAATGGATTGTATTTGCTCATTTAAGTCACTGCATGATTCGATAAACAGTTCCCGGTCAGTGAAGTCTAACATCCTCTGTGAGATGTGTTAAGATTGGAACTATCTTTTGAGGTTCTCATAATTTTCACAAAATTATTTACCCACTCGTTTTCAAGCAGGAATATTATGGAGGAGTCAGAGACCATGGCATTTTTTGTCTGAGGCTGAAGGGAAGAATTCTGATTAGTGCTCCAGGTATAGGTAAATGCCACAGTCCACAAATGACATATTTGTTACTTTTTTATGCTTTTTTTTGAAAAGAGGCCTATTGGAGCTGCTTGTGAGGGATGGGATAGGATAATTTCAGCAAGCCAAATTTGTCACTATGTGGCAAAGTGCTCCCCGGCATTGACTGTCTGGATGTGATTTCTGACAAGTGGGGCCCATTCACAAACTTGGACATCGCTGTAATAGGTAGAAATCCTGCAGCCCCTGGTTGGCTTGCGATATAGATTGACTTTTCTTTCACCTTCCATTCCTCAAACCTCTAGCCACATCTCTGGCTTCTTACTGAACTTTATTTGTCTCTGACAAAGAGCACTTCTCTATTGATATAGCAATGCTTAGTTTGGTCCTACCACAGCAAATTTTGCATTCGCGTTGCTCATGCCTGCAGCTGACGTTTGCTAGGTGCCAGTCCAGCTTTCATTTCTAAGTGAACGGCCTGAGCCAAAATTATGTTGAGGAGTTTGAGTTTGATCAGATCCCATCTGCACCCTGGACTATTGGGTTAGATGGAGTAGAATTCAACATCTCGTTTTAAAGACTTCACCTCCTGTAGACCAGTGTCCTTGCCCATGTCTTGGTAAATGGTAAATGAACAAGGAATCAAAACTTTGTAAATGGCTGGAGCACTTATGGTCAACATTATGTGCAAAATTGGAGTGTACGGTTAGCGGGGCGGCAGAGTAGCCCAGTGGTAGATTGCTTGGCTGGTACCTGAAGAGTTGCTGATTCAAGCCCAAGATGAAGGCTTGAGATTCTGACCTGGTCTGGAGAGATTAAGTTGTGAAGAACTCAGCTGTTGGGCTCTTGAGGAAGACCGTCATCTCCAAAATTTCTCCAGGGGCTTTACCCCTGTTTCTCTCAGTCCCTCTTCATTAGCAGCTGTTCTATCTGGCATTTCTCCTATGGCATCTTTGAAAAAGAGAAATGTGTTCTTAATGGAATTTTCCTGTTTAAATTCTAATAAATGAGTAGATAAAAACTGTGGGTAATGAACAACAGGTAATGGGGAAAGTACACTTTGCCATCCGACAATAGTGTCACTCACTCTCTTAGTCATAGGCGTTCGCGGATGCCAGTCTGGCTCGACGCCATCACCCTTTGTCGCATAATGTCCTTATTCCTAAGGTAGGATAATGTATGGCTGAAAGAGAAAGAGGGGACCTGTCTAGTAACAGTTGTCTGGTGTTGCTAACAAGGGCCAAACTGCAGCAGGCATAACAGAATGTCGTCACAACTGTGCACACTGCATGTTCTCAGGATTGGGAGATTAAACAGTTTTGAGAGATGAAACGCTTCTTTCCTTCTTTTCTATTGGAATGGGGGTCATAGAATTTCCTGTTTCAGAGTTAGTGAGCATGTAGCAGAGGATATTGAGTCTCTCAGCTGGAATATTTCTGAGACAGCAGAACTGCTGGTGCTTCAGTTAGCCACATACACGCCATGGTCACTTCCTTTGTAATAATCATGTCTGTGCGGCAGCATCTGTGGCTGAAGGGATTTGCAGAAGCAACATGATGCCAATGAAAACCAGCACCACTCAGTGCCAAGGAGGGAAATGTCTGGAGCGGAGCTGTGCAATTAGTCAGCTGAATTAAATAATTAAGCTTGGAGGCATTGTAACAGCTTGTTAACACTTAGTTTTTTATTAGGAATATAAAAGAGATGCTTTGCTTGCCACAGCCTTGTTGTCCTTGGCAACTATCAGCTGAGATCCAATGGGAACTTGAATACACTGCTAATGAATGACGCAAAGTACACGGGAAACTTTGGATCAAAGTGAATATTTTGTGTCAGTTTGTTTCATCCAATTGTTTTTAGTTTTCTCAGCTGGATTTTTCAGAAAACAAATTTTATTTGGTTGGATAAAACTGAATTCTCTCTTCACATAAATAGCAACCCACGATCACTTTTTTCAGTGTACTGCCAGGATGTAAACAGTGGCGGTTTGTCGGCAGGAACAAAGGCCAGTGGTAACCTCACCTTTCACTGCTTAATAACCTAAACCTCTCACAGAGTACTTTTCCTGTTTAGCAACAGTTGCTCAGACTAATTGGTAGAACCGACAACAGTCTAATTTATTTTTGACAGCATTGTCATACATTTCATCACAAAATTATAAGGCGTTTTCTTCCACACATAAATAAATATGCAAAACATCAATGTCTTTATAATTCCTGCACTCGTATAGCTCGTGAAACAGCACAGATTTTCGTAAATTAGTTTGCAAGGCTCATTAAGCAATCAGCCCCTAGAATCCGTTCTGTATTCTGAATGTAGTCATGGCTAAAGAGCGTTATTGGGTACAATACACAGCTGAGTGATGGCGAAAGTAAATGCTGTGAAGTCAGCAAAAGTTTCAGATTTTTTGCATTTATGTTTCCATCCTAACAATGTTGTATCAATTATATAAATGTTGACAATAGGCATTCATTTTTTTCATTATTATTTCTTATGCTGGATCAAGGATTGGTCTTGGTCATTCAGTCGATAAATTGTTTCATTGTTAATCAGGCGAACTTGAACGAGAACAGCTGGAGGACAATTGAGCAGTAAAGGGTGAGGATACTGAAGCCCCTGGGAACATGTGACCGCACGCCGCTGGGTGTAAAACTTGAGCCTGTCAAAGCCTCTCAACCAGGGGTGTGTACAGACATTTGAAAGACCAGGAGCTGATCCCCAAAGACAGGACAAGAATCGGTGTAGATTGGAATTAATTAATTTGTCAATGGTATAATGAAGTCTCACACCTGGATTAAATCAAATGTTGGATACAGTACTGCACGTAAACATTAAATGAAAAATGCCATGACGATTCCATGTCTTTTTAATGTATGCTTTAATGACCCTGCTATAGTGTCTGTATTAAAGCCCTCCCAAATCATTTAAAGCCAAAAACTGTTCATTTACATCACCATCTTTTTGAGACATGGCGCACACAAACTGACAGTTGTTAAATTATTAACTAAATTATAAACTAAATTATTGTCCCTGGCCTCATCAGCCACTACAGCATACATGCTGGATTCTTTCAGTTCAGCCACAATACTCTCAGTGACTTCTTCATCACAACAGTGAATCATCTGTCATATTTCATAGAAAAGTGTTCAAAATTTGACTAGTTACCAGAGAAAAATGAGGAACTAACTGCCCATAAACTCTCACTGGTTACCCTGTCCTGATTGGCCAGATGCTGCAACTAGTAGAGTGTGTACGCATTGTGTCCTTTGTGTGAGTGTATAAGTCTCTCAGGGTGCGTGGCTATGTTTCAGAGTATGAAAATGTGTGTGTGTCCAAACATCCATGTCAGTCTGCCTGATCTACTCAGGGAAACATTTGACCTCCTTCTTAATTGCTTAGATCACCAGCTGAAGCGGAGTAAAGGGCACAAAATGATGCAGATGATATAAACATGGTTTTGGTAGCTTGTCTTTGAACATCTGTTCACATCAGTGCCTGAATAGCCTTTGATGCAAGAGTTATTCAAAGGGATATGAGATATTGTTTGGCTGGCCCACCACCTCACCTTTGTGGAAGAAGAAGGGTGCAGATCAACAGATTGCTTGCAGTGCCCCAGTAATGATTTTGGGCAGCAGCTGAGTAGCAAAGTAAGGTGCAGGCTTACTTGGTGGACCTTAATGTAAAACACTGGGACAGGCTTTGTTACTGCTTTTATGTACAAATATTGTGATTTGAAAGTAGACAGCTTAGGGGAATAGACAAAACAAGCCCAGTCTCATCCCGACGCGTCATAATAATGACGGTACCTGACCAAGCATCATTATACAATGCAAAATGAGGCTTTTGGCGTCCTTATTTGACACCAGTTAAAAATGAACCCTGACCCCTAACCCTTAACCTGCACCCTAACCCTAAGCATGAAATAAGGACGCCAAAAGCCTCTTTTTCCATCGTATATCAAAGCTTGGTCAGGAAGTATCATTTTATGCCATGTCCGCATGTTTGACAAAACATTCAAAGCCAAAGCACAAAACCATTACAGATTTAACGCAATATCTTTGCGTTGGGCAGTATTGCCTTTTTTGCCTTCACTCATGTTATGCCCATAAGAGATCCTTTGACAGTTTCCTTTGAGTTAGTTCACCTTAACCTTAAAGTTAGCTGATAAATGTCCAGCTTGTGCTCTGTGCATTTATTTATGTTCTGAGGTGTTCTGCTGAAGAGACATAGCAAAAAAAATCACGAGCAAGGTGTCGTGTTAAAATGAAAGAAGTTTCCCCAAAAATACTTCAAAAGACCCATTCTCTTTTAGCAAAACATTGGTCTACTTGTAGTGTTTAAATTAAAATGAACTGTGGCGAACGGCTGGAAAAACAGGCACAAACGAGGCAATAGGTTGGCCAGAGAGCAGCCCACAGTGGGGTATTTTATTTACTAGAATAAACCACAAAGAAAAATGTCTTTTTCAACACCAAGAAACGTGGGGAATTTGCCGCTGTCAGGTAGGTAAGTAGCTGCAAGAGCAAGGCTTTCTGGAGGAGGCGCCCCCCATCTGCTGCTGCTCCCACTTTATATAGCCAACCCCCCTGATACTGTCTATTAGCAGGGGTGTGGACTAGTGAGGCATGCCGTAGGAGAGCTGTCCTCATTGGCTGCGCTGCAACAGGAGGGAGCTGTCTAGTATAGCAGGTGCTGTCCTTGGTGCTGACGGAGTAGGGAGAGAAGGGGAGGGTAATCTCTGCCTTCTGGCAGTGTAACATGGGCAATGGGTGTGTCTATTACCCAGGATGCCACAGAATATAATAATTCACTTAAAAAAAAATCTATTGCTCAGAAGGTAAAAGTTCTTGTGTAACATATTACTCATAGGTTATCTTGCCTTTACGAGGTAGAGTATACTGTTATGTATGTTATCGTAGGCAGAGTGAATGTAAATGAGAGGATGCATGTGAAATATGTGTTTGCTACATTATGCTAGGTTGAAATGTCTGTAGGCAACAAACTTGCATGGTTCACACATCGTGTGAAGAGCGGTAGTACCCTGAAAAATCCACTTAAATATATTTTTCACAATTTCCATTTTCATGATGGCTGTACATTCATCTGGAAACCTAAGACTGATTCCAACGCTTATACTTCATCATGGAATCTTGATGAGTCAATTGCAAAATGTTTTGTACACATGGGTAACTGCATATTCAGCCTCATATTCAAAGTCATGAAAATATTGCTTTGAGGGAGGGGAGCTTAAAGAGACGAGTCACGACATCCAGTTTCAATTCATACAAATGTTTGTAAATAAGACAAAAAATAAAAAATATTAATTTGGGGAATGGGCATAATGCAACCACTTTAAATTTATCTTTCATTCTTGTGCAAAAGTGTTGGAGACATGTGACACCTATCCCCTGATGTAATAAGCCAATGGACTCAGCATCGGACTACGGTAAGAGACATATGCCGGATATTGCCACAGATCTGCTGATATACTGTGCATATGACTCCAGCACTGTTTTGGCATCCTTCCATACCTACTCCAACCAGTTTTCTCTGACCTCACTCCTAGCCCTTTGGATCCCTGCCAATTCCATCTGTTTGTCCTAGTTTGGACATTTTAAAAAAAATTAACTCTTTGGATTCCTACATGGTGCTTATTTATGGCAGGGCAGGAGCTGCCGCTCCTCCCCAACTTGACAGTTGTGTGTTTCCAACATAAATTCCTGTTTTTAAATGAAACAACAGGGATGATGCAAATTTAGAGCTGCCAGAATCTTGCGTTTTTACCTCATTATCACTCTCTTTCTCAACCTCTTTCCCTGGCTTTTTGACATACTGGCAATGAGCTCCCTGGTTCAACCAGTGCCCTACATATTTTTTTACATTTCTTATCAACAAATGCATTCCTATAAACCAGCTCAGTAAATTGCTGGCTATTTTATCTCAAACACGAAATGAGAGATGAGGGAATGAGCTATAATTTTCTTCAGTGGTTATTGGAGGTGCATGCAGACCATGTACTGCTGAGTACTCAACTTGGAGCGCATTATTCATACCCTGCACTACTTTCATTCACTTCTAGTGATTGTTGCATCAGCATAGGAATATTCATAGAATTTTTTTTTTATCACATCACATGCTGTATTGTGGGCTCACACATTAAACGGTGAAGTAGGAAGGTGGCTGTCACTGCCTGTCATTTGTCCGGAGCCCAGCACTTACAAATCCCTTCATAACCACGGAACTGCCGGCTGGTAAATGCAGTTCAGCAAGTGCCAGCCAGGCAGAGATGACGGGCTTATCATAACCTCATTGGCTCCAGGCTGGAGTCCAGTCAAATTCCTCCTCTGTCTCTTGCAGAAGAGCACCTCTGTTGCCACTGCTGAAGAGGGGGCACTTCAGGCCAATGCTCATGCTTGCTGCTTTCTTGCAGAGGCTTCTCCCTTCAGAGCTGTGGTGCTATAATGGATAATTGTTGCATATTTCAGCCAATTGAATAACATATTTCAGCCCTCTCACATATTTTAGCCAATTGAAGCTTCTGTCTGTTTCCAATTAGGGTCAGATGTGTGTCGGCTTTACTAGACAAAATAACAGCATTGTTTACAATAAATAAAAGTATGTTATATTATCTGTTGTTTTGGTCTCCCAGGATTGACCTGAGGTTGACTGCAGCTATATGCTCTCTGCGGTCACGACAAGTGTTTGAGCACAGAATACATTCCAGCAGGGGTCAGGTGTGTTGCAGCTTTTACTAGACAAAAAAACAGCAATGTTTAAAATAAATAAAAGTATGTTATGTTATCTGTTGTTTTGGTCACCCAGGATTGACCTGTGGTTGGCTGCAGCTATGTGCTCTCTGCGGTCACAAAAAGTGGTTGAGCCCAGAATACATTCAAGGAGCTCTGCTCAAGAGTGCGATTAAAGAGAGTGTCTTTAGCTGTACCCCATTAATACAGCAGTTTCCAGAGTCCCCATAAACTCCACATGCCTTTTAATGAGAGCGTTTGGTGAAGTTACTCAGCGTGAAGCTTTTGTACATGCAATTTAACAAGATATAAGAGGCCTCCCCTCATTCTGGTTTCTGGGGTTCTTACTGTATATGATTTTAATTTTGTATTATTGGGAGCTGGAAGAGGGCAGCAAAATTGTGAGTCATTATGATTTTTTGTTGGAGTGCTTGCCCTTTTATAGACCCCTCTGAATGGTAAATATGCTTGCTATGTATGTAGGCTTAAAACCGCTTTGCGCAGAATACAAATAATTCCAGTTTTTCCTGTTGTGCATGAGCCTATTTAGACTTTATAATTCAGTATTTGTGTCACAGAGACTCTGTAAAATTATTCCAGTGAAGCAAGACATTAGGAAATTCAATAACAGAATTATTTAGGAAATAAATTTAGGAATTTACGGACGCCGGCGTCTATATCTGCGCAAAGGTTAACCAATATTTTCAGATGGCTCTGTAAAGTGTAAGGTTTGATCTTTAAAATGCTGTCCCAGTACTATGTGCAGCTCTGTTTCTTGTTGCATTATGGGTATATACATTCCCCTTTCAGAACGACAAATAAACACTCTTCTAAACTCTTTCCGTGTTCATTTAGGCACAGGAACAGATCAAGATGTGGGCAGTGGAATTATCAATCCTTCAGACCCACAAAAAAGATTTTGTCCTCTCCATCTACGGGATTTCAAAAAGCATTTATTTTTACCCTATAATTGTCATTGTTTTTGACATTGCCAATTGAACCATCATCTCTCTTTGCTAGTATGCCTGTAGCACTCCCATGAAAAGGACCAAAGTTGAAGTCCAATTCTCTTTGAATACAGTTATCAAATGATAGCTGGCTTGCAATGGAATGATAGCTGGCTTGCAAGGGAAAGACAGCTGGCTTGCTTTGGATGAGTGGCGCCTCTGAGTCTGATAAAAGCTGTTAGTTTGCAGGTACCATCGAAAGATCAATGCAGCAGTAACCCCAGAGTGTCCAGCTGACAAATGCCCACCAGACCTATGAATGGGAAAAGCCGATCATGGTTTTTCATCATGGAGCACTGACCACGTAGGTCTGAAAAAGCCCAGTCTGCAGTGATTTGGAGACAGCAGGAGGACATCAGTGTGAAGTCTGTCTTCCCTTGGTCTAAAAGGTCTCTGAATTTTTCCAGTGTGATGTGGTAACCTTTCAGCACGGTGCCATGTTGGTCCTATTGTTATAAGAGACCTGGGCCAGATTCATCCGGACTATCACTGTTCACCCCCCACACAATTATACGGCTATTCCCCACTGATGTGCTTGAAACTCCATGGCAATTTAACCTTCCTCATTAAATGGATTTGACATTTTTGAGAGAACCATGAACTTAAGCTGTCTTGCATGGGTCCTCCACGTAAATGTTCCCCCTATGGGCTATTGTAGTTGAGAACCAGCACTGCTGCATATGGAAAATTTTGCCATATAACAGGCAGGGCCAAAACCAATGAGCATGTTCCAGGCCCCTGGGGAATAAAACTGTGCAACCTATTAATTCTCAGGCATAAATCCCTTGAGGATAAAAGCACATTTATTACTTTGATTAGAGTGCACCTGCTTGCGTGAGAAAACAGTTACTGTGACTGGGAGTGGGGCGTGCGGAGAGGCTTGAGCTCACGAGTCAGATTTCTCGGGGGCCTGTTCTTGTCAGGTCATCCTTCAGATGCACATAGTAGGTCGTTTTATGGTGTTCCAGGTGCTACAGTTATTTTTCCTATTGAAGACATCCAGTTCTGCCTCTTAGCCACCCTGCTGCAGTGTGCTGTGGCTCCTCGCATTAGATATTGGATTGCGCTGCATACACAACACTCGGATGCTGGATCAGGGGTGCTGTGGGGAGTATGAGTCTTTTTTTTCTAGTGAGATGAGTGAGGATAAATTTTTCGAGAGGTTTCAGGAAGTGGGAGCACCATTGTGTGTTTGATTGGCCACTAGAGAGCATCTGCTGCAACAATCTTTCTGACTCAATGGAAATATGATTATGTAGGATAGTTGTAGAGTATTAACTATTAGCACGCAAAAGCATTTTTTTATGGTGTCACTTTGGGCAAAAAAGGATGGTATTAAGAGCAGAGGAGCCAGTAGTACAGCTCTGGATTTAAACTGGCCGGGACAATGAGTCTGTTTTCTTTGATGCGCTGACAGAGAGTAGCGACAAGCACCTGTGGTGGCATGGCATGTAGGGTGAAATGATGAGGACGCTGACAAGTATAAAAATGTCTGGCATCTGCAAATCCTGCTGCAATGTTAACAAGACCTCAGAACATGGTGATTATTTTTATTTGTATTCCTTTAAATCATTGTTGGTACCTGCTGACAGCAGAAGAATCCAGTATTTTTGAGGTTGGGGTTGGGGGTGTCTTGTTTATGTAAACAAATACTGCTGCATGGAAATAAACCATGCCTGTTAGACTGATTAAATTTACATATACTTGTGTTTGGCACAACATAATGGCCATGGTCTCAACCCAATCATTTTTTGACCTTCTTCCTTTTCTTACCTTGTTGCCTTGGTATTTTTTCAATCTTATTGGGGAAGCAAGGTGTTTTTATGATATGGAAACACCTGTTGAAATCCCTAAAATACCTGTTTGAAGCTACAGTATGCAATTCACAGGCATGGCAGGTGCATGGTAGATGGGATAGGTAGAAATTTAAATTTAAATTTTACATGGGAATTGACCATTTTCACGTGTGATGAGCAAAATGTACAAGTGAGCTAAAATTTTCAAGTGTGAAAATAAAATAATGTTACGTGTTAACTTGAACTTTTCACATGTGCTTTGCTTTTCACGTGATTTTCAGTTTTCCAATGTGAAAAGAAAACAATGTCATGTAGGAAATATAAATTTTCATGTGATTTGCCATTTTCGTGCAATTGAATTGTCACCATGTGAAAGTAAAATTCACAGAAAGTCACGTGAAATTAGCATTTTCACATTTGATTGGCCACTGAACTAGAATTTACACAGTGAAAACAAGGTGATTTCACATGCGATTTGCATCTTTGCATGTGAATTTTACATTTTCACGTGACTGCTTTCTTCATACTTGAAATATTCATATGTGAAAACAACATTTCACATGAAAAACACATGGTTTGTACATGTGAATTTTTTGGAAAGCAGGTGTCACACTGTCCCGAAATTGACACCAGATGGACACAAGATAAAGGAAATGTTCAAATTCAGATCTGATCGTAAAAAAATCGGGCCATTCGTGAGGGCATCTTAAGCCATCGTATGACCGCTGGTTCACTTTCTCAGGCTCCGGCAGCAACTTCGTGAGCGGTGGCAAAATCTTTGGCATGCCAAAGCATTGCCTGAAGACCTTGCGAAGGTTCATTTTCCTGTTGAATTCGTGTGTCCATTTTTCCCTTCGTAAAGCCATTGTGAGGGCATCTTGTCAAATCGTGTCATCTTCGTCTTTACTTTGTGTGATCATCGGTGCCATCAGGCATTTTTCGCCTCACGAAGACAATACGAAGGAAACAAGAAGCTGCTCGATTGTCTTAGGAAGGCAACACGACTACGTGAAGCCCTCGCAATGTATTATAATACGATGACATCGAGATGGGACCATGGTGTTGGCGAAGACAGCCGAATTTGAGTAGCTCAAGCATTTCACATGTGTCATGGTAACGTGGACATATAAACGGCCAGCCTCAGAGCATCTTCCTCAGTCAGTCCTGAGCAGCTCTACAGAGCAGGCACAACATATATTATATATAAGGGATAATGTATAGTGAGCCGGTGATTGTTGAAAAATAACTCCAGACAGGGGAATAGAACCCCGACGCGCAGCTCACTATACATTATCCCGCTTAGAATATGGCTAAAACATTTAAAATATTAAAATATTAATATTACTAGCAACGGACAGCAGCGCAGCAGTCATACCTCTGGAAATAAACACCGCAGAATTTTGGCGATTGACCAATCAGAATCGAGTAGGCTATTTAAGAGTGCCATGTTCTAAATATATATAAATAAGGCACAAGGTATTCATGAAACTGATAAATGATAATGAACTGGTTGCTTTTAATGTCATACTTTTTTTATCTTAACATTTCTTGTTCATAACAAAACAATAGTATACTATAGAAACTTACAGTAATCTGTCGTAAATTTACTACATTACTCCGTAGTAAATATGCAAGCCATCGTGTGGCTTTCGTGTGTCCTGCGGGTAAACTACTTAATAAAAATTCAAATCTTTTTGTTGGCTTTGTGTGTGGTTCGGGTGCCATCGTGTGACCTTTTGTAGGCATTGTACTTGCTTGGCTTTTGACCAAGTTCGGGGCCATCGCGCGAAATTCAATATTCGTAGTGCCATCTGGTGTCAATTTCGGGACAGTGTGACGCCTCCTTAAGGGAGGTCCAAAGTGTATGTCCAAAGTGATGTGGGAATACCCGTATGGGGGAGCTGAAAATCACCCCCAAGAGAAGACTGAATGGAGAAGGATGACTCGTAGGAGAGCGACGGGACACGCCATCCTATGAATATGAGTCAAGTAAGTCATTGACTGTGTTTACATGCACGCCATATTCCGATTAAGGTCCATATTCGGGTTCAGGTAATATTCCGAATAAGATGTTTATATGCGCTGAGCGATGGGAATATTCTGTTTACGTGTTAATTAGCATATCCACCACTTGGACATCGCTTCCAAGCTCTTGGCCATTGCCATCGCCAGCGGTGTCTGTCCCAGAATTTCATCCATGACCGCGAAATAAATGAAACTGGCTGGATTAGGCCGCTGGTATTGTTTTGTTTTTGGCAGTGGCTACTTTTTTAGCCCGTCGTGAACTTACTGTAATTTGCTATTCTTACGAACTTCCGTATCCGCATGCACAATAGGAAATTCGGCCTTGGAAAAAAATTACTACTCAACTGGGTTGAAAACATCCCGCTTTCGCTGCGTGCCTTATGGTTATCATGACTAGACCGGCTAGCCGGCTTACTTACTTTAAGTTACAGTCAGGATGTCCTCTACTCAAGTTAGGTAGGTAGGCTTAGTTATTAGCCAGCTAACTTTGTCAGCTTGCCATCTAACTCATTAGCCAACTTGTACTCTAAAATTTCTTGCAAGGACAAACTTTGTGAGCTATCAGCTCTCCTACACAACACAGATCACTACTGACTATTGATTTTGGAGAGTGACGACCTGACAGTTCCCCAAATATTAGTGAGCAAACGTTGAACCTAAAATTACACTCTCTTAACTACCTAACCCGTTAGCCAAGTTAAGCAACTAGCTAGAAAATATGAGTAATGTTTCAGCCGTCCCGCTTGCTAACGTCAGCCGATACATTATCGTTAACGCCGTGGTATAAGCATAGACTGTATAAATCAGTCTATGGGTCCAAGTCCAGATTTCCTACATTGTGCATGAACATACGGAAGCTCTTAAGAATAGCAAATTGGAGTAACATTACGACTGGCGTAAAAATAACCACTGCTTTATTTTTTTCGCTTGGGAATATGCGGCCTTCAGAGTTTTCCAGTGATGCTTAACTTGGCTGGCAGTTCACACAAAACAGGCCCCTCTCCACTTCTCGCACACCTTAAAGATATCGTTGTTACGGTGCTTTCGCCCATCGATATATTCCATTATATTCATGTCTTTCATTATCTGAATGCACACAGTCGTCTCCTCTTCGCTCTAAAAATGCTAATTCCTTGCGAATTGAAAAAGCGCAGACGTAATTGAATATTCTGTTTGGGGGCATTTTCCGATTAAGGTGTATACATGACCAAGTATTCCAACTAAAACAGGCATATGCCAGGGGTCTTATTCGGAATATTTCGAATCGGAAAATGACCTTAATCGGGTTATTGCACGCGTTTACATGAAAGGTACGCAATCGGAATATTCTCATCTTCCCATTAATACAGGAATATGATGTGCATGTAAACACAGTCACTGACATAAGAAGTAAATGTTTCAAGTTGACAATAGAATCTCAGCAATGCCCCAGTCTACTGGTAGTACATCTGCTCTATGAAAAAGGAACATGTGGCATGTCATGTCACTCTCTTGGCATGCCAAGTAACGTCCCATTTTGAACCCTCACATTCCGCTTCCTCTCGCCCTGTCTCGTTCCCTACTTGGGAAAGACCTTATTGTGTTGGGGTGCTGGGGTTAGGGCGCTGTCTGCCAACAGACAAAACGCCATTTAGCCAGCTTGTAATTACTGCTGTTGGTAGTATAATAAGTGTAATGCTTTGTTTTATGACTGTCCTGAGATCTGGTCTGAAGTAAATCAACTAGCATCATTCTTACCTATTACTTCTGTGGCTGTGGTTTGGGGTAAAAAAAAAAAAAAAAGAAAACCCTGTGTTGTGTGTGTGAGCGCGTGCGTGTGTGTGTGTGTGTGGGTGTTTGTGATATCCATGATCAGTGCAGTTTGTGTGGGAAACATGAGAGCAAAACTCCTTCACACTCCTTTATAATCCTGTTTCCCTTACTAATATTCAAGCTGCTCTTTTTCTCTCTCATTTTCCATTTTAATTAACATTCAAAGTTTTTTATTTCCATGAAATGCATAAATATTGCTAAAGCAAGCTGTGGGTCATTTGAACACAGCTGTCAATGAAGAAGAATAACCACTGGGCCATTAACTGGCTCCTCCTGACCAAAGATATTGCGTAGGAGTTGGTTTGGCAAGATGTAGCGATATATACAGCATGGTGTAAAAGTCATTGGCATCCTACATTTTTTAAAATTCAAATCTGGCTTTTGATGTTTACATTTTGTTTTCCACATTAATATTGCTGAAAATTAAAAACATGTTTGAAATTCCAAATGCTAATTTCAAAAATACTTTTATTAATAAAAGTTCATATTTCTTTGAAAACAGTTGGTACAGATAATATAGTCTTGACAGAGTCCTCAGTCAACATCACCATGACTGTCTGCGAACACTTCGAGAGATAGACCCCAGTGAGACAGTCAGTCTGCAGAAGAACGGTGGCAAGTTTTCCAATATTCTTGAAACAAATAAAAGCCATTAATCTTATAAACCTGTACTACGACTGAACACTGTCCCAAATTGTTTGGCAAATCGTAGTTAAACAAAATATTGGTTTGATTTAGTTTTTAACAGTTTACAGCTCTGTACAGTACATTTCCCAGTCATTAAAAAACTTTTAATTTCATTATTTTTGCGAGCATACTTGCCCTACAAAATTGCTTTAAATGTGCTTACGACTTTTGCACAGTATTTTACTGTAGATGCTGACAAAAATTAGGAAATTCATGACTTCTCTCTCTCTCTCTCGGTTTCATATTCTGTGGATGGATGGGTGCTGGATACACACGGGGTTTATAAGTGTTTTAAGTGTTTAAGTGTTAAGTGTTTTAAGTGCAAGTGTTCTGCTTGCTTTGACCCCCAGTGCCCGGGAATGTCTGTTTCAATTTCACACTTTGACGGCTGAGAGGATGTTCTTATCCTATTTATTCTGTTGAAGAAAGTGGGTGATGATCTGTTTGGAAATGCCTGGTGGTTCCCCCCCATGATAGATTCTGCTTTGATTACTGGGTGGCAATGCAGCATGCATGTGTGTACATGGTATGATTTGTCAATAGAACTCTCTCACTTACCCTCTCTTTCACTTATTTCACTCTCTTTGCTTTTAATTTGATATAGTGCTATATAAATATAAAGTGCTTTGAGCATCCCTCTTGGAAAAAATGTGTAAATGCAGTTTATCACTACCATTAGTGGTCATATGGAAGTAGTGAAAACTTGTATCGCCTCAGAATTTGACTCTAAGAAGTAGAATTCAGCTCCACAAAATGGGGTGAAGTGGTCAGTGTTTGGTTAAACCTCAACAGACTGCTGGCCTCCTGACAAAGCTGAGGTGACCATATGTCATCTACTTTTTTATCCCCCGCCACGAAGTGGATCAGGGGATATCGGTCGGTCGGTCGGTACTGATGACCCTACTGAATGAGTTTAACAATTGATTCCGAGAAATTTATTTTTACAGAGTTATGGCCCTTGACTCTGTTCGTGGATTTAAAGGTGCACTATGCAAGTTTGTTTACTTTCACTTCTGTTGACATTCGAACTCAAACAAAACAGAGGTAGCCCGCTCCTCCCTCCCATAGTTCCCTCCTTCCCCTGCTTCCATAACTGTCAACTCTTGTCGGTGATTGGCCGGGATGGTTTGTTATGTTATGGGGCACAGCCTGTGCCCCTTGTGTTTATTTGCAGTTTGTGACACCTGTGTGGTCTCCAGAGCCCAGTTTTTTTTGCAGTAAATTTAGGGACAGGCAGCTAGCGGATCGTGGAGAGATGTCGGTGAATTGAGACAAAAATATAATCGCGCAGAAAGTAAACAAACTTGCATAGTGCACCTTTAAGTGTATGGGTGTTTTAATGGGGACAAGTTCTTTCGGCAACTATTGCACCTACGCGTATGAAATTTTGTGGGTGACCAGTACTAATGATCCTATTGACTGAGTACGACAGTTGATTCCGAGAAATTTATTTTTACAGAGTTATGGTCCTAGTTTCTGTTCGTCGAATTGGTGTATGGGATTTGCAATGGGGACAAGTTTTCTTGGCAACTATTGCATCTTCATGGGTGAAATTTAGTGTGGCCAGTACGAATGAGTCCAACAATAGATTCCGAGAAATTTATTTTTACAGAGTTGCGGCCCTTGACTCTGAACTTGGTGCATGGATGTTGCAATGGGGACAAGTTTTCTCGGCAACTATTGCATCTACGTGGATGAAATTTTGTGTGTGTGGCCAATAGTGTAATGACCCTATTGAATGAGTTTGAAAACTGATTCAGAGAAGTTTATTTTCATGGACTGAAACAAGTCTGTCCTGGAATGCACATCTTCCTGCATCACAGGTATCTATTATGTTCCTTCATTTTATTATTTCCTTGCATATGTTTCAGTGGATAATTTCATAATATCCCCGAAATACGAGTTTTGGGGATATCATGGTTTCGCCCCATCCGCCGCTGCCACCGCCGCCGCGTCCGCCACCGCGTCTGCCACCGCGTCTGCAGATTTAGCCATGAGCGCGATAACTCACAAAATACTTTACATTGGCTTGTCATTTTTAGCATATGGGTAGATATTGTAGAGAGGATGAACTGATTAGATTTTGGGAAAGTATGCACTCCTAGGTTTGCCACCAGGTGGTGCTATATATTGAAAAAATCAGTTTTTTAACCATATCTCTGGAACAATTACTTACACAGACCTCAAATTTGCCTCATATTGTAGGTCTAGTAAAGGGGAATCTAATAAAGGGGGCTTCGAGGATTGGGGAATTTCGGGGATATACCCCTTGCTGTCGGCCGCCGACAGCATAGGCCTAGTTGCTCTGTTTTTTTTTTTAAACCATCAATTGTTGCGAGTGATGGAAGATTAAGCCAGAATCCGCAACAATTTGAACCAGCAACTCTACTGTTACTCGTCAAGCAACTGTCCACTTTGCTATCCTGCCGCCCTCAAGGCTACCTCTACATACCATGCAAAAGCTGTGTAGCATTTCAACATATGCTTGTAGAAGCCCCAAACATCCAAAAATATTAAAGAGCACATAGACGTAGGGGTTGAGTGGAGCATTAGCATTTCATCACAAGATTAATATATTCACAGAGGAAAGAGGTGTTTGAGCTGCACCCTGTTCACAGCAATGCTGCTCATTATGCTGTATTGAAATATGGGGTTTTAGCACCTGACCAGTAATGAATTGTAAGGAAGTCAGTGAAATTTTTTTTTTTTTTCTGGTCTGTGCAGTTTGCCAGGCTTGAGTCACAATGAAAACACACAAAAGCACTAAGGAGAGGTGAGACAATCAGGCCAGGAATCTCAAGGCACACAGACATCGAACAAGAGGAGAAACAGGCACAGGCAAGAGCAGGAGGATTAACAAGGAAACTAAGTAATCCATTAACAGAAAACCCGTTACCAGAAAGGCCAGAATCACAATGAAACACAAAAAAGGGGCATGACGTGACTGCGGTAGCGTGAAAATGTCCAAAATTAAGAAGAAAATCCCACTCCCCTCACGCCATGCTGGAGCACATCAGGCTGCTATGGGTATTCACAAAGGACTTCAACATTAATCACATGGAAAATTCTCTTCATCATCAGTGTGCAAGTTGAAAGATTATGAATAAAATCACATGATTTAGCATCTGCGATTCTGCTGCAAACTTTTCTGCCAGCCTTCTGTCCTGTCGACTATTTCTGATTCAGAAGGACTTGCAAGTCAAGTTCTGCAACGCATGGCTCAGCACTGGAGCCATCACCTCCACAGTGTGTCAAACAGAACCTGGTTTGGAGGTGCTAATCCTCAGAGTGAATGCAGAAACATTGGAGTGAGCTGCCTGAGGAGCGGAGGTCCCCACACTGAAGTTTCTCTCAGAGTAATGCTTAACCATTGCATACTGAAATTTGTGCATTTTGCATTAATTATAACAGTTGTGTGGGCATGGGTATGAACTAAGGACTTGACGTGTAGGGAATTTTGTAAATAGGTATGAAGAAGAACTGACTGCCCAGGTAACAGCCATCAATAATACCAATTATACTGCTGAGAGTTAAGAAAAACAGAACGTTTTGTGGTTTTATTTTGGTGCGATCAGGCAGCTGGGGGGCTCGGGGTGGGTTGGAATGCTTCAGTCATATTGTATTAATGTGGTGTGAGAATGATTGAAAAGGTGTTGTGCCACAGAACATATCCCTTTCAATCTTCTGAGGATTTAAAGATGTCAGCAAAGGATTTTTATACCAAATGGCGGATGAAGAATTAACACACCAGAACTTTCAAAATGCCAACGTAATATATTTCAGATCTCAGGATATCGAAAGAACTAGCGGAGGATTTTTATGAGACATTAAATGCCACTTAATATAATCTCTGTGGTTTGCAGAAATTCCCCAGGATAAAGCAGTGTAATATCAGTTTTGAGAACAGGGATCAAGCTGAACTGGGAAATTTCCAATCGGCAGTTAAGTGCAGTTAGAAGTCAAACCTGCTCATTTGTTTGTGAAGCTGGAATCTCTGTTCATTTTGCCAATTCACCAATAGTATCTGTCGTGTTTCTGGTCTTGTCTTGTTTTCTGTGTTTTTGCCATGTCTTTTCTGTATTCATTTTGCTTATTATACATCCCGGTTTTTCTTTTCATGCCATTTCTGTATTCATTGCACTTTTGTTCCCCCTGTCTTGTGATCAGTATGGTACGTTCCGTCTCCCCAGTCTCCGTGCCTACTTGCTTCGGGTGATTTAATTGGTTTCTGGTTTTTCACATGATTAATTAAATTCTCATTTACTTCCTTCACTCTGCTTTTCTTGATTACTAATAATACTAACATTTATATTTTGTATTATACTTACTAACCAAACTAATATTGCAGATACTACTAACTGACTAACAAGCACTTGGGTAATTGTAAAGCTGCGCTGCTACTAATTACAACTAACACGATCTCAGCATTCGCCCTGTTCTAGTCTCCGCCCCTTGCTTTACTGTCTCTGTATCTCCCTGTGATTCTGCGGAATCCTCCGCCCGTGCTTAATTGCTGTACTGCACTCCTTGTTCTGTGCACTTAGAACTCCCTGACCGGAGGCGTTTATTTGTCATAGGTTGTCAATGTGATTCCTGTCCGTGTCTTGGCTTTTGCCAATCACTGTATTAAGGACTTCCCCATGTATTCTCCCCTGTGTAATTAGCTCTCATCCCATTCAGCTGTTCCTTGATAGCATGTGACTTCCCTCTTGTCTACTTAAGGTCTTTCACTGCAGTGCATTCTTGTCAGAATGTTGATCCTTTCTTTCAGTGCCGAGTTCCTTGTATGCCTGTCTGATTGATTCTTCTTCTACACCCTTTGCCTGACTTCAGTTTGCCTGAGCCCTTTTGGATTTGCTTGCCTGTTTTTGTTTTCGACCCATTTTTCTGTATGACCATTCTACCCGCTTGCCGCCCTGTGTATGACCATTGGCTTTCGTACTCTGACTACCGATTCCTGGATTGTGATTCTGTACTGTGCTCTGTGATATACTGGACATGGACCTCTGCTTTCGTTTTTGGATTTTGATTTTTGACTCGCGTATCTGTACTGTTGCAAACTCTGTCTTCCTGGCTTTGAACTTGGACTGAAATAAATTACGTTTTTGGATCACGTCTTGGTTCGCAATTTGTTCCTGTACCAGAATCTTTACAGTATCATCCCCCCCCCCCGCCACGTTCGTTTATTTTTCATGTACATTTACAAATGCTAGACCTTTAAAGCATTGCTGCTGTATTTTCCACTTTTATGAGCCTGCTGCTCTGAGTGACCACCCGTGCATTTGTGCTCATCTCCAGCTAAATAACGCTGCATAATCACCAAGTCAATTCTAAGAGATAATCGGTCACTGCTTTCATTTTTAAATTGTGCAGTGAAATCAAGTGTAAATATTGTATATTCATTTTACGCTGCTGTTTGGTCAAAAAAGAAGTATACTGGACAAAGAAAGTTAGGGATCACTCTGATTTTTAATATTGAAATATGATATGGAACATAATTTGAACTATCAAATATTTCAAATTCGAAAATTGGGGTGATCCCTAATTTTCTTTGTCCAGTATATTTGTTTTGAGAGTTCATATTGGAAGGTGTGCAGGGCCAAAAACTACCCTATTGCCAGGAAGGGTGGTATTATAAGCAGAAGCAGAGGGGACTGGAGAGAGCGCCCTTGAGTGCCCTTTGATCAGAGTCTTAATTGAGGGAAACCCTTATGCTGAGGTCACATCAGAGCTGGTGCATATATGGAAGGCCATGCAACCAACACTGTGTTGCCAGACTAGATTCCTTGCAATACAAAACCATATCATTAGCCTCATAGCATAATTGCATCGAAGTCACGGCATTATGGAAAAGTGTCAGAATTTAGGGTCATGTTACCTCTGAATAGAAGGTGTCTGTCAGAGGTAGGACAGCCATCACGGCTTTCCTAACTGGTTGCTAGCTAATGTAGCTGGTGCCATTTCTCAGCTGTTTCCTTGAGACATAGGAGGGCACGTCCAGAGATGTTGTAGTTAAGCAGTCAATGGATGCACGCAGCAAGAGATTATTGTGCAACAATTGCCATCGCTTCCCTACAAATGGTTTAGTTCTATTTTCAGTGCAATTACCGATATAGTATAGCTAATTGTAACTGGACAGACCAGTTTGCTATGTAATTTAACCTATCCCACATTATCTAGCATGCTAGCTAAGTGTCGCTTAAAAGCATGTCAAAGAGTAAAGGCTCGTTCTTGAGGTCCAGAATTAGCTGGCAGCCTTAAATGTGATCTAAAAGAAAAGCGGCAAGTTGCAGGGGTAACATTAGCTAATATAAGAGCCATAGAGAGTAGCTAGCTAGCTAATGAATTAACCGTGGTTTAGCCTTGGAGCAAGGTGCCCAGCTGTGCCAGCATTACTAAACAGTGCATATGCTAGCCTCACAAGCCAATTAATTCGGCATTCACCGCCGTCAAATCGTAAGGTGGTGGTACTTTTGAACAAAATGTGCTTGTGTGAGGACAATGTGGGTCTACCAAGTTTGCCAGTTAGCTAACATTATGCAGTGATAATGCTGGACTGGCCATACTACTGTTAATGTGATCTTAATGTTTGACGTGGCTTACGTACGTTAAAAAACTAAGTCAAGCTATTTCTTGCTCGCTTTCCCTGGGGAATATCGTTACACAGTGTGCCAGCCACTCCCATTGCCCCACGATGTAACAGATTTTGACTCACAACCACTTCACAGATATGATCCGTGTTCGGCCCGCCACCGCATGCTAAGGGCTGGCTCCATCCTTTTACTGGGGCAGGTATGACTATGTAGGAGCTGATTGAGAACCATTAAATGGTTTATGCAGCCGAGCTTCATTCGCCACCCTCAAGCTCCACCTACTCTCCACCTCTTTGTCCATTTTTGGATTAGCTGGGAGTTGGGCAGAGGCAGGCACTGCCAAGATGGCAGCGGCTGGAAGCACTGGCAAGCACAAATTGAGCTTAATTCTGGGTTTTTTGAACTCTATGGGTGATGTCACGGTGACTATGTCCATTCTTTTTTACAGTCTATGCTATGGACCAATGGGATTCTCTTACCAGCTGGTAGAGTGCGGGTGCACTCTTAAATATCATGCATTTTACATACAAGCCTATGCATATAAGCTCCAAGTGCTTAAGCTTCTTAGTTTTTGATACAGTGTAGCTCTATCTGCATCAACAGGTGCATCCATTATTTACCTGCTTACTCTAAAACAGGTGCAGGGGAAGAGGGGGTGTCCCACGATACAAGGGACAGAGGCAGGAACACACTCTGGAGCACAGTGTAAAACCCATTGTGCCTCCATGATGTCCTGGCGCACATGCAAATACTCTTGATTTACTTATTTGACTCGTTGTCCTTTTTGCTGCAAAAATAGAAAAAACTTAGTTTTCTTTTTTTTTTTTTTTTTTGCCAGTATGTTCTCACTCCAGGAAGCAGAAATAAATACAGCGGGATAAATTACTTTCCACTTTAGTCCCGTTAATGAAGCACAGATGTGCCATTAGAGGTAATGCTGTCTGCAACTCTGCTGGGAGAGAAGTCCCCCTCTGCTGGCCCATTTGAGCCTGGCAGCATGTGGATAATTCTTGCGGGCCACTCAGGATGCAACTTCAGGAAGTCCCAGACGAGGATTTCCCAAGCTGTCACAAAAGTTAAATCATCAGGATGGCAGCTTTTGGTGTCACTAGGAGGACAGGCTATTTGACTTCCCTTTTGGCCAGTTTTGGCCAAAGTGTGCATTTAACTCTTTCAACCCCAGATATTCTAGCATCACTATACCCTTCAACCCCACAGCCCTCTGTAGAGGGCTAGTCATTATCTGGACATTGTATCTTACTGTTATCTCTGGAATCCCATTAAATGTAACCTGATATGTTCCAATCAATTAGTCAGATTGTTTGAATTTTCCCTACAGGAATTTGGGGTTGAAGGGAATATGTTGGTCAGCCCTCTGTAGAGGGCTGTGGGGTTGAAGGAGTTAATATTTTCCTGAAAAGCCGAGTGAAGGAATATTTCAGTGAACAAAAAGAAAAGTCCCAGGAATTTCATTTTTCAATCAGCAAATTGAAATTAACCAGTTTAAGTCATTACTATGAACAGTGCCTGCCACGCAGCTTAATAATGGAGATAGCTTGACTTCTGATGCCATTCCAGCTCATCTTTCATCAGATATGCCCTAAGTGTCTGTATTTATTACTGTGCGTATTTTTCCTCTCTCGCTTCTACTTGCCTCATTTTATTTTATTTTTTTCATAATATTGTGAGAAAACATAAGTCTGGATAATGAAAAGAGACATGTCTTTACAGATTTTCTGAGAGGAATGTAAGAATCCTTGCTATCCTCCATTTAAATCACATAATTTCTATGGGCAGATATTTCACAGCATACATTTTTCCCCCACATCATAATGCCCATATGCTTATGATCTGCCCACCTCTATCTCAGTCCCTCTCTCTCTGCAATCACTCTCATCCAAGCACATGGATACCATTACCCATTCAAACACAGCCCTACATGCACACACAAATGTACACACGATGACATATACGCATGTGTGCACACAAACACAAGCACGCAAGTAAGCACGGACACACACACGCATATGCATACACATGTACTGTATACACAACTGACTTAAATGAATTGATAAGACTGTAAAGCTGCACTATTCTGACCTTGATGGTTGATGCAGTGTCTGTTATCAAGTTTATCTGTTTTTTTGGGGGTTTTTTTTTTTTGCATCAGACTATTATGAGGGAGGAAGGAAAAAAGGAGAAAGATCAAACAAAAAGGGAAAAGACGGTTGGGGTCTCCTCTGGAGGCTATCAGCAGGCATCTGAAATGGATGAGTCACACTGACCCAAAGGTCTCTGCACATAACCAAACGTCTCTGATGTCTCTCAGATAAAGATCCCAATTCTTTATAGTACAAGATTCACTGGGAGACACTAGGCTGAAAGTTCCCGGTGCAATAAACAGACTAATAATAAATAAATATCATTTGAAGGAAACATTTTTTGGCTTTAATTCTGTAAAGAAAAAAGTTAGCAAATCACACTTCAAACAACAGGTGCAGTTGGGGCAGTACTGCCAGTCTCTGCTTGGGATGAGTTTGAATTTCTCAAGAAGTGATTTAACTGCACCTTATGAAATGTCAGCACTAATTTAAATATGAGCCGAACTGCTTGCTTGAGTTTGTTTTAGAGAGCGAAGGCATAAGCCCAGCAAATCTGATCTCACTGACTCCAGGAGTAGCTGTTTTATTGTAGTGTAGGATAATGAATGCCATTTTTTCTGTCATTTCTTCTTCTGCCATTTCTAGCAGTTTGTTTCATAGGAACACCAGTGTTCGTTAGGCTTCTGCCTCCTGTCCTCTAACTGGCTCCACAGATGTGGGCTGTTTGCCTTTGCTGGGCATACGGTCACTGTCTGTTTGTTTAATCGGAAAGACACCGCTTCAGGCATTGGAAACCTTCAACAACAGCTTCCCATGCACAGTGATGCATGGAAATGAATTTCAAGCAGTATCAGGACTAAATCTATAACGATGATACAAAATCATAAAATGGGTAATGGATTCACTCATTAAGATTAATGGATGGTTCGGGAGCTCTTTTCTTGCAAGGCCGAGGAAAAAAAAGCTTGTGAGGGGTTTGCACTGTCTTGTTTTGAAGACTTATAGCTGCTTCGCTGGCTTGTTTCCTCGTTCAGGGAAATTCTCGGTCCTGGCAACATCGATGAAAATTAAACATTGTTCATTTGCATATACTAAACACTGTAATTAAACAAAGCTGGTTGAAAATCGGCAAAGCATCCCTTTAAAAGACAATTCCATTGTCAATTTGGAAATGGGTTGATTTTAAGCATTGTTCACTATGCCAGTGCTAAGCTGTAGTATGGAGTTATAAGAATTTTGAAAGAAGATGTAAAACACAAATAAAGACGGATGGATAGAGAGAGGATGGGCTTAAAATGATCGTAGTGGAGATAAGAGGAAATGGGGAAAAACACTTACTGTATGAATCAATGCTTCTGAAGGGTGATAGCAGATTATTTATCAATTGATAGATCTGTACTGTTGCAAAGAAACCACACGGCTCACATTCACTGCCAATTAGTGAGAAGTACAAGCATGAGATAGGAGGAGATGGAACAATCGTAATTGAAAAGGAGGTGAGAAGCTCTGTGAAGCTCAGATCTCTGAGCACACTAAGGTCCACCTGGTGGAATGCTTTTTGCAGTTATGGTCCTACACTCCCAGATACTCTAATTAGCTCAGCTTTTATTTCAGTAGAGTAATGTGAAAGTGTGCCTTAGGCTTAGTTCTCAGTTGTCTGTGCTTCCCGAGCCATCATTACCTGTTGCACACCTTAAAATGGAGGTTAACCATTGTGTATGGAAAATGCAGTATACAAGGAGTTCTATAATCTTGGAGGAAAACACACAAAAAACCTGTGAATTCTGAAAGATGAAAAATATTTTGAAATCTATACCCCACTGAAAAATGCAAAAAAAATACTGTTTTATAAATGTTGAAACTTAAACATTTCTTGTCATGTGAATTGTTTGTGCCTGCAACCACATCCTGCGCTGAACCAATTGAACACACATCAGTGCATCAATGCACACCCTCAACACTGCCATATCAAATCACAACACATTCTCATATTCAACCAATCGTTAATGAGATGCTTTTTTTGCTGAGCATCGAGTGTCTTAATGCTCCTGATTGCCTATTGGTACTAGAGGGTTTGGTATTTCACCTGATCAGTCGTGAAGATGAGTAATTCCCCAGTCGGTACCTGTGCAGACATGCCTAAACAGATGCATTAATTCAGTGGCAAACCAAAATAATTACATAGCATTCATTCATTTAGCCTAAACTACCAGAGATTGAAAAGCTATACACCCATACGAAGGGGACAGGACAGGGGGGTTCTCTTCGCCTGACCGCTTTTATTCTCTGGAGAAGGAAGCCTATTATCATGGGGAAGAATTTCTCCTTAATTCATAAACATTGTTGTTTGCAATATTTCAGTTATTTAGCTTGCTACGTAGTTTTTCCATTTTCTGCCATTGCTATGATTTTGATATTGTTGTCAGTAGTCGTAGGCCCGTCACTAGAACAGGCAATTGGGGGGCACAGACACGTCCCTTTATGACAAGAATTAGTCCTGGCAAGTTCTCAACCATTTTCCTTTGTTGACGCGTTTTCCAATTATCGAAATTAGCAACTGAAGGCACGGTTTCACTCCATATCGTCAGCCTGCCGATAAAACCTTGTATCTCCAAATTTGATAGAAACAAAAACTCATATGTCCACGATAATAACATAAACATTGCAAAATACAAAACACATTCTTGGAAGAAAAATAGTCATCCTACCCAAACACAGCTCAACTGCATTCTTACATGCAAAATTAAACATTTTTATGCTCTCCTGTAAAGTTTATAATTTTGAGGAAACAAGGTTTTATCAGCAGGCCGACGATATGCGATCTAACAGCAATGAAATCATGGGCTAAATTCAGTACAGTGGCGGAACTAGAACTGAGAATTGGGGTGCACAAAACATCCGTTTAAAACAATTATTAGTTCTAACCTGTTCTCAGTCATTTTCATGATTGACAAAAGGTTCACTCCGAGAGCACTCCACACTTACCTGGTGCCGCTTGTTCTCCCTGATTAGGTAAGACAACAATCATTCATCTGGACGCGTATTTGCTGTATTTAAATCAATGTTATTCAAAATTACATACCTGCGCAAATAGCTTGAACCGCATGCTTTTTATAGCCTATTTAACTGCCGAGTGCCAATTTTTTTTTTATCAACCCACGCAATACCGCGAGTGAAAGGCAATATTTCATTGGAATGCGGACCAGTTCAATCAGCGCAAAGCATTGGCCTATTAATAAGTAAATTATTTTTCTGTACTGAATTTAGCCCATGATTTCATTGCTGTTTGATCGCATATGGAGAGAAACCGTGCCTTCAGTTGCCAATTATGATAATTGGAAAACGCGTCAATAAAGAAAAATGATTGAGAACTTGCCAGGACTAATTCTAGTCATAAAAAGATGTGTCTGTGCCCCCCCTATTCCCAGTTCTAGCGACAGGCCTGAGTAGTCGCACTGGTTATTATTTCTAACCATTAGCTTTTGGTAATAGTATTGAATATAGTGGCACATTGCTCAGTGTGGCGATCTGTTTTTGAACTAATACCACATTCAATGAATTAAAATGTTTTTCAATTGGGTCACACAGTGGAAAGCACTGAGGACTTCAGTACATGTGTTTGACTGTTCTGCTTGATGAACTGATTTCCTAGGTAGAGTAGCATATTGCCTGTTTTTCTGATGGTGAAATACTGAATATTTCATGTAAGTTTTTTCAAATGTTAGTGTTGGTGAGTGATACTTGCTTTTTATAGGGTGTATACAGTGTTTATACAAGTTTTTTGTGCCCTTATGCGCTAGGTGAATACTAGGTGGTTGGCTGCATGGGGCCGAGTCACAGACGTGAGGTGCTTTACTGTTCGTGACAAGCTGATCGAGGGAAGGAACACCAACATCAACATCAACAAACCGTTAACAAACTGTCCCAGAAATGTATTATTTTACCTCCAAGCCATTGTTTGACTCTCAGTATTTCATTTTAAACAACTTCAATGATGAATTTTCATGAGGATTCTTTGTGTTAGTGGCCTTTATTCTGCATAAAAATGATGAAAATAAACTGAAATAATCTTCTACCCTAAATGCAGTCTTTTTTTTCATTTAAGTTTTTGTCCCATTCTCTGTGATGCTCAAATCCTGAATTAGAAAACCTTAAATAGGTGAATGCATAATTCGCCTTATTTGGCTTCTAAGCAAACGGGTCAAAACACCAGAATTTGAATTATATTGTTGAAGACTGACAGTACTGTGATTTGCACAGCATGTTTTCAATAAGTTGCCAGCTGGATCTCAAACTATTATCTAGTTTCCTTCATTGTAATTAACTTTCATCTAATTTCCTTTCAAAAGATCTGAAAATTCATTCAAAATCTATAACAAAGCAATCTTCTCCGTAAATAATCCATTAAAAATCTCCATCCGCCTTCTCAAATCAGATAATGAAAGTATTTTGGGATGATTAATTGATTCATAAGTTGGTCTTTTGTGGCAGATTGTGGGTGATCTATGGTGCTGGTGGTATGCGGAGAATGTTCTCCCACATACACACACAGATACATATAAACATGCTGGATTTACGTGCTTGTGCCCATATGCACACAAATATGCAAAGTGACTCACAGCCATCCCAAGCCTTGGACAGCGCTGTTGCTCATTTTGGTTCTGAAAAAAAAACCAGCACTGACAGCTGTCCAGGCACACATGGGGCGTACTGAACCACCAGAATGTAATGACCGATAATTACTCAAATACTTCCACATTTAGCGGAGATGTCTTCATTTCATTGCTGATCCACCACAGCTGTTCCAACTGTTTTAGCCATGACTATTAAACCCTCAAATGGAGAATGAATGCTTACCTGCTGTGCACCAGAGCGATCCACGTTGTGTCCTGCCCGCTCCACAAAGCCTACGATCTGCCCCTCCCCTATTCACTCTGAGTCCAGAGGTGAATATGTGAAAAAAGTCATTTCCTGCTTTGTAACTCAATGAGCCAAGAAACCATAGTTTATTGATAATTTGGTGAAATCAGGTTATAAAACCATTCCCATGGCTTTTGAATGCCAAAGAATCAGTGAGTGCCATTATCTCCAAATGTACCTGACTTGGAACAGTGTTAAATCTGTTGAAGACCGGCCAGCCTACCAAATTTCGTCCAGGAACACATTGAAGACTCATCCAGGAAGTCACAAAATAGCCACGTCGTATATGTAAGGAACTGCAGGTCTCACACAGCTCTAGTATTGCCAACATTCTTAATTCTGGGGGAGATTTTTGCCTGTTTATTTTTGCCAACACACTTCTACCATAACCATGACCCACAATTATGATAACAGTTCAGAATCGATTTCATAGGTTAATACTGAGCCATTGAGAGAGAGTCCAGAGAATGTCCAAGCCCTAACTCGTACCATAACCTTAACCAATCCTGATCTGAATTTAAAAAAATAGGCAGATGCGACAGAATATTGGGGGCGTGATTATGGTAGAAGTGCATTAGGTAAACTGATTAAGTTTTTGATATTGAAAGAGAGGAAAAAAAGAATGTTTGTGAGTGTATGGGAGGAATGTAATATAGTACAGCAACATAGTTGCTTTGTCATTGCAACAGTTGGACTTGTGCCGGCTGTTGTTCCTCCAGAGCAGACTGCACATATTTTTCAGAATAAAAGCCAAAGGCAGATCACAGGTAACACTGAATAGGCTTCTTTATTTACTGTAGACAAGTAAAACTCTGAGCCACTTAAGTAATGCTTGATTAGTAGATAGTCCAAACTCAAGCAGGGGCAAACCGGATTTTTGGGGGCTCAGGCAAGGTGTAGTCAAAGGGACTGATCTGAGGTTAGTATCCATTATGGCCAGCTGAATGAAGCCAGGCACGCATTCAGGTGCACAGCCTCGAACTGGGGTGCAGGAGAGACCTGAAGAAGCCTGTCGGCAGGACTTAAAACAGGGAAGAGATTCCCTATTAAATAGCACCTTAGTAATTTCAGCAGTGAACACTAAGGACAGAAGAGAACGATCCAGCAAAGGGAAAACTTGGACCAGGAACTTAAATACACGCAACAACAGTTAACAAAAGGGAACAGCTGAGTGCAAAAGGAAGGGCAAAGCGCAAGACTAAAAAATAATCTGTGCCCATTAAGGAAACTGAAGGAGAAACTGACACTGACGGCTGGATTTTGGGGAAAAACAATTAAGAAACACTCAGTATGTGATAATTTACTATACAGTCTTTATGTGTAACAGTGGTTCAAATCAATAGACTACATCACCTGGACAGACAGAGCTACACCACTCCTGCCATCAACAAACAGAGTGGTTTTTTTTTTCACTTCTGATTTAGTCTTTCATAACAACATCACAGATATTTTCCCCTTCACTGGCAAAGAGGAAAGCAGCAACTTTTCTTCATCTTATTCAACTTGTTTTCCAGAGCAGATCAATACCTTCTGTCTGTGCACTGAACCCTGCTGCGAAGGTCCAGTAAGTTACATGATGAGAAGCTGAGAGTCATGCTGTGGCCCTTCCTGGAGAGCAGACCCATGAATGGCAGCATTAATCAGGCTCTTTTTCAGTCATGTTAAAAATTAAAAGTTGAGGAGGGGTGGAAATTTTACACTACAAGAGCATTAGATTTTCTTCTGAATGGTTTTGATGTTTTTTTAACTCCTCTTTTATGTTGCATGTGATGAATGTTATAATTGAGAATAGTGTTCAGATAAGGACAGTGTCATCACATCTTGGTAATCTTGCACCTTTGCTTGTCAATTATGAGTAGTTTTCCTATTTTTTGAGCCAACCATCTTCCCCCCCTTGTGATTTGTACTCCCCGAAATGGTGACAGTGTCGTTGGTTTGCATGATCTTGCAGTAAAGTGAATCAGCAGCAGAATCAGGGTGTGTGTGGGCACACACCCCAGAAGACAGGTTTGCTTGCGTAAACCCTTCTGAATCCGTGGAAAAGCAGTGGTATGATTTCAGCACCAATGAGAAGGGGTGCTTAGACAAGGGGTGCTAAGGTGCTGCATTTCAGGTGAATGTTACTTTTGTTCCGACAGTCTCATCCAGTTCATTTTTGTGCAGAGCGACAGATGTATAGATTGTTTTGCTTAGCTATAAAGTGTCAGTGGACTTGATGCAGTATCGGATTCTTTTTACAATAGATAATTGAAGAGCTAATATGGGTTGAATGTTAATATTTTTTCAGTTATGTTTTCTTTGTACGTTTTTATCATTGCAAGAAGGCAAACTTTCAGAGGGTTTGACATTGACGCTGTATTATTCTGTGCTTTTGGGATCAACAGTGCAAAGTATTTCAATTGCTTGCTGTTCTGTGTTTAGGGTGTAAAGAAATGTGCGTCTTCATGTTTTTGGGGAAATTTCAAGTCTCAGCACTTTTAGAGTTGAGGGTACATTGGAGGTTTAGTGCGTACCTCCATGCGTTTGGAGTTCAGAGAGTTAATGTGCTTCTCGAGTTGGTGGCAAATTGAAAGCAGGCATTGTGTCTCTAAGGGTGTTGCTGGTGACCTGTTCGTGGCTGTTAGCTTTTAACCTGCCAGTCACTTCTGCAGCTGTTAGAAGCTGCCCGAGGGTGAAGTCAGCAGGGAAGGGTAATCGATATCACACCCAGGTGCTCTCGCCTCCAAATGCTACAGCCTACTTTGACAGCATAGTCCGGCTTGTACTCGGACTCTGCTGTAACTGAGTGGGCAGGTTGCAGGAGGACACTTAAAGGGGACAAAAACCACGCCCCCTGCTGCTCATAGCAGGAAAGGTACTCATTCTGCAGATAAACGTTCATTTGAATGTAGATAGTTTCTCAGTGTGACAGTTACTGCCATGTCAGTTGTAGAGTTGTGAGAACTCAGTCCACAGAGACGGTGTGCTGATTTCTCCCTTAACCCCTGAAACCCTGAATTTTCACTTAAGTTTTTACATTGGAAAAATCATTTCTGTCATGTTGTTGGTCAGTGTCACAGACGTATTCTGTATCTGCTGGTTGCAGTGCTTCACTGAAGCTGCATCACACTTATATTGAGAAAAAAATATTCAGGCCCAGGATGCCATGTTCTTATGGCCACAGCATTACATCAAATTGAAATTATCGAGATATCGTGCATCATCATATACACATTTTTTTGCAATGCAGCTGGACATTTCGGATCGTCGGAAATTTTGGGATCGCCTCTAAAATTTTCAGCAGGCCTGAAGTTCCACAGGATTGCATCCAGATTTTACATAGTCATAAAAAAGCTCTTCATTTTGCACCCACACTATCAGGTCCAAGGAAAGACATGAATTTGAATTGAGTATACCTACTACCAAAGCCCAGAAAGGGAACTAGCCCTGACCTGGTAACGCAGAGCCTCAGAGAATGCTGTAAGAGCAAGCAGGTATCAGCAATGGAATGTCTGTATCTGCAATTTTATTAGTGCTGTGTGCTTCTCACTACTATTTAAACAAGTAATACTTATGCGCAAACCTTTCAGTTCCGTTCTTTTTCTTTTTTGGAGAACAAAAGACCTGGTGTTGATTATTATAGCTGAAAAAAGAGACATCTGGCTGTGAATATAGATTACGACAGTGACTGTATTTTCCCCAAGGATTGTAAAAAGAAAAAAAAAATGGTGTAAAATAAGTTTCGTAGCATTGCTCCTGCAGTTTTAGAAATTTGTTTTTGTTCCATAATAAGATCAACAGCTGCATTGGAAGACAGTTATTCTAAAGAGAACGAGGGAGAATGAGACTTTTGTCTGTGATTTATTATTTATGTCAAAACAAACAAAATAATACAATACTAAAATGATGGCGATAACACTGATTACTTACTGACAATAATAATGCACTAATACTACTTATTGGGTTTGCTGCCAATGGCATTGCTGCTGATTGATTACCCCAGAGCTTTTTTGGATTGCTAAATATAAGGACTTTTTTGTTTGTTCATTCTGTTTATTATTATGGATTTTTTGAGAAAGAAAAGTTATGATGGGAAATTAGCAATTGCAGGAGTGATGAGAACAGATTTCAGATTGCATTGTCTTTCTACGCAAGACATCTTACTACTGTGGATACAATGGCTAAAGCAATTATCCACTGACCCATTCTTTCTACCCTAATCCACAATATGCTTTGGCACAAACAAAAGTCCCAAATGAGGTGTTTGCAAAGATAAATGAGAATGAAATTAGGCAAATACTTATTTAGTGTTACGAAAGCGGAGAAACTTGCTCCATCACCATTCCCATTGCTTGAAATAATATTATTACAGGGGCACAACTTGCCATTCAGTGAGGGATATGCAATATCAATCTGTGGCCCTCCATTCACAGACACTACACAGTTTCATAACTGTACTTAGGTCAGAGCACTTTGTGTTATTGAAAATTCAACGACTTGCTGATAATTCAGCTAATTGCTGAATAATCAAGACAAAGATGCATATAGTTGGGCCATAATATGAGAGTGTTCAATGGCAATAATCTGAGTAGCTAATTCATTAAGGCTATCAGTCATTCATGAAAAAAATGAACTTTCTAAAGTCCATCTCCTGATTTTATTTTATTTTTCAGAGATTCTGGGGGATTAATTAATAAAAATCAGAATTTAATTTTAAACTGACAATGGATTAGTCTTGAGTCTTAGAATGCATAAAGCAGAAGATGTCTTGCTAAGCGGTTACTACATTAAGCACAACATAAGCAATAGGGTAGATCTATTAGGCAGCAAGGTTATGCAATGCCTCTTAAGATGTTTACTGTCACTTGCAGAGCACTATGGATTCAATATGTAGGTTTATGTAAATTTACGAGAGCCAAACTCCTCTTGCGGAACTTAACCTCATTGTGGATCTATCCTATGAGGGATATGAGTCCCTGTGATCTGGCGTTATATACAGTAAGCCTAACAATCTGAAATACAAAAATGTGGTTTTTTTTTCTATATAGGTTCATAATGCTATGATGCTTTCGAAATATAATTGGCCTGCAATTCTGTCCATTCCTTTGTGTTATTGAGCTCATTTTCAGAATGTGAGAGATTGAAATGTTTTGGCTCATCTGTAGGCTTGTACATCGCAGCAACATATGTTGTTTTATAGTATGTTTTAGAGACGTCTCTGCTTATTTTAACAAGATAACAGCAAGCCACTCTGCATGTTTTTTTTTTTTTTTTTTGGCATCTCCAATTCTGACTGTATCTTAGATGTTTAATCAGAAATCAGCAACTGAAAATAATACCATTAGAATAGCTATGGATTTGACAGCTTCACAGTACTGCAAAATAAAATTGTACAGGAAACATAAAGATGAATTTTGTGTTGGAACATCAGCATAAGTCAAAGTCAAAGACAGCTTTATTATCACCGAAGGGCAATTATTATTATTTTTTTGTACAGTCAGCAGTAAAAGGACAACAGGAAAAATAGGACAACAATGGACAACAGTTAACATCAAACTAAGGCAAACACTGCATAGATAGAGTTATTAAACTGGCCAATTCCAAGAGGAACAAATGAATTCCTTCATCTATTGGTCCTGCATGTTGGCAGTATATCTCTGCAGCTAGAAGGAAGCAACATGAACTTCTTGGCCAGGAGTGACTAGGTACAGTCAAGACTGAGCGGGCTTTCTTCAATGGCCTGACTTTGTGCAGGCTGGGCACGTTCATCAGTGTTATGCCTGTAACCTGGCTACATCCTGTAACGATGGCCTGCAGTCATACACGAGTGACTGCCCAGAGAGTTTCCCGCTTTTGGAAATGCAAGTTTTATGTGCCAATCACCCCCCAAAAAAAAAAAAAAAACTAACAAACTCCCCCTTAACCGAAGTAAAAAGGTAAAACATTGTTGCATAGTTGTTGTAAACAATGCTCAAAGTAGGCCAGTATGCAGTTATCCCTAATTTTTCTTTCCAGTGTTTTTAATCTGCTCATTAGCTATTTGAGCGTAAAATATACTGTCACTACCCATTCCTTCCTGAAAACTGCTTCCAGTCCTCAGTAGCACTCCACTGCACTGCTTTTTACAAATTAAAATATTGTATGAATTGAACTTAATGATCATCATCATAATTACAGTATTGAGCAGATAATTGTATCCATGAGTGGCTTACAGTGAGAGTAAACATAAAAGTGCATCCACCCAAATTAAGTGAGAAACCGTGCCAGATCTGTGAAATAAACACATCATTTAATCACTGACTTTTAGCCAACTTCTCTAAATCTAGAACTATGTATGATGAATTATTTTACACTATTCACCTGGTGCATTGTAGGTCCTCTGTTTATGATCTCCAAAAAATAGAATTACTAATGTCCTCACCCATCAAAAAAATGGCTGATCATAGTCTGTAGCTGGTTTATTGCCAACTATTCAATTAACGGTATATTACTGCAGCAGAGAAACAGGTTTGGGCACATGCTGGTTTTCAAATTGAAATGAGTGAGCCAATGCAGTTCCCCTTGTAGCCATTGATGGCAGGCGTTCTGGGGCTTATCAGATGTATGCATGGATACTGCAATCTTTTTTTCCTTCCAGCTTTCCCCAGATGACCTTCAACCACTGTCCAATCACTGCACAACACAAACGCACATGTGCACACACAGTGTAACAAACAATTTAGTCAGTCAGTGACCCTACCCACATGACCATACTGATAGGAAGTCATAGTGTATGGATAATAGATATTCCAAATGTAGCTTGTGATAGATAATAAGTACTTTTTATTGAGAGTGAAGATGACCACACTGCCATTCGAAATACAGAAGTGCAGGAGGGCACAGAAGCTTAGTAGGCCAATGGCGGTTGAAAAGAACTGTGACTTCTAGACTCATTCACAACTCAAAATTATTTTTCATGAGGACCTAACAGTCATAACTGCTTCTTCCTCATGCTTCTTGCCCGAGAGGCTTCATCAAAGGAAGCAGTCGCTCACCAGCTGCCCTAGCCTACTGCACATTATTGTGCCCTAGCCTACTGCAAATTATTCCTGCAAACGGACTCACCGCTACTGCTCTGCTACAAGCAGACCTTGTCATGCAGCATAATGCACTTCTCAAGGGGCTGCTCCCTGTAACCCTGTGCCAGGAATACCTTCTGGAAACACCAATAAGTTTCCCATTATCTCATCATCAGCACTTTAATTGTGCTGAGAAACTCAATCTTTTCTGCTTTGTTTCATTTTTTATCTCTTCATTGTCTGCTATCTGTTTTCTTCTCTGAGATAAAGATCCAGTACAATTATGCTCTCATCAAAGAGCTGAACCAAATTGCAAATGCATGCAATGAGTAAGCAAAAAAGCAACAAATTTCAAGATATGTCTCTTACCTAATAGCTTATCAGTATTGTTATGAGATATGTATTCCACAGCATTATGAAACATATACTAAGCAAAAAAGGGAGTGAGAGTATTTGTCATCAATTATTTGCTATTAGAGGACAGCTGGTCCTCTTTAAAAACCCTGGACTATGAATCTGATTGCTTTAATGTGCATTAGAAGTAGTCCAATCACTAACTTTAATAAGTTTACTCCTTCACTACTTGAGTGATATTATGTGAGATGTTCTAAAACTGAACATTGTTCTCTGGACCAAAGCCACAGCTCTGGTCAGTCAGTCGCGGCTGCTTGAAAACCGAAGCTCTTTCACCATAGTTCACAATGAAGACACTTTTTAACCTCATCTACTTGTGCCTGAACAAGAGACCAGGTCTTGAGCCAAGGAAACTAATGACCGTATTAATTCTCAACAGGTAATGTCACTGTCCAGTGTACTCTCCTGAACAGAGTTGGCTTTGTCAGAGTCAAACTGCAAAGTAGAATTTTGTGCAAGGTCAGAAGTCCATCAGTGAGTCCAGACGGATCTGTTTTCTGATAGGATGATGAGATGAAAAAGAAACTGAGGCAGAATATTGTGTATAAAATGCACAGGCCTCATCCTCATCTTGCTTTCTAAACTTATGTCAAAAAGTGGTGCTAGGTCAGTCTCTTTTAAGCAGACACATTTCTAATTAGCATTCAAATGAATAAAATCACCTGTGTAGATTCTTTCATAATTGGGTCATTCCATCGCAACTCACCTAAAGCCTCCCAGTTCACGCCATTGATTTCCTTGTAAAAAATTCTTGTTGATACATCTACTTGAGAAATGAAACCATGCCAAATCTTATTGCTGTACTCCAAATAGTTATGAATTTTTGAAATATGACAAAAATGACAAAATTTTTACTGGAAACGGTCTTTCTTTTGAGCCTCCTTAGAATCAGGTATTTGACTGGAATGAGCTGAAATTTTTTTTCCTAAACATAAAAATCTCCCATAATGTGCTTTGTTTCATGTTACTGTATTCCATGTGCCCTTTCATTGAAAATGGTTGCGTCTACTGCTTGAGTGTCTAAACTAAAATTTTTAAAATGAAATATCTCAGCAAGTTCTGAGAATTAATGCCTCAAATTTTATAATTATACAGTTCTAGCATAGGTCTTAAGGGTTGAGAAACCAATTTAAATCATTGTGTAGCCCTTAATATTGCATGGATATCAAAATAGTTTCCCAAACTTAAAAACCTATGCTAGAACTGTGCAATTATTAAATTTGGGGCAATAATTCTCAATACTTGCTGAGATCTTGAATTTTAAAAATTGACGTTTAGGCACTCGAGCACGAAAACCAACTTTGTTCAATTTCAAACCCTATAGAATATAGGGATTTGTACTGAAAGTGTCAAACGTGAATCAGAACATATCATGGGACTTATTTGTATGTTCAGTAAAGATTTCAGCTCTTTCCAGTTTAATGCTCACTCCTGGGGAGGCTCAAAAGAAAAACATTATTTAGGTGGAAATAGTGCAAATTTTGTCATTTTTGTCATATTTCAAAACTTCATAACTCAAAAACTATTTGGAGTATAACATTAAGATTTGCCACGCTGTCATTTCTCAGGTAGGAGTACCAGCATGAATTATTTCAGGAAAATCCATGACGTGAACTGGGATAAGTTCCAAAATTTAGGTGAGTTGGCATGGACTGACCCAGTTGGGCAGCGCTTGAAATACCCTCGCAATTACAAATGCAGCTCCCTAACCAATAAAGTGTGCTACTTCTATGCCTCCTTGATTAGAAGCCTTGCTTGTTTTAGCTGTGTAGTAGGGTCATTCTCTTCCACTGGGACAAATTAGGAAAAATATGACTGGAGGTAAGATTGACAGAAGTGATATAATTTAATGATGGAGAAAATGGTGAGCTGTCAGAAGTGCTCAAGGAAAAATTTGCTTTTCTAAGTCAGATTGCTCATTGAGCTGCCATGATCAGTGATGTCTCACGCAGAGTAAGTCATTACTGTTGTGTAATGACTCCACTGAACAAATTAATGAGTTAATGCAGCATGCTGGTCTTCATAGAACAACTGCTGATAAAGGAATTATAATTTGCATTCCATTGTGGATGAAAAACAAAGCTGAGATTGCTTTGGGAGTCATGGGGGGGGGGGGGGCCTGCTGGTGAGAGATGATACGTGGCTGTCAGGATGAAGGGAGCAGCAATGGGCATCTTTAGTCATACGTTTGATGCTTTGAACACAGTCACGGACTCAAGCACTCACTCACAGATTTTTACCTGCATATTAGCCCAGAGCTCTATACAACAGTTCTTGCAACTGTCATTGTCAGATGAACTGTGATTTTGTGTAGGACATGAGAGGAGGACAAGGTCTGTCACTAAAGTGAGCTGGTGTACATCCCTGGTGTCATAGTTCTCTCATTACCTCCCTGTTGGTGATCTTATTCATGCTGCTGGAACATTGGATACAACCACAATTGCAAAAGCGTCTACACACAGGTGATTAGGTGATTTTTTAATTATTCACCTCCGCCAAGGAGGTGTATGTTTTCGCCGGCATGCGTTTGTCTGTCTGTTAGCAGGATATCTCAAAAACGGCCACATAGATTTTAACCAAACTTTGCAGGATGTTAGAGTAGTACAAGAGGAACAAGTGATGAGATTTTGGCATATCTATGCCAAAGGACAGCTGAGATATAGGCCAAATTACAAATCCAGCTATGCTGCCAGAGATTTCAAGTCTTTCCAATGGGCCGGATTTCCAATCGGCGTGCTTTTGGGTTTTGCTGCCACCTGGCGGTGGAATGCAACAATACCCTACATCAGCCAATGAAAATAACTAATGCACTTGCCTTGGCGTGGCGGAGATGCTGCGCTCTCTGAGTGCTTTCTAGTTATTATTACCCCGCCCCACCCGAAGGGTGACAGCAAGCGGTATTGTTTTTGGTTCAGTTTGTTTTGTGTTTGTGTTTGTGCGTTTGTTTCTGTGTTTGTTTGTTTGTTTGTTAACACTTTAGCAGCAAAACTAATGGGCAGATTCACCCCAAATTCTGTTTGGGGAATGCCACTGATCCAGAATAGATGCCTATTGAATTTTGGAAAAGTAGGTCAAAGTATGTACGAGGGGCAGGGTTTGTTGTGCCTGGCACCACTTGTTATTATTATCATTGTTTGAATGCTATAAGACAGCATTTGCCTGCTAAAGAGGTCAAACCAGAAGAACTTTTCTTCCTCACTAGGGTCACGGGTGAGCTTGAGTCTATCCCAGCTGATCACAGGCAAAAGGCAGGAACCTACCCTGGACAGCTCAACAATCTATCACAGCTACACCATTCATGCACCGTTCACTCGCACACTCATACCTATGGGCAATTTAGAGACTTCAATTAGCCTGGCATGCATGTCTTTGGACTGTGGGAGGAAACTGGAGAACCCAGAGGAAACCCACATGAACATGCGAACTCCACACAGAAAGGCCCCGGGCCAGATTCAAATCCATGACCTTCTTCTTATGAGGCAGTAGAGCTAACCACTTCACCGCCGTGAAATCCTATGCCTAGATGTCAATATTCATTGATGGGAGCACTTAGTTGTAATTCCTAAAATCTATAAGATGTATTATGTATAAGTCTGGCATTACTTCCAACCTTTCAGCCTCATGTTGGTTAGTGAAATACTGTATGTTTCAAATTACTGAATTTGAACTGTGAAGCTCTGAGGCAGAAGGTATGAGGGTTTCCCTGAATGCAGAAAATGAGGCCTGTTGCTCTGGTGACCACATGTTATCTTCCGTCTATTCATGACTCTTCTGGGACAGGCAGGAAGAAAATTCATCATCTGCAAACAGAAGCGATTGATTGGCAGTCTTAGGTCTGCATGCATACAGAGAGTAAACATTCAGGTACGCACACACAAACACTGGGTCTGGTTCAGTAGTGCTTGCTCAGCTTGCCGCCGGGTACAATGCCAGGAATGGATTATTGGTGCACAACAACTCAAGTTGCATATTCATTAAAGCCCATGCAAATGATGCATATTAAAAACAGGGAGAGGCGAGTCGGTCAAGGCCGACAATAGTAAACAATCTGCCTTTTATGATTCCTTGCAATTGTTTTCATGTTTCCATAATCCTTCTAAGCAATCCTGACACGATGGTATTTGTTAGCTGAGTGTCATCATTGGAGGACTTTCTGCCACTGAGTACTCCACTGGGGGTACTGCTATTTCCTCCCACAGAATTGTAAAGGCAGCTGCTCAGAACCCTGCCCCACCTCGCCTCACAGCCGTTTTTTCCCTGTCTACCAAGCGCCGTCTTTCTCTGAGCATCCATCAGTCAATCTTCCTCTATCTATCTGTTGCATAACTCTCCTGTCATCTCCACATCACTCTATATTTCATCTGCATCTCCAGGGGCTGATCTAGGAGTCCATCTGATTCTCGCCACCCTGCCGTGTGCCGCTAGTAAAGCAGGGGCTTGTGGGTCTGCGGTTTATTATTCCGAAGTGTTCCATCTCACAGGCTGTCAGACATTCTGTTACACTGCATAGGCATGTTAGGGCATGCGTGTCTTTGTGCACACTTCATTTGCCCTGGATTGTTCGTGTTTACAGATGCCTGTGCCAGGGGTACTGACAGAGTCAAAGCTCAAGTGAGCCTTGCCCAGAAAATCAAGTGTAACCTTTAGAAGCCAAATGGTGCAATTTGCTTCAAAAAACACTCCTTTTAATTACCATCAAATGACTCTCTTGCTTGTGAACATCAGATACATTTTTTTTCTCTCTTAAATATGTAAAAAAGACTAGCACTGAAAACTGCTATATTTCAATTGGGAGAGACAAAATACAAGGGAGAGTGATGGGAGATAAACAGGCTGACGTTTATTAATGAGCACAGAATATAGTCTTTGGCCCTCAGACCCCTGTATAGCAAATAACCACGTCGATGATCCCATAACTTACTGTATACGGAGTGTAGAAATACCCCAGGGCCTAGACACTGGTGTTGATGATGAGTTACAAAACTATAACGTATAGGTCGAGGAACAGGCTGGAGATGGGCCAGGCTTTCTTCATCAGGTGTGCATTTGCATTTCCTGAAGAGCCACCACAATTTCATTCAGCTTGCCGTTGCTTTAAAATTTGCCTTCTGAAAATCATATTTTAGTGTGTTATCACCTCATAATTATCATTGCTGAACTCACGAGAGGACCTTGAGCTGTCCTTATGTGCTGCTATATTGTGTTTCACTTGCAGTGATACTGTCTTCATCTAACAGGCATGGGCTGTTCATTAATGTATTGTGTCAGGCTGCTAGACTGCTCATTCAGTTTAGGTGCCAGTATGATCTAAGACCAGGAAGTGCCGGGAAGTGCATTAGCTAGGGAATGGGAAGGTTCATCTCGGGTTTTGGCATTTGATCAGTATAAAATGACTTCTTCGCAGGTTGATCGGGTGCCTCTTGCCTGAGTAGTAAGGGCAGACATGATTGGTCTTCCTCCGGCCCCAGTCTGAGCAAACGGAACAGTTTGGAAATTAATTGATACCACATTTCCTTGTAGAGGAAATGCAGTTGTCTACACTCTCATGAATTGAGCTGGAGCCTATCCTAGACCCACCCTGGACAGCTTGCCAATCCATCGCAGGGCGCACACACCATTCACACACCATTCGCTCTCACACTCATACTTATCGGCAATTTAGTGTCTCCAATTAGCCTGATTTGCATGTCTTTGGACTGTGGGAGGAAACCGGAGTACCTGGAGGAAACCCACGCGAACACAGGGAGAACATGCAAACTCCATACAGAAATCCCAGGCCGGATTCAAACCCACGACCTTCTTGCTGTGAGGCGGCAATGTGAAATGTGAAAGCATTTTTGCCACTTCCTGATTTGATATTTGAATATTTGCTACACTTGCTACAGATCAAAAATTAATAAATAATTAATATTAAATGTCATTTTGCTTTAACAAGGTGAACAAGCAACACCTGATAGTGCGGCATGTTTTTGAATTTAACATGTAATTAATTAGATAAAGTGATTTTGGTCGAGTCAGAACTAATAATTGTTTTAAAGAGATGTTTAATGCACATCCAATCTTAAGTTCTGGCTATGGCACTGCCACACTTAAGCTCACACAAAATAGGGAATCTGTGTGTGTCTGTGCATGTTTGTGAGAGGCTTCTGAGCATGACATGTGGTGTGTGTGTGTGTGTCCAATGCGAGTTTATGTGAGGCTTTATGTGCATTATTTGTGGTGTGTTCAAGTGCGTTTTCCCACTCTCCAGGCGCTTGTATTTCTGATGTTGAGTTCATAAGCGGGAGTAATGGGACTGTTGTGTCTCAGAGCAGTTGAACTGAAATGAGTCCCTCTGTGTGCATGACTGGCTTTACTAATGAGAATCTCAGTGGCAGCGCATGGAAAAACTGCCCTGCGCCCAGAGTTCATGCCACTCCTTGCCTCTCATCTCAGTCACCTGTCATCACAAAAGCTTTGCTGTTATGCTCACCTGTGTGTTTTACCTCTAGAAATACACTAGTAATGCACACATACACGGAAGGCCAAGCACAGGCTCACTCTTACCCACACCTATGTGTGCTTACACATGGACGCACGCACACACACACACACACACACACACTCACCAACATTTATGTGCGCTTACACATGGACACACATACACACAAACTATTACGCAACCTCAAACAATTAAAATTGAAAAGTGTTTAAAGTCAGCAGTTTTCTGGGTCATGCAGGCTCCAATTTTAAACTTATTGATTATTACTAATTACCATTATTATAGAAGAAAAACATGGTTATTATTTAAAGCTGCTGTGAGTGATTTAAAAAAAAGAAAAAAGAAAAACAAGTGTTAAATAGCTCCGCATTCCGACAGAGATCATTGATTTAAAGTATCTGGTCCATAACACAGGTGTATCAGTCACTGTCCTCTGCAGTAAAGCAGTATATAAAATTATGGAGTCACCCACTGCCTCTATCCAATTAAGTGAGAAAACGTGCTGTTTCCCCAAAATCTGTGACCCATCAGATTTTGTGACATCAGTCTTATTCTCACTTACTCTCTTGACTTAGTGCGATGGCGGCTCTCCAGCAGCTGTGTTTGATACCCTGTTTGTTATCTCCATGTTATTAATATAATCTCTCGAAAAGAAGAGCAAGTCGTAATTGAAAATATCTGCCAGGGCTGAACGATCCCCCATTTGTCTACACCCCAGCAAAAGATTCTCCATTTTTTTTTTTTTATTTTCATGAAATCTACATCAACTCAGCAAAAATTTGGTCATGGTTGTAAGTCTTTTACCTACATTTGACAATAACGACAAATGTACATTTACCCCTATTTTGCATAAGTTGAGTCCTTGGATCGAGAAAGATGTCCGGTTCCATATGAGTTTGTCATATTTCCTATACATCATTCAGATAATGCCCCTAATTTTCTCATTTCAAATCATTAAGTTCAGTATTTGTGACAGTGTGACCAATAATGTCAAATTCTGCCCTCTTTTGAAAAGCTGAGAGAAAAAAAAATCCTGTGTCCAGATCGGTACTCAGATCACTCCCCAAATCTAATTATTTTCAAGTAAGGCCAATATCCATCTTTGGTAAAAAAATCCACGCAGATCGGTCCATTACTTTTTCCATTGATCTGTCCATTAGTTTTCTTGCTAACTAACAAATAAAAATGAACAAACCATCAAACATGACCAACTGGACAACCTCCTTGGCAGAGATAATTAGTGTTTCCGTAGAATTAAAAATGACCATAAAATGAAAATATTAAAGGTGCTTAAGAGTGGCTTCGCAATATCCAACTTTCATACTCATGAAATAAAAGAAAGTTGATTATAATTCAATGATTTGATACTCTACTTATATTTCAGGATAAGGTTGTGAATATTAGCTAAAGACCAGCTCTTTGGCTCTGTGTATGATATGTTATACTTTAATTTGTACAGCAAACTGTGTGAACCGTGAACTGACAATGGGGTGGACAGCTGATTGGATCAGTGGGCTGCTGTAATGGGCAGAAAGAAAGAAATGGTTTATAAACCTGTATAGCTTGTCCATAGCTGTATGATGCACTCTGGTTGTACTCTGATTGTGTGTGTAGTGGCAGAAGATTTGGGGTGGTACAATTGGGAGCAATCAAGGCTGGGCTGTGTTGTCCTCAGGGATCAGTGATTCGTCTCTCATAAACTTTCTGTGAGTTATAGCAGAGGGTCATTTATGGACTTTCAGTTCACAGTGGGATGTTCAAGATCATTTTTCTTGCTTGGTCTCCACCCAGTGACTCCTTTCGGTCGACTTATCATGCTGTCAAGTATAGGGCGTACACGTTCTATTTGAACAGAATTTCCCCAGCTACAGGTACTACATTTTTCATTTTACTCACTCTTACTCACTCACACACACTCAGTGGAAAAGATATTGAATCAAAAGCATATCAACAGGCTCAGCTGTGAAGGTCAGAATTTGTATATCATTTAATAATTTGTATATTTAATAATTGTTTTAGTTCAAATGCTGATAGGCATTGCTAGATTGCTAGAGACATATCTTTGACGCTCCTGAGAGGCTTTTTTTTTTTGAGATACCAAGTAGGCATTTCCCAATCAATATCACTATTTTGCCGCATTGACTTTGCTTTATTCTGCTTTAATTCTGTCCACCTCCTGAGGTGGCCAGTTAGATTGAACTGCATTCAGGTCTATGCGTCATAGTCATGCCATCATGGTGATGTGACATAATTCGACAAGTGAGGACAAGGGGTTATTCAAAACGTTGCATTATTCAGTTAGCTGGATAAGAATTAGTAGACTGAGTTAAATCCAGAACAAAGTTCAGGTCTGAAGTTCCACATTTGGGAAGGATCTGGGATTTATGCACTGCAGTTACTCTGCTCAACCCCCCCGATGCTGTCCAGGGTCCTGAAGCCAACAAGTCCATGGTATTGGTTGCGATCGCAGCCAAGCTTGTCGTTGTCAGGACGTAAATCGCTGTCTAGGCGGTGCAAAACAACGGGCGGAGGGAGAAATGCTGCAGTTTCCACGTAAAGAATGCATCCCCACCCAAGTCAAAAGTGCTAGCCATATATGACTCCCTATTTGCTCTTGATCAGTTTTAGCATTTTTTCCCCAACTGTCAATACAAACATTATTGCAGATCCATAACATGTTTAAGTTATGCCAATAAGATGGTTACAAGTATATATTTTTAAAATATTAACAATTGCAACTGAATACGAGTCCTGTTTTCTTTACAGTAATTAATTGTGTTCAAAAATCGTTCATCTTTGCAGCCTTGAGAATGGGCACTGTAACCATATGTTTATATGAATTGCTGCGTTGGAGTTAACTCGTATGTATTGCACTCAAATCCAATGCGCTGGAATAAAGAGCTAAAAAAATGTGTATTGTTCCAAATACTCATGGACTGCATGGTGTGAGGCTTTACCACAGGACCGAGGCTCTCTATTTCCTTTATTTGCTGGAGATGAGACTGTTTCACTCACACATCATGCAGGAGAGTGGGGATGCTTCCCTGCTGAGGGCAGCAGGTGTGTGGATGCTGATTTGAAGCACCAGGTGACTCAACTCCTGAGTGAAGCTAACCCACTTTATCAAACCTGCCATTTTAACAGTGTTACTCTTACATTACACGCTGCCCAACAGAAAAAGAATGGAACTGAGGGTAAGCTCATAGCCTACCATTTTGTCTTCGGGGGAGGTTTGCATTCAACAAGCTGGTTCTCTCTCTGTCCATAGTGCAGTTTGATGACTGCGCAGGTCATAAAGTCGTGCGGTTTGAGGTTTCTCTTACCGAGTTCATGGTGAATGAGGACAGGAAGATGGTCCTGTGGGGTGGGGGGGGTACGTTGTGAACAGCAGGACGGTCATGTTCATACATGGATATGAGCAGTTTTGTATCATATCTGAAATTTGTTTATTTGCTATGAAGTAAAAAAGCTGGATTAACATCCTCTGTGTGGTGATTCCATAATTTTTGTCAGAGGTCACCCACCCTACTTCTTAGTCTGTCCTCCCTTTGCCATACCAGTCATATGTTTTTCACATCCTCCCTTCCATCCTTGCACTGATGTGGAAATCAATAAAGGTCCACAATCATTAAGGAGAACCCGATCCATTAAATGAGAGTTCTCTCAGAGGTACTGTATCTTGTCAAGGAAAGACTAGACCATCTTTTACAAAGTGTTTTTCTTTACTGAATGTGTAACGTTAATGATTAACACGTAGATCTACCTCTCCCCACCTGCCGTACAACAGCCACACCTCCAACTATTGTCATTTCAAATTGAAAACTAAAAAGTCAACATTTGCGAGCAAATGCAGGATATTTCACTCCCCATCCCTCACCCGAGGGGAAATGGACTCGTCTGAAATTGCCCCATGCAAAAAAAGGACTATTACGAAATCACTTGTAAAATAGACTTTTTTGTGAAAATAACGGACATGAAAAAACATTAAATATAACTTTTTTAATCAAAGCAAAATGTTCGCCTTCAAATGGTAAGGTTAAAGCGTAACTGTGTTACTATCTAATAATTTCCCACCGTACAGGAGCCTGAATTAGATTTTTTTTGGTAAAGGAAACAAAAATGAAAAAAGAAGGAAAGAAAACAAAATTAAAATTGCCTAATTAAAATGATTCAAATCTTGGAAAATGGTGGGAAAATCTTTCTCATTCGGTCTCAAACTATAAGGGGTTCATTTTAATGACATAATGCGCTTCGCATTGAATTGAGCTAGATTTCTTTTCGACTGTATGAGTCGTCAAAATCTCAGTCCAATTATTGTACGCTTTAAAAAAAAAACTGATATTGTAGAATTTAATTCAGCTGCAAGTGAATTATTTCGAATTCATTAACACAGCGGTGATTGTAGGCGTGATCTGCTGTGAAATGTGACATGCAGTAACAAGATGGCATTGCAATGCCAGCCATACTGATTGCACATTATGCAATGTGTGAGCTTTTAGTGAAAGGAAGCAAAAAAGCACTAGCTATCTCCATGCCAAATTCTAGGTCATTTGGCCTGACCATAATGGCACAGGAGGCAAAATTATACATTTTTGGCTATAATTACCCAAAAAAAGCTTATTTAAATAATTTCTAAGGCCAGCATCCAAAAAATGAAAAAAAAAAAAAAAAAAAAGTCTGGGCGTGTGTTTCGAAGCTACCCCTGTTCCAAATTTCAGGTCAGTTGGCCTTAAAATGAAAGTGTGGCGCCCATTTGATCAAAAAGCCAGGAGAAGAACAAGAAACAGAGCTAAAACAGTATATTTCTCTCCCCCTATAGGGGAGTGAAATATAATTAAAGGAGGCAGACGTTCCATTTCACTTACTCGTGTTTCTTTGACTCCCTAGTCTGCAGTTCCAGGTTCTTATTTATTTTCCTTGCCTGCCCGATGATATGAGCTCAGAGTAAAACAAGGAAGGAAAAAAAAGTCAGGAATGACGTGAAAAATAAGCAATTGTAACAAAACCGGTCTCAAATAATGGGCTTCACCACGCCAGCTCTCCATGATGGATTGTGGGATTTATGGCTGTTCAGTAGTTCTGGGCCTGGAACCCTCTTATCAGATGGGATGTGACACTAATGGAAGATAAATCTGTGTACAGTGGTGTGAGGAGCTGTCATGCAGCTAAGCTTTTACAATGTATCCCCAGTGTTCATGCTTGACAGTTTTAATTTGCAGCCTTCTTTGCTGAAAATATGTGCAGTTTCACTGTCTCTCCCCCCTCCTATTGAACTCTTCTTCCTTTCTTAATGTTCTCCTCTACCCTCTTTAGGTCTTCCCTCCTTCTTCCTCATTTCTCCATTTCTTCCCTCTGTTTCCTCTTCATCCATCACTCCCTCCTCTTTAGGCTAAGCCTGAAGAGTTTTACTAGCCAATGATGACAGTAGTCTTTTAGTAAAATAAAGAAGCGACGGTTTCAGCAGCCACATCCTAATCTCGACATTTCCACGGCACCACAGTCATCCAGAGCTACCAATCAAACAGTGAATTTTAAGGATTATCATTTGACAATATGTTCGAAAAAAAGGGGAGAACAAGTTCATTGAATTCCTGTCCTTCAAATGAATAGTTCTGTAGAAGTTCTAATAGACAGGGAGTAAATTATGCTGGGCTTGTAAGTACAAAGTACAAAGATCTTGAACTGGCTTCCAAATTTGGGAGCCTTTGGCTTACACAGATGCACTTATGTGGTCGTGTTTGAGTCAGACTTCTAGTTCCCGAGTTTAGTGTTAAATAAAGTTGCTGAAAGCCCTACTTTGGATGAATATGAGGAGTGAATTACAATAATCCAGTCAATATGTCGCAAGTGCACGGACTTCCACAATGTTATAAACTGGCACCTTTTTGCCAGTTATTTTTACTGTAATTTTACAATCAGTTTATAGCAGAGGTTCCAAGTATGTTAACTGTAAACCACAGTTAAATGCATGCAGGACTCTACTTACAGTTAAAATAACAAGGAGACAATGCATTAATATTACTGTTAAACTCAGTTTGTTTATAACAGTGCATACAAGAATGGCAGTGACACCTACGGGAGGTGTGATGCGTGTACTGTGGGGAACTTAGCTATTTCATTCCCCACTGCCCTGTACGACTGGGAAAGACCAGGCTCGTCGGTGGCTGGGAAGCTTCTGACAGGTCAAGCAGCCACGCCAGCCTACCTTGTGTCCCGAGTCTTGTTGTCTGCCTCCATTGATTGGGGTGTCATAATCACCGAGTGCTGGCTTTTGTGGATTCCGGTGCGGCTAGGAACCTCTTGGACTGCTCCTGGGCCCAAAGCAGGGGACTCACCTTCCAACTTTTGAAGGAGCCACTGCAAGTTACTGCTCTGGGTGGCCATCTGCTGGGCCGTGGAGGTGTCTGCATCCAGACCATGTCAATTTGACTAACCCTGGAGAAGGAGCATGGCACAGAGAGCATATCGCTTTTCACCTTGTGGATACACCTTGGTTCCCACTGGTCTTGGGCTACCCATGGTTGGTTCTTCACAATCCACAGATTGTTTGGAAAGTCGAAGTGTTGGAGAAATGGGGCCCTCCATGCCAAATGTCTAGTCTCAGAGGAGACAACAGTGAGACCAGGAGGACTTTGAAAGATGCACATTTGCCTGTGGATCTCTGGAAGGTGCCTCATGAATATCATGACCTGCAGGAAGTGTTCAGTAAGCACTGGACCACCTCACTGCCCCTATGATTGTTGTAAATTAGAGCAGAAATGTAGGGTATTCAATCTGAATTTTGTCAACCTGTTTCCACGTACTATGCCTGATTGACAATCAATCATTACTTTTTTAACAATTAAGACATAGCCTATATTTAGCCTGTAATCATTAAGAGGTAATAAGGACAAAAAGATTAATTTACATTTACGTTTTGATTTGAGACTGCAAGGATGGAAATCTTAATAATTAGAAAAAATATCAATTCTCTCGGTACTTCTGTGTATTGTTTTGACTTTTCTTTTATTGGATTATGAAAGAAGACTGAAAATAGCATTTAAAAGTACGCATTTAAGGGGGGAAAGATTATCGTAAACATTTTGACCAAGCATTGAACGCAGCATAAAAACGTTATAATATTTGTCAATGGCTTTGCGTTAGCTTCCTGTAAGCAAATATGTACAAATTTGCTGTCTCGTGAGAATTTTAAGTTTGATGCACTGGGCAATAATGGTGTGGAAACTGAAACTGGCTTGTCATTCTGCAGTTTAGTCTGAGTAAATTAGTTAATCAATCCTCTGATGGCTAATCAAGAAAAGTGATAGGGAGTTATCGTTTGTTTAACGGTGAGGATTCTGCCTCACCCAACTTACATCCAATGCCATGTCACTGAATTAGAGATATGTGAACGTGTGACTGTCTTTCTGCTTCTTCCTCTGAGTGTGTGTGTGTGTGTGTGTGTGAGAGAGAGAGAGAGAGAGAGAGAGGGAGAGACAGAGCAAATGCTACTTGCATGTGAGTCAATCGTGATCTCCAAAAAGGAAGTTCTATTCCTGTAAATGCATTGAATTCCATTGAAACTAATGGAGGAAGGTCTCTTTCATTATTTTCACTTGGGACCTGATAATAGCTCAGTGCCACTTATTATTATTATGGAACATAGAGTAATGACCCTCTTACATGTGTGGGCTGAAAACGGGGAAAAAAATCTCTTTACTGTTATCGGTTATTTAAGGAAAATTTGTATTAAAAAAAGTTGTCTCTTGTGCTCAAAGACAAAATTTATTAGGATATATGTGGCTGTATATCAGAAACCATATGGGGCACAATAACATTTGGTGTTGAATTCAGAACAAGTTGTATACCAAAGATATGCACATTTATCCAGTGGGAATTTTTCGGCTCACATACTAGATAGCAAGTTTCCCTAATATTTCCAAAATCCCAGCGTTGATTACAAATAAAATTATGATTCTTTCATGCAATAAAAAAAATCAAATGTGTTTGGTTATATATACTCAGTCAAAAAAGAAACTTCACACTTGTTTGGAGGTCGATAAGTTGAACATACAAGAAAAGTGGTTTTAAATAATGATTTAATTCCATTCTGTACCCATTAAGGACGGTGTACCATAAAAATCATGTTCATAATGTAACCAGTTCCACCGGACATGCTACGGAAATGTAAGAGAGTAAAAATGGTAAGTTACAACTTTATGAAAGCATGTCAATAGCGCGTATGCCCTCCATGAGCATTCACAGCTGCGACGCAACGTCTCCTCATGGATTGAATGATGCATCTGAACACAGCTTGGGGGATCGTCGCCATAATTGAACCAACATGGCACACCAAGTTCCTGCAAATTCTGTGGAGGGTTCCTTACTTGACGGAGTCTTCTGCCCAACACATCCCATACATGTTCTATGGGATTAAGGTCGGGAGACCTTGAGGGCCACTCCATGACATTGATGCCAGCATTCCTAAGAAAATTCCGCGTTAAATTGGCGTATGAGGTCTGGCATTATCGTGTTGGAATGTCAGACCTGGGCCATGAGCTGCCATGAATGGCAAAAAGCTCTGTATCCCGCAGCAGTTAGGTTTCCTTGAACGACCATCAGTCGGGAACGGGCAGGACCATTAAAGGCACCCCAAACCATAACACTACCGCCCCCCAAAACGGTCCACTTCCTGCACACAACACTGGGCGTTGCGTTCACCGCGTCTCCTCCAAACTCTAACTCTCCCATCAGCGAAGTGCAAAGTGAATCTGGATTCGTCACTAAAAACTATTCCAATCACGCTGAGTCCATCTCAGATGTCGTTGTGACCAGAGAAGCCGTTGGCGTCGGTGTAACTGGGTTAAAATTGGTCCACGATATGGCCGGCGTGCATGGAGACGAGCAGTGCGCGGTGATTACGTATGGTTTGGGCAGTCACACAACCTCTAAACAATTCATTCCTAGTGGGCGTTGCAGTGAGAAATCGATTATGCAAATGACGTAAGACGATTTGTCGGTCTTCTGCTTGTGTCGTCACCGTGGTCTACCTGAACGAGGTCGGTCTGCTGTGGTGCCAGTTTGTTGGAGACGTGTCCGAAGATCATGGATAGTCCGTCGACTGCATCCCATAACCCTGGCAACGTCAGTGACCGACGTTCCCGTATTCAGCATGCCAATGGCACGTTCATGTTGAATGTTTGACAGTCGTGGCATTGCAAATCAACGGATAATTGACTGTAGGAACTTGTTTTTCCGAGATGTCACTCTACCGTGCTAACGTGGGCTCAACTGCACGTGTCTCATAAGGTCACGTGACTAGGAACACGAGGAAACATGCTTTTACCTTGATGTATGCTGGCACGTGCTGCATGCTTGTGCACGTCGGAGTTGCTGTGTGTCATGATGTCTTTGACAACGCATTTACCCCTAATAATAATAATAATATCTCTTGTATTAAGTTTCAAGAAAATATTTAGAAATTTATGAGTGTGAAGTTTCTTTTTTGACTGAGTTTATACTTTTCCATAGTATCTCTCTATGAAATGTTACAACTCTAGACCAATCAGAAGAACCTGTGGAATCATTTTAATATTGATTTATTTGCTTTATTATTAATTGTTTATCCTTGCTTGCTCTGGCTCAATTTTTCTTAGGCTTTAGTTGTGTACTCTTGCCTGTTTCTGATTAGCCTAGGCCTTGCATAACTGTAGTTTTCCATAAATCTGAACAATGCGTAATTGCTTATAGTTTCTCTGGAGACATGCAGGACCCTAACAAGGTCAGGATGTTCTCTTTCTCTCCCAAGTTTATGTGTTCTCAGGAAAAAAGTACAAGGAGCCTGGGATGCGAAAAAGATAAGATGTATATCGCGTGCCGGGGCGGCTTTATGCGGGCTGCGTCGTCTGCAACATTCCTGTTGATACCATGATGCGTAAAACAGCTCGGGGGGAGGAGGATGTCAAGATGGACTCTTACTTATACACCAGCAAAAAAGAATTTTCTTTATCCTCGCTCTTGCCTGTAACGAGAGTTCTCGCATGTGATGGGGGTCCTTTTCTGCAGAAAAGTAAACTGGCTTTGGCTTGGATATTAACTCCTTTGTCTCCGTCTGAGTTCTTCTTGAGAAGGTAACATCAGGAATATAAAATCAAAATTCCTACAACAAACCTCTATGGCATGTTTTGTTATTGTACTAAATGCAGTTCTTGGGCGTAAATGGCTGAAGTACATTGCATTTGCTTCCAGTCAGGATTTCTTTTGCGTAAATTGAAAAATTGAATTTTTATCGAAATGCACCAACTGACTGCTCCAGACCTCAATCCACTATCGCCCCACTCCCCTCCACCGATACTTGTCTGTGATACACAGATCCATTACAAACAAAAAACCCCAAACCTCTCCCGTGACCCCTTTGCCTCTGCCCCATCAGTGGTATCAATCATTCCATCCCAAAGTAACCACCACCAACAGGATGAACAAAGAAACGGCAGAGACCTGTGAACCAGGTCTGTTGCTTGCTCATTCTATCCATGTTCTCAATCAATCAGGAGACAGATTGGAGTTGCTGTGCATTTATAAACAAATTACCACTAAAGGCACTACTTTACTACCCAAAGCACTGCTTACTGTAGATGTTCATAATTTAATGAACAGCGGTCAAACATCAGACGCCCATCCTCACATCAATGTGCGGTGGTGTTTTATTCTCTTCTTTTCCAGACTTTCCTCATGCGTTGGGAATATTTAGTGTGGGAGGAGAGGTGAATTTGATTTCAATTCAGGTCTGAAAAAAATAAAGTTATCTTCTGCACTGTAAACCCTGACAAGTGTGTTGAACTCAAATGTTTTGTATAAACCAATTACCTCTAAAAAATTGTGTATGTCAACTTAATGATCTTGTGTTCACAGTACTTTACAACTTAAAAATATAACTTCACCTTATTTTCCTTAAGTTCCTTCCACACAATGCAATTAAGTTGGCCTGTACAATTTTTTTGAGGTAGTCGGTTTCCACAAAACATTTGAGTTCACTACACTATCAGGGTTTACAGTGTGGTATTTGGAGAGAATACTTCTAATTTCCATGGTGAGTTTTTCAGTCAAGAATTGATTTTCAGTTCATTTTCCCCAAGTGATTGTTTTGAGATAGCGTTGACCCCTAAGTCTGGTCAGTACATCATCAGCTTGATAACAAATACAAACACACTGATGGAAGCTCCCTTCAGTTTGTGGATAAGGGAAATGTGCCAGGTCAAGTTTAAAGGAACCTTGGCTGTCCTCCAAAATGAACTGGCTGGCTTTCAATGCTGGCAGTATTACCCGACATAATTGTTTTCTGGATTGAAGGCACAGAAGGGCATTTCTGTTCAGAATTTCTAACAAGCATGAGTGTTAGACAGTGAAGTTTAGGCCCACCAAAGAGCAGAGCAAATTAGCTTTTGATTGACATTAACATGTGCCAAGGATGCTGGAGAGCTTTGTGGCTTCATCTCACTCCAGGTATAATTAGACAGTTTCCTTTTTTAGCATTATTCAGCTGTTAGAGCAGTCAAATGGTAATCCAATGGAATTAACATATTGAATGAAGAGTGATCAGATGTTGAAAATGGGGATCTTACTATAATCTAACATTAAACACTGAGAAGCATGCTAATAGTACCACGTACTCTAATCACTATTCTTGCTATCCCTTTTGGACTTATACAAGAACAGTGGAATGTGATTTTTAGAGCTGTGATTCATTTATAATTTCAGTTTGCAGGTGCAGAATACTGAATGTGTTCAATGGCTGAAAAAAAAAACAGTTGATGATGGTGACTCAGAATTGATGGATAGTATGTCAGTACTGGTTGTTTGTGAGTCTTTGAATAGCATAACTATCAGCTCTGCTGTTCTCTGGCCGTGTGGGTTCGAGGCAGTGCCATTCTTGAACAATTTATTCTCTTAGAACTGATCATTTTGGTGAATGAAAGGAACTGACTCACTATCACGTAAGGATTCCTTCCTTTGTTTTGGCTATCAGTAAATGAAGTAAAGGACTTTCCATTCACTGAAACTGCCACAACTTCTGCCATTTAGCTATTTAATTAGCCCATTCTTAAAAATTGAGAATTAAATGCAAGTTTTACATCCTGAACAGCACTGTCCTTGGATAGAGATGCAGTTTATATATGGTTTTTAGGTAACACTTTATATAAGGCTCCTTGTAATAAGTGGTAATTAATAGTTAATTAGCCACTTATAAGACCTTACAAGACACTGTTCTCGCTTTAGATCCAGTAGTTGCAAAGGAGAATTGTTAATTCATGCTAAGTGCATAATAAAAGATTTATTAATCTTAATAAGACACTGTTCTCATTTTGGAACCAGTAGCTGTGAAGGAGAATTGTTAATTGTTAATAAGTCCATTGTAAATGATCTATTACCATTTATAAGGCATTATTATTATATGATGTGAGGATACTCTCTCTCCTGATTGGTGGAGGCAAGCCCTGCCGGTCACTGTAAACTGTAAAATTCACTGCGCTAATGTGCGCAAGAGGTGAATATATGTAATGATCTGAAGATCCTGAAGCTAAAAACAGATTTGGCTTCCCCTCAGGAGCTCCTCACAGTGTCCATATTTTGTGTTGCTTTGTCCCTGTGAGGAGCTTTATGTTAGAGTTGTCGCCCTTCTCTTATTCTATATTTTCAAGTGGGGTCATATAATAAAACAGTTATTGACTTCAGTTATCGGTGAATCCAATCGGCTGTGCATCGGTGACTATCTCTTGTCCAGGGTGAATAATTGGATTCACCTCAAATGAAGCCAATAATTGTAAAATATTAACCTCTAATAGTCTTATTATGGTCATTAAACATCTTAACGTTATATGGTCTCTAAATTGGTAACAAGGTTCTTATAATTGCTCCGAATTATCTTCCTATTATCAAGAGTCCAACCTGTCCTCCAACCATATGCTCAAATAGGTTGATTATTCTCATTTACTCTGATTTACGACCCATAGGAGCATTTCCAAAAATTGCGCCCCTACTGGCAGCAGGAAGGTACTGCTAGAGTTACAGTTTCAGTTCCAGATACATTTTCAGTCATATTTACACTTAAAATAACGGTGTGGGTAAGGATTAGGGTTATGGTTAGGGATCGGGTTAGGATTAGTATTAGGATTAGGTTTAGGTTAGGGATGTACTGATGGCGACGCTGACGATGGAAACCAGATTGTAGTTATTGAAATGACCGCTAGAGGTCTCTTAACTCCGAAACGTAACTTTAGGTCGTAATAAGCTGCTTGACAAACGACCTTTCCGGGCGTATTTTGTTGGAGGACAGGTTCCAACAATCATTATTAATCTTGGTAATGTTCTTAAATATCTTAAGTATCGCAAGGTATTATATAACTCATTAAAAAGTTTATAGTAACTGCTTATAGAGGTACTAATAAGCAATTATAATAATGTTTGATTTTAATTAACCAATACATAGTATTATTAATGTTGAGAAACATTGTATTAATCTTTATTGGCTGTGTATAAATGTTAAGTAACTTGCTACAAGTGTCTTATAAACCAATAATAAATGTGTTAGTCTCAAATTATCCCTCATAAAGTCTAATTAATGATAATCAACATTATAGTAATGCTTGTGACAGGTATTTAAGCATATAAGTTCTTGAAAGGAGTAAGGAATTAGTCAAGTATGCTTTTATTGACACTTATATATAGAATTAATTATGTTTACAACTACCTTATGAGGTCTTTTAAGTGATTTATTAACTAAGGACCTAAATATAAAGTGTTATCCTTTTCCCTGTTGGTTTTTTGTGATTAAATTTATTTTTAGCCTGTTGGTGGTCTATCAGGTAGTGTATCTTTCCTGTGTTAGTGTTCTCTGATGTGGTGTATCTTTAGACTGTCAGTGTTCTGTGGTGTAGTGTATCTTTACCCTGTTTGTGGTCTGTGATGTAGTGTGTCTTTTCCCTGTTGGTGTGCTGTGATGTAGTGTATCTTCAGCCTGTTGGTGTGCTGTGATGTAGTGTATCTTTAGCCTGTTGGAGTTCTGTGATGCCATGTATCTTATCCCTGTTGGTGTTCTGTGATGTAGTCTATCTTCAGCCTGTCGGTGTTCTGTGATGTACTGTATCCTTTCCCTGTAGCTTTGATCTGATGTTATATATCTTTACCCTGTTGGTGTTTTGTGATATAATATATATTTACTCTGTTTTCATTCTTTGAAATGTAGTTTATTTTTACCCTGTTCATGTTCTGTGATGTAGTGTCTCTTTACCATGTTACTGGTCTATCACATATTTCTCCTTCCCTCTGCTGGTCTTCTGTCATGCAGTGTTATCTCTGCCCTGTTGGTGTTCTGTGATGTAGTGTGTCTTTTCCCTGTAGGTGTTTTGTGGTGCAGTTTATTTTTACCCTTTTAGTGTTCTGTGATGTAGGGTGTCTTTACCCAGTTGGTGTTGTGTGATGCACTGTGTCTTTACCCTTTTGCTGTTTTGTTATGCTGTGTGTTATGGCCCCAATTTGTTATGGCGTCCACGGACAGCAAGGGATGAAAGACAAAATTCTTAAACTTCAACAGATTTAATTAAACAAACACTTAGAACTAATTGACACTCTACCCTACTGACCAAGATTGAAATCAAATAAAAAATGAGATATTTACATTTCCTTTGTAATGGAGATGGGCTGCTATGTTGCAATGTCCTAGGACAGGAACATGCTCCAACACAGGCAAAAATCCACAAAAAGCTTCATAGGTCTTGAAAAGAGTGACAGGTCTGGTCAAATGTATCCTTCCACAATTTCTCCTTGCAATTTCTCCTACTACTACACTCTCTCGATTTTTCTCCTTATATACTCTTTTCCAGCCCCCTCTGAGGCATGCCCGGACATGCCCAAACCTAGCTTTAGATTGTTTAACAAAAAAAAAGTCAATACTGCCATCTAGTGGCTTTTTACCACATTACATGTGTTTCTTTACCTTGTTGTTGTTTTGTGATGTAGTGTGTCTTTTCCCTGTTGGTCTGCTGTGATGTAGTTTATCTTCAGCCTGTTGGTGTTTTGTGAAGTAATGTGTCTTTAGCCTGTTGGTGTTCTGTGATGTAGTGTGTCTTTTCCCTTATTGTGTTCTGTGATGTAGTGTATCTTTTCCCTGTTTCTGTTTTGTAATGTAGTGCATCTTTTCCCTGTTGGTGTTCTGTTGAGTAGTGTACATAACAATTTTTATGCAAGTCCTTGTAATAAGTAATTAATGGTTAATAATCCAATTATATGGAATTATTTATAAATACATTATATGATCTTATAAGTGTCAATAAAATCATAATTGACACAATTATTGTTGCTTATAAGAACGTATAGACTGTAATTAGAAAGTTCTTATCAGCATAAATACCAGTCACAAACATTACTATAATGTTTATTATCATTAATTAGACTTCATAAGGGATGATTAGAGAGTAATAATTGGTTTATAAGACACTTGTAGGAAGTTACTTAGCATTTTTAGACAGCTAATGATGATAAGATGTTTGTTAACATTAATAAGACTATGTAAATTTTAATTAAAATTATGACTAACTTAATTATTATTGCTTATTAGCATCCCAATAAGCACTTACTTTATAAGCGCTAATATGTCATATAATACCTTATTAACCTTAATAAGATATTTATTAACATTAATAATGACTGTTAATTATAGGATTAAACACATTTATTCTTGGCTTGTCAGATAGGTCTGAGCAATTATAAGAAACTTGCCACCAGTTTAGAGACCATTTAACAATGTTAATGAGATGTTTAATGACAGTAATACGATAATAAAAGGTCAATACTATTCAATCATTGACTTCAGTTGAGGTGAATCCAATGATTTATCTTGACACATCTTGACACATTTTCTCATTCTCATAAATGCTCCCCATGTTCATGCACATCTGCCCACCATTCATGAAGTCTGACTTGTTGCCCTAATTATGATATGTCTTGGGGATGTTAAAAAATGTAATGCCTTTTATCTTTTTTGTTTTTGCTGATGTGACAAATTCATTCAATATGTAGTGAAAGCAGTTTTTTTTGTGTGATTCTTTATTGCTGAACAACACTTCCAGCATGTTTCCAGGCACTCATTCATACCAATGGGCAATTCAGAATCTCTAATTAGCGTGATGCATCCATGTCTTTGGCTTGCGGAAGGAAACCAGAGAACCTAGAGTAAACCCATGCAGATATGGGGAGAAAATCGAACTCCATTTAGAAAGGTCCCAGGCTCAGATTCAAACCTATGCCCCTCTTGCTGTGTTGTGCCGCACCTTTTTCCTCTGTTTCCTTTTTTTTTTTTTTTTGGAGTATTAATTTCCTCTGTTATAAAGCATTCAGTGTGCAGAACTCCAAACGAATGCAGATGGGCGATGTAGAGACTTTTGTTAAAGCCAAACTTCATGCAGTTTTCCTGCCAATAAACATAAAAAGGTACAGCAGTTAACTAAGCCAGGGATAATGTAGGCAATCACATTCAATTCAAAGACATCTAGAGAACAGCACCCCACAGATGCCCACATTTACGGAGATCACATGAAAATAATTCAGACCTGGGAGCGATACTCCATCACTTGCTTTCTGGTGGTGGGGGACAGTAAATCCCACCTCAGCTGTAAGGTAATTAAATCGAGTGTTAGGGAGGAAGTGTGTTGAAATAAGCATCGCACTCAGTGCGCACACAAGTTCGTGTATTTCTGAAAAATAAATCACTGCTTGTTTTGTTTTGCTCTTGAAAATTGAGTGTGAGCCACTGACCATTGCATCTGCCAAGCTACACCGCCTTATCGCTGGCCATCATCCACCCCACTGGGTTGATTCCATCAGCATTCTCCGGAAAATGTTCTTTTACTTTCATAAACGTGGTTAAATCAGTAATCGCCAAGGTCCGCTTTGGTTATACCGGGGTATCATATTTTTAGGAAGGATAGGAAATCAGGCTGAGGAGGAGGAGTTATACTATACGTCCGGGATTATTTGAAATGTGTAGAAGTGCACTTTAATTCCTTACAAGATTTAGAATGCATTGCAGTCTCGGTTGTATTGTCCCTTAATGTCTTTTACCATTTTTGGCATATATCAACCTCCTAACTCCAATAACATTTTTTTATGACTGTCTAAAATCTTTACTGAAAGGAAATCGGCACTAAGACTGAAATGATTTTATTAAGTGATTTTAATGTAAACTGTAATGAGACAGCAAGTAGAAAAAAACTTGAGTATAACTGACCTATATAATCTCTCTGAAATAATACAAGGGCCAACTACAATTACTCAGTCATCGCAAACACTGATAGATTTGATTTTTAGCAGCAAACCTGAAAGGATTACAAGATCTTTTAATTTGGTAACCGGCATGTCAGACCATAATCTGACATTGATTGCAAGAAAACTTTCTAAACAACAATTTTTATACAAATATGAGTGTAAAAATATTTTTAATGGTATACCTAAAAATTCAGTTGGTGTATTTGAAGAAAAATTTAAGCAACTGAATTGGAGTGACATACTACAGTCAGATGACATAGAAAAAGCATCTAATATTATAATGATCAAAGTGTGTGAAACTAAAAATTGAATTTTGCAAAAAGATGTCGCATTTACGTAAGAAGTATAATTTACCATAGTTAAATGAACATCTTTGAAGTTTTTTTTTTTTCAATTTGGCATCTCCAATCCCACCCGAATCTGGAATGCCCAATTGGTGAACTATGTACAAGGCTTGCTCGTATGCGACCCCCTGCTGCCAATTCAGGAGAGTGTAGACAGTTTGTGGCTCTCCTCCGAAGCACGCGCCTGTCAACCACCGCTTCTTATACACTCATTGGTTGAATCTTCGCAAGTTCAGAACGAGGGCGGAGGATACCCGGACATGACCAGGCCCAGAATCTTCCTGACGAGCGCCCGTCTGCCCAACAGGAGGCACTTGAGCAACGAACAAGGCAACTACTGTAATCCCTTCCCGGCAGTCCCTTCCCAATTTGCAACCCTGTAGCGCTATAGCCAATTGTGCGCTACTCTGAAAAAGCTGCCGACCACTGCTGGCTGGTATGAAGCGGGGCTCGAACCCGCGACGTGATAGTCACTTCTGCTTCGCAACGCGATGCTTTACCGAGTGAGCTATCCGGCAGCCTATCTTAGAAGTTTAATGAAGCAGAGAGACCTCTCATTGAAGGTAGCTCTTAAATCTGGATTACCAAATGACAGGAGAAAATACCAGGATTTGCGTAACAAAAATGTAAAGGAATTGAGACAGGCTAAAGCTGATTATTTCATAAAACTAATAAGTGAGTCTAAAGGAAATGGTCCATTAATCTGGGAAAATATAAATAAAATTACAAAAAAGGAGGTTAGATCCGCTTCAAACTGGATTATAAATGAACAGTCAAAAAGGGTAGATGATAAAGAACAAATTGCCACAATATTTAATTCATATTTTGTCAATTCAGTTCAGTGTTTAGCCGCTAATTTTGGTGTAAAATCAAAAGTACTTAAACCAGAAAATAACAAATTCCCAATTTTTGAAATTGAAAATGCTTCAGAACCTACAGTAATAGAAGCACTTCATTGTCTTAAAGGGTCTAGGTCCAAGATGTATTTGGTATTGATGCAAAATTTTTTAAAAATTATAAATCAATTGTCCATTTAAATGAAGGTGAATTTAATCTACACTCAATGCAATTTTGTTTTTCCTTTAACTCATCTGTTACCTTTAATAAATTTATCAATACAATTTCATTATTGTCCTTCTTCCTGGAAGACTGCGGTAGTGATCCCTGTCTTTAAATCAGGTGACAAGTTTGTGATCAGCTGATTGTCCATTTAAATGAAGGTGAATTTAATCTACACTCAATGCAATTTGGTTTTCGAAAGTATCACTCTACAGAAACTGCAGTTTGTTTTTTGTTGAACAAATCAAATGTTACCTTGATAATGGTGGTGTTGTTAGAGCAGTGTTTTTAGATTTGTAAAAGGCATTTGATACCGTTAATCATAATGTTTTACTTTCTAAACTCTCAACATTTAATTTCTCTGCCAATGCTCTGACCTGGATGGAATCCTACTTAAAAAATGGGAAACAATGTACAAGAGTGGCAGATAAGTGCTTGTCATTTTCTGACTGTACAGTAGGGGTCCCTCAAGGGTCTACTTTAGGACCAATTTTGTTTAGTATGTATATTAATGATCTTCCAAGTATGTCCAGAAGTTAACATCCAAATGTATGCGGATGATACAGTGATTTTTACCTATACAAGATCTAAAGAACAAATTGCAGCTAAACTGAGTGCTGCAATGAGTAAGGTGTCAGGTTGGCTAGCCAATTCATGTTTGACCCTGAATGTAAGCGAAACTACTTGCATGTATTTTACAGCAAGGAAAAATAATTCAGTTAATCCTGATACTTTAATTAATGGTGGTCATCACAACTGTGACACGTTAAATATCTAGGCATAATACTTGATGCTAGCCTGTCTTTTAAAAAGCAGGTGAAAAAAGTAATTTGTAATGTGAGGTATAATCTCAATCTTTTTAAAAGCATCAGGCATCAGTTCACTTTACCTGCTGCAAAGCTTTTTGCGCACTCTATGATTTTTTTCCCCATTTGTCATACTGCATAACAACCTGGTCATAGGCAGGTGTAACTACCCTCAAGCCTGTGTATTCACTCTATAAACAAATCCTAAAAATACTACATAAAAAACAAGGGATTATCATCACTGCAATATCTTGAAAAAATATTATTTCCTTAATTTTTATAATTTCTTATTTTACTCTGATGCATGTTTGATGTTTAAAATTATCAATAATCTTGCACCCCCTCCTCTTAGAGGATGCTTTACTGATCCTGACAATAGGAGTAGAGGCAGCAGGACTACAGCATTAACAAGGGATGACTGGGTGGCACAGTTCAGAAGGTCAGCCTTTGGTCAGTCTGCTTTCTCTATTTGAGTGGTGGGAAAGTGGAACTCCATCCTGACAAATACTACAGACTCAGGAAGCTTTGCAGTTTTTAAAAGCAACCTTAAGTTTTGGCTGAAATCAATCCAAAAGTGTCATTATTAATGATTGCCTTGAATTTATTGTATTAATTTTATTGATTCTATTTATTATGTGTCATTGGACCTGTGTATATCGTGTTGTTTCATGTAGTGTATTTGTTATTTGTTGTGTTTGTCCTTTTGCCTTCTGCCCAGGGACGACAGATGCAAATTAGCTGCTAGCTAACTCTGGTGCAATTACTTTTAATTGTGTGCTGTCCCTGTAAAAATAAACAATAAAATAAAATAAAGTAAAATAAAACTGCTAGAGAGCAATAGGCTGTCACCAAAAGAAAAATGAAGGAGCTGAATTCTATTGGATGGCAGTAGGAGATTGCAATGAAAAAGCACCAGAACAGGAAAGGGAGAGAAATAGAAAACGAACACCTGAGATCAATTTGATGACGGACACATTTTATGTGCAAAAAAAAAAAAAAAAAAAAAGCAGGTTTTCAGGTTTTATGCGTCTCTTTTATTTCGTTTTGTTGAATTTCATGCTACGCTTGTAACTGAGAATGAAGAAAAATGGCCCAGAGCAGGAGGAGGAGGGAAAACGTGCCACTCAACAGAAGCCACACAGTGAACCACACGCCCGGACTTCAGTTACCTGAAAGAAAAGCTGGGGCATTGTTGGCCTCATGGGAAGTCTGTCTAAATCACAGGATTCTGCTGTTGATGGAACAAGGGGGCTCAGGGGAGGTACCACAGCACACTCCATCCCTGTTGGGAAGCACCACTGGCAACAATGGTGGTTAAGGAAGACTACAAAAAAAACCAATCTAAAATCAAATCAAAGTTTGTCTAATGTCAAATGACTACTGTCGCTCAGTACATCAGTGCCCTATAGGCTCTTCAGGCCAGCGTAGACTTCTACACTGCACCAGTTACAAGAATTCGCAGAAAAGATGCTAAATAGACATCCTGTCAGATAAGATTGGGAAACAATTTTTTTTCACTACGGCCCTCTGCTGCTACATTACCTTGTTATGTTTATTTATTCTTTAACCCCTCATAAAGGACTTAACCGAGAGAAAAATGAAGTAAAAGCAAATTGTTAAGCCGTAGTACTTCATAAATTAAAACCAGCAAACTTGTTGAATCATGGTCTGAAAAATGAATCCACCATCTTTATTTGTCTTTTCAATGCTTTCCTAGTTTTACCTCATCCAAATTTTCAATTTTGCTAAAGCAGTACCTGCAAATACTAAAGAGCCAGTGATCTGTTACCGTCTAACAGCTTCAAGTGCCACAAAGGGCATCAAGACCACTTTAAATGATGAAATGCAATCCAGGAACTATCGTGGTTATGAAAAATTTGTTACAGATGCCGAGAAGTACCTGGGGGAGAAGTTGACAGTTACAAAGCTACTGCGAAATTTAGCTCAGCATTGTCCTTAATTCAATTGTCGCTTCCAGAGTCCAATCAAGAGCTAATGATCGTGCTGAAATGAAATGTACTCTGTGAGAGCTGATTTAACTTTTAGATTTATCACTCTAGACATATAAATGAATTTCAAATACAACTTACTTTTCCAAGGCAGTAACAGCCTCTTAAAGGTAACCAATCTGTTATTTTTTTTCTTATAATTTAATAGATATGACCAAAACAAACGGGAATAACTAAATGTTTTCTCCGAGAACGCTTGCAATCCCCTGAATATTGAATGTGAAAATAGTTTTTGCGACCTGCAAAAACTCCCCGTGCCATTTGAAATACCTCATGAGTATTCATGAGTATGCAAAAATGATGTCATGCGAAAGTGGATGTGCGCGGTGGACGCAGAAATGAAGAGAAGTTGGCCAACAGCAAAATGCCACGGCAAAAAAATATCTGACTGATTCGGCCCGTAGAAGTGCTAAAAAAGGCCCGGAGGAAGATCGATTGAAGGAAAGGATAAACATAAAAGGCCAAAGTGATCGCTGGCAAACTTTTAAAGCCCTTTGGAGATATTTCTGAGGAAGATGTGGCCAAACTTTTGCTGGATATGTAAGTAAACTTGACACCTGGTGCAAAATGCCCAATTTCCCAGTTTCCTAGCACTTTCAGATCGTTAATGTACTTGAATCGTCCCATATTTGTAACTAGACATATTTATAGTAATGAATTTCTAATGCATAAACGCAATTTATTTAATAGCAGTCGAATCTGATGACTGATCTGACATGACTTTTATGCAAATCGCTCATGCATATTAATTAGTAGGCACGTCGAAATGGCCGCAGTGAAAAAATGCCATTGTTATTGCAATAGGTCTATTATGCGTGCAATATATTGAACTTAACAGCAGATTGAACACAGGATCTTACAAAGTAGGGCATGGTCTTCAAAATGCTTCATCACAACTTCTAAGACTGCAAAAATGTAAAGCAAATGTAAAAATGTTTGATCTATTCATAGCTGCTTGCACAGGAGGACAACGATATCTGTAATTTCTTTGAGAAACTGAGTGACATCTGCCCACCATTCATGAAGTCTGACTTCATGATATGTCTTGGGGACAGAAAAAAATGTAATGCCTTTTATCTTTTTTGTTTGTCACTTATGTGACAAATTCATTCAATATGTAGTGAAAGCAGTTTGTTTGTGTGATTTTTTTATTGCTGAACAACACTTCCAGCACGTTTCCAGGCAGTCATTCATACCAATGGGCAATTCAGAATCTCCAATTAGCCTGATGCATCCATGTCTTTGGCTTGCGGAAGGAAACCAGAGAACCTTGAGTAAACCCATGCAAACACGGGGAGAAAATCTGAACTCCATTTAGAAAGGTCTAGAAAGGCTCAGATTCAAACCTATGCCCCTCTTGTTGTGTTGTGCTGCACCTTTTTTCCTCTGTTTCCTCTTTTTTTGAAGTGTAAATTTCCTCTGTTATAAAGCATTGAGTGTGCAAAACTCTAAACGAATGCGGATGGGCGCATGTAGAGAGGTTGTAAAAAGCCAAACTTCATGCAGTTTTCCTGTCAATAAATAGAAAAAGGTACAACAGTTAACTAAGCCAGGGAATAATGTAGGAAATCACATTCAGTTCAAAGACAGAGTGGAGAACAACACCATACAGACGCCCACATTTACTGAGATCACATGAGAATGATTCAGACCTGGGAGAGATACTCCATCACCTGGTTCCTGTCAGTGGGGGACAGTAAATCCCACTGCAGCCATAAGGTTATTAAATCTAGTGTTGGGGGAGGAGGGGTCTTGACATACAGTCTCTCACTCAATGCACATGGAAGTTTGTATAGCTCAGAAAAATAAATCACTGCTTGTTTTATTTTGCTCTTGAAAACTGAGTGTGAGCCATTGACCATTGCTTCTGCCAAGCTACACCACCTTATCACTGGCCATCATCCACCCCACTGGGTTGATTGCCTCAGCATTCCCTGAACAATAAAGCTGGTAATATAATACATACAGAAAAAGAGCAATAGGCTGCCACTAAACGGAAATGAATTCTATTGGATGACAGAAACGGATTGCTATGAAAAAGCACAAGAACAAAAGAGGGAGAGAAATAGAGGGAGAACACCTGAGATCGATGTGATGATGGACACGTTAAAAAAACGGCAGGTTTTCAGGTTTTATGCTTCTCTTTTTCTTTGTTTTGTTGAATTTCATGCTGTGCTTGTAACTGAGAATGAAGAAAAATGGCCCAGAGCAGGAGGAGGAGGGAAAATGTGCCACTCAACAGTGGCCGCACTGCGAACCACACGCCCGGACTTCAGTCACCTGAAAAAAAAGCTGGGGTATTGCTGGCCTCATGGGAAATCTAAGGACTCTGCTGCTGATGGAACAAGGGGGGTTATGAAAGGCTCAGAGGAGGTACCACAGCGTACTCCAGCCCTGTTGGGCAGCACCATTGGCAACGATGGTGGTAAAAGAGGACTTGGGTTTTTGTTCATTATTGATGGTTAATGTGTTTATGTAAATGAATACCTGAGGAGGAACATGTCACAGAGTGTGGGAAACTTGAAAATTAGAAATTGAGCAAATGAAATATAGGGTCTAGTGTACTAAAGCACATCTTCACTACAATCCCTCATGTACATTGGGGATTTTAAAAACTCCCTAATGGAGGCCGTAAGTTGCTAGTTTATGTGAACACTACTGAGATTTGACCAAAGCGTGCAACGGGTCTTATGGCAACTTTTGCCCATAAGTGTTGTTTTAACTTTTGGTAACCTCTTGGCGTAGATCCAACTTTTTACATGAGATTCCACCATACTGTATTTGTCACCATTGAACCTAGCATAATGCAGCATCCCATAAAGCCCAAATCAACACAGTTTACGCCTTCAATTACAAATTCAACTACTGCAGCACTGTTGCCACTGCCTTAAGCTCAGTGAATGCACCACCATGTGGAAGTGAGGTAAACTCGGCAGTTACTCGCAAATGAAGGTGTGAAAGGTGTTTCAAGGTGTGAAATCAAAAATAAAGAGCACCATTGCCCAGTTTTATGTAAAAAGAAACATAGAATCAAGTCACTTTCTAATCTTTTTTCTAATCTCTGCCTTTATGATTGATGATGAACGATAAGCTAACGTTAGGCTGACAGGATCAGTAACCGTATGCGCTACTGAAATCAACTGAGAAAACATAATGTGAAATTCTTTTACTGCAGTAGAATGAAAGCTGTGGTGTGCTTGCATTATTAGGGTGCAATGCAAAGGCAGTTCTAAGCAGGGTAGAATCAAATAGGATGGATTGCATCGAATTGAGAAAAAGGCAATTTAATCTGATCATATTTCACTTACCGCAAACTCATAATGCTTACATGTTTTGCAAGGAGAGAATAATTGCTTGAATGCTTATAGTGTCAGGTCTTAAATCCAGGTCCAATAGATATCTTTTGATAAACTCTGAATGATCTATCATCCGAACTTAACTTGAGAGAAGGGAAATACAAGCGTAAATGCATATGACTTCTGTCGATAGTTGGTGAGTGGTCTTTTTAAGTACGCTACTGCTTTGAAAAAAATGCAGTTTTTATTGCAATAGGTCAATTATGTATGTAATATATTGAACTTCCCAGCAGATTGAACAAAGGATCTCACAAAGTAGGGCATGCTCCTCAAAATGCTTGATAAACACTTTGAGACTGCAAAAAAATATAAAGCGTCTGATCTATTCATAGCTGCTTGCACACAAGCACAACCATATCAGTGTTTTGTTTGAGCACCTTAAAAATCCAGAGTTTAAATCCCTTAATATGGGAAAATGACATGTCATCACCTCTGCTGGATTTGCAGGATCAGTCTCTTTCCAGGTGGCAATGCATGTCTCTCAAGGATGTTGTGATACTTCTTTTGATCCATGATTCCATTGATTGCCATGAGATCACTGGCTCCTTTAGAGCAGACTGAACCCCAAACCACAATATTATCACCTCCATGTTTTACTGAAGGGGTTAAACAGTCATTTTTAAAAAGTTCTCCAACTGTACGGCGCAGAAAAGTTTGGCGTTTGGGTTAGAAAATTTCAAGTTTTTATTTATCGGTCCAAAGGACTTGTTCCCAGTCCATTGAGGTCCAATCCTTGATCTTCTGGGAAAACTCAAGTCTTTTTTTGATGTTGCCAACTCTTGGCAGCAACACGATTAATCATTTAAACACAGGCTTCTGGAGATGGTAGATCTTGACACTTCATCTCTTCACAGAGTGGTCGTGCTGTAAACCGCCAATTTTTTTTTTTTTTTATTAAATACACATTAGGAACATCAGAGGTGCTCAACTTCTGTTTTGCACTTCTGTTGCCCCTAGTTTTCAGTGAACCAGTCTCTTTGAAATGCTTGATAGTGTTTCGTACAATGCCATGGCAGCATTTAACTTCTTCAGAATCACATAAGGCCACATTGCAGTTACGAACAATCTCAGAGAGCTCCTTCCATTGTGCCATCATGTTTAATACTTTGACACTGCTCAAAGTTCATGTCACTGTATGTACTGGAACATCTGATCATCACAGGTAATTTTGCAGAATAATGTTGCCTCAAACCAGTGTAAACAAATGTTTTTTGCATCAATAATCATGGAATGAGCCTTCAAAAACACATTCAGGCTATGCAAGAGTCAAAAAAATAAAATTTGCAACACCTTCTAATTGTTATAAAAAATTTATGTTTACAGTTTTTGTTTATTACTCATATTTTTACCTCAATATACTTGTTGGAATGATTTTTTTTTTTTTTTTTTGTTCTCATTGCCCACAGCAAAAAAAAAATTTTGAGAAGTAATATATTAGGGCCCCTTTTAGAAAAAAGTGGTGGTGTGTAATCATCACTGCACACTACTGTTGGCTTACTCTTTTTAACTGTAATGGTTTTTCTGCGCATGTCAGTATTGGCACTGAAAAAAGCAAAAAAGAAAGGCAGGATCCAAATGCAAAGAAGTGCTTGGCTTTATTTACCTTTGTAGCGCAGCCTTAAAATAGGTCAAAGCAAATTGCAAACACAGTTCCAAAAATAGATATAACTGATATAACTAAGTCAGCATTATTAAGTGGTTTACATTACAGAACATGAAAATGATATGGCAAAAGCCTTTGCAAGACATGAGCTTTACGAGACTATACACCATAATGGAGCGAATTTGGGGCTTTAATGAGGTTTACAATGATAATAGATTAATTGAAGACAGGTAGAGCTGATGAGTGGTAATTGCGGGACCAGGCCAGTTCCTCAGAATTCCGGAGATGCGGACTGTTGGAGGCGTTGCACGACATTAACACTAAAATATTTCGAATAAACTAAATGGCATCTTAAACTACACAGCTGAAAAAAATGCAAAAGTGGGAGATGGTATATTGATAAAGTTTTTGATTATTTATTTATTAGGATTATTGCCATCCTAACAATAACGTTTGCTTTATATGTAAATTGTAAATATAGCCTATCACTGATCTCTTTGTCTTTAAATAGTGTCCTAATCATAGCCTTATGTATTGGTCTTAATAATTCAGTAAATAAATTGTTTAATTGTTAATCGGGCAATCAATCGAAAGCTTTTGGTTGACTGTGCTGACCTGTGTGTTTGCTAAAAACTGCATCAAGGGCATGCCTCTTGCAGTGGGTTAACATGTCTATTAATACACAGGATGCTAAACATCATAGCTGGAAAACATGAAATTTCACCTTTGTGATTACTTCAGTGAATAGAAATAAATTATGCCCAGGCAGTACGATGGCTGCATTTGAGAATATACCTGCATTTGGTGATGTGCTTAACTCAGTGGGTTGTGTCACAGTAAGTTCACTCATCTGTGTTTATTCCAGTGGAAAAACGTTCAATTGAGTGTTCAACTTGACTGGAGTATCATTAGCATTATTGTCTGAGAAATTTTGCCCTTGACTGTACTGACTGAGGTGTTATTTAGTCAGTATGTTCTGAATTGGCGCATGGATAAATGTGCCTGACTGTCATTGGCACTTGAGTCAGTAAATGAACTCACCTCTCCATACTTAAAATGTGTAAATGTACAAAACTGTGCTTTTTAAAGTTTGAGGGACTTTTGAGAGCGGAACGCCAAAAACCTTTTCTTCCATGTTATGAAGGATTCATGTGCAATTAAGTCCTCTAGACTAAATATTCTTAGGAATAACTGTGAGAGAGAATGACTTTTGCAGTATAATCTGGAGATATCAAGAGTAGGGGTGAGGGCTCTGGATGAGATTATACTGTTATAAACTGGCACCTTTTTTGCCAGTTATTTTAACTGGCACCTCTTTTGCCAGTTATTTAAACCGTAATTTTACAATAAAGTTTATAACAAAAATCTATGTATGCTAACTGTAAACCACAGTTTAAAGCGCTTAGGACTGTACTTTCGTGAATTTCACAAGCAAACAATACGTTCATTTAACTGCTAAATTCAGTCAATTTATAAGAGTGTATGAACATTCACCATCTAATGAGTTGGAAAGAAATACGCATACAGTGGAGCTGCTGAAGCTGTGAGATGCCGAGGTTGAGAATGTGCTACTCAGGCAGAGGGTGAGGTGGTGTGGTGAGGTTGGTGGGGGGTGAGGCTGATTGAAGCATGGCACTGGAGTTACCTTCCTCCAAAGTCTCAGCATCTCACACAAGGCAATCTGTCATGTTTCAAAGTTGTTATTTTGATTTAACTAAACTTCTCATACATTTCGAAATAGTAATGGGAATTCATTTCTGTGTTCATTTTGTTCACATCAGCAGACCAGCGTCATATGGAAGGTGATGAACTCTTTGTGCATACCGTATATGACCATTTAGTAACCCGGGCGTTTATTTCGCAAAGTCGACTTGGACCCCAGGCGTTTAAAAGAACCAGGTGAGTATTTGCAACAGGCCATTATATATTTTTGCACCGACCTGCATCAGGCCAGTTCGGCTTTCCTACACAGTTATAAACTGACTGAATTTAACCGTTAAATTAACGCATTGTCTCCTTGTCATTTTAACTGTAAGTGGAGTCCTGCGCGTCTTTAACCATGGTTGACACTGAACATGCACTGAACTCTGTGGTAAACTTACTGTAAAATTACAGTTAAAATAACTGGCTAAAAGGTGCCAGTTAAATTACCTGGCAAAAAAGGCTTCAGTTTATTTGTTTATTATTAACAGTGTATTCGCGTAAACTGAAACTGGCGCGGTTTCATTTACATACTTTAGTTTTGAGACTTCTACATTGATCCCAGTTGGGGCAACACGCAATATCATCCTGTTATCGTGTCAGGGCAAAGACGGCCTAAATGAAGACAACAAGTTGGTATGAACACTTCAGAATGAAGTTGTTCTGATCTTAACACACAAAGCATACATATAAATTCATGCATATAACGACTAGTTTCTTCCAGGTATAGACCTGAGTCAGACTTGCAGGCACAGCTGAATGCGAACGATTTTTCTTTGAACGAAATGAAAACGTAGTTAACTAAGCGATTTTGTAAAGCGTAAGGCAATCGTAGAGCTTATTCTTTGGCTTTACCAAATAATGAGCATAAATATTGTTGTTCAATTACATTTCCTTACTCATGTCCTTTTTTAAGTATGAAAAGATAAAAAAGAACACGGAAAAAAATGATAATTGTCGACACCCATGTTTACTGTTTACATGTGTCTCATTGGACATTTATACATACGCAAGATAGCGGAGCTATTCTGCCGTGTGCGCTTTGGTCCAGCCAACGACGTTGTCCACTCTAGTTTTTTTTTATATCTCTGTGCCAAAGACCGTCTGCTATTTTTTCCCCCACATCTTTACTGACATCAGATATAGGCTACATACAAAGACAAACTGAAGCTTGTTTTACTGTCTGTGTTACCGCAACACGGGGTAACACTAATGTTTATATACAATAGTGCAAATAATCGCCCGGGCATTTAATTGAACTCCGGGCGTTTAATTGAACCGGCGTTTAATACGCAAAATGAGGTCGGACCCCCGGCGGCTTTTTGCACACAGGCACGTATTTGCACGCGGGCGATTATTTGGTCATATACGGTATTTACAAGAGACCTTCGTCGCTCGTTATTGATGTGCATTACTCGAACAATATAACGTTGCATGTATGTCATCTGATTCTCCTTTGTGTTCTAAACATTTGAAGCAATGAGGGTAGATCTACACCTTGGCCTCAAAAATACTGCATTTGCAAAATGAATTGCCTCATTTCACATGAACCTCCTTCGCACCATAATACTAATGCTATGTCTTGAGCTACCAAAACTAAATTCATGTCCAAAAACGTGCCTGACAGAAGCTCCCCATTGGGCCTGTGTTAAAGATGTAGGCCTTTGGATGGTCAGAGATGAATAAAGTTAACAGCCACAGGGTTTTCCCTCCATGGGCCGTGATCTAATTGCTGTTGGAAAAACAGAGTGTTTTGCAAGGTTCACATTATGCACTCTAAGAGCCTTAAGCTTTCTGCCTGCGGCTGTTTGTCTTTGCTGGTGGAGTCAATGAGGGCATTTTGTTTGTTTACCTCGCACCTCCTGAATTTTACATGAAGCCCCTTGATGCCGTGGCTGTAACATGAATAGGAGCATATGCGAAAAGAGACGTGAGACCTAACGTTGCGTGCGTGCGTGCGTGTGTGTGTGTGGGGGGATATTTATCTTATTTATCTTCCAATGGAACAAAAATCATTAACTGATTTGATTAAAAATCAATTTCCTCCAAATCAAATTATCACAATTAATGGCACCCAAAAAGATTATTGTAAACAACATGCACCAAAATTAAACCAGGTATTAAATTCTTCTTACTGAGGTCTTATATCAGTGTTAAGAAACTATATTGAGCCATTGCATTGCTTCTGGTCTCACTAGGGTATGAAAGTGAGGCAACACGCATGTAATATCCCTTCGTCATCCAAAACCATGAAGAAAACAAAACAACTGTCAGTTCAAAAGAGGAAGCTGGTCAAAGACCTCCGTAAATGTGAACAACTGAATATGCCACTGAGCACTGTCAGGGCAATTATAAAAAAATTCCAAAGAGATGGAACTGGTGAAAACCTCAAGGTTAGAGGGCGCAACTGCATTTTTCCCCCCAGGATACTGAGCAGGATCGCGAGAGAAGCAACAGAATCCCCAAGAATCACTGTGAAGGAATTGCAGGCCTTGGAGGCATCTGGGGGTCACCAGGTTTCAAAAAGCACAATCAGACACCACCTCCACAACCAAAGGCTCTTTAGAAGGCACCAGAAGACAAAACCAAGTGCTTGGAGTTTCCCAAACATGATTTAAATTATGACTGGAACAAGGTGCTTTGGTCAGATGAGAGCAAAATTGCGTGTTACGGTCAGATACAGCATTGACATGTTTGCTATCGAAACAGGGATGCATACAAGGAGAAGAACCTCATACTCACGGTGACATATAATGGTGGGTCAGTCATGTTTTGGGGCTGTTTTATTTCAAGAGGTCCAGGGCACTGGTTAGGATCAATGCCATAATGAATTTCACCAAGTATGAGGATATTTTGGCTGAAAATCTGGTTGTCTCTGCCAGAAGGCTGAGAATTGGTCGTAGGTGGACTTTTCAACAAGACAATGACCAAAAGCATACATGAAGATCCACAAAGAAATAGATCTGACAATAAAATCAACGTTCCGCCAAGGCCATCTCAGTCGCCAGACCTCAATCCAATTAAAAACCTGTGGGGTGAATCGAAGAGGGCAGTTGATAAACATAAACCCTGGAATGTGAAGGATCTTGAAAGGATGTGCTTTGAGGAATGGTCCAATATCCCCCCAAATGTGTACCTTAACCTTGCCAAAATTACAGGAAAAGACTTCATGCTGTTATCCTTGCCAGAAGTGGTTGCATGAAGTACTAAATAAAGGGGTATTGTGTGTAGAATTTTTTGGGAAAAAATGAATTTAATTTTGGAATAAGCTGTAACATAACAAAATGTGGAAAAAGTGAAGCACTGTGAATACAGGGATGGTTCCAAATTTTTGCGATCCAGATCCATGTTACTGGTCTCGCAATTTAACAACACTCGCACATTATTTAGCCAACTATATGAGGCAACTTTTGTGAAAATATCTTAGGTATGTTTTCATAGGAACCTGGTTGTTTTTGAGGATGAACTTTACGTTTTCCATCAATTTTTGTCAAGACAGATGCATTTTTCAATGGAATATTGTCCATTGGGGAAGAGAAAGCCTATAAGTATCCATCCATCCATCCATCCATCCATCCATCCATCCATTTTCTTCCGCTTATTCGGGGCCGGGTCATGGGGGTAACAGACTGAGTAGAGAAGCCCAGGTGCCCCCCCTCCCCAGCCACTTCCTCTAACTCTACCTTGGGGACCCCAAGCCGTTCCCAGGCCAGCCGGGAGATATAATCCCTCCAGCGTGTCCTGGGTCTGCCTCGGGGCCTCCTCCCAGTTGGACATGCCTGGAAAACCTCTAAAGGGAGGCGTGCAGGAGGCATCTGGACTAGATTCCCGAACCACTTCAACTGACTCCTCTCGACGCAGAGGAGCAGCGGTTCTACTCTGAGCCGCTCCCGGATGTCCGAGCTCCTCACCCTTTCTCTAAGGGTCAGCCCAGCCACCCTACGGACAAAGCTAATTTTGGCCGCTTGTATTTGCGATCTTATTCTTTCGGTCACTACCCAAAGCTCGTGACCATAAGTGAGGGTTGGAATGTACATCGACCAGTAAATCGAGAGCTTCGCTTTTGTGCTCAGCTCCTTCTTCACCACAACGGACCGGTACAACGCCCGCTTCACTGCAGACGCTGCAGCGATCCATCTGTAAATCTCACGCTCTGTCCTACCCTCACTCGTGAACAAGACCCCGAGATACTTGAACTCCTCCACTTGAGTTAACAACTGACCCCCCACCTGAAGGGGACAATCCATCTTTCTCCAGGAGAGAACCATAGCCTCAGATTTGGAGGTGCTGATCCTCATTCCAACCGCTTCACACTCAGCTGTGAACTGCTCCAGAGTGCGTTGGAGGTCACAGCATGATGAAGCCAACAGGACCACATCATCTACAAACAGCAGGGATGAAATCCTGAGGCCACCAAACTGGACACCCTCCAAACCTCGGCTGCGCCTTGATATCCTGTCCATGAAAATCATAAACAGAATAGGTGACAAGGCACACCCTTGGCGGAGTCCAACACCAACTGGAAACGAGGCCGACTTAATGCCAAGAATGCGGACACAACTCCGGCTTTGGTTGTTCGGGGATCGAATGGCTCGAATTAAAGGCCCTGGAGCCCCATACTCCCAAAGCACCCCCCACAGGATACCTCGTGGGACACGGTCATAAGCCTTCTCCAAGTCCACAAAACATATATATGGGCAAACTCTTATGACTCCTCCAGTATCCGTGTGAGGGTAAAAAGTTAGTCCACTATTCCACGGCCTGAACAGAACCCGCATTGCTCCTCCTGAATCTGAGGTTCGACAATCGGGCGGAACCTCCTTTCCAGCACCCTGGCATAGACATTTCCTGAGAGGCTGAGCAGTGTGATCCCCCTATAGTTGGAACACACCCTCCGGTCCCCTTTTTTAAAAATGGGAACCACCACCCCAGTCTGCCAGTCTATGGGTACTGTACCCGACATCCACGCGATGCTGAACAGGCATGTCAACCATGACAGCCCACCAACATCCAAGGCCTTCAGCATCTCAGGACGAATCTCGTCCATCCCTGGTGACTTGCCACTGCGGAGCTTTTTGACCACCTCAGTGACTTCCACCAGGGAAATGGGCAACGACTCACCTTTGGCATGTCTGCCGGATTCAGGAGTCCCTCAAAATGCTCCTTCCACCGCCAGACAATATCCTCAGTTGAGGTCAGCAGTTCATCACCCCTGCTGAAAACAGCCTGGGCAAAGCCCTGCCTCCCCTTCCTGAGTCGTCTAACGGTTTGCCAGAACCTCTTTGAGGCCACCCGAAAGTCCATCTCCATGGTCTCCCCGAACTCCTCCCAAATCCGAGTTTTTGCTTCAGCAACTACCTCGGGTGCAGTCCTTCTAGCCTGCTGGACCGGTCTGCCGAGTTGGGGGTCCTCTGGGCCAGCCAAGCCCGAAAGGCCATCTTCTTCAGCTTGATGGCCTCCCTCACCGCTGGAGTCCACCAATGGGTTCTTGGGTTGCCCACACAACTGGCACCAACAACCTTCAGGCCACAGCTCACAGCAGCCACTTCCACAATAGAGACTTTGAACAGGGTCCACTCGGACTCCATGTCCCCAGTCTCCCTTAGGATATGGGAAAAGCTCTTCCGGAGGTGAGAGTTGAAAATCGTCCGGACAGGGTCCTCTACCAAACGTTCTGAGTCCACCCTCACAACACATTTAGGCTTCCCAGGTCTGTCTGGCAGTCTTCCCCGCCATCTGATCCAACTCACCACCAGGTGACACTCTTCACCCGAGTGTCCAAGACATATGGCCGCAGATCTGATGACACGATTACAAAATCGATCATCGACCTTTGGCTAAGGGTGCTCTGGTACTAAGTACACTTATGAACACCCTTATGCTCGAACATGGTGCTCGGTATGGCTAATCCATGACTAGCACAGAAATCCAATAACAAAGCATCACTCGGGTTCAGATCAGGGAGGCCGTTCCTCCCAATCTCTCCCCTCCAAGTGTCTCTGTCGTTGCCCACATGAGCATTGAAGTCTCCCAGCAGAACTATGGAATCCCCAGGAGAAGCCTTTTCCAGGACCCCACCCAGGGACTCCAAGAAGGCTGGATACTTTGAACTGCTGTTTGGTGCGTAAGCACAAACAACAGCCAGAGTGTTCCCCTCCGCAAGCCGCAAACAAATTGCAGAGACCCTCTCGTTCACTGGGATGGACTCCAACATGACGGCACTCAGCCGAGGGGACAATAGTATCCCCACGCCTGCTCCTCCGTGAATCGCTACCTTTTCGTGGTGGAGGAGTTTGCGTGCCCCTGGGATCTTGGGAGCTGTGCTGTCTGGAGCTTCACTCCTGGTAGGGTCTCCCATGGCAAATTGGTCCCAGGTGAGGGATCAGACGAAAAGCGATTCCCTAATCTCCCATGAAGAGCTCCCTTAAGGAAATACAAACCTTGCCCGGATTAGGGACACCGGGGCCCCGTCATGGAGCCAAGCCTGGGAGGGGGGCTCACAGGCGAGCGCCTGGTGGCCGGGTTTTTCCCGGGACCCGGCCGGGCTCAGCCCGAAGAAGCGACGGGGAGCTGCCTCCACATGGGCCCACCACCCGCGAGGAGAGGAGTAGGGGATGGGTGCAGTGTAGATTGGGTGGCAGACGGGGGTGAGGGCCCTTGCGTTCTGGGCCCCTGTCATGGAGTCTGGCTCTTGGGGAGCCAATAAGTAAATAAATAAAAACATAAAAGTGATAATTTCCATCATCAGCAGCAGGTCAAGGCAACAACTACAAATATTAAAGACTAATCCGAGACAACAAACCTCTGCCACTGCTTAGCAAATCTCCATTTATCAACACCATCAGTTAGTGTCATTGTCTCTACGCCATTGAAATAATGCTCCCCGCCCACACACACACACACACACACACACACACACACACACTTTTTTTTCTTTCAAATCATGATGTATTCATGAAGATCAGATTCAATATGTCAAATCTGGGCCCCTCTTCCTATGGTGAAGAATATTTCAAAAAAAGAATTCTGCACCAGATATGCATCACTCCAAAAATCTCATCATAGCTAACGTGGGCCAATATCCACTTTAGGTAAATTTTTATGCAAATGTATCCATTATTTGTTGCATAATTCTTCTAACTAACCAACAAACAAATGAACAAACTCAACCAATCACATAACCTCCATGGTGGAGGTAATAATTAAAATAAACAATATGAGTATGTTTTCTGCAGGCCTTTTATTCAGCAAACTGGCTCTCTTTTCTCAATTCATGTCTGCGTGTTGATTCATCAACTGAAGAGAAAAGCAGACTTTTACTGACTTTAGCCACTAACAGTCAGTTATCATCCCCACTTTGAGGGAACTCTTGAACATTAATTAAGGGCGAAAAAAAAACAGCTTGTTTGGCATTAGCCAGGAAGAGGTGCTGTTTTATCTCTCCCAAAAAAGATAATGATAAAAAAATCCTCAACCATTTCACACACCTTCCTGTATTTATTGCACCTCTAGGTTTCACAACATTAGTCAATAAAACTAATAGCACAAAGGGTTTTATCGATAACCTTTGTACCAAATTGAAGAACAGAGATCCCTCTTTCGAAGGACTCAGAATCACAGAGGACAGAGGACAGTCATTTCACAGAGTGTCTTCACACCTGCCAGGTGAGATGTAATCACCTAGCGGGACATGTAGCCTATCCTGATTGAAGAAGAGGAGAAAGTACCAGAGCGGCAGTGAATCAGTATCCCCAATCAGGTTTACGCTCGGCTGTGTATCGATGAATGCTTCCAGGGCCAGCAGATAATGAAGCAGAGCTCCCTTCTGCGGCAGATGGAGGAAAATCAGAATGCCCTAGGTGTTAAAAAAACAGCCCCAACTCACTTGAGCAAACCAGGTTTATCTCAGTGTGAGGAGGTGAAACTAAATTATCTTAACGAGTCTATCGACTTTACGGAAAGCTCATCCCAGCATGCCAAGCAAATCAGAGAAAATATGAACTCCCACCAGATATGGTGTTAGGCTAAGTTTTATTGCATTGTACCACTTGTGAGAGAGAGAGAGTTGCAGTCATAAATAATCCCCTTTTTTGCAGAAATTTGACCCTGAAGAAAAGCAGTGTGGATGGATTGAATATTTTCTCAGCGGATCGTCCTTAAAGGAGCAGATTGGCTTGTACAGAGGGAATACCGCTGCTCTGTTACAGTCTGCTCGTTAGTTTTCTTCTCCTGAACCACACAAAATGTTTTTTTACTTGGTTCCATAATAGTGGAGTAATTAAAGATAGTAAGTTTTGCCCCCAATGACACCTGGTTGGTTTTCGTATAATGTGTGCATGTGTGGGAGTGAGCAGTCATTAAACATCTGATTAGCTCACTTAGATTCACTAAGATGAAGGCCCTTGACTACCTTTATCATTCGTTTATATGGGAGGACTGGGGAGCATCACCTTGATGGAATCCCAGCTGAGGTCCCATAAGCTGGCTGGCCAGATCTCTTTAGCATCTCGGTGTCCTTTTCCTGTAGATATGGGACAGGGAGGAGATCCAGGCCCAACTCAAGGATGCTCTGATCGTGCATGTGCACGAACTTGCTTGCAAAGGCTTTTCCGATCCTCCTTAGACAGTGGGGAAATGTGACTGAAATTAAAAGTTGATCAGCTACAAAACTCAAAGTCATGCTCTCTCCAACACAGTATTGTTTCAACATTTGTTGTCTTTTCCTTGAAGTCATTTTGCCATCATCTTATAAACATTATAATTCAGGCCACCAGGTTGTGTCTGAGGAACTGTGTTTAAATCAATGTCAACATAAATGCAAGGCATTTCTGAACCTTGGAGGATTTTTGATTCCTTGCTAGTGTGCAGACTCGACCGGACCATTCATCTTGACCATTCCAATGTAATGTTTCAAGAGAAGCATACAGCCAAACTAGAAGTGTTCTGGACAAACTAAAAAAACTGTTTTCATGCAAACATAATTGGCATTTCCATCAATGAGATGAGACTACTGAACCCACTGATAATTATCACATTTTATCACAGAAATAAGCCTTTAGTTATTTTCTTTTGTGTTTCTGATATTCCACAACCTTGCTGCAAACTTTTTTCCCTTATTTGCACTTATTAATTAGACATCTCAGGCACTTGAAATACCAAGTGCACTCATTATTATGTGTTTCTCATTCCTTCAGTCAAACATCCTCCATCACTACTTTTCTGAGTAAATTTAGGATGTTTTCACACTTGGTCCTTTTCAGCCCTCAAAACAAATTCAGATCGATGACTCAGCATTTTGTGTGAACACAACAACCGCACTCAGACCCCTTTAAAACGAACCGTACTGAGACTACCACAGAAGGTGGTCTCAGTACGGTTCGCTAAAAAGCCACAGTACGGTTCGCTTAAGCTACATATTCTGAACACAAAGCGCTGGGTTCACTTCGGCTTTTTGCACTGTATTGTTACCTTCAGTGTCGGTGCCCTATCCGTACCTCCTGTCCGATCAGTTCTCAGCATGCGCAATACTAGTACTGCGCAAGTGCATAGAATTCCTGTTAGATTTGTACCACACATGCGTAAACATTTTACTTGACGGCAGCCAGCGACTTTTTTTTTTTTTACCTTAACAACAAAATAGTATAAAATTCACTACAACACCAGGATATTTTAGAAAGGTTATATTTAATTTCATGGTCCTTCATGTAGTCTGTGACTTTGTTTTACTTTAATAGCCTAACATAATAGTATACAAATTCACTACAACAGAAGGACATTTTAGAAAGATCATATTTTATTTCATGGTCCTTCATGTATAGATTTTTTATTTGAATAGGCGTATTGCCACATTTTGCACAAAATCATCTATGTTCATCACTTCCAGCACAATGGCAAAATATGGAAACTATCACGAGAAATCTTATGGAAGGTCTTTGACAATATGGGTACCCTGACAGGAATTTGCGTATTAATACATAATTTATTTTTCCATAAAGCCTATCGCTCTCTTGCTCTTTAGGCATCCGGCAGAGGTTTTATTTTTTTCCCACTGTGATCTGAAAGTTATCCCTTACAGCTTACAATGGATAAGAAATGGAGATTCGTGGATGCTACGAAAATAAACGGTTTTTCATATAGGGGGAGGTCGATTTTTTTTCTGATGAGGGTACAGATATCCTGAATGCCTGAGTTTAAAATAGGCTATTTATCTACGTCTATATTATCAATAGGGTTATCTATTTACTGGAGAACTTAAATATTTTATGAAAACATTTTAATCACAAAACTACCACAGTTAAAATTTAGGCTACCCTGTGCCGTTTTTAGTGATATATTGCATGCGGCATTTGAACTGTATTTCCTACTTTGATTATTAAATTTTGTGATTAATTCACGGTTTACATGCCTGCCAATTGCCGCGGATTATATTCCAACAGATCCAGCCAAGGGCGTCATCAGAAAGTAGCGTCGCTTCATATAACGCAACTGAGGAAAGGACATCTCATGTCACTTAAAACAAATGTCCTTGTTTCTTCTGTCCTCTCTCCCGTTCCTCCATGCATCCTTGGCGGGAGGGACTAAGACGCAAGGATAGGACGCAAGTGAGGGGAACTAGGATGCAATTTAAAAGACTTGAGACGCAGCTTCTGTCTCGCTTATCCAGCACTTGAATCGCCAATCCAACCGGTAAAGGGTTTTGTGCATGTATGATGAAACACAGCAGGCAGTGTCGCAAAATATGAGTTAAACAATGCACATGCGCAGAAAGTTTGTGCCGCGCCCAGAACCGATCGGGCAGGAGGTGCAACGGATAGGGCACTGACAAAAAGCACGGCAGCAGACATTTTGGGTGCGTTCGGCGTGTCTGCGAGTAAGCCAGCTGTCTGAGATTCCCGAAAAATTGGTCTTGCGAAGTTCGCGATAAGCCCTCCAAACCCTGCGATGGCTGCAGCTATTGCGGGGTTTGGAGGGCTTATCGTGCAACTTCGCAAGATTCGCGAACTTTTTTTCGGGAATCTCAGAGTTTCCTTGCAGATGCGCTTGAACGCACCCTTTGTTCCAAGTAAAAACTACCCAGAATACAGTGCAGTAGAGGTCTGAGAGCTCTAGAGGAACTGCAGTGTGAACAGAAAGAGGACTGAGGCCCTATCAGAGCTGAGGTGGACCAGATAGAACCTGGTCCTCTTTGAAATAAATTCACAATGTGAAGACAAAAAGAACCGAGTTCATTTTCTGATAGTCCTCTTTTTGGTCCACTTTTAGAGGACTGAGTTTGGTTCTTTTAAAAGGGACTATGGGCTCTAAATTCGTTGACCAGGTGAAGGCGCGGCGCAGACGCGGCGAATGGGGGGAGTGACGCGCCAAGGGGGTGTATCCAGGCGTATTTTGCAATTTTGTGACCGGCGCAAGTACTCCTCTGTCCCGCCTCTGTCCCTCCTGCCGGCGCAAGTGGCAAAGAGGGAGGAGAGGAGGCCTGAGTGGGTTTAACACAGCTGAGTCAAATCTTCACCAATCAAATGAGCTCCTCTCCTGACCTTTAAAATGTTGGAATAAAGAAGCCTCTGTCCTATATCTGCATGATGTGTTAATGTTGCATTTTACTTTGCTGTTTCAGGCATGTTCTCTGCACCGCTTACGTCGATATTAAAAATTACAAATATGAGTTAGCTGGCTAGCCAGGGCATTCATGAATTACTACCATTAGCGAACTTGAATGGAATTTCAAAACGAAACTACGTCAGATCATTCAAACTTATGAAGCTGGAATGAAATACAACGGTTGCTCATTTATTTCTTCTGCCTGCATCATTGGGAAGAGAAACGATGGATAGCCTGTTCCTATTATTTCACCCTGTTGCTGCTTAAAATTTTGAGATTAACATGCATGGACAACAATGCAAGACACATTACACATTTATTTTCAATATGTGATCTTAACTCAGTACAAGATCATAGCAATCAGGCTGTATTCCTTTCCCCCACTAAAAACGATAAAACCTAAGTGACAATAATAGTAGCATTAAGCCGCTTGCATACCGACAGAATACATTCAAAGTCAATGCAAAGACGCGAATACATGCGTGTATTTGCGTCTTTGCGTTGACTTTGAATGTAATCAGTCATGCGAAAAATTTGTTTCGCATCCAGTGTGCAAGCAGCTTTACTGAGCATAAAATGCAAGCATTATTATTTATATATATATGCACTGCCTGATGCCAAGGCAGTTTGTGGTTGGCTGAGAAAGATGTGAAGTCGTTAGTTTGCATCACAGATTCAGCCAGGTCGAGTTTCCATTACGCTTGCCAACCGCCTTTGATCTGATATCAGGACAATCGATTTAGATACTATAATTTATGTCCTGATTCAGATAGTTACATTAAATAGTGGTTGCTGTAATTGTTTATTGCATTGAAATGTGCCTGACATTCTGGAAACCTGCCTGTGAGGTTTCGGTGACGTGTGCCCACTGTGCGCCAGTCAGCCAAATTACCACTGCACAGAAAGTAAACCAGGTTGGAGCTGGCGAGCTCTCTGCGCACTTTTGGCGGAGCCTTTATCCACGAAATTGTCACTGCGTCATGATGAATATGTGACACCTCCCCCTACTACGCCGCCACACCCATCTCGGCGCGCGTCCGTCTACCAAATTGCCAAAGAGGCTGCGCATGGTGTCACACCGCACTAAATTACCACTGCGTGGGCTGTGCCACCCTGTGCTGCGCCAAGAAATTAGAGCCCTATGTGTGAAAACACCCTAAGATACAGTATAAACAATAATTGCTCAATTTTTCGACACAACAGTTGATGTTAGTGTGGATGGCTGGTTTGAAATACTGATGACAAGTATCTGACAATGTGAAAACCAATACATTTTATCTTCAACAGTATTGGAGCTCTTTACTGGGTCATCATGAGTAAATTTTTGTTGGAGCACTTTTTAAAGCATGTCTTGAATTTACTGTTGGATCTCTGCATTATCATCCACACACAGAGACAATTAAAAAGTTTTTAATTTCTGTGTGAACTTTACTTTTCATGGCAACAAAAATTATCATACCACTCTGCTGTTCAACCACCAGCTCATCCTTTTTTCTTTTTTTTTTTTTTTTTTTTTTACACGAGTTAATGTGTTCTTGTACTTTAATTAAATGCCTCTGGCACACTCTTTCTCTAAATCTGGGAACTGCGTGTCTCACTTACATTCAGTATTATTTACAACCTATCCCTCTCACTCCCTTTGTTTATGTTCCTTCCGTTTCTCTGGCTTCATGTCCTCCCATATTGATTGCCTTACTTGTGTTCAATTTGTCTTTGGAATTCGGGGTAATGAGTTTTCAGTTTCATTTGCTGGTATCATGTTTCAAAATTAGAAAAAATCTTCTTGGATAATTAATGCAGTTATCGCATGCATCCATTTGTTGTTCTCAACTGGTGAAGACCGACAAAAGCACAGGCCTGTTCATTGACGGGCTTCTTATATTGCTGATTTCTCACTAGACATTCCGCTATCTACGTATACCCTACTATCTGTTTCTCATTTCCACTTCCTGTGCTGCTGTGCATTGATTGAGACTGAAGTCATTGATGCAGAGTTTGCATATGTAGAGTCATCAAAAATTGAGGAGCAGATTGATGCCTGTTGCTAGAACAGATGTGCAGTGAATGGCTTGGCAGTTCTTTCAATTCAGTACATTTTGGCTGCAGTTCAGATGTATCTTTTCACCAAATCTGATAATGCTGTGTTGTTAAGAAATCATCAACATAATGCTTATTCAGAAATGAAGTTAAGAAGTTACCTTAGGTTCGGGAGCAGGGCCACGCCTCAACTCCACCTTCAATCACCGGACAAGCCTATTTATGCCTGTTCAGCCCCTTCCTCTCCGTTTGACTCAGATTTCTCAATTGAGGTGATCAGAATTCTCCACAACCAACATTCTATCAACCCGCATTCTCCAAACCAGTATTCTAAACAGACCCGCATTCTCCAAACCAGCATTCTACCGGACTTGCATTTTCCCCGACAGCATTCTATCAGACCTGCATTCTACCGGACCCATATTCTCCCTTGCCAGCTTCTCGCTAAGTTAACGTTTTTCTGCTCTCCAATGTTTCTACTTACCAAGCAACACGGATTCCAGAGTCCAAACTCCAGCTCAACCATCAAACGTTGATTCCGACACAAATTCAATCGTTCACAACCAAACCAAAGTATTCCAACAAATTCTCCAACGCCTTCAGTTCAAATGTTGTCTTCGTTCCAGATCAGACAGACCATCTTCCAAGACGGCGGATCAAAAACAGCTGTTCGCCGCGTCTCACCAGGCTTCTCCCCCAGGCAAAGCGACAGCTTCACCGCCTCCAGTCAGCGTCTCCCGCTTCGGCGACTCCCTCCGGCGAACGTAACACGAGGTTTCACAAATTAAACCTCTCTAGCAAGTAAGCCGTATGTATTTTTTACGAGGTTGCCGGGTTTTTAAGAAGAAAAGACCGAGCTATTTGGCTTGTTTTTGCAATGTTTCACCTGAAGTAATACCAAACAAGACTTCCTGGTTTGCCACATCCTCGTAAGCCTGACGTCTTTGACTACCATGCCCACCAGAAAACCATTAAAGCATTAGTCCGCAATTAAGGCGAGTCATTCCCCTTCTGGAAGATTGCGCCCAGTCACTTTTTTTTTTTTAAAGATTATTTTTTGGGAATTTTTCTTTTATTTGACAGTTATAGTGTAGAGAGACAGGAAGGTTGAGGGGAAGAATGGGGGAAGACATGCAGCAAATGACCTGAGCCGGAATCGAGCCCAGGTCGCCGCGGGAAGGACACAGCCTCCATGGTACGTGCACTTAGACCGATGAGCCACCGGGGCGCCCTGCGCCCATTCACTTGACATTTCCATCAATTACTCTGCCGAAGGAGAGAGAGAGAAAGAGAGAGAGAAGGGGGGGGGGCAACTTAAATGCAATATTAGTTAAATGGTTTTGCTAATTAAGGATTATTTGGTAATTAGAAGTCAGAAATCTCCAAGAAAGCCAGGAATACATATGGCCTCATTATCTATCTCTGCTCTAGCCATTGGTTCTACTAAGCTACTCTCCAGTGTTAGGATTCGGACTATAGCTTGCAGCCTGCATCCTTAGTTATTCAGTTACTCAAACTAGCACGACTTCTTGGTTCCTAACGATGGGCCATTGTTTGTGTCTAACATGCAATGAAAGAACGGACCCTAATTTCATCCACTATTTTAACACCCCAAAACGATCTCAGTCCTGTTTCACGTCAATCTCAAGTGAAGCAACGTTCCATTGTCCAGAACCATTCAACTGCTGTACAGTGGCTTCGATTCTTCACCACATTTCCTGCACCACTACAACGTCATCACGCTAACAGCCTACGACAACGATTCCAAAGCAACTGACCCCTGTTAATGGGCTAGAGACAATCACTGCAAGCCCGTCACCCATGACGTCACAGAGCCTCCACCGTTTGCAAGGCCACAGCTGGCTCCATCAAACCCCCCCCCCCCCCTTAGTGGGGTACAGGTTGTATTACCCCCTGTGCCTGCTCCCTCTGTGTCTGGCTTCCCTCACATGATTTCAGCCTTCTTTAATCCCTGTGTTCACATGCATTACAAAATTCCCATGCACATACCTCCTTCCATCCCATCATCCCTTCCTCTACCCTTCCTTCAGCTGCCTCCAATAGCACGGCGTCTGCTCAACCTTTCTCTGTCACGGCTACCACCACAGCACAACAGCCCCATTGAGCAACACCAAGGGCCCCACCACAGGCTGATCAAATTAATGGTTCTCAACCTCCTCATTCTCTTCGTCAATAACTACGCTCTAACCACAGTGGTACCACCCACCCAGCCAGCTTCATCTATTCATTGCCATTCTCCAGTCTCTCTCGCATTATGCAAGTAGATTCTCTCTGGTGGTTACGTAGATTTAGCCAGCTCCTTCATCCCTCCAAGATCGATACTAGTCAGCCCAGGGAAATTCAGACTATTTTTGGTCCAGTTCAACTCCGTCAGCTAAAGCAGTTAATCATAGATCTTTCTTCCCCTCATGGCTCAGACATTCCAAGCTTAAATAGTTCTATTCCCAGCTGCTGCAGAAGCAGTCCCAAGATCTTTGACACTCTCTCAAAAGCACTATGCTGGATTCTAATCAACACCTACAACTTCCCCACATACTCCATCTTGTCAACGATTTTCTCGTCGTCACTCCATCGTTCTCACCTCCTTGTCTCGGGCTCACTACTCTCACAAAAGCCTTCTCAGATCTCGGTGCTCCTCTTTCCAAAGAGAAACCTCAGGGCCCAGTACCTCCATTGAGTTCCTCGGTATCACCCTGGACTCTCATTTTGGAATCTCTGCCATCTGAGAAGATACACAGATCCCTTCATCCTCTTCCATTCATCCTCATCCCTTCCTTACCTCATCCCGACCCAGATCCCTTCATCCTCTTCCCTTCCTTACCTCATCCCTACCCAGATCCCTTCATTCTCTTCCCTTCTTTACCTCATCCCTACCCAAATCCCTTCATCCTCTTGCACATCACTCTGCTGCTTGTAAACTACCTCCTCACGGACAGATACACAAAACACCAGCTTTTTGCGCTCCTTGACCACCTCAATTATGTCATTTGCATTATCCCACAAGCAAAATCCTTTCTGTCAAATCTATTAACAGAACTGCTGCCGTTCCCTCTCACCATGACAGAGTTGCCCTGAATCAGACCTGCAAAATGAAAATACGCACTAAGCATCACTTCCATCTTTTAGAATGCTATTTTATTCTTCTATGATGACTTTGCCACTCAACCTGAGAACATTCAGCTTATACAGATGCAGCTCCTTCCTTGGTTTTGGTGGCTACTACAGAAGTATATGGTGTACTTCCACATGACCACTGAGTTCAAATCTCATGACTAAGTCCCGCTCCCCTTCATCCGCGCTTGATGAGCTGTACCCCATAATCATAGCTGCCATTCTTTGGGGGCACGAATGGTCCAAAAAGTCTATACTCATCCACCCCAATAACACCTCGGTCGTAGAAATCATAAATAAAGATCAATCCCATTCTCCAACAGTCATGCAGTTCCTGCGCAGAATCACCCTAAAGGCTCAGTCCCACTGGACATTTTTTGCCTCAGCGATGTACTCCCGATGGAAATTGATGCACCTTGGGAGGCGTCGGGAACAGGTTTCCTGATGTGCCCAGGAAGCTTCGGGAGCATCAAGAGCCATCTGGAACCATCGGGAGGCATTGGAAGAACTGTGAAAAATTTCAATGCTGTGCATTGAAATTTTTCCTGATGTGTTCCCGACTTTTTGTCGGGAAAACAGGCCAGGGAGGTCTCGCCGGAGCTTCCAGAGCCACGGGGAAGTGCTTTGGCGAAATATTGTTTTCCCTGAGATATCCCCAAAGCATCGGTGATGTCTCGCCAAAGTATCAGGGGACCTTCGGGGATATTTGAATCTTCAGCGAAAGTTCGGCGACCTTTCGGTGACACATTCCCGATATCGGGGTTGCATCCCTGAATATTCGCTGAAATTTCGGTGACAGTTGAAAAGTGCATTCTTCCCATGGCGCTGATTGGCTGGATTTTGCATTCGCGCGCACTATAAGTACATTTCATATAAGTACATGCCAGTGAGAGAATGATGCTGAGCCAAAATTGTGCATATATTATAGCGTAGCCAAACACAGTTATTTTTATGAATGTTTTGTCCGGGCGCCAGGTCATCTGTTAGACCAAAATAAATAAGTTGTGTTTAGCTCCACTATAGCATCTTACGGAAAAACTTGTCAACAAAACCATGAGAAAGTAAATAACTTGTATTGTACTAACAAAGAAAGCGGCACTTCCGTTTGCTCAAATCATAACATTATTTACATCAAGAAAAAAAAAATGAACAGGTTAAGGGAAAAAAACACATTTATCCGAAGAAAATAAATAAGCAAAATTGCAGGCCCCAGCCTAAACACCTGCAAGAAAACTAAATATGAATATCCATCCACTCAATAAAAAAAAAATAAAAATAGTTGATTAATTTTTAAAGGAAAAGATTGGGCTGCTGCAGCAGTACAGATTAAAACAGCCAGATGCGCTTGCCAGACGCAAGTCGCGGTCAGCTAAATAAAGCAATGCCCGACAGCCTTCTCGTCATTAAAGAAAGTTCAATTATATATCAAAATTAAGAGAAAAAATTAAGGAAATGAAATCATAAAAATAAAGGCTAGAGGGGGAATATGAAAGGGGGAAACAATGTTCAAAGTAACTTGGGGCAGGAGTAAGTGGAGTGAATGCAAGTGATTAAAAAAAAGAAAGTTTTCATTCGGCGATATCAGTTTTTGTCGTAGGATAAGTTACAGGGAGTGCACAGGGAGGTTAGAGGATTTTTCAGTAAAAAAAAAAAAGTTCTTTCTCAAACCCTACTTGGCGTCTCGCACTGGATTCCCATCCAAACTGTTCGATAATTACAGAGGCTGGTTGCACCTTGTAGCTTGCTACAATATATACCTTCCCAATAACCCTTGCCCGAGGCACCTGGGACGGTTCGCAAGTACTCACCGATGCATCCCCTAATCTATGGGGATATTTCCCTGATGATGTTTCAAACTTGGGGAAGCTCCGGGGCACCATACTCCGGAGCTCTCCCAGGCATCGTTTGGGGGACACTCCCAGAAGCTTTGTGACCATAGCCGAAGCATCAGTGAACGTTCACCGGACCATCCCCAATGCCTAATAAGAGCAATTTCTAATGGGACTACTCCATTTTTTTGGCAAAAACATCGAGAGCATCAGGAGCCATCGGTAGAAAATTTATCTTTTTCCACATCGCTAGTGGGACCTAGGCATTATCCACCTCAACATCAGTTCATCCTCAGGGCAGCCTACATTCCTGGTTATCATAAACGCATCGCCGACTCATTATTTCATTTCTCATCCCACAAATTCAGATGCTTAGCTCCAGATTTGGATGTGCATCCCACACCAGTTCCACTGTTTTCAGCCACAACCTTCACGTAACTCCACCTTTGGCTTTTTGAGAGGCGTTACAAAGGTTTTTCATTCTCGACATAGCCGTCTACTCTCCTGACTCCTTCATATTCAAACTCCAAAGGAGTAAAATTGATCAGTTGGGAGTTTCCTCCCCATCCATGTTTTCCGGCTCAATTCATATCTCAGCCAGTATGACTCCCTGACTAAATATGTAAGCTACAGGTACGCTGCAAAAGCATTACCTCAGCATCCACTCATTCTTACTGAAACGGGCAACACGGCCGCTCGATTCTGGTTCCAGAAACATTTACATCAAGTCCTCAGCATTTCAGGTATTCCCTAGAACACTATTCAAGCCATTCCCTCCGCATAAGAGCAGCATCTACAGCTGCCAGATCAGGCATCTCTGATCAAACCATCCAGGTCCTTGGCCGATGGTCTTCTCAGGCATGTCGCACTTACATCCGCAACAATCTTCAAGACCTCCATCAAGCACATGCTCAACTCTGCTCAATTTAATTCTGACTTTTTGGGGGCTCGATGTCAGCTCGGGTGGATAACTCCTGAGGCGGAACCCCCACACATAGTCTCCTCCACCCAGTCATCAACATGTCCTCCAGACAACCTCAACAAACATCCCTCTTTCTCTTCCACACCCACGCTCTCAATCCCTCAATTCATTAAACCTTTAACTTCACCTCGTTGTGGTGTGGTCCTTGCTAGTGAAATGAAGTTAATAAGTTAACTTAGGTTCGGGAGCAGGGCCACGCCTCAACTACACATTCAATCACCGGACAAGTATATTTATGCCTGTTCAGCCCCTTCCTCTCCCTTTGACTCAGATCTCTCGACCCACCCAGCCCTCTTCCCCTTACCTTCATCCATCTCCTTCCTTATCTCATCCCTTCATCCTCTCCCAATCATCCTCATCCCTTCCCACCCACATCCCTCCCCACATCCCTTCATCCTCTCCCATTCATCCTCATCCCTTCCTACATCCCATCCACATCCCTTCCCCCTCATCCCTTCATCCTCTCCCATTCATCCTCATCCCTTCCTACCGCATCCCATCCACATCCCTTCCTCCTCGTCCAATCATCCTCATCCCTTCCCTTCCGCATCCCTCCCCACATCCCTACATCCTCCCCATTCATCCTCATCCCTTCCTACCTCATCCCACCCACATCCCTCCCCACATCCCTTCATCCTCTCCCATTCATCCTCATCCCCTCCTACCTCATCCCATCCGCATCCCTTCCCTCATCCCTTCATCCTCTCCCATTCATCCTCATCCCTTCCCACCCACATCCCTCCCCACATCCCTTCATCCTCTCCCATTCATCCTCATCCCTTCTACATCCCATCCACATCCCTTCCCTCATCCCTTCATCCTCTCCTATTCATCCTCATCCCTTCCTACCCCATCCCACCCACATCCCTCCCCACATCCCTTCATCCTCTCCATTCATCCTCATCCCTTCCTAGCTCATCCCATCCAAATCCCTTTCCTCATCCCTTCATCCTCTTCCCACTCATCTCCTTCAGTTCAACCAGATGCATACCTCTCTCATGTCTCTTCCAGGTACCGTCTGGGGGGCTCGATGTCAGCTCGGGTGGATAACACCGAGACGGAACCCCCACACAGAGTCTCCTCCACCCAGTCATCAACATGTCCTCCAGACAACCTCAACAAACATCCCTCTTTCTCTTCCATGCCCACGCTCTCAATCCCTCAATTCATTAAACCTTTAACTTCACCTCGTTGTGGCGTGGTCCTTGCTAGTAAAGCAACATTGTTGTCCACCAAAGAATAACGGCACTGCTATGATGATGTCAGGAAACCACAAAGGCTTTACAAGTGTGGATTGTGCGCGGCAATCAAGAGCATGGGCTATCTGTTTGGACCAGCAAAATCCCCGAAGTTGAGGAATTTCAGTGAGAAAGAGGTGAGAAAATTATATAAAATTTTCAAGGCAACTATCATGGGTTTTATTGGTCACATGCATCTCTGCAAATCTATGCTATCTGCATGAGAGGCTTACTACCTTTTACTCACAAACTTTGAACTGTTGAAATGCATGACATTTGTAAGCACAGCATCAGAGCAGCAGTCCACAGCTGGATATTACGTTCCTCCTGGATGCGCATGATTTTGTTGATCCCGAAACAACACTCACATGGTGATAACAGATGATCCTATCCTCTAACTTACTAGTAGCAAGTCCTCATTCCCAATCGACCATAAGCGTTGGTTGTTCCCTGCCCTGTGATATGACCCATAGGTAGGGCCCTATGAAACCAGTTTATTTTTTCCCAAATTCCATTTTATTTTTTCCAAAATTCAATTTTTTCCGTTTTAATATTTTGGAGTTCTGTTTTTTACCAATTTCACCAATTTTACCATTAGAGAGAGTGTGCTATTTATGTTAATGAATAGAATGTCCACTAATTAAATAGAAATAACCTTAAACATAGTTGATGCAATCCCCCGCCAAAATTCTTCAGTTTTAAAGTCAGAACAACTATGAACAATGCTCCCATAACATTGCACTGCCATGAAATAAAAAATAACTTTTTAAAAATAATACTACAAAATAAAATTGTCTCTTATTTTCGAACTCCATCAAAAAAACAGCTATGGTCTTGGTTCTGACTGCCCCTTTTTAATCATTTATAATCTTATTGTATATATGTTGTGTATATATGTGAATGTATGAGAGCAGCAGTAATGACACTCAGTTTCCCCCACAGATCAACAGTTGTCTGATTCCAATGCATTAGCTATATTTAATTTAAGTTTTTTATTTTTAAGAAACTTTTGTTCAGTAATCCCAATACTATGTATTACATACTACGACAAAATGTTATACAGTAATGTTTAAACATGAACAAACTGACACAAAGATGCATCAGCTATTATTTCACCACTGGGGGACGAAGGTACGTCATAATTTGCATGCACACAATTCACTAAGTAGACTGAAAAGAAGTAATGTAGGCTATTTAACGGTTATATAAGTTGTTATGCTAACATATGTTGACCAATGACTATGTTTAGGACCCTGCAATCCCTGGCATCAGTGGTCTCATCTACAACAATGAAAACCTTCTTCCCACAGATCTTCTGTAGCACCGAAGAGATGTGGTGTTCAAACACTCTGGACAGTTGAATTTGACGAAGGCTTCTCGCATTTTCGCATGCATTTGTGTCTTTTCATTGCCATTGAATGTAATCTGGTCGCACGAATATTTTGTTTAGCATTCGGTGGAAACGTGGCTTTACAAACAGCATTTCAGGCAAATTATGTCAATTTCTGTGAAATTCCGGGTTTAACAATAGATTCCGTTTTTATTAGCTAATTCCGCGATTCCGTTGAAGATTCCGTGATCGCGGAAATCATAGGGCCCAACATAGGAGAATTTCTGACACGATAAATAGGAGCGTTTCCCAAATTGCTGTCCGCAACTGCAGCACTGCAGCCTTCCAAAACAAATGGTAAGGAAAACATTGTGGCTTTGGTTAAAGTTACTACTTTCTAAAGGTTAAGGAAGGGTTAAGGGTTAGGGTTAGGCAACCATGGTATTTAAAAGACATTCTCAACTGGCAATTGCAGATTTTCAAAGGCAGTTGGAAATGATAATGAAACACACCGTGGGAAAGTCGTTTTGTGTCCCAACCAGCATTTGCCCTCCTCCCTAAATGGACTTTCTTGTGATGTAAGTGCATCATCTGATTTCCTCCTTTACTCTTCTGTACTCAAAACCTTGACAAAGGTTGTTGTGGTTGCTTGCATTTACGGCCTATCCAGTTGTGTTTCTTGAGAGGACAGGCTCCCTATTATTGCTGAGGCTCAGTTAACCTGCTCGAGGCCAGGCTCCTCTTGTCTCCTTCACAGGTTCATGGATTGGGCTGTCAGTCACACTGTCAAATCACTCAGAAACCAAGAGGAAAAAAAATGTTAACAGTGTCTCTCTGTGTTCTTCCCTCACTTCCAGTCCACAGGGTTGAGTAACACCTCCCAAATGTCTCTCACAAGCTTATATACCTGGAAAAAACGCCATTGCCATGTTCCAAAGTTGGACTGATTTTCTTATATACGCAAGTTAATTCATTGATACATTTTAGGTTGTGCGACGTCTTGCTTTTGTGTTGAGGGCATGTTTTCCCCTGCTGCTCAGTAGTGGAAATGGAGGTTAGCACAGATGGCTAAATCTCAATGGTGCCGGACAAATTCCTCATCTTAGCTTCATTAAAGCTTGTGGGTCGGCATGTATTTGTGTTCAGATTGGATTAAATATTTTTTAGGATCAGGACACTTCATAATTCTCCCAGCATTAGTAACGATTTTTTTTATGTACACAGTGCCTGCTGAGGATTTTGAGCTGTGGGGGAAATTTCTGTATCTGGCGAATTTAAGGAACTACTTTCCGTCACGCATTGCTATCCCTGTTCTCCATGCAGATTGATTATCTCTCCTGCAGATCTCTCTTTGGCATTCTGTGTCTGTAAATGGGAATACATCACCCAATTGTGTGGGGAAACATGACAATAATGTACTGAAGAATTTACGGTTTCTTCAAATAGATATCTACAAAAATGAGTAATATACTTACTTCAGGGATATGTGTGTGTATGCGTGTGCGCGCATTTGTTTGTGTGTGTGTGTGTGCGTGTGCGTGTGCACGTGCATGGGTGTGTGTGTGTGTATGTAGGCATGTTGAAAAGATGAATGCAATAACAGTGAATGTGTATTTGTGTGTGTTTGCCAGAGAGTGAGATGTATTTTCTGTCCTGACCAGGGTCAGTAACCCAGCTAACTCCAATAAGCGACACTAACCTCAGAAGGCGAACAAGATCATACAGGCCTCATTATTACTCTGGCCGGTAGGCCACAAGTCTAAGTTTCGGCTCTGTTCTTTTTTTTTTTTTTGGGGGGTTTTGTCCCTCAGGCCTAGACCCAGGCCTAGACCCGGCCCGAGTACAGGCTCTGAGGAGCCTCTTGTAGTTTTGTGAAAATCACTGGAAAAACTCATTACATTCATTTTCAAATGCTAAGTCACATATTTACTGAAGTACAATTGAAAAGATAAACACCCCAAAAATATCCACCTGCCCCCACGCATACATTCAGGAGAAGAGGGAGTTGCAAATAATGCATGTTTTAGTAAATCAGAACAAATTCTTAGCTGACCTGGCGGTGAGTCATGGCCTTGTGGCTAGGGGTAGATTGGGACCTGGTAAATTGGTGACTTCAACCCTGTTGTAGCCTCACTTAGATCATTGAAGATGTTTGGCCCCTGAGCAAGTCCCTAACACTGACTCCAGAAGAACTGGACCTGTAACCTTGTTTAATGGACAGTGAGTCACTTTGGCAGAGAACTTCAATTAAATTCTAGTAATTGTAATGCAATTATGACCTAATTTACACATATACACAGGTATACATATCTATGACTAAATATTACTATACTTTTGAATGAAAGTCTCTGAGTGACCAAATTACACCCTTATGGCAATTTTGACTGATTGGAACTATTTAGTATAAACTGCATACATATTGCAAGCTTATAGTGACTTCTGTTGTGCAAGAAAAGCAGTCACAATCCTTTCATTAATATTCTTCGTAGTTTCTGGGGAATCTGGGGTAAGGACTGGTGCTCAGATTCACACAGAGGTATTGCTGAGGAGCCATTGCCAATGTTAGCAGGAGAATCTGGAACAGAAGCCAGCAATAATAAATATGGCTATAAACTGGCAGCCCTCTGTGCGTGCGTCAACTGTACTGATGCTTGTCTCGGGGCATGTGGGTCACAGCATTTGGCCTTAAGATGAATTAATTACTCCCGCTCCATGCTTTTAGAAAGTGCTCTGCTCTGCTGGACCTCCTGTCATCTCACTGTTGACTCATTTGCATCAAATTAATAAACAAGCTATATTCTGTTTTTTTTTTGCACTGAGGCTTTCAACAGAGCATAGCAACACATGCTTTTGTATGCCAGCCCACTGAGGAACAAAATGATTGTGTGTGTGTGTGTGTGTGTGTGTGTCCAAGTGGGAAGGATTGTTTTCTTGCATCCTTTATGCCTTGTATTTAAAAAAAAAAAAAAAAATGAGGGGAAAACAACCTTACTAGTAAATGAAAGAATACCAAATCTTAATTGAAGAGAAATACCACCTGCTAATACAGACAAAAAACGGTAAAAAAAAAAAAAAAATCACCACACCAGCCAGTATCCCTGTGTTGCCCGTCTTTTTCAATTTATGCCTCACTGCATTCCTGCTTAATTGAAAAAAGATCACTGAACAATCTGTCACAGAACAGATAACACAGCCAATATTATAGTTCAGTCTGCGTAGAAGCATTTTCTGTAAAATGTCTGTCAGAACTTAAATATCATACAAACAAGCCACCCGTTCCATCTTTCCTTTGATTTCCCTTTGATCAGTAACTATAATAATGGTGAAGTCACCACATTTCCCAAGCTACTTCTGGTTTAAAAACACTCACTTTGAGACATGACATTCTCGCACTGCGATGAAAGAAGCTGTTTCAGCTGCTGCAGCGCTAGAACTGGGAATTGGGTGGGCACAGACACATCCCTTTATGACAATAATAAGTCCTGGTGAGTTCTCAATTATTGTCCTTTATTGACACGTTGACGCGTTTTCCAATTATCGTAATCGGCAACTGAAGACACAGTTTCTCTTCATATGTGATCAAACAGCGATGAAATCATGGGCTAAATTCAGTACAGAAAAATAATTTACTTATTAATTGGCCAATGCTTTGCGTTGATTGAACTGGTCCACATTACAACTAAATATTGCCTTTCCCTCAAGGTATTGTGTGGGTTGATTAAAAAAAAAAAAGTGGCACTCGGCAGTTAAATAGGCTCTAAAAAGCATGCAGCTCAAGCTATTTGCGCAGGTATGCAATTTTGAATAACGCTGATTTAAATACACCAAATACGCATCCAGATGAATGATTGTCGTCTTACCTAATCAGGGAGAACAAGCAGCACCAGTTAAGTGTGGAGTGCTCTCAGAGTGAACCTTTTGTTAATCATGAAAATGACTGAGAACAGATCAGGACTAATAATTGTTTTAAACGGATGTTTTGTTCAATTCAAGCAAAGCATTGGCCTATTAATAAGTAAATTATTTTTCTGTACTGAATTTAGCCCATGATTTCATCGCTGTTAGATCGCATATGGAGAGAAACTGTCTTCAGATGCCAATTACGATAATTGGAGAACACGTCAATAAAGGAAAATGATTGAGTACTCGCCAGGACTATTCTTGTCATAAAGGGACGTGTCTGTGCCCCCCCAATTCCCAGTTCTAGCGCCGCGGCAGTGTTTTAGATACCTTTATTGACTTCTCTTAGACAGGTACAGTGTTTTACAAGATAAATGGGTTGTTCTGAGTGGCATAAGGGTGTTCATGCTTGTGGAAATCAACATGTATTGAGCATGTGTGTTGCACTTAAATATAAGCAAACCTTTTATGACCCTTGCAGCATGTGCAGCACGTAAGAGCTAAGCACTTTTGCACCTCCATTGTGAGAAATAATGAAGATGACATCGATAATAATACAAATCAAACACTGCCTATTTTATTCTGTTTTAATATTTTTAGATGTGAGGATTGTAATACTCGTGGTTACCTATGGAGTTCAAATCTTGTTCATGACATGAGTATTGTTTTCCATCTCGTTACAGCAGAAAGGTAGTGTGTGTGCATGTGTTGTAAGTGTGTCTCTGTACGTGTGTTTGCTGTAATCTAAGCGGTCAGGATACTTCTTATTTCTTCATCTTCAAGCCATTGCCACAAATGTGTGTGTGTGTGTGTGTGTGTGCGCGCGCGCATGCTCTTGTGTAGTTGGTGAGCAGGGTGTATCTCTATTCTGGACAGACTGCTAGTATGAGTTTCTGATCTTGCTCAGGCAATCATAAATAGAGAACCTCTAATGAGTGAGCCCAAGATATCAAATTTATGAAACGAGAGTAGTAATTTTCATTAATTCTGAGGCTTTGGCCTAGAAAAGCTTCAGCATCTAGTTTGCGGTCTTTTCAAGTCAATAGGAAGAATAATTAGCTTGCTAGCATGCAAATAGTTTTCGCCATTTAATTAATAAATTAAAGTTTCCACGCTAACAGTAACTCTAATAACTTACTAGTTATTTGAACTTGAGACTGAACACATATACGAAAGCTGGATCCGGTGGAATATTCATGGCGGACAATGCGCATCGAGGTGCTGTGGCTCTTGAGTTTAAACGGACTTGGGTGAAACCAGAAATTTATAAGACTTCTGATGAGAAAGTGATTGTTTTTTTTTTTTTTTTTAAATAAGTATTCCGAATATACAAATAGTACAAACAGTACAAGGCTTCCTGATTGCTACTAAACAAATTCTTTGCACAACATAATATAGAAATGAATATTGAGGAAGCAAAATAATAATAAAACAAAGAAAAACAGAAAATAAATGACATATTCGAAAAGGAGTGAGAAGAAGCATAGCTTATTAGCTCTCACCCCTTTGTCTAAATAAAAAGTTATATATGTGTATATATGCATACATACATACATATATATATATATATATATATATATATATATATATATATATATACATATGTATACATACATACATACATCCACATACATGCAGGCTTCTCTGCCTCTCATCACCATGCCATATCAATTAATGAATGATAATCACCAATAATCATTCATGATCATTATCCCTTGTACCCGCTAAACAACATATTTTTGTACATTTTCTTGAACTGGTTGATACTTGGACTTTGATTGAATTCCTCACTTAGATTGTTCCATAGCTTGACACCGGTAATAGATATACAGAAACTTTTCAAGGTTGTTCGTATGTTTAAGATTTTGAAGTTATATTCCACCCTTAACTGATAACCTCCCTTCCCGATTCCTAAATAAATTTTGGATATTTTCTGGTAATTGTCTGTTTTTTGCCTTATACATGATGATTGCTGTTTGGTAACATACAATGTCAGTGAATTTCAGTAGTTTCGATTGTATAAAAAGTGGATTTGTATGTTCCAAGTAGTTGACCTTATGAATCGTCCTTATTGCTCTTTTCTGCAGGATGGTAAGCGACTGTAATGAAGTTTTGTAATTATTTCCCCAAACTTCAGCACAGTAATGTAAATATGGCAAGATCAGTGAACAGTAAAGTGTGCAAAGTGAATTGTGATCCAGTAGTTGTTTTGCTTTGTGTATAACTGCAATGCTTTTTGAAACTTTGGACTGTACATGTTTGATGTGTGGTTTCCAACTCAGCCTGTCATCTACTATAACCCAAAGAAATTTGTTTTCGTGCACCCTTTCAATTTCAACCCCATCTATTTCTATTCACACCTTTGTGTTTACTGTGCATTTGCCAAATAACATAAACTTAGTCTTACTTACATTTAATGATAATTTGTTCCAGTCAAACCATGTTTTGAATTTTTTCATTTCCTCGTTTATAACTGTTTTCACTTGTTTAAATATTTGAGTCATCTGCAAAATTGACCAATTTAAACCACCTAGATACTTTGCACATGTCATTTATATACAGAGTAAACAATTTGGGGCCTAATACTGATCCCTGGGGGACACCACAAGCAATGTCCAAATATCCAGAGCAGTGATTACCCAACTTTACAAACTGTTGCCGTCCTTTCAAATAACTCTTTACCCAGTCTTATACCAGTCCCCTTATCCCACATTTTTCCAGTTTATTGAATAGTATGTTATGGTTTATTGTATCAAACACTTTTTTGAGATCGATGAATACTCCTATTGCATGCTTTTTTGTTGTCTAATGCATCCGTGATTTCCTCAATTGATTCCATTATTGCCTGTGATGTTGATCTGTTAACCCTAAACCCATACTGACTCTCTGAAAATAGTTTGTGTATTTCCAAAAATGCATCCATTCTATTGTTAAAAAGCTCTTCCACTAGTTTTGAGAATTGCGGCAGTATTGAGACAGGTCTGTAGTTTGTAAAGCTGTGTTTGCTCCCAGTTTTGTATAGCAGAATGACCTTAGCAATTTTCATCTGGTTTGGAAATGTACCAGTTTGAAAAGACAAATTGCAAATGTGTGCCAGTGGCTTTGATACCCCCTCAATGACCTGTTTAACTAATGACATATCAATGCCACTGTAGTCTGTAGATGTTTTATTTTTACACTTTTTTACGATGTTGATAATTTCATTTTCCTCGACTGCTTTCAGAAACATTGAGTGGGGATTCCTTTCTTTTAGTTTATCCATGTAGTCTCCATCCGGCCCTGGATTCGGGATGTTTTTTTTGCTAGCTCAGGATTGTGGAAGATGAGCTGCTTAACTTTCTCGCTGTTCAAATTAGGACTATGAGCCAGGATGAAATTGTCGCTTTACGGCACACACTTTTGACTCTGAGTGGACTGAGGCCTCTAAGAAAGTTCTGTTCGAGCTCTGCCCCACTACACAGTGGTGTGTAACATACAAAGGACCGCAGAAAGACGCTAACAACAAGAAGAGTTGTCTTAAAGTACTGAATGAGTGTGGTGAAAATATACCAAGATTTGTCTCACATTATTTGGATGAGCTGCCGCCTGTCACTTTTACAAGTATGGATGTGTCAAGCCTGCTGGGGAGATTGGAGCGGCTACAGGCGGAGGTCCGCTCTATGCAGCAAGCCATGCAGCTGCAGGCTAATGTCAGCGCAGATATTCGCGCTATCTCCGTGGATATTGATCGGCGTGTAAATGCACTGGAGCGCTCAACTGACCTGATGCCATACTACGGCCCGACTGCGCCTGTGGAGGTGATCGAGTCTTCTGGTGCCAGTGCTGGGGCTTGGTCCACTCCCGTGGCTGAGGAAGCACCTGGAGCTACACAGGGGAGAGCCTTGAGCTTGGCCGCCGCTGGAGGAGCGGTGGCTGCGCTGGAGGTGGAGAGCGGTGCGGCCGCACAAAGCCCTCATGGATCAGCGCCTTCACCGCTCTCCCCAAAGTGGAGTCAGATTGTGAGAAAGGGCCGGCGTCCTGAAAATGTTGCCAAGCGGACGAAACTAGCGTCTGCTTCTCTCAGTGGGAAAAGGAAAGGTGGTAACGCTTTTGCTGTTATTGGGACCGGAGCTGGTAGCATCAAAACTGTCAGGACTAAACTGGTTAGTGTGTTTGCCTCCAGGTTTGACCCAGATTTGGATGCGGACACTTTATCTGTTTATCTTAAGGAAAAGCTCGGCCGCAAAGTGAATTGTCAAAAGATTGTTACATTCAACCATAGATTCGGTTCATTCAAAGTCTCTGCGGAATGTAATGATGTGACTGAAATGTATAATCCGGAGCTCTGGCCAAAAGGGGCATTTGTCCGGCGGTATTATGAGCCACGCAAGGCTGGAGTTCTCGGTTCCAATACTTCCCCTGTGGAGGGTCTGCATTTGCCTGCTGGAGCAACAGGTCCTTAAAAGCAATGTTAAATGGCTATACAGGTTGTGTTGTACAACTGTCATGGCCTGCGTTTGGGCCAGAGCACAGGGGATATAGTTCGCCGCAGAGTTGTGGACAATCTGTTAGAAAAGTGTGACATTCTGTGTCTTCAGGAGACGTTTTTACCTAAGCAAGATTTGGAAAAACTGAACTCCTTTAATTCTGACTTCTATGGGGCTGGGGAGTCCACAGCCGACCTCAGCTCGGGAATAATAAGAGGAAGGATATCAGGGGGTGTAGCTATTTTATGGAGAAAGCAACATGACCCTGTGAGCAAGGTGGTCAGACTTGGTGTTGACTGGTGTATTGCAATACATTTAACTCATACTGCAAGGAATTCATTATATTGAATGTGTATACACCCTATGAGTGTAATCAGAATGAGGATGATTATCTTTGTAAGCTTGCTTTTATTGATTCTTTTATTCAAGAGAGTACTTCCACTAGCATATTTGTTATTGGAGACATGAATGCAGATATCTCTGACAGAGGGTCAGTATTTGCTAATCATTTAGATACATTCTGTAGAAATAATAATTTAATATTGTCTAGCAGTGTTCTTTTACCTGACAACAGCTTTACCTATGTAAGTGAGGCTTGGCACACCACATCTTGGCTGGACCACTGTTTTAGTACAGCTGATGCACATGCCTCATAGTATGAGCATCCAGTATGGTGCAGTTATGACTGATCATATTCCTTTTACAATGTCAATTAATGTGGATTGTTTACCTGTCTTATCTAATAATGTACAGTTTACCAAAGTTGAAAGTCTGGATTGGTCAGCCCTTACAGAAGAGGAGATTTTGGAGTATTATACTCGCACAGACAAATCCTTGGGTAATATTACTCTCCCAAGAGATGCTATTATGTGTAATAATGTAAATTGCTGTAATGTGGAGCATGAAAGGGAGCATAGTTTTATGTACAACATGATTGTGAACACCTTGTATGAGAAAAGTAAGCCCTTCTATAAGCATTAGCATAAAGCACAAAACATAAAGGCAGGATGAAATCAGTATGTCGCGGAGTATCATGCTGAGGCCCGAGAGGCATTTAAGTCCTGGGTTGAAGCAGGTAGACCCGGACAGGGGCCTGAGCTTGAGTTTAAAAAGCTGACCAACGCAAGATATAAATATGCTGTTTGCTTCATCTGTCGAAATGAGCAGACTATGAGAGCTGATTCTATGGCTAAGAAGCTGCTAAATAAAAATGTTACAAATTTTTGGAAAGAAGTGAGAACTCTTAACAACTATAAAACATCTCTACCATGTACTGTAGAAGGTATCTCTGATTCAGACAATATTGCTGAGCTTTGGAAACAACATTATCACTCATTATTTAATTGTGTCAAAGGTGAAGTATATGAAGCAGGGATTGTGGAGAGTGATGCTTATGTTGGTATCAGTTCACACCAAATATGTGATGCCATTAAGAAGTTGGCAAACAACAAAGCAAGTGGCTTAGACCGCAAAACTGCTGAACATCTAAAATATGCCAGTCCAAGGTTAGCCCCTCTTTTGGCAGTCTGCTTTACAGGTTTCATGACTCATGGATTATTACCTGACTCAATGCTGTCTGTACTATTGGTTCCTGTTGTTAAAGATAAGGCTGGTAAGCTGTGCAGCGTAGATAACTACGGGCCTATAGCATTAGCCAGCATCCTGTGTAAAGTTTTGGAGAAAATCTTGTTGGAGAGGCTACATGACTTTGTTAACTACCCTGATCATTAGTTTGGTTTTAAAGCAAATCATGGCACAGACCTGTGCATATATGCACTTACAGAAATTGTTAACATGTATAGGCGTCAGGACTCGACAGTGTTTATGTGTTTTATTGATGCATCCAAGGCATTTGATCGAGTAAATCATAAAAAGTTATTTGAGAAAATGATTGATAAAGGAGTGCCCAAATATATTGTTAGACTTTTGTCTTACTGGTATGCCAACCAGACTATGCAGGTAAAGTGGGGGCATAGTCTTTCCACCCCATTAGGTGCGAGTAATGGTGTAAGACAGGGAGGAATTCTGTCCCCTGCTCATTTTAATTTGTATATGGATGACTTGTCCAAACACTTGACATCCTGTAAATCTGGATGCATTATTGGTAACATATTAGTTAATCATTTGATGTATGCTGATGACCTTGTTGTTTTTAGCCCTAGTAGTGCTGGGCTTCTGCAGTTGCTGTCTATTTGCTCTGTATATGGTGTTGAACATGATATTAAATATAATGCTAAAAAGAGCTCAGTCATGATTTTCCGTACAAAAGAGGATCAGATGTTGAACTTTCCTGTCTTTAAACTATGTAACAGTAATCTTGAGGTCTGTAGTAAAGTTCGATACCTTGGACATTTTATCACAGATAACATGATGGATGATGATGATATCTACAGACAATGGGCTCTAAATTCGTAGACCAGGCGCAGGCGCCGCGCCAACGGGGTGTGTCCAGGCGTATGTTGCAATTTCGTGCCCGGTGCAGCCTAGTGCAAGTACTCCTCTGTCCCGCCTCTGTCCCTCCTGCCAGCGCAAGTGGCAAAGAAGGCGTGTTTGGGTATAACACAGCCGAGTCAAATCTTCACCAATCAAATGAGCTCCTCTCCTCGCCTTTAATGTGTTGGAATATAGAAGCCTCTGTCCTGTATCTGCATGATGCGTTAATGTTGCATTTTACTTTGCTGCTTCAGGCATGTTTTCTGTACCGCTTACGTCTATATTAAGCATTACGAATATGAGTTAGCTGGCTAGCTAGGGCATTCGCGAATTATTATCATTAGGGAACTTGAATGGAATTACTACGAAACTTCGTCCGGTCATTCAAACTTATGAAGTTGGAATTAAATCTGACGGTTTCTCATTAATTTTTTCTGCCTGCATCATTGGGAAGAGAAACGATGGATAGCGTGTTCCTATTATTACACCCTGTTGCCGCTTAAAATTTTGGGATTAACACGCATGGACAACAATGCAAGATAAGTTACACATTTATTTTCAATATGTGATCTTAACTCAGTACGAGATCATAGCAATCAGGCTGTATTCCTTTCCCCCACTAAAAAGCGATAAAACCTAAGTGACAATAATAGTATTAAGCTGCTTGCACACTGGGCCTTGAAACGAATTTTTTTTTCACCACGACAGATTACATTCAGAGTCAATGCAAAGACGCTAATACACGCGTGTATTTGCGTCTTTGCATTGACTTTGAATGTAATCAGTTCTTAAAAATATTCGTTTTCGTCCGTGTGAAAGCAGCTGAAGGACGATACCCACATAGCCTACACACGCACTCACGCGCCCAATGTACACATCTCTCTCTCTCTCTCTCTCTGATCTGACATCAGGACAATCGATATAGATACTATAATTTATGTGCTGATTCAGATAGTTACATTAAATAGTGGTTGCTGTAATTATTTATTGCATTGAAATGTGCCTGACATTCTGGAAACCTGTCTGTGAGGTTTCGGTGACGTGTGCGCACTGTGCGCCGGTCAGCCAAATTACCACTGCACAGAAAGTAAACCAGGTTGGAGCTGGCGAGCTTTCTGCGCAACTGCAGCGAAGACTTTTTCTACGAAACTGTCACTGCGTCTTGATGAATATGTGACACCTCCCCCTACTACGCCGCCACACCCATCTCGGCGCACGTTCGTCTACCAAGGGCTGCGCACGGTGTTGCACCTCACGAAATTACCACTGCGCGGGCTGCGCCGAACGAAATTACCACTGCGTGGGCTGCGTCAAGCTACGCCACGCTGCGCCACCCTGCGCTGCGCCAAGAAATTAGAGCCCAATGCTGCAAGATTATGCACGAGCAAACATTCTTGCTTGTAGGTTTGGTCTCTGTTCAGATACTGTTAAGTTGTCTCTGTTTAAAGCATACTGTACACCTCTGTATACTTATGGACAAACTATAAGAAATCAAGTATGCAGAGGCTACAAGTAGCCTATAATGATGCATTGAGATTATTACTGAAAGGACCAAGGTGGTGCAGTGCAAGTGAGATGTTTGGAAGTGCAGGACTTAATACTCTACATGAAATCTTGTAAATAAATTTATGTGTCGACTTAATTCCACTGGGAATGGAATCATTTTGGCCTTGACTGACATCAAATATAGTGCTGTTAAATACATGTCACCACTATGGAAATATTGGTGCAGATGTCTGTTTTTAGTGTAATCCAAATTTTTATGCTTTTTATACTGAATCTGATTTATTAACTTTTATCGTGCCTGTATGGAAACGTGTATGTATTGTTTTGTCCTTTTTTATGTGTTGTTTTGTATTGTTTTATTCCCTGGACCTAGAGTCTGTAATAAAGTTTTGGATTGAATTGAATCACTACTTTACTGGCAAAAGCGAATATTTCATCCTACTGATGTGAATAAACTGCAAATAAGAAACTAATGCTAGCAATGGTTATAATTGTTACCAGCAGGAGGATTGGTGACGTTACCATGTTTGCCAATGAACGGAATCTGACCAATCGTGACACAAGAAAGTTGTATAACACTTATGTAATACCAAACCTGTATCTCATGGGTTGTATCACAAACATTTTTCATTTGTGGGATAAATGTTTCACTCTGCTGATTGATGTCCAGTGGTGTTCCTCATCTCCAACCTCCATGCAGCGCAATGGAGGTGTCAGAGCCCCTGAGTGTCTAAACAGTGTCCTGGGATCTTTCATCCAGATCTGTCCCTCCTCTCCCTCATGAGGCCCTGAGACTTGGCATAACTTTCTATTTACACCTAACCTAGCATCACTTAGGAGCCTATAGAGTGAAGTTCCCACTGTTAGTTAAGTCAATCATATACAGTCTGATAGGACAATGTGGGCACAAGAGACCCTACGAGGAGGGAGTGTACTGAGAAACACAACAGTTCCATCCTGTTCTCTCCCCATCCAAGCACACCTCTCTTTTAGCTTAATGGTCTGCCAAATGGTAATGATCATAATAACAGGAAGGCAGGCTTATACTCCCACTCACAGAGATTTTATCATGTTGCTAATAGAGATGAGAACCTGGAAGTAAGTCACGTTGTAGCACGTTTCTCTGGAATTAATGGCAGTAATTATGGGCAGGAAGACAAAACTACAAAATGCTTTGCTGTGAAGCAGTTTCAGAATATTCATATCTCTTGTGTTTGTACAATGAGCCCTATGAGTGTAATCCTAACTGTAATCTTATGGAATGCATTACAGCGTAGGGATGCGGATGCTAGTGGAAGTTGCATGGGTGTTTGTACACGAATTGGAATCATTTCGACTTTACAATCATTTCTGCCGAGACTGTTATCATCATGAATATTTTTTTAAGTACACGGTAAATAAACATTTTTATGAATTGAATTTACTATTTAATCACTGTAAAATTGCATTTCAGTATAACTGCAGTAAGTGGGGAGTGGTGTGTTCATTGCTGATTATTCTCCTATTTGAAAAACTTGTTAATCCTTAGAAAATGGTTTCAAACTGGTCAAGACCAATCACTCTTTAAAGGGATGTTTAGTGTATCCTCTAATTTTAGTCGACCTTTTATGACAAATTGGTGGAGTGTTCAATGAATTAGCAACTGCATTTGAAGGTGCAATGCAGAATTATAAGAAAATACTTGTTATTAATGACTTTAGCGCCTGTTAAGTGAAATTTAGTCAGCGTCTTGTTCTTCTTCCACCTCTGGGTCTCTCCCTTCCCTCCCCGCCTTCCTCCCTCCAGTTCTTCCTTGATTTCAGCCCTGTCCTGTTATACTAGCCTGAAAATGAGATTCAGATATATATGCTATACTATACTACACTATACCATGCTATATACTATACTATACTATATATGTATGATTTGGGAACTACTTCCATATGCTTGATGTGAACTATCAGCTGATTTTCTCATTAAACCGCAGGACAGAGTGGCAAAGAGAGTTCATTGCATGAGAACCCCAAGACTAAAGAAAAATTATTTCCAGAATATTCCAAGATACAATCCAAATTTGATAATATACTGCACATAGTGGATACTCTCTGATCACGAGAGTCCAATATTTTTATGATTGAGGCATATCCAACTCCAGTATGGGACAACTTTTATAACATTGTAATCTGGAGTTCACGTCATCCCAGATGCAGATACGTAGGCAATAAAACCAGATATTCCATTGATACAATCAGTATTTCCAGCCTGGGATTTCTGTGTGGAGTTTGCATGTTCTCCCCGTGTTCGCGTGGGTTTCCTCCAGGTACTCCGGTTTCCTCCCACAGTCCAAAGACTTGCATATCAGGCTAATTGGAGATGCTAAATTGCCCAATGCTATGAGTGTGAGAGCTAATGGTTTGTGAGTGGTGTGTGCGCCCTGTGATGGATTGGCGAGCTGTCCAGGGTGGCCCGTAGTCAGCTGGGGATAGGCTCCAGCTCCCCTGTCGACCCTGGAAAGGAATAAGCAGGTATAGAGAAAGAATGGATGGATGGATGAATATTTGGTATTCAATGTTCTCATAAACAGTGAGTTGTCCATAAGTATTCGAACATTGTCAAGTTTAAATGCATTTACATGAGATTAATAACGAAAGCCATACTTTGGATATGATATGTTCTTAAATACTTCTGTTACTGGTTGTTATACTTTGGAGGATGGTGTGGTGGGTAGTCTCCCCACAGAAGAGCTGGCAGACCAGGGAGCTTCCACTGGCTGACTGGAAAATTTAAGTTCAGATCTTTCAGACCTGCGTATTTTCCTCCAGACTGCAAAGAAGCAAAAATCTGCCTTTATTGACTGTCCAGGGACATACTTTTTTTTTTTTTTTTTTTAAAGATTATTTTTTTGGGAATTTTTCCTTTATTCGATAGTTATACAGTGTAGAGAGACAGGAAAGTTGGGGAGAAGTATGGGGGAAGACATGCAGCAAATGACCCGATCCGGATTCGAACCCAGGTCACTGCGGGAAGGACACAACCTTTATGGTATGCGCACTTAGACCGATGAGCCACCGGGGCGCCCCATCCAGGGACATACTTAATATTTTTTATGACACGGTGTCACCAGGGGGCCATGTTGATCTAATTATGTAGCCACTGAAGGTGTGATAATGCTGCATCTTTTTAGACATCTTAGTCAAATTTCAAATAAATTTCAGGTCTGTCAGTTCCATATGTGGTATTCTGGATTCTGTTGACTGGTGAAGTTCTGGATTCTAGCTGATGCAATTTTGTTGACTAATTTCATATTATCTGAGAGTGGCACTGTAGAGGATCAATGTGACTTTATTTCCCGTTGGGCAGCCTTGAGATATGAAATCAATGCAGATGGCCAGTAATTTTTTCTTCAAGTGAAAAGAGCATCATGAAAAATACCAGCATTTTACCTCTTGGTTTCACGACGCTAACATGCAGAATTAAATTTGTCCCCTTTTTCAAAGCAAGATTCACCTGGAGTATGCCTGCTTAACACTCAGCAGTATGCCCAGATTGGAAGCTATCAAGTGTGAAATGGAGGGAATAGAGGCACTCTGTGCACAGTTTCACATTTCTCTATCTGTCCTTCTCTCTCACTTCCACCTTGGCTCCATGGCTTCCTGCACCCTTCATTGACCATGCTCCACATCCATCTTCCTGCTATGGTCTCTCTCTCTCTCTGTCCTCACTCTGAAGCGATGAGGAATTTACCCTTATTGGAAATTAGTTTAGTCGCACTGAAACCCAAGCCTATCTCCGTTAAAGTGCTCTCTCCTGGGGCATTAGGTTTCTATGGAGATTTGAACATTTCCTGCTCTCCCCCGTTCCCACCCCCCAGTCATTGCACTCTCCCTGCACTTTTCACCGATCCGGCCTTTTAGGTCTGGATCAATGACTCACAGCACAGCTTCTGACAGGTAATCTGCGTGCTGATGAAAATAATTTTCATACATATGTGAAAAATCTGTCCCATCATTGATCTGATGAGAAAAAGGTACCAGGGAGACGTAAGTCAGTCACGTCAAGCTAATGAAGGCATGCACACAAATGCTCAGACGAGCACACAACCATGCAAATTAAAACTCATCGTCAGGCAGTTTTCGTGTGCAATATAGCCTCAATGGTATTTCCTCAAAGCTCCAATAAGTTTCATCATATTAAAGGATACATTTCTAGCCTGGAAGCAATTGGGCATGTGTTTTCATTGCTGCCCTATTATGCCCATTTTATGATAGTTAATGTAGTCCAGTTGCTACCCATATGTCAATGATGGAATCTTATTTTGTCATTACATCATAGTATCCCTCATGTTAAAATAGCAGCTCCCAGCAATCGCCCAGAAGATTTTTGTAGCTTTTTGCATTTGGGAGTGAGAGAGAGTGAGTGAATGCTCTATGTGTGCATGAGTGAGAGAAAGAGAGCTTACGGATACTGTTTACATACAAGTATGTATAAATGTGTGTGTGTGTGTGCGCGTGCATGTGCGTGATTGAGCACGAGTGTGTGTGTGAGCGCATATTCTAATATTACTGTCTATACATTTCATTGCTCAGCGGAGCCCAGTAGTTTCTTCCTTGCTTGTCTTAACATTCTGTAGTTTCTGACTAACTGAATGTATCTTTGCCCAGAACAAAGTGAATAGCATGATAACGAAACTTGTTTGTTTTTGTTGAACAAATATACTAGAAATTTAGTCAAAGAAAAATTCAGTGATTTTTGTCTACTAAGACTAGGCTAAAATTGAAAATTATTACATGACTGGAAATATGACTAAAACCTGGTGGCATTTTAGTCAAAAGACTTAGACTACAACTAAATCAAAATATGCGGTCAAACTCAACACTGGCAGCAACAAATTAGAGGCCGCAGTGTGTCATGCTCGACTTTGATTAGCACACACCTGCTTGATTTACATTGATGTTATAAGCTAGCCTCCTTGATCCTTTGTCATATCGTCCTCAAACATTCACAGTAGCTGGCTGTGTTGTTAGTTATCTCATCATACATTAAAAATAAATAAATAGATAGATAGGTGAATAAATAAATAATCTGTTCCTTATTTTGGAAAACTGTGGGCCACAGAAAGCTGGTTTACTGCATCATACATGGAACTACTTCGTTGCCCTTGAATCAGGAGCTGAGGAATACAGACAATTTCTTGACACTTTCCAGAAAGTTGCGGAACATTTTTTTTAAAAATGGTAGTGCTCATGCATGGCATCGTATTGCACTTTGTCACTAGAAATTTGACTGCGCTAATGACCTTGTATGACAAGATTTTTTTTTCAGCATTTAGCAGAAAGGTTGTGGCTCAGTAATTGCATGATTATGGCACTTCTCTGTCCCTGCACCTCCTCCTAATTCTCGCGGCCTGCTAAGATAATGTTTCTCCTCCACCTGAGTGTGTGTGCGTGTGTGCGCGCGCAAGTGTGTGTGTGCGTGTCTGTCTTTGCACATATGTCAGTTTGAAAAGTGAAAGGGTTGCCATGACTCAGACCTCTTTCAGTTGGTGCTAATATATTGTGGGTTGTTGTATAGTTAACCTGGGTAATTGCGTGTTTCCCCAGTATAAAAGAACACAATGTTTTGATTTCTGATAGTGTCCTTATCTCATATGTGTTGTATCTGGACACTATTGCCTGTCAAATTCAATGATTTACAGTAAAATTGTAATCATTATAGCTCGTTATATAATTGGAGAAGGTGTATAGTCACCCTATTTGTTTCTGTACATGATATAAAAGTTTGTTTCTCCGTGCCATGTGTCTGAGGAGGTTCTGTCGGTGTGATTCTCGTAGTTCATACCAGCCTATATTTATGGAAATATTATACCTGTAGAGTGAAGAGCACTCAGTGAAGACCTGTCACACTGAAGTCATAACATAATGCTCCTGCAGAGTATCAGCAAAGTGCACTGTAATATAAATGAACATTGGTATCATGAGAATGAGCCATACAAGATCCCAACTCATTTATTTGTGATACCATCTCTTCAACAAGTGTTTTGACTTGAAAATCACAACAAAGAAAACCAGCAATGGCAACTTAAACAAATTTATTCTTCACTTATTAAAAAAAACTTCTACAAATAATCCACTGTTTAATCTTATAATAACACTCTAAAGCCACTATGTAACTCTGTTGCCAAAACAAAAACTCTGCTTCTGGTGACCAAATTCACAGCATTTATATAGACTAGCAACATTCTGGAAAGATCTACAGGATTCCTGGGTAATCCTGCCCCCTCCAGGCAGGAAGATGCCAGAAGCTTCTAGAAAGCACTAGTCTATTACAAAGAAGTGATATTACATCAGATCATGTTTTGCTACAGACTCACCACCAGAGAGTGCTGATGAACAAAATAAATAGCTGACCAGCAAGGCAGCAAAAACAGCATGTAACAAATCTCCATTTACAAATGATATACTGTGCTTTACGTAAAATACTCATACATAACACAAGATACAAACTCAAAATGAGTCAATCTTCAGGGATATCAATCTGTCCATTTAGGAAGCACAAGTGATTGTGAATCAGTTTCATCTGCTTTGTTGCAAATGAAATTGACAACAGGTGCAATGGGGAGGCAAGAGCAAGACAACCCCCAAAAAGGGAATGTGTTTCTCTAGTTTTGTGTTTTCCTTTTTCCTTGTCGCAACTGGCAGCATGAGGCAGTACCTGCAGTCCAGTCAGATTGCACAGGTAGTCCAGCTCCTCCAGGATGGCACATCCATACGAGCAGTTGCAAGAAGGTTTGCTGTGTCTCCCTGCACAGTCTCAAGAGCATGGAGGAGATACCCGGAGATCGGCCACTACATGAGGTGTATCTGCTCCTTTGTGCAAGAAGGAATAAGAGAAGCACTGCCAGAGCCGTACAAAATGACCTTCAGCAGGCTACTGGCGTGACCAAACAGTCAGAAACAGACTCCATGAGGATGGCATGAGGGCCTGATGTCCTCTAGTGGGACTTGTGCTCACAGCTAAGCACCATGCAGCTTGATTGGCCTTCGCCAGAGAATTGGCATGTCCGTTCTCTTCACCGATGAGAGCAGGTTCACACCTGGGGTACTGGCTACCCCCTCACAGCTTCACCTGTGACATCTGAACTTGACTAATTGGCTAATGTCAGTCATGTTGTTTCAGTGACCACCTTCTTTTTTTAGCTATCTATAGCAAGCTTGACCACCATGAAGCATGCAAATTTTCAAATTGATTGGTCAACTTACTGTATATAGTGCCACCTATGAGAGGATTTGCACCAAATTCACCGCACATGAGTCTCATGGCCTGTAGATGACAGATATCAAGTTTGGTGTTATTAAAAAAAAAACTTTTGCAGGGATATGTGCCACTTCCTGTTTTGATTGTAACTTAGCGGAAGTTGTTTCCTTTACAATTGCATTTTTATAATCACATTTTCTGGCAATCAAAATTCTTTCAATAACTTTCAACCATGAGGGTCAAAAGACTCCATGTGAAAAGTTTTGTGTAAATCAGACCCATGGCCTGGGAGAGGTTTGAAAAAGGTTTCGTTTGTTTCACAATTTTGTGAGAAAAAAAAAGAAATTATTGGAGCAAATAGGCAGGGCCAATGTCACAAGATTCAACTTAATTCAGGGAATGCGTGCATGTATTGTGCGATGCAGTATGTGGGATTCACAAGCCAAAATGCATTTACCTTGATTATAGCGCCACCTGCTGGTGGGCATGAGTCTATTTTGATGTCTGCGGTACGTGCACTCTTCTGAACCAAGCCTAACATTTCCATTACATAACTTTTACAGTATATGCTCCAGTTCCACCTTTACTGATGGATAAAATTAAAAAATCTGAGTGATTACAATAGGGTTCCAGTTGTTGTTGTTATTATTATTATTATTATTATTATTATTATACAAGTATCCATTGTGGGTGTTGCCTTGTTGTGATGTCCTCATCAGACCACCCAGGACTGCACTCAACAGAATGGCTGGAGACTTGTCAGAAATCAGTACAAAGTCTGTACAAAATGTCTAATTTTATAAGTCAGCATAGTTTTCGCAATGATGGTGTGATTAGCAGCTTTGCATAATTATTTCAATGAGCGTGTTCCCAATTTCTGCATTTCATTAGGGAAAAAAACGACACCGTTGGTTCTAATTTAATTTCAAAGCATTTAATTAGCATTCTATTTCTGTGCATGAAAATGTGGATATTTAGCAATAATTAAAAATTGGCCTACTGCTCAATGAATTAACAACGGCTTTTAAGTGTGAGCTACTGAGAATGAAATTGCGGAAACAAAGCCTGCATTTCTGTTATTTTTACCACGCACTAGCTCTGCGCATTTATCTTTCTAAATTTGGTGTAAATGAGTATGTGTGATTTAGTTTTCCTCTTCAAAGAGCCCCCTTCTACTTCTTTTTCTCCCACCCTCTCTCCTTTTCTTCCTCCATTTTGGCTCCATCCTCTAATATTAGCATGGAAATGAGTTTTCTTTAATTACATCTTCGAGTGTGAAATATGAAGATTAGGTTATTCACACTTCTTCTTGGTTGTAGCTCCTCAGTGAAAGATCACTCCCACAGGGAATCAAGAGTAAAAAAAGAGGACTTGTTTAATTCCTCTATATTGTGTAACACATTTGCCAACTCAGTAATGAGTTATGGTGAGAAAGAAAGTAATTATGCTACAACTTTTGCCTGTTTGTTTACATTCATTTATATTCTCCGCGTCCGTATGGTATTTATTGGATGGACAGCTTTTTGGGTGGAAACCAGGATTTCGTTGGATCTGACAGGCACGAAACCAAGTAACTTCACTGGAAAAATATTTAAATACCCGGTTTAACACTAAGCTCATGCCTTTAAACTAATATCAAATTTAATCAAACGCTATGTGTGCAATAACCACTCACCTCGTTCCAAGACTTTTCCAAAATATTTACATTTAACATAACTGCATTTTTGAAAATCAAACCAATTGACTCAGCAATTGATCTGTGGCTGGTAGCGGTACTCCACTGTGAATCTGTCACTATTTTTCAGCAAAACACATTAGGCTAAGCAATTGAAGAAGAGGTGTTTTGATGAAAATTGCTCAATCAAGCACAGTTGAAAGTAATTTTACTCATAAAATATGCTCACAATTCAATCACTGCAATCATGTGATGTAGTCTGAAAAGTCTTTAGGTTGAGGTTTAATAATTTTAAAAAGTATTACACCTGTGATCTCTTGGTTCATGTGTTCAATCTGATTTTAGTTATGTTTCGTTTCCTTCTGCTGGGGCTGACGACAGCCACCACCACCAGGCAAAACATATCATTTTTATACATTCAATAACTCAAGCAGTTTTAATGGACATCCTGCCAAATCCACTGTCAACATTGCTGCTCCATGAGGTGAAACTGTACATTTCCATATGATTTAAGTCAAACTGTTTTAATGGGAATCAAATCAACTTTGTTGTGAACATCTTGGTGCATTAAAGAGCAATCTTATTGTTCTGATGACACTATGACAGTTCCTGTAGCACCACCCTTTGGCCAGACTTCATTTTTTCCAAAAATGCAATGGGTCAAACAGTTCTTATGGGAATCAGGTAAAAGTTACAGTGAACATTTCTGGAGCTACAGTGGTTCCCCTGTTGATTTTCTGGACCCCACACCCTTTCTAGTAACGCCACCACCCAGCTGTCATCTAGTAGCAGAATTCGTCTAGTTTAGCAGGTGTGTGTGTGTGTGTAGGTAATATGCCCATCCTTTCTCTCAGGTGGATTGTCCCTTTGTACGTCTCAAGAAAGTCAGCAATGTGTATGCAGCATCAATTGTATTTTCACCACCAATGTTATAAAGCAGGAACAATGTAATATCGTATTTTTATTTTTTCTTAATAAGAATGAAAAGGCCTGGCTCCATGTAAACCACAGAACCTCCGATCACAGAGCATTCAGTATTTGCTGGGAAAAAATATGCACAAACAGTATATTTGAGTCAAGTAACACTCAATAAAATACAGTTTATTTCCTCCCGGATCCAGCAGTGTGAAAGCCATGCCATTGTTGAGCACTGATGTTTTTCCAGTCGTAAACCGTATGCATTAACGCTAAGTATGTGTTTGTGTGCAGAACTAAAACTTTGTCATGAGAAAATATGAATATGGGTCTGCGAATGAACTGCGGTTGTGCCGCTGTGAGAACTAATGTGTCAATTGATCCTTCTGGGAGGAAACTCCAAAAGAAACTAGAGGCTTTCACAAGTTGTATTTTGTTTGTCCAGTGAGACAGGGAGAGAGAGAAGGAAAGAGGGATTGGGAAATAGTTATATAGTTTGCACTATTCATTCAAATCGTCATTGCAAGCATTCCTTGAGTTTGCTTTGGTTGTTTGGTGTAACTGCCGTAATTTCAACACAATAACAGGAAACATTGTACAGTTTAATACTAGATTTGCATTACGGACCAGCCTGTTCTATCAAATCCGAAAATCACATGCAAGTACACTAGTTGCACCCAAAAACCGAGAAAGTGCACCTTCTTCCGAGAAATTCCCATAAAAACTTAGAATACACTGAGGTTTACTGAAGATTTGAGGCCAACTCGGTTAACCTCGGAAAAATTTTACCGAGGTAGACCAAAGTTTGTCTGCTAGGCCTGTGCTCACACCAGAACAAAGGAGAGGTGTGAAGACAGTCAAAACACACGCCTCATTAAAGACCTCCCTCCAGTACTGCAGTCCAAACACCAATTAATTATGCAAATTACCAGTACCGCCTGTTCAACAAGGTGCAGTGTAATTAAGCCAGGCCCTAGATGCAGTCTGGGTGAAGTACAGGCTTGCAGTACTGACCATTCCAAAGGTGCCCAATCCGAAATTCGTTGAATTTTCAGTGATAATTTACTCTGCGAATTTTCCTGCGTTTTTTTCGGCTACCAAATTTTTAATGGAAAACTATCAGAAAATTTTTTCGGCCACCGAAAAATTTTCAGATGTATGAAAAAACATGAATATTCGCCGAATTTTGTGGGAACTTTGGAATGGTCAGTACTGTAGTCCAGCCTGCCGTGTGAGTGTTGCATACAGGAACTGGCAAAGGGCAGACCACCACCATTATATTAATGTAACATATGGGACGCTAGGACCCAGGTCACCAGGTGGGAAACCTAGCAACAGCAGCCGCACAGTATATGAGACTAGGATCTCACAGGACTTCACAAGTCCATGTTTGTTCTCGTTGCTCACCCTCGTTCATGCTCTTGTTGCCGGCGCCGCGTGTCTGAGAAGAAAAGAGACAACCAGCACCTTATCTTCCCTAGCCTAGCTGCTGTACTTTACCTGTATGTGCTACACCTCAGCTCAAGAAGGCTGAACTGGTGACACACGTCAGCAGGGCAGCCACTGTTCTCTCCTCCCAAAGATTTTTGTAATTAGTGCCTCCTGGTTTTGTGTGGTTTCATGGCTCTTGCACCTGGATAGTTATGACCATTCACCTTCTCATGGTGTCTTAGAGTTTAATGTTTTCTCTAAAAGTGTGCAGTGCTCATTGTTAGTATTTTACAAGGTTGCAGTGCTCTTTAATAGTTTGTTTTAAGTGGCAGTCCTCTTTAGCAGCCCTTTAAGTGTGCAGTGCTTTCGAACCCTTTAAGCGTGCAGTGTTATTCACCTATGGTCCTGTGTTTGGTCAAACTCTCGGCACAAGTTGCTGTCTTTTCTACAGATACAAAAGTGCTTACCTTATTGCATATGAAATACTGATGAATAAAATTGTTATTTTTGTACCTAAGCTAAAAAGCCTCTGCCTGTCTTTGCCATAGTAAGCATTAACCTGAGTGGGAAGTGTTTGCTGTTGGTAGTCACACTGCTTGTGGCTCAGGGTCTCTCCCCTTAAAGAGAGTGGCATTGTCACACATTAGAACAAATTACTACTGGTGCGGGTCTTATTAAGAACAACAAAAACACATGTTCAGTATTCAGAATATATTCAATCTGCAAAAGCACCAATTTAGAAACAAATCAGATACACAATGTAATTTTTAAAAGGGGGGCACCTTGAGAGAAAGTGAACATTGAGGTGTTGTCCAAACTTAAGTAAACTGGGCAGAGGTTTTCCGAGTTGGCCTAAAATCTTCAGTAAACCTCGTTGTATTCTAAGTTTTTGTAGGAATTTGTCGGAAAAAGGTGCACTTTCTTGGTTTTTAGGTGCTAGTAGTGTAAGGATCATGAACTATTGTCACTACTGTTCGTTCATATGACAAAGCAGTTTCCTCAAAAGAAAGATGGGACCATATTCTGTCGACAGTTTGCGTGTGAAATGGACATTAGTGTGCTGGTACTTCACTAAAGGTTGAAATAAAGAAGCAATAGGATATCGAGCAGTTTCTAAAATTTCTCTACCTTCCAGTGACAAAGACGTTTTGTAAGTGGCGAGAGACTGCTGAAAGCCTCGAGAAAAAAAAACAATCGTGTGCAGTATTTGGATTTTCACAGCTAGTATCCACTGAAAATTGTAGCTCTAGAGCTCCAGAACAAGAAATGCATCATGGGCAAAGTCCTGATACTGTGACCTGGTGTACAATCTTCCATTCTCCATGAACTGTGACCAGGTGCACAGTCTTGTATTGTCATTACCATGGAGACTGCTGTTTAATTGTCAAGTATTAATTCATCTCACAGAGTAAACAGAAGTACAATGAGGACCATATATATTCTGTAAGGACAGTTTTAACACCAGCTGCTTTTTACAGCATAGTCTTGCTGAACAAATGTTGTACAAAACGCACAGTGTATAGTTCTCCTGTCTATAAATTATGAGCTGATGTATTATGCACAGTGCCTATGTTGTTTTCAGGAGTACAATTCTCATCTCTTGGGTATAAGCCAGACTATAGCCAGTGCAATTTAATTAAAGACTATGCAGAAGCATGATGAGTCTGGACAGGAGATCTAGGTACTAACAGTCAAGGCAAACTGCTGCTACTTCAGTTGCTGGCATGTTTCTGGCATACATCCTTAAAAAGTAAACTAGGATGATTTGCATGTTTTCTACCTTGCATTTTTTTAATAGCATTCAGTTTTCCCGTAACAGAGATATATTCACTGAAGTGATGTACCGTGTGTCATGCATCTCATTCAAAGGTTCATAGAAACCTGCAACTTTACAAAGCTATAAACCCAGCTTTTTCGCTAATATTTCAGTTAGCTTTTCACTAGAAATACAACCAGGGTTCTAAGTAAGCAGCTGCTGGCAACAGACTTGTAATTCCCTGCCTTTTGAGGTGTTGTTTTATGTACAAGGAACACTATTTTCACCTTTTAATGCAGTCATTAAAGTATGACATCTGCGGCAGAGCCAAAATAGTCACACTATCTCAGCTGCTCCTGCATTTCAGCATAAATCTTAACAGTAGAATATGCTGACAGTAGGTGTTCCAATTCATGCCTACAGGTGTAACATTTCACACATCTTTCAGTCATTAGTTTCTTGACTAAAGGTTTTGCTGTTTTACCACTTTAATGTCAAAATTAGTCTCATGCAAATACGTGAACTAACTTTCTCAAATGGTCACTCTTAAATTTAATGTGTCTTTTATACAACCCCAATTCCGAAATATTTGGGACAAAGTGTAAATTGTGAATAAAATCAAAACGCAATGACTTTCAAATCACACCAGCCAGTATTTTATTCACAATAGAACAGAGATCACAAAGCAAATGTTGAAACTGAGAAATTTTACAATTTTATCCAGAAAATGAGCTCATTTCAAATTTGATGGCTGCTACAGGTCTCAAAAAAGTTGGGACAGGGGCCTGTTTACCATGGTGTAGCATCCCCTCTTTTTTACCCAGAGTTGAGGCGTCTGGGCATTGAGGAGACAAGTTTCTTGAGTTTAGCCATTGGAATTTGATCTCACTCTTGTTTAATACAGGCTTCCAGCTGCTGGAGGGTTTTGGGTCTCATTTGACGGACTTTTCATTTAAGTATGCGCCAAATGTTCTCAATTGGTGAAAGATCAGGATTGCAAGCAGGCCAGTTCAGCACACAGACTCTTCTACTATGAAGCCATGCTGTTGTTATAGCTGCTGTATGTGGTTTTGCATTGCCCTGATGAAATACACGAGGCCTTCCCTGGAATAGATGTCGTCTGGAGGGGAGCATATATTGTTCTAAAACCTTTATATACCTTTCAGCATTCATGGTGCTTTTTAAAACATGCAAGTGTCCCACACCATATACACTAATGCATCCCCATACCATCAGAGATGCTGGCTTTTGAACTGAACGCTGATAACAGGAGGGGTGGTCTTTCTCCTCTTTAGCCCAGAGGACATGAGACCCATGATTTCCAACAAGAATGTCAAATTTGGACTCGTCTGACCACAGGACACTTTGCCACTTTGCTACAGTCCATTTAAATGAGCCTTGGCCCACAGAACACGGCGGCGCTTCTGGATCATGCTCAACAATGGCTTTGTTCTTGCATGATAGAGTTTAAAGCTGTTCAGAAATTGCCGTTTGTCCTGTTTGTCCCGCCTCCTTCTATGAGTTTCCCCGAGTTTCCGCAGGAGTTTACACGAGTAAGGAAAACAAATTTGATTGGGCGTTATCGAGCGGGCGGGATAATCAATGTTTAGGGCGGGACACAGTGTTTACTCTAGGTGACCCATAAAAAAAAAGACACAACACCACTGGCTATGAATCATGAAATCTGAAGTAACGAGACAATTGTCAGCCGGGAGTAACGTTAGGCTAGCTACGTTGGTAAAACTAGAAGTAGCTAACTTACAACTTACAATGTGTAAGATACTGGTTTATAAAAGAGCAAATGTCCACGTTAGTAGCCTAGCTAGCAACTTACCGGTACTTTCGACGAAGGTGCCCCAACAGTGTACACTGTCGGGACCGCTGTATCCGTCAGGATTAGATCCTTCACCAGCCCAGCCGAGTATTGCCCGAAGTTTGAAAAGCAGGATTGTGTGAAGTGCCTTCCACACACCCTGGATCTCACTGACAGCCCGCTCTCGTCGAAGTGCAGGAATTCAAGCCAGCCGGCTCGTATCCCTGCATCTGAAGGGAGGCTGAACAAAGTAGTTTGGGTGGACGGACACCCAAGCAAACACCTCCTTCGTCCTCCTCCAGCCATGCTAGCTCACATATGCTAGGCTGCCTAGCTACCACTACTAACACCACTAACACTCACACACACGCTAACTCACAATCTCACCACACACTCACTCACTCAAACGTGTCCCTCACTCACTCTCTTGCAACTGCACACTAGATATTAACCAGGGTTGCCAATTCTGATAAGACAAATAAGCGACCGCAGCTTCAAAAACAAGCCCAATATAAATTAGACGATACTAAGACGGTGTAGACCTGGGGTGGAATCTCTTTCGTTTTGTTGAGCGAGGGGGGGAGGGAAGATTATCTTTCATTTAGTTGAGCAAGGGGCTAGGAGGGAGGACAGGTTCTCTGAAATTTCTCGTCGTGAGGCTGTGAGCAGACGGAGTCAATCAATGAATCGGGGGGGGAAATAGTAACCACAAATGTATAACAATTAGGTCGCTTGTTACACTTCTCTAACAAGCAACCATATTTTTAAAGACAAGCCCAAAAAAACCGCAACCCGCGACCCGTAATTTTTTCAAGCGACTTCAGGAAAAAAGAAGCCCAAAGTCGCGTATTATAAGCGGACTTGGCAACTCTGATACTAACTCTCTACAACCCACGAAACCGTTCACTAAAACTCGAAACCACTTAACTCCTGCAAAAACCACTATTCGCTATCAAAGCTTCCCGGTTTTTCTCAGACTTTTATATTGCAACGACGGTAGCCATTTGATTGACGTATGACGGATCCTGATATCATTGGCTGATGAATCGTGTGCAACGTGACGCATAATTCGTACGCCTGCATTATCCAATGCGAAAAAAAACTACCCCACTTTCACCCTGGATTTACTCGAAAATAGAATTTTGCACAAAGTTTGGGCTACATCGTCTGATAGATGAGAGATTACACTAATTGAAGACCTGGGTGCAAGAAGTACTTTAGTCACAAAATAACACTTTTGAGATATTAAGGGTCAAAGTTTTGAAAACATGCTGCAGATACTTTTTTTAAAAGATAACATTCAGTGGCGCCTGCTGCTAGTCCCAGGGGTTATACAAAGTAGACAGACACGTTTTTGTGGAAAAATAATGCTTTATTACGAAAAAAACAAAATCAGTTTCGGACTTTGGTACTTCTTACCATAAAATGCCTGGACTTCGGTACTTATTGCCATAAAATGCATGGACTTCAGTACTTTTACCACACAAATGCCGCTTCAATCATTTTATGATTGCCAAACAGTCATTTTTGCTACGCTTGTCACATGACACATACTAGCAGCTGATTGGACAGTCATGGACTTAGGCACTTGTTCCTGATGACGTCAAGGACTTGAGTACTTCTGCAAAGACTTGAGTATTTCTTGCACAAAAATTCAGTAGATTCAGGGAAGGCCGTATATCAGTATTGAGGACTTGAGCACTTATATTTGGAATTTTTTGGCTTTAAATGATGTACATGACACTCTACTTTATGGTAGTAGTGTCAGCTCATTTTTTGGAAAATGTGACTTAAGTACTTCTTGCACCCAGGTCTTCAATTTTAAGACCCATTGAGGGATCAAATTCATTTTTCTTTTCTGAACACCTTTAAGGAGGCATCTGTGGATGGCATGGCAGACTGTGTTTACTGATAGTGGTTTCTTGAAGTATTCCTGGGCCCATTTAGTAATGTAAATGACAGAATCATGCCGGTGAGTGATGCAGAGGCGTCTGAGGGCCCGAAGATCACGGGCATCCAGTAAAGGTCTTCGGCCTTGTCCCTTACGCACAAAGATTTTTCCAGTTTCTCTGAATCTTTTGATGATGTTATGCACTGTCGACGATGAGACCATCAAAGCCTTTGCAACTTGACATTGAGGAACATTGTTTTTAAAGTATTCCACAATTTTTTTTCACACAAGCCTTCACAGGTTGGAGAGCCGCTGCCCATCTTTGCTTCTGAGAAACTCAGCCTCTCTAAGACATCCCTTTTATAGCCAATCATGTTACACACCGGATGCCAGTTAACTTAATTACTTGCTAAATGTTCTTTTAGCTGATTGTCTTATATACTAATTGTTTTTTCAGCCCTTTTTTGCCTGTGTCCCAACTTTTTTGAGATCTGTTGCAGCCAGAAAATTTGACATAAGCTCATTTTGTGGATAAAAATGTAAAATGTCTCAATTTCAACATTTGAAATGTTATCTGTGTTCTATTGTAAATAACATACTAGCTCATGTGATATGATAGTCATTGCATTTTGATTTTACTCACAATTTACACTTCGTCCCAACTATTTTGGAATTGGGGTTGTAACACTTTGATGACAGGAACACAGTTTTAAATAATGATACTCATACATAGAGTTTGACATATGTGCTTGGGGGAGCACTTTGGTGGGGGGGCCGTTCTGGGGAAGTTCCCTTGACACAAAGGTCGAGCAGGGGGCCAAGTCACAAACATGAGGTCCTCTGCTATTTGTGATTAGGCCTCAACAGGGAGGAGGTACTGCGTGCTTTGCCAGAGGAGGAAGGGGTGTACAAGACGATGCACAAGTGTCGTTTTTGTGATGTCCTTCTCTGCAATGTGGCAGATCGCCTCTGTTTTGCTTAGTGGTTTGACTTACAGAGGAGTTGGGCACTGCAGGACTGAGTATGTAGCCTCATGTTTCTTGGCAATCATTTTTCTTGCAGTGCAAACATTTTGACAGTAAAATAAGCATTGTTTTCTTTTTTTTAAAATGCTATGTGAGGGGCTGATCGAGTTTGGTGAAAAATTGACAAATTTCAAGACTTTGTAATGGAGAAAAATAATTTTTTGGGTTTGGAGAGATTTTTGTAGAACATTGATGTCCATCCTCATCTACTTGTATATTGGTGGACTCATGTTAATTCCCACTTGAAAATTGTTCATTCATATTAAGCTTTAAGAGTCAGAATGGTTGGTTTGTGGTAAAATGTAATTATTATGTCATTTGGAGGGCCACTAGGAGAGTGCATTTATTTCGCTCATGGACCATTGTTAATTTTGAATATCACATGAAGATGAAACACAATTTATGATCTTGGAAATATATTTTTTACCGCCAAGCTTTTTTTGATTCTCAGTACTTCTTTTTGAGCAACTTCAATGTTGAATTTTCAGGAAGATTCTTTGATTCTGATCTGGTGTGTGGTTAAAATGACACTCAAGATGAGCTTGAGTTGTTATGGTACGGGGTGTGGGATAGAGTTTGTAAGATTGAATTAAAGTTAGAGGCCCCATGAGGTGAGAGACAGATCACAGAATGGAATTAAACTGTTATATTTGTTGTGCATGAAGACACTGCAAATATGCCTGCATGCTTCACGCCCTCTGTTTGCGTATTGCCACTAGACACTATTTATTTCATTTCATGCAACCACTGCTGGTGGTATAGCCAAGCCAAAATGTAGTGTAGCTACTTAAATAGAGTCCAGTTTATCGTGGTCTAAATAGAATCATCACACCCAACTTTCACCAGCCAGGTAGGTCTGGTCGGCCCATTTCTGTGCAAATCGAAATATGAGCTTATCTCATCTTGTCGTTGCATTTGACCACTCTACATCAGCTATGACGGGTCCTACTTTCAAAGCTAAAAACTGTGGACTGGGTGGCCTGTTTTTAAGTGGAATTATCACTGCGCAGATGTTGAATGACAAACTGAATTGATCTAGCTTTAAAAAGAATCATAAGCATATGATATTGACAGGAAGTGCAGAGAGGGAGAAATTATTCTACATGAACATGACGGGGAATGTTGTTGAGTAGGAAAAAGTCGATGTAAGTCAAAAAAAAAAAAAAAAAAAAAAAAAAGAGTCACTAGCAGCCCAAGTTCCTTAGTGAAATAGTATCAGAAACATGATTACACAGTACAGAGGCACTTGTAAAGAGGGTACATTGTGTGATCAATATGAACGTGCCCTTGCCTGCAGAAAGAGGTGATCTGGATAAACCCAGCCGGGATGGTTGGTGGGGGTTGGGGCACTTGGCCCTCTCACTTGCTGAAATGGGGTTGGAGGTAGATTGCATGGGGGCAGGAAGGTTGAGTGAGAGGTGCAGGACCCCAGGGCGGTTTAGTCACTATTTGGCAAGCAATTTTCAATTAAGAACATTAAATAATGACCCTTTGCTTTTTTAGCTGCATTTTAAATGGATTTTTTTTTTAGCAAAACAAAATTGCTCCAACAACTAAGCATCTCTGTCAAGAATGCCTTCTGTCAATCTGCCAAGGATAGAAAATTAAGAAAAGTTCTATTAACCAACTTACCACAGTAATTGTTTATTTCAAGACCATCCGTGTCATATCTGTATGTTTATTTTCCCTAATACCTTGTAAAAATTAATTGCTTTTAGCCTGATTCTATTTCAGAATGAAGGCCGTTGAGAAATGAGATGGAGCATTCAGATATGACGCCAATATTTTTCAATTCTCAATTCTTAAATGAAATTATTAATTTGTGTTTGCTAATTTATTTTGTGCAAGCCATTGACCGATTCATTTTTTTGTAGAGCTGAGGCTGTTGAGTAATGCCTGCATGATATTTCTGCATGCCTGTCTCCCTGTCTGTCTGCTGCCTGAAAGTTTGTCTGTCTGTCTGGGTTGGTAGTTACTCAAAATGGTGACATCATCTGCAGGACTGGCCAGGGACCATTTATTGTTTTTGCTATGATATATGAATTTATTGTGGATGTTAAACTGATCTGCACCAATATATTAAAAACCCCCTACTTCAGGCTTCAGGGAGATCTGGATGCCAGACTACTCATCAGACCCCTCTGAAGTCTATGGGAAGCACCCTTATATTGGCGCTGATCAACTTCCCTTAAATGTAAATCCAGCTCTATTAAGAGAGCCATCGTCACTGTTCCTCTGGCTGGATACAGAGAGAGAGAGAGAGAGAGAGGGAGGGAGAGAGATGGGCATAGGGAAAGGAAAGGACAGAGAGGAAGAATGGATGAAAGAAATTTACACAAAAAGCAGAAAGAACTGTTGGTAATGGGAGCTCTCAAGAAGGAATGATATCGCTTAAGAGGGGCTCCGCGTAAATATTGACTGGGGTTGTGCGAGATAGAAAAATCGAAAAATTTCAAATTTTGCTCAAATAATGCTTTTGGGTCGCTGATTACAGAAATATAAATCTTAGGTTGATTGGACAAATATTTATTTTCTAAGACGACTGAAACCGTTGAGCCCAGATTAGTCTATGGAAATCGACTAAAAACTGGGTCCGCACGTAAAAGAGTTTTTTCAGGCAACCGCACGCTTATGCCTAAAACAGATTAAATCATGCTAATCTGTCATGTTCTATGCTTATCTCTCTTCAGTTTCAAAATAATTGAGCAAAAACTAAATTTTTGATAGCGTCTTGAAATGCAATCTCTATGGGTGTCATTTTCCATAACCAGATTTTCCATAGTTTTCATGCCCTCTAAATCACAATTGCCACACTGTTGTTGATAAAGTCCTTATATTTATCAGATACAGCAACCCTTCTGCTACAAAATGGCGAAATAAAATTTTGGTTAACTCTAATTCCTTCCCGCTGAGAGCGCCAGACGCAAGATCCACTTGAGCGCCTAAATTGACCTCCTGACACTTTCAAGCTACGAGCCGTAATCAACAACAAAAGACCAAAAGCATCCTCTCTAGACAGAATAATTTGCTGAAATGAAGTCCCAGGTCCACATGTCTCAGGTCTTCACAAATCACATGTCCCAGGTCTTGACAAACCGCGGCACAAAGTTTTCTTTCAAGGATAAAATTGTAAATAAGAAAATACTGAAAAGATGAGTGTCGTAAGAATTATAATTACCTGCCTCAGTTTGTATGGACGTAGAAATGAAATGTGTGTCTACTTCACCCCTGGCAACCCATGTGCGCTAGGTCTGCGCGGCGCTAAAAATTTCGGGTAGAATGAACGATATGAGGCGCAAAAAAAATCATACCTTGTGCAAGGCATCTTTGTTGACAATTCTGTCCCTTTGTTGCTAGATAAGTACTACAGTGTTAGTGGGAAAAACCTGGTAGTGTTTAGTGAAAAGAATATGTTCTAATACAGTAAATGGACATCTAAACTTTGTTGGCAACTGCAGTCTTTCAGCACGTGTTGCAGTGAACTTATGTATGGGGCTTTGCGATTGGTGGAAACCGAGTTAGTATCGAGGTCAAGTACATTACAAATGTCCTGTAGTAGGCTCAAACTTAGCTGATTGAGCTTGCTCTGGCGGTTCATTTCACAGAGGTTATACTGATTGTGGGTGATAGGGTGTTGCAAACCTATATCGCGCACAATACATGCAAGGGTTTCGGCATAGTCCTGTTCTTCGTTGGCAGCCTTCGTGCGGAGTTCCGTCAACCCTGAACAAAGATTTCTGTGTCATCATTCATTATACGGGTCTGAGAGTTATATTTAGGTACAACCCCAATTCCGAAATAGTGGGGACGAAATGTAAATTGTGAATAAAATCAAAATGCAATGACTTTCAGATCACATGAGCCAATATGTTATTTACAATAGAACATAGATAACATTTCAAATGTTGACACAGAGACATTTTACATTTTTATCCACAAAATAAGCTTATTTCAAATTTTCTGGCTGCAACAGGTCTCAAAAAAGTTGGGGCACAGGCAAAAAATTTGAAATGAGCTCATTTTGTGGATAAAATTGTAAAATTTCTCAGTTTCAACATTTGCTATGTTATCTCTGTTCTACTGTGAATGAAATACTGGCTGGTGTGATTTGAAAGTCATTGCGTTTTGATTTTATTTACACTTTGTCCCAGCTATTTTGGAATGGAATGAGAAGATTGTATTATGTGAGAATAATCGCTGCTGAAGCAGTTATTTTGTCAGTTAACATGCACGGTACTTGGTGCAGGGGTGCGTGACAACAGATGTAAATAGAGGATCTCTCATGAGTGCCAATCAAAATGGGTACCCTTGAAGGTGCGGTCGCAATTCTAGAAAAATCCACACTGGTACAAGAAGATGGTATTAACACTGATTGATATATAGTTCTGTCAATAAGGTAATATTTCTAAATCTGAAACCAGTTCAGTATATTTGGATTGGAATATTAATTTGGTGATTTGATTGCCACGTTGCCACAAAAAAGAAAACTTTGCACCGCGGTTCATGAAGACCTGGGACATGTGGGTTTCCTATGGTCATGTTATTGTTACCATACGTCATGTTGATCGACAGAGGAATTCACTCCTCTGTAGCTTTCCAGTTCTGAAATCACTACAAGCACCTTCAATGCTGAGAAATCGCATATCAAGGCTATGTAAAGAAATGAATTCTCTCTCATTTCATTAGTATGTGAACAGCTCTGGAATTTACAAGTGCATGAAGTTTGTTCTGTAATTCTACCATTTGTTATTCATTTTGGCCCTGACAATTAATTTCGCAGACAGGGAATCGCGTCTGAGCAAAAATATATAACTCAAATCGCCTCTCACACGCAAAAAAAAAAAATGATCCTGAGAACCACTGGAACAGAATGTTTTCTTGTAATTCAGGTTTTTACTTGATTTCAGCTAATGATTCTGTCTAGACTGGATGCTTTTTGTCTGAGTTGTTGATTACGGCTTGTAGCTTGAAAGTGTCAGGAGCTCAATTTAGGCGCTCATGTGGCTCTCACGTTTGGAGCTCTCAGCAGGACAGAATTAAAGTTAACCAAAATTTTATTTCGCCATTTTGTAGCGGAAGTGTTGCTGTATCCAATAAATAAAAGGACTTTATCAAAGCAGTGTGGCAATTGTGATTTAGAGGGCATGAAAACTATGGAAGATCTGGATGCGGAAAATGACACCCATAGAGATTACATTTCAGGACGATGTCAAATATTTACTTTTAGCTCAATCAGCTCAAAACTGAAGAGAGTTAAGCAGTGGATATGACAGATTAGCGTGATTTAATTTGTTTTAGGGATAAGCATGCGGTTGCTCGAAAAAAAGCTTCCACATACAGTTTTTAGTCGCTTTTCGTGGACTGATCTGGGCTCAACGGTTTCGGTCCTCCTACAAAATACATTTTTGCCCAATCAACCCAAAATTTATATTTCTGTAATCAGTGACCCAAAAGCATTATTTGAGCAAAATTTGAAAGTTTTCGATTTTTCTATCTTGCACGACCCCAGTTGATATTTATGCGGAACCCTCTTAAGACAGGGCTGCCCAACCCTGTTCCTGGAGAGCTACCATCCTGTAGGATTCTGCTCCAACCCTAATTCAACATACATGATTCAGCTCATTAGCAGCTCGTCAAGATCTGTACCTGGGAAAGCAGGTGTGGTTTGCTTTGGTTGGAGTGATAACCTTCAGGATGGTAGCTCTCCTGGAACAGGGTTGGGCAGCCCTGTTTTAAGACAATGCTTTTATGTTCCTGCTTGCAACTCTCATGTCTTTTATATATCTGCGGTAAGAAAAGAAAAAAAAAACAATACGCGAAAGAAGGAGAAACAGCAGGGGGCATATCTGTACTTAGCAGACTTGTACTCACTGTGGTACTCTTCTTGGTTTGGTTCTCATGAATTTCCATGGTTGATAATTGGACTGGAGAATGGTTCTCAGACTCACCACTGACTTTGGTCCTGTGGTGTTCTCTGTGGCTCATTACCAGGGCTTATTTTTTTCCATTCTTTTTCTTCTTGCACCTGCCTTGAGAATCGATTGTGGCCCAGTATCATTAAATACATACCTATTCTGTTAAATGAGTAAGAAAATAGGGGAATGGAGTTTTCCCTAAGGTAACTTTAGTTAATGAAAGGTAATAACACCCTCAGCAGCAGGGGCGATTCAAGGATTTTTGAAGTGGGGTGGCACAGGAGGGACCAATAATCTGCTCAGAAATACGGGAAATACATGATAGGATAGAACTCAATGTAATTATGCTAAATTAGACACTTCATTTTCATTCTTAATTTTACTTCTTTTTTTTTCAATAAATTATATCCAAATACAATACACATTTTCTATAGGCTAAGTGTGCCACTTGTTTCAAAAAAACAATTCCAGTGCAAGACAAAACAAAAATAATACAATGGTGTTAGTACTTTGGAAATTCTACACAAAAATATCCATGGTACATATTATATATTTCATATTCTACCAAAAGTAAACAGCTGTTTCACACTGCAGTGTGAGTGTGTCTATAAATGCAGTGGTGTCAATATTCCAGTCCATTGTGCTCAGATTCCCTATGCCAGCCCAAGCAATTAAGAAGAGCCAGAGAAATAAATTTAATGGTAACAGCATACACCGTACCACAGCTTGAAATCTCAATGTCATTCATCTGATTGCTGCATTCTCAACATTCTCAGACTCCTAAAACTTCAGTGTTTGTTTAACCACATTATCTTGGGGAAATTTATTGTGATTTTATCCTTTAATCAAACATGAAAGACTATATCAAGAATATAGAAAAATTTAGATTTAGGGAAGTCTGTAGACACCAAGCATGTAAATATAGCTTATTGGGAAAGTTTCTTTATATTGCCTGTTGTGGTCGCTTTTGGTTAAGCACTTGCCACAGTTGAGCTGACTGCAGCATAATAGCGACCAGTGTTAATTTGCGACTGACGTTTGACTTTGAAACAACCCTTTTTCAATATTTCAAAATATAGAATTGAGTTTATGCATACCAGAGAGAGATGTGGTGATTATGGACCATTCTTAAATTCTATGCATACCATGCAATCCTATGTCAAAACACAGCGTTTCTCTGTTGTGTCCCACTGTGTAATGGGGAAGTTAGATTGCATGCTGATCTAATTTTTTGTCATTTTCCAAAAGATTATCTTTGTTGAAGGAAATGGTTGAAACAAATAAGGAGAGATGAAGGGCCAAAAATACAGGGGTTTTATGATCGTGATACACGTGTCCAATGGTTTTATTTATCGAGGCATTAGCAGTGGTCTGATCAGGTCACGACTGAAAGTATAAGATTCTATTTATCACATAACTAAATTGCGCAACTTAATAGAAAAAAAAAAAATTTACATTAGCGCCTGAATAGTAATTCCCAATATATGTTACCACTGAGCTAACGCCATCACTCTGCTAACTTACACTGCGGTCAAGTCATTACTTTCGCGTTTGAACTAGCAACGGTTTGTACTGATCACTTCCACATCATTAGTTGGGCCATAAGAGAAGTACTTAGGTTAGTTATCTATGTGATAGAGAAAATCTGGAACCAATACCGAATCACAGTTTTCCTCCGCTGTCAACTGAGTATCTGGCTGGCTAATGTTAGCTCGCTAGCTAACAAACTAATGCTACATAATGGTTATGGAAAGGTACTGTGAGCACGCTAGAAAAGTAACGTTAACTCAGTTATAAGAGTGGCGCTTAGCTAGCCTGCCGCTGTGCTAAGCCATACCGATTTAACCAGGGTGACAATTGGTATTCAGTTTGGCTAAATATTAACAGCATGGCTTAACATGGAACGATTTATTCCTATGCTCGAAGACAGTGATATTTCCGCAAAAGTGATATGTACCTCGGGTAATTTCAATAATATGTCATGTGTTGGGTAATGGGAAAAGTACTACAGTTATGTGATAAAGTAAAATCTGGAACAAATGCCAAATCACAGTTTTCTTTCATGGGCGAATGTTAAGGCTGTGGGAAAACGCCTTCATATTGGAAAGCAAGTAACATGCTTAAATAAAATAAAATAATGAGAAATAAAATAAATAATGAAATAAAAAAATAATGAAATAAAAATCATCAGATTGACAGCACTATAGCCCAATGGATTGGAACATTCATATTGTTCAGTTAATTTTTTTTTTTTTTGTTGTTTAATAATCTGACGTTGATGCAGGTTTAACATTATGAGAGCCTGGTTTTATCAGTTTATATGTTTTGAAAGGTATGTTTTGCCAAATGGAATGAGAGTTTCAGTTTTGTGTGTATCAGAGTGAACAACATAGGATATTGTTCTAATTATAAGAGTAATGAGCCCATAACCTGTGAAAGTAAATTTACTTAAATAATTGAATCATTGAGTTTCCAAAGGGCCCAACTCCAATGAATTAGAAATCTTGTAATTTCAGCCAGAAGTATCCCAATGACACTCTCTGGTAAAGAAATAAACTAAAAATATATGGGTCATAATATATGGGCAAAAAAATAAATCAATTTTCCCTTTCTTGAAAAAGAGTATTCCTTGGAGTTGGGCCCTTTGGAAACTCAAGGATCCATTATGCATCTCACCATGAATGATTTGTGTTTCCAATCTCTTGCCCAGTTTGCACACAGACTTAAAAGTAATGCATTTCTCCTTGTTCACTTTGATTTCTTTCATATGCTACTTCTTTTGTATTTCATCCCGCCTTTGAGCATAGGACGGGGGAGGGGATTAGGGACGTGGACACCAGTGGAAATAGTGAAGGGTGCACACCTTTGAGCATGCATGCATACCTTAATTGAGTTTGTTAGCATGTGATTGATACAGGATTTGAGGATCATTAAGTCCATGCTCGCTCAGTGAAGCAGCACTGTGCATTTAACAGGATTGAAGTCGGTCCCCTTCACGCCTGTCCGTGCCATTTTCTGTTACATTAAATCTGCAGAAGGGAATTCTGTCCCACAATCCCCCTTCCTTCCGAGCAGAGTCTTTCTGCCCAATGTGATGTTAGCATACAACGATAATGGTATGTAAACATTGACTTTTTAAACAGCTTAATTAATACCTCTCTGCAGCACACTCATCCTCATCTGACCCTTTTCCCTCCTGGCCTCCTTATACAAAACTCCATATGTCACTTTGAATCTTTACATTTGCAACAGAATGTATACCGAAAGAACTGGTATTCCATGAGTTCAAGAAGTTCTCCTATGGAGTTTTCCAGAGGCGTACTTTTTAATCTTTTTTTTTTTTTCAAATGTTGATTTAATTTTGTGAAGGAAAAATCAATTGAATTCTGTCACCATTATTAGTATGTACAGTTAATACCTAATAAAACTGCTGCTATTGGCATTCACACATTACACCTAACTAGCCATCATGGCATTGTTAGAAAATGAGGTTATGTTATTTTGGGGAACGTTTGTCCTTATTCTAATTTGGGGCTTGTGCAGTTATTAGTGACTCAATAAAACATTTGACTGTCAAGGCTGTGTAGTGTGGAGTTGATAAAATCATGGAATCACCTTATGCATAAAAAAAAAATGCAGAACTGCACAAATCATGGATTGGGTCTTCAAAGCTGCTGGTTGGTCTTAACCCCTTTGCGCAAAAATATGAAAACAAAATATGCCATATTTTCCTGTTGTGCATGAGCCTATTTAAGCTTTATAACTCAGTATTTGTGCCACAGAGACTTTGAGAAATTATTCCAGCGAAGCAGGACATTCAGAAATTCAATTACTGAATAGTTTAGGAATTAAATTTCAGAATTTACAGACGCCGGACGTCTATATCTTCGCAAAGGGGTTAAGCAAAGAAAGAATATCACCCACCAATTACAGTCAATACTGCTGTTTTGGTTTTTCATGTAATCTGTGTTTTTACAGTGTTGAAAAAGCATGTAGAGCACCATCGTGAACATTATAATAAGTATGAAGTTTCAATCTATTCTCACAATTACTGACCAGGGGATATACAAACCTTTACAAAGTTGAGATCATTAAGAAGTGTTTGAAACTCTGAAGGAACACTGGTTTTACTTTGAATCATTTACTGGAATACTGTCCTTAGTTTTAAAAAAGTTCTCATTTTGTAGCTATAAATATGTTAGTACATTTTATAAAGGAATATTCAAACATGTTCTAAACTGGGCCTAATTAGATCATTCACTTTATTTCTGTAGTCATGTTTACATTTTAATGTCAAGCGAATTTTAAGCAAATTTCAGAAAATTCTTGTAAAACAAATTTCGAATGACCTGCGTAACTGGCTTGGAACGAATAAACTCCTATAAACTAGGCCAGTTTCGCCACAAGATAGCGGTAGAGGACACTCTTAATGGTATAGAACAGCAGAAGAAGAAACCGTCGCAAAATGGCGGAGAAACAAACTGAAGCGAAGAAACCAGAAGAGAAACAACTGGAGGAGAAACAAGACGCTGTAAAAATGGAGAGAGGTCTACAGGACTTTCCTGCAATTAAGCAAATCATCATAGAGCTTTTCGGATAGCATGTTTGACACTGTCCGGAGTCTTTCAAAATGCACATAAGAATAGTGAGATGGAAACTCAACTTTTGTACTTTTTGAAAGACCTATCCCAATAATCTTACATTTTTAATGTACATTAGGCTTAAAATAGCTTGGAATTCTCAAAAAGAAAATTATTGACTAAAAGAATACCAAAATGGATGTGCAGTTTCTACTATGAGCTCATCAAAGAAAACTTTAAAGCTTTTGACCAAAAAAAGGTATGGAAGGTTCTCGCCCTGTCAGAAAAGATGCAGTACTAATGAATGGTTATTGAAGGGGGGGCTCTCACTAATTTGCGGAACTAATGCTTCCTGCACACCTGAAGCCTAAATGCACCTATGCACCTGTGCCAATATACGCACTCATTATTTCAATCATCCGGCTCTCACACAGAAATATTTAATGTTACAATGAAATGAATAAATGAAATTATTTCCATTGCATCTTGGCTCTGATCTCATCATTCTTGCATATGGGAGCATTTGCCTGAGCAATAAGGTTCTAATCCCCCTGGGACCTGTGCTGAGAGCCTCCAAGTGCATGCTGGGGTGGAGGTGGGATAAAATTTGCAGCAACAGCATTAATGGACAGTGAGCAGCAGCAGTGCAGAGTAGCTGAGGATGAATAAGCAGATTTTGCTGGTTTATTGTAAATAGAGCATCTTATTGGGATGGCTGATGTGCAATGTAGATCATGGGATGGTGGCAAAACTCGAGTTTGCTGTCTGAACTAACCCACAGGCTTTGCATCATGTGTTTCATTTATTGTAAATAGGTAGCATTTTTTTCTAAATGCTGTCTACCCTAGAAACTCCCTCACAGCTTGTTGCCTTTAGATAAAAATGTTGTTAAAGAAGAAGAGTTGCATATCCAGTTCTAACGATCAAAAAAGAGCATTCCCATTTATGACTTTTTTTGTGGATTTTCAATTGCACTAATACCAAAACAATACTGCAGATGCTTTATAAAATCACAGATGGCTGAATTTTCAGTTTTACTTTTTTTTCTTCTGGCTTATGATGCTCCCAGGCCCAGACTCTCTATCATGTAGTCACATATAACTATTAGGTCAACCTATAACTCTGAGAATTATATTGCTTCCACCACAGGTAACATATTTTTCTTATTTTAGTCTCTGTTGAGCTGTATTAGCTTAATTGTGCTCTGGAACACTGGTGACCATATATAATTAAAATTATTCCCTAAACCATGTAAAATTTCAAAGAGACTTCATAATAATTAAAGGTCAATGCATATAAAATTTAAAAAATGTATTTGTAGTCATTAACAATTGCTTTGAAACTTAGAACCCAAAAAATGGTCAAATCATAAGCATAATTACAGGAACAAGTGTGATGGGTCTTTGTTTCTCTTTTATTATTAATTTACAATTGTTTACAGGACCTTGAGTTGCATCAGTGTGCAAACAGCATTAGCATTTGATGCTTCGCTACATAATCACTCATCAAGTGCTATGGGCTTTTGCAGCAAATGCACAAATGGCCTTTAATCAGACATGGTGCCATTTTCTCACAATTCCACACCATCTTGTGTTTTCCAAAACACAGGCCTGTCAGCTACTGACTCTTTTCATTTGTAGTCACGGGCCTCCTGAACACAGAACGACAGCGGAGGAACCTGGAACGTGCTTGCTTAAAGAGCAACCAAATGTGCAAATGAGCGACAAACTACTCCGACACAAACTGACTATTTCCCTCCCATCTCCCCGAGCACAGAGCCAGTTCTGTGCCTCTCTCACAAGGCTTTCAGTCAGTTGTCACTGACATGGTTGGATTTGATCGGATGTCATGATGTGACGCTCCATTTCAGAAGGGGTGGCAATTCAAAGGGTACAGTGGGGAACAGCCAACCTAACTGATCTTCACCCTAGCCCTTGCTACTGCAATCAGAAAAAAAAGACTGCATGAGATGCAATTAGTTATTTTTTCGAAACTGTGGAATGTTGTGCATGTTTAACATGAAAACAACTGGCCGGTCAAACCTACAAAAGACACTTAGGTCATGCTCGTTTAAAATGCACATCAAAATCATGATATTCCAGCTCAGCTCCATGTTCTCGGTTGTCTTGAATGACCCATTTTCCTCTAGCACTCCTGCGCTTGAGAATGTGACATTAATGGCAGATTTAATGCACTAGTTACAAATCAGTTCTGGGAGTTTTTCTGCATGAACCAACAGTAATATTTTGTTTTGGTAAATTTAGCCAGTCAATTGGTTGATTCATAATATTTAATAGTGACTTGAAGTGGCATTTAAAAGGAATTTTTTTCCATGCTCAATAATACAGTGAATTGGATAAGTCAAATTATTTTACCCCTTGTACAAATCTAGGAATGGTTCAAAATTATCTCACATCAGTGACAGTTAATATTTGGTTGCATTCCATAAAAGACTGGTTGATTTACTTGCTAGTTTTACTGATAGTGATGAAATGAATGTTTATTCCACTACATTTAGGGAAGTTTGGACAGATCGTTCAGTCAGTGCTATAATTTCCACAAACCGCTGCTGCCTCAGTGACTATGTCCATAGTCAATATATTTTCTTGCAAGAATTGGGTTAAACTCTCGTCTCTCTGTTGCTGAAAACAAATACAGTACCGGCGTGGATAAAGGTTCCACTTTCGCCAACGCGCCGTTGGCCGTGTGGCAGCCGAAAGTCAGGTGGACGTGCCCTGCTCACTGAACCGAGAAGTAGAGTGAGTGAGAGAGAAGGCATGTTGGCCGGCCGTTTCACACATATCTTAGTGTAAATCCCCGTCGCAAAGAAGTCCAAATAAGTTCAGCGTTGAAATTTTTTCGTCGGACAATATGACGTCCATTATATTTGCAGTATAGTGTAAACGCCTGAAGAATTTTTTGCTACAGATTTTCTTTTGCGCAGTTGACGATATATTTATTTCCAGGAAAGTTAATGTCTGCAAATTCATCTATTTTTGCCGTAATGTTTGCCACTAAGGATTAAGAAATGAAACCTTTAGTTCTAAAGCGCCATTATCGGAGAAAGCTAAACAACAACAACATGTTTTGCCACCACTTCAATATTATTTAAATTATGAACAAAACCCGCACTTCTGAAAATAGAAATAAAATACGCAAATATCTATGTAGTTGTAACTTACAATAACGGTGTCACTGTTTCCTAAGTCCGCAACAAATGTTTCGGCCTTTGGAAATCCAGAGGTTTTAGTCCTCGTTTTGTATAAGCCGAACAACTCTCAGTCAAGAAAGCGGTGACTTGTTCAGTCGGATCAAACGGTTGAACGTAAAGTGTGCTAACTTTTGTTGCCTTTTACTCATAATTTGAGAGCTAATCTCAAGAATAAACTTTGGCTGTTACCGACAAATTAACGCGATAAAGCTCTTCTCAGTTGCAAGTGTTATGGGGTAGCGCGGATTAAAAACTGTTCTCACAGCGGGACTGATTATGTTTTCACATTTGTGAGAAATTATCACTTATCCGCCTTAGGTATAGCCTACTGTGTAAAACATTTATATTCAGATTTAATGGTATAGATATCTTTTTGCAAGCTGTGTGCAAGCCAACGTCTTACATTATTATGACCAATATTTTGCCACGGCAAATTATCGACATTTACAGTGACACAAGTAAGATTTAAAATTTTGGGCATCCACCAAGAAATTATGAATGTATTAATAAATATTTTGTGACAATAAATGCGTAAGTCGTCATCCATAAGGAAAGTGTTTCTACTTCATGACTACTCCTACTTCTAACTGCCTCTTATAGAATTAGATATTTTAAAACTCTAATAACAAAAACATCAATTGACTTGTAAATAAGTCGTATTCGAAACAGTTGCGGTAGTTTATTCTTGGCAAAATTCAAGGCCTGCAATAACATTTGGTACACACCAGTCATACCCAAAAACCGCTCCCCCCTATCGACAGTCCCCCCCCAAATTCTGCCTGCCAGGACTACACCGACACGTGTTGTAATCCTACGTCACCCGCCAGGCCGATCAGAGAAAGGTGGATGACAACGCGAAGCCAACTTCTTGTTAACTTTAGCGGTACCTTTATCCACGCTGGTACTGTATGCATCCAGTTATACCCTTGGTTGAGACAAAAAACATCTATCTCAGCATGCTAAGGCATTGTGGGTGCTGGAGACCAATAAGAACAGACTGTGTTGGGATTTATTACATAAAGAGATGGATGTGTTTCATAAGGTTTATTTGATTTAAGCTAAAGAGTCAGAAGTAGAGAGTTAAAGGAAAAAAATAGCCAAATTATTGATACTTCCTTGTATGATTACCGCCATTCGTTTAACGCTTCCAGAAAACCGTGGAAGATTGAGACAAATGAGTGTTGCTTCTGTTTCCCTTATTAAGTTTCCACCTGACCTATTGCTGTGAAATATACCGTCTTGCTGCTGCTCATCAGGTACACTGTAAGTTCACTGTGGAGTGTGTGCTTTAGCCGGAGGAATCATAACTAAAAAAATCACTCCACAGCAGGCGACCCTGGACTATTGCCCTGCCCAGATCAAACTGTTTTGTTTTGTTTTTTGAAAATTGGGCAAAAATAAAAGGCTGATTGTACCCTCTGTTCACCCATATCCCCCCTGAGCAGCCATTAGTATTTCACATTAACAGGGACCTAGATGTCGAGCATTAACGTTTTCCTCATCAAATAATGTTTTCCACATTAACCTGCATTTGACTTTGAACACTGTCATTCAAACACAGGCCGTAATTTGCTCATGTGCACATGCGTAGTTGGGTTTCTTTGATCTTTATAAGTGTGTCTGAGTGTGTGTGCACATCAGGTTGGTGTCTGGATGGCTGAAGGTAAATGTGGAATATACTGAGTGGATTACAATATGTATTTCCATATATCAGTATTCCTTGAATGTTTGTGCACTTGCATTCATGCAAACATGTAAGTACACATGCATACGGCATACTGTGAGACACTTTTCAGCACTGTGTAACAGTAATGAGCTGGAAAACTTCTGGAAACTTCTCCACTTCTGTTTTTAAAGAACAGGATGTGACTGCTTCTTGCCGGCTTCTCTGAACCTTTTTTAGGATCTTTTAGCATCCAGGATCTTTTTTTTCTGTAAAAGCTACAGCAGCCTTTCACAAAGTTTTGAGACGAGCGAGGTTAAGCTTATTGTCTTTCATGTTTACTGGATTATTGTGTTTTGCTGCACAGCCAAGTCAGAAAAATTGTGATCTTACAAACCAAAAAAAGGGTTTTGCAGATGGAATATTTGGAAATATCAAAAAGATTTCCGTCAGGAGATGGCATTGAGGTAATCATAAAGAGTGAAGCTTCATGTCTTGATGCTCCCAGCCGCTATATTTCACTCACGGCCCCATACAGAACTTATCCAAGCTTTATCTGTTATTGAACAATATACAAATTTGCCACATAATTCAGCTGCAGATTTCATGCATGCTTTGCCCCCAAGCGTGAAAAATTTGTACTTCAATGAACATAAACTTTTGTTTTAAATTTCAACATTTGGGAGGATGTGTTTGGCATATAGGGTGGCTTACTTTCGAGAAATAGAGTTCTCATTGGCACAGGTGTCAGCTCAAAAAAAGAGAACTTTGGCCTGTTGCCAGGGGCAACTGGAAGGGTGTTAGGCCTTGGGGTTTCCTCTTTTAAATGAAGATGCATTTAAGGGTGCGTGGTGCCTTGGCAGAAAATGCACATGCTCTGGTATGTATTGATGAATCATAGCATTATTTGTGTGTGTCCCTCCGTGAACATGTGTACATGAATATGTGTGAGTGTGACAGTGAGAGTGAAAGAGAGATAGAGAGAGGGAGGAGAGATAAAGAGAGCGAGCTGGGAACAAAATGAGGGAGATAATTTCGTCCACACCATTGCATTCTGGGCTTTTTGGAATTATATGTAAGCAGCTGAGAAGCAACATCTCTATGGCTACACCTTTTGTAAGCCCATACTGTGTGTTTTTATATTTGTCGACTAATCAATGACATTCATTGCGCATTTACAGGCAAAGAGGACGACTTTTCTGATTTCACCTTTCATAAATCATCAATAGAAGAAATAGATAAAGGGATTTGAGAGTCATGTCCTCTGTACAGGCAGTTTTCCCTTCCCTGCAGCGAGAATCCGCACTAGATCTGCCAGCTTCCCAGCAAGACCTCTGAATCCATTCTGTGTCTCAGCTTTTTCTCCTCAGGCCTCCGGGCTGGTGAATTCTTGCAGATGTGAATAATGTAATTATCCTCAAAAAAGGCCACTGAGAACGAAGGTAACCAGAGCTGCAAGACAAGTCACCGGAGATGAAACAAGAACCTGATTTACTTTTTGTTAGAGCTTTTTCTTTCTTTGAAATGTTTCCTTCAGCTGCATAGTCAGTGTTTACGACCATGTCCAGGGCTGTAGAGGTAAAGGCAAAACTTTCTTCAATCAACCACAGAGGGGTTTCATGTGGTAAGACTGTTATATATATATACATACAGTAACGTTGCGCTGCATTGGTAACTTGCAGTTTTGTGGAAAAGTGGTTATCGAAGGCTTACTTTTGCAATATACAGGCCTGATTGGCGGGGGCAGGGGCAAAAGGAGACAGGATATGAAGGGGACTAGGGGCTTGGGATGAAGGGGATGAAGGGCAGGGGATAAAAGGTACTAGGGGCAGGGGATGGTGGGAGCTTAGGGGCAGGGGATGAAGGAAACTGGGGCCAGGGGATGAAGGGAACTAAGGACATGGGATGAATGGAACTAGAGGCCGGAGATGGTGGGAATGAGCACAGGTGATGAAGGCAATAAGGGGCTTGAGATGGAGGGAATTCAGAGACAGGTGATGAAGAGAATGAGGAGCCACTGTCAAGGAGGAGACTAGTGATTAGGACACCAGCAAAGCTGAATGTTGATAGGCTGACACAGCCATAGGTGTGACATATGTCCCTATGTACAGGCAGGGATGCAGCTGCCACGTCTTTCAATCAGCAAAGGTAGGCTAATGAAGCGAGCTTTATTATAAAATGCCTACAGTGGGATTTGCTGGCAAACTGCAGGGTGTTGAAGTTGTGTGTGTCTGTTGGACAGACCTTTGGCTGCCTCAGTGTTTGCATTTTTGGTTTCTGTCGAACTTGTGAATGTGTCGATGTCTATTTGCTCTGAGTTAAATTAAATGGGTATTACCAAGTTCTAAATTAATCAACAAAAAACTGTGTATTTCTGCCTTGCATCTCTGGCTACCTCCAGCTCTGCACCACAAATGTGGATGCCCAATACAGAATACCTCAAGATCAGACTTAAATCAGAATAATTATGCAAGACCGTCCATTACTATTGTGGGAATTTTTGATATTGTATTCCTGTAAGAAAACACTCAGAGACAGAGATAGTGAAAACATTTTGCCTTTACTACGTGCGCATGTAGGGTCCCCGTTACATGCAAGAACAAAGACAAAGAATTCCTCTTTTGCTTGAATATTTGTATGAGCAGAATGTCATAATCCCCTCCCTGTGGGACTGATTCATTACAGCTGTGTGTGCGCATCCCACGTAGATTCTGGCTCCATGAATCTCTTCGGCCCAGGGAGAAGGAGTTTCTCCCCCCGCAGTGATTTACGTTTCCTTAGGTCTTATCTAGGTCCAGCAAGCTACACAGGAACAAACTGTATAGAGATAAACAGTCTGGCCTTGCAGGTTCCCTAGGCTTCAGAGGGAATACGCACATCTCATCTCATACAGTTACAGAAAGCACATTTCATTACGTACAGGTTAGATTGCAATGATTAACAATTACACAGAGCCAGGCCACAACCTATTTCAATCAAGGACAAGCAATTTATTACTAAATTAGTAATTTATGACTAAATTCCTCTCACGTTTCCCTCCTCTTTATAATTGATTACCCGCTAACATGCTACTTCTCTCGATTTCCAGCATGTGCTTCATTCAGGGGAAATATTCTACCATTTGAACAGGTCCCCTATTTCTATCACATCATTATATGGCTCCTCCAGCTCCTCAGGCAGAGCATGTCCTTCGTCGATGTCCTGTAACATAAACATCTGAAACTGTGGGTTAGCATTCAACATTTTTGATATGACTCTTTTCATTATTGGAATCCCACAGCAACTACAAAAGAGTAGTACTGCAAATCCTGCTGCTATGAGGCTCAATGTAGACATTGCAGCTCTCCACCCCCCAGAAACGAGCCACAGCCACCAGGGTAAGTTAGATACATAGTCATTCAGCTGTGCATCTGATAGATCTTTCAAATTTTGCAAGGCCTGATCTATTACTCCTCCCTCCTCATCATTTGCTGGTATGTAGATGAATTTGAGGTTCCTATGATCTGACACACTCCTCTCTGCGCCGCCATCAGCAGATCTAGTACCATCCGATTCTGCAATGTCATTAATCAACTCTCGCTGTAGGCTTCTAGTTATATTACGGGTTTCATTTACGAATGCACTTAGACGATAGTTCACAGTTTCCGTTCGCAACATTACCTTTCCAACTCCCAGCTGTGGGAACAGGGAGAGGGCGATCTTCCCCCTTACTGACCACAGCTTCGCCTCTGCTGGAACACTGGATTCCCAAATTGGGTCACGTGGTGCTGCTGCATTTCGTCTCCATCTTGTGGTTTTATTATGCACACTCACAATGTACGTGTGATCATTTAATTGTACATAAGCACATACCCCTCCCCAATTTGGTGGTAATGCTACATATATCTGATGTCCACACAACCATACCAACCGTCCACAGCTCTCGTTCCGTTGCAATACGGTGCCCGTGTGTTACATATCGTGCCATTTGGACTGTTCCCTTGACCAGGGAAAAAGGCCTTGTTGGTCATGCTCGCATATCCACAGAAAATCATTGGATTCCCCTGACACCCCTGGGTTACCCCCACAAATTCTGTGCCATTTCCTTTAACACATCGCCAAAACTTCTGCCCTGGACTATAATGGACTATCATGAGTGGGATATTAGAACTCATTTCCCAATTTCAGATATCCATCTTTGTCGGCGCAGTATTTTAACCTAAAGTTCATTGTTAGGTTGAGCGGCGGTGTGCTGGGATCCACTGATGTTAAAGTACCATGAGCAGTGGACACTGCAATAGTGACTGTTCACACTCATTGTGGGCGCCGTGACTTGTAACACCTCTACTCTGGGTGTAGATATGGAGGCTGGTAGATGTGTGCACACATAACATTCAGTACGGTTAACAGAACGTGCCGTGCCATGCTATTTGCATATCTCCACCGTTAATTAGTAGCATCCTGGTTCATCCAAGTGGCTATCCACACCTGCATGCCTTCTTGCCCTGGGCGAGTTTGGCATGTCGCCTGCACTTACCATGCATATTCCTAGGAGCAACATACACAGGGAGAAGTAAGCCATTTCATGACCCAGTCCGGAGTCTCTACTGACTGAGCATAAATAAGTTCTTCACCCCTTTTGAGACGGGCAAGCTCTTTATGCCACGCCCCCCTTTGTAGTTGGACTCCCTCCAAGTCTATCCAGACTTATTTAGATGCACCTACTCATCAGCTGGAGGAGATACTACCTTGCAGTGTGACTGATGTATCCATGTTTCTCTCTCCTGTATCCTCACTGCGGTTGGTGTCGTCAGGAGCACTTGATGTGGACCCTTCCACGTCGGTTAACTTCACTTCTGCTCTTTACCAACACTCCGCACCAGGATCCAATCTCCAGGCATTAATCTCTCCGAGTGACAGCTCCGCTACTGATCTAGGAGGAAGCACATTTCGAATTTAATTCTTGTTAATCAACATTCTAATCATGTTTTGCCAAGGTTGCTTCTTCTACTTGTGTTCTCTGCAATAAATGTGGGAATTAAAAAGGTTTCCCATGTACTACTTCATAAGGTGACAACCCCAATGACTGCTGTGGTGTTATTCTCATACTGGTTAGTGCCAATGGCAGACATGCAACCCAATTCCATTTAGTTTCTGCCATGGCTTTGCGCAATTTTGCTTTCAATATACACTTTGGAATTCCCCAACTAGGAATAATTTCTCTACTCAGGATTTTTTTGCTACTGTGATTGCCACTAATAGATGTGGCTGGGAAGGCTTCTACCCATTTAGAGAAAAGTCATACCAATACAAACACATACCTTTCCCCTTCGCACCGAGCTATATGTATGAAATCCATCACCCATGTGTGGAATGGCTCTGGGGGTGTAGGGATTGCCCCCTTCTGTACTACTACACCTCCGCTTGTGTTAAAACTTTGTTATGTTGGGTATTTCTTAATTTTTTTTTTTTTTTTTTTAAATAAGTGAGTATAGTAACTTTGATCTATTAACCCCTTGATCCCTCCTCTTGGTACATGGCACTGCCCTTTGACTAAATCTGCAGCAGTATGGAAGAGAGATTTCGGCAATGTAGGCTTACCATTATGTCCCACCCACCCGTCATCAGTGTGTTCTGCTCCATGTGATGTCCACTGATGTTTTTCTTGTGGGGGAGCGGCCATGCTCCGCTCTCCGCAGGTCACGTGAAATTGACACTTCAGATTGGAGTGGTAGCCCCACAAGAGTGTGTTTGGCTGCCACCTTTGCTTCTCTGTCTGCAAAGGCTTCAGCCAAACTGATTGGGTCAACATTTTTGGTGTGAGCTATCAGCTCTGCTGCTTCTGCAGAGTGAGTAGGTTACAGAGGGCCACTATCAACACTGCTTTCATGAGTACAGACAGCATATCCAACACATGGGTTACCTTTATCGACTCTTGATGCCGAATTATCCACTAAATATTCAATCTCAGGGTTTGATAGAGGGGTGTCCTTGAGTCCAAGACATGGAGCAGTATTAGATAGGACTTCTTATAAACAATGGGGAATACCTTTTTTTTTTCAATGAATTATGATTAAGCAATCCACCTCAGTCTAGGGTTCCGCTAAGAGCGTGGAGTAAATGCGCAGTCAGGGCTTATTAGCCCCAACCATTGTTACAATTCCACAAGTCATCAGCAGAACCGGATGGAGTTGCTTTAGACAATGTTACAATATGCAAATTTTTTATTCACAAAAAATTGGTTCATATTTAATATTCAATTAATAGTTTTCCCGTTGGGCTCCCAGCTCATAAAGGTCAACTCAGTCAGTACCTTTTATTTGATTGTCTACTCAATCAAAAACAAATTTAGAACACTTAGATCCTTATGGCAAGCAAAGTAATATGTGATCAGGTTACTAGTGGACTGTTTCAATTATATGGTGGTATCACCTTCTCAATTTAGTCTTGTTTAATACTCCGAAAAAGATTTCCCCAAATCTATTTCAGAAGGTAAACTTTTAAGCTGAAAACCCACAGCTGAATCCCCAGGTGGCCAGCTTATCACTTTCACTCAAGGTTATTTTAATCTCTTCTCTTCTGTAGTCTGTACTCTGTGGAAAAGTTTCAAATAGAATGAATTAGATGCAAACAATGAACTCAATTATCATAGTTTTGCTGCTTTTCCTCTCGCCTGGATTCTCTCCTGCAAAAGTCAAAAAAATCAGAAAGAGTTTATTAGTTAATTAGTTTCCTTGTATTGTTGCTCCACTGGTTGACACTCCTGTTCAAAAACAGAGAAAAGATCATGAATTTATTTGGTCAGGAAAGCTTTCAGTCTTTTTTTTTTTTTTTTTAATCACAATGCATCATTTGTCATAAAATTGATCCTTAACATGACTCCTTTGCTGGGCAGAATGTATTCTTGTGAAACAAATGAAGAAAATTCCACATGCAATTGCATTGCTTAGACGCCCCTTTCTCCCCTTCTGTTCTCTGACTTCTGTATGTTGACCTTTCACCTGTCTGTGTTCCCTTATCTGCTTTTTGGTAACCAAGGCTCCATTCGCTGTATTGTTTTGACTGCACATCTTCGTTTAAAAACCCATCCAGTCATCCTGTCTCCAATCCCGCAATAGTTCACTTGATTTTTTCTATTTTTTAATAAATCTAATATGAACAATTAAATTTCACACTAAATTTTATGTTTCCTGGTACTTTTCTGATCTTTTTCAAATAGCAATTGAACATATTCAATACTTGATAGAGAAACCTCTGTATCAATTAAATTTGGCCCACAGTCTCTTACTGTATATAGTGTTTAACAGTCTATATTTTCTTTTCAGAGATATGCTTCTAGCACACCAATCTCACACAGTCTAATTATTTACAGAAAACTGCTTAGATTTTCTAGCTCTTTACAATTTTACAAATTTGAACAAATTCAAATGGTGTAATTACTTCACGCTCATAGAGGATATCACTGGTGGTTTTTCTCAGCAATGCGTTGCTACCGCCAAATATTGGAGTATTTAAATATTGGGTTTTCTCCTGCATCAAATGGTGCATTTTTCTTTTATTCTCAATCTTATATTTTTAATCTCACTTATGCCCATTCTATGTTCTTTTTCTGTGAAGCTCTCAATACATGTAATCACTTTGTTTTAACGGACTCAACAATGTATTTCTTTCTCATACATTAAACATTTTCCCCGATTTTCACTTTTTACTCAAAGCAAATCAATTAGCCACATTAGAAACACTTGTACATGTTTGTGTAATTTACATTCAATTGTTACTTCCCCTAAACTTCCCTCTGTTAATAGTTACTGATCGTTTAAGAAGGGTAAACATTAATTTTGTCAAGAAATAGGGACTTTTATTCGGTTTCATCAGGAATAATTATTCTGTTTACTTCTGCAACTTTGTCCTTTTACAACTCCAGTCATTAAAATGGCTTAACTCCTACAAATTTGCACTGCCATTATACCCATTTTTCTTAGGAATTTCACTTTTTACCAATCCTGCAATTACTGTTAGGATTCCATAAAATACTGTAAATATAGGCTAATCAATGGGCACCTTAAATTATTCTTGAATAAATGCAAATTTTTTTGTAGACATCTGTATGAGCACTTCATGGAATAGAATGACAACTCTATTCAATCTAAAACCCTAGTCACACTAGAGGCGGAATGAGCCGAAATGCCGTCGGAATGAAAATTGTTTGTATATTCAACCAGACTTCAGGTTGTGTTCAGGCAGCAATTGAACCGCACTCGTACGGCATTCGAAGTGCACTCTTAATATTCTGACTGCATTCTAACAGCATTCTTAATATTCCTACTGTGTTCCAACTACATTCAAGCTGCATTCGAGAGCTAATACACCAAGAATGTGCAAGAATCATTTGAGGCGGGTTTGAAGCGCATTCTAAGTATTCGAACGGCATTCTTTCAAAGCTGTAAGAATTTTGGTCAATTTGAAATTCACGCCCAAATGTTGCACAAATTCTTCATTCCAGCTGGTTCTGCTTGATTCCTGCTGATTTTGAATAAGTATGACGGGGGCTTAACAAAGACAGAACTAACAAATATGCCAGCCATGCAGTTGTTTACAGACACTCACAGAGTTATGTTTATTCACATTTATTTCCACACACACAATCTGAGCTCAGAAGACATACACACACATACACAAACACACACAGACACACACACACACACACCTCAGTGCACTTTCCTCTCTCACATTCATTCACATTGGAAAAGATCCAAGACTCAAATTTTCTTATGACCTGCTTAGATAACATATGCAGACAACGCTCTGTTTCAATAGCATTCAATCGGTAACTCGTTACAAATGGTTCAAACCACGCACGGAATGCCTGGTATCCCTGTTATGGATGAGGACATCCTTCCATTGCTACATACATATCTCCCGCCGTCCACGCGCGGTATACCCACTGTGTTTTGCCGCCACCCGCAGACACCTCCATTTGCGGCCAACAGTCTCATAGATTCAACTTCATCCTCATCCCACTACCACCAGACGTGGGAGTGCGCCGCAGATGCCCCGCATTATGAACCATTATAAACCATTATGCTGATGTTCTACACATTCTTCACTCACAGTCAGAGTCACTTCATCTGTCCCACAACAGTACAACAACACAGTCCCCCTTTACTGTTAGTCTGTCCCATAGTTTTAGTTTTACTCTCTCTGTCTCACCGCAATAAAGCCGAATTCGGAAAAATTCCATCACTCACCCGCTCCTCCTCTGTTTTATGGAGAATCTCCCTCCTGGCCTCACTACAAACCCAAAGAGCCGACACAAACGCTCTGGCTTGAGGACCTTACTCAAAAGAGCCCACACAAACGCTCCGAATTGAGGACTTTCCCTTTCGTCTCCTAAGACGACTGTGCACGGTTTTCAGATTCACCAGGGAGTGCAGGTGAGATATTGGAACCCCAGACGAAGCCCCCAATGTTGTGGGAATTTTTGATATTGTATTCCTGTAAGAAAACACTCAGAGACAGAGACAGTGAAAACATTTTGTCTTTACTACGTGCTGTAAAACCCACAAAACAATAACCAACGGCGGAAATTGTAGGGTTGAAGGTTTATGCGTATGGATTCCTAGTATTAGCACGCGCGACGTCCTGGCTGGTGCGAATCACAATAAAATGGATATATTTTCTCCGTTCGAACAACGGGGCACAAAAGCACAACGGTTACAATTAATCTGACTCCATAATAAATTTAGAATACCAAATTTAGTTATACCCTCGTTAAATATCTGACTCCAACTTAGAATTAGAATTTATAGTTTAGGGACACATGCGTGAATCTCGGGGCAGCTACGCCGCCAGACTCTTCCGTGAAAACCCAGTTACTCAACTGACGCCCCCGGGTAATAGCTCAGTTGCCGGATCTTAGTTCGGTGAGAGCTCTAGAGGATGGAAGAAATTACCATGATAGTAGCAACTTTGGCATAAACATATCATGAACCCAGATTTATGCACACCACAGGGCCCCCTTAAGGGGATCGGCCAGGCACCGGCTTATAAACTCAAGAAAACCCTTAAGGTCAATCCCCAGGACCGATGCTACATAATGCGCACCACAGGGCCCCTTAAGGGGATCGGCCAGGTACCGGTTTATAAGCTCAAGAAAGCCCTTAAGGTCAAAATCCCAGGACCGATACTACATAAACCCTTTATATGAGTAGACCGTAACTTGCAATCCAACTTAAAGCCCATCACATCCTTTAAAACATCAGCTAGCTAGTCTGGAATGATAAGGACTTACCCCCTAAGTACCGGTCGTAACGTGGCTAGAAAGGACAAAAGGATTAGGAGTCCGGAGACCACGCAAGCTTAAAGGAATAGCAATGATTTATTCACCAGGTAGGCAAAAGCTTAAATCATACAAATCAATACTAAGCCAATTACAAGTTACACATAATTTAGAAGAGGAGAATAAAGTCATACCTGGAGGGAAGGATACACGCACTAATGTGCGCGGGAAGTTCGAATTACGATGTTACATCATTGAAAAAAAGCTACTCACGCCCTTCGTGCTTGCGCTGGGAGAGATCGGATACGATCTTCCCTGACTATATAGATTGGCTACATACGGCATACGGAATGGCTACTCACGCACGTGTGCGAGGACAGATCAGAATCGATCTTCCCAGAATGGATTGTTTCTCTTTGCTTTAAGCCAAATCACGCCTTTGATCCAGGCGGCATGGCCATAAACACTTGGAAGGGGGGTCGAATCCGGTTTTTGGGTAATAAAACACTTCAGCAGAGAGAGGAGAATAGGGTGATTACTAGAGAGTATTCTGACCAAATTCTCAGGAGTTTCCAAAAGAGAACGAACCATAATTTCAATGGGAATGAAACATACTCCATTCAACTCCTTAGATTCCCCCGAGAATAACAAGACCAAACATGATATGAATATGTACTAATATGATGCAGTTGTCATGAAAAAGTCTTAAGATGAATTAATATATAGTTTAATTGGGTTATAAGTATATAAGTGCTATTTGGATATATAAGAACATGATTTAACATATAAGCACATTATGCACTTCCCAGTGGTTTGGATTATTTGAAACAAATTAATATAACTGGACTTTAGCTTAAGACTTAGGCCAGTAATATGACTCGCACAGGGGGCATTGTGTCAGCCAGAGCCCTCTAACAACCCCCCCCCCATACAGAGGAACAGTAAGACTGTTAACACCTTAGCAAGCATTTTGGGGAGGAAGTCCACAAAAGCTTTATTGCTATCTGGCATGGCTCTGGACTAAGCTTATCAGCCATTTGTCGCATACAGTCGCTGGGCTCCCCCCACGCATCAGCGTTTGCAGATCTTACAGAGGTGCCGCTCAGAACCTAACCCAAAGGCACAGACGAATTTTACGGGTTTAGAAATGGAACAATCTTTTGTAAAATGAAATATGCAATGTCTACAGTTCTATTGCCATTTGGCCTGGCTCTGGACCGAGCTTATCAGCCATTTGTCACTTATATTTCCAGATTCTACAAATCCACCCCCTGACCCCGTACCACAGAGGTCCACACACGGGGTCATAAAAGATTACCTAGGTGATTGTATGGCTGATGTTGCGAGTACCAGGGAATGCTTGCTAAGGCTATAGAAGAAATATTGATGAGAAATTACAGATTTAAGAGTAGTTGCGTTTTTCATGACAGTTGCATCACACGATAAAAAGGAAAAATGGATTGTTTCCTCTCACTGCAATATAATTGAGAATTTAGAGAAGTGTGATTTGGGAAGTTAAAAGAAAGAGAGACAACCATTTTATTAACATGAAACGTGAAGAAATTAAAAGGAAAAACAAACAAAAATAAAATAAAATTGAAAGTATGTTATCTAGGTTTGTTCTATGAGTCTATTATCTGAAGTTAGTGCACCAATTGGACGAATGTTATTATAGCCAATGGAATGATGGTTCGAAAAGTAATTTTTTTCTAACATCAGTAAAAATAGAAATCGCAGAACAAACCAGCACATAAACCAAAAACTTTCCCACACTTGACTAGGGAAAGCAAAAAAGATTATATGTGCCACTAACTAAGTAACCAACCAATTGGAAAAAAAAACCCCAGAGGAAAAAAATCAATGGCGGTCACCATATCAAATCATTTAAGCAGCTGATTTAAAGTGCAAAAAATAAACAGTTACAGATGAAAAAAAACAATAGAACATTTACATGAGCTATACTCAAGTGATATGGTGAAATATTGGAAATCGTGAAATTCATATGTCCAGACATTCAGCAATTCACGTCACATGATATGATTTGGAGATTAACTGAGAGAGTGGGGCTGATACACATAATAGGCTGGTCAGAAGCACTTTTGTAGGAATTCTCAATTTAATTCTGAAAAATATTAAAGGTAAATGGGACTTATTTGGATCAATGCATAGGTAGTTTTACCTCACTTCATGAACTTTTAAGGCACACTACCTTTGGCCTTCAGTGTAAGAAACCTCTATGCTCCAGTCCATTAAATGCCACATTATAAAATAGAATTTTGATTGATTCCTCTCAACCTATTTTTGTATCAACCCACACTCTTTACATGCAATCTACAAGTCACAATCACAAACACAACTGCAGTTTGTCCATATGAAAATGTCCTTTGTCCTGTATGAATCCGGTAGCTGTAGAGATGTTTGAGGTCCGGCGGCCGCCCGCGTTGGTGCACATATTGTTGGAATTTGAATGTGTGTCCATAATAAGTTGAATAGTGGAAGAAATGGCTCCCAAGAGCCAGAAGGGTGGACCGGGATTATTGTGCCCTGGCGTGTCACACCCTTGATTTGCTACCATGTTTGTGATGAAATCCTGAAATCCAAATCAGCCAAAAGCATATGATTGGAGCTTCTGTTCCTCAGGTGTAAATAGCAAAGTCAGGTCCTCGAATCCTTGATGCCTGTATAGAAAAATTTTAGAAACAGTACCCTGCCAAATTGACAACAACAAGGGAGACCAAGACAGACATGACCAAGGTACTCTGTTAAAACTCAACCTGCAGGAATCAGAAAGTGTGAAAGTTAATTGGAAACATTTAGTTGGGGGTCTTCCTGCCAGCAAACTGTCCTGTGGAACACAATGGATGAAAAAGTTAATGCAGTGCATGCAATTACCCTACAATTCACATGTCCCCGCCGTCTGGGTAACCTTACGACACCTCAAAGGGGACAATGACTGAGGATGAGTGAATGGCACTGTTGAAGATTCCATCACCCCTGTTTTCAGAAAGAAAGAACAGAAGAAGTTAGTACCAGTTTTAAATGGAACAATGCTTTATGGCTTTCCCCTCGGATCAGGATAAACACATACAAACATGGAGAAACGCAAGTGGTGTATGTATGTGTGTGTGTGTGTGTGTGTTGTGCGTATGTGTGACTAAGGGTTGTAAAGTGGCTCGGATGGGGCCTGTTACCCACGGCCGGGTGTTTTATGGCCCAAGAACTTCTTCCACCCCTGAGAGGATGTCATCACCTTAGACATCTGCTGTAAAACCAAGGCTCTCAGGTGTGAAGACTGTAAGAGAATGAACTATGCAGGGTGAATGTCTGCATAGCTTCAGACACTGAAAAGACAATGACAAACAGACATTAAAAATAGGCTGAACCATGCAATCCAGTAGGAATGCAGGCAACCATCGTTGAGTTACTGATGTACTAGTAACTCTGATTAATTCATGCACTCTATAAAGAGTACAGGCCTATTGATTGAAGTGATCCATGTTTCGAGGAACCTAGTCCTAACTGACAAAGGGGTGAATAGGATCAGAGAGAGGGAGCACAAGCAGAGGAATGACAGGCTGTGAGAAACACAGCAAGTATGAGTAGAAAGACATTCATCTTTGCCAAAAGTGACCAAACCTATCTGGCTCCAATACTTTAGGACGGATGCAAATTTAATAGAAATGAATTACAGGAAAAATAAATGTAGGGGAGGAATATTTCTCCCTAAAAGGCAACTCACGTAGGCATTCTAAATCTAATTACCTACTTCCATGAGGCCATAAACAGTACCCCCTGCTGGGGCAGACAAAAGAGACTCAATGTCCCACTAGACATTTAGAGCTCAGATGTTGCTTGATGACTAGTGGCAATGACAGTATACAACAATGGTTAACCAAACATTAATTCCAAGAAACGTATTTGATGGTTAGTGAAATCCACACAAAACGTAATTATACTAGATGGTTTGCTTCAAACATAACGGTTAAAAGGCGAGTACATTGTTAGTGAATGGCCACACTCAAGATGGTGGTCACAGCATGCGACTTAGTGTTGGTTCCGCCTTCTCCTTCTCCTTCTCAAAAGGAAGACCGGAAACCAGCATTAAACGTGGCAGTGATTGGCCGATTTGAAGAGCGCCACTTGACTCGCATTTATGATGAGGGTCGGGTCAGCCAACCAACGCACCGACAACGGTCTACGTCACCATATTACACGGATCGACTTGGGGCTGTATCAGCCAACCAGCTCCCCGGCGAATAGTCACGTGACCCATTGGGTCGGCTAAGACTTTCCCCCCTCTTGGAGGAAGCACCTACCCACATGCAAACTCAACCAATGGCTGCCCCCAGATGAAATCACGTTATATTCCCCAACAAAGCGAGTCAAAAATGGCGGGCCGTTCAACTTGTTAATCCTTTGTGCAAAAGTAATATGGCAGCTTCAATACGTACTTGGGATAAGCTTAAATGCAAGCAGATTTTTAGAGCGGTTATAATGGCAATTTCCCAATTTTACGTGCAATGCGAAAATATTCAACCCTTTCAGGAATAAGCTTTCCCGTTGCTATGTCCAGGACACATATCCTCCCACAATTCGCACAGTCTAGTCGCCTGAAGCAAAACAACCTGCAGTCCGAGAAGCCAACGTGGCCCGTAACAGCAAACTTCAGCCCATACCGAAATGGCTGAACATTCCGCTTGCGAAAAACCACATTACAAACCCAATCAAGAATTAGTCTAATCACTGTCCGTGTCCCAAAAGACTGCCGGCACGAAACTTCTGCCGATTTGACCAACCGACAACCCAAAGGTGCAGAATGCACCCTACTTAAACTTTTGAGTCCAATTATTACAATTTTCCGAATGCCGTTTTTGCATCTCTCTCAGGGCGCTGATCAAAAGCGCAAACACTGGGCAGTGAAACCGTAAGCTATTACCTTGACACAAAAGTTTAACAAGACAAGAGGATGGAAATATTTGTCAATTTAAACCGAACCAATGATGCGGGTCAGAGCACTAAAGAACATACTTGCAACCCATGCGCGATTGTTACAACGATAAAATCCGTAAGTCCAATGATATTTCGAAGCTAATCTCCTCACTCCCCTACGTACAAGACTCCTTCAAAATCACACTGGCATTTCACCAGTGTCCCATTTCTTCCAGTATTTGGGCAAGATTGTCTGCACAGTTACAGCAGGACCTTGCACCAAATCCATCAAATGCACACAATTGCGGATTACTTTCGGTACACATACGCAAACCTTCGAACACAGTCTTTCCTGGTTTCAAGCACAGACCAAGAGTATTCAACACTTTCAGTGGCAAGCTTTATCCCTGCTATGGCATTACCACGGATCCTCGCTGTCCCAACCGCCCAGTCTAGGTGCCAAAGCACAAACAAACAAACCTACGGTCGAAGAAGAGTCAAGCCTGATGTGCCAAGCAACAACAACAGATATTCGCATCCACTTAAAAATGCCAAAACCCCGACTGCACACAGAAACCCAATCACCTCCAACTTGCCATTAAACCTTCTACACAAAAAAGCATGAAAATATCAAATGACCCGGATTAATCTGAAAACAGCGCAGTCTGAAGAGATAACAGAAAAACAAAGAAGGCTCATGCAAACATTCCTACAACTTGCACACCATTCTCTGATCCCGAAAAAGATAGAATTAAAACTTGTGCCTGGTTTCTACGGTCCCAGGCCTATTTGGGGATATGTCGATCCCTTAGCAGCGGTTTCTATGCAGTGAATTCTAACTTTTCTACAAAATAGAAAGCACCGCGATACTTACCACATGTGGATGACGACTGATGGAGCCGGCCAGATCGCGTAAGAAACCAGGATCACATTGGATGTGGAGATTCGCACTTCAGCCAGCACAATGCGGAAACATCTCGGAAGGCGTCGGAAAACAGAATCACGCGCTCCCGATTCTAGGCATCGCCCGTATAGTACGCAAGCCGTCACGCCGCAAAATGCAAAGATTCCCAAACCGACATATTACGGTATAATACACGAAAGTCATCACGGAGGGCAGTCACCAGCTGTAAAACCCACAAAACAATAACCAACGGCGGAAATTGTAGGGTTGAAGGTTTATCGTATGGATTCCTAGTATTAGCACGCCACGACGTCCTGGCTGGTGCGAATCACAATAAAATGGATATATTTTTCTCCGTTCGAACAACGGGGCACAAAAAAGCACAACGGTTACAATTAATCTGACTCCATAATAAATTTAGAATACCAAATTTAGTTATACCCTCGTTAAATATCTGACTCCAACTTAGAATTAGAATTTATAGTTTAGGGACACATGCGTGAATCTCGGGGCAGCTACGCCGCCAGACTCTTCCGTGAAAACCCAGTTACTCAACTGACGCCCCCGGGTAATAGCTCAGTTGCCGGATCTTAGTTCGGTGAGAGCTCTAGAGGATGGAAGAAATTACCATGATAGTAGCAACTTTGGCATAAACATATCATGAACCCAGATTTATGCACACCACAGGGCCCCTTAAGGGGATCGGCCAGGCACCGGCTTATAAACTCAAGAAAACCCTTAAGGTCAATCCCCAGGACCGATGCTACATAATGCGCACCACAGGGCCCCTTAAGGGGATCGGCCAGGTACCGGTTTATAAGCTCAAGAAAGCCCTTAAGGTCAAAATCCCAGGACCGATACTACATAAACCCTTTATATGAGTAGACCGTAACTTGCAATCCAACTTAAAGCCCATCACATCCTTTAAAACATCAGCTAGCTAGTCTGGAATGATAAGGACTTACCCCCTAAGTACCGGTCGTAACGTGGCTAGAAAGGACAAAAGGATTAGGAGTCCCGGAGACCACGCAAGCTTAAAGGAATAGCAATGATTTATTCACCAGGTAGGCAAAAGCTTAAATCATACAAATCAATACTAAGCCAATTACAAGTTACACATAATTTAGAAGAGGAGAATAAAGTCATACCTGGAGGGAAAGGATACACGCACTAATGTGCGCGGGAAGTTCGAATTACGATGTTACATCATTGAAAAAGCTACTCACGCCCTTACGTGCGCGGGGAGAGATCGGATACGATCTTCCCTGACTATATAGATTGGCTACATACGGCATACGGAATGGCTACTCACGCACTTACGTGCGCGGGGACAGATCAGATACGATCTTCCCAGAATGGATTGTTTCTCTTTGCTTTAAGCCAAATCACGCCTTTGATCCAGGCGGCATGGCCATAAACACTTGGAAGGGGGGTCGAATCCGGTTTTTGGGTAATAAAACACTTCAGCAGAGAGAGGAGAATAGGGTGATTACTAGAGAGTATTCTGACCAAATTCTCAGGAGTTTCCAAAAGAGAACGAACCATAATTTCAATGGGAATGAAACATACTCCATTCAACTCCTTAGATTCCCCCGAGAATAACAAGACCAAACATGATATGAATATGTACTAATATGATGCAGTTGTCATGAAAAAAAAAAAAAAGTCTTAAGATGAATTAATATATAGTTTAATTGGGTTATAAGTATATAAGTGCTATTTGGATATATAAGAACATGATTTAACATATAAGCACATTATGCACTTCCCAGTGGTTTGGATTATTTGAAACAAATTAATATAACTGGACTTTAGCTTAAGACTTAGGCCAGTAATATGACTCGCACAGGGGCATTGTGTCAGCCAGAGCCCTCTAACAACCCCCCCATACAGAGGAACAGTAAGACTGTTAACACCTTAGCAAGCATTTTGGGGAGGAAGTCCACAAAAGCTTTATTGCTATCTGGCATGGCTCTGGACTAAGCTTATCAGCCATTTGTCGCATACAGTCGCTGGGCTCCCCCACGCATCAGCGTTTGCAGATCTTACAGAGGTGCCGCTCAGAACCTAACCCAAAGGCACAGACGAATTTTACGGGTTTAGAAATGGAACAATCTTTTGTAAAATGAAATATGCAATGTCTACAGTTCTATTGCCATTTGGCCTGGCTCTGGACCGAGCTTATCAGCCATTTGTCACTTATATTTCCAGATTCTACAGTGCGCACGTAGGGTCCCCGTTACATGCAAGAACAAAGACAAAGAATTCATCTTTTGCTTCAATGTTTGTATGAGCAGAATGTCATAATCCCCTCCCCTTGGGACTGATTCATTACAGCTGCGTTCGTGCATCCCACGTAGATTCTGGCTCCATGAATCTCTTTGGCCCAGGGAGAAGGAGTTTCTTCCCCCGCAGTGATTTACGTTTCCTTAGGTCTTATCTAGGTCCAGCAAGCTACACAGGAACAAACTGTATAGAGATAAACAGTCTGGCCTTGCAGGTTCCCTAGGCTTCAGAGGGAATACGCACATCTCATCTCATACAGTTACAGAAAGCACATTTCATTGCATACAGGTTAGATTGCAATGATTAACAATTACGCAGGGCCAGGCCACAATCTAGGTCAATCAAGGATAAGTAATTTATAACTAAATAAGCAATTTATGACTACATTCCTCTCACAATTACTTCCTTTAATAATTGTGAATGGTATTCTCACCAATGAACAAGATCAAATATAGGCTTGGCCTCTGTAAAAAGGAATGAAAGCATACACTAAGACCATGACTATGGTATTTCATGTGGTAAATACCACCCTGTCAACCATATGGGTGGAGATTCAGTTCTTTCCTCTGACACACACTTAGCTGCAGTCCATTCTCTGCCAGTTTCCTGCTCTGCCTTTTCATCTGTCTCAGTAAAGGAAATCATTTGCAATGGCTGTCTATAATCTCTCTTCTTTGCCAAAAAAAGAAAAAAAACAACTATTGCACTCAAATGAAGTGGTATTGCCTCAGCTGCCCACTGGCTGTCTGTTGCCATGGCTGAGTGATGCTCCTGCTTGCACTGGCTCTTTTGTAGAGCTTTGTGTCCTGTTGTGTAGGGAATGCCAGCTTTCCACACTGAAGATGTACTTGCCCTTTACGTAAAAGGCCCCTCTCAAATTGTACAGCAGTGGTTCTAAGTTTGGAATGGAAATTGGAAGAAAATTGTGGCAAAGTATAGCTGTGAAATACAAAATGTCATGCAAGTGGGGTACTGGGTCTCTTCCGGAAAAAAGGGGAGAGCATAACTATATACTATAAAGTCCTAAATCACTGTCTACAAAAATTCAAAAGTTTGTCTTCATTTCTTTGAAGGTGACGCCCTTTGAAAATCAGTGGGTCAGGGGGAACCCCGAAAATGGACAAGTAAGAAGCTATAGCTGTGGTCATGTATTTGCATATAAAGGGAATGACTCCCAAGGAAATGTGTGCAGACATAGTCAACACACTTGGTGATGACTCCACTTCCTGTTCAACCGTGATAAAGTGGGTTGCTGATTTTAAGCGTGGCAGGCAGAGCACTGAATGACCAGTTGGGACGCCCAAAATCAGCGATCACAGACGATCAAGTGGAGGCCATTCACCACATCATCATGAATGATACACGTTACTGTCCAGCACATAGCGTGTACCACGGGTATCAGTACTGGCTCAGTTTACGCTGTTTTGACAAACATCTTGGGGATAAACAAATTGTCTGCAAGATGGTTAGCCCAAATGTTGACACCAGATGAAGTTGAACAGAAAGGAAATTTTGAGGACACCACTCGTTTGTTTTCAGGCACATCCAGCGAAATTCCTGAGGAAATTTGTGACCCAGATGGGACATGATTTCTCTGCTTTGATCCCAAATTTAAGAATCAAAGATAACAATAGAAACACATTGGTTCTCCAACTTCCAAAAAGTTCAAGCAAGTGCCATCTGTCGGCAAGGTAACGGCTTCTGTGTTTAGGAACAGTGAGGGAGTGCTCATGATTGACTTCTTGCAAATGGGTCAGAACATCAATGGAGACTATTACACATCCGAACTCTGACAACTGAAAGAAGCAATCAAGGAAAAAAAGTAGAGCTTCGAGCTGGCATGCTCCGGACACTGCACCCATCCACACAATACAGGTTGCGGTGGCAGGGGCAGCCAAATGTGGCTTTTAACTGTCGCCCCATGCACCTTAATCACTTGACCAGGCACCGACTGACTTTGATCTGTTTCCCAAACTGGGAAACAGATCAAAGTGGTTACCATTTTGCGTGGTTACCATTTTGAGAGCGATGATAAAATCATCCATGCTGTTGAGGAGTATCTGGAGGCTCAAGATGTGACCTTCTTCCACGAAGGTATAGCAAAGCTTGAACATCGGTGGATCAAGTGCATTGAAGTTGATGTGACCTTCTTCCACGAAGGTATAGCAAAGCTTGAACATCGGTGGATCAAGTGCATTGAAGTTGAAGAAGACTATGTTAAACTAATGCAGAAACAATCTTTCACCTGAGACGTTTTCTTGGTGAGGCCGAGATCTTTTTGAAATACCCTCATAGCTGCGGCCTTTTCAAGTCTTGCTGTTCTGTCTTATATTCTGGCCTCAGCATGGCAGAGAAAGATGCTTATATCAGTCAGTTGCATAATGTCACTGATGCTACGTTCCTTTTTCTAGGCCAAGTGTGAGAACTCACCTTGACAGACAACACTCATCTTCTCAGACCCTTCACAATTTCCACTCATGTTGCCTTCGAACTTAAACTCTTGGATACAGCATTATTATACATACAGTATATATGGTATTTGGAATCTTTTTAATGGCAATTTTCTGCCAACACAGCTGCTCTATTCACTGCTTCATACTGCTAGCCTGACTGCTGTTCCTCAATGGTACTCTGACTGCTGCTCCTTATTGCTATCTTGACCAGATTGATGCTGGTTTTATTGTTAATTCTCAGTGGTGGTCTCAGTTGTTGCTCTGATATACCATGCTTCAATAGTGCACTAAAACCTGCTCAATGTAGAGCCCAGACAACTGTGTCACTTTGCTGCAGTCATTGCTGCTTCTAGTTAACGCTCTGACCACTGCTCTTCATTGCAAATCACTGATTAACTCGCTCATCATCTGAGACTGCCTAGTTTCTGCAGTGATTTCAATGAAAGTGGAAAACAGCACCACCACCACCCCCTCCCCCCCACACACATACACACACACACATCCTTCATCACCGTCCATATCTGTATCACAGCTCTGCATGACACTGAAATTCGCTGAGGGCACTGTTTGCTCACACAGAACCATTCAGCTTATCACACCTGCCACTCAACATGACTGACAGCTCTGGCTCCCTCAGAGTGATGGCGAAATCCGGGTGGCCACTAAAACAACAACAGTTATACTGGACCATCAGACATACAAGTACAAGCACTTGCAATGCCAGCATAATATTGGCTACACTAGCAGTATATTATTTATTTATTAGTTCATTTATTTGTTTATGTTTTTTTTTTTCCAGGTGAGACATATGTCTGCAGCATGTTATCAAAACAAGAATGAAAGTGGACCTTCTTGGTATTTTCAATCCAATCTGGCTGTGCTATTTAGTAAAGAGGTTTAATTTTGCATAAAAATTGAGCCTTACCAACTGGCAAACACATCCATGCGTACACACACTTGTAAATCCAGGACAATGCATGGACTTAAACAGGAAGTATCAGGCAACACACATACTCTCGGACATTGGTCTTGAGGAATTCCAGTTGCGTATTGCTGGTAGTCGGAAAAAGTGCTTTGTATCTATTATTGTGGGGATACAGCTTGAAACATGTAAAGGCAAAATGACATTATTTTCTGATTCAAAATGACTGTAAAGATAAACTGTGATGTGCATTATATTATTGCTTCAGTAACATTACGCCGGTCTTTTAGGCTAAACATGATGTGGAGAGAATGAGTTCTTGCGCTCCGGTCTCGTCTTGTCCTTCAGGCTGGAGTGGCCCTGCTCTCATCACCGTGTCCCTGAAGAGGGTTTGAATCAAAGTGCTACCTACAGCCTTTCATTAGCGTCCACAAGAGGCCTCAGACTTTCAGGTCTCTCTCACTTTCTTTATTGCGCTTGTGGCAGACCATGCGGAAGACAAAGAAGCTGTTTACACGAAGGCACATGTCAGAAGTATCGTCCCCGCGGGTCTAAGAGGCTGACTGATTTGCCATTTTTATTTTCTCTCACGGTGAATTCATTTATTTTCACTGCACTTCGACATGGAGCCAGGCGTGTTGAGCACGTTTTTATCAGGACCCTGCGAGGCCCTGCAGTCGTGAGCTCGGCTCACCGGTTAGCTGTCCATTTAGCTTTGCAGGATAAAATCACTCCTGGAGAGCTCTTGGGAAAAGACAGGGGATAGGGAAACACTCATCTCTTCGATACCCAGTTTACACAGAGCTTTAAGAGAGAACCTGCTGTTTAACTAGGAACATCTGTTTGATTTAATGGCTGGAGACATTTTAAGACTCATGGGATCCATGTTACTGCTCAGAGGACTGCATTACCTGCTGCTCAGACCACTGCTCTACACTGTTGCCTGTGTTTTCACCAGTAATGGCCACTTTGGAGTTTTCTGTATCCCATTAGGGGCTGGCAGATTTGCATCATTAACTATCTGTGTTCCACTGAATTCCTGATGACATACAATATGTGATTATCCTGAAAATACTCATATCTTTGAAAAAATTTGCATTCTGCATTCTTGATTTGTTTTATATTTTGTGTCCCAATAACGATCTCATTTGACCGTCAAAGTTCTGCTAATATTTACATGATTATTTACCTATTGCTAGTCTTATGATGTTCTTGTTCTCATATTTCTGATATTTTTACGCTATATTAATTATTATACCGTGGTGTGTGATATGACATACTTTGTGATATTCCTGACAAGATCTACAATCTTTGTCGTGATGATAGTTTAAGCCATTATCTTCATATTTTTGAAAATAGTTAGAATTGTTACGCTCATATTGCTGATAATTCTGCAGGTCCCTCATATTCTGTTATTATCCAGTCCTTTTAATGCCTGTGGTCCCATGAGACCATCTGGTCTACCATAAAATGAATTATTAAATCAATGCTCTGGATAATTTCTTTACTCCCTCACCCACATGGCAAAGTTATTGCTCCATCACTCCAAAGCATCTGTTGAACGACCTTCTTTGTGACCAGTTATGGTGCAGTTCACTGCCAGGAATGCCAATCATTCTCATTGCCTTAGGCAAATTCAAGCAGGAGATGGAAAAAATTATGTGAAGATTAAGATCTTTTCGTATCTCTTCAGAAAGTGGACAATACAGAGTGGATCAAATAGATTTCATCTCTGCGCGTTTTTATTGCTGCGGAGGTTGCAGTTTTGATTTATGTGTTAGTTTAATTAACTCATTCCCTACGGCAAGCCGCTGCCAATGGCGCAGCGAATTCTATGGTTCCCTACGGTAAGCCGGTGCCAGCGGCGTGGATGACCATTCGCAGTCCGATGAAAACAGGAAATCAGTTGACGATCACAGTCATGGGCCACCTGTACTTCAATAGTTTATGGTGTAATTTTCGGGAAAAGTATTCCGTACAAACGCGACAATTTTATTTAAAAGTATTCCGTAGGGAATGAGTTAATCAATTTCCTCTCCCATCAATTTTGTTTCTCAATGCTCAGTTATCTCATTGCAAATCTAACCAATAAAAGCATAAATTGCCTTGCAGGAGGCCTTATTCTTGCTCCCCTAAGCTATGCCATCATTGTGTTAAACTAAGTACATAGCACTCAAGTAAAAATAACATTATCTGTGCTCAGCCACCATTTGGAATTGAGCATGACGTATGCACAGTGCTCTCCCACCTGTGGAGTCCAGGCAGGTAAAAGTGCAAAGGTACAATCAGATAACTGCCTTAAAAAAATCTGACATGATTTGGGTTGGGTATCATAAGAAGCTTTCAGATCCTAACAACAACTCCAATTCTCTGAAGGATCCCAAAGTAAACTATGAAGGACTAAAACACGCACAACAGGCTCTGTTTGGTTTTTAGGTGAACTTGACTTGGACAAAATTTGGCCCAAAATTTAATCAGCTGATCCTTAGACCGTTGCTCACTTTTACTGAAAATTTCATGAAGCTCAATGAAGCTCAAATTCTAGCGAGTACGTTTATCTGATCAGCTGTATTTCAATTGTTGTCAGCTTGTCAGAGTCACCTGAGGATGCTCCAGTAAGTAAGTAAGTAAAGTTTTATTTATATAGCACCCTTCAAAACTGAGGTTACAAAGCGCTGTACACACAGATAAAAGGCTAAAAGAACAAGAGAAAATCAGACACAAGCAAGCATTACAATATAAAATAGCAGCATAAACCAAGGCAGTTGCAACCTTAGAACCTTGGAGAAGTACATTAGTCCAGGAATAAAAGCATTTTGAAATAAATGGGTCTTCAGCCTAGATTTAAAACACTCGAGAGAATTTGCTGACCTGACTTCCTGGGGAAGACTGTTCCATAGCCTGGGACCAAGGACAGCAAATGCACAGTAGTGGTGGGTGATACTGCAAGATTTGGTATTGATCCGATACCAAGTAAATACAGGGCCAGTATCATCAATACCGATACCGATACTTTTTAATATCTAAGGTTGATGTATCATCAAACTGCTGACCTTTAGGTGTTTTTGTTATTTTTCCTTTGGATTATTTTGTAAAAACCTAGGTCAGAATATAGGCAAAGTTTATAGGTGACTACAAAATACTTTATTATCACGATAAACCTTTTTGTTCAGGAACAATAGAACAGTAACAAAACAAATTTTCCCCAAACATTGCTATGTGTGGATTTTTTCTTAAATAAACAAAGTGCAAAAAATTATCACTTAAGAGCAAATTAAAACAAAATCTTTTTTTGAGGTAGAGAGTTGAGAAACTGCAATACAAAAATATGATAAAAATTTTTCCCCTTCAGTGCACTTCTTTTTTTGGATTTCTCTTAAAAAAAGTGTACAAAAATATCACATCACAACAAATGTTATAAAAGAATTTCAAACAAACTTCTTTCTTTTCTGGGAGGTCCTTGCGGCTCGCAGAAAAAATTAAGCGATATGCGCTGCTCACACTGGTGGTCTGAACGCAGCCTGAAATCCTAAACAATACAAAAACAAAAGAAAATGTTTCCCCTTCAGTGCACTTCTCTTCTGGCTTAAAAAAAATGCAAAAATTAAAAACAATCATTGAAAATACAATAAATAAAGTGTAAATAACTAAACAACCCCTAAATGCCTTGAGTTAAAAGAATAATTCCCTGCAGCCCCCCTGTGGGCTGTATCTTTCAGCCTTGTTACAAACTGTACAGCTTGCCGTTGTTTCATTTTCGGCCTGAAAATATGGCCACACGGCGCTCCTCTTCCTCTCTGTCTTTGCCATTCTTCTGCTCCGTCTCCGTCTCTGTGCTGCTTCAGTGTGTGCGTGTGTGTGTGTGTGTGTGTGTGTGTGAGAAAGAGCTGAGCGGGCAGGCCTGGCTGAGCCTGCCTGCATGCTTGTTTGCCTGGTGCCGCTGAGCCACGTGATGGTGCAACATCAAAACACAAGAGGGGGAGGAGGAGCAAAGTGTGTGCTCCGTGCTGTGACAGGACCAGCACTTGAAAGCAGCGGCACTAACACAGACAACCAGGTCGCCTCTTCGTTAAACCGCAAGCAGTCAGTGCATGCAGGAGAGAAAACGAAACTAGAGTATCAATCTTTTTACACTCGTATCATTCAATATCACTACCAACGTTGATATCGATATTATCGAAATTTGGATCGATCCGCCCACCACTAATGCACAGTCCCCCCTTGTTTTCAGTTTTGAGCGAGGCACCGGACTTTGCCCTATCAGATGATCGCTTGACGGTCAAACCCGTAGTTTTCTTTAAACTCATCTAGTAGCCTCTTGCCCCGCTCGTTTTACAGACAGACCCACCTGCTCCAAGGTCTGTGGTGGGGCCCTGCCCTGAGTATACTGTTGCTGGTCTTTGCCATCGTTACCATCTGACAAATGCTGTTTGATAGCAGCTGGCTACTTGCTTGTAAATAAAGGTGATAATGTGGTGGCAGTTTGAAGTTGGTTATATTCCCCAAATAGCTGTCCCAGCCATGTAGTCTTATCAAATTGTGATCTCGTTGGGTGCAAAAACATCCCATATACTTACGATGAAAGTGGAAGAATGTTGTGCTGTAGAATTCCCAGCTATCTGTAAGTAGGCTACAGGCTACCAGGCTACCACTACTAGCAAATAGTTTACAGTTTTTAGACCACAAATTACCTAATACTGTGAAGCAGTTGCAGTTCAGTTGAATTATCCTCAGAGTGTGATATTAAACTATATATATATATATAATAATGCACCCGCTAAATTTGGAGTTTTTTCTTTTGTTCTCTCAAGTGAAATGAATCCACGCTTAAGAGCGTTTTGTACTTTGGAACCTTGTTGCCCACATGACAAAGGAAAGAAAGTGTCCATCACAAAGCAAAATCAAGAAAGTTCCTATTTGGGGAATGCATGGGAGGTAGGAGTGGAGGGCTGCATGTAAATCAAAGGTACGCAGGTTTTGGAATCTTTGTGGTGCAACTGTCAGCCTTCAATAGAATGGTTTGTGTTTTTCTATTTCAAGCCGAGCCAAAACATCAAGTTGCTTATTCCATTAGAATAAATGGAAATGTCCTATATCCAACCCTCGCTGCACTATGCCCCCCCCCCCTTCAAGATGTGGAACCATATTTTATATTTTATATACGTAACCCACTTGTTTTGCACCTTAGATCCTTGCAGGAAGAGTTCCATCACATTTGGGAATTGTCAGGAGGGAGGGAAGAAAATGGAAAAAATAGAGTGATAGAGATTTTTCGCCATCACTCCATTACCGAAATCTTCTGTACAAGTAGGCCAGCTATCCTCAAGACTGTAGATAATCATCAAATGCAGAAGTGCAGTGCCTGCATTATGAGTAAGAATCAATTTTGCAGCCCCTCATATCAATGGAAACTTCCTCCTATTTGAGACAAGTGATGCTTCTGCTGCTAAGTGCCCTATCTTCAGAGCAAATTCACAAGAAAAGTACATGTGTGAAACTGTTAAATTCATATGTGAAATGTGATTTTCACATGTAAAAAAAAACTTGTTTTTTTTTTTTTCCACTCGTGCCTAATTCTGGATTGAGACTGGCTGCTGCGATGCAAACAGTTCTAGTAGTGGCTTGACCTTTACACAAGAAGTGTTCTATGTGAAATCACCGCCAAATTTTAAACCCTAGTCACACTAGAGGCGGAATGAGCCAGAATGCCGTCGGAATGAAAATTCTTTGTATATTCCTGGATATTTGAAGTGCATTCTAAAAATTCTGACTGCATTTTGAGTGCATTCCAAATATTCGGGCCCGTTCTTGTGGCCGGCCTGAATGTTTTGCTTATGCTCAAAACTTTTCAGGTGCATTCGAAGTGGAGAAATATAAAACCGCATTCGAAGTGTATTCTAACTGCGCTCTGACTGCATTATAAATATTCTTACGGCATTCCAACAGCATTCAAAACATTCTGATTGCATTCGAGGGAGAATCGAAACGGCAAGCCACGTCAAATCCTGCCAGAATGTGCCTCTAATGAGCCAGAATGTACCTCAAATGCATTTTGATTGCTGCAGGGATCTATTTCGATATTAAAACAATTCAGCTGGAATGTGCTTCGAATGCCATTGGAATCTTTCAATTGCCGCTGGAATCAGAGGCGGCTGGTGAACTGGCTTAAAAATAATGATTGATTATGACCTGTTTTCAATCATTCATTTAAATTACCATTACAGAAACTCCGAAAACTCTCAACATTATCAGGTGTGGCCAGTTTTCATTATTAACGCATACCTGTTAACTCTCACACATTCGGCGTCAGTTTTAGTGGCATATTTACGTTCCCCTGCTGTAGTTAGCCATTACTCAATCAACGCATATGGGACACTCATGTTACATTCTAAGTACATTCTGAGTATTTGAGCTGCATTCTGTTTGAATTCTTGGACGTTCCAACCATATTCGGCGGCCAATCCAGGAGTGTTCTGACTGCATTCGAAGTGAATTTGTACAGCATTCGAGGCACCTTCCAACCAGACTTCGGGTGGTGTTCAGGCAGCAATTGAACCGTACTCGTATGGCATTCGAAGTGTATTCAAAATATTCTGACTGCATTCTAACAGCATTCTAAATATTCCTACTGCGTTCCAACTACATTCAAGCTGCATTCGAGAGCTAATACACCCAGAATGTGCAAGAATCATTTGAGGCAGGTTCAAAGTGCATTCTAAGTATTCGAACGGAATTCTTTCAAAGCTGTAAGAATTTTGGTCAATTTGAAATTCCCGCTGGAATGTTGCGCAAATTCTTCATTCCGGCTGGTTCTGCTTGATTCTTGCTGATTTTGAATAAGAGTGACAGCGGCTTTATTGGGCTGCCTCAGAAACATTGTAAACAATTCTGTGCTGAATATTGTTGATTAATTTTTTTAACACTGCAGGTGATATACAGCTGGCAGCTTTGCTCTTTAGTTGCTGCACTTCAATGTGTTTCAAAGGTACGTTTTGACAAATGGGCTGACATCTTTGTATTCTTTTTACTGCAATCTTCTCTGAGAAGAAAAATAAAAGATGATCAAACTTACTGGAATATGATATCTGATGCATTATCATACTGCTGTGAATAAATTACCAGTTTTATTGCAAGTTAGTCTCTGCACTTGATATCTAGTCGGGACTGTAACAGTAACATTATTTTAGCCTTTTTAAATTCTTTCGTTATATAAAGATCCGATGGGGAACGAAAATCCTGGGCTGTTGCGCAATTCAACTTTTTTTTTCAACAAAAATTAGCTGTCTTTATTTCATCTTTCACAAGACTCTTGAGCAATGTGTCCTTACTTTCAATTTTTAGAAGGAAATTTTGAGGCTTGCAATCAGTCGACCTTGTGAAGGAGAGAGAACATGCAATACCCAGTATATTACCATTTAATTAGGATGCACATCCAGCAATAACAGTCCAAACATTTACTAAACTTTAAAACTCGAACACCTCTGGTACTGGGGGCTAGCTGGGTATGGTATGCCATGAGCCTCTGACACCTAAATGCATAATTGCTTTCGAGCTGTTCCTGTTTAAGACCACTTGATTTTCTTTCCTGTGCTTTTGAGACTCAGTCCCAAGAAGGGCGATTTTCCAAAATGGTGATTAGTTATGAAATATGATCCTGCAAAATATGGCAAACTGTTCAGGAAAAGAAAAATCTCCAAAGGGTTGCATGAAATCCCTCCTTCCCAAACTTCTGTCTTTGTGGAGAGCGTGTGGGCTAAGCAGGCCATTTTCTTTTCTTTTTTTTTTTAATCACAAGTGTAAAAAAAGCAATGGGCCACAACAGTGTGGCTAACATCAGCTACGCTTGATTGAAAATGCAGCACTGCTTTTAGCGATGCTGAAGGCCGAACAATACAGTGGAAAGTCTTAAAGCCACTTGCATTCTGCTGCTGTCCTGTCCCAAATTAGAAAAACAGGGTATCTGTGCCGTTTATTTTTTAACCCTATTATTTTACTAGGGAAATTCCATTGAGAGGATATTTCTCTTTTTCAAGTGTGCCCTAGGAGAATTATTGATAGAACAGTTGCAAGTCAGGAAGAACGAAGAGAAACAGGGATAAAGCCTGGACCAATTGTTGGTTTAAGGGCCATGCGCAAGGGCCCAAAGGCAGAATTCTTCCCAACTCCATCTCTCCAGATCAAGTCAGAATCCTAAGCTCCATTGAGGGCTTGAACCAGCAACTGTTCGGTTACTAGTCAAGCAACCTATACCCTCCCATTTCTAACAGTAATGCAGTGTCTGTGTGCTGTCTCTCGCAGCAACGCAGTATCTGTGTGCTATTTCTCACAGTCATGCAGTGCTTCACAGCAATTAAGGGCCCGTCCACATGACAACAATTTCTTTGAAAACGGATAAATATTTTATCGTTTCAGCCTTGCATCCACACGGAGACGGTGAAAACACAGCCTGAAAATGGTATTTTTTGAAAATGGGGTCCAGAGTGAGAAAATCTGAAAACGCCACCCTAGCGTTTTCATGTGGACAACCAAAGCAGGTATTTTTGAAAACAATGACGTGATAACCCCCATCACAGCCCCCACCCCCAACCTAACCATAAGCCTAAGCACATGCTCGCCGCCTGCTTCTCCGATTTTGTTCTATTTCCGTAGAAATGCTACAGCGCCATACAGCGCCACATACAGGCCTGGAATATTTACTACAGCGTTTCGGGTTGTTTTAGGCATCTTCGTGTGGACGTAGATATTTTTAGAAACAATGCCTTGTGGACGGAAGATTTTTTTAGAAATGACAAAAAAAGACCATTTTCGAAAATCTCTTTGTCTGTGTGGACAAGGCCTAAGTGTCTGTGTGCTGTTTTTCGCAGTAATGAAGTGTCTGTGTGCTGTTTCCCTCCGTAACGCAATGTCTGAGTGCCGTTTCTCACAGTAATGCAGTGTATATGTATGCTGTTTTTCAGTTTTGCAGTGTCTGTGTGCTGTTTCTGACATAGATACAGACTGCTCTCAGAGTCAGTTTGTTGGAGTTGTATCAAAGTCTTGGCAGGAGTTTAGTGTCAGGAGTTTGTTAATTTTGTATGTATCCTTCTCACTGCTTCACTTCCTAGGATGATTACATGTTGTGCACAATGGTAAGTGCTTGCTGGCCGGTGATCCCATGAACACTGCATGTGTGCGTAGGTGTGAGAGTATGTGTACATCTGTATTCCCACAAGAGTGTGTTACAAAGAAAGAGGTTTTATTTTTCCTTGGAGGCTCACTAGGCTACAGACCTCACACCTCCCAAACCAGTGTGAACAGGTTTTCTCTTGAGTGTGAGGCTCAGACGATCAGATAAGACATAGAGTGATTAGAGAGCAAAATCCCTCTGTACTGCCAACCCACCACTTCTCTGCCATATCTTAGGCTGAGTGAAATTTGTGGATCTAAAGCACTAGTCTTATGTTTAAATCACTCACATTTTGCAGAATAGGTACCATGATTGGTGACATTGAAGATGCATGGGTACTAAAATTAACCATTTGTAAGGTCAAGAATGCTGCTAAAACAGATCTGCAATGTGTTAATTTGCTTTAATAACATAAAGCAAGAACAACTTCACTGGAAGCCTGTTGATTCTCCTGAGTTAACTTGATTGTTTAAAACTTTTTTATACTTGTACATAATCCTTTGTAATATACGTACCTCACTAAGCACCGAGGAAACAGGTAACTTTTATTTTCCATTGCATGAGTGGCATATATTACACATTGTTTAAGAGGGTTAATAATCTTTTGAAACAAGAAAATTTCCTAATTAAGGATAATGAACTGCTTGGGATTGCAACTTCAGTTGTAAAGAAAACCAGCATATATTGGGGTCCCCTAAGACTGAAGTTGAGAACTTTTGTTCTAAAATAATGCATTTAAATTGTGCTATACCTCAATTGTGCCACATGTCATCTTCATTGTCATGCTGAAGGAAATGACAAATATTGAAAAATATCATAAAACCTGGTGAACAATTAATTTATAGCCACTGGTGCCGCGTCTACATTTTATGTGCATGTGATTCGGTGCAGAGCTTTGGAAACTCCTGGAAAAGTGAACCAAAGTATTTATAATAATGCACTTAAATACGTCTTGCTGCATTTTTCCGCATTTTGGTCACAACCATCGTGTCTGCCTAATTCATTCGAGCAGACACTCCAGTCTGCATGAGTTTGGTGGTTAATTGGTTCTCTCATTGTAACTACCCCAATCTGTCTGATTATCCTGTGCATGTAAGTTGCTGGTTTTGTCTCAGTCTGGGCTAGATCGTCTTATGCTAAGGGGTTACTCAACACAAAATCTGACATTCTATTGATTGTCGATTTCTGACAGGAAACTGTCACAAAAAAATCTCAACACAAGCAGAAATTTTCCGAGCATACAGAGGCAGTTTGAGTGCGAGGAGAAAAGGCTGCAATTTCGGGAGAGGCATTGCAAATCCAAACGCAAGCAAGGGTTATCTGAGAGCAAGAGCAGCATTTTTGGGGAACCACTAAGCAAATCTATGCATGAAGTCAATATGCCTGCTCTCAAGTCGAAATACCACGTTCGCGAGTAAAGATATGAATGTAACCCCATAAGTGATGATCCAGTGAAGTTTGTGTGAGCGAACAAGCCTGTGGATGAATGTGAGCATACTGTGTTAAGGTCTGTACTCCCAGAGAAGTGTATAACAAGGGGAATTTATTTCTATGCAACTGACTATGTCCCTCTCAATTCTCTGTAAATAGGTTCTCTCATGGTCGGAAGGTTCTGGTGCTCAGATGAGACATGAGGAGAACAGAGAGTAAAATGTCCTTGTGCTGCCAACCCACCCGTTCACTGCTACAGTGTTGAAGGCAGAATACAATTCTAGGGTCCAAAGCCTGAGTCTCACCTTGTTAATTAAACTAATCCCACTCAATATGCTCCTAACTGGCGATACCTTGGGATTGTCTGTACGAAATCTACTCATCTGGCAGATATTAAAGAATTCAAAGACATGTCTGCACTTTCTTAATGAAGCGAACCCGTGAGTTTGTTCAGGCAGCCAACTCGCGTTGCCGTGCCATTGCTTAGGTCAATCATCACTGTGCTCCTCTCCAATATGGAGGTCTATTTTAACAAGCAAACCTCTCTTATTCACCCTTCGCTGCTCCTCCCTGCTGCTCCTCCAACAGGGAGCTAAGCGCTGCTGCAATTTCGTACCACCTCCACCTTAGCATCCACCTGTAGGCTTTGATTACAGGTCCCAGAAGAATAAGATCCCCGTTGCTATTCCCTGCTTCTCTTAGCCTGACCAAGCATATGCTCACAGGGAATGATCAAATCAGCGCCTAGACACTTTTGCCATAATTCTGTTCACATTTGATTGAATCAGTACATATATTTACATCAGTGGGTTGACTGGAATATATTAATGGGAAAAAGTTGAAGGACCTTCAGTGGCTTAATTGGGAGCCTGATAATTCCCCTCAATTTTTAATCTGATATTCATTTAAAGTTTTCCTTACTTCTTTCTTAAAAACATAACTATTTGCTGTATAGCACCATCAGCACTTTGGAAAAATGAAACTTTTATTGTTCACAGCAGGCATGGCTTGCATAATTTGGCTTAAGATGGTAAATAATCCCTCAAAACATGAAACGCACCCAATTAAGAAAAACAAGCAGCTTGTGACAGAACTGCAGTTGGAATTAAAGGCAGCATAAATGCAGGGGCCCATGGGACCGAATTCGGGAACTGCTTTTGTAGAATCAGGCCCTTAATTACTTTGTCATACTATGTATCGATTTAATTAATCATTTTTCTCATTATTATTGTTTTTCGCCTACCAGTATCTAGGCAACTGCTGTCATTGTTATCCTCATTGAATTAAATAACATAATTAAGTGGTGTGCAAATAATTAAATTCCAGCCTCTAATGCCTCAACTAACTTATACACCCAACAGTATTTATTAATCAAGCAACAGTTTATATATATGAGCAGTAATATAATTTATACATATATATATATATATTCTTGTAATTGCGAATGCAAACAATAGCCAACCAGAGCAAACATAATGTTCCAGGTTGCCAATCAATGGTTCACTGAATCTCTTTAGAAAAGAAAAAGAAAAATAGAAAGTTTGTGTACCATGGTTGCATTTCCATCGATGCAGTACGTATTACAAACTTTGGTATTGCTTTTGCACCGTGATTCTCTTAAAATAGACATGTATTTGAGAAATCAAAAAATGGGCAAATTATTCCTCTTTGGAAAGCTAATGGCATGGAGATGATGAATAAAACACTTTCTGGACACTCACTCAAACAGGAATAGAATATAAAGGGCATTATGAACACCCTTTCAACTCGCGCACATCCTCAAAAAGACTGAACGAAAATTGCCCCTTTCGGATCATGTAATTCGTGGGAGACAGGGACACACGGTAAGGAAGTCGAGTGCATCGACCATCATCTGCCTGTCGTAATTTGTTCATTTCTTGGTCTCGTTTCGTTTTATATTTCTGGTGGATTAGATTTACGATCGTCAAAAAATATGTTATTGTTTCGGTACCGGGTTAGCTCATACGGTTTAGGCGCCGCTTTTCGGAGTAGTAGTGAGCACCATTGCCCGGGTTGGAGCAGGGTCGCGCCAGTGCCTGGTAGCCTTTTCAGAGTAGCGCACAATTGGCTTCGCACTGCAGACATATAAATATTGGGAGGTACTGCCAGTTTGGGCTTAAAGGATTATAGCATTGTTCGTTGCTCAAGAGCCTTCTGTTAGCCAGCCGGGCGCTAGTCAGTAAAATTCTAAGCGTGAACATGTTTGGGTTTCCTACGCCCTCGCTCGGTTGGTTTCCCAAATGCATAGTTGCTAACTATGTTCGCAACTTACAAAGCTAGTTTGACCATATACAGTCAATGATTCCAACTAAGTTTGCAACTATTCTTTTGGGAAACGTACCCTACAGCTTGCTTCTCGCTCACTCACCCATGCCCGAGGCTCCAGTTCATGCTGTTACACTTGCAGTAGCTGTCGGTGTTCAGCTGCATCCGTATCATCACCGATTTTTTGCTCATTTTCCATCTCTCCTAACTCTCAATCGTGATCATCACTGTCACTAGTTGTTGAACCTGCAATGGAATCATCCTCTTCAACTTTGATGTGCCAGTCAAGCAAAAATTCTGACATTTTTAGTGGATTTCGACGTCATATGCAATAGGCTATGTATAACAATTGCTCTTAAAAGTGACGTCACAGCTTTTGGCCAGATTCACAGTTCTGTTCAAGGGGTGATATTGGGGGTAAAGACCCAGACCTTCACTAGATACAATCTGTCAGGTGGGTGATAATGTAATCTGTTTGATATGGTTGCAAATACATGCACTGCAAACCCGTACACGATGGCTCAGTCACGAAAATAGAGCTCCTTATACTTAAATCTGTGAAATATTCAGCACAGCATGAAACAATTGAAATTCATGGAATGGTGCTCTCAGTCAGTCAAAGATAAATCTGCGCTCAGCTACTGTGTGATACAGGACGGGACACGCTCATCCTCTATTAGCATATTACTAATTCTTGAGAAGCTTTTTGTGGTCAAGATGTGAGAAGACAACAGATCATGCTTTTGGCAGTGTAGGCAATGAGATTCTGTATTGTACATTCTGTAAAATCATTCCCAATTCCTTTGATCTGATCATCTATCTATCTACCTATGTACCTGTCTGAATGTCTGTCCTTCTATCTCATCCAACTGTTTGATCTTCTAGTATGTACTGTAGCACTTTATCTGTACGTACCACTAAAAATTATGTCCTACTCTCATTACTTGAGGTTCATAGCAAGGCCCTGCTGAAAAGGAGAATCTAGTCACAGTCAAGCCCCCTGCTTCAATCAATCAATCAATCAAATTGTCCACTTGTAGCAGCAAGCTTGTTCTATAATGTAATAAGCCTCCTTGCCCTGAGCATTTAAAGGCATACATTTTGTGTTTCAGTGAAATCTTTCCCCATCTGTTTTTCACACCTATTACATTTAATTGCATGTTACAGTAAAGTCTTTTCCCAACTGAGAGGACATTTACTGTAGCTATCTTTAAGTAAAATTCACTTTGTGAATCTGTAAAATAATGCCGTCATGGAACGAAACGTTCATTAATTGCGAGTGCACTTTGTTGTTTTCTAAATATCTGCTGCCATTGTTCCGCAAATTATTTTTTTTATTGAATATGCAACGGTAAAATAAGTGACGAACAGCCCAAAAGCTTATTATTTTAACTGTGTGCAATATTGAAATTATTCCCTTGCCATCCAGGCAGCCTATTATCTTGCTGTGTGCTGAAACTATGAATTTAATGCCCATTTCTGTCATTCCACTGTTGCCAGTATTTGGGTGTGAGAACAAAACAGTCATCATTTTATGAGCTAAGGTTTTGGCATAGATCTTTCTCTGGGTCTTAACTGCTGCTGTGCTTTTTATATGTAAATACACCCTCGCTAGAAAGGACCTGTGAAATGAAACCTGTTGCTTTTACCATGATAATTATTATTTTTCAAGCAACCCAGGCTCTTGCACATTCCTGGCACGTGCTGTGAAATTTATTCTTTGTAAACCACTTCCTTATTTCAGGAATGAATAGTTCACTCATTTTAGCTGACAGTGTGTCGAAGTTAGGCAAACACCTTTTTTTTAAAATTATTATTATGACTTGTTCATCTGCACTAGACACTACAGAAATTGCATCCAGCACTTTGCTCACACATATTTTTAAACAAAGAACAAAACTAATTATTTACACTGCTGAAGCATTCAATTAATTTGCAATTCAGTGTTTTCAAATTGTGTCAGCTGGTTCAGGTAAGGTGTCTTTTCTTTGCACCTTAAGTGTCATCTCTGTATGGTTTTTGAAGCTGTTACTCCAAATTTTACCTCAGCAAATATACTGAAAGGAAATTACAGAATTTTTTTATGTTTGTTCTTTGTCCTGGAGCCACAATCCATAAAATTAACAAATATACTAGCAAGAGAAATGGAAAGTGCAGAGAAAATAGAATGTAGAAGGCAATCACACAAAAATTAGAATTTTTAAGAGAAATGACATATCCAACAGCCCACATAGCAGACAGGTCTGCCCTGGATCCGGCATCAAGTCGACACTGCTGGGTGACTGCTGGCATGTCAAGTGGTGTGTTAACCAGATGTGGGCCAGGTCTGGCAATGATGGCACCATTTATGTGATGGCATACTTTATTTATTTATTTATTCAATTCGACACCATACAGGCACAATGTGCCCACTCTAGTGGGTCGATAACAAAAGCAAAAAGTAATAGTAATAAATATAAATATTTTGGCATGCCACATGAGGGCCGATTGTATGCAAGCTGGCCCTGTGCTGGCCCACGTGCGGGTCAGCTCTGGCAAACCAGATCAGGGCCACAAAAGGGCCATCATTCTTTCTGTATGCGAGCCAGAACTGGGTCATGATAGTGCATTGTGTGGGCCAGAACTGGGCCAGATAATTTTGCTATGCGGGAGGCGGTTGGAGGACCATGTACATGATGCTAAGGCTCAGTGAGAGACAAGCCTGTGAAAAGAACCAGTTCAGCTGCCAGGGTTGGGTTCAATTACTTTTTTTAATTACAATTACAGTAATTGTAATCAATTACTTTCGTGATTGTAATTTAATTTTTATTGAATGTTTTATCGAAAAGTAGCTGTAATTGTAATTGAACATTCTGTCCAGAAAGTAATTGTAATTACAATTACAATCAATTGTAATTGAATAAAGTAATTGAACCCAACCTTGTCAGCTGCAATAGGGAAGGGCGAATTGGTGATTGTACAGAGGAAAGTGGAAATAGCTCGCCTTGAAACATTCAATGGTCTGTTCACTTCTGTCAGCTCTTATCCACAATATGTTGCAGCATTAGCCCAATTTATTGGGATCTGCCTTTTCACAAACACAGCTGCCATATGCAAAAGCATGGCACTACATGACATAGGCTTTTATATGCGCCACTGGGTTAAAAAGAAATTAACTGAATTTTCTCCTGTTTTCCTCCCATTAATAGCGCTGCATATTTAGCATATTTAGAGGTCTATATGAAACAGGAAGAATGTATACCGATTCTGGTGTGCACAATATTATCCATTTTTAATTAATTTTCAAGGAAATTATATTCATCAAAAGCAGAGAAGCAATTCACACAGATTAACTTTTCAAAGGCAATTTACAGCCATTCTGATTGCTTTTTGACTCCCATGTGGCTTTCCTGTATACACTCGCACTACAGAAAGAAAATGCGATGCTTTTATAGGTCAACCCTCATAGCAGCATGCATGCTGGGAGTCAGTGAGCCTCCCACCATAAAAATATTTATGATTATTTTTTTGGAATTGGAGTAGGATTATAACACAATAAGTTCTAGAATTAATCTGAATATGTTGTCTCAGAATGTGTGACTCTATTCCACTATACTCACACTCAAGTGACCACAAAGAGGGCAGCCCTGAATTTTTTTCCCCCTTTTTTAAAATGGTGACTTGGTTATGCCTGTTCCTGGTCAGAGCCAGTCTCTAGCAGAGCTTTCCCTCTGTCAATAGTAATGAGATGCATTCAAGACTTGAGCAAAAACAAGGCAAGGGGCTTTGGAGAGTATATACTCATACAGGCGCTTATAGTCTGTGAAGAAAAAATAGGTCAGAGAGTGAGATCCGACTTCTGAGCATGGGCTGGATAACACTGCGAAGCTGAGCCAGCCGAGGGCTCATGAAGACCGGCCTTTCTGCCCAGCAGATGAGCTGCAGCTGGGAAATGCAGCCGGCGAGCAGATTGAATAATTGCACTTATTAGCCTCACGGCTCTGCACTGTGGCCTGTTCTGCTGGTGCTGTCACACACTGAAGAGGCCTGATACATTCGCAGTGATGGCCGGATGTGCATCAAGCTTTTGCTTTCGCTCAATAGGCCTGGGAAGGCTTTGAATACTTTTCAAGTTCATATATTGGCAATTCAGTTCTCAGCAAAACCTGCAAAATGATCTGGTCAGGAAAGGATGGTCTCCTTTTAATTGAGAAACGTTATCTCAAATCACTATTCCAAATTTCTCATCCAGGATGATGTGTCTTGGCATTGTGGCCATAGGTTTGTTTTAGCTGGGTGTGGTGATGTTTCAGGTATCAACTTAGTGCGAAATGCAGGAGAGTTTTTAGCCGGGAAGTCAAACTGATGTCACAGTTGTGTAACAAAGAATAACAAAATGTACAACTCGTGAAACTGTTTACAATGTGCATAAACAATGGAAACATGAATCCCCAAATAACTTTTGTGTATCAATTACTTACCAGCATTAAAAATTCACCACCTTACATCATCGCCAAAATACAAATTATGCATGTTTGTGATGTTAAATTGTTATCAAAGTGTATTAGGCCTCCTGACAAGATGGCAAAATGCAAAATTAGGTCTTTGGCGTATTTTAATGTCATTTCAGGCCTGAAGAGCTAAAATCAAGATTTTTGTCACCAGGGCGAAATACAATAACATCTTTCTGGCCTTGTTCATGAAAGCTGGTCTTTTAAAAGGTGGCAAGGCAAAAGCCACCATAAGTCAGTTGATAAACATCAGCATTAGATGGCTAATGAGGCGAGAACTTGATGAAAATGAGTAGAAACACACCCTAAGAATATTGCAAGCGCGTATACATGTCTGTACTCCTGCTACGCAGCAGCACTGTCATTAATACATCACTGGGAAGATTGGCCAAAAGTTTGGTGGTATCTGTCTGGTGCCGGACTGTCCACAGTTTTCCAGTCATGGCGTAAATTAAAGAATCAAGATCATTCAAATTAACTCAAACGGTTCACCAAGGTGATGTCAAAGGGGTTGAGTGTCCAAATCCATAGTCACAAATCGCCTAACAGCTGCAAAAGTGGTGTGTTAAACCCCCATTTGAGCCCATTTTCACCACTGTTATACTGTTTAAAGGCAAGGGTTACTCCAAACTAGAGGCAAGAGATCTAAACCTAAATCATTTGGCCTGTGTCCAGTTTGATCATTAGAAACATTAATCTGATTTTTTGTTTTTAATAAAACTTACTCATCATAAACATGAATAATTTATATCCTGGCCATGAAATTAAGGTGGCGCATTTTTAATACTGGTCTGTACACTGTTATAAATCGACTGAATTTGACATTTAATTTAACGTAGTGTTTTCTTGTTATTTTAACTCTAAGTTCAGTCCTGCGCGCATTTAACTGTAATTTACAGTTAACATGCATGGAACCTCTGTCATAAACTGATTGTAAAATTACAGTTAAAATAACTGGCAAAAACAGGTGCCGGTTTATAACAGTGTATATGAGGTATACAGTGTAAACACAGCAGTTAGTGGAATTTATGTATCATGCAGTTTGTGGTAGAACTGCAACAGTTTCCTGAGGGGAAAAAAAAAAAAGAGAAATAAAATAAAATAAAAATAAGGCAACTGTACTGAGGAGACAAAGCTAGTGATTTGTCCTGGAATATGGGAGTGTGGAGGTAAACATGGTACTGAGTTCTTTGGAGTTCAACCAAATGATAATTGAGAATAAGCCTTGTATCATGCCTTTTGAATGCTAATTAGCAGAATGTGTGTACGTAAAATAAACATAATCAGCAGCACTGTGTTAGGTGAGGTATCAAGGCGAGGTGAGGATTTAAGGTGATAAGGGGAACTGTTTCAAAAAAGCTGTTACCCTCTTAACATCTCTCGCTCTCTCTCTCTCTCTCCCTCTCCCTCCCTCATGCTAAGTATATTAGCTTCTTGATGAATCTAAAGATGTTCAATTTAATGGATATGTACTTATTTGAATTGACAAAAGGTACATTGGCACAGCAGTTAAAACGAAGATCGAATAAAGTTCCAAAGTTAATTATTGTATATATCGATATGTGTTTGGCCCAGACCAGGAGACAGACTGGCTATACAACTGGTAATTTACTGACAACAGTACGGTAATGACAGGGAGGGGAGGATAGGCGGGGACGGAACCCCGGAGAGCATAGGCGAGGACGGAACCCCCGAATGAATGAGAAACAGTTCAGCACAAGTGTACTATTAGGCAGTTCTTGGCTGCTGTCATTGGCCAGTGGCTTCCGGTGTGCTGCCAGATGTCGAAGCGCTTGCCGGCTCTGCACTGCCTATGAAGAAGAAGGTTGTAGCTTGAGAGGAACACGGCTCCAGTCTGCACATCGCTTATTTTTCGCTAGTCAACTCTGAAAAAGGAAGTGCTTCAAATTTGAGGGCAAATTGCTTACCATAAAACCATAGCCATTTTAATTCCAGGAAAAAAAAATGATATTTGCAAATTATTTTACTCAGGTTTAAAACTGGCTGTGATAGTAGCTTTTGAACTCATTGGGGTTACTGTGTCCTCTGTGTGCTAATGTACTGTACTTTTTGTTCTTATGCAGTTTGAAGTATTTCTATCACTCCATTCCAGTGCCAACGCTCGTATTTAGACTACAAACCATCAAGTTATCAATGAAACACTATCATGTTCAATTTATTACGCCGTCAATCCAAGTCATATTCATATATGATCAAAATATGGCGTATATTTACTATCGTTGTAAAGTGCACGAAAAATAATAAACAACAAGGTAACTACACTGTGATATTGTGGGTTATGATAAATACTGTATGCATTGAAAGCACTGGTTTATTAAGTGTGCTACCACAGAGGACAACAGAGAGTAGGATATTAATGATGATATTTGCTTGGAACAAGATTTTTTTGTAACTCATGACTCAACTAAAGAGACATTTTAATTTATTGAAAGAATGTTTCCAAGAGTCATCTGATGATTTTTTTTCATCAAGAATCTTCTGGAAAACCCCTGTAGAGTGATGATAAATGCTAAATATTTCTTTGGATTCTACAAATATGTGTTTGGTTCATAAAGATATAGTATATGCAGCAATAGTAGAGTGAACATTTCATTGATAATCTGTCGGTGAGACTTAAAAAGGAGCCAATTTTATTGAATATTTTGGTTGGATGTCAGTTGTCTGTTTTGAGAAAGGAACATTTCATCTTCCTTGTCTTTAGTAATTTTAAAAAAGTGTAACTCTGCGTGACTGAACTACCTGATTACAATTCCTTTGTAGCTTCAAATATCAACTTGAAAGGAAAGGGTCCCATTGAAATGAGCAGTAAGATAGCTTGCTATGAATTTAAAAGTTCCCCTTTGAATTATAATTAGAGTCCCTGTTGTGATACTCTGTCATTATACCGTTATTACCAAAACATTACAAAACAAAGTCGAGTTCAAACCACTGCCAGTGGGAAAGTAGTAACTTCTTGTTGTTATAGGGAAAAATAACATTTGACAATAGCGACAAATGTATTGCAGCATATTGCATGTCTCTTAGTGGAGTGTTGAAACCTCCATAGTATAATTGATGTGTTGCTGATTCATAACTGTCATTTTTCATAGATTTGCTGTGCCGAGAGACACCGCAGGCCCGCTATCTGTTAACCCAGTCAAATGCACAGTCAACACTACGGCTATCTTGGACCAGGAGTCGTCCTTCATCCATGATAAGAGATACCACGCAATCTTTATGGCCACAGAGAATGGCAAGATACTGCCTCCACTTGGCCTTTGCTCACTCACCAGAGTCATAGTCAATAAATATGCACCACAGTCGCAAGGTTTAGTTTCATTCACCACATCAAGTGTCCGGAGACTACGCACAACATGCATCCTTTGATATCTCAATGTTTTCCATTTACTATCCTATTTTAAGATCTGCAAAGAGCAGCTACTCCACATTTTCCACCATGAATAAAATGCACATCATGCTCGGGGATTTTATTTGTTTGACAATGATGTACTTAGTTTAGCATGTTTTGCTCAATAGAGCTGTTATGAAACTATACAGCACAACCAGACTTGTGACAAATTCCTTTTCGTCAATTCCAAGCAATTGGAAAAGGAATTGGGGAATTGGAATTGGAATTGAACTTTTCGAGGTAAAAGGACATGAGCATGTCTTTTTTAAATATTTTTAAATATCCAATTCCAATTCCCCCAAATCCTTTTCCAATTCCTTGGAATTGACGAAAAGGAATTTGTCACAAGTCTGAGTACAACACGTAGCATTCAGGATGGACCTGCATGAAAATGGACCTGCATGAAAAAAGTAAATTTAGAGAGTATTTGTGGATTTGCATAGTTACGAAACAGCTAAAACACAAGTTCCTCTAAGCATTTCAGCTTTCTGCCTATTCCTTTTTAGTTATCACTGAATTAACTTTGCAATGACTGTCTATCTTCCCTTTCTGTTGGTGCAGTTCAAAGAAATTTCCTAGCATGTGTCTATCTGCAGGCTGGCCACAGAATCCATTAATACAGAGATCTTTTCCCTTATTCTGTCTGTGTCTCCAAAAGAAGTCACTGGGTTAAAGAAGTGAGTAGAGGAGGAAGGAGAGAGAGAACCAGCTGACAGGGATCTAATGTACTGTATGGCAGGCTTTGATGTGGTGAAACAGGTTTCAGAAGAGAAGTAGGAGGACAGGAGATCAGATTCTGTGCCCTGCTCCCTGCTCACGGCCTGGTGAATCTGCACCCCCAGCACCCTCCGAATATTCCGTCACTGTTTCACAATCATTATCTTATTCTATAATCTGTCTATTTAGTGAGCATTGCCACAGGTGACCACCGATAATGTGACTGATTAATGCGTGAAAATAGATACAGTATATGCAGGTCCATAACAGGGTCTCGAGTTTTAGTATCCGGAGTTTTACTATCAATCAGTTCTCGCTGTCTCCTTCAGAGTTGTGTCAAGAATTGATGTTTCAGTTGATACTAAAATTCAGAACACCGAATGGAACCAGTTATGTACTGTATCTACATTCAGTGTTACCATGATGATCCAGCTTAAAATTACATATATTCAAAGCACAGGTTGAGTTTTATCACAACCACAGTAAAGTTAAGGCAGCTCGTAGATGTTCAGGAAGTTGTCCACTAGTTCCTCACGTTAATGCGAGTGCTGTATGTGTTTGTGTGAACGTGTATGCGCGTGTAGGTTGGTAGATGGTTGTATGTGTTGTATGTGTGAGGTTTACAGTTGCATGCGAGTTGAATTAGAATACTTTGGATCGGTTAGCATATGTGCGTGAGTTCTTGAACTTGTACATGCTGTGGCATGATAAATGAAAATACCCAAGCATCAAGCACCAAATTTGATTTTGACTGAGCATGACTCTGCTCCTGGGTTATTTTATGAATACACTATGCTGGAGCGTCATTTTAAGCCTTGTAATGAATTCTTGGAAATGCTGGCTGTGTTTCAATTTTATTTCTGAACAAGCCAAATTTACAGGAGTTCATATTGGTTATGTATGTTATTGCCCGCATACAGTAAAAACAGCCTGCCAATATGTCTTGTTTTGGCCGACCTGTTTTGGCCGAGTTCAGCACGTGCACAAGTAACCATTGGCAACTGTGGCATTCACTCTCTTCAGAGAAACAGACGACAGTCGCGGACCTAGCATTTAGCTCTTTCATGAGTCTTGAAGCCGCGTACTTCAGAAGTCGTAGTCATAATATTGTCATGATAGCACAACATACTTAACCAATTAAAAAAAAATATTATAAATTGCTTATTTTCGCATTGCCTTGGTATTGGCCTTTCGGTTGCGGTAACTGTGGCATTTGCTCTCTTCAAAGAAGCAGACGACAGTCGCGGACCTAGCATTTAGCTCTTTGATGAGTCTTAAAGTCGCGTACTTCAGAAGTCATGGTCATAATATTGTCATGATAGCGCAACATACGTAACCAATTAATAAAAATATTATAAATAGCTTATTTTCGCATTTTAAGGGAAAAAAGCTATCCAAACCTACCTGGCCCTATGAGATAAAGTAATTGCCCCCTAAACCTAATAACTGGTTGTGCCATCCTTGGCGACAACAACTGCAATCAAGGGTTTGCGATAACTGGCAATGAGTCTTTCACATCGCTGCGGAGAAATTTTGGCCCACTCTTCTTTGCAGAATTGTTTTAATTCAGCCACATTGGAGGGTTTACAAGCATGAACTGCCTGTTTAAGGTCGTGCCACAGCATCTAAATCGGATTTAAGTCCGGACTTTGACTAGGCCACTCCAAAACCTTCATTTTGTTTTTTTTTTTTTTTTTGTTTTTTTAAGCCATTCAGAGGTTGACTTGCTGGTGTGTTTTGGATTATTGTCCTGCTGCATAACCCAAGTGCGCTTGAGCTCGAGATCACAATCTGATGGTTGGACATTCTCCTTCAGGATTTTCCGGTAGAGAGCAGAATTCATAGTTCCATCAATTACTGCAAGTCGTCCAGGTCCTGAAGCAGCAAAGCAGCCCCAGACCATCACACTACCACCACCTTTGACTTTTGGTATGATTTTCTTTTTATGAAATGCTGTGTTAGTTTTACACCAGATGTAATGGTACGCACACCTTCCAAAAAGTTAAACTTTGTCCTTTCAGTCCACAGAATATTTTCACAAAAGTCTTAGAGATTATCAAGATGTTTGTTGGCAAATGTGAGATGAGCCTTTTGTGTTCTTTTTGGTCAGCAGTGGTTTTCACCTTGGAACTGTCCCATTGATGCCATTTTTGCCCAGTCTCTTTCTTATTGTTGAATGATAAATACTAACTTTAACTGAGGAAAGTGAGGCCTGCAGTTCTTCAGATGTTGTTCGGGGTTCTTTAGTGACCTCCTTTATAAGTTGTCGATGCGCTCTTGGAGTTACTGTTCCAAGTTTTCTGCATTTGTGGATAATGGCGCTCACTGTGGTTTGCTGGAGTCCCAAAGGCTTAGAAATGGCTTTGTAACCCTTTCCAGAGTGATAGATATCAATGACTTTGTTTCTCATCTGTTCTTGAATTTCTTTAGTTCGCGGCATGACATGTTGCTTTTTGAGATCTTTTAGCCTACTTCACTTTGTCAGACAGGTTCTATTTAAATGATTTCTTGATTCAACAGGTCTGGCAGTAACCAGGCCTGGGTGTGGCTAGTGAGATCACAGTTCATTCATGATTTAACGGGGGGATTTACTTTTTTCACATGGGGCCACGTAGGTTTTGATAGCTTTTTTCCCTTAAAAAATGAAATCATTTAAAAACCGCATTTTCTATTTACTCAGGTTATCTTTGTCTAATATTAAAATTTGTTTGATGATCCGAAACATTTAAGTGTGACAAATATGCAAAAAAAAAAAGAAGAAATCAGGAACGGGGCAAATACTTTTTCACGGCACTGTGTGTATATATATATATATATTTTATTGAGGATTTTATTACAATATTTCTCATCATATTCACCAGTAAATCAATTACCATAAATAATAACCATAATCAATAATCATAATCAGTAACCATATTATGTAAGCAGCAGTCATACACGCACGCACACACACACATGTAGAATCTGGAAATATAAGTGACAAATGGCTGATTAGCTCGGTCCAGAGCCATGCCAGATGGCAATAAAGCTTTTGTGGACTTCCTCCCCAAAATGCTTGCTAAGGTGTTAACGGTCTTACTGTTCCTCTGTATGGGGGGGTTGTTAGAGGGCTCTGGCTGACACAATGCCCCTGTGCGAGTCATATTACTGGCCTAATTCTTGAGTTAAAGTCCAGTTATATTAATCTGTTTAAAATGATCTAAACCCCTGAGAACTGCATAATATGCTTATATGTTCAATATTCTGCAAAGAAATCCCTTCTGGACTTATAACCCAATTTACCTATATATTAATTCATCTTAAGACTTTTTCATGACAACTGCATCATATTAGTACATATTCATATCATGTTTGGTCTTGTTATTCTCGGGGGAATCTAAGGAGTTGAATGGAGTATGTTTCATTCCCATTGAAATTATGGTTCATTCCCTTTTGGAAACTCCTGAGAATTTGGCCAGAATCCTCTCTGGTAATCACCCTATTCTCCTCTCTCTGCTGAAGTGTTTTATTACATCCTCCCAATGGTGGAAACCCAAAAACCGGATTCGACCCCCCTTCCAGGTGTTTATGGCCATGCCGCCTGGATCAAAGGCGTGATTTGGCTTAAAGCAAAGAGAAACAATCCATTCTGGGAAGATCGTATCCGATCTGTCCCCGCGTACGTAAGTGCTTGAGTAGCCTTTTCAATGATGTAACATCGTATTTCGAACTTCCCGTGCACGTTAGTGCGTGTATCCATTTCCTCCAGGTATGACTTTATTCTCCTTTTCTAAATTGTGTGTAACTGATATTTGGTCTGTTGATTTAAGCTCTTGCCTACCTGGTGAATAAATTATTGTTATTCCTTTAAACTTGCGTAGTCTCAGTGACTCTTAATCCTTTTATTTTGTCTAGCCGCGTTGCAATGGATACCTAGGGGTATAATCCCGACCGAGGTACAACTGGCCAGCGGCCTGTTCTGGAGATTGGTTTTATTAAGTTGGAGAGACAACCATGATCTACTTACATAAAGGGTTTATGTATTGCCGGTTCTGGGATTTTAGCCTTAAGGAAACCCATGGACGAAAAGTCGGTTATCTGTTAAAATTCCCTGAAGGAACCCATGGGCGTGCATAGATCTGGGTTCGCTGTATTCAAGCCAAAAGATGCTGTTGCAGTGATGGCTGACTTCCAACCTCTAATCTAATCAACGAACCTAGGATCCGGTAACAGTACTAAAAACCCGGGGAGTACATGTCAGCGACAGCGTAGTCTCCTAAGAGTTGAAGGTGTAGTCACTCGAGACCCACGCAGGTTTCTCTAGATTATGGATTCTAATTCTAATTGGAGTCAGATATTTAATGAGGGTATCACTAAATTCATTATTATAAATTTATTATGGAGTCAGATTAATTGTAACCGTTGTGCTTTTGTGCCCCGTCCTTCGAACGGAGAAAATATATCCATTTTATTGTGATTCGCACCAGCCAGGACGTCGCGCGTGCTAATACTAGGAATCCACACGCATAAACCTTCAACCCGGGCTCTTCCTCCCTTGGTCGAGCTGCGTGGGTCTTACACACACACGCACACAAGCAGTTCACACACGCATGAGCAGTTCACACATACATAAGCAGTTGGCTTCTGTAGCTTTGATTAGTATCTATTCTGTTCAGTTGATTTGAAAATATAGTCAGTTGAGACGTTTAAATGTATTTGATTTCTGTAGCTTTGATCAATATTTGTTCAGTAAAATCATTAGTTATTACTGAAAACACAATCAGTTGAATCATTTATGTATCTATTTGTATCCAATCCCTTTAAATGTATTTTTCTCTATTTTTTATGCACAAATTATACTTCCTTTTTCATGGGAACAATACTTCTGTGCGCCACCAATATTTTCCAGAGAATCCCATAGGCAGGGGTGTCAAACTGGTGCCATGGAGGGCCAAGAGGCTGCAGGTTTCCATTCTGACCAAAACTCCAGCAGGTGATTTCACTAATTAGTCCCTTCTCTCTGCTTGAAGGTGAGGTAATCAGTGAAGTCACCTGGTGGAGTTTTTGAGTGGACTGAAAATCTGCAGCCTCTTGGCCCTCCATGGCACCAGTTTGACACGTGCTATGGAGAGCATGCCAACCAATAGGGGAAAGAAAAAGCTTAAGATAACCAATGTAATGTAATTGGAATAAAAATTTTATAAGGTTTGCTCAAGACAACCATGTAATGTGATTGGAATTAAAAAATTTGATAAGGTTTTTTCGTAAATATGGCCATTTGGGATCATTGGGGTAGTACTCCGTACGCAAGGACTACTCACCGGGTTTGGATTATTGCACGATTCAAGGCTGAAATAAAATTTGATACCTTCTGAGGATTTTGTCTCTCTCCAATTATTTACGGACAAGGGGACCTAGAAAATATGAAAACTTTTGATTTGGGAAGGCACAACAATGAAAAAAAAAAAAAATATATATATATATATACTTTTGCACACACACACACACACATATATATATATATATATTTATATATACAGTGGCGCCAACTTCAGGTCAACATTGGGAGGTCACAATATTTTTTTTCAGGCTGCTGTATTCCCAAGGGTAGGCTGCCTTGTCAAAAGTCCAGCCTTTTAGAATGTTAAACAGGTTTATTTAGAAAATATCAGAAGGCTACTTTATTTGATTAATGTTAAATCTGGTTGTGATCTGTGAAATAATGTTTATTGGCTGAATGGATGCGATGTATGAAGGCATACACGAATTGAATGTCGGAGGGAGCATCCATTTTCCATCCCCGCATTTAGGACGTAGGCTAAACTGTTTTCAGTCATTTATTTAGCCCAGAATTTGAAATTGCAAATGGGACCTTACATTGCGTTAGCCTATAGGATACTCATGTGTTGCATTTTTTTTCCAGCCTGCTTCAAGATGCAAGCAATATGCGCACACAACGATTATGCGTGCAACACATGGTTCATGGCCCAAGGCCGCTGTCTCTTAACGCTACTCCTACTACAGCGCTATGGGCTATATATCTTCCATCATCCGCGCTTCTGCTGTGTTTCAATTATGCCCCATGCTGCAGACGCATGGTTAATAGTACACCCTATCTCGACTATGAAAATGAAATCCCAAGCTGCAAGTTAAAAGCCAATATAACCTCAGCGCTAAACTGAAGCATAAGCTACTGCTTAAGGCAATGCGGGGCCTTTTTAATAAGGCTAATGCAAGCCGTCTACGATTGCAGTTGCAGGTTTAGAAGCTGAATCCATATTGGAATTAATATTCAAGTCCAGAAAATTTCACGAATGTTGGCAGTAGGCTTATTCATTAAACTGGCTATTGCTTCATCAACATAATACAGACCGGGAAACAAAAGACAAGTTGTCATATCAATGGGCTCCTTTTTAACGAACTAGTTTAAGAAATATAATTGCATGACATAGCCTGCATGTCATTTTCCGGAAATATAAAATTATGTTAATTAACTACGGTACTTTATATTTTACTGCGTTTAATCTCAGCTTGGGAAATTCTGAAGCCAGTCACAATTCATTTCCAATATGTATCCAGCTGGACAATGAAAATGAGGTCCAGTTACAATTAATTAATCCTACTTGCGATAGAGCGCTGTGTTATGGCCCCAATTTGTTATGGCGTAGCGGACAGCAAGGGATGACAGACAAAATTTTTAAACTTTAACAGATTTAATTAAACCAAAACTTTGAACTAATCTACAATCTACTCTACTGACCAAGATTGAAATAAAAAAAAATGAGATATTTACAGTCCCTTGGTAATTGAGATGGGGCTGCTATGTTGCGATGTCCTGGGACAGGAAAATGCTCCAACACAGTCAAAAATCCACAAAAAGCTTCACAGGTCTTGAAAAGAGTGACAGGTATTGAAAAGAGTGACAGGTCTGGTCAAATGTATCCTTCCACAATTTCTCCTTGCAATTTCTCCTACTACCTTTCACTCTCAATTTTTCTCCTTATATACTCTTTCCAGCCCCCTCCCACCTTCCAGACTTTTCTCCAATTCTCTGGGACATTCCCCTCTGAGGCATGCCCAGGACATGCCCCAAAACCTAGCTCCAGACTGGGCTTAACAAAAAAAAATGTCAATACTGCCATCTAGTGGCTTTTTTTCCCCCACATTACAGCTGTCCCTCGATGAAAACATTTGAGCAAAGACACGAAAAACGGAACACTTCTGTAAAAAAATTAGGGTGTGCATTTTATTATTGCCAATTAAGGAATTTATTATTTTAGGTGTAATTTTTTTTACACATTTATGTTTAAAAATAGCCTGTTTTTTAACCTTAATTTGTCTACTGCATTGCCAAAAACCAATGAATCCCGCTAAAATTTACTTTACAAGTAGTCAAGACCATACGTTCTTCATATAAAGCACACGTCTAAATTATCATGTTGAAAAACCTATTTATTTATCCACATTTCTGTGAAAAATAAAATTCTACCGTTTTTCGTGCCCGCGCTCATATGGAAGTGGGGAACACTTCTTATGAAGGCGATTGCGTATTATTAACGTATTCACGTTCGCGAAAGCACTAAAATGAACCAAGGTACATTGAAAGTAACCGTTCAGGGGTACGTTTCCGAAAACCTTGGTTTGAACTGGACTATGGAAGTTGGTGAAAGTTAGCAAATGGCAACGCTTTTGGGAAACATAACCCCAGCTCAGTAAATTGCAGTACGGTTGCCCACATTCTGTTACAATCTTCCTGAGTTGCTTGGCAGCTAAAGACAATGTGTTATTCACTATCGGATTTTTTTAGAGTAGGCCACGGCAATGAATCAAGGACGCACATTTTCTGGACACGAATATTAATTCCAATACGGTTTCAGCTTCTCAACCTGCAACTGCAATTGTAGATGGCTTGAATTAGCCTTTTTTTTTTAAAGGTCCCGCCTTACCTTCATCAGTAGCTTTACTGAACGGGGCAGACGAACTCCGAAAACTTGCGGTTTTAATATTGCGGGGTTTTCGCACCCCCAAGCTTAACTTTGGAGGTGCAGGAGACCCAATTCCCCCCCCCCACAAATGGCGCCTATATATATACATATCCTAAAAATATCCTTTCAATTGGCCCAGACTCTGAGGTGGCAAATTCATGATTGAAAATGATTCTTCATGCACGCTGAGCCATTTTTTCCCAATTTGAGCCTAATCCATCTTGGCATTGTCGTCCTGGAATATGTCAGGGCCATCAGGGATTAAATAGTCCATTGATGGGTTACTAGTCATTCAGTATATTCAGGTAGACTGCTGAATTGATTTTATTGCTGCAGAACAGTGCTGAGCCTTGACCTGACCAACTGAACCAACCCCAGATCATAACACCGCCTTCAGAGGCTTGTATAGTGAGCACTATGACTGACGGGTGCATCGCTTTATGGGCTTCCTTTCTTACCCTGACATGCCCATCCCTCTGGAATAAGGCAAATCTGGACTCATTAGACTGCATGTTTACCATTTATAGTGTTTGATGCTGGCCAATGATTTGCCCCTCTTAAAACACAGTAAAATCTATTCAACGACAATAAGATATGTCTTCGGACATGATTTTTTTTAAGGAATGAGAAGTTACGCACTGAATCTGTCAGCATTAAAATAATAATTGCCAGCTGAAATATATTCATCACTGCAAGAGTGATTCAGTCATAGGCTCTTGAGTATTTACTTATTTAAATCCAAACTGTGAAAAATACTGCAGGTGCATACTGCAGTGTATGCACCTGCAGTATTTGTCATTTTAACCTTTTTTTGCCACCAGATTCTTGAAATACTAAATGCAAAATGTTAAGATCATTATATTTTACAAAGAACTTACTATTGAACAAACATTTTACCTTTGTGCATGAATGTAACTGTACATTGATCAATCATATAGTGTAAAACTTCACTGAGTTTGCTTCTCCTTGACTCTTTTCAGAAACAACTTTGAACACTTTTTCTGGGAGATTTGATTTGCTTCCTGGAGAACAAATACTGGACTGGCAGATGCTCAATCACTGAAATTTTCCACCAAAACTACTAATTAAATTTAGAGTGAATGCTAAGATGGAATGACCAGAGGAAATGAATATAAAAGATGACTGAAACTTCCATTTTCTTCTGCACACTGAAATACATTTTAATGTTTTGTGCAGAGTATTTACAAGCACTTCAGGAAAATAAAGGTTTGTTCTGGCACGCTGATTTTACTAATTCAAATGCCGCTGTAATGTTTGACAGACACAAGGCAACAGCTGTCTTTGAACTGCCCCCAGCAAAAAAAAAAAAAAAAATGCTTTGTAATCCATTTTAAATTGGAGACTGAAGGACCGGAAACTTCCCTTGATTTGCCAGCCTGTTTACTAAGGTTAAATTTACAGAGAACTCCCAGACATTATAATTAGTCCCCCAAGAGGAAGAAAAACAATTATTCCCTGACACTTGGAGGGAAATCAACTGCTGCAGATGGAGGGATTACTGGAGGCGAAAAGAGAGAGAGATTTCTGAGACTTTTCAACAGCCTTTCCTGGCTTAATGGAGGCCTGAGAAACTGCTGGAAAATCACATGTAAAACATTGTACAGCACACGCCTAATGAAGGCTACATGCCTGTAACCATCACCCCCTCTCTATTTAGGACAGTAGAAAAGTTCGGGGGTGGGTTAACCTAATGAATGGATATCAAAGCAGAATTTAAAAAGAAAAAGTAGCTTGAGGAAAAAGGAAGAGATCACTGTGTTCTTCAACCAGAATTTAATGTCAATTTGTATAACACCAAAGTCATTATTAAACAGTGGGGACTGGATTGAAATGACTAAATATTACTTTTTTGGCTTCTTGGTCTGTCTAGGCAGGCACTGATTCGGGGTCAGTGCTGTAGCCTCCTCAGAATTTGAATCATTACTTTCCCATCTCAGAACTATCGTGGAATGGGCCATAAACTATAATGAAAGTTGTGCTTTCGTAGTGTATTGTGAGGCATTAAGAACAGCTGGTAATGACTTATTTCCTCATGGCCCCATAAAGTTTTACAGCAGGCAGGTTTATGAAATTGATCTGTATTACTAGATTCATGTCTGCAATACAGCACAAAAGCGCCTTAAACATAATACTTTGTGTTCCAATTTACTCGAATATGCAGTGTAGTTTCACAGCCTTGGAGAGTATTAACTGACCTCCAACAGCGGATGTCCCTACCTTTGGGGGAAAAGAAAAAAGAAAAAGAAAATGAGCAAGGAGGCCCCTTTTAAAACATATTATCTTTCCTCATCTCTCCACCTCTCTCTTCCCTCTCTTTTTCTCCCTCTCTCTGAGTCTTTTTACTTCCCTCACTTGCTCGTTACTCTTTGACCATCTTGTGTTGCAGTGCATCTCTTTCTTTTGCATCTCTGTGCATCTTTGGAGCTAAGAAGAGCTCCAATGACACTGAAAATGGTCCAGATCTCTTTCCTGGGTGAATTAAGCCCCATTTCCAATAAAAGCCAAGGAAATGAAGAGGAAAAGTTGGAAAAGCTGTTTGGCTACAATTTTCTGTATTTTGTCCACTGGCTGTATAAAACTGTTCAATACAGTTTTGTGAGGCATATCAGTGCATTTCAGTGAGTTCATGCAAGCCCATGCTGGACTGTCATTTGACATCAGCATTTTGTTTATCTCTCCCTATATCACTATTAATACAAACAATAATATAATTTGCACTGTCACTGACATTTCAAAAGTCGGCTGGTTCTGCATGTGTGCATTTCCGATTAAGGGGAGGAGAAACCCAAAAAATTATGGTTTTTCACAATTTTTATCAAAATTTTAATTTTGGTCTTAATTAAAAGTGTAATCATTCATAATTAAGAGCAGGTGGATGCGGCACGCATTAGGGGGGCAGAGAAGGCCATCCTAGACTCTGAAAAAGCCAAAAGAAAGAGCAAATCCCTTCAATCTGCTCAAGAACAGGACAATCAGAGGGAGCAGGAGGGAGAAGTTTATGCTTCAGGGGCATTTTAATGTTCTAAGTTGACTGCTACAATGATTTGTAGGTGTACTTTGACTTTAACCTGGATTTTCTCAAAACCTGATTTTTGCCCCGATTGCTATCATTTAAGGCACTATGGGCTCTATCTTTCACACTGCCCTACCCGTTGCCACTACCCGCTACCCGTGAATTACGCATTTAGCAGCTTCCACTATCCCTAAACGGTATCTTGCGGCCACACTACCCACTATACATTATGCCGAATCCTTTATTTGTGCCTGGAGGTGTGCCCGTGGGCGTGTTTATGCGCTTTCCCTACAATTGCTATCTTGACCATACAGGTTAGGGAAAGCGTATAGCGGGTCCTCAAACCACCCGCTACCCATTTGGCAATTGAAGACACGGCTTCTCTCCCCCTGTGCGATCTAACAGCGACAAATGGACTACATTCAGTTCAGAAAAATAATTATAATTAGGTCTATGCACTGGCACTCGGCGACGTAACTTTTTTCCAGCGAGAGCGGCATTTCAGAAGTACGTGGTTTCGCCTTTTACATTTTCCAATCGGACAGCTATCTATTTTTTTTTTTTTTCAGCAAGTTGAGTGACCGTGCTGCAAAAACAGGTGTGCGTACTTGTTACCGAAATTACCTTCATTCGCAAAAGAGTTCTGAAATGCCGCTCTCGCTGGAAAAAAAAAAAATTACCGTTGCTGAGTGCCAGTGCATAGACCTATTTATAATTAAATTATTTTTCTGTACTGAATGTAGCCCATTATTTTGTCGCGGTTAGATCGCATGGGGGAGAGAAGCCGTGTCTTCAATTGCCACTTGATTATTCTTGAATTGGAAAACGTGTTAATAAGGGAAAACCATCTAAAATTAGCCAGGACTAATTGTAGTCAATAAAGGGATGGATATTTTCTCCCAAATTTTCAGGTCTAGCGTCGGCCCTGAGTATTATTTCCCACAGAACGAGAATGCGTGACAAAACTGCGCCTCTCCCGTCAGGCAGTGACGGAATTATGTCATCTGGTTGCAGATGAAGTATACACCGCTGCCAGCTGTCCGAATGCCTTGCCCGTTGCTGTTAGGGTTACTGTGGCACTATTTTTCTCTGCTAGTGGGTCATTCCAGCACCCACTCAGCTCAATTGGAGGCATGACCCAATCATGGCGAAACGCTTTTTTTTTTTTTTCTTTTTTTCCTTTTTGAAGTTTCCATCACAAAAGGGGTAGGCTTGATGTTTTTTTTATTACATACCAAACATTAACTGATATGTCAATGTCAAATAATAATAATAATACAATTCATGATTGACTTAACAAAAACAGATCCACCCCTGTCTGGATTTGACCTCACGCATGAGCAATTTAACTTCGTCTTCGGAGAAACATGGCGACCTTCCTCTCTCCATCATGGGTTTCGGTTTGAGGATTTGGGATAGCGCACCCTGCTCCTAAAGGCAGTGGCACCAGGCACACTGATTGGTTTAACTGGCGTAACGCCCAAACCACGCCTATGCATAATGTAACGGGTAGCGCAGGTGTTTTAGGGATATAGGCAGGTGTGCAAGATAGCAACTTCTGCGGGGGAACGCCTCTTACGCAATGCTAAATCCCCAAATAACGGGTTTAGGGACTCTGGCGTAAGATAGGGCCCTATATCTCACTTATTTGTGGAGCTTTTCTCATGAAATTTTGACAGAAGTCTGTGTACATATCAGGAAGTCTACTGAACTAAAAGTTTTTGGTTTAGCACTTTGGGTCTGTGAGGTATGGTGATTTATATTTCATATCGAGGGGGCGAAAAATGGCAAAATCCTCTTTAACCCCACTAAATCTCTAGTATTATGTGTAAATGCTTTATTCTAGTTCAGAAGAAGGTGTACACATAACTAAATCTAATAAAGACAAACCTGATTCAAATATCTTGCTTCAGTCCTGAGATATAAGGCAAAGAAATAATGGTGAAATCAGGGTGGCGGCCATGTTGAATCACATGACCTAATTATGCAAATTAGGTCACATTCATATTTTGTGTATTTCAGGTCATACACTGTCAATACACCAAGTATGAATGATTTCTATCCAAAAATGACAATTTTTTTCCAAAAGGTTTCTCCTCCCCTTAACCATTTCTGAGGTTTCAATCATGTTACATTTCATTTTATAAAAGGACATGCCTGAAGACATAGATAATTTATCTCAGAATTCATATTCAGAGGCTTTGTTCCATGTGGACCGATGGTGAAGAGATTTCAAAGGGACACTGTACATTATATTGCAAACTGGGCACTGGGGGAGCCAAATGCGGGATAGATGATGAGCCACGAAGGCATGTTTATAATTAGGAGGATGAGAAGAAATGCAAGAAGGCTTGAAGAATTTGCTGAGCCTAATAATTTACTAACTAATAATTTAGCCCTCTGGAAGGCTCACTGGGGAGGGAAACCAGAATTCTGGCTAAAAGGTTAGAGTAACGTCTTCTTGTAAACCTTTATAATAAAACAATCCAGCCCCAACTGAGACAAAACCAGCAACTTTTTTGCACAGGGCAGTCAAACAGAAGGGAGTGGCCAAAACTGATCACACTAAGGGAATAAGGGAATAAGCGAGACAACGAACCTATTAACCGCAAAAAACACACAGACTGCTGGAACAGGGAAAGAACCAATTAGGCAGACACGAAGGTTGTGACACATAATCGCTGATGCTGTGAAGGAAGAAGGAACTCCAGTTTTCCATTCCCAGTTAAAGTGAGAGATATGAATTCTCTGAAAGTTCTTTTAAGACTCAAAGGGCACGCAACAGAGAGTTGGATAGACCTCTAATCTTTCTTTAGCACCAATAGTATGAAGAACAAATAATTGCTGGCAGTTCTGTTTGCATTGCAATCAGAGTGTTTCCAAGTTTAATCGCCACTGAGACAGAAAGGACCAGATCAGCATCAGAATTTAAGCACGTTCCCAGCAACAAGCTTTGCACACCAGAATGACTGTCTCTTGCATCGTAGGTGCTTGTAGCCAAGAAAGCCTTTGCTTTACTATGCTTTGATCCATACAAAATGAAGAGAGTGCAGTAAATTTCAAACTAGAAAATGAAAGGGCATCTAAAGTCGATTCTCAGACGGAACGTTGAACGTCCAATGTTTACAAACAAATCACTTGCTTTTGTTGACAACTTGCATTGTCACAGGACCAATTTCATTCATATAAACTAATTTTTTGTGCACATGCATAGATAATCCTTCTATTTCGGTTCGTTTGCACAGGTGCGGCTCGCTGATTGGCCGATAAACAAAAACAATAGGAATCAACTTTAGACGCACTTTAAGGTAGATTACTGCTATAAAAATACCATTACCATTTCCACATTTTCACACGCCATTTCTCAAAAAACGCTTGTCCGATTTTAATGAAGTTTGGAACATAAATAGTTTACAGCATGATGGTTGTCCTGAAACAAAAAAATATGGCCCTTTTGGTACTCTTTTAATTTCAGGGGGTGCTGAATATATAATGAAGTAGAGAATTTTCAAGTCAAGAGCAAAATTTCAAAAAACCTTTGCATTTTGTTAAAGTATCCAACTTCAAGAGCTTTAGCCCATAGGTGCTGGATCAGGCAACCTGTGCGCAAAATAAGAAGTTGATATGTCTATTAGCTACTGAGGTATGGTGTTTTGAAATTGTCATGATATGCCCCTTTGCGGTGGCCATCTTGGACACCTAATTTGCATAAATTATGAAAATCACCTCCATCCCTGCCAATTTGAGTGTTTGCTTCTCATATCAATGAAGCAATTTGATGTAAGTGATGAAATAAAGATTTTCCTGCTTAATAGCAGTATTATACCTTAATCTGTGCAAATGAACAAAAGACACATGCAATGAGCCCTACTGTCAGCTATTAAAACTATGTAAAATCATCCTATTACAATTGCCTGGAAGGTTTGGTGAAGTTTCTCTTCCCTGGAAATGATCTGTCTGCTCTTATGGACTACTTCTTAAATCCAGACCATGACTTTTTGGTCAAGGTCCTATCTTCTGGTTGCAATCAGCATTGTGAAACTGTAATTAAGTAGTCAGTGAATAATTTTAGTCTGTTTAAAGCTTTGAGGATTGTGGCTTTTGTTTGCTGACAAGAGGAAGTTTTTTTTTTTTTTTTTTGTCAATGTACGCTGAGGGGTAAAAATGATTTATAGCAGTTTTTTTCTAAACACGTTCATAACATTCAGCATCATAGTTCACCTTAGGTATGAGGTTTTTCAATATAAGCAGCAATCTTCTGACACCAAAGGCGAGAAAAGACTGGTCACAAAATACATCCTGCTTATGAATTAAACAACAGCTGTGACAAAACTATACAATAACATGCCTTGGCACTAAAGAACCCCTTGGCACACGTTACAACACAGCAGCCTCCAGTGGTGCTAACAAATATTGCACCGAGTTTGCATGTTTTGTAAGTTTGCTACTAACATGTGCATGCACAGGACAGACAAACAGACGTGACCATGACAATACCCCTGTGGAAAGTTGTTTTCTGAGGGGGCAACTTGTACTGTTCTAGCCTGTCTTGGTCGATAGCTGTATTTTTTGTGTATTGAATAATATGATCACATTGCAGAAAATAGAGTATAAATTTCATTGCTGAGTACCTATTTTCCCATTTTGTCAATGAAAGAAGAAAAATATAAAGGGCTGCTGAAGTGAGATGTAGAATGACATTATCAATGGCTCAGTGGCTCAGATTAAAGTACTTACATGGAAAAATAGAATAAAAAAAATTTGAAAATGTGAATGGGAAAATAGATAAGGCCAACTGGAAACAGATCAAATCTTTAATTTGATTTTGAGTCCTAAATGAAGAGATTATCTGGCTTTTATGGCTGGCATGAAAGGACTCATTATGCTTCTGTTTCAATGGGCCTCATGCACCAACATTCTTTTAAATTTCTCTTATATTTCCTCTTATTTTTTTGCTAAGAGAAAAAATAAGAGAAATAAACTCCGGATGTATCAAGCGCTCTTACTGTCCAAATCTGCTCTTATCCAGGTGTGCTGAATGTTGAATCCCACTTGATTGTAAATTGAAAGTGTTTGGCCAGTTGTTTTAAATTAGCATATATGACACCCACTAAACATCATATAAGGGCAGGTGACGTGCCGTGTGCAAAGAGCCGGCTGCTCGTGGCAATCTAGGGTGCTTTCACACTAGGTACGATTGTTCCGTACCGTGCCACAGTATGATTGTCCCCCCTCCCCTCTCCCCCTGCTGGTCAGCTTTCACACCAGTAATATCGTACCGTACCCGAGTACACTTGTATACATGTCAAAATTCCAATACAGTGCGTTGCAGTACGCACCTTGGTGGTTTTAAATGGGTGACAATTTTAAAAGGAGGCGCCAGTATATTTCAGGGGGTTTTACTATTGAGAGGAGGGTTAAGAATATTAATATCGAATACTTATACTGCGAATGCATATGCTGTGCGTGCCCGAGCAACCCAGTGTGTCATCTGTAACTTAGATTTCCACGTATACCAGCACAAAAAATTAAACTCGAAATTTTCTTCACTGAATGCTTGATGTTTTTACACATCTAAATCTTTCTCTGGGTACCCAAACATCAAGGGAAGCCGAAAATGTACTGATTACATTCGATATAGGTGGATGTTGCATACGGAATTCTTGCTCTTGCTTTTTTGGCTGATTATGCTGTCCACTGCCTCATACCACAAAAATTTATCTATATCTCGTAACTTGAGCCGCCAGACTTTCGCACCGTGTCCCGCACTTTGAAATATCGCTGCCGAATTTTCTTTAGTTTGTCACTGCACTGATCTATTATTCTGTGATAACCACGCAAATGTAGCTGCTCACGATTTATTCCATAAATCTCCGAGTTTATGCATGTAGTATCCACTTGTGATTTTATGTTTTCGTCAGCCGACATTTCGAGCAAGCATTGAATTTCTTCGTTTGAATGGAGATATCTTTTTGCCGCTGCATTTTTGTTAGAACAAGAGAGCAGTAACACAAAACAATAATCTTCCATGCTCAAGTTTGGTTGCTTTCACATTTGGTACGAGTAGCCATTCATCTGTCTCAGCAAACAGATCCGCGCGATCTCTAAAAATGCGCTGTCTGTGCAAGGCCTGGATGGCCAAAGCGTGCAACAGCAATCGGTAAGCCATTCAGACGCAGAACGCATGTAAGTGCCTAAGAGTTTTTATAGCTTAGTCCTAATTAGGATCAGCTGGCCAAACTCTTCAGCCCAAGAATTAAATAATAAAATCATTTCTGATAGAACCACTTTGTCAAAAAGACTATTTATTGGAAAGCATACAAACGTACAAGCATACATTAGGTTTGGCAACATGGCTCTGTTCTGAAAGATCCTTGCCCGTCCAGTATGGAACCGAAGGCCGGGAGCAGCAATTTAACCCCCTAACAGAACCATGCCAGCATAAGATGGAACTAATAGTGATGCTTTCATACATGGTAGCAGCCCGATGGCTGCAGATTCCTTTGAAGCCGATACGAGAGGGATAATCAACATGGAGTGCGCTATGGTAGTGCCAACCCGACGGCTGGCATTTTTTTTTTTTTTTTTGGAAACTAAATACAAGAGAAATATTCTGAGAGAAGTGCATTTTGTGTCGTGACAGCCTGACGGCTGGCGCAATTTCTCTTGAAGCCAAATACAAGAGAAATATCCTATGTGGAGAGTATCACGTGTAGTGGCAGCCTGGCAGCTGGCACAATTTATCTTGAAGCCAAACACAAGAGAAATATTCTATATGGAGCGTATTATGTGGAATGACTGCCCAGCGGCTGGCACGAATTCTCTTGAAGCCAAAAACAGGAGAAATATCCTATGTGAGGTGTATTATGTGTCGCGACAGCCCGGCGGCTGGCACAATTTCTCTTGAAGCCAAATACAAGAGAAATATCCTATGTGAGGTGAATTATGTGTAGTGCAGCCCACGGCTGGCACAATTTCTCTTCAAGCCAAATACAAGAGAAATATCTTATGTGGATCGAATTATGTGTCATGACAGCTCGGCAGCTGGCACAATTTCCCTTGAAGCCAAATACAAGACAAATAACCTATGTGGATCGAATTATATGTTGTAACAGCCGGCGGCTGGCATATTTCTCTTGAAGCCAAACACAAGAGAAATATTCTCTGTGAAGTGTATTAAGTGTAGTGATAGCCCAGCGGTTAGCACGATTTCTCTTGAAGCCAAATACAAGAGAAATATTCTATGTGAGGTGTATTATGTGTAATGACAGCCCAGCGGCTGGCACAATTTCTCTTGAAGCCAAATACAAGAGAATGTGATGTGTACGTGATGTGAATTAGAATTAGAGACAGCCCAGCGTTTGATGTGTATATGAGGAGAATGTTGAAGATATAAATAAAATGGGATATATCTTGAAGAGTGTAGTGTAAGATGAGATAAGAACGCAGGGCTTTTTTTGGGGGGGGGGTATGTGGTGATGAGTGAAATAGTGTGTTGAGGAGCGTAGATGCGTGCCTTGCCTATGTTGGGGGGGTATGTGGTGGTGAGTGAAATAGTGTGTTGAGGAGCGTAGATGCGTGCCTTGCCTATGTGATTGAAATTGATCTGAACGACGCGTGAACAGATATAGTTGAGTCGGTTTAAATGCAAACATGTAAACAGACATTACAATAGAACACAATTTACGTAACCTTACTCATTAGTTTTTGTGCTTCCATAATATCCTCGATCCCTGGGCGACGGTATCGCTCGTATGCAGAGGAAGACCAGCGTCCCTTGGCCTTCAGTGTTGTAACAGAGACCACCGAGGCGGCGGTTGTCGCTGCTCCAATTCGAAAGGAGTGAGGAGTGTAGAGTTGAGGGGACAGGCCGCAGCGCTGACAAACGAGCCGAAGCTGGGTGGCGAACCAGCACCGAGTGATGGGTTTCCCAGCCTCTGTGATGAACAAGGGATCCTCCAATCTCGCTTGTTAGCGCCATGCCAAGTACCGCATCAGAGAGGACAGGGGACAGAAAGTGGTGTTAGTACTGGAGACTATGATGTTAATTCCCTTTTTATCTGTGTCAGATTTAGAGTGCTTAAGGTGAAGGACGAAGTGGGTGGATCTGATGGTTATATCGGAGATAGTTAAATCATGTTTCGAATCAAAAATCCCAGAACGAATGGTGAACTCTCCACACCTTAAAAACCCATAGAACATGGTGAGGAATATTGCCTCTAGTAGCGAATCTGTGAAAGCACCGAAACACCCATCCCTTAACCGTGACACTAATTTGTAAACTAGGAGTAAGGTCAATAGTAATCTTTTATCCTTGCTTGGTGGTCTTTCTTTTTTTAGGCTATTAAATAAAAGATGCACTGAGGGGTTTCCGAGTAGGCTGGGAACTGAAGGATTTAAGCATCTAAAATGAAACTGAATACCTGAGATGAGGCCCCGGATGGAAGAAGGCTGAATTTTTTGGGAGACGAAACAGTGGACTATAACGGGTAGAACTGGAACAGAATAGGAATGACAGAATGAGACATAATACATCCATGCTGAGTCATACATTTTTAATGTCGACTCCGCTAAACCAGACCTCATGAATGTAGAAGCAGATGATAAATACACTTGGCGAGAGGTTTTTAATCTAGGATGGTTTGGTGGAAAGCGGGACATTTCTGAGGAGTTGGGGCGGCAGCTCGGCACAGGCATTTGAATTCCTGAAATTTCAAATCGGGAAAGTGCGTCAGCTATTTTGTTATTAAGACCAGGAATGTGAGTGGCACTTAAAATGAAATTGCCTAAAACACAAGTCCATGTCAAACATCTAATAAATTATTTATGAAGGGTACTGATGAATTATGTTGACGGCAGCTTCATTGTCACAAAATACTAATACTCGTTTTTTATGCCAATGTTTTCCCCAAATAAGGCTTGGGACTACGATAGGATACAGCTCGAGCATAGCTATGGAAAAGGTATCTGACAGCAGAGAGGACAATTCTGAAGGCCATTTTTCAGCAAACTATTCCCCATCGAAATATCCTCCCAAACCGACAGAAGGAGCTGCATCAGTAAAGAAGTTCAATTCAACTGAAGATTTGACTACATCATTATAAAAGAAGAAAATGCCATTCCAGTTATTGCATAGTTTTAGCCAGAAATGAAGCTCAGATTTGCAACCGGCATCTAGTGTTACTTGGTCGTGCAGACTGGGGACAGACTTGCAGATATCTGAAAGCCTGGAAATAAAGGAGCGGCCGTGGGGGGATAATGCGCATGGCAAAATTGAAATGGCCCAAAAGAGACTATACGTCTCTTTTTGACATTGACTCTAAACTGAGGAGAATTGGATTGACTCGCGAATGCGAGCGAGCATCTCTCGAGGTAGAGAGGCTTGCATGAGGTTACTATTCAATTTCATTTCTAAAAATTCGATAGCTGGAAGGGGTCCTTGAGTTTTTTTCTCTGATAGGGGAACACCCAATTGGAGAAATGTTGTTTTAAGAATATCGATGCAGCGTGATGGCTGTGAATCCGGAAGATCAATCACGAGGAAGTCGTCTAGCAAATGAAGGACGAACGGCAGTCTGAAATTATTCAACAAGATCCAACAAAGCGCCTTGGATAAGGTATCAAAAATTTCTGGGCTACTACGGCAACCGAAAGTGAGCTTAGTAGAAAAATACATTTTATTGCGCCATTTCACTCCAAAAAGATGCCACTGAGAGGGTGAAGAGGCATTACTTTAAAGGCATCGGTGATATCGGCTTTGCTTAACCAAGCACCTCTCCCGGCTTGCTTGATAAACTTTATCGCATTGTCGATGGTAGCGTAAAATAACGAGCAGAATTGCAAGGGGATAAGGCTATTGATGCTTGTAATAAAACTGTGATTATGAGGAGCAGATAAGTCGATTATTAAACGTTTTTTTTTCCTGAGTACTTCCTGGTAGCGACCCCGATCGGGTTAATGTGAAATATGGAAAATGGTGAGCTGTCATACGGACCGATCATGTAACCTTGACTGATTTCTTCGGATAAGAGGTTATCGACCACCTCTGGTTCTCTTTTATTGAATTGGAGATGGTTGCAAATGAAAGTACGTTTGGGTAAAAAGGATTACCCGGCAAAGAAACTATAGATTAAACCAGTGATCAGGTAGTTGACAAAATAACGATTCGGATGATGTTTCAGTGCTTGGCCCATCTCCTTAACATTGATCGGAGTGGAGGGTTTTATTTCTTTTTCTTGTCCACAAGGCGCGTTTGTCTGGGACACACGGACATTGGATGTGCATCTCTACAATAGCTGCAAGCATGAACATAAGTGCAATTATAAAATGTACAAAAATTTTCATTGAAATTGATGCATACGGGTGAAGAAATAGCGGGTTTCACCTTGGTCTGGCAATTTTCTGGACTGGCTGAGCAAACGGTGTGGGGACAGAAACCAGTTGAATGTGAGAATGAGCCGCATACAGAGCAAGACAGGGCGGGGTGCCCAGTAAAATGCCTGCTGATTAAAGCCAGATCGACCATGGACCAGTCCAGTCTTTGATTGTACTTTTGAATAAATGCGGCAGCTTTAGCGGAAAATGACTTATGGTACTCATAAAATAGAGAACTGCCATAAGTGACAGCGAGGTCAGAAATGATAGCTTGATAAGTTTCCAGTTCGATTCTGCATAAATACTGGATAAATACTGGATAAACTTAACTGTCTCTATAGATTCCGAAGGCTACATTGAATTCTGCCATAGTTAAGGTTTTTGACAGCTGTGGATCTGTGTCTTTTAGGAGGAGCGACACTTCACCATAATCGACAAGTCTTTTTTCATAACATTCAGAGTTCAGCAGAATTTTGACCATATTGATATCATAGCCTGCGATTATTTGTGCTCGCAGCTGAGGAGAAATAGCAGCAGCCGGAGAAAAGAATGGAACTCCGGCGGTGGCCGGGGCTGGGACTGCAGTTCCCAGGGTTCTCCCGGGTCATCACCAGGAAGCGCCGCTGTGGCCTCGGCTCCGAGCATCAGTGCAGGTGGTTGGGAGAATGTGGAAGAGGGTTCGGGTAGGTTGACTGGAGAAAAGGTCTCGATCCGGGCTTCTAGAGACTGAATGCGGGTGTCCAAATCGAGAATGGAGGACTGGATATTGGCGAGCGCGGTCATAACGGGATCCACTTCTCTTGAGGGGGGAACTGGGGACGGCTGGGACCTTGGTTTTTTTAATTTTTTTGGCTGCGAAGATTGTGAGCAATGTTTCCGTTTAGCAGAAGCCTTCCTTGGGGCTGGAGATGGGTCAGGGTTGCGGACTTCAGAGTTGGCTGGACAACCGCTGGATATGCTTTCGACAAAAAAGCGGAATAGCTGGTCATGATCAATGCCTGTAGGAGCCACGATACCGCGAGTGAAAAATGCTTCTAGGATTTTAGGGACTGGCCAGTCCGATTTGTTTAAGGACTTGGCAGTGACCTTGGAACTTCGCCTGGTGCCTGTGGATATGATACTTGCTTCATCTGCTTCTGGATCGGCTTGGTGTTGGATCGCTAATGGGAGGTTGTCAGGAGCCCAGAAGTCTTCTTCTGATGCTGACATTTTTCCCAGGATGTAAAGAGGGGTAAGTAAACCGATGACAAGCGTCGTGGTTCCTCTCATGCCAGTTCGAAACGTGATAGATTGAAAAAGCAATGCTGTATGCTGAGCGATTCAAATCTCTGCGAGCTTGTTGAGCGTGTACGCTGAGGAGCTGCTTCTCAAGATGTTGAGCTTAAATAAGCCAGCGAATTATCGGTCGAGCAATAGACTGACAGCAGAGTCAGATGACTGTCATGCGCACTCAGGTGATCCTCCCGCGGGAGAAGCAGCTCCTCTACGTGGCAAGCTTGACTCTGTGGCCTATCAGAATTTTCGTCAATACTCCATTTTAATTTCTTAAACACATAAAACAATCAAAATTTGATTATATGATGCATTTTTAATGTTTAGGTTTTAAAACCTGTGTTTTGCATTGGACAAGCAATTTGTGGACAGAGATAGCAGTTTTCTGTTTTCTCTCATTTCGGTAAGAGTGCTCTCGACCACTCGTAAAACTTTCTCTCACCTAAGAGAAAAGCAAAAATAAGAAAACATTGGTGCATCCCAGAAATCAATGGGTAAGAACAAAATAAGAAAAAATCAGGGGTACGAACAAAAACAAGAGAAAATTTGTTCTTGTACTGCCTCTTGCATGAGGCCCAATGTCTTTGACTGCAAGCAACCATGAAATAACAAATAAATGTGGCCAGGAATTCAATTAAAACATCTAAGAGGAGATCACTTGTGTCCTCTCAGTCAGGCTCCACTGAGGTCATCATCTTTCTCCATTGACAAACTAGGTTTTTTTACTGGGCAATTAGGACAGAGCTCATTCCATGTGGGAAATGCCCACTCATAGCTGCCTGTTTTTACAGAGGGTTAGGAACGACAAGAAGTAAATTGCCTAGAAATAGTGGAATTTCTATGTTTTTTGCTGAAAAAAAAAAGTTCATAAACCTCCATTTTAGATGTCCAAGAATATTATAACTTGAAAAAAAAATCTGCATAATAAGTGTCCTTGAAAGTACACCACAAGGGAACTATAACTGCATATCTGTCTCATTTTTTTCCGGTGCTTCCTGATCCTAGTTGTCTGCCTCTGCAAGTAGCGCATGCCTTGCATTCTCTCTGCCCCTCTCTATCATATGTATCCTGTGCAATCAATGATCCAGGGCAACATTTGTAAACATTATATGCAACAAAAAACTCACTGACTTTCTGAGGACTATTTTTTAATATTCTGCCTGACCTGCTTGGGCGCCAGAAAGAAATTTTCAAAAGGACGAATGTTCGCTTGATCACAGTCCTAGCCATTGTTAATGTGTTGTTGAATCAGTGTTGCCTCTGAGGTGTTGGAGTAATATTAGCCTGAAAACCACGTGGTAGCCATGATATCCAACCAACCATCCACCCAGAAGTGCAACACCCTATAAGACTGCAGGAGAGGTAGATTTTTCCAAATTAATCATGTGTCAAACCGAAATAGTTTGCCATCACTCGCAGAATCCTAACGTCCGTGTCAAGGACTGACAGAGCAATAGAACCCTTTTCAGTTCACATAGACATGGATAATACACGTATTGGAATGTTCATTCAGTCAGTTGCACTAAGAATCTCCTGGGAAGTACAGCCATATCTCAAACATTTTTTTTGTTTGTTACCGTGTATAAGATGGGATAACTATAAACTAATGGGCTCTACTTACAAGGCACACTCACACTAGATATACTCTCTAACGGTAATTGTATGTCCGCCTCTTTGCAATATTATGTCATGGGACATAAATGTTCACATTCTTCATACCAACATGTGTTTTAAATTGAGTGTGCACAAATAAAATGAATAAGATCCAGTGAACTTAACTTTTGAGCCTCGCCTAATGTCACAAACTGTCATATTTTGATTCCTGACCATGTGAACAATAAGGCCCACAAACTATCATTTTCTGTAAGGCTCAGAAAATAATCTGTTCTTGGGGGGGTTATTAGTTCATTGTGAAGATATTTTAGGCTTTAAAAGTACTAAAGTATTTTCTAATATTGCAAAATTAACATTTTGAAATGAACTTCAGCAGGGATTTTTCTTTATACGTCAGTCTTAATCCTCCTTAAAAAAAAATAAGGAGGAAAAAATGATTCTTCTGAGTTGTTGCAAAGTTTGTCTTTAATCCAGTAATTAGCACTAACAAAACATCTTCAAATGCTTCAGGGGTCATCGGTGTCAGAATGAGCCCTGAACAATCGAAAGGCTTTACCATTTATACTGTACAACATGCATATGTATATCAAGTAAAGGGGATTGTTCTTGGCTTCAATGTATAATAAAGAGGTGTATCATGATTAGGTTAACAAATGGTCAGAAGGCCTCTGTCTACTCAGCAGTGTAGCCGTTTGAGTGATAATTAAGTTTCAATAGTTGATGACCCTCGTTGGCTTTTCCTGTTTCCAGGTGTTACCATTACGCCAGGGTGTGGGGCTTCCCTTTGATACCATGCCAAGGTTACCATTTCAGAGCATGTGGCGGGTCCATGCTTGTTGGTTATTGGGGCTAACTAGATTATGAATCTCCTGCTGTCCAGCAGAATGACTCAGAATTCCTTACAACTGTGACCACTCATATGGTTAATAAACAGTTCATAACAAAAATGCGTGTGATTTCATTTTAAGAGGAATTTTTTGTTACATTATTGTAATTTTTTAGTTTATTCATTTAGAAATAATATTCGAGTGGTACTTAATAAGTGGAAGACAAGCAACCAATTCAAGGATTAAACATCAATACCTCCAATAACACTGCTTCTGGGAGTAACCATTGTCAGGTCCTCTAGCGTTGCAGTTTGCTTGTCTCTCTCATTGCACCAGAAGTCTATTCCAGCCACCACCTGCTCTTTTTGGCTTTGTTTATTTTTTCTCCATTCCAAGTTGGCAAATACACTACCGGTCAAAAGTTTTAGGACACCCCAATTTTTCAAGTTTTTTATTGAAAATTATGCAGTTCCAGTCCAACGAATAGCTTGAAATTGTACAAAGGTAAGTGGTGAACTGCCAGAAGTTTTAAACAAAAGGTTAGGTTACCCAGGTTTTTTGTACGCCGTCGAGTAGGTGAAAGGATGGTTCCTCAGTGTGTGACATCAATTGTCAAATATGGAGGAGGAAGCATGATGGGCTGGGGCTGTTTTGCTGGATCCAGGGTCAGTGACTTATAGAGTGAAAGGCACCCTGAACCAAAATGGCTACCACAGCATTCTGCAGCGCCATGCAGTACCCTCTGGTATGCGCCTAGTTGGTCAGGGGTTCATCCTCCAGCAAGATAACGACCCAAAACATAAGTCGAAGCTCTGCCAGAACTACCTTAGGAAAAAAGAACAAGATGGTAAACTTGAAAACTTGGAGTGGCCAGCACAGTCTCCAGACTTAAACCCCATTGAGACGGTTTGGGATGGGCTGGACAGAAGAGTGAAAGCAAAGCAACCTACAAGTGCCACACATTTATGAGAACTTCTGCAACAGAGTTGGGAAGAACTTTCTGAAGAATATTTGATTTCCATTGTACAAAGAATGCCACAAGTGTGTTCAGCCGTTATATCTACCAAACGTGGCTACTTTGAGTCAAAAGTTTAAAATACATTTTGGTTTATAAATTGATTCCATGATTTCTTTTTTAACTTCAATTGTTAATTTGTTCTATCATGTCTATGCTTTCATTCCAGAGTACAATGAGACATTAAACTGCATAATTTTCTATTAAAAAACTGGAAAAATTGGGGTGTCCTAAAACTTTTGACCGGTAGCGTATATAATCTTGTATAATTCAAAACATCAAGTATCACTCCCAAAAGAATTTTGATTATGTTTATCGTCTATTCTAAACACCCGATTGGAGAACTAAAATGCTAATTTGTGAGAGATTTTATTGACAGCAAACTATTCAATTTAATCTTCGTATTGTCAGCTTGACCCAGTCCAGCCTTCTTCTACTCAGCCTAGCCCCTCTTACCGTCCTCTGTGAGTCAATATCCATCAATCTCCTGGGTGCTTATTTTCAGTGGTCACCAAATGATGGCACTGTGGACAGTGTTTGTGAACCTCATAACAATGAAGCAACAATAAAATGCCAATTTTTGCAGATTATGTCAGTGAAAAGCTAAACAATCAAAAGCAACTGCTTTTCACTGTAAAGCACAATGACTGGGCCTGATTTGTGACCCGTGGATGGTGCATGAAAACTCTGCCCATTTTTGTTTTCATAAATCATTTCTTATCATTATTAACTGGGAACAAGCAGATGGAAACTGACAGGGTCATCTTTTTTTTTTCTGTGGAGAGCTGTTTGGTCAGTCTGTACTTGAGGAAGTGGCCTGATATACACTGTTCCATACCACTTTGATTGTTGAAATGGGATGTGCTCCCATATCTTGGTTCGATACACTTTCATTTGTCCTTCTGTGCTGGGAGGTGGGTGGGGATTCACTATATCTGAGGGATAGGACACTGGTATTGAATCCTAGGCATTGGCACAGACTCACTTAAGCCTGCTTCCTGTTCCAATTCCTGCTGTATCTTATCTGCTAGTGTGAGTTTTTCTGCCTGGAATGTAAGCCACTTCAATCCACAGCACTTTACTGCAGACATTATTTACACCCGAACACACAAAGAAAATAGGTCTCAATCCTCGTCATTAGTTTCATGGGGATTTAGATTTTATTTGGAATTTATTTTTCCTGGCTGAGTGCTACATCATTTTTATATCTTTAGTTCGGGTGTGTTGAGCCATTTTAACTTGGTTGCTCCTTGAACCTCCCTCTCAGTTTTTCTATATTTTTTAAAGGTCAGACTATATTTCTTGCATGCATTCCACTGACATGAAATCATACAGCAAAGAAAAAAAAAGTCATGTTCCAGCATGCTGACTCCCAGTCCTTGCTCCTAAAAATATTCTTTGTCTAGGTTGATCTACAAACCTTATACAAAGCTCCCCTAATCTGGTAAAACCTAGTAACTCACTTTTTCATGAAACTGAGAAAACTGAAAACAACTTTAGTCCTTCAGGATAAACTTGCTGTAAAAAAAAGAGAGAATGGGTATTCTCAATGACGACTCTAGGTACTTTACTTGGTGCTTAGTAACCTAGTAACTGTAAAAATGGGTCTAACTGAATTTCCACCAAAAAGTGGGTTACTTGGTTTTACCAGATCAGGGGAGAAATGAAATTAACTGAGAAATACTTTACAAAAAGTGTACCACTGATGTCAATGATGAGGTTAAGAAAATTGACTTCTTCACCCATTATTTGACTATGTGTCAATCTTTGTCTGAGACTTCCACTTTGGCAAAATCACATATCACATACGGTCCTATGTTTCAAACTATTAAATTACAGTGAATCAAGGTTTTTGTTTCATTTGCAAAATTCATGCTCGAACTTCAATTACCTCTGTTTTTTTTCAATATGAGGACTCATCTGCCAATTTTCACCTACCTTTGTGCTTACATTGACACAGATAATTTATTCTTGCCAAAATTTACATTTGTTTGCATGCACAAGCTTAAGCTTTTCGTGTATTGCATATTGAAGATGAACTTGATCAGAAAAGTAGCTTTTGTAGGATGTTGTGTATGGAGAGAGAGAGACAATTTAACCAATTTAGGGTTGGAAAATTTTGCCACCTCTCAGTCCTAACACAGGTGGTCTTCTTTAGTCTCGGTCTAAACATTGCTGATTTAGTACTTACACTCTACACTCAGTCAGTATGATGGCATATTATTTTGACTGTATGATAATTAATGCTGCGTTCGATTGTACTCGGAACTTGGAAAGATTTGGGTCGGAAATTCCCATTTCCGATGTAAACGCGTTTCATTGCGCCAGCTCGGAAACATGCCCGCCCACAGTAAGATGATGTTTGTTTGGATGCTTTTGAGCATCAAAAATTACTGCTGGGGAAGTATATTAACTACTTGCGAGCCAGGAATGAAGAGAAAGGTCATGTGCTGTAAGTATAACATAAATAACTTACACTCTTCTGCAGTCCTAAACTGTCTACACCAGCATATGGTCATCAACCAGAAAAAGCGAGCCATGCCAGTGTCAACTGGGCTGTCTCACTGCATTGAATGCGCACAACTATTTTCCCTTTTCCATAACCATAACTTCCCCCTTTTAGCAACACAAACGCTAAATTAGACGACACACAACAGTAAAAGTTGAGGAGAAGTGACTCTGTTTACATCTCACGGTGTGCAGCGCCATTTTGCTATGACATCAATCCAACCGACTTCGGTCTGCTTGAATCCTGCCCGAATTCCCGAGTCGGAGTTCCGACCTCAATAGCAGTTCTATTGCACTTTTCCGATTCGGAGGTCGGATTTACCCAGGTTCCGAGTACAATCGAACGCAGCATAAGCTCAAGCACAGTTGGGTCATGCTGCTAGACAACGATCTACAGCAAAGGAGTTATTTCTAGGCTCAGAAGAAACTTGTGGAAGACAAGAGGTTAAGTCAAGGGCCCGGCTTAGAACCCATTGAGAAGCTGTGTAGGACCTTGAGTGGGCCGTTCTTACTGGGAAACCTTTCAATGCAGCAGAATTAAAGCAATTTTGCAAAACGGCCGACATTCCTCCACAGCAGTGCATACGACTGATCTCCAGTTATATGAGGGGGTTCATTGCAGTTGTTGCTCTCAAGGTGGCATTACCAGCCATAGTGTTTTTTGGGTAAATTGCTTGCTCACATGGCTGATATACGTAGGTGTTGGATAGTCTATTACCTTCGAAAAAATGATATGATTCTTCATTGAAGTGTCGACTTTAATGACAATTCATTTGAGTTTCAGCTGGAAACGCTCACTTCTGTGTCACCGCAAATTATTATGTAAATTTAACTTTTTTTGGTAGTACTAATTTACTCCCCATCTTTTTTATTTTTTCTCACTTATTCATTTCTGTCCTGATTGCCCTTGTTATATTCTATAATTGTTTCTTACTCATTAAATTACTGTTTTGCATGATTCAAATGTGCGTATAATTGGGAGTTGACTCAATAAGTCTGGGCTCTACTGACTTTTCTATGCAGTTAGGTAATAGTGTTCCAGGTCCATTTTAACTGGATTAAAAAGCAGTTGAAACTTACTTCTGTAAACTTTCAGTCACAGCATGGCATTAGCCAGGCTATTTTGCTTTTGTTGAAATTGATTTTAACTGCCTTGGCCAGTAATTAGCAAAAAAACCTTTAAAGGATCAGTGTAAAACAGTTGGGGGGGTCCTATTGGCAGAAACATTGGCAGAATTTGAATATAATATTCGTACACATTTCCATCAGTGTATAATCACCTGAAAGTGAAAATTGTTTTGTTTTCTTTGCCTTAGAATGATCCCTTAATATCAACAGAGGATGCAGGTCTTCTTCAACCAGCCCGCCATGTTGCACTGCCCTGTCTCTACAATAGCACACAACTGACAAACCAAACACTGGCTCTGGAGAAGTTTTTTCACATTTTTTTATAAGTTTCTTAAGCATCTTAGGTTCTCCTCATAGACTGTATATAAAGATGGACGATGGGTCTCCACTTCCTAGCCTTGTACAAAAATGAAGACGTTTGCCATCTTGCACATTTGGAGCCAGAGTATGCGCGGTAGAGATCAGGATGTTGAGCTGTGGTATCAAGGTCCCACCCATACACCTGCCCTACATGTAATCTTATCCCCTGAACCTTTTACATCATTCAACTGGGCCTGGCTCCTTCGGTAATGCAGCTTGTTGTACACAGACAACAGGCCAATTCTACTATGACTGAAAGCTTGATAAAAGGCTCCATAGTTTGGATCTTTTCCAAGTACAGTTGTATGACGCTAAGATACATTTTCTGCTTTCCTCATCCTTGACAGTTCATTGCTAAGCCAATGTCTGATACTAGCTAACTAGCTAATATATTAACTATCCTCATGCAAACTTACTTTAATAATCCAAGCTAGTGAGCTAACCTTTAAAAATAAGGTAATTAGGGTCTATGGGTAAACAGACTTCCCAGTTGTTAGGGTTTGGCATGAAAGATGCCAGGTGCGAGATAAAAAAGAACAAAGAATGTTTATAACAAACTGAGAAAACAACAAGGCACGAGGGCTAACAAAAAACTACACCTAATGGGCTGAAAAGGAAACTAAGGTACGCTGCAAAGAGCTAATGACTGAGAAACAAAAATACCAAAAGGATAATACAAAACAAGGAATGCACAACCTGGCAAAAACTAAACAATACAGTATTAGAAACTTGGACCGGTAAGAATGCTCAAAAAACACTATGAACACTCTGCAGCCTTCCTCCAGCCTCTGCCAGATATAGGCAAGGTGACAGGACAAAGGGAACAAGGAACACCTGGGCTGCACATGAGGAGAAAAGCACATGATAACGAGACATGGGGAAACACAACGGAAACGTGGACTCTGACAAGGACCAAGCAATCAGACAATGACAAACTCATTAAGAGTAATGAACGTGATCAGCACAGGACCACCAAAAAGAATATTAAAGGAAAGCGGAGGAGTGAAACTTTGAACAGAATAGCACAGAACTGAAAATAGTGAACGTGGGAATTCAATCACTCAATGTCCTAACTAATTTAGTAATTATGTGATTAGTAAGTGCCTATCGATCAAAACACCTTCCCGTGCATTGTTAGTAATGAGGTTAGTAATTAGTACTAATAAAAGATCAATCAATCACTCAAGCTTAGAGCAGGCCTGAATATAGAACAGCTGTGACGGAAGTAAGAAATACCAAACGCCACACCCGAATGCAGTGATGACGCAAGAGACTAAGAGAAGACAAAAACATGAACCGGAACGTGGACTTGGAGAGGTGGAGTCAGGCTGGCAGACCAGGCTGGGAAAATGCTAAAATAAACAAACACACATTACAAGGGCAAGGCAAAAGAAGAACATAACATGGCAGAACACAACAACTATCCCCCCTCTCAAAAGCGCCTCCTGGCGCTACCTAAGATCTAGGATGTGACATATAAAAATCTTTAATAAGATGACGGTCCAAAATAAACCTGGCAGGGACTCAGGACCATTCTTCAGGCCCAAAACCCTTCCAATCCACCAAATACTGATAACCCAGACCCCTGCGGCGACAGTCCAGAAGCAAACGAACCGTAAAGGCTTCACCTCCATTGATGATCCAAGGAGGTGGAGGAGGTGCAGGAGCAGGCAGGAGGGGCTGAGTGGTGGCCGGCCTCAGTCGTGTGGCATGAAACACCGGGTGCAGCCGCCACATAGTGCCCGGCAGTTTCAGTCTCACAGCAGTGGGGCTGATAATCTTAGCCACGGGAAATGGGCCCAGAAACCAGGGAGCCAGCTTTCTGGACTCCACTCTGAGGGGATGTCACGGGGAGCAAGCCAGACCTTCTGACCCACACGGTAATGGGGGGATGGCTTGCGATGCTTATCAGCTGACGCCTTCATCCGCGCACCAGCCTGAACGAGGGCGCGGCGAGCAGCAAGCCATGTTTTACGGCACCGTCAAATGAACGCCTCTGCAGAGGGAACCCCACTTCCTCCTCCTGGCTGGGAAACAATGAGGGTTGGTACCCCATGCAGCACTCGAAGGGGGAGAGTCTTGATGCAGCGGATGCGTGACAATTGACTGAGTATGCTACCCAAGGTAATTGGGTAGACCATGAGGCAGGATTGGCAGAACACACGCACCGCAGGACTGTCTTGAGGGTTTGGTTCGCCCGCTCGGTTTGCCCGTTAGTCTCTGGGTGATAACCGAGAGTGATCCCACTGAACCTCAATTTAATAACGTTAGTTAGGTAGCTAGCTAATAGTTTTTGGGTCACTTACGCTAGCAATGAAAATTGATTGTAAAAAGCCCTTTGCTCTGAACATAATATAGCTGCGCACAGTAGCTACATTAGGCTATGTTCAACGGAAAGACCTTTTGACCACCAATTTGCTGTCTTTGGTGACTAATTATTGAATGTTGCTAAACTAGCTAGCTTGCTTGCTATGCATTTCTACAATAGCATCACTGCTAACAGTACATGACGCTATTTTCTCAGCAAAGAAACCATCTCTGTAAAAAAACTTAATTTACATGTACTTAAATCCTTTAGTGAGGCCCATGTCCTGTCCATTAAAATAGAGGGGGTGGGCTGCAGCCAACCACTAGGTGGTGATCTTAATATTTTGGCCTCACTTTTGGGGAGCTGTTTGGTTGTGCATCTTTTTAAACAGTCAATGGTTCTGCAACTCACTTGGACCATATCTGAAAATGAAGGCAGCAATCCTTCGAAGGCTGCATTTTTTGCCTGCTACATCATCACAGGCTGTTCCGTTGTGAACGCGCTTTTGAATACCGCCGAGAAATGCAGCCTTCATCTAAATTGTCGTTTAAACTTCATTTCCATGTTGACAATTCCATCTGATATCAGGCCAGATGAAGGCTGTATTTCTCAGCTGTATTTAAAAGCACATTCACAATGGAACAGCTTGCAATGATGTAGCAACCTAAAAATGCAGCCTTTGAAGGATGCAGCCCACACTTTGAGAAATGGCCTTGAAAGGGATGGGTGAGAGGAGGGGTAATAAGCTGGATTGCAATCTGTAACCCTATCGTGAGATGAGACTAAATCCTTAGTTCTTTAATCTAACTCTTTACCTTGTCTCCCAGTCAGACACTTAACTACATCAATTCATCATTGTCTTTTCTTTGGCTTCTACTACAACACTTACAATCTGTGATTTTTATTGTCTTTAGGAATGATCGTTGGCAAGCCTAATGCAAACCCACTGTAAGTAATCCAGTTTCAGTTCAATAGTGCACTGTTACGACTGGGGACCATCAGCTCTGCTTTGTAGTACCTCGGTCTGTCATGGAGAGGAGGAATCAAAAGTTAATTTCATTCACTGTATTCATTAAGCATTCACTTAATTCAGTGATTGATTGGTGTTCTTATCAAGTGTATGAATGTCTTGTTTACTTTCATTCAGCTATGAAAAACCAATTGGGTCACAAAGTGCCTTGAAACAGAAACAGGCAACTGTGAGAGCTGTTATTATTATCCCCTATGAATCCTAAGTGCATGAGTGATAATAATGCCCTGAAGTGTGCCATTAATTCAGTATTATTTAAGGTTTTCAATGGAAACCTATGGGATGTTGGTGATCGCCCGTGTTCCTTCTGGGTTTGAAGCGAATGTCACTCGGACAGTGTGTGCGTGCTTTTTTAGGTCTTGCCAGCATTAGACTCCGGTGGGAGATGGAGGGATCATAAGGAGCTGCTTGGGGGAATGCTGTGGGGAAGACACTCAGAAATCAAAGTGACACCATTTTTATCTCCTGGATAAGCTGTTTGTTAATTAGGGACCAGTCATCCATGCAAAGATCATATTTATCTTACCGCCAGTGGTTGTGTTAATGGCAAACTGATTGATTGATTGATTAATGAGCGATGCTCGAGTCTCATCACATTACACCTTCCTAAGCTTCACTTGTCCAGGGGTAAGCACCACCGAGAAATGAGTAAACCACTGAGAGGAAACGCAATAAAAAAAAAAACAATAAAACCTGAAAATCGGAGCAAGACGTACCATGCTGTCCAAACCAGGACAACTGAACTTGAGCTGCCTGAAGAGAATGAAGCACTTGAACCAAGTAGGAACTTGTTTGAGTTTTGTTCCAAAGCCAGAGGTTCAGCTGTGTGGTAGTGACTACAAGCGGCGTTTGGAGTCTTACGACTTGACATGGGTGGTGTGCGGATGAAGCATCTTTTTAACCCCTTGAATGTTCAGCTCCTCTCACAATTAGCGAAAAAACAGACCTTAAGTTTGGAATGTCAACCTTCATGCTACTGCTCTGAGTCATTCTTTAAATTAACAAAAATGTTTGTGGTGAAAGTGTGTGTGTGTGTGTGTGTGTGTACGTGTGTTTCCTTGCTTGTGGACTCCTGTGTTTGACCATTTTTTCTTGTGCACAAAAATGTTTGTGTTTTTTCTGACACATAACCTGAGAAGCCATTATATGCAAATTACAGTAGGCCGATATACTTCTGGAAATATTGTGGCATTTAACTAGATTAGATTTTCTCAAGACAGAACATTTTTAACTATTTTGCCATTTTTTTGCACAACACATTATGGTGTGTATTCAAATTATTTTTATTTCTTTTGTTGCTGTGCAATTCTTTGGTGACACAGTTCTGTTTGTTTTCATCTCAATAAAGAAATTTGAATTTCGTTCTACTGAAGTACAAAGGAGGCTAAAATATGAGCTTGATTTGAATAAACAAAACATCATTTGGCCTATGCTGGCCGCAACCCTTTCACGAGGCAAATTCAGCTGCTATGGCTGCCAGATCTTGGCAAAAAATGTGTGTATTAGTATTTATATCTTTATTCTTGTTATGTTTTTTTTTGTCTTCTTGTGCATAGTAAAAGAGCTGAACTAAATGAATGGACCATGATGTAGCTGAATACGTAAGCACTCATGACTGGGAATTCAAAATGTATTTGTACTGATTTAGCCATTAATTTTCCTGGGGTGCTGTGCAATCAGCACATGCTGTACAAGCATGTCAGGAAGTTCATTCAGTCAATGCCCTATTAAAAAGATCAATAGGTTGCTGTGAATATAGAGGTACAAACAGAAACAGCAATGAAAAATCAACATACCAGTTATTGTAATGAAACATGAGGCGCATTGGAGGGTTTGAGAAGTATTTACTAATGGGGACTACTCCCTTATGGAAAGGAAATATATTTAAAATATATTAATTTTGGCCACAATGCATTTAGAATACATTTTGAGGGTGCATATGAAGCCATGCAAAAATGTATTGTTTGTAATAAGGGTGTAACTACCACTTACCCCCATGTAGCATGGGGATTGTTACATACACCCTTCTAGCAAATTGATTGGAAAAATTTTACTCGCAGATAAGCCTTTTTTTAAAAAAAAAGGGGTTTTGACACCTTTAGGATAAGAATTCACACTGATATAAACTGGCACCTTTTTTGCCAGTTATTTCAACTGTAATTTTACACCTGTGTATGTTAACTGAAAGGCGCAGTTAAATGTGCACAGGACTCTACTTACAGCTAAAATAACGAGACAATGCGTTGATTCAACTGTTAAATTAGATGAATTTTTAATAGTGCAGACCTGAAATTTTGCTAGAAGATGGGTCCTACATGGATTTATCTAAAAAGTAAAAAAAAAAAAAAATCATTTTTTCCCAAAATGTCATTTATGCCCATTTTGCATGATGGTATCGATATGATCTTTGCCATTCAGGGGCTATTTAAAGACTCCGCAAGATTCTACCAGTAAAAACTACTGTGCGGCTGGTGACCCAGAGGACTACTGGACCTGGCAGAAGAAACCTGTGAGGAATAGCCTTGACCTCAATGTAAATGTGTCAAACACATGGTGTAGATGAGGATTTGCTCTGGTGACCCAGGCTATACACCCCAATTCCAAAATAGTTGGGATGAAGTGTAAATTGTGAATAAAATCAAAATGCAATGACTTTCAGATCACATGAGCCAATATTTTATTTACAATAGAACATAGATAACATTTCAAATGTTGAAACTGAGACATTTTACATTTTTATCCACAAAATGAGCTTCTTTCAAATTTTCTGGCTGCAACAGGTCTCAAAAAAGCTGGGACACAGGCAAAAAAGGGCTGAAAAAGCAAGTAATATATAAGAGAATCAGCTGAAAGAACATTTAGCAATTAATTAAGTTAACTGGCATCAAGTGTATAACATGATTGGCTATAAAAGGGATGTCTTAGAGAGGCTGAGTCTCTCAGAAGTAAAGATGGCCAGAGGCTCTCCAACCTGTGAAGGCTTGTGTAAAAATATTGTGTAATACTTTAAAACCAATGTTCCTCAACGTCAAATTGCAAAGGCTTTGAAGGTCTCATCATCGACAGTGCATAACATCATCAAAAGATTCAGAGAAACTGGAAAGATCCCTGTGCATAAGGGACAAGGCCGAAGACCTTTACTGGATGCCCGTGATCTTCGGGCCCTCAGACGCCACTGCATCACTCACCGGTATGATTCTGTCATTGACATTACTAAATGGGTCCAGGAATACTTCAAGAAACCACTGTCTGTAAACACAGTCCGCCGTGCCATCCACAGATGCCACCTAAAACTCTATCATGCAAAAAGGAAGCCATTATTGAGTGTGATCCAGAAGCACCGCCGTGTTCTGTGGGCCAAGGCTCATTTAAAATGGACTGTTGCAAAGTGGCAAAGTGTCCTGTGGTCAGACGAGTTTGAAATTTGACATTCTTGTTGAAAATCATGGGCATCGTGTCCTCCGGGCTAAAGAGGAGAAAGACCGCCCCTCCTGTTATCAGCGTTCAGTTCAAAAGCCAGCATCTCTGATGGTGTGGGGATGCATTAGTGCATATGGTGTGGGACACTTGCATGTTTTAAAAAGCACCATGAATGCTGAAAGGTATATAAAGGTTTTAGAGCAACATATGCTCCCCTCCAGACGACATCTATTCCAGGGAAGGCCTTGTGTATTTCAGTAGGACAATGCAAAACCACATACTGCAGCTATTACAACAGCATGGCTTTGTAGTAGAAGAGTCCGTGTGCCGAACTGGCCTGCCTGCAGTCCTAGTCTTTCACTGATTGAGAACATTTGGCGCATAATTAAACAAAAAGTCCATCAAAGGAGACCCAAAACTTTCCAGCAGCTGGAAGCCTGTATTAAACAAGAGTGGGATCAAATTCCAATGGCTAAACTCAAGAAACTTGTCTCCTCAATGCCCAGATGCCTCCACTCTGTGAAAAAAATAAGAGGGGATGCTACACCATGGTAAACAGGCTCCTGTCCCAACTTTTTTAGACCTGTAGCAACCACCAAATTTGAAATGAGCTCATTTTGTGGATAAAATTGTAAAATTTCTCAGTTTCAACATGAGCTATGTTATCTCTGTTCTATTGTGAATAAAATACTGGCTGGTGTGATTTGAAAGTCATTGCGTTTTGATTTTATTCACAATTTACACTTTGTTCCAACTATTTTGGAATTGGGGTTGTCGAACAAAGGGTCGATGGCCAAACTGCACCACGCACGTAAAATTCACAACTCGCACGGATTTGACTGCTTGCGTAGTGCGCGACTGGAAAGCTCCAATTGTTGGCAAGTTTACTAGTTTTAGGAATGGAGTCTATTTTTCCCCAGTACGCACGCGTTTACCGTGTCCAAATTATTGAATAGTGTCTAATATCCACGTATTTTCTTATTTTCAAAGTATAGTATTTCATCCAAAACATGAATAACAAGTCAGATTCAAGTTACTTATGAATTTACTGAATTCAAATGAATTGATTAAAAAACTACAACATTAGCAAAAGCATGTGGAAGATTTCAACAACAGATGCCAGTAGTAATGTCACATCAGAGTTTCAGTTATCGATATGGTCAATACTGATTATTTCCTAGTTTAGGCAATGATGTAGCCTATATCCTGTGATATACCGATATATGCATAGACGAGATGACTGCTGTCAGTGATTCTGCTGCAATTGCATGTGCAATCGTTGTTCCTCGTGTAGCCGGTTAAATTTATGTGCGAGAATATTTTCAAGGGCTGTGCGTACACCATGCAAGCAAACCTTGGTGTAGCCCTCGGGTGAGGCTCAATGTACTGTAAAACCAGCCCACTGAGTCCCATGAGTTCCTGCCAGGCTAGCATGCTCTCTCCAAAGCACAGGCAGAGCTGAGCATGTAGGGTCTGGCAGTTCTTACTGGCGACCCAATGAAACAGGAAAACAAGGTGTAGTACCTGGGTTACACCATTGCAGGGGGTCAACTGAAGGTGCAGGAGGGGAAAGTGGAGGCAGCAGCCATGTTATGAACAGCATCACAACATCCTTTGCTATTTTTCTGGGCTGCCTTTCTTCCAGCTGAGCTGTATAGAACTAACTGAATCCAACATCTAGGCCAAAAGTATCAGTTTTATGCTCTTTAGTAAGAATCAAGTTATTTAAAGCTAAATCGAGCTGTTATAGTTTCATGTTCACGTATCTTCCAAATTTGACATTGGCAGGACATTGAAAAATTACCATTTGCTGAGGTACAGTGTTTAAAAATGTACATTTTTTACAAAAGCCCCTTCGATGTCTTTGGCATTGAAGGTTTCTTGGTGGGGTAATTTTTTGGTGCCTGAGCCCTTTAACCATCCAGTCTGTCTGGTGCCAGAATCAGTGGCTCTCACACCAGATATTGTCCTTTAGTTTCCCATTCTTAGTCCACGTTCCACAGTAGTTTGTTTACTTCATTCTTAAGTAACTGGACACACTAACATAATTGTGAATAATGTGGCTATATTTACTTTTTGTGAAACTGTTAGTATGTGTAGCGTATTGCACCATTTGGTCTGGAAAAAAAGCTGACAAAGGGTCTAGAGTAAATCATAGGTGCAAATGGAGTCTGCTGCTGTTGTCTCTCGACACGAACACTGACAACGTGTCAGTGTCATTGCGAGCTGGCACAAAGTCCATCACCTGCCATGCCTGATTGGAGATGGGTAAATAGAAGGCCTATCAGGGTATGGCACTCATCAAGCTGTGAGACGCAGGCTTCTGTGGTCTCTGGCTGAAGGATGTGTAATTTTTCATTGTGTTTATTTTTTATTGACAGTTGAATGGCGTGCAGGTGATGGGTTTCTGGAGTGCCGGGTGAGGTTGCCAGTGTTCAAGGCTCATTCACTGAGATAAGGAGAGGACCTGTCAGCCACCGCATTGTTCCGGTACACATCGCCCGAGGGGAAAAAGGACTGAACTGGCTTCCAGTCTGGCTGTCTGAAAGCCACCCACCCAATTCATCAGCAGGCTAGTCTGAGTGCAGGTGCCAGTGTCTACATGATGAGAAAGAGTAGTTGTCTGTGTGTGTGTGTGTGTGTGTGTGTGTATGCGCGCGCACGTATATGTGTGTGTATGTGCATGTGTGTTTGTGTGTGTGTGCGCGCATGTGTATGCGAGCTTGTCTAGCTACATCTGTGAGGACCAACTCTTGACCAAAAATGAATGTGAGGACATTTGGGGTTTTGGGGATATTTCGGGTGGTCGTCACAGAGAAGTAGAGGGAATTTCAGCTGACTGGTAGAAGTTAGGGTGACGATTGCTGCTAGGATTAGGATTAAAGTTAGGGTTAGGGCTGGGCTAACCATTGGTTATGTTTATGATTTGGTAAAGGTTGTAAAGAATGTGTGCAAGTTAATATGCTCACTAGTATGGCTATACAAATGTATGTGTGTGTGTGTGTGTGTGTGTGTGTGAGTGGAAAATTATTTATCTGCCCTGAAGGTAAGTGTTTATTGTGACCATACAGCACATTATTTCTTTGAGTTGATGCAGTTATATCTCTCAAAGAATCGTCACAGCACTCAGTCTTGTCACCGTTATGCACACACTCACTTTCACATAGACACATGCACAACACTTCGACGAAAGAAAGCAATGTGCAAACGTTAACCACCGCACTTAAGTGAACACAATCACAGACCTCAGAGATGTGCCGAGATAAAGGACGAGACTGGAGCTCTAGAATCACTTGCAACAATTTATTCAGTTGCCAAGACTAATGTTTGACGCACTGCGTCTTCCTCAGACTCTTCCACCTGGATATACAAACCCCAATTGAAGACCTGGGTGCAAGAAGTACTTAAGTCACATTTTGCAAAAAATGAGTTGACACCAGTATTAAAAGCCATAATGGCCAGGGCATCATCTGATACCAAAGATTTCTGCAAAGAAGCACTCAAGTCTTATGTACTGGTGCATTTCTATTGCCCATTGTCATTTTCTGCAACATGTTTTGAAAACTTTGACCCCCAGAATCTCAGAAGTATTATTTTGTGACTTAGGTACTTCTTGCACCCAGGTCTTCAATTCCAATGAAGTTGGGCTGTTGTGCAAAACGAGAATAAAAACTGAATACAATGATTTGCAAATCCTTTTTGACCTATATTCAAAAGTGTACACAACAAAGACAAGATATTTAATGTTCAAACTGATAAACTTTGTTTTTTTTGTGGGTGGAATTCTTTCCCATTCTTGCTCTATGCACGACTTCAGTTGCTCAACAGTCCTGGGTCTCCATTAGCGTATTTTACGCTTCATAATGCAACATAAATTTTCAATGGGAGACACGTCAAGACTGCAGGCAGGCCTGTCTATTACCCACACACACAAAGCCATGCTGTTGTAACATAGAATTCTTGGTCATCAAGTGTTGAGGTCTTCCTCCCACACCAATGAATATCACAATGCACTGAGACAGTCACAAGGCACTGAGACAGTCAAAAGCTTGTCTTTGATCTCAAAGTTGAAATATTCTCTGAGGGAAACAGTGTCTGATCTACTCCATGTTTATCTTTGTCAGTCTTCTCCAGTGGCTCAATTACAATTACAAAAGAATGTCCTTGCACAAATTAATTGAAACAAGCTGCAATTTTTCTCAGTCTTTTACCCCAATTTATGTTCTCAAGTAAAACATTGCCTTTTTTTATTAACTTTTGCTTTGTAATTTTTTTTTTTTAGGAATAGAACGAAATCATCCTATATAAGACACTTCATAATGTGTGTTATTTGTGTGTGTGGGCCGGGGGGGGGGTGCAATAATAGCACTTGCTCAGTTATTACATTATTACACTAATCGTTATTGTGTTTCATTTATATTTGTGTTCTTTAGTTTCCCTGGTGAGTTACTTGTGAATCAGACAGCCTGCGTGAAGGATGTGACATTGAGAAAATGCTCGAAGATTGTGACTTTGCACAAGCGCACCAACGAATCATACAGACACATAGCAGGTACAGATCGTGTCAGGCTTTCAGTTTTAAAAACTAAGGAGGTCAAACCATATAGTAATATGTGTAAATTAAAATTATTCATAATAGTCCAGTTGAAAAAAAAAGTATTATTTACCTTTGTCCTGTTCCCTCTCTCTGTGAAGCTGAAATCTTGAATTATTAAGCCTTAAAGAGGGTCACACATTATTTGCCTGATTTGGCTTCCGTGCAAAGGGCACACTTAATTTCTTATTTATTATTTTCAAAGTCGAATTCAGTCTGATTTGTGGTTAACGTGCTGCTTGGTGTTCACAAATGGATTGTATAAACTCTAAAGCCCCCTCTTCTCTACAAATTTCTTCCTTGTGCTTCTGGCCTGCTGACATTTTTAGGTTGATGCTCATTTCTTCCGCATCAGCTGAGTATATGACTGCTATTTCTTTATTGTGTTGTAAATTGTTGTAATTCAGCATGAAAACAACTACAGCTCATGCTTACTATTTGCCCCAGTACATTCTTAGATAAGGAACAGTTCATATTTTAAAAGCCACGCTTTGTCAATGAGAAATTGCCACTTGAAGGACCTGACGCTCCAAAACATATGCAGTGTCTGCCACAGAAACACTTTTAAAGCGCAAAGATAATTTTAACTTGAGATTAGTTTAAACTCAAGGCTGAATCTCAAGGGCAAAGATGTTCTACATCTCTGTCTTGAGGTGCCTGCTGTCCAGTCAACTCTCTCCCAGCTCGACCCTCGTACACAAATAATTTCACTAGCTGCAGAGACCAGGCATTTGCATTGAGAGAAATAATGGCAGGCACTTCCTCTTTTCTAAACCATGATATGTTGTATGACTATTAACCTTTTTTACCTTGCAAGTCTCAATGGGCATCAGACTCATGCATACGGGCTGGATGTAATGATCGCACTCGCCATCTCTCCAGGCTCACAAGTTGGGAACGCATCTCACGCAATGCCCACTAATTCATTTTTGCGAAATCTCATGCACTGAAATTCCCTGATTCTCTGAGCAATGAAAGGTAATTTTCATTGTGTTTTCTGGAAAAGGTGATACTTTATAGCTCTAGAAATATCAGTAACGTGGAGTGAGATTTGGTGCTTTGAAAGCACTGGAACAGGATACATTCTTTAAAGGTTTAGACATTTTTATCCATCTAAAATTAAGACTAACTTCTGTTAAACAGGGGAAAATAAAGCACTGGATCGCCTTCAACTCTGACCAGCAGCTTTTTACAATTCTGAAATTAGTGCAGTCAGGAGACAGTGAAGACCGCACATTCCCTCTCTGGGTTGGTGAGCAAATCTCGTACATTTCCCACCACAGGCTCACTACAGATGAGATGGCCAGAGAACAGCAAGGTTGCACTCCAGTAAGTGTAAACAAACCCTTCTACCTCTGCCATTTTGGAGAACCACTTGTTGATAACGGCACACGCAGTGTTGAACCAGGGCTGCATGCACTGACACCAGAGAGGCTAACAAGATATTTCTGTATTGCGCACATGTATTTGCTGGAGAAATGACAACCCCTGTCACTGGCGCGCAGGAGTACGAATGCTTTGGCAAAATCTGTCAAAACATTATTACTGTGATTTTAATGGTGCATTAGTTACCGAAAGATAAGGCAGAAGCACAGTTCTCAGATGGAATTGGATGACATTATCAAAAATAATGGATGCCAAATGCACACAATTCCTGGAGTCATAGTCTGCAGATGTGGGAACAAGGCATCTCTGTTGCTCTCGCATTTCACACCTCACAGTTGCTTTGCAGGTTTATGGTAAAGAACAGTACTTTTTATGCGATACTGTTTGTTTGGTGCCACATGAAAACATCTGGAGAGTCAGAGAAAATCCCATTTCCCTCACGCCATTCTGGAGCTACTAGGGTAATCGCATACATGCTTGAAGGCTTGCACCATTTACTATTATAATGTTTTTTAAAATTTAACCGGGCAAGTAGAGAGAGACAGATTACCAGTGAATTCACAGGATTTAGCATTTGTGTCTGTATTGTTCCATACTTTCTAGCTGACTATCTGCTTCCTATTTGGAGCACCATTTATTTTTTCTGACAAAGATGCTGGTTGAGCTCTGTCAGCCCAGCTCATACCCTGAAGACATTAGAACCATAGTCTCTGTCACCAGCAAATGCTGGCTTAGAAGTGCTAATCCATTGAATGAATGCAGAAACTCTGTAATGAGCTTTCTGCGGAGCAGAGCAAATCTCCACACTTAAGTTTCTCTCTCAGAATAAGACCACACACTTCTCCAGTAGCTCTTGCAGTGTGTGAATGATGATGCATATATGAACTAAGAAGTCAGAAGGCGTAAAAATTGGAAAAGTATCAAAAATACACAACACTGAGAACATCTAATAAATAATAACTTGGGCTTTGTCAAGTGTTGGCACATTCGTCCAAACTAGAGTGGCGGGGTTATAGAGGATTTAGGCTGCCTTTTGGGGTTTATGGGATAATTGTGCCAAAAAACCAATACTTCTCATGTCTAACAGCAATGGACAAATAAGAAATTGCCAATATTAACTTTATACTTTCAGTAATCCATGAATATAAAAGACCTTTGGAAAGAATTTATGAGATATTAAATGTCATTTAATATCATCTCTGTGGACAGCAGTAAATCCCTTGGATAAAACAATCTAAATGTATTATCAGTGTCCAAGAACTGGGTTTACAGCGATCAAGTTCATGTAGAACTTGTTCAAGTTCTACCTCATGGCAGATATTTTTAGTCATTCCAGGCAGTTTAGCCTAATCCTTGCAAAATTGTATCTGGTCTTATACGGTATGCTGTGAAAATAGCATGTTCAGTCTCAAATCCATTTATTTAGGATATTATTGTATCAGCATGCCACTGCTAGATCTGTTTCAGTTGTGTGGCTGAAGCTAATCAGGTGTGGGCTTCATTTAGTACTTGTATGGGGACCACCTGGGAAAACTCATTTACTTTTTGTGAGCCAGGACATGACTATGTTCCCTCTGGTGAAATAATCTCCAACGCCCCAGTGCAGTGATGAGGCCACTTTTCAGATGAGTCATTAAAGGAGCTGTGTCACGATACTTGCGCATGCTCATAGCTTTAAACAAAGTAAATCTGCTCAACTGCAAGTCAGAATCTGCAAGGTGTTTTTATTCTATGATTATTGGCGATGGCAACCAGCTTGCATTCTTCGTAACCCTTGGCTTAAACTTAAATTAGCTCTATGAACCCTCGAATTTTCGTAGAAGGCTCTTTAATATAAATGGCATTATTCCATGGTTACTAAAATATATAAATTCGGTGCAAAACAAAGATGCATTTGCAAGAATGGAATCAAATTATGACTTGCAGTCAAGCAGATTCACTTTCGGGATGTTTGTTCTAAGCATGCGCAGTAATTGTGACACAGCTCCTTAAAACTGAGATACTGACACTCTGAGGTCATTAAAGATCCCATGACACTCTTGGACAAGAGTAGGGGGTTTCCCAGGCATCCTGGCTAAATTCCCGCCCTGGCTCTTTCAACCTGCCACCCAAAGCCTGATTCATGCTTCTTGCGGTCAGCACGGTTTCAGCAGTGCGGACGGCGCGCACGGTCCCCATGAGCGTCGAGTCGTTTCATGCTTGATGCGGTCAAAGCGGCTCCAAGAACAGGCCTGTTCTAATCTTGTGCTACTGAATCTTATTTCTGTGATCAATACGTTCATTTTTACTATCATATTGTAACTAGCCTATTATTATTATTATTCTTATTATTATTACTACCAAACACACGGCTCGATTATTTTGAATTAGATTAGACAGTGCGTCGCTGTCAAAACAAATATTACTGGCCGCTCTTTCTCCACTATTACGATAATTGGGTCACTTGAAACTTCCGAAAACAAAGTTGACATGGTTTGCATGCATTTCGGCAGTTTCTGCACCGATGTCTGGCAATGCTTTTTTTTTTTTTTGTGTGTGTGTGTGTGTGTGTGTGTGTGTGTGTGTATTTTCAGATGCTTAGAGATTACTTGTTCTATATAGCAAACTAAGTTTAATTTGTCTGCCAGTTAGTTCAGCCAACTGTTAATAAATGTCATTAATACCGCGATAATTGGATCCTACACCACAAATGAAATATAAAGGCATGGGGGGATGTTGAGGTATTCTGAATTGACTGTTTGGGTATTCCCGAATGACGTAACCTACGCCAACGAGATTCCCTTCAATCATCTGCGGGCATAGCTACCCTACGTCCGGGAAAACCTTGGGTTAAACAGAGCGCTGCATAGATATTTTATTTTGTCTCCCTAAGTTTTATAAACACCATGAGCCAGGACAATGATGTAAATATTGCCGATACACTGGTTCTGCGAGCTCCTCCACACCTCCCCTTAATTTTTTTTTGTGCTTTCACAAACTGGTTGCGAAGGGTTTTCCATTTTATCTTAAACACGTCGGGATCAGTCTATTGAAAATTTCCGATCTCCTTCCATGCGTTGGAAGTCATATGAGCATCCTTGTAGATCCGACAGGATCTGTTGTAAAGATGTCAGTATTTTCAGCTGTTTGTATGTTCAGCTGGCTTTTCTTTAAAGCTTTCCATTTTTAATTTTAATCGGTATATGTACTTCCGGGTCCTGAAGCTAGCCAATCATTGCAACGCGGTCTGTGTGACCCCGGCCGCGTTGTTACAAAATCCTCCAGGTGCGCGGCTTGGCGTTCAGAGCCTCCGCGGACCCTCCGCGCTCTGTCGCCCTGGCCGCAATTGCGTCATTTCACCGTGTGGGCCGCGCTAACCGCGCCGACCGCAAGAAGCACGAATCAGACTTAATCATCCCTTGATCTAATTAGCTAAGCAATTTGTCCTCTCCCTTTCCACTGCAAGCTGATGTGTGGTGAGCATTCTGGGGCAGAATGGCCGCCGTCACAACATCCAGGTGGGTGCTGCACATTGGTAGTGGAGAAATGAGATTAACCCATATGATTATAAAGCACTTTGAGTATCTATGAGAAGGCACTACATAAACGCAATGTTCTTTTGTTCATTTATTCAAAACACTGTCGGATTGCTGATTACCAGTACTACAACTAAGTCTCATCAGATTGAAATCATGTGGTATAAAATGGGCTCCATTTTAAAATCCACCACAGAGTAGAATCCAGAGTAATGGTTGAAACTAATTGCAGAATAATTTTTTTGCTGACACTATCAGATGAAATATTTGTCCCACATCAAAACAAGAGAAAAACACCTTTAGTGCCACTCACAAAAACAGATCACCGAATGTTCAAGGTCTCAACACACCATGTGACCAGCTTAAGATGGGACAAGCAGCCTTGCATGAAAATAAAGAATTTTTATCATGCAAGGGGACACACCAAATTGTGTTGATGTGTTTGTGTGTTCACAGACCTAACAGACTACATGGCGATGAGTTCCTATGTCCATTTTCCTATTCATAGTAGCACTCTGCTTCTTCATAGCTTTATAGATTAAATGGTACGATGAAGCAACTTCAGAAATCCAATATGCATTCTGTTTGTATGGGTTACTTCGGCTTCACAGGAACAAGTGTTTTCAGGTCCCCTTGTCCAGGCCTTCATCTCTGTATGTCTGAGCCCAGCCCAATATGCTTTAATGGAATGGCTGATTTCATAGCATTACTCGCTAAATACAAAATCTTGCAAATTTGATAAGGACCCCAGTGGCGTAGTCAGCACTGAAAACTGCGCTAGCACAGAACATCCCATTACAAAAATTATTAGTCCTGACATGTTCTGAATCATTTTCCTTTATTAATACATTTTCCAATTATAAAAATAATCCATCAGCAATTAGACACACAGCTTTTTCCTTAATGCCATCTAAGGGCGATGAAATAATAGGTTATATTCAGTTCAGAAAAATAATTTACACATTGGTAGTCCTATACATTATGAAAGGTAAATTGCTCTGGAACTTCCGTGCTACTCTTTCAGCAAATCAGGCAATCTAATCTGCGCTTCAAGATCATCTAAATTGTTTAAATACAATCAAATACAAAGATTTGAAATGGTTCCCTTGAAATGAACAACACATATTGGTCCTGCCCTATTCAGATTAAACCATCACTATGCTTCACGTTCTTCTTTTTTAAAACCCCATTCTGTGACTTTCACAAAACCCCTTTTCGATACCTCTTTGCCTGTCCTTCCATCTGCATTAAGCCTCCCCGCTCTATAGCTGAAGCTGGGGCTCGCCCCATTACTAAATGAAAAAGCCTTTAAAGAGGCAGATTACAGGGCTTTGATTAGCTGTCTCAGTGTTTTGAAGGCGAGGGAAGTTTTGTGTGCTCCTGGGAGTCGATGCTGAAAGCCGTTTTTTCTCCTTTTGCAGATCAAAGGAGGGACTATGAAGTGCACATGACGTCATTACTAACAGGGCATAAAACCAATTTTCACAGCAATGCAACACATGGAAACGGTCTTGCAAGAAAATATATGAGAAAGTGACGGGAAGCAAATATACAGTTTTTGGCTGATTGCATTTTAATTTCCTATTACCACACTTTATAGTTAATCGTTACATTTTCTAAATACCCTATCGTGAAATTGATATGCCATTATATTTGCAGCTATGTAGTATATAGTACATTGCTGTGTACTGCTGTATTTTAAAATGCTGTAAACTTGCAAATTTGAGTGGCCTACATTTAGTTCATCCTCATCAGCAGTCCACACATGCTGCCTCATTTTTGATGGAGAATAGGACAGGTTGATAGATCATTGATATTGCTCTGATTTAAATTGTTACAGTCCAGACCAGGAATCAAGTGCAGATGCAGATTACAATCCAATATGCGGTTTATTGACAGCTTATAGGGTAATTTGGGGATTGAACCCCAGAATAAAAGGTGGGGACGGAACCCCGGATTAGGATAAAACAGTTCAGTACAAATGTTGTGGGCAAAGCGGAGCTGACAGTCTTCGGCCAGTGACTTCTGGGATAGCAGCCAGGTGGAATGTGCTCTTTGCCAGCACTGAACTGTCCCACAGGAGAATGGAGTAGCTTGAAGGGAACTCAGTTCCAATTTTGATGACCATAAAAGGATTAGGAGCTTGTTCTTAACAATCTGAACAGAGCAACAGACATGGAAAGGTTCACAATAACGCGGCCCCAACCCTGGAACTTAATTAGGCTTAGGAGCTTGTTCCTCATAAACTGTAAAGACAAACTGACTTGAGCTGAGTTAACTGAAAAGGGGTCCCAATCCTGGACCCTGAGTGGGCTTGGAAGCTTGTTCACAAAAACTAAGTAAAGTAGAAAGCTTCCGGAAATACCTGTCATTACTGTACACATTACAATAAACAAAGAAGAAGAGTTTTTGTTTGGAATACTGACTGGTTCTAAGCGCAAAAGGGAAAATACAATCCAGCAATTTGCAACATGAAGCAGAGAGCTTAAATACTCGTCCCATGGTCACTGGAGAATAACCAGGAAACGGGACGCAGCCGGGGATTCGCAAATACAGAAGACTTAAACCAATTAAAGAAGACATACTTATAATAGACATGCAAGTTTCTGAGTCGGAAGAGACACGAAAGGCGTTCAGACGAGGGTTGTGACATTAAGTATATCGACCACCAGAAAGTTATAAAGGAAATTAGCCAGACAAGGAAAACAAATTGCTGGGATCAATTCATTTCTAAAATTCTAAAAATCAATATGGGACAAACACATTGATAATACTGCCTAATTTTTGGAATGTTATATTACTGTTTTTGCACAGCAGCTTAGTTGAAGGGTGAATGGGGTGCCATCCATCCTTGCAATGTCAGTGACACATGTTCAGAGGTTTTTGCTGCTAAGCATGAGCTAAGAGCTGCTCTGTGGGTGTTGAAGGGCTGCTGGAGATGCCACAATAGTGGGGATCAAACACAGGCAGCAACCAGCACCCCTATGAGCCCCTTTCATCAGGTTATCATTTCAGATGAATCTCTGCACCAAGGTCACATCACAGGACTGAGGCTGGGTGATTTATTGAAGGCCTGCCTCGTTTCTAGAGCTCGCTGCATGCTGCTGGAATGACAAACATAGCAATTTAGCCCTGAATAAATGCTCCCCAAGATGCGAAACTCACACAAGTATCATACAAACACACGTACAGACATGCAGGCACACTGAACTGCACAACTCACGCGTGTAGTGGCACAAATATACTCGCAGAATTCTGACAGTAGTTGGAGCAATAAAGCTCACACTTGCTTACGCACATGCACAAGTGCACCCTCGTGTGCTTATGCACGGACAAATATTTTAGGAAATTTTCTGTCACATAGGTAAGCGTATATGACAGCGTGCTGTATAACAAGTGGACACCCCCATACAATATCTCACTCCAAAATCATTGGCATCAATACACAGTTGATTGCTACACTATTATAAACTGACTGAATCTAAAAGTTAAATTAACACATTGTTTCCTGGTTTTTCTAACTGTAAGTGGAGTCCTGCTCAGATTCAACTGTGGTTTACATTTAACTTACACAGAACTCAGTAAACTTATTGTAAAATTACAGTTGAAATAACTGGCAAAAAAGGTGCCAGTTAAATTAACTAGCAAAAAAAAGATGCAAGTTTATTACAGTGTACCTACCTGCTATAACAGTCTCCATTCTCACAAGGCTTTCCACTTTCTGGTTAGAATCTTGCTGCAGGGATTATTACAGTTGCACATGCCCAGAGAGATGAGCAGAAGCTGTAACAGAAACTCTCACACACACAGTGCAGCACGTTCCTCCGATAGCACATGCAGCGATCATCCAGAGTCAAGGTGACTGACTGCTGAGTGGCAGAACCTCATCAAAGGAGGCAGTGCAGAGTGATGTAACTGTGATAATATTTCATCTGCCTGATGGACAGATGTCCACTGCTTGTGTCACCAATCAGTTTGAATCTCTAATTTAATGTTAGTCCCTGGTGTAGTCTGTACAGAGAGCCAGTCACAGAGGCCATGCTCTGTCATTGATTATGCTAAGTTCTTAGGGACTGCTATTGACTATATACAGTGATGAGGATTTGCTATTGGCTATAGCACAGTGAATTTGTTAATTAATTGGCTGCACAAAGTCATTTGAGCTTTCGCTGGCTATAGAGAGCATTGTGTGACCTGCCTTACATATCCAACAGCCGCAGCTTTATCAGCGTAATTAATGAAATTGCAGGTCATTTTAATTATCACTTTCCTCCTGACTTTATTTACAGGTGATGTTTAACTGCATAATCCTGGTCTCTTACCAAAGCTGCCGTAGGCTGTTAATGGGAAATGCCCCCATACCCAATCCTGCTCTCATGCTTGGAATCCCAAAGACCAATGTATTATCACAGACACTTTCTGGGCTTATTTCTGTTTCCTGTTTCTCTGGAAACAGATCTGCCAGTATTCCACTGAGCAGTGTGTGTGTGTGTGTATGCGTGGCCTATGTGTGCACGTACGTAAAGTATGTGCGCCCAAGTGAGTGCGAGTTGATATGCTGGGCACCTGAGCTGGACTTCAGGGGCTGATCCATGGAACTGGTTTGAATTTTAAGGTATTAAGCTGCCCCAATCGCTTTTTTTTTTTTTTGTTTGTTTGTTTGTTTGTTTAATTTCAATGATAAATGTTCTGGTTACCCAAATACTGTGACCTCACAATATTAATGAAAGATTTGAGAAAACATCCCTCTATGGTGTGTTATTTTATGTATTTACCTTATTCATAATGTTAGTGTGCAACTTTCAGCACTTATATTATTGACAGGATATTCAGCACTTATCACTGCTGTTATGATACTGGGACCTGGCCCAGTAGCAAGCTCATCAGTCTGTTTGAATGCAACGCTTATCTTTTATATTTATGTTTCAAAGTTCCCACTTCAAAGTTTGGATTTTTGTTCTTTGCTCTGAAATCTGAGTTCCAACCTTTCACAACAATTTATAGCTTTTCCTAATGTGTGTGTGTGCGTATGTGCGCGCGCGTGTGTGCGTGCATGCACGTGCGTGTGTGAGAGTGAGAAAGAGATAGAGAGAGAGTCTGTGTGAGTGTGTCTGCATGCGCACGCACAAAGAACAACAGCAAAAATTGCATATTGTCTTCTGTAGTTGATATTATTTTTGATACAAACATTATTTTATTTGTCCTTTCAAGTACCAGATAAAACACAATGAGACATAATAATGCTCTTTCAAATGAGATCCATGCTTTGAAGTGGCAATGCTTATGTTCAGGTCAAGGTGATGTCTCTGTGAATCTGAAGAGTAATTGTTCTCAATCTGTGTGTTGGAGGGGTACAGAGAGCCTGGTGCACTCGGCCTGGTGAAGGACAACATCATGTTATCTAAACAAATCAGACTATCTTTATTCTGGGAAAAAAAAAACATTACTGGGAATCGACTGAGGCTGCCAATAATTAAGAATAAACAATTTATTCACAAGGTAAAATACAGGGCTGCTGTCAGCTTCTATTTAGGATTAGTGGTCATTCAGAGAGTTGCAGCTTTCATGTCTGCAGGGCCGAGAGAGACCAATAGAGAGAGAGAACAAGAGAAAGAGGAAGGGAGCAGAGGACACTAATGTCTAACAGGGAGAGAAGGGAAGGTATGGAGAAGAGGAATTGACTTCACAGAGGAGCTACACTTTTAAGAGGAGAGAGGAAGTCTCCACTTAAAGACTGATCAGCAATACTAGGAAATCGAGGAAATTGTGGCTGTACTAAAATTTCCATGGCACCGTTTACCATTTTCTTGTTTTGATAACAATAGCTGCAACCTCATACTCAAATATTTTCCCCCTCCTTGGATAGTAGATTGTATATACAGGCACACTCTTGCTGTTCTTGAAAACGTGGATATGTGTATGTGCACTCGCATGCATGTACATGTTTGCAAGTGTGTACAAAAAATAATTCCAAACATTGTATATAACAACAAAGGATGCAAATATAAGTCAAATTTGAGTTGCTGCCCCTGTGATTATCAAACCACATAATGTCACGAAACTTGTGTGGAGTATGCGTCCAATCTCAGAAATCAAGATGGTTTTACCAGCAAGCACAGCTCAGTGGTAGAATTTGCCAGAAACTGTGAGGAGCCCCTGTTTAATTACTTGGAGGCAAAGTGATCACTTTTCAAAGTTTGTATCTCTCCTTTCTGAGCAGCAGGAGGTGGCATTTCAGGCAGGTGGGAAGACCTTGACAGACTCAGGATTCAGGATCTACTCCTGGGAGTCATTATGTCAACTAAAATAACTGAATTGATTAAAACATTACCGTGCTTTATTTTAGACACAATTCTGTCTGCCCTTGAGACAAAGACCCCTGGGGGAGACAGCGCAGGAAGCCGAACAGAAATATCTTTGACAGCACAGAAGATCAAAGGCCAGTGAAATATAAATGAAAGTGAGGACCCTCACCCTCCTCCTTGCCCAAGTAATATTGCAACTGTTCAGTCTTATTATGAAAATAAATGTCAGGTTCAAACTGCAATTCAACCCACTTCCATCTCAACCTTGGCCTTACACTCAGTTAGATTTTCTAAATTAAGTCCCACTGAGCCAGCATTCCCCTAAAAACTTCTCATTTTACATTGGTAGAGGTGCTCCATTTTATGAGTACCACCAAATAACATAGCCAATGACCACACAAATTGAGGCACTTACCAATAGATTTAATGCCAGGAAAACAAGAGTGCCCGACTCGAAGAAAATCCCCAATAAAACTAAAAACAGATGAGAAATCACCATGAAGAGATCTTTCCTCCCTTTCATCTTCAGTCTAGCAGGAGTTCATGGAAAGGGCTGTTTGTTATGTCCTTTTTGGTTATAAAATATTCTTAAATATTCCAAAATCAAAGTATAACCATAATCACACTTCAACAGAGAGAACTGAGGCAGGTTCATATGGCCCTCTGAGTAACTGAAGAAAAAAAAAGTAACAAAACTTTGCAAAAGCTAAAACTCATAAATTGGCCTAAAAACCAGATAAGAAACTCCAGCAGCCTACTTGTGTGAGCAATTCTTCTGGAATGATCATATTGGTCGTCAACTAATAATAAGCCTCGCCAGCATGAACTGGTTTATTCCAGACAAACCCAAGAGGATAGTTGACTCTCGGGTGACTCTAAGTTTAAGGAGGATAAGTGCAGAGCACGAGCAGCCCTACAGGCCTAAAATGAATTCACACTTAATATAAAAGGGAGTTCAGGCAAACTTGTAACTAAGGGTGTAAAATTACAATTAAGACAATGCACCAATCAGGAACTAATGATGTCTGATTGGGTGGAAAGCGTCTAATTTATCCAAGCCCTGAGTGGGGCTTCAGGACCTATAAAAAAGGAAACCTGACAATAGGTGGTCAGGCTATGTTGTGTGTTTGTTGAAGGATGAATGCCTCTTGGTCCAGAATGATCATTATAAATCACATATACAGTAGCTTGCAAAGTCTTCCATCTCTGACAGTCTTCAATAACAGTGTTAAACATAATGTGTTATGTCCGCTCAATGAACAGTGATTGTAAGTCGTGAATGTAATTCATAAGTATCATGTAACGCATCATAAATAGTGTGTTTTCTCACCTGAGAAATGGGACAAGAACAGAATCAGAGCTAGAGCTGGATAATTAACTTTTAATTAGTGAGTTATTAAGTATTCATTAACATTTGCCCCTGTGCATGTGCTGCGATAGATCACAATTACATGTACAAATGACTTTAAAACAGGCCTACGAAACAAGTTGGATCATGGTTAACACTGTGTATGATCATTTGCAAGTGATTTTAGTACTGGCTGTGCTTAATTCACTTGCACAATTCAGATAATGGAAAATGGTTCATTCCTGTAATTAGAGTGTGCAGCAAAACTACTTAATCAACATGCATAGCTGGTGTGTTTCACATGTTGTTGAAAATGGAAGCATATAAATGACTTAATGGATGTTTGTAAACATGTAAGGAAGATTACAGGGGTACTATCTTGAAATTATTGCAAACACTATTAATTTCCAGATTTCTAAGTTGCGCGTGGGCATGTGGCAGTGTTTTCATGAGGTTTTGATGAATTGCCAATAAACAAACATTTCGCAAAATAAATTTTAACATCAACGGCAGGTTTTCTGGTGAATGTCATGTTATGAATAATTCATGTCTGCCATTTTATACAGTGTTTACAGATTCATTGTTTAAAGATGAACAATTTATCTGAAGCTGTTGATATTGCAAGCAGGAGCAATAGCTGGTGTGGAACAGTTATGCAGTATTAGCACCCTGTCTGTTAGCCTCACTCGACTGTTTAAATAAGGTTATGAGGGCAGGCCAGTTCCAGAAAGCCCAAAAAAAGTGGAAGCTGCTCAGCTGAAAATCAAAGAGACACAAACATGCCTTTAAACTTATGGTTAGTCTAGCCTTGTTGTAAATCATTTTCTTTTATTACTGAGTTTTCCAATTATTTTAATAATGCCCTTGCAAGTGAACACAGTGCCTTTTTTCCATGCATGTTAGGAAAAAAAATTATGCTAAATTTAATTAAAACAAGTGGTGCCAGGCACAACAAACCCCGCCGCTCGCACATGTTGAACTTTGACGTACTTTTCCTAAATTCAATAGGCATCTATTCTGGGTCAGTGGCAATCCCTAAACCCAATTCGGGGTGAATCTGGCTATTAATTTTGCTGCTAAAATGTTAAAAACAAACAAACAAACAAACAAACCAAACCAAAAACAATACCCTCACCCTCCCCTTTCTGGGTGGGGTGGGGGTAATTTCACCAACTACGCAGACTAAAACTGATAAACTATTCTGATAACTTCTGCAATAGCCATAAAGGAGACTAATTAACTCGACCTTTAGCTCAGGGACCACCACCGTCAGCTACATACAGTATAAGAAAGGTAGATTGGCCTTTTCATTGAGCAAAGAGGATTATTGTTGTGACAATTTTGTACTGTAAAGCAGGGGAAGATGAGGGTGACAAACGCTGAGGCGACACAATGCAGTGTGCACTGTACAACCACCAGCTAGCACTGCATAGCATTCATGGTGCACTTACCAGCAACCAAGGTGGACTGTACAGCAATCAAGGTTCACCATATAGCAACCGCACTGCACTGCTCAGCTACCTGGGCAGACTGTATGGCAACCAGGCAACAACTTTTTCTCCTGTCCTGTGCTCCCTGTGTTAGCCAAGAGGATGGAAAAAAAAAAATCTCAGGAAGTTACCGCAAAAAGAAAGGGCCATTCATCCTTTTCTAGTTTTATGATGGTTTCCAATCAAAAACTATCAAACTTAGAAACTGAGTTTTGTGCTGAAGAACACTCCCAGCGTCTGAAATTTGCACTTTATTTGAGCCTTGAAAAGGGTACATTTTTTCTGGCTGACCTCAATGGAAACTGTTTCCTTCTCACTTTCTCTCAATCTCCCTCTGTCCAAACCATTTCTCTGCTTTAGCAGGAATCTTGCCCAGCCATCGAGAAAAAGAAAAACAAGAGACATCACCTCTGCTGGAAGGAAAAGCATTACTGGAAACGGTCAGGTGGAAAAAATAGGCCGAGCAAAATCTTTCAGAAAATCTGTATCAAGGTCTTCAGAATTTGCTGACCCATAGTCGGACAGTACAGAAACAAAACGCACAATACCGCATTACCGCCAACAATGGAATCACTGCAATCTGAGAAATGAGGCAGAAGCCAGGGAGAACAGTCTCCCCTGATTTTTTTCTCCCCCTTTGTGCCTCCGTGTAATAGACCCCTTTCAGTCAGACCACTGTGGGTGGGGATATGAAGAATTCACCAGCGGAGCAACTCAGGCAACCAAGAGTTATCATTTTTGTTCAGTCATCAGTGACATCAGTGTGAGTTAGTGATGGCCCATTTAACACTGCAGACTTTGTTCTGGCCTGTTTTTGTAGGCTTCATGCCCTGGCAGTATAGCAGATTGAGGTGCCTCTTGAAGAAAGATCTCCAGATCAAGTTAAGTGTTGAAAAAGAATTTGCAATTTGTTTGGCAATCTGAAGACATTTAGTCAGACAAGCAGGTCAAAACATTTATAAGACCATTATGATCATGCTACTGCCAAAGCTATCACCTGATTAGTACTTAGGTAATTACATGGTATTACTTAATTATTACGTCTTTATTATCAAACTATTACACCACTATTACAATATCATAACCCAAGATTTAACATAGTCATTTGTTACATGACTTGATCATGACTTCTTCATTATCAAATTATTACACTACTGGTGCTATGTTATTGCCCAAGCTATTCCCAGGTTATTACATTGGTAATATCATTAAATTAATTATCACTTTTTTACAATCAAACTATTGCAACACTATTATGTCATTACCCAAGCTGCAAAATGGAAATTGCTTTGGTAATTATATTGTATTACATATTACTCTATTACTCCTTTTTTTCAAATCAAAAAATTGTACCACTATTGCCGTGGTATTGCCCGAGCTAATACCTGGTTATTACTTTGGTAATTACATTGCATTACTTAATCTTTATTAATTTGTTTTCAAACTATTACCCTAGTATTACCAATTTATTATCAAGCTGTAATGTGAACTGCTACCCACATTGTGATAGGCCTATAGTGAATACACTACATAAAACAAATTGACACACGGAAGGAAAAAACGAACCATTTATTATGCTAGCAAATGATGATGACTCGAACCAGCTTTGTGTCATATTCAAGCGATTAAGATCAAGCTAACTACTTTGAAAGAACTTGAGACATTTTATCTAATTTACTAGTTGCCCAGGGTCTGATTTTATCCATCTAAAATATTATCATCTTAAATTATTTATAATATAGATAAAACTGCAATATACCCAATGGTCTATTATTTTCCATGACATGCATGGATTCTTGTTTAAATGTGGTTTAAGGGGTTACATAACTGATCTAATCATGAAATGAACCCAAGTAAGTCAAATTAGAAGCTTGTTCAAAACCTGTGATGGCGAATGTGGTTTGAACAAAGACCTGCATACACAGTGGGATCCCAGGTCTGATGTTCAGAACCATAGACTTACATAGATATTCAAAAACAGTGGATACAAGGAGGGGACAAATACTTTTTCAAAGCACTGTGCTCAATCATTGTCCACCTGTTACCACTATGCATCACTATTCATTGTTATCCACTGGGCGTTACTGCCTTGGGAGTAAAACACATTAATCAAGGGTTTCTTTTTTGATCTCATTTTGTACATCCAGGAATGTAACACATTACTCAGGTGATTTGTACCATATCTCTTTGTTTCTCACTGCTGTGAATGCTGTGTTTCATCTGTAATGCTGGCATTTGTCACACCTCATTACTTGCATCCAGTATATTGCATTCTTCAATACAACAAATATGGTTAACTTTTATCCTGAAAGGCAAGGATTACAATGGACCGTGTGACTTGAGATGGTAAAAAGATCAGCAAGTCACCCACCTGCAGTTTATGGTATGATGCAGAACTGGGTAAAAACTTCAACATTTATTTTGTTCTTCTCTGCCTGGAATGGGAAACGGAACACATTTGTGAAGACTACCATTTGCCGAAGGACAGATCTTGTGTTTAGAGAGACAGGAATGAATCATTGTGAGGGAAAACAGTGTGATGCTGTCTTAGGTTATGTAAAAGCATACTGTGTCCTGTCTGACCAATGAAAGAGAATGAAAAATTGATGAAATCTTTTGTCATGTGTTAGGTCTCCCACATTTCCAATATCAATTTGGATTTGTACAGTAAGCCTGACTTTCACACTTGGCTTACATTTACCAGGATTTCATTTTCTAGAAGTCTGTGAAAGCTGTTGTCTGACGATAGATTTTTAAGTGTGCCAGCATTCCAAAAACTTTTTTTTTTTTTTCAATATTGTAAGATGGCAGAGTTTGAGGCATCATTCTAAAAAGCCTGTTCTGGGCTTCCATTAGATATCAAACTGCGAGATGATACGGACCAAATCTTGAGACCCTCTGTCTCTTAAAGTACAGTATATACAGCAGTGGCGGCTGGTGAACTGGCGATAGGGGAGGCTGAAAACAATCCCTTAAAATTAATGATTGGTCGTGACCTGTTTTCAATCATTCATTTAAATTACCATTACAGAAACTCTCATAACTCTCAACATTATCAGATGTGGCCAGTTTTCATTTATAAAGCATACCGAACTTCTCACGCTTTTCTTTATTCAGGGATTGGAAGCAATGCACGTGTTTCATGATCGGTTACATGAAATAAGATCATTTGAAACGTCTTTATGTAATTCCATTGCTTCCAACCCCTCCAGTGCACAAGGACTTCAATTCCACGCGAGAATCTCTTACATACGCGTTGTTTGAATAATTGCTGCCTACAGCAGAGGAACGTAAATATGCCACTTAAACTCACACTGAATGCGTGAGACTTGACAGGTATGACTGATTTTAGAAGTTACAAACATCGGAATTGAAGGCTAAAATAGACACAGAATACATTTTTTGAGTTGACTGATATGGCTGTATAATCTTTGACGAGAGTGGTGGTTATGACAAATGGAGGAAAGTACTGGAGGAGAATGACCAGAAACGTGGAGCTATGACGCTGCGGCTTTAGTATCCACAAATTTTTCATAGCAATGAAACAAAATAAAACTAGTAACCACATTCTTGTAAATAGCCATGGAAATTGAAACAACAGGTAAGAGTTGCTGCAGCTCACGGCCAGCATATAAACGCAATTTTTTGGATGAAAACACTAAAATGAAGTGCTCAGCCAGGCACGTGTGGTAATTGCAGTCTGAGTGGAATAAACTGCTCAATGCCAGTTATTATACAAAAATAATTGCACACCTAAGAGGTAAAATGCTTGAGTGCAATTATTTTCGGAAAATGACTGCTTACATAAGTCATCCTACTTATTGTCTCAACATTTTATAATTGATTTTATTTTTATTTTATAGTTTTATTGCAAAATGGCTGTGTCTAAAACTGCAAAACTTTTGCTACTTTCAAAAATAATGCAGGTCAAAGTACTTTTTTGCAATGTTATTTTCAGTGCATGATGTGGAGTGCACTGAAATAAAAATGACGTTGACTGGATTCAAATGCAAAGAAGACAAATTATATTTATTATTTTAGAAGCATAGCTACAAAAACAATCATAGAATAATACGGAAAACAGCAATTCCATAAATAAGTACAAGAAGACAGATAGATTAACAATAGTCTGCTAAATATCCGGATTTCGAAAGTTAAACGCGAGATGCTACCCAATGGGCTCACGAGACTTTGCACCGGAGAGTAGTGAAGCTCAGGCTTATAAAGGCTACATTGGATAATTGACCAATAATACACAGCTGCACCTAGTTGAGTGATGAGTGGAGGAGCAGGCCGGTTCCTCGGATCTCTGGAGATGCGGAGCACTGGGGGCATCCAATGACATTTTTCCTTCTTTAATTTTAAATCAAATATACTTTCAATTCATTAGGAATGTACAGTATCAGGGAAAATGGGATTACAAGCAATTTACTGCGATGATTGGTTCTGACTTCCAAAGTCAGAGTCAGCAAAGTCACTGCATCAAGTTTTAGCTTATGTTGTGCACTTTGTTGGAAAAATGAATGGCTGAGTGAGTGTAATATTTTTTATACATAACAGAATCTGACAGCGGCATTTTTGTGGGAGAACGATGCCAAATATTTTCCTTTTTATTTCCAGTGCATAGAAAGTCTTACATTGTGTCTCCTTATTGGTTCTGACAGCCTACTGCAAAACACATTGAAATCTGTGAGCACTTTCCCCGCCAGCGTATATTCATTAGTTGCAAGCCACTGCCAGCATTTTTGATAACGTTCATTGATCTTTTGATTCTTATTGTTGACAGAAGATCTGTAACTATACCCCCCACCATATAACAATAAAACAATTGGTGGGATATCTCATCAGTGGCAGGGGGAGCATTCTAGCATAATTGGCTGAAAATGTTGCCAATGGTGAGGAATGGGTCAATAGAGGATAAATGGGTTAATCGAAAGAGAGAGGGAAAGAGAAACAGAGAGAGAGAGAGAGATGCAGACAGCAGTAAAAAGTGAAGTGGCAGGGAGAAATATGATTTAATTTACGGAAAGTAGAATGTTGAATATTATTGCTGTTCAGTTGATGTAAATATTTGAACGATCAGAGTCCAAATTTTGCATTTTTGCATTTTTGTATATTTTATATATTATATATTATGATAATATTTATAATAATATATAATAATATTTTATATATTTTTTGATATGTTTTCAGTGCTTTGTTTCTAAGATCGTTTTGAATTTTTAATTCATCATTTCTCCACAATGTGAAAATGTGACTCTGATCATTTTTTCATTGTGGTCTTAATTTGTATTTAATACAATGTATTCATAACCTAAGAGGCTGAAATTTGAAATGTCATTAGCTGAAATTGTGGATTTAATTGCTCAAAAAAAGAAGGAACTTGTAAGGTTTTGGTTCTCGTCACCATATCACAACTGTGAGACAACTTACAGCAGCGTGCTTAGTCTTCAGGAATGCTTTTTTTTTTATTACGCAATACCATAGCATACCTTGACAACTAACAGGCATTCCACATATCTGGTATGAATGCAAAGCCACAAAAAAGTGATCTCAGCCTAATGGGAATTGCAGAACCATCCAGACATTGCCTTAAAAGTTTTTTTGGTCACACTTTAGATGAAATGTTGCTCATAAAGGCTTTATATAGCATATACAATGTCTTCATAAATGAGACATAATGTCTTCATAAATCATACATAAGCAAATGTCATGCTTTGTAAAGGGTGAAATAACACATCGTTATTCAGAATGTGATGCCAGATGTGACAATGACAATGTCACTTAGCTGACAATGTCAGCCTTTATAGCATTTAGCCACTAAGTGACATTGTCAGTTATTTCAGATCTGGCATCACATGCTGAATAAGGAAGTGTCGTTTCACCCTTTACAAAGCATGACATTTGCTTATGTATGATTTATGAAGACATTATGTCTCATTTATGAAAGCATTATACATGCTGTATAATTAGCAATGGGATTAGCTACTTTTAACTGTTGGCTCAAAGTACATCCTCAAGATGTGTATTTTACCTGGACATGGCTCTCTCTGCCAGTGTCGGCGACGAAGCATCTCTTCCATCTCCTCCAATAATTGGAAAAAACAATACAAATTTACATCTTGCAAGTTACACTGAAGGGTCCAGATTGTCAGCTGTTGCTGTCAAGGTTGCTAGGCGATGAGAGCAGGGCTTCCAGACGCAAAGGTAAGGGCGGGAACAGCATGAGATGCCAACTGCGAATCCTCCATTAACTAGACCATCTCATTTCGGAGACCGCTCGGTTCGGCCTTCGCGGTCTAAGAAGGAGGAGGCCTTCATAGACCGCGAAGGCTGCGTCCTTCAAAGGATGCAGCCACTGAATTGGGACACAGCCTACGTCAGTAACCCTCCGTGCATACATGTGCTACCCAGAATCTGATTGGTTGGTATGCAAATGGGGAACGTCCTTTTAGTTTGCGCCCCTAATGAGTGACGTCCTAGCTGAAGACCCGCCTTGATGAGACGCTGACAGATTGCATTTTAATTTTCATTGTGTCCCAAAAAGAGGGTGTTGACATGTATTTGAAAATGCAGTGGACTGGGAGGCACTGTTTCCCTTACTGCATTTGATATTGTCCCATGTATTGCAGGATAAGTTTTTGAAAATGAAATGTCAAATGCCGTTATCATTATTATTTCCAAGTGATTAGAAAACAGCATTTACATTTTCAATTTGACCCTAAAAGAGCACAGTGACATGTAAATGTAAATGCAATAGGCTGGGCGTGCTGTTTTACTTATTGCATTTGAATATTGTCAACTGTATTGCGGGGCATGACACTGAAAATTAAATGTCAAACAGCTTTTCATTATCATTTGAATATAGTAATAGATTTCCCATATGAGTTTGTGAAAATGAAAGTGATAATTGGATTAATGCATTTTCAATTTAATATTGTCTCAAATAACTCATTCATAAGTGAAATTCATAATAAGAAAATTATACTGCAGTAGTGGGATTACATTTTCATTTTAATATCGTCCACTATGGGCTTCCACAAAAACCTTTTTAGAAATCCAGATATAAAATTATACTTTCATCTTCATTATGTGGTAATACATTACATTTCAGATGTATCTTTAATTCATACAGAGCACATTGCTCAAAGAACATGAACAAAAATATTAAAGTACAAAAGTAGTTACATAAATGAACACGATAGACAGTACAAGGGTGTACGTGAGATTTCTTTTTTTTTTTTTTACATTTTTTCAAAGGCTGCATTAGGAACATGTGCAAATGTAGACTTTTGTAAACAAACCACGGCCACTTCCTCCATTTCAAACCTGCCCTTTACCATGTGATTCAGCTCCATCCACTAAACACCAGAATATGAGATTTTTCAATGTCATTGTCTGTTTGGAAGTTTCAGGCAAAAATGCATTGACCTTAAACATTACTCAAACAATTTCGATTAGCCATCAACATTGGAATCCCAAATCACATCGTCTGCCTTCCACTATGTTCATGAATGGGGGGAGATTCTGCAATACACAGCCGTTATAAAATCTACAAAAGAAACTTTGACCAGTTCACATGGGTCATACCTCCAATTTACAAAAGAAAACTCTATTTCAGTAAAGGCGTTTACGCTCCGCTCAAGATAGAACATTTTACTCAGTCTACCACTGTCCAATGGTTGAGAATACTCATCAGCACCCGACCACATCTCGCCACCGCCCCAACGTGCACAAGGGGGTGAGGGCCCCCGCACAATGCTGCTTGCAGCTTTAATTTTAAGTGATTCTCCCTCTTCAGCGTACAAATTTACCTCAGCTCTTATTTACATGAAATATTTGCCAGTTACGGATTTCCTGATTTTCTGAAAAAATTTAAGGTCACAAAATAATCAGTACCAAGGGGGGTAAATATGCATGCATGATAGGGTGTTGTCAAAAATGAAAACATTCCAAACAGAATTTATTGACTGTATTATCAATAAATTACTGTGCATTGGCATTCAAAATCAGTTGAGTTCAGTGGTAATCTTGACCATCAAAAGGTGTCAGCATGTAAGTACACTGTTAAAACTGAGGCGGTTACTAAAGGTAGACAATGCGTTATTTAAATGTTAAATTTGGTCAATTTGTAATAGTGAAGGCTGGTTCATTGTACAGCTTCTTGCTTGAAAGGAAAAAGGTTGATGAGAGTGAGAGAGGGAAAATCTCCCCTCCTTTTTTTTCTTCTTTTTTATGCAAGCCTCTGCTCTCCTGGCCTAGTGTTCAGAGCATGGTTGAACCTGCCCACGCAGTTACATGCCTAGTGGAGGGAGAGAGAATAATTAACCAGATGACAGCTTTTACTACTTTATTTTTACAGCCAGTGTCCAGTTACAAGAAAATCCTGTTCCAAAATGTATCACATGGCTGCCCAGTCAATCAGAAAATTGGACATTTAACTAGAACTGCGTTTCGTCAGGACGAACATCGAGAGTGTGCTTGCTAAAATGTTGACGCTAAAGTGAAAAACAATGCCAGCTATTGGAATAGCAGAGCAGACACATACATAACACACACACACACACACACACACACATACAGTTATCATCTGACATTGTTTAGAACAAATTTCAGAGTTCTTCGCGCTCTGAAATTTGTCTATATACTGGTTGTGGTGTTGAAGCTGCCCTCTAGCGTTCTGTGATGTCATAATGGGAGAACTCCACCATGCATTTTTAATGGAGATAAAAAGCGATGAAAAACAGGGATTGTGAAAGTATGAAAAGGGGCTATGCAACTGTTTGTACAAGGCCTAGAGGCACAATCGGGCCAGACGTTTCGGCGTTTGAGCCGCGTCTCTATCGCAAACACTCAGCCACTTGATACGGGACAAAAAACTGTGTGGAAATGGAAAAATACATAAATAAACATATTAAAGAACAATGTGTTGCTTGCCTATGGCTAGCAGAGGCCTTGCTGCAAGCACACAATTATCATGCCAGCATAAAACGAGTTTGTTTCTACCTAATATGTCATCGTAGAAGAATGGAGCTCCACTCACCTCTTCAAATCTACAGGTAATAACACGTGTTCAAAATCCTCTTTACTTCAGAGCAAGGATGCCTGAAAAACAAACAAGCACACACTCAGGAAAATTATCTGCACTAAACTTTAGTTTAGGCATAGACAGTGATAAAATGATAAAGAAAGTTTTTCTTAAAAGGTTTTTCTCTTTTTGTCTGTGGAGATATATTGTTTTTCAGATCAGTGGATTAGGCAAACTTTGCAACATTCATCATTTTGAGCAGGAACTGAACTCTCAGCAAAACTCTCAAAATTCTCATCTACTTAATCCAGCAAGGGGGGGATTTAATGAGATTTCTCTGTGTTTTCTTAAAATCAACACTCACTAGTTCTCAATTTAGCACAATCCTGTGTTTTCTGAACGTAATTATAAAAATGAGAACAGTCCCAGATGTAAACAATTTTTATCTGAGAACAGGACATGGTTTTTATAATGAAGCCAGCTTATGAAGGGGTGTTGAAATGCAGTGGAGTTTAAGGCAGCCAGAGTAATACTCTCTTGCTGTCTATATAGTAACTAAAAATAGTGCTGTTATTTAAAACAACGTTAAACCAAATGATTGAGGGGGTGATGTGTCTGCTCTGGGAAGAAATATAGAAGAAAAGTATGATTGTGCATTTATGTGTGTGTTTGCATGTAAGTATGCGTGTGTGTGTGTGTGTGTGTGTGTGTGTGTGTGTGTGTGTGAGAGAGAGAGAGAGAGAGAGAGAGAGAGAGAAAAAAAGAAACAAGAGAGTGAGAGAGAGTGAGTGTGTGTGTGCAATGTGATTTTTTTAAGAATGGAGATTAAAAAATAAGAAAGTAAAAATACTGTCTGCGGGATTGTATGGCAGTTTACACAATAACCATGCCAGCTGATGTACAGTGAATTATTAATTAATTGTTTGTTTGATTGTACTTAAGCTGATGCTAGCTGGTGATTGGAGTTGTCGTAAGGTCTGACCGGTATGTTATGTGTGCAGGCAGAAGTTTTATTAAAATGCAGATTCAGGTGGTAATACAATATGCATGTCTTATTTCTGTGTGGTGCGACAAATATATGAGAAGGCCGAGTAATTTTCAGTGCAGGTGCATTGTTGTTATCGAGTGACATAATTTTAAGTGTAAGTTATTTCCCGTTAATGTTGTGTAATAAATATTCAATGATCGATTCATTCATTGAGGGTAAAATGTCATCCAACATCAGCTGGCCCCATGTAAAAAAACAATGAATTAATTGATTGAAACAATTAAATGGGACTAATTGCCTTAATTGATAGAACAAGAAATTCTGCTTTCTCCGAGAAAATCCTGAAGGAGAATGTCGAGTCATAAGTCTGGGATAATTATGCAACAAGATATTAAAGCGCATGAGTGAGTCCACCTCTTAAAGACATAAAATAAACAGAAGCTTTGAGTAGCCAGTTGAAAGTCCTTGCTGGAACCCTGATGAGATGCTGTGGTATCACTTTAAATGGGTCATTTAAACTCAAAGACTCTGTCAATTGTGCAGTGCATGACTACCTGAAAAACCATCAAAAAAAAAGCCTGAAAAAAGTGTACTATTGTCAGTAATTTTAACAGTGAAGGTGCAAGACATAAAAATGTCTACTGCGTCTTCCCAAATTAAGTACCAGCGCTTGACTAACGTGCATTGTGCTTGACATTTGCGATGACCGCTACATACGTCAGCACCGTGGACTCTCTGTAATTTTTGCAATAAAAGATGTGTGCCAGCCCTTGGTCAAAAACGTTTTTTGAAACCAGATGTCAGTGCTATTTGAAAATTATTTACAAGCTGAAGGATTTTATTTTTTCTGGCAGCAGCTATTAAAAAAAAAAAAACCATTTATCTGCTGGAAGGTTAATGGTGTCTAAAGGATTAAAGGGAGGTGAATTGTCTGAGGACTCTTGTAAAATAGAGTGGTATTTGAAAAAGGGTTTAGCGACAGATTTGAGTCATTTTAAATCTCAATCTTGTTCAAGAAGGGACAGATCAGGACAAGCCTTAGGCTTTTATGGTAGCTGAAACCTCAGAACAGTATTCTGCAGTGTTTTAATTCTAGAATTTATGAAAGAAAAAAAAAGTTGACGCGGGTTCCCTCCCTAATTACCATACCACTGACCATATTTGCATCTGATGCATTTCAATGAGTAAACATTAAAATGAAAACATTTTCTGTGCTTTATTGATCTCCAGTATTACTGAACTTACATTTTGTGTGAGCAATTCCAGAGGGAAGTGCTTCCTCACTGGTGTTTAGGGTGAAGTTTATAGTGTCATTCAATCCATGCGCTCAGTTAATTTAAGATAGGAAAAAAGTAGGAATATTCTTTCCCAGTGCGTAGTAGCTGGCAGTATTGGTCCCATAACCATTGTGAGTCAGGTGAGTCGAAAGTGACTGTCTATTTGTAGACATAGCATAACAGAGTTCAATCAGATAGGGCTGTGTTTCCTGTTCAGGCACCAGTGTTTTTCAGAACCAATATTTTATTTATTTATTTAACCTTTACTTAACCAGGAAAGCCACATTGAGATTAAAAATCTCTTTTGCAAGAGTGTCCTGGCCAGGACTGGCAGCAGTACATAAAACAAACTCATGAACCAAACAATTTAAACAATTAAGAACAGACAAAAAAAGAACAAACAAACAAAAAAAATGTATAAAAATAATATACAGCTCAAAGCAAGAATAGCATAAATAAATAAGTAAAATCAGTAGAGAAAAAAATGGTAGCACTTTATAATAACGATCATTTATTGGACATTTATAATATATTAGTAGATATTAGTAGATATTGAACTAATCATAAATAAACCATTTATATACATTTGTAAATGATTATTAAACCATTTATAACTAAAGTTGTACGACATTTATATATGATTTAGACATGATTAAAAATGCTGCATCAAAATTGTACATTATTTATTCATCATCAACTATTGTTATTTAATGTGTAGGAAAACAGTTTTGAATGATTTAAGAAAATATTCTTTGATTAACTACATGTATTGAATTTTTCATGGTTAATAAATTATTTCTTAAGTAAGTACAAATCATGTGTTAAGTCTTTGCTGCAGCCCAATGCATTTCTGGAAAAATCATCGGTACCAAACTGTTTATTATCAAACCATTTCTATACATTTACAACTTATTAGTAAATCATTTGTAAATTTGCTACTTTAACATTCATAAGTGATCTGTAGATCATTTTTTCAATATGATCAACCTCATTAGTAAATTATTAGTGAAATAGTGTAGTTGTGTTAAAAAAAACCCCACTGTACCACCATTTGTTTATTCATGTTTAACAAATGATTTGTTTGACATTCATAAAAAAATCAATAAATCATTTGCAGATGTTATTATGTCCCTTAATCTAAAGTGAAAACTATTCATTATTTACAAATGTCTGTTAATGTTTATAAATGATCTGTGGACCTTTTACATACCTCTTATGAACGGTCTGGCTTTTATGAATACAGATACGAAGCAATTACTAACTTTTCTTTTCATGTTTAACAAATGATTTGTTAGACTTTCAAAGAACATCTATAAATCATTTGCAGATGTTATTATGTCCCTTAATCTAAGTGAACCCTATTCATCCTTAACAAATATCTAATAATGCTTGCTAAAGATTTGTAAACTTTTTCATCATATGTTGTCAACAACTTTTGGATCCATCCTGCTTATGAAATGCCATGAAACCATGAAAAACTCAATACATGTAGTAAATCAAAGAATATTTTCTTAAATCATTCAAAAATGTTTTCCTACACATTAAATAACATTAGTTGATGATGAATAAATCATGTACAAACAAGGTTGATGCAGCATTTTTAATAATGTATAAAACATATAAATGTAGTACAACTTCAGTAATAAATTGTTTAATAATCATTTACAAATGTGTATAAATGGTTTATTCATGATAAGTTAAATATCTATTAATAGCTTATAAATGTCTTGTAACTTAAGTTATAAATGATTTAATAATCATTTAAAAATATATATAAGTGGTTTGTTCATGATTAGTTAACTATCCACTAATATCTACTAATATCTTATAAATGTCTTATAAATGATCATTATTATAAAATGTTGCCAAAAAGAACCTTAAAAGAGTATACAGTTTAAAACACAAATAAAAACAGTCAAAAAATCATCACATCATCCAAATAAGAGTACCTTCGCTAAACAACGGCAGTCTGATGAGCCTGATACCGCTCGATTCATTAAGGATTTGAAGGCACCAAATGAAACTGGTTTGACAAGATTTAAGTTGTCTTGTAACATGTTCCAGGAAGTGGGAGCAGAATACCTGAAAGCTGTCTTTCCTAGCTCAGTACGGACTTTTGGAACAGTAAGCAAGAATAATTCCTGGGAACGCACACTGTAAATACTAGCTGGTTTTTGTTTTAAGAGGTTGCATAAATATAGTGGATGCCAAACAAGAATTGCCTTATAAATAAAAATATGCCAACGAATTAGCCTGCGTGTGGACAGAGCAGCCCATCCCACTTGTGCATACAAGGAACAATGATGAGTGAGAGCTTTACAGTTTGTGATGAATCTCAGTGCTCCATTGTAAGCAATGTCCAGTTTACGAAGGAATTGTGAGGAAGCATGCATGTAAATTATGTCACCGTAATCCCATTAAAGTAGCAGCAACAAGTCGTTTTTTTTTTGTCTCAAAGGAGAAGCAAGATTTGTTTCTAAAATAAAAACTCAGTTTTATTTTAAGCTTCCTTACAAGTTGTATATGGGACTTAAAAGAAAGGAAGTTATCTAATAAGATATCAAGGTATTTATATTGCAGCACAGACTCAATTTTAATGCCTTGAATGGTAGTGACAGAGGGAAGGTCAGAATGCTTCTTTTTTGAATTTGTAAAAACCATGAGTTTGGTTTGCTAGCATTCAGCACTAGTTTTAGTTTATAGAGGTTACTTTGCACTGAATCAAAAGCTGTCGGAAGATTACAAAGATCCTGCTCCAATGATGGTGCTGAGCAGTATAAAACCATGTCATCGGCATAATAATGACAATTAGCATTCAAGACATTTTGACCTAAGTTATTGATGTAGATGGTAAATAGGAGGGGCCCAAGAACTGACCCCTGTGGGACACCCTTAGGAATAACAAGGGAGCCAGAGGTACTGCCTGAGAATTGCACACATTGAGATTCACCAGTAAGATCATTTCTAAACCACTTGATTGTATGTTCTGAAAGCCCTATCTCTGAGAGTTGATGCATCATTATTTTGTGATCCACTGTGTCAAAAGCTTCAGACAAATCTATAAACCGTGCTGCACAGTGTTACTTATTGTCTAAGGAAATAATAAAATCATTTATTAGTTTGATGGCTGCTGTGATTGTACTATGCCTTTTCTTAAAACCTGATTGATAGTCTGATAAAATACTATTTGAGTATAAAAACTCCTTTAGCTGTTCGATCACGAGAGATTCTAGTATCTTAACTAGAGTTGATAGTCTGGATATTGGCCGATAATTATTTAAAATGGTGGGTCGCCTCCTTTTAATAGTGGGAGGACAAATGCAGATTTTCAAATGTGCGGAATATCCGCCAAGACCAAGGATAAGTTAAAAAGATGTGTTAAAGGCTAGGCAATAAAATCAGCTGCTGATTTTAAGAAATAAGGTTCCAAATTGTCAGGGCCTAGTGATTTGCTAATATCCAAGGATTTAAGGGCTTTTAGAACCTGTGAGACTGTTATGAGTCTAAGACTGAAAAGAGTGGTCGTGGCCATTTGGAGAAGCGGAAATGGCAGGAATATTGAGTTGGGGATGATTGTGAGATTCGAAAAGTGAACCTGAGGCAATAAAATGTTCATTAAAACAATTAAGCATCTCTGATCTGTTGAAGATATTCTTTGAGTCCACAGCAATGAATGGGGGGAGTTCATTTGCAGTTGACTTTGCATGTATCAAATTTATACTTCTCCAAAACTTTCTTGGGTTATTTAAATTGTTAGTGGTTTAGCCATTTAGGGAACCAATGCATTTTGACTGAAGCACTAGTTCCTCTTCCCTGTCCATTTCTTTGTTTCTTTTCAAGTTTTGAGTACACACCAACTCAAGATTCACATATTGTCAAGACTCCTGGTTGGATCCAACTGGCATCTCATTCTGGGGTGCGTTAGCAACTTACATAGTTCGTCCATTCACAGTCAATGGGCCCAAAATATGTAAGTTAACATTTGTGATTTCAGGAAACGCACCCCTGGCTGGGAATAGACCCAATCCAACCTATTTTTGGTTGAAATGCCAGAACGACACCAGTTCTTTGTCAGTTGAAAAGCCCAAAGACAGCAACTTAGTTTCTTTTGCAATTAATTTATTTTTATTTATTTTACCTTTATTTAACCAGGGAAGTCCCGTTGAGATTGAAATCTCTTTTTCAAGGGAGCCCTGGGGGGTTGAGGTGGAGAGGGAGGGGACAATTTGCATAGCCAGTTAAATCGGGATGATTAGGTGGCAGGTTGAAAAAGCCAGGTTGGGAATTTAGCCATGACACCGGATAACCCCCTACTCTTGTCGAAGAGTGTCATAGGATCTTTAATGACCATAGTGAGTCAGGACCTCGATTTAACGTCTCACACGAAAGACAGCATCTCCTTCAGTAAAGTGTCCCCATCACTTTACTAAGGCATTGGGGATTATTCCACCAGAGGGAAGTTTGCAACCTACAGGCCCACCAATACCTCTTCCAACAGCAACTGGGTTTTCCCAGGTGGTCTCCCATCCAAATTCTAACCAAGCCTGCACCTGCTTAGCTTCAGCCACGCAGCTGGAGTAGATTGTGTAGTGGTATGGCTGCTGGCAAATCAATGTATACTTTGATTGGACAATAGAGATGAATTAAAGACTGCAAGAAAGGGTTAAGCCCCTTTCACACCAGGCTGCGTAGGGGCGCGGAGCAGCGCGGATGGCCATACGCAAGGAAAATGACAGATCCGCAGGAAACTGAGAGCGGATGACCCCTTCCAGAATGGACGCGCGTGTGAATCACGTACTACGTTCAGATAACGTGTGCAATACGCACAGGTGCATTCTGACTGCATTTGTAACATGTTTCATTGCGTATGGGAGGCTGCCACAGCAGTCCGTGCAAAAAATGAAACGTTTATTTTTTGCATTCGATGTCTGCGCACCATTAACATTATTGCGTACTCCTGCGCATCCCCGCGGATGTCTTTGCATCCTCCATGCGCATTAACGTGTATGTCCATCTGTGCTGCTCCGCACCCCTACGAAGCCTGGTGTGAAAGGGGCTTTAGTATTCCTTGCTCTGTTCCTTAAATGGGCTGAAAAACGGCACTTTTGTATCATAAATGCCACAACCATACTGTTTGTGCAATGGCAAGGTATTTTCTTAAACTGTAAGATTAGTGGAAGATTCAAAGAATGTTAAAAAGCTTTTTAGAGTCAGTGGAGGGAAAGTAGTTGAGGGATGCAACCTAGAGGAACAGAGTGAAAAAGTGCATGTGAGGGAGAAAATAGAGGGGTGGAGAAGGAAAAAATGACTGAGCTTAAGCTACATATGAAGCTGCTGCTGCCTTGAATCTGAGCAGATGTGAGGAAACTGCGGGGAAGAAATTGATTAGTTCCACTTGCCACCAACTTGACAGTAAAATTAGCATTTCTGCTGCTAGTCTCAGTAAATGCAACATGTCTGCCAGAGCTAACAAGTGTGATTCACAACACGCCCAGTAAAGACAGGGGAATAAGTTTAATGCAAAGCAGTTTGCTCACCAAGCAGAGTGTTCATTAATTGAGCATTGCGTTAGTTCAGGCAGGCAACGGAGTCACACCTTAAACTTAAATCCCCTTGCCAGTGGCCCATCTGGCGCAGCTGATCGCTCGGCCCAAGCTGTTCAGCATAACTAGCCATTGGTTGAGGCAAGCACCTCTCGCCCAGCTCGGGGCCCAGCTGACTGCCTCAGTTGATTGCACGGCCCAGGCTGCTCTGCCTAGCTCGCTCGTTAGTTGAGGCAGGCGCCTCTGGCCCAGCTGATTGCCACAGCTGATTGTGCAGGTCAGCTAACTACCCAAGCTTCCCGATTGGATAAGATCAAGTACAGCGCTTTATTTAAAGCTACCTGCTGCCTTCTACTCCTTTACCATTCTCTGCCAGCACTTTTGCAACCCACCCCCTCCCCATCTCCACCTTTTTTTTATCCATGCCTGCTCTGTTCTGGGGGGTTTAATTTGCCGCTCTCCCTGCCTTGGGGTATTCCATGTGTGCATATGGAAGGGCAGGGAGCTCCAGAACAGAACCATACCGCCCAAATGTATTAATGCCAATTCTAAATAAACTCTTTATGTTGATAAAGTTGTCCTGACTGAAATGTGTCATATGATCTTTTCTTCAGCTTTGAAAGAGGGTTTAAAGCGAAGGTCAGCTAAAATCAGTTATTCATGCATAAATACAATATTTAGGGTGACAAAGGCCTGTATTGATACCCACAGAAACATGAGAAATGAGGTGGACTACTACTGATTTTTAATTTTGGTATTTTTTATGTTTATTCAGTCTTGTCTGCTGAAAAAATCTGTGATTTTGGGGTTGTGTGCTCACATTCAAATACATGGCTGAATTCCCTACTGTTCAGAATGACAAATCAATGCCCTTATGAGGGCACCTACTCTTCAAATGATAACCAGATGCACTCTATCCATTCTCATTAAAATGTTTCACAAGGTCCAGTGTCATTTGGGCTGTCTGTCTGGGAAAACTACCAGAACAATATTTTCAAGAAACTTCAAGACAGTACTTTCAGTGTGAATCTCCTCACTGTCAACTTATATCTGGAGGTCAGATCATTTCCATGGTTACATGGCTTTTCTGTCCTCATCAGCCCTTGTTTCTCAAATCTGCCAGAGATGACCGTCATCAATCAGAAGCTTCTGATTTCAGCCAAACACTTCCTGCTTCTAATCAGAAACATTCTGACTTAAATGAAAGCCCCCTGATTAGACACACACTTGTTTAATTTCTCACCTCCTCTTGCTTTGTTTCCATTTGTGGTTTTTTTTTTAATCTGCTAAGAAATCCCCCACTGAGCAATTAATTTTTCAACTGTTTTTATTCACTACAAAGGCAAATAACATTCCATTAAAAATTAATTGAAGTGACATAGCTGTTTCCCTTTAATAGGTCCAACATTACTATTTTTTAGAGGGTAAAATTTCAATTACCTTTTTATTTGCCACGTGCACTTTTAAAGGGACATTTTACATCTCATTAACTGATTACTCCAATGAATAATCTGTTCGAGGCCTTGTCTTTGTACATAAAAGGTGATCTGTCAAAACTCTGGCTTGTCAATAAATCCTTTAGAATTACAATGCAGCATGAGAGAGAGTGAGTTCTTATTATGCTTGATTACCATTAGGTGTTCAGTGTTACAATCGATATATCTATTATGCTTTGCCCTGTGATTTGCAACTGGAACAAAAGTGGTTTATTAAGCCCCAGAAGTAAATTGAATCAAAATTGGAAGGGGGAGGAAGTAAGAGCAAGCTGGTTCATGTGTTTTAGCAATATGAGCACACTAAACTTGACAGAGAGAGTGGTGAACCACAAAGACACTTGAATTTGCCAGGAAGTGACCCTTCTGAGCTGTGCATTGTTGTGTCCAGGAACAGTGTAATATGGGGTATTCGCAGTAGTTATGTTACCTGTCAGTAGTCATCTGAAATAATGTATTTGGGTCGGAATTTATACATCCTAGTTGACCCTGTACTGTTTTCCAAGTGATGCGCCTACATCCCATCATTCTTCAAGTGAATGCAAATGAGATGAATGAAGCTCTATTAAGTTTTAAATATTTTCAGTTGTACAAAAAAAAAATATTGCAAACCCTCATGTCATTTTAAAAATTATATGACAGAATGCATAAATGAAGACGTTTTAATAAGTTTGGATGCTTTGAGGTAGGCAAGTCTACCTGTGTGCATTAGAAAATGGAACAGATTTTTATTAGGTTCCATAATTTACAATAAATTAATAAACTAACGCAGGAACATTCACTAGTTAAGAGCAGCAAATGAGACCTTACACCTGGCAGGGGTAAAGTGGTGGTTTAGCTTACTGCTACCTGTTTAATACAGCACATATCAAGCTTGCATTGTCTCTTAATGCATTTGACAGAATTTTCTGCATTTCTGATTTCTGAGTTGCACTTTTTCTAGGAACAGACAAGTGCGCTCTTCTAAAGATCACAGGTGGAGACTGTCTGACCTTGCCATTGAGAAACACCTAAGGTGTCTGTGTGGGTTTGGGTCAATGTGCATGATTGTGAATATATTCAAGAGTGGTTGTGAAGAGTTTGCTCATTTGAGAGGGAGAACACGTGGATGCGATTGTGCAAAGCCAATAAAAAGCATGGGTGTCACAGATGTTGCAGGTTACGAACGTTGCGTACTCTGTGGAATTAGATGATAGTTTTTCCACCTCTCCATCATCACACACTCATAAAATGAAGCATTAAATGTTTCAGAGGAAGAAACAGGATTAAAAACAGAGGCTATTGCTTCATGCTTTAAGCAGCACTTGGATGGAATGCTAAAGTACGTACGTAGAATAACATGTGCCCTGCCATAGACACTGTGGATTGCAGCATTTCCTATGCATTAGGCACACTGTTAAATACATTTACAAAGGCATGAAATCTACCAGAGATCTAGAGTGACTCAAATTCTCTATGAATAAAAAAGTACTGAGAAACTTTTTTTATTAGAAGTAGGAGAAGAGGAAAGGGAAAGAGATAAGAAATTGAAACCTAATGATCATGTAGTCAGAAACAGACTTTAAACAGTTTATTAATCATTATTTCAAGAGTCCTTTCCATATAGAAATTGGTTACTATTTTGCAGCCATTGTCTCCTAGGCCTGACCCTCCCTGGTGTTAGATGACCAGCAGACTCAGGCCTGGCTTCCATGAGACCAGAATGGAACAAGTCTGTATGAATAATGGATAAGCAAAACCATATGTGGTGTGCAGCGGTTTTAAAGGGTTATGCAAAATGCAACCCTTTCTCCTTAAAATATTGCGATGTATCCTTGGAGTCTGCACATGCTGACATGGCCAAAAAAATCCCCCCAAAAACAGGTTCAGGTTAAGGTTGAACAGTGATGTGATAACTGATAGTGGACTATTGCCATATATAATAAACATAAAATTCTGAATTTACAAATGGCTGCAACCCATGGCTGACACTGAAATTAAGTCCTTTAAAGTGTGCACATATTTATTTGAACTCAAATCCATTCTCAATAGTTTGAGCTTTATCTGATGGTGTGAATAGCACTGCGTTTTGTAGATGTCATGGCAGTTTGCTCAGGTTTTTTTCTTAATTTCTTGATTTCGTCTTCTAAGATTTTGCTCTTTAAAGATATCAGGTGAACTCTAAATAATATTGAGGTCTTAAAGATCTGGTTTGAACTCTTGAGGATCTTGATCAGCAGTAATGCAGGAACTTTTTCCAGGAGATCTACTTTCCAGGGCAGAAGATTTGTACTCAAACAGAAAGATTGTCCTCTCATTCAACATTTGGAGATTTTTTTGATCAGCTAACTAGTTGAATCAAGCTTGTGGTGAAAATTAATACAATTAAATTAGATTTAAAATGATGTCTTGCAGGAGTTTAGTTTTTCAGTGACTGGGATGTGATGCCTGTCCAACATGACCCTAGGCCATACCTTGGGTAAGTGCAGGAAAAATTGTAGACCGAAAGCATAACTGGAAAAAATGAAACCGCATGATTATGCTTGTGCTAGTTATTTAAAAAAAAAAAAAAAAAACTTATCAAAAGTAGCAAAATATACTGTATTAATCACAACGGCTAATGCCAGGTTTTTAGAACTTCGTCCCTGGGGTGTCATTGTATACTCCACCGGAATATTAATTTTATTACTTCACTAACCCGCGATTTGTGCTCATGAGGGACCACTGCGGAGATATTTGCTGAATCTGGAGCAGGAGCTCACAAATTAATAAAATGTCACAACATATGAATGATAGGGCTTATACCTGTATGAAAAAATTAAGCACTGAAATTGTAATAAAACAGTCAAATCCCTCAGTGTGTATCCATGGGCCAAGAAATCAGGACATTCAAAGTTAGAGTGCAGGAAGAACAATTAAAAGGGACAGACCCAGTTTTATGAGTTTCATGCCTTAAATACATCATCTGAAATATTTCATGCTCTTTGAACGGATTATGGGTAATGTCTGTGCTGTGTTTGTCACTGCTGACGAAGATTCTTACGAAACAACTGTCTGTTATATCTGTGGAACAGCTGCAATAAATCCCCCCCCCTTCCCCCAACCCCCACCAACCTCCCCTCTGAAATAATACAATGAACTGCTCGAACTAAACAATGACACATAAAAGATAATAAACACAATGGCAAAATAAAGCACATAAATATGACTAGACACTTTCAAACCCTGACAACTTTTCTTCAAGTTTCACTCCATCCTGAAAAAAAAGTTTGTAACGCACATGCCATGCCAAAGCTATTCCGATAATGCTCAGAAAAGTTTTGGCAGCTTTGCACTGATAGTCCATCTTTAAGTTTAAAAGACCCAGATATGTCCAATGGACTGTCATCTTAAGCGACTACTGAAACTCCAAGTCATTCATTTCTGATTCTGTTAGTGTATAACAGGAAAGAAAAAGCATAAATTGGAGGCGAATACAAGAAGAGATTACAAAATGGAGAAAATATAAACGCTGACAAAAAAATTCCCCCTCTGCCCCGAAAGATAAAAGTCTTGTTTTTCAGGCTTATCAGTATTCAGACTCGTATCATTAGCTTTTCAAAGTCTTTTTCTTGATGTGTTGTTATGTTGAGATGCCAAATCTTGTTTATTGTTTTTGTTGCTTTTTTTTAATATAATTCCCGACTGGAGCTTCAGAGACTTGCAGAATGAATGTATCTGTCATATCTGACTTCATACACTGGCTGTTCTTCCTCCAGAGACGCTCATGTTCCCTTTAGGTTGGACTTGCTGGCTGGCTGGCTGGCTAACGCTTTCTCTGTTCTCTCTTCAACAACTGCCAAGGGATTCTTTCTTTTTTTTCTTGGAGGTATTGGTGAGATTTGAGATTTGTTTTGTAATTTTTTATCATGCAGTAGTCTTGTCTGATATTGATGCTTTTTTCTTTGGATATTGTGTATGATATATTTATTTGTTTGAGAAAGGTGAACTCAAAGCAGTTCTGAAACTGGACTCTTAGTTCCTGAGGGAACCTGTCATCAGTTTTTTTTTTTTTTTTTTGCTTGTGTCAGGGTCAGTAATTCTGAACCTCGCACAGAAAGGGCCAGTGCAAGCTTTCATTCCAATAAAGCTGTCTGTCGCACCACAGTAGCAAGCAAATATCCACCCTCAAGTTTTCTTTTTGAAAATTAGGCATCAATAGGTCCAGCTGAGTCCAAGCCAAGGGAGCTCCTGACACTCCTCTCTCCGCCTTGTGGCCTTAATCATCAGACATGATTTTATCTTTCTTCTTACTTTTATTTTACTCTGTTTCTCAATGTCCATCACATTTTTTGCTTTTCATGCCTGAAGCACTAAGACTTTGCTATTAATTAACCTCCAAAAGCCCAATGTCCCACTGGCAGCAACACTGGCGTTACGGGATTTTAAAAGGAGTGCCATGAGCCCCTGACCCTTAAACGCATGATTGCTTTCAAGGTTTTCCTCTTTAAGATTGCTTGATGAATGATCACTCAATTTATTTACTGAATTTTCAATACCAATATGTAAGCCTGTAATTTTTAAGAAATTATGAACAAATGACAGATCACCAATATGCTACTTTGAGAATGAACTTAATAGTGATATTGTCGGGATGAAAAAAAAAACAAATAATTAATCCAATTCTTTCTCTGAATTCCATGTCCTCTTTAAGCATTTTTTTCCAGCGATGCAACCTAATTTATTTTAAGATTGCACTTATTCAAAATGTTTTCAGCATTCAAAAGAATCAGCAACATTTGTGAGGAAGCACAGATGCACATTGGTTGCTGATGTGATAATTACTAATTTATTGAATTATCATTGCCTCTTACATTAGAATGTTGGTAATTGAATAATTTACTAATTTGGTTATTAGAGCATGGTGAAAGTTCAACGCATGGAATACATTTAAAATCATTTAAAATGCATGCCATGCATCAAACTTTCAGGGTAGAAAAATCATTGAGGTCTTTATAGTCCAGCGTCTGGGAAAGTTATGGTAAGGCTACAATATGAGATTGTATGAGCGGAAATTATCTAATTAATTAATTAGAGAGGAAACGTAACCCTAATCTTAAAACCATATTCCGCAACATTTGCTGCATCGTATTCTACCTCAAGATAGAATTTGGAGTAATTTCAGTTAATTGCTGCCCATGCAATCTCATATTGTAGCCCTCCTCTTTGACACAAAGTAGTATGTCTTAATCATTAATGGCCATGTATCTTATTGGTAGCCTATTTAATATGGTTGTAGTGAATTAATTTTTTTTCAATTAATTTCGTTTTTTGTCGTTTAACCAACGTAAAGTCCTGCATTATGGTAATATCACTGGTTGTCTCTCAGGTCAGAGTCTCTTTTTTTTTTTCTCATCTACTTCCGGTCACTTAACAAAATAGACCTGATTTGGAAAAAAAAAAAAAAACGATTTTTTCTTAGGTACATCAAGCCAATCGGACACTGATGCAGAGAAATATAAACTGTTTTGTGAGCTACAAGAATTCATCAGAAACTTTTATGAGAAAGACATTTTATGTTTTTTAAGTCACCATTAATGTGGATAGGAAAATTTGCCTGATTACTACCTGAGTTGGAAAATCAAAAACTTTTCTTAGGGTGTGTCCAGAAAATATAAACACATCACCTTTGAAAGACATTGATGTTTTAAGTCACCATTAATGTGGATAGGAAAATGAAGGTCAATGTTGTGGTCCAGAATTGGTGTCCCGGTATATGGTTTTTGAAGGTCAATTTGTGATTGAGCATATGGTTTCCTATCTCTGATTGGCATAACTCCTATCTCTCTTTCAGTTACAGAGCCTGAAAATATGAAGGTCGGCCATTTTGACCTTTCCAGGTCACTTGAAAGTGAAGGTCACAGTGGCATTAGATTTCCCATATGTGACTTCCTATTAGGGTTCAATAGTAACTATGGGTCTATCTTGCATCGTTTGGCTGCTGGAGCACTCGGAAAAGTGGTGATGCTGAATTTGACCTTTCAAGGTCAGTTGAAAGTGAAGATCACAGTACCATTAGATTCCCCATATATGGCTTCCTATTAGTGTTTCATAGTAAGTATGGGTCTATCTTGCACCGTTTGGCTGCTAGAGCACTCGAAAAAGTGGTGATGCTGAGTTTGACCTTTCAAGGTCGCTGAAGGTCATAACATTTGGTAGTAAAAGGATCTCCATACCCAACTTCCTATTAGTGATTTATAGTAACTACATGCCTATCTCCAACCAATTACAAGTTATAAGCAGTGGAAAGTCTGCCCTATCTCCCAGTGTTAAAAAAATCTTCAAACTGATCCAGAATCCAGGATTTGATCCAAATCTTCATCAAAAACTAATCATTTCTTCCCTTCGGCCAAAAGATTGTCCCTACCAAATTTGAAGACAATCCGTGCAGAATTGTGGCCTGTAGAGTGCAAACAGACACACAAATAAATAAATAAATGTGACAACCACATACACCCCTCCGTGCGGGCGGGGTGAATAATGAAAGCTGAGGGGAAATGGACAGTAATTTAACAGATTGATCCTCACAACTGAACAAATTAACACTTTGTTGCTAATTAGGAAAGATAAATGGGAACAGGTTTGGAAAGGTAATGTGCTTTAAGGCGAGGAGAGAGCAGGGTCTATAATCCCTCCGATGGCAAGTCCTGGTTGGAAGAGGTTAAAATTGTAAGCAGTGGATATGCTCAGCGTGGGTGACTGTGCTCACAGCACTGAGAAATTCAATGAAGTGACATCTTTGAATGTCTTCCACAATGCACTGCAGTATTACAGTAAACACAAAGCCGGGAAAACAGGACATTATGCAGTGCACAGTTCTCTGTTTAACTGGATTAGAGGACGATTGCTGTTATGATTCTGTCCTCCCATGGTTTCATTTTGGGGTGCTAAAAACTAGTTACTGTTTCTCAGTTGGAAATGATATTCTGCAATGATTTGCATGGAAACCTGACAGTTAATTTTATAAGGTTTTTCCGGCCACCACAGACTTGTTAGTTTTTAACTTCATACCATGCGTGTACTATAATACAGGGAAGTATTTTGACTAAAATTCTGAAGATGTAGCTCAACATCAAAATCTCACTCTGAGAAAGTCTAGAGGCTAAACCTGGGTGACAGAAATCCTCACTCTGAAGTTCCGAAGTAAAATGGTTTCACTCATGTTTAATGCATTAGTATGTTTATAATTATATGAGCCTAAACAATAACATGTATCTTCCTAGAGTACTGAATGTCATTTCTTGACCCTGTGGCCATTTCTGTATTATTCTGACCCGCTTGTAAAGTGAGCTGCTGGTGTGAGCATGGGGCAGTGGGACAGGTTGCTTGCTCCATGCAGTTGGTTAAATTATACCAAGCAGTATTATATCAAGATTTTTTGAGCTTATATCTCAAGCAAGTAGATGCTGGGTAACTGGCCTCTCATACTAGAAGGCCGCTCACTGGTTATACAGCATACCATCTTTCAAAGTATCATTGCTTATTCATACATCAGAATGCAGGGCAAGAGTCTTCATCAACAAAAATTCATTTTCAGAAATTATGCAAAGTACAAAAATAATCCTTTGCTTCTTGTGCATAAGACTACCGGCTGCTGTCATAAATGTGATGAAGACACATTAAATTTGTTGTAATTTAACTTTTACAACATGATAAAACCAGATTCTCAGGGACAGGAGAGGTTTAATCTCTGTGAATGCAGGCATTCATATGCTGTCCTGTTTTCAGAAAAAGCATCGACGAGATGTGGAGTCAAGCTTGCTCACTGGTCAGTGGACTGGACTTCATATAGAAAGAGTAAGGCTTAAATAGCGGCAATCTCATTGCATGTCTTGGGCTATTTTTGTCTGTAACTTCATAAGCCCTTCCTGTCTGTGAGAATGCATTTACAGGAGAGGGAATAGTGTCTCTGCCAACACAAGGAGACCAAATGAAACACATTTTTCTCCTTCAGAGTGAAGATGCTCAGCAAAATGCGAGTTAAGATGTCTGTGACATTACAATAAAATCAAGTGCAATTGGGAAAGTATTAAGCTAAGTGATAAACCATCTGAGCAGATTATGTTTTCTGTGCAAAGAAAATATTTTCGGGAGCTGGCAGGCAATCCATTTTGGCTTCTTCTCAACTCTGTTTATTTTATATTTCATATAATGGCTATTTATTTTGGTTTTGAAAGCATCAAAATATGCTTTCAGAGTCATTGTGTAGATATTATTGAAATCCTCAGGAAATTATGGAAATGGGAATTATGTTACTGAGGAATGCCTGATAAATGGAAGTCATTTTGGGAATAATGTACGCTCATAGCTATGAACCGAGCCCCAAATTAATTTCCTCTAAAAGCAAGTGCACACATTAAGTTGTTAAATTCTTTAGGATGCACACTTCATTTGTTTAGTGGAAATAGCACAGCTCACCAGACAGAATGTGACGCTTTATTTGCAACAGATGACAAGCATGCAAACAGCCTGAATGGCCACAGCATTTGTAAACATATTTGTAGTTGTTTTTTTTTTCCCACCAGCTTTAGGGTCACAGAATCCATTTTTTTTTTTTTTTTTAAGATTTGGTAATCTCACGGCAAAAAAATCCATTTAATTTTTAACACTAGCTTAAAATCCTAACATTCATGCAAATCGAATTTCGCTTATCCACAACTCACCTGCTCACACTCAGACAGTAAAATAGGTCCCTGTTGACGCACCCTGTAAAACAGCTAGACCCTGTCTCACCTCTTCTCTCTAATTACAGTTGAAAATGTGTCAAACTTATGCATGCGTGAAATGCTGAACGAGAGATAAAATGGTGTTCAGCTAAATTTGGCTCGATACACAAAGTGAATACATACATACAGGGGCATGTGCAGACATTTGAAACACCAGGGGCTGAGCCCAAAGACCAGAAGTGAATCAGTGCAGATTGGAATTAATTACTTTGTCAATGGTGTAATGAAGTCTCACACCTGGATTAAATTAAATCCAGTGTACTGGCCTAAAATTTCACATTTCAAAGAAGTGACTAATACAAAAACTGTATGTGATATTGGATACAGTACTGCACATGAACATTAAATGAAAAATGCCATGATGATTCCATGCCTTTTTAATGTATGCTCTAATGACCCTGCTACAGTGTCTGTGTTCAAGCCCTCCCAAATCATTTAAAGCCAAAAAATGTTCAATTACATCACTATCTTTGAAAGACATAGCGCACACAAACTGACAGTTGTTCTAAATTATTGTCCCTGCCTTCATCAGCCACTATAGCATACATGCTGGATTCTTTCAGTTCAGCTACTCTCAGTGACTTCTTCATCACAACACTGAACCATCTGTAACATTTCATAGAAAGGTGTTCAAAATTTGACTAGTAACCAGGGAAAAATGAGGAACTAACTGCCCGTGAACCATAATGAGCAGTTCTTGAGTAACTCCAATCAGATTTTTGTAAAATGATTAGTTAATTGAAGAATAAATAAGGACTAAATGGTTAGCCGATGTACAAAACTTGATTGGGAGTTACTCAAGAACTGCCTGTTAACTAATGGTGTAACGCCAGTTAGTTCCTTTTCTGTCCCTAAATTAATAATCATTAGCTACTTTTGAAAGGTGACTTGGAGTTCCTCAAGAACTTCCATTTAACTAATGGTTTACAAGCAGTTAATTCCTAATTTCTTCCTTATTTGTTCCCTGGTGTCCACTCAAATTGTTTTCCTTATTGTAAATTGAAATGAAACGACTTCAATTCTGTGATGTGTTTGAAAGGCAAGTGGCATTAGAGGGCATGTAATGCTGAGGCAGAAAAATTATTCCTTCCGTAATTTTGCCAATTGTGTCTCATTTTTGTTCTCTTTAAAAGAATCTCTTTCTTTAAAGCTTTACAGCACACTCGCTCATTTCATCCCAAAGTGGATCTTTATTTCAATAAGATATTAAATTAACTTTATTTAGAATTCTAATTTTGTGGCTTCAAATATCAAAATGACATTTACTGCAAAACTGCACTTTTGAGCCCCCAAAGTGGTTAAACCAATAGAGCTCTTAATGCTCTATTTTTCAGTACTTTAATTTTATTGTTTTTGATCTTTTCCTACCAGAGTTGTTTTATACATACACACTTTTGTTCAGTTTTGTATATCCTACACAGCTTGGGCTCTTTTGTCACTTCAGCCAGTTCATAAAATCAATTCACATTCATCTACAAGCTTTAATGAAAACGTCAAAGAAAATTCAAGCATGTTTTGCTTTGTTTAATGAACTTCAATTAGTTTCATAAATCGACAGAATAGAAATTGGATTGACCCTGGTAGCAGATGAAGACTGTAGTCTCTTTGTCAGGGGGTAGGTTTTTCCTCTGCTGGTCGCTCCCGCAGCAGGTTTGCTGAACTCTGATTACGGGGGTTTGGGGGTCATTTGGGGTGAATCTTTCCTTCCTCCATCATTAGTGGAGAGTCTGATATGATTTATGCAGTACAGGAGCCGAAGGAGAGATGTTTCCCCAGACTGTGCTGATTTCACAAGGACAGTGATGTGGACCTGCTCATGTCAGCACTTCTCTGCCTCTCAGTCATTATACACCTCAGTTACCTCCCCCCATCAGGCAGCCAGTGTGATGAGAGATCTGGAGACTGAGGGTCACTATGAGAGCTGGATTGAGAAACGAATAGGGAGAAAAAGAGGGACAGAGGGAGAATTAGCCCTGCTTTCCACGGCCAATGAGCAGGGGGATAAATGAGATAAAGAAGATTTGCGGACCTGTTTGACAAGCTGCCCCTGACAAGCACCTTTATTACCAAAGTGTAGCTCCATTAAACTCCCTTTAGACAGATTTTAAGTCATAGTTCTCTTTATGGGTTTAGTAAAATAAGATTTCAGCTTTAATGCATCCAGGCAGTTTTTATGTGTGAAAAAGGACATTTTAGATGTTCACGGAGGTTTTTTATCCAGCGGCTTTAAAATGGCAGGCATAGGTCATCAGGCTGTTTGTGGCCTGAAGCACAAAAATAATCTTCATATAAGCTTCTGGAGAGATGTTATGCCTCTGGAGCCTCTTCTTGCATTTATAACCACATCTTTATTTTTTAAAATGTTTCATTTTTCTTTTGGTTGGAAATACTTCCTAAAACACAAACTTCATGTTTTCATTTTTTCATGGTCAGGAAACTTACACACACACACACACACACACACACACACAAACAAACACACATAGTGCTGTGTGCAAAAGTCTTTGGCACATTTAAAGCAATTTCCTAGGCAAACATGCCTGCAAAAATTAAAGTTTCGAATAACAGAAATGTAGTACACAGAGCCGTAATCTCTTAAATCTAAATCAAACCAATATTTGGCTTGAATACGCTTTGTCTAAAAATTAGGAGCACTGTCCTGTTGTACTATAGGTTCATAAGATAATTGACTTTTTGCTTGTTCAGAGTGGAAAACTTGTCACCTTTCCCCTGCAGACTGTCTCACTTGCGACTGTCCCTCCAAGTAATTGCAAGCAGTTATGATGATGTTGACATCGGGGCTCTGTCAAGGGTATATTACATGTTCAACCCCAATTCTGAAATAGTCGAGCTTGGTTGCGGCAGCGATTCATGCAGGCTTCCTGCTTTGCCCTGCTTCCTTGTGCATCCTGTCTGCTGTCTGCTGTCTACCTCTGGAAGGTGGGCGAACCTGCATTGCCAGCTATCGTCGCTGGCTGCTCAAGCCACTTCTGGTATGTTCTGGCTTGATGCTTCCATGCATGCTGCTTCATATTCTGAGTTCTCTTCTAATGCTACTGATCGGCACACCTATCCACTGTCCCTGCTGTACTGATCTTGATTCAGTCCATTGCGATTTCTCTGAGCTCGGCGTTCTGCTTGGGTAACTCAGCCATATTCTCAACCAGCCGCCGACTGTCATCCTGCCTGCTGGGTCGTGGGTTTCTGCTAATACCCGTGCTGTCCATTATGTTTGCAGGTGCCTCTTTCCCTTTACTCTCCTACTCTAAGCTGAACTGTTAGGGGAAACTGAACTACTCATTTGAACTGTTCCACTCAAACAAACTGAACTGGTCATAAAATTCGAAACACTGGCTGAATGGCAATGGGAAAATTAATAACGCTGGTTTTTTTGGTTTCATTATGGGTGTTTGGGAATCAAGATCTTAGTTGGGGCCGTGCGCCAGAGAAGGTGCTCATGCCCCCGGATCTGCCCAGCACGATTACCAGCACCCTATTCTACCGCGAAATGTCTGTTCGGGTATTGGCATTTTCTTACGTGGTTGCATCTAATAACAAGCCGTTGCTTTGTTTAACATGTCTGTTCGTGCTGAAAAGTTGTTTCACATTTTCAGAAAATTTTCCCATCGATTTTGTTAGTCTTAAAAATGATCATAATGTCATGTCATTTAATACAATTAAGCTTAAGTGTTTTATTCTTCTTTTACTTTTACTTTCAGGAAATATTCAACCAAACCCTGGCCCTGTTCTTAATACTATCAGCACACCTGATGAATTCAAGGTTAGGTCTGGTCTTGGTATCATTCATTTAAATATAGGAAGCTTGCTCCCAAAAATGGATATTGTTAAAATTCGGGCCCATTCAACAAACACAGATATATTTATTTTATCTGAAACAAAGCTTTGCAAATCAGTCCCGGATAAGGACATTTTCATTCAGGGCTACAACGTCTTTCGCTGTGACTGCCCTAGGAAGGGTGGTGGCATAGCCATTTATATAAAAAACAAATTCCATGCTAGCCTTGTAACCTCTGTGTCTATTAGCAAGCAATTTGAGCTTCTTGCTGTGAAGCTTAAGCTCATTGAGGGTCAGTTTCTTCCTGTTATTGGTTGTTACAGGCCATCCTCAGCCTGTAATGAAGCTTTATCTTCTTTAACACAATATTTAACTGGGCTAAACACAAATGAGATTGTTTTAGTTGGGGATCTTAATTGTGACTGGCTGTCCTCAGTGTCAAATAACCTTAAATCTATTTGTGACTCTCTGAATCTCACTCAATTAGTTGATGGTTCAACATGTCCAAATATTAAACATCCTGAAAGATCGTCCCTACTTGATTTGATCTTGACAAATGCCCCCCATAAATTCTCAGGCATTGGCATTTTTGCAAATGATTTAAGTGATCACTGTGTCATAGCAACAATCAGAAATGCCAAACTGCCAAAAGCCAAACATCAACTTCTTTTTTAAAAGAGATTTAAAATTTTTCTGTGAGCAAGCTTTTTTCCATGACCTGGCTCACTATGATTGGAACAGAATTTCCCTTATTGACGACATAGAGCTGGCCTGGAAGTTCTTTTATGATTGCTTTTTGAACTTTGTAAATAAACATGCTCCGCTCCGTAAATTTAGAGTGAAAGGGCGAAATAATCCGTGGTTTACCCCTGAGATAGGAAGCCTTCTAAAAGAGAGGGATGCTGCCTGGGCCTAGGCAAGAAAAACTAAAACTGAGGCAGACTGGCTTAATTTCAGGAAACTTCGAAATAAGTGAACGTCACATATTAAAAAAGCTAAATCTGAGTTTTACCTCTCTGAAACCTCTAAAAACCTAAATGACCCAAAGAAGTTTTGGAAAATAATAAAATCTAGCTCTGGTCACATGTCCTCCAGTGACCTTCCGACTTACATTATAAAAGATTCCAGCATTCTGACAGATAAATCAGATATGCTGAACGGTTTTAATAAGCACTTTATTTCTGCTGGTTTTTTATTTGATTCTTTATGTCCTGTAATGACAAATTCTAATGTGCAACCTGAAAATGCTTTTCCTGTGACTTGTGGAGATGATGGATCTACTGACCGTGTATTTCACTTCAGGCCCGGCGCTAGAACAGGGAATTGGAGGAGCACAGACATTTCCCTTTATGACAATTAGGATAGTCCTGGCTAATTCTCAATCATATTCCTTTATTGACGCGTTTTCCAATTAATGTAATTGGCAACTGAAGACACGGTTTCTCTCCGTATGTGATCTAACAGTGATGAAATCATGAGGTAAATTCAGTATAACTGAGAATTGGGGGGGACAAAACATCCGTTTTAAACAATTATTAGTCCTCACCTGTTCTCAGTCATTTTCATGATTAACAAAAGGTTCACTCCAAGAGCACTCCACTGTGTTGCTTGTTCTCCCCGATTAGGTAAGACGACAATCATTCATCGAGATGCGTATTTGCTTAATTTAAATCAACTTTAATCAAAATTACTCTCGGTATTGAATGAAAAAAAGTGGCACTCGCCAGTGAAATAGGCTGTAAAAAGCATGCGGCTCAAGCTATTTGCGCAGGTATGTAACTTTGAATAATGTTGATTTAAATTCAGCAAATACGCATCCAGATGAATGATTGTCGTCCTACCTAATCAGGGAGAACAAGCAACGCCTGTTAAGTGTGGAGTGCTCTCTGAGTGAACCTTTTGTTAATTTTGAAAATGACTGAGAACAGGTCAGGACTAATAATTGTTTAAAACGGATGTTTTGTCCACCCCAATTCTCAGTTCTACTGAATTTACCCCATGATTTCATCGCTGTTAGATCGCATATGGAGATAAACTGTGTCTTCAGTTGCCAATTACGATAGTTGGAAAATGCGTCAATAAAGGAAAATAATTGAGAACTAGCCAGGACTATCCTAATTGTCAGAAAGGGACGTGTTTGTGCCCCCCCCAGTTCCCTGTTCTAGCGCCGGGCCTGTTTCACTTTACGCCTGTTTCTGCCCTGGATGTCCATTCAGAGTTAAAAAAGTTATACATCAAGAAATCTGCTGGTCCTGAGAAGCTTGATCCTTACTTTCTTAAACTGGCTGCAGATTTCATTTCTGAACCTTTATCATCAATTTTTAACCTTAGTCTTTTTAGCAATCAGATTCCAAAAGTTTGGAAAACTGCCTTCATTCTTCCTCTGCTTAAAGGGGGGAATCCGTCTATTGTAAATAATTACAGATCAATTTCCAAATTATGTATTTTGGCAAAGGTATTTGAAAAACTTGTTAGTGTTCAACTCAAGAAATTTTTAGATGCGAATGACATTTTATCCAAATATCAGTCTGGTTTTAGGAAACAACATAGCACTGTCACTGCTACTCTCAAAGTGATTAATGACATCATTGGGGCAATAGACTGCAAAAAAATTTGCTTGGCACTATTTATTGATTTATCAAAAGCATTTGATACCGTTGACCACAGTATATTGATCAGTATCCTTCATCGCACTGGCATATCAAACCATGCAGCATCTTGGTTTGCCAACTATTTGTCTGATAGAATGCAATGTGTTCAGATGGCCGGATCTACTTCCTCTTTTCTTACAGTTTCAAAGGATGTACCACAAGGTTCAGTTCTGGGGCGAATATTGTTCTCCATCTGTGTTAACAATTTATGTGAAAACCTATCAAATGCTATGTACCGTTTTTATGCCGATGATACTATTATTTACTGTTGTTCGTCAACTGTTGTACATGCCTTTGAATTATTACAATCTGCATTTGATGTTGTTCAGCTTCGCTTACAGAAACTAAAATTGGTTTTAAACGCAGACAAAACAAAACTTATGATGTTTTCAAACTCTGCTGAATTACCGCTAAATCTCCCAAACATTCTGACCGCTCAAGGAGAAGTAATTGAACTGGTATCCAGTTATAAGTACTTGGGCTTTGTACTTGATCGGCAGTTATCTTTTAAGTCTCACATTGCCAATCTGGTTTCTAAGCTAAAGGTGAAATTAGGCTTTTATTTTCTAAACAAATCCTGATTTTCATTTAGAGTCAGAAAATATCTTTTATCATCAACCTTTTTGCCTTTGATAGATAACGGGGATGTGTTATAAATGGATGCTTCAGCCCAATGTTTGCGATCACTGGATTCTGTGTATCATTGCGCTTTAAGATTTGTCATTGCATGTAAACGTCTCACCCACCACTGTATCTTGTACGCAGAACCTGATTGGCCTTCTTTGTATGTATGCAGACGTATGCATTGGTTGGGTTTTATTTATAAAACTCTCCTTGGGCTGGTCCCTTTGTATTTATGTACATATATCCTGAGAAGCCAAAGCCAATATGGCCTTCGCTCAAAGGATACTGTGCAATTGACTGTTCCGCATGTCCGCACGGAGTTGCGAAAAAGAGCATTCAAATATTCTGCCCCTTTTACATGAAACACCCTTCAAAAAGATGTAAAACTGCCAGAATTAATTACTTATGATGCCTTCGCTATGATTTTAAAGGACCTTGAACGTAAATCCATTGGACAGTGTTGCTGTACTTAATCTTTAGCATGCTAAGTTAATTTAAGCCTATTGCATGCTGGCAGCTGAGTTCTGGATCAGTGTAATATAGCCTGCAACTGGCTTATTTTCAAGACTGATCCAGATATCACACCTACTGATACTAAAAAGTTGGGTCATTCCACTGAAATAACCCAGAATTACAGCCCTCAACCACTCAAAACAAGCCATTACGATGACGCAAAGGAGTCTCCCGTATTCTGATATATGAATGGCTAATATTGGCCACGTGATCGTTGGTTCATTAAATATAGGTTACGGCGCAAGTGTTTGTAGCAGTTTGGAATTTCGGAACGAGTTGGGCCGCTCGGTCTCGTGCGGTAAACATCCCTCCGCGGCCCAACAAGTTCCGAAATTCCCCAGACGCTACAAACACGAGCACGGTAAACTATGCATTATATGCGCCATTTTTTGTATTCATTTGTGAGACAAAATAAGTTCTAATTCAACATTTCATATAGATTTATTTGGTTTGTTAAAAAAAAACAAAACAAAAAGGGAACTATTTGATGTAGTATGAGTGTACTGGTACTGTACAGTGATCACAACAGTCATTTTACGTTCGCATGTATGATGAAAAATGGCTAGATTTGCAATACCTGTCCAACAAGAATTGTCTTCATAGCTAGCAAGAACAAAGCAAAACAGATGTGGGACACAAAATCCATAATATCAGCATTTAATAATCTGTCACATTTGGCAATGGTCGTATGCATAGCCACTGACTCTCCATTGCTCGCTATCAGCGCGACCGCACTCATACTGCGTCATGTACTCACTTTAAAATGAAGTTACCGTAAAGTTCCGTGTATACGGCGCACTTTTTTTACGTTGGGAAATATGAAAAGTTGGGGATGCGCCTTATATACGGGAACAACAGAATCGCGGCAAGAGTTCCGACATACATGCAAACGTACACCCGATTTTATAAGGTCAAACTGGGGCTATATGCGCACGTGAGTTTGCACAGCTTAATAAATGGAAATAAAATTACCGATTCAACATTTTTTTAATGCAGGATTTTAATTTTTATCTATGAATGAACTTTTTCACATTTCACTTTCCATGATAACGTTAATGCAAATAACCAGTAGAAGCATGGAGCTACAATGGTAGAATGCAGACAGAGAGGGATAGAGGCTTAATTGCGAGATAGAAGTCCTGTCTGACGCGCCATTTACTTGTCTCGAGAAATAAGCTGCTCGAGCTTACTGAGTGCCCGAGTGCAGCTTTATTGTGCAATGTGGCATTTGGTTACGGCTCAGCACCAGCATGGCAGTTGTCCTTTCAAAGTGTTCCTTGCAACTCCGCAAATAACTTCCCAATGCAATGTACAGTATACGTATCACTCTGATGCATGCAAAAACATGCACGCTGTCCTACAGTCCATTATGTAGTGTGCACGCATCTACGGCGCGAGGCTTTCCAAGCTACCGTCTTACCTTTCACTCACAGTAAATGATTATGACCGAGTTACATTAACTACCATCAATGAACTAACCTTTCGTTGATGGCTATATCCTCTGCATTAACAGTGTCATTTGTTGTATTCTGCTTCTTTGAAAATTGACATTTCTTGACGATAAATGAGAATGTATGAACAGACATGTTCCACTGAATCATTTAAATCGCGCGTTAATCCCTCCCGGCGAAACAATAGAGAGTTATTAAGACGTCTTAACGTAAGATCCCTCTGCTATCAACAACTTATTCCTTCAAAGATATTGCCGCCACAAGTTTTTATATGAAAGCCTAGGGGGAAGTGATGAGAAGTCACTCTTTACCGAGTTGTCATAGTGAACACATCTCACTTCTACTCAAGATGCTTCGCCAGTCGTTCTCAGCTGCGTTCCAGCTCAAGGTCATCCAAGTCGCCGAATCGGAGGGAAACCGGGGTAGATAGTGGCATATGCGTGGGCATATGCGCTGTCGGCATATTGGTTTATGTCTTGCGCCTTCCATTTTTCGCCGATGTCCGATGAATAATCACTTCTCATGGAGGAAGTTGAAAAGGAAAGGAAAAAAATAGAACAAATACATGCGGCATTCAAGGAAACTTTTGAGGAGAGATAATATGCATGACACACGCAAGATTTGGGTGGAAATTTGTATGATTTTTTTTTTTTTTTTTTGACAAGTCCAGAAGTCGGAGTGCGCCTTATAAACGGGTGCGCCATATACACGGAACTTTACGGTATATTAGCACTTGCCGCTGAAATGATATTTGGATCTTCCGAAATTGTCGAGAAGTCAATGGTCCTAGTTGAACAGCGAGAATCCAAGTCATCACGAACATAACGGAGGCCATACCTGATAGAAATGTTGACTGATAATCCATTATTGCTCTTTCAAAAAAGCAACCGATCTGGAAAGAACTCTAAATGGGAAAACTAATCATCCGTTTTATTTTGAAAATAACACTTGTTTCTACTGCCCGAGGTGCCACGGAAACATCCGACTTGAAAGTAGTTCCGACCATTTCAGCCCCGTATGGCACTACGGCGAACCTTATGGTACGGGTGTACTGGTACTGTCAGCGAGACACGCGCATATAATACTTATTTATGAGGGAGGGCATTCCTAAACACAGTTCTTCTAGTCGAGCGATCTCGCCGGCAGTCGGAACAGATATAAACAAACATGGCAACTGCAGTCACCGGCAGTTGCACAGAATAAGGAATATATGGGCGAGTACGGTCGCCGGCAGTTGCACAGAATAAGGAATATATGGGCGAGTATGGTCGCCGGGAGCACGCTACAGGTTAAATATCATCAGTATCATCAAAAATTTGCATTTTATGTGATCACTATTAATTATTTGTATATCTGCTTTGTACTTTGCTCCATTATTGCTTCTGAATGTTGTGTGTATTGTTTTTAATTTTGTGTTACAGCCGTGTGTTGCTGCCTTTCTTGGCCAGGTCTCCCTTGCAGAAGAGGTCCTAGATCTCAATGGGCTAATTACCTGGTTAAATAAAGGTAAATAAATAAATAAATAGTTGGGACGAAGTGTGAATTGTGAATAAAATCAAAACGCAATAACTTTCAAATCTCACCAGCCAATATTTTATTCACAGTAGAACAGAGATAACATATCAAATGTTGAAACTGAGAAATTTTACAATTTTATCTACCAAATGAGTTCATTTCAAATTTGATGGCTGCTACAGGTCTCAAAAGACAGGGACAGGGGCCTGTTTACCATGGTGTAGCATCCCCTCTTCTTTTAAACAAAGAGTGGAGGCGTCTGGGCATTGAGGAGACAAGTTTCTTGAGTTTACCCATTGGAATTTGATCCCATTCTTGTTTAATACAGGCTTCCAGCTGCTAAAGAGTTTTGGGTCTCCTTTGACGGACTTTTCGTTTAATTATGCGCCAAATGTTCTCAATCAGTGAAAGATCAGGACTGCAGCCAGGCCAGTTCAGCATAAGGATTCTTCTACTATGAAGCCATGCTGTTGTAACAGCTGCAGTATGTGGTTTTGCATTTTCCTGCTGAAATACACAAGGCCTTTCCTGGAATAGATGTCGTCTGAAGGGGAGCATATGTTGCTCTTAAACCTTTATATACCTTTCAGTATTACTGGTGCTTTTTAAAACATGCAAGAGTCCCACACCATATGCACTAATGCATCCCCATACCATCAGAGATGCTGGCTTTTGAACTGAACGCTGATAACAGGAGGGGTGGTCTTTCTCCTCTTTAGCCCAGAGGACACGACGCCCATGATTTCCAACAATAATGTCAAATTTGGACTTGTCTGACCACAGGACACTTTGCCACTTAGCTCCAGTCCATTCTAAATGAGCCTTGGCCCAAAGAACACGGCGGCGCTTCTGGATCATGCTCAACAATGGCTTCCTTTTTGCATGATAGAGTTTTAGGTGGCATCTGTGGATGGCACGGCAGACTGTGTTTACTGACAGTGGTTCCTTGAAGTAATTCCGTTCGCATTTAGTAATGTCAATGACAGAATCATGCCGGTGAGTGATGCAGTGGCGTCTGAAGGCCTGAAGATCACGGGCATCCAGGCCTTTTCCCTTACGCACAGATTTTTCCAGTTTCTCTGAATCTTTTGATGATGTTATGCACTGTTGATGATGAGACCTTCAAAGCCTTTGCAATCTGACGTTGAAGAACATTGTTTTTAAAGTATTCCACAATTTTTTTTACGCAAGCCTTCACAGGTTGGAGAGCCTCTGGCCATCTTCACTTCTGAGAGACTCAGCCTCTCTAAGACATCCCTTTTATTCTTATGGTTCTGCCTCGTGTGCTTGTTTGTGCTTGCGCGTTTTTCCCCCCATGTCTCTCTATTTGTTTTTCAGCTCCATTCCTGCGGTCTGACCATTTATTCCCTCTTGCCCTGACTCCTGTGGTGTCGTGTGACAGCCTTCAGTATGCCTGAGTCTCGTGGTCCAATCACATTTCCTCTTTCGGTTTCAGCTTTGGTATTTCATTCATTGCTTCCACCTGTGCTTAATTCTGTGTCTCGCAAAACTCTGAGTGAATGCATTCTCTGATAGGTCCATTACGAACCCATACTAATCAGCACTTATTTAAGGGTGTGTATATATTTTGTCACATAGTACTAACCTAATTAACTCATTAGCGAGTGCGAGTGTTTCAAGCTTTTGTAAATTCCTTCCTAAGCTTTCCCTATTAAACAACGTTTAATGCTATGCTTTCCTTTGCTGTTCTCGTGGTGCTTTTTACTCGTCACGTTTAGATTACCTCAATCTAAACTGTCTAGTTTGATCGATCGTCTCAGCGTCTTGTCTCGAGTCATTATTGTTTACCCGGTCCTCTTGAATTTGTTCATTAGTCCCATGTGTTTCTGTTTCCACTTGAGATTGCCTTCCGTATCCCCGCCTCCTTCCATGCGTATATCAGTGGGTAAGAAGTAGAGACCGTCAGACGGGACTTTGTTGTTTTGCCTCCTGAGTTTTCCCTAGCCTTGTGTGTTTGCTGTGCCCTCGTCTTGTCTGCCCTTTGTCTAGTCTCCCAGTGTTTCTGTCAGTTTAGTTAGTTCCAGCTTTTGTTTCTTTTGTAGCCACTCCTTGAGTGAGTACTTCTGTTTCCGCCCTGCCTTGGGCAGTGTACCTTAGTTTCTCCTGTTGTTCAGTGCATGTGCACGGTGTTTTGTTTCTGGCCTGTGCGCCTATTTCTTCAGAGTGTTTTTGTGTTGTAATAAACATTTCTGGATCCTGCTTCTGGTGTCCCCCTGACCTCTTCCAAACATTTATAGCCAATCATGTTACACACCTGATGCCAGTTAACTTAAATACTTGCTAAATGTTCTTTCAACTGATTCTCTTATATATTAATTGCTTTTTCATCCCTTTTTTGCCTGTGTCCCAACTTTTTTGAGACCTGTTGCAGCCAGAAAATTTTAAATGAGCTTATTTTGTGGATAAAAATATAAAATGGCTCATTTTCAACATTTGAAATGTTATCTGTGTTCTATTGTAAATAAAATATTGGCTCGTGATCTGAAAGTCATTGCATTTTGATTTTGTTCACAATTTACGCTTCGTCCCAACTATTTCAGAATCGGGGTTGTATCAACTGTTTTTAGTGGAGTGAATATATTTATTTCTAAAACTCCTCTTTAAGTGAGCATTTGGAATTGGATATTTACTTTTTATCTTCAGCAGCAATCATGGATAACAAAACGTAAACATCTAAAGCCAGATTTAAATTTTAAAAATGCAGTGTGCCTAAGACTTTTACACAGTCTGTAAATAAAAAGCTTTAGAACTACAAATATTTGAAACATCATGCAAAATCAAAAATGACTATCCCTTAAACCCTGTGTATGGCCATCTCCTTTAAGTTACCTCATACCCTCAGCACGTGTGAGATCTCCAGATCTCATATGCGCATCTACTTTCTGATTGTTTTACAGAGCTTGCTGTCAGTATTGTACATTGGTTGAGTACAAACAATAATGTGCCATGTTGAACTATCTTTTGGCTAGGTATGCATGATGGTTGGAATAAACTAGGATTGTTCAACTGACTTGAAGTGGATTCACCATGGGAGACCTTTGGAAAGTCCACATCCACATACCCATATATTATATTTCTAATGCACTGTGCTGTTTAAAAAAAAAATGCATGGCAGCAAAGTTCTGTGTCATCATCATTGGAAAGAATGTTTGGAATTAAGAAACACCCTTTTTTAACTGACTGACCGTGGTGTTTTGCTCAATTTTTTCAAATGAAAAAAAAAGGGAGGTGTACTTGATGAGGTAAAAAGCAGATTTTTTTTTTTATTACTCCACTTTTTAAAATTCCATAATTTAATTAAAATGCACATCAAATGCTCAGAGTAGTTTTGGGGCCACATGATTTTTTTGTTGTGAGAGTACATACGTATATCAGACAGGTTGAGCTTAATCCGACAAGGTATACTGCTAAAAAGTCTCCAACCACTATTTACTAAAGAACGTGCCTGTGATCAGTCTCTCAAGTGCACTGTAACGCTTATGATGTGGAACGAGGGTCTTTCGTTCAAGGTTAGTGGAGTGCACAAGAAAGAAAAAAGTGAGGCACACTGCAATTACTGGAAAATATTAGGGTTATTTTATATAAAACAGCTCTCAATCTCCATTGATATACCCAATGCAGCCTGTAAATTCGGCGAATCTGTGAATCTGATAATGCCTCGCAACAAACCCTCCTCTTCTGGACCCATCATATAATGTACTTGCTGGAAGTGATGTGCAGATCAATCCTGAAGTATCGATACATCCGATCCCAACGTTTCCTGGTCTAGTATTGATTTTCACTTGAAAAGCTCGATATTTACCAATTTGGCATAAACTTAGCATTTAGTAATTTAGCATTGATAAGGGACACAGAAAGAAACAACGCAATCAACTGGATAGCCTTATAACATCTGATAATACCCAGCTGATCAGAGCTACTTTTCCGTCTGTCTGCTATAGTCTTTGAACTACAGCCCTGTAAAGGCCTCAGCCGAAGAAAACACACTGTTGACCATCCTGCCGTTAAACAAAAGGGAAAAGTTGATTAACACTTAACAGGCTCAGTCACAGTCAAACCAGCGAAAGTATTGATGTTATGGAACAGCGGTGTAAACAAGAGTTTGAGGAGAAGAGAGGTGCTGCAAGTTCCTTCGTTTGCCAGTGACAGGTTTTATCCAGGTAGTGTGTAACTAATGAGGTAGCCTAACATTTATCACTGACTACGGGGAAGTGATTCACGTCTGTTCAGGCCCAGTCTATGCGTTCATGTTCAAACAATTCCTGGAAGTCAATTTAAATTGCTGTAAATACATATTACTATAAATTAAATAAATATGATTAGTATGAACTAGGAAAATAAATATAAATTCTTTCCAATTAAAGTTTAAGTTTAATGTCTTACGTCATTATGTAAGGATAATTTGAACATGAGCCACTAACTTTTTATATACCTTAAACTTTACGAAATATTGGTAATGGTATCAGTGCCGGCAATACCAACCTGGGTTTTACTTGGTATGGGATCAGAAGAGAAATTGGTGGTGTCGCGCATCACTACTTGCTGGCTCTTATGAGCAGAGCAGGTTCCAGTCACATTTCTATTCCACTACAGCCTGACTCCTCTTGTTTTAGATTCTGCTCCCTGTCTCAGTGATAGGCTGTTCCACACTGCTTATTTCAGTGGAATTGTGGGATTGTGGTTGTTAAGTAGCAGTGGGCCTGAAGGCCTCTTCTTAGAAGGGATGGGCAATTGTGTGCCTCCCCCTTGAGCTGTTGGAAAGATCTTTTTTTTATAAAAGTTAGTAATCGTCATGTTTGACCTTGTATAATTTATCTGACTCAATTATAATAATTATTAATTTAAGAAATTAAATTGGAATAGAAGCATTATCATGTATAGTTTTGACTTGATCATAAGAGGAATCCAGCACTTCTGTAACTACTCTCAGAACACTGTTTGCTGGTACCACTGCATGTCACACTGGCCAAGGCGGAGATTGATTTAATGACATAGGTAAATGGGGGCAATGCTCCGTGATACAATAAGTTTAAATATGCATCCTCCCTAGACTAGCTTGAGGGGGAAAGCCCACATTATATATTAACAGAGAGAGTTGGACAATTTTCAGAGAAACCACACAGATCAAGTTTTAACCATTTAGCCAATAGCCAGGTAGGTCACTTTTAAGCCAATAGAATGTCTCCCCAAATGCTTCTAATTGACAGGACTAATTTCCAGCCTTCTCAGCTACAAAAATGAGCAGTGGTATTTTACTGCGTAGTTCATTCTCATTTATTTCTCTTGTTTGCGTTCTTTCTTTTCCTTTCCCCTCTCCTTCACTCTCCTTTCACATCTCTTTCATTTCTTAATCCTCTAAAACGTCAGCAATTAATTTATTCCCCTTTTATGCACCGGAGTACGGGAGTCCACAAAAGCCTGGTGAGACAAGTGCAAAAAAAAAAAAAAAAATGAAGCCATCAGTGTTTGTTGTAATACTCACTTAGAAAAATACTGCTGAAAAAGAAAAAATTCTCACTTGCCTCTCAGGTCTTTTGTACATTGCTTTTTTTTTGTCAGCAACTCACTTTAGTTTTGCTCTATCCAGCACAAATAAAGCAAAAAATTTCCCACGTTGACTATCCCTGCATAAAATCAAAACAATTTATGATTGTTTTTGACACCAGTGTCATGACCACTAGGAGGCTTGTATAACACAGTTAATCTTTTCCCTGAACCTTTCGCTATCTCCGTTCTCTCAACTCTCGTTGTCTAATTTCTTTTTTTTTCCAGCTGCTTTCTCTTCCTCACTCCCATCTCTGCAGGCAAAGTCTAAATACTTTCAACAGCCAATGATGAACAATTATTCTTTGAAAAATGTTAAGTAACAAAGTAACTCAATGTACTGTCAATTCTTCACCTCAGCAGGCAATCAGAATTGCCGCTCAGCGTGACCTTTAAAGATCACCATCTGTTAAATAAGCGCAGGGCAAAAAAAGAACAAGTATGTACTGTATGTTTATCATCTTGAAGAATGGAAAACAAAAAAGAGTTTTTTTGAGTGGCTGCAGCACGTATAGTGCGCAGGTAAAACTACCCAGAGGGTGTGTTTGATGTACATTTCTCATCATCTCTCGCTGTGCAAAAGATATAGAAAGTGAAGTTAAAAATGGGGAGGGGTGATGTTGCCTGGGAAACTAATCAATATCCCTACCATTACCAATGACAAGGCTGATCAGCACAGTTTGATAATGTGCTTCAGTGACACTTGTCAAGCCCCGTCCTTCAGTGGCATCTGCCATTTTTCAGCTTAGTTTCAAGGTTGTGACAAATGATCCTTCGTCGTCTTTGCTTTTGGAGGTCTAATTTTTTTCTTTCTTCCAGTTCAGTATGAGTAATAGTGTATTGTTCCTGACAGTTTAATAGGATTATGCCATTTACAGTACTTTATGACTATATTCCTCTTCTCACCTTGAGATACCACTGTGAGGATGGTTTCTTGCTGCATCTTAACCTCATAAAACACGTCAGATGTTGTCGGTTGGCTTGATTAAAGACCCAACCCGGTGTCTTTGCTTAGCTGTGTTTGTACTCATATGATGGAGGCATTTCATATCTTGAAAAGGTGTCTAACGTCATCACAGGGTCATTGAGTATTTTTGAGCTACCTGCATCTCGAATAGGCTTGTTTATTTTTCTTCTTAACGAAGGACTTGCAGAAAAAAAAATTGCCAGAGTAAATGAATGTCCAATACATGTTACATCCATGCCTCAGAGTGACTGAGTGTCTGTACCACCTCACCTCGTTCCCAGCTGCTGCACAGAGATACAGGCTCTTGCCACACTCTATCTTGCACACATGATGAAGTCAGACACGGAGGGCTACTCCAGCAGAGAAGGACAAAGAAAACTCATCTCCCAACGCAAATGAAAAGCTACTTCTGCCAATAGAATCTCTGGCTTTTTTAAATAGGTTTTTTCCTTCTCTTTGGACAGAGAAGGGCTTGCAGTCTTGTCCTCTTCCTACCCTCTCTCTATCTACTTTGAGCCAGGCACAGTTGTTGGAATGGACAGACTGACACACGTTAGGCTGAAAAAAGAGGCCTCCCTACTTCACAAATTTGTTTTGTCTCGTCGCCAAAGGCGATTTGCATTCTCCCTGGCCTGGCTGACTATTTCGGCTGAAATCAAGAACACACTGAGTTGGTGCACATTTCCAAAAGCACTGTTATTGTAACATGCTACTTACTGATGGGATCCTTTTCTCCTTTCATTTGACATGAACTAATGATGCAAGCAGCTGCAGCAAAATAGAGGACATCAGTGTTCCTGCCAGTCAGTGTAGCCAATGCTGCCTGTCACAAGCAAGTTTGCAGATGGATGATACTCACTCAAGCTCCTTGTGGTTACCACCTCTGAGCACCTGAGCAACCTGTCTAAAGGCTTTCCCACCCCGTAAGGAACTAGTATAACTCACTAACACAAATATTCCACGGTCAGGAAACAGCAGGAAATATACTGCCCTCAATTGAACAGAATCGGCACAACAAAAGTGACAGGGAGTGTACTGAGGTCTTGAGCTGTCTGCATTTTAAACTAGAAAAAACTTTGGCATTCTGTTTCATTGAATGTGGTACAAATTCTGAAAGAGATCACCACATTATTTAGTATTATTAGCAAAGGCTACTGGTTCTGAGAATAACCAATGTGACAAGCTAGCTGAAATATTATGATAACCACGGCAACAAAGGTCAACGGCGAACCAAAAAAAAAAGCTAGCTAGCTGGCTATAAGCAACATGTACTCCACGTAATAATATGCCTGCTTACGCATCAAGGAGAAAGACTCTCCATCACTGACTTCCTCCTCCAGAGAGTCAAAGCTATCAGGCTCAAGTAACCCTCGAGTCCAGTTCCATTTGGAATGACTCCCAGAGTTCATGTCCATATTGTATTTACATCTCATAAACATAACCTGAGCACTTCTCTGCTGCTGCGTGCATTTGCATTAGACTCTGTCTTCATCTCCAGACAGTGTCAAACATTGAAATCATCAACTAAAAAAAAAAAAAGCTCATGAAGATTTGCTGAAATGCATGCAACTCCTGTAGACCTCTCTCCTTTTTTTTTAACAGCATCTCATTTCTCCTCCAGTTGTTTCTCTTCCGGTTGTTTCACTTCAGTTTGTATCTTTTCCATTTTGCGAGCTCTTCTTCTTCTGCTGTTCTATAAATGTTACCAGTGTCCACTACTGCCATCTTGTGGTGAAACTAGCTTAATTTATTGGATTTTATTTGCTCCAAGGTTGTTGATGGAAACGCAGGTAAGTCAAATTTTCTTTCAAACAAATTTTCTAAAATTCACTTAAAATTCGCTTGACATGAGATGGAAGCTCGACTACTGCTTGTTACTGGATGAAAACTTGCTGATCAACAGATAATTACCAAGAAAGTTTTACATGGGCAAAAACTATAGCTGTGCCTTGCGCAGATAAACCTGAGCAACCACTTAAGTGACTGCATGTCCGGGAGAGACTGTTTTAAGCATTAAGTGACCCCTGAGTACAAGCTTAACAGGAAACAAGTTATGTCACTGGGCTGGAGGTTTGAGACTGAGCCAAGTTGTTCTTACCATTCTGTCATAGAGCGGGTGACACGTAATCTCATTAAAAAAATAAATAAATAAATAGACTCAGCTGACTAAGGATTAGATTTAACTAACATAAATCCGATTTTATTGTTCTGGTTTTTTTTTTTTTTTTTTTTTTTGTAAGGATATGCTGACAAGATAATCATTGTCTAACCTTCATACTCATGGCACATACTTATTTGTGTTGGCAGAAACTTTCTGGACTGCACTTTGTAGTGAGGGCTTAAATTTAAGATTGACAACATCCTGAATTATCTCCATTTTCCATCAGTTGCCTCATCTTTACTGGAAAAAACAAGGACAAGGGCGAAACATTTGATTGGCAGGTAGTTTGCAACGGCATTCAAATGACTTAGACAATCACAGACATTACTTCTATTCGTTTGATATCTTTTTTTAAAGTGGCAAAAGCCACAGAACTTCTGTGTCTTAGGTATCAATGCCTTACATAGGTTCCCAAAACAAGTTAGGACAGGCTGTATTTTGCATACTTAACCACTCAGAAATTTAGTCGCTTATCATTTAAATAGTTCTAGCCATTTAATTTAGGGAAAGTGTTTGTATTTTAGTAAATTATATGAAACAAACAGAAATGTATTTTAAGCCAGATTTTATTTATGTAGTTTCAAAAGTATTTGGGGTTAAAAAGTAGTCACAGAATAAATATCACTGTTTCTTATTCTAGTGATTTCTCATCCAAATGTGTACCCTGAGATTCAACCACTGCCATTTTGAGTTATTCAGAATATGAATTGACTTAGGTTTCAGAAACCTTGGAAATCAAGCAATTAAACTGGCCACTCCAGATTTTGTCATTTCCTTTTCAGAATGCTCTTCAGATTTATATTTTGGATATTTCTCTCTATGCTTCTTGCATTTTGTTATGATTCTGCCTTGCTTGACCATGTCCTGCCCATGATTCTGCTTTATCTGACCACGTTTTGATTATGATTCTGATTCCATGCCATGTTTTGTTCTTGCTTTGTCTGTATGTCTGCCATATTCCATTCCCTCAGTTAGATTCCGGTTCTTGTTTTGTTTCTTGCCATGCATTGCACTTTGTCTCCCCTGTCTAGTCTCATGTCATGTGACTGCTCATTGCCCCAGTATTACGTGCCACACTTTCGGGTGATTTCATGGTTTCTGGGATTTCAATTATTCCTTCTAATCTCGTTTGCTTCCTTCGCCTTGCTGTTCTATCATTACTAACAGTACTAACAGTTTGTTATTTTAGTTAAAGATACTAATCAAGACTAACATTGCTTATAGTACTAACTTACTAACGAGAACTAGGGATTGTATAGCTGCACATTACTAATTGACTAACGAGCTCTCAGCATTCGCCCTATTCTAGTCTCCGCCCCTTGTCTTTACTCAATCTACTTTGCTGCGCTTCAGCGGATCCTCCGCACCTGTGAGACTCTGTTCTGCCTCTCATTATCTGTGCACGTTAGAACTCCCAAACCGGAGCCGTATGTTTGTCAATAGGCTGTCTGTGTGATTCCCGTCCGTGTCTTGGCTTTCGCCAATTTCCGTGGTTAGGGTTTCCCTCATGTGATTCCCCCATTTTAATTAGTCTGATCCAGCTCACCTGTTCCCTATCATAGCATGTGACTTCCCCTACGTGTATTTAAGCAGTCATTTCACAACCGACCCCGACGTTAGAACGTTTCCCTTGTGCTACGATCGTTTATGCCTTGTACTCTTTGTGATTCTATTCTGACTGGACCGTCTCCGTTTGTGATTTTGGCTCTGATTTGGATTTGTTTGCATCTGTGTACCGAACCTTTTTTTTGCCCGACCATGAGTTTTGTGTTTGCTGCCCTGTTTACAAGTTGGATTGCGTCCCTGGGATTCTGATTTTTGGATTGTGGACTTTGTACTGTTGCTTCCTGCTCTGCGGGGGTTCACCCCCATTCCTAATAAAACACAAGTGTTTTTTTTTGGATTTCTTGGTTCTCACGTCTGGTTCCTGAGCGTAACCTCACATTTAGTAATCTACATGAAAATCAACTTTTTTTTTTTTTTTTTTTAAGTGGTATCACTTTTTATACCCCAGACGAAATGTCGTACAGGGTATATAGTTATAAACCAAGAATTCCGTCCGTCCATCATTCCGTCCAAAGACATTATTTGTCCGATATCTTGAATATTATTTATTGGATTCTTTTCAAATTTGGCACACATATTCTCTGCCACAGGGAGAGGTGCAGTGCAAAGTGTCGGCCATCAAGGTTGATTTTTCACAAAAGTATCGCCGTTTTCCTGTTTTTGGACTTAGAAATTTTCAAGTGGGTTCATTGTCAATTTGTCCGATCAATATTGCAAATGTTATACATTAGATTCCTTTCAAATTTGGCACACATATTCTCTACCACAGGGAAAGGAGCAGTGCAAAGTGTCGGCCATCTGGGATGATTTTTCTCAAAAATATTGCCGTTTTCCTGTTTTTGGACTTAGAAATTTTCAAGTGGGTTCAATGTAAATTTGTCCGATCGATATAGCAAATATTATACATTGGATTCTTTTCAAATTTGGCACACAAATTCTCTACCATAGGGAGAGGTGCAGTGCAAAGTGTCAGCCATCTGGGTCGGCCGTCGGGGGTATTAGTAAGCTCTGCTTTCTTTTTCACTTGTTCTTTTAATAGCTCTCAAAGCAATCATTTGGGGACCTGAGGAGACAAACTACTCCAATTGTGAAGGATTTTCCACTCCATTCATCCTTGATAGTCTTCAGCTGCTTAGATGTCGGGAGTCTTCATCACTGTATTTTGTGCTTCTTAAAACACTGCATATTTTCAATTGGAGACCAGTTTGGACTGCTGGTAGTTCAGACTAGAAGGCACACATGCTGAATATGGCTCTTTGGAATAAGCAAGTAATGTTATCTCACGTCACAACAAAGGTACATGTCAGAGTCTGCGTGTAGACCTTAGAAGGTAAGGGAATAATCAGGTCTGTGGGCATGGCTCCTGCTGGATCTTTCTCTCTCTCTCTGTCGCTCACTCACTCATCTGGTGTAGAGTGCTATCTGCTGCTGGCCCAATCCTGATATCTATTCACCTGGGCTGTAAAATTCACCTGATCAGACTAGACTCCCTGTAGTCCGTGTCTCCTCAGCAGGAAGAGTATATTCTCCATTTCTCCTTTTATTTTTGCCTCTTATAACACTGCATTCCTTCCATAATCGGAATGTAGAAAACTTTTAATCATGGGATCGCCTATTACGCAATTAGAATGTGCTTGACTGGACATTCTAACACTGAACTAGAATCTTGAGAAACATTCCAAATAAAACCCTGCCCTTGAAAAGCATAATGTTTAACTGTGAGAGTATTTAGTCAGGAGCACACTTTTGGATGACACAAAACAGCTTTGGCACAGTGCATTCTTTGAAATGTAGCCAGTAATTTACATTTTGTCAAAGCATTTTGCTGTAACCTTATTCAAAATGTTGTCTAAAGTGCACTTTTTCTGAATGAGATACTCTGAAATTATCAAACCGCTTCAAGCAAATGAGCATTCTAAATGGTGCACCTGTCTACCTGGGGAACAGTAGCGGTGTATGTGTAAAAGAGAAGTGATCATACCGCTTCCTTCATCAACACATGTACATTCTACAATGAGTTCCAATTTATCAGAGTTTTGAGGGACAAATTACAAACTATGAAATGAGATAGTAAAACAAGAAATTTAAAACAGATGGTTTAACTACAGAGGCAGCTAATGGGAGGGATAAATCGAAACATTAACTAAAGCAAAAAAACATTGGATGAGTTGCTTTTGGTATTCAGCAAGCACTCCTTTAAATAGCACATATTTACATTTTAAAGAACTCTGTTTTTAAGGGAGTGGGCAGGTGAGAGCGAGAGCAACAAGAGTTGAAAATGCAGAACGGTCCTCAAGTTTCTCCAAACCAAGGGGAGGAGAATAGGAAAGCAACGATTCTATTATCATTACTAAGATTTTCAGCTCATGTTGGCTCCTGGGGCCAATATATTGTGATGATTTAATGGTGTTAGTGTTAATTTTATAGTAAAAATAGTTCAGTTCAACAAAGTTTCTTGCTTTCATTCATTTATTTTCTTTTGATAATCCAAAATGCTGCTTTCATTAGTCCAGAGAGCCTGAAAATAATATGGGGGAAAAAAATCAGATTTAACACAGTGGAAGACTGATTAAAGCACTTCAAGCTCCCAAGATCCCTAGAGATTCTGAGAAAATGTGCCATTGATCCAAATGCATGAATAAAAAGGGGAAGTGTAATTACCAGGTGTCCATGGGTGCTTAGGTTATTCTGTCGCTACATTATTTTCCTCACATTCGATGACTGGATATGAGTATAGATTGTACAAAATATGGACAAGGCAACCGTTACATCACCCATTGGTTAGTAGGCTACTATTTATGAAGCCTCAATATCAGTATTTTGACCCGCACCACCTCATCTTTTTTAAACCGGATTTGATTCTTGTTGGATGACAGGATGGACCAAGATCCAGGGAGGAGCGAGGGATGGATCGGACGCGGACCCCAATATAAATGCCCACCTGACTGCTCCTGGGTCCTGGCGACCGAAGATATTTGTGAAAAAAAAAACATAGAGATTTTATATCTTCACTGGCTACACCACAGTCTATGTGGCTACACACAGCAAAATTGCTGCTAAAATTCTTCAAATCTAGGTAAACTGCAAAGCTAGCAGAGCATAAATGTACCCTTGTCATAATTCCAGAGGACCTATAATAAATGTATGAAAGAATCAAAATACATGATAGTTTGTTGTGACAAAGACACGAGTTTTAATCATTCCATCATAGAACATTAAGAGTTATAGGAATCATTGGAAACTCAAGATTAACATGTTATACATTTTCTTTACAAGTGAATGTAAACTTTTGACCCCGGCTGTAATCTTTGTAGCTAATTGCCGACGTGTGAACATCTGGCAAACAGTGCATATAAGACAAGTGACCCTGTAATAGTAACCGAGTGTAAGTTAACGCTGAGCTGTGTGTAATCTTATATGCTTGCTAGCAGGCCAAGTTAAAACACATTCTACCTTAGAGTTTTAATATTATTTCTGCAAGTCTAAGGTTACCTTATTTAATTTAGCGGGTCTAGAAACAGCAAAATGCAAAAAGGGGTTTATCAATGTCATTAAGCAACATTAGCTAACTGTTAGCTAGTTTGGTTAAGACGAAGTTTCTATGGGTTAACTACAATTCTTGAACCGTAATGGAACTGTAACTGTATTGTTACAGTTTTTGCAGACTATTGGCATCTTGACTAGCTGTCCTTTCCAAAGCAGGAGATGGAAATTAGCTCATTTAGCTTGCAAACTAACTTAGCCAAAGTTGTGCCACTGAACATTGTTATTGACTTGCTAATGTAAATTCACCCAGTTAAATGAAAGAAGTACAAAGTTATGTAAGTGTGCGCCAGTATTAATGGCCTTGGGTGGTCTTTGGTTAGGTGTTCGAAGGCAATTTTTTCCTGTCTTTTTCATTTAATTGTTGATAACTGGTGTCAAAAACATGTTTTAGAACGATTCTTTCGCTCTCTTTCAGAAAAAAATGTGTCTGCATGCACAAAAACATCACTTGCATTCACACAATGCCCCAGAAGTGAGTCATAGATACTTTTCTTTTGCCTATGTAATGAAAAACAGTACAGCAGACTTTTTTTTTTTGTTGTTACAACTAAGGTAAGGAATTAATGTATTTTCAAATACGCAGTGGATATTTTGCCGTCTGGCGGCAATGTTTGCGTTTCGCTATTTAGCCGGCACTTCCGGTGGACATGCGCACTTGGGGTTAATGCTTTATCTTGACGGGACAGTCTGACGTTTACATCGCGAGTATGGCTCTCTCCATTTGGAGATGAGTTCGATTTGTTTTCAGATGTTGAATCGGCAATTAAGTCTTTTGAAAAAGAGCAGTTTATATCGTTCTGGCGCCGAGATAGCCGCACAATCGAAGGTGCTCAGAAAAAATTCAAGAAGTTCGTTGTTGACGAAGCCGCGAAAGACAAACTGAAAGGTGGCCGAGTTTATGAGTATACAAGGGAACGGGACTAGTCTCCAATAAAATCTCAACTACCTACAGAATATCTTCTATACGTGCTGCAATAAGAGACAACGGCATGCGAAAATTTAAAAGAAAAAAAATGACTTTGAGATTCCACTAGAAAAACGTTTGAGGGGGCTTAGCTACAGATTGATGCAAATTATATACCGGTAACTAAATTTACCGGCGAAAAATATTTTGGACGCATCGCCCTCAAGTTTTGGATGACGAAATTTACCTTTGTTCCTTTACTCCAATTATATGTCCGAGCTGTTACGACCGGCCTATTTCAGTCTGAATTTCAGTATAAGCCGGGTGGGCTATGTGACAGTTTCTTGAGACCTATGGTCATTATGGTCAAATAGCTCGAATGGCCTATTGACACGGGACAAGAAATCTCCATACTTCTGTCAGAAGTAGGAGGAGTAAGGCTGCTTTTACACCGAAAGTGAAACAAATTTTTCGGACGATAGATTACATTCAAAGTCAATGCAAAGACGCAAAACACGCGTTTCACATGTATTCGCGTCTTTGCATTGATTTTGAATGTAATCTGTAGTGCGAAAAATTCATTTCGCGTCCGGTGTAAAAGAGGCTTAACTCGGTATACGCTATGCCGTCACTCCCCTGTCGACATGTGCTGAAGGATAATAATAATAATAGTAATGGTTAGCCTAGAACGTTTTCCCAAAGGCAAGATCATGTATAACGATTATGTATTAATATTTAACCAGAAGTCTCGCTCCTCTGAAGAGGGCCTTCAACCTTTTTTTTAATTTGTCTTCAACGTCTTCTATCGAAAAAAAGAATGTGTCAGACTATTGGTAACCGCTAAACCGAGTGCTTCTTCAAGCGCATCCACCTTCGAAAAAGGGAGGAAAAATACTTTTAAACAGGATATGACGGAATATTGACATGCATCGTTTCTACATTTACAGAGGGTCGCATTCGCACGGGATTAATATTGCCTAGGGTACTGTCTGTGGAGCGTTTTACAGAAGGTAAAGGTGGCCGTAAATTTTACCGAGAATGTCCGTAATGATTATTGACTTGGCGCATTCGGACGGGACTAAAATTTCTGGTAGTAATTACACCATGTCGCCACGTCAAACTAGTCCCGTCCGAATAGGGTAAGGCACATAATGCCAGGCGCTGTGAACGGTAAAATATCCCAGCATTTGTATAGCCGTCCATGCCTCGATTTTGTGACCCCAAGCTAAGTCGGCCAGTGCCAAGTGCGCATGTCCACCGGAAGTGCCGGCTAAATAGCGAAACGCAAGCACAGCCGTCAGACGGCAAAATATCCACTGCCTTTCAAATAACTGTGTCATATAATGAGAAGTCGAATAATGAGAGTGATGTTTCTTTTGTTTTTTTCTTCTATAGCCAACAATATGATACATTTCTCACTATTAGAATTTTCCAACCAGCCAGTGTCTAGATAATTAGAGACAGCTACGTCCGGCAAGGGGCTGAGAGAGCTGCAAAAACCATGGTGAACGAAATTGCTGTGGATGCTTATGTGACAAGTGTTTCTGATTAATATACTATTTTTAAAATTTGTTGTCTGACACTTGTGGCCATAACATTGTTCAGTCTTCCCTGCTTTACTCTCCCTTGTTCCTCACACCCTCTCTTAATCCCACTGTCTTTTTCTCTAACCACCGAAGTCTAACTACCCCATGGTCTTTGACACTCTCTACCCCCAAGTTGGATGTTGCTGTAAGAATCTGTACATACTTTGAAACATTACTGTTCATAGTTCTCAATTATTATAGTTAATATTTCTGCACTGTTCCATGAGCATCATCTATTTAGAGTGAGGTTGATAATTTGGTGGACCTTTTATTGTGACCAAAGTAAACGAAGAAACATACAAACGTAACACAGATAGACTTCAGAACAGCTCCTTCCCCCCAAGCTGTCAGCCTGCAATGTTTAAACTGTCTCACAAACAAAGAGTTGTGATGAATAATGGCTCCTGGACTTTTTGGACCTTACCTCCATTACTTATGGACTGCTGCAATTGCCTTTTCAACTATGCAGTTGAGCCAACCAAAATACCTTTGCACAATGCTCACTCTAATAGTAAAGGCAGCTTTTTTCCCTTTATCTCCAGCTCTGGACTTTACTAATTGAGTGTACAGACGATTGCATTAAATGCTGTGTTACATATGAAATATTATTTTCATATATTGTACTTTCTCATGTCCACCATTTTTTCTGTCATGTAAAGTATACTTGTTACAAAAACCTTTGCTGCTCTCGAGATTCATACCTCTTTTCATTCTGCAAACTTGATTTTTGATTATGAAGTTCACCTTCACCTTGATCCCTGCCTGTATTTTTGAAGTATTTACACTTGATTGTAATTTTTGCACATTATTTAATTCATCATTTATAGCTCTTTTTGTAAATATTTCCAGTGTTGATGGATGATAAAATTGTTAAAATTAATGCAGGTTTTAGTATACAAAATGGAATAAATGAAGCCTTGTTGATTGTAATTTGTGTCTAGATTCATCAGTCAGTGGTTGCAGTATAGTTGCCAAGTATTTAAACAGTTGGTAAGGTGGAGAACCACAGAGGGATACAGTTGGTCACATCGGAAAACCAGGTTTGTGAAGTTTCATTAATCTATGAAGTTTTAGTAGCTGTGGTGCTGAGCTCCTCAAACTGAAGTAGCATTGAGTGTCAATGGCATATTTCTTCCTATGCGCAAACAATTTACTGTTAAGTTTTCATTGAAGTGTCGGAGTTGGGTCACATTTGAGTAGGGGCGGTTCCAGGATTTTGAAAGTGGGGTGGCACAGGGGCGATGAATAATCAGTCGGGGGGGCATTTTAATCAGAATTCACAATTGAAAATCTGCTCAGAAATATAGGAAATACATGATAGGATTAAACACAATGTAATTATGCTAAATTAGACACATAATTTTCATTCTTAATTTTTACTTGTTTTTATTTTCAATAAATTGTATCCAAAAACAATACACATTTTCTATATGCTAAGTGTGCTACTTGTTTCAAAAACAAAAGAAAAACAATTCCATGGTATCAAAAATTTGAAATTTTTATTACACACAAATATCCATGGTGCATATTTTATAACAAAATTAAACAGCTGTTTCACATTACAGTGTGAGTGTGTCTATAAATACAGTAGTGTCAATATCCCATTCCATTGTGGTCAGATTCCCTATGCCAGCCCAAGCAATTTAGAGGGGAGATAACTAAATTTAATGGTAACGGCATACGCCGTACTACATCTTAAAATCTCAATGTCGTTCATCTGATCGGCGCATTCTCAACATTCTCAGACTCCTAAAACTTCAGTTTGTTCAACCACATTATCTTGGGAGAAACTGATTGTGATTTTAGTCTTTAATCAAACATGAAAGACTACATCAAGACAATTGAAAAGTTTAAATTTAGGGAAATCCATAGACACCAAGCATGTAAATATAGCTTGCTGGGAAAGTTTCTATATATTGCCTAAACTTTGTGGTTGCTTTTGGTTAAGTACTGTACTTGCCACAGCTGAATTGACCGCAGTATAATAGCGACCAGTGTTAATTTGCAACTAACGTTTGACTTTGAAGTGACACTTTTTCAGTATTTCAAAATATAGAACTGAGTTTATACATACCATACTGAGACGCAGTGATTACGGACCACTCTTAAATTCTATTCATACCATGCATTCAAATGCCAAAAACGCAGCGTTTCTGTTGCTGTGTAATGGGGATGTTAGATTGCACGCTGATCTTAATTTTCGTCGTTTTCCGAAAGATTATCTTCGTAGAACGAAATGGTTGAATCAGATAAGGAGAGATGTAGGGCCATAATTACAGGGGTTTTCTGATCGCGATACACGTTTCCAATGGTTTTATTTATCGAAACATTAGCAGTGGCTTGATCAGGTCACAATTGAGAGAATAAGATTCTGTTTATCACATAACTGAATTGCGCAATTAATTATTAAAGAAATGTAATTTCTGTAAGCACCCGCAAAGTAATTTCGAACATAGGCTACAACAGAGCTGACGCCATCACTTTGCTAACTTGCACAGCCATCAAGCCATTACTTTCGCGTTTGAACAAGCAATGGTTTGTATTGATCACTTCCACATCATTAGTTGGACCATGGCAGAAGTACAAACGTTAGTTAGCTATTTGATAGAGAAAAATCTGGAACAACTGCCGAATCACGGTTTCCCTCCACTGTCAACTGATCTGGCTAGCTAACGTTAGCTCGCTAGCTGACAAACTAATGTTATATAGCTAATGGTTATGGAAAAGAACTGCGGGCATGCTAGCAAAGTAACATTAACTCACTTATGCGAGTGGCACTTAGATAGCCTACTACTGTGTTAAGCCATATCGATTAAACCAATATGACACTTGGTATTCAGTTTGGCAAAATATTAACAGCATAACCTAACACGGAATGGTTTTTCCCCATGCTGTAAGACAATGACATTTCCGCAAAAGTGATTTGTACCTCAGGTAATATCAAAAATGTGCCATGAGTTGGGCTTTGGGAAAAGCACCACAGTTATGTAATAAAGGAGGATCTATAACAAATGCCAAATCACAGTTATCTTTCACGGGCGAATGTTTAGGCTGTGGGAAGACTCAACCTCTGTATTTGAAAGCAAGTACTTTAGATCGGCAGCCCTCTGGTTTAATCATATTGAGCATTTACCAAATAGAAAGGCCACAATTGGAAGAACAGGCAACTAAGAAGCCGTATTCAGATCCAAAGGAAATTAAAATCGCCAGATTGATAGCACTATAGCCCAATGGATTGGGGGGGGAGTCATATTTCAGGGGGGGCGGGTGCCCTCTCGAACCGCCCTTGCATTTTAACTCCTCATAGGTCTGTTTGTCAATTACAAGTGCATCCATTTTGTCAAAATAGTCAGTCTTCTTCATAACAACAGCTGGCCTCAATTTTCAGATGCAGGGGCAGCGTCCTCTTTTTATACAGTCTAAGTGTATGAGTCAACCTCTTTGCTCACTTTCTTCGCTCCCCACTGGTCTTTTTCTCTGCAGATCAGCCAATCAGGCTGCTAATATAGCTCAGACTGCTACAAGAAATTTGAGAGGGAAGAACTAAAAGTTAACAGATGACAGGCAGAGAAAGAAATGGTAGAGAGCAGGAGAGAAAGTGATAACAAAAGAGAAAGCGATGTGGATGGAGACAACCTTGGGACTGATTTATTGCTGGTGACTGATATAGTCTGAGTCCAAAAAAAAGGTGGCCAGTTTTCATTTTGTCCGCTTCTAGTCGTGTGAGGGGCATTTGTTTGATGGTGACGGTGAGAACGGCTTTGGGGTTCATCAATTGCCCTTTCTGCCAACTGCTGGCAAGTTGCCAGGCTGCAGGGTGGGGAAAAGAAATCGCATTTTGGTTGAGAATAGTCAATCTTAGGTTGATGGGTGTTTAAGGGATGGGGACTGCTGTCTTCCCCTCTTGGTGTGGAAAGACCCTGTCACAATACCCGTTTCTTTATCATTTCATCTAATTATTTATAATATTAATATGATTGATAGTAACATGAAAAGTAAAGTTTTGAGCTGTGTGGTTCTACCTGAAAGCAGTTACAAGGAAGAGATGGTGCCAGAACTTCAGAATCAAAATGGGGAAAAATACACATTAAATCGTTAAATTAATGAATTCATAAAGTTTGAAAGCATGACAGACTGCGCTAAAAAATGTGACACAATTGTAGACAGAAAAGAACATGATTAACTCAACCCTCAAATAGTAATTGCTTTCAAGAGAACTCTAGAATGCATTGCTTTTACATTTGGTGTTTTGCAATCTTACTAGCGCATATGAAATGATTGGACGAACAGCCCAGAAGGGTACAAAGTCATCTATGTCACAGCTGACTGCTGGAACTCTTGTATTGATCTGTGACGTAACTACAAACCATTGCTGGATAATATTTCCTGAGTTATTACTTCTTCCTCAGTCTTCCTCTCACTACGGTCTCTCAGTCGCTGCCTGCTATCTCCCTCTCTTATCTCAGCCCTTCCATCTTCTGATAAGCCGCAGCTCGCTGCTTTGGAAATGCACTTTCAAAGAGAATCTTACAGGAGCGAGCAAGTGAGATAAGAGCACTTTCTTTCTGCCATGATAATTTACTTACTTACTTCTGAAAATTACAAGGTAAGCAGAACTGTTTAACTTTCAACTGTCACTCTTTGATTGATATTGCCAGCTCATAGTGCAGTTTGATTGCGTCGCTGCAGCTCTGGATGCAACACATTCTCATACCGAGAATGTGTCCTTATTTGACGTTTGCAGTTAGGGTTCGGGTTAAGGGTTGGGGGGTAGGGTTTGTTTTAAACTGGCATCAAATAAGGATGCTGAAAGCCTCCTTTTCTGTTGTATATTGACGCTTGGTCTGGTAGCATCACTATATGACAAGTCGGGATGAAACTGGGCTCCTGGATGAAATGTTGATGGCTGAACTGAGGAGTTAACGGTGGTCGCTCTTTCGACTTGTGCTGTTAGACTCACCCGTCTTTGTATTTCTACAGCTCTGAACCATTCGATGACTTTGTTACATTATTCATACTTTATTCATCCAAGAATGACTTTGCTAAAAAGGCAATATACTGTAAATACAATTCCACAAACGTGCATGGCAAGCTTTAACTGACAGCATAGCAAACCAGTGGTACTAATCAAGATCATGGTCAATCAGGCATGGAAACTGACAGCATAGCAAACCAGTGGTACTAATCAAGATCATGGTCAATCAGGCATGGAAACTGGTAAACTTGTTCAGTCATAGTTCTAAAAATGAATCCTTTAAACAGTCTCTTTCTCTATCTCTCTCAATTAATTTGGATATGCTTCGATGGTTTTACTTTGAACGCACAACCATTTTGGCAAAAACATTCTATTCAAATAGTTTTAGATGGAAAGAAAACCATTCACTGCATTTGTTGGCGGATATTTAGGCAGGCGAGCTCTCTCTTCCCTAGCCTGGCATATCTGGCTGCAGGGAGTATTTCATGTGGTATATGGATAATGATGAATGTCTCTCATCTCATGGCAACAACTTCAAGCCATAAATGCTTCAGATCTCAAGTAAACAACACTAGTGAATAGTTGCTTGGAGAAAAACAAAATAATGATGTCAGTTTTTCTTTTAGCCACCTTGCCAGTGGAAAATTGTACGTTCCAGTCGCGGACAATGTAGGTCTCATGGATAATTCCTTTCTGAGAGTCTTTGGTAAACCATATAGGTGAGCTAATCTTGAGCCTTTGGGACAGAGCAGTTGTGCGGTAGATTTGGGTAGAATGTTTTGGACTCCTTCAAACAATTCTTTCCCCTTTTGAATAGTGAGTGATAATGCTTAGGGGGTCTGCCTCAGGTCTTCGGGCATTCCATGCTGAGTTGAATAAACTTGAATGAGTCAGAGACTTAACTTAGACCTCCTAAAAACAAAATAAAAGAGAAAATGTGGTCAAGGCACAACATACCCCACCCAGGTTTTTGGTGACCTTGACTTTGACCCAGTAAGATCCAAAATTTAACTAGGTGATCCTTGGAGCATTGCACACCTGTACTGAAATTTTACTTAAAAAAATACCACTCTACCTTCAGCCAAAGTAAAAGTTCCCATCAAAATCTCCTGTCATATTAATCTCTCCTTTTCTCACTTTTTTCCAGTTTCACTTTAGTTTCCTCTGCAACTCTTCCAATTGTATTCCTTCTCTCTTTCTCTCGGAGGGTGAGCACTCCGACTTAAATACCGCAGGGATTTTGCTTATACGATTTGTGCTACCATCATTGGCTACTCTGACTGCCTTTAGAGCTAACTGCTCTAACCTTGTTATGATGACTCAGATGTCTCTTGAGGCTTCATGGCCACCTGAAACAATGAGCCTGTAAAATAGGAATCCTGGCAGTTATGGATAATGTGACGCACACCGAGCAGTCCGTAGTGGGGGGTAGGGGCTTGGGGGCAGGGGGTGGGGGAACTGCACATGTCTACCCATGAGATAGAGATTTTCATGAGCTGCACAATACTTTGGGAAAGGACGGTGGTGCTGTTTCCTATACAGGCAGTGGCAGTGACCAAAGCAGAACACGTGCAAGTTTCTTTTACATAATGATTCTGCTTTCAGCTTTCATGGACCATTAATTCAACTCCTGCAGAGAGTCAGGTAAGCAAAAGTACTCTGCCAGAATGAAATTTCCTGTCAGTCACTCACACTGAGCAATGGTTTAAAGTCATTTGTATACCTTTAGCCTGTTAAACGTACTTAATGATTCATAAAGAGGATGATTTCACCATTGTGGAGAAATTTGGGAAATATCTCCATTGAAAAACAAAAATGTGCCTCCACTGCTCCTTTGTTTCAGTGCTGTACTGTAGTCCAGATTTGCGAAAATAATTGCAGCTGCTCATTCAGTACTAAAGCGGCTGCTCCAGGGTCACAATATAAGATGTAAGTCATTTTGTAATAGGTTAGAATGACGATTACTGTTAGTATTGTAGGAATAAGTCCACTTTGGCATTTTAAAGTTAAATATGTTAATCTGCACACCTGCCTGCTTCAAAAATGTGATCGTAACTGAAAACGTTGACGATATAAATATTAAATACTGAACAGAGATCAGATCTTATTAAATCAAGTCGTACTAGATAGCATCCCCAGTCTTAACAGCAACAGTCTTAACTTTGGCGTGAATCAATTTCAGGCAGGATAACTCACATATTGATTAAATATGTTGTTGAGTGTGTAATTCAAATAAGTATGCTTGGGACTAAATGGACCTCCTGAACTCAGTGGTGTGCAGTACCCTATCGGCCAGGGAGCACGATACACCTTCCATGCTACAACTGAGCAATATTAAAAGCCCATAAGTATCTGGGATCCTTTAGGGCTAGCACAATTCAAGCAGCAAGGAGGGCAGTAGCAGTACAGATACATTCTGATTGCTGCTGACTGTAACACACACCACAATAATGCGTGGATATGATTGGGGGGTGTTTGAAAAATTTAGATGTAAGAGATTAGTTGACTGAGGAAACACGTATGTAGGTGGTTGCAGTGGCTGACTATTGGCTGGTTGCTCAAGAGTCTTCTGGCAAAAACACAGCATATTTTTTTTTAAGCTATAGCGCTATAACTCCTCAGTCTCTTGAGTAACACGCAGGTTGAGAGACCCCAGGATTGGTTTTTGCACCTATGTGCAAAATCACACTGTCACACCTATAACTAACACTGCATGAACGCAAAAAAAGAAAAAAAAGAAACTGAGAGAAGTTTGAAAGGGAAAGAGCTTATTTTTCAGTCAGCGCCTGCTGAGCATTAGCGGCAAGCTGAGCTGGAAGCAGCAGGAGCATGGCCTCCCGCTGAGGCGAGTTCCGTCTCAGAAACAGATCAGATTGATTCGTGAGGGTAAATTAAGGGCGCACAAGGAGGAACATATTTTACAGTGGGAAGGGCAACAGGACCATCAAGGGTAATTCGGAATGATGTGAGCAAGGGGAAGGGGCAGTTAGGAAGTTAGAGAAAGTTCTCAGCCGCACTGCCACTTGAGTCATGGTGAGGGGGCATTTTCCAGGGAACTGTCACAACTGTCCCCACGCACTTCCTTACAGCATCAGTTTTTATTTATGTAGTATAAATAATAATTTATTATATTTATTTATTTATTTATTTGTGGGGAGAGATTTGTCTTCAGACTTGGACGTAGTTTTGTGAACTATTAATTTTAAATGTTGTGGCGAGTTCACTTGACTTCCACAAGCCCTTGTGATATGGCTTGAGTTTTTCTTCATTTATTTATTTATTTTTTTTACTGAACACATTTTCCTTGCATTTAGGATGGTAGTGATATACCAGAGTTGCATTTTTGCATTTGGTTTTGTCTTTGGGAGTCTGAGTAGGTTTCAACTGATTCTGGACTAGATAACTGGTATTTTGCCATTTCTCTGGGTTTGCTCATGGTTCTCCTGTCCATCGGTGCTGCTGAACATTGGATTTGTGCATATCACACTGTATTGGCAAGGGCCAGCGCAAGAGCAATTAGGCATGTGTAAGTGCCTCAGAAAGTTTGGTGTAGATCTATGCATCTCTGAGCTCATCCTATAATGGCTGAGGCACACTATACGCAAAGAGGAAGTGGAGCTGTGCCACTTTTGTTGCGCTTTGAATCTGCGCCTCTGTTAACCACTGCCGCCTTTTACACTGCACGTAGAAGCAGAGCGGTTCTCCCGCGAATTTGCTCATGCGAAGCTTATTTTTCTCCAGCCCAGTTCGGTTCTGAGGTTCACCGTGACAGTTTGCGCCTCCTCTTTAGTCTTTGTAGCAATAGCTATGGCGCAAGGACTCCCCTCATATTTGTAGTAAATACATATTAGATTATGTAGGCTACTGTACAATTTACAGACATGACAAAATTCAAACAGATAATAATGTAGCACAAAGTAACAGGCATATTACTGTGCATGCATCACTATTTATTTACGTTGATTTTTTTTATTACCAATAGGCGATGCATTTTTTGTAATTATTTAGCATACCATATATACAGTAAGTGCGAGTCGAAAGCCAATTATGAGAAAACGTGAACGACTCAGAAATCGAGCAGTAGAGCACTGGACTCTTTCGCACAACGTTCAAACTGCCTCTGAAAGCAGGTGGAGTGTGAAAGTGGCAGGTGGCAGGTGAAAGTGAGGTGTAGCAGTGAGCACCAGCTTCAGCTCTGTGTCCACTCAGCGGTTAGTGTGCCCCCGGCCTTAAGTTTTCTGCCGAATTCTCCCTGAACACACCTCTCCTAAACTCACTCCAGCCCTGAGACTCTGACTTCACTGCAGAGGGAAGCGGAGCACCATCTTATCCCTAATATATGCTGTTTAAATGAGGAGGTGTTTGACAGGCAGACGGTGCTGCTCCAAAAAGCAGATGCTCTGTGAAAATCTGAACCTCTCCTGCTGTGAGGGTGAGACTGAAACACCCAGCTCTAAATAAAACAGCTTTAATCTCACACCGGTTGGGAACCGTTTAGGTTTTTTTCAAGATCGGCGCTATAAAGATGCTTTTAAAATGCTACCAGCACTTTAATGATGACTGAACCAATACATGAAAGAAAAGCACAAAACAACAGTGAATGACTTAAAAAAATGGGTTCTTCGTTATTGAAGGCAAATTTGAACCTGAAACTGAAAAATATATTAGCTGCCTTAGAACAGTTTAAAGTGTACTTAAATTTATAAACATACGTAAATACAAAACACAAACAAGTGTACATAACAAATTCACAAAATATAGAACTAATCCCAACTGCAAAAATGTAACACAAAATAACAGAGTGGTCGTGACAGTACAATTAATTTTCAGTTGGTATTCTTGGTATTCTGCAACAAACTCCAGCCTCAAACTTCTTTTGCAAACTTCTTTTTGCTTTCTCTATCAAGGTAAATTCCTATCTTAATTCAATTTGTATTTCGACCTGAGAGCAGACAAATATACCTTGGACCATTTGTTGGGATTTGGTGCAATATTTTGTGTGTGTGTGTGTGTGTGTGTGTGTCGGGGGGGTGCAAGTGGGTCGTCTGTCTCACCATTATTTTGGACATTATGCTTGTGGGATGCACACTGCCACGCCATCACTGATATGCATGATGATCTTTCTGTATTCTGGACATTGCTTATTTGAGCTATTTACTCGGCATGCATAATGTCCAATATTTTAGATAGAGCACAGACTCCGATGTATTCCAACATTTCTGACTTTCGTCAACTTACCTCTTACTTGTGGATGCAGCCATGGCGATTGTTTGTGGTAAATCATGTGACTAATCAGAGAGGCACCTATTGAGGAAATTATTATCTGGAAATGTCCAGTAAAATGTACATTTTGTGTTTTCAGGGTATCTATGAGCCTAGAGAAAATAAACCCCACTTAACTTATGTCCAAAATATTGGACAACATGCAACAAAGGGTTAATGTGATTAAAGATGCTGGTTTTGAAACTCCATGCAAAAACACAAATATATCATTGTAACACACTCACATGAATCCTGCATGCATACGCACAAAACAGCCAAAAACAGACATGCACATGGAGTAATGTACAAATCTGGGACACATACATGAAAAACTGTTTATAGATGCAAATACATTAATACAAATTTTCATGAAATGGATGCACAGGCAGACTCATATGTGCAGACAGACACATACTAAAAAGTACTGTTGAGCATCATGGAGGTACACTGGGACCCACACAGCTAATTCTCCTTTATCGCACCAGGGGTTGCCCAGACAAATATGTGTCCCGGGGTTTCTAATGGAAATGCACCACTGTGTATCATACCCCACGCTGTCAAATTTAGAGAAAGTGCTCATAATTTTGCAGTTTACTAGGAGAAATTGTGTGTAAATATGCATGGCACCAGGCATGCCATGCTCTGCTAGCACTGCTAATGAGCCAACTGCAATGCATACTGGAATACTGCTCATGCTTTTTGAGCCTGGCACCAGGTATTCCCATTTCAGTGAAAATAATTGGTAGGACTGTTATAAGCTTATCCATGTGAAATCCTTTTACCAATAGACATCAAACTTGAATCGAAAGATACTTGTCAAATCTATAGAGAGGGAGAATTCTAGACTAACAAGACCTGCGTTACAAAATGTTGTTCTCTGTAACGGATAAAGTGCTGTACTTCCTGAGGGGGCGAGTCCGGGATGTCAGCATTTATTTTCTCATTCCCTTTGATTCCTTTGCCCTCAGTGTCCATTGAAAACTATGAAGTGTTCTTGATATGTTTTAATTTTCAATTGATCTAAAAGTGTTTGGCTTGTCACTTGAGTCATGTGCTGTTATGTCAGATGTATCTGCACCCAAAAATAAAATGTGTTCAATTCATTCATAGTACACTGTGTATTAGGAAATATCCATCCACCCAAATAGGTTTGGCCACCAATTAACCAATTCTATAAAGTTATTTACGAAACGAGAGGACGCAAATCTCAGCAGCATCAAAATGTCCAATGACATTGCCAGTGCCATGTAATTATAAGCTCAATCAACGTGTAGTTAAAAATTCTAAAAAAATCAATGAATTCTGCCATTAGTTGATGCAATCCCTCAAATTCCTGGGAGAAGTTGCCTTTCTGTCATTTTCAGGTAAGTAAATCACACTCAAAGAGCACAACATAGTGGTCCATAGTGAGAGGTGTGCAATGACCTGTGTGTCAGTATTCTGTTGTGTTTTGGTTATGATTTCATTGCGGTTTCCTTTGTGTTGTTTTGTTTCTGTTTGTCTTCATTTGCGCGTCCATGAGTCTGTCCCAAGCCCATGTGGCTCATCAGGCTGGTGCTTATATCTGTAGCATGAAGCGACTATGAGTATTGTTACTCCCCCTGGATGGGATGCTTGTCCATCACATGTTACCCTCCCAACTCTTAGTCAGGTTTCCCTGACAATTTGCTGGTACCTAATTATACACCTCGGTGGGGTGAGGCACTGTGGGAGTGAAGTTTTTTGCTGTAGAACACACTGCAAAAGCTATGGCAAGGACTTGAACTTAGGACCTTTCGATCCAAAGTCAAGCACACCTAACCACTGCAGCACCGCGTCCCCCCATGTGCCCATTTTTATTCTGCATTCCTTATGTTCTGTCCCTCAACTGATTCTTGTTTGCATGTTCACCCATGTATATTTATTCCATCTCATTCTCTTGTTTCGTGCAAGTTCGTCTTAGTTTCTTCGTTGCCTGCATTGGTATGATCCTTTGCCTGCCTGCCTGTTTTTTAGATTATGTTTTAGATTTTGTCTTGTTCTGATCACTGAGCCTGCCTGATATCTGAATTCTGCAGTTTGCTCATTGAAAAACTGTTTTAAGAAGTTAAAGTTCCCCTTCTGTCTGTAGCACTCTGCATGTTGTACGCTTTGTAGACTTGTCTGTTATCCACAAAGAATTGATTTTATGCTCACTTTGCACAGAGAATCTGCCACTTCAATCAAACCTCACTCCAAATTGATGTGGAGAAGAATACACCCACATTAAACAAGAGGTGGTGATGCCACTCATTTATTTGCAGAAATATATATATATATTTTTTTTTCCATGGATGGATTTTAACAGTTTATGCACGCATATGGTGGCTGTGAGCATGGTTGTGGTTGTGTGTGTCTAAGTGTGTGTACATACGCATGCGCGCGTGTGTGTGTGTTTGTGTGTGTGCGTTTGCTTGCAGTGGGTGTGAAGTATACGTTTTGTTTAATATATAAACTTGCTGAGAACAGGTGATGGGGCATGGCCATATTCATTTAAATTCTCCTTCTCTGTTCTGCTCCACTGGTCACTAATTTTCAGAGCTTCAGAGAGGGTGCTGCACTTGCCTGAGACATGCAGCAAAAACAATTACACTTGTCTACACACATATACACACACTCACACATGTAAGCTGATGACAACATATTTCCCTGCACATTCATTCACATAAAAAATTGGCTCAGAAACTGGTGCCCTACTATATGACAAATGATTATCAGGTAGACATGAACAAATTACCACACTTTTTTTTTCTGAAAAGATCTGGATGCTTAGAGAACCAGAGGAAGATAATTGAATTCGTATGCAGCTTTTGAACGTATGATAATAAATTAATGTACAAAAAATCCTCATGCTCGTTTGGCTTCTTTGATTGGAAGTGTCTCCAATCCAGTTTAATAAGAAGTAATAACACCTGTTAGAGTGCAGTACAGTATGCTAGCCATAACATTAATAACATTATTCTGAAAATTTCTCATCATGATTATAAGGCTTTCAGTCGTTTTTTTTTTTCACTGTTGAAAAAATTATGATAAGGGGGAAGGCAAACAATAGAATCAAAGAACAAAGCAAGGTTAAAAAGGTGTTTTATTCATTTAATTAACAGCAAGTGTCGCAGCTGGCTGTTCAAACACGCCACACGACCCGGTGACCTGTCTGATGGAGGCTACAATTCATCAACCAGCCACAATAGTCTGAGGCAGGTAATGGTAATCCACTGTATAAAAGAAAATTCAGGCTTTGCCGAGAACACCATACCTAGGCTCAGGTCGTCTCTGTATAAGCTAACAGAGAACCTCAGATATCTTCCCATAATCCTCTCTGTGACTGTGAAAGTTGGATAACTTTTCTGACTGCCCAGAGCGACAGGATAAATGACACAGACTCCAGTGGAAACAGGCCCAGCCCTGTTTCTCGAGGCCTACCATCTGTACTTTAACACCAGAGCAATTATGTACTTAATTTGACAAATTAAGCTGCAGTACTTGCTTAAATATCCCAGTTTAGCCCCTTCCCCTAATTGTAGCCCTCTAGGCTTCCCCTTGGCCATGCTACAGGCAGTATGGTGGTGATAAATGATAGATTGTGTTAACCGTTTCTTAGAAGTATAGATTGCAGATTTTCCGGGCAGTCAGATTCAAATACAGTCAGTGCACCTGTCTATGATGATTGACGTCTTGGAGAAAGTTTTTATTTCAATAGAGACTGCATTGACTGAGTGAAATGCTTTGGGATTGCCTTGGATTTGCCTGCTTACCATCGCTGTATTTTACCTCCCCCAGAACTAGTAACTGGATGTTTGGATTGGCAGCGATGTTACCTCGGCAGCTTTTTTAGCCTGACCAACAAATTTGGATGGGGCTTATGATTGTTCATATCTGTTTGTTTGTCTACCAGTGACCAAAATATTTCAGAAACTACTCGGCCAATATGGACCAAACTTTACTGCAGAGGTTCTCAAACTCAGTCCTGGCGCCCCGCTGTGTATGCTGGTTCTTGTTCCAACCACAACTGCAATCTTAGGATTTTAACAAGCCGTTGATTTGTCTCAATTAGGTACATCTATGTTTAGAGCAGTTATTTATCCTCCTAAGCCACATTTGACAAATCTTAACATACCATGAATAATATAAATTACATATCCATATTGAGATATTACAACCCCAATTTTGAAATAGTTGGGACGAAGTGTAAATTGTCAATGAAATCAAAACGCAACGACTTTCAAAGCACACCAGCCAGTATTTTATTCACAATAGAACAGAGATAACATTGCAGATGTTGAAACGGAGAAATTTTACAATTTTATCCACAAAATGAGCTCATTTCAAATTTGATGGCTGCTATAGGTCTCAAAAAACAAAAAAAACAAAAAAATGAGACAGGGGCCTGTTTACCATGGTGTAGCATCCCTTCTTCTTTTTAACGCAGAGTGGAGGCGTCTGGGCATTGAGGAGACAAGTTTCTTGAGTTTAGCCATTGGAATTTGATCCCACTCTTGTTTAATACAGGCTTCTGGAGAGTTTTGGGTCTCCTTTGATGGACTTTTCGTTTAATTATGCACCAAATGTTCTCAATCGGTGAAAGTTCAGGACTGCAGGCAGGCCAGTTCAGCACACGGACTCTTCCATTACGAAGCCATAATGTAATAGCTGCAGTATGTGGTTTTCCATTGTCCTGCTGAAATACACAAGGCCTTCCCTGGAATAGATGTCCTCTGGATGTTGCTCTAAAACCTTTATATACCTTTCAGCATTCATGGTGCTTTTTATAACATGCAAGTGTCCCACACCATATTCACTAATGCATCCCCATACTATCAGAGATGCTGGCTTTTGAACTGAATGCTGATAACAGGAGGGGTGGTCTTTCTCCTCTTTAGCCCGGAGGACACGACGCCCATGATTTCCAACAAGAATGTCAAATTTGGACTCGTCTGACCACAGGACACTTTACCTCTTTGCTACAGTCCATTTTAAACAAGCTTGGCCTACAGAACACGGCGGCGCTTCTGGATCATGATCAACAATGGCTTCCTTTTTGCATGATAGAGTTTTAGGTGGCATCTGTGGATGGCACGGCGGACTGTGTTTACAGACAGTGGTTTCTTGAAGTATTCCTGGGCCCATTTAGTAATGTCAATGACAGAATCATGCCGGGGAGTGATGCAGTGGCGTCTGAGGGCCCGAAGATCACGGGCATCCAGTAAAGGTCTTCGGCCTTGTCCCTTACGCACAGAGATTTTTTGATGATGTTATGCACTGTCGATGATGAGACCCTCAAAGCCTTTGCAATTTGAAGTTGAGGAACATTGTTTTTAAAGTATTCCACAATTTTTTTACGCAAGCCTTCACAGGTTGGAGAGCCTCTGGCCATCTTTACTTCTGAGAAACTCAGCCTCTCAAAGACATCCCTTTTATAGCCAGTCATGTTACACACCTGATGCCAGTTGACTTAATTACTTGCTAAACGTTCTTTCAGCTGATTTTCTTATATATTATTTGCTTTTTCAGCCCTTTTTTTGCCTGTGTCCCAACTTTTTTGAGACCTGTTGCAGCCAGAAAATTTGAAATAAGCTCATTTTGTGATAAAAATGTAAAATTTCTCAGTTTCAACATTTGAAATGTTGTCTATGTTCTATTGTAAATAACATATTGGCTCATGTGATCTGAAAGTCATTGCATTTGGATTTAATTCACTATTTACACTTCGCCCCAGCTATTTCGGAATTGGGGTTGTAGAAACTTGCATAAACAACTGCAGAGGGAAACAATTTATCCAAACATTTAATCAGCATAAACAATCAGTTGGTTCCTCATTGGTGAAACTGTTGACGCATGGTTGCAAAAACTAACAATTTATTTGCCAAACAATAGAGTCACACCTGTTTTGTTTCATGTTTATTTTATAAAGTTCAGGCAAATTATTTTGAAAGAATTCAATACACCTGCATTCAGCAACCTAATTTGGAGCTCACTGATTTTCTCAGAGTCTAATTTGGTCTGTTTTGTTTTCACCTGAAATCCTCACAATAAAGAAAAAAAGCATAATATTTTCAAGGGTATTTATTCTTCATGGCACAATGTATATGTCCATCAAAATGTGGCTTAAGATGGCAAATAACTATTCTGAACATGGAGTGCAGCTAATTAAAACAAATCAACAGCTTTTTAAAATCCTAAGATTGCAATTGTGGTTGGAACAAAAACCAGCACATTCAGGACCGGGTTTGAGAACCACTGCTTTACTGGGGCGTAGGCAATATTGAGTTCTGGAAGCAAGTTAATTTGGGGGATGTTATGATGTACTGGTATCATGTAACCAATTATAAACATAAAATTGTCTCTCAGCAATATATTGAGAAGTAGGACGTCCTGTCAACTTTCTGTTAATTCTAAAAATCAATTAAATCCAACATCGAAAGCTTAAATATCAAAAAATGTATTGGTATGGTTTTTGATAGTTTTTGACATTGCCTAATGTCAAGGATTCACTCATCAACGTCAAAAGTTGCAGCTTTAAATTTCATTTAAGCAATGTGTTTCAGAGCCTTCTAGAGGGAAGTACATTTTTCAAAAAGGAATTAATTTTCATGGCAAATAGAAAAAGAAATGGAATGTTAAATTCATAATTTAATGAAATTGTTTTTGTGGGGCTAGGCATTTGAGTTGATCATATGATTTTATTTAGCTTTGTTAACCTTTAATCAAACAGGGAAATCTAATGAGACCATATTTTTCTTTTTTAAAGGACACTCTGAATGAAATTCTAGAGAGAACAGTTGCAGGTGAGGAAGGATAGAGAGAAACAGGGGTAAAGCTCCAGGTGCACTTTTTGGGGATAAGGGCCATGATCAACATTATGGTTCTTCCCTACATCATCTCTTCAGATCAAGTCAGAATCCTCAGCCCTACTGGGGGCTTCAAGCAACAACTCTACAGTTACCAGCAGTCAAGTGACCTATGTATTATAAACTTGCCATTGCTGTTAATGACACTGGTGAATTATTTCTGCACAAACACCAGTATGTGCTGGTTTTTTCTCTGGGTTGTCACATTATGTAATAGCTCAGCAGGTCACGTAGGTACACAGCTGTGGTAGAATAGTTTTGAGTATTCTCGTGCTGAAATTTCTTTCCTCATCATTAGGTGATCAAACAGTAGTATTATATAAGACATGCAACAAGACTTTCATGCTAACATATATGTGCTCACATGATGAATTCAGGGGCAATTTTAACATGGCTCAAGTGGAGTCAAAGGCACATTTTCAAAGTAATGTCCAAAGCCTCAGTTCACTTTTTTATAATGCACCTCAGTTAGATTATTTTTTATCTCCCCAAACATATACTGCATTACCTATCATTAGACTCACTATCTCTTCTTCCTTGGAAAAGAAAATGTTATCTCCTACCATCAGCAGGGTCACTCTGCCACAGATATAAAGAAGGATGTTTCAAATCAATGACTTTATCTTGACTGAAAGCAGGATAGGCAGCCAAATCGAGAACATTAATAAATAATGCGGGGTGACGTCCAAAAGAAGTTTGGATAATGATTTAGCCCACTTTCATACATATTAATGATGACAATGAAGAAAAAGGGGGCTTTGGAATCACCATTACAGTGGGTAATTTAATCACTGGGCACCAGGCGACCTGGAGACTGGACTATGGATGCAGATATGGGAGAGCAGTGTTAGGGTAGGATGGTTATTGAATCATTTAATCACTGGCCGCCAGATGGCCCAAAGACTGGACCGTGAATGCAGACATTGAAAATCATTAGCGGTGCATTGAAATAGCTAAAGAATCCAGGTACCTCCCACTGGGGGATCGCTAGGGGCGTAGCAACCAAAAAGTTGCAGGCCTCGGTCTCCATGGTGCTTGTCACAACACCACTTCTGGAGTACTCTTGATTTTATAAACTGTTGTGTAGGTTTCTTTTTTTTTTTTTTTTTTTCAAAAAATTTACCAAATAGTTGATATGGAGACACATCTAATGTTTTTGCTGCTTTTCTCATGGTTTTGTTTTGATTTTCTTGCCCACTTAATGATGGCCGACTTCACTGGCAGTTACACATTTTGGATTTGATATTGAGAATTATTGTAAATAAAATAGTGAGGGTATTAACACGCCTGTCTTGGACCAGCTGAGCAAACAATTATCCATTGCTTTTTTTTTTGCATAGAAAGCAGGACACCACATATAAAGTGCTGAAGTTCCTGCACTGCTTACCTGATTTGGGTTTACTAAATACCCTCAAATTAAAACTGTTTTATATTCATTATTTGATTTCATGTCCAATATTCTGCCGTGGAAATCTAAACTAATAGCACTGTCAATGTTGATATGGGAGAATATTAATAAAAAATTAAAAATTGAGCATATCTGAATTAGACTCCCAAAACGGCCCAGTGCCATTAGCTCAGATCATACGTCCTGGATTTTACACAAGGATTACAATGTATATTTAATGGCATCAGTTATAAGATGCTATCTACAACGTACTTGAGATGGATATTAATGAACATAAGTTAATATTATGTCATATTTTATTGTTTAAAATTATATTTATTGTATCATGTTTTCTAAAAATATTAATTTAAGGGATTAAGTACTGTATGTGTGTTCCTATTGTTTATGTGTAATTATAGATAATTTGATGAAATATTTCTAAGTGAATTGCTCTTCTCCATATCAGTGTTTGAAAGTCATCGTTAATGTGTTGGGTAATAGTAAGAGTCACTTGCCCCTCTTTATCTTTATGGAAAGTTATGAGTATAATACTGTAGCTGTGGCCCTAGCTGCTGGTCTCCTAAGGGCTGTCAGTTTGAATTTATCTGCTGAAGGGGTTGCAGGTGTATGTCCTGTCATTTTATCTTACCCTGTCAGCCTTACATTCTCACCTTTTCACCCATGGTCCAGTGTTGACATGTCAGATACTGTGGGTCTTGATTCACTTTTTCACGATGTGCACAAGCCCTAGGCGACAATTGAGCTGATTTAGAAACATTGATTTTCTTGGTCTCCTACATTTCAGTGAAAAAATTTTTTTAAAACTGACGTACTGAGAGCGGGGCGTGAAAAATGTCAGTCAGAAAATTTATGGTTTTATGTATAAAAAAGTGCCAACAATCGGACTGTAAAACAATCTCAAATCAAATTTTTCATTCCAGTTGTTTGCAGTTTTTTTTTCTGAAGTTACAATGCTTAAATCTGACATTATCTGCCAGTTAGCAACCCAGTACCTACAATCTTCAGAGCTGGTGGGGGTCCCAGCTTGCGTTTAGATAAACAGTGGTGTGACAGCCAGGGGAGTTTGCAGAGGCAATAACCAACATTCAGCGATGAGCCATGTTCATTTAGTCTTTTGATTTTGTAATGTAGGGCACAGCCCAACATAACGTTAACGTTAATGTTTTTCATTGGGTTTGTAAGCATTCATTGTCATGTCTGTCTCTCTGTGTGTACTCTAGTGTCCATAATTCTTGACAAATTGACTAGTAATTTATTCTATAAGAGTCCATAATATTATGTCCAAAGAAGAAGGAGTATGATTTTGGAAAGTCAAGTTCAACAGGTAAACTCGTGGTTGTCAAAAGATCAAAACAATGTTTTGGTCAATACTGAGCTTCAGAATAATGACAGAGATATGTGTCAAACGCCACAATGCGTAGTCTCATCTCGTGTTTTTGAGTTTTCACAAGAGTCGCTCTGTGAGCAATTTCATCTGTTCATTTGTCTGTTGGTTGGCAGAGTTATGAAAAAAACTACTAACTCAATTTCTATTAAACTTGGTGGAAGGGTGGAACATGGGCCAAGGGAGAACATGATAAATTTTGGAGCAGATCCGAATCACGGGGCAGAAACACACATTTATTTTTACTTTGGTCCAAATTGTGAGGTTTTGCATGTGGTCTCGGCAGAATGAATGCAATGTATCTTAAAATCCAGAGGATAATAGTAAAGTACAATGGTGACAAAACATAGCCGATTGTAGAAATACAGTGGTTATACTTGCAGATTTTCATATCATAGAAGAGTGGACTATTGGCCTTGGTGGAGGTCTGCACTCTGTAGTTATGCTCTGTGATTTATGCGTGTTGTGTGGAGTGAGTGGAGAATGAGAAGCCTGAGAATGTTAACCCCCTCCCCCGCAGTGGTGAGCTTCCCTCCCCAGAACTCCTGTGTTCCCCAACATCCCATCTCCCTTAGTCCCATTCTCCGTCTCCCCAGCTACTGTATAACATTACAGTATAACATTTTATTTACCTCTTCCACCCAGGATTTACAGAGCTGCATCAGTATCAAAGCCCTTAAGTAACCTCACCCAAAAATGTACAATAACTTCAAATCGGTTCCCAGTTACTTTTCTTAATTAGCAACAAATATAGGTGAGAGAAGAAATGCACACCAGTGTTGAAGAGGTGCTGAAAATACAAATGTGAGGAAAGGCAGTCACACTCACGTAGCCACGATGCGATAATTATAATAGGATTTTTTCCCATTTTAAATGTATTCTTTGAAACTCTGAAAATATTTTGAATGAGTTAAGTGCCAACTTTTGGAAAATAAATAACACTGCTGAAAATGGGAGATGGTGTAAGTTTTGGATGAATTATTTCTATCACTGCCATCTTGACAATATTATGCATATTACATATATGCAGTCCAGCCTATTAGTGATCTCTTTGTTATTTCTCAATTAATAATTTCTTAATCATTATAAGCTTGTGTATCGGTCTTTATTTAGTTAATAAATTGTGGGATAATTAATCAGGCATGAACGAGTTGAAAGCAATTATGCGTTAAAAGGTGAGAGGCTTCTATATTGTTGACGGCATGCCACAGAAAATCCCATAATGCCTGTGCTATCCAAAGGGGTAGTTCGGGTTAAAAAGGTTAACAAAGGTCATTGCCTGGCAGAGGCCTCGACAAGGGTGAGCTGTCTTTCCTATTTGAGGAAGATGGAGATGATTAGCTTTACCAGTGATATTGGAGACTTGAACGTCCCATACAAATTTGCATTTCAGCTCAGACATGCATGAAATGCCTGGCCCTAAACTAGTTTTAAGAAGCACTTTGAATAATTTATCCGTCATATATGCATAAAAAAATCGCAGGTGACCAGCACAAAATGTATGCTATTGAAAAGAAAGAAAATGTTTTTTTTTTTGTGTATGTGCACAGATCAAGCTAGTGATAGAGATAGATATAATTTTTTGAACCCCCTGGGTTAATTCATCCCTCTAATTTGACCTATCCTAGTTACTTAGGAGCAGTGGGCAACCACAGTGCAGTGCCTGGGAACAAATACAGTTTCAAGGCCTGAGCCTTTTGTCTGGGGCAGTGGTAGCAGTGTCACTATGAAAAATGTTTTATTACCTCTGCCAAATGAAGTTGGCAGGAGGTAATGTGATTTTTGCTGTTCGTTTGTTTTTCTGTGTGTTTGTGAACAAGATAACTCAAAAAGTAATGAACGGATATCTCTGAAATTTTTATGGGTGGATTCCTGTTACATCAGGGATGGACCCTATTGATTTTGACCGCGATCAGACAAACAATATGGCCTCAGCTGCAGCCATCTTGAAATCCTATGACACGTGACAACTGAACTTTGCTCCCACTCACCAAGATTTGGACTGTGCTGCCTTGGCAGAGGTTTGCACTCTTGGAGTGCCTCTAGTTTTTTTTTTATTTCTTTACAACCCCAATTCCTAAATAGTTGGGACGAAGTGTAAATTAGGAATAAAATAAAAATGCAATGACTTTCAGATCACATGAGCCAGTATGTTATTTACAATAGAACATAGATAACATTTTAAATGTTGACACTTAGACATTTTACATTTTTATCCATAAAATGAGCTTATTTCAAATTTTCTGGCTGCAACAGGTTTCAAAAAAGTTGGGACACAGGCAAAAAAAGGGCTGAAAAAGCAATTAATATATAAGAGAATCAGCTGAAAGAACATTTAGCAAGTAAATGGAGCGTCAGTGTTAGTTCAGACAGGCACGGAAGTCAGTCTTGGCTCCACCCCTTGTCCAATCGCATTGGACTTCAGCGTCACGTACTTAATTTGCGCATCTTTTAAATAAGGCGGCTCTCCATCTCAACTAACCAAGCTCTACCATTCCCACCAAGACCCATTACAGATCTGGCGCAAAACATCCATGCCTGCAGTTCTCTAAGGTATGAGAATCAGTACTTGGGTATTTTTCTTACCTCGTGCATCATCATTATGTCCGCGCATCCTGATCCTTTCTCGGGGGAGGAATGCGTCCTATTTCAGCTGCCATCTCTCCTGTCTTCACAGTCAGATCATGGCAGGTACTGACGTAAACTTGGTTAAATTTTTTTTTTTTAAGTTCGTCCGAATCTGGTTTAGGCGAGAAACGCCTTATGGACTACGGGGACATTTCTGTCATTCTGAAGGACAATGATCCGAGACTGTTTAAAAAATCTTACCATGACAGAGTTTACTGTGGCATTCGGTGTATTAAGGGATGTGATTTGTGAAATGTACCCGGGACGCAGGGCCGAGCTAGACACCTATTTGGCTATCATTTCTGATCTCGCTCTGTCTTACGGTGGCACTCTGTGTACTAGTATCATAAGTACTTTTCTGTTAAAGCTGGTTATTCCTCCAAAAGTTTAGTCAAAGACTGGATTGGTCTCAGGTCTATTTGGCGTTACTAAGCAGGCATTTTACACCTTCTGCACTATCAGCGGAGCGTCTCTCATTCCTCCCCCCTCTGCCCTAAAATCATTGCCGAGTCCAAACCCCCTGTGACAGCCCTCACCATACCTCTGCCACCGAGCCCAAGTTTTTGCGGAGACGGCCATCTAAAGTTTGTGTGCTCTCGCCGCAAGCCGCGTCTGCCGGCTAAGGAAAGTTAAACAAAGTATCAACCCCCAGCAACATCCCAGAACTCTCTAAAGACGCTGAAGGACCTTTCAGATCGCTGTTTTTGTCTCGTGCTTGTTGTTTGGTTTGATTTATGGCTTTTGTGCGGGTTTATACGATATTCACTCCAGCGCGAAGTGCAATAACCTGCAGTCTGCCCAGCAGGAACCGGACGTGGTTGATAAAATCCTGGCGAGAAAAGTTGAAAAGGGGTACATGATTGGTCTGTTTCCCAAATCCCGTTAACTTCATACCGTACTAACCCTATAGAAGTTGCTATTCGTAAGTATTCTGAGAAGGAAGGGAAAAAAAAAAGCGCATTGATTTGTCTGTCCATTATGACTGAAAGATTCAAATGATCTCATCCCTCACCCCCCATTCTCGCTCTTTTACTTTACTGTCGATCACGCATTATACTCATTAAAATTGCTGGATCAGGTGCTTGGTTGGGTAAAGCTGACATTACCGATGCTTTTAAAATCATGCCTCTGCACCCCTCTCAGTGGAATCTCTTTGGAGTTGATTGGAAAGAAAAATGTATTTCGCAGTACGTCTGACCTTTGGATGCTGTAGCAGCCCCCGCATTTTCGATACTTTATCCGAGGCTCTTTGCTGGATACTTCTGAATGTTTACAAACTGCCGTTCGTTTTACATTTATTAGACAACTTTCGGATAATTGACTTTCCCAATTCCGTTCCAAGTCGCAGCATCTTTACACTCAGAGACGTTTTCAAGAAACTGGGGTACTACGCAGGAATTGGAGTTTTGGGTATTTCTCTTGACTCAGTTAAAATGCAAGCATCTCTACCCCAGGATAAATAGCGCAGGATCAGGGAGGTTATGGAGAGTGCAATGTCGGCTTCGTCAACGACAAAGCGCGAATTGTTGTACCTGTTGGGGCACCTCAACTTCCTTCGTGTACCGGCTTCTCGACCTCTCAATCTGTAATCAATTTGCATAAAACTGACAAATCAGACGAAGGTTAAAAAATCTGATTTGCGCTTTTTGGTCACGGTCGCAAAGCACGGAATGGCATTTCGTTCTTTCATAACGATAGGCGGAGTCATCGGTCGCCTTCGGTCTTCACTGATGCAGCTCCCTCCGTTGGTTTTGGGGGTTTGGCTGGTTTCTTGAGGTTTGGATTGTCAAACTCATTAAAAGCTTATGAGGCTGCTGGTCATATTTCTTCTATTTTCGTGCAGGTTTTTAATCCCAGTTCTGCCAGTTAACATTTCCATGATCAGTGCCTTTATAGTGCATTGTTCAGAGTTTCCAAAAAAAAAAAAATTCATCCCTGTTCTTCTAAAGCATGAATTGCTGGGGTCTAGTTTCATTTAAGATGTTTAGATCCTTCAGTTATTAGCTTGCTTGGAAATCCCTTCATTCGCCTCCTCTTTAACCGATTAAAGAAGGCTCATCCAGAAGGCAATGATAAGCGTCTTTCCCTCACACTTTATTTGGTGCAAAAGTTGGTATCGCACTTATGAGCTGGGTGTTCTAGTCCTTATGTAGATGTATTGTTGGAAGTAGTCTGTCTTACGGCTTTCTTCGGGGTTCTTAGATCTGGGGAATTCACTACACCTTCAGAGAAATTTAATCCTTTACATGACCTCACCATTTCTGATTTCTCCTCCGATAACTGTATGTTAAATGGCAACCTCAAACATTCCAAAACTGATACATGTGGTAAAGGCACTTCTGTAGTCTTTGCCAGAACCTACACTGCATTTTGTCCTTTTTCCTCTATTTTTCGGTCCCTGAAATGGCGAGCCAATGCAAGAGGAGATGAGCCCCTGTTCATGACCGATTCTGGGAAGGCGATGTCCCGAGCTTGGTTTGCTGTTCGTCTCTGCATCCTGTGCAGTGCTGTGGTCTGCCCCCAATCCTATGCACCACACATTCCTCTGTAGTTCCAGCAACTGTTCTCCTAACCCTGTGTCGCTGGTCCTCAAGAGTATACCAGAAATACATCCGTCTTCATACCAGTGAATTTAGTCCGCAGAAGTAGCAATTATTTGTGTAATCGGTAAATTATTGTTCTTGCAATGTTAATTCTATGCTCACACCATGCTTTGCCACCTCGAATTTAATGTTGGTCAACGGTAATGGGCCTTAGGAAAATCAACGCGTGCAAAGTACATGGGTATCGTCCAATATGTTCAACTTGGGGAAACTGGCATTTCATTCATATCGATTCACTATCTGCATCCGCCTTCTGTCCATCTAAAATTTAAAATGTCAATGTATTTACCACATGTAGACTCATCTCACATAGCATATTTCCTTTGCATCAAGTCTCTCATGAGGGACTTGCGAATATTCCTCTGCTTTCGCACCAGCAGGCCACTAATGTCCAGCATCCAGAGGAGAAGGTCATGCACGCTTGCATGAATTCAAAGGAAATGCGACATGCTTGTCGCTACACATATCCTCATTCTCACATAGTATATTTCCTTTGTATCAAGTCACTCATAGTGTCTTGCCGAATGTTCTTCTGCTTGCATTCAGCAGGCCGCTGATCTCCTGCATCCAGAAGAGAAGGTCATGCATGCTTGCATGAATTCAAAAATGCGACATCATCGCTACACATATCCTCATTCTCACATAGTATATTTCCTTTGTATCAAGTCACTCATAGTGTCTTGCCGATGTTCTTCCGCTTGCATTCAGCAGGCCGCTGATCTCCTGCATCCAGAAGAGAAGGTCATGCTTTGCATGAATTCAAAGAAATGCGACATGCTTGTCGCCCCACATATCCTCATTCTCACATAGTATATTTCCTTTGTATCAAGTCACTAATAGTGTCTTGCCGAAGGTTCTTCTGCTTGCATTCAGCAGGCCGCTGATCTCCTGCATCCAGAAGAGAAGGTCATGCATGCTTGCATGAATTCAAAGGAAATGCGACATGCTTGTCGCTACACATATCCTCATTCTCACATAGTATATTTCGTTTGTATCAAGTCACTAATAGTGTCTTGCCGAATGTTCTTCTGCTTGCATTCAGCAGGCCGCTGATCTCCTGCATCCAGAAGAGAAGGTCATGCATGCTTGCATGAATTCAAAGGAAATGCGACATGCTTGTCGCTACACATATCCTCATTCTCACATAGTATATTTCCTTTGTATCAAGTCACTCATAGTATCTTGCGGAATGTTCTTCTGCTTGCATTCAGCAGGCCGCTGATCTCCTGCATCCAGAAGAGAAGGTCATGCATGCTTGCATGAATTCAAAGGAAATGCGACATGCTTGTCGCTACACATATCCTCATTCTCACATAGTATATTTCCTTTGTATCAAGTCACTCATAGTATCTTGCCAAATGTTCTTCTGCTTGCATTCAGCAGGCCGCTGATCTCCTGCATCCAGAAGAGAAGGTCATGCATGCTTGCATGAATTCAAAGGAAATGCGACATTCTTGCCGCTACACATATCCTCATTCTCACATAGTATATTCTCTGTATCAAGTCACTCGCAGTGTCTTGCCGAATGTTCTTCAGCTTGCATTCAGCAGGCTTCTGATCTCCTGCATCCAGAAGAGAAGGTCATGCATACTTGCATGAATTCAAAGGAAATGCGACATGCTTGTCGCTACACATATCCTCATTCTCACATAGTATATTTCCTTTGTATCAAGTCACTAATAGTGTCTTGCCGAATGTTCTTCTGCTTGCATTCAGCAGGCTGCTGATCTCCTGCATCCAGAAGAGAAGGTCATGCATGCTTGCATGAATTCAAAGGAAATGCGACATGCTTGTCGCTACACATATCCTCATTCTCACATAGTATATTCTCTGTATCAAGTCGCTCGCAGTGTCTTGCCGAATGTTCTTCAGCTTGCATTCAGCAGGCTTCTGATCTCCTGCATCCAGAAGAGAAGGTCATGCATGCTTGCATGAATTCAAAGGAAAAGCGACATGCTTATCGCATTCACATTGTTTATCCCCACGTAACACACTTTCCGCATATCGATTTTGTCTATTAATACTCCAGTCAATGTCATATCTTCTACTCCTTGATCACAGAATGAGCTCGTTTGTTATTCGTATTAGAATTTAATGGATCGAAACGCATTTCATATTCAGATCCCCGGGTGACTCTGCTCATCTGCTCCCTGCAGGAGCCTTGAGTTTGGGGTTGTGATCTCCTGGAATGTCTGTGTCATGCTTGCTCAGATTGTTCCAGAGTATCACTTGAGCAGAGTCACCGCCAAATTCAAATGTATGTCATTCCAAATAAATGGTTAAATCTGACGTGAGTGTCCTGTCTGAAATGGAGCGTCAGTGTTGGTTCAGACAGGCATGGAAGTCAGTCTTGGCTCCACCCCTTGTCCAATCGCATTGGACTTCAGTGTCACGTACTTAATTTGCGCATCTTTTTAAATAAGGCGGCGCTCTCCATCTCAACTAACCAAGCTCGACCATTCCCACCAAGACCCATTACAGATCTGCGCAAACATCCCCTCCACCTCCCCAGCCTCCTCCTTTCCAACGGCACAGTCTTTGGCAGTACTTGTACTCGTACTCTTGTCTTTACATGGTATTGGCATTGTTTTGTATGGTATTGGCATTGTTTGTAATCTGTGTTGTCATTCATTTCATTTCGAGCGCTGGCTGCTGCTGTCCTGCTGTCCTGATCCGGTCCTGATCCAGTTCTGCACCATCCTCGGCATGCCACTTCCTGGTGCTACAGACGCCACTGTTCAGATGGACTTAAATGGAACTCTTTGCCATTTTACTCTATTTTGACTTTATTTTGTAAATATTTAGCTAGCCCGTGGAGGATGGGCTTCCCCACTATAGTCTGGTTCCTCCTGAGATTTCTTCCCACTGGGGAGTTTTTTCTCACCACTGTTTGAGGATTTTTCTCCCTACTGGGAGTTTTTTGCCTCATTTGCTGAAGTGGGGAATAGGCTGGGCACTGCCCTTTCATTTATTTAATCTCTCAATGTAAAGCGTCTTTGTGACAGTCTGTGAAAAGCGCTATACAAATAAATTGAATTGAATTGAAATTTTAAACACGGTGAACCAGGCTCTGCCGGGGCGGGTTGTGATCTCCTGGAATGTCTGTGTCATGCTTGCTCAGATTGTTCCAGAGTATCACTTGAGCAGAGTCACCGCCAAATTCAAATGTATGTCATTCCAAATAAATGGTTAAATCTGACGTGAGTGTCCTGTCTGAATTAAGTTAACTGGCATCAGGTGTGTAACATGATTGGCTTTAAAAGGGATGTCTTGGAGAGGCTGAGTCTCTCAGAAGTAAAGATGGCCAGAGGCTCTCCAACCTGTGAAGGCTTGCATAAAAAAATTGTGGAATACTTTAAAAACAATTTTCCTCAACGTCAAACTGCAAAGGCTTTGAAGGTCTCATCATCGACAGTGCATAATATCATCAAAAGATTCAGAGAAACTGGAAAAATCTCTGTGCGTAAGGGACAAGGCCGAAGACCTTTACTGGATGCCCGTGATCTTCGGGCCCTCAGACGCCACTGCATCACTCACCAGCATGATTCTGTCATTGACATTACTAAATGAGCACAGGAATACTTCAAGAAACCACTGTCTGTAAACACAGTCCGCCGTGCCATCCTCAGATGCCACCTAAAACTCTATCATGCAAAAAAAGAAGCCATTGTTGATCATGATCCAGAAGCGCCACCGTGCTCTGTGGGCCAAATCTCATTTTAAATGTGTAGCAAAGTATCCTATGGTCAGACGAGTCCAAATTTGACATTCTTGTTGAAAATCATGGGCGTCGTGTCCTCTGGGCTAAAGAGGAGAAAGACCACCCCTCCTGTTATCAGTGTTCAGTTCAAAAGCCAGCATCTCTGATGGTATGGGGATGCATTAGTGCATATGGTGTGGGACACCTGCATGTTATAAAAAGCACCATGCATGCTGAAAGGTATATAAAGGTTTTAGAGCAACATTTGCTCCCCTCCAGACAACATCTATTCCAGGGAAGGCCTTGTGTATTTCAGCAGGACAATGCAAAACCACATACTGCAGCTATTACAACAGCCTGTATTAAACAAGATTGGGGTCAAATTCCAATGGCTAAACTCAAGAAACTTGTCTCCTCAATGCCCAGACACCTCCACTCTGTGTTAAAAAGAAGAGGGGATGCTACACCATGGTGAACAGGCCCCTGTCCCTACTTTTTTGAGACCTGTAGCGGAAATCAAATTTGAAATGAGCTCATTTTGTGGATAAAATTGTAAAATTTCTCAGTTTCAATATTTGCTGTGTTATCTTTGTTCTATTGTTAATAAAATACTGACTGGTGTGATTTGAAAGTCATTTTGTTTTGATTTTATTCACAATTTACACTTTGTCCCAACTATTTTGGAATTGGGGTTGTACTTTCTGGGTAGGGGAAACCAGAATACCTGGAGGAAACCCATGCAAACTCAGAGAAAACATGCAAATTACACACAGAGAGGTCCTGGTTGGCCAGGGCTCAAACACAGAACCTTTTTATTTCAAGACAACAGCAGCGACCACTGAGCATGATCACCACTGTATATGAGTGTCTGCAGTCAAACTAGTGAATGTGAGATCTTTCACTGTGTATATGAGAGTTCAAACTTGTGAATTTGAGAGCTTTTTATGTGTACAGAGGTCAAACTAGTGAATATAAGGTTGTTTTACGAGTATATCAGCAGTCGTAGAGCGTATGAGAGCCATTTAAATGCGCATGAGAAGTAAACTGATTAAAAGTGAATGTTCTGAATGTCAGTGTATATAGTCATACAAGTGAATGCAATAGCCTTTTTATGTGTATATGAGCGATCAAATAAGTGAATAAGAGATCTTTGTACAGTATATGTACACGTGCCATCAAATTAGTGAATTTGAGAGGTTTTATGTGCAGATAAGAGGGCAAACTAGTGAGAGCTTTGAATATGCATGTGTGCAGATAAAACATAGGAAATTGAGAGCTTTGTAGGTGAATCTCAGAATTCCGAGTGACTATGAGAGCTTTGAAAATACAGTATATGTGTGCAGTCAAACCTGTGAACATGAGAGCTTTTATTTGTTTTGTTTGTTTTATTTTTCAGTGATGGCTTCAATGGAGAATTAATATTTGCCCTGACCTTGTGACTAGTTAATGACTGAGTTAATGGGTGCTCAGTATGAATTCAATATTTTCTACCGTGTCTGATCTGTTGTGTAGCTGTTTCTCTGGCCTTATTCCAAACACTTATTGTTCGCACTTATCGTTTGTTTCTCTGGATAAATGTGTCTGCCAAATAAAAGTTTTGCTATTGTTTTTTTTTTGAAACTATGACAGGGTTTCATCTGAAAATAAAACTGCTTCTAAGGATGTGATTCACTGAGTTTTATGGAAATAGTGCAAGATTATCTGCACTTGACTATCATAATGGTACTGTAATGGACTGAGATCAGCTGTCCTGGACTGAGTTAACTGAGGGATTAGTACATGAGTTTGTGAGTTTTTCTGTACTTTCCCATAGATTAGGGTATGGTTAAGTGTGCTTAGCTTTCATCTCTGAGCCCCATTTTCCGCAAATACACTTATATTTCCATTCGAAGGGAATACAATGTGAGTAAGTGCACTTGATTGTACTTTCTGGAGGATTAGTGCAAAAGTTAACGCATCTGAGGGTACTCTAAGGAAAGAATTCCAAGAACTGCACTTTGCCATGCATTGTGAAGAACTAATGGGTAAATAAGAGCTCGCGACTAGACATTCTGAGTAAGAAAATGGGCTTAATTGAATATTATAAGGCTATTATGAGTGAAACTAAGTGCCCTTCAGAGCATCTTAAACACTCAACAGATAAAATGTGGGGAAACAATGAGATCCTTCCATTGAGATGCTTTGGTTCGATTTCTGAGAGGCTGAGATGAAAGGTGTGGTATCAGGGAGGGGGTGAGTAGGTGAGAGGGTGCCTGTTTGATGTCTGGTATCACACTGCCATCCCATACAGCCATCCGGTTGTGGTGACACAAACTTCTCTCTCTCTCTCTTCTTATGCCCTTTAAAATGGAATTGGTTTTGTATCCCCTTGCGGTATGAACTCCCTCTTGTACACATCTTCAGATGAGAAACCGAACAAGCCTGGTATGAACTTGGCATACATTCACAGGAAATGTCCATCTTTCACTGTGTAACTGCGTCACTTTAGTTAAAGAAAGTTCACATCTTAAAATTTGGTCGCAATGATTTCAATTCATTTATATAGGTTTCAAGAATGGTCCTGAGGAGTTTCCTCAGTTTTTCAATGCTTTTCGCAGGCAAGGCGGCGGACATGCTTTTTTTTTTTTTTTTTATATCAATTTTTTTCTCTTTCTCTCCGATTGCTAAATGATCGAAATTCCCAGAAGAGAACTCCTCGGGCAGTTTACTGAAGAGAGTTTTAACCAAACGTAACCATAGCCAGTGCCTTCTGTCTCAGTGTAGGTACTGATTTTTTAAAACTGAAAATTCCCGTCAAGGCTCACTCCTTTCATGTTTTATAAAAGACAGTGCATTACCACTTTGGTGGGAAATCTGCTCAAAATTTCTATACCTTGCTGAGAACATTTCTGCTAAAATTATACTCAGGCAAACTCTCATTATTGCAGGGTGTTCTGTTCAACTGAGGGGTGCATATGGTGGTGTTGTTATAAATTATACTCCAATCGTTTCTTGGTAGTTCTTACTTTTTCCATATAATGAATCACAAAGGAAACAATATCCTTCAGAAGTTAATTAAATACAACTTTTCACTCAAGCTGTGGAAATGAAAAATGGATCTGCATATCTGTATTCCTCTTTTGCAAACTAACAGAGAAATTGCACACACTCTTTCTCTCCCTCTCCCTCCCTCTCTCACTCCCTTGCTCTTTCCCTCATATCGAAACTCTAATCCTGGAATCTTTCACATTCCTGCCATGGCTCACCTTCTCCTTCACACTTTTACTCCTTTGATTTCTCAGAGACCTTCCTCTTGCCTTCATATTCTCAAACACAGCAACAGATATGAAGCACAGAACTTCCTCCCCAAACCCCTTCATACATCGACTCCAAATCAAGGAGGACACGTTCAGAACAGCCATGTCGCAGTGTGTTCGCTCGGCTATCTGATGCTGTTGTAATCCCAAGGTGAATCATACGGCCTGTGGCCAAGGCTGACAGACATGCTTAGCCGAGCGCTGATTGAAGTGGTTGTAAAAGCATCACAATGGCAGTGATTTCCAATCAGGATAATTGTAATCTCAGCTCCAATACATGTTTTAAACAAGGTGCTGCCCTCTTCAGATGGGAAGGAGAAAAAGGCAGAATGCTCTTCAAAAAAAAAGTCTAGACTGAATCGGGTGCAGCTGGTTTATCTCACCGGTAGAGATGAAACTGAGTTATCTTAACATGCCTCACAAATTTATGGGGGACTCATCCAAGCATGCTGAGAAAATTAAGGAAAACAAGATAAAATAAATAAATGTAAAATAACTCCTGCCAGGCTGAGATTTAGGCAGCATTTTATTGTATTGCACAGCCTGATAGAGTGAGAGAGAAACAGTGATGAATCTTTTTTTTTCTAGAATTTGTTGAAGGAGTATACAAGTGCATCAGTGCATGGAGATAAGGAAGCTTTTCAATATATTGGCATCAAAGGAGATTGACCAATAAACCTCCACCTTGACATGCTGTGTGATATGTCCTGTCTTTTGTTAGCATTTTTAAATTTGATAATCATGGGGAGATTTGTAACAGGGTAGAAATTTTTTTTAACATGTAACTCTGGAGGTTGTTGTGTTTTTGCCCACAGTGTGTGTACGTGTGTGTGCGTGTGCGTGTGTGTGTGTGTGTGTGTATGCATGTGTGTGTGTGTGTTTGCATTTCCACCCATCAACCTTCAACCTCTTAATTTCAAGCCAGTTTCAAGCCAATACTAACCTCTGCCCAGCATTCTTTTGGGTTTCTGCTTGTGAATTCTACATTATTTTGCAAGACATCAAAAAAAAAAAAAAAAAAAAAACTGAATCTGTCATTGGGAAAGTGAGTATACATGCTTTCCTTTGTAAAACATTTAATAAAAAACAGTAAAATGGTTAGATGTTCTTCTGAGCCTGAAAAAACAGTGGTGTTCAACCAGTAATAACCAAATTCAGCAGTGGATTTAGCCAAATAAGCCTGATCAAGACCAAGCTTATGCCTCTGCAGAGTGGAAAGGCCTATAATATAGTGAAGAGGGGAAGAGTTCTTGTTCATACAGCAACAAGGGATTTCTGGGCATTAACAGCCCAAATAATACATTGTTTTCAGAGTGAAATCCAAAGTCCACATTGTGTAATTGAAATCCAAATTACAAGACTTTGTAGAATTGATGACCCCTCAGTGGAAACAGTCTGACCTCAGATACTCAGGGAAAATTCTAATGAAATAGACTAGTGACCATTAAAGCTCCTAATTACCTGCCAACATAAGTATCATCCCCACCCAATCACTCTCCCTACCATCTGTGTAAATCTCACTTGCTGCTTGGCTTTTGGCTATTAGGTATTGATCTCCACACCTATTCTCTGAACCTGGTGACCTCATGCATACTCAGTTCCCTGTACTTATGCTGAATAGCAGTATGGGCAGGTATGCATGGCCAGTTTTATGTTTGAAGTGATAAATATTACTGATGTTTAGCAGCATATGTTTTAAAATGTGAATATTCCTCTGGTGCTTAAAATATTTCAAAAGCAAATATCACATCAGCCCGAAAAACATATTGGAATTAAATAGATATTGGAGTGAAAATCCCTTAAAGGATCTGGCGAACTTGCCAAGTGTTTCTTGGATCTGTGACATTTCCACAAGTAACCCCTAAAGTAAAGATGAACAAGCTCAATAGAGTTTGCAGTCTGTGAGTACACGTATATATGTGCGTTCAGCCAACATTTGGGAAAGTACTTCCTCAGTCTGTTAGCTTTTTCCTTGCCAAACACAAAGAAACATGAGCATACAGAGACACAAATGTGTACACAAACATACTCTCACATAATACCACTCAGGTGTAGCTGTAGTATTCCCAGTTCATACTGATCCTATAAGCAGATTCTCCCTATGCTGTCCCTGTCATACTCAGAAGTGAGAGCCACAAAACAACAATGGGGAGAAACAAAGTTAAATTTCCACCAAATTTAATTTATTTTTAAGACAATGAAAAATATGATGCAAGCCACCAATGCCAGGCGAAAGGGTAATAAGGTTGAGCAATGTGGACGACTAAAGATAACGATTCTGCGAGCTCCGCAGCTCCCAAGTCTAACAGGACAGAGCTTGAGAGACAAACAGTGGCAGGTTTAAAAGGCCTCAGGTACACCTGCGCGCCGGTGTGCCCGATATTGCTGATTGCCTCACGTGACCTGTAGGGAACACAAGAATTACAAGACAGGCCTAGGAGAATTCGAGTAACACACAGAGGGCCGTCACAGTCCCCCGCTACTCTAAAATTAAGGCGAGCGTGTTGCCAGTACAGACATGACAGATGAACAACTCTTTTCATCTGAGGATGAGAACTGGAACAACTATATAGTGGGGTCTCCTTTCTCCTGGAGCAATTACTCCACCCCATTATGTAATTATGGGATTCCATCTCCATTTTTTTTTTTTTTTTTCCCTGAGTAGACTACTCCGCTGAATTAGTGATTAACCCTTTCGCAGGCAAATTTTGGCCCAGATGCATACCCCCACGGACGGATTAATTTTGGGTTTTTACCAAAATATGATTGTTATTCAAAATAACAATAAAATAACACCAAATCTCATAATAAGTTTCCCATAACTGATGTTTTTTGTTTTTAATCCTCTCCAGAATCGCTAAAATCGTTTGGATCCAAGTCACTCCCGCTCTCTGGATATTCAAACTCATCGTCAGAGTCATTCAATAAAGCAAAAACTTCATCCACGTTGTATTTACGTTTAGAAACACGGCTAGAATGCCGGCTATTTGTACTAAATCGATGCCATGTTCACATGTCCCACAATTTGACCGAAGTAGTCTCGTATTTAGCGTTTTAGGAAATCCCATGCCTCGTTCACGGCTAAAAATACAGTGCTGGGTGACCTGAGAGACAGCCAATGGTAATGAGTGTAACTAACAAGGGAATTCCCGCAATCGGGGAATTTAAAGAAGACTTTATAAAACACGTTGGTTAAAACGACAAAAATGTCGCTGTGCCTGCGAAAGGGTTAAGAGTGAAAGTTAATGAACTGCCAATCACTGACTTGTTTGTCAAAAAAACCAAGGGAGTAACTGATAGTATGTGGTATCCCATCCTATTTTCACTTCTTAAACCTCACACTGAGTATCTTCCATCCTGTCCATCGCATTGGCTCTCCCCTGAAAGTCTCCACTATGACACATCAGCATTGTACCCCTGAGTGCGATTCATTACTTCGGTTACAGTGGGATGAGTTCAGCTTTCTGGAATTCTCTCACAACGTTTGCATTCATGACTTCAGTGAGCGCACTACATTGCATAAGCATTCTATCAGATTGCATCACACTTAAAGCCACCACACTTAAAGGGTGTCACTTTTTTCCTTGGAATTAAACACAACCATCTGTGCCATTGAAGGTAATTTGTATTATCTGAAAAGCAATATCTCTGATGGAAAATTATAGACCGGGCAAATGAGGCAGGAGATTTGTTAAGGTAATAGGCACTCCTAATTGCATTTATATACATAATTATTCGTCAACGACCATGTCCGTAAAATGGAATTCATAACAACAATGAAGCACAGATCAAAATCATAAACCTGCAATTTAATTTAAGGGAAAGTGATTTCCTCTCACTTCTTCCAGGCCTCCAAGTGGAGCCCCTTCTGCCTGTGCCTCATATTTTATCTTTTTAATTACGAGGCAACAATACTCAACTCCTGACCGGGCGAGGTGCAGCCAGGCTTTCTCTGCTCATCTTCAAGTACTGCTCATATGACTGGGTAGAAATAAAGAGCCAGAATGGCTCCTCGTTGAGGACTGATTCTCACATTGATTACAACCATGGAAACACTGGTCCTGTTTAACAGTTATGTGGCACTGGAATAGTCTCCCTGTCTGAGAAATGACACGGGAAAATTTCACCTGCTGAGCAAACAGAGTTCAAGCTGTTCATCCAGTACAATGCAGAAAAATAAAGGAATGGCTCGCCTCTAGGGCACTGATTTGAATCAGTGGCTCTCTAGACTGCAGACACACTGCCAACAAGGTTGATCTGAAGAGCATGCAATGGCTCTGTAAGCCCCCCACGAACCCATAGATGGAAATTACCTGAGAAGGGCAAAGGTATCTGTTTGTTTCCCCCTGGTACTGCTAGAAAGAAAGTCTTTTCATAAACATTAGTAAAAGTCATCTTTGACCCTAATTTATCTGACGCAATTTTAATACAACCCCAATTCCCAAATAGTTGAGAGAAAGTGTAAATTGTGAATAGAATCAAAACGCAATTACTTTCAAATCACATCAGCCAGTATTTTATTCACAATAGAACAGAGATAACAAAGCAAATGTTGAAACTGAGAAATTTTACAATTTTATCCACAAAATGAGCCCATTTCAAATTTGATGGCTGCTACAGGTCTCAAAAAAGTTGGGACAGGGGCCTGTTTACCATGGTGTAGCATCCCCTCTTCTTTTTAACGCAGAGTGGAGGCGTCTGGGCATTGAGGAGACAAGTTTCTTGAGTTTAGCCATTGGAATTTGATCCCACTCTTGTTTAATACAGGCTTCCAGCTGCTGGAGAGTTTTGGGTCTCCTTTGATGGACTTTTCATTTAATTATGCGCCAAATGTTCCCAATCGGTGAAAGATCAGGACTGCAGGCAGGCCAGTTCAGCACACGGACTCTTCTACTATGAGGCCATGCTGTTGTAATAGCTGCAGTACGTGGCTTTGCATTGTCCTGCTGAAATACACAAGGCCTTCCCTGGAATAGATGTCGTCTGGAGGGGAGCATATGTTGCTCTAAAACCTTTATATACCTTTCAGCATTCATGGTGCTTTTTAAAACATGCAAGTGTCCCACACCATATGCACTAATGCATCCCCATACCATCAGAGATGCTGGCTTTTGAACTGAATGCTGATAACAGGAGGGGTGGTCTTTCTCCTCTTTAGCCCGGAGGACACGACGCCCATGATTTCCAGCAAGAATGTCAAATTTGGACTCGTCTGAGGCATCCAGTAAAGGTCTTTGGCATTGTCCTTTACGCACAGAGATTTTTCCAGTTTCTCCGAATCTTTTGATGATGTTATGCACTGTCGAAGATGAGATCTTCAAAGCCTTTGCAGTTTGACGTTGAGGAAAATTGTTTTTAAAGTATTCCACAATTTTTTTACGCAAGCCTTCACAGGTTGGAGAGCCTCTGGCCATCTTTACTTCTGAGAGACTCAGGGCTCTATCTTTCACACTGCCCTACCCGTTGCCACTACCGCTACCCGTGAATTACGCATTTAGCAGCTTCCACTATCCCTAAACGGTATCTTGCGGCCACACTACCGCTATACATTATGCGAATCCTTTATTTGCGACTGGGGTGTGCCTGTGGGCGTGTTTATGCGCTTTCCTAAAATTGCTATCTTGACCACACAGGTTAGGGAAAGCATATAGCGGGTCCTCAAACCACCCGCTATCCATTTGGCGATTGAAGACACGGCTTCTCTCCCCTATGCGATCTAACAGCGACAATGGGCTACATTCAGTCCTGAAAAATAATTACTTATAATTAGGTCTATGCACTGGCACTCAGCGGCGTAACTTTTTTTCCAGCGAGAGCGGCATTTCAGAACTCTTCAGCGAATGAAGGTAATTCTGGTGACAAGTCGTGGTTTAAGTCCGTTTACATTTTCCAATCGGACAGCTGTCAATTATTTTTTTACAGCAAGTTGCGTGACCGTGCTGCAAAAACAGGTGTGCGTACTTGTTGCCGAAATTACCTTGATTCGCAAAAGAGTTCTGAAATGCCGCTCTCGCTGGAAAAAAAAATAAAAATTACCGTTGCTGAGTGCCAGTGCATAGACCTATTTATAATTAAATTATTTTTCTGTACTGAATGTAGCCCATTATTTTGTCGCTGTTAGATCGCATGGGGGAGAGAAGCTGTGTCTTCAATTGCCACTTCAATATTCTTGAATTGGAAAACGTGTTAATAAGGGAAAACCATCTAGAATTAGCCAGGACTAATTGTAGTCAATAAAGGGAAGGATATTTTCTCCCAAATTTTCAGGTCTAGCGCCGGTCCTGAGTATTATCTCCCACAGAACGAGAACGCGTGACAAAACTCTCCCATCAGGCAGTTACGGAATTATATCACCTGGTTGCAGATGATATATACACCGCTGCCAGATGTCCGTATGCCTTGCCCGTTGCTGTTGGGGTTACTGTGGCACTATTTTTCTATGCTAGTGGGCCATTCCAACACCCACTCAGCTCAATCGGAGGCATGACCCAACCATGGTGAAACGCATTTTTTTCTTTTTCTTTTCTTTTTTTTTTTGAAGTTTCAATCACAAAAGGGGTAGGCTTGATGTTTTTTTTTTTTATTACATACCAAACATTAAACAATATGCGAATGTCAAATAATAATAATAATAATAATAATAATACAATTCATGATTAACTTAACAAAAACAGATCCTCCCCTGTCTGGATTTGACCTCATGCACGAACAATTTAACTTCGTCTTCGGAGAAACGTGGCGACCTTCTTCTCTCCATCACGGGTTTCGGTTTGAGGATTTGGGATAGCGCAGCCTGCTCCGAAAGGCAATGGCACCTCGCACACTGATTAGTTTAACTGGCGTAACGCCCAAACCACGCCTATGCATAATATAACGGGTAGCGCAGGTGTTTTAGGGATATAGGCAGGTGTGCAAGATAGCAACTTTTGCGGGGGAACGCCTCTGACGTAATGGTAAATCCCCAAATAACGGGTTTAGGGACTCTGGCGCAAGATAGGGCCCTCAGCCTCTCTAAGACATCCCTTTTATAGCCAGTCATGTTACACACCTGATGCCAGTGAACTGTCTGAGTCCCAACTTTTTTGAGACCTGTTGCAGCCAGAAAATTTGAAATGAGCTCATTTTGTGGATAAAAATGTAAAATGTTTCAGTTTCAACATTTGAAATGTTATCTATGTTCGATTGTAAATAACATAGTGGCTCGTGATCTGAAAGTCATTGCATTTTGATTTTATTCGCAATTTACACTTCGTCCCAACTATTTAGGAATTGGGGTTGTAATTATGAATTTAAGAAATTAAATTTGAATAGATACATTATGCTTCAGAATTTAGACTTGATTTTCAGAAGAATCCAGTACTTTCATAATTAGCCTACTCTCAGAGCATTGTATGCTGGTACCACCACGTCACACTGGCGGACACGCTGACTAGATGTCTGCGCTAACTCAGAGGTTGCATACATTGCCACTTCTTTAAGTATATCCAACAGTGGCTCAGGGACCCAAGAAGGCCAACAGTGGCTTCCCCCGTTCTCAACACTGAGAACTGCTAAGTGGAGGAGACTGATTTAATGACAGAGGTGCAATAATCCGCGATACAATAAGCTTAATTATGCATCCTCCCTAGACCAGCTTGAGGGAGTAACCCCACATTATATTTTAACAGAGAGAGTCAGACAATATTTTGAGAAACCAAGCATATGCCAGGTAGGTTCCTTACAGCCAATTAAGTTACAAATCAAATATGTAAAATAGCTAAAATACGAAACAAAACATTTAAAAAATTAGAACAAATCACAGAGTCAGCATAGAGTATTATCATACTTGGCATCAAGTAAAGCTACACATGACGGGTTATGTGGGAGTCTGGCTGCAGTGCTCCACACTAAGTTACACATGATGCGTCATGTGGAAGTCTGGCTGGAGAACTCGACAGGCTTGTTTCCATACTTTAATTTCACAAACCAGGTGTTTGATCCTTTAACCATAAAGCCATAAATGAGCAATGTAATATTTCCAGCCACATTTCCCAGGCCCACAGGAGGTGGGTGCTGGTCAAAGTGTTCAGCCATGTGGTTCAGTGGGGACAGATTTTCACACTGGTCCAGTTTTCTCCCACATTTTTGGATGAATTTGAAGATGCACAAAAATTGCTGTGGAAATTAGACTATTACACCAGTCACAATCAAAATGACGTCGCATATGCTCAGAACTTGAATTGTCCTGAAACATTCCATGCCGTGTGTTACATTACAGTGACTCAAACCTGATATTCTGCATAGACTGTTTAGGCTTCTGATGATCACACTTTGCCCAGTGATGCAAATTTGAACTCTTTTTAAAACCTCATTTTTATTTCATTTATTATTTATCTTATTTTACTTTTAATCTGCCCTCTCTGTAATCTGATATGTGTGTTGATTGTCTCCCATCAGCATTTCGGTTGTCTGATGTGTTTGTATGTTTTTTGTTTTTTTTTTTTTTTTTATTTTATTCTGGCTGCAAACCAATTTCCCAGTAAGGGACGTTAAAGATACTTTGAACTTCGAGAGAGAGAGGAGGGCTCAGGGGGCTCAGGAAGACAGACGTTTGGAGAGACCGTGGAGGCGGTCATCTCACATTCTTGCACTGAAGGAATGTCAAAGAGCAAAGGTGTGGGCTAGGAAAATGTAGTTGTGGACTATTGTAAAACGTGGAATAAGCTTTTCATGTGACAGTGCATTCAGGAACCACACGCGAGAACCGAAAATTCCAAAAATGGGTCGAGACCAGAAGACACAGGAATTGCCAAGCCAAAATCAGAATCCAAAAAGCGAAGTCAAAACAACAGGCAGGGGTCAGAACCAGAGAAGCAGATGTGCAATGGTACATAAAACAGTAATCCAAAATCGTAGTCAGAATCCAGAAGGGTAGGTCATACACAAGGCATCAAAAACAGGAATCGTGGTCGTACAGAAAATGGGTCTAAATCCAAGCAGGAACAAACAAGAACAGCAAGGGCAAGGCAATCTCAATCAAAAAAAATGTCATAGGAGAAGCAATAATCAAAAGGCATAAAGGAGTTCTCAACGAAAATTGATCAACTTTCTGACAGGGAACAAACTGCAGTGAAGACCTTAAATAGACAAGAGGGAAGTCACATGCTATGCAGGGCCAGGTGAATTGGATAAGAACTAATTACAAAGGGAAGCACACTTGGGGAGGTCCTAAACCACAAATAATTGGCAATTGCCAAGACATGGACAGGATCCACGAAGACAACCTATGACAGATAAACAGCTCCGGTCAAGGAGTTCTATGTGCACAGACAAGGAGTGCAGGACAGCAATTAAGCACATGCGAGAGATCTCGCAGAAACACAGGAAGATGCAGGGAAAGTAAAGCAAGAGGCGGAGACTAGAACAGAGCGAGAGCTGAGATTGCATTAGTAGTAATTAGTAGCGGTGCAACTTTACAAATTAACCCAAGTGCTCCTTAGTTAGTTAGTAGTATGTATATGGATTAGTTAGGTTAGTAAACTATGATACAAACTATAAATGTTAGTATTATTAATAATCAAGGAAAGCAAGGCGAAGGAAGTTAACGAGAATGGAAGTAATAATATGAAACACCAGAGACCACTGAAATCACCCGAAGCATGTAAGCACGCAGACTGGGAGAACGGACTGAACCAAACTGATCACAAGACAGGTGACAAGTGCAATGAATACAGAAATGGCATAAACAGAAAAACTGGGATATATAATAAGCAAAATGAATAAAGAAAAGACATGGCAAAAACCCAGAATCATGGCTGCAAAAACACAGAACCGTAACATTTCAACCACATTAACGGGAATTGTCTTTGAAACCTTGCACCTCACCGGCTCACTGGTGCAGACTGTTTACAGCAATAGAGCTTATTGTTGAATTTAAGTCTGCCAATGCAGTGTACATGGATGGCAATACTGTCCAGTGATTAATTAATTCCACCTTTCAGTTATACACACATGGAAGGAGCCTAATCGGCTGTCCTTTCTAGCACGTGCAAGGCAGTGGGATGCTTCTCCTGGAGTGAATTGAGACTATATGGAAAACGCAGTTTTGCTTTTTGAGAGTTGCTATGCTTTTTTTTTAAATCTGTGATTTGCTGACATGTTCAGGAACCTTACATGAGTAATATCCTAGGCTGTGGTGAGTGTCTCAGAGTTGCCTGGAGAGATTATTGATTTGAAAAACGGACATCCAGGGAAGGATAAGAGCCAAAGTGAGGAATGAATCGGGCTACAGAACATCCATTAATAGCAACAGAGAGCCAGACTGTTACATTATTAAACACCAGAAACTGGGAGGAGGGATTAGCCATACCTCTTAGCTGCACCAGCTCATAAATGCAGCTTGACGACTTGAAGGGCAGTGGTCATAGTAATCACCTTCACGATCTTGTGTGTAACATGGGCATCACATACAAATGGTTGGTGCAACAGTTCCTGACTCTGGCCTTGGATAAACCCTCTACATGCTTGTCTTTGTTCTGGCCTTAATTGTAATGCCAGAAGCCTTAAGAGCTGTCAGAAGTTTAAATTATACTGATTAATGATGGATGGTTTGCACTTTTAATAGCATCCCGTGTCTGGAACAGATATTGATGTTTGATGGAATTAATATACTGTATTCATACTAATTTAAAGGCTTAGAATCCGTCAGATAAGCTCTTTGACAACAGCAGTTGCAATGTGGCTAATTATACATTTGAAACAACTTCATTTTTGCAGCTTTTAAAATATTATCCAACATCCAATATCCTTGACATTTTCAGTGACAATTTGTCTTTCTTAGAGATCTCTGTGCTGAGGGTAACTCACACAGGTGAAAGATCTCTGTGCTGAGGGTAACTCACACAGGTGAAATCTTTTTGTGTACAGAGTAAATCACACAAGTGAGAGATTGTTGTGCAGAGAGTAAATCCAACAGGTGAGATATTTTTGTGCAGAGGGTAAATCACACAGGTGAGAGATGTTTTGTGCGGAGGGTAAATTACACAGGTGAGAGATTTTTGTGCGGAGGGTAAATTACACAGGTGAGAGATGTTTTGTGCGGAGGGTAAATTACACAGGTGAGAGATTTTTTGTCTTGGAGGGTAAATTACACAGGTGAGAGATTTTTTTTGCAGAGGGTAAATTACACAGTGAGAGATTTTTGTGCGGAGGGTAAATTACACAGGTGAGAGATTTTTGTGCGGAGGGTAAATTACACAGGTGAGAGATTTTTGTGCGGAGGGTAAATTACACAGGTGAGAGATTTTTGTGCGGAGGGTAAATTACACAGGTGAGAGATTTTTTGCGGAGGGTAAATTACACAGGTGAGAGATTTTTGTGCGGAGGGTAAATTACACAGGTGAGAGATTTTTGTGCGGAGGGTAAATTACACAGGTGAGAGATTTTTGTGCAGGTGAGAGATTTTTTGTGTGGAGGGTAAATTACACAGGTGAGAGATTTTGTTGGAGGGTAAATTACACAGGTGAGAGATGTTTTGTGGAGGGTAAATTACACAGGTGAGAGATTTTTGTGCGGAGGGTAAATTACACAGGTGAGAGTTTTTGAGAAATTACACAGGTGAGAGATTTTTGTTCGGAGGGTTTTTTTTGTCTGGAGGGTAAATTACACAGGTGAGAGATTTTGTGCGGAAAATTACACAGGTGAGAGATTTTTTGTGAGGGTAAATTACATTTTTTTTTTTGTGCAGAGGGTAAATCACAGGTGAGAGATTTTTTGTGCGAGGGTAAATTACACAGGTGAGAGATTTTTGTGCGGAGGGTTTTTTTTTTTGTGCAGAGGGTAAATTACACAGGTGAGAGATTTTTGTGCGGAGGGTAAATTACACAGGTGAGAGATGTTTTGTGCGGAGGGTAAATTACACAGGTGAGAGATTTTTGTGCGGAGGGTAAATTACACAGGTGAGAGATTTTTGTCTCCAGGTGAGAGATTTTTGTGCTGTAAATTAGGTGAGAGATTTTGCAGAGGGTAAATTACACAGGTGAGAGATTTTTGTTTTTGTGCGGAGGGTAAATTACACAGGTGAGAGATTTTTGTGCAGAGGGTAAATTACACAGGTGAGAGATTTTTGTGCGGAGGGTAAATTACACAGGTGAGAGATTTTTGTGCAGAGGGTAAATCACACAGGTGAGAGATGTTTTGTGCGGAGGGTAAATCACACAGGTGAGAGATGTTTTGTGCGGAGGGTAAATTACACAGGTGAGAGATGTTTTGTGCGGAGGGTAAATTACACAGGTGAGAGATGTTTTGTGCGGAGGGTAAATCACACACAAGTGAGAGATTTTTGTGCAGAGGGTAAATCACACAGGTGAGAGATTTTTGTGCAGAGGGTAAATCACACAGGTGAGAGATTTTTGTGCAGAGGGTAAATTACACAGGTGAGAGATTTTTGTGCAGAGGGTAAATCACACACAAGTGAGAGATTTTTGTGCAGAGGGTAAATCACACAGGTGAGAGATTTTTGTGAAGAGGGTAACTCACACTGGTCAGAGACCTGTTCTCCTGTAACGTCCCCATAGATGAGTGTGGAAACTGAGTTGAAAGCCACAGGTGGACAAGCTCTAGTGCATGATTATCATATAAATAGAAGCAAGGCACCAGCATCTGCTTTAGTCTCCTCACAGAGGCCGGCAAGAGCCATTAAGATGGCAGAATGCAGTTTTCCGGCTACAACATAAGTGGTATAAGAAGCTTTTACAGAGATGACACAGTTGGGAATTGTATTCTAATGGCAGGGAGGAGAGGAGCATATCTGTCACTGAGAAAAGATTAGAATGTCCCCAAAAATGGACCCAAGGAAGCAGGAAGCTTTTTGAGAATTTTGGGGAAAAAGGGGAAAAAAATTTTTTAAAGGCCACTCCGTTCTATTTTTCACCATGTATGAGACTTGAATAACATTCTGGGAGAAACTAGCACAAAATTGAGTAGAATCTCCTCCAGTCTGGATAATAAAGTTCACAAGAATTAATTCACTCCAGTGCAAGAAAAGTTCAAAGCCCTTTCTCTGTGATGACATTTATCACAAAGATTTCCTCAAGTGCGTAAAGAGAGGGCAAGATAAGGAAAGAGACTTTTTTCTTACTGAGGATAGTAGGATGACAGATAGCAGGTTTCACAGGCCTGTGGAAATAAGAAGTTGAACTTAAGGCATCTGATCTCCAGCGCTCTCATTACTTTGGTGGAGTTGATCTTTACTAGCTTCTCTAGAGCCGAATAACTCATGATCTGATTAATCTGAAGAAACAAGGAAGGGATAATTAGCCTGACATTATATCCCTTCATCAACTCTCTTTATCACTCTTATTCACGGTTTCCTCAATTTTTGCAGACATTCAAACACACGTAGACACCTGCATGAAGCACGTACTGTACATACACTATTCAAAACCATAGACCCCACGAGAGCCAGATGGCATGGCTGTCTTTGTTGCAGAAGTACACTGCATTCATAGACATGGAAATACTGCGCCATCTTCACAGAATCACAAAAAATTTTTTTTAAGTGAAATGTTTGCATTAGCAAAAAGCTCCCCCAAAAGCAGGGAATTAATTTAATTGTGCTCCTATGCAGAAACGAGCTTGCTCTAAATCATATATGATTGATATATGCTGACGCATATTTACAGTCTATGCACACTAGGCCTAAAATGCAGGATATATAAGTCACACCAGTTTAAAACTCTGTGCCATGCAGGCCTAGTGCACTGCTGAAAACATTATACAAGATAAGTGTTCCCAAATAGGACAAATTGGCATGTTGGTAGTGCATGTCTTATTAAAGTGCAAAAAAATTAAAAAGATTATATTGCCCTAGAGATTAATAACCAAAATCTTGACAAATGCCAAAGAAGTCAATAATGTTACTGGGCATGACTGTTCAGATAAACACAGATGATTAACTTCTCAGAGTGAAGGTGGCAATATCTAAAGTGCATAACTATCTCCTAGAGTTCTTACATTGTATCTTGTATTTTTAACTTCAAATTTCAAATGCTTCAAACTCAGATATGCTAGCATTAAATTTTGAAATGTCATGTCTATAGGAAATTCATTATTAAAAATTTCTAATTGTGATTAGACATTCAAATTTAGTAACTGATTATGTTTTAACGGCACTTTCTACACTTTCAAGGTTACATGTGCAACCTGTGTTCCAACCATATGCTCAAATAGGTTGTTTATTCTCATTTACTCTGATTTACGACCCATAGAACGTTTCCTAAAATCGCGCCCCTGCTGGCAGCAGGAAGGTACTGTTAGAGTTACAGTTTGAGTTCCAGATAGAGTTTTAGTCATATTTACACATAAAATAATGGTTTTGGTAAGGATTAGGGTTGGGGTTAGGGTTAGAATTAGGATTAGGGTTAGGATTAGATTTAGGTTAGGGATTTACTTACGACAATGCTGACGATTGAAACCAGATTGTAGTTATTTAAATGATTGCTAGAGGTCACTTAACTCCTAAACGTAACTTTAGGTCATAATAAGCTGCTTGACAAACAACCTTTGTAGGCATATTTTGTTGGAGGACAGGTTCTACATGTGCCAGGTTTTGTACTCTCAGAAATGAAGGGCTCACATCTGGCATTTAATGGAAAAAGATAGAAAATCACATTTCAGACATTTTGAGAAAAATGGGGAAAACATATCCAACCCCATAAATAAAACCGTGCCTTTTGCCATTCCTTTGTTTGGTGGTTTTTGGAAACATGTTCAGTATTTCTATACAGTTCCAGTGTGAAATGAAGCGGAAGAAGCCAGTAAGTCCTAAATAACATCAAAATCAATTTCCTCAAAAATGTGACTTACTAGCTTTTTCCATTAAACGCGAGACATGCTCGTACTTTGTAGAGTCTCCAAAGGTGTGCATGTCCTAGCACTGTGGGAAGAAACCAGTTTACTCACCATACATCCATTGTACATGGGGAAAACATTCAACCTCCACACAGAAAGGTCCCACAAAGCTTCTTGATGTGAGGCAACTGTGCTACTCATGATGCCACCATACCGCCCTCGCACAGCCTGGAAAAGCATGTGGTGAGTGAATGGTGTGTAGGGCTGCCAATGTATTGGAATGTCCAGAGTCTTTCCTTTTTCTCACCTTTCAGGATAGACACCCCCATCTCTGTGAACCAGCAGTGGGTTTCCCGATTGGATCTCAGGATTAAGGATTTTTTTTTGAGAGATTCTTATGCAATGGACGTTCTCTCGTTACATGGGTTAGTTTCGAGCGAACTTAAGAGATGCTTTAGTTACGAACGTGTTTTGGAAACCCACATTATTTTAAGAACGATCGTTAGAGTCATTTAAAGAGGTTCTTAGCGTTAAGAGGCGTTCTCTTAAAGCTACTATAGTTCTTTTCCCAATTCCAAAGCAGTTGGTACAGGCCTCATGGGGAAGGCCACTAGCTACCATATTCCCCTTGCAGATAGCTGGAGAGATGCTGTTGGGGGTCAATCTATGCAAGCATAATGCTTCCAGTGCACAGTAAAGGTGCCAACTCCCCTCCAAAACATTACATAGGAGTTGTAAAGCAGTCAAAATTAATCACATAAGCTGTCAAATAGCCAACCATTGGAAATCACAGTGCATTTGATTTTCACCAGGTGCAACAGTGCTCATCCAGAGAGAAGAAGAAGGAAAAAAAAAAACGCATGAATTTCACTGTGTAAGCAAGGGAAATTAAGGTTCCAGTCTGATTCACAAAGAGCTTAGATAATTATTCGGCAGTATTAATGGGGGAAAACCACCACCTAGTGATACTAATTCAACTATGACCCAGAGGCCAGTGTCATGCAGTGCCATGGCTCTTGGGTGGCAGCTGCCCTAACGGAAAGAGGGATCACGTCAACTAAAGTGCAAGACCTCCAGAGGATACTGTGAATAATTGCTGAGCGAGAAACAACCCTAAAAATGTTCCAGTCTGGGCTGTTTCTGCTCTGCTTTGTACCATTGCCTGCTTTTCTCTCTCTACTGCAGCTTTTTCTGTCAATTTCACGGGCACGTCTCTTACTGAACAGTACACACAGAGTATTTTCTTCATGCAACCTATTGGGCATCGCATTTCACCGAAAGCTTCCATTTTAGATGCCTCCAGTACCAGCACATTAGCTATCCTACTAAATTTGTGTTTTTTTTTCTTTATATTCAATATTTTTGTTGCATTTACGATGTAGCATATATTTATTTATTTATTTATTTAATGGACTGGGGCGCAAAAACCAGGCATTAAAAAAATGTGTAATTTAATTAAATATATTAGCTGAGCTATTTGTACTGACTGACTGAGAGGTGAGATAAGCAATAGAACTGTTTGTAAAAGTTACTTTACTCAGACAAGCTGACACAGAATTGAAACACTGAGATCATTCATGTTTGTAAATGATATTTTTTTGGGGTATGTACTATAATATTTACATGTAAATTGTGTGTATGCCCTACAATGGATTGACAAGCTGTCCTGGGCGTGTTCCTGTCTTTCGCTCAGTCAATTGGAATAGGCTCCAGCTCCCCCGCGACGCTTGTGAGGAAGAACCTGTACAGATAATGAATAGATGGATGTTTACATTATACATGCACTACAAAAGCATTTTTAGTGTACTGTACATGATAGAGTAAATAAAATGCGATTGATGAAGGGTACTTTATCCTCTAATGAACAGTGGGATAAGGCAAGAGTTGGCAGAGTCATAAAATACTGACACAGTAAAGGCAAAATCAAACCCACTGTATCAAGCCTTGAACATAAAGGTGCCTTGTTTGCCTGAAAAATAAAAATAATTATGTTGTAATGATCCCAGCCAATGGGTTTTATGTCACAGGTCAGTAGTGGCCGGGGTATATTTCACAGAGCCAGTGGCGTAACAATAGGGGGTGCAGGGAGTGCAACGGCCCTGGGGCCTGGTGGCAGGGGGGGCCCGTTTATGGGCACCCCCGTGCCCCGAAAGACGTCATCATAGGTGTCTTTCACTGTTTTAACTCTCATACTAACCAAAACCTACAAGTAATGGCAAACGCTGGAATGCTATTGGATATTTATACCACTGCAACTGCATTCATTTCTCAGTCAAGATGCTGGCAAGTCAATGTCATCATGGTACATTATTCATCATTTTAACTGAACAAAAGTCGTTTTAACATGAAATAATTTATATTTCTTTTTGGAAAATGCTTAATAAAACAAACAATGATAAGTTTATTTTGCTGTTGATATCATCATTGAGACAGCAAGTGTTTCTGGGTAATGTACAACATTCCATAGACCACCCACGTGACTATGTCACCGTCCGATCGTTTAATCCAAGGACAGTTTATGGTTTAATCTTGCATGCAAGATAGGCTACAAACGAAGTATTTATGCAGGAAGCGGAAAGAGCACAAGGAGCAGGAGGAAAGGTTAGCCAAGGTGCCGAAATTAAGCACATTTGGTTTCATAGCTAAAAGAGTCTTAAAAGCCGCTTTCCCCTTTTCTGCATGACCGTGAGCACAGATCAACTGTTTTTACGATGTCCACTCGCTCGCTGATTATTGTTCCCACAATTCCTTGCTGCTCACAAAATTTCAGATCATCCCAATAAAGTTATGTTAATGTGTCGTTTATTTGCTCATTATGCCTTATTGTTCTTGATGATGACCATTATTAAGATAATAATTTTAAGATAATAATGTTAAGAAATAAATAGGAAACTTCGTATTATAGAATGAAATAGTGTAGTAATCCTTAGTGTGTAGTGTGTGTTGTACGTAGGCCCTATAAAACTTAGTGGAGCGTACGAATGTGCAAAGTCACGACATTAGTCACTTTCAGTCATATAGTCAAAAACACTCCTGTGCAGCTGCGTATAATCGGAGGGCGGGGGGAGGCCCGTGTCGTAAGGTCTGCACACGTCGTAAGGTCTGCACTCGGGCCAACGCGGATCACGTTACGCCACTGCACAGAGCTCAAACACAAACTCAAGTCAATGTCCGACACGCAGCATTTAAAATACTTACTGTTTTGTCCTCACATAAAATATAGGCTATAGTGGAACAAGCAAGGTCTCAAGCATTAAAGCAACATTCTCCATAATGGCCTCTCTCGGCAGCTGGGATTATTTTATTGTTGTATACACCTAAAAAAAAGACAGAAAATGGATGAACTAGTTACAATAATAGCCTTCTGGAAAGTAAGAGAATTATTCTACCATTGTATGTTTGTAATAAAATAATATGAATGAAACAGCTATTTAGTGACGATAAAAGCACTCACAGTAATGAACATTAAAATCAATTACAAAGTAATTTTACGGAATTACGAGATGAATTTTATCGAGAGGCTGGCCTCTCACTTAGTGGGGAAACGATTTTGCTTTAATGCTCAATTAATGTGAGAGATCTGCCACAAGATTGGAAAATATTTCACTGAAAGAAAGAAAAAAGAAAATCGTCTGAGACTAAGTGCTCACAGACCTCATTAGCAATTGTAAATGGCAGAACAAGTTTAGTGTTATGAACAGGTAAAGTAATGTACCCCTGGTGCTTAATATGTCGAGTTAGATATTCAGAAATGAGAGCTAAAACAAAGGAAATGATGATATCTCAGTAAAAGTGGTGCACAGGAGAATATACTTTGACAATTCATGAAGGTCCTGCGAGGAGTGGAGTTAAACTGTGAGTCACAGAAATACAGAATTAAAATGTATGCACACATTAAACACACACCCATATGAGTGCACACATACACACACACAAGCTGCAGACATACGCGCACATGCACATACACTCAGACACGCACACATAAGCACACACATCTAATTAATGCTCAATAATGAGCTTGTTTGTGTGTGTGTAATGTGTGTTTCTGTGATTGCGACCATATGTACTGTACATTAATAGACGTTAATACATACCAGCATGTTTGCACACTTGCATGTGTATGTGTGTGCGAGTGTACGCACGTGTGTGTGTATTACTGCTGTACAGCAGGAGGCAGACAGAGGAAAAGCGGATCATTGCAAGCTCTTTCTAGAGGTTAGGCTCTGAGGTCTGCATTACTATTTTATTATTACTATTTTAACACTTTTTCTTTGGAAAACAGCTATCATTCAGGTTTTAGTATGCAGTATGTGAGATGCTGCAAGAAATACACAGTACATGGCCTGATATAGAAAACTCTTTTACTCTCTGTGCATCTTATTCTGCCTGCATCCTTTTTCTCCTTATTCTCTATCTAAGTAAAGGTTGCCCTGAGAATACAATTACTGCAAACAATGTGGTTTCTTTTACCCCTCATATTTTTACCACAGGGCTCTTATTTTGACAAAAATATTGAAACATTCAAGTCCTAATGGTTGAGTTCTGTCAGGGATAACTAAACAAGAGCCAGATATAGATCACAGAGAAAAGGTGAATGAGCTTGTTTATTAACTGAAAAACACTGTTCAAACCAGTCAGAAGCAACTTAGTTCAGACCTAGTCTGAAGATAGGCTGGAGAGACCATGGTACTTCCGGGGTTAGGCTAAGGTGAGGTTGAAGGGACTGGTCTGAGGTCAGTGACTAGAATTGTGAACCAGTACACGCAAGCAGGTGCACACTTTCGAACTGGGGTGTAGGAGCCCACACGGAAAGAACCTACATAAACATATAGATTTTAATATATTATAGGTACATATATATGGCGAAATATATAAACATATGTATGGAAATATGAAAACGGCCAATTTTATGTATGTCGCATATATGCAAAACCGATATGTGGCCCTATATTAAAACCTATATGTTTATATAGGTTGTTTCCGTGTCGGAATTTAAGAATCCTTGTTATTTCATCCCTGTAGGAAAAAGTCTAGGACCTTTAGTAGCTATACAAGCATCTCAGATAAAAGACAAGTGTCTGTTCATTAAAACTGTGAAGAGAAATGTAGACTTTGTCTTCAAATTCATTAACCACAGTGAAATGCTCAGATAGATGTGGGGATGAAAATGACTTTTGAAAGGCATGTTTACTTGAATGTATGTTCTATGTACAACCCCAATTCCAAAATAGTTAGGACGAAGTGTAAATTGTGAATAAAATCAAAATGCAATGACTTTCAGATCACGAGCCAATATGTTATTTACAATAGAACATAGATAACATTTCAAATGTTGAAACTGAGACATTTTACATTTTTATCTACAAAATGAGCTTATTTCAAATTTTCTGGCTGCAACAGGTCTCAAAAAAGTTGGGACACAGGAAAAACAGGGCTGAAAAAGCAATTAATATATAAGAGAATCAGCTGAAAGAACATTTAGCAAGTAATTAAGTTAACTGGCATCAGGTGTGTAACATGATTGGCAATAAAAGGGATGTCTTAGAGAGGCTGAGTCTCTCAGAAGTAAAGATGGCCAGAGGCTCGCGAACCTGTGAAGGCTTTTGTAAAAAAAATTGTGGAATACTTTAAAAACAATGTTCCTCAACGTCAAATTGCAAAAGCTTTGAAAGTCTCATCATCGACAGTGCATAATATCATCAAAAGATTCAGAGAAACTGGAAAAATCTCTGTGCGTAAGGGACAAGGCCGAAGACCTTTACTGGATGCTTGTGATCTTCAGGCCCTCAGACGCCACTGCATATCTCACCGGCATGATTCTGTCATTGGCATTACTAAATGGGCCCAGGAATACTTTAGGAAACCACTGTCTGTAAACACAGTTCGCCGTTCCATCCACAGATGCCACCTAAAACTCAATCATGCAAAAAGGAAGCCATTGTTGAGCATGATCCAGAAGCGCCACCGTGTTCTGTGGGCCAAGGCTCATTTAAAATGGACTGTAGCAAAGTGGCAAAGTGTCCTGTGGTCAGACAAGTCCAAATTTGACATTCTTGTTGGAAATCATGGGCGTCATGTCCTATGGGCTAAAGAGGAGAAAGACCACCCCTCCTGTTATCAGCATTCAGTTCAAAAGCCAGCATCTCTGATGGTATGGGGATGCATTAGTGCATATGTTGTGGGACACTTGCATGCTTTAAAAAGCACCATGAATGCTGAAAGGTATATAAAGGTTTTAGAGCAACATATGCTCCCCTCCAGATGACATCTATTCCAGGAAAGGCCTCGTGTATTTCAGCAGGACAATGCAAAACCACATACTGCAGCTATTACAACAGCATGGCTTTGTAGTAGAAGAGTCCGTGTGCTGAATTGGCCTGCCTGCGGTCCTGATTTTTCACTGATTGAGAACTTTCGGCGCATAATTAAACGAAAAGTCAGTCAAAGGAGCCCCAAATCTCTCCAGCAGCTGAAATCCTGTATTAAACAAGAGTGGGATCAAATTCCAATGGCTAAACTCAAGAAACTTGTCTCCTCAATGCCCAGACGCCTCCACTCTGTGTTAAAAAGAAGAGGGGATGCTACACCATGGTAAACAGGCCCCTGCCCCAACTTTTTTGAGACCTGTAGCAGCCATCAAATTTGAAATGAGCTCATTTTGTGGATAAAATTGTAAAATTTCTGTTTCAACGTTTCCTATGTTATCTCAGTTCCATTGTGAATAAAATACTGGCTGGTGTGATTAGAAAGTAATTGCGTTTTGATTCTATTCACAATTTACACTTTGCCCCAACTATTTCGGAATTGGGGTTGTACTTTTATTTTGTTATTTTTGTTTTATTTTGCTACATTTAGACTAATGACCTCTGAGCCACATTCATCGAGAAACTGCATTACAGACAAGATAGAAAACATTTCATTTGGTGGATGCAACAGTGTAGTGTATTACCTTTCAGTGGATGTGTATGAGCTGTAATGATGTGAATCCAATTTTATCTAATGTGGTGAATCTGGCAGTGACTTAAACTTGAAAAAATGCTTAATTGATGAAATAAACCTAATCATGCCATTTTGTTTTTGTACATTTCCTTCTCTTCCACAATACACAACTCAATCTTCATAGAATGGAAATAAGTATGGTCAAGAAAGAATTAATGACCAGGTTATTGTTAATGTTTCAGGAAAAAAAATGTAAAAAGTAGTATTAGATATTTGTGTTGATATCATAGCTTTTTGTCTCCTCTCACTTGCCATAGTTAATAATGACTGGTTTACACATAACATGCCGTTGTCACATGTCAACATGTATTTAGGATCAAATGTGATGCCAATTTCACGTGTTCACATGCAATTTATAAGTTATTGCATGAAATTCTTGTTATTTCTGTAAGGGACTTTGGACTAATATGCAGATATTACCTTGAGAATAAACATATGAGCTAGGCATCATGTATGACAGTTGCAAAAGTGGGATATGAGCCATACCATAGGTATGACAAACAGAACCTGCCACTGGGTATATGAGCTATATAGGAGACATATACCTTGTATGTACATATAGGTTCTATATGTGGATATAAAGAAGCAATATAGGAGACCTATATGCCCTGTATATGCACATATATGTACCTGAATTTGGCCTATATGCGGCACATATGCGCATATATGCTGCATATATGCTGCATATATGTGGCATATATGCTGCATATATGCGGCATATAGGTTGCATATATGCGCATATATGTTCATATAGATTCTTTCCATTGTGGGAGAGACTGGAAGAAGCCACTCATCAGGGCCGCAAACACTGGGAAGAGATTCCCATTTAAACAGTTACTCAGGATGGGGAAAAAATCACAATCCTGCAAAGGGGAGACAGACCAGGAACTTAAATACACACAGCAGCAATTAACAATAGAAAACAGGTGAGAGCAGGAGCACAACAGGAGTGGCCAAACATAAGACAATAATTAAATAATGAGAACCAATTAGGGTAACTTAAAGATAAACCTAAAAGGATGGCTGGATCTCGGGAGAAAAGAATTCTGAAAGACTCAGGATGTGAAAGAGTTCAGTTAATTCCACTTGTCAAATGTGACTCAAATTATTTATAATTCAGTGTTTCGCTGGTTTATTATCATATTTTAATAACATGCCACTAAGTTGGTTAACAAAGTATTTAAACTTACAGGAACTAATTGTCATATTCAATTAATACCATGGATGAAAATTGTAATCTGACCCCTCCACATCACAGCCCCATCAATTTTGCAGAAAACTACAAAAACCATAGAAAAATGGTAAGCTACTTAGGGATAAAAAATTTTTTTTTTTAAATCTGGTGAATTCAAATTCCAGGAGTGTTCATCTATCACCTACTTCATTGCTAAAACGAATAGTGATTTGTAAATGTGAAAAATAAAATAGTGTTGCCCTCCACAATCTGACTGCCTGAAAACGCACAATTAATAGTATGTAACCAAGCTCGTGGATCAAATATGCATACAGTTATGCAGCTAAAAATCTCCCCTTCAAGTTCTCTGTGATGTCAACTCATGACACCAAACAATCCTGTCTAAAACTGAAATTGAAATAATCCTTTATTGACTGTAGACTGCTTTGTTGTTAAAGTGAACATTCAAAAGGGCCTTTTTTTTCTTTCTGTCCATGATTTGCACCAATGTGGAAGTTGAAAGCAGTTTAATGGCTTTTCTCTAATCACAGATAAAATCAAACAGTATAAAGCTGTTTAGTATGTACTGTACTTTACCTTGTTACAAGTGCAGTACGTCCAATGAAACATGACCAATGGAAAAAATAAACCCTGATTTCTTTCTTGGTGTTATAAATATTTATTAATCTTTCATTAAAACAGAATTCATAAATGAAGAAAGGTCACCGAAGACAAGAAGTTATTTGTTCACCATCTGCGCTTAAATTTTTTGCAGCTTCGATCAATTTAGCAAGACAGTAAAGGTGATTGCCAAAGTGGTGGATGGTGGTGGGCAAAAAAAGAAAAAGAAATATACACAACATGGTTATTAAGTACAAAATTCTAAGAGAGTTGTTCACAACTTTGATCCTCAGTGACTCCAATTAATTTTGGTTTTCAATTTAACTAAGGTTGTAATACCAAACAGTTCATTTTCCATAATTAGGAGCTGCTTCATGCCCAGAGTGATTACTTACCCTCCAAAGTTACATTATGTATCCCACATAGGTAAGGAAAAAATGTCTGATATTCCCATGGCGCTTATTGTGATTTCATGCAAAAAAAAAAAAGCATAGAAAATCGGTTTATAATTAAACATATTGACACAAATGAGGATTGTCTTTTTAATTCTTTATTACCTAACATATGGTTAGCTTCAAAAGCCATGTGTCCACAGTGTTTACAATTGGAAGCATAGTGACTAAAAAGAGTGTGATTTACAATAACAAGTGTGTTTTGGACCCCTTAAATTCAGTCTGCCTCAGATCTTTTGGCAATTTAGAAGCAGATGCGCAGCGCCATGAATCTCTGTACTCCATTCTCTCCATGTATATATCTAACCATTTAGACCTTTCAGCAATGAGAAAAGTCCTGCCGATTACCTGACTGGCAATACGACAATTTACATGGCCTGATTTAGTGAGCGAGTAACTTCAGAGAGACTGAGTATTTTTTTAGATTACAATAATATTCTCATTCATAATAATTATGGTTTTCATAAACTGTTTTCCACTGAACATGCTGTTATTGATTTGTATGACAAGTTAGTCCAATTTACTGAGAAAAATAGGCAGGCTATTTGTGTTTTCATGGACTTATCGAAAGCCTTTGACACTCACATGATATTTTGTTATCCAAATTAGAATTTTATGGTATACGTGGCACGCCACTTAAATGGTTCAGAAGTCATTCGACAGACAGAAAACAGTTCACATCAGTCCATTCATTCCATTCTGATCTTGGTGTTTTGACATGTGGAGTACCGCAAGGTTCTATTTTGGTTCCCTTACTTTTTTCATGTACATTAATGACATCATCAACTCTTCATCTTTCTGCCAATTCATTTTATTTGCAGATGATACAACGATTGTTGCATCTCATAAAGACTTTGATTATTTAGTTAAAATACTTAATGATAATATGAATAATACATATGATTGGCTCCTTTGCAACAAACTTTCCTTGAATATAACGAAAACTAAATATATGATATTTAAGAATGCCCAAAATTCACAATTATTTTACGATACTACCACTATTCTCATTAATAAGACTCCAGTAGAACGTTGCAATGTCTTTAACTATTTGGGTGTCTCTTTTGATGAAAACTTGTCATGGGACTTTAAAATTAATTCAGTTAGTAGGAAGGTTGCTTGCAATGTTGGTGTAATTGGTTGTATCAGATTTACAATACCCTAGCGTGTCCTTATAATGTTATATAACGCTTTTATTTTATCACGTTATGTATTGAAATTCTGTATGGGCCTCTAAACACATGTCTAAATTGTCAAAAATCCATTGGTTGCAAAAGCATGCTTTACGCTTTTGTTCTCATTCTGACTACACGGCTCCTTCCCAACCCCTTTTTATACAGTTCAATTTACTTAACGTATTCGATCATGACAAATTCCAAATAGCTCTTATTATGCACCGATTTAAAGTTAATACATTACCAAAGTCTCTTACTGAAATGTTTTCCTTGAACTCTGTCATTCACACCCACGACACAAGAAACTCTAACAATTTTCATTGATGCAAGGTCTCGTTATTTCTCAGTAAACATTCAATTAGGCATCTTGGCCCTGTAATCTGGAATTCATCACCTAATCACCTACAGTCTATTCTCAAATACTTTTAAACGCAAACTAAAACGATACTTGTTTTTTTTTACGGTCCTCGGTAATTTCTTATAATGTTATAATCATGGTACCATGTAAAAGTCTGTATTCAATTTTTAACTAATCAGTTACTGGGTGCTTCAACTAGTCAAGCCCCCATGGCTTTTACTGATGCACCCTTTTCATTTCATTATTATATCTATATTGTACTGTGTATGTTTTATACTTTTGATCTTTTTCTCATCTTTGCCTATGCTGTTACATTGTATAATTTGTTCTCTTGTATGTCTTTAACAGTATAACAAAATGAAATAAAGCAATAAAAGGTAAAGTGGAAAGAGTCTTTTCACCCCTGGTTGAGAGAGCCCTGGGCTATGTGTTGACCAAGGGTTAAGAAATTTTGTTTATACCTGAAACGTGAGCAGGGCCAGCTTAGCCCCTGTGTGGTGCAGCATTAATCAGTGCCTTAATTTCCTGTGTTTCTAAATGACATAATTAGCCAATTCTACTACAATTAAATGGGTTTATGTATGTAAACTGGCGAATACCATGATAAAACTATTGGCAGCATCTATAAAGGTATCTATAAAGGTACACATCCCGTCTAAAAAAAAAGTTGCCGTTTGGATTGCTATGAGCAATTACTCAAGAGCCCATGATTGAATCATTATTGCCGTGATGAACATGTTTCAGCTGGCAATAACTCTTTTAGTCCTAACTGATTCAGTGCGTAACTTCTCATTTATGAAAAAACCATGTCAGAAGACGTATCTCATGGTAGTTAAAAACATGTTTCTGTGTTTCAATGGGGGTAAATTACTGGCCAGCATCACGCAAGCAAACAGTTAATCAAATTGCTGTAATCCCTGGAGTTGGGCCAGGAACTGTCCAACAATTTATGAAAACCTTGATGGATAGTGGTGAACTGTCAACTCGGTGGAAGAAACTGGTCGGAGAAAAATCATGACCGATCCTGATCGGAGATCCCCAAAATGCCATGTGAAATCTCATCTTATTCACAGATTTGATTCTTCCTAGTGGTCATTTAGGCTAATCATTTTAGTTGTTTGTTGGAAACTCGTCTACTGTTCTCACACTCTTGACTGGTAGGACCATGCTTGACCGCCTCTTCTAAAATGTTACACGATGGAGAAAGTTAGGCAGAGGACAAGTTCACTTGTTCTCACTTTTACGTTGCTTCATTTGCTAAAAGTAAACAGAGAGAGTCAAAGATCTGCCACTACTCCACTGTGGACACAATATCCAAGTGTGCAGGAGTTTCAGTCTAAATTTCACTCTCCACTGAATGATTTAAATTAAAAACAGATGACATTTGACAGATGCTAGCACACTTCACAATGGGCCCTCAGACTCAGGTGGAATGCACTGCGCTGGGACAACTGTATGTGACCTTTCTCAAGAGCTGCAAGAAGAGCTGGCTGAAGGGCACAGAAGATGTCAGTATCAGAACGACCAGAAAAATATCTCCATCTCTCTCAGTCACCCCTCTCCCCTTCCTAGAATTCTCTGATGTGATGGAAATCTCCCAGCAAGGATCTGAGGCACAAGACAAGTGGGTCATGAATATAAATGCCAGCTCCACAGCAGGGTCAGCCAGGAGTGAATGGAGGACGTGCTCATTTGTTCTGATAGAATAAGTGCACTGACATTTGGGCTCAGCTGGGAAAGAGAAAAACACTGGCCAGTCTCTTGGAGACTGACAAAACTCGTGCCATGAACATGTCAGAGCTCACTGCCCATCATGTTTACACATTGCTCTATACACCCTGCACCTGCCCTGCAAGTGGGTTTTTTGAGGTTATGTGGCTTCTTTCCATAATGTAAGCAGAGCAGATCAAAATCCTGCTGCATTTGCTCTTTACACTCCCCCACTTTATCTTATCTTCACTTCTGTTTACAGACAGTTTAAATTATTATACTACTGTACTTTTGGTTTCTTCATCAGTGACACATTAATAATGCCTTGATCACTCACTTTTTGTTCTTTTGATCGAGTTAAATTGATTATTATTTTTAAATGGTTAGTTTTGATTAATTTGATTAATTGTATTTAATAGATTTAACTGTTAAATAAAGAACATTCATAAATGATTTGCTTAGAAGAGCCGACCAAGTTAGACAGTTTCTTTGATCTTGCACTCTGAATATTAAACCTTGAAATAACCTAAATAAGTTTCACTAAATAGTTTCACAAACTTACCACTTAAGAGACACAATGCAAGAATAACTTACCAGAACACTAGGAGCAAGGCTACAGCTAGTACAAAATTACTGTGCAATACAGAAGCTAAAACATAATAGAGTACGGAGGTGTCTACATAATGGTGGTGTCAGAGGTAAAAGTTCCCATTCATTTTACCCATAGACTTTTTAAAATATTAATTGTTGAAGTACTGCCTGATGTTTTCAAGCCCCTATCCATTTCAAGATTTTGTATCATGTTTTCGAATTACTACAAATGTTGTTTTTCTAGTCCGTAGTCAACTATGATTTAAATAATTTAATTTTAATCAACATGCTAATCCTCTTAGTAGTCAAAAAAAAAAAACAAACAAAAAACTACATCCCATGATCCTCCTGATTCCCAAACAGAATGTGTTCAAAGAGTTAGGAATTATCCACACCAGCACCTTGCCATATTTGATAGCTGGGCCTGGTGAGACAGCTCATCAGTTAGCTACTCTAAGGTGTACATATTCATGCTTACCTAGCTATATAGTACTAAGTTTTGCAAGTGGCGCCAATTTACATAAATAGCCAAGCATCTTTGGCTAACGTTTGTTAGCATAAAAACTTGGTAGCTGGAGATTGAGCTGATCAGTGTCGTCAATACATAACTGACCTAGCTACGTACCTAATTAATGGCTAGTTGCTTATGTAGCTGTAGTTAATTGCTATTCTCTGTTTTTATTGATTTATATGCATCGAATATAGCTATCTGCACTAATGCACTAGCTAACAATAGCTAGCTTACTCAGGCAGTGAGCTTGTTTGCAGGCTTTGGTAGTTTGCTATCATAATGTTTGCCGCATGTAAATCTCAGCTTGGTAAATGCTTACGGTTCAATGCTAGCTAAGAAGACAATAATGGCTATTTCCTGTTTTCTGTTGACTTCCGTGCACCAAATAGAGATAGTTAGCTAGCTGGGCCATCAAGCTAGTGAGCTAGTTAAGCTAATGAACTTGCTAGCTAGTTATACTTGGTGTATACAGATGCTAACTAAATAACAGTCAGTAACTGTAAACTAACTATGTACTGTTTTCTACCCATTTATATGCACCAACTGTAACTAGCTTGTCTGCTGGCTTAGCTGGTCATATAGTGCATATAACTGCTAGCTGGCTAGTTAAATGGCAAAATAATGGCTATTTACTGTTATCAATTTATTTCTATGCATCACATGTAGCTAGCTAACAGCGGCCTGCTGTGTAATAACTGTGCATGGTTACTGGTTTGTCGGTTTCCTAGAGATAGTCAACGGCAATTTCTGTCACTGTTTGGTTTCCATCAAGTACTTTGAGAATGTTTGCTGAAACTGAGGGACCTCATTCGCCGGGGACTAATCACAGGCTACTCAAGCCTTTGTTTCATGGATACGTAGTTTGCAAAAGTGGACTACAAACTGCAATACAAATGCTAAAGCATAACATTTTCGACATTCAACTACAAATTTGATGTGATCACTTGCATCCTTTAACCACATAGGCTAATCTCAGAGTAAACTGGCTCATAAAATTATGTCAAGTTTGAGTAATGTCAGGAAACGTCCAAAGCCCATTATAAATTTCCATAGGGATTTTACTTCCAACAACAAAAGCTAAATAGCTGTGATGTAGTCACCTCAGTGCTCAATATTGTAGGTAAATGAGCATTCTTCCCACGGCAAGTTCTCCCATGTTACAGAGATTGTGCTTCAGGACCTTGGACAGCGGGCTGGAGCTTGACTGGAGCTGTGATTGTGTCGAGTTCAGGACAGCAGACAGAGGCCAGGAGATCAGGCAGGGACATGGTTGTGACATCAGGAGCATGCAAAAAATGATTAATATTATGTTGTTAATGAATTTGCAGTATGTATGTGACAATATTGGTGCCAAGGTATACACTTTAGTTTCACCTACACTACAGGTCAAAAGTTAGGAGGGAGGATCAAATTTGTACTAAAAAGATCATAGTTTCATTGGCATACTTTGCAACAAAATAAACATGATTATTATATAAAGAGTCACTTATCAGAATACATTTTTACTCAAATTATCAGGTATTTCCTTTTTTTTTTTTTTTTTTTTTTTTTTGCTTAGACTTTGCTTTCTTCAAAGTAACCTCCTCTTGCTTTAACAAAAGCATGGCATATACGTAGCATTTGTTCCACAAGTTTTTTAAGGTATGTGCCAGGAATTGCATCCCAAGCTTTCTTAAGTTCATCAATGAGAGACTGCTGATTTGTGGGATGCACTTTTCTGATAGATTGATCCAATTCATCCCACACAAGCTCAATTGGAGAGAGGTCTGGAGACTGAGGGGGCCAAACCATCTTTCGAAGAACACCTTCCTCCTCTTTTTTGTCTAGATAACCCTGACAGAGCTTGGAAGAATGCTTAGGGTCCTAAGGGAAGAATGCTTTTGACCTATATATGCTTTGCTTCCAAACTTCTGGCCTGTAGTGTGCATCTATAACACTGAAGTCACAGAAATCATACCACTTCCTCAAACTATGGCAGAGGTATAGATAATGTGGAATTAGATAAGAGTAAGAAATTAAATACTGCAAATCTGCAAACTATTCAGGGATTGCAATGAACTCCTCTGCATCTACACCTGAAATCACAGATATCAACATGGAGCAGTAGGCACAGCAGTGATCATGGTAGCCACACGGATCCCAAATATTTTAAAATGATCCCCATTCATTAACTCTGAGACATTCCTGTCGAATTTTCAGCTTTTTCTCAAAGACCAGTGAAAATCAGGCTTCAAAGAGAAGAGAGTTTCCCGATTCCCTGTCTTTTTCTAAGATATTTCTGCTCTGAACATGTTCAGACTGCTGGCGAAGGAGCTGAACTCAGCTTGACAGACGTCTCCTGATTGACACAAGAAAGCCACTGTTCCTCCTCTTTGAAGGGAAAAAAGTGGAAGAAAAATTCCACTTTAAACCAGCCTGAACTAGCCAATGTGGTTTTAGGTGCGTTTTGATGCATATTGGTGGTCAACCAGCAGGTCAGCTGATCTGCATGTTCAGCCTGCTACTCCACAGTCTAATCAGCATCTTACTTTACCAGTTTATCCTGTATTGTCCAGCTGGAGACTGTGCAGACTTGTCAAAAAACTGTTCATTTCCAGAAGTAAGTGGAACTGAACTTGGATCCAGCCTTAATCTGTGCTGAGGATTCCATCCCCGCCCAATCAGAGGGAGTGAACGGGACCCAAAGGTCTAAGGTTACTAGTGGACTCATATGCAAAAAGTTTTGATTCAAACGTGGAAAGGAGGCCTGGGTCACTTACCAACCCCCTAGCCTCAAGGAGGAGACAAGAAAAAATGATCTACTTGAGAGGCAGAATTCATTCTCTCCACATCATGTCACACTGGCAAACTAGCAGTCCATTTTTCCAACAATCACAATATATGAATTGTTTTTTTTTTTTTTTTTTCTCATATGAGCATCCATTCAGAATCAGAAGTTACCAGCAGTTTGCCCACACCTGTAGCCTTTTTCCTTCCATACTGTCACTGACACAATTTGCCTTTTGAAGAACTGAGATTCTCCAAGGCCAAAGACTGAGAGTATGTGCACTGTATGATTGAAGCAAAAAAAAAAACATTGATACAAAACAAAATATTGAGTCAAAAATTATTGGTGTAAACCCCACCTGGAACATTTAGGGTGATTCGCAGATGGCACATTAGTTACTACTTCTTAGGTGTTAGAAATAATCAAGCTATTCATCTGGTGCCCAGAACTGTCAGTCATGTTGATTGGCAGGTTCAGTCTGAGCATAAAGTGCCTAAGAACAGACTTCAGAAACTGTCACTAAGATTCAGAGCTGCAAAGCAGCTGGGGGCAGTAGTGACTTCTGCTCTCAAAGAAAGCTGTGCTGACACGGGCCACTCTCATATGATGAGTGAGACATTGGGTTATTTGCAGTGTGAGGCAGTGGTCAGGGTTACAGTGCTAAGCAGTGGGCAGGGCAGCAATATGGAGCAGTGCTCAGAATAGTACTGGTCAAAACAGCAGAGAAACTGCAGTCAGAGCAGTGGAATAAATTACCTACTAAACACACACATATTGACTATCTGATTCTTTGTCCTTGGGACACTTCAGAAATTGCAAACAGTGCAGCCAATAGCATGTAAAATGATCATAGTTGGATTTCATTAAAGATATTAATCATCATATATTGAGAAATAATAAATAAATTAAAAGGAATCTTCGGGACAATATGAGTTATTTTATTCCCCCACTTCATCATATAAAAATTATGGCTTGACACTAAGTTAATTTTGTGTTTTATTAATCTATAATAAAATCATGACTTTGTAATAAACTATGAGTCATTTTTAGTATATTTCAGGCAGTTAGCTCATGGGTAAATAGTTTACTGTACTGGCTCCCAAAATTTCAGGCCCCAAACCACAGGAGGATGGGTAAGTTTTCAACCAGGGTACAGTGATAGTAGGCAAGCTACACTGACAATGCCATTTCATCTCAGTATAAGTCTTTTGTTTCCTTTTTCTCTTTTAAATAACAATGCTCTTGCATTTGTTTTCTTCATAAGGAAAGGAATAAAACAGAAAAAGTAAGAGGATAGAAAAGGAACACATACTTTATGCTGCCAGAGCAGATGGAACATTATCCTGTTCGAGGGCAGAGCCGTAACTACTGCTGAAGAAAATTAGAACAACAATTGCAGTTCCTTTGTGCGCACTACAAAAAAAAACAAAAAAAAACCCTCCTTTTTTCTTTGGAGAAAATTTGAAAATTTAGACATTTTCTGACTCTGTGGACAAATCTAGAAATTTAAGGTCACGCCTCCAGCCTTCAGACTCACCAGTCTATTAACACCCAGACCGCATTCTTCAGTCCTGCAATCATAACATGCATCTGCTGTTCAATTCCTCTGTGTGGAAGTGTTGAGCTATTTAAGACCGAGCTTCGCACTTAGTCTTTGCGAAGTCTCATAAACCGCATGTCTGTGTAATAGCTCTAGTCTTGTATAGACTTATTCTCCACGTGTCGCGTATTCTAACCCTTGATCTTAGTGCTGTGTTTTGTTAATGTCAGCACTCAACTTTATAATTAAGGAACATTGTTTCCTTTTTCTTTTCTATTTGTAATACATTGTTGCTGTAGCTAAATCTCAGTGCCTGTATTACTAATAGTATCTTCAAAGGAACCTCGTTTCCTCATTTGTCTGCGCCATTTGTCTTAGCACTACTGCCTCACAGCAAGAAGGTTGTAGGTTCGAATCCAGCCTGGTGCCTTTCTGTGTGGAGTTTGCATGTTCGCATGGGTTTCCTTCAGTTTCCTTCTCCGGTTTCCCCCACCCACAAAAACATGCATTACAGGAACAATCCTACCAGTACCCCTGACCAAGGTACTGGCCTCAGAACTGGAGTTGGTCCCTGGGTGCTGCTCTGTGGCTGCCCACTGTTCCTAACTATAGGATGGATCAAATGCAGAGGACAAATTACCCCACAGGGTTCAATAAAGTGTATCTTATCTTATTGTTGCATGTGTGCCTTCATGCTGTGCCTAAGGCATATTGAATACAATCAAGTCTATCCTTGCATGCAAGTCCAGTTCTCAATGTCCTGTCCTCCGTGCAATCATCAGTGTGCGAAACACATCCCTCACCAGAAATGAATCAAAATTATCATTTTTCTAAGAAAAAAGATCATCAAAATACATGTCTAAATGCAAGATTTTTTTTTTTTTTTTTTTTTTTGCAGTGAAGGGAATGAATTTCCTCAAATTCTAGCCTGATCTAGGGTCATATGTAAAGCAATTACACCCTGAAAGAGATCTCATTTAAAAGTGAATTTCCTGGTGCATATCACCCCACCCCCATGTCACAACACCTCACCTACGCCAAGCCTCATAAACTCAGAATATCTACACCTCCACTGATGAGGCCTGCATATATGTAAAAACCAGTCACCCAATGAGCTGCACCAAACATCCAGCTAAGTATCATTCTATTTCTAGGCCACTCTGGGGATATTAACAGAACTGCACATTAACATTACATGCTGCACATTGAAACTGCTTGTGACCCAGGAGTTTCCTCCCTTCATCTTCATATCATTGCACATGGGCTCAACCATGTAATATGTTGCTCTTGGTATGAGAAAGTAGCTTTGGGTCTCTGTCTTGTTTCATCACCAGTAACTTGTCTCCCAGCTCTAGTTTCCCCTCATTCACTGGGGCCTTATTTGAAGTTAATTACATTATTCATGTCTACAGCCTGGAGGCTCCAGCAAAGGATTCTGGGATACAGAACAGATTCAGGTTTTGCTGGGAGGCTGCAAGATAGAACGTGGATTCCTGAGGCAGCTGGAACGGTGCCAGCATGGTGGAAACTGCTCTCGGACCCATTTTTTTGTCTTTCCTTCATAAATTGTGAAAGAAGAAATTGAAGAAGCCCTCCTTTTCTCTTGTAAATAGTGAGTGTGAATGAATCATATAGATGCTGCATTGGTATAAAAATGTAATGCTTTATCAAAGTTGAAAAATAAAGAGTGTTTGCCTCTCTGCTGATTGTATATTATTCAAAATAGCCTCTATGGCAATGATGTAGCTGTAATCTTTCCCCTTAATTCAGGCTATTTCCCTCCTCTCTCTTATGTACAGACACAGATTTTGATACTTTCATTCATCAACACATACCAATGTTACAGTAAAGGATGCAACCAGGCTTTATTCCATATATTTATGGGGATAACTCACTAGATGAATTTGTTGATATTTTGGAATAAAGCCTGGATTTCTGGGCGAATACAACTGCTACACAATTTCGGCAGACATGTTTTTCGGACAAAAAAAACCCAGGTTCAGCTGCATTTATGGCATCACCACCCCGAATAATTAAGCATGTAAAATGGGGGAGAGGATTACATTCTGATTACATTTGAAGCATGTAAATCCATTATCAGTGTGATTAAGTCATTGAGGATTCATGTAAATAGACTATTTGGAATGTAATTAGAATAAATTAATTTGGAATGAATAAAAAGTGGGCCGATAACCACAGGTGGTGACTCTGATATCAGCCAATGACTTTTCGGTGGAAAACTATTGATTGGTTCAAACCAGTCTGTAACTGATTGCTCATAGTAGCACAATATAGTTTGTAGAGTTTGCAAAGACTCATTATCTCATAAATATTACACTTCATATACAACCCCAATTCCGAAATAGTTGGGACGAAGTGTAAATTGCGAATAAAATCAAAATGCAATGACTTTCAGATCACGAGCCAATACGTTATTTGCAATAGAACGTAGATAACATTTCAAATGTTGAAACAGAGACATTTTACATTTTTATCCACAAAATGAGCTCATTTTAAATTTTCTGGCTGCAACAGGTCTCAAAAAAAGTTGGGACACAGGCAAAAAAGGGCTTAAAAAGCAATTAATATATTAGAGAATCAGCTAGAAGAACATTTAGCAAGTAATTACATTAACTGGCATCAGGTGTGTTACATGACTGGCTATAAAAGGGATGTCTTACAGAGGCTGAGTCTCTCAGAAGTAAAAATGGCCAGAGGCACTCCAACCTGTGAAGGCTTGCATAAAAAATTGTGTAATACTTTAAAAACAATGTTACTCATAGTCAAATTGCAAAGGCTTTGAAGGTCTCATCATCGACAGTGCATAACATCATCAAAAGATTCAAAGAAACTGGAAAAATCTCTGTACGTAAGGGACAAGGCCGATGACCTTTACTGGATGCCTGTGATCTTTGAGACCTCAGACGCCACTGCGTCACTCACCGGCATGATGCTGTCATTGGAATTACTAAATGGGCCCAGGAATACTTAAAGAATCCACTGTCTGTAAACAGAGTCCGCCATGCCATCCACAGATGCCACCTAAAACTCTATCATGCAAAAAAGAAACAATTGTTGAGCATGATCCAGAAGCCCTGCCATGTTCTGTAGGCCAAGGCTCATTTAAAACGGACTGTAGCAAAGTGGCAAAGTGTCCTGTGGTCAGAGGAGTCCAAATTTGACATTCTTGTTGGAAATCATGGGCGTCATGTCTTACGGGCTAAAGAGGAGAAAGACCACCCCTCCTGTTATCAGCGTTCAGTTCAAAAGCCAGCATCTCTGATGGTATGGGGATGCATTACTGCATATGGTGTGGGACACTTGCATGTTTTAAAAAGCACCATGAATGCTGAAAGGTATATAAAGGTTTTAGAGCAACATATGCTCCCCTCCAGAGGCCATCTATTCCAAGGAAGGCCTTGTGTATTTCAGCAGGAAAATGCAAAACCACATACTGCAGCTATTACAACAGCATGGCTTCGTAGTAGAAGAGTCCGTGTGCTGAACTGGCCTGCCTGCAGTCCTGGTCTTTCACCGAATGAGAACATTTGGAGCATAATTTAACGAAAAGTCCGTCAAAGGAGACCCAAAACTTTCCAGCAGTTGGAAGCCTGTATTAAACAAGAGTTGGATCAAATTCCAATGGCTAAACTCAAGAAACTTGTCTCCTCAATGCCCATACGCCTCCACTTTGTGTTAAAAAGAAGAGGGGATGCTACACCATGGTAAACAGGCCCCAGTCCTAAATTTTTTGGGACCTGCAGCAGCCATCAAATTTGAAATGAGCTCATTTTGTGGATAAAATTGTTAAATTTTGCAGTTTCAACTTTGCTATGTTATCTCTGTTCTATTGTGAATAAAATACTGGCTGGTGTGATTTGAAAGTCATTGTGTTTTGATTTTATTCACAATTTACACTTTGTCCCAACTATTTCTGAATTGGGGTTGTATTTTAACAGGAGTAGTGATCTTTATCATAACGGACAAATAACCATGCACTATGAAAAGCCTAAAAAGAAATCAATACATCTTTCATTCAGTACTCTTTTCCAAGTTTGCATAGAAAAGCATTTCACATCTACTGGCAAACCATGAAGGAATTTTCAATAACAGCTATAGCTTCAAAGCATTTGCTTGCATTTTGTTTTATGTGAGATAAAACTGATAGGGCATTATAGCATGCAGCAACAGACTTTATGATTACCATTCTGTCACCTCCAGGGAGAAAGATCAGGCAAATCTTTAAATTTACTTTTTGGTTTTTCTCACTGGGATCACGGCATTGAAATTAGCCATTGCCCACAGAGAAATCATTAGCTTAACCAAGTTTGTCAAAAAAATAAATAAATAAATAAATAATTGTGGCTGTAATGGCCGCTGAAGGGCTGCTATGTGGAGATTGGCAGTTTAGCTCCAGGAGAGAACCCCTAGTTCATCTTTGGTGAATAATCAAAGATGAAAGGAACATTTCTGGAAGGACTTCTTTAATGCCCCACAACATTGACCTGACTCAGATGTGTAACATTGTAACCAATGGCATGACTGTACACATCTACATACAAAATGTGCAATATACATAAATGTGCACACAAATGCAGGCATGTGACCATACCAGGATCACTGAATAATTTTCATGGAAATACACCCAAACGAAACTAGAGACGCATGCAGCAGCATGCTCACATGTGCGCGCGCACACACACACACACACACACACACTCAAACACACACACATGTGCACGCGCACGCATGCACACAAGTGATAACTGAGCACTCACACAAACTATGTTCTCTACTGGGAGCATGAGTTGTCTTCTCAGTTCAATGTGAGTAAAACTGTTTTATGTGGGGGGATGACTTAGTATTTGAGTAAATGTGTAGGACTGTTTTCTGCTGATAGGCAATGTGTGAATTGAGGCTATAATAAGTCTGATTTCCACCTTGGACCCAAAACAAACAGCGAGCTTGATCTAGGCAGGGCAAGAACTTTGTGCTAACCCACTGTGTGCTGTGTCTGGCATTCGATAATAAGGAAAATTAAAATTAATAAAACGTAAAAAAAATAAGGAAAAAGTTGGGAATTTTTCTAATTTTAAGGACAGTTGCTATAGTTATGGCCTGAAACAATGAACAAGCAAATCCTATCAGCATGACGTGATCACACCTCTGTGCTGTGAGAAAGTAGAATTGAGTCTTTCAGACAATGCAGATTTGATTATTCTCATCATGAACACAACTCAGCTGTGGGTGTAAGAAAGAACAAAAGCATTGATCATTTGTCTCCATCTTCCATGGTTGTTAGAGTATGGTAAACACATTTTCTTTATCTCCTTTAAAACTCCACTGGCTAATCTTGTTCTGTACATGCAGCATACATGATAGAACACATTCATCTCTTTATGGAAATCTCTATGCCTCTAACAGTTAGATTCCAGTGCCAACTGAGCTTTACTCACCTGACATCTTTGACCAACCAAATCATCAGACAGGCAATTAAGGACGAGTTACTGGATGCTGCTTAGGTGATGGAAAAATTTATTTTTCACACTTCGAAAATTTGTGATATGTCACTTCCAGACAACTACCAAGACAGTTGAATGGAATTTGGATGCTCATTTGGCCGCTAATTAAGCTCTGAATAGGAAATTGAAAGTTTAGCTGTGCTTTGGACCCAATTATCAGGCAAACAAAAGCTGAGAGTTAAAGATAGGAGAGTAGAATAGTAGTGATGAGATGGTGGCAACATCACTAGTTGCCTTAAATATCATGGAAACTACTATTGTGATAATCATCCTGTTGTGTGGAAATCATTGCAACAAAGCATTCCCTGCTCATGCACTGAGGCTCTTGCAGCTGACCTGTGCTATTGTGTTAAACTATGCCATAAATTCCGGGACAAGCAGAACTGCAGCTTGAAACCTTTTAACCTTCCTTGTGCAAAGAGGCCAAAAGTTTGCAAAGTCCATATTAACAACTAATGAGTGAATCATGCAATGGTAGTCAGCAAGAAGCACGAAACCAATGTGGCACCCCTCATTGCTCTGATTACCTCTGCTGTTACTAAAAGGCTTGTATCTATTTTGTTAACCTAAAGTAACCTGGAGAATGTCATATCAGGTCACATACGGATTCATTCGACAGGAAAGACATAGTGAGATTAAATATGAAAAGATTCCTCAGGTCACATCTGTACTGACTTGTCCCCACAGTATACCGAACCTGCCACACATTCTGCAGAGGTCATCAGTGCTCTGACAGTCTCATTGCTCTGGTGTCATTTGAGGACAAATATCCTCCTGGATGGTGATACATTTGAAGACAGAAAGTGATGAAGAAATCAATATCGAAAGAACAAGGAGGGGTTTTGTGCAGGTTGCAGTGAGCCAAGCGTTTTGTCATGACTGCTTCCAAAGCAGCTCAGCAGCTTGTGTGTGTAACTGCGGGAAACAGCACCATTACTGATCACAAGCGATCTGCGGATTTTCCTGAATAACAAAGCCCTTGATGAGGGAATATTTAATGAAGTGGTGCATGTCAATGCAGTTCGTGGAAGCTGACTCAATTCAAGCGCCTGTAAACAAAGAGAAATAAACAAAAATAAAGAAAATTTTAGCCTCACCACTAGGAATAAAGACCCACTTTATGGAGCTCAAGAAAAGGTAGGATAACTTTGGGAGGAATTTTCAGCTAGAGCAATAGCTGATGTCAAGACAAGTCACATTAATTTATACAGCACGTTTAAAAACAGGCAATTCTGACCAAAACGCTGTACAATTTGACTGACAATCTATTTCTTACAAGTGGCAATTATATAATTCATATTATTACTCATCATTAACTCTTTTTGGAACGATACGCAGTTTAGGGATAGAATTTAAATGGTGCAGAGCCAGCAGTGCTCCAGAACTCAGTTATACTATAATATTGCAGCTATTCAATTAAGTATGATGTAGAATAATGTCAATCAACAGAAATTAGAATAAGGCCAAATAATTGAAGTATTAAATAAAAGGGGAAAACTTTCACTTCATAAACTGTCAGAACATTAGTCCCATAACCCAAAACAATAAATATGACCGCCCAACAGATGGGAGCACAAATATTTTTAATAGCTACATTTTATTTTAATTGTCAGCATCATGAGTGCCTTGCATCAAAATTTATGTCAAGAATGATCTTCGCTGTTGAATGATTAATGACAGGCCAGATGCCTCTTTAACACATTAAGGAGTTGCTCCAAGATGCCTATTCAGCTTGTGATGAGGCAACACCATACATCTTTTCACCAAGAAAGTAAATGTAGGAAATTTTGACACTCATTTGTCATGCATCAGAGGTGACTTGGTTTCATTATACTCAGGCAAAACCAGAGCCAAACCTGTGACCTTCAAGGCCCTGACTGTAACAAATATTGCCAGACAGTTTATTTCCGTGAACTGATCTCAGACTAATCTGACAGAACCGAGTGGCTTTTACGAGAATTGAGGGCCTTCCAGTGATTTTGGTGTTGTTGACAATACTTGTGTATTATAGCTCCCCATAAAAATGGTGCATTATTAATATGGATCCCATGTTCAATGCCCAGTACAGCATATTGCACCTTTTGCCACCAAAATGACTGAAATTGAGGCATTATATAAATGTGTTAATCGAAGGTGGTCTCACCACATTATTTCAGTAGAAAATGTATCACACGTTTTGAGCAGAATTCTGGCTGTAGTGGGCATTTCCATCCATAAGTTAGAAATAAAGCCAAATGAAGCTAATTTCAATCTCATACAATCTCTTGGATGGGGCGATGGAGCACCCTCTTATTAGAAGAAAACCCTAATGGGCTGGCAAAGCAAGTTGAAATCGTCCCCCTGCTATCCAATCCACACACCTTGAAAACTCAAGGCAACAACCAAGCTAGACATCTCCTTTGACTCCATTCCTTGGCTGGACTGTCTTGTTATGATCCAGACCTCTCCAGGACTGTATCAGTCCTGGAACCAGAAATCTTGTTACTAACAAGCTTGGCAAAAAGAAAGAAACTTGAAATAGATTAAAAAGAATGTGTTTCCCAATCCCGACAACTGTGACAAGGGCTTGGAAGTTTATTCCAATCAACTAAACCAGAGGCACTCTGAGAGTGCAAACCTCCGCCAAGGCAGCACAGTCGATATCTTGCTGAGTGAACATGGCTCAAAAGAAATTTAAGGGCAGCTTCAGTCCCTAATGCGAGACCAATCAACCCACAAAATTTGAGCAATATCACTGGGACTGAAGTTCAGTTGTCATGTGTCATGAGATTTAAAGATGGCTGCCGTGACGGCCATATTGTTTGACCGATCATGGTCAATATCAATAGGGTCCATTCCTGATGTAACAGCAACCCACCCACAAAATTTCAGAGATATCTGTTCATAACTTTTTGAGTTATCTTGCACACAAATAGAAAGACAGAAAGACAAACAAACCAACACCGACAAAAACATAACCTCGTTGGCGAAGATAACAAGGACAAGTTCATCGGTTTATTACCATCATTAAAGAGATTAACTACCAAAGCTGATAAACTTAAATGAAAAGATGGACCAGAAGTTAACAGCCAAATAGCAAATGCGACAGTCCAGCAACCTGTGAACGCAGGGGTATACATATGCCCACTCCTATGTGAGAACCTGGCTGCAAAATAGCTGGCAGCAAATTAGCGTGAGTGGTAAACCAATCGCAAGACACATGCACCTAATAGACACGTAAGTTGCTGCATAGAAGGAGATGTGAAAGGCATTTGCATGAAAGTTGTAACACAGTCATGAAATGGAGTATTTTATCAGACAAGTCCTGTGAATAAGCAGTGGGTCAGTAACTCTCAGTATATTTCAAAAATACCGTGCTAATCGCACTTAAGACCCCTCGGCTGTGTATGTAAGCCCCTGGTGGGAAAAGTACGAGTCGAAATTGGCTGGAATTCGATAGATAAGTGAAGGATCCATAGACGTACCACCCACCCAAAAATGAGAAACCTAGAAGCAAACCTGAAGGCGCTAGAGCGGTAACGTCATTGAATTTAAAGGTCGGCAGCATTTACGCTATTTGACCTAGAAAATGGTAAAGAATAGGTGAAATGAAAATCACGTCTGTTTTGTGATGAAGGGTGATCCCATGTACCTTCAGTAAAAAATTGAGCATCCTAGCTGAAATTATAAGGAAGTTATGGCAATTTTTCATTTTTCACAATAAGCCCCCTGGTGGCCAAACTAAGAGTTGAAAATGGCCTGAATTCAATAGGTTTGTGAAGCATGCGTAGATGTACCAGCCATCCAAAAATGAGAAACCTAGAAGCAAACCTGAAGGTGCTAGAGCGGTAACGTTGTTGAATTTAAAGATCGGCAGCATTTACGCTATTCAACCTAGAAAACGGTAAAGAATGGGTGAAATGTAAATAGCATCTGATTTTTGATGGAGGATGATCCCATGTGCCTTCAGTAAAAATTTGAGCGTCCTAGCTGAAATAATAAGGTAGTTATGGCAATTTTTTATTTTGCACAATAAGCCCCCTGGTGTCCAAAGTAAGAACCGAAAATGGGCGGAATTTGATAGGTAAGTGAAGGATCCATAGACGTACCACCCATCAAAAAATGAGAAACCTAGAAGCAAACCTGAAGGCGCTAGAGCGGTAACGTTGTTGAATTTAAAGATCGGCAGCGTTTACGCTATTCAACCTAGAAAACGGTAAAGAATAGGTGAAATGTAAATAGCGTCTGACTTGTGATGAAGGATGATCCCATGTACCTTCAGTAAAAATTTGAGCGTCCTAGCTGAAATAATAAGGAAGTTATGGCAATTTTTTATTTTGCACAATAAGCCCCCTGGTGTCCAAAGTAAGAGCCGAAAATGGGTGGAATTTGATAGATAAGTGAAGGATCCATAGACGTACCACCCATCAAAAAATGAGAAACCTAGAAGCAAACCTAAAGGCGCTAGAGCGGTAACGTCGTTGAATTTAAAGATCGGCAGCATTTACACAGAAAATGGAGGAAAATAGGTGAAATCAAAAACGCATCTGCTAAGTGATAAAGGGTGATCCCATGTACCTTCAGTGAAAATTTGAGTGCCCTAGCTCAAATAATAGCCATCCAGAAATAAGAAAGCTTGAAACAAACTTGAAGGCGCTAGAGCGGTAACATCGTCGATGGACAGACGGATGGACAGACGGAAACCGGAAAGACAGACAGACGGACGCTGCAGGGGACGACAATACCCCTCGGCCGTCCGACGTGCCGCCGGCCGAGGGGTTAAAACCACTTTTGTGCTGTGGAAACTGCATTGTGTCAATCTTCTGAAATTCATTTTAAGTTTGTTTAGGGGAAAGGAAGGAGGAATCAATAGTTCCTGAAATGAGGAACAAATGAGATCTTGCCTCCAACTTGCTTGGTTAATTTTTAATTTACTTACAACATTTACAGCTGTAAAGTGAAATTATCATTTGGTCAGTATCTTAACCTACTAATAACCAGTGTCCCATTTTTGGGACGCGGCACATTTTAAGCTCTGTAACAAGTGAATGCGTTACTGTGACTAAGCTGCTGTAGGTTAATCAAGGGAAGTATCTCACATCCAGGAAAAGTGCTTATGAGAGTTGTCTTCCTTTACAACATTGGTGGGGGCGGCCATTTGCATGAATTTCTTGAACCTCTAACAGCACTATGCAACAATCTAAAAGGTGAGTGAGCCATTTTTTTTCCTTTTGGATAGATACACTTTATTGAACCCCGTGGGGTAATTTGTCCTCTGCATTTGACCCATCCTGTAGTTAGGAGCAGTGGGCAGCCACAGAGCAGCACCCGGGGACAAACTTCAGTTCTAAAGCCACTTCCTTAGCCAGGGGTACTGGTAGGAGTGTTCCTATAATGCATGTTTTCTGGGTGGGGGAAACCGGAGTGCCCGGAGGAGACGGGGACACGGGGAGAACATTACAACCATACACAGAAAGGCCCCAGGCTGGATTCGAATCCATGATCCTCTTGCTGTTAGATGGGAGTGCTAGCCACTATGCCACCGTGCCGCCCACACATTTTTATATAACACTAAGGACAAAAATGGGAAATCACAGCATTATTTTAGTAAGTTTTTCTCAGAATGATTATTTTTTTATTAAAGCTTTCAACAATCTGTGTACATTTGTAATGGGCCATACATATTTGGGGTCCTCGATGACAAAAATCTCAATGGCCGTTTCTCAATATGCGTTCTTCTCTGTACTTCTGTTCTTGTGAACTTGAGAAACGTCATCCGTCTGAGACCATGCACTGTCTCAATTCAAAGTTCGCATCTCGACGAGAACGCTTACCAGTCCCGGAAGTGTTCTTGACACGCCCATTTTTCCGAGGATGCATCGGATGGTAACTTTTGTGAACTTGACAGCACGCATATCCCAGAATTCTTTTCGGCATCTAAGCGGGACCGGGATGCCCCTAAGAAGGACTAGAGAAGGCCAGGATCGGTAAAGCTGCCTTCACACTGGACGCGAAACGAAACGCGTGTATTCGCATCTTTGCATTGACTTTGAATGTAATCTGTTGTGCGAAAAATTTATTTTGCGTCCAGTGTGGAAGCGGCTAAAGTCTTTTGTTGTTGCAATATTCGTTCGCTATTTCTTGGCTAAATACTCTTCCGGTAATTTTAAGGCGAGGAACTATTATCTGAGTACATTTGGAATATTGGCTGCTTTACGATGTTTATGTCGAATATGCTCCAATGTTTTCGGAGTAGAGAAACTCCGCAATAGCCGGCGGAACGTAGCTAAGCTAAGCACCTTAACTAGCTTACGCTCACAGACCCCTCTTTCCCCAACAGATAACATTACTGGGGGAAAAAAAAAATACGGATGATGGCGGAGGAAGTCGCGGCTCACTGGCTGGCGTGTTGCCTAATACTAACGAGAACGCATCGTCTCAAACCGTCGACAGCTTTCTGAGTACTCGTAGCCTAGGAAGTGCACTCCTCCTAGAACGACTAGCGAGAATGTTCCTCCCAAGAATGCAAGTCCGTTCTTAGCATTATTGGTATTGAGAAACGACCAATGTTTATTTTTCATTTAACCTATGTGCTAATATGACAGCAGGTGTCACATTTCCTCAGAGGGGCAGGCTGCGAGAGAGGATGGGGCGGCGTGGTTAAGAGGGATGGGATCCCCCCTTTTTTAAATCCAGTGAAACAGAAAATGGCACAGATGAGCCTGAAGGGGATCGCCTCCTGTTTCGCCCGCAGTCCCATTTCACTGAGCAAGCTTAATGATGCTGAAATCCTGAATCAATCAAAGTCTAATGCGCTCCAGCGCCATAAACTCTGCGCTCAAACACACGTTCTAATAAGTCCGTGAGATATTCATCCTTTGACAATTGATGTTCTTAATAAAAAGTTTATCCAGATAAAATATGTTGCTCAACATTAAATATGTGTCTACACTTCACTGTAGCGCAACATCTTAAACCACTGTTCTCAGGCTGTTGAAAAGCACGAGTGTATACACATATACAGTCACAGGCACATGCGCAAAGTCTTGTAGACGTGCACAAACAAACACACTGCTGGAGTATAATGCACATATATGCTGTTCTCATTGTTCATTCTTTTAATAATGAGATCTAACCTCTCTCCAGCCACTAAGCCTCACAGAGGTCCAGAGAGAGAGAGATGCTGCCGGTCACGCAGAGAAAAGACAGTGGGATTGAAGACATAGACTAGTTTAAGATCTGTTTGATTTTCTGCACAGAACTCGATGAAATCTCATGAAAGCTGATCCAATTAGACTGCACCTGAGACCTCAGATCTGCTAATTGAAGTTGAGCACCCCCCACTTCCTGCTATGGTGTTAATTCGTTTCTATCACAGATGAGAAAAGACATGGGGTTTGATCACAAATCCCGTTTTCTTCATTTTATTTGGGAAACCTGTTTTATTCTCTTTCCTACCCTTTTTGTTCTCCACTGTCCCTCTTGCTTTTCCAGATCATATATATGTAGAATATCAGTTGCTCTGACTGATTAGGTTTATATGCAGACAGAGGGACTGTATCTGCAAATTTATGGTACGAATGCAGAGCTGCCATCAGTGGTGCTGTGGATCATGTATTAAAAAAAAAATTAATAAAAAGTGAGAGCACTCACTTAAAAAAGAAAAAAGGACACCCATAGAGGTGCAACTTCCAAAGGTTGGAAAGTCAAGTCTTTTTTTTTTTACTGAAGAGTCTGTATTTTATAAGGTCCATCTGTTATTAACAATGTTTCTATGGTTGACTATTTTTATCTGACAGCTTCAGAGACAGTATTCGGTTGACAAAAAAAAGAGGTGCTTGTTAGGCTGCGGTCATAGGTTCAAATTGGATGCTGCTATCATACATCGTACAAAAAAAATGCTACAACCTCTCTAATACGAATGTCTGCCAAACATTTGTCTACCGATTGTCTGCCAAATCTTGAAACATTTTGTTCTCCAGATGTTTCTGTCATTATATTTTCACAAATTGTCAAAATATGAATAGTACATGCGCTGGCCACAACCCATGTGGCAACATATAAAAATACTTTACATGAAAGGCCTTTTATCTGATGAATTCCAGAGGAAACCCTTTGCCATGCCCTCCCTGGGGCACCATACGTATCGCATCACCTACTAACGCCCCACACTGCCCACCCTCATGCCCAATTTCCACAAGCAAGCAGATCTTCGTCTGCCTTCTGCTTAAATCCTGGTGCCTCAACCACTCCCCACCCCTCCTTCCCCACAGGATTTATCCTGAGTGCCTCCACAAGTGCGGACATGTTCATATCGATCGCACAATTTGCTCTCAGCAAAATCCCCTTTATAGTGCCTAATTGTGTTCCTGATACTGTTTTATCAGAGAACTAGAACACTCATGACTCACTTCCTGGTTCATTTCTCTCTTCTGTTGACGGCTTACAGCTGAAATGCATTCGATTGTCTGTTTTCCCATATTTATTAATAAAAAGACACTTTATACTGAGTGCCGGTGATGTGTTTCTTTCATTTCTCTCTTCTGCCAAACCCTTTTTTCTCAAGAACTCTCTCAGGCAGCTGTAAATTTTTAATCTCTCACTACAGTTCTTTTCAAAGATATGATTCTTTTTAAGTCTTGATCAGTTCTACAAGCCGTCCATCATATGTGTTATAATCTTAGAGCATTTGGGTCCCAGTTTTGCTAAATTTGATCCTTGGCATGTCCTTTGACTTCCTTCCACAGAAAATGAAAACCCTTGTACAGCAGTTTTGCCAAAAATATTCATATGGTTGGGCCGGTATAGAACTAGTTGAACCCAAAAAACCTTGGTGGGAATTCACCATTCAGATGAATTTCAGGTCATTTCAGGTCATTCAGTGGGGAATTTGTGTCTTATGGTTGAGCCAAGATAAAATGATGGAATCAAGATCGCAGCTCTCTGGGAGTTAAACATAACAGCCAATGCCCTTTATCTGTTCTCTCTCACAGCATTAGAGAATCACAAAGAGCCCCATGAAGGAGAATTTTATGTATATACACTACTGGTCAAAAGTTTTAGGACACCCCAATTTTTTCAATTTTTTATTGAAAATCATGCAGTTCCAGTCCAATGAATAGCTTGAAATGGTACAAAGGTAAGTGGTGAAACTGTCAGAAGTTGTAAACAAAAGGTAAGGTTACCCAGTTACAAGGTTACCTTGTACGCCGTCAAGTAGGTGAAAGGATGGTTCCTCAGTGGGTGACATCAACTGTCAAACATGGAGGAGGAAGCGTGATGTCTGGGGCTGTGTTGCTGGATCCAGGGTCAGTGACTTACAGAGTGAAGGGCACCCTGAACCAAAACGGCTACCACAGCATTCTGCAGCGCCATGCAGTACCCTCTGGTATGCACCTAGTTGGTCAGGGGTTCATCCTACAGCAAAATAATGACCCAAAACATAAGTCCAAGCTCTGCCAGAACTACCTTAGGAAAAAAGAACAAGATGGTAAGCTTGAAAACATGGAGTGGCCAGCACAGTCTCCAGACTTCAACCCCATCGAGATGGTTTGGGATGAACTGGACAGAAGAGTGAAAGCAAAGCAACCAACAAGTGCCACACATTTATGGGAACTTCTGCAACAGAGTTGGGAAGAACTTTCTGAAGAATATTTGATTTCTATTGTAGAAAGAATGCCACAAGTGTGTTCAGCCGTTATATCTGCCAGAGGTGGCTACTTTGAATCAAAAGGTTAAAATACATTTCGGTTTATAAATTGATTCCATGATTTCTTTTTTAACTTTGATTGTTCATTTGTTCTATGTCTATGCTTTCATTCCAGAGTACAATGAGACATTTAACTGCATAATTTTCTATTACAAACTGGAAAAATTGGGGTGTCCTAAAACTTTTGACCGGCAGTGTACACAACCTACACAAGATATCTCCCTGCATGCACACACTTACCTGCTGGGTATTGGGGATGGGTGCTTAGCATCAGCTGATATACTGAAATGTGTAGCATGCACTCTCTTCAGTGCAGATTGAAGGTGGGTGATTGGATTTGGGAAGTAGATTGACAATACCGCTTACTGGGTTAATTTATGTAGGTCAGTTCTGTAGTGGCAGCAGCATTTTGATTAAAACCACAAGCTCTGAATCAGATTTGCATTAAGTTGCCCACATAATCACAGTCTCTGCTCCTTCCTTCTTCATTTTCCTTCCTTCATCTTGTCCTGACTGTACGCAGGAATTTTAGTTTTTGTGTTGTTGTGTTCTGTGTTTTTATCTCTAACAATAAATTTGTTGCCCTCTAGTATAAGGATGATTTTCTTCCTTTTCTGATTAATTTTAGATTCATATTTTGATTAATTTATTATTTATAAAATTTTATATCAGGTTATATAATACCATGTATCATTGAGTTATGTAATAGTGATCTCTTGTTTATGTAGTACAACGTATGTAATACAGTATAGTAGTTAGTATTTTATGTATTATGTATTACTAATGTTGTGTCCTTTTTTTTTCTTGTGGACCCCAGGAAGACTAGTTGGTTGCTACGGCACCAGCTAATGGGGATCCTTAATAAAACAGTAAAACTATTTTCAAGCATGTGTCTCTCAGTTAAAGCTGAAATATACGTAACACAAAGCCTGGCATTTCCACTGACCCCTCAACTCATGATTTTTGCATTATCTCATGGAAAAGTTGCCGAGATGTACTGTAAATACAGATGATCTTCAAAAACATCTGCGATTGGAGGAACTTTGAGGATAAGGTATTATCACAATTGTTTAATGGCCTTTTATCTGAGGTACAGGACCACAATATTCATTACTGCTATCCGTCATCCAAAAGGAATATGACAAAATTTGGCTGGAAGTGAAAGACCATAGCCCTTGAGCTGGCCCTTGCACAATAAATAAGAATTTAATGACTGCTTTCGTTGTGAGTTGCTTCTCTCTGACTTGCAGCCTACTGGGGGCTAGGCTGCTCTTTCACCACACACCATCACTGAACTGACAAATCTTAGTCACACAATTAATAAAAAGAAGTAACAACCTGGGCCTCTCGACCCATGATTCCCGCGGGAAGTGATTTATCTCACGGAAACCGCGGCCAAGAATAAAGTGTAGTTGACACTTCTGACCTTTCAGCAGGATGTTGTCCTCATCTTTGGCACTCAGAAATATAATTTATCAATCTAATCTCATTTACTTGCAATTAAATGGAGCTGAAACGGGGAAAGGAAAAGTGGGTGAAGAAAACTTGGAGAACAAGCCAACTTTGTCACCAATATCCCCCGCCACAGTAAGAATGGTCACGGGAGATTCCATATTTCCATTGCAGCACCCATACACCCAGTTCAGAGTGAAGGGCCATAACTCCGTAAAAATAAATGTCTCAGAATCAATTGTCGAACTCATTCAATAGGATCATTAGTAATGGCCAAACACAAAATTTCACCCATGAAGGTGCGATAGTTTCCGAGAAAACTTGTCCCCATTGAACCTGGACGGACGGAATGACGGACGGACGGACGAGCTCCATTCCAATATCCCTGATCCACTTCGTGGCGGGGGATAATGATCAACTTCAAAAGGTGAAACAGTGGAAAGTTAGTAAATGTACTGAGGAGAGAGAATGTTGGGTGTGTAGAAGTGTTCCATATATCCCCTCAAATCCAGGAAAAAAAAAAACAATTCCATGTAAAAGGTGAAGAACATGATTTGCAGTGAAACAATTGAAGTGAATTTTGCAACGAAATCCATTTCAAAGGAAATACTTTTAGGTTCATAATTAGAAAATTAAACGCAGTATACTAAATCCAAAAGTCAATGGAACCTTCCATACACCCATGCACAGAAAACTTGTCCCCATTGCAAATCCCGTACACCTAAGTCAACGAACAGAGTCAAGGGCCATAACTCCATGAAAATAAACTTCTCTGAATCAGTTTTCAAACTCATTTAATATGGTCATTACACTACTGGCCACACACATCCAAAATTTCATCCATCCATACACCAAGTTCACAGTCAAGAGATGCAATAAATTTCTCGCCAATTGTCGAAAAGGGTCATCTTGTCCCCATTGCAAAAAACATCCATACACCAAGTTCAGAGTCAAGGGCCATAACTCCGTAAAAAATAAATTTCTCGGAATCAATTGTCGAACTTATTCAATAGGGTCATTAGTACTGGCCACACGCAAAATTTCACCCACGTAGGTGCAATAGTTTCTGAGAAAACTTGTCCCCATTGCAAATCCCATACACCAAGTCGACGAACAGACACAACCATAACTCCGTTAAAATAAATTTCTCGGAATCAACTGTCAAACTCATTCAATAGGATCATTAGTACTGGTCACCCACAGAATTTCATCCACGTAGGTGCAATAGTTGCTGAGAGAACTTGTCCCCATTGCAACACCCATACACTTAAGTCCACGAACAGAGTCAAGGGCCATAACTCTGTAAAAAAAAAATTCTCGGAATCAATTGACGAACTAATTCAGTGGGGGCATCAGTACTAGCCACAAACAAAATTTAATTCACGTAGGTGCAATGGTTTCCAAGAAAACTTGTCCCCATTGAACCCGGACAGACGGATGAGCGCCATTCCAATATCCCCCGAGCCACTTTGTGGCGGGGGATAAAAAAAGACTGAGCAGAGGAAGAACTGGAACACACTTACACATTCAAACCCAGTTCAATAATGTCAGGGGCACTCCATGCTGATTCAATAAAGGTCCCACCAACTTTGTCTCAGGGTGTGATTAAACTCCCAGCAAATGTGACAAAATATAAGCATTTCAAAAGAACAAATCTCAAACACTAGCTCCCTCCTACATATACTTTTTGAAATATTGAAATTTAAGCAATCAAGGCTTGGGAGAAAATTGACAAAGAATTTATGCCTATGTCCTCTGGGGCCAAGTTCATACATCTCTACTTAACTATGTTTTTAAGATAGCCGCAAACCTGCATTGTGAAACCCACAAATCTACAACTGGCAATATTTCTTTAACATGGGGACAACCATGATACTGAAATATCTCTTTAGATTTTTCTCAGCAGGACACTAGGTGATTTCAGCATGGCTGGGCACCACCTGTGCTGGGAATAGAGCATGCACTGCTTGGTATTTTTTGTTGTATAGAACAAAAATAAATAAATAAATATATAATCCCCAGTATTGGAGCGTGATTGGCTGTCTCGATGTCAGAAAAAAAAATCAGCAGTTGACAGCACGACAACTGTGATGATATTAATTGCGCCAGAAGTAAAGAGATGAAGGTGTCAAGATCTGCTATTTCCAGACACCGGTGTGAAAATGGTCTGATTGGTCGTGTTGCTGGCAACATCGAAAAAAGACTTTGAGTTTGCCTGGAAATTCAAGGATTGGACACCAAGGACTGGAAACAAGTCCTTTGGACCAATGAATCAAAATTCGAAATTTTCTCATCTAAACGCAGAACTTATGTGCGCCATAGAGCTGGAGAATATTTCAACAATGACAGTAAAACATGGAGGTGGTAATATTACGTTTTAGGGGTCAGTCTTCTTGAAAGGAGTCGGTGATCTCATATAAATTGACAGAATCATGGATCAAAAGAAGTATCACAGTATCCTTGCGAGGCACGCATTGCCATCTGGAAAGAGACTGAGCAGTTTGATTTAACTGGGGCTCCTGACATCAGGATGCCAGGGGCCCTCACTACCCACTTACAGCAACTTTAGAAGTTCATTTTATCCAGGGTTCCCAGCAATGGGATGCCAGGGGCCCTTGCTGCCAACCTTAAGGAATCACAGCAAGTCATTTTAACCAGGACTCCTGACACTGGGATGACAGGGGCCCTCACTGCCCACCTACAGTAATCACAGCAACTTGCTTTCACCAGCTCTCCTGGCACCGGGATGCCAGGGCCCCTGGATGCCTTTCCATAGGAATCACAGCAGTTTGTTTGAACCAAGGTTCTTGGCATCGGTATACCACAACCGTTTCTGCCTTCTGAGTCACAGCAGCAGTTCAGTCCCACCAGGGCTCCTGCCACCGGAATGCCAGTGCCCCCCGAGGCAACTTCCAGTCACCACAGAAGTTTCCTGTAACCAAGGCTCCTGATATCGGGTTGGTAAAGCCGCCCTGCTGCCTACTTCCATAGGCCGCAGCAGTTCCCTCAACTGGGGCTTCTGGCACCAAGATGCCAGTGCCCTCTGCTGCGCGCTTCCAATAACTGCAACAGTTTGCAATAGCAGGAGCCACTGCCACTGAGATTTCAGCACCCAATATCTCTACCTCAAATTCCGAAAAGGCGAGTCTTCATCTCTCTCCCTATAAATCAATCTTCTATTAAATCACTTTTGGACCTCATCTTACTACACTGTGCAAGCCGTGCTGAAATTTCTTTCTGGTTAAACCCCCTCACTAACTGAATGGGACCATTTTCTATGACAAAGCACACAAACGACAGTTGAACACCAATGCCACTCCTTTAGATCATTTTTTTGGGGTTTCAATGATGGAAGATGACTTGCAACAGAATATACCTCAGAGATCGTAAGTGTATGCCATTACTTTTCCAGTAATCTACAAAACCTGCCCCATAATGGCTGCAGCCATTTGCTGGGGCTAAAAGCGGTCCTGCATGGCCATCCTCATACCTCAGCCTCACACTCATCAAAATAATTAACAAAATACATTCCATTGCCCCATCTGTCATGCCGTTTACATGCTGTCTAATCTGGCACTCCGTTGCACACCTCCAGTCCGTTGTACCACACCAGTCCAATCCCCATGCACTGCCCAGTCTAGCTGCTGCACTATTGACAACATCCGGTCTATGGCACTACTCCAGTCCAATGCCAAAGTGTTGACTCGTATACACCAATGAAGTCCTCCGGTCTATGGCACCAACCTAGTCCGACGCCCCATTCAGGGCCGCCCCCAAAAGCTGCCTTATTGACCATGTTGGTAATCACAAACTCATACCCTCAGCCAGTCAGGAGGATGGGCTCCTTGCTTTAAGGCTGGTTCCTCCTAAGGTTTCTTCCTGTCTATGCCGCATACAGAGATTTTTCTTGTCACTGTTGCCGCAGGCTTGCTTTACAAGGGGGTTTAGGCCAGGGTTCACTGTAAAGCGCATTGGGACAAATGTTTATGAAATGTGTTATACAAATAAAACTTAATAGAGAAGTTTATTTCATTGATCAATTAATGCACAGCCACCACTGAATCCTCTGGAGACTCTTGCTGAATACGCGCAATTCTGGAAATCTCAAGGCCTAATATTAAAAGACTATTAGCTCAGTCTCCATCCATGGGTTGCGACAACCGGCTATTTGATCCAGGGTCCACCAGCTTTTCTACGACATTCTCCCCCTCTCTGGCCTTTCTCTCGTCCATTACTCAGTACAATCCTTCTGGATCAGAGACATTACTTCAACTTCCTGTAATGGCATCCCAGAACACTTATCATGGGTCAATAGTCACCCCAAACAAATCACCGCTACATCTGCTTCAATCTTAGATTTGTCCAATGTCATCTCAAATGGTACTTTGTCGTGTTCGGGCGCTACGGCGAATTTCCTGTTGTAGCTTCCCCAAACTTGCAGGCGACATAGCAGAGGGTGTCCGTGACAATTCCCTTCTCACATATGAAATCCATTCTTATCAATAAACTTTTGAACAAATCTTGTTGGTGCTGTGGTCCTTGCAAGTGAACTGAAGCCATCTAGAGGTGTTTTAGAAGCAGGACCACACCTCAATCATGATGCATTTGGAACCTCCTGTAAATACACACCGAACCCACTCCTCCCATTTAGCTTTCGTATTATGCGCTCTTATCCTGTTCCTTTTTTCTCTCCCTTTCCTCTCTCCCAGTCCTTTCAGTAGGGTCCTCGGGGATTCGTCATGCCCGGGTAGTAAGGAGAATTCCCTATTGTAGCTTCCCCATCTCACAGGCAACAAAGCAGAAATGCTCCATGACAGTTCCCCTCTCGCATGTCAACCATATTCTCTTCATTAAACTTTTAATCACATCTAGTTGACGATGTGGTCCTTGAAAGTGAAGCGGGGATGTAAAGCGTCAGTAAATTTGTAGCTGGCACGATACAGCAAAATACAGGCATAAGCGGGCAACAGCAGTGGTAACTATATTGCCAATTAAATACACACCAAACACATCCCAATCAACACAAAAACCTGGCAAGCCTTGTTTGGGCCTCCCCTTCTCTAATTAAATTTGTTAAAAAAAAAAAAAGGCTTAATTAAAGTGGAAAACGCCACTCTAAATATCCCATAAGTGTGACACACTATATGTGTAACATGGATTTCCGTGTCATCCCTTCCAATTGATAAATGATGGGGAGGGATTTTTCATATCTGCATGAAAAAATTAACTCTCAGTTGTTCAGAATTAATCGTCTGGAACTGGACTATGAGTCAATGACCCTGGATTTAAAAGCCGGATCAGAGTAAAGTGCATAAATTGCAGTAGCTGCGGAGGAGTCTGCACTGTGGGAATACATTTGCAAATCTCCTCACAAACTCACAGCCACAGGAGAGAGTGCTTTCAAGAAGATCAACTTTAATCGTGACTAAACTGATTTTTCCAATTTGGGAATAAAACTGCCTTCTTTTCAGAGGGAAGGAAGGGGAGATGAAGCCAGAGGAAGATGGGTGGGAGCAGGAGAGATAGCGATGAACAGAAAGGTGTGGAAAGGGAGACAGGCAGCAAAGAGATGTAGAAATGTGTAACTGCTTGAGCAAAGAATAATTTCACACCCTCCATCTCACACTTCGCATCCTCTAATCTGTGCCTACGGGCAGAAGCTTAGCAAGTCAGTCATACCTTGCTTTTAAAAAATGTCAGATAGAATTTTGCCTGTTAGCTCGCAGATGGACAAGAAAATAAGGCTGGTGGGCATTGATTTTTTTTTTCCTAACTTCAACCGTCCTTCACATTGCTCACGAATTTCAACGTTGACCAATGGAAGGGAGAACTGCATTGACCTTCTGTCTAACTGTATGCCAAACAACAACAGTCTCCAAGCAACTCTCATAAACCAATCAAGAATCCTGCCCGACAGCAGTCTACACAATCTAAACCATGGCACTTGGAACAGAAAATTTTGTGAGTTTGATTCAAGACTGGTGTCATAGTTTTGTCTCTGGTGGTTTACTCAATTGTGCTCAGCTTATTTGAATTTCAAATGCCTGTATCATCTTTCCACCAAAACCAAATTTACAAACTGCTTCTAAGGGCCAGTTGTAGGCGTACTTGAACTCTGGTACGACCTGACAAGGGCATAACTACTAGGAGATGCACACAGTATGGGTCTGCTCATCTTCTGGTGCAAGGAAAAGCAGTTCGGCAATCAGTGTAGTGTTCTCAATGGAAAGAAGGACCCGTGCTGTTTTGCAAACCTGTGTGTCTTTATCTCTTAGCCACCTCAATCACTCATTCCAATGTTGTGAAATTTGGTTTCATGCTAAGTATCCACACCTACACAACAGGCATAACTTTGTTCTTCATGGAGCAGAGAGTTAGAGGCTTGTTTTTCTATTCACTGATGAAAGACTCAGAGCTGCCAACATAGTATTTGAGCACACCATAAATTAGACAAAAATAAGTCAACAAGGAGTTGACAAGAGTCCCTGCAGAGTTGAGCCCTTTCAAAAAGCATGCTGCTTGTGTAATTAGTCATTCATATTCAGGATAAGCAATGTGCTGTGATTCACATGCCACTGTGCAAATGTCAGTGCAGATAATTTGTTTACATAATGTTTAAAGTCTTTTCTGTATTTATTAGCTGTGATTTCTATTCCAGATCATTTCGTTGTCATAAGCAATGGCTTTTATTTTATATCTACCCAGTATTCAACTCAGTGCTGTCGATGCCAACTGTCAGAATGAACCTGAGGATTATTCCTTATCCCAGAATCTTCTGGAGGCTCAAACTTTAGCCCGCTGATTGGATTAAATAATTCTACCTCCTGTTCGAGAGTATCTGGGGATACTATGGATCAGTGGTCATTAAGCCGCCCGTCCACTGCTACCTCCTAGATGACATTTCCTCATTGCTCTAGAGCCAACAATTTTTCTCCAATCAATTTCAAACTTGGTGTGCACCTCGCATATAATGCTTGTTTATGAGAACAAAAACTATCGATTTTTGGAAGGAGGATAAACATGATGATATAATAAATATTTTGTTGTTAGATAAAGCCCCATTCTCAGGCCAACTGTGGAGATGGGCTGTGATACAGGGCAATGATCCAGCAGCTTTTCATCTATCCATCTATGATCTAAACTGATTCTTCCTCGCTCAGGTCCTTGGGGAGGCCTATCCCTGCTGACTATGGGCGAAAGACAGGGACACGCGCCAGACAGCTTGCCAATACATTGCGTGGCTCACTCACTATTCCCACACCATTTACTCATACACTTATACCTATGGGCAATTAAAAGTCTCCAATTAGCCTGATATGCATGCATTTGGAGCCCAGCCTCATCCGGACTCATCATATTGTGACGCAACCTGACTGACCGTCGAAATACGACAAAAAAGGAGGCTTTTGGCATCCTTATTTGATGCAAATTTAAAGCATTCCCTACCCATAACCCTTAGCCCAAATCCTACCACTAAACATCAAATAACAATGCCAAAAGCCTCCTTTTTTTGTCTTATATTGTCACATAGTCAGGTAGCGTCGCTATATGACGAGTCGAGATGACAATCTGCTAGCATTTGGACAGTGGGAGGAAACCACTGTAAACTCAGCACAGAAAGGCCCCAGGCCAGATTTGAACCCAAGACCTTCTTGCTGTGAGGAGGTAGAGCTAACCTCTGAATTTTTCTCTGGTTTTTCAATTCTGATTGTTTACAAATTTCAAATAGATGAAACAAATTTGACTTTGTTTTACCCAAAACCAGTGAAGTTGGCACGTTGTGTAAATCGTAAATAAAAACAGAATACAATGATTTGCAAATCCTTTTCAACCTATATTCAATTGAATACACTGCAAAGACAAGTTACTCAATGTTCGAACAGGTAAACTTTGTAATTTTTTGCAAATATTAGCTCATTTGGAATTTGATGCCTGCAACATGTTTCAAAAAAGCTGGCACAAGTGGCAAAAAAGACTGAGAGAGTTGAGGAATGCTCATCAAACACTTATTTGGAACATCCCACAGGTGAACGGGCTAATTGGGAACAGGTGGGTGCCATGATTGGGTATAAAAGCAGCTTCCTGAAATGCTCAGTCATTCACAAACAAGGATGGGGCGAGGGTCACCACTTAGTGAACAAATGCGTGAGCTGATTGTCGAACAGTTTAAAAACAACATTCCTCAACGAGCTATTGCAAGAAATTTAGGGATTTCATCATCTACGGTCCGTAATATTGTCAAAAGGTTCAGAGAATCTGGAGAAATCACTGCACGTAGCGACAAGGCCGAAAACCAACATTGAATGCCCGTGACCTTCGATCCCTCAGGCGGTACTGCATCAAAAACCGACATCAGTGTGTAAAGGACATCACCACATGGGCTCAGGAACACTTCAGAAAACCACTGTCAGTAACTACAGTTCGTCGCTACATCTGCAAGTGCAAGTTAAAACTCTACAATGCAAAGCGAAAGCCATTTATCAACAGCACCCAGAAACGCCGCCGGCTTCGCTGGGCCCAAGCTCATCTAAGATGGACTGATGCAAAGTGGAAAAGTGTTCTGTGGTCTGACGAGTCCACATTTCAAATTGTTTTTGGAAACTGTGGACGTCGTGTCCTCCGGACCAAAGAGGAAAAGAACCATCCGGATGGTTATAGGCGCAAAGTTCAAAAGCCAGCATCTGTGATGGTATGGGGGTGTATTAGTGCCCAAGGCATGGGCAACTTACACATATGTGAAGGCACCATTAATGCTGAAAGGTACATACAGGTTTTGGAGCAACATATGTTGCCATCCAAGCAACGCCTTTTTCATGGACGCCCTGCTTATTTCAGCAAGACAATGCCAAGCCACATTCTGCACGTGTTACAACAGCATGGCTCCGTAGTAAAAGAGTGCGGGTACTAGACTGGCCTGCCTGTAGTCCAGACCTGTCTCCCATTGAAAATGTGTGGCGCATTATGAAGCGTAAAATACGACAACGGAGACCCCGGACTGTTGAACAACTTAAGCTGTACATCAAGCAAGAATGGGAAAGAGTTCCACCTGAAAAGCTTCAAAATTGGTCTCCTCAGTTCCCAAACGTTTACTGAGTGTCGTTAAAAGGAAAGGTGATGTAACACAGTGGTAAAAAAGCCCCTCTGCCAACTTTTTTGCAATGTGTTGCTGCCTTTAAATTCTAAGTTAATGATTATTTGCAAAAAAAAATAAAGTTTCTCAGTTTGAACATTAAACATCTTGTCTTTGCAGTGTATTCAATTGAATATAAGTTGAAAAGGATTTGCAAATCATTGTATTCTGTTTTTATCTACGATTTACATAACGTGCCAACTTCACTGGTTTTGTAACATAATGTACAATGTTTTTTTTCCATGGTAGAACAAATTTTGGGCCAATAAGTTCCTGGGTCTGGGCCCATAATGCTATTGTGTGGTGCCACCACTGTATGTGGGTGCAACAAAAGGTATCAATGAAAATGGAAAGGGCTCATGTTGTACAATCTACAGTATGCTTAATAACCTTATAACTTCTTACTGTTATCACGATTGTTTTTCACTGATATAAGTACCTTGAAGTAAAGTTCCAGGTAGTTCACGGGGATAAAAGTGTGGCTGCGGAGAGTGACTTTTCTATTTTAACATTTACAAACATTTTATCATTATGTCATACCAGGTCTGCTAGTAGAGGATTGGGTCCTGCTCCATAGTAAGGTTCCTCCGGAGATTCATCCCCTAGGAGTGCTTTTTCTTGCCAACATTTAAGGGTGTTTCACCCTCACCTGCTTCGTCATCGGACTATAGGTAATTTGGCAGCTCTTGTTGTCACTGAAATGTGTCCTCCAAAAGGCAAAAGGTATCATCAAAATCATGTCCTTAGCAGTGCATTTACATTAATGCAATCAGGACGGCGTTATGTGCAGCCTCCCAGGAGGATGAACCGTTATTCATAGTCATTTGTTCCCTTTGCCATCACGCTGTTGAACGCAGAGCTAACTTGAAATTTGCATGATCAACTGATCATGCTTTTTAACTGTAATGTGCATTTTGGCTTTGTTTATTTATTATGTATTATTTATTAGTTTTTGGGCAGCTTTTATTCCATTTATTCCTTTTATACCATTATTCTTGTTTTTATTCTACAACTCCAATTCCGAAATAGTTGGGACAAAGTGTAAATTATGAATAAAATCAAAATGCAATGACACCATTGTCACTGTCACACACACCAGCCAGTATTTTATTCACAATAGAACAAAGATAACATAGCAAATGTTGAAACTGAGAAATTTTACACTTTTATCTACAAAATGAGCTCATTTCAAATTTGATGGCTGCTACCGGTCTCAAAAAAGTTGGGACAGGGGCCTGTTTACCATGGTGTCTGTTTACACAGAGTGGAGGTGTCTGGGCATTGAGGAGACAAGTTTCTTGAGTTTAGCCATTGGAATTTGATCCCACTCTTGTTTAATACAGGCTTCCAGCTGCTGGAGAGTTTTGGGTCTCCTTTGACGGACTTTTCGTTTAATTATGCGCCAAATGTTCTCAATCGGTGAAAGATCAGGACTGCAGGCAGGCCAGTTACGCACACGGACTCTTCTACTACTAAGCTATGCTGTTGTAATAAATGCAGTATGTGGTTTTGCATTGTCCTGCTGAAATACACAAGGCCTTCCTGGAATAGATGTCGTCTGGAGGGAAGCATATGTTGCTCTAAAACCTTTATATACCTTTCAGCATTCATGGTGCTTTTTAAAACATGCAAGTGTCCCACACCATATGCACTAATGCACCCTCATATCATCAAAGATGCTGGCTTTTGAACTGAATGCTGATAACAGGAGGGGTGGTCTTTCTCCTGTTTACCCCGGAGGACACGACACCCATGATTTCCAACAATAATGTCAAATTTGGACTTGTCTGACCACAGGACACTTTGCCGCTTTGCTGCAGTCCATTTTAAATGAGCCTTGGCCCACAGAACACGGCGGCGCTTCTGGATCATGCTGAACAATGTCTTCCTTTTTGCATGATTGAGTTTTAGGTGGCATCTGTGGATGGCACGGCGGACTGTGTTTACAGACAGTGGTTTCTTGAAGTATTCCTGGGCCCATTTAGTAATGTCAATGACAGAATCATGCCGGTGAGTGACGCAGTGGCGTCTGAGGGCGTGAAGATCACGGGCATCCAGTAAAGGTCTTCGGCCTTGTCCCTTACGCACAGAGATTTTTCCAGTTTCTCTGAATCTTTTGATGATGTTATGCACTGTCATGATGATGAGACCTTCAAAGCCTTTGCAATTTGACGTTGAGGAACATTGTTTTTAAAGTATTCCACAATTTTTTTTACACAAGCCTTCACAGGTTGGAGAGCCTCTGGCCATCTTTATTTCTGAGAGACTCAGCCTCTCTAAGACATCCCTTTTATAGCCAATCATGTTACATACCTGATTCCAGTTAATGTAATTGCTTGCTAAATGTTCTTTCAGCTGATTCTCTTATATATTAATTGCTTTTTTAGCCCTTTTTCGCCTGTGTCCCAACTTTTCTGAGACCTGTTGCAGCCAGAAAACTTGAAATAAGCTCATTCTGTGGATAAAAATGTAAACTGTCTCAGTTTCAACATTTGAAATGTTATCTATGTTCTATTGTTTATAACATATTGGCTCGTGATCTGAAAGTCATTGCATTTTGTTATTATTCGCAATTTACACTTCGTCCCAACTATTTCGGAATTGGGGTTGTATTTCTGCCTTATATTATCTGCACTTAGATTTTTTTTTTTTTTAGAATATTGCTTTCAGTATATATTTCTGCTCTCTGCCTTGTCTCTTGTTTTTTCTCCCATATGCCTTGTGGTGTTCCTTTTGACACTTTAAATGATGTGAATAGATGGTTGTATGTGGTTGGCAGACTGTAGAAACTGAATTGCCCTCCAGGGATGAATAAAGTTTTTGGTATCTGTATCTGTATCACTGAATTTTATCTAATGATATAGCGTTATGGTTAAGTGCAATCCCCAATTAATTAGTGAACAACAATGTCTTGACAGCATTTCAGCTGAAACATTTTTAATCAATTTGAAATGGGAAACCATTCTTTACCTAAAATGAGAACAAGATCGGGGATCAATTCCTCTCCTTTTCTCTCTTAACTCTGCCGGAGTCATTCCTTGAAAAGAAGCCGGAAATCTTGTCATCTGTTTGGAGTATGTTTCTACCAATCACAATGTTTAAGTTAGTCGAAGGAGTCAAGCTTGAAGAAAAGAGCACAGCTGCGGTCTGATGGCAGAAAATGATGCATCCGCCCAGTTGTCAACTATTACCTGAGAACTTCCATACACAAAATGTGTTTTGTGTTGACTTTTGTTCAGCATATCAAGACAGTTTAAGTGATTTTGGAATATTTATGGTGTTGTGTGCCATATGGAGGGCTTGCTATGATGATCCTTGGCATATTAAATATAGCACTCTCTGAAAGTTAATCTCCAAAACCATCTGTCTGGAAAATATCCGTTTGAAAATGTGAATAATGCATAGGAAAGATTCAAAGATGAAAGATTTTAATTGCAATAAAACCAAGCGAGTAAAAAAAGCAGGAGAATTTACAATTTCCTTCAGTCTCAATTCTGCCAAGAGCTCCAGCCCATCGTCTAAAGCTGTCTTTCAGACATAAGACCTATTTTACTCTCAGACAGGCCTTCAGTTCATTTCCCCTCCGTGCATGTCCAGTATGTGCCTGCGAACAGCAGACTTACAATACTTACAAGACTTACTTTGCACTTACAATACAAAACTCCTCAGAAAACTAACTTTCTCTCACCGCAGTGATGAAATGCAGTGTAGTTAAATGAGCTGTCCTCTAGCCCCCTTCTATCTACAGTGAAACTGACAGCAGTTGATGCCCTTCTCACATTTGGGGAAAATCACACGGGCCTTTCGCAAAACTGCTGCTGCCCTCCCCCAGAGCATAATACAGTATTGAGTCTTATACTCAAAGCTTCACAATCTTTTGAGTTCTCTCCACCCACCCCACAACACAGCCGCCTTTTCACCCCCCAGAAACAGTTTAACAGTCGCTGAGCCTCTCCTGAGAGAGCTGATCTGGATGAAATGTATTTAAATATGTCAACTGCCTTTAGAGGCACTTTATCAATACTTAACCGCCTCTGCGTTACATTCACACTGGATAGAGCCAGTGAGATTAGCACAGCTGGATAAAACTCAGTGTATGCGTGGGCAAGAACGTGCAGACAGGCACATATGCATACACACAGATGCCTGGAGTTAACAGTATCAGACTCAGTTGGCAGCTGTGCGGAGACTTGCTCTCTAAAACTGTGCCAGGTGTATTTCTGCAGTGCAAATAAAAATTTCTTTAGAAGGGAAAAAAAATATTCCTCAGAAAAAATAAATTGCGCAAATAGCCATTGCAATGATGCATATAATTTGAAAAAACTTTTTAAATTTTAAATAGATGATAAAAATATGGAAGGATAAGCACTGAAAAAAACGCAGTTGCGATAATTATAGTAGTGTGCACAATAATTAGACAACAGAACCTCTTAAGTGATGGGATATAAAATTATTTGTTCTTTCAATGACTGTCTCTGTGTATGAGTGCAACTCTTCTTTGATCTCTGGCTATAAGACAGGTCTCTCTGACACCTCCATAATGAGTTCTTTCTGTCCTGACTATCAGAATGACAGTATCATAAGAAGAAATCAACATCCCCGTGACGTGGGATCAGCCAATTAAACAGTATGACAGATTCAGGCCCAAGCACTCTCGTGTGCTGGAAAACAGATACGTCCTACTCAGAGAAATACCTGTGCTCCGAGCCCAGTCTCATCCCGACGCGTTATATGTTGACGCTACCTGACCAAGCGTCGATATACGTGGCAAAAGGTCACTTTTAGCGTCCTTTATTGACGCCAGTGTAAAACGAACCCTAACCCCTAACCCCTACCACCTAACCCCTAACCCGAACCCAAACCCTAACTCTCAAATAATGACGACAAAAGCTTCCTTCTGCCTTGTATATCGACGCTTGGTCAGGTAGCGTCAATATATGACGAGTCCGGATGAGAATGTGTCGGTGCTCCCTGCTGAAAAACCCATAAAGTTGCTCTTCCGAACTTTCTGGAGCACCAGTGATAGACTGACCATAAGCTGCTGAAAAAGGGCTTATTCTTTCCTTTATTTATTCTGTCCTATTGTGTCATTTTTTCTTTTTGCTGAAATCTCATGACAGGTGCACAATATCTGTCTAGCAGGTAAACCTTGATGTGGGACTATGGAGAGAAATTTGCTGGCTCATGGTACGAATGGTGACAGGGAAGGAGGGAATGAAGGACAATATGAAAGGGAATAGAGAATGGCGAGCAAGATGGATTTTTTAATGAGTTTTGAGGAAACAGAGGTGTGGAAGGTCGCCAAGATTGGTAAAGATGTACAAGCTCAAGAAAGGAACATTGTATTGTAACTGCACAGATAGTTCCTCTCATTGACTCATGCCGTGTTCATTATATTCCAGTGCATTTACCAGACGTGAGTTAATATGCCCCGACAGTGAACAACCTCCTGTGTGAGCTCTCACTGTTTTAATGACAATCAAATTGAATGATTACATTTTCCTGCATTACTTGAGCACTTTCAAAACACAGCAAGAATTCCGATCAAATAAAGTGTACTAATACGATATTAACATACAACCATTTGTTTACAGGAGAGAATTATTATAATGCCTGCGAACGTAATTCAGTCGGTGAACTTGTGTAAATTGTTAATTGCAGTATTAACAGAAAAATGCATGGATGGTTTGATGAGTTGCCTCTGGTCCTGACAAACCCTGTTGAGCTTGACTGAGCAAAGAGTGTCAGGATACACCCCCTCCCCCCAGGGCTGGATGCATGGGTGGAGGCATTATTCACAGCAAAGGCAGGAGAGCAGTTTAAACAGCCCACCTTGGAGCAGAGCAGTAGCAGATATGAATTAATAGAAGTGTTTATGCGAATTTGGCAAGTTTTGAATTGTTCTTTGTTCAGAAAACTATACTGAGCAAAAAAAGGAAACGCAAGGTAGCAAATTGGTTAATGTACTCGCACATTCACCTAGTCGAACTGACTACAAAACAGAGAAATGTTTGAAGAAATGAGTGGAAATGTGCATGTTGTAATAGTAAATCAGAGTTTTATAATAATTACACACATTCTTAGTTTCCGGTCAGTCTTGTATAAACTTGTGTTTCTTTTGTTGCTCAGTATATGTCTTACTACAGCCATCTAACTGATGTATAAGTAGTTAATAAAAGGATTTACACGTGGATTTATCCTTTGTCCGGCATCTTAGCTGTGACCTTGACACATTATGCTGTCTGCTGAGCTGAAGCAGATGACAGCTGGGGGTTTCATAATATTAACCAGAAAACATCACCCCCCTCCCCCCCTTTTTTGTGATTTTGTGTTGGCTTAGCATCAGCTACCATGCGGCCATTCCCAAGCAATATAAGACAAGGTAAACACGAAGAAATGAAAAAAAATCAACGTGACACTCAGTGGGGTAACTACCGTATATGCAAGTAATGCTGCTGCATTGGGGCCCACGGCTGATGGGGGCCCGGACGGACAAGCCCTGCTCAGCAAAATTACTGCTAAGCGCAATAAGTTCCACTAATTAACTCTTAGCGATATACTTTTTAGCAGCAGTGCTAGAAACTACTTACGAAGAAGCAAGCTTGTTTGTATTAATAGTACTCAATAAACTAAGCTGTCTGCATCATGGTGTCACACATGAACTTGATGTTATGCTCTAAATAGATGACAATGCCACTGCATAACGGTTTTACATAAACAACCGTTTATTTTATTGACTCATACCCGTGTTACGTTTCTACATCAAGTTTAAGATAGGAAATAATAGAGGATTTGAAGTTCAAGAATGTGAAATTGTTCCCACGTGGAATGCTGGGTTATAGCAATTACTAACATGCCTGACAATCCCTGTGACTGTTGCAGCTGCTGAATGATGCTGAATTAAAACTAATTAAATCCTACCTGAGGAGCTCAATGGGACAGACTCCGCTGTCTAGACTGGCCACCCTGTCAATAGAGAGTGCCCAGGCCTGCCAACTGGATTTAAAGGATTTGGTAAACGAATTTGCACAGCGAAAAGCCTGGAGAATATCCCTTTAATGTAAGTAAAACTTATTTATCATGTATTTGACTTACAAAAAACCAAACGTGTGCTTTGGGTTTTTATGGCCCATGTGCAGACATGACTATTGTTCTTACAGTGGGGGCATGATGTCACATTTTATATTGGTCATGTATTTCACCATTGCTGGTTGTTTTCAAGCTGTATTCTGTTGCTTCTTTAGTTTGCTGCTGACATTACGTTATGTTACATCTGATTTTGATATTGTGAGATTGAGCAAGATGCTGGTGAGCACCGCACAAGGCCACTGATGGTTAATATATGGAATTATCATGTTTTATTCACTTGACATGTAAAAAACTTGAGGACAGCCCCGCCTGAGCATAGAGATATATAATAGAACCAGAGAGAATGAGGAAGTACCTTTGCTTCAGCCAGTTAGCATGTTAGCTTCCTGCTTCTGCGTTTCCCACAGGAGACAATTTTGTGGCCAACGATGCGGCGGCTCCATAGACACCAATTGAAAAGTGTGTTTTTTTCCTTGCCAAATAAAGCGAAAACAATAGAAAATGTATTCGGCAATCCTTCATTATTTTGCTCTTTGTCTGACGCAACTGTTCGATGTTTTCAAGAGGGCCTGTAAAATAAGAACTGATACGTAGAGCTTGATGACAGCTTGTGCACGAGTTTGGTTGTCAAGCTGTTGCTCTGGCTCCAGCAGTTCAACGAAAAGAGTGAAAAGTGCGTGCGCGTTCCAGATTAACAGCGCTGCTCATCATTTCCCCTCAAAACATTCGCCAATCTGCACAGCCGACACACTTTCTTGGCCATTTGTGCTGTGTAATCAGACTGGCAATCTTATGAAATGGTGCCAAAATAAGCACCCATGGAACGCCATTTTTATAGATGGCGTTGGTCAATTCTGTACTTCCTGGGCTGAGGTATCTAGCCTAGCATCTCCCATTGAAAGTAATGGGGGTGGTGCTTCCTTGCTCTCTCCAGTTCTATTATATTACATCCATGTGCCTGAGCTTTCAGGTGTTGTCTACAGAGTCGTAAACAAACAGAAACACGTATCTGAAACAGTCACCAACGTTCATGATGTATGTTTATGACATTAAAACATCAAAATTTACTCTAACTAAATTTTGTGTGAGAACAAGCCTGTTATATTATAACAGAACGTTTTATACTTAAGGGAGTGAGAGGCATGAGGGAGGCAGGTCGCATACTGACTTGCTGGCAGAAAATTATGATGCCTCTTGACTGACAGGGCCTGCCTTGGCCATTTTGCATCGAGGCCCGGAGCCGACTCGTTACGCCACTAGTGACACTATCGTTAGCTCCTGGATAATCTATTTGTGAATTAGGGACTGGTCATCTATGCCAAGATCACATTCTTAACACCTGTGGTTGTGCTGATGGCAAATTGATTGTTTGATTGATTAGTGAGTAAAGCTGAAGTCTCATCACAACTCTCCTCTCTAAGCTTTACTTATCCAGGAGTAAAAAAAATCACTTTTCAGTGATCATACCTTATATTATAAGGAAGTTATCAATTAGTCACCCATGTGAAAAGTCATTGGTGCTTCCAAAACTTCGAGATATTTTTTGCCAACCCTGCAACAAAAGGCTTCAGATAGCTGCAAATTGATCTTTGAAATCACTGTGTTGGAAATTTAGTGCAGACCTCTCAACATGAATTGCTTTGTTTAAGCCACATTGAAGGGTTTTCCACCATGAACTGCATGCTTACGGTCAAACCATGGGGGGCTTCAAGAAAAAAATCTAGACTATGCCACTCGATATTTTCATTTTGTTTCTTTTGCGCCATTGAGAGGTAGGCTTGCTCGTGTGTGGGATCACAGTCTTGCTGCATAGCCAAAGTGCACATTTTCTTTAGATCACAGGCTGATGAATATATGGTTAGTCTGAAATAGAATGGGCTGGAACATTTAGCATTAGATATTCATCCAAAGCAGGAGTGGGATGTCCACGAGGGAGAATACAGCCCACAGGTTCTGGCTCAAGTTGACGCATATCTGTTTCAGCCCTGTTTCTGCTACTTGATTTGTCTGGGTAAGCATTCAAATAATAAGGAACTGCAACGTGTACAACGCATATTCAGCTAATCTTGAAACGGAACAAATGAATAAACATATTTTTAAGTCGACTGGCAATTTGTATGTGGTTTATTTTCACAGAACTATCTCAAACACATTAATACTTAAACAGGGAAGACAGTAAAATGTATTTTACATTGAAACCGTAATCTAAAGAGATGTCTCAGCAGAGTGCTATTTTTGTTCTTCAAAGCCTAATAAATCATTCTCGCTAATCTTCAGACACTACACTCTCGGATCTGAGTGTGTGCATGTGTGTCCAAATTGGATGTCTTATTGACTTGACTCATCTGAATCACATAATTTGACTCCTCTCAAATAACTGAAATACCCACTGTTCATTCACGCCAATGGTGGCCTTAATTGCAAACGATACCCCAGCAGGGTACAACCATCCTGCCCTGCTCCACACCCCTATCCAGAGCCCTCGACCCTCCTTCTCCTGTTATTTGGTAAGGAGACTGGAAAACACTGATCTTCCTCAGCTTTTGAGCTTCGCATTACATTAAACTCAGCATTAAGAGGGGGCCACCGACACCGTGTGACCTTGATCTGTGGCCTCATAGGCCCCGTTTACTCCTGCTATTAAAATGCGTTTTTTTTGATTGAACTGCAATCGGATAGCGTTTCACCACATACATTTACACCTGGTATTAATATGCGTCTCCAGCGTCCACATTATGATCCGTCCTGCTGACGTCACATCCTTCGTCTCCCCTCTCTTAAAGTGGTGCGTCTCATTTACCAGTTTTTACGGTAAGCAAGATGCACCCTTTAATTCAATATTTTTCCCTTAAAAATGCATTGTGTCTTATAAACCTGTGCATCCTATGCGCCAGTAAAATGCTGCGAGAGGTAAAGGAGGATCTTCCAATGTGTACCCATGAGAGGGCGCTGTGAGCTAGACCTTGCTCACGTGTCCAAGAGCTTGGTATTCAGTCTCTTGGCCTCTTAAGAGCTAGAAGCTGTGTAGCCCACTGCAACATAGCGAAAACGTCTAGAAAGAGCGAAAAAGCTGCACAAAAAAACTTCACGTCATATACTGAGCTGAACAAAATGGAATCGCCATTCTGTTTAAAGTAAATTAAAATAGTTTGAAACAACTTGTTTACACATTTTTATAAATGAATAGCTACCATAACACAGTCTTTGAGACCACTTTTACCAACGGGACACCCTACAAAATATACTGCCTCTTACATACCAATGCGACTTATCTACTGAGTTTTACTGTAGGTGTTTCCGCCCACGGAGTTGTTGTATCCAGATTGGAGACCATTTGCATCTATACTTATGTTCAAAGTGGCTAGAATCCGTCCCTGACCACCTTCAGAAGTGGTTTGAAAGATCGGATCACAATCCGTCCTCAATGTGTCTTGAGTGCAGTTACACCTGTACTTTCATGTGGTCAAGTGCTATCCAACTAATCTGATCACAAAAAAGCATTTTAATGCCAGGTGTAAACTAGGCCATAGACTGAAACACTAAAAAATAGTTACAATAACAACTAAGCCACTTGGTCTGTATTTGTTCAACTGGGAGTGCTTAGTTTTTATCTTTTAGACTATTCAATTTAGGATCTTTTCTTTGGCTGTGCTCTCCCAGCAAACCATCTGGGGTGGCAACCTATTAAAGCCCTGTTATGGGAAATGGCAGCAATGTTATAAAAATTGTTATTTTCTTGTCGCAAGCTGCAGCGTGGGAGCACAAAGTGGAAACACAGCTCAGAGGCAGTATTGCAAAACTCAACACCTCCATTTTAGTGTCATCAAGGCCCTGTCAGTGGTAGTCAGCACACAATACAAGTTTGCATGCCAACAAGAAATAAGTGCTGGAAACCACACTAGCTAAATGCTTTACTTTTTACGTTTCATTGTGGGTTTTGTGCCAGTCAAAGCTAAGCAGCTGAGGCTTGCTTTCAGCTTAAATGCTAGCTATGGGTCCCATTAAAAGACAAAACAGCCTTATATATATTTATAAAAAAAAGATATACAAATACACAATAGAAAAAATATTAATGAACAGCCCCTTAGAAAAGATTCAATGCCATATAAAGTGCAGCATTATACAGTACAAGATAAAAAGAAAAAAAATACTGTAAATACATTTCAAAAATGTATTGTCCCAATAAAACAGTCTAGGTTCCCCATTACAAGTAAAAGACATGGAAGACCTTCTAAATATTCATACATTTATCTTCCATACACACAACAATGCCTCCTCCACTGACCTACCTCTCAAAATAATTACATGTCCTCCATCATTTTTGCATATGCAAAATTCCCTCAATGTGGTCTAATACAAATTGGCACTTGTGATGTTTTTTTTCTTTTTTGTGTAATCCAAATGGCTATCTTACCCTCTCCAAATATTAAATTCAGGTCATTCCATTAAAAAAAAAAAAAAATCAATCAGTGTTTCCCACTTGACCCCTTCAGAATCAGCCCTGTCCTTCAAGGGCTGAAAACTCAGAAAATATTCATAGTATGAAACTTAAGTTTTGCATGACTTCATTAAATAAACTGAAGTCGTTATGGTTTTTTTTTTCATTCGTTTCATTTATTTACCATAATGACATAATGAGTCACAGATATGGAACTTACATTCAGTATGGCGGACACAAAGCTCAATAGAGCTTGTTCTATTGTACAAAAGCTGATTCTGAGGAGGTCAAGTGGGAACGTTTTTCAGAAGTAGTTGATTTTTTATGGAATGACTCATTAGCAAAACAGCATTCCCATCTGTGTGCATACAAGTTATCAGGATTAAACAGGAAAATCTTAAATGAAAAAGGCTCAACCCTCCAGACATCTTCATCGACAAAGAAGAACAATTTAAACATGTTAGTCCAGGAAAATCAGTGAAAATATGACATGTTGTCAGAATTCCTGGGCTCCCCCACTGTACCACAGGTCTCAATGTGTTCAGTGTGCACTTGATGCTATCATCTCACAGATAATCTTCCACTCAAGATGTCCTTCTCTTTTTGGGTATGGCTGCTTATTAAACCCCATCCAGGTCCCCTTTGATTGGCTCTAACTACTATGAATCTCCCTCCACCTGCTTTGTTTTGCTTTTTCATTTTAATTTAATGTAAGGTTTGCAACTCCTCACATAACAGACGGATGAATTTTTTTTTCCTGACATTCTCAAAGTTTCCCATGACAAGCGATTAAAATGACTGTACCTGGCCTCCCACCCTCTGCCACTCTCCCACTTCAGCAGACACCTGCAACTCAAGGAACAGAAGCTTAAGAGCCATTCCACGAGAGATTGACATTCGGTGCGCAGGTGACCCTCTGGAATTGAATGAAACTTGGTACATAGGTAGATATGGGTGTCTCACACAAAAAGCCAAATTTTTAGGTCCGTATTCCACTTTGCCTGCCGATAGCGCCACCTGAAAGCCACTTAAGTGGCTAAGTTTTGCTGTTGACACCACATTTTACATCAACTGTCATGCCTTAAGGGTACACAGTACCAGATGTGTTATACTTTTATCATGACCTGTGACACTTCAAGTCTGATTAGACTTCAGCACCACATCAGCGCCAAGCTGGGTAACTACGTTTTTGAGCCAGAATTATTTGAGAAATAAGAATAAAAATTGAAAATGGGAATGGGAATAAAATAATATCCCAGACATATACCAATCAAGAATGCTTATTATGTGTTTACTCACAACAAAACTATCATTTTCAGTTAATATTCCTTGGTATCTTGCAGGGTTAGTGCAATGGATGGCGGAAAGATGGTCGAAATTGATTTCGGTGCATGTTTGCGGTATATTTTCTCAGTAACCCAGATATGTTCCATGGTGATAAATGCCATTTGTTGTGCTTTTGGAGCTCTGTTTTCAGGAATATCAAGAATTTCTTTGGTAGTATCTACACTTTCAAGCTAGACAGAGCCAAAGTTGGAGGAAAACTCAAAACGGACCATTTCATAGCAGATTGTGCCTATGTTTAGGTGGCTAAATTTTGTTTACCCAGCAAGATAGAGATCTGAAATTCTCTGGATACATAGTCCCTTTGGGGTACATTACAGCATTAGTAAAATCTCAATGTTAGTGTTTTCAGTGTAGATGATTTTAAACATGAAAAGTCGGTACTGGCCATCCCCAGCAATGTACCAAAGAAATTTTTTTTGAAATGTGATACACACAGCTAGTTTTCTCAGAAAGTGAAGAGCTTGGTTTGGTACTATGCTGGGTAGATAGCTTTCTGACTAAAGGTGGCGCTCCAAAGAGCTAATGTTCAACCGACCTAATATTCCACATTCCCAGACATATACCAAAGTTCTGTCTGTGGAAATATATGAGTACAGCTCTGAGAAAGAAGCTCTTCAGTGCATTTGAAAATATCATTAAAGAAGTTATTAGTGAATTTTCAAAAATGGGCCCTTCTCAGACCCAGTGGCTAGGAATAATCCCCCAATCTCTGGAGATCTGCATATAATTCCTGGTCCTCAGCGACAACTTATAAGTGTCTGTACAGCCATTAGTGTACAGACTGCAGGGCTTTATGAGAAGCCAATGGAGGTTCAGCCCCACTCCCCGCATCTATCTCAGGAGAATACAAGCTGGTTCACTCCGGCATACATCAAAGGATAGTTTGGATTTTTTGACATGAAGTTGTATGACATCCTCATTAGCGGTGTCGTGCATAAACAGTGACTTTCCCCCCTACTGCGTACTGTGAGCTGAGTTCTGGCCCGGTTTTGGTGCGGTCAGAGGTAGTTCCGGCTAGTTTGCTGGGGTCACGAAAATAAAAAAGTTTTGATTCCAAAAACAATATTAATACATTTGCATGACAAAAACCAACCCCTGAAAAAAGTCAGACCTCACTAACACTCGGCGCTATTTTATCTTCCTTCGTATTTGCGGCGCTGCCTTTTGACATCCGCACCCTTCCATCACCTGCCTTGCATTCAACAGCCCCTAATGTTAGCTAACATTATTGTTAGCCCAATATACTCTCTATCGTCTTGTTAGCTAACATCAGCTAACATCTTGCCTATTGATTGCATCCCTGTTTCACAGTGTTTACACACTTGGATGGCGACCGCTGCAACCTGAGAGAGCTAACGTGAGAGAGAAATATATTGTTAGACAGGAAAATATATAAAAATGGTGCAAATTTGTGATTTTCCGGGCTGTAGCAACAAAAACCTGTCTGTTTCGCCGTATGCATTTCACCGCTTTCCTGTTGTCACGGACATTGCCATTAGGCAACTCTGGCTTCTTGCCATAGGCTTCAGCATCGGAACTAAAGTGGAAAGGATTAAACAGCTTTATGTGTGTAGTGCACACTTCAGTGAGGACGATTATCTTCCTACACAACCCGGACAGAGGAAGAAGCATGTTTTGAAGCGCACTGCTGCACCAGCACCCCAGGTAAGAACAACTAGCTACTAACTTAGCTAATTATATTGTGCCTATTACTTGTTTAGAAGCTAACGGTATTATGCTCAAACTGACTATCAAGAATCAGCTAGTAACGTTATGATCATCAAATCACTCAAGGTCATATTGCCAGTGAAGCTTCTACATAACATAACGTTATATGACGACTGTTATTATCATTGTCAGCAACTATGTGGAAGTGTGGTTGTGATAGTAAGGATCACCAATGTAGCAAATACTGAATAATTACTGTTGCCAGTTCTACGATTTCGGGGTTTCTCAGAATATGTTAGCTGTATTGGAGTTTATAAAATAGCTGACATGGGAGGCCACAGTGTCATTTGGAAGTCAGTCAAAATAACATGAAAGAAGAAGACGAAGTTCATGCAAGTTCATTTTTTTCCTCCCAGAATTATGACTTCTGATCGATGATTTTCATCACAGTATTTTGACTTTGTATCTTAGAGTTATTACTTTTTTAGGTAATAATGTTTTACTTTTAATTTCAGAATTTCACTGTACATCTCATAATTTCATTTCAGAATAGTGACATTTTTATCTCATAGCATTGACTTTTCATATCATAATTGTGACTTATGTTAAAAGTATGACTTGGAGACACCTGCCATTTATCTCATGGCCCACTAGGGTGTCCTGACCCACAGGTTGAGAATGACTGGAATACATCACAGCATATTCATTTTCATATCAAAGTAATGCACATGTAGCATGTTCATGATCATTCTCATGTCCCCTCACTCTCCTCATTCCCTGGAAAAGAAAAATACAATGTGGTTTACTCCAAGCAATCAAACCAGTGGATTGTAAGGAAGCTGTATGAGCCAACAACTCAGGACTTTAGGAAAGAATTGGTGCTGCAGGTCATTCAGTGGTGGCTTGATAAGAATGTCAGGCTTGGAGATCAGCAGTTCCACATCCATCCTCCTGTCAACTTACCAGCCAACATAGCTCCCACTCCAAAGCCAAAAAAGACGACTTAGTGGCAGAACATGCATCACGTTTTACAACATAAGATGCAGCTGATAAACCTGGTGTCTGAGACTGAGAAAGTCAGTTTTGGTGTCCTATTTTTACCAAACATATTCAGGTGTCTCAGGTGTACTACTTAGTTACTTTCTACAACTTTTACTTTTTACTTTTACTTTATTTATATTCTCTTCCCTTATGTTTTTCGCAAGATGTTTAAATCTCTTGCCTGATTTATTTTGTGGTGCAAATACAAGAAAAGTGTAAAAGATTTTTTTTTTTCCCCGGGCATGTTGGAGTTCTCCACATGTATGTATAAGCATGACTACTGCAGTTTATTATATTATTTTATAAGTAATAATACCATCAGAACTGGTGTCTTAGCAAACTTAGTTTTATTATATTAGTAATAAACAGGACTAAAACAAATAAAACCTATGTATGTGGTGCATTTTAGTTTGTGTTTTCTATACAAGATATTGTTTAAAAAATATATTTTTAATAAAACATGGTCAATGCAACGCAATGTCCAAAATGTCTTCGAAAACTTTTGTGTTTACATCTAAAACAAATTATGTGCTTCCTCAGACTCCTTGAACCCTGTGTATTGTCCATTTGGTGATGGATATGTTTTTCTTATTTGGTCAACCACACATGAGGGAAGAACTCTCCTGTTGCCTGGACCGAGCTTCTCTCCTTTTAGGGCCCATTCTATCACGATGCGATAGGCAACCAGCCTGTACTGTCTGAAATGGCAAACAACAAACATGATAAGTTAGTGCATACTGTACATGAACCTGAAAACAATGACACATCTATGAGTCATATAAAATAACATCACAAATCCTGTATATTATTTGCAAGAAATTAATATATGTGATGACTGTTTTTGGATGCTTGATGATATGTAGCCTATTTTGTGTAGTGTTATCTACACTTATTCTACTAAAGAACAAAGTATGCCCTAAAAAGACATAGCTATACAATTCAGTGTTCCCCACAGAGAAGGAGGCAATCTGGCGGGGGTGCTGGTCACCACAATGTACCAGGTAGTAAAATTCGGCCACCAAAAAACCTGCACAACTTATAAGTAGGTACTTGAAATTTTTTTTCTGAAATTGCACTGAGGTAGGTACTTGGAATTTTTTTTTCCGCCAAATTTGATCTTGTTGGCGTCACGAGCAAACGTATCATTCAACATGCAAAAACTTTTGCATAACATTCTCCTTTGAATGCACCCCAAGATGGACATGCACATTTGTATCGTGGGCATCCGTCAATCAGCACAAATCTTGGGAGAAATCACGTTTAGTTTGCGAACAATGTGCCCACGCATGAATTAACAATGCCCTGCAATTCTTTTATTGTTTATCTGGTTTCAGAAGCTCACCTCAGGGCAATTTCAGAATAAAATTTCGAAGTACCTTTTATGAGAGATAGTCAACACTTACTCTGAGGACAGCTGACCATCAGGTCCAGCTGGCCTGGGTGGCTTCTTCCAGTTGATTTTTGGAATGTGGAAAAAGGTCTGCAAGACACCAGCATTCAGGATTGCGGGAAAGTCTTGATGATTAGTGATGCAGAAAAAAGCTGGTACGCTGGCCTCCTCATCAATCGAGAGATCTTGCAGCGGTGGCATGACGAGTTCCCATTCATGGCAGCAGTAGCTCTCCACCTCCGTCGGCATTAGTTGACACTTAGAACAAGTGCACCACCAATTGTCATTCGCCCGGTCTCTCGCAGCTAGAGCTGCGGGTCCAACTTCGGCTTGAGCTGCTTCGCTGTCCCTCCTCTCCCTCTCTGCCCGTTCAAACTCCATCTGACGAAGTTCGGCATCAGTATATTCCGGTTCATAAAGGTATCCCTTTGGCTCTGCGGTAAAAGGTTTGTCTTCATCACTTGTGTCATAGTTGGACATGTTTACGTTAACTATTCGAGTGTGTAAAACCGTGAAACTATTCGATGGAAACACCGGATGTGCTGATGGAAGGGTGGCGGATGTCAACAGGCGACAGCGACAAGGAGGAAGATAAAATAGTGCCGAGTGATAGTGAGGTCTGACTTTTTTTCAGTGGTTGGTTTTTGTGATGCAAATGTATTACTCTTTTGAACATGTTGTTTTTGGAATCAAAACTTTTATTTTCGTGACCCCAGCAAACTAGCCGGAACTACTTCCGACGACACCAAAACCGGGCCGGGCCAAAACCACTCACGGGACGCAGTAGGGGGGAAAGTCACTGTTTATGAACGACACTGCTAATGAGGATGTAATACAACTTCATGTCAAAAATCCTATCCCTTTAACATGGTGTATCAGCCTCTGCACAGCCAGCAGTTAGAAAGCTGCCACTCTGCTCTTCAGGTCGATAAGGCCCAGCCTCCCCCTTCTTGGAGTGGCAGACAGAAAAAAAATCTCTGAACTGCTCTCAGCAATTCACTGGGTAGCACTGCCACCTTATGACACACTGCAGATGCCACCAAATTGCTCATCATGAGTTCTGCCTCGAAATGACACAGATCATGCAATCTGCTTCCATTTTTTGAGATATTGAAGGCTTTTTGATGTTTTTTGCTCATGATTGTTTGTCTCCTTGTTAACATTTAACACTTTCATGCACTCCCCACCCATGGAGGTATTGGTAAAACTGTTTTATACATTTCTAAAATAGGGGAAACTACTCTGTTGACTTCTGAGCTTGCTTTAGGCACATTTTTACAATTCAGGCTATCTAAACTGGACTTCATGTTTGTTTAAATTACAACAAAGAAAATGCTATTCAATCCATAATTGAACAGCATCAATTTAAATGAAATTTTGCGTGAAAATTATGCTATTTTATTTCTTGTCTTGAGGAGAACTGGCCACACCTCATAGTGTTGAGTGATTTTGGAATTCACATAATGTTAATTAAAAAAAAGTAATAAATCATTGAAAACAGTTTAAGACCAATCATTCGTTGAAATGGGTGTTCTGTGCCTCCTCTATTTTTGGCTCGCCAGCTGCCCACTGCTTAAAACATATCACCCTCTCCACCATAACCTCCAATCCAGCTCATTGTCTCTATTGGAGAATATTTTTTTAAAGAAACATTACATTTAAAGTCGGAGTAAAACTTAAAAAAAAAAACTTTGTGCTCTGACTTCAGCACACCACAGAGAAATGTGTTATTAAGCACCTCACCAAATTTTAATGATAAAAAAAATTTCTAAATGTCAAAATTGTGAAAAAGTAAGCCTTCTTCTCAGCTCTAAAATGCTGTTGGCGTGTCAACTATAGTCACCGAAACCACGCCCAATCACTAGGGGCAGCCTGCCTCGGCACCATCTGAAGTGCACAACAGCCAGAGAGATGGTGCTTCATCTAACAATTTATTGGAATGCTAACGCAGAGCCATTACATATTTGAGCCACCGTAGCCAGAATCCAGTTCAAAGCAAGTGAATACTGGCCTATCCGACAATCAACCTCGATCCTTTTAGCCTGCAACGCAATCACATTATTCTTCCATTTCCGCAAGCAAGCCGTACTAACAATCAAGCCAAATAAAGTCAGGCTATCAATGAATCAATTTGCTAGAATAAAGCATATTTTGTCTCGTTACCAGATAGTTGTATCTGTTGGTACAGCGTTTCTCACAGAATTATTATGTTTGTGGTGGTAGCTACCGGGGTTCTGGGGTATTTAGCCAGTGAAAATCCTGGTTGTTAAATGGAGGTCCATCTCTTGAGTTTTCATGGGGTGGAGGGACTGTGGGGTGCGCTAACTAGCTGGGAAACGACAAGCATAACGTCACTTTGAACAAAGTCAAAGTTTGATTCCGCAGAAGTATGTTGCCACTTTAAAGTGGCATCAACGTGAATTTTAAACCCATAAAAGACAATACTTTTTATGTTTCCAGATATTTTTCCTGTCATTTAATACCAAATACACAAAAATCCGTTCAGCGAGTTAGTTATAATAAGCTTTTTTATTCCGTGTATTTTGCCTCCTGTAGATCGGTTTCATATTGCCCGAGGCCAAGTTCCACATTGTACTTGCTGGCATGTGTGACGTCACATCCGTGTGTGCGTGCATGTGTGTCCAGAATGTCAGTCACATAGCTAACTTTAACCTTGCCGTTTAAAATTAGTGCCCCTATGCCCATAATAGGATCCGGAAAGCCAGTTAGACTGTAAGTAAATTGTGGGGTTCTTGGCCAATTAACAAAATATCACAACATCAACAATTAACATTATTGCTAGAACGTAAGAGTAGTAGCATGCTGGCTACTTATGGGTCATACTATGATCTGTGGCTAGCTGGCTAGTCTCTGCTGCTTTTGCATGAACAAGGATAAAAGGATGTCTTTTACAGTAAATCTCGCGAACATACTTTAATGCATTTGGTCTCTAGATGTCACGTCTGTGAAGCTTATAATGAATCATTTAGTAAACATCAGTAAGTTGTGGTCGGGGACATCTAGTGGATAACGCATTTGTAGGCGAATAGCGGTGTGGACCACAGCTAACAGTAACCTTGGTCATCCTATAATTGCTGTATGGTATAAGTAAATCAGTGTTTTATTAACTTATTGCTTAAACTGACATGGTTGGAACCATTTATCAGTATTGTACATGGCTAATTGCTTTTGCAGCGAAATAATTGATCGTATTAGTAGGGTAGAATTCTGTGTCCAACTTCCACTTCTTCCGGCTTTTTTATTTGCCAGAACGATTTTAAAAGGGGTGCCAATATATTTTGGGGGGTTTTATCAGTGAGAAGGGGGTTTAGAATTTAATATTAATATTTAATATCTCCAATGCATATGCTGCGCATGCCCTCGCAACCCGGTGTGTCATCAGCATAGACTGTATAAAAAGATGGACGCAGCAATGTCCAAAGTTACTAGCCCAAAAAACACAGTCTATTTTGTGACCGTAGACTGTTTGTGACAGGCTCCTGTTTGAGGCATTGAGCTGATGAGCATATGCTCGTCACTGGAGTACATTGGGGAGGCGTTACCAGTTATGGATGCATGTGTCCAGTGGCAAATGGTTTTATTTAGCTAGCTTGTATCAACATCAATCGCTAACCTTCTATCCTGATGGATTAGATAGGATGCGCTCTTCCACTCTAATCAGAAGTCCCGCATGTACATGATTATTCGCACAGCATCCTGGTGCAAGATGATTTATTTCCATTAGAGTACGATAAAGATGAGAAAACCTGCGGTTGTAAGATTAATAGTCTATTGTCTTTGGTGTTCTGATAATTAGCCAGCGGTCAGTTGAATAGTATTTTTTCGATTGCAGCAGATGTTCAAAATTTTGGTTCAGAAACTAACTGGTAACATCTCACCAACATACTCCAGTGAAGAGCATATGCTTATCAGCTCAATGCCTCAACCTGTCACGAACAGTCTACGGTCACTAAGCAGACTGTGTTTTTGGGCTGATAACGTTGAACATCATCCTCACTTTCTGATATCACAGAATTTGCTCTCTGATCTGCAGAATTAGTCACTGAAGCCAAGGCCTAACGAATTTATGCAATTTCACATCCTGATCAGTCGTGTTGGAGCAACCAAAAGTGACACTGATTATTCCCTTCCCTTTTTACCAGGAGAAGCTGATCTGAGTGCCGTTATTTCAGCAGAAGATACCGAGCAAGACAGAGTGTTTACATTTCCTGCCATTGCTACTCCAGCAAACTCAAACGAGAACCCACAAAATCAACAGGTCACCACGTACACGCAAATACACTGATGTGACGTCAGACAACTGCTCTCTGCCAGGCAGCAGGAGCCGCGAGTTTTCAAGTGATGGAAATTTTGTGTGGGAAGTTTAAACAGTGATAAATCTATTAATATGTAAAGTACATCAAAATATCAATGCACACGAGTGTACTTATGTTTCAGAGATTACACTTATCACCGATGGGTTGAAAAGTGTCACAGCTACTTTAATTCTTCTCATTTGTTCTGATGAATAAAAACTTCATTAAATACAACATATGGATATGAAGAGTTTGTTGCCAAAATGAAATATATCCATTTTACTCATTTTGAGTGAATCAGCCTTTTCTATGTTGGCACCTACTGCATTTTATAGAAAAATGCGAACTTTAACCATGAAAAAATACATCTTATACTATGAATTTCTAAGAATGGATTTTCGCACCATGTGTAAAACGCATACAATAGCTCTATGGTATCATCTCAATTTTTGTAATTTTGGCACTTATTGCATTTTGGAAACAAATGTTTTATATTTTTCAAGCTATTGTAGCCTCAGTAACTTTTGACAATGTAATTAACTGGAATTAAAACTTTATTTCTGAACTACAGATAATATATACCAGTTGACTATAAAAAGAGGCGTTGAAATTGGTTAAGAACTGTAAATGTTAAAGTGCATTTTTATCCAAAAAAAACCCAGCAGCACCCCTGTTTACCAGTTAGCTAGCCTGTATTTTTTCAGGTCACTATAGCCCAGTGCTCTAAGGCAATAAGTTGAAGTACTGCAGCAATCGTGCCGAGGCTGTCAATGCAGCTATGCCTAAGTGGCTAAACAATTTAAAATCATGTTAAAGAGTGGCTCATGACTCACAATTAGGTGCAGTTACGCTGGACTGCCTACTTAGCTAGCTAGCTTCTATAATTAAAATATATGCGTACAAGGTAACTTACCGGCAAACTCCTTGGCACTGTAGCTAATGTTACTGCCAAAGAGAGTACCAGATAGTTGCTTCGGTGGCATTTACTGTACCAATGTATTTACTGTACAGCAGATTACCTGAGAATCCCAGCTGTATCCGATTGAAAAACCTAAAAATGGAAAGGACCCAGTGTAAAATGTACACCAATGAGAACAACGAGTGTTGGTTAGTGACTCTTCATCTTCTCTATCAACATGGCTCTTCAAAAAAAACTAAAACTCCACCTGCTCTTCCTGTCTTCACAGCACAGCAGAAATTGAAATGAGGTGACAATTTTATTTATTTATTTATTTTATTTTATTTTATTTATTTTTTTTTTATAAGGCCCACATTCAGGGAAGATGCATTTTGGGGACACTGAGGGTAGCAAAGCTGACTTGCTAGCTAGAAACCTGAATGCTGGTAACTTAGCTAGCTTCTAAGTTAAATACAGAATGTGTGGTTGTAGCTACTTTGTGATTGAGCAACTTTACTACCCAACTCCACAAAGTTACTTTATGCACATCTGACATGGAATGACACGTCACATGTTTGCATACATGAATTCAAGAACACAGACATGTTTTTGTTATAGCAGAAAACATTTTAATTCATGCTCTGAGATTTCCAAAAGAAAGGCAAAAATAATCTTTTTTGCACACAAAAAACTCACAATTCCAGTGTTGTTACTCAATTTCCGTTATATTGTCAGTAATTCTCACCATTGGATACTCACTGTTAATCTATTGACTGTCACCTCTCTGAAGAGACCATATATATGCCTGTTGTCAAAAGTGTTTAAGAATAGTAAGCATTTGTGATCAGTGATGGCAAAAAGAGTCTTAATGACCAAAAATTAAAAATTCTACACCATCGTATAGATGACTTTGTAAGCTTTGCAATTGTGCTTAAACCGATCACCTGCCAGGAATGGGGGGGGGGCGGTGTCACAACCTCTAGCACAACAACAAGACTCATTTGTTTACAACTTTCAATGGCTGCTATTGGCTGCTTGTGACCTTTAATATTATAATTAATACCATATATGGAATGTGGGGATTCCGCGGATTATTTTGGTCTATAGATGATGAGGATTCCTTAACAAAAACGTAAAAGAATTAATTGATGAAATTGGTTTATTTACAGCTTTGTTCCAGGTAATTTTTCCATCATGAAATGATGTTTACAAATAGCCCATTTTCTACCCATTTTCAATGTTTTCTCTCCAGGACAGTGTATCAGGCGGAATTTTAACACTATAAATTGGCAGAAAATGGACAAAAAAATTCTTGAAAATGTATGCCCTTGGGAATTTATTCATTTACTGAAATGCATAGGTGCGAAGTAACACTCATTTGCTATCACAGGTCACATTTTAACGTGAAAGGAAATTTGCTTAAATAAAGGGTGAATGTTAAGAGGCTAAACAAACATGACTCTAAACATAGCAGCAAGCTTTATTACTGAGACCTGTGAGTGCATGTATGAATGCTTTTACACAGAGCATTTCCATTGATATGTTTGATACCAAAAATCCTGCAGTAGGTTCTGCTTGACACTGCTGGCTATTTTGCATCTTTGAATGGACTCCAAGCATAATAGAACAATTTGGCTATGAGGCTTTTTGGGGGTTTGAAAAAAAAAGTAATGCTCATGATAGGCCAATTTCATCAATACTTGAAGCCAGCCTTGACTTCCATTCCTTAATTCTCTCCTTTACTCCATATGACTCCCTGGTAGGAGTGAAGAGATAGCCAGCAAGTAGAAGCAAGGAGGTGAAGAATGAAAAGTATCAAGGCACACCCTCAGTGTATGAGAAGGTCAACAGTTTGTCTCTTCAAATTTCCTCCCTCGCACTTCAGTCCTCTGTCAACAAGTGGTCAACAGCCTCTCCGTCAACTCATGTGTTAGCAATGATCCTGACTGTGCCACCTCAATTATTCATGTCAATAGAGCAATAACAGCAAATTAAGCACAGAAAATGATTGGCAGTGATGTTTACAAGCTACACTGGAAATGTAACACAAGGGACATTGGTTTAATTGGATGAGAATGACTAATAAAAGCTTTAATTAATACCCACTTACTTTATGTTTACATTTACCAAGGGTGTAAATATTAGTGGAGGGCACTGATATAGTTTAACAAGCAGCCTAGGAAAGTGCAATATTGGAACTATCTAACATAATGTCTCTGTCCTTTGTAACCCCATCTGTTTTAACATCCCCAACCTGACTGGCACCAATGCCACCTCCCTTCATCCCGCAGCTGTGCTACATGTCTGCATTTATGGGTCTCAATGTACGATCGACAAATCATCACACAGTTGAGCACTCAACATGTCTGACAAAAAAATGGAACGACTGCACTAAGGACACCAGGAGAGAGATGTAATTTGTTTTATTAATATTTCAGCATGTTTTCATACAACTGGTTGCAGTTAATTTAAAACTGGGATGAGAGGCAGATGCGTTGAGCTTGCGATTTTCGCAGAAAATGAACTCCAGCTGAGCCATTATGAGAACTTTTTTTTTTTTTTTTCAGTTTTAAGCATTGCAAAGTGACACTGAAGGTAAGTCTGGCTTACAGACTCAAAGGGTAGAACAAAGAGCGATGAGGCTGGATTTATTGTATTACAGAAAAATGTGTAAAAGCAGCCAAAAGCTGCCATTGTACTTTTGAATTGCCACAGTTTCAACTGATTTTTTATTTGATGTCCGCTCAGCCTTTCAGAACCACAGTCTGGTGACCGATCTGATAAACCCCCACGTCTCTGATCTGCCAGGCCAAGGAGGCTGCTTACCGAACAAAAACCTTATATTCAGCTAAATTATACGGTCAAATTCAAATGATGACTGAAGAATATACCAGCATGCATACATGACACATATCACTTTGGACTTTACTTCATATTGTCGGTGTGCAAGTACAATTAGCTCCCCGCTTCAAGATAACTGGGACTCCAGAGTAAGAATTCACAAACCCTGAACTAAATAACACAAAAAGACAAATAAAAATGTTGCACATAAAGTGGTGCTTAGAAGGAGCTGCCATGTCCAGTCTTATGAGCGTGTAGAAGAGGCTGACTGCTGATCCAGGATCATGCTTGTGATATCATGGCATCAGGCTTCCATTTCATTCTGCTTGACCTGATTACAGAATGGATTACACCTACAAACAGGTCAGGGAATCGCATGTAATGCATCCTATTAGTAGTTCATGTGCAATATTGTATGTGTGTTTGTGTGTGTGTGTGTGAGAGAGAGAGAGAGAGAGTGCGCGTATGTGCATGTGTGTGTACATGCTTGAGGACTTTTTCGAAAATATAAGCACATGGGAAGGCAACACATTTTATAAAATATATTACAATATCAAACAGCAGTGAGTCCAACGGAGCCTTAATAATGCATTTTGTGTCACGGTCTGAGGAGGCTTGACCCCAAACGCACCACTCAGAGGCAGATATGCAGAGCTGGATGTTATTAAACAATAACAAAAAGTCTCAGCAGGATAGATGAGTCCAGAGCTGGATGGGGGGCAGGCAGGGAAGCAGGCTGGACTTGAGCAGGTCAGGCAAGGAAGGCAGGGCAGGAGCTGGGCAGGGAAGGAGCTGAGCGGACATAAAAAATTAGCCAAGGTTAAGCAGCAGAATTCACAAGACTTTCTTAAACAGAGCCTAAAACAAACTGGCACACAACAGAGGGCAAAGCAGGGTTATAAAGGGGAAGAAGGTGGTGAGGCGTGTTAGTCAGTATAATGGTGGGAGTGCAGGCAGGGCAGAGGCTGGAATCAGTAATTGAGTAATTGAGTAGGATGTGGTGTGAGTGTTAGTCAGTATAATGGTGGGAGAGCAGGCAGGGCAGAGGCTGGAATCAGTAATTGAGTAATTGAGTAGGATGTGGTGTGAGTGTTAGTCAGTATAATGGTGGGAGTGCAGGCAGGGCAGAGGCTGGAATCAGTAATTGAGTAATTGAGTAGGATGTGGTGTGAGTGTTAGTCAGTATAATGGTGGGAGAGCAGGCAGGGCAGAGGCTGGAATCAGTAATAGAGTAATTGAGTAGGATGTGGTGTGAGTGTTAGTCAGTATAATGGTGGGAGAGCAGGCAGGGCAGAGGCTGGAATCAGTAATTGAGTAATTGTGTAGGATGTGGTGTGAGTGTTAGTCAGTATAATGGTGGGAGAGCAGGCAGGGCAGAGGCTGGAATCAGTAATTGAGTAATTGAGTAGGATGTGGTGTGGTGGGAGTTAGTCAGTATAATGGCGGGAGAGCAGGCAGGGCAGAGGCTGGAATCAGTAATAGAGTAATTGAGTAGGATGTGGTGTGAGTGTTAGTCAGTATAATGGTGGGAGAGCAGGCAGGGCAGAGGCTGGAATCAGTAATAGAGTAATTGAGTAGGGATGTGGTGTGAGCGTTAGTCAGTATAATGGTGGGGAGAGCAGGCAGGGCAGAGGCTGGAATCAGTAATAGAGTAATTGAGTAGGATGTGGTGTGAGTGTTAGTCAGTATAATGGTGGGAGAGCAGGCAGGGCAGAGGCTGGAATCAGTAATAGAGTAATTGAGTAGGATGTGGTGTGAGTGTTAGTCAGTATAATGGTGGGAGAGCAGGCAGGGCAGAGGCTGGAATCAGTAATAGAGTAATTGAGTAGGATGTGGTGTGAGTGTTAGTCAGTATAATGGTGGGAGTGCAGGCAGGGCAGAGGCTGGAATCAGTAATAGAGTAATTGAGTAGGATGTGGTGTGAGTGTTAGTCAGTATAATGGTGGGAGAGCAGGCAGGGCAGAGGCTGGAATCAGTAATAGAGTAATTGAGTAGGATGTGGTGTGAGTGTTAGTCAGTATAATGGTGGGAGTGCAGGCAGGGCAGAGGCTGGAATCAGTAATAGAGTAATTGAGTAGGATGTGGTGTGAGTGTTAGTCAGTATAATGGTGGGAGAGCAGGCAGGGCAGAGGCTGGAATCAGTAATAGAGTAATTGAGTAGGATGTGGTGTGAGTGTTAGTCAGTATAATGGTGGGAGCAGGCAGGGCAGAGGCTGGAATCAGTAATAGAGTAATTGAGTAGGATGTGGTGTGAGTGTTAGTCAGTATAATGGTGGGAGAGCAGGCAGGGCAGAGGCTGGAATCAGTAATAGAGTAATTGAGTAGGATGTGGTGTGAGTGTTAGTCAGTATAATGGTGGGAGAGCAGGCAGGGCAGAGGCTGGAATCAGTCAGTATAATGGTGGGAGAGCAGGCAGGGCAGAGGCTGGAATCAGTAATAATTGAGAGTAGGATGTGGTGTGAGTGTTAGTCAGTATAATGGTGGGAGAGCAGGCAGGGCAGAGGCTGGAATCAGTAATAGAGTAATTTAGTAGGATGTAGTGTGAGTGTTATCAGTATAATGGTGTGGCAGGGCAGAGGCTGGAATCAGTAATTGAGTAATTGAGTAGGATGTGGTGTGAGTGTTAGTCAGTATAATGGTGGGAGTGCAGGCAGGGCAGAGGCTGGAATCAGTAATTGAGTAATTGAGTAGGATGTAGTGTGAGTGTTAGTCAGTATAATGGTGGGAGTGCAGGCAGGGCAGAGGCTGGAATCAGTAATAGAGTAATTGAGTAGGATGTGGTGTGAGTGTTAGTCAGTATAATGGTGGGAGAGCAGGCAGGGCAGAGGCTGGAATCAGTAATAGAGTAATTGAGTAGGATGTGTGAGTGTTAGTCAGTATAATGGTGGGAGAGCAGGCAGGGCAGAGGCTGGTCTCAGTAAATGGTGGGAGAGCAGGCAGGGCAGAGGCTGGAATCAGTAATAGAGTAGGATGTGGTGTGAGTGTTAGTCAGTATAATGGTGGGAGAGCAGGCAGGGCAGAGGCTGGTATCAGTAATAGAGTAATTGAGTAGGATGTGGTGTGAGTGTTAGTCAGGCAGGGCAGAGGCTGGATAATGGTGTGAGTGCAGGCAGGGGGCAGAGGCTGGAATCAGTAATTGAGTAGGATGTGGTGTGAGTGTTAGTCAGTATAATGGTGGGAGTGCAGGCAGGGCAGAGGCTGGAATCAGTAATAGAGTAATTGAGTAGGATGTGTGTGAGTGTTAGTCAGTATAATGGTGGGAGAGCAGGCAGGGCAGAGGCTGGAATCAGTAATAGAGTAATTGAGTAGGATGTGGTGTGAGTGTTAGTCAGTATAATGGTGGGAGAGCAGGCAGGGCAGAGGCTGGTATCAGTAATAGAGTAATTGAGTAGGATGTGGTGTGAGTGTTAGTCAGTATAATGGTGGGAGTGCAGGCAGGGCAGAGGCTGGAATCAGTAATAGAGTAATTGAGTAGGATGTGGTGTGAGTGTTAGTCAGTATAATGGTGGGAGAGCAGGCAGGGCAGAGGCTGGTATCAGTAATAGAGTAATTGAGTAGGATGTGGTATGAGCGGAAAGAGTCAGTAATTGGATAATTGAAAGGAATGTTGATTGCGTGAGTGAATGCAAGGGAAGCCAGTGAACAACACCTACAGCACAGACAGACAAGAACCAAAACTAGAGACAGTAGGGTTAGGGAGGACATGGACACAGAAGGAAGATGGACTGGGTAACCCAGTGTGAGGAATATAACATCCTTTGTAACATTCAGGCCAAAATCCTTTGCATCTGTTGCCATTGGAAACGTAATTTGCTTTGGTTTTCCTTCTGGGGTAGTCATTTCATTATCAGTTGCCACGAAACTAATGAAATATTAAAGTATTTGTCCCCAGGTACCCTCAAGGTCACCTTGTACCTTTCTGTTGACCCGTGTGATGTTTTCTAGCGAGGTAGAACATTACATTTGTCAGATCACCAGCTTGCGCTGTGACAGTGAAAGGTTGCATTAACATGAGGCCAAATCACAGATTGAGCTCTGATGGGTCTGTTTGCAGTGCACACATACATGCGCAAAGAAACTTTTTATGCTATTAATTTTTGAATGAACTTGGATGAAAGCAAAAATGATCTGGGCAGCATGCAAATGGAGCAGTGAATCTGCTCTGTTTTTATCTTAATTTTTTTTTGGGAAAAAAGAACAGTGACTGCAATGACAGATTTGACGAATGCAAACACATGCATTAGAATGGATGCATGTGAGCAAACAGAGTCTTGCAGTGGAACCGAGCGCACAACACAGGAACATGACCTGTGTGCTGTTAAAAAAAGAGAAAGAAAACAGAAACTGGCTCAAAGCCATTCTTTACTGACGTAACGGTGACTGACTGGAGAAAAGACATCTTTCTATAAACACATTATTATCATGGCCCTCTGACATATCCTGCATTATTGTGTGCTTAGGGCAAGTGACAGCTGTCAACAAGACAGGGCTCACACTGATGTGTCACATCTGTGAAGATGTCAATCTTCCGTGATTTTCCATTTTCGCGATACCACCTGCCTTTTCACTGAAGCCAAGATAGACAGATGATACCATGACATACAATTTCCATTTTCTGTAGCAGAAATCTCACAGATTACTAGTATGTTGTAAATGAACTGTAATAAACTGATTACTGACAGCCAGGCTATATCTGGAAAATACAAATTGACCAGTATTGCCACTACAATAGCAAATGGCAACAATACCATATATTGGTCAGGAAATTAAATGATTAATATGAGCAGAAAGTGCAGACTTACAGCTTTAATTTGAGGGTATTTACATGCATATTGAGTTTGTAGTGCATCAATTTACTGCCCTTTATTTGGTCTACCCTTTTTTACCCCTTCAGCCAAATACCAAATTAAGCCATTCCTTGCTCTGAGAAAATGAAACTAGACGCTTGTACCATTTAGAACCAAATAAATTCTGTTTATTTTAGTGATTTTAAGATAAAAATACAAACAAAAAAAACTGGATGAAAACTCAATATTTGAAGTTTTCATCCTTTAGACTGCTATGAATTGCTGAAAATGGCTTGGAGGTAAAGCAATACATTTCCAAGATCATAAACTGCTTCGCTCCCTAGCCATCCAAATGTCTTAAACTGATAAATTGTGCCTTGATGTGAATTATAAAATTTGTATTAACATCAATAATCTGTTTCAGTTATGTCCGATCAATCCACAAGAAAATTAATGTTTGTTTTGCACATGCTGTAAAAAAAAAAAAAAATGTTGACTGAACTTCTGAAAGTCAGGGAAAGAGCTGCAGACTCTTTTTGAGTTGTCTCGATTTTAAGTTCTAAGTCCTTTCGAACAAGTCTTTTGAACAAGACCAGCAACCTCTGGAACTTGAAGTTGAGAATACTCAAAAATATTTGGAGCTGGTTGCCTTGCTTTTTTTTTTTATTTATTTATTTATTTTTTATTTTTATGATTTTTTTGTTCTTACAGTGCAGTAGTTTGTAGTATTGCTATGCTGGCATTGATACGACTCAATTGGTTCAACTGTGCGGTATTACACAACAGTGATCCCGGCTGATGCTAAGATTTGCATTTTATAACTGTTGTGAATTACCAAAAAATAAAAATTTATATGATGGAACATAAATTATTTTTATATTACTTGCAGTATGACATACCATTTATCTCAGCTGAACTTATCTTAGCATCTACCTCCAGTCAATACTAGCCTAAATTCTTCAACAACTGATTACGCGACAAGTGATTATGTCTCCCTTCTTAATTATATTATTAGAGTGTCATAATACAACTTTATATGAAAAAAACATGCACTTTTTAAGCTGGGTAATTGTAAACTGAAAGTAAAATCCTCAAAGTGAAGTGATACACCATTTGAGAGTAAATACTGTCCTCCACTTGGTTTAAAATGATATGAATCTGAGTGATCATGGGTGGACGTACTTACAAGAAAGAATAAGAAGACTATTGGGGTTTTTTGAGTCCTAACCCCACTTTCTGTTTTTTTTTTTTACTGAAGACTAAATTAATGCAGAATGTTGAACGGGGTATCTCTGTGCATAATTATTGGTTAGTTCATATGTTCATATCAATATGAAAAATACATTTTGTCAGTTGAATGACGCCTGAAGAGTGTATCTTTTCAATACAGTACTGACGCATGCATGAACGGTTGCTATGAGGTTAAACAAATTTTTCAAGATGGAAAAAATATTCTTAGGAACTCCCAGATCAACATTTTCGCAGAATATATTAAGGGGTCTTCAGGGTAAAAAATTTCAATTTTTTCCAAAAAGTTTTTTGATTTTCACATAAAATAAATAATGGAATGCAGTGAGATGCCAGTAAACACCGAGAATCTATGTTATTCCTCTGCCTCAATTGTAACTTGTGACTTTAAATGCAAATGACAGAAAATCACAATTTTGACTGATTTTCAACCTTGTGGCATTCATAAAATCATTAATATTCATCTGATTGACTTGAAATTTGGACTGAAGTTGTATCTGTGAGAGATCTATGAAATCACAGAAATTTTTCGATAAGTGCATCCCTAGGGGGTTAATTTTGAAAATGAGGCAGGTTGATGACAGCGATTTTCGTTATGGTTACATAACAGAGCTCATTAAATATTCATAAATGTTCCAAACAAAAAAATCCTATGTCATTTCATTGAACTATCTTAAACCTTTCATACGAGACTAATTTGAGTAAAATCTTACCGTGGGTTATTGAAATATCAGTGCCACAAAATATTTTAAGATTTTGTCATTAAAGTGCCGTTTTCATGGCAACCATGTAAATTTTTATCAAAATACTACATTTTATGAGGTTAAAATCATGTTAAGTATGTTTATTCCTTAGTTTTTACATTATTATGGTTATTTCTACACTTTACTCTGAGGACCCCTGAAGTTAGTTGCAGATATGGCTCACATGAGGAGGCTTGATTCTTGCACGGGCGAAACCACCTTAATCAAATAAAAACTCCTGACCAAAAAACTCAAGCTGTGCCAAATTGTGAATATTCAGTATATTTTTTTTGTCTTTGTTAGGAAATGAGGTCAGGTGGACACCAGGCGCAGGATCCAGGAGGTTTTATTTGGAACGCAGACACAGGAAAAGTGGCACACAGGCCAAAAAGAAACACCGTGCACATGCACTGAACCAGGAGAACCAAGGTACTCTGCCAAAGGCAGGGAAGGGGGGAAACTAATATACACACTCCATGAGTGGCTACAATAAAACTGAAACAAGTTGGCGGGAACACTGGGACTTAGACAAGGGGAAGACACTGGACTTAAAAATACAACGGAAATGCTCGGAAGGAACAGAGATCTTCAATGCCGCACAGACTCAGGTGTAAACGCGAAGTCCCGTCTGACATCTCTTCCCTCTTCCCAGTTTAAATACACTAGGGAGGAGGCGGGGATAAGGCAGGTAATCTCAAGGGGAAACAGAAACACATGGGATTAAACAAATTCACGAGGACCGGGTAGACGATGATGACTCGACACAAGACGCTAAGACGATCAATCAAACTGGACAGTTTAGATTGAGGTAATCTAAACGTGACGAGTAAAAAGCACCACGAGAACAGCAAAGGAGAGCATAGCTTTAAAAGCAGTTAATCAGGGAAAGCTTAGGAAGGAATTTACAAAAGCTAGAAACACTTGCACTCGCTAATGAGTTAATTAGGTTAGTACTATGTGACAATATATACACACACCCTTAAATAAGTGCTGGTTAGTATGGTTAGTAATAGCCCTATCAGAGAACGCATTCACTCAGTTTTACGAGCCATTCACTCAGAGTTTTGCGAGACCCAGAATAAGCACAGGTGGAAGCAATGAATGAAATACCAAAGCCAAAACCGAAAGAGGAAATGTGATTGGACAATGGGGCTCAGGCATGCAGGCTGTCACACGACATCACAGGAACCAGGGCGAGGGGGAATAGATGGACAGGCCGCAGGAATGGAGCTGAAACACAAATCAAGAGGGACACGGGGAAAAACGCACAAACACAAACAAGCACACAAGGCAGAATCATAACAGTCTTTTGTGTATGAATACAATTGCTGCAACAGTTGAACAATGTAAATACCAATACCAATCATCTGCAAATTTACCGGCAAATTTACTGCAAGTTTTTGCGCTGGGAAAGTTCAAGCAGTGTGAAATTTTTAAAGTCTAGTGGGGATCCCAAGGTTTCCAATGATCCAAAATACGTCCAGCTGAATTACAGGGAAATTGTATAAAATGATGTTCAAGATTTAGATATTTTCCATCTGATGCAATGCTGTGGCTGTAAAAACATCGCTTCTTGGGTGTGAATATTTCTCTCAATATAAGTGTGATGAAACTTCAGTTAAGTCAGCTGCAACTAGCTGATAAAGAATATGTTGGTGACATTGTCCTACAATATGAAAATGTAATTTTGTGACTTTGAACCTACTTAAGCGAAAATTAAGTGACAAGTTTGAGTTTACAGGGTTAATTGAATGCCCTGCATGCACGTCCGTGTACATCCGTCAGCACCCCAATCATATATTGTTCCATTGACCCCATTAGATTTAACACCTTCTACATTTTGGATCCATATACTCCAGGTGTTTCTTCTCACAAAATACTAAAGAGAGTTTAATTTTTTGTGTTGGGTTGATTAATGCCCTGTTTAATTAGGTTCCATTAATATATTTATTAATTGTTCATTTTGATTACAAATTACTCACCCCTCCACTGTTTTCATGCTTGGATCTGTCATGCTAAACCATCAGTGCTGTAAGAAGCATCATGGTTCTTGGAGATTTACATCACATTACATGCATTTAACAGACCATCTTATCCACAGCCATTTTCTGCATGAGGGGATTTAAGTGTGTCTTCCAAAGTTATACGAGCTACTATATGTCAGACATCATTTCCGCACTGTAGAACTAATGTGCTTCAGTTGATTAACTGTGCCAATGCAGACCATCATGATACATATCATAAAGATACAATATCAAAAGTTATTAAAGCCTCACTTAACTGCATTTTATGAGTACTCTGGTGGGCATGGATGAGTAGCCATGTCCTTTCCTCTTTCTGTTTAGCACAAGAAAATTGACTGCGTTTGCTCTGTTTTGGTCATTGTGGAGAGGTTATGCAACAACCATGGGATGCAAATGAAGAGGGGCATCCCCCTTAACTGCAAGAAAAACCACTATGGTCCACCTGTGCAGTGATAAAGTTTTGAATGCCAGGTTTTTGATGCATAACCCTGCTCAAACATCATCCAGGCCTCACTGCGTCAATTTATAGGTTATGGAATGGAGAGAGTGCTGACCATGTTACATTTGGGGGAGCCTTCCCTACACAGTGTCAGGGCGAAGTCTGGCAAGCAGTCATTCTCATGGATCAGAAAATTCATCCAGCAGGACTGGCCCAAGTGAACCAGGTGAACACCGAAAGCTTGCAAAGCCAAACATAACCTAAAGGAGGTGGGGGGGTGGGGGGAATCATATTTAAGCACTAAATGATTTAACTAGATATGTAGGGTGACATTCCCTGCTGTCATTTTGTGTTGCAGGGGTTCATAGTATGAAAGGAGTCAATTATTAAAAGTGAATGATGACCAGACAACCACTAGAAGAGCGCACTGATGCATCAGCATCTTCACCAACTGCTGTTTCTCAATTTTATTAAAGGTAAAACTAATACAAAGACAAATATACCAAAAAAAAAAAAAAACGGTCCAATTCTGCGGAGAACAGTCTGTGTGTCTGCTGGCGAAGTGTGTTCCTTTTGAAAAATGCTGAAGGCACTATTTTTGGGGCACACTTAGCTCATACGCATTACAGACCCAAAGATTTTTCCTTTAAAAAAGTTACAATTTGAAGAAAAGTATAACTGAAATGGCTAGTAGGCTGGTCCTGAGCATGCACTGATGTGGGACAAAGTGCTGGGAAGCTGTGCTTCAAGGTGTTAGATGGAGTCCCGTGGAAGTGCCCTTTAAACAGTAATCTCCCTCCTGCAGTAAGGTACTAACAGAGGCGATCAGTAAAGACCACTACCTTATTTCCATCTAAATGAGGCTGAGCTGACTTTTATTCTAATGAAAATAATGCAAAAATACATTTCAGCCAAATTAAAAACTTATGGCTGTGTATTATGAATGACATTACATTGCCCATGGTCAGCAATTCTTTGGAGTAACTGTGAGGGCAGGCTGAGCCAATTGCTTCTCATCAGAGAGCAGTTCTGGAGAATAATTGTCTTATGAGAGGCATTGACCGACACATTACCCCCATACATCAGAAACAGAAGCGACAAGCTGCACTTTAAAACTTCCGTCTCATGCGCCCTAACTGACCTCAAACGACTGTCTTTCGTCAGAGGATTTAAAAGTTTTTTTTTAAATTTTAGTTTAAATTTACACTAATTTTAATTCATTATGTCAATTTTTCATTATATTACCTTTCATTGTAGGTATACTGTCAATTTTTCAGCCCTAGTTGCCAGCCAGAATTTGTCTTTGTCCCTACCTTGCAGTGACTCCTGGGTGCTCCTGAGCTGAATCAGTGAGTGGTAACCTTAACAAGACTTTGTTGAGCAGCAGAGGAGAAAGGACAGCTGTATACCAGCCCCTACAGCATCCTCCACTGATATTGGCACTCTTGGTAAATATGATCAAAAACAGTTATGAATTAATACCTTCTTTGTTAAGCTCGTTACAGATATAATTTAAAGGGGGCCTATTATGCTGATCCTTCTTTTAATACATGTAAGTAATGTTATAATGTTGGATGTCCATACTCAACCTCTGTAAAGTTTCTAAACATTAGATACAGGGGTTTTGCCGTAATCCAAGAACGTGATTTTGTGAACGTGATTTCCTCTCTGAACGGCTCGTCCCGAGATCTTCACGAGATCTGGGCAAAACCTGACGTCAGGTTGTGCCGTCCAATTAATACAGACCTAGCCAGAGCCAATCACTGAGCTGGACCTGCCCACACCGGAAACTATTCTAGCAGGCACAAACAACCACGGATCATACTATGCCTTAGTAGTGTCTACACTTCCAGAAATACAAAAGAAGAACTGCAGATCATTTGAGGTGCAGTTTTGTCAGTATCTCTCCCAAAGCTGCTTGTCCGTTTATTTTCGGATGCGAAGAAAAGCACCTATTTCTCTTCGAAAAGACGATGCCACCAGAAATAAGTGGGTAGCTTTTTTGTTTGATGGCAGCAAACAGCCACGGCCAAAGGGGACGTTAGCCGTTTGTGCTCAGCATTTCACCAAAGACAGCTTTGTCAATAAAGGATAATTCAACACTGGATAAGCGTTTCAGCTGCTACTCAAGCCTGAAGCAGTTGCATCGATCAAGTGCTCGGAGCCACAAGCTGTAAGTAACGATATAACAGTAAATAATGTAAGTGAAGCTAACGTGTTACGGGTGGCTAGCAGGACCGCTAACTATAGTTAGCAATAACAGCTGGCCTCAAATGCAGGCTTTGTAAAATATCTGAAGATAAAGCCTGGATCAGTCGCGACTGTCCATGACTCACAGAAGCAGAAGCTGTAAGTTGCTTTACGGCATAAGCCTACCTAACGTGACAGCCAGTTGGATGTGGCTGTAGCACAGCGGCTAACGTAGCCAAGTTACTGTTGCTAATGTTTTTGTCCTAAATATGCAAGAGTAATATCAGGGGACATTCAACAGCAGGTGTGTGAACATAAACCTCATTTGAAGCTAACTTTTTACACTTGTTTGTAATTTGGATGCTTGGTACAACTGTTCACGGTAACGGAACTTGCTGTCTGTAAAACCAGTATCGCAGGGTAACGTTTGTGTCTGTTGTTGTTATGACCACTCGGTTACCAGCTACTGCATGTTAGTTCGGGTGCTGTGTGCTCCTGGTTAACTTATATGCAGTAATTCTGATCGGTATGCTTGTGTTACTTCAGTGAGCATCAATGTGGCAGTTTCATCATAACGTTGCCTGATTGTAGTTACTACAGTTGAAGCTAACCGGAGAGGTGATGTATGTGTCTGCAAAGTTGGGCTGAAAAGGGTTCGCGTTTGGGTGCTTGTGAAACGATCGTTTTACTTATCCATGACCGGGGTCAGCCGGATACTTCACCAATATCTGGGCTAGCTCTCTGATGCTACTGCGGTGAAAGCAATTGCGAAACGCACAAGCTATAACGTGTCTGGTATAACAAACGATTATTCTGCATTGCCGTGGCGTAATTTCATCCCCCTTTAGAAATAGTTCTGGCTAATAAAATGCTGAAAAAGGCAGAGATTGGATACAAAATTCTTTCCTGTAGAAGGTATTGATTTGCTAGCTCCACATAAGCAACTGTTCACGCTAACGGAACTTTCGGACTGTAAAACCTGTATTATGTTCACAACATAACCAGAGCTCTCTCTAGCTGTCGCGTACTATCCATAACGCGCCCATTTTCCACGAGCAAACGCTGGTCATTCCGGCACAATAAGTAAACCATTACCATGGGCAATTTCTGAAAAGACTGAAAAATTTAGCGTAGAGCTTTCGCCCCTCCATCATATACCAGCGCAGAAGCTGTTCGTTACGCCACGCTAACGACACACCACAGTAATGCACATGTTCCAGCAGGTCCTTATAGTACACACCTAAGCAGTCCATAAGTTGTTGCTTCACTTTTTGCTGCTCCTCACTGTCCATGTTTCCCTCTAAACTCAGACCCACCGGATTTCTACGGTCTCCGGTCTACACTTGGGTATGTCTACCCGTTCTACAAATGTGTTTGTATGGGGTGGATTCTAGCTTTCCCTCAATCCTAGCCATAGAGTAGAAACACCGGTGTACTCACCATAGTAGCCGTAGGTAGATAGCAAATTCGAGCTTGAGCTGCCTGACTTTCGCACTGTGTCCTCCACTTTCGCCACTGCGTTTATTAGAAAAAGTTAATTTATTAGATCTATACACATGAACAGCATTTTATTGCGGAATTTCCCCGCCGATTCCTTAGCTCAGTTGGCAGACACGTCTCACGTTTCACACTAGGGAGGTGGACCTGGAAAACTGCGTTCTGCCGAGTCCCGCCCAGCTCCGCCCTCCACAGAACTGGCCAATCAGAAGAAAGTGGACACACGGGGGGAGGGGGCCATAGCGGAAGAGCCACCCGAACGAGGCGTTTCAGGCAGAGACTACAATGGACTACAAATGGGGTTTTTTGAGGATGGCAGTATGAGCTAAATAAGGACCCTTTTTTGGACTTTGAACGATCAGGAGTACTCTAGGGGGAGTCCAAGATCAAAATATAAACTTGGATATGTAGCATAATTGGTCCCCTTTAACTGAATTACAATTACAGAAAGAAAACTAGGTCATGGACTGAGTCGTGTATGACCCCGGCCACCGGCAGCCATATTGTACGTCCAAAATTGCCGAAAATCGGTCTTGAGCATTGTTCAATAAATTTCTTCGCCTGTGCAAAATTAGAAATAAATTCCTGCAATAATTGTTGCTTCGAGAGCCCGGAACAGAAAAGCGGAAGCGGCAGCGGCGGCCCCGGAACTAAACCATAGTATCTCCCGACTATCGTTGTCGGGGACATATAATCATTATCATGAAACAAACATTTTTCTCAAAAACGTGTGCCACAGTCATTAAATCCTCTTCATTTAATACTTAATCCAGCTTTCCGAGGCCAAAATAACCACTCTGAGTCCTGTCTTTGGTGTGCAATGGCAAGGAATCAGACTCCCCAGACTAAATGTCCAGGGATAAACAGAGATGGATGGGTCCCAAATACACCCACAGAGAATTTCATCTCAGTTTTGCTTCCAAAAGCTGAGCTAAGCCTAGTTACCTCTTAGATTGTCTTTATAAAACATACATAAGTGTTTAAAACTTTGCAATCCCTATTTTTTGATGGAAACTGATATTTTTATAACTGAGGAAGCATTGGTTGAATTAAAAAATCCAACCAAGACATTGAGAATCTTAGAAATTACATTGAATGTTTAAAACAATTGTTTTATTAACTGTCAGCAGTTCCTCAGCCCCATGTTCACACAAGCAAATTGTCAAGTGTGCTGACAACACACTGTGTTGCCCAACCTTAGTGTAATTCTACCAATGTGCAATGTTTGTTCTAAAGAAGCCATTCCCATCATATTAATGCCACAGGAGCTAAAATATATTTATAATTTTTTAATATTCTTCAGTGCTCTAGCATTTATAAAGTTCTACATTGGTTTGGAAATTTCCAAAAAGAAACTATCTTCCCTAAACCTGTCAGCCAGTTGATGCAGTGAAAAATGAAGACTTACCCATGCATGAGATTACCAAGACACTTCAGGAAAAAAGCACAAACCAGACTGAAATACATATTTGTAATGTAATTTGCAATGGCGGCTGTAGATGGAGGCACAAAAAATTTGTAAACTGAGGAGTGCTGACCTGTTTTAAATCATTTTCCTTTATTCAAAAGTTTTACACTAATTACTATAATTAATTGGTTGGTGGATCAACAACAACTTCTTTCTGACTGCAATGCAATGGTGATTTAAAAAAATGCATTTCAGAGAAGAGGCAATTTTATTGAAAGTATGCTTTGAGAGAGAAAAAAAAGGAAAAACAGCTTGGTTACTTTATACATTACCTTGTAGAATATACTGCAATGCAGGATATGTTACAAACGAATGCTGAAAATAATTTGCTTGACCAGTGCTTGATTGTTTAAAGTCCCTTAAGCTTAATCACCCCAGGTTAATCATGTAGAAAAGAATACCCATGAAGTCTGACAACCTCCATGAGTATGCAAACGGAAATTGGAAATTGGTGTTAAATGACACATTTAACTTAAATGCAATATTTATGAAGCTCAACATCTCAGTTTTGCATCTAATTGCATGGTAATTTCCAAAGCTCAGATCATGATAAAAGATTACAGGCACTGATGGATATAAAGGTTTGAACCTCCATTAAATAGAGATGAAAATCTCTTGCGAGAGATAAGCATCTCTCAGAAATGTGTGCTATGCTGTGATCATTCCCTTCAGTACGATGCTGATCCACAAATGTGAAAAGGAAGGAACTCAAAATACAAGGAAAGTGAATACTGCCTTATTCCATTTCAAAGAGCATAAAAAACAGTTTATTCAACAGAAAAGCTTCAGATCACAAAGACAGGAGTCGTTGGTTGACTTGTATGAGATGCTGAGATTTTGGAGCACTGTGATATCAATGTTCAAACCCTCTCCCACACACCCCCGCCCTTTCACCAAAGAGCACACACACCTTTGATCTCCGCTTCTCCCAACCCAAGCCAGAGCATCGCCACTGATGACGCTGTATTTTCTCTTCATATAATCAGAGTGTTTATCGTATCATTAAGAGCATTTACGCCCACTCTCTTTGTACTTGGGTTAAACATTTAGACTCTCATAGCAAATACTTCAGTATAAAGTCTGGTGCACTTAATTGTGCACTAATCATTCAGTATTTGCAGTAAGGTGCAATTCCTGGCTGTTCTCTCTGGAAATGGATTCAGTTACACTTACTGAGGCACTGTTCCTTCAGGAAATTCAATCAAGTGCACTTACACGATATTCACTAAGACTAGAGTGCGATTATTCGGATTCCTCTGAGAAGAGACATTTTGGCTCATCTACCCATGCGTTGATCCATCAAAAGAAATTTTTAAAAGCCAGTAAATCGTGTTATAACCTGTTAGTCAGATTCCAGGGCAATTTATCATGTGCAGTTGTACCACTAATGGAAGAGTCAAGTTCAAGTAACGTGACGCTATTCACACAGTCGAGTGAAATGACGGAGATTGAAATAAATGTGTTGCTTCAGTTTTTCAGGATTTTTCAGATGCAATTATTCACTCTATTTGCTATGTTACACTTGCCAGCTTTTCCTGGCATATGTGTGATTGCTCTGATAACCTTTTAAAAGATGCATACCCATTTACCGTACAACGAGGGTAAACACACACACTCTTATATATATATACTGCCCATCCAAAAAAAGTCGCCATTTGGATTTAAACATGCAAATAGTCAAAAAACTGCATTTGAATCATAATTGAAGTGATGAATATGTTTCAGCTGGCAGTAGGGGCGCAGCTACCCATTTTTGGGGGGGGGGGGGGTATGCAGCAACAACAACAACAGTGCCCCCCAACACCTACACCCAGTGTTCTCCACTTAATATTTCAATGACCAGGAGGTAGTTGGCGTTCTTTTGCGAGCGGGTGCTGCACATTTCATTTTTTGAGCGGGGGTGGGGGAGGGGGAGATGCGGTTTATTTTGTTGAGTTGGGGGGGAGACGCGGGGGGGTGAGAGATGCATTTTATTTTGCTGATATCGCTCACTTAATCGCACGTCTTTCAATACTCTTTAAATTCTATAATCTTGTAAATATCATAATCTTGTATCTTCATCTGCTTGCGGCCAACTGTTTTGACGTCCCCCTTCGCGTAGCGCCCTTATGCACTGCATAGATTGCATACCCACTTTTTGCGCCACTGGCTGGCAGTAATTCTTTAAATCCTGAATCTTAAGTGGATCAATGCGTTACTTTTCATTTCATACACAATCATGTCAGAAGACATGCTGTATCTTATAGCCGTTGAAAAGACTTTATTACTGAGCTGTTGAGCATGCGTGAGTTCTGAGAACGAGACCCGAGGAGGTTAATTCAACATGACTGCCGCCCGTATCTGCTAGCCACGCAGACCGCTACCATAAGAACAACATCAGAGAACAGCGATTTCCTTATAATTGTCACCCGGAGTAAACGTGCACTTTCCCAGTGGATTACAATAAAATATTCACAGTGGAGGACTTGGAGAAATTCATCGACAGCTACTTTGTTCACTCTGAAATGGATCAAGCTTCCAACTCACCGACAGACACCAGCAAACCGGCGAAGAGGAAGAAGGCAGACTCATCCACCAGCACAGAGGATCTCATAACCACTGATATAGAGGTCAGTGTACTCGCTTCGGTTAATAAAAAACTGGATGTACTTCAGCAGTTACACCAAGAAATAAAAGATCTACGTACAAGCCTTGAATTCACCCATCACCAAATCGACACGCTAAAATCTCAAAACTCCGTGCTGCGAACCACAGTGGATACTCTTAACTCCAAAATAGATCACGTCATGAAGGAAAACAAAATATTGAAATAAACTGTGCTGGACATACAAACAAGGAGTATGCGAGACAACCTTATATTTTCTGGTATTCCAGAAACGGCGCCAGATAATCCAGAAGCGCTCATGAAACAGTTTATGCAATGAGAACTCAAACTCGAACCGGAAGCTGTAAACTGCATCACCATTCACCCTATCTTTCACCGTGTCCAACGCCTCGGCACACGAACAAACCAAAATCCACGACCCATCATCGCAAAATTTGAACACTACAAGCAAAAGGAGCTGATCAAAAGCAAAGGGAAGGAACTGCGAGGCTCCAAGTTTGGGCTTAACGACCAGTTCCCCCAAGAAATTAATGAACGATGCAAAGTTTTGCGGCCAGTCTTTAAAAAAAATAGAGAACACGGCAAACGCGTTTCCTTGGCCGGGGACAAATTGTATATCGACAGCTGTCTATTTAGGGATACCAAAATCACACCCTTGGCTTTATTAGAATTACATTCGGCTGGCATGAAATTAAAAATTAGCCTCCGGTAACAGCCCCAACTCGCTCCCTCAGTTAGTACTTTTTGCATCTCTCTCTCTCTCTCTCTCTTTCTGTGTAGATCTCTCTCCCTCCCTCTCTCTCTCTCCCTCTCTCGATCTTTTACTTACTGTGTAGACATATATCTCTCTCTCGCATTCTCTGTAGATATTTCTCTCTCCCTCTCTCGCATTCTGTGTAGATCTCTCTCTCTCACACTCTCACATTCTGTGTAGATCTCTCCCCCCGCCCCCCATTCTGTGTGGACCTCTTTCTTATTTTGTGTGGATCTCTCTCAAAATGCATGTTTTTTCTGTGCTGTCCAGTGTTTATTTTTGTGTGTCTCAATGTTCATCTGCTTTTTGTGTAAATCTCTGTGTAAATTAAAAAAAACCTGCTAAAACTTGGGGAATCTTAATTGATTGCTCATACAGTAAGATGCATTGTTGTACTGCTAAAACTATTATACTTAAGTCTATTTTTACTGTGTTAATTCCATCAGTGTCATTCAATCTCTGTTTATTTTTATTTTTTGAAATGGTATGCAACTGAAATTTATCACTTGGAATATCCGAGGGATTAGTTCACAGGCTAAGAGATTAAAAATTTTAAATCATATCAGTAAATTACAGGCAGACATATGCTTGTTGCAAGAAACCCATCTTACAGAGTTAGATGGTCAGAAATGAATAAATCCACAATTTAGTCAAGTATTTTCATCAACTTTCAAATCAAACAAAAGAGGTGTTTCAATTCTAATTAACTGGAAAATACCATTTATCCATAATGATACCATCATTGATCCCAAAGGGCGATATGTCTTTATCAGTGCTTCAGTTAACTGCTTTAATATCACCATTGCAAGGGTCTATGGCCCCAATGCAGATGATCCTAATTTCTTCCACATGTTTTTCTCTTCACTAAATAACACCCCAAATTCAGCGATGATAATAATAGGAGGTGACTTTAACACTGTTATCAATCCCATCCTGGATAGGTCAAGAACTGCAACCAACTCTAGAAATTGGCACTCCACCGAAATACTAAAGCAGTATATGAATGATTTTGGTCTTGGCGATAGCTGGCGATTAAAAAAACCAATTAACCAGGGAATAAACTTTTTTTTTCTCCAGTACATAAATCATTTTCTCACATTGACTTTTTTCTCATCAGTAACTCAGTCATGTCCAACATTTCTGACTGCAAAATCCACCCCATCACAATTAGTGACCATGCACCTGTGTCCTTCTGTCTTAATAATATACTAATCAAAAAACCCATGACAAGATTGCAATTCAATCTATCTCTGCTGAAAGATGCTGATTTCAACACTTTCTTCACAAAAGAGCGGGTATCCTGCATGGAAATAAATGATTCCCCGGAGACCTCACCGTCACTACTTTGGGAAACCGCCAACTTCGGAGAAAATAATATCATATTCATCACATAAGAAGAAAAAAGAACTTGAATTAGAAAGGAATCTTGAACAAAAATTTAAAAACCTTAATGACCAGTATTCTAACACCCCCATAGAACAAATTCTAAATGAAATAGCAGCAATCAATTCTCAACTTAACGACATCATAAACAAAAAAACTCAGTTTCTCATACATAGACTTCGACATGACAACTTCAAGCACAATAAAAAATCTGGTAAATATCTGGCTAACCAACTCAAACGAAACCAAGACAAAGCAATTATTGCAGCCATTAAGAACTCAGCAGGGAAGACAATGCAGACGCCTAAAGAAATAAATGGCACATTCCAGGAATTTTACTCAAAACTATACACCTCAAACTGTGAACCACAGCAATCCCATATTCACTCTTTTCTTGACTGTATAGACATCCCTCAACTTAACCAAGAAGTCTCAAACAAACTAGATGCACCCATAACACCGGGTGAACTCTATAATTCACTAGAGCTAATGCCAAATAATAAAGCTCCTGGACCTGATGGCTTCCCTGCTGAGTTCTATAAACACTTCTGGAATACAATCTCACCACTCTTTCTTAGATTGATAACAGACATCAAGCAAAATTCAAAAATCCCTCCACACATGAACACCGCTCTCCTATCAGTAATACTGAGGCCTGACAAAGATCCAACACTATGCTTCAGCAACCGTCCAATATCACTCATTAACACAGATCTCAAAATTATCAGTAAAACACTCGCCATTCAAATTGAAAAAGTAACCCCATCCTTAATCCACACTGATCAAATCGGTTTCATTAAAGGAAGAGACTCATCCAGCAACATATGCAGACTATTTAATTTAATTTCAATATCAGAACTAAACCAAACCCAATCAATAATCGCTTCATTAGATGCAGAGAAGGCTTTTGACAGGGTAAATTGGAAATTCTTGGTTGAAGCACTCTGCAGATTTGGCTTGGGGGAATTGTTTATTCACTGGATAAAAATATTTTATAATTCACCAATGGCCACAGTCTCCACTAACGGACTAACGACACAGAGTTTCACATTGCACAGAGGGACAAGGCAAGGATGCCCACTCTCACCGTCACTGTTGTCCCAGTTTATTGAGCCCCTAGCTGCAGCAATACGTCAGAATAACAACATAACAGGAATTCAAACCCCCTCCATTCACCACAAAATCAGCCTTTATGCAGATGATAGATTGCTTTATCTACAAAACCCATCTAAATCCCTCCCAGAGGCTATAAAGCTCATTAACCCTTTCGCAGGCAAATTTTGGCCCAGATGCATACCCCCACGGACGGATTAATTTTGGGTTTTTACCAAAATATGATTGTTATTCAAAATAACAATAAAATAACACCAAATCTCATAATAAGTTTCCCATAACTGATGTTTTTATGTTTTAATCCTCTCCAGAATCGCTAAAATCGTTTGGATCCAAGTCACTCCCGCTCTCTGGATAATCAAACTCATCGTCAGAGTCATTCAATAAAGCAAAAACTTCATCCACGTTGTATTTACGTTTAGAAACACGGCTAGAATGCCGGCTGTTTGTACTAAATCGATGCCATGTTCACATGTCCCACAATTTGACCCGAAGTAGTCTCAGATTTAGCGTTTTTAGGAAATCCCATGCCTCGTTCACGGCTAAAAATACAGTGCTGGGTGACCTGAGAGACAGCCAATGGTAATGAGTGTAACTAACAAGGAATTCCCATGAGAGAAGACTTTATAAAACACGTTGGTTAAAACGACAAAAATGTCGCTGTGCCTGCGAAAGGGTTAACTCATTTTCTGAAATATCTGAATATGCCATAAACTGGACAAAATCAAAAATCTTATTATTAAATGGGGATGACTGGGACTCTGCAGCTCATAATTCACCTCTCATCTCAGCTGGAACCATTAGATATCTGGGCATAAATATCTCCACCAAGCTGTCAGAGTTTTTCCACCTCAACTTCACTCCCTCAACAAAAACAGTCAAAGATGACTTAAACCGCTGGACAAACTTGCCACTTTCCCTCATTGGCAGAATTGCAACAATCAAAATGACCATACTACCTAAAATCAATTATTTGTTCAAAATGATTCCAACATACCCTCCTTCTAAATGGTTTAACTCTCTAAATTCCATCATCAATAAGTATTACTGGAAAAACAAAACCCCACGGATTAAACTTTCAACATTACAGAAATGTAAAACTCAAGGTGGACTAGAAGCACCCGACTTTCATTATTATTATTTGGCTAACCAACTACAGTACATCACAAACTGGATTCACCCCAACCAATTAAACAACTCATGATTAGAAATAGAACCGTTAGTGTGCAAAGAAATTTCAATATCCGACCTACCATTTCTCTCAACCTCTATAAAATACCACAGCTGTTTTAAAAATGAAGTAATCTTTACATCCCTGACAGCTTGGTGGAAACTTAATAAAACTTCAATTTCACTGCGACACCATGCAAATACACTTCAATATGGCACAACCCTGATTTCTGTCTCTTTTTTTTTTTTTTTCCCGCCACCACCCCCCCCCTCTTGGGAGGTCAGCTTTATTCTTATTAACGATAAATTTGTACTAACACAGTCTCTTCAGAGGGAGGGGGGTATAAAAAAGGAGAAAACAGGAGGGATTACACAAATGAATGCAACTAATTAAATATGATGAAGCAAAACCAAATAACAGGTAGATGTAACAATCTTAAAAAAAAGTACACAAAAAAAAAAGAGGAAAAGAAAATAAATAAACAAATAACAGTTTTATGCAGTGATTTCACATTGCTGGTCAGGATAGTGTTCAACATTAGATAAAAGACAGCAAACAGAGGGACTGAAAACTGCTATACTCACAAATATACACACACATATACTTAAATACACACCAACGTATATACACGTCCATGTAGTTTAATAAATATGCAGTCCATATTGGCTTAATGTTTGTGGGGGGTTGTATGGCCATCTGGTTTATTCCTTAAATGGTAGGTTTGATATGTGGTGACTGTGTGGTTGAAGAAGAGCACTGTGTGTTATTTATATGGATTAGTCTGGACTGCTGAGGAGCTCTGTAAAATGAGCCCAATGGCGGCCAAACTGGTCAGCTTGGTTTGCAGTTGATGCTCTAAGTTTTTCCATGTTAATGTAATCGGATAATAAATTGAGCCATTGAGATATTGTGATATTTTGTTTATTTTTCCAGTTTAGCAAAAATGGTCTTTTTGGCCATTGCTAGGGTGATCCAAGTTGGGCGATGCTGTCAGGTGGCAGTTCAACAGAAGATAATTCTCCCAACAGACATAGTGATGGGGGAGACTGGAAGGCTGCAACCTAGGATGGAGGAGAGTTTGTTGATGACTGTTTTCCAAAATGTATAGATAGGTGGGCACAGCCATGTGGCATGAAAGTAGTCGCCAGTGATGTTGAGTGTGCAGTGGCTACAGATAAAACCCATTTTTACATTTTAACTTGGGTGTAGTGGACTCGAAGGGTTTTATAGTGAATAAGTTGTAATCTTGGATTTGAGGACATTGAGAAGGTGTTGATACAGATTTGTTTCCAGTCAATGATATCGGTGGCAACAGCCAAATCTTTTTCCCAGTGCTGAGTCGGAATGGCAAGAGTGTTGTCAATTTTAGATAAAAATCTTGTAAATTTTGGACAGGGTTTTTTTTCTGATGTACTAATTCTTTGAGTTGTTCAGTTATCGGAGGGGGATTTAGAGTATTGCTGTGCAGAATGATTTTATTCTTCTTGAGACAGTGCTTGAGTTGTGAATATTGTAGAAAGCTGTTACCACCGATATCATATCTTTCTGTGAGGATTTCATGTGGTATGAGTGAGTTATTTTCAAATATGTGATCTAAATGAGTGATACCAAGTTTTTTCCAACCGTTAAATACAATCGGTTTGTTTTGGATTTGGAAGTCTGGATTATGCCATAATGGAGTGAGTTTGTTTGGTGTCATGGTTTGTCCAGTCATTTGAATGAGTTTCCACCAAGCTGTCAGAGTCACTGCAATATATGGGTTTTTAAAGCAATTGTGTTTTTTTAATAACTGTGAAAGATACGGCAAATCTGATATTGATAATTCTTGGCAATCATATTCTTCAATGTCCATCCATGTGTGCTGTGATTGATTGTTTATTTGTTGCCATTTTATTACGTACTGTAGGTGGTTTGCAAGGTGGTATAGTCTAAAATTAGGTGCTGCTAGGCCCCCAAGTGTCCTTAAGTTTTTGTAGTGTTGACAGTCTTATTCTCGGTTTTTTATTTTTCCAGTAGAATTTGGTGATGATAGAGTCAAGAGTGTTAAACCAATGTGTTGTGGGTTGGACGGGGGTCATTGAAAAAAGATAATTTACTTTTGGTAATACTGACATTTTTATGGCTGCTATTCTTCCTAATAGTGAAATGGGTAAGTTATTCCAACGGATGAGGTCTTCTTCAATTTCTTTTAATAATGGAGTGAAGTTGAGGGAGAAGAGTTCCGACAGCCTGGTGGAAACATAAATACCAAGGTAACGGATATTGCCAGTTGTCATAGAAAAGGGTAGTGTTTTCATTGCAGCCTTCCAGTGCTCCCCACAAAGTGACAAGATTGTTGATTTAGGCCAGTTTATGGTATAATCTGATATTTTTGAGAAATTGTTGATAGTTGTGGAGACTTCAATGAGAGATTGTGTTGGTTTTGTTAAGTATAAAAGTATATCATCTGCGTATAAGCTAATTTTATGGTGGACCTGTTTTGTTTTTATTCCTATGATATTGTTGTTCTGACGGATAGATGCTGCAAGAGGCTCTAAGAAAATAGCAAAAAGTAATGGAGAGAGGGACATCCTTGTCTTGTGCCACGCTGAAGTGTCGTTGGGAGATGTAATTATTGGTGATGACGGCTGCTGAAGGTGAGTTATAGAGTGTTTTAATCCAGTGAATAAATGACGTTCCAAAGCCAAATTTCTCAAGAGTGTAGTGGAGATATGTCCAGTTAACCTTATCAAAAGCTTTCTCGGCGTCCAGTGATGTAATAATGGTGTTTATATTGTTTCTTTGAGAAATATCAATCAAATTAAATAAACGGCGCATGTTTGAAGATGAATGCCTGCCTTTTATGAAACCTGTTTGATCTGGATGGATTATGTTAGATATTACTGATTCTAGTCTGTGTGAAAGTGCTTTGCTTATTATTTTAATGTCGAGTTGATGAGGCTTATTGGTCTGTAACTGGTTGTGAGAGTTGGGTCTTTGTTAGGTTTGAGCAGAACTGAGATAAGAGCTGTATTCATATGTGGTGGCATTTTTCCTGATTGTTTAAGTTCTGTGACCATTCTAAAAACAGAGGGGATATGATGTGCCAAAAAATGTTTATAAAATTCAATGGGGTAACCGTCTGAGCCAGGTGATTTATTGTTTGGCGAGAGAAAATAGCTTTCCTGAGTTCATCCGGAGTTATGGGTTGATCTAATGCATTTTTTGTTCTATTGATAGTTTTGGCAATTCAATGTTGTTTAAAAAAGAGTAGATGTTATCAGTGTCGCATTTATTATTAGAGTGATAGAGATCCTTATAATAGTCATGAAAGATCCGGTTTATTTCATTTGGGTTGTGACTGAGGTTTCCGTGCTGGTCTTTTTACTGCAGTTATCAGTGTTTTTCTTTATTCCTTTTGAGCTGGTTGGCTAAGTATTTTCCTGATTTATCATTATATTCAAAAAAATTTAGTCTCGCTCTCTGCATAAGAAATTGTGTTTTTGATGTATTATTTTTTCAAGTTGAATTTTTATTTTCTGTATTTCCTTTTGTGTTTCTTCAGTAGGGGAGTCTGCAAGTTTGAGATGCAGGTGTTTCAGTTTGAGTTCAAGTTCTTGTTGTTTTTGTTGTTCTTTTCTTTTTTTTGTGGGTTGAATATGAGATTATGTTTCCTCTAAGTACTACTTTTGCTGTTTCCCAAAGTAATGATGGTGATATGTCCGGGAGTCATTTAAATCCATGAAGGATGTCCACTCTCTGCAAAAAAATGTATTAAAGTCTTGGTCCATTAGGAGAGAGTTGTTGAACCGCCACCTGTAGGGAGGGGTTGGGTTTTGTGTCAAGCATATAGTCAAAGCTAATTGGACCATGGTCTGATATAATTATGGGGTGGATTTCTGGGTTGTTTATTTGTGAAATAATAGAATTGCTGACCAGGAAATAGTCTATTCTTGAGAAGCTTTTATATTATGAGTAGTAGGTGTATTCTCTGTTCGATGGGTTCCTGGATCGCCAACAATCGCCAAGACCTAACTCCTTCATGTAATGTTTTATTGTTCCACTAGAGTGCCATGGTCGGTAGTTGCTTGAGGTATTTAATCTGTCTAAATTCGGGTTGAGTACAGTGTTAAAGTCTCCTCCTATTATGATTATCGAGTCTGAGAAGTCCATGATATGTTTGAAAACTGAGTGAAAAAAATCTGGGTGATCGTCATTGGGCCCATAGATATTAGCTATTGTTATTTTGATGTTCCTGATGAGTCCATTAATGATGACAAAGCGGCTGTCGGGGTCTACTATTGTGTTTATGTTTTGGTATGGAATATTTTTATGTATCAGAATAGCTACTCCTCTTTTTTTGGAATTAAATGATGAAGAAAATACTTGGTTTATCCATTTTGTTTTGAGTTTTTGATGTTCATTTGCGGAAAGATGTGTTTCTTGAAGGAGACAAACGTCAAGTTCAATTTAGTGATCTGATTTAGAATTTTTGTTCGTTTTTGCTGGTGAGCCGATTCCCCGTATATTCCAACTAATGAATTTGTGTACTGGCATTAAGGTTTATTTCTATGGTTGTGTCGTTTTGGGTAAACCTCCACTGCATAGGCAAGACAGTAATTAGTTTAAGATGTGTTAAATTAATCATTTTCCCTGCTATTATCAAGTAATAGGAGCAATGCAATATTTGAAAAACAAAATCAAGACAAAAACAAATTAAAAAAACAAAAACAAACAACAAAGAGGTAAGGATGGGGTAAACGTCTGCAGCAACAAACAGGTATATCAACACAATGTAAATGCACAAACATATGGAGATGTGTAAAAGAAAAAAGCAAAGAGGAATAGTAAGGTGATGGGGTGCAAAGTATGTGCATGTGGGAGGGTACAGAAAGAAGGGGAAAGGAGGGGAGGAGGAAGCACAAGGGTTTTGAAGCTGAACATGTTCACCAAGAGCTGAGCAATGTTTACTGTCCGCATGGTGAGGTATAAATACATATTTCGTTAAAATTGATCCATTCTATATTATTCATATTATTCTTCTTATTATTATTATCATCGTTATTATTATTATTACCATTACTATCATTATCGTCATCATCATCACAATTATTATGAAAGACCGTAATCTTTCAGAAGAGCCAGGGTGTGGTGGTAGAGTTTCGGAATAATTGTCCGTCAATATAGAGTTTGTCAACCACCAGAGACGCTGGTTCTGCCTGTTTTGTTTGAGTATCGGATACAGTTCTTTTTCTCCGTTCGTTGATTTCTCGGGGAAACTGATCATTCATACCATATGTGGTTCCTTTCAACTCTCGTCCTTTGCTTTTGACGAATTCTTTCTGTTGGAAATGTTCGAATTTTGCAATTATGGGGCGAGGTTTATTTTCTTTGCGGGGTCCAAGTCGGTGTACGCGGTGGAACGTGATTCTGTTTACCGTTTCGGCCGGGAGTTTTAGAGCGGTGCGCATGAAATTTTGAATGACTGTCTCGGGACTTTCTATGTTGTTTTCTGGTATGCCGGAGAAGATGAGATTATCTACTTCTGGTTTGAAGGTCGAGTAACGGTTTTCTTTCAATGTTTTGTTTTTTTTTGATAATATCCATCTGAGAGGAGAGCAGTTCAACGGAGTGTTGGAGTTGTGTATTGTCTCTCTGGAGGTCGGCTATCTGCTGGTGAGTGAATTCCAAACTGCATTTAAGTTCTTTAATTTCTTGATGGAGCATGTTGAGAACATCAAGCTTTTTGTTTATAGATTCGAGCACACTGACCTTTATATCGGTGGTAATCAGATCGTGGAATGTCAGTGGATGAGTTCTTTTTTTCGCTTTTGCCGGCTTGCTGGATTGGATATCTGGTTCCTGGGTGTCCATGGCGTACTTAATGAAATAATCGTCGATAAGATCCTCAAGCGCCTCCACTCTGCAGCGTCGTTAAATAATCCGATATTCGTTGTGAAAGGGAAAAAAAATGAATGAACCGTTTGCGTCTGTAGAAGGAGGTATGAGTCTTTTAGTTAAGTTCGCAGTCTGATCTAGCAGCCGAGGGCCGCCGTCTTTGATCTGGAGTCTCACCGTCGCGGTCTCGTGACCTCACAGCATTCTTCCGGCTCACAGCATTTTTTCTGATTTCTGTCTCAACAAAACACCCCTCTCCTTTAGTCTCTGGAAACACAGTGGTATAACTCATCTGCAACACATCTTCCAAAGTGACTCATTCATTACATTTCAGGATCTGACCCAAAAGTATAACATCGGGAACAGTCAGTATCTTCAATATCTCCAGTTAAAATCTATCCTTAAGTCAAAAATCAAACTTAAGATAATAAATTACTACCTCCTCCAATAACAAAACAAATAATAAAAAAAAGACTAACCCCCCCCAAAAAAATGCTATCTAAATTATACAAACTGATACTTAACTCAAATTCATCAATATCCCTTCCCATCCAAGCCTGGGGAAAAAGACTTATCTCTCTCCCCCGACTTAAACTTCTGGGCCCAGATATGTTAGAACACTTTCACAATGACCAAAAATACTAACTTACAATTAATACAGTATAAAGTAATTCACAGAACACACATCACTCAGCACAAGATGTTTAAAATGGGATTTGTAGAGTCACATGCTCACAATGCACAATGAACACCCCAGATGATTATTTCAAAAAAAAATTCCAGAAAAAAAAAAGACTTTACTATGTTTCAACAGGGGAAAATTACTGGCCAGCATCAAGCAAAGAAAACAGTTAAGGAGACTCCTGAAATCACTGGAATTGGGTCCTGAACTGTCCAGCAATTTATGAAAACCTGGAAGGATAGCAGAGAACAGTCAACTTTGCGGAGGAAATGGGTTGGAGAAAAATCATGGCTGATCCTGATCAGAGACCACTAAAATGCTCGAAGTCTCGTCATAAAAAAAATCAACTGTAGAACTCATGGCAATGTTTAATTAGGAAGGTTAGAGCATTTTCACAGGCATGATGTGACAAAGACTTGGAGGGTTCGGACTGAAGAGCTGTGTGGCCACAAGAGAGCCGCATGTTAGAGAGGCTCATTGAGGAAAAAGCAAGTTCAATTTGCAGGGAAGCCTAAAGATTGGGCTGAGGAGCAATGGAAAAAGGTCATGTGATATAATGGTAATACCAGTTAATTATCAAAGAAATAACCAAGTAATATCCTGGCCAATATCATGATAAAAATGAGGTAACAGTTTGATAATAAAGATGTAGAAATAAGAAATACATTGTTATTAGTATCGTAATAGCTAGGTTATAGCTTGGATAATAACGTGGCAATAGGGGAAGTAATAAGGAATTAACTTTTGAGTAGTACCTTTAAATTACCACAGTTATAACATGTAATGGCTTGGTAATAACAACGAGTACATCTAGGCAATTTGAGACTTAAATTTATGTAGCAGGGTAATAAGGGGCCAAAAACAAAATGTGAAAACTTTGAAACTCACTGAAAGATAGCAATGAGTCAAAAATATTTCCTATTAGCATACCAATATTTTGGCAGCAACATTATTACCTGCAAACAATGAAGTGGCTATCAGTACAATTTCTGTATGAAAACATGGTAATTTCTTGGCATTGGTGGGGTAATAACCTGATAATTACGAAGTAATTCAGGTTGATTTTTTCAGAATATTATGGGCTACTATCATTTCATAGTAATACTTGATTATTTCTTCTTTATTATCAAACTATTATACCGCTATTATCATGACATTACCCAAGCTATGACCTGGTCGTTCCTTTGGTAATTACATGACATTACTGATCACTTCTTTATATCAATAACCCCAGTATAACCCCAGTATTACCATGTTATTACCAAGCTGTGATGTAAAGTGCTTGCAGTAAGGTTAATACGAAACAATGAAAGGTTGACATTTTTATATTTGTTGTGCAACTGTTTTTTAAGCATTTATTTTGGACCTACACATTGAATAGTCTGCTTTTAATGGTATCAATTATTATTTATGCTCTCGTGCTCTGATGACATACGACTTTATGATTTTATGACTTATAAGAGTTGAGAGTAAATGTTTGTCAGAAGCATGAGCTCTATGGTTCATGAGCTTTATAGAGCATAGTTGCACTCCATATATTTTTTTCATTATTCATGAGATTGCCTGGCCTTCTCAACACTAGACAGCATTCTAATGTGTTTGGTGCCCTACATAATTGCCCTTGTAATTAACATTTGTTGCCACCGAAGTCCAAAAAGTTCTGTGAACTATATCACCCAGGGGGCCCACTATTGCCTAAGCATATCGTCGGCCTGCTGATAAAACCTCGTATCTCCAAATTGGATAAGAAACAAAAACTCCTGTGTCCACGATAATAACATAAACATTGCAAAATTCAAAATACATTCTTGGAAGAAAAATAGTCATCCTACCCGAACACAGCTCAACTGCATTCCTACATGCAAAATTAATGCTTTTTTTTATGCTCTCCTGTAAAGTTTATCATTTTGAAGATACAAGGTTTTATCAGCAGGCCGACGATATGCAATATGCATATGCTAATCATTTTCAAAAACACAGGTAAGTTTTGATTAATGGTTGAAAAGGTGAGAAAGTTGGGTTTTTACATGGTTGGGTGACAGTGACAGGATACACACTGACTAATTTCAAACTGACCACTTTGGCAGATCAGCAACCAAAGTCACAGCCTCTTAATCACTCTCAAGACTCTCAGAGATGCTTATAGAGAGCAACCCAACATTGGGCCAAGAAACACATACCATCCTCAATAACATTGGCTATATTCATCAAACAGGCACGGGAAAGCAACATTTTGTCTACGGATACAAATGTCATGACAAAAACAGCAAATATGGATTGTATTCGATCATTTTATTTGAAAAACTAAACTTTTATCCCAGGGTTGAGGACTATACACTTGGAAGCAAGACCTAAAGTTTGTGGTTGTCATGAAGGCCTCCTGTTATAACTGGGGCTGGGTTGGGATGACCCCATTTTGAATCACAGATTTTTTTTTTTTTTTTTTCAGATTTTCCTTGCATTAATAAATAAAGGTGAATTCTGATTCACAAGAGTTTGTGCTGTATAAACACAGCTGCCTCAAAGACTGCTGAAATGAGGTCCAATTCGGGGTCCTGTCCTTTACACACAGAGCTGTTTCCTTGCTACAAAAATGAGGGGGAGCAATATCCGCAGTACATCAATCAGAACATTCTCTCAAGTTGAAAATTGGTACGTGTGTAATGAAAGCGAGTGATTCAATTTGGGGAAAAATTACTTATTAAATGCTGAGCAAGGAGAAAATTACACACTGCACGCATGGATGCCTTTCACGGCACAAATTAACACCCAGACTCATTTACGCTGCATTTATTGGAGAGTTGGCAACCAACTCGGGTGATTAAAAATTACTCAGGACTTTTCATTTTAAACTCTTCACTGAGCAAAATTCACAAAGGGATTGGTACCAGCTGCTACGCTGTTTCAATCTGCTTAAGGGATGCACATTTTCAGGCTGAGGGGTTAAGCCTTTTTTTTTCCTTTTAAATTAAATGTCAGTCCTAGATCACAGATTTGTATATCTGCATTCAGATCTATATTTTTAAATGGAACCTGATCCTGGATCAGAACTCCTAATCTGAGGTGTTTCATCAAGACTAAATAGGCCATAGTGCTTGTGCATTTTCACCCTGATTGGGTGATTGAAAGTAAAGGTAAAAATGCCTCCTACCCCTGCCAAACTGGGAGAGGGGACTCTAATATTTTGTGGACTGTACTATACTGCAGCCGCAAGCTGCTGAGGAGCAGTACTGTCTTGCTCCTCTAGGGGACTGGCCTGGGGCAGTGGCTTGCAGTGGCCTACCAGTGCAATAACTGTCCTGCTCCGCTAGTGGACTGGACTGGGCCTCTGTCTCGTGGAAGTAGAATTTTACAGTCCTTACTTGCCCTGCACCACACGAAGACAGGCCGGAGACTGCAGTAGCCCAGAATCTTGGAACCAGTGATTGTACACTCCGATGCCTGCCTTACTGGGCTGACTACTGTGAACTCCACTGCCTCAGTAGAATTGTGGGCCAAGTCACCCATCTAGCCTTACATTAATAATAGTGCCACGTTAGGCCTGTATGATTTTCTGCAAATACCAACTAAAAATAAATCGTTCTGAATGTAATTGTTCAAAACCTGCTTCAAATAGATAAAATTAGCTCGTTAACAATCAATTCAACAATGCCTGATCTCGTCCCATGTAGGCACATCAATGAGCAAGCTAATGACTTTAAATAAATCCAGATGAAAATAAAATAACAATAACTGAAATTGTGTTAGCTTATGAACTAAAATCATATGCTTTGAACAGATTTTTTTTTTTGGAACTTTGGGGGAAAAAAATATTCGGCAGCTTATGACTGGGCCAAGAACGTTAAAGAATTCTAATCACACCTTCAGCATATTTTAGCTTAGTAGGCGCTTTCTTTCTGCAGCAAAGAAACATAATTTCAGCCTGAAGACTATGCCTGTACCCTGGCTAATTTGGATCGATGTGTAATACTACAAGCCGTGGTTAATAGGCCTATATAATTAGACTATGACTAAGACTAGACTAAGTTTAAGCTTAGTTCAGTCCCATTTCTGATGGACAGCGACAATAGCCCTCTGCGTAGCTCAAACACCTGCCCCCCTTGACAGTCTAAACATACAATGTTTATCCTCTGGAAGGATTGAATGGTAAAACCATGAAGTCACTTTCCAGTGTCTTCTCCGCAGCCGAATTACTTTAGAGAAACAGTTGCCGCATTTTCAAATGAATTTCACAGTGTTGTTACCAAAGCTTTTTTGTAAAATGATAAAATCCATTATAAGCAAACACCATCTCAATTATTCTTTTTTTCATCTCATTTTCCTTGGTGCCATTAGCTAGCTTATTGGTACACCTAATCAGTACAGTAGAGGGACCTATAGCATTTTTGTGTATTGTACTGTGTGGCTGCAGGAGAGTGGCCTCCCAGTTTAATTGCTGTCCTGCTTCACTAGGGCACTGGCTTGAGGCACTGCGAGTCACTGTATGAGGGCACTCACTGCCTCAAGTTCAGTAGCTGAATATAATTAATCTGTTCGGATCATTCATGTTTTAGTTAGTAAGCTAATGCTATCTCAGTTATTTCATTTTATATGAAATACATGACAATCATGTAACTATCTCAATTTACCCGCTTGAAATATTTTGTACTGTTACGTTCAGAACAATTCATTTATCAAAATTTCAGGCTAGTAAGGTGACTTGCCCCACAATTCTGCTGTGGATAAGGCAGGCATTTACTATGTAATTGCAGTATTCCGAGCATGGACTGTACAGTCGATGGTTCCGAGACCATAGGCCACCACTGTCTTGAGCCAGTCTCCATGTGGAGCAGGACAGTTACTGCCCTGGCAAGCCACTGCCCTGAGCCAGTCCCCTAGTGGAGCAGGACATTTGCTGAACTGGCAGGCCACGACAATCTTCTGCCTCAAGCCAGTCCCCTTGTGGAGCAGGACAGTAACTGCACTAGCAGCACAGTGGCTTACGGCACTGACTGTACAGTACACAAAATACTACAGCCTCGACTGCAAACTGGAGCTTTACACCCCTCTGTTGCACAAAGCCTTGACAACATTTGAAACAGGTCTCCACTGCTGAAACATTCGTGTGGTTGTCAGCTGGCCGTCAACTCAGCTGTGCTCATTCACTCTACCTATCTAGCTGGGAGAGCTGAATAAACCTACTGATTTCCCATAAACATGGCGGGAGATTGACTCATTAAATAAAAATGCTAACCTTATGCAGCCTCATCAGGCACTTTATCATTGAACTAGGCAAAATGTCCATGTAAATATGAAGTCATATATCATTCCACTGGAGCCAAAACAAGCACAAAACTGTGCAGTCTCACTCCACATACTGCAGATGCTATCAACAAAATGTCCCAACTAAGCGTCCCGACTAAATGTCCATGAGTGAGTGTGTGACCATAAGTTGCTACTAGCAGCAGTTTTCACGTCTTGGGAAAATACATAGTTTACCAACATAGAACCATACTGCATACCTTAGACTTTTACAAAATAGACTTTTACAAACCACCCTGAAGGAAACATGTTGTTGTTTTACTTAATCTGAGATTTTGATGTGGAGTGTGTAACAGTTATATTGGACTGGCCTGTACAACTCTCCTCCTGCTGTTTCCTCTGTGCTGCTTTGATGTATTGTACGTGTCAAATTGTTTTTTTATGTTTTTTAATGTTTCAAATGTTTTGTATGTATACATGTGAAACTGCTCATGCTGCTGTCTTGACCAGGACTCCCTGGAAGAAGAGATCTTGTATCTCAATGGGACCTTCCTGGCTAAATAAAGGATAAATAAATAAATAAATAAATACCTCACCAGTTTGAAGGACCGAAATGCTGAGACAGAGTTTCATTTCATTGAGCGGGGGAGGGGGATTCCGTTTCATTTTTTTTTTATGGGGGGTTGAAAACGATTGATTTCCTTATCATTTTACTGACCGTGTGGTGGAATTTGCATTTAATTTCATTGATTCATAACATATTATTACGCGTGGGCGGAGAAATAATGCGTAAATCGTGCAATGCACAAATCGCGGGTTTTTTCATTCACATGCGGCTCAGACCCGCAAGATGCAGGTCACTTTGGAGCTATGTACTGGAACATTTTGCCCTCACCCTTGTCTTGCAGCAAAACAAGGGACCCAGACGGGATTTTACCCTATGACCTTGCTGTGAAGCAACAGGGCTACCATAGACATCCGGAGGGGGGGGTCTCCACAGGTCAGAAGAAAAACAAAATTGACTCGAAACGGCTCGTTGCCGACACACTGCACGTTTAATGTTTGCAGGGAAGCTGAATCATTCTTCACAATTACTCGGTGGATAAACTTCTGTGAAAGCAAAAACTGAGTATAATGTTTTAGAGTCCCAACTTGCAGCAGAGCATGTTATTCCAGGTGGTAACTCATGTCTAACCCCGATCATTCCAGGTTACGTCCTCACGTCGATGTACAGTTACCAAAAAACAACTTCAAAACCAAAAGCATTTAAAAACACAGTACACAGTGAGGCGATCATTACACTACCCACTGCACTACTGCACCACCTCGTATTAATTGTTTTATTTTACATTCAAGGAGATTGTGTACAAATCAAAATTAGAAAAAAGTCACCGTGAAAATGCTTTCATACGCAATGCATATACCGCTGTAGCTGCAGTGCAGTGTTTAAAATTGCTTGGGGATGATTTGGTGGGTGACAAAACATCATTGATGTGTTTTTCCCCTGTGGAATAGTGCTCTCTGTAAGTTTACAGCATTTGGAAGTTTTGAGATGGGGCTTTAAAAAAGAATAGAGAGACATTGTCAAACTTCACTATAAGTGGATTTCACTCCACAGCTTTACTGTTACAAAGTAAAATGTGGCCATAATGTTTTGTAGCAGCTGTGTTTGTATTTTCAGTGTCTTCCTCCTTCTCCCCTGGGAGCAATTTTCCCTAACCCACTGTGCAGGTGTGCATGGATTGGTCAACTAGATTTATTATCTGAGTCCATCAGATTCAGTTATCAAAACCCTTGTTAAATGTTCAGAACTTGGAATACTTGACACACTGTTTACCAGAACCCCTCTCTTAACCTACAAATAAATATATTTTTCATGACTGAATTTATTAATAATTATGAAAATGTTCTATTCAGTTCTCCAGTGAAATCAACCAGTAAATGACAATTTTAGCAAATTAAACTAAAAAGTAAACAAATTAAAGCAATAAAGCTATAAGCTATATCACCTTTTAAGATCAATTTATTTAATTCAGTATGATTCAAACAATAAGTCAGTCAGTTGGCAAGGAATATGTTCTCAATTAAATGGAGGCTCACACCCCTTAATTAACAAAACAATGTGCTATTGTTATGGTTTTGGCTGTGTGTGTGTTTTTAGACTTTCTTTGTGGCTTGTATCTGGACCACTTCCGTTTCTTTAACTATCAGATTCTTTACACAGCTGGTTTATCAGGTGTGGGCGGCGCCTTCCTCTAAGTCTATATTAGCCGGATGTCCGCCACGCCTCCTTTGCTAAAGTGTCTGATTTTAGTTATTACTTCAGCCAGAAGATATCTCTAGTTAGGGATTTGTGGCGAAAATCTTCGCAGTATTTGTGGTTTATATTTCTTTAGGGAAATTTCCTTTTTGATCCCTTCCCTCTCTATCATTAGTGTTGCACCAATTTAGGTGCTTTGTCATTCTCGGTTCTCGAGATATTTCCTTATTTCTTTCCCTGTTTGTTTTTCCTCTCTTGCTTTGCTTCCTGATTCGGATTGTTGGGCGTTCTTTTTGGAAATGTGAGAGCTGGTTCTGTTGCTTCGTTTATATTTCTCCCTGCGGGTATTTTAAGTCCTTGCTGGTCTCGTTTTCTCCTAACCGCTGCATTTGGCCTCTCTATTCCTTCGGGCATTACAGCACGCTCCAGCCATACATGGAGTTGCCAGCAGCGGCTACGCTAGAGAAGATTGTTGTCAATCAACTTGCTGGTTCTTGCTGGTTATGGGAAGGGCCTCACTAGCTTAAGCAATCAGCAAGCAGTGCTGGCGGAAAGGGTTCGCCTGCAGGAGAACGCTATGCAGAGGTAGGAAAATATCTTATTAAGCCTCAGCAAGAGTATTAGAGCGTTGACCGCTCAGATCACCCAAAATGTTTCACAAGCACAATCCACACACCTTCCCAGAGAGCCAAAACTTCAGTTACCCCCAAGATATGGAGGCAAAGCAGGGAAATGCAAAGATTTCATCGCACAATATGAAATATTTTTTAAAAGGCAACCCTCACGGTTCTCTAATGAAGAATCACAGGTTTCGTTTATTTTATCCCCGTTATCTGGTACAGCTCTCACTTGGGTGGGGCCACCCATTCGCTCTAAATCGCCAGTTGTTAATTTGGTAGATACTCTCGTGAGGGAGATGATTTCAGTTTTCGATCAGGATGTGTGTGGTCAGGACGCGGCTACGCGTCCGATGCATTTGAGGCAGGGCTCTGAGAGCGTTGTGGAGTTTTCTTTATCTTTCCGCTCCCTGGCCACAGATACAGGTTGGCCAGAGGCACCTCTTATGACATTTTTTATTCAGGCTTTGGCGGAGGAGGTAAAGGACGCCCTGGCGATATTAGAGCCTTGTGTTTCTTTAGATTCATTAGTTCATACTGCTGTGCGAATTGATAATCGTATCCGCATACAAAACAAGGAGAAACTAACTGCACTGGCTCCTACTAGCAAATGGGTCAATTCTTCTCACAACATGCACACAGCCCCAGCTCCGCCCATTGAATTTCCCACTTTTAGTTAGCCCATGCAGATTGACGGTTCATATGAGAGCCGGGCTCGTAAGCCTGATCGCAGACGAATAATTTGTTATCATTGTAACAAATCGGGACTTATCCGTCCACGTTGCCCTGAGATTAAGGGAAACGGGAAGTCCCTCCAGCGGTATGGAGGGCAGTAGAGGGACAGACCCAGACTCCCTTTCAAACATTTATTTCAGTAGAGTTGACTGTGGGAAACAAAGAATATTTGTTGAGGCCTTTTTGGACTCGGGGGCCGTTGATTGTTTTATGGATGCGGGGTGGGCTAGGAAACATTCGATTCCCATCCACTCTCTCTTGCATTCGCACACGGTCAGATCTTTGGATGGTCGCCCGTTGGGAACTGGGCTTATAACCGAGGTCTCTGAATTATTGACTATGCTCGTCCCATTTGGCGGTCATTCGGAGAAAGTTTGGTTTTTCCTGATAAATTCCCCGGTTTTTCCTGTGGTTTTAGGACATTCTTTGTTGCTTGAACATAGGCCACACATCTTTTGGGGCATTCAAAATAATCCTGTTGTCCAGTGGGGCACTGATTGTAGGACTCACTGTAGTGAGATTCTGGCGTGTCCTGGACGTCAACCTATGGGGAAGACTGGGGTGATGACAAGGAAGTTGTCTCACTTAACTCACCCGATTTAGATAATGGGGCAGAGGAAGGGTTGGAGTGGGATCCTCAATTTGACTGGCGGCAGCCAGAGGAGGATTTCAAGTCAGAGGATTTTTCTGACTCTGTGTCGGTTATTGAGATGTCGGGTTCTGAACGGGGTTGGAGTTTGGGGGCTGCTCTGAACATTTGTTTACCTCCCAATGTTCCCAATGACTATGTTGATCTCGCAGAGGTTTTTAGCAAACAACGGGCTCCGTCTTTGCCTCTGCATCGTGCTTACGATTGTGAGATCAAGCTTTTCCCTGGTACTACTCCCCCCAGGGGTTCCTTATACTTGCTGTCAGGGCCAGAGCGCAAGGCTATGCGAGAATATATTCAGGAGGCCCTAGCTAATGGATTTATTTGACCCTCCACATCTCCTGCTGGAGCGGGGTTCTTTTTTGTTGGGAAAAAGGATGGCGGTTTGAGGCCCTGTATTGATTACAGGGGCTTGAATAACATAACTATTAAGAACCGATACCCTCTTCCCTTAATGAACTCTGCATTTGAACGCCTGCAGGAGGTGTCGTTTTTCACTAAACTAGACCTTCGTAACACATACAACCTGGTCTGGATCTGGGAAGGGGACGAATGGAAAACGGCATTTAATACCCATGACGGGCACTATGAACATTTGGTCATGCCGTTTGGATTGGTTAACGCCCTCTCTGTGTTCCAGGCACTCATTAATGACGTTCTCTGAGAGATGTTAGAGAAATTAGTCTTTGTCTACCTTGACGATATTCTGATTTTTCATTCTACTCTCTCGGAGCATAAACAACACGTCCAACAAGTGCTTGCTGCCCTCCTTAAAGCTAAGCTTTTTGTCAAGGCTGAGAAATGCATTTTTCATGCCAGGACAGTCTAGTTCCTTGGCTTCATTGTGTCAGCAGGGTCGGTCCGCATGGACGCGGACAAAGTGGCAGCAGTCAGGAATTAGCCTGCTCCTCAGAATGTTAAGGAGGTTCAGCGGTTTTTAGGTTTATCCGCAATTTTAGCGCTGTGGCTGCCCCGATTATTGCGCTTACTAGGAAGAATGCCTCCTCGTCGTTCCCTTGGACCCCAGCAGCTGAGGCTGCTTTTCAGGAGTTGAAGAAACAATTAGAGCCCATCCTTGTTATGCCTGACCCCTCCCTCCCGTTTGTGGTGGAGGTTGACGCTTCGGAGGTCGGGCTGGGTACCATTTTGTCCCGGCATTCTCATCGGGACAATAAGTTATATCCCTGCGCTTACTTCTCCCGGTCGTTGTCTGCAGCCGAACGAAATTACAGCATCGGTGACCAGGAGTTTTGGGCAGTTAAGATGGCGTTGGAAGAGTGGCGCCACTGGTTGGAGGGGGCTGAACACCCATTTGTAGTTTGGACTGATCAAAAGAACCTCCAATATATCCAGCAGACTAAGCGACATAATTCCCAGCAGGCGCGGTGGGCATTATTTTTCAATCGTTTTAACTTTACATTAACTTATCGCCCCGGCTCTAAAAACATCAAGCCTGACGCTTTGTCGCAGATTTACGATCACTTGGGCCGCGATCCTATTCCTGAGCCTATTATTCCGGCAGATCAGATTGTGGCTCCCGTGCAGTGGGATGTTGAGTCTGTAGTGCAGGAAGCCTTGCGGTCTGATCCTGGTCCTGGTGGGGAGCCACCTGGCTGTTTGTTTGTTCCTTTGGCGGTTCGTTCCCAAGCGCTCCAGTGGGGTCACTCTTCCCGCTCGGCAGGTCATCGGGGGTTTACCGGACCAAGCAATTTTTGGCCCGACACTTTTGGTGGCCCAGCATGGATAAGGACATCTGGGAGTTTGTGGCGGCCCGTTGCATCTGTGCACGGAATAAGGGGTCCCACCTCCCCCCCCTCTGGTCTGTTGTGGCCGTTGCCCGTGCCCAAGCGTCCTTGGTGCCACATCGCGCTAGATTTTATTACTGGCCCGCCAGTTTCGGAGGGCAATTCGGTCATTTTGGTTGTGGTTGATCGCTTTTCCAAGGCCGCCCATTTTATCACCCTTCCCAAGCTGCCTTCGGCACGGGAGACAGCCCTTCTTGTTGTAGACCATGTGTTCCGGCTGCATGGTCTGCCTTAGGATGTGGTTTCCGACTGTGGCCTGCAGTTTGCGGCAAAATTCTGGCGTGCTTTCTGTAAACAGCTAGGGGCCTCCGTGAGCCTTTCGTTCGGGTTTCACCCTAAGACCAATGGGCAGACAGAGAGGATTAACCAGTCGCTAGAGAATACATTTTGGTGTTTAGCGCCTGACAACCCTTCACTGTGGAGTCGTTTTTTGGCGTGGGCTGAATACTCTCATAATTCCTATGTAACTCCTCCACAGGCCTTTCCCTGTTTGAGGCTCAGCTGGGTTATCAACCACTGCTTTTTTTGGAGGCTGAAAGGGATTCAGAAGTTCCCTCGGTTAATCGTTTTATTCGGCGGTGTCAGTCAGTCTGGGCTAAGGTCTGGTCGTCTCTGTTGCGCTCGGTGTGTAAAAAGAAGGCTGCCGCTGATAGGAGGCGCTGTTTGGCGCCTGCTTATCAGGTTGGCCAGAGGGTTTGGCTTTCTACTCAGGACCTTCCGTTGAGAGTGGAGTCATTTAAGTTGGCTCCCTGTTTCATTGGCCCATTCAAGATCGTGCAGAAAATCAACCCTGTCAGCGTCCGATTACAGCGTCCTAGATCCTTGCGCATTCACCCCTCTTTTCATGTTTCTCGGCTTAAACTGGTTAGCACAAGTGTCCTGGCACCGGTCGACTAACCACCGCCGCAGATGATTGAGGGGGGGCCGGTTTACACCACGCGTTGAATTCTGGTCGAGAGGCGTGTTGGTCGCAGGGTCCAGTTTTTGGTGGATTGGGAGGGATGTGGTCCTGAGGAGCGGTGCTGGGTCCCTTCTTGGGATATCCTGGATCCCACCCTGATTTCTGAGTTCCGTGCACGAGGTTGGGGGGGTTCCTGCTATGGTTTTAGCTGTGTGTGTATTTTTAGACTTTCTTTGTGGCTTGTATCTGGACCACTTCTGTTTCTTTAACTATCGGATTCTTTACGCAGCTGGTTCATCAGGTGTGGGCGGCGCCTTCCTCTAAGTCTATATAAGCCGGATGTCTGCCACGCCTCCTTTGCTAAAGTGTCTGATTTTAGTTATCACTACAGCCAGAAGATATCTCTAGTTAAGGATTTGTGGCGAAAATCTTCGTATATTTGTGGTTTATATTTCTTCCCTCTCTATCATTGGTGTTGCACCAATTTAGGTGCTTTATCATTCTTGGTTCTCAAGATATTTCCTTATTGCTTTCCCTGTCTGTTTTTCCTCTCTTGCTTTGCTTCCTGGTTCGGATTGTTGGGCGTTCTTTTTGGAAGCGTGAGAGCTGGTTCTGTTGCTTCGTTTTTATTTTTCCCTGTGGGTATTTTAAGTCTTTGCTGGTCTTGTTTTCTCCTAACCGCTGCATTTGGCCTCCCTATTCCTTTGGCCAGTACAGCTATGGGCGACGCCATGCAAAATATTGCACTTTCAAACATGAGTATTTTATCCTGTGGGGCTATTTCTTCTCTTTATTTCATTACAATACAATTGAGCAAAGCATGTGTGGATTTCAACACACAACCACAGCTGGTTCTAGGGTTGCACATCTCTCTGTGATAAACGATTCAATACGAATCTAGATTCACAGGTTACAATACGATTCAAAAACGATATACTTTTATTACATACTGATTCGATACGAATCGATACAGTGTAAGAACGATACGATTTGATTCTACGGTTAATATTTCCTGTAGCCTGGAATCCATACTTATCAAGTGCTGGTCGCTCCCAACGGTCACTGACTGATCAGTCTGGCCTCAGTCGTATAGCCAGCATTTAGCCCTTAAGTCACTAATGAAGTGAATATATGAATATTCATGTTTTCTGTGCTGGCGAGAACCACCAATCGAATATGAGTTAGCTGGCCAGCAACGGCATTCGTTAATGTTATTTGACATGAGCTTATAAATTAGATTGTGGCTTGCTTGCGTTTACTCTTGGAGTGGTTGTTAGGTTTTAAACAGGATAATGTCTGGCCATATCTGTATTTTGTTTATTTCAGTGGGATTCCCAGTTATAGTAACACCGTGGCTATTCTTACGTGACCATAATCCGTTGCAGGCAGGCTATTCTTACGCTACTCCCATTCGGGCATGCGCAGATTGAAATTGTATGACAGCGCAATTTTTGTCAATCATGTCAATTTGGCGGCCGAGCTTGTACAAGGGGCCGAAGGGTTAATCCTGTAACCATGGCATCGGTAAATTGAAATCTCGTCCCCGGGGCTTCTATACTGAGCAACAAAAGAAACGCAAGTTAGCTAGTTAGTTAATGTACTCATATGATTACTCAGTCAAAGTGACCACAAAACAAAGAAATCTTTGATGAAACGAGTGTAAATGTGCACGCGCTAGTAATAAATTTGATTTTCTATAATAATTATGCGCACACTTATTTTCCGGTCTGTCTTTAACTAACTTGCGTTTCTTTTGTTGTTCAGTAGGCGCTATACTTGCTTCCCCAAGGTTGGGGAATCTCGTGGTAGCATCCGGAACTAGGCCGTTAATCAGATAGGAGAACTCCCATAAAAATGGTCATATATATTTACATTACATGAGCATCAGTCATGCAAACCATCAACATATGTCTAGCAATTTTTACGGGAGAACAAGAAAAGTAAGAAAATTATCCAAGTCCGACTATTTCAATCTGCGCATGAAGAATAGCCTGCCTGCAATGGATTACGGTCATGTAAGAATAGCCACGGTCTTATAATAAAGGCTAATTTAAATAATACTCAAATTACATAACGTATTTCACTGTAATTGAGATTAGCTATAGCTTGAAGGGCATGATTGCATCAGCTAGATTAAAGTGATACTCCACCCAAAAACTATAATTTGTATATTAATTACTCACCATTAGATGTCTTGAACACGGACGAAGTTGTTCTTCACCTGGCGCAACTTTATGGCCACCGGAGAGTTTTGAAAAATTATACAAATTCCTTTTTTGCTGGAAGCAAATGGGGTCACCCAGTTGCAATGGGAAAACTCCACAAAACGTCCGTTGACAAGCTTTCAAACCATCGTCCAATGCATCGTCCAGTATAATCCAAGTCTGCTTTGTCCGCTCGTATCCTCAGAACTCTAGAAACGCGGCTATTTTTTGCTAAAAATAATAGAATACCAGTTATGCTTCAAGTAAGCTTGCGCATTCAACAGAAGTCCCGCCTCCCGGCTCGTTCATTGCCCAGAGACTCTGCTGCCACTCTGATGAATACTCGTATAAACATGAGTCGGGAGGTGGGACTTCCGTTGAATGCAGAACTGGGGTATTTTTATTTATTTTTTAAGTCTGTCTAAAGGGGGGAGGGGGGCACCCTTGCGACCAACGAGGTGTGTGAAGCTGCCAACCGATTCCAAGTCTCGCAATACCCGATCCATGACTCGACAATCGATTCATCTAGGAATTCATGGCTAATTTGTTTTTATTGAGGAGGCTGCTACCGACGCAGCCATATCTCTCACTTGTTAAACCGAATATCTGGTCGCATCGGTTTATCTTTCACAACCCAAGCTGGTTGCCCCACAGTACACGAGGTATACTCGGCCCACAGAGCTATGGAGGGCCCCAGTCAAAGGAAAAAAGCAGCCTTGCTGCTTCTGTCTTACCATTCTCTCAGTACTCATTGCAAAATAAATAACATTTAAGAGCTGTTTTTGCAGCTAAGGTGCAGAGTCAGGTCAATACTGTCTATGGTCATGTAGCAGTCGACAACTCAACTCATTGTCGGTACAGCTGTTTATGCCACTGTGACTATAGTAGCTAAAGCAGCAATTAGCCGTGCAAATTCTCAACGTGGACTGCAAAGCAATGTACATTTTTCTTGGATGTCTCACAGTAGCATGAGACCGAAGTCTTCAGCCAAGCAGGCCCTGCTACACAATACTGGAAACCACCAGAGAGAAAAAAGTCTTTATTTCCATTCGCTTCATGCTTCAAATTCATTCCCCAGCTCATACCCTTCAATAAACACATTTGCAGTCCAGTATGCAGGTTGCCTGATGCCCTATGATTTAACCCCATCAAACCTAAATGCAGTTCCTGTATTCAAAAGTGGAACTTAAGGCCTATTTGACATTCTAGAGGAGATCCAAAGGTTTCCAGTAATCCCAAATATGTCCAGCTGACTTGC